>JACAZI010000024.1:0-2679734 GCA_014462655.1 Mycena venus | reverse complement strand
GGTCGGATTCCGGGTCTGCGTTCCACGACATGAGAGCGGGGGCTGGAGATCGGATGGGGATGGCCCTATGATCCATGGGCGTTAGCCTGTCGCACGCCAACTTCAAATAGGGTACCGCTGATTTGGGATAGAATGGCCAATACAAGAAAATTTCTGTAAAAGGTTCGAATTCAGTGTCCTATAAGCGATTCGGGAGAGGCGTGATGGCTGCAATGCCAGGGAACTCCCGTACCACACACCTTGGTTTGAGTAACGAACACACCACACCGTGTCAACCAGACGGTGAGAGCAGTATGTCCGACCTCGGAGATAAGTTCATCGGGAAGCCAGGGGCGGTCGATGTATAATTGCGTCCTTCGGCGCAGGAGACTCGCATGGAGGGCATTACCACAGAGCCTAGCCTGAATTGACCCGAGCTTCTAAATCCCGTCGCTGCAAAAAAAAAAAAAAAAAAAAGTTTCGCATCTGCAGGCATCCTCATGGATAAATGGCATGGTGCGCACGCTACGGTCCAATACGCCACCAAATTGAACCAAGGTCGAAGTCGCACCGTACTCAGTAAAGTGTTCATCCCAGTAAATTGAAGCGACGGCGTCTAGGGATATTAAAACCAAGTGGGCATCGATTACGCGGCCCGAAGATGACGAGATTCAAGAGCACGAGAATATTTATCCTCGTATGTTTCTCGGAGAACGCATCGCAATTAGCTCTTCAAGATATCTCCGACATGACCTCGGCCAAGTGTCATAGTTCCTTCGAGAGTCGTCGTTGCACTATCAACCGGCTCGGAGCACCACAATACTAATCGAACTTGATACGCGCAAATGAGTTGATTCTGGGCGGGGAGTTCCAAGGCGATTTCCTCCTGCAAAAATCCAAAAGCAAGTCATAGATATTCTGTGATTGGAACGGCAACAGGTAGGGGTCCGGAAGGCCGCTGGAAGTGAGCGTAATGGTCCTGTCAAAAGAATCTTGTGAACCGCGTGGTGTATTATATTTAACAAAAGCTAGACTGAACTGGTCAACGCGGCCAGAGAAGTGCCATGGTCCGTGGTTATCACCGAGTCCTATCATAGCAGCCATAGTCGTACAGGAGGCCGCCAAGCATAAGCCCTTTACTGGATTAGCACGATAGGCAAGACCGGGACGCTCGAATTGCCTTCAAAGTCGAGAGTCAGAAGTATCCGAGGAGATCAAAACTCTGGGTGCTGGCCTCGAGTAAACTCGTCGCCTAAACTCCTCCTGGAGGGAGCCACGAGCGCTTTTTGCGAGTCAAGTCTATATTTTCTGTCGATGCCGTGTTCCCAATAAATCCGTGGCAGAAGTATACTGGCCCTGTCCCAGTTTCTAGGCTCAGAGAGGGCGACTTGGGAGTCAACCCCCGCACCGAACAAGTCCGCCCCGGCACTTCACAGTCCCAACGTGCAGATCAGCTGGAGATGAAGGACGAAATGACCGAGCTCGAATTAGATCTGATTTGACGTTGGGTTCGATATATCCAACTTCGTTTCGACTCTGTTGTCGAGCGTAACGGTCCTCTGCTTGTGCATAGGGAACAAAGGGACGACTGCACGAAGGAACAACTTGATCAATGTCGGAGTCGAAATAAAAGCTTGTTAGACAGAACAAATCAGTTCGCGGTCCACAGCCGCGGAACATGGAAAAGTGAACCGAGACCTTGGCGCAAAGTGAATCGCCGTGGCCTGGGGCACGGAAACGGAAAGTCGGCGCCAACACAAGCTTATGTTCGAAGCAAGTTGACGAGCGTCGATCCCGGTGGCGATGAAGGCTTCGAGGCTTCAGGCAACTTCCTAATTGGCCGACTGCGGTGGCGGCGACAAAGATGCGGGCCGGAGCGTAGTTGAACATCAACTAACTTTTGTTAAGAAGGCTAAGTACACGGGTCTTGCGTATATCGTTAGGATGTCGGGCATGATCAGGGGCACTCCGAAGGATCCCAGTCAGTGACGAGGGCTACAGGATACCATTTAGAGGATATAGGCCGGCAACGAGGACGTTCTCACCTTCATCTAGGCCATCCAGGTCCATCACCTCTTGGGGTTCCAACTCGAAGTCAAAGATGTTGGTGTTCGACATTATGCGGGTTTTCGAAACCGATTTGGGGATAGCGACGTAATTCTAGTGCGGAACCTCAGTCAACACGAGCGCACGATGCTGCAACGGTTACCTTCTGGAGGGAGTAGCGGAGGAGCACCTGGGCCGGTTCTTTATTGTATTTCCGAGCGAGAGATACGATGGCGGGGTGATCGAATCGAAGGCCACGAACCAGTGGAGCCCAGGCCTAGAGTTATTGTTCTCAGACATATCCGACTCCATGACACGGAAAGCGGAGAGTAACTGACCTCGAGAGCGATTTTGTGTTCTTGACAAAATTTCACGATAGCAGACCGTGTCATAAACGGATGAAGATCGATCTGCAGGCTCTTTATGAACAAGATTGAAGTGTACTAGAAGCTGCGACGAACCTGGTTAATTGCAGGAACAACGAGACCCATGGCAAGGATTTCTTCGAGGTGCCGGACACCGAAACAGCTAACCCCGATGCTCTTCAATTTCCCCTCTTTCTGGGAATCGCATATCGCACGCCAACATTCCTTCCTTGCGTTCGGACCACCGAGAGGGCCATGTATGAGATAAAGGTCAATATATCCAAGTCCGCATTCGTCAAGGGAGAATTGGATCGCCTTCATAGTGTCGTCATAACTGGTGTTGATCATTAATTTAGTCGTGTAGAAAATCGCGGAACGCTGAGTCCCCGTCGCTTTGCAGAAGTCTAGAATTGCTTGGCCACATTGTTTTTCGTTTTCGTACCAGGTTGCCGAGTCCTAAGTGGATTTTGTAAGGCTGGGAATGAGGACCACAGTATCTCGACTTGCGATGTGGCGATATCCTGCCTGGGAGGGGTGGGTTTGTCAAATGAGCAGCGCAAGAGGACTTTAGGAGTGATCTCACATTCAACGCCTCAGTAACGGCATCATATGCTTGAGTTCCCGACATCTCGTACGTCCCTGTGAGATTGGGGTGAGGATCTGTCCCCGACGTAACGGGCAAGTGCTCACGCACCAAATCCAAGGCAAGGAATGCGATTCCCATCATTGAGCTGAGCGCCTTTAATTAGACCAAGAAACGGGGTTGTTTCCACTTACTGTCAGTATCGATTGTAGATCGAGGGCAGCGGGAGTCATGAGAGGAATAGATAAGGGTCGTGTTGTCGAGATGTTCCGTAGTTGAAGCACGTGAGAGCTTAAAATCTTATGCGGTTTCCACCATCTTCACGGTTTTTTTCTTTCTCGTGGTCTTATGGTTTGAGCAAATTTCTGTCTGTTCAACTCAGCTGTACTGTTGGAAACCGTCGAATTCAACGAAACAAGCTTTCGAGCCCGGTCCGGCTTTGATCGATCCGGGTTGACGAACAAATGGAAAGAACCCCGATACTATAGGTTTGGGTTGACGTTTAATCGCCGGTCAATTGAAATTCGTGGACAAGCCTGTTTTTTTTCTTCCTTTTTTGCCCGTTTTCAACGTATCTTTCAGTGACACCTCTTAAGCGACGGCAGAAACATTCGGTTGCAGTGTCCAGGAAGTCATTCAGCCAACCCAATCTGTCCCTGAAAATATTTTAGGGCCCTTTCTCTATCTTGTGGATCCCGTGAGCCCCTGCACCGGGGTATGAACCTTCCAGGGTGAGAACTTGTCGCGTTCCCTCTGAATTTACACTCATTGGTGGCTTTTAGGTGGTTAACCACATACTTCGCTGGTCCACAAACCCCGGCAAGTCCAGCTGCAAGTCCGTGTGATCAGCTTCATGGCATGCCGGGGCAAAGGACTATACCTAATACTGGTCTCCTGCCTCGAATGTGCTCCAGAGACCCTTTCCTCCGCGTTTTCTCCGCCCGGGCTCGTCCGGAGCACGATATGAGATCCGCGCCCGCTTTTTCTCCCGGCTGGATTGAGTCTGGTTCATTGCATGTCTCGGAATGTGCCGAATTTTGCTATTCTGAAGCAATATTTCCAACATGCTTGTCCCGGCTTTTCCCGTTCATCTCTGTGGGCAGCAACAGGCACGATCGCATGATTATCACAGACGAAAGACGCCTGGGCGGAATTTTCCCTGGTACTTATTCTTCCTTCGATCCACGGGATCTGTTGGGTAAGAATAGAATTTAATTCACATTCCAGGAACTCGGTGGGACTAAACTTTTTAAAGTGTGTTCCATATACCTGGTTCAGACCGGCGGAGTTGGAAAAACATCCATCATCGTTGTTCAGCGCCCATAAGAGTTTTGAAACAAGATTTAAAGCGCCGCAGTGTTTGCGAACATCAAAAAAACGAGGATGATCCTCCTCGCGTTTACCTTTTTGACCATTTTCTTGTTCTGTGTGCGGGATACGATCGCGCGCGTCGGCGCTTCCCATACCACATTCGACCTATCCCCTCCGCAAAAAACCCCGGTTCTCGCTCTTCACGTTAACGGCTCTCTAGGTCCCTCAACTGTCGAAACACGGTCTCGTGAATAGCGGACTCTATGGCGCGATTCGCGAATCGGAACGACCGGCACACTCTGGTCCACCACCAATCAATGCCGCTTTAATTCCAGTGCGTGCTATCTCAGAATTGGACGCCTGAAATGTTGATTAGGATCTCATTCTTGTTGTATCGCCGCAGATAAGGAAGACGAAGACAGACCAACATGACCGCGGTGCAGCTCAGGCGAAAGCGATATTAATATGATACAAATCCGCGGGTTGAATTGTAAGTGCGGAAAAGGGAGCTGTTGATATTATTGGAGGCGGAAAACGCCGTCTTAGCATGCTTACTGTCGAGTGGTGGGCCCCTCGACGTGAGAGCAATGGCGTTGAATCGTTGTCGAGAGTGGATGTTGCCGGGATCACAGGGAATGCCACCAGGTATGTTGACGCGCGTCATGAGACAGTCCTGTGGACGCGAGGAATTGACCCACAATGCTGTATAAACTGCCGCACGACGAGGACCACCAGGAATTAGTCTATATCCAGATCAAAACTTCGACCTCCGCGTTGTTTTAGCAGACCCAACTTATGAAACATGCAAAAGCGTAGGCACGCACCGCAAAGCGCTATGTAGGTACCAGATGTTTCCGCCGCCGTCGCGTGGCCGCTCGATAGCCTCGGGTGACAGATGCAATTATTGACCGTCGCTTTCTACGTACTATGTCGCCTCGCTTCCTTCGAATTTGTCGGCCCTCAGTTTATACACTGTCCCTCCGGTTAGAACAACAGATTTTTCGAACTTGTAACTTTGAGGGTAAGTACACTGGACTTACAGTACATTCAAGTTGTTACCAGCGCTAGCTATCACCGTGACGCGTGTCCTCTAGCCAGTGGATTTTTTATCTTACCGAGAAGCCAAAGAGATGAATAAATAAAATTTTAGCGTACGCACTCGCTTACACACCATGCAAAAATCAAAGTTTTGAACTTTGAGAAATCAACGGCAATCAGTATGCCTTGTTTGGTGATGTTGACTCGAGTGGCGATACGCTTTGAATTCCGTTGTCGATCCTCAACCTTAGATGGCTTCGTCTGCGCTCCCTTTGAAGGTGACGCCTTCTACACCTGCAAAGGGCAATGAGAATGAGCGGGACAAGACTCCCACGCCCTCAATCAAGGCTGCCTCAAAGCCCACCATTGGCCCGAGCGATATTTCCAGTCCCCACGAGCTGACGGCTTTTGTGCGCATCCATTCGGCATTCCAGGCTATATTTCTGAATTCTGACCATGTAAATAGGTTGAGACTCTGCTGGAACAGCTTGATACAAAGTTTGACGAGATGTCGACTCAGATTCTTGACAGGAGTACGAATTTTCTTGTCCGCCTCTCTGCTTGCGCAGCGCTCTGAACTTCAAAATCAGTGACACAGATGTCTACGCGCGTCGATGCTCTTGAGGCGTCCATACAGGACATCATTAATGGGGATGTCACTGTGCCACAATCGCCCTCGCCGATACCAGGTGTACGGAAAAGTACCAGTGAGATGTAGATTCTTCATTTTCGCCTGCCACTCATCTATACGGATACGTATGTGCGTTATCTCGGTTCTACGTCTTTACACTTTGTTAATGGCTTTTAGGAATGTGTACTAGTATATATAATGAATACAGACCTTCGCGTCGCATCATATGGGACGTGTCCTCTAGCCGTATCCAAAGCACTTCCAGCACACACCTCCCGCGGCTTCAGCAGGCTCCACTCCACAAGCATCCCACAGCTTCCATAACTTATCCTACAATCATCTGCTACCGTGTTTGCAAAATGCCAATCTTCGAATGCGATGGAGTCTTGGACAGGACATCTCGAATGGGCCCATAGTAATCGCTATTGCTATTGTAGCGGAGAAACAGCAGGCATTGGCACACACACACACAATTCGAATCGTCATCGCTTTCCCCCAGCGCCGAGTTCCCCCTTCACGCGACGCGTTCTCCCATTCCGCAGAGGCTCGAGCAGTTGCTCTTGCGCACCGAAAAGAGGAATGAAAGCTCCTTGCGCATGTGAACCCAGTCTACCTCGTATCCACCCCGTTCCGGCTTTCAAGTCTCTGCATCCGCCCACCTTCTCCGTTGCCTATTTCGTTTGTAGCCGCACCACCTTCCACACAGAGACACGAAGGTTGTCGCAGCCTTCTGCCTTCGCCTCCGCTTGAGGACAGGGACGCGCAGGCTTCCTCCGCACTGATTCCATACCGGCACAACACCGAAACGGATAATAATCCCAAATATGCCGAAGATGACACCTGCCCTCACAGCCGCGATGCATCGGCGTCAGTCTCGATACCACTCCTTACTCTCCCGTCTTTCCTGCTGTCGCATCTTGTCTACCTATCAAAGACCCTTGGCCCGTCTCCCCACAGCGACGGCGCTCTTTGTGTTGAGCTTCCGCTCCCCCTCATCGACATCGCCCGCGTGGGCTTCACAATTCGGAAGCAATCCGTCTCTGTCTGCCGCGCAATGTTCGCGCCCAAATCAGTTTCAAGAGCAAAGCCGGAAGAGAGAGAGAATTGAAGGAGAACGAAGAACACGAAGTTGGGGTCGGAGGTCGCCGCCGCCGCAATGCACAAGTGCGAGAGTGAGCCAGCGAGCCCGCCCACGACATGGGCACCATCGAGCTCTTCGAGTCATCGGCTGACTGGCGTCTACCTGGAGGAGCACGACCAACGCCGTCGGACGGCGTCACGGTGTCGATGGCGCGCGCACAGTGTCGATGGATCTGGATTTGGACCTGATATCGACCTGCCACAATCGCCCTCCCCAGCACCAGACCATGTTTGCGGAAAAGCATGTGCATTTTTTTACCACCCATTACTCGGATACGTAGGTGCGTTGTTCTCGGTCCCTACATCCACTGTGCTTTATTCATGGCTTCTGGATGTACCAGTATTTCCATATGACCTCGGCTTCGACGGTCGCATAGCCTTCATGTCTAAGACTTTCGGCACCTAGTTCACCACCTAGTTCACCCTCATGTCTGAGACATCGCTAAGCTTAAATATGATCCCTCGAACAGGCGAACCCTCTGCCTCCTCAATTCATGAACGCCATCATCAAACTTTTGCCTTCGAGTCCGCTGCCCGGATGGCTGCCCAGGCGCTCCCGGCCATCCGCAGCGAAGCGCTCCGCGAGGCAGCCGCAAGCTATCATGCTCGACGGAGTTCTGGACATCTCGAAGGAAGCTCGTGATGCTATCGCAGCGGAGGAACAACAGCGAGCAATGCTCCCATTTGAAATCGCCTTCCCACCAGAGTCCCCCACGCACTCCGAGTCCCACTCGGCCAGTTTGTGCAGCCCCACCGAGAAGAGCAGCGTAAAGCCTACCTCGTCTCCGATTTCTCCGCACCCTCCTTCTCGGTTGCCCCATTCAGCTGCATCCGCCCCTGCTCCGCCTACCCCAGAACCTGAAACAGCCCTCCGCAATGTGCCTGCGAGCGGTCTGGGGAGGCGCCGGAACTTCAGAGGTCATCGGCTCAATACGATACCCATCCCGCCCATGCCGACGACGCCGCCCCCAACGCCTCCGACGCCAAGGACCCCATCATCGTTAAATCACAGCCGCAGCCTCCGCCGCCAACCGCGGTACACCGATCTCAACACCGCGTCCCCTATCTCCCGGTGTCGCACATTTCCCCTATCCAGAGAGCGTAAGTCAACTCCGTCCCCTTCGCCATCGCCGTCGCTCCGCAACTCGCAAGGCTCTATTGTAAGGAAAAGCACCGAGTCGGACGCGCGGGACGAGGAGAGCCGGCACACCAGCACGAACACGAGCACGAGTACGACGCCACCCGGCTCTCCGACCGCGTTCGCATTCCCGCTCCCCTCGCGCACGACCTTCACGAAGCGAACTTCTGTGCCGTTCGTCCCGCCCAACAGCGCCACGCGAGAGACATTTCCTAGGGAGGCAGGGGTGGAGCCGCTCAGCATTGTAAAGCGCTTCTCCGTATCGGGGGCCACCGCGCACAGCGTCCCCGCGAGCCCAAGCACCCTCGAGCCCGTGATGGACGAGCTCTTCTCGTCATTGGATGACGTGTATGCCGAGTACCACGACGGCGCGCCGGAGGGCGTGTCACTGGCGTCGATGGACCTGGTGTCGATCTCGCTTAGCTCGGACTCCGCCCACTCCGCCAGGTCTGCCGCGGACGATCTGGATGCGCATGAGGAGAAGGAGGAGGAGGATATTATCGCAGACCTGGACGGGGGGGTCGGTTGGCGGACGACATATTCACTCGAGGACGAGTACGAATACACGGTGTACCCAGAATCGTTCTTCGCCCCGACGTTCTTCTCCCCAATGGCAACTCTTTGCCCGGCGTTGCACCTGGCCTCGGGGGAGTCGCGGACAAGGCCATGCCCGTACAGCTTCCTTGCAGAACAAACACAAGCCCTGGGCAGGTACCACGTACAGGGGTCGCGCTCGCTGCCTGATCTTGCATAGGAAACCGACAATGCGCGTGTTGGGGGCATCCATGATTTTTAGGCTACATACTTTTTTTTCTTACTTTTGATCACTCAGCCCATTCGCGCAGTCCTCCTTCTCTTTATTACCTGTATCCACTAGCACCACGTTTACTACTAATCCATGTACCCTAATCTTCGGCGTCGGCTTGCTCTCAGCTCGGGCATCCCTGTGTTCCAATTTCTTTCTCGAAACGTATGATTTGATTACATGGCGCTCGAAGTACAAATAGCTAATACACAGAAGCAAAACTAAAACTACCTGGCACTGTAGAGGAGACAGAATGCGGTCAAGCGCGATATGTGCAAACAAGTTACTTGTCGAGTCCATTCCCGTGAATGACTGTGCGACGGCGAGAGCATCTGGCTGGGAAGCCGATTTTGTATTTCTGGTGGTACGTTCGGGAACATGCTGAGACAGTCTAGGAGGTTGAAATTCCTTGTACCGTTTCTCATAGCTGTAGCAGGGATTGCACAGTCTCCGCCGGATCTGGACCTTGCTACAACCCCAATTCCGAGTCCTCAGTCTCGTTGCGAATCGTCGTGTGGCAATTTCTGCAATCTGGGTCGGACCAAAGTCGCGATTGTCGCCTCGCCTCCAGCTCGTACTAGTAGGGTCGGCGTTTTCGATGCTTCCGCTTTTAATTGTAGCAGGCCTGGCATATTCTCTGCTCTTCTTTCAGAGGACTGATGAAGGTGCAAAGCTTGTTGTGATGCGGCAGCTCGAGCATTGACATGCTTGGATAACGGCTGGCTTTGGTGTCCCCGGAACGGGACTTGAAAGGATGGCAGCGGTTGTGGACAACTCGTCCGTCGGAGCACCATTGAGTCGGGGCCGCTTGGCCGAGCGTAGGGGGCACACCATCGGAATCGTTTCTGATACTGACGGCCTCGACCGCGATATTGAGCGCCCCAGCGGGGCACACCTGGAAATGGAGAGGTCTCTAGAGGTCTTTGCGACTGGGGTCGTCCCGAGAATCATTGGGATCGTGCGCGATTTCGATTTTGCGCCGTGGATAAGAATGCGCCATTCCTCCTTTAATCGCCACAACTCTCTATCGTGGCTGACGGAACTAGTCAGGCAGGAACATGAACTGAGAGCAGAAAGGACTGACTGTAAGCCAAGTAATCCCCGCTATTGCCTGTGTCGCGTTTGCACGCGCCGAGCTCGCCCTTGATCCGTCAGCCTGAGCTTTTTGTCTGCTTCCGCCTTTTCTGACGCATGGCGGGCGTAGATTTCGTCGACATACTTAGTCGGCCACTGGAGTCATCCTCCTCCTCTGCCTTGTGCACGCTTGCGTCTTCCATGCCACTCCTTTGATGGATGGTAGAACCATAAAGGCAACTCGTTGGGGGAAAGGGGAGCCCTCGAACGAGCAGAGACGCGCGGCGGGACCGGCCTCGGAGGGATGAGCGCCGTACACTTAGACAAACAACTCAACGCCCGAGTCCATGAAAGGAAATTCCGAAGGTCGATGAGAAATTTGTGAAGAACCACAACAGAAACAATCGATTAATTGAACGGCGCAATAGCAAGCACATTCTCAATAAACCATACCGTTGTAACGCTTTTACGTTCGCAGGCACAGTTTGAATAAAAAAATAATGGATTGTAACTTGAATAGGAACAAATGAAACCAGTCATAAAAAAACCAAACTGTACGTGTAGTACGGCTACCTGTTGTTTCAATTTGGGACCGCGTCGGTAATCCTCCTTCTCCTCCAGAATCCTTGAGCGCTTCAACACCGGCGACCATTGTGCCGGTGAATCCGTGTTTTCCGGTCGATCAATTGCCGATGGCCGGCTGTCAAACTCAAAGCTTTCCTTCACTTGAACTTGATATCTTACGACCATGAGCTCCAGCGAAAACATCAATCTTTCCCTATGCTTCCAACGTCCTTCTGCCCGGCTAGTTTCTGGCGACAAAGCCGTCATTGCTGCTAGCGCAATTCCCCGCCAACTTCCTCCTAACAGTATCCTCATCAAAGTTGATCGTTTTGGCTTCTCCGCCAACAACGTCACGTACCAGGCTCTGGGAGAGCAGGCGCACTTTCGGTGAGACTGCATTCTCAGCTTTAATTCATTTAGGCTGAACACATCAGTTATTACGACTTCCATCCTGCACCTGAAGTAGGGGACGTTTCGCCCAAAACGCATGGACTTGTTCCAGTATGGGGATTTGGAACTATTGTAGCCTCATCTCACCCCAAGATCTCCCCTGGAGAGCGTATCTACGGCTATCTCGCTCCCAGCCGATACCTTCTGGTCCCTGTTTCTCCATCTGACGTGAACAAACATGCATTCTATGTGCCGCGACCATATCTCCCGGCTGGTACTCTTTTTTCTCTGTTGTTGTTGGCTCTTGCGCTGATAATCTCACAGACAGACGTCCTTACAACCAGATCATTCGCTGTGCTGGGGACCCGGAATACACTCCAACCGCTTTGGGAGAAGACCTGACCATGCTTTACCGGCCGCTTTTCTGGACGGCGTATTGGTTTGAAGACTGGATCTTTTCCGTGGGATACAGAGGCGCCACGGCCTTCCTCATCTCGAGCGCGTCCGCCAAAACCGCCTTTTGCGCCGCATATCTCATTGGGAAACGCAGATCCCGCGGAGAGACGAACGTCAAAATCGTCGGGCTCACATCGAAGAGGAATGTTGCTTTCACGAAAGGACTGTCCCTCTACGATGAAGTGGTCGAGTACGACTCGTTCACATCCGCCCTTGGACGCGAGAAATGGGTGTACGTCGATGTGGCAGGCAATGACGACCTGAACAAGCGGCTGTTTGCTCACTTCCAGACGCCCGCGAGCGGCGAGCTGGTCGCCTCCGTTGCGCTTGGAATGACCACCCTCGCTCCTGCGTCGGAGAAGGCGTCTTCTCTCGACTGGAGCACCAACACGTTCGCCGACTCATCGAAGGTCCCGCAGCTCGAGCAATTCTTCATGGTCGAGTGGCTCAATGTGCGCAAGCACCAGCTGTCGCTCCAAGAAATATTCCGCCGTCAGAAGGAGGCCTGGGCGGAGCTGATGGTCGACTGTGTGCCCTGGGTGCGACTGGAGCACGTTAAGGGGGCGGAGGAGGTTAAAAAGGCGTATGATAATGTCGCCACCAGTGGGTTTTCGCCGGATGCGGGATTTATTTGGAGCTTGTGGGATGAGAAGGTCAAGACGAAGTTATGAATTATCTTTTGCACTCGCCGTCTACCTTCGGCTAATGCGTACGAGGGAATATTCGTGGTTTTTCTCGTCTCTCTGACTGCGAAAGAAGCGAGGCTGATAGCGATTAATAGTTGAGATTAAGGAAGACGAGTCGTGTCGTCTCGGTTCTGCTCTTTATGCCTCGGGAGTCAAATTACAATTCCCCATCCATATCGCCGGATGATGCAGGTTTTATAGTATCGCGAGGAAAAATGAGCGAAACGGCACCGCGGAGACAGCTCGTAGCAGGCCTACGGTTGAAAACAAAGACCTAAGCCTGAGGTGATCACAGGAAATTTAAATAGGGGCCCGAGCCCTGTGCACTCCTCTTTTCCTTCGTTTATCTTGCTTATAATCAGTCACTATACGGTGGGTTTTGCCTTCCATCGCCAACCGCGCAAGGCAGGATCGTGCTGCCACCACCTTTGCTCTGTTCTGCCAACTATCTGTCTTGCTGAGCTGACCCACGCCTCCCCCACTATGATTTCCTTTTGGGGAAGTTTGGCCCGATGCTCAGATAATGACGCATCATGTTAGAAGCCTAGGAACGGGCAGTTTGGTCTAGTGGTTAGTGCCCTAGCCTTTGCTGATATAATCTCTTTCGATCTTGTGTTCGATCCTCGTATGAGTTGTTTTTTTTCCCCTGATTTCTTAGTGACCCGACGACGGCTGTGCCCCGCATTCGAGCTGTAGTACTGCGGAGTTGTTGGCCGCTGCCCCCCTCCAACTGCGTCGGCTACGTGGCCCGCCACGCACCAGCATGCCGCCCCCGCCGCCTCGCCGCCCCGCTCGCCGCCCCGCCCCACTCCCGCCGCTGCCTCGCCGCCGGCCCTTTGCCACCACGGCTTCCGCTGCTCGCCGCCCCGCTGTCGCCTCGCCGCACTTGCCGCCTTTGCCGCTCCGCCACCGCCCGCCGCTTGCCGCCCCGCTGCCCCTACCGCCCTGCGCTTGCACTCCGGGTGGGGTTGGGTCTGGGTAACGATGGTGTCAACTGAAATACACTGTATTTTTTTCATTTAGGATATTCTTAGGGCCAGTAAAACACTTGGATATTCAATAATTATCTTAAAAACTACACAGGAGGATACGTGGGACTTGAAACGTAAGCGATTTCCCCAAAAGGAAATCATAGTGGGGGAGGCGTAGGGGCGTTGTCTTGCTGATTTATATGCCCCACCTCAATCCCCATATACTGTAGAATCGATATGCCAGAGTCTGCGATCAGACTGCACGATGCCCATCTGGCCGGCGGCCCACCCACTATTACTGAAGCCGTAGCCTCGAGCTCATCCCTTCTGACACCCCCACAATTCGAAGTATTCGATCAACTAGCTGGAACCATCGACTCAGTTGGTTCTCGACGCAAGGTCGACCCCAGTGACGGTGCATATAGCGGCCTGTTCGACTGCGCTGGAACTGTGCTCGGACACTTCATCTCCACGCCGATGGCACGAGCACCAATCCTCGGCATGGCGATCATGCTTCAGGTTTTGCATGCTCCCGCTGCCGCTGCCTTTGAAAAGCGCTGGGGACGCGGCGTTCCTCCGACAAACAAATTTCCGACTACCTTGCCGAGTCGCCTCCGAACCTGATATGAGTACTCCAAACGATTTTCAGAGTGGTTTGCCAGAGAAGTCGATCTGCTAGGGATTGGTGAACAAAAGCAAGGATTGCAATGAGGTCTTTTTACCTGTCGATCTGGCAATTAGACTCCGCCTGGTGAGCGTAATTTCTACCCTGTGTTCCATATTTTAAATTTTAGCCAAGGACTGTTCTGAACCGCTTGCCTTATACCACCGCTTGTTATGACAAATTGCTGACAGCCATGAGCTGGTGCACGCCATTCTCAAATACATGTTTCCGCAAATCATAACGCCGTTGCTGCCTGGCGTTCGGTTTGAAACAATGTACTTTAGGTTCAAGCTTATGGCAGAGCTGAAGAAGACCGATGCTCAGACTGAGCAGCGGATGGACACCATAACTCGACTCCTGGCCAGGACCAAGCAGGAGATATTCGAGCTCGGTGCGTCATCATTGATTATGCTCGTAAAGTAGCAAAACCTCCACTATCGAGCAGATATTAGGGTCTTTTGTGACCAAAGAAATATATGTACCGAAATTCACGAACGTCCAGCCTTACGAGGCGAGCTTGAAGTACACCGACCCCGACAAGTATGGACGATATCGGGTAGGAGGTAATTCGGACGACGATGACGAGGAGGAAGAGGCGGTCGAGACGCAGGCTGATAACGAAGGGACCCGCAACGATTTAATAATTGCTGGCGCCAAATTCATTTAATTGGCTGCCGCCTTGTGAGGGACTACGAAGCAGAATGAACCTATACATACAATTTAAATGTAAATATTATATGCCTGTGAAAACAGGGAGCGCCGACTTTCAATCGAAAAGAACGGCTTTCTCACCACATTCGTCTCTTGCTGTTCATAGCCAGCCAAGCATAGCTACGAGATCGTTCCGGTTGTCTTGAACCCATGGAATATCCTCAGGAGCGATTGAATCAGGGTCGATATAGGATCCAACGGAAATGAAGGTGAAGTACAACGACCTCGTAGACAGTATCAGAAGGCAAAAATGAGGTATCTCATGCGCGGCCGCTGGCGGCTGGCATAAATCAACGCTCTGCCGGTACGAACTGGTCCAACTGGACGGTAAAGAGAAGAAATTTCAGGAATGGCGAGGACGATCGACAGGTAAACTGAGGAGTTGCAATTTTAAGTCGTTCTTCGTAAATCGACAGTTATCTTGCAAGCAGAAAAGGATTATCACTAAGGCATTCAGCATTGCAGTCGCCAATCCGGCGGGACGCTGGAGTAGCCGCCGGGTGAGGCAATTTGTAGGCAGGATGACATCCGGATATTCCTTCTCGGCCGCGCAGGGACAGTCTAAGGGACCACAGCGTCAGAACCCATGTCTCCCCGCCCATGGTCACGATCGAGGAAGCCCATTTTTTGTTAAATCTGGCCGCCTGTCTGCAACATGAGTTTAGTCGGAGGTAAGTACCGTCAGAATTTCCTTCCGTCTCGACGATAGTTGAGCCGACGTTCACGGCCTCGCATCCCCCTGAAATTGAGTCGGTGCATGTCCTGGCAAACGCAGGCGGACGCCGAGTTGGGCTCAAGCTCATTACCGCCCTCAAAATCGAATGGCAGCCAGATTCGGAGCATTCAATACGAAGCCGCAGGAGAGATTAAATCCCGACAGGTCGAGACGACTGGGACTCTGACTCTCATCCGTTATTAAAATCAGATCTGGAGTACTTTCGCCTCAGCTAGGAAAACTTGACCGACCCGAAAAGCCTAGGAGAAAAATGAGAGGTTTTCCTTCATCTTGCTTCAAATTTCCTCAGTCATTCAGCGAGATTGAGGCTCGGAAGTTGACGGGAGAAGAAGATGTCCAGAAGGAGCAAAGAATCTGTTTTTGTGATCAGCATGTCAAAGTATGGCCTCTTCCTCTTCCACTACATCTTCTTCGTCGTCCTCGCCTTCGTCTTCAGCCTCGAGCTCGGAATATATGCCAGAGCCAGTGGCCCTGGTGTACCCGTCTACCCACTTTCTAGCCGAAAAACCGTGTCGGCCATTCAGAGTTATTACACCGGCATCAACTATACAACAGCAAAATAAACGGAAGCGTGAGCTGCTGGACTCAGGCACTGAGCAGCCAAGGGGCCAGTATCCGGAAATGAACCAGTTTCGCGTTGTGGTCCGTCAGCCGCTGGTGGCAGCTTCTCCTGGGTCGTCGTTTGGACCGACGGGAAAACTCAAGGCGAAACCGGTAAGTCTGTCGGTCTGCGGTAGTCGCATTCTGCGGGGACCTATGTTGTGGCCTTGCGGGGCACCCAGTCGTGCGCTCATAATGGGAATGCGACGTGTCTGTGTCTGCGATTTTCCGTTCAGCAGCAGCACGCTGGGCATCGTGGCAAGGGCGTCTAATCAAGTACCACCCCAGTCATCTGGCTCGCGGGGACGCGGACGTCCTTTAAACTGGTCCTCGCGAAGACCAGTGTCTCGTTTGTGTCGTTAGCCATCTCATGCTTGATTCCCGCAGTATACGCATACTTGCGGAATAAGCATGGAACAGCCTGCGGCGTGGTTGGGAGGAATACATCTCGGCGGGCCGTTTGTATTCGGTGCGCGTTGAGCGTGGATGGGGGTTTCGCGGAATCTGGGAACGCGTGCGGTGCTGGTCTCTTCCCTCGAGAGGACGCGTCGCACCTGTCTGCTTTCTTTTTTGGCCCAATGCATTCTATCTTATTCGGAAGGCTAACGAATTACTTGAACCCAGCCCAAGGCGTATAACACAAGCGAAGAGCTTCTTACGGCTCTTCGGAAAACATGCATCGAAGACCCAGAGGTCGATTTCAGCGGCTCATACGTCGTGTCTGGAAACGACGCGGATACGGTGTCCGACAAACAGCGAGTGCAGATGGTGACAAACGACATATGGAAAGCTACGGGCTACCGTTTCACGTACGCTTCTGTCCCGTCTCTCCTCCCGCTCACAATCTGAGCGCAAAGCCACAGCGTCAAGGACCATCCTCCGACCGAGCGCGGGCACAAAACGCGGCTGTGGTGCTCGCAAGACGAGGCGCGGCGCTCAAAGCACCGAGGTAATAGCGACGCCCCGCGCATGTCGAAGCAGGGCGAGCTCTTCGCGAAACAGCGTTTCCCGTGCCGCAGCCGGCTCATGATCACCTGTCTTCCACCGGGGGGCGAAGGTTCCCGCGGGGAGGGCGCTGGCGGGCGCGTCGTGACGATCCGGATGCACCACTATATGCGGCACGAAGCGTATCTCGAGTCGGCGGCCGAGGCGACCAATAATGGGGTCGAGCCGGTGGAGCCCCCGCCGCTCATGTCGTTCCTCGGTACAATCAACGCGCCGTTACCGCCGGTGCTCATGGGCATGACCATGGATATGCGTGGCGTGGGCCGCGGGGACATTGAGTTGCCGCGCGCTGTACCCGTCGCGCCACCACCACCGCTGCACGAGCAGGAGGGTGAATGGGAGATGTCGCATGCCCACCATGATCAGCAGGAGTCGCCTCCGGAGCCCGCTCCGCCCTCGCCGTCACCTTCTCCCGCACTTCGCCCCCCCCCCCCCGCCCCCGCACGGCTGCCGATAGATCCCCAGCTTGAGGGACTGGCGCATCACCACCGTCCACCACCACCGCCATCGCATTCGAATTCACAGCATTCCCCGCCCTTTCAGCATCCCTCGCACCCGCAACAGCCCGTACCCTCACATCCCTCACAACAACATCCTCCCCAACACCCTTCGCAGCATCCCCCCACCATCGCACCAGCATCCCCCCACCATCGCACCAGCATCCCCCACCATCGCACCAGCATCCTCCACCGTCGCAGCATCCCTCTCTCCCTCCCGCCGCAGCCAACGCAGCAGCAGCATTCTCACCCGCCCCAGCATACGCACCCACCGCCCCAACACCCACCGCCCCAACATCAACACCAACACCCTCCCCCGCCGATACAGCTCACGCCGGAAGAGTTCCAGCACCGCATGCGCACGCACATTGCACGCATCCGTGACTTTGCAGATGGACTCGAGTACCAGGTGCAGTTCAACGACTACCGCATGCTCGAGGCGCTCGAGCGGGACGCGGCGCCGTTTATCGACTTTTTGCAGGATTGTCTGAGGAGGGAGGGGAGGTTGGCTTAATCGAGGCATATTTGCTTCGAGGTCTCTCACTCGATTGAGTGAGAGGTGTTGAAGTACCAACAGGTGCAGTGACGGGCCCGAGTTACTGCTCCCGCATTTGTACATAGTCGGGTCGACCACTGAACACTGCTACTCAGTTTAGTATAGTCGTTTAATATTTGGTTTTGCATCGTTGGCCCTGGGGACCAGCGAGCTCGAGCTAGCCGCATACTTATCGTAGTCATGTATTTCTATATTACGAGGCGTGGTCATGGGAATAAAATTAAAAACATCGACTTGACTTCTGCCTTCATCTTTCCCCACATCTTGAAATGCCATTTTCGGCCTTCGCCACCGGGACGACTTGCAGCTTGGAAGGCTTAGAAGACTACTTGAAGGCTAGCAGCTAGCAGGCATAAATATTTGTATCACCGTCTTGGAGGCGAATACCACTTAAATTCCACTGCTCAACGCTCACCAGCTCCATGCAATCCGATCTCTCCGCAGCTAGGTTCTCAGAAAAGCCGCCCTCATCATCTGCCCTTGCTTCGCGTCAAAGGACGCGTCGGTCAGCATTCGTCGGGGTATCTCTGATCGTCTTTCTGGCCTTTTTGAGCACAAAACTTCAAGGACTCCGCAAGACCCGATTCGGAGGCTATCCCCAACAGTTTTTGTCTTCGGCGTCCACGGCTGTCTGCCCCCAGGTCGATGCTCTCTTCCCAAACCGCAATGCAGACCTCTGGGAGACGACACTCCAGCAGACGGCTTCAAGCCACTTCAAAGCGCGTTCGATCGACTTGCTGGCTGGCGCCGTGCAGATTCCGTGAGTTACCTGTCTGTCGCTCATCGTGGTTTGCCTCATCCAAATCCTTTTTCTTTATTTTTGGGGGGGGATTCAGAACGGAATCCTATGACGCTATGCAGCCCGTCGGCGTCGACCCGCGTTGGGACGTCTTTGGCGAATTTCACGCGTATTTGGCGCGCGTTTTCCCTCTCGTGTAAGAAATATCGACAATCCTATGCGTTCAATAATAAAGCAGCTGACGGCCAATTGTAGCCATGCAAACTTGAAGCTTCAGAAGATTAACACCTACGGCCTCTGGTACGAATGGACAGGCTTGAATAGTACCCTGAAGCCTGTGCTCTTCACCGCGCATCAAGGTCCGCCCTTCGTCAACTTCAGACATTGGCATCTTGCTCACGGCACGCATAGATGTCGTTCCAGTAGGTCCGTTCACGGGGGGGGAATGGACTCATCCGCCTTATTCTGGTTATTTCGACGGTACGATCGTCCTTCACTCATTCAATTGAGCCTCATCTCATTCTCATTCCGCATACAGGCCACCGCGTTTGGGGCCGTGGAAGCGCCGACGATAAAAATGGGCTTATCGGAATCCTGTAAGTCGAAATAGCTCCTTCAGCTGCGGGTTTTTCGCCTCGACGCCGACCGCCGTTTACAGGACGGCGATAGAAACACTTCTGGAAAACGGGTTCACCCCTACGCGCACCATCGTCGCAGCCTTTGGATTCGACGAAGAAGCCAGCGGTCTGGAGGGTGCTGGGGAGCTCGCGAAGGTTCTATTGGGTGCCTACGGCCAGGATGGCCTTGCTTTCATTGTCGATGAGGGGGGTAAGTGGGTTGTACCAGAAGTTCGCCTTCAAAGAGTTAATTGTTGATCGATATCGGAAGATGGCATTAGCAAGACATTCGGCACTGTGGTCGCCTACCCCTGCGTGGCTGAGAAAGGATATCTGGATGTCGTGGTGGAAGTGACCTCGCCAGGTGGCCATTCCAGCGTCCCGCCTGATCATACTGCAAGTCCTGGGTTCGCCTTGGCTTTCACTGTCTTGACATTGGTGTTTGCAGACCATCGGTATTCTCGCCGCTCTCCTCGTCCAGTACGAGGCCAATCCGTACCCCGCGCAGCTCGTACGTTGGTCCCTTCTTGTTCGTCCCTTCATCGCACGCTGATCGGCGCTATTGAATCTAGTCCAGAGCATCCGTCCCGTTCCAAACCTTCCAGTGCCTCGCGCAGTATGGAAGCACCCTGCCGCCCGCTATCAAAGCCCTCATTGCCGATTCCGTGAACTCGGATATGGCGCTGCACACGCTCGAAGGAATTCTATCCAAGGATAAGCTCTACCGAAGCCAGATTGGGACGACCCAGGCCGTGGATGTGGTCAGTGGTGGCGTGAAATCCAACGCGCTGCCTGAGGAGGCCCACGCGGTTGTCAACCACCGCATTTTGGCGGAAAGGTTCGTTGTAGCCCAAATACTGTAACTTCATTTATTCATACTTATTCCTGTAGTTCCGTCTCAGCAGTAAGGGAGCACAATGTCGCTCTCCTGCAGCCGCTGGCTGAAAAATTCAATCTCAGCTTCAATGCGTTCGGTGTCGGGGTATCTCAGCCCGGTGTACCTTCGAGCGGAAATCTCACGTTGAGGGACCTCTCCGACGCCCTCGAGCCGGCGCCAGTCACTCCGACAAATGGTGAAATTTCTGCTCCGTATCAAGTGCTGTCTGGGAGTATAAAAGCCGCGTATAATACTCGGCGCGCCGCCAACAACGACAACTCCACCCTGATCGTCGCCCCATCTATCATGTCGGGGAACACAGGTACGCAATCGAGACCCTTCATTCGCCATCGCTGCCAATACTTTTTGGAATAGATACCCAGTTTTATTGGAAACTTTCACCCCACATCTTCCGATACGGCCACGGCAATTCAGCCGGTCTGGGACCAGAGGATATTTTAGATGGAATACATACCGTCAATGAGTGTGCGTGTAAATTTTTCCGTGAACCCCCTGCTGATTTTCTGCACGCAGCCATAGACGCAGATGATTTTGTCGAAATCATTCGCTTCTATATCACTCTCATGCTTAATGCTGATGAATCTTCCGTGTTGTGAATGCGCAATATAATTCGTTTTTCTTCCAAGAAAAAGTGCAAAAATAAATCGATCACGTGCTAAGACGCGTCTGGCGCTCGGCTCAAAATACGTGTACACAACGCTGCCTCAATTTTATCGAGGACATGCCTGATGTTGATACGTGTGTTCACGCCGACAACCACCCTCTATACTGATTATACGCATCCTTTAATCCTGCGTCCACCAGCAAACCGTCGCGCTTGAACCCAAATCCCGCACGGAGCCACGGGATCGGGTCGGACCGCCGTAGAAGCTCATGAAGTTCTTCCTCCCTTGCCGCTCCCGCCCATGCTAATAATTGCGTCGACTTCGACATGAATGTGCATTCGGCTTATTCGGCTTACACTGGCCATGAGAATGCACCGGAGGGACCGCGAGAAAGTCAAATGGTTCGCCAGCAAGTCGGCGCAGAAGTATCTTGGAAAATCTGGAGGTTCAGTGGAACTTGAATGAAGTCAGCACCAGATCATCAGATCTCTGAATACACCAGTTCAACTAGATTAACATCCACCTTTGCAAGTAAATTCCAACCCAACTTCTTGGTGTGTTTCAGCATGAAATCTCGGGATGCTCGTTCCTCCGATTGTCTTGCTCCTACGAACTCGTGTAAATGCCTATGTTACGAGAACATAACTCCGGCTTCCTTCACTACCGATATCGGGCCTGTTTCCGGCAAAGTTTCTGAAGTTGAAGGCCTGCGAGTGCAGATATAAAAGGGCGGAGACAAGAATCGGGTCAGACGAACCTGGGACCATAACTCTCTCTGCAGTGATGTTTTGACCAGCTTCAAGAATATATACACGGATGGCCGAGGCTTCGGCGAATCCGCGGGAACGAGGCTGCTAGATACTCTGCCGATAACAAGGTAGTCGAAGTGCGTTGTTCGTTGTAAAGCGAGAATCCTGGCCGAGAGTCATTCTGAGCACCTTTATGAAATTATTCCAGCAGGTCAAACACGGAGGCAGGATAGATCACGGGCACCCCTCTACGAAACAAAAGTGTATTCTTCAAAAGCTCGGGAGGCTCTCCAAGATATGACGGATCGTGCGTTGACGCCGAGTGTACGCGACGATAAGAAAGCGACCAGTTTGGAAGGGCTCTCATTTTGCTGGTTTATAAAGCCGCTAAATGTGGCTAATAAAAAGGTGGGGCGGACGATGCATCCTTCGATTTTTGAGAAAACGGCGTGGGGGAATGAATTTTGCGTGATTTAAATCCTTGTGTCTGTTTTCTAGCCTAAAACTCAACATGCCGTTTGATCCGGAGATTTCCACTAGAACGGTCCGTTCTTCGGCATGCCTCGGCTCCTCGCGGCATCACGTGTTTATGTTGGGAAAGATAGCAAAATCTAATAAGAGCGTTGGATTTATTCTCGTTGATGAGATTATCCGTTCTTTACAATTTTGGAGGGAAATATCGAACCTTGCCGTATGTTTTTTTTAGGCCATCGGAGAATGAAATTTAAACCTCCGAAAATCGCCTCCTGATCCCACTCTTTTTCTTCTCCCCATCTCCATTCAAGTTCTAACTATGCCAAAAAGTACGCCTGTCAAGACTCAAAAGAAAACTTCGCCGCAGAAAGAATCCAAGGAGCCAAAGAAAGTTGAACCCGCCGTTGACGAATCGCTGTGGCGACCCTCTACAATCCGCGCCGACAGAACAGAAAGCATCCCCGCCAATGATTCCGACATTCCACTAAGTTTTCCGCACGAACAGATTACGAAGACAAACGCCATGGCTCAATATCGAGTGTCGGCTTCGCAGCTTGACGTACTGCCTTTTACCAAAAATCAGTTTGTATAATTCCCTTACGCTTAGATAGTAATCGAACGAATTATGAACAGGGCTGCGGTGAAAGTTCAGGGAAAGTCCGGGATTGAAGATAGAGTTGTACCCATGAAACTCTACAAAGAACGTGATGTTGAACGCCTGGCGTGGCGGCTTCGCGGAGGCCCCGAGGCATTTGAAGCGCAGTACGCTAGTAACTTGTCTGATTCGCCCAATACTTACCCGGATTCTAGTCTCAGGAAACTTCAGGCCTCCTACGCTAAAACTCATCCAGATAATGAATTCAAAGCGCCAGCGTCCTACAAAGCCAACATTACTTTTGAATCGGATCAGGGGTCGCATACGGAGCCGCACTGATGAAGGAAAAGGCTCGAGGTGCACGGAGAATATCTACATGGATCCCGGAAAACAGCCAGGTTGCAGTTGAACACCACTCAATTCTCCCCAGACACCCGAATACAACGTCGAATTTGCTCTGAAATCGAGTCGACGAGTATTTCAATCCGGACGTGCCTTTCTCCCCGCTTTAATGCTGCTACGATATGACTTTTCCGCTCGTCGTCTGGCATTGGCAGCCTTGACAAGGTCCTCGACGCGTTTCCTCTGAGCATCTGAAGGTTCATTCTTAAGAGTAGAGGATGATGCTTCTACGAGCAGTGCATGAAGCTGAAGGTAATTAAGGGAAAAATCAGCGAGCAGTAAAAGAAATGTCTCCACCTTCAACAGGCATTCTTCAATATTCTGTGACTGGGACCGATGTACGGTGGAAGTGATCTGGATCGATTGCGAGGATGAAACATAATGCGGCTGCACAAGTTTAGAAATGTCACGATAACCAGCGTATATACGCACAGATCTTTTCAACGCAGACTTTGCCCACAGAGGTATCCAATCTTCGTCAATCGCACACCGAAGGGTGACTTTGGTGTTGACTTTGTTTACGTTCTAGAGCCCATGATAGTCTCTAAAGTAGCTGGAAATGAACGATTGTGATATTTACCTGCCCACCAGGTCCAGAACTCCTCGAGAATGACAATTGGACTGAAGATTTTGGGATGTCCAACGCACGAAATTGCGCTATCCATGTGCGGGCCAATGCGGTGTCCTGCGGCGATTCCAGCGAAGCAAGTTGGGGAGGAATCAGGATGGGTCTGTTGCCTCCGTTATGTGCATTTCTTATGAGGAGTACAGAGCCTTTGCGAATTTTAGCAACACAACTATGGCCGTAGAAAGCAGAATGGACATGACGCAAGAGGAAAGAAAGCATGTTCGGCAATCAGCAAACAAGGCCAATTTATCTGGATCACTCCGACTCTCACTAAACTCTCACATGAGAATCCCAGAATCCCAGCTACGTATATCGAGCTGAAGCGAGGTAAATCGAGGAATTTGACGGTCCCTCGATTTTCCTCGACAATCCGGACATAGCTCTTTTTGGCTCGATGGAAAATTGAGGAAAAACGAGGTATTTCGAGGAAGAACGAGGTATGCTTTGGCGTAGCGAGGTTCATCGAACCATCAATACTCGTTGTTTCTCATTTCCGGGCACAATAGAAATAGTAAATCTCTTAATTTGCAACTATTACGGTACAATCCGAGGACATGTACTACATCGTCCGCATCGCCGCGCCGCGTCCCAGCGCACACAGAGAATCATCCGACTGCGCACTCGTCCATCGGCCCAGGTCGTGGCGTGAATGCGACAAAGATCTGGCAGGGAAGAGCCTGAGAGAACGTTGTGAAGGAAGGAAAGAAAGCACGTACCTCGTTGGCCTCGGTGCCCATCTTTCCGTGCTCGTCATTGCAGAGGGCCGAGATGAACATACACTTTCACCAAGCTGTGAACAGAATATCAGGACATGGCCTGCAAAAGCAGAAAGGCCAGCGTACCGCGCATTTAGACTTGATTTACTACTGCATTGACGGCAGTTGCGAATCAGAAAGCGACTCCGCGTGAACCACCAGCAACGTACCTGCGAAGAGAGGGAGGAGGGCATGGCAGGTGTCTAGAGATAGGATGGGGCGCAGAGGCGGGAAGACGACGGGAAGAGGGCGATGAGATGGTGGGAGAAGACAAGAAGTGGGGATGCCAAAAAAAGTTGTACGACTTATTTATTCACGGCAGCGGCGCGCTTATATGACGCAATTGCACGACTTGGCAAATTTCAAGATCGAGGCTGGTCATTTTTTGTCAAATTTGGCAACACTTATTTAAAAATAACTCACATCCTACCTCGTTCGTCCTCGGCCTCAATTTGGCTCGATCTCTCTGCCTCTGTTTAGCTCGATATACGTAGCTGGGATTCTCACTGGGTACATGATGCATGAGGCCTTGAAGCTTGAAGCTTGAAGCTTGAAGCTTGAGGCCTTGGGAGGTCGGATCCGGATGGGGACGGAAACACGAAAATGGCGCTGAGATCCCATACAAATGGGGACGAATTCACGCCACGTCCAAAACGTGGACGAAAGCCCAGCCGCTTTCCTACCGTAGTGACTCTCACGAAGCCAACGCGGAGCACAAATTCAAGACACCGAACGGACCTCCGCCTCTCTGCCGTGGAGGGTCTCTTCTAAGACGGAAGGAAGGAAGGAAGACGTATAACCGCGGTGGACTTCAAGTTATCACCAGATCGTGCGCTGACTCATATGACCCACTCGAGTAAATAAGTATCATCGGGTAGTCGTGCGTGAAACGCTCTTCACACCGAACCACTTCGTACCATCGAAATGCATATCGCGCCCCAAAAATATTTTCTAGTAGGGATCGTATTCTCTGTATTCCAGCCCCTCGCATCGTGCCAAGAACTCTCCGCCTCAGTGACATCTGCTAGTATCGACCTATTGGATGCTAGCCGCAAGTTTTCCCATCTATGCCGGCGCACGCTAAATAACTGATGGTCCTCAGATATCCTGCACTTCTTGGATGTTGTGGATGCTTTCGGGCATGTTTCCTTGCGTAATCCGGTCAATTCCAGTCAATTCTTAATGTCCGTGGTCCTTCAACTCTTTCTTGAAGCTAACGGGCTCATGCAGGACTTTTGCAATTGCACCTGCACAAGCAACATCCCAATCCATAGTGACGTATGCTGCTTACATTCTATAATGAAAAACCCTAATTTTAGAGCCCTGAAATAGATACGAGATTGAAAATGCGACAACCATCGGCCTTACCTTCAATTCTTCAGTGGTCGGCGCGGCGGTCCCCACTGGATTTGCCGAGCGATTTATCCATTCAGAGGTGGCTAGATCCCGAAACTCAATGTAGTTTTCCAATCAGTTTCCAGATATACAAGAAATTCCCCAATGTTCTCGCGGTACTCCATAGTCATACTCAAGAAATCCTCCCGTTCGCCAATCAGGCTTCCGTTCCTCTAGTCGCTGAGATGCATACAGTGAGTTTCCCAAACAATGACGGTGTTCGGTTTTTTATGGCCATATCATCGTACATAGGCTCCGTCCATCGGTTCTGAAGGGGCCCCCATTTTCGATATACGAACCTTGCCGAAAAGTGTGCTTCCGGACGACCAAATTCATGACCTCCTCATTCGAAACGAAGCTCTGGGAGATGCCCTGGCACAGACATTTATAGGAGATAGTCAGGTATTTATAATCTAGCTCCTCCCTTGGGCTGTTGGACCACTAATCGCCATCCAAAATGTAGGTTGTATTGATGAGGTATATATTTCCACCGAGTCCGCATACATCTGCTTAGAGAATTATTTTAGGGGCCATGGGATGGCCGTGCGCGCCTCTTCACTTCGTGAGGTTGTTTTCAGCGGATTTTACATCAAACAGGACGCAACCGTCCAGCTCCAGAGTATCCTTCTAGGCGGCGGAAAAAAACCGAAAGCTCTGGACCAACGCGAAGTGACGGATACTGCCACTACAGCAAAGACCTTGTAACCGCTTTTTGATCAACCTCGATGTATTGATTGACTTTCTTTCAGAGTAGGAAGGGCGTGGTCGCTTTGGGCTCAACAAGTTGATAATGCGGGATTGTATGTGAATGATTTGCGAAACGGGGCTCCGCCTTCCCCCACCGGCTTTTGATTTTCCATTGTACGTAGCAATTAAATCACCAAGCAGTTCATGTTAAATAGCAGTGATACGGCCTCTCATAACTTGAGTCGATCCACGCATTCCAAATTAGACTATATCTGAAGGGTAGGATCGTGCTCCAGGTTAAAGACCTCTCCGGGCGTAGCACTCAACAGCGCCAGGTGAACTAAAACAACGTGTCAACAGCGCGTCCGGCAAAAGGGAATGGTGAATGACATCGTGGTTGCTAGGTTTGCCAACGGCGAGATAAGGCTGTATCCCGAAACATTCGGCGGCGGTGACAAATTTGTGCCCCGCCTTTGCGAATTTATCCATGGCATAAGGCACCACCTCGAATCTGCAGAAAAAAATGTTACTACCTCTAAGCATTGATATTCAGAAAAAGAGAAAAATGCGGGAGCCTTACACGGTTGTATCTGAACAGTTTATTTGATCAGACAGTGAAATGACTTGGAGAAGGCGCAACATACTCGAAAACTCATGGTTCAGGGCCAGTAGGTTATCCGGCGCCGAACTCAGAGCACTGTCGCATGCCTGTTCGCTTTGGGCTGCAGTCGATCCTGTGGAATTTCCGGAACTAGCCAATGTTGAAACGTTCAATAATGAAACTTGAGAGAAAGGAAGAAGAAACATGCTCAATCCCAAATAACTAAAGTTTTGTTGTGTGAGGCCACCAACGTCGGAACGGTGTCATTGTGGCTTCTATAGGCTATGATTCGGAGATCGACTGAGTCACGGAAGACGAGTGGTGCCCCAAGAGTACATACGAGGTCGGACGCATGACGGCGTAATGCCAAGTATCTTCTGAAGCGCAACTATTTTTTTTTTCGCTTATGAGTCCAAGACAAGGATTCAGTAATCAAATAATACCATCCACTAAGCTTAAGTTGAAAGTGTGCTAGATATACCGTCAGTCAAGTCTATTCACAGAGAGCAAATGAATACTACGGACTGTCAGCTTCGCTTAGCGTCATCATGTCTGCATGTATGTAAATGAGAGGTCTTCCGCATGATCATAGATACAGTTCCCTGATATTCTGTGAAATATGAAGAGAGCGTTTCAGTGATCTGACCTCACAGTTCAGCCCGTTCACAAAGAACGTGCAGTGCCCTCGAGCGTCATTGAACATCTTTGTGATGTTTTATCTTTGAGACGATTATCAGGTCATACGCTTAGGGGATGTTAATTGACTGACGAATAAATGTATGGCCCATCGTCCTTCTATACAGCGAGGTACGAGCGTTCGTATAGAGCGTCTGTCTACGAGAGACTACATCGTCCTGAGTGCCAAGACATTAACACATCATCGTGAAAGGCAAGGAGAACGGACAAATGTGAAGGCGGCAGTTTTCTGGGTAATGCAGCTAGTATACACTGTGGCGAGGGTGCCATTGCGCCCCGTCAAAGTCAAGGCCGAGCCAATACCAGCAAAGGCCGCGAGATATGCAGCAGTGAGCATGATTGAACTGCAATCCATTCCGAGATGGATGTGAAGACACAACGAGCTAGCCGGTCTTTATGTGAGCCAAGATATAGCCAAATAATTGTCCGAAGAAGAACAGTCGTTCTACGACAGCGCAAGGTTGCTCTTGGGATGACGAAAAGAACCAGAGTTTGCAAGCCATCGGCCCACTCCTTTGAATAGAAGCCCACAATGAGTGAGCCTTATGTGTCTGACTCCGATCTCTTGCAGACTAGTGGAGGAAAAAAGGCAGCGAGCAAGCATTCTCCCGTTAAAGTACGTATCGAAAGAACCTCGAGTGCGAATCTGAGCCCAAATGGCGCCACAAGTGAGTTGAAGAATTCGCAGTTTGCACTCACCTGTGCCAGATATGCGGAAAGGCTGAGGATTGATTAGACCGTCTCTATGCATCGCTCAGTGGATAGATATCGCCACTGTTGGCTGTAGATCGTGGAATCGGAGAGGAAACCATGATCAAGAGTTTCAGCTTGTTGAAGGCCAGTCAAATATCGAAAAGGGAGAGAGAGAGAGAAAAATTTGACCCAGGTAATCAAAGGACAGACCAGAGCAGTAGCACATGAAATAGCGACAATGAAAGAGCGCAAGTGATGGCATCATGAAAAATCCCCACGGTTGGAAAATCAGCTAATGTGTAGTAGTCGTGTATTCGTGGGAATGTCCCCTTTGCTGCAGATTCGCCATAACATCCAGCATTGAACTCCCGAAATATATCAGTTACCCGGCTCTGGTAGCCATCGGCGCCTTCGGGGTTTACTGTGGGTGAAGGAGGGGAAGACGGCTCCCTACAGCAGCGACCTCAAACTGGCGTTCGAGTTCAGAGGAATCGGAATGCCTCCGGGCGATGTTAGTCGCATAGGCGGCCTCTATTGGGACGTAGTTTGCCCCTATATCCTTTATTTTCGAGGCGATGATGGTTGGATGTCATGGATGGCAACGGCGGGCCGTCCAACGGGATCCAAGTGCTTGCTGAGCATCCAAACTTTCTGGACAGATGCGGCTCACGATCTAAGATATGACGCCAAGGTCGCTTGTCAGCTTTCGCTCTCGATCTCAGAGGTTCCCGATGTCAACGGAATGCAGCGGCCACGAAGCAGGAGAGGGCGGAAAGTAAGGAGCGGGCCATTAGCAGCACGAGTCACTCTGGAAACTGGGAATCCAGATCATCTAGTTGCTCATCTATCCGAGAACACCCTACATCGAGTATCAGTTTACTTAAATTTGGGCATGGACGAAGGGTCTATGTCGCCTTACAATAGGGGACTTCACGGTAGGCAATATTTTCGGATTTGTGAATAAAAATATTCGAGTGATGGGACGATTATTTTCACAAACAAAAGATATTCCACAAACGAGATTTAATCTCGTTGTGGAATAAAACGATCGTTTGGGAATTTATTCGTGTGAAACATGCCTGGTTGCCGAAAACAATAAAAATATATTCAGAATGACACAAACGGGGTGATCATGCATTTATTCCACAAACGAAGTCTTTTATTCATCCCATCACCTGAATATATTTATTCTGAAGATGTCGATTGTACCCCGGAATATGAAACTGTATGTATTCCCTGAGCCGCTCGTATGTAGGTGCGAAGACGCAACTCTGGATGCTAGGTGATAACGATAGAACAATCAGTCAGTTACGGACGTGGTCCAAGCCCCTGCGTCTCTTTTTCTCTTGAGAAACGACAGCGTCTGTCTCAGTCGTCCGAGTCGTCTTCGGGGCAAAACCATGTGGTCTATGCAGAAGTTCGATAATAGCTGCCAAGCCACAAAAGGAATACTTACATCGCGTTGTCCAAGGGGACCGACAAAGGAATAAGGTTCAAGTCCCAAACATTCGGCAACAGTGACCAAGGAGTAATTAGCGGCTTGAAGCGCGTCCATAGCGTACCCTATGAGTTCTTGACTATAGACGAGTTTTGAGTGGATCCGGAATCAAAGGAGTGAAGCTTACGCTGTGCTTGCTAACGGCGATGTCATCAGCTTTCAGATCCGGGAACGCGAGACTAGACCCTTACCTACGGTCTCGTGGTTCAAGGCGAGCAGCGTGCTGACGCTGGCGTTTATGGCGGCAGCATAAAAGCCCTCACTTTCTTTAACTGTTGCATTGAGCGAGTCTTCGGAGCTGGCTGCCGTCAATCGAAGAAAATGATACGAATCCTTATAACGCACTCAAAATCCCAGAGAACGAGACTTTTATTTTGCTGAAATGCAACTTGGCGGACGAGGGTATTGTAGCTGCCGAAGACTAATGATGAAGGTTAGTTGGGGAGCTATAAGGTTTTGGACCGCCCACGAGGCCGTAAGAAGGGTGAGGCGATTCCCAAAATCTTCATCAACGCAACTAGAGTAGTAAAGTGAGCCGTCATATGCGTACCATGATAGGTTAATGTAGCTTACGGTCGAGTTGGGCAAATTCACCGGCAACTAGCTGTAATGTTAGAAAAGCCTCTGAGCAATGACCGGCGCCCACTTTCACTCTCATCCAGAGTCTTGAGATTTGGATGAGACCTGGTTCAACCGAAGTACGAGTTAGAAGTGATATGAAGCATCTTTCAAGGGACTACCAGGTATAAGAGCCGATCTAATGTCCGCTGCTGTACACATATTGGAGACGCTGCGCAACCTTGGTATCATATATGCAATCGTCTGGAGTGCTGTTAGCCGGGGTCAGTGGATACAGTGTGAAATGGACGCACAATTGTCTCCGTCTGAATTAAATATGCGGGTAAGATCTATGCCAAGCTGATTTGGTCTGATTTTCTCACTGACGAAAAACGTGCCCTATTAAGAGAGGTAAGAGTCAGAGCTATTCTTGTATGACTGTCAAGAGAGACCACCTTGGCGCCTTTGCTCACGAGCATGTCGCTAATGTTAGTCCTGAAGAGGATCGGCATCGGCGTCAACAGCTATTCGTTGGCCGCAAGCCATACATGTACTTTGTACGGTCCATCGTCCTGTTCAAGTTCAGCCGCTGGGAGAAGCCAAGATAAGGGGAACCTACGAATGTGAGAGCGACAGTGTTCGGAACCGTGCAAGATGAATATACGACGGCTTTCCGACTCGCTAGATCATCTGTTGGACGTGCTAGTATCGGCGTTAAAAGCAGCAAAAATTGAACGAGCAGCATGGTGGCTAATAGATTGGAAGACGCGCGCTTCTTGACTGTGGAGTCGGAGGAAAGCAAGGGCCTTTATAGGCCAACAGGCGACTCGGAGCGAGTATATCTCAAACACGAGGCACGGGAAATGAGCGGTAGCCCTTATGCTATCAGAAATGGCACGTCGCTCTCCGATAGACGAGGTATACTGAGCTTCATTGCGGCCGAAAGCAAAGCGAAAGAAAGCGATCATTAAACCCTAGTTCTTTCCGTTTCTTTCGGAGGCGGTTCGACGTCACTGGGACGACAAGGACAGTATTGGATCTCAGAGTCTCTCTTTCGTTGGATCCTCGTCTGTTTCCAAACGTGCAAGTATTCTGCTGGCACCGGGTGGCAGGCAAGCTGGGGAAGACAAGGTAAGAATCCCGAAAAGGCAATCGGACAAACAAAGAACAATAGCGCATGAAATTACCCGATGGCATACACGGATTAGGGGAAGCCGTTGGACACTGCGAAATTTCACAATTTCAAAAATCAATTGCAATATGTACGCGCATAGCTAGCTAGGCATATGTAATTTGTACCAATACCCCAACTCGGGGGGCATTCCCCACCAGACCACCTGTGCTCAGGAAAGGCTGAGGGTACGCTTGTGTTGTTAGTGTGTGCAGGCCAATCAAGGCAGACGCCGCGCTGGGCGGCAGGGAAATCTATGATGAGGGAGATCCGAGACGATGGACGATGCGAGATGAGAGAGGCAAGACTAGTGCCGTGGTGCAAAATGAGAGTAGTTTATGCAAAGAGAGTGGGCATCGATACGATCGATGATTGAGACGAGATGATGAGATGAGAGATGAGTGAAGAGCCCAAAAAATCGACGAGAGAATCTATGCGGATATCGTGAAGAACGCTTTGCTGGAAGGCGTTCTGGGCGTTCGTGCGTGTTTAGAAATCTTCATCGGCGAAACGCTGCTCAGGCGACACGAAGCGGCGGTGGGAAGACTCGTGCAAGGCACGGGCACGGTGGTGCGCAGTACGCTTGCTGTAAGACGTCTTTTTGTGGCAGGTGTGGTTGCCCTTGCCCGACGAGTTCGAGCCCGAGTTGGAGCTGGAGCCTTTGCTAGGCGTGCCAGAGCTGGAGCCGGAGCCCTTGCTAGGCGCGCTTGAGCCAGAACCATTGGCAGGCGGGGTAGAACCGGAACCGTTGCTAGGCGCGCTGGAGCCAGAACCCTTGGCAGGCGGGGCAGAACCGGAGCCATTGCTGGGCGAACCAGAGGCACCGGAGCCATTGCTGGGCGAACCAGAGGCACCCGACCCGGAGCCCGACCCAGAGCCCGAGCCGGAGCTGGAGCCAGAGCCCGAGCCGGAGCTGGAGCCAGAGCCCGAGCCAGGCGAGCCCGAGCCAGAAGTCGGAGCAGACACCGGCACTGAGGTCGACGTAGATCCCTCCTTCGTCGTCTCGCCGCCCTTCGTGCTCGCCGCCTTGGCCGTGGAGCTCGATACAGCAGGGGTGGTGGGCGTCCCAGCAGCCGGAGTGCTCATGGCGGCACTTCCGCCAGTGGCAGTGGCGACCTTGGAGCTCGATACAGCAGGTGCGGTGGGCGTCCCAGCAGCCGGAGTGCTCGTGGTGGCACCTCCGCCAGCGACAGTGACAGGCGGGCCGACGGGCATACCCGTCTGGGTGGGGCTGTCCCCGGTGTACGCGTACACGGGCGAGATGAGCGGGGGTGTCACGGGTGCGGCAAGGTTCGAGGCAACGCCATTCAAAGGGACGACGGGGTTGTTTCCGGGGAGCGCAGGGATAGTTCCGGTGGCTATAAGTGCAATACCGCGTCAGTGCTGCAGGGGCTGGAAAGGAGAGCCAACATACTGATTTCGTCAACACCCTTGGTGATACGGCAGTTCCCGCCGTGCGTAAAAGTGAAGACGCCGGCGTTAGAGCAGCAACTGACTTTGTCAGTTCTGTCTGTCAAAGCTAAAAGATAGCGCACTCACGTCGGGTCGCCAAAGGCAGCGCTAGTGCATTGACATTGGTTGACAACCTTATCCAAAACGCCCTGAAAGGAGTTAGAATCATCATAACGCCTGTCTAACAACAACATATGTGTACCTTGTCCCAGCCCATGATGAAATCTATGCAGAAAAAAAATGACTTAGAGATTTCCGTGGTGTGATATCAGAGGAACTTACCGGCATGGTATCCGTACCCGGTCGGGTCGCCCATGGAGTACACGAACGGCTGGGAGGGGTTCATTGCTTGGGAGCGGTATGCATCGAAGCTGGCGGTGTCGAGGTACATCTGTGTCATTCATCACGTCAGTCAGCTTTTCAGAATGTCTGTTTTTTAGTCCGTCGTACCTCCATGAAGACACGAGGGAGAGTCTTGGGGTAGTTGGGGGTCCTTGCATGTACCAGAGTCGGGGCCGTCAGAGAGGTATGCGACGTGCGACTTGTGGTCGGCGGAGTCGACGTTCTTGCCATCCCAGCACCTCCGGGAGGGTTAGTCTAAGTTTGCCACGGATGCTGATACGGACTCACGAGGGAAAGTTCTGCGGGTGACCATCAGAATCAGGGCGTGCGTGCAGAAAGCGAGGAGACGTACGATCTGTGCGCGGATGCCGGAGGGGCACTCTTGGGCGGGAAGCTCGTTGTGCTTCGTAGTGGTTCCACTGAAGTCGAGGCAGAGGAAAGTAACGGCCTGTTGCGCAAAGCTGCTGGCGTTGTAGCTGCGCAGCGTGGGCGTTCCGCTGAATCTTAATTAGCGTCCGCCGACGTGGACGGCGATAGCATCTTTACCTCAACATGCGGAACTAGAACACAGACAGGGTCAGTACAATTTTCCATCGGGAAATGAGTCGCTCACGTCATCGGGGAAGGGCGTCGTTACACCAGCAGTGTCCGAGAAGAGGTAGTCTGGACGCAGGGGATGATTCAGGGGTCGAAAAGCTATAGTATTACTTACAGCTGGGATGAAGGATTATCAGCTAGCTGCGGCGCAAAAAGCAGGGCAAGGCAACATACATAACGGGGTTGCCGTTAACGCTAGTGAAGGACCCGTTCTTCCACTGAAAGTACAAAGTCTGTAGCGGCGATACGGTCAAAAGAGCCGAGTTGGAGGAAAATTAACCCACGGGGGCCCACTAGTAAGGACGTGAGCAAGGGATCGGCAAGGGCAGTGTTTTCAAGGACGCACATAGTTCGACTTGTCCTCCTTGATGGGCGAGGATGTGCACTCACTCTGCCGGAGATAGCTTGTGTTGGTGGAAACACGGAAGTTGCTTCCGCCAACGACTTGATGACCCCATGTCAGTCAGAAATACAGATTTCAAGCATGGTAACACGGCGTACTCGTGTGAACGTGGCCAGAAACTTTGCCTAAGATGATGCAAGTTTCAAAAACTAGTCTAAAGAGTGAGAAAATCACGGACCAGGGTTGACAATTGGGTCGATACGTTCGGTGGTGATCACATCGTCTAGGGCATACGTTCAAGGATGTTCAGGAAGCAGCAGGAAAGCCACAGACTCATTGAGAACAAAAAAAAAAGCATTGGCAGAGGACAGGACAGCAGCGGCGAGCAAGAACTTGCTCAGGGTGTTGCGGGCCATTTGAGAGAGCGTGAAGAACGAACGACGAGCCTCGGACGGCGGAAGATAAGGGAAACGGAGGGGAAGGAGATGGGAGGAAGGAAGAAGGGCTGGCTTGATTTATTTGTGAATTCGAATTCCCTTTTCGGGAAATCTTCTTCCATGGGCCTTTCTGTTCTTGCTGTCTCATGTCGCCACGGTTGCAAAGGCAACATCGCTATTTCTGTACCACGTAAACGCAGCTAACGTCTGCATTTCACGTCCCTGTCTTGGATCCTGAGCAATCCACGCGGTTTCAATTACGCGCTTTTTCGGGAGAACGCCTGCAGAACCACCGAAAGGTTCTTGTTGGGATGCTTCATGTAACACCTCGGAGAAACAGCAGATGTTTTCATGATCGAATCACTCTGGATATCGCAAAACACGGTGATCTAATTTTCCGAAGCTTGGCCAGCAGGTGCCTGAACGTCGCGACATCTGGTCTGTAAAGCTCCTCGGACGCGTCCTACACGGATACTTTATTGATCGTCAGAAAGGTTTTCAAAACCAAAAACATCCTGCAGGTTGCCGCGCGGAAAGCAGCGGAAGGCAAGGGAAAATCGAGCATCTAGCCTTGGGTCGGGCCCAAGTTGTCTCCTTACCTCCTTGGGACAGACGCATGTCGTCATCCTGCAATTAAAGATTCCCGGATTAAACCCGCTTCGATCAATAGAATACAAAGGCGCGCTAACCCGTCCAGTTCGCGAGTTAAAGAAAGTATTCAAACTAGAGTAAGGAAGCCAAATGACGCGTCGCGACGCGTATTTTGTTTATCGGCACGAATGCAGCAACTCGACGACGCGTCTCGGACTCTCGACCGATCAGATCGTTGACGCATCCTTATCAGTGCTAATCATCCCCGTCAAACAAGATCCACTCTCAGTGCCCGTGCCTGGAACAAGCTTTTATTTTTTATTTTTGGGCTTAACTCCGTTCACCTTCCAAACGAACGAGAAATTTAATCTCGTTGTGCCAATTTAAACATAGCAACCCGCCGCCCTTCATGCTGCCCGCCGTTGAAAGCCCTGATGCATCAAAAGGTTCACGCCAATTTCACGCCTCACGTTCAACTTTCCCAACTTTCGGATAGACAAAGGCCGCACTCCCCCCGGTTGGCAAGACAACATTGTCAATCACCTCACCAGCTGTCGGAAACGTGGAAAACAGACCTGGACCTGCCGCTGCGGTTTTTTTCGTTCTCTCGTCTATGAATATCGACCACGTCCAAGGTGCTCTGTTTTCACCTGTTCACAAGCTTTTGTCTTTTTTCTTCACTTTCAAAATGCTTACAGTTGAACGGCGACCCTGGTCCAGGCATGTTCCATATCTCCTTCTTTCCTTCCATGCAGCAGTGTCCGCCAGCATCATGCCTCAGATTGATGCAAACAGATCGGTTCAACAGCGATGTCCGTCCATGCGAGCCATAACTTGGCTATAACACATATTATTTTCTTTCAGGCTCGATCCAGATTTGGCCGCAGTGAAGCCGTTTTTTCCCCTAGGTATGAGCGCATTCAATAACAAGGGCAACGCTGTTTCGGCAGTGGCGGAGCGCGGACTGTCAACGAAAAACGGCATTCTCGAACAACTGTGCTGTCTTGCAAATGTCCAAGAATGCTTACCCCAGATGCTCACCACCGATATCACCTTCATAACAGCGGCATTTCCGAATTTATTTTTTTCAAAAAGAAGTCGGCTTTAAAAATAAAGGCCATGGACCAGCCCATGGGAGCAAGAAATCTGCGTATTGCCGTTGCCCTCGCCCACTCGTGGATGCCACGACTCGCCAGGACCGCAATTCAATATCCCGGACCCGCGCTAGAAGGGACGACAACCGTCAGGCAAGCTGCCGTTTTCTTCGTCGGGGCCAATATACTCTTTCGAATTATGGGGCGACGTCTCCAGACCGGCCCAGTAAATGGCGGCATTATGGTCTTGTGCGCCGTGCATGCCGGTGAATGCATATGCGGAGTACACTCACGCCGATAGGCACGCAACGCCGAAGACTGTCATCTACGCAGCCAGTTTTCCCGACGCTAGAAGCGCTAGGCAAGAATCCCGGGAAGAGACGGTGTTGGCATTCAACACAACCCAGACCCGTGGAGTTGAGGGACTGAGGGACCAGTGCTGATTTTCTGAGGGCGAAGGTGTGGCAGTTTCCCATGCGGATCATAGGGTGCTTCGACATCTGCGACTCCGGTCCGGAAAGCCTGAGGTTTGCGGTGCATGTGCAGCGTATCTTGAGCGTCCGGCTGGGAGAATTCACCAGCGGCGCTCCGCAAGGAGCGAGCAGGATAGGGGCGATTTGGTCCGTAGAGCTTGCCGGCACTTAAGAGGATGATACGATCCCGACGCCTGTAAGGAGGAGCGGTGAATGCGAAGGTATGCTGAATGAATGGATGCTGGGGATCGCGGGAATCCCCCTTATCTCGACCGGCGGCAGGCGAAGTCCGGGTTCTTGACAGTCGCAGAAGTTCCAGGACGGGGCCAACGATACATGCGGCTCTCAGTGATCGTCATAGTGCGTACCGTCAAGACTGAAGTTGCAACATAGAATGAACGAGACATGAGAGAATCTATCAGTATCAGGGCCATTCGACCACTGACACCAAGACGTTAAAAATCGACAGTCTTAATGAGCCATGAGCAGTCCAAGATTCAAGATTCGAGATTCGAGATGTTCTAGAGGGAAAGAAATACGGGCGATAATCCACAACCTGGGGCACATACTTCCAGACACTCTGTATACTTGCAAAGTGTCGTGAGGATCTCATGACGACGCAAGGACCGCGTTTCGCTGAGAAGCAGCTTCCTTTACATAGCGAAAAGATCTTAAGAATATCTTGTCGCAGGAAGTACGAGTATGAACTACCTAGAGTCGGCATCCGATGCACCGACCTGACAAAGTAAAAGATGTATGAGGGTGGAAATCGTCAGGCTTTGTCAGTCTTTGCACCATGCGATTCCGGGTTCAATTCTAGAATGAGGAGCTTGATGCTACAAGGGAAAACACAGATTGAAGAACCGGTCGAAGATAGCCGCCTCGTAGTACTGTACTTTGATTTTCGAGAATTCCCAGGGATCAAGAGGCTTATTGGTTCGAAAACTCTAGGCGAGGCTTTCCATGTAGTACGAAGCCCCAGGCCGAGCCAGAACTAAGATGGAGTGGCTGAGTAGGAGGCTACAGGATTCCAGACAGTGAGAGAGGCGTCATGCCGCTTTTGTTGGAAGATGCAAAGAATAAAGAGATTAATATTGCAGCCTCGGCGCTCGACTCGAGAAGACGACTCAAGAGATCGGAACCGGATATCACCGAACGCGAGATGATTGGCGCGATCCTCGTGACGTCTTCCAACCTTTCCGAATTACCACCACCAACGCCTACCAACGTCCACTATTTCATCCCAACTCCACTGCCCTATCTTTGTTATTGGTATACTCCGATGATTTTCGACCGTCGCTTCCTGACCTTAATCCTGCGTCCAGCAATAAGCGCGCGCAATCCTCAACTTCAAATTTTGAACTCATAATGATCCTGGCATGCCTGAGGCCTTCATACATGTATCTGTTGGAATACCTACCAGCGGGTCTGTGGTTAAATTGAAACACTTCCGGCCGTAATCTCCGCTCTGAGTCCTACTGTCGCGTCTCAAATGCCTATCGCGACTTCAAGCCGCTGCCGCTCCATTTTTTTAACACGGCCGCAGGTCCGCCTGTCTGGTTTCGTTGAGCGGCTTGAAGAGAAATGAAACGGATGCTAAGGCCACCAGCGCGTGCGCTTCCGTGGTTCTGGAAACACTGTCGCCGCTTCAACAACTCTGCCGGCTCATCTTCGGTGTTGACGATCATGTTCATTAAATTTATACTGAACATAAATACAGGGTCCCTCCGTTTTGAACCTTCAGCTTCCTCCGCCTCTTTACAATGCTAATCCGAGTCACCGCGTCCACTATTCTCCTGGCTGCTCTATCCGCTTCTGCAAGACCTCTGAATGATTCGACTCTCGCAACTGTGTACGACAAATGTGTAGTCAATAACACCATCGCGCTCACATTTGTACGTCCGTGAGATCATTTTTGGAGGACCAACTGAATATGCATAGGATGACGGGCCCTGGATCTACATGTGCGTTCGACCTACAATATTGACGCGTGCTTTAATCTAACGTAGGTTTATAGGAATGAGATTAGCGATCTCTTCACCGATCACCAAGCGAAAGCGACCTTTTTTATTAGTACGGATGCTCTTTCTCCGCTTTCTCCACTTTCCACAGAAAATAATGACATGCATTTTGCAGATGGTGACAACTGTGAATCAATCTCGGAGATAAGCATTCTGTATTCTGACTATTTGGTTTTAGACGACTGCATCTACGATGACAAGGTTGTTCAACGTCTCCGGTACACTTACAAAGCTGGCCATCAAATCTGCTCTCACACATGGTCGATTTAAATTACACCTATTCTTCCAGTTTTCTCATTTTCCTCATATCTCAGGTCTCATCCCGACCTTAATACCCTAGACGCAGCACAAAGTAGGTGCTCATAATGTCCGGTGCTTTCGTTTATCAATATCTCCTATGGTAGTCGAGGAAGAGATTACGAAACAGGACCGTACGTGACTCGACCTCTCCTTCTAGCATTGACCGTATAGAAATGGTTAGTGGCCCTGATGAAGGTTCTATCAATGAAGACTCGATTTCTCCGCCCGCGTAAATATGTTCTTCAACCATCTGGCCGTGTTTACTTTTGATATATATAGCGTACGGCAACTATAACGATCTTGTTCGCCAAGTTGCGAAGAACCTCGACAAAGACCTCGTAACCTGGGACTTTGAGTGTGTCACTCGTCACCTGGAAAACCACAACGCTGACACAGTGGTCCCAAGTTCTGGAGACTCGGTCGGCAAATCCTGGCAACAAAGTGAAAAGCTTTACACCACCAAAATCAATAAGCACCCCCAAAACGCTTCTTCCTCTAAACCATGAAACTCAAGGTGAGAAATACGTTGCCCATGCATTGACTAGGTACTGAGCCGAGATCACAGTCAACACATCGTACGTCTGAACAATCCTCTCACATGCCAAATTCTTGACGGCTCAGTCACTTCCTTTAGCCGCATCCTGGTCCCATGGATGATCAGAAATTTCCAGGCAGCTGGTTATGAACTGGTGACCCTCGCTGAATGTCTGGGACTCGATCCCTATGTATCTACAGGGCCGTTCAGCCCACGCGATGTGAATTCTCTTTTCCCTTTATCATCGTGTCTCTGATCCCCGTTCCAGAATACATGGGACTGTTGAAAATAAGCTCGAAATGCATTTACTTTACTCACATCTCAATTATGGACTTTTTTTTTCAATACATTCCTATGACGCAGACAACGCACGACGACCGATTTGCCTTCCACGATCCCAGACAAATGCTTGGCAAGGCATCCAATATCTAAGGCCATTGCAAAATATCGATCTGACAGCCTTACGCTTTGCGACAGCAAGCGGTTGTGTCAGGACTCGTCGAATGACGGATTCTGCAGCGCCCACTCCCTAGTTTGGCTATTCTGGACGTGTCAGCGTAGATTTCCCGACGTGCAGTAGACATCTGACAGTTTCAGCCGCGTACATAAAGAGAAACGGGTAAAGCTGGGCTTATCTACGTTTATCCCTTATAACACTCCCGGAACTCCCAAGATGCTGAATTTTAGAATCCCTGTACTTGTGGCAGCTCTCGTGGTTTTTGCGGTCGCTCGACCTCTTGTGGACCAAAGTAATTTTTAGCAAAGCAAGAAATGAACTGCTCACATTAATTCCTCAGAGAATAACTCAAATGGCTGGACCGTCAGAGCTCTTCCGACTCCTGCTGTGAGATTCTACATTCCTGTCATGACATTATCAACATATTTGATAATCTCGTCCATTTCCTGCTGGGCGGCGCAACTTTGAGGCTGGAAATTGGAAACAGCCGTAAATTGGACGGATGGTTAAGCTTCATGTTGCCAGTTTGTTATCGAGCTCGGTTGTGTGTCAATGATATTCGAATCTTGCAATAACTTACGTAGTTCGGGCCGAAGTGGACGGAGTGGCATCTAGTGGCATCGCCGTTTCCTAGTTTCTGGTCGACGGCGTAGTTCTGGCACCGAATCTTTTGAAAGACATGCAAACGTGGTCCACAGTCAGTTCACCTTGAACTTAATCACAGTTGAACTGATTGCAAAGAGTCGGCAATCAGCACGGCCCAACTTTCCGTGATTCGCCGAATTCTGACCAACTTGTACTAACCACGACACGGATTCCATACCCGGGACCCTTGAGCACATCTAGGGAGCAGGCTCGATGCCACAAATGTCTCAAAGAAACTCCCTAAATACGCCTGATGTTGGTCAATAAACTGCATAAAAAATCGTCCATTCGTGTCTCCCCATCTCGTACTCGATCGACCCTTGACAGGGTGGGATCCAGTTACTTGGTAGTCATGAGGAGATGAGACCATCGTGGGAGACTCTCTCGACAGTGCGGTACATCGCGCCTTTTGAAGACGTTATCCGCGCCGGACATATCAGGATACACTACTGAGCTTCTTTGCACTTTCTGAATCTCTGTCGACTCGACCAGCCACTAAAGCGACATGAGCAATAGTGGGGCAAACTTTGGGCGAATCGCTAGCTCATCTCCTCTTCTGTGACTATAGAAGTATCGTGCCCAAGCATATAGCATCCGGTGGCACATCAAACTGGCACCCTGGGAGGTAACCAATTTGCTCGCTCCCGACGGACCTACTAACCAGCGAGAAAGGTTCTATATCAGTCTCAACTTGACAGCTGCTAACAAGCACCATCTGCAAATCTCTCTCGGACCCGAAGTGTCACTATGAGCGCGAACTGAACGCGTTTCCTCTCGAGCGCTTTCCCCGATTACCATGATCCGCAGTATTTACGCCTGGCAGGAAGTCCTGGATATTATTGTAGAATCTCAGTTCACCTGTGGTATGTCTTAAACGGTTTTCTGTCCGCATCTCACTCGCCTGCCCAGATACCAGAGTGAACGAAAGTCATGCTGATACTGTTCAATCGAAGTATGCAGGAAGCTTGATTTAAATATTTTTCTCACAAACGTACAAAAGCTATCGCAATTCCTCGCGGCTCGAGATGTCCGTTGTCTCAGGTCCTCGCCAAACAATCCCGTAGCACCGCGAGAGTCTGAAGCCTGAAGGGCCTGAGACCGCCGATTCTGTTCTGTTGTCGACAAGATAACGGTTCGCATTCAAAGCGGTAATGCCTCAAAAGTATAATAGAGGAAGTTCCGAATTTATGAGAGTCACATCTCACCTCTTCTAGTCATCCTTAATTGTCTCATCCAAATGGCGAGACTGTCTGCATCCTTCCTTGCACTTACCCTGTCGGCGCAAATCGTTTCTTCTGCCACTGTTGGGCCCATTGGCGAAATTGTTGTCAGCAATGCAACTGTTACGCTCGACGGAGCGACTCGGGCTGCGGTACTCGCCGGCGATACATTCCCTGGTCCCGTCGTTACAGGGAAAAAGGGGAGACAACTTCTTGTGCGCCGTCCTTTTTTGATTTGATAGTCACACTTCTAAATGGACGATTGCAGGTTGACAGTGACCAATAAACAGTTCGACCCCACCATGTTGCAGTGCGACTTGCCACTATAACTCATGAATGATTGCTCAGATTCACAAAGCTCTCTAGACGAGATGCAATGATATCAGCAAGGTTTGAAGGCAGCTTGTTACAAAACCGAGTACGATCTGAGCTGAAGCGAAGTGGCACTCAGTCTCAGCAGCATGTGTTTGAGAGATATGATGCTGCTGTCTGGTGATTGATTAATCAGAATAAATGTTCAAGACCCTTATAACACAAACAACCGTTCCCTATGAATATCTCTCGAGTTGAACTGTGTGACTCGTCACTGTCACAGTAAGTAAGAACCCATACAAGGAAAAGAAATATTGCCTGGGAATATCATTCTGTAGCGCCGTCGTCTCTGTACGAAATCTTTCAGGCAGCAGGAACATGCCGCACGCCCATTTTGCATGCTTGTTCCCTCTTTTTCCTCCCCTTGGATATATTGTTCCTCTCACATATTGCATGAGTTCGTAATAATGTTGAATCTCTTGCGGCCATCCCGAGTAAAGGACGATGCACACCTTTATTGCAACAGCTTGAAGAGTCCCAGTACAGTTAGAACCCAAGTCCAATGTCGAGAACTTTGTATGAAAGCAAAATTCACTCAAGAACGCGTCGCGCGTATGAGTATGGTGGTCGTGCACGACGTGTTATGTTGCTCAGTTTGGTTGATCCGGGGTTGAAGCTCCGTCGATATCAGTGATGGCCGAGGTTAGCCGCGGGATTCCAATTAGACATTTCAACGGGTTTCCGCTGGAATCAGGGTTTCCTTTGGGGTCGTGGGCGTTGGTACTTATCGGGCGGCTTTTGAGTTGTGGATGTTTTGAGTATCCAGGGTGTCGGACTTCTATAAAGTCTGAGGCCTAACGCCGGAGCCCCGGAAAGTGTTGTGCGCGCTGTCATCCGTACATGTCGATCCTGCTTCTGTGTTGTTTTCAGCTATTCATTTTTACTTTCGTCCTTCACTTTGAATTTCGTTACTGTTTCTTTTCTTTTTCCGCCGAGCAAGGCCGCGGGAAGAATGGAAGCAGTCAGAGTAAGTTTTCGAGGGTCGTTTCTCGAGTCGTTTGACAAATCGTTTCTGTAAATTGGCGTGAGAAACAACTTGCCTCGAGGAACGCAGAAACGGCGACAAACAATGTAAAAACTCCTCCGGAGGAGTTTCTACCACTCCTTTCTGAGGCGTTTCCGTTTCTTCAAAATAAAAAACATTCCCGAAACGCCTCGGAAATCGGGTCGGTCAGAAAAGAAGTCGTTTTCTCGCACGTTTCTGATATAAAACAATTTCCAGAAACGCTTTCAGAAACGCCTCCAGAAACGGCCCAGAAACGACTCTTTTTCTCTATTCTGACTGACTCGGGAGTTGTTCGGCCGTGCGTGCCTGACAATTGTTCGGCTCTCGTTTGATTCGTATGCAAACGACGCACATAAATGTGTCATTAACAAGCCAAGCTTTCCTCTGTTCCGCAAGAAGAAAATAAGAACATCACACGGTAACCCAGCGCTGCGCGCAACAAAATAAAGACAAAAGGACCTGACGGGCACACAGACTTTTTTCAAAGCCAAGCTTGCCAGCCTGAACACGAAACAGAGCGAATGTCCCCCAAATCGATCTTTTGGGATCCGCGAACTTGGAACTATTTCGAACTTCTTTGACATGTACACGTACGAGGTAGTGGATTAGGTCAGTGCCACTGCTTTCTGCCGTGTCTCGGGAGTTGGTGGCCTTCGTGAATGGGATACTTGTGAGATCCTTTGCCGTCCACAATCTGTCCGTTTTCGTGTACCCACTGGCACGTCCGGAAGGCTCGTTGAAGAATTGGAACTTGCAATGGGGTTGTCCCGGCTTTCTACTTTTCGGAGCTCGCGATCCTGACATATGGAAGCATCCAGCGCGGAAGTATCTGTCGCGGGACTTCTGTAAATTAATCATTCTCATTCTGATAAAAGGCCAGCTATTTCCCTTCCCTCTCCCCCCACCCCCTTCCTCTTTCTTCTTCCCTCTCTTATACCCACACCCCGGAATAATTTATGGCGCCCCCGCGCTCCGGCGGCAAGAAACGGGCTCCTACTTATGGCCGCATAGATAAGATGTTCGCGGCTGCCCTCAAGGTTCGCTTTACGCGTCGTATTCTCCTTTCTCCTCTTCTTTTGAATCTCACATCGGTTGGTAGCCTGCGGCACCGGTGGTATGGTATCTCTCTCATTATCGTTCCTCATTCCAACGCTCGCGGCAGGCCCCTTCCAAGCGCGCTCGTGAAGTAGATGCCGACAATGAGGTATTCGTTGCTCGTTGACCGCCGCAGTACACTCATCTGGGACTTTTGTGTCTCTTTAGCGGTCGGTCAAACGGCCGCGTGTTGGTTCCGTGAGTTATCAGCACTGTAAACGTCTTTTTGTCGCTCATTATATCGCTAGGGAACTGTAGACGACCCGATGGACGTGGATGTATTCATCCCTATCGCGGACTTTATGTCGAATAGTACGCCACTTACATCTCTTTCTTGTCGTCGTCCTCATGTATGCTGACCTTTAGCATCCTCCACCTGGAATAGTACGCCGTGTATTTTTTTTTTCTTCCCCTCATGCTAATCTCTGCTCTAGAATTTAAACAAGCATCAGCATCCTCCACTTCGAATAGTACGCCGTTTAATTCTTTTTTTTTTTGTCGCGCTAATCTCTGCTCTGGAAGTTAAACAAGCATCAGCATCCTCCACTTCGAATAGTACGCCGTTTAATTCTTTTTTTTTTTGTCGCGCTAATCTCTATACTCTAGAATTTAAACAACCTTCAGCAGCATCCATCGTAACTTCGACTTCGACTAGTAAGCACTGATTTTTTTTTTTTTTTGTCGCGCTAATCTCTATACTCTAGAATTTAAACAAGCATCAGCAGCATCCTCCGCCTCGAATAATAGTACGCCGTTTAATTTTTTTTTTTTTTTTTTCGCGCTAATCTCTGCTCTAGAATTTAAACAAGCATCAGCAGCATCCTCCACCTCGAATAATAGTACGCCGTTTAATTTAATTTATTTTTTTCGCGCTAATCTCTGCTCTAGAATTTAAACAAGCATCAGCAGCATCCTCCACCTCGAATAATAGTACGCCGTTTAATTTAATTTATTTTTTTTCGCGCTAATCTCTGCTCTAGAATTTAAACAAGCATCAGCAGCATCCTCCACCTCGAATAGTACGCCATTTAATTCTTTTCTTTTTTGTCGCGCTAATCTCTGCTCTGGAAGTTAAACAACCTTCAGCAGCATCCATCGTAACTCCGACTTCGATTAGTACGCCGCTGGTTTTTTTTTTTTTTTGTCGCGCTAATCTCTGCTCTAGAATTTAAACAACCTTCAGCAGCATCCATCGTAACTTCGACTTCGACTAGTAAGCGTTTTTTTTTTTTTTTTTTGTCGCGCTAATCTCTGCTCTGGAAGTTAAACAACCCTCAGCAGCATCCATCGTAACTCCGACTTCGATTAGTACGCCGCTGGTTTCTTTCTCTTTTTGTCGTGCAGTCAATATTGACAAATTTCTCACAGGTACACCTCAGCGTCTGCTTAAACATATTCTTCACGCCGTGAACGAGATCGCTCAAGCTCAAGCTCAGTCACCCGCGGACCTGGGCAAACCCTGTGCGTTTATCTATTCTTTAGTAGCCCTGTCATGCTGATCTATCTGTTCGATCAGCCTCGACACCCGTTCGCGCGCAAAACCTGCAAACGCTCCTTGACGCAACCCGTGGTCGCATAGTCGCTGTGGCCACCTCAGCGACGGGATCCTCGCGTAAAAACGTGGGCCAAGCCCTGCTCCCGCTCGCAGTCGTCTTGATCCGAGAGCTCGCCCTGCGTGCCTGCATGCCGATAGCTGGGCTTCTGGAGGTCATAACGAGCCCCAATCAACAAAAAGATTCAAGGGGAAAGTTTCTGACACGCGGCCATTGTCGATGGGCCGCATACATCAGTGCGGTTATGTGTACGTTTCAAGTTCAAGTTCTACCTTCGCGCACACGATCGACGAACATACTTCTATCTAGGTCTACAGCATGCTAAGGTCGTTAAGGACTTGGAGGCGGCAGGGTTCAAGGTTGCACCAAAGACCAAGAACATCGACGGCTTAGTTAACGGGATAAGAGATCCTTACTCAAACTGGAACTTCATATGGACACACCTCAAAAACGAGGCCCGGACCTGCGGCCTCCCCACCGTTCCCCAAGAATGGCGCGTACATTTTTGTTCTCTTGCTTGGAAATTGTTTATTTATCATCCGTTCAGGAGCGACTGGGCCCGGGTATTCTGGGGTGCACAGGATGTCGAGAGTCTTGGCGCCAACCAGCCACGCATATCCGCGTTCGCGCTGAAAGACAGCAAGCGCAAAACCCTTTGGAAGATAATGAAACGACACCTCGATGTCAGCCCATTCCACCCAGTCAGTTTTCGCGGCACTGATGGAAACTTTCGCAGGTCTTCCAAGTCGATGTCCGAACCCTATTTATCCACACCCGTGGCCGGTTCCCCCCCCAATGCGGGGCAGGAGACGTCCTGTCAATCCCGGAAGAGACTGTCGCACTGTGGATGGCCGTCGGTCAGTATCGTATTTCAACTTTGCTCCCTTACACACAAGTTGCTCATCTGATACGCAGCTTGGCACATTCCGCAAAAGTCCGACTGCCATTTTCTCCAGCGCGATCTATGGATCTCTCATCTTCCGACTCCGGAGCTCCTCGACGATCTACGTGTTTCCAATGCGCACCGACCCCGGCCCGACATTTCCCCCGCTGGAGCACAGCACGATCTCCTAGTCAAAATCGTCAAGCAGGCGGAGGAGGTAAAACAATTTATCGTGTTTCTGAAGAACGATCCTGACGTTTGGGCTAGACGCTAGGAATCAATTACAGAGGCAAGGTAACGCTACCGCACGGCGCCCAATTACCGGAACGCGGACGGGTCGCGCGCTTCAGCGAGCTCGGGTGTAAGTAATCTCATGATTGCTTGGTCAAATACTAAATTTTGTACAGACGAACTCTTCTGCGCCGCGACCCGACCCGACTTTAAGCTCCTGACGCCCGACTCGACTCAGTGGCGCACCGCGATAGATCGACAGTTGGGTGCAGCCGACATCTTCCTCGATCGTACTGGTTCGAGTGCTCTGCAATTTACGAAGCGGAATCAGATGGACCTCGTTCGTGTCATCGCTAAGCACGGAGGTTTCAACCTCTCGCGCGTGGGCAAGATGATTACTCCGATTCGACACGGACGAGTGGTTGTCGCCCACGTCAGGTTGTGGTGGGACGGGTATGTGTGGCGGACCCTGTACGAGCGTCTCAGCAACCCCTCCAAATATCTGTTACGCGTTAAGCGCCGCGCGAAGGGTTCCAAGGTCGGTGCGAGTTTCCTACCTCCAAAACATTAATGCTGACTCCCTTCAGATCACCAACCTCGGTAGACGCGTCAAAGTTGTGCGGGCGAGCGGGACGTCGATGGAATCTTTCGAGGGGGCGATTTTGGCTCTTTTGAAGGTATGATGACTGTCCATAGACTAAATCGCACGCTGACACCAATTTTGCAGAGGGAGAATATGAATGAATTCCCGGGCGGCCCAGACGACGACGCGGCAATCCAGCGCTTTCTAGATAAGCACAGGACAGAGTGGCAGTCCGATATGAAGTGCTACGACAACGACGACAACGACGACGACGACGACGACGATGAGCTGGAGGGCGAGCTGGAGGGCGAATCAGAGGGAGAATCAGACGAGGAACCGTAGCTTAATGTCATTCCTTCCTTCTCCACTCGCTTATTTACCTTACCATTCATTTTTACTTAGCTTCCACGCTCTCTTTGTCCCCCTTTCCTCATCATCCAATCGTACTCCTTCTGCCCTCACTCGCTTATTTACCTTACCATTCCTCTGCGCTCATTTTCTTTGTCAGGATCGTACTTATCCTGTCCTTGACCAAGTCTTTGTTCAATGTAGTTCCTCTTCGCACTCCCGAATTTGATGACCCTGGTTTATGCGGTGCGACCTGGAGGCCGGCAGCATTATCTTTGTTTTCTGTAGGGATCTGCGCCAGTTGCTGTGTTTTTCGCTCAAGTCACCACCGCGGTGGTTTCTTGTTCTGGCAACCCCCTTCCTATGCACCGTCAGTTGATTTTGCACCCGGTTTACATACAGGAATGGATTTGATCGATTTGTCAATGAGAGGCATCGTGTACCATCGTTTCCAACTTCCCTCAACGCGACTTCTTTGGCCATGAAAAGATTTCGAAAAGCAGAAATTGACCCACCCCACAAAAGGTCCCACTCGGGAAGCCCAGCGCCCGCGACCTCCACCGAGTCACCGTTCACCGCCGCCGGTTCTTCCGCGCCCAGCATGCAGAAGCGCGCCAGCGTCACCGAGGAGCTTCGCGCCATGGATCCGCCCCCCGACCAAAGTGGTCCCTCGTTATCAACTACCTCGGAGACGTTGACCGAAGTCTTCGACGCGTTCGAGGAGCTCATTGCCATCGAGAAACTCGGCCTCGAAGACTATCGCGAACGAGTGAGCGGAATGTTTGCCCAGTCGAAAAAGTTCGCGCAGGGAAAGGAGGACGCGCACCATGGCGTGAAGCAAACCTTCATGAGAGCATACGCCGAGGTCGACCGAGAGATCATCGAGCGCGTGAGTACAGTCAACGCAGAGTCTCTGGCACAGATTTGAAGAGAGTTCGGTAGGCTGCCTGCATCTGGGGCTGGATGGTCGACAATCTCCGCCGCGACACCAGGTGGGGATACGGCCAAGGGAGAGCAACAATTCGAAAAGGAAAGTTATTTCGGTGAGTTTTGCACGTTCCTGTTGGTCTTCAGTGGCGTTGAGTGACATTGTGCTAGTTGGGACGCGGAGAGAAAAGTTCTGCAGCGCAAGGGTGATTGGCGCAGCGTTTCCGTCCAAAACTGGGCCTTGGACACCACCGACGACAAGGAGACATTCACGGTCGACGGCAAAACGGCAGAATGCCCAGTGCAAATGATCTTTGTCGTATTCGTCCTCATCTTCATGCAAGTCAACGGGAAGAAGGTCCTGGAAGAGTTTGAACGGTGCGTTGTTAACCATTTACCCCCTTTTCAAAGTCCTAAATCAGAATTCAGAGCCGCCTCTAACAAAGAATACGCGCGCATGGAAAACATGCTGAGCGGGTACAATTGTCAAGATCGCCCGTATCCGGCGATATATACGCACCTGTCCAGTCGCAAAGCCAAGTACACTGGTCAAGCAAAGGACGCCAAAGTTCGACACGGCATCCACGCGCGAGGGTCCGGCAATCGGCTCCGTCAGGCGGAGGAACAGGGTGAGTCACCGTTCTGGTCGCTTTGTATTTGCCTTGCCTCACATCCCTTTGCCACAAGAGTACGGCGCCTTCGCCGATTGGATTTGCCAGACTGTAATCGAGATCCACGATCCCATTGGCGGGGATCCTTCGATCCTGGCATATTTTCTCTTCCTGGCGGAGCACCTATTTATCGCGGCGGTAGATTCCACCAGCTCAGACGACGGGTTGAACTGGAACGCCGTTGATTGGTCGTCATGGGAGGAGAGAGGCCCCAGTTGAGGTTATTGAGACCCTCTACGATGGCGTGCTGTTGTGGATTGATACGTCCATGGAGAACGAGGGGGTGGCCGAGCTCGGCACTGTGCACGACGTCGAGTTCTGGGACATGTTCTCGCCCTTCGTGAGCGACCTCATTGCCCCGGGCACCATTGGCAAGATAATTCACGGCCATCAACGCCGGAACCTCACAAGCACCTTCGACCGACAGATCCCGCTGTCGGCGTTCGGCGGTCGCATTCCGAAACAGCTCATCCCTGAGCAAGAGCAGCAAGAGGCAGCACCTTTCAGCGGCAAGGGCCCGGCCCAGGGGCCAGTGGCGCGCAAGGGTGGCGACGTGAAGCGTCGGCGGAAGACTTTGTCGAAGTTGCAAAAAAACAAGACGGAAACCGCCTGTGAGTACTTCAAGCTTGGCGCATTTCCTAGCTGGATACTGATCTTATAATGGACACAGACGTTGACCCCGACCTGATGGATTAGACAACCTGTCCCCCGTGCTCCTCCCCTTGGCCCTCTCCACACGTGAATCGGCTCACAGTCCTGCTTGTGAAAAACGAAAACCGCATCCGCTTTGACCCTCGCACTGCCTGCCCCGCTCATAACGTCCCCTTAACCTCACCTCATTCGGCCGCCAGCCGCCCGCACCCCCACCCCCTTAAAAACGGCGACATCCTCCAGCTCGGCGTGGATTATCAGGTCTGTCTCGTCTCCTTTTCCTCCCATCCAAGCCTCCCTCTCCCTTTTCGGTTTCACTTTCCCAGCGCTCCCCACTCCTGACTTACATACGCACATGACCGACGCTATCTCCTCCCCTGTCTCTTCCCCCGCTTTGCCCGTGCTGGTGCTGCGTCGGTTGTCGCTCAAGGATGGCCGGACGGCGTTCAACAAGCAGAGACGCTTCGCCGTCGAGAGGATAATCCTGCCGGCGGACGGCTTATGCGGCGCCCTCACGTCTTACTTCTCATCTACTTTCTTTCCCTCTCTTGCGTCTCTTACTAACCTCCTCAGTCCCTCAGGACGACAAGTTTGATAACCCCGATGCCTTCCCACAGAGATGCCCCTCGTCCTACACTTGGTGCACACGACATGCGGTGGAGATGTAATCGCTCGTGGCGCGGTTTATCTATCTCGCCACGTTTTCTGTTTTCGTTTGGTCTTTTTTTTGACGCATTGCGGGTTTGAAGACTTCTTGATCATGGTTGTTAAACAGTACATGTACTTTAGAAACTGCACAATGCATTCGGAGTTTATTGACACGGTTGGTCGTTGTCTCGGAGACAGACCCTTCATATAGACGCTCATAACTTAATAGGTTTCTTCTGGAAAAATTCGAGTTTTGATATAGTCCATTGGCATGGTCGGTGAAATTTTAGCCGTTTTATACAGTGTACTGTAATGTCCAGCTCGTACTTCTAGGCATCTTTCAAACAGGAACTGCGTCATACGATGGGTGAGTAAACCAGTTCCTCTTTCAATTTACTATCCTGACGACTACCCAGTCCTGCGTTTGTTACCCAATGTCCAATCGCTCATGGGAACTCTTTCACCTATGACTTTACGGCAAACCAGGCTGGGTACACTTTCTTGAACTTAGAAAACACCCGCGGACTGACTCTGGAATCACAGCACGTTTTGGTATCATTCTCATCTATGTAGGCTGGTCGATATGGCATCTCTACCAAGACTATTGTCTCAATAACATCCTCAGCAACTCAGTATTGCGACGGTCTCCGTGGCGCATTTGTTATCTACGATCCCGAGGATCCATATATTGATCAGTTCGTCGTTCTTTCCCTATCTGCGCAATCTGCAAATCTAACCGCTCAATAGGTATGACGTTGACGACGGTTCGAATCGAACATTTGCTTCATGGATTTTACCAACCATTTTTCTTCCAGAGTCTACCGTTCTGACCCTATCCGACTGGTGTATGTCACATTCTACCGGGGCAAATTTACTTTGACTCATATATGTTCTTTTGCGCAGATCATACCCTGGCCAAAGCAGAGACAGGTGTTCCGTAAGTCCAAATTCTCCAGTTCTACCCTGCGGTTTTTGACACAATCACAGAGCCCCCAGCTCTAACCTGATTCAAGGTCTCGGAAGGACCGCCTCCACGCGTGAGTAATATATCCTTCCCGTTAATTTTGCTGTTGGGAATAACTTGGATTTCACAGTGACGGCACCCCTTGGTGTTCTCACTGTGACCCAAGGACTTAGATATAGGATCCGTCTGGTCAACATGGCAAGCCGTTAATTTCATGACGTTATTTTTCCGGCTGATCTCGGGAATTTTTTCAGGCTTGCGATCCCAACTATGTCTTCTCAATCGACGGCCACACCAACCTCACGATCATTGAAGCGGATGGCATAACCACTGCCCCTTACACTGTCGACTCCATCCAAATCTACGTCGGTATGTGCTTCAACAACCATATTTTTGAGAGTATTCAAATTTTCCCAGGTCAACGTTACTCGTTCATTTTGAACGCCAACCAAGCGATTGGTAACTACTGTGCGTCAAGACTTTTCTTCGATTAAAAAATCGCACGTAACATGTGCATGCTTAGGGATTCGTGCAAACCCCAGCACGGGGCCCAAGGGATTTACAGGAGGCATCAATTCTGGCGTTCTTCGCTGTATGTACGGCCTCGATTGTTTCTTAACATTTACGCTGACCTCGAATCAATCTTAGATGTTGGAGCAACTGCGGCTGACCCGACCTCGACTCAGGGCACAAGTGTGGCACCGTTTAACGAAGTCAACCTTCATGTATGTGACCACAGTATGCTCAAACCTTTGAATGCTCACATATGATCCGCAGCCACTTGTTAATCCCGGAGCGGTGGGTATTAATGGTTCTTTTGTTGAATGTTTTCTGACTATTCGAAAGCCGGGGGGAACCTGTAGCCGGGGAGTTGATCTCGCGATGACTTTGGCTCTGACCAGCGTACGTCCTCGTTTTTTGGGAAGGCTAGGCTCAATATTCTTCAGTCTGGCGGAAAATTCTTTGTCAACGGTGTTTCATTCGTGCCTCCGACGACTCCTGTTCTACTTCAAATCCTGAGCGGAGCCCAGACCGCGGCATCATTACTTCCCAGTGGATCTATCATTTCCCTCCCTAAATCAAGTACCATCGAAATCTCCCTCCCTGGAGGTGCAGTAGGGGGTGGTCACCCATTCCACTTGCATGGCGTCAGTTTGCGTTTGAGGTTATCACCTATCCACTAACCCTGTCCATTGGCCAGCATGCTTTTGACGTGGTTCGCAGTGCGAGCAGCTCTGTGTACAACTACGCAAATCCAGTGCGTGATTATTTTTTTAAAAACCGACCTTCCTTTATTAACGTATAACACAGGTCCGCCGCGACGTGTGCGTGATTCTTTCTGGGGGCAAGAACTGACCTGTAAACAACTATTAGCGTAAACATTGGTGTAGTTGGAGACAACGTGACCATCCGGTTCACTACTGATAACGCGGGACGTGAGTACTTCGCAAAAGACGGGGGCTCCATTTTGACATATTCACTGTAGCATGGTTCCTTCACTGGTATGTTTTCCCCAATTGTATGGTTTCAAGCATGAACACTTCAAAGCCACATCGATTGGCATCTTGAGGCGGGGTTCGCTGTCGTCTTCGCAGAAGACACGGAGGATTGGGACTCTCAAATTGCGCATTCCAGTACGAATCTCTCATTTTGTTCCCGAAAATCGCTCTCAAACATCGGATTCACAGCCGAATGGGACAACCTTTGCCCTATATACAACTCGCTAACCGCCGCTGATCTCTAAAGTCAGACTGAACGAGCAAATCCTCTCTCAACAAGCACTCAACACTCTTCACACTACATCACGGTCATTACCGTCCGGCAGTAGCAACTTTAGTATATTGATTTCGGCGTACATATCTCTAATGGGATTCTTTTTGGGGTCAAAGATGCATGCTTGAGTCGCTCCGAATCCCCGCTTACAGATTCAATCCTTCATTATGATTCAACAATCCGGCAGAATGCACGTAACGTAACGCAGAACGCGTTGTTGTGGTGTGCTTACACGTCACGAGGGCGTGATTCCCAGGCCATGCTCTTGCCTGCTCAGGACCATTGATTATGCCTTTGGAGGTTGGAAAATAGGCCTCAATTGGCATCTTGTCGGGATAAACTTTATTTTTCCACGCTTTCTGAGACTGCAGAAACCGATTTTCTGGTGCTGTGGTCATTTTCAAATTTTTTGGGTCAAGATCAAAACTGTGTCGGGACTTTGGGATCCAACCTCCAAAGGGATAATCCGAGCCATCGGTCCTGCCTGCTCTTGCTATAAACTCCCTCATTGATCCTTGCTAAAGCTCTGTGAGTCGGAGTCTTGCCTTAACCGGTCCTTCTTCAAACTATTTCGAGGTCTAGTCCAGTCCGGGTCTTCTTGAATTCATCTTAGACTTCTTTCATACGCAAGAACACCCAAAAAAGCCCAACTAAAACCTTGTTGGCGCGATGCTTGTCGCATCCAGAGGTTTCAAGTAATTTCAGAAACCTGTAAGCGCGATTCAGAGGCGTTAGGGGAGACTGCTAGAGAATCCAAGATGCCGCCGTCTACTCCCCGCCGTTACTCAACATCCCCCCCCTCGTGTCTGCGATATCACGGCATCAACGGTTATTACAACGTTTTGCAGCACATACAAATGCATCCTTTCCCTTCCCGAACTCATTCTTACTGTTCTCTTGCCCATGCTGGTCAATACTGTGCTGTTTATCTTGACTCCGATGCTGTCCTTGGCTCAGCAATCGACCAAATCCTCTGGCCCCAAAGCAGTCGTGTATTCTGGGTGCACGGTTCCAAACACCGTCGCTCTCACTTTTGTGAGCTCTATACGGCACTCATGATTGACGCTGCCGGCTCAACCTGGGCAGGACGATGGACCATACATATATCAGTAGGGCTTTTTTTTGTGCCCCAACTTCGATGATTTCTGACCAAGTCCCTCACAGAAATGTAATCAGTGATATGCTTGTGCAGAAGGGCGCGCGCGGCACCTTCTTCGTCAGTGCGTCCTTTCCTTCACTGGCCTTGAAAATTTTCTGAGTGTCGAGAAACATTTAGACGGATACAACTGTAAAAATCATGCCACCACATGCGATGCTTTCCCTCACTTTGATATCCTTTCCTCCAGACGAATGCATTTATGGCAAAAAGGTCGCCGCGCGTCTCCAGAATACATACAACGCTGGACATCAGATCTGTTCTCATACTTGGTAGCCTCTCTTGAAAGATGGTTCTTATCTTTCACTCAACTCGTTTGATAGGGACCATCCTGATTTGACCGATCAGAATTCCACCCAGAGTAAGTCTCTGCCCTAACTCTGAGGATCTTGTACTTATTCAGAGATCTAGTTACCGACGAGTTGAACAAAATTGACGGTAAGGAACATGCACCTTGATTAAACCTTTGCCTTTTCAATTTTGAGCCTGTAGACGCGCTGTACAAAATTTTGGGAATCAACACGACGTTCGTACGGCCTCGTGCGTTGTCAATTCTTTTTTCTTTTCTTTTTGAGTCGTCTTGTGCCAAACTTGTGTAGCCTACGGCAGCTACGATGATCACGTCCGGGTTGTTGCGGCCCGGCTGAAGAAAGAAAACCCTCATTATCTGGGATTTCGGAATTGCGTATATTATATTCGGATAAAATTCGCCGTCTGATGAGAGGCAGCTCTGGAGACTCCGTCGGCGCAACGGTCCAGGGGACAGCGAGAACGCTTATGACCAAGCCATAAGCAACAACGTTACCACCCTGCTCGCCTTGAATCACGAAACCAAAAGTAAGGATCATTCTGTGTCCCTTTTCGTGGTCGGAAAGCCAACATTGTAATCTCTCAGAAACTACGGTGTAAGCTCTACCTGCTCTGGATACACGACTGAGCTAATGAATTCGGTACAGCCAGAATGTCCTGCCGTAAGCGATCGACAGGCTTAAAGCTGCGGTTACAACCTCACCACGGTCGCCGAGTGTCTTGGAATGGACCCATACACTTCTGTTGGGCCGCTCGGCCAACGCGATGCAAGTAATCCATTTCTTCTGACGAGCGATCCCCTAACCGTCCGCATAGGATACCTGGTTCTGCCCGGAAGAGAGGCAGGGTAATTGAGACGCTTAAGAAATCGAGGGAATTGTGTTTTGCGCAGTATCGTTGATTCTTGACTATCGGTACATAATTACAGTTATCCGTGAAAGACGATCCTCGAAAACAGTTTGAGAGACACAGTTACAAATAGTACCAGTCGAAAATGACAAGCTCGTGAGAGCTCATACCCCATCAACTTGCTGAGTATGCGGGTCTTGCACCTGCACCTGCGGCTGGCCCTCTGGCCACCCGAATCGCACCTCTTGTCCGGACGACGGCTGTTCCGTCCATGACAGTCAAACTTGCCGCAGTCCATACACGCGTTCGTACAGAAATGGCGTCCTGCGACAAAGAAATTGATTAAAAGACAGGTGGGATGAGAGTTAAAGAAAAGAGGGATGACACACCGCCTTTTCCCCTTGCACGCCTGGGACCCACACTTGACGCAGTGGCGCGGGTTGCGCGCTTTCTTGGCCGGGGCCTCGCTAGTGCCGTTTACAAGCGCCTCGGGGCCCGCGCCGACACCCGTGCTACTACCACCAACGTCTTGCTCGCCAAATGGGAACGGGCGCTTGCGGGGGTTCATAAGGGATGATACCGGGGGCGGGGACGGGCCTGCGGGAACATTGGAACTGCGAAGCGCGCGTAGGCCATTGGGTTGTTGCGGGTATCTATGTTCGTGATCACAGAGTTGGCCGTCCAGGCGTCGTTGAACGCTTGCGTCGCAGAAACAACCGGAATCGGCTCCCGCGCCGTCTGTCGGTGTCACAACCGCGTCGCCCTGTCCTTGACCTTGTCCGTCCGCCGCCGCCGCTGCCTCCTCCGCGCTTTCTTCCTCCTCCATCGGCACAGTGCCAGCCGCGTGCTCCGGCGCATCCTCCTCCCTCATAGCTGCCTCCGGCACGCCAGTGCTGCACGTCGCGCACGAGCTGGAGGATGACCTCTCGCCCGAGGCCCGCGCCAGCGTCTGCCGAGGGACGAGGTGCCACAGCGAACGCGAGACACCACGCGCCTGCCAGTTCCACACGTCGGGGCCAACGCCCGGTGTCGCCCGCGAGCAGCCGCGCAGGGAACTCGCGCTCAAGTGCGGCAGGGAGCGCGCGCCGCACCGCCGCGTCCGTGCTCGCGTAGAGATGGTTGTTGGGACACACGTACGCGCAGCCGATGACGAAGAGGGCCGGCGAGGTCGTGCACGGTGAGGGGCCAGAGGCGGATGCGGCCGCGGTTGGCGAGGGGGCGGCGCAGGTAGGGCAGGCGATACCATTGAATACGAGCGGCTGCGGGTCCCAGTAGAGGAAGCGGTGGAGGAAGGCGTACGCGCGGACGTCGCGGAGGCGGTGAGGGCGAAGTAGCCCGGGGATGACGGGAGCCAGAAGGTCTTGAGGATGGAGTAGAGCGATGGGATTGTCTGCGGTGGGGTGCCATTGGCTGAATTAGGGGGCGGACGAGCTTGGCGGCGGCGCAAGAGACCCGAGGTGAGACTTGAAAGCCTCCTCCACGGAGGGACCTGTCAAGGACGGAGAATTCGGTGCATCGAGGGCAGCGAGAAGAACTGGAGAAATTCGTCGGGTTTGGTATTGGCAAGGTCGGCCCATTCATTGCTCTGAAGCGCAGGATCGATGACTGGCGCAGGAGGTTGGGGGGGGGCTACCGGTGCAGAAATGCTGCCAGTGAATGGCACCCACTGATTGATTGGAGTCTGCGCAATACGATAATAGTCCTAAAGTTTTGTGAGAATCACCGGATAGACACTGGATAGATGGTTTAATTGGCAACAACTATGCACGCCGCAGCAGTTCGCCAGCTATCCCCTCCCCGCATTGCACACACTCGCAGTAGCCGTACGCCTGTGGCTTGGACAGTCGCGCTCCCGCGTGCTTGCGCCGCGAAAGTGTCGCACCATTTTTCATGGGCGCGCGTGAATGCTCATATATAATGGTAAAAGGCGGCAGGGACACCGCCCGATTGCCTACGCGAGGCACTTTTGGGCCGCGATACGTGGCGCGCAATTGCGGGAATAAGGCGCACCGAGCGACTGCATCTTATATGTAGGGTATGAAGAGGCACGCGCACCAGCCACCACCGGCGCATCGAGTTGCCGTATAGAATTTTAGATACTCTTCGACTCACCGATGTCGCCGGGGAACAAAGGGTGCTAAGGTCGTTGTCGTCCTGGAAGACGACCCTGAACCTGGAGAAGACCGTCCTTCCTCGGGCGTCCAACGGGGCGCTTCACCGGAGGGATTCAGGGATCTTCCTTCTTCTTTTTCCAGTCCCTCGCGGGCCGCCAACAGGACGCTTCTCCGTCGTCGAAGTCAAGTCAACAGGCGGATGAATCGTCTTATTTTTTGCTCCCTTTCGGTCTTCCAACGGGACGCTTTGCCGGCGGAGCTGGTGCTGGTTCTTCTTCTTCTTCTTCAGGAACTGGATTCGGTGGCTCAACTTGAGGAGTGGCCTCAGGAATAACAGGGATTTGAAGCTGGATGGTCGAACAACGTAGAAGCTGCTGACAGGTCGGTGATGCCGCCCGCTATGCTTGAAAAGCTCTGGCTACTCGGGGGTCGCCATCCTCAACTTTTCAAGTCGAATCAGCTACATTGTTGGGCGAAAGAAAGCAGAAATGACTTACCGAGAATTACCGAGCGTGTTAAGTCCTTAACGACCTTTGATGACAAACAGAAAACAAATCGAAAAACAATATTTCCTTTTTTTGAGTCACGACCCAATCTTCCTTCAAATCGTGTTGTACAGTATACTAAAAACCAGGCTCGTAGCGGCAGCGAGCTCTGCTACTCAAAAATGCTCCCCCCATGATAAGTTACGGGTCAAAAAAAAAAACATAGCACGTTCTCAAAAGCCGACAGCGAATAACAAAGATATAAATCACAAGCACTATAGACTCAGCTCCCAACGGTCTCCTCCCATCGTCCACGCCCGACCCTCGTCTTTAAGCAGAGTCAACGCCTCTTTTACCGTGAATTCCGATAAATTCCTCACGTATCGTCATTCTTCACGATACGACACAATCTCCCGCACAGTCGGCCCAGCAGCCGGCGCCCGAAATCGCGCCCGACCCGGATCCGTCTTGGCCCTGCGCGCGCCACGTCGCCTGCGCTACAAGCTTCCCAATGGCCTTTTCGACCGTCGTGGCCAAGAAAGACGGCGTCAGCGACACGAACGCCTCTTCCGCCGGGCTCGGGTCAAATCCAGTTCCCCCTCATCCTCGTCGTCCTCAGCAATACTGGCAGACGAAAACATCGTACTGTTTCCACCTGCAGTGGATGCTGTTGAGCTGTTGATCTTCCACAGGGCACTTGAATCCGGATTCGTATCATCCATATGTCTCGCCCGGTGCAGGACACGGTCGAACGAGTCCGTCCCAAGAAATGACAGTGCCCTCCTTTACCAATTGCAAAATAGCCCAGCTGAAGAGCCGCTTCATGCGTGGATGCAGCTTTTGCTGGTCGTTGACCATCGCCCGAGTGACGACGGCAGGCTTTTTGCAGACTCCTCCCTCCTTTGCAGCCTTGGCCGCTTATAAGCATCACGGGCACGCCGTTTGGCCTCCGCTTTGACGACACGCTTGGCCATCAGAGAAGCTCGGGGACCCGCCGCAGATGGGACAAAGGTGAATCCGCGCGTCGAGTCCTCCTCGGGTACGAGCGGCCGTGTGAAGTCCAAAGGGTAATTCGCTGTGAAATTTACGGTCATGAGGGCGCGGCGTCTCTCGTCTCCTGGAGGCAACGCATTGCGCCGGGACTTTGTTGGGGTCGAGGGGTTCAGGGGCGACCGGGTGGATCTCGTCTGCATAGTCCATATAGTATTTAAGATATATCCGAAACGCATTATCCATCAGATCTTTCGTGTGCAGTCTCGAAGGATGGCGGAGTTTGTTGTGCGACTTGGCAGGTGACTTCAGAGGACTGCTGGGAGTACTGCTGGACGTAGACGGAGTAGCTGGTTCAGAGACTATGCCGGGGTTTGTACATGTAGGTATTTGCGGAGCAGGTCGCAATGGGAGCACGAAGGCTCCTCGATATAATAATGAGTTTTGTGTAAAAGCACCAACAGCTATCAATGATTTGATTCATCGTTTGAAGAAGCACACCGCACTGAGGGAATTTTGGATCAACAATGTTCGGGAGAAGGCATAAATCTAACCTATCGAATCGACGGTAATCCTCCGCGTTTCATGCCAGGGAGAAACTCGCCCAATCACCACGATCGAGCATCCTACGTAGGCCACAGGTTTCAAGAGTGGTAGCGGCTCCTTCGTCTTCGACTGGTTAGGCGCAGGTGGTCGATGAACACATTCTATCACAGCGGTTCCGTCGTCCACTATGAATTGATGAGCTGGAACCGGAAATCAAGAAATAATATTTACAATGATAGACAACGCGCGTTTCATACGCCTGCACCCCCACCAATAGCCCCACTAGTTTCACAGTCCGACAAGGAATACGACCCAACCAGAAAAAATCGGCTTCTGCAGTCAAATATGAGCTTCAAGCTGCGGAAATCGATGATCCAGCACCTCGGAGACCACTTTCTTCCATGTCGAAAACGTCTTGGGCGAAACAAGAGCCAGGGCCTCTGGCGTCAGAGTCCATTGCCAAATGACATTCGCCGGTGCATGTCGGTCGGATTTGGCGGAATCCATCCGCTGGTTTGAGGTGGAGGCCATTTCGGTGGTGGTTAGAGCGCGATGAGTCACAGTCACGTGTGCGTGAGTTGACGACGCGTCGGAACCTACCGGCCCGAACCGTCTGCTTGTGTCTATACTGCTCCAGTCCACGACAGATATCCTCCAAACATAACCATAATTTATAACAGAGGCCGGTGACAGGTGGAAGTACGGTATTGGATAAATTTTTTTTTACAAAATACAGCTCAAAAAGTGTATACGGTCATTCGATGGTGGGACTCCTGCACAGAAATCAACAGGGCACCTTTGGATGAGAAATGCACGGACCTTTTAATCCAATTATTCGGTCCTGATCAATGAGAAAGAGTCCCGTGCTCTTCGTCTCCTTCGTCCAGCACGCGTCGTACTCCGATACGGTAAAGACGTCGTCACGACATTCAGAAAAACTCGCTTCACATCACTGAGGCCGCTCGGTTCCAAGTGTAATTCCGTGGCGAATCCCGCTGAATGTGGGGTATCATCTGTCACAGGCGCGCTCGAGGGATGATCCCAAAATCGAGGATCTGAACGGAATTGCGATTTGAACCTGCTACGGCAAGACGCTCTCCGTCGACATGCCTGGCAAAAGGAACTGGTCAGGCGGTTACAAAAAAAAGGAGGTACATAAACGACCTGATCCATATGTTTTCTCCCGGTAGCATACGGGTGTTCTGCAGCCCCCACTCGTCCCAGGGATTACTGTTGCAGCAATTTTCTCCTGCGCACGATCAAGGATGCATTTTTCGAAGAAGCGGTGATGTACAATGAGTCGACACCAAACCCTGTTGTTGTAAAAAGGATCAAGATGGCGTAAATGCGACGGTTTGTTCGATTTGGAGAAGGGTATTCCCGTGATTGGTTTGGCGCAGAACGGAGCAGTGTGGATGATGACTAAAGCTACGAACGCAGTGGGAATAAGCTCTGGGAGCACAAGAGTCGTCACAAGCGCCTGGGAATTTGAGCAGTCAGGGTTGAAGGAAAAGATATCGATCTGCCCATCGTCGAATTGTCGTCCTTCGAAATTGCCACCAAACGAATGAACCAGAATGTATGAACTGGATGATAGCAAATGAAAATCCGCTACCAAGTCCAGGTCACCGCGCTCTTGCGTTTCCTGTTTGCGAATATGTATTGAAAAAACAAAGCAAAGAAAAGTTCGGAACACACCATGATCGTTATCCCCGTCCTCCAGTTGAAAATAGAGAGACCGTACGGCCGAGGAAGAAGACCCCGATCATATTGTCCACAATTTGAATGGAAAGCATGTTTGTAGGATCCCGCGTGAGCAAAATGTCAAGACTGGGCAAGCGGCAAGTGGATGAAGGTCCTCCGACGAGATCGTCCGGCATTCAAGATACGCCGACTGGCCCACAGGCATGTATAACCGGACGATTAAATCCTGGGTGGGGTCGATCATAAAGTCCCGAAAATCTTCTAAACTTTCGATGCCATGAGTGACCCTTGCATTCTCCGGATCACCCACAACGCGAGGCAGCGAGATTGCGAGAAAATCCGGTCCCTGTTGCCGCAGTTGCTCAGCAAACATACCACCCACGAGCTCGTACGCGCGGCGGGTAGTCGGGATTCGATTTCTGACCACAGTTTTGGAGGTCCACTCCAAGTTTTGCCACGCACGACGGCGAGCATCCAGTGCACGCAGAGCTTCGGCGCTTTTGAGCACGCTTGAATCCCCGCGTACCATGCCATCCGCCCATAACTCGATCGTTAATTGCAATTCCGGTGAATGTTTTATGGTTTCATGCCACAAATTGCAAACTAGGGAGCAACAATTGGCAGGAATTCATCCAAGTAAATTCAACTTACAGAAGAACAAAGAAGGAGGGTTTTGGCGTCAAGTAAAGCCAAAATTTCTGAGAGTAACTCCAGCGGGATATCGTTGATGGAAGGCAAAGTGCTTATTTTTGCTTTTCCCGGTAGTCTCCGTTGCACGTTGGCGCATCAAGATAGGACTTTGTTCCCAAAAGATTGTGGTATTCAAATCTAGGGAGGAGAAAGAAGGACGCGGCGGCGACTCGGTGCGATGAAGACAAGAGAGACTTGTCATCATGATGATGATCGCAGCAGTAAGTACGTAAAGACAGATATTTCCATATTGGGGAAGGTCCTCCTCGACTTCGAGGTCCTGGTAATTAGTTTCAGTTCTAGAGCTAGCCGCACTTGAAGATGTAGTACGCATTTTGCATTGGTACAGATTCAAGAGTTTGTAGGATGTAAGGCTTACCGCACCCACCCGCCGTACTACACGTACCCCAGCATCAAGTCCGGAAACCTTTCTCGAATGCGACTTGCAATTGTGAAATGAAATTTTCATAGATCGCGAGCTACTGTACTGCGAGACGGTTCTCCCCATCTTCGCCAGAGAAGGGATCCGAGAATAGCCTCGAGCAGATCCACTGTACACACTCCTTTGACGCTGAATGACTGAGTAAAAACACATCTTTCTGCTCGCCCGAGGCGCTCAGCAAATATCCAGGCAGATATCCAGCAGACGCGCTGTTCAAGGAGTGCTCGGACAGACGACGACGGTGCCGGTCGTTGACTGATATAGTAGGGGACGACAAGGCAGCTGAGCGGCATACACAATGAATTTTGCTAGGGTGGAGGTAACTGGACTCGAGGGGCCGGCATTTGTGCACAATGGCTCACGGTGCGAGCGAGGATCCTTGCGTACGGTACAGACAAATGAATGGTCGATCGCACGAGGAACGCCGGAACAGAGGACGGTGACGGTGGTGCTCGTCCGCGGCGCTGAGGTGGCGCTGTCGCCCGCCCTGGTCGAGAGATCACAGACGGAGAGTGGCGTCGAAGGGAACCAAGGATCCACTAGGAGAAAAGTCCACGCTGAGGGGTTGAGGGTTCAGGGTTGTACTGGTACACCGACACCGCAGCTCGAGGAGGGCGGACGAGGTGTCGGCTCTCGGGATCATAGGCGCCTCATCGGCACCCGGGCAAGGGCCCTGACATTGAGACGCGGGTGGGACTTGTGGATGGGGAGGAGCGAGCGAATCTTCGGGGCCCCTCGTGCAGGGTTCTTAAGCTCCTCATCGCGAACACCAGTGCATCGGAAGACTCTGGATTGCGATTTTACATACTTGTGGTCTGTAGGCGTACACCCTCGAGTTCGAGCTAGCGGTATCCCTTGCTCGCTCCCACCCCCGCTGCTGCGACCGTCTCAGTGGAGGTCTCGCACGGGAGACGGACGGAGCCATACCCATACCCAAAGAGACGTTTTAAGCCCTGCCGGACGTGCTCCAAGACGCTGAGCGGCTGGGCATCCGCGACGGAGGATGAGCTGACAAAAGTGTTGGCGCCGACGACGCCGTAAATGTCCTCCCGTTTCTGAATCTCGAGGGGGATCTGCTCCCGGACGCTCCTGCAGTTAAAGACATCAGCGACGTCCAAGAAAATCCAGGTCAAGAAAATAGTACGCACTCGACCCGAGCCAGATCGACGTCTGCGAGAATAAACCGAGGCGGCATCGGCTGCGTGGGGTCCTCGGCCTCGTCAATGGAGGGAAGACGCCCGAGCTCGACGCCCCAGGGATCGAAGACGAGCGCCTCGCCCCATGAGGAACGCTGGGTAGAGTGTGCACCAGCCTGCGTCGCGGCGATGACGTATACCTGGTAGTTGATCGCGACGGAGCGCACGAGCGTGTACCAGTGCGCCCTGCCCGTCGGGACGGTGAAGGCAGAGGGGTAGAGTGATAATGTCGGCGCCTTTGCGGCGCAGTATGATGTGCAGCGCGCGGGAAACCTGCAGAAAAAACAGATCAGTGGATGGGATTCAGCAGGGAGGGAATCGGCGCACCGAATGTCGTAGCAGATCTCGAGCCCGACACGTCCAATGGCGCCCATGTCTACCGGTTCGGGGATGACGCTGCCTGGAATGATTTTCTTGTGCTCCCCTGTCCGCGGGAGCTTCTCGCCAGGGATAGCCTCTGCCGGAGGTCGTCCTTCAGCTGGACATCGAACAGATGCAGCTAAACGTTCGTGAATACTCGGACGAGGCAATCAAAAAAGACACAGGCGCACCTTGCGATAAAAAGCCTTGACTTTGCCGTCTGGCCCAATCGACACGTGGGTGTTGAACACTCGCTCGCTACCTGGCTCCTCTGAGGCGGCTTCGTCGGGGGCTCGGTCGCTCGTGGATGCCCGCGTTGATGTATATCCCCAGCTCTTTCGCAACTGCCTGGAGCCCCAGAGTATAGGTATGCGTCGCTAGTGGCTGAGCCAGCAGATAACCGGAGGTGCGCATCGTTTGCGATGTAAGTCAGAGGCCTCGGGGAGGAACAGTGCTTTGGCTCCGGCGGCAGCAGCGTCGCGAGCTAGTTGGACAGACATGGCGAGATTATGGGCGACGTTGTCGGTGGAGCACATCTGCGCGCACGCTATGAGAACCATGGTGGCAAGAGAAGAGTACGAGTGAGGTCGCGCGACATTGGATAAGTCAGCACCATGTCGTGGTTCCGCGCAATCGGCAAATCCTGTCTCAAACACGATCAACTGCACAAAATAATTCACGAAAATCCTCTTCAACTCGCTCTGTGCTCACTGTGTCCTTGAGGAAATGACCCTGCAGCAACCCTGCAAACTGGACCAATAACTTGGTGAAGATTGTCAATTGCGGCCCGGACTTCGTTATCTTGCGCAATAATTCGAAGAGGTGCTGCGATATCAGCCTATCGGAGCCACGGGCGCCACCAAAATTCGGAAGCGTCGTTTTCAGATAAATAGAGGATGCGAAGGTCTTCTGCAGAACTCTTTTGGTCGCGGACTTCATGACCACCGCTCCGGGTTTTTTGGACCAAGGTTCAACCCTGCTTGTCAGACCTTTGAACGGTTTATTGACCGTGCTGCAGTTCAAGTCCTACATCTGGGACTCCGATGCCCACCTGAAGTCTGCTGAGGAGCGGGCTCTTATTCGGAAGCTCGACTATGGAATTTTGGTCGTTTCGTGCCTCGGTTTCTTTCCTCAAGTACCTCGAGTAAGGCTAATCTGTCTTGCTATTCGCTACGCACTGAAGTATGGGCTTATCAGCCAGAACAACCTCGCCAATGCTTGCGAGTCGTCTGCGCTCGATTACGCCGATTTCAAGTTGACGAAGTCTGCAGATATTTCTGGGATGAAGGAAGACCTGAATATCAACGGGAACGAATACACGTAGTGAGTTCATGTCGAGACGTCTCCTTACGTGCTGGTGCTCACATGCCTCGAGCATGGGTACATGTTACACCATTGCTGTGAGTCTTGTGGATGCAGGCTGAGGATCCAAATGAATTGTATCAGTATGCCCTCATGCAAGTCCCGTCGACGATGATCATTCAGGTATTTCCTCCGAGTTCTACTTATTGAATTAAGACCCCTCAAAGGTCTTCCTTCTTTCCAGAAAATACGCCCATCGGTAGGTTACTCTTCTGACGATTTGCTTGAATTTAAATCTCTGGCCTCAGTACTATCTGGCGTTTTGCGAAATTGGCTGGGGCGTGTGGACATTTGCACAAGCGGGGGGCAAGGAATTCGGTAACTTCATGCACGTTGAATGACAATCGGAGGTCTAAGGCACTTTTGCCTCGTTAGCAACAGATGTATGTGTTCCGGTTTATGGTCGGCTTGTTCGAATCAGCGTTCTTCCCGTGCGTCATTCGATAATTATCGGTACCCATCTTTGAACTTATCCGATGATAGGTGTCTGCTTTATCTCATGGGGAGTTGGTATGTCGTCGCCTCGGATTCGACCTCGCTCCTCACTATCAGTTTCCCAGGTACACTAAGACGGAACTGGCCAAGCGCGTATGTGATCATTCAGTTTTCTGCATTACGGACTAGGAACTCAACTGTAACCCTAGCTAGCAATCTTCCATCTTACTGGGTCCGTCGGAACCGCCATGTCCGGCTACCTCCAAGCAGCCATCTATAACAATCTCAATGGGCATGGCGGTCTCGCTGGCTGGAGGTCAGTACCAGTACCAGGTTTCTTAATTTCTTTGCTGAAGAATTAATCTCTTCTTAGATGGCTCTACATCATCTGCGGATGCATGACCGTTCCCTGTGGACTCCTCCTCTTCTTCGTCCTCCCAGACCTTCCCTCAAACTGCAAGGTGTGGTACCTCTCGGAAGAAGAGAAGGCTTTTGCACTCGACCGCGCAATTCGGAACGGGAAGGCCCAGCCCACAGGTAAAGTCGATATGGCTCTCCTCAAGCGTACTTTCTCCCGATGGCGTAAGTACAGTGGTTCAATTCAATGAATTGACATGGGCTTTCCACTGAAGAAACGATCGATAGACTGGTACTGGTTCGTCCTGGGGTACATCCTCTATGGCGAATCCTGCGCAGCGACAGGCTACTTCGGTATCTGGCTGAGTATGTGGTCCTTCACCAATTTGTGAATTATCGGTCTGAATTTTCTGCAGAGTCCGAAAACTTTAGCGTCTCGGCGAGGAACGTGATCCCAAGCTGCGGCGCCCTGATCAATATCGTTTCTATCTTCCTGGTATGTATACTTATTTCTAGCTATTCTGACGGGCCTTTACGAGCAACTCAGTGGGGTTTCCTCTCCGATTTGACGGGAAGCCGATTCACGTGGGTATTCGTCCCGCTCGCGTATGGGTTGATTCCGAACGGGTTGGTTTCATATTTGCTGCTTTTCTGCGATCTGAGGATTTGCTCTGTAGTATACTGGCTGTTTGGCCTCCGTCGGTTAAACTGAAGGTGGCCGTCCAACGTGTGTGCCTTGACCCATTATGCTGATGTTAGATAGGAATTTGCCTTCCTGACCGGAGGGGTGCAGCTCATGACCGCTGTATTTTACACGTGGGCCAACGAAGTTTGCAAAGCTGGTCCGTCCATGATGCGGTTTCTGGGTGTTCGTTCATGGTTATTTTCGACTCTTAATTTATAGATAACGAAGGTTTGTTCGGAATCCCTATACAAGAAAAAATCAATTAAACTCGAACTGTGCAGAACGCGCCCTGGTCGTCTCAAGCATGAATGGCCTGCAGTATGCCGTTGCAGCCTGGCTTCCAATCGTGATCTTCCCTCAGTGAGTGTCCTTCATCGCAATGCGCTTATCATACTTGAACACTATATATACTACAGAGTTGAGGCTCCCACTTTTCGCAAAGGTTTTCCCGGAACGTTTGGACTGGTCATAGCTGCGCTAATCGTCATCGGTATGTATATCCTCCGCTTCAGCTTATAACCGACTGCAAGCGATACTGACGCTGGAGACAAGTAATCATCAAGATATTTGCGGATAGGGACGAGCGCCGGGAGCGCGCCGCCGCAGCAGGTGCTCCCGCTGATGAAGAGGCGTCTACGGATGAGAAGAGCAGTCACGAGGACACGAAGGAGAAGGATCTGAGTATCAATCGGCTCAAAATGACCTGCATGTTGAGGATGTGAATGAAAGTGATGATTATGCTTATCACTTTCCGAGATCGTCTCTTAACCATTTATTTCTTGATCAGCTGGGTCCCGGGGTTTTAATTCTTCCTTGAGCCAAGTACTGTTCTCGTGCTCGAACGAATGTGGTTTGCGATAGTTCGGATTTTTGGAAACGTTCTAGATTCAGGCTGGACCAATTGACGAAATTGCCTAATTAGGACTTTGACAATTCTCGACCTCGATCCAGAGCCGTTCCGTGCCGGGGCGGCAGCGGGCATCCTGGGAGACTTCCGTTCGAGACCCTCCACCGCGTCATGGTGTACGCTGCATATAAAAGAAGCCTCTCTGCTCGTCAGACTCTACCGCCCTTTTACTTCCTCTCATGTCTTATACGATCCCGAAGACTCAGACAGCGGCCGTTGTCCCAACCAGCGGAGCCGCCATCGAGATTCGCCATGACCATCCGGTGAAAACCCAAGAAGAACTTGCTCCTGGCGAATGCCTTATCAAACTCGCGTGCACCGGCGTACGTGTTAATCATTTATTTTGTCAACCTGAATGTTGAAATACACTCTTGATCAAAGGTCTGCCACACCGATCTCCATGCTGCACTCGGGGACTGGCCTCTCCCTGCAAAAACACCCCTGGTTGGAGGTCATGAGGGTGTCGGAGAGATTGTCGCTATCGGCAACAACACCAGCCATTCACCCGTCAAGATTGGTGATCGCGTGGGCGTTAAGTGGCTTGCAGACTCGTGAGTTGCCCGACGGGGTATTATTTGAGCACAAATCCAACCATTCACTAATCCATACAGCTGCCTCAATTGCGAGCAATGTCGGAAGGGCCGCGAGCAAAGTGCGTAAATTTTGGCTCCGATTAAGATCTACTTCGACAGTTTATACTTCCAGATTGCCTAGAGGCAAAATTGAGCGGGTTCACCGTTGACGGAACTTTCCAGCAATATGTTGTAGGTCTTTTTCCCAACGCCTTAGATTATTCTTTCAATGATTACCCCAGGTCTCCTTACGTCAACCATGTCACCCTCATTCCAGAGGGCTTCGACAGTAATGCTGCGGCCTCCATTCTCTGTGCTGGTGTTACGGTTTACCGCGCAATCAAGTACAGCCAAACATCTCCCGGAGACTGGATTGTGCTTCCTGGTGCAGGCGGAGGTCTCGGTCATCTCGGTAAGTCTGTGAAACATTGGATGAGCAGTTCTCTGATAATGGAGAGACAGCAATTCAATATGCGAAGGTTGCTGGTCTTCAGGTTATTGCCGTTGGTACGCAGGTTCGCCGAGTTTGTGCCTTACAAGTCTCATACACTCGCCTTTAGATACCGGTGCCGACAAGAAGAAATTATGTCTTGAACTTGGTGCCGACAAGTGGATCGATTTCCAGGAATCCAAGGATATCGTGGAAGAAATAAAAGCCATCACTGGCGGGCTAGGCGCTCATTCCGCACTGGTCACCGCCGCTAGTGTTAGTGTCTTGACATCCAACAACAAAGAGTTCTTACCCATATTGCTCCAGAGCTCGGGATACAAACAAGCCATCGAATACCTTCGGGGGGGAGGAACTCTCATGGCGGTAGGGCTCCCCTGGGAAGGCGTCCCTCGAAGCATCCATATTCTTCACGGTGTTCAAGGTACGTATAGACTTTGAACTCGTAGAAGTGCAAGCAGCTCACAACTTCATTGCATCCATCAGAGCATCAGCATTCTGGGATCATACGTCGGCAACCGCCAGGACGCTACTGAGGCCATCGCAATTGCCGCCCGCGGCGAAGTGAAATGCAAATTCAGTCTCAAGTCGTTGGATGCCCTTTCGTCGTACGTCCTCATTTATCAGACTTGAGTTTTTCCGCTGAATTATTCTGTAGCGTCTACGAGGGACTGACCAAGGGCGGCGTTGCTGGAAGAGTCGTTCTTGAGATGCCGAAGTGAGCGATGTAAGGCAAGTCTGTATTATAAATTTCGTTGTATACACTTGTCAGATGTATTGTTCTTCAATGTAAAATGTACTGGATCGAATTTCACTGTTCATGGGGAACCAGCAAGCATCTTTGACGGCATTGAACTTCGACCATGTCTCAACTTCAATCTCCTTAAATGGAAATAAGTGCTCACAGTTGAGAGCAAGAGAATCCAGAAGAAATATAAAATCACAGCGCAGCCGATGTTCCTGTGATAACATTTAACAGAAATTCAGAAGGATTGAATTCAGTTCAACTGGGAGCGGCTTGTCGCCAATATGGTTCTGATCAGTATCCGACGGAGGCTGAACCTTGGTGGAATAAGTAAACGGAGTGGGGCTCAAATGACACCCGTTTGAAGAAACATTAGAGATGGGCGGAGAGATGGAGGCCTGTCAATTGTAACCGCTCGAGGGCGGGCCCTGGGTAGGTTCTTATAAACAGACGCTACAACGGAATCCTCGCACCTCGCCTGATGCACTTCGCGATCACGTGCTCCGTCGCGTATCCCATCCTTACCGTGTTTCTCTGCGTATTCCATCTAAATTCGGCAAGGAAAAGAAGACGCAGCATTGTCGCGGTGCTTAAGCGCTCCTAAAAAGCAGAGGGGAAGAGTTCATTGAGTTAGCAGCGGCCTATTTCGGGACTTTAATCCAGTTTGAAACGCGGCTTCTCTACTCTGCGGCAAGCTGGGAGATACTTCAAAGTTTCCAGAAACTGGCACTGCCAAAACACTGCCCAAGCACTGCCTCAGAAAAGACCTTTGAATTGAATTTCGTCGGAACTCGGAAGGTTCTTGTTTGTTGCGCACAAACAGGACTTTCGTATAAATTCCAGCAACTCATTCGGTCTTTGCCGGGTTCTCCTTCCTCTCGACCACCACCATCATTTTCATCCGCCCTCTATTCCCTGCATCCTTCATCCCTCTACTTCCTCTACTTAGCCTATGTAGCCTATGTACCGTTCTCTTTGCAGACGGGAACGGCTGGGCGGTCCTTGAGTTTCCCGAATCCACTCCGGGCTCTCGCATGCCAGAATGTCTACCGATACGGGAGAGCCTCCGGCGGATGTGATACCACCTGAATTAGCGTTCCCGGCGATCTGTTATAGAAAGCTGGGACGTGCGATATCAAGTGACAGTCGCTCCGCGCGTAGTGCCATTGCACCAGCTCCCGAGGCTGAGGGTTGGCGGCGCTATAGTCGTTCAGCTCGATGAAGCCGCTGGAGCGTTCTGAGGACTAGCGGGGTACTGCGCTCGGTGCTAGGGGGTTAATCCGTTCCACGCTCGATCCTCCGGATTCGATTCGCCTCGCCTAGACCCTATTCGCCAAGCACGAAGCCGATAACGGAGGATCTTGGTGCGTCGTTGATTACACCTTTTTGAGTTCTCGTTTCATGCTGCTAATGCCCCTTTTGCAGGACACTGCTGCCTGTACTTAGCCTATGTAGCCTACGTACCGTTCTCTTTGTAGACGGCGGCGGCTGGGCGGTCCTATATTTCCCGAATCCACTCAGGCTCTCGCATGCCAGACGTCTACCGAAACGGGAGAGCCTCCGGCGGATGCGATGCCTCACGGATTGAGGTTTCCTTGGGATCTGCAATAGAGACCTTGGAAATTTCGATATCGTGCTGGACTGTCGCTTCGCGCGTAGTGCCATTGAACAAGCTCCCCCAGGCTGAGAGTTGGCGGCGTCTTCGTTCAGCTCGAGGAAGCCACAGGAGCGCTCTGGGGCTAGCGGGGTACTGTGCTCGGTGGTAAGGGGGTTGGATCCGTTCCACGTTCGATCGCCTCAACTTCAAAATTTCGTGAAGGATTTTTGGTACGTCCTTGTCTTCTTCGTTGTATTTTCGTATCGCTGACACAATCTGCAGTACACTTGGTGCTCGTTACGGACCGTCGTTTCTCTCAATCACATTGCTACGAATTACCGTTTCCACTTTCGTAGATAGTTTCCCGAACGACGGGCGCCTCCTTGACGCGGGGTTCGGGCTTTTCACCAAGCGCGCCCATTTGTACTTACTTACCGTAGAAATAAAAATTGACTTGACCGTCTTCTGGATTCCGAATGTTTGAGGCGACGTGGTTAGCTTGATATCTTGAAGTCGCGGAGACGCGAGATCCAACTCAGACTGTAATTTTCGGCCGCAACTACGTGCAAGTGTGATGCCGAGCGAATTTCGTTCCTTTTTCAATACATTCGAAGTAAGCTATACACTCACACGTACAAAAACACAGGTTTGGTCGAGAAGTGAGCTCAGTGAAAATTATATCGCCACTTCTCAACCTCCCGCTCAACAATCTCTTCAATATCTGGATCCACCCCCCTTTCTCCCATTATGCTCGCGAAATCGACATTAGGCGGAAACGAGGTATATTCTGAACCTTCAGGTGGAATGCTCTTCCAGCGGGCGACGCAGTCTTCGAGCCACGTGTGGTTGACGACCGGGAGCGACCATTCAGCTGCTTTGTCGGTTTTCTGGCCGCCCAGGCTTCAAGAGCGAGTGAGTTACCGAGGCACAGATTAACAATGGTGGTAACAAACGACGTACTGTGCAGCGATCAGAACAGTGTTCTTGACGGTCAAACTCGGCGTGAATTCAGCCCCCATAACGCGAATGAGCTTCTTTAGATACTCGCGGGCCTCGCCAGGGTAATTCGTGATGGCTATTTTCTAGGCCGAGAATGAAAGGACTGGGATAATAGTTGCTGTAATGACAGCGCAACTTACATGTTTGGCGAATTCAACAACAGGGCCGGGGGGAGCGGGGAAGTGCAGGATATGATCCCTTGGCCCGGAGAGGGAGACCAGCCACTTGCATGTGCAGAAGCCAGCTGAGAGTGCCGATGGTTTTGCCCTTGTCCCAAACCTGAAGGAAGTACCATAAGTGAGACGACGAATCCACTCAGCAAGGAGAATGCGTACGGACGTCATAAAATGTTATCTTTTCCCTGTGAGGGGTAATATATACCTCGAATTGGCCTTCATAGATGAGATTGAGTTCTTCGTCCAGGTCTCCATCACCGTCGTTCCACTCGTACTCTATCGGGACGCCACGGCATTCCCGTATCCAGTCCTCGAGTATCCGCCTCTTCGACCCGGTGAGCTCTAAGAGTGTGCTGAGAAGGATGCGACGACCGCTCCAGATATCCTTGCTGCCCATCGGCGGCCAGGAACTCGAAGAAATCGTGGGCTCGGGAGATGCGAGCTGGGTGCTTTGCGTCCGCGGCAGCTTGTCCAGTAACTTCGGCCGTCGATCAGCCCTCTCCGGATGTCCCCACTCATAGTCTTGCGTACAGAGATCGCGCGCGTCGAGAAGAACAGTGTCGTCGAACCAGTCGGGGAGGAGCACCTTGATGGATATCGTGTCGCGGTAGAGCATGGCAATTATGTAGTCTCTGGACGTTGAAGACGCAGCAAACAAGTGGGTAACGTCCTCGGTGAGGCCCATCCGCCACTGCCCCCCGAGACTGATGACTCGAGCAGCCATGACTTCTTCATCGCTTGTGGATAGCTGCGGGAAGTTGTTAATTGTTCTGCCGACCGACACAGTATACAAGACGCAGAATGAACTTACGTCGGCTGAGCAAGCGATAACTCCAGAGAACAGTTTTGACCGACATGCAGAGTAGTAACATGCTCTGTTCAGAGCCAGAGTCAAGTCAGATGGAGCAACGAGGAAAGAGATCGGACGAACGGTTGCATTCTCTCTGCCGCTATTGAGCGCTCTACCCAGAGGTCCTGCCAAAATTACATATTAGAAAAGGATGTTGGATGCACGAAACCTGAACTTGGATCGCACGATGACAATTGAAACCGTCTCGTCGTCCCCATCTTTCAACACTTCCTCTGAATTGGTGATAATGTGGGTCGCGTCCAATATGGAATCTGCCCGTGTAGCATGATTCTTCGTTAAAAGTCGAGCCAGTTCTACGCGTCTCGGAGAGGGTAGCGAAACCGAGATATGATACCGTACGCCTTGAAAGATCCCGGATGCCGGAAGAAAGGTACCAGATGCCATTCTATCTATGAAACTGTTGATAAACAAACTCTTCTGCAGGCTGGCTTCGAATAGATGAAACTTGGAAGAAGAAACTATTGAATTGCTGTTGGGTTTTGTGTACGCGACGAGGATCGGCTCTCGGCCCGGCCATCCGCGCCACCCCCAAATCAGGGGACGATGGACCAGCTGCTTCCTCCCGAACTTGAACGAGAAATCTTCGAGACAGCTGCAACCCGGGACCCCAAACTCATTCCCATCCTTCTCCGACTTTGCCACCGGGTTCATACCTGGCAAGTCCTTTTCGCAACTTCGCAAACTCTCACCCCAGTGCATACTGACCGTGCTTCGCGACATGCTGCAACAGGGTCGAGCCATTTCTCTACCGAGTCCTTCTGCTCACCAATTTGAATGACCCACAATTTATCGCTGCCCGATCCAAATCAGTCGAGTTTTTGCAAAATGCCGTGCGGCACGTTTTCTTCACAATGGAGGAGGGCGGAGATTGAGAATTTTCTATTCGACTGTTCTGGGATAAAGTCGCTCTTTATCAACTTCTCCAATAGAATGCAACTTCAGAAGCTGAACGTTGCGTTGCCGGGTTCTACTGCTGCTTCTCAGTGGGCCAAATCGACATTGAATCGCCCACTATTCCTATCCGTCACGCACTTGGACGTTTTTTTTCCCCCCGCTCCCAGGGCTACGTCCTTGAGAGCTGGGACGATTGGTCCCAGCTTGTGTCCCTTCCTGCCCTCACGCATTTGTGTCTCTCCCTGGAACTGTGCATGAACATCCTACAACCGGTTCTTGCGCATTGTCCCCGGCTTCTTGTTGCCATTGCGGCCGTTACGGCCTTTTGGGACGCACAATCCGGAAGTAGGCGCAGCAGCGGAATTTACGCAGAGTCTCACCATTACCGATTCGCGGGTAGTTGTGATGCTGGTCTTCAACGTGAAGAAGGATTGGGAAAATGGTGCGCGAGGCGGGGGAGGATTTTTGGGGCACGCGCCGAGGCTTTTGTGGCCCGGAAACGCAGGGGCGAAGTTGAAAGTGCGCATTTGATGCTCAATGCATAGATCTTGATTAAACGTATCAGGCACTTGTTACTTACTGGACAAAAGTACTACGAGATTATGAGAACAGCGGTCGACCTCCGTAGCGTGCTTTGGGATTGATTTTGCAATCGACTGGATTTCTTAAAGGCTTTACGTGTGGGCCATTGCATATTAGTCAGCGACCCACTCGTTCTTCTCGGAGATCTAAAAGGCTTTTCTGGCGCTGCGTTTAACTGGTGAATCTAACCTTTAAGTGCGGCACTGGGAATGGAATGGCGAGCGGATTTTAAAGTATATGAGGGGGGTCCGTACCATTTCCTAAGATGACAGGTGGCTAGACGGTGACTGTTGGTCGGAATCAGTCGCAGCTCTCAGCTTTTCTTCGGGTCCGAACTCACGACAACTACGTGCAAGACGAGGGTTCGAGATTTCGATATGTACTCCACAAGAAGACGGTGCAAACCAAGGCACTCAGAAGGGTTCAGGATTCGTGATACCTCATACAAAATCCTCACGATTCATTGCAAACAGAAGGAACGAAATCTAAGTTTGCGGTCATTCAAACTCAACTCGAATTGCGCTCTACATTCTTCACTAGCTTCGTGCGTCACCCATTACCTTCTCCGAATTCAAAAGTTCTCGAGTACCACATCACGTCCGCGCGGCTCAATTGGCTCTTCCTCCGAGTCCAGGAGCTTTACCTCCGATACTTCAAGAAGGTGGTGTTCGCTGTATGCGATTGCATCATCACGACGACCCGCCAACCTCGTTTTCCCCCTCCTCAAAAGCCTACGGCGTCTGATAGCCTTGGCAACCACAACCAAACCAGTGACTGGCACTTGAACCGTTCCACCTTGATCGGTAGTAAGTACGACATCACTTCGTATATACAAGTCTCACGATTAGCCATGTGTCGGGATTTAGCTTAGGTTCAAGTTGCCTGAGTCCTGACAAGCATCACTTTGCACAGTCATTCGGCGGGCAGCTGGGCATCTAACCATGAACTGAGGTTTCCGGAGTTTTCCTTCCCCTCGTCGTAGGTTCTGAACATCGTCATACAGCTCCAGTACGCACCTATGACCACTAGAACAAGGGATCACTGGGAATCACAAGAAGTCAACGCAGCGGGCGAATCACCAGGAACAGGAACAAGCGACCGGTCAAGTTGGACGTAGGAGGACGTCGGGCAAGCAGAACGCCGGTCCACCTACTTATTCCCTTGGGGAACACTCGCCGTCCGCTGCACAATTAGGCCTGTTGAGCTTGCTACTTATAAGAGGTGGGATGTGAGCATAACCTTCCAACATACCCACTCGCCCACCCTCTTTCTACTCAACCCTCATACGATGCCTCCTCTCGCCTTCGAGACCGTCGTGACGCTCAACCAGCGGCACGCGCACAAGAGCTGCATCAGCCTCCAGCATAACCGCTGGCTGGTCGACGGCGAGAGCGTCGCCCGCGCCACGTACTGGAAGCAATTCAAAGGCGCCGAGGCCGGCGTGAACGGCGTGTGCGGGAGCTCGGGACAGTGGGGGAACTGCACGGTCTGGACCGCCGCGAACAAGCCCGCCCCGGACAAGGACATCGTAAGTGCCCCGCACCGACACACGTCGTCCTACCCTGGATTAACTCCGTTCCCACCAGCCGCAAGCCGCCGGCGATTTCGATTGGCAGGGCCAGGTGACGGGTTCTGTAGGCGCGGCAATCGCGATGGCGACGTCGCAGGACTTCAAGGACGGGAACCACCGCACGTCGCTCCTCTACCTCTTCGAGAGCGTCGCGCACGCCGGGCTGACCATCGGCGCCGACGTGGACTACTTCCGGCTTTACGTCAACCTCAAATCGCTCACCGACGACGTCGGGCAGTTCAAGCGCAAGACGGAGACGGAGGTCCGCGAGGCAATGACGAAGCTCATGAAGGACGTCGTGCGCATCCGTCCCACGCCAGGAGACTCGACAACCCCCGTCAAGTGGGCGAACAGGATGAAGCTCGCGGACCTTGTCAAGACGGACCTCGCGCAGTCGCTGAAGGACGTGGATGACTACAGGAAGGCCCTCGAGAAGGCGGTGGAGGGCAAGAAGGACGAGGAGAAATGGAAGATCATACGCGAGATGAACCGCAAGACGAGGGTTGAGAAGCCGAAGCTCTTTGGGAGGTTCCAGTTCTTGTGGCCGAAATACGATGCGGCTTGATGCGCCCGCACAACGTACGTTAAGTCTTTATACTCATCCAGGAAAGCGGCTTATGCTGATCCAGATTCCCCGAATTTGGGCAATTCGGTACATTGATGTTTTATCCACATTATGATCGGGTACACCATTTTTTGATTGAAATCGTCAGCCAAGTGGATCGGACCTTCAAACGCGAGAAGGTATGTTTTGGGCACGGTTTGAGTGGGATAACAGTACATCTCCCCAAAATTGCCCCCACCGGCTTCACCAGCCTCTAAAAGTTTCTGAATACGTTTTTTTTTGGCCAGATTCCGTCCGCAAAAATATCGGACCTTAGCTCCAATGGTAGGCTTTCATCCTCGTTTTGGATCGGACATGGCGCTTTTTTTGCTGAATTCGTTCGCATTTGTATCGGACCTCAGCGCCATTTTCAGGATTTTTGCGTCCCCGGACCTCCCAAGGCATACGCCGCTTTCCTAATAACACTGAGTGAATATACTTGAATGAGTTTGGAATGAGTGCTGAACGAATGTAAAATAGAGTACGAGAGGCCCTTCACCCTTTCTTTTGCCATCATTTTCGACTAAACGACAAATCCTTGTGACCTTGAATCTCGACCAGTTTTATTTTTCAGCAGGCAACTGGCTTGCAATTTTAAAACTCGAGTGTCTGACTTGATATCGGGACAGAATTTCTAGAAATGGATAAAATAGTGCCACGAGAAGAATGCTTAACACAAGGGAATGTGTTGATAGCGTACAAACGAGTATGTGTGTTAATGTGCAGTTGTGGATGTTGCATACTCAATTGCGGCACTCCAGCCACTCTCCTCCACCGCCGGCCGCCCCGCCCGGGCCCACGCCTCAGCAAGCCACTCTGCTGGGCCCAATGGACGCCAAAGAGGCTGATTCTCGCCTACGCGCGCGCCCTCCGCGTCTTCCGCAAGAAAATAGCTTAAGATCCGAGCCCCAGCGGTTTCTGCCTCCTGCATGCGCGCCAGCCCCACAGACCGGGACCACTTTTCGACCGGCACCTCGGATGTCCACTCGAAGTGCTCCGCGATCGCAGCCGCGCGCGGCGGCATGCGAGCTGGTGAAAGCGAAGGCGCGAAAGTAGCCTTTGGTGATCCACAGCAGAAGGAAGATTTCCACTGAGATATCGAACAGATCCTATGATAACCGGAACATTGCTCGAAGTGGGCGGATGGTCCGTCCGACGGTAGATGGCCGAGAGGAGGAAAAGCTCCTGCTGTTCATCCGCGGTGAGTGGGGCAGTCTCATCATTTGACGCTTCAGATGAAATTGGGGAGACTGGGGGTGTCGCATCCGGCGGCGACGCTGGAATTATCTGAAATCGGTTCAAGAATTCGGGGCCAAATGAGCAGGATGGGAATCTCGATGGGTGATCCGATTCAGGATGCAGGACGAAGGTGGTGGATTTGTAAACACCACCGATTCGGTCTCGGAGCCTGTGCATAAATGCCAGGGCCTCCTTGGTAGATCGTCTTGGTGACTCCAACACCCGGGGTTCTGTAGGGTCGCACAGGTTCCCGGCCTTCGGGGGATGGCGAAGAAGCGGATCAATGTCGCGAGGGAAGACGAAGTCCGAAGGGTAAACTATTTCCTCGGTTAGAGGTGGACTAAGGCCATGTTCGTCCGCCTGTTCAGCAGAGATAGTCCAGGTGAAAAAACTTCCTCGAGCATGTCCGGAGCCCGAAGGCCGCATAGCGTCGGATTGCTGGTGAGATTCGGCTGCAGCGAGTAAAGTCCAGCGTGGACTCCTCCACTGGCCGGAATAACGGGCCGTAGAAACAACAAACAGCCTCTCGGCGGGAATTGGGCAGGCGCGGAGCGCTCTCTCGAGGTGACGTCGCCTAAAATGCTCGAGCACTTGAGAGCCGCCACCGAGACGGACGTCGCCGTTTAGCTCGCAGTTAGAGCAAAGGACAATTACGGCGATATCCTCCTTGTCCACCTTCCCCAGCATCTCTGCCACCCCGAAGAGGAAGTCTGTCTTGATGCTCGGTACTTCAGGGACAAGGGTGATGCCCGTTTGGTCAAGATTGAACCTGAGACGATCGGCGTACGGGTCACCCAAGACGACGCTGAAAGAGGAGGAGTCGAAGTCGACCCCACTGTACCATTCGGCGCGGCGGGCGTCTGAAAGAAGATGCTTCCAGACGAGGAAGTCCGTCGCAATCCACCAGTCCTCGGGGAGGTTGGTTGTACCCAAAAGGCCGACGACGTTCATTTTCGAATCTGTCTCAGCGCGTGAATACAAGCGGTAAATGGCGAGTCAAGTGTCTTACCATAGATACTCCGCGCTGGTCTCCTCCAGGTTGGAAAATGCCGAAAGATGAACGCAATAACCCAAACAAGTGATGAATATCTGGTCGGACAATTCAATTAATGCGACAATTGTAAAAGGGGTCAAGAATATACCCAATGCGAGGAAGGCATAAAATGAGCTGCATAAAAGACATGGTGGGTAGGAGTTGAAGACAATCAAGAGATGGGCTGAAGTGATGGCAAACTCAGGGGTCGTCACAGCCACTTCTCATCGCGAAAGTCGCATACCCCATCGGTGAGCATCTGCACGACGTTCTGGTGGATTTGGCCGTCCCGTCCCCTCGTAGCTGCGCATCACAGTCGGAAGCTAGGTGGCTCGGCCATTGAAAGTGAGCTCGCCGCTGCGACTCGACGAAGATATACGCCATCCATTCCGGAAAGACGGTGTCGATCGAGACTGGGGATGGGCGACCGGTGCGACGGTGCGCGCAAGCGCGATCAGAGTCTTGTCGACCAAGGGGCAACAGAGGACTAAGCTAATAATTTTTTCGAAGATCTGGATAGTCTAAAACCATATGCCAAAAGCCATCGAAATCTCCGTGGGGCACTAAGATACGCAGCGGATTGCCAGCGGCTCTCGGCTCACTAACAAGGATGTACGTGAAGCTGGTGACCCCAGCCTTGTGCAGCCATTCGCGCCCTCCGACCTTGATAGCGTGGGCGCTGTCTCCTTCGGATGCCTGGAACGTGATCGCATGTTTGGCTGCATCAAGATAGAATGAAGTAGGAAAGTTTGTTTCCGTTGGACGGTAGTAATGATTGAGAAGTATTTGTCGAGGTGGGGCCGATGTAGCCGGGAGCTCGACCTTGGCGAGTGGTTCGTACAATGGAGCCCGAGTTTTGGCGGCAGGTGTCGTTCTTGTTGCATCGGACTGTATCGTCATTGTGCCATTAGCGAGCAGGAATTTATCGGAGTCCTTTTCCGACGCTTCCCATGTGTTTGCCGCAGCGTTTTGACAGGCCCCGGGGACCTTAGAAAACTTTCGGAGGTACCACTGGCCTCCTAGCGTGATGAAAGTGTGGTGACGATCGAGAAGCTCTGCGGCCGTCGCCTTCGAACCCGCGACATTTGATATATACAGTTCGCGACAAGCCAGATTTATGTTCAAGTTCAAGGGCTTGAGCAGCTTGTGCTCGAGATGAGGGGTTAGAGATTTTATTTGAAATTTTGTACGGTCGCGGTCGTCCAACGGCATGACCGTGACCAACATATGCCCAATGGCGTCGTCGATGGCCACAGTGGACGACGCTGAGGTCATGGCCTGGTGGATCGTCTTCTTGTCCAGTCGGGCCGCACTTTCGTTTATCCGGTTGTCGAAGGTCTCTATGTCGGAAGATGAACGATATACATGTCGAGCGGAACCCCCAAATTTCTTGTAGAAGGTCGCCATGCTGTCTCCAGAGCAGGGCATGCGTTGAAGAGAGGACCTAGCACATTATTCAGTACAGTCCCATGCTTTGATGTGAACAAGCATACCCAGTGTACAGTTCCTCCATTGTCCACGGTTTCATAATACAAAACTGGTGAGGACGACTCAAATCCTTCTCCACCCAGTTCGTAACAGATGGGACATCGTTCACGTCCAGACGAATGATGCTCTCTTCCCTTATGCCCTCGGGTGGAGAAAAGGTTTTGGCTGTTGATTGCGAGTGTTGCATTGGGATTAGGCGGAGAAAGTAGCTTCAAAGAGTTTCAAAGAATAATATACGGTTTGAGGAACGAAGAGACTGTTTCTGTGTTTGGTCCAAGCTGCGGGCCGGCGCTTCGTAGAGCAGTATCGATCAACGAGGGCGGTGGATAATATGCATGTCGATCGTCTCATCGACCAGGACCAGACCCGTGCACTGCTACTCCTTCTTGTTCTTCCACTCGGCCACAATAGGTGGGTGTGCTGGGTACTTGTCTCGCCTGCATGAACCACGGCGACCTCTTGGCGACCTCCTAACCCGGATCGTGACAACCACCACGACGCACACGACGCTTCGAGTATGCATTGGATGTGGGTCCGGGCATAAAAGAGGAGGAAGTCACGACGTACGACAGAAAATTGACATTGATTTAATGGGGTTGCTCCGGAGAGGAAGTCAATACATGACGTCCTTAGTGAAGGTCGGGCATGGGCATAGGAGGACTTGGCGGAGGGTATCTCACAATGCCTATCATCCAGTAAACAAGGCATTAGATTTTGGAGAATTGATATAAGAGGGAGGGACGTACCCGAAGGCATCGAAGCCGAGGGAGACAGACCATTATCTTCTTTGTCCGTTACGCCCATTCATCCTTCACTTCATCCTTCCCTCAATTCAAACCCGCTAAAAGCGGAGAATCAACGACCAGCGACCCTCACGTCCCGATCCCCTTCCAACATTCTGGCTGACGGCGCAGTCACACCTCTCCTCCACTTCATCCTTCCCTCACTTAGAACACAGAAGTGGGGAACAAACCGTCCCGTCGCTGTCCCACTACAGAAGGTCCAGTCATGATCACAGAGATCACACAGGAAGTGGTAGACAAAGATCGAAAATCGAGAGTCCACCCGGTATCGCATCGTGCTGTCGATCTCCCGTAGTGGAGTCTCCGTCCATTCACGCGGACAGGGGACTCATTGGACGCGAGCGGGCGCTCTACATGGTTGGCTGGCTCGGAGGAACGAGCGGACGAGCGAACGTCACGGATGGATGGATGTCAGGCAGAGTACAAACGCAGAACCGCGCGTGCTTGCCCGCGGGCGGGTCGCAACACGCCACGAAAATGTAGCCGGAGCTGCTGGAAGAAAAGGAACAACGCCGAAGATCTGAGTCGATGCGAGACACCGACACCGCGCCTGCTTGCGCATATCGTGATCGCATAGCCGTCGGGGGGCGGGAGGAAGGCGAGGCGGAAGCGGGAGGCAGCCAAAACGCGAGAAAGAGCGGACGCTACCCGATCTTCACTTCCACGCCCTTGCTCGTCTTCCTCCTGGACCTCTCTGATCGGCTGCAATATTGCATCTTTTCTGGCAATGTGCGGACTCCGACAGATGCTGTAGACTGAGGAATGAATGTCTCGACCGGCTGGAGCTAAAATCCAGCTAAGGCTTCAATCTCTCGGCGTTGCTCGCAGGTCAGGTCGCGAAAGTCGCACACGCCGTCGGTGAGCACGACATTCGGATCCTGGTAGATTCGGCCGTCCTCGTCCCCTCGCAGCTGCGCACCACGGTCGGAAGCTAGGTGGCTCAGCCATTGAACGTGAGCTCGCCGTTGTGACTCGACGAAGATATACGAAATCCATCCTGGAAATGCGGTGTCGATCGAGGCTGGGGATGGGCGACCGGTGCGACGGTGCGCGCAAGCGTATCAGAGTCTTGTCGACCAAGGTGTAACAGAGGAGTTAGAAGTCCGACACTCCTACTCTTACTCCGTCTTCCTACTCGGCGACGGTGCCCATTCCTTTGAATCGGGATCCCTCTTCTGGCCCTCGATCGCGACGGCGACAATCTTGACTCTTGCGGTGAAGAAAGGGTATTGCGTAGCGAGTATCGATGAACGAGGGTGAGGGCATGTCGATGAGCAGAAGTGTCTCGTTGATCAAGCGGACCTTGGCGAGTGATTAAGATGCTAGGACTAGACCGTCGCACTCGTACTCCTTCTTCTTCCTCCTCGGCCACGAGGGTGAGGCTGGGTGAGGGGTGTAGGATACCAACGACCTCCTGGCCGGATCTTAACGCACCACCATGCCGCACACGTCGCGCTTCGAGTATGCATTAGATGTGGGTCTGGGCGCAAAGAGAGAAAGTCAAGATATGCGACGGAAAATCGACATTGATTCAACGACAATGACGTTGCGCGCACTGGGATCGAGTCCGGGGTGCGTCAATGCATAACGCCCTTAGCGAAGGCGAACGAGAATAGGCATGGGCATAGGAAAATCCTGGTGAAAAGAAATGGAGGGGCGCCTCGATGCCTATCATCCAACAAACCGGGCGTTAGATTTTGGAGACTTGATATAGGAAGAGGAAGGGACGTACCTGAGGGCATTGAAGCCGAAGGAGGCGGACCATCGCCTTCTTCGTCCGTCGCGCTCAATCACCTATCCACTCATCCTTCACTTCATGCTTCCCATGCCTCACTTCAACTCGGAAGCGGGAAACCAACGACCGTCCCATCCCGTGCCCATCCCACAGCACACAGACGTCGTGCTCTCCTTCACTTCAAACTATGGGTCGAGTATCTTCTGAATTTTCCCAGCCATGACCACGAAGATTGATAGACGATGGATAGAAGGACATGGTGTACAACTGCCCATGACGACCGTCGAAATGCAAATCGAGAGTCGATCTGCAGCCCCGGTTATTACGAGGCTTAATCTGGCCGCTGGGGGAAAGACATGCTTCTGGTATGACGCGGCGGAGCGAGCGATGGATGGCGTCGAGGTCAGGCACAGAAAAACGCCGACGCTTTTTGTTTGCTTGCTCGTACGTATGGGCGAACGAGTGCAACGTTCCCTGAAGGGTTTCGGAGTGCGCAGCGGGAAGCCAACGACTCTGGACGATGTATTTGAGGCAAGAAGCCCACCTCGTGTATCGCATGACCGCCGGCAAAGGTGGAAGCTCGGGGTGATAATCAGATGACGAGGGGCCGGGGCCGCAGAATGTAGATTGGGAGCCTGTGTCCTGGAATGCAAAGCGGAGGCTCTGCAAGCAGACAACGCGAGGGAGACCCCTTGGGATGAGGAAGCTGAAGCGCAAGAGGGCGGGCTGAGCTAAGACGCGAGAAAGAAAGCCAAAAAGCGAGGTGTCTCCTTGTTCACTCGCGAGTCGCGATCCACTGCGACCCAGTCCACAGCATACATGCGGGTTCCGAGATGAAAGTGAAACAGAATGAGATGATTTAGATTTGGGCGCATCCGCGTTGGGGCGGGGCAGGCGCTGGTTGGAATCAAATCGAATCGGTGTAGCTGAGGGTTTCTGAATCGAATTGGTACGGATAGGGGAGTATGTCGCATATGCGATGCGAGGGAGTAGATTCAGATGCAGCCACAATGGGTTCTCGAGGCTCGAGCCTGAACGCGGCCTCGGGCGGCCGTTCATTTGCGTAGCACCGTTTCTTCAAAAGCAATTCCATTCAAGTCGCTTTCTTCTTCATGACAAACGCGAAATACTCGAACGCGCCCGCCTCCTCCTTGAGTTCACGGACCTGGAGGTCCCACAGGTCGCGGATGAGGAAGGGCTTCATGAAGTGCGGCTGGCGGTATGTGATGTAGAGAAATGTGCCGCCAGGTTTGAGAGTGCGAGTTACCTGCGAGCGCATCCACGTTAGATCGCGTCTCAACAGCAGTGGAGTCGAGAGAGAAGGACGCGAACCTCATCGATATACCTCCTCACATTCTCCTTCACTTCATCCGGCGGATCCCAGAGACTTCCCCAAAGCATCGCGTCGAGGGTGCCTTTGTCAATCGCCACATCAAAGGCCCCGTCCTCGACGCTGTTCATGTCTCGTACATCCGCAACCACCCACTCAATCCCCTCCCTATCCTCAAAACGCGCGCCCATGTCCCGTATGACCACTTCGGAAAAGTCGACGCACACTTGGTTCTTGTACCCCCGCGCGTGGAGGTCGATGGGAAGGTTCTACGTGTGCCCACATTCATCTAGCGCTCCTTTGTGCCTCACGCAGGTGTACATACGCTGTTTCCGCACCCCAGATGCAGGATACGCGGGGAAGAAGGCGAAGGCGGCGGGAGGCATTCCTCAAACAGCGGCTCGAGATTGGAGTAAGACTTGAACCATTCAAACGTGCCGTCTTCTTTGCTTGGCCCGGAGTCGGGGTCGCGGTATCGCTCGTCCCAGTAATCTACCCGGGACAATTCCTTGGTAGACATTGAAAAAATGTGAACGGAAACTTGGAAAGGCCGGGCCGGCTTGAGCCGGGTTTCCGTTTTTGGAAATCTCTACTCGTCAGCGACCTCTGAGTCTATCTCGTCTCTGTGGGCCTTATCCTTGCCGGTCTCAACATGCTATGCTTTCTGCCTGCTCTACTACTTTTTTTATTGAATTTGATCTGAAGGCACCTGGGCGGCACCGCAAAAATAAAAAAGCGCAACGGATCCAGGCGAACGGCGATTCAAGATGTGAATCTGAATGAATGTCTGGCATCGAGAGGATCAGCATCAGCTATCACAAGCGGTGTGAGGTGCGTACCTAGGCTTCGCTGCTCAGCGCCAATTTACACCCGCCACTGCTGCAAGTTCGCCATCCATTCCATTCTATCAATCGTACTTGTGACTGGCACCCGCCGGAGTCAACCAGAAGAACTTGAAGTCTTTTCTTGCAACCACTCACTCGCGCTGACTTCTGATCACCCAAGTCCCGTCACAGACCACCGTGACGCGACGGGAGTCAACCACTATTGTCCTAATCTGAGACTCCCATGAACGACTGCAGATCTTCCAGCGATGACCGAGTTCGGCTTTTTGCCATTCACGCGGACACCCGACCAAGGCTCCCGCGGGTGCGGCCTGCGGAGTATGCATGCTACTATCCGCGTCCGGCGAAAGGTTGGTTGGTTCAAGGCGTGCAAGAAAGAGAGCCCGTCTGCTTGTAGTGCCTCGAGTCCCTTTTTAAATTTCGTCTGCCAGCCAGCGGTCTGCGGTTCGCCCGTTGGCGACTCGCACCATATATTTGGCGGCATAGGCGCCGTTTTTGTTTCGCCTCGCCAATCGAAACAGTATGAAGATCGAAAACACGACATGATCTCGGAGCAGCTTGCGCGCGTCGGGCGAAGTTCATTCACTGACTTCGTGACCTTGTCAACGTGGAGCCGGCGCGTTATCCATTTATCCTCTGATAAAGGCCTAGGGTCATCATGAAGATTCAAGCTTAATGTCGCATGCGTACCTGCCGGGCATGGTCAGGGGTGAGCCGTACTACTACAGTCGACTCGCTGTCGCCGTTCGAATGCCAGACGGGACGCTGCCGCGAAAAGAGAAAAGGTCAGCCAGTCGGATATGGCAGTGTAATGTTTTTCGTCGGAGTTCATGCCCAAGTTATCATGAAGATCGATCCGATTCGACTTCAATCGATGCAGGCCCAGCCAGGTTGTGTGCCTTTGACTGGCTAAATACTTGGCGCAGTGTGTGGCACGGACTGCTCCGCTCATGATCACCAAGGCAAATTTGGATGCTCAGTCTGTTACAGAAAAATAAATCTACCATCCCGCCCCCGTCCCGTTCAAGATGCGAGAGAAGAAATCCAGGGTGGCCCCGGCAAGCAAAGGACTCCGTTTAATTGGCCGCGCCGAACTATAGTCTGTTTAAGATCTAAGATAACGATTCACGAGCGAGGACTCGGGGGAGTCCTGGAGATGGTGCGTGTCAGCTGAACATCGATTCCGCGAAGCGCATCTCCGCACCTGGCTTGCTTTGTCGGCCTGTCCAGGAACACCAGCGACAGTCCCGAACAACCGGGACCAGAAGCGACGTCGACGCATTTCTTTGTGGAATGCAAAGAAGATCCGAAGGGACTACTTTTCATATCTTTCAAGCCCCGCTAATTAAGAGGGAGGGAAGCCAGACGCGCCCAGAGTCAAAGGTATTTTCGTCGACTCGGATCCGCGTGGAACTTGCCGCCCTCAGCACCAGACACGGTCAGGGGGCGCACAGCTCAACGGCAGGAGGGCGATACCCAGTCCTGACTGTCTGCCAGTGTGCTCCAATCCCCCCCGACGATTCGGTGCGGGCTCCAGCGACGGAAGCGCACAAAGCCGCGCGCCGAGTACCTTGCGAACAAGTATCCTGCGAATTCCCCAATGTTGAGCGATGGCGTGCTGAGCTCGGACCTCGAGTGCGTGCGAGATTTAATTATGTTCTTTTTGGAAACCTGAGAGCAACTAGTACTAGCGCGGTAGGGGAATTCCGGATCTCGGAGACGGGAGGCCGACTTTCTTGCACTTTACTTTGGGCGAGTGGAATTTCTCAATGCCACCCAGCGCTTAGTCTCTGTGTAGGACGTTTTTTCTATGGTAACCAATCGAGGAGAAGTAAGATTTTTGTTATTCTTTTCAGTTTCCCGAACGGAAGGTCAAATTTAAAGGAAGACCAGGAAGACCGCAGCAAGAGAATTCCTGGAAGAGAAGAAAAAAGGTCAGGTGGTCGGGGTGTATATTTTCATGGAGTCGACCCACGCACCAATACTGCGCTCCGCAAGCACCAAATTTTCGCGAAGCCATGAAAACGGTACCGCAGCGTGGACGTGAAACGCAAGACAAGGATAGGCCGCATACGTGCCGGATAGTCTACGCGGCCACAGAAACTTGCCTCGCAGCGCATCAGGGGAGTGAGCTGTCGCAAAAAAATCTCGGACGCGCGGAAAGAGATTGAAGCGGCAAGCGACGCGGAGACAAGCCAAAAGAAAAACAGAACTAGCCGTTATGGGATCTCAGGATTCAGGCATTGCCTCGATGATGATCACAATTTGGAGATTTATTTATGACAGCGGACTCGAGTCCGTTCCAGCTGGACGAGCCCCGGCTTGGCAGAGAAGTCCAAATGAGGAACGGAAAGCCGATGGAGAGGGACAGACTACATTGCAGCCGACCTGGGAAATCCGTGCGATAAAACGATGCAAAGTTCGGTGCGGAAGTAGGTTCCACAGAAAAGAAAGAGCGAAAAGAACAATTGCCATCGATGAAGACAAAGTCGGAGTTTAAATAGACTGGGGACTGCTCAAAGAGCAAATCGAGGCGGTGAATTGACGTTCCGAGTTGCTGCCAGCTTCCGAAAACATAGACAGTTGGGGCCAGGCGTATCTGAATGCCAATATGTCAAGAATACACAGATACTGTGTGAGCGGAAATTCACAGAAGCACTCCTTCGAATGTCGGGCGTACTTCACGGGAGAAGCAAAAGCATCCGAAAAAATTCGAGATCGATTCAAAAAGGAGTATTCGGGCCCAAAGATTGGCGTGATGGCGTTGACTGCAGAGAACGACGTGGAACGCTTCGTATCGGAGGCTGGAACCCTTCTTTCCTGTGTCCAATGTTCTCGAAAGGCCAGGAATATCACCCAGACCGTTCACTGTGGCATTCAGGGCAGACGACGAGACCGCAAATTTGAGACGTGAAGTGATGGACAAGTTGAAGAGGCGGGAGAACGGCCCAGAAGCCGGATTTCCCGAAAAGGAAACTACCAGCGTCTCTTTGGCGTCTCCCAGTCTTTGCATCGTCACTCTGCTCAATCCATGACTTCATTGTCGTTCCATTAATGGGCAATCCAATGCGAATACAATTTCCCTCAAGCCCGATGTGACCCAAATGCGACCGACTCGACGAGGAGAAAGATTGGACTTTAAGATGACGCCGCATCCATTTCCTTTTCGCTCCAAGTCCGAGCTCTCAATATCCCTCCTTCTGCGGGGCTGTCTACGAGTACACACCACTTAGCCAAGCCTTATGACTGTCGCCCGCACGTACATCCCATCGGAGGCATAGCATCGTCCCACAGATTCAGAAGGAGTGCAAGGCCATTCTATAGCGCCGTTGAGGCGACAAGACTTTGATCCAGAGTCGCTGCACCCTTCCGTTTTACCGACATGAAATCGCCATCGATACCCTCCTCGACCCTCCTCCCTCATCGATATAGGGTCTCCAGTCTCAATCGCGACTCGTAGTCTCGACAGATTCTGGGTGGACCTGCTGAATTAACCACGATTCGAACGTAGTCCTGCACGGACGGAGGACGCAATACTTGCGCCACTGATGATGCCGGCCTCAGCCTCTACTGCGGCTTGGTGCTAACAAGAACGGAATCGTCATTCGTTGGTCCTCACCATTCGAAGTGCCAATGAATAATATAAGCTCGAGCTGGTCAATCAAGACAATCTCGTCAGAGCGTCGAAGTCCCGCTCCTGGCCGGCAGCAAACCAGGAATGTATGTGACTCCTCCGCCATTGCCAGGAAATTCCTCACGATCAACCTCACCGTCGCCCCCGAGTCTGAGGTCGCGCTAGCCCGTGAGGCAAAGATGTGATCTGCGCGCGGGGTCAAGCCGAGGAAGATCTGGAGAGAATTTGGGTGGAATAATAGACTGGAACGTGTGGGGTCAGCATTGCGCGACCACGAGGAGTCGCCACCGTGACGAGGAGAGGATTCCAATACTCTGGCCTCAGCCTTCAGTACTTTTTCGTACGACACGCCGCGCGACCAATTAATTTTACCCAATGCCATCCTTGATGTTACGGCTAGGCAAGCTCTAGCCTCAATCCGACCTTCCACTGGCCAGCCCACGCTCATCGCACCACCTTCCAGTCTGTTAATATTGAATACTGTCGTCAAATGGTATTACGACCTACCCTCCAGACACTCATTTGATGTTCTCTCATTTTCCAGTCGATGCTGTGCGTCCCTCAAACGCGTTTCCGCTCCCTGCTGGTCGTGCGTCTCAATGTCTCGCGAATACAACCCTTTGGCTGGCAACGTCCTGGTTTTTAGGTGCATTTTCTTATCGCTATCAGCTTGTGTTTCAACTCCCGCCGGGCAAGCATGGGTGATTCGCCACGTTGAGTTTGTCGTCAATGTACGCTCCGCGGGACAATCCTATCAATGGTATCAATCCAATCGTGCAGTTTTAATCGAACCGTGTGAATTCGAAGTTCAGTTCAATTTTGAATTATCGTCACCGCCGAGCTGAATGAGTCGGTTGCGGCTCCTAGATACGACTCGCCTCGGCAAAGCTGGTTTATCACTGGTTTTCAGCTCCCTGCGAGTCCACTGTTTCGGAATTTTTTGATTAGGTTCCGGCACCCGGCAAAACGTGAGACCACCACAGCGACCAATGGCTTCGAGATACATTCGTTTCTTTCAAGTTTACTTAGAGCTTTTCGTTTTTCTCAACAGATTTCTGTGTCATATGTTTGACACCGTTTTAGGACGCGGAGATCCTTGGTAGATCTGTCCTAATCTGGATAGTTCCAGATGCGGTTCTCCGGCTTCCATAGCGTTTCCGGACCCTACTTTCAACCCGCGGAATACCCTGAACGCCCCACCGCCAGGTAAACCTCAAACATGCAGATGCATAATCCCTCAGTTTCAAGAGCTCGAGACCACTGCAACCAAGCACTGAAGTGTGGGTCATTTTTATGAGCTTAGCCTTCCTGTCGAGTTGAGTTAACTTAGCTCCATTGCATCATTAGATGCAGAAGTCTCGATGCCCTTGACTTCTCTGTCAAATAAAGTTCATGGTGATTTACTGCCGATCCAAATTTTTTTTCGAGGGTACTGGAGACTTTTCCGCCGGCGCAGTCCCAGGATGAACATATAAATACTCCGCTTAAAAGACAAAGTTTCATCAGCCCTGACTCTATCTCTGCCTAATATCTCTGTCTATATCTCTGTCTATGCCTTTCAAGTGCCGACAGTGCGAGCATCGCGAGTTTAACTCGCGCACCGCCCTCTTTCAACATTACCGGACCTCCTTTGGGCACTCGTTCTGCGTCGAGTGCGATAAGTATTTCAACAGTCAGGACCTGCTCGACGCTGTACGTATCTTCGTCGCCATTCCTGACCCTTGGTTTAACCATTGTCACTCGCAATGCCCCTCAGCACAACGCAAGGGAGCACCCCCAATTCACCTGTACGACGTGTAAAGTAGCGTTTCTCACTCAGACTTCGCTCGACGATCACTACCGCGGGAAGCCGGCCACCATCCATCCCAAGTGTACGCGCTGTGGAAAAGGGGTTCTCAATACGCTCGCTTTGAACGAGGCGGGTTCAACTGACACTGCCATGTCCATTCGCTCATACTAACGTTCCTGCTTGTGCTATAGCATATGAGGGTCGTCCATCCCATGGAACGCTGCGCCTGTGGACGCCAGATCTTCGTCGACGAGTTGCAGCATCACTACACCCAATCGGTGCAGCACCCTTCGTGCGTCCGTTGTAATATCGGCTTTAAAGATGACGAAGAGTATAATAAGGTAAGAGAAGATGCGACGACACCTTCATCTCATTGAATGTATTTTCAACTATAGCACGGTGCCGCTGAACACCCCGAGTCGCGGTGCACTCCGTGCTGCCGCCAGTTCACCACCACTGCCGAGCTCGCAGACCACCTCCACGCGTCGCCAGAGCACCCCACCTGCCCCAAGTGCAAGTCTAGTTTTATGGACGACGGCTCTCTGAACGAGGTTGGATGTTTTTCTATCCGTCTAGAAAACGATGTTGATACTTTTTACACAGCACTTGGCGATTGAGCACACACCTAGAGAGATTCCACCGTTCAAGGTACGTAGATGTCTCAGGCATCATATTTGTTGCATATTCAGGGTTGGCCAGGACTTGCTCGCCATCGAGGGCCCGCCAGTGATCTCTCGCCCTGCCAAATCGTCTCTCCCTCCCCCTGGACGGGAGGCGAACGAACTGTGGAAGTTGACTAAAGTGAGATTTCCGCTCTTCGATGTATCGAGCACGTTTGATACTCATGAAATCCTCCTTACCCAGAACCAGGTCGTCGGCCCGACGCTCGACCCCTGGATGGCAACCGCGCTTATACGGCCGGCTGCTGGCCCTCCTCACGCTGGTCGTGACATCGAGGTAATGCCCATCTCACGTCGAAATTCAGATATCCGCTCACCGTTCATGTAGAGTCCTAACTCGCGTGTGTTCGAAAGGACGAAAGCCGCCGCGACCGGGGAGCAGGTTCGTTCGACTGTTTCAATATAAACCTCTTTTTAACTAACGGCGCCTTCAATCTTCTCAGCTTGCTTTCCGCCCATCCGATGAAAAACCTATCAAGAGCGATCAGACAGGGTTGTGGATGAGGTATGGACCCTCTTCTACTTATTCGCGTTGCATGAATTCATGGATCATCTAGCAGGCTATCGAACAAGACAATGGTTGGATCGACCGATGCCCCCAACGACAGTAAAAAAACGATCTCGCCCCAATCTTCGACCTCTTCTTTCTCCAGTTCTTTTGCAGAGCTGTCGTCGGCCTCCTCGGTCGCAAATTCTGGTATTCGCCCTGACCTGACTGTCTGTCCACTGGACTGACCGTGGCCTTGATTTTTTACAGGACGCGGAGGAAGCCAGCCGGGGGGCACTCGCGGTGAACACATCTAATAGTACCATAGTGGTCCCTGCCGTGGGCTTGCGCTGCATGGCCTGCAAAGGGCGGTGCATCGTCCCAACGGCGACCATGTGTGGACACATCTTCTGCAAAGTGTGAGTGGGCTTCCTTTGTTGATCAATCTCGTAAGGGTTATGCTAATTACCCCGGCTCTCTACAGGTGCATCACAAAACACATTTTGGCGGCCTCCGCTTGCCCTAAATGTGCTACAGCGACCTTACTCTATTGCATTTTCCCCTTGCATCTTGACGATTGAAGCGGAACGGGCCTGCAGTGAAGAGTTTGAAATGTTGTGCCTGAGTTGTCTTGTACTAATACGCTATTCGCCTGCTCTCGACTTGTTGTCCAGCCTCTCAAAACCGTCTTAGTCTTTTTGTCTGCCAATGTAATCGTTATTTTTACGCTTGATTGGATTTCGACTAGGACACGGCAGCACGAGAGATCGCTCCGAGCAATGTTCCGAGGCGTTCCGCCTGGTTGCGAGTCGCCCGCTCCCTCGATGTCTTCGAATTGGAAACTGAATGGGGACGAGGTATTTTGTGTTTGAAGCCATGACTCTGGCAACCTTGCTGGCAACTCTCCTCAGTTCTTTGCTCGTACTTAAGGCAGAATCAGGTGTTCGCACTTTGCTTGTTGCACTCATGCGGCCTGATTCCTTTCGTCTTCCTGGTCGACATGATAGGCCCTTTCAGCGCACCGTCCATACAGTGGTCTTGTGCCCCCTCATTTTCTCCTTTTTGTACGGCTTTTCTGCCTTGGATTCATCTGTTTCTGGCTCGGTGTCCCACTTTTTCAGCTGTCCCACGGTCCACTGACAAGTTGTATGTACCTCGGTGCTAACGCCGCACTCGGCGCTAAACCACTATTTATAATGGCGTGGCACGTGAGTAACTCTCACAGTCTCATACAGAAACCCTATGATAGTAAGAGGCCGGCAAGCGGCGGGTCACAAACAGGTACATTGCCGTAGTTGTGAGTTGGTTATGACTCTGAGTCTAGACTCAAACTATTCCGCAGTGTAAGTCTCAAAGACAATCGTTTGACCAATCACCGTAGGCACGTCCTATTTATTGATTATCATAAATTGTGAAACAACGACTGGTTTGAGTCTACTCTGAGTCGTGGTTTAAAACTTTTACATCGGCAACCACATAAAAATTACCTTGCCTGTCAAGATTTCCGCACTGTCAGTGTCAAAATTGAAGCCTGATGGCGACTTGATCCAAGTGACTGAGCCCAGACCTTTTTGACATGTCCACAGAATGGAATTTCTGCATGTTCTCATAGACTGACCAACTTAGCGACGTCTTGAAACTTCTGGGATCTACACATATCAGAGAAAACACCCCCGCCAAGCTCATTTCTTAGAAGTCTTGACATTGGTGCAACTCAATATCTGAGAGTTCAAAGTGCTCCTAGGACTGTGTATTTGGTTGATCCACAGGGAAGATAATTACTATGCACACTGAATCAAAGGAATGTAATATAAACAAATCTAGGGCCCACTTTATCCTAGACTGGAATGCAAGCATTCTGCCTTTGACTGTTTACATGTCGCTCAGCAGAGATATCACCACAGAAGCAAAGGTAACAGCCATCTAAGTGCATAAAGAAGGACATAGCTTTGTCTTGTAAAACCTATTCCTACAAATTTTCATGCAGTGTAAGTTGTTCAATGCACAAATACTGTTATATCTGTGTCAGACCAGAGGGACGGAAGGCTGGAGTCTGGAGGATTGGGGAATTCTAGCCAGAGGTAAGACGGAGCTAACGCAGATCACCACAGGGGTCTAAGGGTGAGCGCCCTCTTCTTGGCTGCCAGACGGAGTAGGAGCGGAGGTCAGACTGGAGCTATGCAGAGGCAAAGCACGTTAATTAACAAACTGAAGTACATCCATGAACGACTACGTATTTATACGAAATCTGGAGGTTTCTGGATGTGGATGGAGAAGTAGGTAAAAGACAATAAGGTTGTCGAATAACAATAACAACAATAAGGAGTACCATGTGGGGCATGGGGCATATGATCATAAGTAATTCTGGGGAAACACTCAGAAGACTTCACTGCATAAAAACCCTGGAGGATTGTGCATCAAACCGTAGCACAATGCACAGGGAGTAATCGGACGCGGGCCCATAGGTTAGGACGTACGCATCTGGAGGACGGAGGTATCAGAGATCCAGAGATCCAGAGATTCTGGATGGAGGTTTTTGGATGGAGATGTGCACGGACATAACAAATACTCCACTTATGGAAAACAAAGCATCTAAAGGTTGCGAGTCCTCTCATTGTTCTGAACTTTCAAAGTTTTACGTATGTTGTACAAATACTATGACTCTAAAACAGAAACCTCGGTGCAGGCAAGGTCTGTACTGACACAGTCAGCACCTTCTAGTTCTAAACCCTTATCCAGAAACTGTAACAGGCCTTTATCCATGTCATTTACACAAGACTGTATGGTTTCTAGGACTTTCCGACATTTTTGAGGACATGCTGGAACAGTAATGAAGTTGTCTGTCTGATGAGGCCCCAGGAAACTCCACCAAAGGCTTGTCCGAAAAAAGCAGCTTTTTGAGGCCAAAAATTGGCCAGGTCTGTCCTAAAAAGTGGCTTTTTGAGACAAGATCTCCAAAGTTTTCCAGCTAGGTCAAGGTGGGAGATGCAACTCCCCACTGTGCAGACTGAGCAGTGCTGGATGTTGCTGCCAAATCTTGAAATCTTGTCTTGTATGTCATTAGTCCTGCACCCAACAGTGTGGTGGAAATTTTGCAATTTTATTTTGTTTTTTTGTTCACAAAACATGTGATGACCCCTGTCTGAAAAGCAGCTTTTTCAGGTCAAAACCTCTAGGACGAGTGGCTTTTTGAGGCCAGATTTGAGGATTTTCTTGGACAAGCCTTTGGTGTAGTTTCCCAGGGCCTGTCTGATGCTTATGCGACTCGGAGGTGGGCGCTGTTGACATTTGAAAACCCCTCTGAAATTGATGCAACGGTTGGGATTTTTGATTCATTGTGCTGGGTCTTGTAAGGAGAAAATGCAAAAAAGAATATGAAAAATGAAAGAGAATGAGAAGATTCAAGAGAATGCAGCAGGACCTTGAGTTGTAGTTGAACTGCTGCACAGAGATTAATCCAAACAATTTTAATTGGATTTGGAATAGATTAGATTAGTACATCAGCAGCTAAAATATGTGTGAAGAAAACACAACACAGTGGGAGGTCATAAACATGAAACCTACACTTGCAACGCCCCAGAATCGACCCAGATAAAATGTACGATGTTGTAGAACACTACCATCACAACATGAAGGCTTAAGCAATGGTTTGGTGATGCATGCGAGGGTGTCACCTGGTGACCCAGATATTGAGGCATGCAACCAGGCAAATGCAGGAGCACAAAAAAGCTTGCTATTGTGCTGAGGATACTGGAATGCATTGCAAGCACAGACATAAAGCTGTTGAGGCAAGCAGCCCAAATTTGAGGCCATGTCATGTTGTCTGTGTGTCGATGTATACACGTTGAAAACAGGATCGTCATGTGGGTATGGCACTGGAGCACTGGCCCCTTGACCCACTGTTGCAACTGTCACAGTGGATGTCAATGTTCAGTTCCTGGACATAAGTTATAGGGATAAAAGTGAATGAGTACGGAGATTGTGGAAGGAAGATGAGAAATGTGGCCAAGTTAGGTACCTAAGTTGCGTAAAAGATGATATGTGCACACACCAAACCCATGCACTATTTCCATCCTTGCTCCAGCTCACAAAGTTGCATATCACCACTCACTGGCACTCTGGCTAGCAGTTGAGTCAAAAACCAGAGAAAAGGCGGAGAAATTCGCTATATCCAAGCTGAGGATGGGCAGTTTTTCATAGACAACAATGAGCTTTTGTCTGCCCACAACAATTTTGGGCAGAGGGTTCCCAATTGGTCTGCTGGTCATTTTAGCATAGTTTCCCCTGAATTTCATGGCCGAAAGAGTAAAAGAAAAGAGGTAGAGGTGCCTTGAGTCCTCCAGGAATTCAAACACAGAAGGTGAGGACCAGAAGTGTTGTGAACGAGCTGAACAACACCAACTTGGTGGTAGATGCAGAGTTATCTCAAGCAGGGATGGAAACCATACCTATGGTCCGTATTTTTACGGCCAATACAGCTGCATGGCCATATGGTCCGGGTTGACAGGGTTTACGGCTCAAGACAGTATGGTACCTGTCTGTGTATGGCACTACAGCCGTATTTATGGTGTAAGACAGGTGTTTTTTTAAATTTTTTTTTTTTGGCTACTGTGAGCTAGAAAACAAATGAAACAATGCTATTTATTCACCTCCAATCTTGTGCCAAAAATCGATGGGGTTTGGACAAAATAACTGCAGGCGTGAGGATGGCAACTGGAGAGGCCATGGGGCTCAAGATAGGGGGAGATACAAACCACATGGATTGTGCATAATATTTATAACATTTGGGAGGGCTAATCTTTAAATACTGGTGCGTACCTGAGCCACCAATGCACCAACCCGCTATCCTGCTGCCTGACTTCCAATTCTAAACCTCCTAGGCAATTCGCGGCGGGTATCATATGGCCACATGATCTGAGTGCATAGGCCAAGCCTAAGATAGATAGCAAAAATCCAGGGGTGGATGAGGCAGAGAATGTCGAGGGCAACGAGTGGGAGGAGGAGAGGACATGGCACGACGCGACAGTCACTCAGTTACACTAGCAGCCATGTCACGGTACCGCTATGGGAAATGCCGTGTTGCCTCGAGCCAAGATGAGTTGGCATCAGCTCAAGCTGCCATTTATGATTATCCGCTGAAACCAAAACCCGGCTCGAGCCAACTCCGCCTCCCGGCAGCACCAGCCGAGACCAAAATGGAAGAGCATTCTATTGCCGCATATACGGCCGTATCGGCTAGACGGAAACGGCAAATATGGGTATCACCCGTATCCGTTGCCATGTCCATTTCCTGTGCCACACGGATACGGTTGCCATCCCTAGTTATCTGCCGTCGGCGCGTCGCTAAGTCCCGAGAAGTACCAAGCTTGTTCTAAAATTCTGAGTAGATAGAAAGCTTCCATATTCTTTCTTATATCCCCTATATTATTTTCACGATTTAAGAGGGTATGGACATGGAGCTTCAAGCAGCCGGGGCAGATGACGGCTGAAGCGGTGTTACTTTACTGTATCTTATTTGGTTCATAGCTCCATATAGTAATAAATGCAAGTCACAAGACCCAAAAAGTGGCGACATTTTTGGTCTTCCCCCCTCAGACTCCCCCTAAATAGGCACATACAGGATAAATCCTGTTTGTGAACGTCTGGCGCTGCACTCTGCGAATTGCACCCCACGCTATGATGAAGGGAGATGAGGTCCGAAAGGCCTTGGTAAGTGCATATAGTTCTTTGACAAGTTGGCACGAACTCAAGGCAGTACTCAGGAGCATGGTGCAAATACTTTCACCGGGCTACCCCACTCAGACCAGAACAAAAGACTCCTTGAATCCAGGAAGGAATTATCTGTATATGCGCAAATGGGCGAGTTTTGCAAATTCGTGGGTTATGCTAGTTACATGGTCAGTTTTGCCCTGACAGTCCAACCAGTTTGGAAGAAACCAGGTTATTATTTTAGCTGGCAAAACCGGATCAGGAAAGACCACACAGTGAGTTGTCGCAGAAAACATGTTCAAAATTCATCCTGTGTATTGTAGGGTTCCTCAATTTGTTGCGTATTCAGATTTCTCCAACACAGGATGCAAAATTGTCACCTGCACTCAGCCAAGAAGATTAGCAGCCATATCGGCCGCGAAACGTGTGGCAGATGAGATGGATGGTAGATTCGTTTCTTTTCAGTTTTAATAACACTTTTGAACAATTCTTTAGTGAAACTCGGCACTGAGGTCGGCTATTCCATCTGCTTCGAGGAAATGACAACACCTGGGACAACTTTCCTGACGTATGTCACGGATGGAACACTTCTCCAGGAGATGATCAGCAACCCTACACTGGTGTGGTACTCCACTATAATCTTTGACAAAGTTCATGAGCGGACCCTTGCAACCGACTTACTTATGGGGCTCCTTAAAAGACTTTTCAAGACACGGTCCGATCTGAAGGTCATTATCATGTCTTCCACTGCAAACCATAAGAAATTACAGAACTATTGGAGCTGGCGACCAGCGGTTATTGCACCTATTTTTATGGTTCAGGATAGAACGCTTCCTGTTGAAGTGAGTAAGTTCCATTATACTTCAACATGTTAATCATTATTTCTTTGCCAGGTCTTCTACACCATGGAGCCTGAACCTGACTACTTGGAAGCTGCGCTCAAAACTGTTTTAACAATTCACTGTGGTGAGCAAGGACCTGGCGATATGTTGGTTTTCTTGACTGGAGAGATAGAAATCCAAGAATGTATAGGGCTCTTGAAATCACAGTCTCCAGCGAGGATCCAGATGCAGTCGGACCACTCGCCTGCATCCCACTGCATGCGTCCCTTTCGTTAGACCAGCAGAGAAGGATATATGATTCTCCTCCACCAGCTTGGTCCACCAAGGGTCCACCGGGTTGCAAAGTCATATTGGCCACTGATATTGCAGAATCATCTTTACGTTAAACTTGAACCATAGATGTGGGGTTTTCAAAGCCACGGGTTTACAACCCACGCATCCGAGTCGACATCCATCTCATCAGCCCTATTTTGAAGGCATCTGCCCAACAGAGAGCTGGGCGTGCAGGCTGCATGTGACCAGGGAAGTGCTTCCAACTCTTTACGGAGAAAGACTTCAATTCAAAATTAGATGAACACTCACATCCGGAAATTCTAATGATCAATCTAAGCAGTGTGGTGCTCATATTAGTTAAGCTTGGGGTTAAGGTCATTCTTAAATCTTATGTCTGTTCAAAATTGTGTTCACACCCGACAGGATCTGATTTGTTTTGACTATTTGGATGCTCCAGCTCCTGAATCCCTGATACGAGTGTTGGAATTACTCAATTACCTCAATGCGTGACAACGATGGTAATCTCACAGCATTGGGAGCAATTATGGTTGAATTCCCTCTAGAGCTACAGATGATTAGCTAACTCGTCCTTGCACAGAGTACTAACTTTCATGGTCAAAAAGTTGGCTAAAATCCTTATCATGAGCCCTGTATTCAAGTGTAGCAGCGAAAACTTGACTCTCACTGCGGTGCTGTCTGGTAAGACTAAGCACTATAAGGATACATTGATGTGGCCTGAATGGGCAGTACCTCCCATCTGGATGAGGCTGTTAGAGAGGCAGCAAGAGGCAGATGCTGCCAAAGCTCTTTTGATGGTTCCTGGCAGCAACCACTTGACCTTGCTGAATGTTTACAGCAAATATAAAGCCAGTGAGTCTTTGACTCCAGTTTCCTGAAAGTGTTGATCGTTTGACTTGTACCAGATGCGATCAACAAAGAATGGGCCCGTTCACACTATGTATCGTTTGAGGCTTTATTACAAGCCGACAAGGCTTGAAGTCAACTTCAACGAATTATGGAAACCTACAACCTGGAACTTTTAATGATCACAGATCCACAGAAACTAGCTGTCTCATTCAGACAAGCACTCATATGCAGGTTCTTTATGCAAGGTGCATACAGGGAGGGGGGAAACTACGTCACGGTGAAGGATAATCAGGTTGGTCCTTGTCCAAACGTCCAGAAAGTCAACTCTTCCTTGCCCAGAATAATTTAGGTGGTAGCACTTCACCCTTCCTGTGTTTTGGGAGCCTAACCCGAATGGGGGATATTCAATGAGTTTGTACTTACCACCAGGCCATATATCTGGACTGTATCTGAAGTCTAGCTGGAATGGTATGGAGTCTGTTCCTCTTCCCCTTTGTGTCCCTCACTTCTCATAGGCTACTCAACCTCCCAGGTCCCTACTATGACTTGGGAACCTTTCAAGATAGTCTGATCAAGCATGCCCTTCGGAAAATTATCAAGTGCAACCCCAGTTGGAGGGTGGAGGTTGATGAAATAACGACCAAACTCCGTTTTGTGAATGTGTAGGTTTGAACGTGTACATGGCATATATCTACTTCGCCTGGATCATATTTGCCTGACCAAATTTTCAATGCTGGTAGGGGGGGAGAGGGGGATCACTTGGTATTCAAAGTCTGCCAAATTTCAACAGGTCGCAGAGGGCAGTTGCTGGGGTGCAGAGAAACAAAATATTCAACACCAGAGTCCAGGTTGAGCGGCATTTAACACTGTTCACATCACCACCGCCAGCACGCTGTTTACTTGTATTGTTCACTCACAAAGGTTATCGCTTTTGAACCATGAACTTTCCAAGCTGTGCCAAGATGTTCCGAGTTTGCCCAGGATATGTTGTCAATAGAAGGGAGCGTTACTTTTCCATTTTATTTCAATCTTCATTTCGAGAAGCTGCAGAAAGAGCTCTACGTCTCAGCCCAACTAACTTTTGAACACTTGTATTGTTCTGCAATAAAAGAGGCCCCCACACAATTGCAGGGGTAGGGCACAGCCGTCAATTCAATGGGAGAGTGACGGGCACAGACCATCACCGCATGGCCTGAACATGCACAGAGGAAAGTCAACCAGAAACATGCTCTAATTCACCTAGAAGTTGAAATCAAACAAAAGCCTTTCATGAAGTCGAAATTTCTACTTTCAGATGGAATGAAAGCTATGTTTTTCATCATAAAGGAGGCCAGGGAGCAAAATGGGATCATTATTGACTCTGCATGTTTTGATGTGTTGCCTTATTTGAGGAAGAGATTAAATCAAGTTGAAGACCAGATCTGTAGGGTGTTCCACAAATGGTAAGTCATCAAATACTCATGGCAAGGCCCCCCAGTGAGACCATTATGAGGGAGCCAACGCCTACCAGCCGGTGTGCGAACTTCAGGAGGCAGAGAGACCATTTTGATGCCAAATTCACCAGATATATGGAAAGATTTCAGTGGTTTTACCATGAGACCCATCGCCCGTTAACAGTGAAGTTCACCATTCACTGAGTGAACGGTCGTCATTTCAACTGCCATCAGCTCACCATCCATCCTCATCCATCCTGTTGAAAATTTTCTCAACCCTTGACAGAACGGGTCGGGATACCAGTTGCATAGGCTCATGACCAGCCTGCCTGCGAGCAGCAACAATGTGGCGAGCACATTGCCACAGGCAGGCTGGTGCTTCTCGGGCTAAGCGAATGGCCTGAGCCCGGAGTTTGAAATTTTTCCTTTTCCCTCGTTCTGAGCTCAATTTAGGTTGATTATGGAAACTTCAAAGGAAAAATCTAATTTAATTTGACTTGTCTCAAAATCTGTCTCTTCAGAAATTCTACTAAGTGCATCAGGAGTGCATACTAGAGGGTCGAATTTGAGTAAAGATTGATGGGATAGCACAGCCACCTGATGCCAGCGATCAGCGCGCGGCCAAAATTTCAAACTCCGTGCTCAGCCCTTTGGCAGAGCCCGAGAAGTACCAGTCTGCCTGCGGCAAAATACTCGCCACATTTTTTTTTTTGCCATTTGCAGGCAGACTGGTGACGAGTCTACCAGTCGCACGGAACCCGTAGAACCGTCGCGACGGACATGGCGCACAACCCCTAGTGGAGGGGAATAGAGTCGGAGAGGCCGAATACCTCTACGGAGGGGATCAACTAAATAAAAGTCGAAATTTCTTACGCTCTGATTGAATCAAAAGACATGGAAAAAAACATATCGCACGTTTGAGCATACGAACCGAGTCACTTTTTCGCCGACGGCTTGTAATTTACTGTCCGATATTCCCGATATCATACGTAGTCCGTCGGATTCCCGCACTTCCGCATCATGTTAGATCACCGGATGCCATATTGACGTCTTCTTTAGTTCCTCTTCCTGCAATTTCAGACCACGAATACTAATAACGCCCATCCTCTGGGTTCATACCTGCATTTGCTACCATTTTGGACTTGGCCTATCGGTCGACAAACCGTCGCAAACGTTCCTGCCCCTGAACCACAGGAGTGGTTTCAATCAAGTTCGAGTCATTTCGTTCGGCTGACCGAGCGCAAATCTTAGTAATATATTGTTCAATCTTAATGACCGGACCGTAGCGATTGGCCAACAACTCATGGGGCTATATTATCTGCGGAGGTACCCTTAAAGTGAATCATTCGCATTTTCGTACCTCGCATTTTCACTGCCAACGCATCCTCCATGGAACCCGATTTCTCTCTACCGCTTTATTCGCCATCCCACCCGTCCCCGTCGTACTCGCAGGATCCCGCCTACGACGAGACACGACTAGACCTGTCTCCGCGACACGGGGCACGTCCGCTACCTACTGGTCTCTACACCAAGGCGTGCGGCTCCACCACTATCGTGCTCTTTGACCAGGAATCAAATACGCAAGTTCCATCATATGGGAAGTACGGCTCGGTCAGAGGCACGCTAATTCTCGAGCAAGACACCAGTCAAATCTGCGAAGTCATGGCAAAGGTGCGCGGGACCTACCTGTGGATTTTCACCTGTTTGATGGCATTCTCCAAGTTGGAAGGCAGGTTAGAAATGACCACGACAGAATCTGGCGCCCAAACAACCAAGGTGCTCAAAAACACTTACTGTCTTTGGTCTTCGAGTTCGTCCTCCTCGGTTTGCCCTGGAACCCTTGAGATCGCATGTGACTTCCCGGCTACGTTTCAATACCAGGACTGCGACTATCCTTTACCACCTTCGTATATCGCCAGATTCCCAGGCTTTCCCTCCCTATTCGCCAAATGCACGTACAGTTTAACTATTACGATCACCAAAGACCGCCGCTTGTCCATCTTGTCCAAAACTAAGTTGTATGTGATTAACTTCCCTTTCAAAACGGTCATCTGAAGAGTGCGCAGAATTTATGTGCCCATTGAATATAACCCTCAGACCATCCCGGCGCGTGGAATACCTCAAACTCCGTGCTTCCTTTCTTCAATAAAAACAATGCCGGAGGAATGGCACCAAAGTTCTTTCGTGATGAAATCCCGCTCAAATTCAGACTTGGCCCCCCATACAATGCCAGGTAAGTGCAGACTGTCCTCCCGCAACTCCGACTTATGCGCACCATACAGGCCTTTTTCCCCTCAGTAAAGGTATTCGGCCTGTCCGACGCTATTCCCCTCCACCTGCAGTTGTCTGCGCCTCTTTCCTCATTGCGCGAACTGGTCCTACCCTCGAGTCCATCATCTCCTGGCGGAAGTGACCGTGGCCCCGTCCGTGTATACCTGACGCGCATGGTCTCGTTCGAGTACCGCGGCAAGTCGACATGGCGGGTCCACCGAATCGGCGAGGGCTCCTTCAGACCCCTACCTCCGGTCGTGGATTTCGACTGTGACTGCCGGCTAGGTCCCGCATGCGACTCGTGCAATTCGTCAGTGGTGATTCTTGACTGGGATGGCGAGGTCAAATGTGACTCGTCCGTCACCGTGGGCGGGTTCCAGGCCGCTGGGCTCACCGTCAAGGTGCGCATTTTTCCAGTTTTTGTTCCTGAATCGAGTTCTAAAACATCTACGCAGGATTTCATCACGATAGAGATAGTCCCTCCGAAAGCCGGCGCGTCACTTCTATTGAGTATCCAACATGCGATTCCAATCCGCTTGGTGACGGAAACATTTGCTGCACCGACGTGAACATTTTTGCCTCGCAGCAATACGTTTTTTCTCCCCAGTTCTGGTTCATCCCAGAAGCTGTATATATACCCAGGCGAAAAACTCGTTAATGGCGAAGTTCTCTACCTTACGCCCGGGGTCCACGAAAAAAAGGCGCTCATATGCAGTCGCAGTACGCCGCATGTATTAATTAATTGTCCGCCTCAGAGCAATAATACAAACGTTCGAAAATCAGTCTTGGGCCGAAACGCTGCTTGTCGCACCAAGCACCGTATTATCTGAGTCCTGAGACGAATGCGGGAAATGCTTGCGCTTCATCGAACGGGTACCAGCGGACTGTACAATGGGCTGGGCGACAAAACTCCTTGATTTCGACTGTTACCTATATGGGCCAATTGTAACGAGCACGGACTCATGCTCAAATCGGACACATGTGTTTTCACTGAAGCTCGAACACCTTGACCTTAATTATCGCGTTTCAATACCGGTGAGTCGCGGTCACGTGTCAGTCGTGGTTATGTGTGCTCGCGCTCTCAGACGCGTTGCCGGCCATTTTATGGCGCGCGTGGATATTAAAGGAGCTTTGGGAAGTTATATTTTCTTCAAAGCTCCATACCCTTTGCACCACGCCGGGCTGTAGTTTGAAGTTATTCTGGCGTCATTCAAACATACGGGACAATGCTCCGGATACGCGAAGAAAGACTCCACAGTTTCTGGAATCTTGCACTGCCCAGCACTGCCCGGAAGATTTGCATTGAATTCACTTTACGTCGGAACTCGGATGTGCTCAATGTTTGCTCGGAACAAACACCACTTTCATATAAAGTCCGCCGCATCTCTCGGCGTTTTCCGTCATCTCTTTCTTCTCAACCATCACCATCCTCACTCCTTCCACCATACACCCTTCCTCTTCGCCCACGACGTGACGGCTGGCACTCCTCATATTTCCCGAATCCCCTCAGGTCATCGCATGGCAGACGTCTACCGAAACGGGAGAGCCTCCGGCGGAGTGATGCCCCATGGATTGAGATATCACCTAACATCCTTGATGGAGAGCGGGGGTGTCTCGATACTGTGGTGGACAGTCGCTCTGCGTGTAGTGCCATAGTACAAGCTCCCTAGGCTGAGCGTCGGCGACCCTCGTGTCGTCCGGCTCGAAGACGCCCCCGGAGCGCTCTCTGAACTAGCGGGATACTGAGCTAGGTGGTAGGGGAGGAATACGTTCCAGGCTTGATCGTCGAGACGAATTGGTTTCACTCGTCAATCTCCGTAAGTCGTCTCCGACTTCAGGGCAAGCTTCATCTGATTGTCCACTACCAGTGCCTCATTGCATATCCTGCATCACGTACACTGGTGGAGGGATTGGCTTAAATTATGTTGCGTCGTCTGCTCTTCATTCACCCATATAACGCTAATTATCGTTCCTCTCGCCAGTGTCAAGGTGCGTGTACTTTCCATCCACCCTTGTGTCCGCTAACCGTACCTCAGACCTTCGCACGACGGTGATACGCAGGCATACCCGTCCGAATCCATTTGCCGCTCCCCGGGCTGCTCGTTACCGAAAGGGTGAACTCGAGGCGTTCGGGGTTGCTGCGGACTCCCTCCCGGCGATCCTTTATGGAAACCTGGGGGACGAGAAACTGTAGCCAGAGCCCTGTTCGTGCCGAGTGCATTGGCATTGCTGATGCGGTCGCTTTATGCGATCATGCGCCCTAGGCTGAGACTGGACCGGCGGCCCTAACCCGGAGTCGTAAAGTTGAAGAAAGCCACTGGACACGAGCCGTGTCCCGGCGGGGTTACAGGCAAGGTGCTAGGACGGATTTTGCGCCGGCGTTGATCCACCACCCTCGGTTTCGATATCGCCTCAACCACGACGAGGACTCGAGGGCCGGGTGGGGATTGTGGCTTTTTGTAGTTTACCTTTGTTGTTGAGGAGGCCCCGCGAGATGCGCGCTACCTTGTCGTTGCGGGCTTACAGTGATCGCGCGTAGAATATTTCTTATTACCATGGAATGCAATAAAATCAGTTTATATGCTTCATCTTCATACTTCCTCTGGGACAATCGAGGATTTGGGTCTGACGTTCCTACATTGCGTCAAGCACTAGCGCCAGTGTCACGAGCAACGAATGGTCGAAATCATCAAGCTGCAACTTATCACGGACGCGTACCACTTCCAATTTCCAAATTACGGCTCCGCAAAATATGAAGGGAAAACGAAGATCACATTACATGTGAGCACGTAGGGTCCCGGATCTTTGGAGAACATGATGAAAGTACGAGGACCATTCATAACGACCTCAAGGCCTCCAGACGAATCTACGGGCTTTCAATTGACGAGTAACCTTGGATACGTCGCTCTAGTCGTTTGAACGCGAACCAAATTCACAGATATCAAAGTACAATGTGTCTAAACTACTCTGCTGTTAACGTGCTTTGGTTTGGATCACGGCACCGTTCACCAGTAAGCCCAGGGGCGACGTCAACGCAGCACGAGGGAGCAACCCTTCCCTGGGGCCTTTCTACTACAGGATTTCAAACACAGAAAGTCCCTCAACCCTCAAATCCCCAACCCGAACCTCGGATCCATCTCCGCGACGTCGATCGGGTGAAGGTTCAGATCTGCACGGTCCCATCGAGGAGCCTCCCACCAGCATTTAGGATCCCAGACGTTCTCGGGCGGCGTCTTCGATCCGAAGTAAATCAGATCTCGGCCTAGGAAGCTTTGAGAGATTGCGGTCGCGCGAAATGCGTACAACGCATGGTCAATGGACTCCCAAGCTTTCTATACAAATCGCCCGGAGGTCGCTATGCGCGCGCGAAATCGCCACCGCACTTCCTGGAAGTAAGTAGCCGCTGGCCAATTAGGTTCATGGGTAGGTGTCGTATGGGCCGTTACAGTCGTCGCCGTGTCGGGAGTGTATGCCTAGAGATATATTAGTGGACGAAACGGTGCATGGCAAGCACACTCACCTTTGGCTCTGCAGAATATGCACGCAAATATGAATGAGGTACTAAACAGGAGAAAAGAGTTGGACTTACCGAGAGGGAGGTGAGCGGTCTTGAGGATGGTAATGGTACAGAAGAAGGAGCATGCGGCGATTGCCGAGTGGCTGACGGAATTTATACGAAAGTCGTATTTGTTCCGGGCAAATAAAAACCTCCAAATTCCGAAGAATTTAATACAAATGTCGTTCGAAGGGGCAGCGTAGGTCGAGAAATTGCGGAGCCTCTTCAAGCCCCCGGAGCTTTGTGGTGCACACTGCTTCGAATGAATACAGGACAAGTTCCGGTTCGGGGACCAATGAAGTGGAACGAGGCTTTCCTCAGCGTCCCTTCTGAAATCAAGGCTCGAGATATACGCGCACTGGGAACGGCGTTGTCAGTCACCGTCGGTGGCACAGCAGGGTCGCTGACACGTGACCGCGACGAGACGTGGGAATGACTTTCCTCGCTTCCACTTGGCTTCCACCTTCACTTTGTTCTTGGGCTACATTTTCTCGATGTCCTGGTCTGTCACCCAGAGTATCTTGGAATCTAATATCTGAAGCTTCAAGTTCCTTTCGGGCTCAGCACCTCGATATCAGTATGATTGACAATTGCCTCAACCTTGATTTTCCTTAAAAGCATTTCTTCAGAATTTAGAAAGGAAACTTGAAGTAGCGAAAATGATATGCAAGAAGGTGAATCTCTGCCAATCGTTTCCTGGTTTTTCCAAGCGCTATCCAGGGCTGCTCGCGCTCTTTTCTTTCAATTTGACGCTGCTCGGAAAGCAATGGGTCGCCATTGTCTTCGCTGTACTTTCACGAGGGCCCAAAAATCCGCCGTGTAAGCATTCTCGCAGATTATTCGACCTCATGAAGAACTTTGAGAAACTAGGCGCGACCGTCTTTCCCGCCCCTTCGCAATCCGAATGAGCTCGCCTCTCCGCTGTGTCCTTCCTTTCCCGATGCGCTCCAGAGCCCCTGTACTTCGCAGGTTTGAGATGGAGGACAAGTAGGAGGCGAATTTTCAGACCCGCCCACGCGTCATGTCGCCTGTTTTGACTCTGTCTAGCGGCTGGGTTGGAGAATGGCCTTTTGGCTCGCGCTAAGAGAGAAGGGAGCCAGTTTAGACATGGTCTTCTTACAGAGCGGGGTCGCGGCTGGACTCTTCACTCGAAACGGTCCCCCGCTGTTTCCAAATGTTGTAAGTTGTACCGGATGTACTGGCTACGCGCCGGACAACTTTTATGACTTAGTCCTTTCTCATAAGGTCTGTTGGAGTCTATCATGTTCTGACGACGCTAACAGTTCTTAGGATAAATCTACCACCATCCTTAGGTATGATACCTTATTTGAAACCGAATTCAGCGCCGAGCCTTTTCAGACTAGCAGTCGCCCACCTTTATTGGTCCCCGGACGCCCGCACCGCCTCATCGTGCGCGAGTTGAAACATTAACCTCCGAGGTGAGCCAACCAGTCTTCCTCAATTCACCTCTGGCGTTCTCATTGGCAGTAGCTATCCGCGAGGACAAGAACGTTCCGTGCCAACAAAGAGTGATCTTGGATCCCCTTATTCGTCTCTTTGGACAATGGCATGTGGCCCTAACCTACCTCATACAGTTCTTGCTAAATCTTACTTCTTTTAGCTCGGGACTTCCTCCATTATAAGCATGCTGTCGTGAAGTTTATAATGGTGGTACACCACCGACTTCTGGAGCCTGGTTTTTGGACTGAAATTCCGAGCCTCTGGGAGGATGGTCGATACGAGAGCAGGAGCGTGAAGGAGACGAGGATTCGAGGGAAGTGGTGGTGTCAGAAGGTCAAGATGCAGGTCTCGAAACAACGCGAATCCCAAATCATGGATGACGAGCGCTGATCACCCTTTCATCGCCATTTCTCTTTGCTGGGAGAGTAATGCACGTCCGTCAATTCATCTGGTGCGTGTGCGCGCGCTCTTGTTCCGCAGAAGCTGAAGCTCATTTCGCTCTAGATACTTTCATACTGCACTCCGCTTGACCTCGTGCTCCTAGGAAAAACATGCAAAACAATAAGAGCCAAAATCATTGGCGCGGGGCCTGAGATATGGGCTGTTGCCCGAGGGCGACTCGCAGGCATTCCCCCTCCTCTCGCGACGGCGGCTGGGAACTGGGGCGAAGACGCTTACGCCATGTTCTTGTTCGGCAAGAATAGCTGCTTGGTATGTTTGCTTCCGGCTCTCGTTTCAGGCGCTGACCATTTGTCCAGATTTGTGGTGAGCTCTGCGTGGGACTTCCTCGATTCTTCGCACTCGGGTTCCGGTTGTGTTTGGTGCGTGTCATTTAGTTTTCATGTTTGATATTCCAATGACACCATCTGGTACAGGGGACTCTCGAGGAGGTCGGCTTCTTCCAGTGGCTTGCGTCTGAGCACCGGAACCCTCAATTCCCCTCCCAGGAGCCGTCAAACGCACACAGGAAGAGAGAGCGGCGGCGTTGGCCATCGATCGCGGCGACACTCTAACTCAGTTGCTGAGCTTGACCAAGTAGAATTATCTTTAATGAATGCAAACACTCGTTGACTCTATGTTCTTAGGAGTGGGTCCGGCGGTACGAGACGTGCTCGCGATAAGTTCTAATTTATCTCGGCACCGGTTTTATTTTTATTTTTCATAACCTTCACGATGCGGAAGTACATGCCATCTCACCGCATACTCTGGTACTCTTGCTGAACCCTGCTAACAGGATGCCTTACTTTCACGAAGACGCTCCGCCGATGGTCCTCCCGAGACAAGCAGGCGTTCATGGCTAGCATGAACGCTAAGGACCTCAAAAGGCAGCGATGGCGAAGGCACGGCTCGTGAGTCCGCACCTGTGTTGGATGGTACTTTTATTGACCGGTGGCAACTTTTGGCAGCATGCCCGTGCATGCCGCGCGTGGGAGGAGAACATCGCCCAACAGAAGATGGCAGCGGAGGCTTCCGCCAAAATGGCTCGGCTTGTAACGTATGTGGTCTATCCAGTCGTGGAAAGTCTCTTCATTGAATATCGCATTCCAGGATTCGCTCAAAACGCGCCGCTATGGGTCCAGGTTCCTAGCTTCGTCGGTATTCGCTCGTCAACAAAACGGAGGAGCTGACCAACAGCGGTAACCTTTGTCCCGTTTCCTTCGTAGCGCAATCTCTGAAGTATTTTCTCAGTTTGGCAGAAGATTGGCCCGTCCCTTGAGGGTCTCATGCGTCGGGTACGAAAGGAGGACCGGAAGCAGAAGGTCCTCGAAGTGCAGGTCAAAGTGCGGCACGACACTGGAAGGAAGGCACACCGTCGATCGTCGAAGGGATGTAAACAATTCCGACGCAGTGCATGATGTGAGTCGAGAACGAAGCCCCCCGCGATTTATGTTATCAGCTTCATCCCTGCGGTTTCTACATACTACCACACATGCTATTACACACTCACATATTCTACACACTATGCACTCGGACGGTAGCAGGCTGGATTGATTCTGGGACTTTCATGTATACGATACGAACATGCAATACAAATGTACAAGGATGATTGTTTATCTTGATAGACGCTGGTTTCTGTTAATGCATGGAGGTTCTCGGATATGCTCTAGGGCACGAGTTTGCTCTGTAAAAGTGTTCCGAGTCTTTTTCACTGAAAAAATGAACATACAGGTCGAAAGACACTTCGGGTCGCGGTCACGTGTCACATACCCTGACCCGTTTTCTCGCGTTCACGGACGCGCTGCCGTCCCATTTTAGGGCGCGCATGGATCTCTGAATGTAAAATTCAAGGAATTGTGAGGGAAAGTTCTGTTCCAGCTCTTCAAAGCTCGGCAGGGATCTTGCAATTGCACCGAGGTCTTGTCGCCATTTGACAAATTCCTGGGGACGAGAAAGGCTCCACGGTTTCTAGAACAGTACACAGCCCAGCACCGCCCTGAAGATTTGCATTGAATTCGCTTTTCGTCGGAACTCGGACGTGCCCAATGTTTGCTCGGAACAAATACCACTTCAAATAAAGCCGCCTGCGTCTCTCGGCATTTACCGTCGTCTCTTCTCAACCACCACCATCCTCAAGCGCCTCCTCCCTTGTGCCTACGCTCGATCTTGCTCATCTCCTTAATCTGCGTACGTCGTCTCCTCTACTTCAAGGCGAGCCTTTTCTTATTGTACCTACTTTCAGTGCCTCGTCTCATACTTCGCATCCGGCACACTGGTGGACGGAATTCTTTATACTTGTGTGTCGCCTACTCTTCATTCGCCCATTCAGCGCTAATTATTGTTTCTTCCTGCCCAATATCGAAGGTGCGTGTACTTTCTATCCACCCTTGTGTCCGCTAACCATACCTCAGACCTCGGCACCACGGTGATGCATCTAGGCGTCCCCAATTCCGAATCCATCTGTATCCTCCTGGGCCGCTGTTACCGAAACGGGTGAGCTCGTGGCTTTCGAGGTTGCTGCGGACTCTTTCCCGGTGATCCTTAATGGAGACCTGGGGGATGAGAAACTGTGGTCCCAGCCCCGTTTGCGCCGAGTGTATCGGCTTTGCCGATGCGGTCATGCTCCCTAGGCTGAGACTGGACCGGCGGCCCTAACCCGGAGTCGTAAAGTCGAAGAAAGCCACTGGACACGAGCGGTGCTCCTGGGAGGTTACAGGCACGGTGCTAGGATGTTTTTTTCGCCGGCGTTGATCCACCGCCCTCAGTTTCGCTTCAACCGTGACAAGGAGGATTCGAGGGTTGGGTGGGGGATTGTGACGCGTTGAGGTTATTTGTGGTCTACCTTTTGTCGTTGAAGAGTCCCCGCAGGATCCGTGCTACCTTGTCGTGGTTTGCGGGCTTACGGTGACCGCCATCTGGCGGGAGCTTAACCAAACGCGCGCGTAGAATATTTTCTTATCGTCATGGAATGTAATAAAATGCTTCATTCCTGTTCATACTTCCTCTGGGACAATCGAGGATTTGGGTCTGGTGTTCCTATATCGCGTCATGTATTAGCGCTGGTGTAATGAGCAATGAATAAATGGTCGGTCAAAATCATCAAGGCGCTGCAACTTACTACGGACGCGTACCACTCCCAAATTACAGCTCCGCAAAATATGAAGGGAAGACTTTACATGTGAGCACATAGGGATCTTTGGAGGAACTTCCCGGACAGAGTCTTAGAGATTGTATTTACGAATCCCGCGCCCCCAACTTGAACGAGCCGTATTTTGCTTTATTATCCTCGATGTCCTAAACGTTGAGACGTTGCGAGTCCGCACCTTTATCAACGCACCTTGTGATTACGATCTCTTCCGGATTCTGGCGAATGCGCTCCAACGCAAGTTCGCTCAGAACTGCGTATGGGACGGGAACGACGCAACAGTCAGTGTTGTCAAATATCGATGTGTATTTCCTGGACTTCAGTCTTCAAGTAGCCATTTGAACGGAAAGAAAAACCCTGTCGGGTGCCATACGACGAACTCCCCTCCTCTGTCTCGTTTCCTCGCTAGTTCGGCTTCTCCACAACCAAAATGTGGCGTCATTTCGAAGTCAATATAACCTTGCAACTATGTCGTGGATGCTGAGGTTTGGGCTTCGCAAGCGCATCTACCTGGAAACCCGGGTTGAAAGGACACTCGACATCCTTCGAAAGCGCTGAGGGGAAAGTATCGTATGGGCAGTCCAGCAAGTATTCGTCGCTGGGCTTGGATATTTCTATTTTCAGCGTGCTCTTGAGGCAGTCCGACTACTTACTCAGATATCAGCCACCCCATGAGCTTGGACAAATTGCAAGTAAATATCCGCTCACCCACCTCTTGAGAGCTTTCTCGAGTAAATTTTAATACTTATATTGTGCAGGCTACCATCGTGGATGCACTGGGCGTACCCACCCAAGATTCGAAATACTCGCTTTCAAGACCGCAATGACACTATCTGCGAGTCTCTCAACCCCACTAGAAAAGGACGCTAACGACCTTAAAACTAGGGAGCAGGCTCGTATGTACGGTCTGCGTCTTTCCATTTCTGTAGTACCCCTACTGACGAAATATAGTAGTTCTCCGACTATTCGTGGTCTCCGGATTCAAACCTGAGGCGATGCGCAAGCCCGGAATTCCAAGACGACTCTCAAAAGGTAAATTAAGATTCCGAAAAAAAGGGACTCATTGTGATGCGATGCAAGAACAAACGACATGATCCAGTCTGGAAGAGCTCCCGAGTCGTTTCGTGAAGGCTCCAGTCCGACGGGTACAGATAAGCAGCCATCTCGATTTCTGACCCCAGGCGGTCGTCGCTATGTGGAGAAACAGGGCCGAAGATGAGAGGGAAAGATTTCCACGTCCAGGCCTTCCCGTTCATCTGTCTTTCTCTGGATAGTAAGCCTCCACTACCATCTCAAGCCGGGGCATCGCAGCTCAGGTCCTCGTGTCAAAGCAGGATCCATTTCGCGGCGGGCTTTTCAAGATTAGACATCTTACCGTGATTCCAGAGCGCGAGATGGTGGTTCTTACCTCTCAATTCCCTTGGTCCTCAGTGGCCCCCGTTGCAGACGAGATACCTCTGGCTCAAACCCGCTCCAGATTTGCACTCGTTTTCATTGTACGGCGTTCCATGATGAGGGTAAGGTGTCCCCGAGCTCTCTCGCTTTTGCCTAGTGCTGATCTGCGCCACTGTGTTGGATCGTTACTCCTGATTGACCGACCTTTTTTAGTTTTGTCAAGAGGGGGGGTCTTCGAATGAAGAGAAGGAGGGGAGGAAGTTCGTTGAGGGAGTGGGAAGAGTGAGAAAGACAGGGGCGTATACGTATCCATCGGTCGGAGCCGGCATCATGATGATCTCCATGTGCCTCAGGTCTGTCTAACTTTTCTCACTGTCACCGACGCATTCATGCAGCACCACCATCCAGGCTTTTACTCTGCTCCCAAGCCGCATCCATCCCGTTCAGGTCATCAATAAAGTTGTGAAGCGACCGCAATCCGACTCGGACCGTCACCCCCAACTTGGAGAGCGACGCCTGCGTGACTCCGAGGGTTTTTTTGAGCTGTCCTGCTCACTTGTGCAAGGTCACGACCGATTCCTGGGCCCAGCCTCCTGACCAGGCGGCGCGCGTGTAGATAGCCCCAGACATCTCCGAGCACTCCTCAGTTACAGGCTGATTACCCCCGACTTGCGCATCCAGCCTGTGCAGGGCCCTAGCGTCGCCCGTTGCCTAGCGGCATAAGCAGATGCCAGTCTTGGTGACACAGCGGAACGGCGCGGAGAAGCGGTCCTTCTAGCGACTGAAACCAGACAGCGGTCTGTATCGTTCAAGGTCCGTGTGCAGCCCGTTTCTAAAAACCTACTTATGCTGAGCTGGTCGTTGTGCAGCAACCGAGTACGCTCCCACCAGCAGCTCTTTGGTCCGTCGCAGTCTGTAGCGAATGAAAGGCCCTTGGCGCTGTGTGCTCCATCGAGCCCCGGAAGAATCAGAGATTGAATAGAGTCAAACTGCCGGCAAGTCTGTTCACCTGTCTGCTTTCTGAACCCACTGCCCTTGTAAAGTCTTCGGTCACAGCATCTTCTTTTTTGCCACTGACACCTCTACAATTTTTCCTTGAATAATCTGTCCCAAGAAAGCCACTCCAGCTACCAACTTTTGCGTGATGAACCCGAGCGCCAACATGAATCCATCCTGCTTTCCCACAGCATCAAGCGAAAGATCCAAGTTCCTGATAGTGCAGCTCTGCAGCCTCGACGGCGGTATCTAAAACCAGACATCACGTCAAGGATTATCTGGTCACCCGTCCTTCACATTCGAGTTTCGGATAGTGTAGCTCTGTAGCTCTACGGTTCGACAATCTTTCGCGCTGTCCTCTGAGCCTTGTTTAGGACTAACACGGTCGACTCTTCCATTCCAGGGCGAGTCAAAGTGGGTGTTCGGCATCTGAAACCTCGTCTGCTGGGGTCAGTACTTTGTGCTCAAAAGTCTCGAATCTCAATCGGTATTCCTCGAGATCCTGGCTCAATAGCTCGCATTTCTTATTCTGGTCTCGTCTAACGAAGGTTTGCTTGTTATTTTTCCCATGTAAATTACAATGTGCGCCATTGCTTGCTCGTTCAACTGAGTACACGAGATTGCGATTTAATCCTATACCATCTATCTAGCAAATTTGCCTTCTGTGCTCGACATTCACCTGTACGAACCTCTGGCAGATGGCACACGCTGCTAATTCCCGCGGACGTTATGAACCTCGTGTGGACGACCTTCAAGACAATTTGGGCAATTGGATGTCTCGATTCCTCCCCCGATGACTTAGAAGCGTAATCCTCGACACTACGGCGGTACCTGGCGTTCGCGTGCTCCCTAGCAAGGCCCAGCTGGGCGACTTCTACATCAAGATGTTGCTCGCTATCCCCACCAAAATCCGGCGTGCCTCATTGTGCTTATTTTACGACGCACTGCGTCTTACTGAGGTTGTACCTCGCCTTCTGGGAGGCCGCTAGGTGAACTACATTCTTCCCCACTCCCTCGTCCTCCATGTCTAACGCTGCTACTGCCCTCGCCGCCGTCGCTCGCCAAGAGCTAAGGAATCGGGAGGTCGATCCTGCCGTCAAATACGCCTACGATGCCGAGGTCAAGGGCGGTGACTGCACCAAAATTCGCCGCCTCAAAGACTTCGGGCACAGGATGTTCCTGCCTGTGCTTCTCGTTCAATTGAAACGGGTCCTGGGGACAACAGGGACCCCGGCTGTACTACAGGTGCGTCCTCGCCATTTCTTCTAATGAAATGCCAACAACGACATTCTTCCAGGCGTTGTCCAAGTCCGTTGCGGATGAGGGACACCTAGAGCCTTTCTGTGTTTCTCGGAACTCATATTCGAGATCAGCCAGAGACGGTTGATGATTTGGTGAGAGAGGAAGCGAAGACAATTGTTGACTCCTTAGCCAAGGCCGCTGAAGCACTTGAGTGAATGCCCTTTTGTTTTAGAAATTGGACTCAACTGATTTCAATATTTTGCCAGCATTCCGCCCGGCGCATCAGCGGAGGCATCGTCCGCCTCCAGAGTCGATGTTCTCGTGGGCATTTGGAAAAACCGTTACTCTTGTGAGTTTTCAGATTTCAATAATATCTGTTCAACACTCAGTCTCCCTGTAGCTTAGTATATTGCGCGCACGTATTAAAATAGTAATATTTTGGGCGACCATTGATGTTGTTGAATGTTGTGCGACGACAAACAAATCACGACTTGAAGAACACGACCGCCACGATCTCTCTCTTTGTAAATTATTCTCGTTTTGTAGACATTATGGCGCCTGCAACCACCACCGATGAGCGCGTTCAAGACGCCATTCTTTCTGCGATGGACATGAAATCCTTCAAGGCGACCAAACTGCTTCGTATCAAATCTGAGGATATGTGGACGCGGATGCGAAGTAACAGCGAGCGAGGGATGTTCAGTCTCATCGGTGCCTCCACCTTGGAGTATCTCGTTGGCGAGGCCATGAAGGACTTTGTAGAGCTGCAGAATGCAGAGCATGAACAGGTGCGCAGGTTCGGATCTCCTCATTTTTCAGCATCTTATTCTGCGACCAACAGCTCGTTCTCGAGGCCATGACGAGCATACGGACGATTTCTCGACTTCTCCTTGCCACAGGCGATTACCAAGATGTGCCTCCTTGTCCATTCTGGGGTATGGTCGCGGAGGAGCCCCGCATGGCGCTTTGGGTGTATCTCGGCGCGTACATGGAGTACGCGGCCAAGCACGCCCTGCTCCGTCTGCGTGCATGGGCATCGGAGATGTTTCAGAAGCTCGCGAAGGCGGCGGTGACAGCTCTGTCCGTCTTCTTCCTCAAATGACTTTATCCTTCACTTATCTGGTGAGCAGGAACCCAAAGGCCCGTGTCCGCGCGCCGAAGCTTGTCCGCACACTGGCCGACGTCATTGCGCCTCGGACCAAGGTGTGGGTGAAGCCGCAGAGTAAGGTCGCCGGTTCAATTTTCGACTCATTAATATTTACCTCTTGCCAGTTATCAAGGCGCCGGCGACCAAGATACCGTTGGCCGGTGAGATCTTTCCATGTTGAATTCTTGCCTTTCCTTAAAACTATGTGCAGACATCACCAACAACGCCGGGCTAGATCGGCGCAAGGCGACGCAGCTGGCGCTCCCCCGTAAGAAGGTCCAGCGGATGCATCCATACGCCTCGGGTACGTCCCACTCATAGTGTGCTTTGTGTTATCCCAACGCTCGGCAGGCTCATCTTCTGCGGGCGCAGCCGCAACAACATCAAAGACTACCCAGAACCAAACCAACAGGAGTGGCTTCATGTCCGGTACGTATTTGTTGCGACATAAGTCTTAATTGTATCTATGATTAACACCCTGAAGTCCCTATCTTAGGTTTCGAAGACGCAACCCCAACTGGCTCTTCATCTGGTCAGTATTTCTTGGAACTCAACCCTTGAATGAACGTCTGATGGTATCGTGCAGGATCCGCGACGAAGAACGGCCCTTTCTGCAGGGACAATGCATAGCCCTATGTCACTCCTTTTCATCTTTCGTTGAAGTTGTCTGGAAGATTTGCCGCATATAAAGTGCGATGACCACATACTACATTGCATAGCATACGGACGATCCAACATTACTACCTGACCTATTCCCTATTCAATACCATGTTCTGTATGATAGAATCAAAGAGCGCAAGTATAGATGAACTTCAAGTTCGTAATATCGGGTCGGTTGCTTTCGCCGGCAATGAACTTTGCATACCGCTGTACTGATGATTGGCGCGGTGCATATAATCACTTTCCTACTTGCTGGTCGTTTGCGATTCAACGCGTCAGAGAACTCGTCTTGCGCACTGCCTTCGGCGGTGTTGACTATTTTCAATCAATCAATGTTTGTTTGTCCTAAGTTCGCCAGCCACCTTTCGGATAGTTCCGTATCTCTCTTGCTTCTGACCACCATCATCGCCTTCCAATTGACCTTGTCTCATCCTCCCAATGACGCGTAAGTCTTCCTCCTTTGCCATGAGCGTGATCTCACACTGATATCCCTACCAGCCCAGTGTCTCCTCACCACTTCAGTGAGGCTCCCGCGTCACGGTGGCATATCTGCGGTGTGTCGCTGGATCCTGTCATCATTTATTGAACTCTTATCCTCGCCTTTCCTCTTCTAGTGCTCAAGGTGCGTGGACTCGCTCTTCCCTCATCTACTCTGCTAATTTTGTCTGTTAGCCCCGACATTTCCGGTCATTCGAATGGTGAAGCATGGGCGCCCGTCCGAATCCCCCCAGGACTCAATGGGCGGTCGAGTACTAAGAGGGAGCGTGGACGGCGCTTGGCGCGCACATGGCCCCCCCCCAGGAAACCTGTAGTGGGATCCAGGGAAACGGGAGATCATGTGTCAACACCTTGCGAGCGTACCACATTTTCTTAAACTCCTGATCCGGCAGAGAACTGGGTTGCAACTTTCGAGTCGTAATCTGGATCGAAGACGCCGTTCGGAAGCGATCGTCTCCCAAGCGCAACTGGGCGAGGTTGTAGGACGGTCAACGTACCATCTGCTGATCCACCACCACCGCTCGGCGATCGCTTCAAGCTCGTGAAGGAGGTGGACTCGACGGTCGGTGGGGGACTTGTGCGAGGTGTTGAGGCTCTTTGTTGTTGTTCTTTTTGTTGTTGAAGAGGCCCCGCAAGATGCGCGCTACCTTGACGTGGTTTGCGGGCTTATGGTGACCGCTTTTTTTGGCGGGAACTAACTAAACGCGCGTGTAGAATATTTCTTATAAATGTAATAACATTGTTTTATTTACTTGTCTATTCTATTCTCTTGATTCAATGCTGTTCTTAGTAGCTGGAACCAATGAGTTTGCATCCACGGCCGCGTCATGGGCGTCATCTGACAGACGAATTCTCCCGTTGCTCATGCACCGATGGGCGCGCACAAAGCAGTCAATGCTGCGTTCAACATGTGGACGGCTTGTGTATCGCTCTCCTGCTTTCGTGACCAGTTACTCGTTAGTTTTAGCAAAGTTGGAATCGATATTGTTACATGGTCATTTTCTCTGCTATCTTCATTCCTCTTTCTAATTGGGCGGCTGTCTGTGATCGCGAACTTCCCATGATCATGGTTCGTGCAAATTTGCCTCATCTCTGATTTATCCCTCCCCCGCACGCACAGTTTCCACGATAACTGTGCTCAAGCCTGACAACATTTATGGGCCCCATTCCTCTCCAAACTCTTTAAAATTTCCGCGAAGAACTATTCGACCGTCGCTATCAGAATGCTATACGTATCAAGCAGAAGGAGTTATCATCGCCTAATTCGGAAACCTTCCTAATCCGGACGCAATGGGTTGTTTGCTCACGCTTGGGCCTTGCGATTTCTGAACACGAAATGATTTATTCACGCAGCTTTCTTATTGAATGAATATAAAATATTTTTCCTATCAAAGGCACAGTTATCAGTAGTTGAAAAGTACCCCAGAATCACAGCAAGGCACAGGGCTGCACAGGGACCCAATTCAAGCACGAACACAACTGCTGTCTACTTATTGCGCAATCGCGAAGCATCTGGTTCCAAGAAAATTATCGAAATGATACCAAATCCTCGCCGCTGCGACCTTGTATCAGAACTGGCAACTTTCACAAGGACGGCGATCAAATTGATGCAGTGCGGCTTTGTGGTCTACTATCAGTTTCGAAATGGGGTAATGCTGGACGCTGTCCCCATTTTTTACTGTTTATCTATTTCTTACGAAGGAATTCCCAGCTGATGCACAAATTTCAAGTAGACAGCATCGAAAGCTCACAGGGAGGCGGGCATTACTGCTACATGCATTCGCGTCAAGTTCTTGTTAGAAAATCTCCGCTGCTTTTCTTGTGGGATGCTCTCTTGCAAATTCAATTCTACCTAAGCTTGCCCAACTCTCAAACTCGGAAAATCCGAGTGCAAGGTTGTGCAAATCGCACTGCCTTCAACGGCGTTATTCGATTTTCGATCAATCAATGTTTGTTTCTAAGTTCGTCAGCCACCTCGCTCGAAAAGCTCCGTATCTCTCTTGCTTCTGACCACCATCATCCCCCCCTTCCAGTGACCCCGTCCCATCCTCCCAATGGCCTGTAAGTCCCCCTTTCCTTACGGTGAGCGTCATCTCACATTGATATCCCAGTGTCTCCTCACCACCTTGATGCTCCCGCGACCCGATGGCACACTGGCCTTGATATGTGCGGTGTGTCTCTGGCTCATGTCATTATCTATATTGAAGGCTAACCCGAGGCCTTCTCTTTTAGCATCAAAGGTACGCTTACTTGCTCTTCCGCCATCTCTACTTCACTAACTTTTCTCTGTTAGCCCGACATTTCTAGTCACTCGAACGGTGAAGCGTGGGCACCCGTCTGAATCCCCCCAGGACTCAATGGGCGATTGGTTACTAAGAGGGAGCGCGGACGCTCCTTGGCGCGCACATGGCCCCCTCCAGGAAACCTATTGTGGGATCCAGGGAAACGGGAGATCATGTGTCAACACCTTGCGAGCGTACCGCATTTTTGCCAAGCTCCCGATCCGGCAGAGAACTGGAATGCGGCTTCCGAGTCGTAGTCTGGATCGAAGACGCCGTTCTGAACAATCGTGTCCCGAGCGCAACTGGGCGAGGTTGTAAGACGGTCAACGTACCATTTGCGGATCCATCACCACCACTCGACGATCGCTTCAAGCTCGCTTGTGAACAAGGTGGAAACGACGGCCAGTAGGGGGTTTCATGTTATGCGCTGAGGTTTTTTTGTTGTTCTTCCTTTTGTTGTCGAAGAGGCCCCGCAGGATGCGCGCTACCTTGACGTGGTTTGCGGGCTTACGGTGACCGCCGTTTGGCGGAAACTAAACTAAATGCGCGTGTAGATAAGCTATTTCCAGTCCTGTATGTTCCGGATAACACGAATTGTATTCTGTTCCATATACTTGATTGAATTCAGATACATTGAATTCCAAGAAGGCCCCTGGCGGGCCTCTCATACTGTGCCTTGTTATTCTCAACTGCCTTGTTAGTAGCGCCCACAGCTCAAACGCATCCGTGGAACTCGATGGATTTGTTTCTCCTTTTCGTGGATACACGCTGTATGTAGTGCAATAACTGACGGATATGGTATTGAGGAGTAACGGAAAGAATATTGGTCATGTAGGGTATAAGTAGTAGTGTACGATAGAAGGAAATGGTCGAGACATGGTCCACTCTCAGAAAGAAAAATAATTCGAACGCGTCGGCTTCTGCGCAAATGGGAGAACGAGCAAGAGGCGAAGGATCGCGGTTTGCTGCAGATCGTAGGCACTGGTGCTAGGCAGGAGGGTCATGAACTGCGCCAAGAAGCGTTGCGGGAGATTCGGGCACAGATGACGGGGCTTGGTATTGGCAAGGGCTGCGAACAGTTGATGAACAAGCACGATGTCCATCACCGTAACTCCTACGGAGCGATAGACCTTTGTGTGGGTGGCAATCGCAGGGCACGCATATAGAGCGCACCTATGCGCTTGTTAGCAATAACAGATGCCGGTAGTTGTGGGATGCGCACTGGTTGCATGCCACGGAACCGTGGGCGTGTTGACGATTGCGTCTCTGAAGGAAAGGAATCAGCAAAAGTGCCTGCATTTCACTCCTTTCCGCCGATTGAATGCTTTGTAGCCTCGATGCAGGCAGCTGGGGGAGATGCATTTTTAGGGATAAAATAGAAACTCACGGAAAAAGGAAAAGATGGTATCGGAGATGACGCGCACTGGCATGTCCCTCTTTGCTGATGAAGAATCATCGAGCCTTGAACGCTACGGTAGTGTTCCATTAAATCACTGGCACTCAGAGCAAGAACGAAAAGTGGACATACTTGGGCGCGATTGACGCGTTCATTGCTCTGCCCAATCCTACTGTCGGGCCCGCCCCTCAATTTTGTCGAGGGCGTCTGATTTAGCTCTCAGAGGCGAGATGCTCAATGCGAGGTGAGCAGAAGGGAAGAATCTCCTAGAAATATCTGACGAGGTATCTTTTTGCTTCTCAAATGTAGGTCGGTTTTCTCGACATTGCTTGGGGAGAAATGGGGACACTTGTCGAGACAGAAGGTGCATACACCCCGTTGGTAAAAGACCTAAGAATCAAGTGGCTGTGACTTTATCCATTTGCGGACGGCCTGCACGACACTTGCGCTTGTGCTTGCTGTGGTGACAACGTAGAGAGGAGCTTGCTCACGAAAAAGCCCAAGGCACCCGGACTCGGAGAAGTAAAAAGGAGGCCCGGCACCAAGGTCGGATACCCCAGCGCTTTGGTCTCCTTAAATAGTCTCACCAGGCCAAAACCACACTGCCTTTTAACTCTTGCAAAGACCTTAGATGCAGCGGTAGCGCGTTGTCCGGATTGGATGTCGCGGACGATTTTCTGAAGGAGATGTTGCCAGCCTGGAACGGGAAGAGAATGAAGACACTGCTGGCCCGTCATGAACCGTGCTCATAGTCCTGGCTTGGTGCTGGCTGCTGCTGTTGTCGTGGATGATGATCAAGCCTTGATTGCCAAAAACGGCCTACGCCGTAGATCTCTCTCAAGCTCTCTCACAAAGCCTCCACCATCGCAACTTGAGCTGGCCCTCTCTGGTTTCTCTGGCCTTGTACAGGTGGAATTTTTTCCTGGTCCTGGCAATCCTCTCAAGTTCTTTTCCGGATCAGGACCATTTAAGTGCCAGTGGGGCGGTAGTATCCAACGATGCACAGCTGCACGGTTACTTGTTTCCTGCGGTGCCGGCCTGATTCTTACAAACAAGAGCCCTCGTGGACAAAATCCATGTATTAATATTCACTATGGTCTCGTATTCAAGCCCACCGTGCCGCACCAGGCTTAGAGCTGCAGCAAAGGAATGCTTTCTGAGGGTCCTTGCTGAAGAGCTACGCCTAATTACAGTTTGATGGCTTTTCTTTGGTGAGCTCGAGCTCTTTTTTTCGCCGCCCTGTTTGTGTGGAAGTTTACATACATTGACCGTCTGTCCACATAGTATTTTGCACCAACAACTCGGCGGCGTCGGGCTTTAGTGTTCAGATCTGATTTATTCATACTGGAAGGCGTTCCATTCTATCGTCCGCTGAGACAACTACGCGACCATCATCCTCGGCCGCATCCCGAGCCTGATCTCGCCTTCCTACCCGTACGTAGCTTCTACTTCAAGCTACGGATCGGCCACACGTACACCCGCATATCTGTAGAGCGGTCAAGCTATATTTTTTGGCTCAATATCTCCTTCAAAGAAACATCTCTTCGCAGAACGGCAGCTACTCGCACAACGTGCAAGAACTCCATCAACCGTCCTCGAGTTCGACTCTCTCTCCCCTCATCGTCCCACAACCAATCTAGATCTCGTCTCAGCTGCTCTGCTGGCTCGACAAAGTGGTTCTCAGTGACTGAACGGACCTATAGCAGCTCACCTCGAGCAGGACCTTTGACGGAATATTTGATAACCAAAGATTCTACGCTTTTTTTATTGTGCTCCTGATGAATATTCGCCTCCTTCTCAACATTATTTTTCGCTTCAGTGACGATTCAAGACCTGCTTTCAGCCTTGGAAAGCTTACAGCTGCATACCTGTTGAATACATAAAAGCCCAGAGGGCCCTATCAAGTCGCCGTGCATTTATAGGGATCACCAATGTTTTCTCTGCAATGTATTTTTTATTAGAAATGAATTGGGAACAAAAAATAAAAATCCTGAGCCTCGGAAACAGCCGCCCATCAGGATCGGATTCACCGGAACAAGTTGGTCCGAATACTTCCGTCTCGTCTTTTCAAGCGAACCTTGTATGCTGTTTCTGAACTGCCATGACTCCACCGCTGCGGTTGAAGTACACCTCATTTTCCCCGACCTTCCTTACACCAGACCAACAAAACACCGCGCCTAAACCGCGACCTGCGCTTTCAACAAAAGAAAAAAGAGATCTTGAAGATCGTCTAGTATCTAGTCTCCGTCTAGAACCTGAGGCACTCTGCTTAGTTGGCCTAGCTAAATGCTGCCACAAATTCTTCGATCCATCTACTGCCTCGCGGTCAAACAAAGTCTTCGTGCCGCGATACACTTGCTCGCAATCGCAGTACAGAGGAACACCATGTCATGACTGAGTCTATGGCCCAGTGCTACTGCAATTTAACCGATCCCTTCATTGAATCGCTGCACGAAAGCGTCGCAGATCCCTCAATATCGCGATTCTCAAGCTGATTCGCGCGATCATGTGTGCGCTAGACCCAAGGTCAAACGACGCGCCTCCGAGTCCGGATGACTCTGAGAAGGATTCTCAGCAGCCCGAGGTGCTGCAGATGCCTGATTGGTTTGAGCTTATGGAGGATGGGGACCAGTTGGGGCCGCTTCCCGCTGACTGGTTACCTGAAAAGCTCAGGCCAAAAACAGAGTCAGAAACAGAGCCCGAGCCTGACGAGGGATTACTGGCCGAATGGCCCCGAGGAGTTTTTCCCTTCTAGTCAGAGTTTGGCGCGAATGCTGTACAATCTCCTGCTTTGGACCGGAGAGCCATGTGGCAGCAGTTTCTTCCTCCTCGTCACGCGCCTGTACGACTACGCCCCGTCGTTTGCAGAGGTGATTCACAGGTTGTCTACCGTTTTTCTCTGCGCCCTTTCTCATTTCCACAACGGGCTTGACCGTTTCAGGGTGAGGGCGCCATTAAACACATATTCCCTCGCAATCGCCGCGGTCACGCACTTCCTGCAGCAACCGCCTAAAACGTGCTGCGTGATGTTGCTTAGCTTCAGACCCATGCTACGCGACTTTGCCAATCGCATCCAGCCCGCCCTTGCGGAGATACCCAAGGCCCAGGTTGCACCCGTCAAGGCATGGTGGACGTCGCTGCGGATGGCTCTCGATGCCAGCTGTGCATTCCCATTTGAAAAGTTCTGTGGTCCCGACTCTTTGGTGCCTGAGTTCGTGACCAGCGAACAGCTCTACGGAATGATACGGATACATCGCTCGTGAAAGCGCTGTGCGAAACCAGACTGTCCAAACCGCTCAACATTCCTTCAAAGTATGATGGTCTGCCGCCACTGCGCGCTGGTTTCTTACTGCGAAGCGATGGTCAGTTCCCCATCTCTGTACCATTTATACCCTCCTGACGGATGTTTTCTTAGTGCCAAAAGAGATCATGGAGCAGGCCGTGCTCTGCACAAAGAACTCTGCGACAAAGTCCACGCACTGCGCCAGGCGATGGGTCTCACGACCGATTCACAATGGAGGGAGGTGCTCACATGAGCCGCCGAGGGAATCGCACCACCTGAGGATATTTTTGCAGAGATTTGTAGGACTATAGAGATCGACGGGGCACGGCGTCAGCCCCTTGCGAAGCTGATAGTAGACCACGATGCAGCACTGCATCAATTTGATCACCGTCCTGGTGAATGGTGCCAATTATGATATAAGGCTGCCCCACGATGATTTGCTATTACGTTGATAATTTTCTTGTAAACAGATGCTTTGTATAGAAGACGGTTGTGTTCCCGCTCGAGTTGGGTCTTTGTGCCTTCCTCCAATTCTGGGGTACTTCAAACTGTGCGAGAGGGCAGAAATATTTTATATTATGATCCAATACAGAAAGCTGAGTGGATGAATCATTTCGTGCCAGAAATTGTGAGACCACCAAATGCGAGCAAACAACCCATCGCGTCCGGATTAGGAAGGTATCCAAATTGGGCAATCATTCTTGTGTCTGATCCATTCTACGCCCGCGTCTTTGCAGATGCTGAGCCAATATGCAGGACAAGTCCAAAGGTGAACCTAGATCTGACAGGAGAGTTCCCAGAAAACCAATGACTCAGCATTCCGAGTGGATACAATAATGGATCCTCACATTGCAGGCCTAAAGGTTTCTCGCTAAAATTCCAAATTTGGCAGAGGAATGAGGGAAATATATACTATTTCTTGACCCCAGTTATTGTGTAGATTGTGCCTGCAGAGAGGGATGAATCAGAGCTGAGTCTGACGTGCACGGGATCATTAAGAAACACACATCCTATGCTTCGCGATGGGTGTTCAAGGGATGGGACCATGAGAACAGAAAGGAATCGGCTAACAGAGCAAAATTAATGAAGGAAATGAGATCCCAACGTACCATTTTAAGTCGGCAGCTTTGAGCATGGGTTAACGATACCGATTTCAACTTTGCCGATGCTATCAAGTACTCGCCGGGAAGCCAGGAGAAAACGATACGCATGCCGACTCCATGTTCAATCCAGTAAGGAAACAGCACGTTCTTCAAGATAACGCCCCCCGACGCGACCCAGTGTCAACCTCACCGATACATATCTTTTTGGTCTTCGACTCCCCACGACGATTTGAATCAAGAGAATAGTTTGTAAAATAGAGTTACTACAATCCTTGGCCAGAAACAAGTATTCTATACGCGCGTTTGGTTAGTTCCCACCAAAAAAGCGGTCACTGTAAGCCCGCAAACCACGTCAAGGTAGCGCGCATCTTGCGGGGCCTCTTCAACAACAAAAAGAACAACAAAAAGCCTCAACGCATCACACAAAGTCCCCCGCCAACCGTCGTTTCCACCTCGTTCGCGAGCTTGAAATGATCGTCGAGTGGTGATGGATCCGCAAACGGTACGTTGACCGTCCTACAACCTCGCCCAGTTGCGCTCGGGAAATGGTCGCTTCCGAACGGCGTCTTCGATCTAGATTACAACTCGAAAGCCGCAACCCATTTCTCTGCCGGATTAGGAGTTTGGTAGAAATGCGGTACGCGCGCAAGGTGTTGACACAGGATCACGCGAATCCCTGGATCCCACTACAGGTTTCCTGGATGCAGCCCTGTGCGCGCCAAGCGCCGTCCACGCTCCCTCTTAGTACTCGACCGCCCATTGAGTCCTGGGGGGATTCAGACGGGCGTCCGTGCTTCACCGTGCGAAGGATTGGCGATGTGCGATCGGGCTAACAGAGAAAAGTCAGCGGAGTAGATAAGTAAAAAGATAGCCCACGCACCCGAGTGCTAGAAGAGAAAGGGCGAGGATAAGAGTTCAATAAATGATGACCAGATCCAACGACACACCGCATATATGCCACCGTGACGCAGGAGCCTCAAGGTGGTGAAGAGACACTGGGCTGGTAGGGATATCAGTGTGAGATGACGCTCATGACAAAGGAGGGTACTTACGCATTATTGGGAGGATGGGACAGGGTCATTGGAAGGGGGGGATGATGGTGGTCAGAAGCAAGAGAGATACGGAGCTATCCGAGAGGTGGCTGGCAAATTTAGGACAAACATTGATCGATCGAAAATCGTCAGCGCCGCCGAAGGCAGTGCGCAAGACGAGTTTGTGCACCTTATTTTCCGAGCTCCGAGTCACTGGAAACTCAGGGATACTCAAAACTCATACATACTCATGTATTGAATAGCGAAGAACGCAACTGAAAAACTGCAAGTAAAAGACTCTGCGCGGTCCCACAAAACCTTCTGCCTCTGCTTCAAGGCCATGACTGAGTAAAATTCCTCAATCACGAAACTAACTGAGATGTAGTATGCAGTAGGAAGGTAGTATCTATGTGCTTATATAGCGCTGTAATATTCGAGTAATGTGTTGTAGTGTATAGCGGATGTCCGTGGTGTAAACCGTAAAGAGGGAAACAAAGATTGGCTTGAGCGTTTATAGCTTATACATCATGCGTTCTGAGTTTCACAGGGCTGCTTGGGGTCGCGGTGACTGCACAATACCCGTCAGACATTGATTGAAAACGGGAGGCCCAAGATATACGCACTCACTCGTGACTGATACATTCGGAGGGAGAGTGGCAGCCTTTCCGGACGCCGATCCCGACACCTTCTGGTTCAACACCGTCGCGCCTCCGGAAGATGAGACTGTCGGGTGTTGGGTTAACGCGCACAAGACATGAGTAGGTGTGCATACGTGATGGGTACGGTGCCATCCTAATAGTCTTCTTCGTCAGCCCCAACTGTGTCGTCTTGCGCCAGTCGGACCCAGCGTTGTTCGTGATATCTGTACATATTATTAAGCTCAATGTGAGAGGTTCAACACATAATAAGTCTTACCGATCAGCGTCGTCTTTGCTGGGGCCTTCGTATCTGCCGACGCCGAAGATGTAAGCACCATGGAGTGGGCGGGTACAAGATAAGCTTACGCTTGGCCTTCGTCCAGAGCTTCGGCTGTAAGGCAGTGACGTCGGCAAGTGTACGGACCAGTTTCGGCGCGCGGATGCGGGCCTTTGGGTTCCTGCTCACCAGATAAGTGAAGGATAAAGTCGTTTGAGGAAGAAGACGGACAAAGCTGCCACCGCCGCCTTCACGAGCTTCTGAAACATCTCCGACGCCCATGCACGCAGACGGAGCAGGGCGTGCTTGGCCGCGTACTCCATGTACGCGCCGAGATACACCCAAAGCGCCATGCGGGGCTCCTCCGCGACCATACCCCAGAATGGACAAGGAGGCACATCTTGGTAATCGCCTGTGGCAAGGAGAAGTCGAGAAATCGTCCGTATGCTCGTCATGGCCTCGAGAACGAGCTGTTGGTCGCAGAATAAGATGCTGAAAAACGAGGAGATCCGAACCTGTGCACCTGTTCATGCTCTGTATTCTGCAGCTCTACAAAGTCCTTCATGGCCTCGCCAACGAGATACTCCAAGGTGGAGGCACCGATGAGACTGAACATCCCTCGCTCGCTGTTACTTCGCATCCGCGTCCACATATCCTCAGATTTGATACGAAGCAGTTTGGTCGCCTTGAAGGATTTCAAGTCCATCGCAGAAAGAATGGCGTCTTGAACGCGCTCATCGGTGGTGGTTGCAGGCGCCATAATGTCTACAAAACGAGAATAATTTACAAAGAGAGAGATCGTGGCGGTCGTGTTCTTCAAGTCGTGATTTGTTTGTCGTCGCACAACATTCAACAACATCAATGGTCGCCCAAAATATTACTATTTTAATACGTGCGCGCAATATACTAAGCTACAGGGAGACTGAGTGTTGAATAGATATTATTGAAATTTGCCGACTCACAAGAGTAACGGTCCTTCCAAGTGTTCATGAGAACATCGACTCTGGAAGCGGACGATGCTTCCGCTGATATATCGGACGGAATGCTGGCAAAATATTGAAATCAGTTGGGTCCAATTTCTTGAACAAATGAGGACTCACTCAAGCGCTTCAACGGCCTTGACTAATGAGTCAGCAATCGTCTTGGCCTCCTCCGCCACCAAATCATCGACTGTTTCAGGTTGATCTCGAACACGAGTTCCGAGAAACACATAGAAAGTCTCTAGATGACCCTCATCCGCGACGGACTTGGACAACGCCTGGAAGAATGTCGTTGTTGGCATTTCATTAAGAAATGGCGAGGACGCACCTGTAATACAGCCGGGGTTCCTGCTGTCCCTAGGACCCGTTTCAATTGAACGAGAAGCACAGGCAGGAACATCCTACGCCCGAAGTCTTTGAGGTGGCGAATGTTGGTGCAGTCCCCGCCCTTGACCTCGGCATCGTAGGCGTATTTGACGGCAGGATCGACCTCCCGATTCCTTAGCTCTTGGCGAGCGACGGCAGCGAGGGCAGTAGCAGCGTTAGACATGGAGGACGAGGGAGAGAGGAGGAATGTAGTTCACTTAGCGGCCTCCCAGAAGGCGACGTACAACCTCAGTAAGACGCGGTGCGTCGTAAAATAGGCACAGCGAGGTACACCGGATTTTGGTGGGGATCGCGAGTAACATCTTGATGTAGAAGTCGACCAGCTGGGCCTTGCTAGGGAGCACGCGAACGCCAAATGCCGTCGTGGTGTCGAGGATTACGCTTCTTAAGTCTTCGGTGGAGGAATCGAGACATGCAATTGCCCAAGTTGTCTTGAAGGTCGTCCACACGAGGTTTGTAACGTCCGCGGGAATTAGCAGCGTGTGCCATCTGCCAGAAGTTCGTACAGGTGAATGTCGAGCACGGAAGGCAAATTTGCTAGATAGATGGTATAGGATTAAAACACAACCTCGTATACTCAGTTGAACGAGCGAGCAATGGCGCACACTGTAATTTACACGGGAAAAATAACAAGGAAACCTTCGTTAGACGAGACTAGAATAAGAAATGCGAGCTATTGAGCCAGGATCTCGAGACTCGAGACTTTTGAGCACAAAGTACTGATCCCAGCAGACGAGGTTTCAGAGGCCGAACATCCGCTTTGATTTGCCTCTTGGATAGAACGGGTCCTGGACTGGAGAAGTCGACCAGGATAGTCCTAGACAAGGCTCAGAGGATAACGCGAAAGATTTTTGTGGCCGTAGAGTTGATGTGAAGGAAAGGGTGCCCATGGTAGGGCTAATGTCAAGCCGGGTCTGTAGACTGCTATACCGAATACGTTTCGGCGACGAGAAGATGAGCTCAGACGAGACTTCCGGTTTTAGAGGGCCGCAAACAATTTCTTGAGCGCATAGGCTCAGGACTGGAAGATGTCGAGAGGGCAACCATGATAGTCCTGGGTGAGCCTCACGGCATGGGTGCCGTCAAGGCTGCAGAGCTCCACTGTCAGGAACTTGAATCTTTGCTTGTGCGAAAGCAGGGTGTATTCATGATGGCGCTGGCGTTCATCGCGTAAAAGCTGGTGGCTGGAGTGGCTTTCTTGGGACAGATTATTCAAAAAAAATTGCGGAGGTGGCAGTGGCAAAAAGGAGATGCTGCGACCGAGAACTTTACAGGGACAGTCGGTTCAGAAAGCAGATAGGTGGATAGACTTGCCAGCAATTCGACTCTATTCATTGTCTAATTCTTCCGGGGCTCGATGGAGCACACGGCGCCGAGGGCTTTTCATTCGTCAGGGACTGCGACGGACAAACAGCTGCTGGTGGGAGCGTCCTCGGCTGCTGCACGACGACCAGCCCAGCATAAGTAGGTTTATGTAGAGACAGTTTGCATACGAACCTTGAATGATACACACCGCCAGAAAGGGAAGATTCGCTCCTCCGCACTTTGTCACAAACACTCGCATCCGCTTATGCCACTACACACCAGGAGTAGGGCCTTGCACAGACTGGATCTCAAGCAGAAGCTCGAACTCTTCATGCATGCGGCGCTCTCTGAGTTCGGCCTGCTACAACGTAAACTTGGGGAGAGCAGTCCAGGCCGTATTGCGGTCTCTTCACGACTTAGAATGACCTGGAACAAGATGGATGCAGCTTGGGAGCAGAGCGAAGGTGTAAATGCGCGGGTGGCAGGGTTTGGGAAGAGTCAGAGTGTCAGACAGACCTTAGGCGCATGGAGATGATCATGATGCCGGCTCCGACTGATGGATACGCCCCCTGTCTTGCTCACTCTTCTCCCTCAACGCGAGATCCTTGGTCTTCCTCCTCCTCCTCCTCCCCTTCATACGAAGACCTCCTCTTGACCGAACCACTAAAGGTCGGTCAATCATGGGGTAATGGTCTAACACAGCTGCAGTGGCACGGGTCAGCACTAGGCAAAAGCGAAAGAGCTCGGAATCACCTTATCCTCATCATGGAACGCCCTACGATGAGGACGAGTGCAGATCTGGCACGAGTTTGAGCGAGAGACGTCTCGTCAGCGGAGGAGGCTACCAAGGACCAAGATAGGTAAGAACTACCACCTCGCGCTCTGAACCACGGTAAGAGAGCCGGCCTTTCAAGGCACGCCAACTAGATCCTTGTTTGACATGAACTTGAGCCGCGATGCAGGCTTGAGATTGCAGTGAAATCTTACTACCCGGAGAAAGAAAGATGAATGGCTTGTGTGGATGCAGCGCTTGGAGGTGGAAGTCTTTCCCTCCCATCTGCGGTCCTTTTTCTCTTCATAGCGACGACCGTCTAGGGTCAGAAATCAGAATGGCTGCTTGATCTGTATCCGTCGGACTTGAGTCCTCGCGAAACGATCCTCTGGAGCTCTTCCAGCCTGGTTCATATCGTTCTTTCTTGCGCGGCGCCTCAATGAGTGTCTCTTTCATTCGGAATTTTAATTTACCTTTTGAGAGTCCTGGAATATCGGGCTTGCGTACCGTCTCAGGTTAAATCCGGAGACCACGAATAATTGGAGACGGTCTTTCTAAAAAGAAAAAATCAGGGCATGAATACAGACAGTGGACAGAATTCAGACCTAACTCTGCTGTCGAGCCTTCAAATTATTGACACGTTGAAAAACGGAAAAGGGTACAAAAGCAAATTCCGCCGTTGTTTTTTCAGCGCAACCAAATCGATATTCTCCGAGTGTCTTGCCGTCTGAAAGACGACTGCAATTCACATGGACGGCTTTCAGTTGAGTATTCCGTGGTTGGTTTGACCCAGTGCATCGAACATTTGAATGCTTCTGTAAGGTTCCAAACCGCGTCTCTAAGTAGTAGCCAGCTGCGTGTGTAGAGGCTCCAATGGGACCACAATAAAGTCATCGCAAGTTCTCGGCAGCTTGGGTAGCGTTCGGTAGTAAACTGAAAATGGGAAGAAAGTTTGAGCCAAAGGCCTGGTGCGATCGATGGTTCAGATGCTTTATTACTGTGTGATTTACAGGAAGTGTTAAACTCAACGACAGGTTGACAAAGATATGGGAGGAGAAGACGCGAATTGTCGGAACAACCCGGAGCATACACGCGCGTCGCGCTCACGTGTTACGGCGCGTCTCTGCTCAACTGCAACTCAACGTTGTTCTTTAGAATACCGTCCAGTTTCGCAAGTAAATTGGAAGTGGCCTGGATCTTATTTGGTTGGCATAAAAACTAAACGCACGAGAATGGCCTGTTGACTTTATCCAGTTTGAAGCGCGTTCTCGATTCGATTCTCCGAGCTCCGGAGCGTTAAACGTTGAACCAACAGACTCCACAGTTTCTGGAAATCTCGCACTGCCCCGCACTGCACAAGCACTGCCTCAGCGAGAGCTTCAATTGAATTTCGTCGGAACTCGGAAGGTCTTTGTTTGTCGCGCACAAACATGACTTTCGTATAAATTCCAGCAGCTCGTTCGGCATTTTCCAGACTCTCCTTCCTCTCGACCACCACCATCATTTTCATCCACCCTCTACTCATTGCATCCCTCTACTTAGTCTATATAGCCTACGTACCGTTCTCTTTGTAGACGGCGGCGGCTGGGCGGTCCCATATTTCCCGAATCCACTCAGGCTCTCGCATGCCAGACGTCTACCGAAACGGGAGAGCCTCCGGCGGATGCGATGCCTCACGGATTGAGGTTTCCTTGGGATCTGCAATAGAGACCTTGGAAATTTCGATATCGTGCTGGACAGTCGCTTCGCGCGTAGTGCCATTGGACAAGCTCCCCAGGCTGAGAGTTGGCGGCGTCTTCGTCGTTCAGCTCGAGGAAGCCACAGGAGCGCTCTGGGGCTAGCGGGGTACTGTGCTCGGTGGTAAGGGGGGTTAATCCGTTCCACGTTCGATCGCCTCAACTTCAAAATTTCGTGAAGGATTTTTGGTACGTCCTTGTCTTCTTCGTTGTATTTTCGTATCGCTGACACAATCTGCAGTACACTTAATGCTCGTCGTTTCTCTTAATTACATTCCTATGAACCACTATTTCCATTTTTGTAGATAGTTTCCCGAACGATGGGCGCCCCCTTGACGCGGGGTTCGGGCTTTCCACTAAGCGCGCCTTGTGTACTTTTGTAGAATAGAACAATCGTTTGAACTGTTAATTTCACTACGACAACTTTCTCAATTCAATCCAGCGAACTCGCGATCCAATCTAGGATGCTATTCGCCTTATCATTGAGTGGACCTCAAGGGAGTGTCCTGGTATCGCATCAAACTCTGCAGTCCGCAAGCACATTTTTTTTGACAATGCGCTGTCTTACTGAGGGTTCGCTAGCAACACGAACTTGAAATCGGGTTCCGGTCTCACCTACAGGCCGATGACCTCCAATTTTGTCGGCATACAAAGGTCCTTCACGGAAAAGTGAGGCTGGCTGAGAAGCAGACGGACACAAGGCTCTTTGCATTACAATGCTTTTTCAATATTCTGGGCCACATCTACCTCTGAATTTTACCAAACTCAGCATTCTTTTGCGCCGACTTAGACCACTGTCGACCCATCCCGCCTTAACCAGATCTATACGACCGATTTCCGGGGCCTCGGATTTTACGCCTTAAGAGTGTTGTCGCTTACGAAGCGAGAAAGGGAAATTTCAAGGTATCTGCGGAAGGAGTGGGGAGGAAGAGTGGGAGGCACAGACAGTGGTTCTTGAAAGTCCAGCTGATGTCCACAGGAATATGCAAAGCGTACATTTGATTTCGATCGTTCAGGGAATGCTTGAAACACCGAGCTATCGAGAAGAATATATACGCTCATTTTATACAACGTCGGGTAACGTTGGGTAGAAGGGCTTGAAAGCAGGAGGGCGTGGCAGGCGTCTTCGCGAAAGGGAGCCTCGGAGGTGAAGACGGGTATCCGGAAGAGGAATACAGAAGGCGGGGGGACATGCAGCAAGGCTAGAAGAGCACGATCCGGGCAATTCGAAAGTGGGAATGAGCTCCTGGACGACAATAGAGCGGAGAACGGCGAGAATAACGGATGCCTGAATATAATTACTGTTTGCCGAAGCGGAAGGAAGACCTCAGTTGATGTCCTTCAAAGAAATTGTCCTTCTTTCCAGACACCCACACCAGGAGAAAGTGAGCACTACCGAAATGGACCCACGCTGCATGGAGATAGGCGGTCATTACTAGGCCGGTTCGGGAAGGAGAGTGGAGGGAAGGTGCACTGCACCAGCCCGAGGGTTTGGGGGAGCTTGACATAGAGGTCGATATCATCAAGCGGTTTCGAATACAGAAAGGCCTACGAATTGGATCTTTCGTAGAAGGAAAAGGTCGAGGTAGCGGTGTCCACCGGCAGCCAAGTCCAGGCAGTGCGTCCGCCTCCTCAGTATCCACTCATACAGTCTGAGCGCGAGCCACTTGAAGAGCTCGTGCCAGGGCGCAGTCGGTGGAGGAGGGAAAGGAAGCCGACGGCCGACGGGGAGCGCATGTCTCGGAGAATCTGAAAGATCGCCGTTGACCCGAGACGTCGGCACCTCCTTTCTCTCTTTGCCACCGAAGCCCGCTGCCGCACCCAATCGTCAACCTCTCACAAATAGCCACGGCTCGTAAGCTGGCTTCGAGTAACGACCCTACCGTACTCTCAGGCCGCATTCTGCGAGCATCCGGTGAAGGTGAGTGGGCACTGAGCAGCTCGAGCGAACATCCAAGGGTCTGTCTTGACGCTTGAGGAGTCCGTCCGTCATTCGAACGGCAGCTGGACGGGTCCGGTCGAGGTTCGTATTAAGCAGCAGGATTGAGGGGAGGCTTGTGAACCCCGAAAAACCTGGCGTCTTCATCAACGAAGGAATGACTGTCCAAGGGCGTCGTCAACACGGGCTGAGGGTTCGGAGTCTCGGACGCCATCTGCTAGTTGGTTTCCGTTCGGCTGGCTTGACGTGGATGGTGATTTGGGGCGGGAATCGACAAGGCCCTCAAACACGCATGGGAGGGCAGCCGGGGCCCCATATTCTTCTTTTTCTGGGGTGAGTGGATTCTCGAGAGATCTCTGCCAGCATGAAAGCACCTGAAAGCTGAAAGACCGCGACGGTACTTAGGGTATCAAGCTAGAAAATTTGTCTCTCTTCGACCAAGCGCTTGACAGGGCTGAATCGATGCCGTAGATTCATCCAGGCAGCCAATGTTCAACGGCTAGACGCGATGGGAGTCTTGCGGGTCCAAGATGATTTGATGCGCGACCCAGTCGACCATAAATGTCTTTTAAACTTCGTATTGGTACATTGCTACGTCGCGTTAAGAGGTCCGGCACGTCGTCAAGCTACTGAAACCCAGAAATTGGCAGCAAGTGTTATTCGACCACGATGGTCAGTGCAGGTTGACGGTTTGTTGTCGCTCCTTCAGTTCTCACGCTGCACGTTCGACCGGTCAACACTTCTCAGACATTGCATATTCCTGCCAAAATCACAGCACGACTTAATTGCAATGGCCATAAATAATCTTGCAATTGTTACTTATCTCGCTGCATCCGGCTGCTTTTGGCAAGGTATAATGGGCGACTGCGACAACCGACCAGGACGGCTCAAGATAGCCCGAATCTCTTTTTTCTTTTGCGGGCGGCAGCATCCAATCCGGACACGCCATCCGAAAGTCTTTCCAGCAGCTATTTGACGGGCATCCGACAAGACCAAAGCGCATCGCTGCCCGACATGATCTACTCAGTGCCCGCCCTTGGCTTATTCGTGACAACCTCTTCTCAATGTCGTCCAAGGACTCCGCATCGTGATTCTCGAGTCCCTCACCAACATGGAGTACGCACCTTCTGTGCCGACAACGTCCCGACTTGTCCTCGAGTACTACCGGAAAAAAGGACCTAGACGGGTTCACATTTAAGAAGCAAAAGGATACCTTTTCGGTTGTTTCTAGGGGGAGTCGTTCCTTCTAGCTGTCCCCACTATCGAGCATCTCGTCTGCAAGGTAGCTTAGGGGTCATCGACAGATTTGGTGGCCTGGCCTGAGTCGTAACAGGGTAGGATCGGGCGGCAGCGACGGACGCCTTGATCGTTCCTAAGTATGTTGGCTTTCCGTTCTTGCTCTAAGCTCTAAAGGACACTACCGTAGCGTTCAAGGCTCGGTGATTCTTCATCAGCGAAGATGGGCGTGCGCATCGTCTCCGACACCCTCTTTTCTATTTTTCTTCGGTGGGTTGTTTCCTAGAGACCCCTCTCCCCCCTGGCTACCTGAGTCAAGGCTACGAGGCATACGGTCGGCGGAAAGGAGTCCCTCTGGGGGTGAGATACAGGCGATTTCGTTTATTGATTCGTTTCTTCCAAGGTCGCAATTATAAACACACCAGTGGTTCCGCATGCGAGCGGTGCGCATTCCCCGATTACCAGCGTCTATTATTGCTAACAAGCAGGTAGATGCGCTCTATACAGGCGCCGTCGGCTCTCACAGAAGCACAGAAGCGTGCACAGAGTTGACGTTGGACGTCTCGGACAACGAGATGGTGGGCGGAAGCAGCTTCACTCTCAGCAGCGCGGCATATTCATCGATATCACTATGCGACTCGCGAAGCTAGCGAACGTTTCTCTCCATCCCGGGCCCTCGCTTATCGCCCACGTCACTGAATCTGCTTATCCATTACAAGCTTTCACAACCGCCATTCGAGGGTCCCTGCGTTCTGTAGGCGGACGAAGCCGGCGATTGCGCCCCCAAACGACAGTCCATCGCTCCGTTCGATCACAGAGTTGCTCAAATCAGCACCTGCGGTTCGGGAGCAACCGGGCTCCTTCCCCTCTTTCTTGTTCTCTCATTCCTCCCGAACTCGACGCCTTTTCAGGGCAGGCGGGGAGTCGACTGTATCGAACATTTCCTTCTGTATTACGCTACTACACCTAGACCTATACTCGCTCGAATGGCAGCTACATGACTGATATCTTTTCCGTTACTCCTCAATACTCCGCTGTCAGTTATTGCACTACATGCAGCGTGTATCCAGAAAGCGGAGGGATAATTCTAGAGACCTCGAGTTCTCCGTGCTCTACTGTGTTCAGACTCTCGATGCAGGCGTCTGGTCATTCTATCTAGGCCGTAATACTCGAGAAGTGTTGCCACTCTTCTGTTGCGGATACGAAGGACGGGCAGCGCGGCATGTAAAGTCGATATCGCGCACGTCCGCGAATGTACATCGATATTGAATTACACAAACACAATCGACTGAACGACAGAGTCTAACATACGACCATCAGGGATCTCCTTGTCCTCGTCCTCTAGTTTTTCGGCCCAAAGTCTTAGATTTCCGCAGAAGGCTCTGTTGGATTCGTTAGAAGGTGAAGGATTCGAATAAAAATGTGAAGTACTTGGGAGGACCTCGCTCGCAAAATTGCTACATGTGCATTCAGCGAGAGGGATTAAGGAAAGGAAAATGAACTTACTGAGCGCGGCCCAGCTCCTTGGCCTTCAACGCCACCTTTCTAGTGAGGCCGCCGAGGTTTGCGGTCACCCAATTATATACACGCCCAATGACCTCGGCTGACGGAAGACCTGGCGCTGTGAGCGCAGTGGCTTGGTACATGAGAAGTCCAAGCGTCTCGTTGGCATTGAGAGGTGGTTGTATTTCGAGGTGCATAAGCTTCAAGAGATGCTCGGGGATTGGGGCCTTGAGTAGCGCGCTGTCAACGAGCTAGAAGAAATGATTAAGCTGCCTTTCTCTTCAGTATTCAAACGACCCACCTCCGACTCGAAGGGTGATAACAGAAGTCCCTCCTTCAGTGCGACCATCAGTGTCGCGTTTACCAGCCGTGAATGTCCTTGGCCGATTCGGTATGCGAGGGCGTCGTTTCCGAGAGAGTCGACGGTTTTCTTCACGGCCGCAACGTCGACATCGAGGGGTGGGAGCGTTTGGTTGGTGGCAAGCATCTCTAACAGACAGCCGAGAACATAATCGTGGAGAATAGCAACGTCCTCTTTGCTCTGGCTCATGGTGTAGTGAGAAGTCGGATTTCCCTATCAGGAACACCATCACTCTCTTCGTCTATTCAAAACGAATATGCAGTCTTTTTCAGCACCTATCACATTCAACGCCATTTCTCTCTGCAATGAACGTCCGTTAATTTATCTGGTGCGTGCACATGCTCTTGATTCTCTGCAGAAAGCTGAAGCTCATTTTCGCTGTAGATCCTTCCATATTGTACACCACACGACCTCGTGCTCCTGATGAAAACGTGCAAAACAGTCAGAGACGAGGTAATTGACGCAGGTCCTGAGATATGGGCTGTTGCCCGCGAGCGACTCGCAAGCATTCTTTCTCCTCCTCTCGCGACGGCGGCTGGGAACTGGGGCGAAGACGCCTACGCGACGTTCCTATTTGGGAAACACAGCTGCTCGGCATGTCTCCTTTGAGCTCTCATTTCAGATGCTGACCATTTCTCCAGGTATGCAGTGAGCTGTGCGAAGGACTTCCTCGATCCTTCGCACTCGGGTTCCAGTTATGTTCGGTGCGTGTCATTTAGTTTTCATGTTTGATATTCCATTGACTCCATCTGCTAGAGAACTTGCGAGAAGAAAATGTTGAAAAGGTTCGTTTGTGGCTTGACTCTGGCGGACCGCAAATAACTTTCCGGTGCAGCGATTTCGCGCCTCCCATGAATCATTGACTCTACATGATCGGCAGCTTTCAAGGGGCTCTCGAGGAGGCCGGTTTCTTCCAGTGGCTTGCATCCCAGCACCGGAACCTGCACTTCCACCTCCCAGGTGCTGTCAATCGTACGCATGAAGAGAGAGCGGCGGCGTTGGCCATCGATCGCGGCGATATTCCTACTGGAACCTTCCCCCGACGCACAGTTGCCGAGCTGGACCAAGTAAAATTCTCTTCTTTAATGAATGCGAACACTCGGTGACTCTATGCTCTTAGGAATGGATCCGGCGGTTTGAGACGTGGAGTTTGGTGCTCGCGGTAGATTCTAATTTATCTCGGTGCCGGTTTTATTTATTTATCATTCGCAGAACCACCATGCGCTCGAAAGCTGGCGGGAACGCTACTCCAACGACCTCGCATGCGACCATACCCTCAAGGAGGTTCCTCTGGCATCTACCAATGTGCAGCGGTAAGCGTTCTAATTTCTGGTGGGGAATATTGCGACCTAATTCTCTTCCAGCGTCAAAGATTTCGCGAAGCAAAACGGCCTGGACGTTGCAGAAACCCTGGCGACGCCCACAATAAGAAAACTCGTCACTGCCGCAGCCGAACATTTGTTCAATCTATCTGTACATCTGTTCCTAGTCGCCCTTGAGAGAAATTCCGACTCACCGATCCTTCCAGCGCTCTACAGAGTACTTCCAGAAGTCCAGGAGGATATTTCTGCCAGCCTTGCCCGCCAAGCATCGCTCGTCAGCTGACAGGGTTGCTTGGTCCGAAATTGAGGCACACAGATAACAAGTAAGCATTCGACCTTGGTGTTCGATCCTTTTTGCTCACACGCGCACAATTCTAGACATTTCAAGGGAGGAAAGTAGGATTCAAGGCGGTACACTCTGTTGTTAGATACAGCAAATAGCACGAATATAAGTAGATTATTGAAGTGCGAGATCTTGCTAACAAAAAGGAAACGGCGATTCCGCGGTTACGACCATCAGAATCTCTGTCAAATGTCCTGTTTGAGATGAGCTGCTACAGGTCAGTTCAGTCAACGAGAACCGCATTGTCGAGCCGCAAGAATCCAATATGCAGTTCAAGTGGCAGAATAATTAAAACGAAGTCGAATGAGTTATGGGACGATAAGGGGAAAAGAGAGTGGAACTTGAGGACGTTGACAGAGTTCTTGCAAGTACGGATTCTTGTGCGTTGTGCGAGTAGCTACCGTTTCGTGAAGAGATTCAGAGATGTTTCCTCGAAGGAAATATTGAATCAAAAAATATAAATTAACTGCTCTATGGATATGCGGGCGTTCGTGTGGACGATCCCGAACTTGAAGTAGAAGCTACATATGGAAAGGAAGGCGAGATCGGGCTCGGGAGGCGGCTGAGGATGATGGTTGCGTGTAGAAGTTCTCTCATCTTGCCGGACAATAGAATGGAACCCCTTCCAGCATAATAAATCAGATCTGAACGCTGAAACACGACGCTGCCGAGTCGTTGGTTATGCAGGCGCGAAATACTGTGTAGACAGACGGTCAGTACCTAGGCTTCACGCGAACAGGGCGGCGAAAAAAAGAGCTCACCAAAGAAAGGGCAGCGAGCTGTAATTAGACGTGAATCTTCAGCTAAAGATTCTCAGCAAGCATTGCTTCACTGCAGCTTGAAGCCTGATGCGGCACGGGGGGCTTGAATACAAGACTATAGGGAATGTTAAACCACAAATTTTGTCCGTGAGGCTCTTGTTTGGAGGAGGAGGAGGAGGAGGAGCGTGTTAACCGCGGTGGTCCCAATGAGGAACGTACGGCTGCTGTACCTACATACATAAGCCTCGATTACGTAGTTAATCGGCAACTTTTGGAGCAGGCCTTGTAGCTGCACTTGAGACAAAAGCAGGTGCCCATGGCAAATACACGAATTAGGCCGGCGCCGCAGGAAACAAGTAATATTATAATGCAGTTGTATACTACGGCCCCGCCTTCACTTAAATGGTCCCGATCCGAAAAAGAGCTTGAGGGGGGTGGCCAGGACCAAGAACAAATTCCACCTGTACAAGACCAGAGAACTCAGAGAGGGCCAGCTCAAGTTGCGATAGTGGAGGCTTCGTGAGAGAGATCTACGGGGTCGGCTTTTTAGCAATCAAGGCTTGATCATCATCCACGACCCGCGACGGCAACGGCCAGCTAGGACGCCTCAAGAAGGCCCAAGTCTCTTTCTCCTTCCCGGTTCACATTTCAGAATACCGTCCGCAGCGTCCAATCCGGACAACGTACCACTGCTGCTTCTGAGGTCTTTGCAAGAGCTAAACAGCAGTTCTATATCGTCATCACAGCAAGTACAAGGGTCGCGCTGACCGTTCGCGAGTCGCTGCAGCTACGATTATTCTGCATCCCAATTCTCGGGTCCCTCACGCGCCTTCTGCATCGACGAATGTCCCACTCGGGGAGTGATATCGAGAAAACCGACCTGGACGGACTCACATTTGAGAGGCAAAAAGATACTTTGGCCATTTCTTCGCGTCCAAGTATGTCGGCTTTTCGTTCTTGCTCTGAGTGCTAGCGAACTAACGGAACACTAGCGTAGTGCTCAAGGCTCGATGATTCTTCATCAGCAAAGAGGGACGTGCCAGTGCGCGTCGTCTCCGACACCATCCTTTCTATTTTTTGGTGAGTTTGTACCGTTATTCCTAGAGATGTCTCTTCCACCGGCTGCCTGTGTTAAGGCTAGGAGGCACATGGTCGGCGGGAATGAATCCCTCTGGGGGTGAAATACAGGCGATTTCGCTGATTCGTTTCCTCCAGCACACCAGCGGTTCCGCATGCGAGCGGTGCACATCCCACAAGTACCGGGATCCGTTATTGCTAACAAACACATGGGTGCGCTCTATACGCGCGCCCTCGGTGCTCGCATGCACCGAGGCGTGCACAGATTTGACGTTAGCGGGCCAACGGGAACAGTTTCTATAACCTGCGATTGCCCTTGCCAATTCCAAGCTCCGCCATCTGCACACGAATCTCCCGTGACGCTTCCTGGCCCGGGTCATGAGGCTTGCTTAGCACCAGCACGTATGATCTGCGGCAAACCACGCTCCTTGTCCTCCTGCTCATTCTCCCATTCGCACAAAAGCCGACGCCTTCGAATGCTTTTTCTGTCCGAGAGTAGACTGCGTCTCGAACATCTTCCTCTATCTATACGTTACTATACCTGCGCAGCTATATGACCAATATCCTTTCTGTTGCTCCTCAATACCAGTTATTGCACTACATACAGCGTGTATCCACAAAAAGGAGAAACAAATCTATCGAGTTTTGCGAATGCGTTTGAGCTGCGGGGGTGGAGTCACTGTTTTGAGAATAACAAGACACAGGGCCTTCCTGGGATTCATTGTATCTGGATTCAATCAAGGATATGGAACAGAATACAATTCGTGTTCTCCGGAACATATAGGACTAGAAATAACATAATCTACGCGCGCGTTTAGTTTAGTTCCCACCAAATGGCGGTCACCGTAAGCCCGCAAACCACGACAAGGTAGCGCACATCCTGCGGGATCTCTTCCGACGACAAAAAAGCAGACAACAAAAAGCCTCGACACATCAGAATGCCTCATCCGACCCTCGAATCCACCTCGGAGGGGACGATAAATGGATACACCCGATGCTGGAGAGGGAGTAGCAACGATTAGTATGGAGTATGCGAGAGAAAAGGAGTTAACGCAGCGAATCGAATCCTTCTACGTGCGGAGGCGGGGTATGTCGACCAAAGGCGGGAAACTGGATGTAGATACATTAAGATGAGGCTCGCCCTGAGGTAGAGGAGACAACTTACAGACAGAAAAGAGGCGCATTCGGGTCTCAACGATCAAGCATGGAACATATTCCTCCCCTACCACCTAGCTCAGCATCCCGCTAGTTCAGAGAGCGCTCCGGGGGCGTCTTCGAGCCGGACGACACGAGGGTCGCCGACGCTCAGCCTAGGGAGCTTGTACTACGGCACTACGCGCAGAGCGACTGTCCACCACAGTATCGAGACACCCCCGCTCTCCATCAAGGATGTTAGGTGATATCTCAATCCATGGGGCATCACTCCGCCGGAGGCTCTCCCGTTTCGGTAGACGTCTGCCATGCGATGACCTGAGGGGATTCGGGAAATATGAGGAGCGCCAGCCGTCACGTCGTGGGCGAAGAGAAAGAGCGTAGGGTGGAAGGAAGGAGTGAGGATGGTAGTGGTTGAGAAGAAAGAGATGATGGAAAACACCGAGAGGTGCGGCGGACTTTATATGAAAGTGGTGTTTGTTCCGAGCAAACATCGAGCACGTCCGAGTTCCGACGAAAAGTGAATTCAATGCAAATCCTCCGGGCAGTGCTGGGCAGTGCAAGGTTCCAAAAACTGTGGAGTCTTTCTTCGCGTATCCGGAGCATTGTCCCGTATGTTCGAATGACGCCAGAATAAAGACTAGCGGTGCAAAGACCACGAGCCCGGAAGATACCAGACGTTTCCTCCTAGTCCATTTAATCTACATTCACGCGCGCCACAAAATGGCACCACACCGCGTCAAGAGCGCGAGGACGCATAGATGCGACCGGCACGTGACCGCGACGCGTGTCTACACCTGAACAATTTACGATTTATTCTGCATACTTGCTGAATTGTAATCAATTATCATGGATAGTTCTGAACAAATCTATCCCTTGGGCCTGCTCCGGTGTTTCAGGTTTTTTACACTCGCCATCGTACCTTCTCGGCCAAATTGATTAGTGTACCAAGTGCGAAATATCTCTCTCTCTGCCAATTCTGCAGTGCACGGTTTCCACCAGAGTATCCCTGTCTCAGGGCTTTCGTGGCTGGCGAAGATCTTCAGCAGCCAGCTCCAGACCCAGCTAAAGATGATTCCGATTCGAGGTAAGCATCATCTTGACCTACGCTTTCTCCATGTTGTCTACCTTAGATGGTCCTTGTTCAACTTGATCTTGTTCTCCCTCTTTCAAGAAATTTGCGGCAGCAGCCAGGAAAGCTGCTATTGCGCTGATATCCATCGGTGTACCGGACCTGGGCCGGATTTTTTCGAAGCCAAGGTGAGTGGTTTATGTCCTATAACCGGGCCAAGATTTTTTTTGTACTGATAACTCAAACAGCTACGACAGAGCTTTCATGATTTCTTCAGCTCCACAGCATATTCCCTTGAATATTCAACCAGAAAACGAGCGAAATCTCAAATAATTTCTGAACGGATTGCAACGGAACTTGGCTGCCGTACTATACATCAGACCTGTCAAGGCCACCTTTCTTCTGGACCACCATCCAGCGTTCAGCACCAGTAGCACCAGCAAGTGTCGCTACCGCGGTCGGCGGCAACAGAGAATGCTCCGTGAAAGAAAGGGGTACCAAGCATCATCAAAACCGCCCCAGCGAGATGTTTAAATAGGTTCGTAATGAATTCCCAATCTTCATCCGCCTTCACCTCAACCCTCATGGCCTCAGTGCACCGTGAAACCGACCTCGCCAAGTAAGTGGCCGCGAGTCTTCCTATTGAAATACGTTTATTTACATTCTGTAGTATTGTCCAGGACTGCCAGGACACAACGCAACAATCTATTATTCACGCCATCGCTATGTCGACTTTTACGCCACAGTTCCCTCTTCTCCCGACGGACGGATGGACTCAAGTGCGCGATACTGGCGATCCAATCACTCTCGAATGTCTCGAATCCCTCGGCGACGCCCGGATCGCCTACATGATAGCTGACCTACAGTCGAAGCTATTCCCGAATGCAGACCAGCGTGAGCTTTCGGTATGTGTCGAGGTTATCCCAAGGTTGCACCGCCTTAACATCTTGTTGTTGCACATATAGGGCGTGCTGAACCCGCTGTTGTCCAACGCCACGTTTCAGCACCTCCTCCACAAGTTGGGTGTGGATACAGAGCCTGTCGACAACTACGCCAAGGCGGCCGGCGATGCGTTCGAGATTTTCCTCGAGCTCTTCAGCAAGCACCGACCTGTCGCGTCTGGACACTGGGTCTCGGACATCTTCACACCGCTAGTTACTGCGGCGATGAGGTTAGTTCTCTCGGCTAGCAATTGCTTTTTCCTTTTTCTTTTTCTGATTACCACCCTGCAGCAACACAAAGAAGAGAAAGCGAGAAGCGAAGCCTGCGATGAACGCGTTAGTCTCAGTGGTTCATTTAAGCATTTGATAACCTCGCCACCAGCATTAGCAAGCCATCGAACAATAGCGGCGGTAAGTTCGCAAACCAAAGGCACCAGAGTACGCTTCGGCTCCAATTTATTCTACCTACTTTTCATTGAACCCGGTTGTAGAGACCCGCCCAGAAAACAGCCATATCAATCCGTCTCGCCGTCGTGGACGTCGCGACAGGTCGTCTGTGTCCACGCTTCCTCCACCCGCTTCCACGGTATGCATCCCTCTTGCTGCTTCATTCCTTGTCTCATTTCACCTCTCATGGCAGTCTCGTTTCCCGAGTACCCCATTCACTTTTCCGTTCTCGTCCTAGAATTTATTGTCACCTATACCACATACGCACAGTCTATACCCGCACATTACTATTCCCTCTGTTTCAATGTACCGTGAATGTAGCTCGTAGAATATATATAATCGCACGTGTTTTCAGTCCCATCAAAAACGAGTCGAAGTAGCTCTTGAAAAGCAACGTCCATGGCTGTCCAGCCAAACGTCCAGCTCAACTACGAGTTCAACCAGCTCTTCGCTGCCGTGGATGCTCCACAGTGGGCGCTGGATGCACTCGAGAGTCTCGCCAAGGACGCCCTGCAAACCTGTGCGCCTGTGGGGAAGAGGTTGTGGGTACATCTCGTTGGCCAGGTGCTGGTAGATGCGGCAGGATACATTCCTGCAGACGATTTAGACGTCAGTACTATCCCTCTCCTGCATTGCTTGCCTGAATTGTGTTCAGAAATGGAGAAGTAATCTGGCGTACAAGCCGGATAATATGGGTGCACTGGCGCGTCAACTACGACTTCCAGAGGTCGCATTAGATGAAGTCAAGCGCCCCTACTGTTTTCTGAGGGTCATGAGCCGGTACGATGAAGACATCCCCAGCGCCCAGGCGTGGATGCGAGCTCTGCTTGCTCCAGCAATCGAGATTGTGAAGACTCGAAGCGAAATTAGGCTGCGTCTTCTGCGGGCAATTGGCCCGCGAACAATCACCGAACCTGGAAGAGCTCGCCGCATCCTTGACGCGATGGCGGCAGCAAATGGCGTCGCACTATCAAGGATTGTGAGTATCCTTTTATTTCTAAAATTCTCTTTGAGCTCAACCTGCACAGGCGAGAGAGGACAACCCATACACTCTCCCCAGCCATCTCCAGCCTACCAATTTCGAGGCAGCGGTGCAAGAGCTCCAGACACCCGCCTTCCCTGCACCTCGCCCAACCGCAAACGATTCCACAGATTATACGTCCCCGTCCTCTCCGTACCGATCCAGTAAGTTCATCGGCACACTTTTGACCCCACGCTTAAAAACACATTTCTCCACAGGCTCTCCTTGTACCACACCGCCGCGGAAACGGGCGCGCGTATCGCTTGGCACCGCAGGGTCTTCTCGCCTGCCTCTCTCGCCCTTGCCCATTGGGTCGCTCCCACAAACCATTGGGTCGCTCCCACAGCCCGTTAGGTCGCTTCCACAGCCCATTTTCCATCCGTTGCCCGCGCGCCCCAACCCACCTCCTTCCTCATTCCTACCCCGCAGCCGCCCACGGCAATCCCAAGAAAACGCGGTGGCAGGGCCGTCGCGCCTCCCGCCACAGCATCTCTTACCGGCCTTCCGGTTCGATAACTAAGAGTTTGTCTTTTTCGCCCGCCCTTCCTTGAACTTTATTGACGATCCACCAGGTGCTGGGAGAATTTCATTATTTTTTATTGTTATTCGATTTGTTTCAAATGGATGTATTCTGTGTTGTATTGATATAACATCGTACGGAATGGAGAAAATGCCATGTGCTTTGTCCTGTTGAGACACGATGAGGCAATAAACACAGAAACCGACACCAGAAATTATTCAAACTGGATCCCGATTCACGCAACGGAGAGCAGAGAGCGCGCATCCGGTAGCAGTTGGTGAGCTCGATTACGGAAAGCGCCCTGGGATTTCAAGCTGGATGCAGATCAGATGTCGGCGGGGAATTTGAATGATGTGCAGTCTCCGAAGCGCCAACTTGAAGAATATCATTTGGGAGAGCAGTCGTACTCGGGACCAGGATAATCGTACCAGAAGTATTTCGTGTTTGGCTGAGCTCTGCAAACACGTACCGAATACAAGCGAGATTTACGCAACTTATATACCTATGGTTATGTAACTGTTGTTCCGAACATCCCCGCAAGATTGCATTTCCAACATGTCGAACTTGGATACAAGAAACTACTGCAGGCCAGGGGGGGAATAACGTTCTGGCACGGCACTGCCTTAAGATAATGATGTATAGATGGGAGGACGGCGCGGTGGAGAAGGCGGAAGACGCACAGAGCCTGCCTGATGCGCGGAGCTGAAGTACACCGTCAAAGAGAGCCGATGGTGATGCTGCTGGGCTGGAAAAGCCTGACGAGAATGCAGACGCGGCAACTCGAACGAGTCTGAGGGAGCCGCTGACGCACGGGTACCATGGCAGCTGGTGGCAGAATTCTAAGACTGGGATGGCCGAAGGTTGGGAGCAGGTCGAAGGCTCGCACTCGACGGTGTATGAGGTAGGAATGTGGAGGTGCAGGAAAATCGGTCAGCCATATGGAGATCATGATTTCGGCTTGGGCCGATGCACGTCAGGGTCACGGACCCTGTCTCTGCTTCTCTCCCTTCCCACTCGCCCGTTCTCTCTTCCCCCCCCTCCTTCCCCGAGGTACGCCTTGAGCTGGGGTCCGAAATTCAGAGGCTCTGGACGTCGAGGATCCTAGGTGAAGTCACGGTGGCATAGGTCAGCGTTGGTCGAACACAATCCGACAACCCAGGGGGTGAGCTTACCTGGTTTCAATCTCGAAAACACTGAGGTGGCGCTCTCAATTCCCGCCCCATTGCGGTTTCACTGCATGATTCCAGGACACCGGATGCAGTCTGAGAGCAATAGTCCTCCTGGTCCGCGGAGGAAGCGAATAGAGTGGGTCCTAAAGAGACGCGTACGTCAGCTATTGAAAAGACCAACGATAGGTTAGAGCTAACGCACCGGTCCAGGGCTCTAGAATCACAGTAAAAGGATATCTTGACCGAATCCCAGGTTCCCCTCGCCCGCCGCCTGCGAACGATTATAAATGTTGAGGTGCCGCGATTAAGCACGGTGAGTGGTATATCCAGCTGCCGAACGACCTTCGGGAGAAGGGGGGCTAGACCAGAGTTGGATGGAGGACGGCTTGCGCAAAGGTAGGTTTGTCCTTAACTTTCTTTCGGCGGTACCGCCCGACGAACCCACGTACGCTGGAGCCTGGGTATCGATCGCAGCTCGATATTGCATCGCACAAGCCCACAGCGCTTAGCACAGAGAACCAGCACGAAAGCACCCTGCGCAGAAAATGACAGGGTGCGCCCAGCTGCAATTTCACTGCGAGGCTCGAGAACCAAAAGCAATCGTGATCAAGCTGCGCTCGGCCCGCTGTCGCAGCGATGACCCAGTGCCATTCAATCTTGGATCTTGCCAGTTCGTGGAAAGTCGGCCTGAGAGAATTCTTGTAAGTAAGATGAGGAGTGAAACCGAGGTGCTTCGTACCCATGATGAACAATCGGTGAACGAGGGTGAAGGATGCCATTACTTGTGGAAGCGGGCTGGTCATGGTCCGTGTGAAGGTTGAATCCGTGTTGCTTTGTTAAAAACCGAGTGTGGTATTTCCTCTCAGTGTAGCCGACGCCATCCCTCCCTGATGACGACCATAGGCACGATTCCGACCCCGGCTTGGCCTGAAACCAAGGGATCGAGAAATTGGGAGGTCATTCTTGCGGCTTGTGCTTGACTTCTTTCCTCGTCGACCAAGATGATGGACTGTGCGGAAAAGAAATCTAAACTTGCGCACGCCGAATGGTGAGAGCGTGTGTACAAGAAACGTGACAGCTGGGGGTGTGCAGCGGAATGTGAAATGATGAGAAGGAACCCAATTCGCAGAGGAAGAGTTGGCGGAGAGGGTATCGTACTATCGCCGCGTCGGAAGGGAAGCTTAGAGACCGTATAGAAACGGTGGTGGAGCAATCATGCAGCGTAATATGTTAAGAATACCAAGCGTTGAGACGTGAGTCTTGAGTATTACATGCGCCGTCTTTTTCCGGGTGCAAAAACCCATCGAATGTTCCTGGGGGCGCGAGAATAGACGCAGAATAATGCGGTGGTCGATTAGAGGACTTCTCGAATGACAATGAGCGTTTGGGTTAAAGGAAAGAGTTAGGTACTGAAAATGTGTATGAAGAAAAGACGGGTTTCCATTGTTTCCATTTAGTGGAAGGCCAGCCCTGAGTTCAGTTGTGTGACAGGTAATGGGAGGAAATTCAGAGTTCTCTGTCCCGACGTCCGTGGGCGGCCCTCCCGCCGGGATTGAGTCTGGACTGCAGCTTTCTGGACAACTCGTCAATATTTGTGGATGTGTCGTGTCGACCAGTCATGCATTGACTTGAGCGTAGTACAGCAGAAATCAGGAGATGAGCGGCCAGGAAAGCATCAGCGATGCGAGTGGGTGAAGCAGAGAAGGATTTTTTTGACAGCTGTCAAAGATTTGCGATTCCTGAAAGGGAAAGCGTTGCGTGCGCTCGCCAGCGCTTCTGATTCTGAAAGTTGTCCCAACAATTGCAAGAAATTCACTAATTTAAGGACGAGTTGATACAGTTGGGTGTAAGTGTGAGAATGTTATTTAGAAATTACATAGCATGCTTTTAGTTAGGTCATTGCGCTCTCCATAAGCCCGGACCCCACGACAAGGGAAGCATGCGTGCCCGGGATCTTGTTCAACCACAAAACCTAGAACAACAACATATTCTCTCAACTCCTCCCGCCCTTCAAGTTCGAGTTGGTGTAGGTTCGCGTCGGAAAGCAACTCATCCCTACCACCTTGCTCAGCACCACGCAATTACGCAACGGGTCCTAACGGCGTCTTCGCTCGGAGTGGGGATACGGGTCGGCTCCAAACCTCGCTCGGCCTCGGGAGCATGACAAGGTGCTGCGCGCGAATGCAGAGCCATCGATTCCGTGCAACCCCAGTTCTCTATGAACGGTTTCCCGTAAAGGGTCGCCAGGGAAGGCAGAACCGTTGACTCCACGTTTGCCGAAGGCTCTCCCGTACAAGATACCGCTGGCTTGCTTCAAATGCTGCAGGGCTTCGTAGTGAGGCATCCACGGTTCCCCGATTGAACTGGAGAGAAAGTCAGCTGAGAACGGGGAGAGGGCACGCACAAGAGTGGTCAAGGAAAGAAAAGATGGTGCGATTGAGGACATTGACAGATCGCTAAGGAAGACGGTCATCAAAGATGGTGGTTGAGGGAAAGAGGCGACGGGAATTGCCGAATTGTTTTGGCGGACTTTTGAATGTGGCTGACAGTGCGATGACGAAATTCAATTCAATTGACCTTTAGCTCCGAGCTCGAGGGCAGTGCATTGACTCTAAACATGTATAGTCGACCGTGTTTCCGGATTGCGGGAATTCTCTGGTCCACTGTACAAGTACCGCTGAAACGGTGCGCTTAACTATAAGCTTGAAAATGCGATATATAGTGAAGTGCTAACAAAAACACCACAACTAACAACCACACCACAAACTGCTATCACTCCCCAAAAGACAGCGTGCTCCCTTGGTGAGTTCGGGGTCCGAGTCGTAGTATGCGACTTAAACTGGTTTGAATCCCAATTGTGGACAACGAATCCTTCTCTACAAAACCAACACAACACTCCCCGCGGAGCCTCAGCCCTCAATAACTGCTAACACAAAGTCCCTGCGGCACCTCAACTATGCAGGATCTTGTACAAAACTATGCCCGCGGCCTTGATGAACCATCATGAACAAGGGTTTGGGTTTGGATACAAGACGAGAGGAATACTATTAGATAGTTTCGTCAACGTCAGGGCAGAGTTTGTAAAGGTTTCAACAGCAAATCCTCTAATTGAGGTCACAGATCCGGCTTTCAATCACTCTTACAACAAGCAACTCTCATTGTAGACCTTGGCTTAACCTGCCACAGGAACCTTTCGCTCTACTTCAAGGCTTAAGCACCTTGCTGGCGACCAAACTGATCTTCCTGTTGGTTACGGCGGGCAATATCAACCGTGGATGCAACTAGTGAAGCAGATGCGAAGCAACAAGCCCACTCAGGTAGGTAAACCTCTCTTTTATACGTGAAGACCGCCCGCAGGGTCAACAACGGTCAAACTAAATGACCTAGTCAAAGGCCCTTCGATTCAACAGTGTGGTTGCATCCGCAAGCTGCTAAAGACTGACAGACAAAGCCCAACACTTCTACTGTGGCAATAGCCAACTGCTTCACAACTCTTTTATACGTGAAGGCCACCCGCGGGCCAATTGAAGGGGCCGCGGCACCAACAACGCGAAACTTAATCACACAACTCTGACTAAACTCTAGAGCCAACAACCAAGTCTCTATTAAAGAACAACTACAACAGAGATAGAACTAATCTCCGCAAAGCTGACCTGAGAACAACCACAACAGTAGAGCTGTGCCGTAGTCTGAGAATGACCGAGGCAATGTATGCGCTGCGATCTATCCTGAGAACAACTGCTACAACGTCTGCCGAGGTGAACTGGCCTTCCGCGGGGTCCTCGAGCCCTATTTATACTACTAGAATATAGATTTACATGTGAAAAACAGAGAGTGAAAACAAAAGCAAACAAAAGATGTCCATGCGTATCTGATGCGTCATCACAGGCCACGAGAAACCCTTCGCATGGTTCTCACGTCCTGATTTGGGTATATGATAGGTGCCGCGGGCTGCCGTCTGCAACCGCGGGCCTAGAACCTCTGGGCGTGGAGTTGAATCCACCCTCTAGGATAATACTGCTATTGTCAAAGGGAGCCTGCAGGTCCGTTACTTGTCGGTCTGTACCCACGATCCCACTCTAAACTCCGGTCCAATGGAATAAATCCCATTGCTCCACTCTGTGTGTCTCTGTTTGTCACTAGGGACGCGACGCGTCTCCCCACGTGTACTCTCTCTACATAGTTCTCCTCTGTAACTGCTTTCCGCTTGCTTCAGCATGGCCCGCGGGCCTTGCATTGACCCCGCGACCTAATGCCAGTCTGGAAGGACGGCCCGCGGCCTATGTAAACTGCCCGCGGCCGACTCCCTTAGCCTTCAATCCACTCGCTAGTACTCTGTAAGTCTCCAAAGACTTCCTCTGTGCAGTCGTTGGTCCTCTATTGTAGGATACAACTTCTGAATGATGACTTCTGGGGCTTTTGGGTATTTATCTCCTCTTTGTGTAAGAGCGACAGCCCGCGGAATACGCTAGACCTCGTCTATACACTACAATCAGCAGCTCGGAGCTCACTCTGACTCTCCTTTGTATCACCGAACAGAAGTCCAGAGTACTAGTGATAGTACTACTAGAAACTACCTTGCAACTCTTATAATATGTGTTTGTGAGCGCAAAAATAGCTAGATGACGCATACTTGGCGGTGTGCCGTCTCACCGCAGCTTGCCAGAAGGCTCGATTTCTACACGTTGCGTTGTTTTTCATATTGAAAGCAGTGGGAATTAACTGGATAGTCGCTGGGTATGGCTTGCGAAAAACACGGGGGACACGCTCAGAAGAAAGATGCGGTGCATTACACGTGATCGCAACACAACCGTGTTTGATGATTGACAGCCAGCTCAGAGTGTCTCTCTTTTTTTTTTTTTTTTTTTTTTTTTTTTTTTTTTGTATCATTGTTATTTGCCCTCTACCCTATGTGGTACGGTAGGCATACTTCTACACTTTACACGACTACTTCTAACTGAATCTACTGGACTAGATGGTGTAATCTCGAATCGGCGGCAGACTGTCGATCGCACCGCTGGGCGACGAAAGACGGCTCTTGTTCTTCCATTTCTGCATTTCCGCCCCGTGAACTCGAGTCCACTGTTTTCACCTAGTCAAGATTGTGCTGAGCCTAATGCTTAATTTCTGTGTACCGCTCATGTCATCGTCCGCTGCCATAACGTGAAACTTGAGCGCTGCACGACCTCCAGCTGCTTCAACTATACGTACAGTGTGCTCCTTTGCCTGTGCTTTGCATATATATTTGGAAATACACCACATAGTTTTTTTCCGGGACTGCTGGCACGCTTAACTTTCGCCTTCACCGTTTCGTCTCGTTCTTTTTTCAAGGCTTTAATGGAGGGGGTATGTATCGGAAAACTGCCAGCGATGGAAATATCACCCAGACCAATTAGCATAACTTTATCACCTAAATCTTCAGCCCGGACTATTACAGTCTCGCAAATGTGATGTATTAGTATTTCTCTTCATTGACATTAAAATTCTTTACCTGCTTTTAATCTCGAAAATACTGAGGCGTCGCTCTCAATTCCCGCCCCGTTGCGGTTTCACTGCATGACTCCACGACAACGAATGCAGTCTGAGAGCAACAGTCCTCCTCCTGGTCCGCGGAGGAAGCGACTAGAGTAAGTCCAAAAGAGATGTCAGCTATTGAAAAGACCAACGATAGGTTAGAGCTAACCCACCGGTCCAGGGCCCTAGAATCACATTAAAAGGGTTCATCTTGACTGAATCCCAGGTTCCCCTCTCCCACCGCCTGCGAACGATTGCAAATGTTGAGGTGCCGCCATTAAGCATGGTGAGTGGTATATCCAGCCGCCGAACGACCTTCAGGAGAAGGGGGGGCTACATCGGAGTTGGATGGAGGACGGCTTGCGAAAAGGTAGGTTTGTCTTTAACTTTCTTTCAGCAGTACCGTCCAGCGAACCCACACACACGCTCGATATTGTATCGCACAAGCCCACAGCGCCTAGCGGAGTGAACCAGCATGAAAGGACCCTGCGCAGAAAATAACAGGGCACGCCCCGCTGCGATTTCACTGCCAGGCTCAAGAGCCAAGAGCAATCGTGATGAAGCTGCGCTTGGCCCCGCGGTCGCAGCGATGACCCAGGGCCATTCAATCTCGGATCCTGCAAGTTCGTGGAAAGTCGGCCTGAGAGAATTTTTGTAAATAAGATGAGGAGTGAAACTGAGGTGCTTCGTACCCATGATGAACAATCAGTGAATGGGGGTGAAGGATGCTATTATTTGTTGAAGCGGGCTGGTCATGGTTCATGTGAAGGTTGAATCCGTGTCGCTTTGGTGGAAACCGAGTGTGGTATTTCCTCTCAGTGTAGCTGCCGACATCCCTCCCTGATGACGACCATAGGCACGATTCCGACCTCGGCTTGGCCTGAAACTAAATGATCGAGAAATTGGGAGGTCATTCTTGCGGCTCGTGCTTGACTTCTTTCCTCGTCGATCAAGATGATGGACTGTGCAAAAAGAAGTCTAAACTTGCGCATCCCGAATGGTGAGAGCGAATGTACAAGAAACGTGGCAGCTGGGGGTGTGTAGCTGAATGCTAAATGACGAGAAGGAACCCAAATTGCAGAGGAAGAGTCGGCGGAGAGGGTATCGTACTATCGCCGTGTCGGAGAGGAAGGTCAGGGACCGTATAGAAACGGTAGTGGAGAAATCATACAGCGGAATATGCTAAGAATACCAAGCGTTGAGACGTGAGTCTCGAGTATGATAGCAGACATGACTTCATATCAACCCGCAATTTTGATCAGAACCTTCTGAGATTTGAGATTAGGAAGGAACATAGGTATGGTTTATAGATAAAATTTTCATTTCAGAAAAAAAGGAGGTAACCCTAGCGTAGGGTTAAAAAGCGCGAAATTTTGGACAGAAAATTTAAAAATTCATTGTACCTATTTGGCCACCTTCCCCTTTCCCTTGGCCTGCCTGACCCTGGATGCCCACTGAGCCATTGCCTCTGCCTTTGCTTTCCATTCAATTATTGCAACATCCAAATCTTTTGCACGAACACCACGATGTGACCGGTATTTCTTGACAGCAAACTCAGCAATTGGTCCAGTGGCCCCAAGGCAATAGACACTAGCATAGCGATCCGCACGTCGATAGAATCGGCAGATGGTTGGAAGTGGGCATAGGCAAAGGCCCTCTGTGACAAGATCTTTGGCCTTTTGCCATGTTCCATTAGATCTTTCACGGAACCAGCGCTTTACCCAAGCCCAGAAATATTCAATTGGATTCATTTCTGGATGAAACTTGGGCAAGAAATGGCACACCATGCCAGGTTCGGCTTCAATTAGCTACAGTTTAAACATTGAATGAGCAACATTTAAATGAATGCATCAAAACTCACAAGCTCAAGCTGAGATTTTTCACGTGCAAAGTCAGACTGCAGTGACAGCAACCGCCGCATACAGCAATCCACAGGTCTTTCATTCTCCTCATCAGTGTCATTACCATCTTCACCAACCATATCTGCTTCTTCATCTGCTGATGCCCCTTCAATATGTGGTTTACGGGATTTTGAGGCCTTGCATGCCTTACAATCCCCAATCAATAGCTTGCCATTTCCATCCCTTGTGTAGCCACGCTCTGCAAGAATTATCTTCATGCCCTTTGGAAGTCCCTCGTACTGTTTATAAGGGTGATTGTTAGGCAGATTCTTGTCAAATGTCATCTTCTGAATTTTGCCGCCATGACCATGAGGGTTGTCAAGTGGAATTACTGTTTCCCGCATTTCAGGGACCTTCCCACCAGGGTTAACATTCATTTTGGTGGCAGTTAGAGCATCAGCTGCAAGACTGCCATGTGCAGATGAGTTGTCAAAAACCCAGTGGATGACAGCTTTTGGGAAAAGGCGGCGTGCAATAAGGATTGCTTTGATAAACTGTACACAATTGCGATCAGATCAAATCTGGTCACATAAATGAACAGCTCACCTGTTCAATCATTTGCACCATATTCCAATAAGCATCACCGCCAGGTTTATTGTCCGGATAGATTATGGTGGTTGAGTCTGTGAACTTCAATCGCAACTCAGCAGCCATTTTCTCATTCTCCGCAATCATCTCATCAGTGAGAGCTAGGAGGCCGTAACGCTCGCATAAAAATGCAGACACCATAATGAGATGTCCACGACCTTTCTTTTTGAGGACCTGCTCGTCAGCCTTCAGCCAGTAGTGGTTGTTCTGATAGTCATTTGAGTGAAAGCTTGACTCATCATGAACAATGACGACATGCTCAAGTTCATCATCACTGAGCTCAGGCTGGACTTCTGCCATGTCTGGTTCTGCATATGAAGCTCGGAACGGCTCGAATGCCTCGAGCTCTGCAAGATATTCCTTGCGGCGCTTCTTGACATCCTTACGTTCATGCCCGTCCCAATAAACACCTTTCTGATGATGTTTGCGGCGATATCCGAGCTTCCAAAGCCATCGCTGGCAGTGCCGGACTGACACCATCTTCTTCTTGAGTGAAAGTGAGGGAAGTAAAGTCTCGTTGATGTGCCACTGCAACAATTTTGGGTTGACCTAAATTATATATTAGCAATTGCTGTGATCAGAGAATCAATTGAATTCATTAATTACAGTGCCAGGTTCCAATGTTCGAAGCCACCGTTGGACTCCCATAGAAAAACCTTCGTCATCAAGAAGGCCATTAGACTTCTCCCGCCGGCCTTGATGGCTGGGCTTCAGTGCTCCATTGACCTCAAAGAATCGAGCCTGGGCAGCAAGGACACGTTGAAATGCTGGGCCACGGCTGTGGTTTTGAGCAACACGGAGTGCAGCTCTCAGTCGTCCCATTCGGGGCATCCAGCGGTAGAAATCAACAAGAGCAGCAAATAATACTGTGCTGCGATAATCCTGCTGCTTTCGTGCAACCTTGAGACAATCTGTAGCAAGGGATTTCAGTTCATCAGGCTCTTGAGGAGCTGCGTCATCGAGCACATCCACCCATTCAGCAATATCATCAGCCTCAGCAATAGAGTCAATCGCAGCGTCACCATCTGCATGCCGAGCCTGTTCTTCAAGCTCATCAGGCTCCATCTCTACCTCATCTTCAATGTCTGAATCACTGGAAGATGAAGACTCTTCTTCCTCCTCGCGCAAAGCAATAGAAGCTGCCAGCAAGGGATTGTCACTGTCTGTTCTCGGCCGCTTTGAAGAACTGCCAGAGGGTGCAGAAATGATTTGAATGTCATCATGAACAGATGGTGCACGAGGCCTTTTCTTTGCAGCTGCCTTTGAAAACATGTCAAGGATGGTGGTTTGGCGTTCGGCTGGGGCTGGGGCAGGGGCAGAGTCAAGTGCATCCATGGCAGCCAGTTGCCGCTGGAATTCATCTTGTGAGATTTGGAGCAACCCGCCCTTGAAGTCATCTCAAAGCTTTTTCTTTTTCTCTTGAATCCGCCGTTTGGACAAGCCACCAACACCATAGGGACCTCGCTTTTGACCTGAGAATAATTGTGATTATTTCCTTCAGAAATTCCGTGCAGAAAACACACCCTTCTGATCCATGGGTCCTGCTTCTCGATGCTCAGCAGAGCGCATCTCTATCAATCGGTGCCTCGCAGCAGCCTTCTCCCTCTTTTCAGCATTTCTCTGCTCTCTTTCTTCATATGTCCACGGCACTGGTAGAGTCTCCCAGGCCTTGAGATAGTCGGCGTCGTCAATCTCTGATTCTGTATCAGTCTCCCAGATAGGCTCCTCCCCGCTGTCTGATTCGGATTGATTGTCGGGAAGGGAATGATTGGAAGTAAACATCCCACCAGCACCTCTCTGCTGGTGTGATGTGTTTCCAGTGACTCTGGGCATGGTGCAAAGGAATGAGCAAGGGACGAGCGGTAATCGATGAGATCGGTGGTGCTGCACTGCCACCGGTTACCACCGGCCCGGACCAAAAGCGCGAAATCCGTGTGAGCAAAAAGATATTTTTGATTTTCAAAGTTTTGGTCCGGGGGATGTTTAGACCTGCTTCCTATAGTACTATTTACACACTCTGTATCATAATAAGGTAAAAACTGAGTGACTAGTAAGGATTTCCTTAATGGGACTCAAACTTGTCACGAAGTTGTGTCCGCTATCATATGATATGCGCCGTCTTTTTTCAGATGTAAGAAGCCATCGAATGCTCCCGGGGTCGCGAGACCAGATGCAGAATAATGCGGGCTGTCGATTAGAGGACTTCTCGGATGACAATTAGCACTTGGGTTAAAGGAAAGAGTTAGGTACTGAAGATATGTATGAAGAAAAGACGGATTTCCGTTTGCGGAAGGCCGGCCTTGAGTTCGGTTGTTTGACAGGTAACGGGAGGAAAATTCAGAGTTCTCTGTCCCCACGTACAAAGTCGACCTGTGGTTGGATCTCGGTGCATCCGCCAGCCCTCCCGCCAGGACCGAGTCTGGACTGCAGCTTTCTGGAGGACTTGTCAATATTCGTGGATACGTCGTATCGACCAGTCATGCATTGGTTTCAACCCAGTACAGCAGAAACCAGGAGCTGAGCAGCCAGGAAAGCATCAGCGATGCAAGCGAGTCTATACCAGAAGAATGGGACTGATGCAATGGGACTCGGCTAAGAGTGGGAGGGATCACTGAGCCGATCACGGCGGCATCAAGCCATCAATCTCGGCGGCGAGAGCCGGCTGTAAGTATTTTAGATTAAAAATGGGTATTCAACGCTGTTTATAGGAAATATTAACTGCCGGGGGACGGTGTTCCCCCCCGGACCCCCCTCCTCTGGCCTGACGGCAAATCTCAGTAAGTATTTTCATTGTTTTCGCATTTTTTAGCTTATTCTCAGCATAAAAATTAATATAGCGCGGGGGAGACCCCCGCGGACCCCCCTGGCGCTCGCCACTTGGCCCACTGTGTGGAGCATCCGCTTGCCGCAGAGGTCCACTGCGTGGTGCTGAGCAGGGCGGGGTTTAAATCTACTTGATGCATAACGCATTCCGAGTCCCATTCTTAATGTTAAGCGACGTAAGCGAGGCTAGCCGAGGGAATACGCGAGTCCCATTCTTCCGAGTCCCATCCTTTTGGTCTACCCTCGATGCAAGTGGGTGAAGGAGAAGGAGTTTTTTGACAGCTGTCAAAGATTTGCGTTTCCTGAAAGGGAAAGTGTTGCGTGCAGTCGCCAACGTTTCTATAAGTCGTCTCAGCAATTGTAAGAAATCCACTAATTTAGGGACGAGTAGATAAAATAGAATGAAAGTGAAAGAATATTACTTATGGACTACAATGTACCTAGCATGCTTTTAGTTAGATCATCGCGCTTTCGCGCTCCCCGTAAGCCCGGACCCCACGACAAGGGAAGCATGCGTGCCCGGGATCTTGTTCAACCATAAAACCCAGAACAACAAAATATTTCCTCAACTCCCACCCGCCCTTCGACTTGGCGGAGGTTCGCGCTGGAAAGCAACTCATCCCTACAACTTCAGCGAGCACCTGACGATAACGCAACGGGTCCTAACGGCGTCTTCGCTCGGAGTGGGGATACGGGTCGTCCCCAAACTTCGCTCGGCCTCGGGAACGTATCAAGGCACTACACGCGGATGCAGGGTCATCTCGATCACAGTCAACCCCGGAACACCATTAAACAGTTGCCCACAAGGTCTGCTGGGGAAGCTATGTCGAGGACTCTACATCCACCGTAGGCTCTCCCGTACAAGATACCGCTGGCTCATCATATGCTGACGAGATTCGGAATGAGGCCTCCATGCTTGCCCGATACCTGAGAGAACGTGAGCTGGAAGCAGAGGATGGCCACGTACAAGGACGTTGGAAGTGCGAGGCGATGGTGGAGATGATGGTGGCTGGGAAGAAAGAGTGTGCGGCCATTGCCGAGACGCTTGCGGAATTTCAATGGACATTGTATTTGTCCTCACCAAATAAAATGTCTCCGAGTTCCGATAAAATTCTCTGCGGGTCTCTTCCGTGGGCAGTGCTTAGGCAGTGCTAATTCCAGAACGTGTGGAGTCGGCGGGCTTCGCCTGGGCTATGAAGCGCGGTAGCGCCGTCTTAGGAAGAGTAGGGACTCGGAGACTCTTGGAGGAGCAGATGACATTTTTTGTAAATCCCCAGTAATTTTGTGAAAGGAAGCACGCAGGGCTTCGCTTCCAATTTTGCAAAGTTCCTGAGGCACGAGTGGCTGACAACCCGACGCGTTGTTGACGCGCTGTTTGCTTGATGTGATATCGCCGACTCTTCGCACGCCAATCCCTCTTGATCCTTGCAATCTTGACTGGCTCAATCTGCAAGTAATTTACCCGTTGCTATTGAATGATTCTACCGTTTGTGTGTCAATTTTTGAAATGATATCTCGTTCAGACGGTCCTGCAGGCGACAATTGTCATTTTTGCCCTTCCCTACTAGTATTGCACCAAACTCGCGCGCCAATCTGCCTCCCTCCCCACTGCTGTCTCCGAGTACACCCGGCGCTACTCCTGCCAGCCTCCGTGGGGTTCGAAAGTGGTATCACTTTGTAAAGGAGCGCAATTTCGTCATGGTAGACGAATTTGACCCCGTCTTCGAGGATTTGCAGCCGTTTTGGAAGCTGGAGGGCAGCGGGGCGGAGATGAGGGGGGGGTGGCGGCGCTGGTGGGTGCGTTGCCGAGTATTGATTTGGTCCGGATTAGAGGAGAGAAGGCGGATATGACAGATGGAGGGGACGGGAGGTTTGAGGTCAGTGCGGGGGCAAATGGGTTCAAGGCGATGATGGGGCGGTTTGTGAAGAAGGTGAGTCGCATTTCTTATTTTCTTATTATATTTTTTGGGAGGGATATGCGCGATGAGGAATGCCTACGACACGCTTCGTCCAGCTCTACCTGTGCCATCCATGAGCGAGGGAACCTGCGCAACACGACCTTCCCTGGGTTGTCCCTGGCATTCAATTCTTCCCTCCCCCTCTCTTCTCCTTCTCTTCTCCTTCTTTTATCTTTCCCGTTTTACTAACTCCCGACTTCCCCGCACAGCTCCCCGACATGGATTTCTCCATCAATGCCAAAGCCGAAGGGCGCGTCGTCGTCCCCTGGGAGCACATCGCGTACCCCAACACGACGCAAGACGCCGCGACCGTCCTTCCGCCCTGACTGGGCCGGGCTGGGCTCAGTGTGGGACGCGTGGCGGAGGACGTGTGCGCCAACTCCACCCGCAAGGAGGCTTTACTAGTTAGTTGGGGAGCTTGCTCCCCGATTCTATCAAGGGATCCAATTTGCGGATGATGGGATCAATGAGCGAGGGAATTTTGTACGTATTTGGTTCAGAGGCTATGCCCCACTTTCCCATGAGCCAAAATTGAGTGAGAAAAGACAGAATGCGTGCCGAGCGCTGAGCGGTTTGAACTCACGACCATTTCTCGACAATTTTTTGTAGATGTTTGGCCTGTGGCTGTGATTTGACCTGTAAATTGGCAAGAAATCAAAGAATTGCGGCCTCCAAATGTGAAAACCAGATCTAAATCCAGATATGAAATCAAGATATGAAATCCAGTTATAAATCCAGATATAAAATCAGATATAAAATAATCTTGGTTGCCCCCATAATAAAGGACCATTGACCACTCCTTCCAGGTTCCTTCTCCTACTTTCCACTTCTCAAATGTGTGTTCACAGTCATTATACCTTTCTTCAGCTGATTTCTTCAGAAATAACTTTTTAGGCACAGGCTTCTGTTCATCTAGGGATACTTGGCAACAATTCTGGGACTCTTGGGCTATCTGGCTTGCTTCTAGGACTGTTTCTAGGACTCTTCAGGGTCACAGATTACAGGTCTTTGTTTGTTGTAGATCAAATTTACCCTCAGAATTGTCCTTCAGGTAGCTATTTTCACATAGAAATTTTGTAGTGATAGGAACTTAATGTATCCAGGATGGCCGGTGCTCCCAACCTAAATCCCATTGCTTATGGTGCAAAGAGAGCCCAAGAAAGAGCAGCTCGTCTCAAGGCCGAGACCGTTGCTTCTTCTCTGTGTTTGCCTACTGTCGATGAGGTGTTGTGTCGTAAATGGCCTGAACCCTTTCCAAAAACACCTGGAGGTGGTTGTATGTCAATTTTGTTCTACACAATACTGATGTTGCAACTAACAATTTTTTAGCCTGTCTGACTCCACTGTTAAATGATCACAATCTGGAGTCAGATGTTTGAATCAACCTTCCTGCTGTCGTATTTGTCCAGTGTGATGGATATTCAGGTACTTTGATTTTTTTTACCACTAGTTAGATGAGAGCTGATGTTCTAAAGGTCCTGACACACCAAGTTGGGATGGGATTGATCTCTCATGGGTTCCAATTGTCCCGGTAACTACAAGGTGGGATGATGGAACAGGAAAGTTACTGTCAAGAACACAGTTACCACTGACCTTGGCTTGGGCCATCACAATTCACAAGAGCCAAGGAATCACTCTGGAAAAAGCTACAATTGACATTGGCAGCAAGGATTTTTCATCGGGCCTTTCTTTTGTAGCAATATCTCAGGTCAAAAAACTTAGTGGTGTAGCTTTCTGAAAATCCTTTGGGTGGGCCCATCTACAAAAACCAGTTACAGAGTCAATGAAGATGCTAGAGGCAGATACTACCTGTAGGGCAGAATGTGGATTTGAATTAGATACTTATGGTACGGATCTTAGTGAATATGTATTTGTAGTTTAATTAGAAGACTCAGAATACACTGTAAAGCCCAATACTTGGAATAAGCAGCGAGCTCCCCTTAAGTATCCGGGCACCGGAATACAAAACATATTCCTTCCTTTCGTCTTGACTTCCCCCACATGATTCTGACGAGTTGAATAGTTCGGCCAGCGCGGGCGCGAGCGATGTTGGGGGTGGGAGAGATAGGTTGGCGGACGCGTAGAGGGGGTGCGCGCGGGAGCTTCCTCTGCGTCCGCCGACTCGTCTTCTCTTCTGTGGACTGTGAGGAGAACGACACCGTGAGGGTGGGGCCCGGGGCCGGCCTCAACGGGAACTGCGACAAATAAGGGTGGGGTGAAGGATAAGACGGGTAGGGCAAAGATAGGTACAGGCGGTAGAGGCCCCGGCGTCGGGACCAGCGCGGACTTTGCCTTCATTCCCGAGACGGCTGCGGGGGAGGTGGACTTCTGTGTGCAGCCCGCGGCGCATTATGAGCAGGGTGAGTACGGGTTTGTTGCTTTAGCCCGCCATATATCTCCACCTCCCACCCACACCTTTTCTCCCTCCCCTGCCCCCTGCCCTTCTCTTTCTCTCTATCTTACCGCTCTCTCTCGCTTTCCTTCGATATTACAACCCTTTCGCTCGCTACCACTTTGCTCCCGCTTTTCTCATCTTCGCCAAACCCGTCCCCTCTCACTTCGCGCTCGCTAATCCCTCCCCTTCCTCACTTCACGTTCGCTGACTCCTTTTCCTCAAACAGGCCACTCCTTCTCCGACTGGCACGTCCTCCCCGCGCTCGTCCCCGTCTTCTCGCCTGCGCACGCGGTTAGGCGACATCCGGGTGCCGAGCCATTATTACTATGGTTGGACGGAGAGGTGCGTTTTTTCCCATGTTTCTTATTATTTGTTTCGTTGTTGGGTGCCGTGTTTTTTTCTGAGACGCGCGCGATTTTTTCGAGTTCGAGCGAAAAGCAAAAGGGAAAGGAGACGCAGACACACCTTTGTCCCATTTTGAGACAAATCGAGATAGCGCTTTCCCCACTCCATTCTCTCCTACTTCTCTCTCTCGTTTCCCCGTTGGTATTCGGTCTCTTCTTTCCACCTTCGATCTTTCCTTTAATAATCATGAGGCCTACGCCTCTTGCTCGCTCTTTCCGTTCTCCTCTCTCCTACCCTTCTAAAATCCTCCCTTTCCCTTCTCAGCCCTCGTTTTGTCTTTTCTCTTCTCTACGCTCCCTTTCTCTTAGTTCACTCTTCTTTTTACTGTCGCGTTTATTCGCCGACTCAACTAACCCATCGCTTCGCCCGACAGATACACCGATCATGCCATTAATCTCCACACTCTCCTGGGACCGAAGATGTAACCCAATTTCATGCAAAAATTGTCCGTCCTTGAACCCCCTTGGTTAACTACCCATACTCACCCACCCTGCCGTCTCCAGCTTCCCTGCTCCGGCTCGGTGAAGCCTCAAGCAATCTCATCCACCATATCGCAACCTTCCCCAATGTCGGCCTTACATGCGCGGGAGGGGTCGTACCGCTACCGTATGGTGCTGGCGGCGAGCAGATATTCGTTAGGAATGCGTAGTTTTGGGCAGCAGCGCGTACTCGCGCTGTCCGAACATCCAGCTTAAAAGGCCAAGTTTCAAGACCAATCCCGCCATCCGGATGCTAATTCCCTGCTGATCAGCGGCACTATTGTCATCTCAACGATACCCCGCCACACCGCTCTCCTCTCTTCAAGAAACTTATAATCGCTTTATCAGGACATACTCGGGTCCGCAAGTCCTCGCCAGCCGGCCGCTGTATACCGCGGCTCTCAAGTATCAAGATCCTCGCGCACATTCCACGGCTTGGTGGCTCCTTGAGTCTTACTTTGGCCCGGGTTCTTGGAGCGCTAGCTTTAACAAAATTGCACCAACATCTCTCTCCGACTTCAATTTGAAATTCCACATTCTTGTCAAGCCATTCCAGCGCAACGTATTCTCTCCCTGTGTCGTCCTCCACCGTGAATGTCAGACGTGCTCCGAGTGGATTCGCATTCCGAAGCACGAGAAGGGCATACCGCTGCCCCCGTCTTCGCCTCTCACCTCCGGCCTCAAGGCTTTCTTCTCCGTGAAGATGCGCTGAAAACTAAGATGGTGTTTGTATTGTGGGTGCGCGCTCTCTTCCTTGTTTTGAAGCGACTAGGCCATTAATGTTTCCGCGCAGGATGGATGACGGCGGAGTTGGCGGGGAATCCAAGGGTGTCATTTTGTTTAAAGGATTCCTGGTATAGTGATGTCGGAGGTTGTTGGACGAATGGATGGACATGTCACAGACTTGGTATTTTTTCTCAGCTCATTTCTCGCGATCACTTCTCCCTCCGCCTTCAAACTTGACTGAGAAAAATCTCCTTGTATTGGTGCTATTTGCTGTACCTAATTACCACAAAGTGTACCGTCTTGCTGAATCCGATGGAAGCCTACTTTTCCCCCTTGAAATGTCTAGAAATGCGCGTTGTGAGCAAAGAGGATCGCACCATAGTCAAATCGAATGCTTACTTGTCATGTGTGCCTCAATAAACCTAGCTCAGGGAGAATGCAAGAATGAGCGAGCGCGATCTGCCGCGGATCCAGGGCCTGGTGCAAGCGGAAAGCTCATGAACCGTGCCAGGAGGCGTGGGGATTCTGCTGCAGTCAACGTTGATTAGAAAGGGCTTTGAGATCAATCGCGATATCCGTACCTTCAGCGACTGCTGAACGATGGACTGCCGTTTAGTGTCACAATCGAAGGCTACATGACACGAGGGCCTCGGTGAATGTTTGCATGTCCGCGATGCAGGCGAGGTATGAAGGGAAACGGAACGTAGGCGCCGGGTTTTCTGAGCTCGCGATTGGCGCATAGTGATGGATACTGCCGATGGAGCTGTGAGCCCTCCCTCTGCGCTGCGTCTCGTTCGTTGTCCGAGGGCCGGAAACTGTGCTCGAGCCCGCTGACGTTATATCTGTGCACCCCTCTGTGCATGCGAGAGCCGAGGGCGCGCGCATAGAGCGCATCTATGTGCCTGTTAACAATAATAAACCCCGGTAAGCAGGGATGCGCACCGCTTGCATGCGGGACCGCTGGTGTTTTCAGAATTGCATCGCCGGAAGAAACAGTCAGCAAAATGGTTTGAAATCCATTCCCTGAGGCACTCCATTCCGCCGACTGGATACTTGGTAGCTTTGACGCAGGGTGTCTTTAGGAATAACGGTAGAAACTCACTGAAAATAAAAAGATAATGTCGGAGGCGACGCGCACGTCCCTCTTCGCTGATGAGGAATCCTTGAGCCTTGAACGCTACGGTATTGTGCCGTTAGCTCGCGTTCAGAGCGACAAAGAAAAGGCAGACATACTGGGGAACGATGTACGCGTTCCTAGCGTACCGCCTCTCTGCATTCGCAGCCGCCAGATTTGTCGAGGACCTCTGAGTTACTTCACAGAGGCGAGACGCTCGATGCTGAGGACGACCAGCGGCAGATTTTCCTCCTAAAACGTGAATCGTTCTGCATCTTTCCTCTCAGCACCACTCGCATTTGTCGGCTCAGAAGGTGCCTATCAGAAAGAGACACGAAGAATTGGGTGTCGGAAGTAAGCAAGGGGAGCGTGGCGAGTGTAACCAGGATGAAATGAAGCGGGTGCCTAGCCGTTGCAGTGCAAGAGAGTGACGAGCGGAAGAGAAGAGCAAGAGCACTCCGGTTACTAAATTGGACCGAAGCGTAACTTCCTTATTGGGATAGGAGGTTGCGAATGTTGAGCGGGGAAGTGTACATACACGTTCGATGAGCGCAACCCAAATCTGAGAGCGGTACTCCCTCAAAATGGAGGAGCGGGATTCCCACACAGGTACGCTCATCCGAGCAGTTTATGCAATTAGAATTACCGACCTTACTGTACTATCTAAGGACTCGAGGACCGAATAAATCAGTTCGATTCCCCTCACTTGAGCCGTTCTTACATTGACTACCTAAAGACCTCTGCGACTCCGTAACCCATCTTTTCTTCAACATTGGGATATTCTTGGCTGCAGGGTGATCTGACACTGATTGGCGCCGCGAATTCTAAACCAACCCAAACGAGTAATTAACGACCCTGCAAAAAAAGCCATGATTCATTCTCTGATTCATCCTCGTCGTCACTGCTCCAACGTGAAGTCATCTCAACCCAGGTATAAATACACAGGCATTTTCGCGCAAAATCCCATCAACAGAAATCATGTCTTCCAACGATTCCACCAAGAACCCCAACCGCGTCGCTGCCGGCCTCAAGTCCACCCTCGCTCGCGACAACGTCTCCGACGAGGCCAAGGCCAGTGCTGCCCAGCGTCTTGAAGACATGGGCGTCGCGACCACCACCACCGATGACATCGACCAGCTTCACAATAGCTCCTCTCTCGGTACGATTGTTTCCCCTCTTTCTCGAAGGCGTATTTACTCAACCGAGTCAGGCGAACACAAAACCACTTCGACCGGTTTTTCGTCTTTCATACCGCACCATTTTCAATCTCACATCGTGCGTTAGATGACGAGCACGACGCCGAAGAGTACAACGACACCGATGAGCACAACGACACCGATGAGCATCGGACACGCGTTCTTGCTGGGTACAAGGCCGCGCTTCACAGTACGTTCCTTCTGCTCACGAGTTGCATGTTATTCATCATGTCTTCAGATCCCCGCGTCTCCGACGAGGCCAAGGAACATGCACGCGAATATTTGGAGGAACACGACACCCAGTAGATGCACCTCGATGCGTTTCATTTCATTTTCTTGGACCCAGTAGCAACTGCACACAAATAATGTAACATAGACTCGAAATTGAAACTTCAACTCAGCCGAGTTCATTCATCTCGCGCGAAAGCTCTAAGAAATCCGAAATGCGTCAACATAATGGCCGCGGATGGCGGCATGCCCGAGACTTGTGCTTGCTTCAGAGTGGCTCTGATTAGGCGGCGGACGACGATGTAGAGGGGAACTTGTTAACGAACCAGGGAGGCAGTGCCGCGACCAAGCCGCGACCAAGCCACGACGCTGAATCGCTCACAAGTGCAGCCGGGGCACCAAGCTAATCATGTCGGACAGCCAAGCGCTCTGGTCTTGCTCCTCAAATGGCTTCACGAACGCCTTTTTACTCTTACAAAGACCTTTTGAACCTCATGCAGCATGGTGGCCCAGTTGTCAGGACTCCTGATTGAATGCTGCCTACGATACGCTCTTGCTCGCTGAGGCGTCTTCGGCCTGGTTGGCCATTCGCTTGGTCGACGCACGCCGCTGTGCGCGCGCCGTTTTGAGGAATTTCAACGTGTCCAGAACAACAGGTCCAATGGCGCGGCATATATAATCCAAAATTGTCTACCCTCGAAGCCCGCAAATTTCATCAATCAAGTTTGCCAGCAAGAACGACCTCATTGTTCGTTACTTCCGTCTGCAATTCGATTCGGTCTTGGCAGCCTCGAGAGCTGCTGTCGCGGCCACGAGCAACTCGATTTCTTCTGCAACTTCTTTGAGCGTGTCTGGAGTAATTGCAGACATGGTCGCATATAGAGTTCCGTAGGCCTTGTTTGCACTGATCATCAATGCCGAGAAGTCCGAAGTTGAACCTCAACATTCCTCCTTCAACCCGCTTCGCCAAAAAAATGGTACAAATGTTGGAATTTGGGAAAGCTGTACAAGCTGTTGCGAGCTCACAGCTAACAGCAGTTACATTGATTTAATACTTAACAGCTTTATTCTGGGTATGTACCGGTTATACACAGCCTAGATACAGTAGAAGAGTATAAAGGTAGAGTAATTACAGCCATATACTCTACCGGATTGCAACGAGGTTCCCCAGTTGCAATCGTCCGGGGCTTACTTCAACAACAAAAGCCATTGCTGCTTCAGAAATCGAGGAAAGTAAATTTCCAGGTTTACACGTGATTCTTGTCTCAAACTTCTCTTCACGGCAAAGGTCAGCCACTCAACCGCTGGCAGCCCCTTCGCTTCTTTGCTCTCAACCACCATCTTCTCCCCGCTCGCGCAATTCCTTCTTTTCTTGTCCTTTCCCTTTGTTTTTTGCTCGCGGCTTCTCGAGTGAGTGCACAATCCGCAGAACATGAACTCATTCCACATACAGCTACTCGCGACCCAATCTCCACAGACGACCGGTGATGCTTGCAGGGCCTGATCTGAACTCCCTCAAAATTACACGCCCCATTTGGTTATCGGTCGGTATAGCATTTGTCGGCCGGATCGCATATGGGGTCCCTTCCTGGCAATCTGTTCTAGAACGCTGGGGAGGACGGCACTCTGTGTTACTCCGGTCGTGCGCTGCCCTGCCCATTTGTGGAATCGTGTGGTTATGGGCCAGATGGTAGGGCAGCAACCCTGCAACGCTGATTCCTCTCTAACTCGGCGCGCTCAACGGGTGGGAGTAGCGGGGCCGGGGGAGATTCTTGCGAGGGGCTGCGGAAGTTCTGTCGTCCTGATTTTTGTGGTTGAGAGGTCCCAGAGGAAGCCATGCTACGTTGTCGTCATCTCTGGGCTACGGTGCTTGCACCAACCAAACGCATGTGCACAATTTTTTATTTTTCTCTCGTTCACAAGTTTCAAACCCAAGCAACAGTGGATGAGGGACCAGGGACCCAAAGAGAAGAATTAAAAACTGATTTGGCGTGAGTGGAGAAAATTGGACGGTCCAGATGAATTTCAGACCTCGAGCCGCTTCCTCGACATTGAGATTTGGAGCAGGAAGGAAAAATTTGACTATCGATTCACGTTGGCGTGCATATATTGTACAATGCGTACCATTACATCCAGCATCCTTTATAGCCCAATTTGAATTTTGTTGCGCCTGAGACTAGAGTCGCCGGTCGTAGTGATAGATTTCCCTCGGATGTTTGAGGGTCCGAGGCGAATCGCGGCCAGCTTCAAGTTGACGTGGAAATTGGCGTGTTACGAATAAGCTGTCATCGCGAGGTAGAGATATCTGTATGAACAAGGAGGAAAGTATATTTTAAAGACTGTAACTTACGGTTCGCACGCAATTATAAGCCTTGTGGAACAAAGAATGGTTGCGGTTGTGGAGGAGATGCATACGGTCGTCCGCTGCCGTGCACATCTTCTTTCCTGGTTTTAAGCGACCGTTTTAGGTTGGGGGTCCTCTTGCGCCTGTACAAAGTGCGGACTCGAAGCCAAAAAGGATTAGGTAGCAAGATGCACAGCTGAATGTGGCCCTTGAGACCATTCTACGCTGCCGAGAACGCTGCAGATTCGGGGTATCTTGGAGTGAATGAGTCTTGGGTCTGTGAAAATGGTGTCATGTATGCCGAGAAGTCCTGAAGCCGCTTTGGGAGATTGAATTTGGGATTAGCTGGCGGAAAAATCTCCCAGGCTTGGACGCTAATACGAGTACTCTTGAGTTTACCAGAGCATCGTCATAGTATGGGGCAACCAGAGACAGTGACCGATGGTGCTGAAATTTTATCGAATCGATCGCTCGAGCTCGGGCTTGGTGGCCGTAGCGGCGGATTGATGGATTGAGATATAGAGGAGATGTTAGAGGACAACATCTGCACCGGCCCTGGGCGCAACTAGACTGGAAGGTTTGGCAAGCGACTCTCTGGCTAAGAGCAGAGGGGTATCTTCGTTGCTATTGTTTCAAAGCCCCAATGGAGAAAGATGTCGGCTTGGCCCCTCTGTCCTCCTCCCCCCGTTTGGCAACTTCCTCCTCGCACTTTCGTGTCAGTCGAACTTCACCTTGATGAAGAGTCCTCCGTTGCAGGAGTCGGCGTCTTCCGACCGACAGAGACGCTGCTGCGCGACTCGGAAAACGTAGATCGGAATCCAGTAAGTTTAGGGACCGGCAATTTTCATCTTTCTCATCCGCCCAGGAAATCCCCAAGGCGCACCCACCGCTAAAAGTCTTTAGGGATTGTGTTGGCCTCCAAAGCACCGAAATTGTTAACGACCGTGAGTTGTTACTTAGCAGCCCGACTCGGAGTACTAGTCTGATTCCGTTCAAGAATGGATGCTGATGAGAATGCAAGAGCAAAATAGATCGAGAGAGAAGGGGCAGGGCAAAAGGGTAGGTACGTCTGATTTTTTTACTTGATTCCAAGATGAGTACTCCCAAGCATCAGATATGCGTGCGCTTCATCTCAGCCGTACTGCCGACTGAAACAGCATTGCAGACAACTCGATATTCATAACGGAGGAAGACGAAACCAAGTTGGCTCTTTCGCTTCGGATTTCATTCGATGAGTTACCAGAAACACGCCATTCAATGTGAGTGGAGACCAGACGAGGAAGCAAAGTCAACAGATATCGATCCATTTCCCCTTCAGCCCAAGCATTTGGAATTCAAATCACAGTGAGAAAAGGGCGACACCGACACGACATAGCTTAAGAGTCACGGTGTTTGTTTGGTTCATTAACTTTGAACCGCAACCCCGACATGGTCTAAATGTACGTGACTCCAATTCAACAGAAAGCGCAGATCGTTAACAAGCAAGCAGTCGGGCATGGAGAGCCAACCAAAAAGCGGTGCCGATTTGTCGAGGCCAGTTGCCGACTTTCTGGACGCCTTTCATGCGCGCGACGAGGCGGAAAAGGAAGTCTCTGCAGAAAACCAGAGGTTGAAAGAACGGAAGGCTCGGCTCAAACGAAAGTGGGCAGCGGTTGAAGGCGAGCAGCATCAAATGCCACAGAGTATGTGTTTCCTTTACAAACTTGTCCCCGTTGCAACGTATCCACTCTGCCCAATCAGACACGAGAGTCACCAGATCCACTAGCCGCGCTAACTCGGGTGGGCCAGCCCACGGGGAGACTCGATCTACTAGTATTGCTAAAGGAAAGCAAAAGGGTGAGTGATTTAAAAAATGCTCTGCATGAGGCGTTCTTTACAAAATCTGACTCAGTTTTCCGTGAAGTCCATGTAGTGGTTCCACGACTTAGAGCTTCGCGCAAGATCTCCACGCGCGTAGCTGAGATCGAAGTGACCGATGGTACAGGCGACAGCGACAGAGACGAAGACGACGCTGATTCGCATGTAGGATCGCGACAGGGCCCTTTAAACGATGCTGCCCTTTTGTACAACGGGATGATTACAGATGAAAACAACGTTCACCCAACTCCTCAGCCACGAGACACGCGCGCGCCGTGGTGCTGTATCCCCGGAATCGAGCCTGAGCCAGGGAGGATCGTTGGAGGCTGTGACGCCTACAAACCCATAAATTTCTCCGCTCTCCCGGTGCGGCTGCGCCCGCGACCATGCACGCGAATCAATTCTACGCCTGAGACGACAGATACGAGAATACAGGCCAACGGCTCTAGCTTCACATACCAAAACATGCCTCCGCGCCTCTCCAAGCGCCGCCGAACTGATTTGGGACTTCCCACGTCCAGCGCTGCGCAGAGTGCTTCTGCTGTTCTCCGTAATACCTTCATGGGTCAAGCACCAACTGCAAGTGAATCTATCAGTTCATCTCCGTCCCATTCTATTCTCCGCGACGTTGCGCCTTTCTCCGTCGCCCACCTTCCCCTTGCTCATGCTCCCAATCCCTTTAACAGTCACCCTCGATGCTGTCCAGAGCCCGATGCCCCCCCGTTCATGGAATTCGTCTGCCAAGCCTGCAAGTCTATCGTCAGCGATAAGCCGCCTGCGGTGGAGCTCCCCGTGCAGCAGGATGAGAAGGCTGCGGCGGTACCTTTGGGAGTCACGCCTGTGGTGGCTCCTGACTCCTCTGCACTTTTTGTTACTGCTGGAGTGACCGTAGATCTGGTGGAAGGCGGTTGGTCGGTGTCTAACGAACTCGAGCTCCAGGCCAGTGGAAATGCAAAATCGGCGCCCGGGTCCTCTATGGATGTGCCCATTCATAACGCAGGGGACGTTGACATGCAGCTCGATGTCGCCGTGGCGAAATTGTCTTTCGTGTCGATAGTCGACACCCCAAATGCAACGGCTCTTTCTTCAGCGGAGACTGTGTCGCCCATGGTCCGGGAGGAGATCGACATGCAGCCCGTTTTCGCTATGTCGCCCGACACCATGATGGCGGATTCTGCCATGGACGTGTCTACATCAGTCATTCGATCCGCCTCCAATATGGGACCACATCCTCAGTCTCCCGCGGTTGCAAATCGGGGTGAACTGGAAGAAGACGAGCTGGAAGAGGGGGAGTTGAAGGACGATGGGTCCTACGCTCCGAGTCCACCATCAGCCCCGTCGTCGGTATTGGCGTCGCTGAAGAGGCTCACAATGCATGACGCTGAGGACGACAACACTCCTTTCCCCAAATGGCTGTACCTGCTCACTCCAACCCCGCCACCGGCCCAGTGTCTGTCTCCGCCGTTGCCCATGCCTGCTCCGCCTCCCAGTTTCTACAACCGGATTTCTCGATGGCAAGATGGTTCCCTCACGACCACAATGCTTTCGACTACCTCCCGTGCCCTCGATATGGGCACAGAATCCTTGCCGCATTCCTCTATGCGAAACTCTGTGTTATCTTCTGCCAGTAGGTCGAGTACTCAGCTCGATACAAATCAGTCCGCGCGAGGCACTTCAGTCACTACCTCCTTATCCCAGCCGCTGCGAGCGCGTGCACGGAAGAAGAAGAAGACGGGGCGTCAACGAGGGTCTAGAGGGAGACGGGCGGCCCAGCAACGCAAGGCTCAAGAAGGACAAGCATGAAGACGAGGAATCCCTCGTAGACGATTAGATCGTGTCTTCAGTTGCCGCTCACCTCGTTCCTTAACTGTCAACTGCGTGTTCTTGATCGACGTTGGTTCATTGTGCCCGATCGCCATGAAGCTCCTCCGAGAGCTTTGCGCATCTCAAATCCCTGCTCTCCGGTAGGGATAACTTTCAATTTCGTGATTCGTCGCCCCGCGACGCGAACTGCCGAGAAGCTACAGAGAATCTGAGTGGTCTGGATGTGTAGACTACTATCGTGATCCCACCTTCGTCCCTTGATTCCCGCTATCTTGCTGCTTTCATGACGCTTTGTTTTCTTGCTATCAATTGTACTATCTTAACTTGGACATACCAGCATACCAGCGTATATTAATTGTGGATAAAAAGACTTTGCTATTTTTGGTATCAACAAGTCTTCGTTCCATAGTCTGTAGCGTATTGTTTATCCAAAATTTCTACGTAGATCACCTGGGGAGAAGTCGCGCATATCGTCGCGCGCCGCAATGGCGCCCCCTTGCGAGCTATTTGCGAGGGATTCAAAATTAGTGTATTGAGGACTGTGCGGCGTCACCTTTAGAAAAGTTGAATGAACAGAAATTTCAACAGTCATTTCGAGCTTGTGACAAGTTGCGACACGTCGTTTCAACTTCAACCACAGTCTTGTCCACGCAACTCCTATTCCCGTCCATCCCTTGACGACTTTACGACTCGCAATGACATCCACTCTTTTGCTCAGTCTTCAAGCACAAATCCAGGCCTACAGATCCTCCTTTAAATTCAATCCCCGGGATGCAAAAGCTCTGGTCAATGTTAAGGCCACAACGAGGAAGCGATTGGTTGCGTGTGGACGGATATACGGCGAAATGGCTCTGCTGGATCTCTTGCTGCAGGAAATTCCTGCCGCTCAATACCCGGCGATTCAATCGCATCTGTTGGTCAGTAGTGATTTTTTTTTTTTTCCTGCAGGAGTATGCGAGATTGTGACTGCGGTGTTCAGATGCTCTCAATTCCTATCCGCGGCATCACTACTCTCTCGTCCCATGCTAGCCTCAATTCCCATCTAGGTTTGATCGCGGACTGGGGTTATGGCCACGTTTACGATTTCCTCAAGAGTCCCCTCGCCCCTGTTTTTAACATGGTGCGAAAAGCGGAGATCGAAATGGGTCGTCTGGAACCGTTGTAAGATCAATACTTTCTCAATGTTCCTTCTCTGATTCTAAGGACCACAGATCTCCTCACCCAGCAGTCGTCGGGCTCTTCCCCGAGACTCCCGTCAGGAACCTTCTCACAAGGCTGCGGACAGTTACGGACGATCAGGTAGACTTATTACTTACCACTGCGATGCATTTCTAATTATTGTCGTTCAACAGCTCAACCGACCGACTTTAATGTCGTCTCTCAGGTACGGTGTTTTTGATTGGGAAGACCCGCTGTTACTGAATTTCTTTGCAGGCCAGTTATTACACCGAGTGGTAAGGCTATCAGTAAGCTGCAGCCCGTGGATCGACAGCACCACTTCCTGGAGGCTATCAAAAAACGAACGGAAACGTGCCGGCTTTCCTCCGTCATATCTGGGTTGCAGAGACGCTGACGGATGGGTATTACCCATGTGGCCTACCTGCACTCACGGACGACGCGTGGGCCTCACTCTTGTGTGCAGAGCCGACATCCGAGGAATATTATGTCTGTCTCGGGAGGGCCATCCTGTCTGTCGGGATCTGGGAGCTGGTTACTGAGCATGGGAGTCTCGGCGAAGAGCCGAATGTTCAGGACATTTTCGTAAGTTCTTCCTGGAATAAAATTGAACGTGCCTACTAAATTTCGAGCCCAGGCGATAATTGGGACGATCATCTCAGATGACGCCTTACTGGAACTCATGTTTCGCCTTGGTATCTATCAAGACACTCCAGATATCCCCTTTACTGGGATGACTGCAGAAACAGCACCACATCCTGCGAGAGCACTGCACCTATTCTTTGCAGCCGCATATGTGACTTCACCTATTTCAAAGCCATTCCACGACGTCAAAAACGCTATGAAAAACGTGTGGAGCACAACCGTGACAGTCCTCGTTGAAGCATATGTCTTCTTGAAGTACGTTTCCTGGTTTCTCAATATGCAAAATACTGAGTACCTGCCAGAAAGCACAATCCACCTGCAGCTAAGGTGGAGTCACCGAAGAAGCACAGAAAGGGTATGTTTTATTTCAATCTTCTCAATTCCCATATTAATCTATTCTTTTGTACAGTCCTTGGCGACATACAAGGTAAGTCAATTTTGCAAGAGTCCAAAATGAATACATTCGAAGCTAAATGCATTATTCAGCCCCAATTAACAGAAAGCCGGTCCCAGCGAGCCACAAAATTCGTACGCAATTCCTTTTCTGACATCTTATCCGGGCCTGTGACATTTATACCCTATAGAAACTTCGCAGGTTGCGGCCCCACCAATCGCGAACTCCGACTCGAGGGCCGGGAGGACATCCATTCCAAAAATTGTCACCGTCGGTATGCAGGTTATGCCCCTTCTCTGAACTCAGCGGTTGACACATCAGCAGGGAAGCGGCGCGACAAGGAAGATAACGGGCTTCCGGACTTTCTCAACACCAGGGTTTCTGCTCTCCCGGCCCGCCCACCAAAATCCTCCCCTGCCGTCAAGACCAAATTGTCTCCATCCAAGACTCAGACATCCGCTGCCTCCCCCTCCACCAGCAGGTCCTCCGCCGCACCTTCCTTCGCGTCTGGTAAAGCAGGCCATTCCTATGCTTTGAGGAAGACCACATCCTCTCGTTGTTGAGCAACCATCTTACGACCCTCGCTTCTGCCCAATCGGACCCATCTCTCTTTCTCATTGACCACGAACTTTTCACGATCATGTCTTTATTCCACGTATAATCACGAGTGATTCGCTTCATAGTTATAGACTTTATAGACTTATAGTTTACCATTGCATATAGTTGTTTTTTACCGCTCGCTACCCGAGATCCATCTCTCATGTTTAATCATATGCATATTAATTTCGCAGATAATTCATTTGATGCTTGGAATGAATCTTGCTCGAGTCGATGAGCCGGGCCTTGACAAATTTTGGAACGACGCGAACGCAAGAAGGTTTTTTATTCAGTCAGTACATCAATACAGGGGCAAGGTAAAAGTCAGAGGTGTCGTCGGTCAAGTGTTCATGCGGGGGAAAAAGAAATTGCAAAGGAGAAGATCCACAGTCAGTAGAGCTCGGAGTGCGGATGCAGGGCCAATGCTTCGAATATCACGGATAGAGCATCATGACTCCTTGCAGCCGCTGGTCGAGATTCGGCGATGTAGACGCGAAAGCAACCGTAGAAGAAGGTCACTAAGAAGTTGCCCTTATCGGTAGATTAAGCCGTCGAAAAGGGCCCAACCTCCAAACTGGCGGTCACCACACGAAGGAATTTGCGACCGCGACTTCTCTTCAAAGGACGCAAACGTTCCGAAGACCGTTCTCCGATGGGCCGAAGTTAACAGGCACGGCCTTCAATGACAGCGAAGCATGGGGATAGAGAACTTTGCTGGGCTTCAGTCCGTTGCTTGATCCATCGACAAAGGGAGGCGAGCCTGGAGGATTGCCTGCCAGTGTTCGACGAGCACCGAATGATGAATCCAGGTGATGTTCAATGGACCTTTAGGCTGAGATAAACTGGGGAAGAACGTTAGAGCCTGAGTGGGGTGTAATTTGCCGGTGTCGATGGTTGGAAGCACTTTAGTGAGTAGGAGGAGCGAATTGTGGGTTCGACGCAGCCGCAGCAAAGAGTGTCCTGAGAACAGGTCGACAAGGAGGCCGGTTCAGGAGGGGGAGCTGCACTGCACCAGCCTGAGGCTTGAGGGCTTCCGGGAGTTCGAAAAAGTAGAAGTGCACAGAGGTCGATGTCATCGAGTATTTTCGAATACAGAAAGATAACAGTCGGGCCTGCGAATTGGGTCTTTTCGTAGAAGGGAAAGGTCGAGATAACTCGGTGGCAGTCCACCGACAAGTGTTGACCAGCGCTCGAACGCCGTGCAGCGTGAGAATTGAAGAAGCGCGATAACAAAATCGTCAACCTACACTGACCATGGTGGTAGCATAACACTTGCTGCCAATTATTGGGTTTCAGTAGCTTGACGTGCTGGACCTCTTACACCAGCGATGTACCAATGCCAAGTTTACAAGACAGTTATGCTCGGACGGGTCGGGCATCAAATCATCTTGGGCTCGCAAGGCTCCACATCGCGTCTAGCCGATGAACATTGGCCGCTTGGATGGATCTATGGCACCGAGTCAGCCCTGTCAAGCGCTTGGTCGAAGAGAGACAAATTTTCTAGCTTGACAGCCTTAAGCACCGTCGGGGTCTTTCAGCCTTCGAGGACTTTCATGCTAGCAAATCTTTCGAAAATCCACTCACCCCAGAAAAAGAAGAGTATGGGATCCCGGCTGCCCTCCCAAGCGTGTTTGAAAGCCTCGTCGATTCCCTACCGCAAATCACCATCCACGTCCCCTCAATCCCCTGCTGCTTAACACGAACCTCGACCGAACCCGTCCAGCTCCCGTTCGAAGGACGAAAGGACCCCTCAAGCGTCAAGATAGACCTCTGGATGTTCGCTCATGCTACCCAGTGCCCACTCACCTTGACTGAATGCTCGTAGAACGCGGCCTGAGGGTACGGTAGGGTCGTTACTCGAAGCCAGTTTGCAAAACAGAGACGTCGACGATTATGTGCAGTAGCGGGCTTCGGTGGCAGAGAAAGAGGAGGTACCGACGTCTCGGGTCACGGCGATGTTTCAAATATGTGTGCTCCCCGTCGGCCGTCGACTTCACCTTTCCCTCCTCGAATGCCCCGACTGCCTGGCACAAGTTCTTCAAGTGGCTCACGCTCAGCAAACTCTCACTGCGTGAGTGGATACTAAGGAGGCGGACGCACTGCCTGGACAGCTGCATTCTTTACTTCAAGCCCGCCAGTGGAATGCATCTTCAAATTCATGTCGTCCGCCTTCACCTTTTCGAACTTGGTTTATGCGATAGTCTTTGCAATGGTGGCCTCGTCGTCAAATCGCGTGTCCTGTACAGTGCGTTCACTGTGCGTTCCTCCGTACCCTTTGCACTAACCGATATCAGCTTCAAGAACTTTGCGTCTCCATTGAGGTAGCGCACACCGCCTCATTGACAAGTTATCCGGCAACCCAAGACAGCACTCTGCACTATCGGCCAAGTCCATTATGGTGATATTGCGCCTCGATGTATGTGACAACATGGCCTGCTTTTTAATACCTAGTTGGATCTCCATCCCTGCATCTCCCACCTGAGTTAGATCAAGATCTCCGCGTACATTACCACTGGACGGCCCTGCAGAACCAAACGATGCACTTTCTTTGTTGGCCTGACTCGGAGACCAACATTGAAGACCTCGTTCACTTATCAGTCACCTCCACCCGCTGCAAAACACCCTGGGCGCTAGTGGATCCGGACGAATTGCATGCCGACGGAGAACCAGCACGTTGTCGCTCACTTTCAACGGTGCGCTTCGACCCATGCAAGCGGCTTGTCGTCGATGGCGATCCCGTACTCCTGCGCCGTAACATTCCAGGGGAAAGCGTGAGGCTCTCGGCGACGAGATCTTTACTTCCCTGCGGGCACTTGCATTGTCAAGAACAGTGCGAGCTTCATTTGGATACCGTCCTTGTGCGAGTCCGCTATCCGGTCGGCCTTCATTGTGCGCAACACGGAGGTCTTCGGCACGCCGTGCGGACCGACAAACGGTGTATCTTCGCGTTCCCACTGCGCTCAGAGTTAGGTCTACTATCTACCTTGCTGTCTTGTGGACCGTGGTCGTATACCATTAATGAGATTTCTTTGGACTCGAATCTCCAAACCAATATACTGTCACGTACTTCAGAACGCAGCTCAAGATTTGAGTTTTTGAGTAGACTTCGGACGACGGAAGTTTCAGCTCGAGCGCTGATTCCATTTTCTACAGTTACGGTATACATCTATGTATCTATCAATAAGGCTATAACGACGATATCAAAAAATATAAGGCAATCTATTTAGGATGCCGTTTGGGTTCGGGTCATGGTCGTCGCAGTTTCATGGTAAAAAAGAGAAAGAGCCCGCTTTGGTTGACGTCGAGAGTCGTTCAGCGGAAGCTGCGCCAAATGGTCGTGTTGTGCTCGTTTTGCAAAGAATGGACCCAGCCGCTTGGGGCGCGGTGAAGGACGGTGGCATGGAGGCCATGTCGATGGCGGGACAAGCATTTGTTTGAGGCTGCGGACAAAGGAAGTCAGGGCACAAAAGCAGAAGGAGATGGTTAAGACGAACTGGTGTCCAAGCTATAGGGGCTTTAACTGAACCTGGAATTACTAGCTCGGCTAGGAGGTGACTCTGCCCTGTCCTCAGAAGATCCAGAGGCTTCAAGGTAGACGAGGGAACGGCGGACGTGAAGGTCAGAAAGTAAGCCCGTATTGCTTATGTGAACCAGGAAGATGCGGCGGAAGTACACAGCCGATGCCGCAACGCTCGAAACGGGGGCGATGAACCTTAGGTCGATCTACCGGCTATGGCGTCCACGAATGAGGCCTTTGACACGATATCCCGGAGAGGGCCGAGCCTTTCTTGAAAGAGAGAGCGACACGGTGACCTTTATAAGCCATTCAATGGGCGATGGACATACGCAGCCGACTGCAGGCCACCGCCGCTCAAGCGCTCAAGACGGGCGCCCGTTAGACTCCTATTCGTGATACATCGGCGGGTCGGGTCGATCGGCATAATCTCGACCTGCTGCCACGTTGATCTCTGCAAGTTGTACTGTGACTAGGACTCCTGGCTTGAGTGCGTCGAGGCCGAGCTGAATGCGGCGAACAAGCGGTGCTTGCAGGAGCAACCGAGTGGCGCGGCGGACGTGGGAGTGAGCAAAAAACACCCTTTACTTGTGAAGGGGCCCAGGGGGACGGAAAGTATACAGCCATGGTGAATACTCGAATGCGGTGTCCTGCACGGCGAGATAGAATGAGCCCTCATGTACGCTACCGAGTGCGAGTCGAGGGACGCACGAGTGCTTGGCACGAACGAGATGCAGGTAGAGGCTCTGGCGTTGGAACGCTAGAGCCGACGAGGAGCGAATGCGGAGAATGAGATTTGCAAGGCTGGAGACCAGCGCTGTATGACCGCGAGGAGCCGCGCGCATAGAGGATCCAAATGCAGAAGACAAGGTGCGAGAGATAATACTGCAGGAGAAGAGTCATCAATACCAGATCACCGACAAAAATGAGTTGTGCTACCCACCGTGTGTGCGTGGGTACATGTAGAATGGCCCATTGTCAAAGTGATGGATGCAAGACATCCAGATGGAGGCTCAGGAAGGCGACTCCTGGCGCTGGTCGGGCGGGCAAGGACATCCGAGTTGTTCGATATCGGGGTCTGAGTTGGGGCAGGTGCGTATGGGTGAAGGAATGCCCGTACGCTGACCGAGTCCCAGGAAGAGCAGGAGATCTAAAAAGGCATGACTCCCTTTGAATCGAGGACTGCTTGACAGCATGGTTCCCCGGTAGAGTGGATGCGGGACGCGGGTGCGGAAAATGGAGTGCGATGAGATCGATGCTCGGTGACCTTGTGCGTGGTAATGGTAGTCGTTGGAGACGCAGAAGAAGGGCCGCCTTTCAGCTTTCCAGGCGAACTCAACGGCACGAAGAGGCTCTGCAGGCATGAAAGCGCGTTCTGCTCGACCCGGCGACAAGCGCGTCCTGAGTCTCGGGTCTCGGAAGGAGTTGGTAGGTAACGCGAGACGCCCAGTCCTCCACGAACAGCAAAAACCGCACAAGGCGAGATAGTTTTCGAGCTGGATAGAAAGCAATTATGAGAGTTCGAAAAAGAAAGTGAGCTAAAGCATACTTACTGCAGCGTCAAGTCCACCTTCCTCTTTCCGGCTGGCGACATACAAAACTCTCTTCACAACCCGTGCGAATGTAGATGCATCGATGGTATCGAAAGTCTGCAAAACATTGTCAGGTATTACGAAAAAAGAAAAGGATGAATAGAAAAGCACCCAGTGATAGTTCAAGTTGATTCCATTGTATTACTGCCTTCCCGATCTCCATTCTGTTGTTCCCCTGCATACAACATCTCTACGCGCATCTTGGCCACTCTTCAAGTGTAAACGGACGGTAACATCCCGACGATCGGAAATCTGCATTAGGAATACACCGTGAGCAAGCACGGAGGAAAGAAGGAAAGAGAAGTCGATACGTACGCACCTCAACAATCCCCATATGATTGAACCGATGTATCCCTCCAACTCTTCAACCGTTGGATCCTTCTCGCATCCAGGTCTAACACCCGGTGTATTCCTAGTTGTAGGCGATAGAACAGGATACGATGTGGCACAATGCACTGAAGGCGGGGGATGCGCGAGCTTTCTCGGGAATGTGGTGCTGCTGAACGCGTCGCGATCGCAATGTCGGCTGCCCACAAGTGTCCGCTGGCACCGTGATCGCCAATGCATTTTGAGCTCGTCTCTCTGAAGGCAGCGCCCTTGAAGGACTGTGGAGCTGCATAAAGGTCGCGAATGGCGTGCATACTTAAGTATCGCGCCAAGCTCCTTCTGCGCGTTAGATCAACGCGGGTCCCGAAGGGAGGTGGCAACAATAATGCGCTGAAGGCGGATGAGGGTGGAGACAGTGGCACGGCAGCACGGCAGCCGCAGCAGAGCGTGCGTGTGCTCGGTGGGACTGGACGCGGCGACGATGAAGGTCCTACACGGCATGGTCGATCTTCTAGGTCGGCACGAGTACGGTCAAGGCTCGTTCGTGCTCGGGGAACAGCTTCTCGCCGGAGGTGAGCAACATGCGTGCGGTCGCTGCTTTAGAAAAAAAAAAAGTCAGATGAATCAGTAAACCTCAGAGAGCGAGAAAAACATACCCAGGAAGCTATTATCCGAGAATAGACCGCGGAAAGCTGACCCGCGGGTATCGAAGTCGTCGCTCTGCGGACCACAAAATCTAGGGAACTTGCGTTTCGTGTTGTCGGTATGTCTGCCACTGCAGGACTAGAGCGGGCTCAAAGAGAGCACATCGGGAAGAATACGCAAAGAATATCTGCGGTAGACTCAGAGGAGCTCAGAGGTACTCCGCAAGACAACGCAGACGATGCTGGCAAGGTTTGGTTTTCGAGAGCGTTGTCAATGCCGAGCGGCCCGGTCTTCCCGCCAAGCCGACTTCGTCGAACGAAGTCATGCAACACAACATACACTTTCATTTTCTTCATTTCAGCACAATGGCACAAGATGATTGAAACTGGTCTCTGGGATACAGTACAAAGGAAATAAAATGATAATATTTGGACACAAAAACTGTAACTAGCATGCTTTTTGGTTGGATCGCGCTTTCGCGCTCACCGTAAGCCTGAGCCCCACGACAAGGGAAGCATGCGTGCCCAGGGCCTCGTTCAACCACAAAAACTAAAGCAACAAAAGATACCCTCGAGCACACCCGCCCGTCGAGTTGGCGGAGGTTCACGCCAGAAAACATCCCACCCTAACACCTTACTCAGCACCAAGCAATTACGAATGGGTCCAGTCGGCATCTCTGCTAGGAGAGAGGACTTATGCACCCGACCCCGAAGGGCCAGTGTAGCTGCCTCAAACTTCGCTCAGCCTCGGGAGCATTACAAGGCACTGCGCGCGAACATGGGGCCCCTGATCCCGGTCCTCCCCAGCTCCCTATAAAAGGTCGCCGTAGGAAGCCAGTGCCACTGACTCTACATCCACCGGAGGCTCTCCCGTACGTGGTACCACTTGCTCACCAAGCACTGAGGGGCTTCGGAATTGTAAGTGTCTCCGCGATCCCCATGCCAGAGAGGTCAGCCATGAACAGAAGGTGGAGCGTACGAGAGCAATAGTCAATAGAGGACGCGGAGGGAGTGAGAAAGAGTGAGATCGAGAGTGGGATGGTGGTGGTTGAGAAGAAAGAAACGACGGAAAGTGCCGAATGTTTGGCAGACTTTTAAGTTGGAAGCAACGGCTGACATCATAACAAAATTCAATTCAAGTCTCCGCCGACCTCCGAAAGCGGTGCGAGGCAGTGCCAGACAGTGCTGAGCTGTGCGAAGTTCTAGAAAATGTGGAGTATGGAATGCAAATCCGCCGGAGCTGCCAATGACTCCGTACAGTGAGAATTCAATTTTCTTTGAAGGTCGTTTGACTCGAAGAAAGTGCTCTAGTTTGGTGGTCTGTCTAAGAGTTCCGGGTGCGTTGTAAAGTCTTACAAGACGGCACAGAAAAATAAAGACGCGTCGGACGGGACTGAAACGTGACCGCGACATTCTTTCCACTCTGATTTAATCGAGTCTGATTCGACGACGAGTCAGTCTTTCTTGCAAAAACATTTTCGGAGCGAATGAATTTTAGTGACTCCAGGCTTATTTCTGTGGTAGACGCAGTACGAGTGGGGACACCGCGGGTTGCACTTTGAACTGCTCTCGAACGGTGGAATAAACGTTCTGTGTCGATCCCAGCAGTCTCTTCCCAAGAGCACAGGTACGCTAAAACGTTGTCCAAGTGACACAGAGAACGAAAAACGCGTCGGACGCGACTGAAACGTGACCGTAACATTATACTTCCCTTCCAAAGGGGATCTCAGTGAGAATCAGATTTGTCGCCTACAGGTTTCAAATTATACTTCTATAACTTGCTCGCAATTTGCTAATTCTGCGATGCAGCTCAATAGTTCGAAATGGTTCCAGAATTCATAGGCGTAGAATTGTGAGCAGGGCAGGAGGTATGTTACAAATGTACAAGTATCACCTAGAGATATACAAATCGAGTTTCAAGACGCTCGTCGTCCAACAAGGACCCTAGGATGGAAAATTACAATGCCTAAGATTGTTCAGCAAGACTATGAAGCATTTCACACTGCTTCAACTCACCTTTCTAGTCTATGATCGTCAAGCCCGCGCTTCGTGAAGATTCATCTTGAACCGTGGCATTCGAGGCAGGGTTTCTTGTCGTCCGCTTCTCTGACATCCGGAATCTTGTCTTTGTGTCTGTGAGAAAGCACACCGTGAGCAAAGAATGGGCTATGGAAGAATAAACACGCACTTCGCGAGGACGTGGGCATCGAGACCAATATCTTTAATCAATCTCTGGCAGTAGGAGTAGCGTACTTCATCTTTCCCGCCGCCGACAGCGTGTGCATGAGACATAGTATGTGTTATGATGGATGAACCTGGCGTGGAAGGACAGATGTGTAAATGAGCACAAAGGGAGGTATAGGGCTCAGTTTGAACGCGGAACGTATTTGTAGGTAAAGAGAGTCGAGGGAAGCTAGAATTTGAATGAGTGCATAAATTTTAATGTGAAATACCAGATACGAACCTGGATGTGGAGTGTATTCCTTTTGTGGCCTCGTCTCTCCCGTTTGACCTCTAGAGAACGAATATGAGAATAGGGCAAGGTCAAGAGAATGGGGCATACCTTGCCGGTTTTCCGTTTTGACTTTCCTCGTGGCATTTGTACGGTGATTTTTCGCAGGTTGGGAGACATTTGCGATCCGCCGGCGCTTGAACCTCGAGACTCGGAGGTGTCTGAAACTCAAATTGAGACGGAGCGAATTCATGGGGAGAAAAGAGGACGCGCCCGCTGAGCCCCTCGATTAGAGGAGAAAATAAGCTGGAGATCCACTCGTCAGCGGCCTCCTCCCCAGCGATCTGCCCATATGTTTCGAGAAAGATCTCGAAACCATTGCCGACCTCCTTGTCGAAGATGTGTACGTCGCGACTGTCGACCTCAAGCTTTGCAACAATGTCTTGAAGTGTCCGGTTCGACACAAGGGCGGATTTCGTCTGCTGTACATGTCATAGGTAAAGAAAGAAATGGGTGGGCGCAATTTGGGGGACCTACGCGGTGTTCCGAACGAGGGATGTCACGGAAGTGAGTTATCTGGAGCCGTGCGATAGCAGATCCAAGGCGTGAGTCGCCAAGGGTCTCCAGGCAGTGGAGGAAGTGAAGGTCCGGCGAGGAAAACAAAAAGCTGCGAACACCGGCGCACGACGGGGCGGCGGGGTGATAGTCGGCGGACTCGACCAGTGCGGTGAGCCGTTCCTGGTGTGAACACATAAACATGGTTTGGCGAGACGGGAGAAATACGCGGAGCCCGGCGAGATGGAGGGAGTTAATAGAGAAAGAGATAGAGCAACCCAGCACTTTAAATAGCGGGCTGGCGAGGTCGGAAGTGATCGAGAGTTGAACATCCAATAGGGGAGATCCCTTCGGATCTACATCCGTGAGGCAGCAAGACGAGCATTGGGAATTGAGTGACGTCCATTATCTCTTCATGCCGAAGGATACGCTCAGCGCTCGTTACTCACGGTTAGCGCGTTCCGAGCATGTCATTTGTCAATTGGAAAAAGCAGAGTAGGCTAGCAAGAGGGTATTGAGAAACCAGCCAGTCAGAGTCCGAGTTGAGCGCCATGGATGTCGTGGATGTAACCGTTGGTGGTGTAGGAGAGGAAGGAGGGCGTGAGAGCCACACACGGAACCACCATGTCGATTTCGGAAACTTGCTCAAACCACCTCGCTCCCGCTCAGCAACACGCAATACTCCCCAAGAGTGTCGACCCTAGAGTCGTCGCAACGCGTTGTCCTAGTGGTCGAGCCGAAAATGTGAAATATTGCACAAATCGTGAAAACTGGGACTCACTCGCGGAATCGCGTGGTGTCTCCTCCGCTCAACCCCAGCGACCCGCATCTCTCCACAAGAGTGTCGATCCAACGGTCGCATCGCGTGGCCCTGGCGGTCAAGTCAAACCTCTTCAAAGTTGCGCAAATCGCGAATTTTTGCATGCGTCCACGGGACTGTGTGACCATTGCCTTCTATGCTACCAAGCCACTGCTCCCAATGACGGAACCGTCGCAGCAGGCCACTGGACCTGCAAACTGTGCCAGGAATCGGGCAAAACTGGGGATCTTGCGGCGAGCCAACTTGCCGCCGTTGGTAACGAAATTTTTTCGTTCGCGCACGGACCACTGTCAGCACTCGGATCTTCCGGGTATCCAGCCGGGTCCTTCCGTAATCCCCAATCCGCTCACGTCTCAACCGCTGACAGGGGCCTCGCCGTTTTCATGCTCTCTTGTGTGTTGCTCGCAACGCTGTGCCCGGTCTTCAAGGGCTCTAGGCTCATGTCGCGCAAGCGTGGCATTACTTGGGCAGTGTATCTCCTCTCAGGGTGTCCCTCCCGCGCTTATAGTTCGGCGCTACAACATGACACCGCTTATGGCGGTAACCGCTGTTGGGCTACTTTGGAGAGTATCGCTACCGACTATGCGCGGACAGTCGCAACTGGGAATGGAGGAAACACGGCTTTAGGCAACGCTGACTCTGAATCAACACCAATGCGCCCGGACCGTGGTAGGGGTAACGGACCAAATCGCGACCTCGGTGATGGCAACTCGCGCCCGCCTCAGTCCAATGACACGCGCGCAAAGAATCGTACCGCCCAAAATCAGAGAAATGTCCTTAATTCATCTGTCAAAGTAATGTATTGGAATGTATTCCACAATTTCACCCTTAAACTTACAAGCCCGGAATTTTGCTCTTGGCTGCAACCGTATGATATAATGTTTTTTGCTGAAACGGACATGCTACCGGGGGAAGAACATGCCGCAGATGTACCTACTGGTTATAACTTAATCTCGCTCCCCCGAAAACCTCTACTGAACAATGCTCGGCGCGGCGGCGGTATCGCCTTGCTAATCCGCGACACATTTAAGTTCACAAAATCACCGCTGACTTCCCCAGATATCCTTGTCTTGGATATGGGCACTTTATGGCTGACTGGGGCATACATACCTCCCGAATCCTCTCGATGGGAAGGTTGGACCGATGTCCAGCCATTTCAGAAGTTGTGGGAAACAATTGCCATGTGCGCAAGAAATGAACTCAAACCGGTTGTTCTTTTAACGGATATTAATGCTCGAACCGGCTCGTTGCAAGCGTCAATCCGAGGACACGAGTGGGCTGAACTGTGGAAAAGGATTTCCGCCGACTCTGACGAAAAAATAAATGCACGCGGTAAAATGGTGATCGAAGAGTGCGACCTCTACGATCTGTGTATTCTCAATGGAACATCTCTTGAAACCTCAACTCCCGGGCGTTACACATCTCACCAAATCGCTGGAGAGTCAGTAATCGATTATGCCATAGTCTCCGCGAGTCTTTTGCCGCTGGTGCAAGCGTTTCATGTTGAATCCCCCACTGAAAAGGAAGTCGACGACTGGGCTGATCATTCGCGGATTTGTATCAGCTTCGATTCAAAAATATTTGAACAGACTCTCACTGCCACCGATGAAGAGGCCGAAGTTCCGAATTTTGCGGGGTCGGCTTACATTGATCAACTTTATCAAGAGACCATGGACGCAAAAGAGACGAACAATGAAGCACTAGAGTCGCTCTGGGGACCTATCCGGTACGAATCAGCACCAACTCACATATACATTGAAGGTGTTGGAGCAAAGGGATCAAAGAAAGGCCCGTCGGGAGCAGGTCTCTTCTATGGCACAGGTTCTTCCTTGAACTTGGGTGTCCGCGTCCCTGGTCCCGAACGTCTGACGGCAGATCGAGCACGACTCTTTGCAATTCATGAGGCAGTTCGAAGGGCTCCATCTGATCAAACCCTTCTCATATTTTGTACGTCGAAGATGATTATCCGACAACTTTGCTATTTCGCGGCGAAGAATATGGCGCTCGGCTGGCCCGGCAACAACGGAGATATTTATAAGTCCTTGGTGAAACTGCTCACTGCGCGTCACGCAGGGACGAGGTTTGTCTACATCGAGTCTAAGGAGGATAACCAAGCCAAACGTGACGCCTACGCTTTAGCAAAAAATGCTCGAAGTATACCTGGTCCCCAAGAATCATTTGATGCTACAATACCTAATCTGGCTCTCGAATCGAGTCCGGAATGCAACAAGGAGCATCACGATGTCCCCATCACGGCAAAACGCAAAGTATCTACGGCACTGGAAGAAACCTCCCCGGTTAAGCCTAAGCCATGGACCACGGGAGAGGATTCTCCAGAAAAGGACACAGGTCGGAGTCATCGTGGCCGTGCAAAAGTTCATGCTTTGCAATTTGCACTCCGGAGCGAGCTACTGGCATGCGATACACCGAAGAGTTTTTGGGATTTTGTGCGCAAACGTACCGACCCTCGCCCAAAGAAAGCAAAAGTTACGGTAATTGCGCTTTCTGCAGACTTCGAGACTAGGTTGAACTACCCAACGGCGGCACCCACGTCGTTCAACTCTGACCAACTCGCCTTCAATGCCCGAATAGCTAGAAATTTGCAACCGCCACCCGATTCATCTCCTCGCCAGTCATATACTCGAGACATAACCATCGAAGAAATTGAAGAAATGAAACGGCACATTATGGCGCATGGCCTTGACACTGCCATGGGTGTGGATGGGTTCTCCTACAAAGACTGCATGGCAATCCCTAATGAAAAGCTGCTGGAGTTTTTCCTATATTGCCTGAAAAATCAAGACATGCCGCGTTTTTGGCTAATGTCGCTGTTGATCGGTATTCTCAAGAAAGATAAAGACGCAACAGATCCATCAAGCTATCGCTTAATAGCACTAGAGTGCTGCATGCTCAAGATGTTAACGCTTATCATTGACCGAAGAATTCGCGAGGGCGCAAACGATATTGGTGCAATTCCCCACACACAGAATGGGTTTCAAGACAACCTCCGCACCAACGACAATGTCTTCGTGCTTCTGTGTCTCATTGACAAGGCCCATGCTCTCAATAAACCATTGTATGTTGCGTACCTAGACCTCAAAAATGCATTTCCTGGGACTGACCGATCAACTCTCTGGGTGAAACTCGCGACAATGGGTATTTCAGGCCCCATGATTGAATGGCTTAAAATTTTGTATGAACGCATCCGCTATCTGGTCCGACTCGACGGACAGTTCGCACCCGCCTTCAGGTCGCTGCTTGGAATTCTAACCGGGGATCCTGGTTCCCCTCATCTCTGGAATCTCTTCATGTCGGACTTCATTCTCGCATGCCATCCCGAAGATATTGAACTTAACGGCGTCCCAATCATAAACATCGAACATGCAGATGACATTCTAACTGCCTCTGGGGCTCCTTCAGGTTTTCAAAGTCACCTTAACGGCGCGCAGTCCTGGTCTAATAATAACGGTTGCGAAACCTCCATAGCAAAGTGCCTGTATCAAATATTCGGACCACGTCAGAAACACTATCCTTCATTCAATCTGGGTGGAAACACAATCAAGCAAGTGCAAAAAGCGTGTTACCTTGGAATCTGGTTAGAAACTGGCGCCAAATTCATCTGGAGGGAGCACTACAAAGTCAAGGCCAAAAAGGCAGCCACTGTTGCTAATGTTATCCTGGGCCTGGACCGTTTCGTGGGCCACCTCCCTGCATGGGATGCCAGGACTCTCTACATGGCACGAGTCGACCCGTACCTGACTTCTGGTTGTGATGTCTGTCTCGATATTGATCTCAAGAGTCTCAAGCTGTTGGAAAGGGTTCAACTCCGCTTCCTGAGACGGATGCTTGGTGTTGGTTCACGGAGCTTGCGAGCTGTGCTCTTCTCAGAAACCGGTATATGGCCAATTAAATATCGGAGAGTTTACCTTGCGCTAAAAAATCTATGTTACCTGCTCAAACTGGACCACAAAAGACCCGCATGGAATGGATTACAAGAATCACTCACGTTAGCCCGCGCAAAACAAATTTCGTGGATCAATGACTTACGCATTGTACTCTCCCGGCTGTATATCCCTGTGGAGTTCAACATACAACCAGAACTCGATGTCGCAACTGTAGAAATCGCCATGAGGGATGTAAAAAAGTCTATGGAAGCCTGGATTGACGACGAAATCGATTCCTCCTCCAGGGTGCGGGATCTCCTGCTTGGACGAGTCGAGAAAGACAAGGATACCGGTAAATTGGTGAAGAAAACGCTTGATTTCCGCCACTACCTGAGGATAAAACAACCAGAACATTGAAAGGCACTCACTAAGCTCATCCTCTCGAGTCACAGTCTTGCTGTGGAGCGTCGCCGGTGGAAAGAGCGTGGAAAGAATATCGTTCCCCGTCAGTGGAGGCTTTGCAGATTTTGCTACGTCCACGTCGAAGATCCGGCTCATGCCCTGTTTGTTTGCCAACATGATGAACTGAGGCAACCTCGACAAGAGTTCCTGGACAAGGTCGATGGAGAAATCCCGGGCTTTGTGCAACAATTCCCTGAAGCTCTGGAACTGTTTCGCGCGCTGCTTCCAAGAAGAGAGATCACACCGCTGCTAGGGAAGTTAGCCTATCACATTCTCAAAGTGTTCGATTCAACACCAATGCTTATCGTTGATGACCCCACACCCCACCCAACTCAATCCGTCGCCTGACAGATCCTGTTTTCCTCGTGTTTTCGATTTCCAATCCGCAATCCGCCACAAAAGTATCCCCGATGGGCCCAGCTCCGCCCATCATGATACGAAATTTTTTACCCTCTACTACGCACTCTCATCTTGTCGCGATGGATAATTCTGAGACCCAACGCCACAAACCGGTTCTCCTCTCTGTCTATGACCCTGGACCGGATGCTGCAACTAAGGCGCGCAGCCCTCCGCCGTCCCCGCATGTTCCATCTGTCCCAGCGCTGGGCGCGATTTCGGGCCAAAAATCCCTCAGCAGTGCTCAGGCAGCCGGTATCAAAGCTGTTGAACATATTCTTCTTGAAAATAACGGGGGGCTATCTTCAGGCACACTATTGCCTGCCTCCATTCCCAGACCCTCACCGTTGTCGATCAATGTGCAGATGGGGCCTGCTTCCAATTCGAGACCCATCACTCGCTCGAACACCGCTCCGGCGATAACACCCGATGCGTCATCTATTACCAGGGATGCTGGCTCAGCGGTGCCTCCGATGATAGTAAGAGGCCGGCGAGCGGCGGATCACAAACAGGTACATTGCCGTAGTTGTGAGTTGGTTATGACTCTGAGTCTAGACTTGAACTATTCCGCGGTGTAAGTCTCAAAGACAATTGTTTGATCAATCACCGCAGGCACGTCCTATTTATTGATTATCATAAATTGTGAAACAACGACTGGTTTGAGTCTACTCTGAGCCATGGTTTAAAACTTTTACATCGGCAACCACACAAAAATTACCTTGCCTGTCAAGGTTTTTGCATTGTCAGTGTCAAAATTGAAGCCTGATGGCGACTTGATCCGAGCGACTGAGCCTGGACCTTTTCGACATGTCCACAGAATGGAACTTCTGCATGTTCTCGTGGACTGACCGACTTAGCGACGTCTTGACACTTCTAGGATCTACACACATCAGAGAAAACACCCTTGCCAAGCTCATTTCTTAGAAGTCTTGACATTGGTGCAACTCAACATCTGAGAGTTCAAAGTGCTCCTAGGACTGTATATTTGGTTGATCCACAGGGAATATAATTACTATGCACACTGAATCACAGGAATCTAATATAAGCAAATCCAGGGCCCACTCTATCCTAGACTGGAATGCAAACATTCCACCTTTGACTGTTTACACATCGCTCAGCAGAGATATCACCATAGAAGCAAAGGTAACAGCCATCTAAGTGCATAAAGAAGGACATAGCTTCATCTTGTAAAACCTATTCCTACAAATTTCATGCAGCGTAAGTTGTTCAACACACAAATACTCCACTTAGGGAAAACAAAGCATCTAAAGGTTGCAAGTCCTCTCATTGTTCTGAACTTTCAAAGTTTTACCTATGTTGTACAAATACTATGACTCTAAAATAGAAACCTTGGTGCAGGCAAGGTCTGTACTGACACAGTCAGCACCTTCTAGTTCTAAACCCTCATCCAGAAGCTGTAACAGGTTTCTAGGACTTTGCGACATTTTTGAGGACACGCTGGAACAGTAATGAAGTTGTCTGTCTGATAAGGTCTGATGCTTACACGACTCGGAGGTGGGCGCTGTTGACATTTGAAAACCCCTCTGAAATTGATGCAACAGTTGGGGTTTTTATTTCATTGTGCTGGGTCTTGTAATGAGAAAATGCAAAAAAAGAATACGAAAAAAGCAAAGAGAATGAGAGGATTCAAGAGAACGCGGTGGGACCTTGAGTTGTAGTTGAACTGCTGTACAGAGATTAATCCAAACAATTTTAATTGGATTTGGAATAGATTAGATTAGTACATCAGCAGCTAAAATATGTATGAAGAAAACACAACACAGTGGGAGGTCATAAACATGAAACCTACACTTGCAATGCCCCAGAATCAACCCAGATAAAATGTACAATGTTGTAGAACACTACCATCACAACATGAAGGCTTAAGCAATGGTTTGGTGATGCATGCAAGGGTGTCACCTGGTGCTCCAGATATTGAGGTGTGCAAGCAGGCAAATGCAGGAGCACAAAAAAGCTTGCTATTGTGCCAAGGATACTGGAATGCATTGTAAGCACAGACGTAAAGCTGTTGAGGCAAGCAGCCCAAATTTGAGGCCAGGTCATGTTGTCCATATGTCGATGTATACACATTGAAAACAGGATCATCATGTGGGTATGGCACTGGAGCACTGGCCCCTTGATCCACTGTTGCAACTGTGGATGTCAACATTCAGTTCCAGGACACAAGTTATGGGGATAAAAGTGAATGAGTACAGAGATTGTGGACGGAAGATGAGAAATGTGACCAAGTTAGGTACCTAAGTTGTGTAAAAGACGATATGTGCAAGCACCAAACCCACACACTATTTCCAGCCTTGCTCCAGCTCACAAAGTCACATATCACCACTCGCTGGCACTCCAGCTAGCAGTTGAGTCAAAAACCAGAGAAAAGGCAGAGAAATTCACTATATCCAAGCTGAGGATGGCCAGTTTTTCATAGATAACAATGAGCTTTTGTCTGCCCACAACAATTTCGGGCAAAGGGTTCCCAATTGGTCTGCTGGTCATTTGGTGTAGTTTCCCCTGAATTTCATGGCTAAAAGCATAAAAGAAAAGAAGTAGAGGTGCCTCAAGTCCTCCAGGAATCCAAACACAGAAGGTGAGGACCAGAAGTGTTGTGAACGAGCTGAACAACGCCAACTTGGTGGTAGATGCAGAGTTATTTCAGGCAGGGATGGCAACTGTACTGTATATGGATATGGTCTTTATTTTTACGGCCAACACACCTGCACGGCCATATGAATACAGTCTGGGTTGACAGGGTTTACAGCTTAAGACGGTACAGTACCCGTCCGTATATGGCACTACAGCCGTATTTATGGTGTAAAACAGGTGTTTTTAAATTTTTTTTTTGGCTACTGTGAGTTAGAAAACAAATGAAACAATGCTATCTATTCACCTCCAATCTTGTGCCAAAAATCGACAGGGTTTGGACAAAATAACTGCAGGCACGAGGATGGCAACTAGAGAGGCCATGGGGCTCAAGATGGGGGAGATACGAACCACATGAATTGTGCATGGTATTTATAACATTCAGGAGGGCTAATTTTTAAATACTGGTGCATACCTGAGCCACCAATGTGCCAACCCGCCATCCCACTGCCCGACTTCCAATTCTAAACCTCCTAGGCAATTCACGGCGGGTATCATATGGCCACATGATCTGAGTGCATAGGCCAAGCCTAAGATAGATAGCAAAAATCCTGGGGTGGATGAGGCAGAGAATGTCGAGGGTGACGAGCGGGAGGAGGAGAGGACGTGGCGCGACGCGACAGTCACTCAGTTACGCTGTCAGCCATGTCACGGTACCGCTATGGGAAATGCCGTGTTGCCTTGAGCCAAGATGAGTAAGGCTCCAACCGTTTCTGTGTATAAACGTTTATACACGGTTTTAACCGTTTTCGTTTCCATTTAATTTGCCCAGGAGGTCAAATGGTTTATAAATGGTTTAAATGATTGGAAGATCTGAATTACTCCCAGGGGTTTTACTGGCGGGAACCTGACAAAAAGTTGATAGCTGCTGGGGCCCTGAAGCCGCCCCTCAGTCTCCCAATTAGCAAATATGTGTGCACTGGCAATGTATCACTCAACTATTAGCAGGAGTCAATCCAAGTATGGGAATTGTTCTTGTGATTGATGGCTGGAGAGTCGGGATTGATGCCCCGCGCGGCTTGTGCTAAGTCTTTAGCAGCAACCCAAATTTTCATCATGTCAGTATGCCATCGCTTACACCTATTGCCTCTGGTTTCAATTGCCGTTGAATTAAACTGTTCAACTCACCCGAGGTTCCTGTCACTGTATGTTCATTCCCAAGGTCATTCAAAGTATATGTTGCAGGTGTGGACTCTTTCTCAACCAAAATTATTTGATGCAGTGACCTGCAGCCAACGAGAGGGATATGGACTAAATTAAATAGCTGGTGGCCCAATACATATGTTGATTCGAATGCCCATAAAAAAATACCATTTAAAACGGTTTAAAACAGTTTTAAACAGTTTAGATACTGTTTCCGTTTAATTTTCCCAGGCCCATACACAAAAACTAAATGGTTGGAGCCTTAAAGATGAGTTGGCATCAGCTCAAGCTGCCATTTATGATTATCCACTGAAACCAAAACTCGGCTCGAGCCAACTCCGCCTCCCGGCAGCACCAGCCGAGACCAAAATGGAAGAGCATTTTATTGCCGCATATACGGCCGTAACGGCTAGACGGAAACGGCAAATACGGGTATCACTGCCGTGTTCATTTCCCGTGCCACACGCGGTTTGCATCCCTAGTTACCTGCCGTCGGCGCATCGCCAAGTCCCGAGAAGTACCAAGCTTGTTCTAAAATTCTGAGTACATAGAAAGCTTCCATATTCTTTCTTATATCTCCTATATTATTTTCCTGATTTAAGAGGGTGTGGACATGGAGCTTCAAGCAGCCGTGACAGATGATGGCTGAAGCAGTGTTACTTTACTGTATCTTGTTTGGTTCATAGCTCCAAATGGTAATAAATGCAAGTCATGTGACGAAAAGGCGACATTCTCGGTCCTCCCCCCTCAAACTCCCCCCAAATAGGCACATACAGGATAAATCCTGTTTGTGAATATAGCCGAACCCCTGCTTTGTTAATTCAAGTTAACGTCGAGACAGGGTTTGGGGTCCATTATTCGCGGGTTCGCAAGAGCACACACCTTTGAATGTGGTTGTGCATGGCTGGAAGTAAGTACATCCAAGTAGTATAGTGCTGGTGTTCTAATTCATAAATCTGATCCTAGTAGCTATGTGCCCTACAAGTGCGCCCTGGTAAAGTTCGCCAACGTCGGGAGCATCTCCAAAGACCATATCAACCCCTCCATTTTCTGCGTCCTCTCGGCCAAATCGAAGACCCCAGGCGTGCCCATTGCCGATTTCCTCACCTTCAGCTCACGATGGGACGTTATGTCGCACACTTTCTGCCCACAAGCGAGTTTAAATCCTTTGTTGCTGTTTCCTAATTTTAACCAATATGTATTGTTATCACCGCAACTCGTCAACTGAATTTCATGGGCCTGCTGTACGGCGTCTAGGCAGGAAGGAGCGACGGATTCCAGCCCGGGGGTAATAAACCTCTGCTGTGGGCGCGTTTGGGCTTTTATTTTATCGTCGTTCTCGCCAGGTGCCAGCTACAAAGCTGGGTTCTGCCCGCGTGGAGGAAGTAAGTGACTTTGAAATTACAAACCGTAATTTGACGAGCTGAATCCATCCCCTAGTGAGCTGCGATGAATGGAAGAAGGGGACCTGCTGATGCGAATTTTCGAAGGCACAACTTAACTGGTACGTAGTGCAGTTCAAGCGACTGATTCATGTTCATCAAAAATGGATGCAGCATTTATGTCCCGAGTCAAGTATGACCGATTTCGCCACGAAGTGCTCGGGTCAACTCCATGTCTCCTGCTTTGAGATTCCGTATATCGCTCATTATTTTCTCAGAGCACGAGCCGAAGATGTGGGACGATCTCAAGGTTCGCTTTATCTCGCATCTCGACGAATTGAACGACGGCAACGTACATCGTAGAGTAGATCCTTGTCAAGAAAATTCCACTCACTGCCTATGGAGGAGAATTCCGGACCATGTGTGAGTGAATCAGCACGAGCCTTTGTATCCTCGAGTTTCCGGCTGCAATGAAGCGGTTCAGCTCCAGATCACCGCAGCAAGAAAATGGAGTTGTGATCATATCTGTGTCGTCCAGTCTGTCAACCTTGTACTGTTGGGCCCTGTGTCTCTGTATCCCTCGACGTAAAACCTTGGGGATGCTGCATTTCAAAGTTCGTGGAGATAGCGGCTCTTCACGCTCTTGTACTGGAACATAGACTTTCCTGCGAATTTATGGTGAAATTCCGTCCTTCGTGGTTTGCCCTTGAATTACAACTCTGCGGTGGCTCGTTAAATCGTGCGTCGGCCTGGCTGTGTGCCTGTAGACAGATCTTACCTCAGTGTTCCGGCAAATTTACCGCCAAGATCCCCGAACCAGGACTATCACTGAACCAGTTCGCAAGGCCATCCTGCACGAGGCTCGCATACAAGGAGCAGGTTCGCGCGTACATTAATTGGTCATACCTTCGTGAAGCGCGGATGGGTACTGGTTTCTTTTTCCTGGGGCCAGATATCTTTCGTCTGCGTCTGAGTCAATCCTCACCTCACCTCAAGTCAATCTCTTTTGGCCAAGAGCCGTTTAAGTCTGGACCTTATTTTCAACCATGCATTCAAGTCTTGGTGAAAGCTATCATGGTGCCGTATTCTCTGGAGGAGTGTACAAGAGTTCTGACACGGTTCTTGCACACTTCTCGTACATGAACCCGCGTTTGTGCGAGGTTTGTTATAGTGTAGAAAGGGATCCTGGATCGAAATTCGGGCAGAAATAGACTCCATCTCGGCCAGCAAATTTAAGAATCACTCAACGGATCCCCAGCAGACCGCGTGAATATAATTTATCCTCGACCTGAGCATGCAACATCGCGATCACGTGGTACCGGACGCGCCTGTTTCACCGCGTTATTCCAGCCTTCTGAGCCGTCCCGCACAATTTCTGCGGGACGGCTCAGTCGCTAAAAATGATGGCTGGGATTTCCAGAACATCCGATCCACTTTCTGTACTGTGTCCACTCAAATTTGAATCACTGGTGTCGCCGCTCGAAAAAAAAGCTCCGGCGGAGATTAGTATTGAGATTCAGAACATGCTCCACAATTTCTAGAACCTTACACTGCCGCGCACTGCCCTCGTCGGCGGAGACTTGAATTGAATTTGGTCATGATGTCAGCCGCTTTGTATAAAGTTCCGCCAAACATTCAGCACTTTCCGTCGTCTCTTTCTCTGCAACCACCACCATCCCCGCCTTCTCGCCCTCTTATCGCCTCTCAACACTTGCGTCCAAGCTGAGCCGCGTTCTATCCACACTCAATGTTATCCTCGTACGTGGCCACCCTCTCTTCGTGGCTGACTTTCTCTTTAGTATCTGCTGGCGAACGCAGAGACTCACATATTCCGAAGCCCCCCAGCTCCCGGTGACCAGCTGTATCTCGTATGGGAGAGCCTCCGGCGAACTTTGTGGAGTTCCCGACCCAAGCTTCCCTGGGAATCTTTCATAGAGACCTAGGGTTGTCCCAAATCGGGGCCCCGCGTTCGCGCGCAGTGCCTTTGTCAAGCTCCCGAGGCCGAGCAGAGTTTGAGGCAGCCGCCCTTGGGCTTAAGTCCTTTTTCCGAGCGAAGACGCCGAAAGGACCTGTCTGGTGATCGCCCGTTGCTGGGTAAGGTGCTAGGGTGGGACGTTTTCTGTCGGGAACCTTCTCCGAATCGAAGGGCGGGTGGAGTCGAGGGTATTTTTTGTCGGTCTTGATCTTTCTGTAGTTGAACGAGGTCCCGGGCGTGCATGCTTCCCTTGTCGCTGGGGCCCGGGCTTACGGTGAGCGCGAAAGCGCGATCCAACCAAAAGCATGCTAGTTATGACTCGAACATATTTTACTTGTTCCCAGTACGCTGCGCTCGAATTATAAACCAATGCTGAGTACTGAGTAATAGTCGTTGCGAAGGTGTCCTTGCGGCATCGGACCGGGAAAGCCGCACTCCCATTTTGGTGATCAAACTTAACCGCAACGTCGACAACCAACCTCAAGTATGGCCGCAAACTTCACTCTCGCAGACCTCCATTGGTCGCAATTATTCGACTGTAATGCTGCCCTTCCTCTCCCAGCGTCTGCGGTACACAAGCTTCAAAACATGTCCCAGGATGATATCGCTATGGTTGCGCACTCGGCGAATGAAGTCTTGCAGGAGGAGACCTATCGAGTATTGGTGAAGGCGGCTGGGAATATTCCCAGTGCAATTATGACGGTACGAACATTTCAACTCGATCCCGCCTTGGTCGTTCTTATGTTCTTCAGCAATGGTGCCAGCACCTCGTTGAACATAAGAGCAACCTGAACCAGGTGGCAACGGCGCTTGGTCTTCCTGCGATTATTACACGAAGAACCGGAAAAGACAGCGTGGGCATCCTCCTCGTTGTGTTGATTGGGTCTCGTCAGCCCGACGAGTTCGATTCCGCTCGGCGGTGGCTAGAGGTCCTCATCTCGCCCGCGGTGTCCATGGCGAGGGCACAGAATGCTCCTCGACTCGCGGCGTTGGCTGGGAGGGCAAACCGACTGCCAGATGGGATGTCACGCACACTCTGTTCTTCGGGGTCTTGCGACCGCCTGTGAGAATGCCCACGCGTCCCGCGTCGTAGGTATCCTTGACATGTTCCCATACCCCTCATTAACGTTTTGAATAGATCCGCAGCCTTTCTACCCGTCGCCGACCGGCTTCAACTCCTGGACCCTCTTGTGCTCAACCCTCCTTGTCAAGACGGGCGGATACTGCACCAACAGAGTGTGCGTAGCCTTTCTCTTCGATCTTCGACCACAGAGCACATCCTGATTTTGTTTCGTTCAGCGAGTGATCCCCCACGGCCATCCTCCCCGCCACCGAAACGGCCGCTCTTGGACTCGCCCCCTCCCGCCACTGGAGTCTCTCGCTTGCCGCTGGCTCCATTGTCACTGGCGCGTACCATCAATTTGGGTAATCCGGCGCGCGAACGTTCACTTCTGGTTTCTCGTATCGCGGACTCGGATGCACCCAGGGCCACTTGCACTTTGATTCATTTTTGACCGACTTTCTTTAATCATATTTAGAGTCGCAGATAACAACCTCCGCTCCTTTTTTCCCACTGTCTTTCATTTTATGGTCTTTGTATACATTGCTACCCCGCACATCCTATCTTATTATATTTATTTTATGGCCCGCACACCCCCATTGCCATCCATGTCGTGTAATCTGTGCAGTTTGTAAAGAACATTCCTACCATAGAGCTAGAATGATCATCGGTATTTGAAATTCATATCCTGGATGAGATGATGTCCATGAACGCAACGGCTGAAGGATCCAACCGTTGGTACTTGGACCGATACACTGACATATTTTCCTCTCCTTACTGAGGGAGGCGAGATCGGGATGTTGGTCGGTGATTCAGGACAACGGCGCAGTGGAGTCATTAACGCTCAGCGTCGCATCCCCTCTGAGTCCCCGACTGTAGCATAGACACGTTAACCTTCCCTGCTGCGGTACCGACAACTGAAAGGCCGATGACGCTGGATCGAAGTGGCCGCGAAGCTACGAAGGCGTGGCAGCAGGGGAGGGGACGCCGCGAGGTTACCTAGAAGCTTAGTGACCATCTCAATCCGCAACGACAACGAGGAATATATGACCCGAGGATAGTCGCCCATCGTGATGAGGCGGCTGTATGCGCTCGAGGGACTTGCTATTATATGAATAGTATTGTGGTACCATGTGGTTTGTGTCTTAACTGGAAAGGAACGCTTGAAACCGTATTCCCCGAGAAAGAACTTTATTTGTGAAGAGAACATGTCATTGGTGGCTGAAGGCAGCGCGATGCAGAGCACGTCTGACATCATAGAGAACTCGAGCAGCAGATGAAATTGTCTCGATACTCGGATGAAGATTACTGCGCTGAGATGGGCTTGACGAGGATCGGCCTCGTGCCTTGCTGCTGCAGCCGAAAAGAAGAATCCAGGCGGGCTGTAAGGCATCTGAAGATGCGATAGCTCCGGCTTGGGGAGCAGAACGAAGGATTATTTGCGATGGCGATGCCCTGCGATGGTGAACGCCAAGAACCGTATGGACTGTCGGCTATAGGGGAAGGCGTAACGCCCCGTCTATCTTTGTCTTTTCACCCTCTCTATTCTCCAGGTCTATCCACCTTCGTCCCGGTTCGACAACTTCTCTTTAATCCTGAACGTTTAGCTTGGTAGGTCGATTGTCTCACATTAGGGATCTAGATCGGGTGGCATAGGTGGTCAAACAAATCGTTATGTCCATGCAAGTGAATGAGCTTACCTCCGGACCTATTTCTCCCCCTTGATGCGGGATTCGACCTTGGATTCGACGTCCGTCTTTGCGCTTTGGTCTACTTTCGAGAGCCGAACGAAAGAAGTCCATTTGAACGCACAAGCTCGGCACGTTGAGGACTATCTATTCGATTTGGAGAGGGTGGCATCGGTAAGAACGTCGGGACAGTGAGAAAAGCGAGCTCACCTCCTGCCATCCCGAAACCCACCAACACGGCGCACTCCTGATCACTTCTCACTATAATACTGCCCCTCAACTCCGACTCCGTCAACGCCGGCCAAAATGCGCTCCCAAGATCGGTCCGCAAACCAAGCAACTAGAGTAGGCTACAAAACGTCAGCTTTCGAAAAGACCATCGATAAGTGAGAACTAACGTATAATTCATTGGAGTGACACTACATCTTGACTGGACCCAGAGAGCTCCTCGCGCCCACCACGTATGAGCAATTGAGGGGCGGTGATGAAGCAGGTTGAATCGATACAGGGCCTGATTTAGCGATAGCCAGCTGCTGAGGAAAGTGACTGGAAGACGAAGTTGGATAGTGGACGAGTTGAACGAAGGTAGGTGCAGGTTTCACCCTATCGTACCTCCCGACGACTGGAAGATGATACCGGCCTGTGCCATGGACGGCGGAGCACGGCACGGTGCTCCTGTTCCCGCAACAGCGCCTAGGAACCTCAGCGCCATGACCATTCTCCTACGACCTCCAAACGCGGTGGACATGGAGAGCTGGACTGAAGGTCTGGGATTGGTGGACTTTGTTGCACCGGAATGAGCTTGATAAGAATGTAGATGAAGTTGGACAAATCAGTCGGCGCTCGCAAAATTCTCGCGGCCACGCCACTGAGATCGGAAGATGCCTTGATAACAAATCGCGTTGGGAGCAGGTCGAAGGCTCGCACGCGACGGTGTGCGACTGTAAGTAGGTGGCAGGAGTGTGGATGTGCAGGAGAATGAGTCACACAACCGCATGGAGATCATGGTTTCGGCTTGGGCCGATGGACATCAGGGTCACAGCCCCTGTTTCTCCTTCTCTCCCTTTCCACTCGCCGGTTCTCTTTCTCCCCCTCCTTCCCCGAGGTACTATCATTGCCCCCCTCTTTGCAAAACGGTTTTGATGGCGCCTTGTTGGGCATGGTGCGGGCGGTCTCTTGCAAGAATGGGCTTCGGCATTTTCACAGTACACCATTAGCATGTTAAAATGTTGAATCCCAAGTGGCTTAATTTTTGAGATAGAATTGAGGTCGTAGTAAAGCTCCGATTCATGTCCCCACCTTTGCAAAAATATTTGCCTGCCAATTTGGCGGGCAATCAAACCCATCAAAAAACTCACTCGCGATTTTCCGCTGGGCTCATATGGAGCTCTTGGCTTCTGTAAAGTATCTGGCAAGCTCCTTAGATCCAATTTACATCTCAGAAATTTATCGCAGTGGAAATGGTGCAAAATTGAAGTTGCCAGATCAAAATTTTGCAAAGGTAGGGGCTTTTGCAAAGGTGGGGCAATGATAGTACGCCTTCAGCTTGGGTCCGAAATTCAGAGGCCCCGGACGTCGGGGACCCTAGATGAGGTGGCACAGGTCAGCGTTGGTCGAACACAATCCGACAACCCTGGGGGTGAGCTTACCTGCTTTTAATCTCGAAAACACTGAGGCGGCGCTCTCAATTCCCGCCCCATTGCGATTTCACTGCATGACTCCACGACAACGAATGCAGTCTGAGAGCAACAGTCCTCCTGGTCCGCGGAGGAAGCGACTAGAGTAAGTCCAAAAGAGACGTCAGCTATCGAAAAGACCAACGATAGGTAAGAGCTAACGCACCGGTCCAGGGCTCTAGAATCACAACGAAAGGGACCATCTTGACCGAATCCCAGATTCCCCTCGCTCATCGCCTGCGAACGATTGTAAATGTTGAGGTGCCGCGATTAAGCAGGGTGAGTGGTATATCCAGCTGCCGAACGACCTTCGGGAGAAGGGAGGGCTCGACCAGAGTTGGATGGAGGACCGCTTGCGCAAATGTAGGTTTGTCTTTAACTTTCTTTCGGCGGTACCGCCCGACGAACCCACGCACGCTGGAGCCTGGGTATCGAGCTGCGCTCGATATTGTATCGCACAAGCCCACAGCACCTAGCACAGAGAACCAGCACGAAAACACCCTGCGCAGAAAATAACAGGGTGCGCCAAGCTGTAACTTCACTGCGAGGCTCGAGAACCAAAAGCAACCGTGATCAAGCTGCGGTCGGCCCGTGGTCACAGCGATGACCCAGTGCCATTCAATCTCGGATCCTGCCAGCTCGTGGAAATTCGGCCTGAGAGAATTTTTGTAAGTAAGATGAGGAGTGAAACCGAGGTGCTTCGTACCCATGACGAACAATCGGTGAATGAGGGTGAAGGATGCTATTATTTGTGGAAGCGGGCTGGTCATGGTTCGTGTGAAGGTTGAATCCGTGTCGCTTTGGTGGAAACCGAATGTGGTATTTCCTCTCAGTGTAGCGCCGCCATCCCTCCCTGATGACGATCATAGGCACAATTCCGACCCCGGTTTGGCCTGAGATTAAGAGATCGAGAAACGGCATAATCTCGACCTGCTGCCACGTTGAACTCTGCGAACTGTAGGACTCCTGGCTTGAGCGCGCCGAGGCCGAGCTGAATACGGCTAGAGATTTGCAAGACTGCGGGCCAGCGCTGCATAACCACGGGCTGAAGAGCCGCGCGAAGAGGATCCAGAGGCAGAAGACGAGGGGCGAGGATTAACGTTGCAGGAGCAGAGTCGTCAATACCAGATCACCCACAAAAATGAGTGGCGCTACCCACCGTGTGCACGTGGGTACATGTAGAATGGCCCATTATCAGAGTGATGGATGCAAGAGATCCAGATGGAGGCTCAGGAAGGCGACTTCTGGAGCTGGTCGGGCGGGCAAGGACATCCGACTCGGAGTTGTCCGATATCGGGGTCTAAGTTGGGGCAGGTGCGTATGGTGAAGGAATGCCCGTACGCTGGCCGAGTCTCAAGAAGACCAGGAGATTTAAAAAGCATGACTCCCTTTGAATGGAGGACTACTTGACACCATGGTTCCCCGGCAGAGTGGATGTGGGACGCGGGTGCGAAAAATGGAGCGCGATGAGATCAATGCTCGGTGACCTTGTGCGTGGTGATGGTAGTCGTTGTAGACACAGAAGAAGGGCCGCCTTTACGCCCTCCAGGCGAGCTCAACGGCACGAAGAGGCTCTGCAGGCATGAAAGCGCGTTTTGCTCGACCCGGCGACAAGCACGTCCTGAGTCTCGGGTCTCGGAAGGAGTTCGTAGGTAACGCGAGACGCCCAGTCCTCCACGAACAAGGCAAAAACCGCACAAGGCGAGATAGTTTTCGAGCTGGATAGAAAGCAATTATGAGAATTCGAAAAAGAAAATGAGCTAAAGCATACTTACTGTAGCGTCAAGTCCACCTTCCTCCTTCCGGCTGGCGACACACAACACTCTCTTCACAATCCGTGCGAATGCGCCTGGCGGCGCGTAGATGTATCGATCGCATCGAAAGTCTGTAAAATCACACCGTCAGGTATTGCGCGAAAAAAAAAGGATGCATAGAAATGCACCCAGTGATAGTTGATTCCATTGTATTACTGCCTTCCCGATCTCCATTCTGTCGTTCCACTACGGGCAACATCCCTACGCGCATCTTAGCCGTTCTTCAAGTGTAAACGAACGCTAACATCTCGACGGTCAGAAATCTGCATTGAAAATGGATCGTGAGCAATCATGGCGGGAAGAGAAAGAAAAGAACTCTGCAGGTACGCACCTCAACAATGCCCATATGATTGAATCGATGTTATCCCGCCCTCCATTTTTAACTCTTCGCGCGTCATTTACCATTACATCCTTCCCGCCTCGGGGTCGAGGCGCCCGATGTGTCCCCAGTCGTACATAGGCGAGAGAACAGGATGCGCTGTGGCACAATGCACTGAAGGCGGGAGATACGCTAGCTTTCTCGGGAAGCTGCCTATAAGAGTCCGCTGGCATTGTGATCCGGTCCAGGTCAATATTTAGGCCGACGGTTAAGGCTCGTTCGCGCTCGGGGCATGCGTGCGGTCGCTGCTTTACAAAAAAAAAAGTCAGATGTGTAAAAATGTATCAGTAAACCTCAGAGAGTGAGAAAAATATACCAAGGAAGCTATTATCCGAGAGTAGGCTGCAGAAAGCTGACACGGGGGTATCGACGTCGTCGCTCAGCGGCGGGTACTAACCACACTAGAGATTTTCGTGTCATCGGTCTGACTGTCACCGCAGAACTACTAGTAGAGCGGGCTCAGGGAGAGCACATTGGGAAGTATTCGCAAAGAATCTCCGCGGTAGACTCAGAGGAGCTCAGAGGTACTCCCGCAAGACAACGCAGACGATGCTGGCAAGGTTTGGTTTCCGAGAGCGCTGTCAATGCCGAGCGGTCCGGTCTTCCCGCCAAGCCGACTTCGTCGAACGAAGTCATGCAACACAACATACACTTTCATTTTTTTTTCATTTCAGCACGATGGCACAGGATGCTTGAGACTGGTCTCTGGGGTACAGTACAAAGAAAATAAAATGATAATATTTGGACACAAAAACTGTAACTAGCATGCTTTTGGTTGGATCGCGCTTTCGCGCTCACCGTAAGCCTGAGCCCCACGACAAGGGAAGCATGCATGCCCAGGGCCTCGTTCAACCACAAAAACTAAAGCAACAAAAGAAACCCTCGACCCCACCCGCCCGTCGAGTTGGTGGAGGTTCGCGCCGGAAAACATCCCACCCTAACACCGTGCCCAGCACCAAGCAATTACCAATGGATCATGTCGGCTTCACTGCTAGGAATGAGGACTTACGGCCGAGGCTAGGCCAAGGCTGCCCCCAGACTTCGCTCCACCTCGGGAGCGTTACAAGGCACCTACGCGCGAATACGGGGCTGTGTTCCGTGCATAACCCAGGTCTCTATAAAAGGTCGCCAGGAAAGCCGGTTCACGCACTCCACGTCCGCCGGAGGCTCTCCCGTGCGAGACCACTAGCTCGCCAGACACTGGGGGGGTTCGGGTTATGTGAGAGACTCCGCGTTCGCCAGCAAATACTGTAGAGAAAGTCAGCGAAGAGGTGAGGTAGGCCACGTACGAAAACCATAGTCAAGAGTTGAGAGGACGCGGCTTGGAAGGTGGTGCGCAGAGAACGAGAGAGGGATACGTTAAAGAGGGCAAGAAGGTGGCGATGGTGGTGGTTGAGAAGAAAGAGACGACGGAAAGTGCCGAATGTTTAGCCGAGCTTTTCAAGCTGCGCAAGCGGCTGACATCATGAACCAAATTCAATTTCAAGTCTCCGCCGACCTCCGAGAGCAGTGCGCGGCAGTGCTAGACAGTGCTGAGCTGTGCAAAATTCTAGAAAATGTGGAGTATGGAATGCAAATCTCCGCCGGAGCTGTCTATGACTCCGTACAGCGAGAATTTGGCGAGAATTCCAAATTTCTCTCTAAGGTCGTTTAACTCGAAGAAAGTGCTCCAGTCTAGTGATCTGTCAAAGAGATCCAGGTGCGTTGCAAAATCTTGCAAGAGGTACAGAAAAGGAAAGACGCGTCGGACGCGACTGAAACGTGACCGCGACATTTCGAGTCTGATTCGACGACGAGTCTCCCTTGCAAAAACATTTTCGGTGAGAATGAATTTCGGTGACTCCTGAATTATTTCTGTGGTAGACGCAGCTCGAGTGAGGACACCGCGGGTTCAATTTTGGCCGGAGTTTGGTGTTGCAATCGTACCGGCGGTTGAAAAAGAAAATCCCATGTCACTCGGAAGCAGAGAAAGATTTTTTGACAATGTCAGTAGTATTTTGCTGCCAAAGCCTTCAAGCACTCCAGGAAATTATACAGGACGGCCCAGAAAGGGAGAAAAATGCGGTCAACTTGGACATTCTTCGTCGATCCACTGGTTATTTAAATCTGGGACCCTGATTTTTCACGTCAGCCTCAATTCTAGGACTTGGAAATTCAAGGCAACTTGCAGCTGGTGAAATCTCCCAAGAATTTGCCTGTGGTTGCTACCCGGTGCTTTTTAAACTCCGCATGGTTAAACTGACGGTTCGAACGATGGCAGTTGGTCTTCCAACAAGCTGAATCCGTGCACGATGACTTAAATCATGGACACAGTATGCGCTGACGTCCGACGCTCTTTCTGTTGGCAAAATATCCGAGATCCGGGTACCTAATGCCGCCCCCTATTGAATGTTGAACGTTCAACTTTCGATCACTTCGTCATTGACTGTCTGCCCCATTTAAAGCGCTTGGGCTTCGTTCCCGCTACCCGCCCGTTTATTTCTCGCCATGTCCAACTCCTCCATCCCTTTGTCCGACCAGGACCATCTCCGCAAGATTATCCAGTCTGCAGCGTTTGCTCCCGGCGCCCCGCCTTGCGATGGCCTCTACTCGTTCCTTTTTTCGAGTCCAGACCCTGAGCTCCTCCACTGTCTGGAGACTCTTGGCGATTCCCGCCTGGCCGCAATCTTGACGCGTCTTCAAATTAAGCAATTCAACGATATCCCGTTATACGCCCACAAGGTAAGCCGCTTGCATTGCGACGAAGCCTTATTTCAACATTTACATTCATAGCAATCCAAGTCTGCTCTCATTTCAAATGCCACATTTCAGCTCATAGTCCAGAAGTTGGGAATGGACAAAGGAGGCACTCCCAACAAGCATGTTGGAAACGCGTTTGAGATATTTGTCGAAGCCCTTGGCAAGATTTGCGGCAATCAAGGGGCGGCGGAGTGGGTGAGGGAAGTCCTCACGCCTCTGATTGAAGGGCTCGTTGGGTACGGTCCTTTTGTTCTTTCGTAGATTTCGCTTTTTCTCACTTGGAATATCAGGCACTTGAGGGGGTCGTCCTCTGTCAAACGCAGGCGCCTGAATCCTCCCCAGAAAACACAGCCCCGCAAGACCACCGTAGACCAAAAGCTTAAAGTTGACAAGCGGCGAGGTGTGTCCTATCTCCCTCGGCACTCGTCCAATTCTCATATCTGTTCTCAAGAGGCTCGATTGGCAAGGCGGGGGCACAAATCCAACATTGTTCTGCGTTTCCAAGTTTGTACTACATATTCTTCCTCGCGATGTTGTGAGCTCATTCAAATCTCAGCTACCTACTTCGGAATTTACTTTTATCCCCGTATCTGACTCATAGTGAGGCCCTGTCCAGTTTTAACAGTTCCTACTATTCTCCATTTTTTCCTGTATTTTCTGCACATCGCTTCTATACTCAGATCTAGAGCACATCTATGGTTTCAAAATTTGTAATTTCAGATTTCTTTCAAGATATAAAGTATGGAATAGAGCTTGGAGAGTTTCGAACAGGAGTTCTTTTGACCAACCTAAGCAGTCGGCCAGCATCTGATCACACGTTGAAATGTTTGCGCGGGTCGCGACGCGTTGTTGACGCGCTGTTTGGTTTGATGCGATATCTTCGACCTTTCATACGACTTTCACTTCACATCCACGCTGTCTGTTCAACGTCTACTGGCCCAATTCGGAACCATTCTCTCCCCCTCCTCTCTCGACAAGCTTCCTCGTTCATGCCGAGCTTACTGCCGGCGACCGGCGACGATTGTCATTTGCCCTGGATGTACTGCCTTCCAATTGCGTTCGCTGAGGATCAACCGCACAGCAAACTGCATTCACAGCACATGATAACCCTCATCTATCGCGGGACCCACCTGAAGCCTGATTCTTTCCAATTTGGGTAAAATTAAATTCTGGCCCGTTTTACTTTTCATGTCTCAGAAAAAAAAAAACTTTTCAAGGTTGGTATCGCGCAATTTGTGATGACGTGTGGTGCGGTCAAGGATCTTCAACACCTTCCAGATCTCTTGCTCCCCCGGTCTTTCAATTTGAATAAGAAATATAATTCCTCTCAACGTAAGTTGACCGTCTCTAAAAGTTCGACTTCGATCTTATTCGTCCAAGACATCGAGGAGAACAGATGGATTTGCGACCTGAACGGCACTAGTCTCTCTAGACAGTTACTGTGATGTTACCAGCTCTTTTCTCGCTCATTAAAGAACGGCGCTAAACCTCACATTATGCGCTTGCACCGCCCAGTTGTACACAGGAACTCGCCACCTGGTGTAGCGTGCCGCTTGTATCTTGTGCTCCGCCAAAACGGCCTCTAGTTTATAAACTGCGATTGTGCTCTCAGGCTCCCTCACCCCCCTCCCCACCTCATTCGCCTTCGTTGCTCCGCGACGAGGCTGGAAGAGCTTCCACAGCGCTTAGGCGAATGGCCATACGAAAATTCTAAATCCTGCCCAGAGTCACCTCGGAAATGGAAGCGTTAGCGTAAGGCAGGGCCACGTTTGCAGGACTGAAAAGAGCCGTGTGGATTTGAAGAACATAACACATATTCACCAACCTTATGCACCTTCTTTCACTTCATCCCAGGTACGAATCACTTCGAATTCGCTCCTCCTCTTACTTAAAGTCTTTCAAGGAGGGTCCGAGAATGATTCTCTTTGAGTCGTAGCAGCGCTGGGCCGTCGCTGCGAGAATCGGGGCTCCACGATGGCTACCTTTGGCTATTGGGCCAGGCTTTTTGCGTACGCACATGTCGTTCTGTTCTATGCAGGAAACTTGTGTGCTGGCGAAGATTCTTGAAGTTGTCTGCGCCCGACGCTATATCAGCGCGCAGCCCAGTGTGCATACATTCGCCAGGAGGTGCAGCCGTAAGAAAGTCAAAGACGCACCTAGGTCCTACCTCTGCACAAGGCCGTCCTCTGGTCTGCCCGCCCGCCATCGTTTGGCAGCTGGCTTTGCCACCGTGCTGAATCGCCGCGCCTCGGCGTTCTACCGTCGCTCGCAGGCAATGGAGGAGAAACCCGGGATTTAGTCGAGATGGATCCTTTTATTATGATTCAGAGCTCGGTACGTTAGCTCTTACCTATAGCTAGTCTTTTTCGGAATCTGACGTCTTTTAGCGTACTCTAGTTGCTTCTTCCGCGGAAGAAGAGGATTGTTGCTCACCAAACTGTATTCGTCTTCGTGGGTCTAGTAGTGAAATCGTAAGAGTCTGGAATGCGAGAGCGCAACTTCAATCTGTTCTAGGTGAGAGCAGGTGAGCTCACCCCGAGTTCGACCAACGCCGCGGCTGACTTGTACCACCCTGTCTAGGCACGTCGACGTCCGGAGCCTGACCCAACTCAAGAAGGACCGTCCAGCTGGAGGGGGAGAGAAACAAGATGAGAGTGGGAAGGGGGGAAAGAGGGAGACACAGGGGCGGCCCGATTCAGTTGCACGCGCGCCGGATCGAGCCGACATCGCTGTGACGATCTGCATGCAGTGCATGTGGCTTGACGCTCTTTCTCCAAAACCACATCCTGCCTCCTGCTTATCGATGTCGCCCACTGTCGCGTACGAGGATTCGACCCGCTTCCACCCTGGACTTGCCCGGGACCACCCCATTGTCACATCATCAGATCTCAGTGGCAAAGCCCGCTAGAATTTTGTGAGCGTCAGCTGTACCACCAGCTGCCTTGGTACCCGTGCCTGTGCGCCAGCGGCTTCCAGACTCGTCCAAGTTGCCATGTCCGCACTCTCGTCAGGCTTTTTCCAGCCTATCGACATCACTATCGGCTCTCTTTGACGATGTACTTCAGCTCCGCGCATCAGACAGGCTCTGCGCGTCTCCCGCCTTCTTCACCGCGCCGTCCTCCCATCTATGCCTCATTCTCTTAAGGCGGTGCCATGCAAGAACGTTATTCCCCTGCAGTAGCGTCTTCTATCAAGTTCAACAGTCGTCCATCCCTGGGCCTCCTTTGGTCTTACTTTCGTTCCCCGACCACTTTCCGACTCCGACAGCCTTCACTACCATCAGCTCCCACATGAGGTCGATCTTGTACGAACCCTCGAGCAACATTCTGCACCGCGGCTGTGTTGATATCACTCTTTCTCGATCTTGCGTACATTCCCAATCGGCCGTATCAAGGTCCGCCAATTGCCATTGTTTTTGAAACTAAGTCTCACACAAACTCTCTGGAGTAGGCTTCAGCAACGGCGCTATCGTTTCACCTGCTTCGCAGCTCGCCGGAGCTTTCTTGAGTTCTTTGAGCGCCAACTCTAACATCAGCTCGCGACCTTCACCCTCCGAGTTTATCCCGGTACCCTCATCAAACTCATTCCAGCACCACCCTAACCACCACCAGCTATTCGCCGACTACACTTGGAGCCATGCTCGAGGCGTCCTGCTGGTCGCAAACCTCATGCCGCAATCGCCAAAGCCAAGTAGTAGCGAGTGCTTGTCTTCATGCAGACCGCAGTTTCCTACAGGGCGTTGATGCTGGCTCAATTTCTTTGACCTAGATATCTCGGAATTAAGGACAAGTCTGCGTTCAAGATGTCGAATCGGGTCTTCCTTCCGGCTCGGCAAGCTTTAATCGTATTTACCCTGTCCTTGGTTTTTCGTCATTCTCCGCTCTCTTACGGTCAGGGAGCACTCTCGCGTGATCGTCTCCAAACAAGAGCTTCTTAAGAAGCGCAAGAAGTATATGTTTTTGTTTCATTTCAGTGCACGACACTGGGTGCTAATCCATTTTCTATATAGTGCTCGCTGAGATTCAGGGTAGGAAATCGTGCCGTGGCCAACATAATATTCTTCAAACCTGAGTATTGTGTACAGCACCCACTGTTCCGAGCTCCGTGCCGATCCCAGCGAGCACCTTCTGTAAGCAATCCTGTTTCTGATTTTTTGTTCCTGTAATACTGATACTCGTGTCCTGTAGATGCTCCCCCTGCTTCTGTTTCATCTCCAGCCACTTGTGCGAAAGGACGGCCATTGCGACCATTGTGACCATTGTGACCGTGGGTAAGCAGCCTAGCTCTTCCGCGAATTCAGCTGTCCATGTGGATTTTTTCATATCACTATTAGTCTGGAAGCCTCGCCCGACCGTCGACCTCCCTGACTTCCTCGCTTCAGGGTATCATCCCTCCCGCACCGTCCTCCGAAGCCTAACTATCCTCCCGGAGATGTCCACTCCCGCTCCGTGGCGAATATTTTCTCGTGCTTACAGTGGCTATTAATCTTCAAGATCCACCGGGTGCACGAACCTGTGAGAGCAGTGGGTTTATCGTCTGCGCGAGTGAATGCATATGTCAAAAAATGATTATTATAAAACTTAGTAGGGAAAGAGCGTACACCCTACTCTAGCAGTTGACATTGGTCGCAAGGTGGGGATATCGTGGAAGTCAATCACTACAACTAGAGTCCCCTTATATTTTACACGGCTCAGTATACCATTCTGTACAGCTTCATTATTTTGCTTGCTATGACTCGCATTCGCAAAATTACCAAATTGAGATCTCGGAGTTTTGATGGTTGAACAAGATCCTGTGATACCTTTCACCACAATGGCCACAACGCTAAACCTCGATGGGCGTTCTTGGTATGACTTCTTTGACTGTACCGCCGCTTTGCCCCTTCCACCGCATGCTTTGGCGACGATGAGCAAAATGAATGGCGACGAACAAGATGGCGCGGAGTGGATGGGCTCCGCGCTGTTGCAAAGCGAGGCCTATGAGTTGCTTATAATCACCGCTGGGTATCTGTCCAGTTCAGCAATGACGGTATGTCCGCCCGTTTTAAATCCTGGGGCGTTCTTTCTCATTCCGCGCAGAAATGGAAGGAAGCCACGACGGAGAACAAGGCGAACTTGGCTCATGTTGCGGCGGCACTCGGCCTCCGTGCGGTCCTCCCAACTCGATCGGGCAAGGATTGCGTGGGTATTCTGCTCGCTGTGCTGGCTGGGGACGAACAGCCGGCCGAGATGTGTTACCTACGTCAGTGGCTCGAAAGATTGTTGGCGCCAGCGCTGGAGATAGCGCGGGTGCACAATATGCCGCGACTGGCGCAATTGGCAGGCAAGCCGAACCACCTGCCCTCCGACATGCCCCGCACCCTCTCCGTCCTCCGGGCGTTTGCAGTAGCCACTCAAGCGGCTCACAACAAGGAACAGTCGGTATGTACGCTGTGGATCTGCAGCATCTCTTTTATTGATGTCTTGTCAGCGACGCCTCGCCTCTCCTTTGACTCCGCGTCTACCACTGTCGCCATCAAGGATGGTCAATATTCGTCGTGGTGCGTTCAATTAAGTACTCAATTATTCTTCGTATTCTAATTTGTTCTCAGCGAGGACGCCAGAACCATCCTCCCTGCCGAGGAAGCGACCGCGGTGCGAGCCACCCGTGCCAGGGTCCTCCAGAGTTCCATTGCTACCCCGTCAGGCTATTCTATCCCCCACGCGCGTCCCCGATCTCCCAGCTCTGGCGTATGGGTATCTCCCAGTCTTCTATGCCTTCGATGAAGCAACCCTGACCGAGGCCGACAAGCCGTCCTCCCCAAAGACCTCCCTTGCACGCCCCGCCATCGGCGTAGCCTCCACCGTACTACCCTCGCCTTAGGCGGCACCTTACCTTTCTTTGAGATTCCAACCCTAGACGACACCCGAACAGGGTCCTTCCACTCTTTCTGTTGTATGAATTAAGCAATTGTAGCCTTCGACTCAAATGGCACCGATATGGGCTGCCGTGCACTTCTTATACGTATTGGAATAAACTCGCCCCCTTTTGTAGATGTACCTACCCTCGTGTTGTGCACATGTACCATATATTCTTCAGAAATTGAATCAGTGCTCATCATGGATTTTTAGTCCTCAGAAGTTATATCTGAATTCAAAATCCTGGGTTGCCCATGGCACGCCAGTGTTTTTGAAGGACACGAGTGAGAATATAATTTGTGAGGGTACATGATGGGGTAAAGAGTGGTACGGATGGGACTTGTCCGCCAATTATCAGCAACTGGGAGTATTTGCTGGAGAAAATATGTAAAGCATTCAGCACGGCGGGCCAAAGACCTCCATTTCACGCACGATGAAGATACAATAGTGTGACTTGCACTATGGTCTAGGCAATCGGGCGTCCAGTTGAAGCGCTTCTGACAATCACAAGAGTCTACAGGGATGAAATTCTGGAACTTAAGATGCGCACATACGGCGCTGCCAGGGGTACTGGGCCGGTGAGGCGAGGTTGTGAGTCTTCGCTGTCAGGAACATCTTGGTCTTATTCGTCGATGCAGCGGTGAGGGGAAGAGTTAGATCTATAAGTCTCGTGCAGACGCCTTAAGGTAACCGATGAATACAATATGAAATTGATCTTGAGCAGCTGTTCATCATAGACCCGCGTAAGATCTGCAGAACGTGTGTAGGCCATGGGAAGGGGACCGTCACGCACCATAGCGACGAAGATGTTGTCAGTCTAGCATGGAGGTTGGGACTGTCGGAGCGCTTGTAGGTGACAAGGACCGGCCGAGAAAGGTTCTGAAAAGAGGACGGATGAGGCGCAGCACTTCGTAAGTTCTGGGGTAAAGTATGGACTAACGAATGAGGAAGAATGCCTGGGCCGCGAGGACGCCTGTGTAATAACAGGGAGAAGAGAGCTCTTGGGCACGGTATACACCATCGTGTTGCTTTTGGGCCTGCACGGCCACAGCATTAAATATAGAATTCAAAGTAGTAGGTGCTACGCGAGCAAGAACTGCGGACGGACGCGGGGAGCTTACTCATAGCAGCATTCTGGAGTGCACTTGGCGCAAAAACGTGCGAAGCTGCCGGCCCATGCATCGGAAGACCACAGTAGCGAGGTAGACTCGGTAGCTCGACGGGATATCTATCTGAACTTGCCAATGAGATGCTTGATGGCTGAATTGCATGTTGGACTCGAAAGCTTTGATTCCGTAGCGCAGCGCGCTTGGTCCTATATCTTCTGAGAACGAGACTAGGCTTTGATATTCAAAAGGCGGCACATGAAATGGGTAATTTCTAGCCTTGTGTTTTTCGTTGCAACTAGCAATTGCAACTCTCAGCCAAACAGTCAGGCCAGATGAGAGGTTGACCGAAAGCTTTGGGACCAACGGACCGTCTCCGAATATAACGAGAATAAAATCAGATGACACGAGCGGCGTCTTTGAGGTTAGTCTGGATATTGAGAAACTATGAGCCAAGGTATGAAAGGCGAGTGGATTTAGCAGCGCAACTCAAGTCAAGACTTCAATTTTTGAGATCGTCGTTGTAGATCAAGCTAGCGTGAGAATGTCAACTTGCGAGTCGTACGTTCGCTCCATTCGCTCGACCGTTTGTCCCAAACTCCAAGCTCAATAGCGTTGGCGGATATTCCTACTGAAAAAAATCAGCATCCCGCGAATCGTAAACGGAACTTTTTCTCGACAATTCTTGAAACGAATCAGTTATGTTCTGGATCGCCAAAAATTCAACAAAGCTGCCTGGCTGGATGCTAAGACAGTCAACTTGTTGAAGCACTTTCTTGGATGGAGAAGATTTCTCTCCCGAAGATCTTCAGCTCTCTGTTGTGATTCTTGCGACTCTTCGATAGGCTTTCATACCCAGGGGCCGCGATCTTTCAAGAAACAGCATTTAAATAAGATAAAATCATTGCTGGAATCCAGGCAATATGAACCGTGTTCGCCGTCCCCATGCGCCCTTCAATTACGCACGAGCTGGTCTCATGGGTCTCTGACCGGCGCCTATATATGATAGTCCACGCCAAGACACCACTGACAATATGGACCCGGGCAAACCTCCCCTTCTGTACATCAGACTCACCTGCTTGAAACAGCCTTGACGTCCAGCTCCCCTTAAGTTCAGGCTTCCTTTCTTTGCGGTCGACACGAGCAGGCGCCCTCCTAGGAGACGCTGAAGCGAGCCGCCTATGGTGTCTGTTTAGCATCTACAAGATTCGAATCTCAAGTTAGCAGCCGGTTCGCTAGCATCGGCGGCGCTGATAGTTGGGAGAAAAGAGAGAAAGGCTAGAGAAAGGCGCTGTCACCGATCAACAGCGAAGTTTTCCCCGGCAACTTAGCGCCCTTCCCCGACGGCGCAGACATATGCATTCCTTTTTCCCTCTATGAATGTACCGAGACAGCCAGCACATATTTGTCAGGGTCGCACCGGTTCTCGCCCAACTGGTGCTGCAGCATTTCCCGAGCCTGCAAAATTGTTCCCTCGACCTTGATATCCGCACCAGAAGATCCACCGTGGCTCCCTCAGGCCTCAGGCCTGACTGAGTTTGCGTCTTTGCCCTCTACTAAACGGAACATGAAACTAGAAACTTCTCGATTATTTCCATGCCTCCAAATTCTCAAAGTTCTCAGATTTTCCCAAGAGGTTGGCAGCTGTGGCCCTATTTTTACACAAACGCGGGGCATGCCAGAACTCAACCAGCCGTAGCAGTGCACCTCCCGGTTTTCTGCAGCACAGTCCGCACCGTTTCTCACGACACTCACTCGCAAAGCCGCACCTATGCAAATTTGACAAAACACCACTCTCGTCCTGAGAGAAAACCTCCATCTCCATAAGCCCTTGTCCTCTGAGTCATCGGTGGGTGTGGCCCATTTTACTTCAAGGCCATCAAATGTCTCAAAATCCCTCAAGCACTCAGGCTGTTATCCGAGATTCCACTGCGCAGTGCACTTCTGTTTCCAAACACATCTCCACCTACTTCATCACGGCCATAACCAGTGCATCCTCCTGCCGTGATGCGTGTTTACACCGCAGTGCGGCTGGCTTTGCGGTTTACTACCAGTGCACTCACCCTATAATCTCAATTCACGACGGTCTCTCGCCGTGGGCGACATCTTTTCGAGTCCAATGCCCCAGGTGTGTCTTTGGCGGGTACCTTCCAGGGTTTACCCCCTTTGGCCCCAGGATTGTCATGTCATTATGCCGGGCATTCTTCATCAAATCCAGTCAGTTCTGCGGCCCTGCCATTCAACATGGCACGCCCTTTTTCTATTATAGTACAAAAGCGAACATCGCCAATTCGAACGAGAGACACAACTGTTTTATTAATACGTGACTGTGTCGTGTTCGCCGTCTCTTCTTGTTCGATGATAAAAAGTAGTGTCACACCGCTGAGGAATTGCCGGCCGCAGTTTGGTTACAGCATGATATAAATGCACATGTTTAAATTTACAAATCGAACTGTTATCGCGTGCTTATCTGTGAAAGGTCTGTGCATAGGATGAATCGGATGTCTGCGATTTCCACGTTAGATTATCGACACTCACTTAACTGATGCAACTCACATGTGTGGTACATATCGTTTTAGATCTCGAGTCTGGAGCTTGAAGAGGCGGGGGCTTGAGAGGCAGGGCCCTTTGTCGTGCGTTCAAATTCCGGATAACGATCCTTGTGTCTGAGGCAGTATTGTGGGTCAGGAAGTTATTATTCGGATGAGAGTGCGAACACGCACTTCGCGGAAACATGGTTTCCCATGCCTTTCGTCGCGATCAACCTCGGGCAGTAGGAGCAACGTACTTTATCGTTTGAGGCGCTGACCGTTCCCTCCGGCAAAACACCGTTGGAGATAGAATCGAGTTCGACGAAGACAGCCGTCCAATTATTGATCCAAACTGATGAAAATCTGTTGAGCTTCCCGACCGCGCTGGCTGAAAAAACATACCGGTATGCGTGAGAGGGGTAAGGTCCCTGTTAAACGCCGCAAAAATTCGAGCCATTGTCGGACATCTCAAGACCTTTCGGACATTCCTGTTTTCCGTCATCGACATACGCTTGATACTACATAGGTGCAGTTCAACGTGCGAGTCACGGCTAGACGAAAAATAACATACAAGTCTTCGTTTATCCCGCGAACGATGCCCTTTTGCTGCAAGTACGACTCCTGCCATTCGTGAAGATGGGCCCCGTTCTGCACTGGAGATTAGAGATTGAGTACATGATTTTCTTTTAACACACTTGATGAAGAGTTAAGCGAGAACGCTCGCGCTTAACACACTCCTGTGGAGGGCTGCTGGTAAACATGGGCAAAATCAACGTGGAGAGATACAAACCGCTTGCAGCTGTGCAACAGTACGACGCGGAAAACCCTCGTCATCCGGATGAGACTTCCCGGCATCAACGCGAAACGCCCGTTGCTGTTCTTGTTTCGCCGATTTTATATCCCGGGCTGAATAGACGTAGGTCTCCTCTCCGCCTTGAGAAGTCTGTGTGGCACGGGGCAACCACCTGCCCCACAGATGATCATCGTATTTCTTGCTTCTGTCGATATACAAGCCGTCGCTGCGAGTGCGAACGATCAAATTGCAAATAATGGATTTTGTGAAGCATACGTACGACATTAGAGTTTTTCGACAGGTCGCCTAGAATTGGGGGGTCAGATAGTGGTAGGATTGAACTGATTTTTACACACACTACAGCTTCAGAATCTGTAGAACCAACAGAAGGGTTGAAGTTCAGTCCATTTGGAACACCACTACGCGTCATGAGTAAATGAAGAGATCCAGTAGCCGTTACTCACAGAGCATGGTCCCCCTCCAAAAATAAACAACGCATACGCTGAGTGAGAATAGTTCCCGCTGGCTTCCACGACTGGCAGGGATGGAACGCGAGGACATTCCCGAGACACATTTCCTAGAGCAGCGGTCCAAACGCATTCATGGGCCCTAATCAAAGAACGAAGAGGCTTCGACACCATTTCAAGCTGGGTGAGATCGAACGGGCTGCAATGCTCCAGGATCTAAGTGGATTCCATTCAGTTCGTATTCTTCCCGCAAATTATTTGAAACCACGGACAGCCAGGCCTATGTCCATTGGAAATCGACCGAATACAGCACAGGAAGCTGCGTAAACCTCTATGGTAGGAAATTGTAGGTGACGCATTGGAAGTAAGAATGAAGAAGACTGGCACATGCCCGTATCAGGCACCAAACAAACAACCGCCTGTGTCCAGATTCGGTAATCCTTATCAAAGCGACTAGGATCCAGATTGGGTGAAGCTTCCATGGTGCGTTCACTGCGAGTTCCTCCATACCTTTAGCACTAATCGATATTAGCCTCAAGGATTTTGCGTCCCCATTGGCTGCCACTACACGCACCGTACACCACTGCATCTCCCACCTCCCCGATCTCGACTCTTGCTTCTGTAGCCGAGTGCAGCTTCCACCTGAATTAGATCAGGAATTCCGCGTACATCACTGTTCCACGGTCGCGCCCAAACGACGCGAGGTTCGTCCTCGCGGGTCTTCAAGTTCAAATCCAAAGATTACAGCCTTTATGTCTGGACGATTGACTTGAATTCAGATCCCCTTCTCGATAATTCGACTCCCCTTATATTTTTTCCAGACAGAAATTCTTCCGCGCGTCCTGCAACGAGTCTCGCACCGGCTGCTCAGGATTGAGCGCCTTTTGCGTTCACCCAGCTCCGGGTACCTCAAGAACAACATCAAAGACCTTGTTCACTCATCCACTCGCTACACCGCTGCAAGATGCTGGTGCGGACACGCTTGATGACGGCGGAGAACCATCACCTCCCATTCTCGCCCATTTCACCGCGACCCGATGCGACTCATCCTGTAGACTCACCGTCAGTGCCATGCCCTTTTGGCGACGAGAGCTTTACGTGCGGGTCCTTGTAATTGTCAAGGGCAGTGGCGGTGCCCGCGAGAGACACCCGTTATTCAGATCCTTGTGCGAGTCCGCTATTCAGTCGGTCTTCATCATGCGGTCTTGGTTACGCCGTGCCAATGACACTGGTGTCTTCGCGTAGCATAAACTTCCCGCTGCGCCCAGAGTTAGGCCATCCATACCACGACTTGCCCTGCCGGCCTGTGGTCGTGTACGATCAATAAATTGTCCAAACCAATATACTGTCACGTAGAAAGCAGCCCAAGATTTGAGGACTCGAAAGACAACGGAAGTTTCATCTCGAGCACCAATCCCACTTTCTACAGTTACAGTATAAATCTATCTATCGGGAGAACTGCGTGGTGGAGAAGGTGGAAGACACGAAGAGCCTGCCTGATGCGCGGAGATGAAGTACACCGTCAAAGAGAGCCGATGGTGATGTTGCTGGGCTGGAAAGAGCCTGACGAGAATGCGGACGCGGCAACTCGAACGAGTCTGAGGGAGCCGCTGACGCTGACGCGCGGGTACCAAGGCAGCTGGTGGTGCTCGCAGGAAGGCTCGCACGCAACGGACTAAGTAGGTGGCAGGACTGCGGATGTGAAGGAGAGTCGGTAAGACAGTTCCATGGAGATCATGGAGATCATGATTTCGGCGTGACCCCTGTTTCTCCTTCTCTCCCTTTCCACTCGCCCGTTCTCTTTCTCCCCCTCTTTCCCCGAGGTACGCCTTGAGCTTGGGTCCGAAATTCAGAGGCTCTGGACGTCGAGGACCCTAGATGAGGTGGCATAGGTCAGCGTTGGTCGAACACAATACGACAACCCTGGAGGTGAGCTTACTGCTTTTTATCTCGAAAACACTGAAGCAGCGCTCTCAATTCCAGCCCCATAGCGGTTTCACTGCATGACTCCATGACAACGAATGCAGTCTAAGAGCAACAGTCCTCCTCCTGGCCCGCAGAGGAAGCGACTAGAGTAGGTCCAAAAGATTTAAGAGACGTCAGCTCTCGAAAAGACCAACGATAGGTAAGAGCTAGCGCACCGGTCCAGGGCTCTAGAATCACAATAAAAGGGAACATCTTGACCGAATCCCAGGTTCCCCTCTCCCACCGCCTACGAACAATTATAAATGTTGAGGTGCCGCGATTAAGCACGGTGAGTGGTATATCCAGCTGCCGAACGACCTTCGGGAGAAGGGGGGCTAGACCGGAGTTGGATGGAGGACGACTTGCACAAAGGTAGGTTTGTCTTTGACTTTCTTTCGGCGGAGCCGCCCGGCGAATCCACACACGCTGGAACCTGGGTATCGAGCTGTGCTCGATATTGGATCGCACAAGCCCACACCTTCTAGCGGAGAGAACCAGCACGAAAAGACCCTGCGCAGAAAATAACAGGGTGCGCCCCGCTGTGATTTCACTGCAAGGCTCGAGAGCCAAAAACAATCACGATGAGCGCTCGCCCCGCTGTCGCAGCAATAGCACAGTGCCATTCAATCTCGGACCCCATCGGTTCGTGGAAAGTCGGCCTGAGAGAATTTTGTAAGTAAGGCGTGGGGGTGCTTCGTGCCCATGATGAACAGTCGGTGAATAAGGGTGAAGGATGCTGTTATTTGTGGAAGCGGGCTGGTCATGGTTCTGCGATGGTTGAATCCGTGGAAACCGAGTGTGGTTTCTCCTCTGTGTCGCTGCCATCCCCCCCTGATGACGACCATAGGCACGATTCCGACCCTGGTTTGGCCTGAGACTAAGGGATCGAGAAACGGCGTAATTTCGACCCACTGCCATGTTGATCTCGGCGAGCTGTACTGTGGCTAGGACTCCTGGCTTTAGTGCGTCGAGGCCGAGCTGGATGCGGCGGGCAAGCGGTGCTTGCAGGAGCAACCGAGTGGTGCGGCGGACGTGAGAGTGAGAAAAAAACTTTTTACTTGTGAAGGGGGGGACGGAAAGCGTACGGCTATGGTGAATACTCGAATGCGGTGTCCTGCACGGCGAGACGGAATGAGCCCTCATGTACGCTACCGAGTGCGAGTCGAGGGACGCGCGATTACTGGGCGCGAACGAGATGCAGGCAGAGCCTCTGGAACGCTAGAGCCGACGAGGGGCGAATACGCAGAGCGAGATTTGAGGCTGTGGGCCAGCGCTGTATGACCACGGGGCTAAAGAGCCGTGCGTGGAGAGTATCCAGATGCAGAAGACAAGGTGCGAGAGATAACACTGCAGGAGAAGAGTCATCAATACCCGGACCACCCACAAAAATGGGTAGCGCTACCCACCGTAAGTGCGCGTGGATGCGGAATAGACAACTTTTCGAACTATTCACGGATTTGGGGTGGCAGATTGATGAACGCAGTAGCCTCTCGAGGCCGATCACATGGAAGGCGGAAGGAAGACGAGTTTTGGTGCTGAAGAGGCGATAGCACCGAGCGGGCCAGGGCGATCTCCGAATTGGCTGACATCAGGGCGGGTGCGTCAGGGTGAAGGACTGCTGGTACGCTGGGTGAGTCCCATGAAGATACGGAGATCTAAAAGGCACGACACCCTTTGAATGAAGGACGGCTTCCCCTGCGATGAGTGGATGCGGGACGCGAGCGCGGAGAATTTGCAAGGGCGAGACAATCGCAATGCTCAGTGTCGGATTTGAGTGGTCGTGGAACGCGGTTGTCGTGGTCGAAAAGGAGGGATGCATCTTTGCAAGGCGCGAATGATTAAAAGGCTCTGATTGTGCTTGACTCCGACACTGGGGCGCCTTGAGGCTTTAACAAGAGATCCGGGCGAAGGACCAGGCCCCCTGGCGCCCATAGAAAAGTGAAACCCTGAGAAGGCAGAATAGGGCGTAAACTGCGTTCGAGCAAGAGAGAAGATAATCATCGACAGAAAATCCGAAAAGAAACTGAAAGCACACCTACTGTAGCGTCGAGTGCCGCTAGGGATATGGAGGTCATCCACCATCCGGCTGGCTGGCGTTTCGTGTACTTGATCTACCATAACACTCCCATCAACCCGGCGAACTAAGAATGCGCAGGGCGGTGCGTAGATGCATCGATGGTATCGAAAGTCTGCAAACCCACATTGTCAGATATTGCGAGAAAAAAAAAAGGACAAATAGAAAGGCACCCACAGTGATATTTTCCCTTCTCGACCTCCATTCCGTCGCCCCGCTGCAGACAACATCTCTACGCGCATCTTGGCCACTCTTCAAGTGTAAACGGACGGTAACATCCGACGACCGGAAATCTGCATTGAAAATGGATCGTAAGCAATCACGGAGGAAAGAGAAGTTTGTACATACGCACCTCAGCCTCCAACAATGCCCATATAATGAAATCGATGTTATTCTGACCTCCACCTCTAACTCTTCGCGCCTTATCCACCACCGCATTCTTCACACGTTGAGGTCGAGGTACCGCTGTGGCCCTAGCCGTGAGCAAGACAACAGGATGCAATGTGGCAACATACTGAAGGCGGGGGGTGCGCGAGCTTTCTCGAGAATGTGGTGCTGCTGAACGCGTCGCGATCGCCATGTCGGCTGCCCATAAAAGTCCGTTGGCATCGTGATCGGGTCTTGGTCGACCTTTAGGCCGACGGTCAAGGCTTGTTCGCGCTCGGGGCACAGCTTCTTGCCGGAGGTGAGCAACATGCGTGCGGCCGCTGCTTTACAAAAAAAGTCAAATGTGTAAAAATGTATCAGTAAACCTCAGAGAACGAGAAAAACATACCCAGGAAGCTATTATCTAAGACTAGGCTGCAGAAAGCTGACGCGGGGGGTATCGAAGTCGTCGCTCGGCGGCGGGTACTAACCCCACTAGAGTTTCGTGTCGTCGGTCCAACGTCGGTCTGTCTGCCATCGCAGGACTAGAGCGGGTTCAGGGAGAGCACATTGGGAAGTATACGCAAAGAATCTCCACGGTAGACTCAGAGGAGCTCAGAGGTACTCCGCAAGACAACGCAGACGATGCTGGTAAGGTTTGAAAGGCTCTGTCAACGCCAAGCGGCCCGGTCTTCCCGCCAGTTTCCTGAAAGGGACTCGAAGGCGCGTTGCAGCTTTGACGACGACTTTATCGACAGGATTCAAGTTATAATATGTATGAAAGCTTTGGAAACGATTTCTGCAGTACAGGGCAAAGGAAGTAAAGTGATATTTGAACACAAAAAATTGTAACTAGCATGCTTTTGGTTGGATTGCGCTTTCGCGCTCACCGTAAGCCTGAGCCCCACGACAAGGGAAGCATGTGTGCCCAGGGCCTCGTTCAACCACAAACATCACAGCAACAAAGGATACCCTCGACCCCACCCGCCCGTCGAGTTGGTGGAGGTTCGCGCCGGAAAACATCTCACCCTAACACCGTGCCCAGCACCAAGCAATTACCAATGGATCATGTCGGCTTCGCTGCTGGGAATGAGGACTTACGGCCGAGGCTAGGCCAAGGCTGCCCCAAACTTCGCTCCACCTCGGGAGCGTTACAAGGCACTACGCGCGAATACGGGGCTGTGTTCCGTGCATAACCCAGGTCTCTATAAAAGGTCGCCAGGAAAGCCGGTTCACGCACTCCACGTCCGCCGGAGGCTCTCCTGTGCGAGACCACTAGCTCGCCAGACACTGGGGGAGTTCGGGTTATGTGAGAGTCTCCGCGTTCGCCTGCAAATACTGTAGAGAAAGTCAGCGAACAAGTGAGGTAGGCCACGTACGAAGACGATAGTCAAGAGTTGAGAGGACACGGCTTGGAAGGTGGTGCGCAGAGAACGAGAGAGGGAGACGTTCAAGAGAGCAAGAAGGTGGCGATGGTGGTGGTTGAGAAGAAAGAGACGACGGAAAGTGCCGAATGTTTAGCCGAGCTTTTCAAGCTGCACAAGCGGCTGACATCATGAACCAAATTCAATTTCAAGTCTCCGCCGACCTCCGAGAGCAGTGCGCGGCAGTGCTAGACAGTGCTGAGCTGTGCAAAATTCTAGAAAATGTGGAGTATGGAATGCAAATCTCCGCCGGAGCTGTCAATGACTCCGTACAGCGAGAGTTCAAATTTCCTCTCTACGGTCGTTTGACTCGAAGAAAATGCTCCAGTCTGGTGATCTGTCGAAGAGATCCAGGTGCGTTGCAAAATCTTGCAAGAGGTATAGAAAAAGAAAGACGCGTCCGGACGCGACTGAAACGTGACCGTGATATCATGTTCGCGTCGTTCCTCTCTTCTCTGGTCTTCCCTTCCTAAGGGATTCTTGGTGGGAATCAATTCAGTCGCCTGTAGGATTCAAATTATACTCGCGTAATTTGCTCGTAATCTGGTATTCGCTGATTCTGCGATGCAGCTCAATAGTTTGAAATGATGCCAGAATTCTTACGCATAGGATTTTAAATGTACAAGTATCACACAATCTACTCAATCTCTGGCAGTAGGAGTAGCGCACTTTATCTTTCCCGCCGCCGACAATTACCTTTGGCAAAAAACGGCGTTCGACATGTACCTATATTCCAGCCCGACGGTTATCCATCCAAACTGGAAAAAATCGTGAGTCAGCTTCGGGATCGCACGAAGATAAAGACCTACCGGTGTGGGTGAGAAGAGCGAGATCTATATTGAAGGCCAGGAGAATACGAGCTATTGTCGGGCATCTCGAAACTCTCTGAATTTTCTTGTCTTTCCATTCAACCTGTGAGTCACGGCCAGATTGAAGATAACGTGAAACGGGAGGAGTAGATAGTGACCCGCGTTAGGTGCTGAAGCGACTCGTGTAGTAAGTGTGCGACGCGCTGGGAGTTCGCACCGGGAGTGGCACTGGGCCTGAGACTGCTGATTATAGATTATGCCACCCTCTGCGACTGCGTTTCCCGCAAATTCCTGAGCTTCAAAGTACGAAGATTGAAGGATTTCGCGGGGAAGTATCTCGGAGTTTTAGCAAAAACACTGACGCGCGCAGAAGTGCTTGGAGATCGCAGAATTATGCGGGAGAATCAGGGAGAGAGATCACTCCGCACTCAAAGCACTCCTTCGGCAACAACCAAACACATTTTGCAGGACCTCTCAAGTCACCCGCGGCGATGGCGGCCCACGTCGAGAAGCTGAGTCGTAGGAAGTGACAGAGACGCGTCACTCGAAAAGGTTGAGGCGGGGTAGAGGGGGCGATTCAGGACGATGAGAAGAAATGCCAGAACGCGGATGGGGCCTGCCTTGGCGCCCCAATTTTGAGGAGGACCAGTAACATTGGGCTGGCGCAGGATGAGATAGACATCGTCTACACCGCCGAGAGGGAGGTATGGTAGAGAAGAAAGAGGATGCGACGATTGCCTAGATCATCATGCACTGCCTTCGGATTTGAAGTATTTATTTGCTGTCAGCAAACAACGGCAAGTGCCGAGCCCTCTTTGACCTCTTTGACCTCAACCACCATGAGCTCCACCCGGATCTTCACTTGGTGCGTTCTACGATTTCTGAAAGGGATCTCCACTCACTTTTCTAAAGGTGACACCACACGGTCCTCCACATAATCCCGAATCCCTCCATGTCGGACGTGGGACATCGAATATCTAGCAAGGGAGCGCCATTGCGGCGAGCGACGGCGTGCACGGCTTCTCCCTAGGTGCTCTGCATAGAAATCCTGGGTATACGGGGACCGTGTTAGACCTCACTCGTGCGCTGGCATATATCACCCCTCCCTAGGCCGAGATCCAGCGATGGGTCGAAGAAGCCGTCAGGATCGATGCAGACTCGCGGGCGGCTGGACGAGGTGTTAGGGTGGGCTCCCGATGTGTGTTGATCCTCCCTGGACTCGACTCCGACACTCGATTCGCGTTCAATCGCTTGACTGCTTCACTGAAGATAGCTGTTTGTATGAGGGGTGCGTCATTCTTTCTTGTGATACTCACATGTTAATGTGCTACTTCTAGCGGGGCCTGATGCTTGATATAATTACATTTCATCAAATCCTTTATATACATTCGTAGGTAGTTTCCCAAGCAAGGTCTAGCATCCCTGGCGCCTTCTTGACGTGAGGCTTGGGCTTAAAACCTGCTGGTTGACCAAGTGCGCTTTAATTTGCTGTTCTGCATGTATGTAGTTACAGACGAGTATTCTATTCGTTTTGGCTGAAAAGTGTTTTCCTTGCATATCGTACACTTGCCGAATTAGGCAACCGTGAAAGTTAATACTGTTGTTCAGTACCGACCCAAACATGGCCGCCGACAACGATTCTAAGCTGCCGGCCCCTCCACCATCGCTGTCGAACATCTCTACTACTGCGGATGTGTCTTTCACTCCCTCGCTCAGCACTGCGTTCTCGAGACCGCTCGCCGTCCCAGCGATTCCACTTCTGTCACCGGCCGAGATAGCGGCGCTCGATTTTGTTGGGTTCGGGAGCTCAGCTTCAACCAGAGAGAGCCTTTCCAGCCAGAAACGAAAGCGTTTGTCTCGTGTAAGACAGTCCAAGACCTCGTCGAATGGCCAGCAGTCGAAACCGATGGAAAAAGTGAAGGCGTCGCCCACCCTCAACGCCTTGAGGAACTCTACAACGCTAGCCCTGAAAAGCATTCCGAGCGATCGCCAGTATCCGACCGACGCTGTTAAATGCGTCAGCGAGGTCACAGCGGATGAGCTTGACGAGCTCGCTACAACTGGAGCGTCTCATGTATATTACTGGACGGTAGATGGGTTCCATGATGGGCTGCCTAAGCGGGTGTTGACACGGGGTTCTCTAACGGTATTTCTTGCTTTCGTTCACGAAGCGTCAACTATTTATCTTCAGCGATTGTTAGGCTGTTCGTACTGCCCTTACAAGCAAAGCAGGAATACACACACTCGCTGAGACGTTTCAACGTCCTCGGGAACTGCAGAAGCTTCAGCATGTAAAACTGTTTCATGCCATTATCGGTGCATTGGCCCTCGGCTCAGGAGGTGCCGACGCTGCTCGAGAGTTCGTGCTCAACAGTGTGGATTCGGTCATCCAAGCTGTTCGCGCCGACTCAGAAAAGTCCTACTCACCGGTCTAATGATAGGAATATCCTAACATATGTACAGATTTTCTGCTCTACGACTGCCTGAATCTCGATTTAACGACGGGGCAAGCATCCGGGAGAATGCGAGTAAACCGTCAGTATCAAGCAATACTAGATGAGAACATTACTGAATATCCCTTAGCGTCCGCTTAAAACGGCGGTACTCACCTGGCAAAGAAAACGGTGAGACTTTAATTCGCTTTCTACTCGCTTTTGATGAATCGATCATAGTTCCGCTCGGATCTTTTCTCGAGGCTCCGGTAACACCACCGCGCGATATAAAACGGCGAAAAAGTATTCACAAGGATGCGCCCTCGCAGGAGCTATACACTTTGGGTAAGAAAATGTTTCGAGTTCTCTCGGGGCTTTGAACTAACCGAACCCTGTTTCAGATGAGCACGACGTCGAGGGCGACAGGGAACAAAATCACACCACGGACCCGAGCGTCACTCTCGATGAGGATTCTGCGAACGGAGAGGGCACAGAAAGTAATGATTCAAAGTTGTCATAGATTTTTTTTGTTTAACTTCCCGAAACAGAGGTCGAAGTCGCCCCTAACGCGGCCAGCGATGGTTCCGCGGGGAATGGTATATAATCTGTTAATTCTGGAAGACCAGTGGCTGACCATAGTTTTGACAAAAGAACTTGAAGGAGAAGAAAATCCCGCTACAACCGGCCTGGGGACCACCCTGGAAGGTACGTTTGCATCGTTCTACACCGTCCGACCTGAGTTTCACTCCATTAGGCGAGGACTGGTGGAAAGTCATAGACATTGTCGACGAGGTAGCCATTGCCAGCAGGAAAGAGCGCAAAGGTCTCGCTTTTTTATCATCATTCATCATCATGGATTAAGCCTTATTGTTTAGTCAAAGGCGGAAAGCCGAACAAGAATAAAGCACAAGACCAACACCAACAAGCATCCAATGCGATCAGGCTTTCGATCATTAACGCGACATTGGAACCTGGCTTCAGCCCGACCTTCATAGATGTTCCAACGGACGCTTGGGAGCTCGCTTTGGGAGAGATCGACGATCGCGACCCTCTGGAGACATGCGGCGACGGGGCAATGCATGTCGTCATTACCGAGATTCTGTTCAAAGTCCTCCGGACCCAGGAGCATAAGAAAGACATTTTTAAAGTGGGTCGATTTCATCCAAAATTCTTTTTCTTTTCTTTTTCTTTCTTTTCTTTCCTTTTCCTTTTCCTTTTTTCTTTTTATGTCTGGGTGGCGAGGCTGACCAGCCTTCAGGCCATGCATGCCCCTCTTGTCACCAATGGGACATTCCGGCATGTGCTCGAAGCCGCGCGCCACTTCAAGGCTACGCAAACCACGCCAAAGTATCCCGGAAATGCGTTCGAGGTTTATGCTGCCGTGTTGGCCCGAGAGTCGCTTGCTGTCCTAAAGGCGTGGGTAGAACAGGTGTTCAAGACGTTGATTGAGGCCGCAATCAGTGCTTGGAAGAACTTCTACCAGTACAGCTTTTTCACGGGCTTTCTTTTTCTCTGCGAATGGCTGATTTTGCAAACAACGTAGGGCCCAAAGCACGACGAACGAGTCTGGCATCAAGAAACGAAAGCTCAGCAGGCCTTTTCAAGAGTCGGTTGCAGAAGAGTGTACGGAGGATGTCGAAGACTACGGACCGGCCGAGGATGAAGAAGAGCGATCGAGCAAGAAGATCAAGAGGGCTGGTAGCCCACCATCGGTACGTCCAGTTTTGAGTTGTCTTTGATCTGTTCTGAATATCTTCTTAATACGTGTCCACGAGTAAGGCGACGTTGGATGTCATCCCGATTCCTCAGGTAGCACACCTACGATTCCGATTCCATCTGTTACTGATCAATCAATAGCGGGCGCCAACAGGCCGCTTTTCCTTCAACATCCCTACAGAACTGGCTTGGGGTCCAATTGCGGACGGGATTCCAAGTAAATCGGAAGGGGCGGGAGAGGCCTTCAGATTTACCACCACGGACACGAATGATAAATGATTCATACTTGATGATCTCCGCGCTTTACTGTACAGCCTATGACGGAACCATAGCGGGATTGCATTGTATCATATTTTATTTAATTCTACTGGACTGGCGCGCGCTAAGTTCAGGTTGCGTTGTGGCGGTGATGGGTCACCGTGCCGACTCGGATCGTCCACCTCGGCACACATCTAAGCAACTCAGCTTCCACAAGTGGGCCGATGAGCGTTTCTCCAGCAAAATTTCCTTACTCGGATTTGAGTTCGCCATCGTTATTCCCCACTTTTTGCAAGTTTGTAATCCAAGTCCGAGCGCGAGTGAGCTCACTGAGAACTTTCAAGGCGCAGCTGGATTTGTCACAAACTTTCTCGAGCTGAGTCTGTCCTTCGTTCGCCGCATCTTCCCATAGCGCTTGAGGGTGAGCAAGCATCATGTCAGACAAGGAGCGACAATAAATTCAAAGAACATCGTACTGAAGTAAATTATTATTCTGGGACTTGACAATGTAACTAGCATGCTTTTGATTGGATCGCTTTTTCGCGTTCTCCGTAAGCCTGAGCCCCGACGACAAGGGAAGCATGCGTGCCCAGGACCTCATTCAACCACAACAAAATCAAGAACGATAAAAAAAAAATACCCTCGGCTCCACCCACCCTTCGAGTTTATGAAGATTCGCGCCCGAAGGTATCTCATCCTATCACCTTGCCCTGCACCAAGGGACAACCAGACGGGTCCTTTCGGCGTTTTCGCTCGGAAAGAGAACTTATGCCCGAGGGCGGCTGCCCCAAACTCTGTTCGGCCTCGAGAGCGTGACAAGGCCTGCGCGAAGGTGCAGGGCCGCGATTTCGGACGACCCCAGGTCTCTATTAAACTTCGCCGGGGAAGCCTGCGCCGCGTACTCCACACCCACCCTAGAACCGCTGGATCGCCGGATGCTGAGGGGGTTCGGAATCATAAGGCTCTCGGTGTTCACCAGCAAATATTAGCGAGAACGTCAACAGGAAACAAAAAATGGCGACGTATGAAGACAGAGGACGAGGCATGGTGGATGAGATGAAAGAGACGACAGGAATTGCCGAATGTCTGACGAGCTTTAAACAAGCGGTTGACATTATGATCTCTATTTTATTCCAGGTTCCGCTGACACTTGTGAGGCAATGCACGGCAGTGCTGGGCGGTGCAGAGTTCCAGAAATATGGAGTCTTTCCCGAATGTCAATCTCCCGCCGGAGCTGTGAATGCCTCAGTACTCTGATTACTCTAACAGTGACGACGGACACCGAGTTCAAATTTCAGAGACCGCTGGCGGCGGCGGGCGCAAGTGGGATAGCCTCCTACGGATCTAACGAACTTCAAGTACGGTGTACATTGTACACGATGGCCCGGAACACGCGAAACACGGTCGACGACGCAGACGCGTCTGACATGTGACCGCGGCATCATCTGTTTAGTCTCCTTCCGCGAAAGGCCACCTGACGGTTGTGATGGTATTCAGAAACCGGACATTTTCGCATGCATTACATTTACAAAGTGGGCGCATAACTATGCTACGTGAAAATATATAATCAGATATAAAAGATGGTGGTAGTGAAGGCGTTATCTGGGATGTCTACGATCCTTGTAAGTCGCTCTTGAAGAAAGGGTAACAGTCAGGGCCACTCACTTGTCTAGCTTGTGGCTCTCCAGGCCTCGCTTCGTAAGGACGCGATTCAAATCAGGGCACTCAGGGCAGGGTTTCTTGCCGTCCGTTTGTTCGATGTGCAGATATTTTGTTCTTGTGTCTGAAAGGTATCGTGAATAAAGTATTCTACATAAAAAGAATACACGCGCTTCTCGAAGACGTGCGCATCGAGGCCCTGCACTTTAATCAATCTCGGGCAGTAAGAGCAGCGTATTTTATGTCTCCGGCTCCTTCAGGCAGGACACCGTATAGGATATACTTGGATTCCAGGAGGACGGTCGTCCTATTATCGACCCAAACTGAAAAGAAAAAATGTGCCAGTTTCCAGAGCGGCGCGCGAATTGAAGAACTTGCCGGTATGGGTGAGAAGGTCGAGGTCCCCGTTGAATGCCGCCATAATATGAGCAATTGTCGGGCATCTCAAGACACCCTGCAGTTTATTTTTGTCTTCCACAGCCAACATGAGTTTGATGCTACAGGTATTGTGTTCAGCAGGAGTCACGAATCGATGGGATATATTAGCATACAATTCATGATTCAGCTTGCGAACGACAGCTTTTTGCTGAAGATACAATACTTGTCATTCGTGAAGGTCTGTTCCATTCTACGACAGCGCCAGAGATCATGTACATATATGATTTCTTTGGAGACATACTTTATCAAGGGCTGCCCGAGATCGCTGTCGCCGAAGATATTCCTATGGGCCGCGTTCAACAATGACCTCCGACGAGAGCAGGTATGAGAGATGCCTACCTCCTGCAGCTCTGCAACAGTGCGCAACGGAAAGCGCTCGAGATTCCGTTTAGAGTTGCCGGCATCGACGCGAAAGGCCTGTTGTTGTTTCTGTTTGGCGTACTTGATATCCCGCGCAGAATAGACGTAGGTTTCTTCGCCGCTCTGAGAGATTTCTTTGGCCCGGGGTAGCAATCTGCCCCAAAAGTGATCATCGTATTTCTTAGCCCTGTCAAAATACAAGCTGGCACTGAGCGCACGTTAGGCAAACCACAAACACTAGATTCCCGTGGTACGCACGTTGTGAGGAAGTTTCGGCACCTTGACTAGGACTGAAGGTCAGAAGGCGTCAGGAATACAGAAATATTTGCCGCATACCGAACACGTTCTGAAACGCAAGACCCATTGGATGGGTTGCTGTTCCATTCATTTCGAACACCACTGCAGTTCCGTGAGAAAATGGGAGACTATTCGATCTATTACTCACCGTACAAGGCCCTCCTCCGAAAATAAACAGTGCATACACCGTCTGGGAGTAGTTTCCGCTTGCTTCCATGACGGGCAGAGATGGAACGCCGGGACAGTTCCCTCGAGACACATTTTCCTGGGCGAAAATCCAAAGGTGTTCGTGTGTGAGTAGAGAGGCTTTGGCACCATTCCAAGCTGGGCGAGATTAAACGGGCTGCAATGCTGCAGGATCTAGGCGAATTTTCATTCAGTTCGTATTCCGGAAAGTGGTTGAAAAATCCAACCTCCATGCCTATATTCATAGGGAACCGATTAAACACAGAGAAAGAAACATAATAGGCATCTGTGGTCGGAAATTTAGGTGGCGCATCGAAGCAAGAGAAAAGTGAAGTCCGGCCCGAGGCTCAGAGTCGCTTGATCACCAACTCCTACAAAGAATCCGCCACAAATCCTAGTGGCCACTGACAACTACTCAACCGAATGAAATCAGCTCACCAGTTGAATTCTGAACGCTCTTGGACTCCTTTGGGCGCTGCGCTGAACGAATTATAATGGACTGGGACTGGCAAGACGAACTAGAACCAGAACTGCTTTGCAGCGCTGCCTCAGCTATCAACTAGATCGATAATGTTTCTTTCCCTGGAGTCCCATGATCCGCCATTCCTGCTCCTGTTGATTTTTTTCGATCGTTTCGTCACGACCGCCGCCCCACTATTTAACCGCTGGGTCGGTCTATCTTTTCTCTCTCTCGCCCACTCCGTACGCAGTGCCAGGACTCTCTCGACACCCTTATCCTCTCGTCCTCATTTCTCCCCACCACGCCACCCTGTCCCGGCGTCCGGGACTTCCTCTTTTCCTCGCCTGACCCAGAGCTTCTCCATTGCTTGAAGACTCTTGGTGACTCCAACCTAGCCGCCACCGTAACGCGCCTGCAGGCGGAGAGCTTTTTGCAGATGTCCCTTTTTCGGCACATCGCGTAAGTCGCTCAGTTAATCGCGACAAATTCTTACTTGATGATTGTGTACACAGAAAACAAAGGGCTTGTTGCTGTCTAGTAGAACATCCTACCAGCTTGTCGGGAAACCTGACGTCGACGAACCTGGTGCCGTATTCTCAAAGGAGGCGGGAAACGGCTTCGAAATTTTCGTCAAGGCCTTGGTGCAGATCGCGGGGGAGAATGCCACAGACGAGTGGATAACGGAACTCTTCTGTCCCTTGATAGAAGCTTTGGTCGGGTACGGTCATTTCTTGCTCGTAATTTCGCTCCAACTGAATTCAAAGTATCAGGCATCTACGAATCTCACCCGCTAAACGCAGGCGTATTACTCCCGCCCCGCCCCCCGCAGACTCTACACACGACTTTCAAAAAGAAACTCGTGTCTAGCAAACATCAGGGTCTGCCCAATCCCTTCGACCCTCGCCTTTGTCTTATATTTCTTCTCCAGCGGTGAAGCAGGCGAGGCGGGGGAACCGTGAAAAAAAAGAAAATGTTTCTTTCAATGCAACGGTTCGTACTGTGTATTTCGCCTCAAATCTGTGCACTCATTCGAATCATAGCTGCCATCGACTACCTTCGCCTTTACCGCCTGACAGTAATCGCTACGGTGCACTCCCTCCGCATTATCTACCTAGACGCTTCATTACTCTGCATCCCAAGTTTATTACCATGCTACTATTATTATACTTATTCATACCATGACCATGGGCAAGCAATGTGTACGGCCTCAGCCTTTGTATTCTCGGAATCATAACGCACTTTATATTTGGATCAAGAATCAGTGGCTAGAGAAAGGGTGAAAATCATATAACACTCAGTCCCCATTCGCATCCCTCTGCTCCCCATACTCCCCATATTCACTTCCATCTGTCTCCCCTCCACATAGCGCGGGGGATCATCCCCACCTCTGCTAACGATCCCAAAGCCCTCGGAACCGTCTCGCAGCGCCGATCGCCAATCCACGCGCATGCATCGAGCTCACGCGAGCGGAGGCGCATGCGCGCCGCGAAGGAGCGCACGAGGCGCAAAGAGGGCATCGCATCTTGAAGGCTCGTTCGCGCAACGGCGGATTCGGGCGTGTGCACGATCTCGAGCAGCCAGTCCTGGTTGCATGATCGGCAAAGAAATTGTCTTCACTGAATCCACGGGTAACACGTTAGAGGTCGTACCCAGAAGACGACAGCCACATACCATTGCGGCGTAAAGATGGAGCGCCTTGAGAGGTTCGGCGGCCCTAATGGGGACAATCTCGATTGGGTCGCCCACTCTTTACTCTCCCACTCCATCGACGAATCGTTCGGCTCCCCCCGCAGTGTATGAACGATCTGGCAGCCGAAAGGGAGATGCAGAAGGCCGATCTGTGAAGAAAAAAAAGGAACGCAGCGAGGAGAGAAGAGCCAGTTCCGTATGATTCGACAACGGCGAGTAGACAAGGATGAAAGGCATGAATATGATCCATGTTCTCCGATGCGGAAGGAAGATCTGAGTCGGTATCCTCGAACGCGGAATCGTCTTCGTTCCCAGACACTCCATAGAGACGAGCACTTGTTACTAACATTTGCAATGCGGGGGCCGCACGAGGCTTGCGACCAGAGGGATGCCTCTAGGATAAACCTTCACAATGGCAATTGGTACAGAGGAGGATATACAGCTGGATAGTTCTTTGAAGGGAGATAAGAGCGGTCAGATTGAGAGAATCGCGCCAGCATGGTATCAATGAGCGAGGTATGAGCTGCCCGAGACTTGCACTCGGGAGGATTTGCTTGTGTGTTCCACATTTGCGCGACGATTACGATACGGGACAGTTCACGGCCGAGGATTCGCGCTGAGGCAGTCGGCGCTAGCAGCTTTACTAAAAGATGATTTAAGACCCCGAGGACGCCAAGCAAGGAGTTGGTCCAGGATTGGATCGGGCTTGCGGGGTGGTAGAGCTGATCATGACGAAGGAGGTGAGTGTCGGTAAGCACGAGGTGAGAATCGACACCAACCGGAGCTCAAGAACACAGCGGCAATTACTTGGCTCCTTCAGGGGGTCGCCGATACGAATTATCAATGCGAATGGTTTCCCTTGTGGAAAAGATTCAGGCAGGGAAAGGTCGATGCCAGTGGGGCTTTTGGGCAAGCCGCTGCCTTCAGAGAACGTATTATCAAGGTGGCGGCGCGGTGAATAGGCTGCTCATGAAGGAATGGGCTTGAAGCGGATGCTGGATGTCAGACACTCTTCTTCAAACTCGGAGACTGGAGGTGGCAATCTGATTTTGAAGTTGGCGCTCGAAGAACTCGAGAAAGCTTCAGCACGCCAGATACTACTATGTTGGTAGAAAGACGCTGAAGCCTGCTCCAGAGGGTATGCGTGAGACTTGGAGGATCCACAGCGACGCGGTGCAGGGAATTACTCGACGGTTGGCCCAAGGTCGGCCTCGTGCAGCAAGCTGATTGCGAAGGACCTCCGGGTCGGAAAGTCGTCCGGGAACGAAAGTACGACCAACCGAGGCCAATGGACGACCTTCAAACTTGAGATTACTCGACCGCTTCTGAATCCACCTGGCCCTTGATCCGAAGACCGAAGGTAGAAGCTATTGTGGGGGGAATAACGCCCTGATACGGCAGCCTTGAAAGAGGCATAGATGGGAGGCGCGATGGACAAAGCGGAAGACGCGGAGAGCTCGCCTGATGCGCGGAGCTGGAGTACACCGTGAAAGAGGGCCGATGGTGATGTCGAGGAAAAATCCCGACGAGAATGCGGATGAGACTGCTTGACCTCGGAGTCTCGAGAAAGTCGCTTGGGCGCGGATCCACGGCAGCTGGCGCTCGCAGAATTCTGGCGGGCCATGCCACTGAGATCTGACGATGTGACAATGGAGTGGTCCCGGGCAAGTCCCGAGTGGAGGCAGGTCGAATCCTCGTACGCGACAGTGGGCGACATCGATAAGCAGGAAGCAGGATGTGGTTTGGGAGAAGGAGCGTCGAGCCACATGCACATGGAGATTGTCGCAGTGATGTCGGCTCGATCCGGCGTGCGTGCAACGCCCCTGTTTCTCTCTTCCCCTTCCCACTCTCAACTTGTCTCTCTCCCCCTCCATCCCGCCAGCTGGACGATCCTTCTTGAGTGGGTGCAAATTAGAGGCTCCGGACGTCGACGTGCCTAGACAGGGTGGCATAGGTCAGCCGCGGCGTTGGTCGAACTTGGGGGTAAGCTCACCTGCTCATAACCTAGAGCACATTGAAGCTGCTCTCTCGCATACCGCACCCTTACTACTCAATCCACGAAGATGAATACAGTTTGGTGAGCAACAATACTCCTCTTCGTCCGCGGAGGAAGCCCGTAGAGTACGCTAAAAGACGTCAGATATCGAAAAGACTAGCGATAGGTAAGAGCTAACGTACCGGGCTCTAGAATCACAATAAAAGGATCCCTCTTGACTGAATTCTCTCGCCCCTCGCCTGCAAGCGATTGTAGAACGCCGAGGTACGGCGATTCAGCACGGTGAGTGGCAAAGCCAGCTGCCGAACGATGGCGGACGGGCAGATCAGATGGCGGCCTTGCACAGAAGTAGGACCTAGGTGCGTCTTTGACTTGCTTACGGCGGTACCTCCTGGCGAACGCGCTATGCGTTGATACAGCGTCGAGTGCAGAGAACTTCAAGAATCTTCGCCAGCACAAGGAGTCATTACGGAGCTCCGACTCTCGCAGCGACGGCCCAGCGCTGCTGCGATTCAAAACGAGTCATTCTGCGACCCCGTCGATTCTCCTTGAAAGACTTTCAGTAAGAGGAGGAGCGAATTCGAAGTGACTCGTACCCCGGAACAACGGTGAAAGAAGGTCGCATAAGGTTGGCGAATGTGTGTTATGTTCTTCAAACCCACACGGCTCCTGTCAGTCCGCAAACGTGACCCTGCCCTACGCCAACGCTCCCATTTCCGAGGTGACTCCAGGCAGGATTTCTAATTTTCGTATGGCCGTTGGCCTCAAGGCTGTGGAAGCTCTTCCATCCTCGTCGCGGAGCAGCGAAGGCGAATGAAGTCGGGTGGGCGTGAGGGAGCCTGAGTGCACAATCGCAGTTTATAAACTGGAGGCCGTTTTGGCGGAGCACAAGATACAAGCGGCGCGCTACACCAGATGGCGAGTTCCTATGTACAACTGGGCGGTGCGAGCGCATAACGTGAGGTTGAGCGCCGTTCAAGTCGCAGATCCATCCGTTCTCCTCGGTGTCTTGGATGAATGAGATCAAAATCGAAATTTCAGAGACGGTCAACTTACGTTGAGAGGAATTCTATTTCTCCTTCGAATTGAAAGACTGGAGGCAAGAGATCGGGAAGGTGTTGAAGATCCTTGACTGCACCACGTCATCACAAATTGCGCGATACCAACCTTGAAAAGCTTTTTTTTTTTGAGACATGAAAAGTAAAACGGGCCAAAATTTAATTTTACCCGTGACGAGGAAAGTGGAAAGAATCAGGCTTCAGGTGGGTTCCGCGATAGATGAGGGTCATCATGTGCTGTGAATACTCCTGCTACAGTTTGCTGTGCGGTTGTTCGGCAGTACATCCAGGACAAATGACAATCGTCGCCGGTCGCTGGCAGTAAGCACTGCATGAACGAGGAAGCTTGTCGAGAGAAGAGTGGGAGAGGATGGTACCGGGTTGGGCTTGTAGACGTTGAGCAGACGGCATGGATGCGGAGTGAAGGTCGTGTGAACGGTCGAAGATATCGCATCAAACCAAACAGCGCGTCAACAACGCGTCGCGATGGACTTTTCTCCACTATTCGAATCTAACCGCTGCACCCAATTGCCAATTCTTCCTTTTCTGGGGGGATATCTCGCCGCATGCTTCAACTTTGATTGATATTGCTCTTCGATGAAATCACAAAGGTGAAATTCGATTATTTACTGCGACAAGGTTATTCGGATTGGCTGCGGTGGGTCTATATCGCTATGTGTCCCACGGGAACAGGTGCTTCAAGAGCCGTCATCGCCAGGAGGGTCAAAGAGTTGTCGAAAGAACTGAAATCTGGTCCAATCAGCTGTGGCAGGATTAAAGAAAATCAAATAACTCACAGGATGATGACCCGGAATGGTAAGTATCAGAACACCCGACCGCGGAGACGACGAGAGGTTTGATGTCCGTTGGCAATGGCAGGCGCGAAGCAGAGCCGGTGTAAGGTTCGTGTAGAGACACTACTTCTTCGTTGAGCCAAGAAGGAGCCGAGAAATAAAACGGCTCAAGTTGGCGAACGGGAGTGCCAGCTGGAGCATCCGATGGGGTGGATACAGTCTGAGTTGGACTGCTGCTTTCGCTTTCACTTGTTCCTCTCGCTCTGCGCTGACACGCGTCTGGTTTCTTGTCGGGTCCGCGGGGCGGCCGTCTGAAGGACGGGTCGTATATGCATGGGTCGTTGCGGCTGGCCCGTTTTCCGCAGGAGTAACAGACGGGCTTTGACCCATCACATCGAATGTGGCGCTTTCGACTATCGTGGGCTTGTCAGAAGGAGAGTATCAGTCTGGATTTTTGGCAAAGATTACGCACCACTGGATGCAAGCGATGGTCACTCGAGCTCTGGGCTTGCCCTTCACCGTGAACTGATCGGGTGCGAGTTCGATGCGAGGCTTTACGCGACGCGGTTTGCTAGGTCCAGCCGTCGGGCTCGAAGCAGTAAGCTCCGGCTCGTGAGACATATCCGTGGAGGTCTCCGAGAGCGGCTGGCAGTTTGTGGGTGGGTCGTCGAGTCGTGCCAATTGCGTGTCGGTCGACGCGTATTCAGAGGTAGAATAATTGACCTGGTCTTGAAAAGAGATCGCGGATGTCCAGTACGTGGACTGGTCCTGACCATCCGAGGAAGGATAAACATACGGATTATCCCTCACGTCGTGTGCTTGGGCGAACATGCTTTGATACTCGTCTGGAGCCTGAGCAATCGAGGCCATTTGGATATGCGCCTCCCGTGAATCGGAAGAAAACATGGATGAGGTGTCGGAGCTCTGATTCATCCTTGGGGTGTCGAAATTATTTGAGTCGAGCTCGACAGGCGAAGCGACGCTGGTATGACTGAAAGAGGCTGCAGGGAAGGGGTACAACGATGAGTTGCAATAATCTTGGATGGTCAATGAGTCTTCACAAGGTACTGCTCGAACTCGATGTGCAACGTACCGAGAAAAGCAAGGACCATATTATGGGGCGGTGGACATGGGGACGACGAGGAGTCGGCACATCCATCGATATTTCGGGGGAAGTTGGTAGACGAGTCAATGGATTTGCTGAGATGCAGTAGGTCTGGCGCCGCGCTCAGCGCGCAGGGGGTTGGCGACAGCGACAACGACTGCTGGCGGCATTTTATATTGTCCCTATACACCTCAACAGCCCGCTTATCCTAAAATAATATTAAAAATAGCGTCAGTACATTGGAAGGCCATGACGAGGAGATCCAATGGCAGCACCTTCATCCATTCAGGGCGCTTGGGCCCCCAGCCAAGGCATAGGATCGTCAGACGAATACAGGTATGACATGAGTTGCCCACGCGATTCCCGTCGCATTTCTAGCCATTCCGACCTTGAGAACGCCGTTTGACGGGGCAATTCACTAGAAACTCACTTTTCTGCGCAGGCGACACGTCCTTGAATTAATGTAAGACATCACGGAAATCGCACATAACTTGGAGCAATGGCGACTTACCAGCACCCGTCCTTGGATCTTGGACTTTCACCACTAGACTCCGTTTCATTTTCTGTGGAGGGAGAAGTGGGAAAGACGTCCGAAGAGACTGAAAGGCACGGAGGAGACGGGCTGTCAGTGGGGCTTCCGTACACCATTGTCGCGGTTGTGATGGGAGCAGTCGGAGAAAAGCGCGGCAGAATTCCTTGGGAATGGCTGCAAGTGAGGAGGAGAACTCCTTGTAATTTTTAGATCGTCAGTCGCCCGTCGTGGAGGCAAACATCAAATCGTCGGCACAACGAGCTTCGCTGATGGGTCCCACGATGTTATTTTCTCCAATTTTATTATGCAACCTACGATAAAAAATCCGCTCAGAGCCCGAGGAAATATGTCGGAGTGGAGTCAACTTCAAAAGGCGCAAGGAGTGGGAGATATGCATATTCATCATAAACTAACGCGATCACGTGTGCTGGCGCGTCTACGTTCTTCACCAGCGTCTAAGCATCACGTCGACTTTGAAGAGAGTGAAGATAGGCGGACATATCAAGATGAATTCAAAAGCGCTACATACCTTTCAGGAGGAAAAACCGCTGCTTATTTGGGCTATACTTGTTCATTCTCAAGAAAAAAAGACTTTGCGGTCAGGCTCCGAGAATTGAGAATGTACTCCACAGTTCCTGGAAACCAGCACTACCCCCCGCGGGGGTGAATTGAATCTCGTCGGAACTCGGAGGTTTGCTTGGAACAAACATTGCGCTGTTTTGAATTCCGCCAGCGACTCGGCATTGGCCGGTGTCTTTTGAAGCCTCTCGGTCGGCTGAACAAGGCGTTAGGGTGGGCTACCGAGGTGTGTTGATCCTCCATGGACTCGACACCAGCATCCAGTCGATATATTCCACGCGTCTGTAAGCACTGGCTCCGGCGTTTCAGCCTCTGCACTCATTATCTTCACAGCTTGCTCCTTTTACTCTTCGCCACGGTTGAGTTATTTTCTTTTTTTTTTTTGGTAGTGCGCAAGGTGCGTGGGCTATCTGCTCTTCGCTTAATGCCGTTGACCCGTCTGCAGATTCGTCACCACTCGACGACTTCAAGCCTGTCTTATTTTTGTTGTTGAGGCCCTGCAGGATGCGCGCTACCTTGACGTTGGTTTGCAGGTTTACGGTGACTATCATTTGGTGGAAACTAACTAAACGCGCGTGTAGTTTACTTTATATGTATTTGAACTCCTCTACAATGTTCTGCCACTTTTTTTGAATTGTAAGAGCATCGAGAGAAAGACCATAGACTGGGGGTGTGCTCGGGGCAGACCATTGATGCTATTTGCACCTGAGTGTGTTTCTCGGCGCGTTCTTCCACCTCTCACGCCGATCCCTTTTTGATGATGCTCAACGTCTGCTGTCCAATCCTCCGCCGCAGGACCTCGTGTATCGGTCTCCTGCTCCTCCCTTGGCAGGCCTCCTGGTTCATACCGTACTCCCGGCGACAACTTGAATGGTCATCTATACCCCGGATGCGGTATACTGCCTACCGCCTGCAGTTTCGCTGAGGAATAGCTGCACCAACACATAGCAGCCATTCTCCGAGTACTCCTATCCTAAACGCCATCCGAAGCCCAGGTTCGCCACCGTGGCCTTTGAGTAATGGTTCGACGGTTGGTATGATTGAACCTGACCCGTGAGACGTTAATAACGTATCTAACCAGAGAGAGAGGTCTGCCCAATTTTTGCAACGATGAGCGATACAATGAGGAATCTTCAGCAACGTCTCGGTTCCTTACGCCGGTCTTTCAATTCGACGGAGAATTTTTCTCCCAATGTGAGTTGATCGTCTCTTGAAATTTCGACTTGGATTTTCTCACACATTTCCCCAAGTTCGTTGAAGGCGCAGTGACGGATATCATGTCCCGAATAACCCATGCCACGAGGCCTACGCGCTTGCGCCACCGCCAGCTGCCAGGTTTCTGGTACACACGATCTCACCATTCGGCCTGCGCCGTTACATCCAGGTTCAGACTTCTTGCCCGCACAGTCCATCATCTTGATCGACGGAGAAAGAAGTCGGAAGAATGGCCTCCCAATTTCTCGATCCCTTGCTTTCAGGTCAACCGGATCGGAATCGTACCTATGGTCGTCTTCAGGAAGGAACGGCGGCGGTGACACTGGAACGAGAAACCAGACTCGGTTCCACCAAAGCGACACGGATTCAACCATCACACGAACCATGACCAGCCCGCTCTCGTGAAAAACAACAGCATCCTTCACCCTCATTCACCGTGAATTCGTCACGGGTACGAAGCACCTCGATTTCACTCCTCGTCTTACTTACAAAAATTATCTCAAGCCGGCTTTCCACGAACTGGCAGGTCCGAGATTGAATGGCACAGGGCTATCACTGCGACAGCGGTCTGATCATGATTGCTTTGGCTCTCAAGCCTGGTCTTACGCAGTGAAATTACAGCAAGGAAGGACCTTCTGCGCAGGGTCCTTACGTGCTGGGGTTCTCCGCTGTGGACATGTGCAATGCACTATCGACTCGCAGCCGAGGATCGAGCGTGTGTGGGTTCGGTAGAACTCGAAGGAAGTCCAAGTCGCGCCTACCCTTGCGCAAGCCGCCCTCCATCCAACTCGATCTCCCCGTCAGGGTCCTTGCGTGCTGGGGTTCTCCGCTCAGGTGGTCATGTGCAATGTAATATCGACTCGCAGCTCGATACCGAGGATCGAGCGTGCGTGGGTTCGGTAGAAGAAAGTCAAAGTCGCACCTACCCTTGCGCAAGCTGTCCTCCATCCAACTCTGATCCTCCCGTCAGCCTACCTTCCCTTTTACACGGAGGTCATCCGACAACTGGCCATGTCACGCACCGTGCTTATTCGCGGCATTTCAACGTCGCAGGCGGTGGGTGAGAGGAACCTGGGGTTCGGGCAAGATAGTCCCTTTTATTGTGTTTCTAGAGCCCTGGACCGGTACGTTAGCTCTTACCTATCACTAGTCTATTCGATATCTGACTTGAGCTACTTCAGTTGCTTCCTCCGCGGACCAGAAGGAGAACTGTTGTATTCGTTGTCGTGGGGTCATGCAGTAAACCGTAACGGGGCGGGAATTGAGAGCGCCGCTTTAGTGTGTTTGAGATTAAAAGCAGGTAAGCTCACCCTAGGATTATCGGACCGTGTTCGACCAACGGTGACTTATGCCACCTCATCTAGGGTCCTCGACGTCCTGAGCCTCTAAATTTCGGACCCAAGCTCAAGGCGTACCTCGGGGAAGGAGAGGGAGAAAGAGAACGGGCGAGTGGGGAGAGGAGAAACAGGGGCCGTGACCCTGATATCCATCGGCCCAAGCCGAAATCATGATCTCCATGCGGTTGTGTTACGCATTCTCCTGCACACCCACACTCCTGCCAGTCGCACACCGTCGCGTGCGAGCCTTCGACCTGCTCCCAACCCGCGGCCATCCCATTTCAACTCGTTATCAAGGCATCCTCCGATCTCAGTGCTATGGCCGCGAGAATTTTGCGAGCGCCAGCTGCTTTCTTCGGACTTGTCCAACTTCATCCGCATTCTTATCAAGCTCATTCCGGTGCAGCAAAGTCACCGCTCCACCAGTCCTAGAGTTTCAGTCAGTCCAGCTCTCCATGTCCACTGTTGTAGGAGAATGGTCATGGCGCCGAGGTTCCTAGGTGCTGCTGCAGCAATAGGAGCACCGTGCCGTCCTCCGCCATCCATGGCATAGGGCAGTATCATCTACCAGTCGTCGAGAGATACCATAGGGTGAAAACCTGCGCCTGCCTTCATTCAAGCCGTCCGCTATCTAACTTTGGTCTTCCGTCGGCAGCTGGCCATCGGTCTGTCTAAATCAGGATCTGGACTAATTCAACCTGCTTCATCACCGCCCCTCAATTGCTCGGATGCGGTGGGCGCGAGGAGCTCTCTGGGTCCAGTCAAGATGTAGTGTCACTCCAATGAATTATACGTTAGTTCTCACTTATCGATGACCTTTTTGAAAGCTGACGTCTTGTAGCCTACTCTAGTTGCTTCGTTCGCGGACCGATCTTGGGACCGCATTTTGGTTGGCGTCAACGGAACCGGAGTTGAGGGGTAGCACTGAGAAGTAGTCGGGAGTGCGCCGTGTTGGTGGATTTCGGGATGGCAGGAAGTGAGCTCGCTCTTCTCACTGTACCGACGTTCTTACTGATGCCACCCTCTCTAAATTGTAAGTAGATAGTCCTCAACGTACCGAGCTTGTGCGTTTAGATGGACTTACTTCATCCGGCTCTCGAAAGTAGACCAAAGCGCAAAAACGGACGTCGAATCCAGAGTCGAATCCGCATCAAGGGGGAGAAAGAGGTTCGGCGGTAAGCGCATCCACTTTCATGGGAGTAACGATTTGTTCACTTTCACTTATGCCACCCCATCTAGATCCCTAATGAAAGACAATCGACCTACCGAGCTAAACGTTCAGGACTCAAGAGAAGTTGTTGAACCGGGACGAAGATGGATAGAGCTGGAGAATGGAGAGGGTGAAAAGACAAAGATAGACAAGACTTGCCGAACACTTTCAGTCAATCGCCAAGCCGACACTATGCCTTCCCCTCTAGCCGACACTTCATACGGCTCTTGGCGTTCACCATCGCAGTCGCCATCGCAAACAATCCTTCGTTCTGCTCCCCAAGCCGGAGCTATCGCATCTTCCGATGTCTAACAGCCCGCCTGGATTCGTTTCGGCTGTAGCAGCCAGGCGCAAGGCCGATCCTCGTCAAGCCCATCTCAGCACATCCGAACATCGAGGCAATTTCATCTGCCGCTCGAGTTCTCTATGATGTCAGGCGTGCTCTGCATCGCGCCGCACTCAGCCACCAATGTCATGTTCTCTTACTTCCCCGCAAACAAAGTTCTTTCTCGGGAAAGTACGGTTTCAGGCATTCCTTTCCAGTTAAAACACAGACCAATAGCAAGTCCCTTAAGCGTGTGCAGCCGCCTCATCACGATGGGCAACTATCTTCAGGTCATATATTCCTCGCCACCGTTGCGTTGCGGGCTGAGATGGTCACTAAATTTCTATCAACCTCGCGGCGTCTCTCCCGCTGCCTGATATCGCCTTCGCAGCATCGCGGCCACTTCGATCCAGCGTCATCGGCCTTCCAGTTGTCGGTACCGCAGCAGGGAAAGTTAACGGGTCTATGCTACAGCCGGAGGCTCAGAGCGGATGCGACGCTGAGCGTTGATAACTCCACTGCGCCACTGTCCTTCATAATCCGATACCGACGATCTCGCCTCCCTCGGCAAGGAGAGGAAAATGTATCAGCGTATCGGACCAACTGCAAATACCTGGCCACCGAGTTCGTGGACATCATCTCATCCAGGATATGAATTTCAAATACCGATGATCATTCTAGCTCTATGGTGGGAATGTTCTTTACAAACTGCACAGATTACACGACACGGATGGCAATGGGGGCGTGCGGGCCATAAAATAAATATAATAAGATAGGATGTGCGGGGGTAGGAATGTATACAAAGACCATAAAATGAAAGACAATGGGAAAAATGGAGCGGAGGTCGTTCTCTGCGACTCCAAATATGATTAAAGAAAAGTCGGTCAAAAATGAATTTGGCTGCCTTCGTCGATGCGCCGCAAAGTGCAAGTGGCCCTGAGCGCATCCGAGCCCGCGATACGAAAAACTGAAAGTGAATGTCCGCGCGCCGGATTATCCAAATTAATAGTACGCGCCAGTGACAATAGAGCCAGCGGCAAGCGAGAGACTCCAGTAGCGGGAGGGGACGAGTCCAAGAGCGGCCGTTTCGGTGGCGGGGAGGATGGCCGTGAGGGATCGCTCGCTGAACGAAACAAAATCAGGATGTGCTCTGTGGTCGAAGATAAACGCTACGCACGCTCTGTTGGTGCAGTATCCGCCCGTCTTGACAAGGAGGGTTGGGCACAAGGTCCAGAAGTTGAGGCCGGTCGGCGACGAGTAGGAAGGCTGTGGATCTATTCAAAACGTTAATGAAGGGGATGGGAACATGTCAAGGATACCCACGATGCGGGACGCGCAGGCATCCTTGCAGGCGGTCGCGAGATCCCGAAGAACCCAGAGTGTGCGTGGCATCCCATCTGTCGATTTGCCCTGCCAGCCCAGGCGAGATGAGATTCTCTAGCCACCGCCGAGCGGAATCGAACTCGTCGGGCTGACGAGATCCAATCAACACAACTAGGAGGACACCCACGCTGTCCTTTTCCGTTCTTCGTGTAATAATCGCGGGAAGACCAAGCGCCGTCGCTACCTGGTTCAGGTTCTTTCAGGTTGCTCTTATGTTCAACGAAGTGCCGGCACCATTGCTGAAGAACATGAGAACGACCAAGGCGGGATCGAGTTGAAATGTTCGTACCGTCATAATTGCACTGGGAATATTCCCAGTACTCAATAGGTCTCGTCCTGTAAGACTTCGTTCGCCGAGTGCACAACCGCAGCGATATCATCCTGGGGACGTGTTTTGGAGCTTGTATACCGCGGATGCTGGGAGAGGAAGGGCAGCATTGCAATCAAATAATTGCGACCAATGGAGGTCTGCGAGAGTGAAGTTTGCGGGCATACTTGAGGTTGGTTGTCGACGTTGCGGTTAACCAAAATGGGAGTGCGGCCTTCCCGGTCCGACGCCGCAAGGACACCTTCGCAGCGACTACTCAGTATTGGTTTATATTTTTACATTATAATTCGAGCGCAGCGTACTGGGAACAAGTAAAATATGTTCAAGTCATAACTAGCATGCTTTTGGTTGGATCGCGCTTTCGCGCTGACCGTAAGCCCGGGCCCCAGCGACAAGGGAAGCATGCACGCCCGGGACCTCGTTCAACCACAGGAGAATTAAGAACAACAAAAAAATACCCTCGACTCCACCCGCCCTTCGATTCGGAGAAGGCTCTCGACAGAAAACGTCCCATCCTAGCACCTTACCCAGCAACGGGCGATCACCAGACAGGTCCTTTCGGCGTCTTCGCTCGGAAAAAGGACTTAAGCCCAAGGGCGGCTGCCTCAAACTCTGCTCGGCCTCGGGAGCGTGACAAAGGCACTACGCGCGAACGCGGGGCCCCGATTTGGGACAACCCTAGGTCTCTATGAAAGATTCCCAGGGAAGCTTGGGTCGGGAACTCCACAAAGTTCGCCGGAGGCTCTCCCATACGAGATACAGCTGGTCACCGGGAGCTGGGGGGGTTCGGAATATGTGAGTCTCTGCGTTCGCCAGCATATACTAAAGAGAAAGTCAGCCACGAAGAGAGGGTGGTCGCGTACGAGGACTCGGCTTAGCCTGAGCGCAATCCTTGAAAGACGATAAGAGATGGTGGTTGCAGAGAAAGAGACGACGGAAAGTGCCGAATGTTTGGCGGAACTTTATACAAAGCGACTGACATCATGGCCAAATTCAATTCAAGTCTCCGCCGACGAGGGCAGTGCGCGGCAGTGTGAGGTTCTAGAAATTGTGGAGCATGTTCTGAATCTCAATATTAATCTCCGCCGGAGCTTTTTTGTTCGAGCGGCGACACCAGTGGTTCAAATTTGAGTGGACCCAGTACAGAAAGTGGATGGGATGTTCTGGAAATCCCAGTCGTCATTTTTAGCGACTGCTACGCTCCGTAAAGTTGTGCAGGATGGCTCAGAAGGCTGGACTGACGCGGTGAAACAGGCGCGTCCGGTACCACGTGACCGCGATGTTGCATGCTCAGGCCGACGATAAACTGGATTCACGCAGTCTACTGCGGATCTGTTTAAAACTTGAATGAGAGAAATAGGATTGGAGCAATAAAAAGTAAATTGAACGCCTTTAGGCCTTAGCAGTTGCACTTTGTTTGGTGGTAATGATTTCTCGTCCGTCAGCCGCACGGGAATTGCCGACCTCTCTTGCTCTCAACTCCCATGATCTCCCACTTTCCGCCCACCTTTGCCGCTTCGAGTACGATCCCCCGTCCGCGCCGTAAGTATCTTCTTTGCCTTCTAAGTCCTTGCTATCGCTTACACCTCCATCCTCTTTCTAGTCTTGGGCTTCAAGGTGCGTGGTCAGTGCCCTGCCCCACTTGCTCTGCTCACCTCTTCACAGTAAATCGACGCGACGCATTCGACATTCAATTCCGGCACGGTGACGAGTGGGCCAGCTGTCTCCGAAGCCCCTTGGGACCACGTGGGCCAACGATACCCGGCAGGGGAGAACGCGGACGATTGTGGCGCATCTGGCAGCCTCCGGGGGATAGCGAATCCAGGGAGTGTCTTGATCCGGTGTCACCCACTTTCGTGCAACGCGCTTCTGTAATGCTCCCTAGGTCGAGATCCTAATTCAAACGGGGTCGAAGACACCGATGGGCTCGTTGGGATCTCTCTGAATTGCTCCCAAGCGCGGTGTTAGGACAGCCCGGGCACCAACTCTGAACCTTCTCTAAATCGATTCGACTTCGATGGGCGGGAGTAGAAGGCTGCGGGGAGGTTGTGTGATGCCGAGGGCTAGTTTTGTTGCTTTTGTTTTCTGTGGTGAAGAGTTCCCGGGGACGGGTGGAAATACCCTCGCGCATCCCTTGCCGTGGGCCCCGGGCTTAAGGCGAAAAGCCGACGAAATGCGCGCAAATTATCCACTCTCTTAGATTGTGCCCCAGCAATGAATGTCTTCAAAGTGACCAATATTCTCGAGTGAACCATCAAGTTCAAGTGACGGAAGAGTCGCAAGTATATCGGAAGTACGTAGTGCAGCGCTGCAACGGTGATACCGACCCTCGACGAAGCTTCTTTCTGCGACCTCCTGGAACCACGACGACGATTCAGTCTTTTGCCTCAGGAGCCTTCGGCGCCGCTCGGGTTGTCTTTGAGATAATTATGGTATTGAAAACACCGTCGGCCTCAGCTCCTCGTTCCCAACGACACCGGTTTCCTGTACCCGTACACGATTCAGGCCGGCTTCCTGTCCATCTGATTCCGCGACATACACTGCCAACTGTGCTTCGGTAATCTCGACTCTGACTTTGTCCCAAAGGCCAGTGCACGGAGATCTTCACCAAGATGGGCGACGCCCCTCCTCGCTTTCTCTGCGTAGCAGGAGGATCCTGTGACTCCTCGGTGCTGGGCTCGCGCGCACGTTTCATGTTCTTCCTTCACACTGCCTCAGCTCTTACCTCGTTGTGGTGAAGCTTGTCTGTTCCCCATCGTTGGCAATGTATCCCTGCTCTCTCCCACCATTTTATACGCCGTAGCTCGGTGGGAGATACCACACTCGTCTATTCAATACTCAACATTTGGACAACGGGCATAGATCATCTTTCGGTTCCTACACTGCTCAAAACCCAAGATCACAACGGAAAACCACTCAAAGCTCAAGATATCAGGTTCTTGCAGAACCAGGACGTTAACAGCATTTGAGCCTTGAATCACTCTCGAAGTCTGGATACAATTCTACACGTATACATTGGCAAATCATTTCTCGTGTACATTCGTTATAGGGCGTAGTCTGGCGTAGTAGTGTGTAAATGCGATAGTAATGTAACTGTGGTTGTTTTCATAAACGAACGAATTTTCAGTCGGATTGCGCTGGGTCAGGGAAAGGCGGGGTGCGAGAGGTCGGTTTATTGATAGACAGATCAGAGGGCGTCGAGAGAGGTGGTGCCGGCGCTGTTGAATTCAGGTCATTGGGAACTGGACTCGGACAAAGAGGGGTTGCGTACCTTTACTCTTGGATTGGGCGGCGAGCCGCTTGGGTTTGACACTGCGTGGCGGCTTGGCGCCCTTTCCCTGAATTTGAACATGTAAATGTGTTTGGATACAGACACGTCAAAGTCAACTCACGGGCCTGGAAGGTCCAGCAACAGGCGGGACCGAGCAGGAGGCGGCCGGAGTGATGTTGGTGGTGTCTGTGGAAGAACAGGTCAGGATCGAGAACGACATATAAAAAAAGGACCATACTGCAAAGAATCGCGCGTCCCGTCGGGGCAACTGCAAGAGAACCACTTAGTAGATATTCATAAGATGATATGATATAACTTAGCGTACCCTTCACCTTCTTCCTCCATCTGCCCTCCGGAGCCGCGAGCTGGGATCGAGTCGTCGGGTACGTAGGAGCCATGAATTTGGCTCTCTCGTCGCTTTTTTTCAAAAAGAACGATTATTATTGGTAAAATATCATCTTGCAAAAGTGAAACTCACATTGCTTTTACGCCCACCTCGGCGAGTGGCCTGAACACTCGGTCAACCCAAGGACGCAGCCGAGTGAGGCCATGCTCATCCGACCCCACCATGAACGCGCCGACGTAGACCAGAAAGGCATCGGTCACGGATGGCGAGTCCATCCCAAAGAAGGGAGACGGTGACGCGTCCTCGTAATCTCCCGTGGCTAGTAGAACTCGTGCGATCGTTCGAGCCGACATTAGAGTATCCAAGAGGAGCTACATATGTGCTTGTCAGCCAACCTGAAATCGCTGCGGTTCACAGAAAGAGACCAACGGTGTGGAGGGGACCTTTCTCTGGCAAAAGGGCATAGAGGAGCGGTTTCAAAAGACTGCGTATGGTCTTGTCTCCGAGGCGTCGATAGGCTTTGCGTGTCGCTGCTTGTGTTGTCGTCTGGGTCCAAACCTCTTGTTTGTTCAGCGAAGGGACCTTCGGCACGTTGAACGTCACGCGGTCGCAGCGGGATAGGATGGAATCCTGAATGCGAGCGGGGAGGGGTGCGGGTGGCATTATAAATAACTAAAGTCGACAAAAAGTAAAGAGAGAGGATGAAGGCTTAGGACAAGAAAACCTTGTTTGGCTGTAAACAAAGTCTATCTCTTATACTTGTCCATATAATGTGCCAAGTCGCAAAAAAAGAAAATATATATATAATGCAAATACATGTGCATGAATCAATTGGCACCAGAATTTATTGCTGAAATTTCTATAGAATGAATAAAAATTGAGAATGGCGTAACAAAAAAAGGTTTACAATTTGGCGGCGCCGGATATTCTCAAGGATTAACACAACCTCGCGACTTGGATCTTGTTCGCTCTCGCTCTCGACGGGCGGTGTACTATGGGGATACATATTGAGCATTCGACAAAAACTTGTGCTGAACAACGTACGGCAGTGCCTGCGCGGCATCTCTAATCATATCGAAAACATCGGTCAGATACCGGTCGAGCCAAACCTGGAGGCGCTTGGGGTCGGCATCGGCTTGCAGGACACCGGCTGTCGCGCAGAAAGTGGGTGAACCACCGCGCTTGGGACTTGCCTCCTCCAGCGCTGTCACTACGAGCGCCGCGATCTTCTGCACAGAAAGCAAGATGGTCGATGACTGTACTACGCGTCATGAAGGAAAGATTTACCTCGGTAACATCATCCAGTTCCTCCACGAGTGCCGTACGATGCAACGTTTGGCAGAGTTTAAGCAAAATATATGCTTCCGCAGCTGTCCGTCCTGTATCTTCAATGCGCGAAATTTGCTCATCGTCGACACGAGCGAGAAGGAGACGGGTAGGGGAGCGGATACGCATCAAAAGTGACGGCTTTGATTGCTTCGGACGCAGCTGCTGAGATGATAGAGACGGCGTGTGTGGATAGCATTGTGGTCGGGACGAAGGCAGTGATGGCGATGCAGGTGCCATTTTTTCACGCCTTCTTTTAGTTTGTGAGAAGCGTATACAGTAGGCGACTGCACGATTAAATATTAAATGCGGAAAATATGATTGCTATCAGAGATTTTCGAACCGGGACATATAGATGAGAAACGTAGGGAGGAATTCAAGTCGGGTCTTGTGGAAATGTTTGGCCAAGAAGAGTGTGGTACAGATGTAGAAGGCCAGAGAGAAATTGATGCATGAGCTGAGAGGTGCATGAGCTGACGAATTCCGCGATATAAGAGTGCGCGGAGACCGGATGCACTGGTCAGGGTGGGTACGGGATCTTAGGCTCCGTAGCGGGGACCTCTATGACTATTTCGAAAGCGATGTCAGACATCAGTCACCTGGAATGAGAAGGATGAGAGTGGTAAAGTTGGGATACGCAGATTTGAGATGAAGAGTCGCGTATAAAAGCCATACGCAGGAGTGGTGATTCAGAGCTAATTTTGAGGCTCAAAATAAAATCAAGGTCGGAAAATCAAGAGCGGGCGAACCTTGGGAAGACGTGGAGGACGCTGAAGACCTTCCTAAAGAGCAGAAGAGGGAAAGGTGCAAGACCAGAATCCTGCCCACGTCTGCGCGCACACAGCCGTATAAACGATTTAGAAGTGCTGCAAAGTCGGGGGAGCTGGTCCCCACCGAGATCATCGTCGTCGAACTTCCCGCCGGACTTGTGGCAAGGCTGGGCCGTGGTGGAGGGTAAGAAAATAGAAGACAGATCTTCTGGCCTGTAGAGTAGTTGGAACTCGACATGGCAAAAGGTTGAAGATTCGCAGAGATGTCGAAGAAAATTTGGGAGTGAATGTAGCTGTTGCGTTGTCTGGGATTCCCAGACACAATCCTCGGAATAAATGAACCGCCAGGCCTGGTGCGCGAAACCATATCTCGGAGGGGTCCGCTATGTTGTGCCGATGATACGATGATCGCGAGGTACTAGTCGAAAGCCTGGAGAGCATACGGAGAGATGTACACGGATACAGTAGATTTTCATAGAAAGGCTCGGACATCTGGTAATCTCTTCAGTCTCTAGACCTTACACCGGAAGGGCCGAAGTCTCAATGGATAGCGGGAGTTAGAAAGACGCAAAATTGGCATGAAAGTAGGTGTGTGAGAACGAATCAGGGCGCCGTGGCACCGTGACGGGAGATTCGACAGCTGGAGAGGGGTTACAAGCTGAAGACCAAGCCAGTATCTGACAGCAGAGGGCATGTCCAATCCGTCCGAGTAGGGGGGGTGGTAAAGAGCTTGTTCTGCAGTGGATCAGGATGCGGGGGCTATGCGTCTCAGAGTCCCAAAGAAGAAAACACATCATGATGGTATGTTTCGGCTAAAGTGCCTGCTGTCTTCTGCCATCCTTTTGCTCGAACGACTCCCGCTGCGCTACAAGCACCTCATTTGAATCCAGTGTTGATGTCAAGAAATTTCTGTAAGCCGTGAACCACCTCGAGCATTGGCGGCGACTCGACGCTCGTCTCTTGCACGGCGCGGAGAGGCTGAGGAGCGCGAAAGCAACGGTCTCTACATATGCCCAGGAATATCTAAACCAGTGGCCGCGGCGTGTCCAGTGCACTCCGAGATTATAGGTACCGGATTGCTGGTCAGGACTTGCTTGGGAAGAATTTTTTTGGCCGGTTAGCCTCACATGTAAGTATCGTGACACCCGAAGAATCCGCTCTTGAGTCCTGGTTTAATTTTTCGAGGGCAAAACATTTTGTTTCGAAAGTATTGGATAGCACTCGAGCCAGAGGACTACTCGCCAAGGGGTGGAGCGCAACATAGTGCGATCCCGGATTCCTGCGCGTCGTCATTGGAAAAGCAAAGCAAAGCTCTTCAAAGTTCAGTTCCCTTGCGTCCTCGCGTGACCGTCGCTCCACGTTGACCTTCATGGCATATTCATGGTACAAATGACCAAAGCCTCAACTTGTCTCCCGGCCGAGAGCATCCAACTTGAAATAGACTGTTTGAATCGAAAACCCCACGGCAGACTTGGAGAAATTTGAGTTTCAAAGCTTAAGTTCGCTTTGACATGGAGGCAAGACAGGAATCCGAAAAGGAAGTCGTTGGTGATGTAAGTTGACTATGACCCCCTTGCTCCAAAGCTGGCTGTGTTTCCAGTTAACTTCAGCCTTCAGAGAGTGCTGTGTTGTGCCCAGACGGGGGACCCAATGCTTCTTGGCAATTCAAATTTTTGACCTTATCTAGTTTCAGACTTTGGAACCTGTGCCTTTCTGTGGCTAGAGACACTTGCAATTCCGATATTAACCAGTGCTTCAAATTTTTACACATCCATATTCATTTTGCTGCCTTGCGCCATTGATCTAGTTAAAAGTCGAGGTAGTGCTGCAAAGCAATTCTGGTTCTAGTTCGTCTTGCTGTTCTGCCAGTCCCAGTCCATTGTAATTCAAGCGTTCGGCACAGCCTCCCAAGGAGTCTCAGAATTAAATTGCTGAGTTGATTTCATTCGGTTGAGTAGTTGTCAGTGGCCACTAGGATTTGTGGCATATTCTGGGGCGCGCTGCCAGTGCATTGTAGTATCTTGTAAACAGACGCTATAACAATTCAACCTCGTACCTCGGTTTGTCATAGTCTGTCAGTAAGGTCGATCGGATGATCCGTGGCCTCATTATTCCAAATCACAAAAAATCCTCTGCCATAGTAAGAACGCAGCGACGCGTATTTTGGCCTTTTACCTCAAGATCTACTTTCGGAGACACGAAATGAGTATATCTTCCCACCAGTAGTCGGGTCGAAGACTGGACAAGCGAGATGCCGCATTTTGTTGGCCCGGCACGCGGGAATAGCCGAGATACTGATTCTCGTGAAAAGACGACCACAATCTGTTTAAAGAGTCAAGGTCAGTTGGAAATGAGCGTTAAAGAAACTTTCTCTCTTGAAGTTTGTGGTTAGATGTGCTGGAAGGTTCATAGGTCTCCTCCTGCAAGACTTCGTTCGCTGAGTGCGCAACCGCAGCGATATCATCCTGGGACATGTTTTAGAGCTTGTATACCGCGGACGCTGGGAGAGGAAGGGCAGCATTGCAATCGAATAATTGGGACCAATGGAGGTCTGCGAGGGTGAAGTTTGCGGGCATACTTGAGGTTGGTTCTAGTTAAGTTTGATCACCAAAGTGGGAGTGCGGCTTTCCCGGTCCGACACCGCAAGGACGCCTTCGCAGCGACTACTAGTCAGTATTGGTTTATATTTACATTATGGATCAAATTTAATTCAAGTCTCCGCCAACGAGGGCAGTGCGCGGCAGTGCAAGGTTCTAGAAATTGAGGAATACGTTTTTCTTCGCCGGAGCTTTTTTGTTCGAGCGACACCAGTGGTTCAAATTTGAGTGGGCCCAGTACAGAAAGTGGGTCGGATATTCTGGAAATCCCAGTCGTCATTTTTAGCGACTGCTACGCTCCGTAAAGTTGTGCAGGATGGCTCAGAAGGCTGGACTGACGCGGTGAAACAGGCGCGTCCGGTACCACGTGACCGCGATGTTGCGTGCTTAGGTCGACGATAAATTGTATTCACGCAGTCTACTGCAGATCTGTTCAAAATGTGAATGGGAGAACCAGGATTGGAGCAATAAAAAGTAAACTGAACGCCTTTAAGCCTTAGCAGTTGCACTTTGTTTGGTGGTAATGATTTCTCGTCCGTCAGCCGCACGGGAATTGCCGACCTCTCTTGCTCTCAACTCCCATGATCTCCCACTTTCCGCCCACCTTTGCCGCTTCGAGTACGATCCCCCGTCCGCATCGTAAGTATCTTCTTTGCCCTGTAAGTCCTTACCATCGCTCACACCTCCATCCTCTTTCCAGTCTTGGGCTTCAAGGTGCGTAGACATTGCCCCGCCCCACTTGCTCTGCTCACTTCTTCACAGTAAATCGACGCTACGAATCCGACATTCAATTCCGGCACGGTGACGAGTGGGCCAGCTGTCTCCGAAGCCCCTTGGGACCACGTGGGCCAACGATACCCGGCAGGGGAGAACGCGGACGATTGTGGCGCATCTGGCAGCCTCCGGGGGATAGCGAATCCAGGGAGTGTCTTGATCCGGTGTCACCCACTTTCGTGCAACGCGCTTCTGTAATGCTCCCTAGGTCGAGATCCTAATTCAAACGGGGTCGAAGACACCGATGGGCTCGTTGGGATCTCTCTGAATTGCTCCCAAGCGCGGTGTTAGGACAGCCCGGGCACCAACTCTGAACCTTCTCTAAATCGATTCGACTTCGATGGGCGGGAGTAGAAGGCTGCGGGGAGATCGTGTGGTGCTGAGGGCTGGTTTTGTTGCAATTTTTTTCTGTGGTGAGGAGTTCCCGGGGACGGGTGGAAATACCCTCGCGCATCCCTTGCCGTGGGCCCCGGGCTTAAGGCGAAAGCCAACGAAATGCGCGCAAATCATCCACTCTCTTAAATTGTATGAATGTCTTCAAAGTGACCAATATTCTTGAGTGAACTATCAAGTTCAAGTGACGGAAGATTCGCAATTATATCGGAAGTGCCTATAAGATAGGCTGCATCCATGCGCATCCAGCTTACACAGCCACTGATCGCTAAGTGGTTGCACGGCCAGAAATTCGATAACAACTCAACAAAGACGAAATAAGAAATTCTGTCCCGTCAGATTCATTAAAATAGACACAGGAACAGCATACTGAAATTTCAGACCCATTAGAGATGAACTGAAGGACGAGATAGGTTTTTGGTGCTGTACTGCACTCAAAAAGTGGTTCGACGACACCAAAAACCTATCTAGTCCTTCAGTTTAGCTCTAATTGATATAAAACTTTGGGGATCTCATCTTGAGTTGATTTCAAAGGTTCTGACTGGACAGAATTAATAAATTCGACTTCGTTCAGTTGTTATTCAATTTTTTGTCGCGATAACACTTATCCGTTAGTGGCTGTGCCACTTGGATGCATATGGATGCGGCCTATCTTACGAGATGAACAGTTGTAAGGTACACCGATGCTCGGGGAAACTACAACAATTTGAGCCCGGTCGGCAAAAGTCTAAGCAAATAAGTACCTGTGGAGATATTAGATGGAAGCAATCGTTTCATCAGGGAACACCGACCACGAAAAAAGCTTGAAAAACAAACCAAACAGGATTCAGCCGACGACATCAACTTTCTCCTTTCTCACGCACAAGTTGTTGTCGGTTGAGCTGCTGGCTCGACTTGTCGCCAGTCTACCGAGAATCTGCTGTCAAAGGTTATCAGGCAGTACTATCTTTACATTTAATAACATATGTACCCCCAAGAAGCCGTGGCACTTTGCTCGAAGCCCAAGCTGGCGCTTCACAGGTATCAAGAAACTGAAAATGTATAGTCTAAATTGTTTCTGGTACTCTCTAGAGCCTAAGTGCCTTGCGATTCTACTTGTGCTCTGCCCATCCCGGGCCTCGGAATCCTTGATTATTCGTTGAATTGAGTGCACGATTAATCGGAATCCCGCCGCACCTCAATATTTCAACGCGCTTGCCGACTCTCACTTTTGCGCATCCGGGCAACATCCGGGGCTTTTGCTCCTCCGTTCCAAGGAGAAATTCAAATTTCAGAAAGATTCCAAAGGTTGTGTCAGCAACCCACATAGATCAACGGTATGGAAGCACAAAACAAATTTTCATCTTCAGAATGCATCCACTTCCATAGATTTGAACTTGTCGCGTTATAGACGCCTGATCCGTTTTCAACTCGGGACACACGGGCCGGTTGCCCCCCGCGACAATCGTGGCTTTTTCTCAAACACGACTGGTGCGACATCCGTGGGACCGCGGCCTCCCCATTCAAAACGGTCTCCGGCAGAGGCGAATCTGCATGCGCATGCCGTCCTCGTTGCGTCGCATCACGATTTGGCACTAGCCTACAATGAATGCCGCCGTCGCCGCACTTGGATCGCTATGTCTCGTGGCTGCTGCGATTCACAACATGCCCTCGGAGACGGGTCCATCGCTGTCCATCGAGTGTTCCGAAGCAACAATGTGTTATGAATTGGCGCTCGATTTTGACAGTGGGACAATCTTTTCAAAAAGGTGGTAATGTACGACGCAAGGGCTTCGGCGCAAGATCCAATCATGACGCAGGATTCTATAAGACAACAGCCTTGGGGACGTGGGCTGTTTCCTTCCCACCCACGCCGCTGTACCCTGTTGGTGCCATGGTCAACGTCGCTTCCACTCTCGGGGCTTTACTCGTCGGGGGAGCCATTGGCCTGGTGTCAGTGCTCTCTTTTTTAACTTCATTGCACTTGCCTTTTCTGACACCTCAGATAATAATTTTCAGCCTCAGCGGGATCGTCACAGTGCAATGCATTATCTTCTACAATCTTTATCCTAACGAGATCCGGATACGCCGTCTAACGGTGCGTCTCCCTTGGCTCAATGTCACCACGATTAAAACTCACTTTTCGTGCTAGGTCCTCGCCGTATGGTGCGCTCTTTTTTTGCCAGTCTTTCCGGGCCTTTTTGAGCGGATGCACTTGCAGGCTGTTGGATTTCCTCCATTCCGCCTTCATTGTCACGTCTCTATATGATTATTGTATCAATTTCTTTGGGGATACGTGCGCACACTCTTGTCTCAAAATCCACGTCCACTGATCTCCTCGCAGTACACGACTCGAATACATTCCATGGTACGTATCATGTCGCTGAGTTTCCCATGCTCCAACTGAATCCCACCAGGTCTGTCGCTGTACGCCACGGTTTTCTTTTTCCTGCAATGCAAATCGAGGACTGATATCGTGGATTACAGTTATCGGTCGTGGTCACGGTGCGCAGACTATTTTGGACGGAAATTTTGGATATTTACGACGTGCCCAGGCAATCCAAACTTTAATTGTCCATTGGTGGGACCTTCCGACCACAGATCGCGACGCCGATTACTCATTTTCGTTCCAGGTACTTTGCGCACAAGATCTACAAGTGTACGCATCCTCCGGTTTATTTCATCCGCCTCTTATCGTGACAGCAGCGAGTGGAAAGAATTGGTGGATAACGGCTCCGATAGTGCGTGGCCGTGTCCTTACTAGATTTCTCACTAACACCCTCCAGGCGTTGCTGGCCTTCCTCCGACTTCGTGAGTCCGCGACGCTTTCCCTACTTTCTTTCGCCTCATTCATCATGTTCCCCTCAGTCGCCGCGTCTGGTATGTTCATTTCTGTATTTTATATTCTGTATTTTCTGAGCTAAACATTGTCAGTCTCAACTACCGAAATGTATGTTTTACCCCGTCTTTGTTATAACCACAACTCATTCCTCCCGTTTCTTGTAAAATAGGATTATTCTGCGCCAATATTCCAAATTTACCGAGCCATACCCAGGGGTGCGTGCCCTTTCCTTCTTGTTCCAAGCCGACTTGAAGTGTATCTGCAGTGGGTATTCACGACCGGCCTAACGCTCTCCGCCTTAGTGGATATCATCATCACGGCTTCGTTATGTTACTTCCTCCAGAAAATGCGCCGGCGAACAGCGTCTACTCCGTGGGTTCTTTCTTCTTTCCCCTAAGCCCAAACTCATTTAAAATCCGACCATCTCTAGGATGGCACATATGGTCGACACCCTCACACTGTACACGCTAGAGAATGGGTTCTTGACTTGGTGCGTGAGATGTCCGCAACTGCTCCTGATTCGAAATTGATGAGCTGTTGGAATGGAAAGTGTTACGACCACCGCATCTTTGATATGTGTAAGTTCTTGTGCTTGATCTTCTCCCGCAAAGCGTCGAATCAATGATTCTTTACAGTGGCTGGCGATGCCTAAAAACCTAGTGTTTATGGGCCTGCACTTTGTGAGTTTTTTCATCGATATTCTCAGCTCATGAATGGAGGTGATTGATTCCATCAACAGGTCATCGGAAAGCGTGTGTATCTACATAGTGCACCTCGCTCTTCAGGGTATTGATGTCATTGCGCGTCTACTACAGTTTATGCGAACTCTCTGCTCATCTCCCTCAATACCCGCAAAGAGCTACGCGAGATGCGCTGGAATGACCCAGACTGGGAGCGAACGGCCCCAGTGCTCAGTGCCCACGATCTCACCTACCCTTACGGCGTTATGACGACCATGTCCATGGCGGTGAGTTATCTCGTCCATTCTGTTTTGTGCGACTTTTGCAAATATTTATCCATCTTCTTCAGTCCCCATCCGCTGCATATCGTCCAGCATTCAAGGTACGTCGCCAATCATTTATTAGCCGTGCCTTCACAACCCAGTCAAATCTAACAGGTGAACCCGCGCGTCCTGCCGTCGCAACTTGACATCGCTGCGGATCGCAGGGCGAAGCGCAGCTCGGATGACAACCTCTCTGAGATTTCCTATGGTCGGCGTCACAGGCCACGGTCGCCGCGGCACGTTGCGGAACACTTGCGCTCGCTGCCTTGACATTGGCGCCAGATGGATGTGCTATCATACACTACACATTGTACTAACGACGCCGAATTCTATTATTCCGACTTCGGTGATTTCAGTGGCGCTTCAAAGTGGTTCCGTCTTGACTTGACTGTACCAGAAACCCTACCCGACAGAGCTCAAAGGAGATTTAATTTCAGTTTCAGCTTCCGCATCCTGCAACCTCGTGAAACCAGCATTATTTGTCTCGGACTGATGACTCAATGGCGTTCACGTCTGGAAGCTCATTTCTCCGAGCGCTGTCAGGGTCGCGCACAACAATCATTTCGTGAAAAGTTGAGTCAGATTTTTCGTGTGGAGTATGCGCGGTCAGCTGGGTCTTTTCTCTGTAAGATGTGCTGATGGATTGGACGGTCATGACCCAAAATTACCTCACACGCATCCCCCCCTGTCAGATTTAAATTTATTCGTAAAATGCTTAGACCAGTAAGCACCTGCAGATCCGGTCCCACCCGAGGGTCTCTCTTTTCATGACCACCGCACGTCCAATATCTGTTTTTAACGCGTGAGTCCATGACCCATCGGACATGCGCACACGACCTCGACTAGATCAACCTTAGTTCATCCGAAGACGGGTTCAATGTTACCATTTACGGAGGATCGGCGCGAACTTTTCAGGATGCGCCACCGTCACTTTGCCGCAGGGTGCCGCTTGAGCTGCTGACTTTAGAATGGTCGACACAGAAGGTCTTCCGGACTGCGTTCTACATTGATTGATTCGTCCTCGAGTAAATACCAGCGGAAAATCAAAACTCTAATAAGATCCACTCAAGAACAACGATTGTGGAGAAGACGCGACGTAGCACGTGATCGCGAAATAGATGATGTTTCTTTCAAAAGTCGCGTCTTGGCTCCTCCACTATCTGTCTGTTCCAATATTCCGGGTTGTAAAGCGCCATCCGACTGACTGTGACTCAAAATTGAACAGTACTGTTTCCATTCGGCGCCTAGTTGCGCCGGAGGTTATCGTACGTTTATTTCATCCACTTTAATTGTGTCTTAACTTGAAGACTTACTCAGGACTTCGTCGGCAAATTGACCTTCATAATTTCGACTTGGACGCTGGATTGATTACATGTGTCTACTTGTAGGCCTTTCAGCTGGCGACGACTCCTGATTCTATTCCGAATGTTATCCTGGAAAATAAAAAATTACAGTGAACTTGAACATGTTTCTATGACGCTCAATTTCCATCTCTATAGTACTGGACCAGACCCAAGCACTCGAGTATGCGTCACCCTTCATTGTCAGATTCAAATCAATTGAGAAAATACTCATCCGCAATATCCAGACCTTGCCCAACACACCAGCGTGCTGCGTCTCGGGAAAATCTAATCTATAGACGGCCACGAGTTCTCTGCGACCCCAAATTTTCATACGCACCAGGTTCAACCTCTGGAGCTTGATCACTGTCGCCCTTACCGGCATTATGGCTGCAAGCCAAGCTACGTGTGTTAAAGTTTCTCCCCAGCCGTTCTAGCGGGGAATTCCGAATCGGTTGCAGTGCTGGTGATTGCCCACCCTGTGTTTCCTCACCGTGAAGGTTATCGCTGGGTACGTCCTCATTTTTCTCTCATCCCACGTCGCCTGGGCCACTTGCTTGATTTTTGTGTAGACTGTAAGTAATCGATGCTGCTCTGACCCAAGCCACTGAACGATTGAACGCAAATCGGAGGGCTCTGACGGGATTGAGTACTGGTTTGACTAACTTGTTTTCGATAGCCGAATTTTTTGGACCAAATATATGTGGAGTTTCTACTACCTAATCGTTTGAAGAAATATCGAAATCGCAATACAACATATCGTTGAATCCGATGTAGGGCTGGGATTCCCAATAAAGCCGTCATACTGTACAACATTTGGCCACGGCAGATTCTATCCACTTTTCTATCCACTTGTCAAGGAAAAACACAAAATTTAAACAAAATCCCAAGTCCTTCTTCAGCTACTGGTATCGCGACACTCGATCACAGTTTTAATCACAATGTCTGCAGCTTGAATCACCGCTTCGCGACCCCTCACGTCCCGAATACTAGCGATCACCTGACGGTTGGCACTAAAGCGATCTGAATGGAATTGTCGAGCGGTGTTCTTCAATATGATGTCGATCTCGCGAGCAGTCTTGAGCTGCCGCATCTTACTCGCGTCGAAAAAGCGGCGGATGTTCTCTGGCGTGATGTCCCCAGGACCGACTGTGCCATCGAGACGCGGGAACACCGGCTAGGGGATGCAAGCGAAGCTGTTTGGGTTCTTGGCGGAAATGACGGTTTGGTCGAAGTGACGGAGGCGGCGAGGTAGCGCTGTAGGATCTTGGCGCGGAACTTCAGCATGGTTGTTCGTCTATCTCAAAGGCAATGTCTCATTCTCCGGCGCGCACCGTGTGCTGAAAGCCGGCTGATACGCTCCAGGCAACCCAATCGTCCGGGTAGTGGTATCAAAAGTACTCCATCTGTCGCGCAATCTATCGCTGACTCTTATTTTTCCTTAGAGCACTCTTGACAAGCGAGCTCGAATCGATCTTTGCGAACGCACCTCTCCCCAATGCCCTCGCCCACCTGCGCATTCGTGAAGCCTACGCGCGCGCCACTGGCAAAGCCCAAGAACGTATCCAAGTTGAAACTAGACAAAGAAATCGACTATCTTGAATTTTCGTTTGAGTGAGATGATTGTCCAATGAAGTGACCAGCGTGGATCAGCCATCATACCACTTTATCCTCGAGGTTCAAAGCAGCCCATGGGTTCAGCAAGCCAAAGTACATTCGAAGGTTGATTGATGATACTGGTACATACTCGAAACGTTTCCAAGAAATTGCGCTATCTACAAACGCGAATCGGTATAGGTAGCTGCGATTCATTAAACCGCCATTCTGTAATTTGCGTTCTCTGTCTCTATCAACGCGATGGTTTGGTTAGCTTTGCACAGCTTAAACAGCAGGCAACACACACTTGCCATCAATAGTCGTCGTTAAACTCATTATAGCCATAATAAGGCCGTCCTCTGCGCGAGCCATGGTAGTCTACAAGTCAAGCAAACAACAAGAGGTTAGGATTGCGGAAGAATGAGGTCGCAGGCAGACACAAGGAGATAGCAAATGAACATACAAGTTGACGTATCCCGTTGCGAGCTCGCACCAGCCACACCGGATATGTTGATGTACCATGCGGACGTCATGTGCGCGCCCGGGCCTGAGGCACGTCCACCCGCCGCCGCGGTATTCGGCCATTCCGCACGACAGTAGACACACGTGAGCTTCTTGCCCTCCTTCGCCTTTGTTTCCCTACAGAAAAGGCGATTGAGTCACACGAAAGAGGCTGCACTGCGTATACACTCACACTGCGTAAAACACACCCCATGCACTGCGTTGCCGCACTCTTCGCAAAACGTGAGCAACGCCTCGTTGGCGCTGTGCATACTGTCACAGCAGATCGGGCAGTCGTCTTCTTCGGTCAGGACGCGCTTCTTTGGGCTTGTGTACGCTTCGGGTTCGGGCGTGGATCGGGCTTCCAAGTCTTGCTCTTGGCTCGCTCTTTGGGCCTGCTCGCGTCGCTCCGCCTCCATTCGGGCTCGAGCTTGCTCCTGCCACTGGCGCTGGCGCTGGCGCCTCGCGTCCTCTTCTTCCTGGGCTCTCCTCTGCTCCTGATCTCGATACTGCCGCTGGCGCTCTTGTTCTTCCCTCTCCGCCCTCGCGCGCGCCTGCTCTTGGCGCCACTGTTCCTCCCGTGCTCGCACCTCGTACTCACTTGCCTGCGACTCGCGTTGAATACGGTGAAACTCGCGCATCCGCTCGCGAATGGTGGCAGTCTGGGGCGGCTCGGGCCTGTTCGCCGCACCGACGCCGTTCAGGGGACGCTGCCCCCGTGACGCCAACAGAACATAAAATTGCCTCCGGGTCTGTTGTTGCAGAGCGCGTATTTCTTCGTCAGGCCGCAGCAGCGGCGGCTCTCGGCGTGCGCGCGGCGGTCAGCTGCGGAGATATCTGCCGCGGCGGGATGCTGCCACATGCCCTGCTCCTGATGGGAGGAGCAGAATCCCTGAGAGACGGGGGAAGACGTACATTGTCCGCTGGAGGTGAGCCCGAAGCACTGGCGAGGCGCAGGCGCATACGTGGATGACGGTCTATCGCCAGTACAGTGATAATCAGTCCCTGCCGATGTCTTGGAGGTGGTATTGGTACCGTACCTATTGCGCGCGCGATATGCTGCCATTATATCCCGAGGGCGGTTTGGAGTCGCGACCTGTGAATCCGATGTGGTCGATGGTGGAGGAGGAAGGGAGTGGCACGGCGGTCAAAGTTACGCTTTGTGAGCCAACTGTGCACACGGTCACACGTAGAATTCTTTTGTGTCCAAAGAACACAGCATGCCCAAGTGACAGTGGCAACTTGCATGACAAAGTGCATTTCCCAGGCATTGCAGCCTCAAAGAGTGCTTTGCAAGGAACAAAGAGAATTGGCCAGTGCTCCGAGTCCGGATGATCAGATACTTAGTATCGGGAGTGAGATAGCTCTGAATTCCTGCGGTCCGTTAGAGTCATTGAGTCTGCCTATTGCCGCGCTAACCCACAGATAACAAAATGCTTTGGGAACAAAGGGGAAGACCACGAACACGAGATGTCACGCGTGACCGAGCGCGTTTTAGATCGTGAGAGCGGATCAATCCGCGACTTTCGGCGCTTCTTCCTCCCACTGCTGGCGCTAATCGCGCGACGATTGGCATTATCTTCAGGCTCTCATTCCCTCCTATGGGCATCAGTACGGAGCTAAGTATCACCTGGAAGCCTCTCTCCGTTCTGCGTCCCAGTCGAAGAACATTGTAGCTGGAAAAAGGATGACGGCCAACCGATCCATCGTTGCTCTATTCTGGAATTTATATGTTGTAGGACACCTCCGACACACTTATACCTCGATTGGCCCGTTAAACACTACAAAATTAGTCCGCTAAGTAAGGCGTGGGGTGCTCGCGAAGACAGCGTAATCATACTTACGCATTTCCTTTTTTGGGGACGATTTTTTCTTTCCCCCTGAGGTCCGTCTCGTGTGCCACCTACAAAAGCCTTTGTTCTGAAGCTCTATCCCTCTGCATCTCGTCACGTGCCAAGGTAGATTTGCTCGCTTCTCTCGCAATAACTTTCTGAGCGCTACCAGAAGTGCGTATCGGAAGGGCGCAGATCTTGGTTATGCATGCGCAGCATAACAACGTCTGACGTAAAGCTGGAAAACTAGATCCATTTGGTGAGTGATGACTGGCTTGAAAATCGCTTGAAAATCGACTTCACTCACGCCGTTTCCGATAAACCTTTCTGCACGTTGCGCAACGTGCATGTCCAATGCCTCCGCCACGAACCTTCCTTCCGACGAGAATTTCAGGTCATGGCTGGTCGCAATACCGTTCGCCCAGTCGTGTACTGTTCTCAGGGCAGCTTTGAGCTCCTCAAGCCACGGTCGCGGCGCATTCGTCATGACATAGACTCGATTAATGTGCGGCGCGTTCACCCCGAGGACCTTCTGCACGACCTCTGGGATCGACGGCAGGCAGTGTTTGCGCGTAATTTCAGACATGCTGTGCGATTGATCTACCTTCGGCGGCGAGTACTTGTCGGGGAGGCCCGGGAAGCTGTTGAATCCCATGAATGACACGGAATTGAGGTAGGCATCGCGACACGACTCGGAGGTCTCGTTTCCTCCGTGGCGGATGTGGAGTACGAGTAAACCTCGTAACGGCGTAGTCCAAGTCTCCCTCAGCAACGGTGCGTCGTCGAAGTCCCACGAAGATGCAAAATGCTTGAAATTATCGTAGAATCCTTCCAGGACGAGTGGAGACCAGCCGAAGCCGGACAGGATAGGTGACTTGGACAGGGCCGGGAACAGGTCGAGGACCCGCTTTGAGGTTGTGATTCTGGGTCTTATATCAGGACTTGAGAGGCGTCATGGAGATTGAGAACACATACTCATAACCGAATAATGTCGGACTACTCCTCGCAAGCTCTACACAAGGTGACTGGATGGAGCGCAATTCTGCGACCCATCTGTCTACGATTTGGTTGACAGTGGCATCCGAATCCAGGCGGTCTTGTATCTTCCGCGCGTCGAAGATGACCCTTTCTGACTCGGGGCAGGCGCTATAATAGTATTCCCTCGATACCGCTCTGGGGATGTCTTTATCACGCATTAATCCACCAACGATGGGTCCTGATAAGATGTCGTCGATGGATGTGGTGAGGACGAGGTAAGACGTTGTATGTACCTGATATAAACGCTGACAACGGAATACGGGCAGGGGTAGGACGGCCGTTCCAGGAGCCGACTTCTGGCCCTTCGCGTTCCAAGGTATAGCTGTCGAACACGTATCTGCGCATGACGGAATGAGCGTTGACGATGGGCTAGAACGGCGAAAGAAACGCACGCACGCTCGTTGGGCGGCGTAGGCGAGGTAAGTGTTGAGAATCATCTCCTGCATGTAGTCTCCCCAACCAAACCCTAGTCGATGGACAATCTCTCAGCGCGGGGAAACGGAATAGAAGCAAGCGGAAACACACTAGACCACCCATGGCTGTGTACCCACAAGAATTTTGCGTGCGAGCCGTCTGGGTAGGGCAGGGACATGTTGTGTTGGGGTAAATTCCGCTCTTGCTCGTGATACTTCTTGTAGCGAGGAGGATCGCCACTTGCGGCGGAGGGCCCGGGGTCAACGTTGTCCTCGGTAAGGATGGCGGATGGAGGCTGGTGCTGGGCCGGGGTGGGGGAGGTCCATAACCCGGGGCCGTAAGTCGCCGTTGACTGCCCGGAAGGTTTGGAATTGGGAGAGGTCGGCGATCGCTGGCAGTAAAATCTGTTGTAATTGGCCGTGAAGGTCGTGTATGCGAGCGTCCAGAGGACCACGACGGCCGCCAGTACGGACATCATCGACTTCAAGCGTGTCTTTTTGAGGACGAGCCTCGCCCTAGTCGTGGGACCAGGCAGCTGTGAGTCACCGGGAAGTGGCTCGTATTTTTCGGCGATATTCGAATTCTGGCTTGTACGCCACTTCACAAGGTTCATTTTGAGTTACGAGGGGATTTAGGAGGAAGAAAACGTGGTGGGTGCTGGATTTCCCCACGTATTCAAGACCCATATCAATGGGTGACGGTGCCACGGAACGCGTGCGATTGTCATGATCGATTGGGCGCTTGTGCCACGGTTACGGAGATGCGTACCCATGTTTTTATCCGCTGAGGAGATTCTCCTCTATCGCCGCTAACGGATGCCCCACTCCCTCCAAGTCTTAAGCAACTCACCAGATATGGACCAATAAGTGAATTGATATCTCCCTACTCGAGTACCCCCCGATATGACCGTAAGACACGGCAATTGGGACAGACCGTGGCAAGTCCAAAAGATGTCCCTGGATCCGTTCAAATGCGCAGCAAGCTCTTAGAACCTCGCTATATTCCTCTTATGGAAACGGTCAACTAGTCCAGCGAGATGCCGATGCAGTAATCCACGGATATCAATCCTCTACTGTCAGTAGGACCCGGAAGAAATGTGCGCAAGGTACCCCCAGTTAATTCTTCGAGTACTGAGTACCCTGGTTCCTCAGAGATCTTGTTGGACGGCGTCTCGTATAATTTTTTCTTCTTTTTCTTCTCCTTGGATGGCACCAGAATAATGATCAATCTTAAGTGCATGCTGCAGTCTTCCGCAATACAATACGGTCACTTAGGAAGTACTCAGTTTCCAAGGCGCATATCATTCGGTTCCTGGGATCAATAAGAACCGCAACGCGACGGCGGCCTTGATCACACTCACCACTCCTTTAGATTTAGTTACTCGCAGAGTCTCGCGTGGCGGAGGTCTTATGTGCTCCAAGGCCAACTACTCTAAATTCTCCTGAATCAAGCTCAAACGAGGAAAAATGAAAGAGATTAGTAACGAGCTATCTCACTCCTAATTGCTTCAAAAGAGAGGGATTCAAGAGGTGCTTCACATGGGTCTTCGGATCAATGTGCGATCTGTCATCTCTTGGTCCAAACGCTGTCGCAAACGCTGTGTGTCCGTATTCCCGAGGTTGTATAGTCGCAGACTGATGGGGCTACGAAACCATCAGCCTAACGGCGCGCGCCGCAAGCGGCGCCAGCATTATTGGTTTTGCCCGTGGGTGGCGCTTGACAATCGTGGCGGCAGGCCACCTCAGGCCACCCACCATTTTCCATTTGCCGGCGATGACATAGTTACCGGTAGGGACACCGCTTCTCTGGAGACACCTCGCTCCACGTCTTGCTCTAATCTATCACAGCCGCTCGGCTAATTTTCCAACTTGTTTAAAAGCATCACGAAAAACTGTCTGGGAATTAGTTCCTCGGTTAAATATATTGTGAGCACGCCAGCTACATAGCTCATGTAGTATTTGTAGTCTCTGTAGCTCCGGCCAGCACGTCTGAAGCATAACATTGAATCGTTTGATTAACATATCGGACCGCATAGCCGTGCGCCAAGTCTATCACACGCCAAGCACCACTGTCTTGTCTTAAAGTCTTTCATATAAGGTAGAGAGCGTGAGAATCCGACACCCTTATGTAATCAGCCATCAAAAGTTTCCCACGGCCAAATCCTCAGTCTCGAAGAAATTTTTAATACTTTTTTTGGCTGTGAGGGATCTGGGAGCACATTTTGGATAGGTGATATACCAAAATGCTTTTTAATATGCTCTGAAATACTGTTGAGTCCCTTCCAGACATAATGGAGGTCACTGCCTATGACACACTGTGATACAACAGTGCCCAATTTGATTGCCGAGGGCTGCCGGGATGCCGATGTGGCTGTGCTGTGGCCAAATTTTACAAGTGGTTTTGTGAAAAATGGTCCATTCAAGTAGAAAAGCACGTAGAAACAATAAAAATGGAGGTCACAGGAAACTTGTCACACCATAATAACTTACCACCGAAAGACTTTTCAGCAGATCTACTCAATACAAACTGCTTAGATACACTACACCTAACATCTCTATTGAGAGAAATGTTGGTAGAAGGTGTTGCCATTGAGTTATTTTGCTCGTCGTTGAGCGTGATGTGACAGCTTACATAAGGGTGTCGGATTCTCACGCTCTCTACCTTACAACAATTTTACAGTTCCACGAGTAACAAGTACGACTCACCAGCCAAGTCAAGATCAACGCCAACAGCTCATGTTTTGAAGGCCTCAAAAACAAGCTGACATTCTGCCAAATGCAACCCCACAGTCCAAGTTACCATCTGCTGTGAACCCTATGGTTTGGTGTCTGTATTTAAAAGTCTCTTGACAGCCACACTAGCAATTGGGCCATGAGGAGCCATTGCATAGTTTGCCTGAAATTGATAATCAGAATCATTGGAGAAAGTTAGATTCAAAAAGAAACTGACCAAGTGAAGCTTCATTTTGTGACCCTGCTCGAGTTTATTGCAAATCAACACAGCCCTCTCCTTGATTGGGGTGTATCTGTCTATGGAACTGGACTGGAGAATGCCTTCTGAGTAGGTGAACATCTCCTTCCTCATGTGCATGATGTTGTACTCAAGGTCTGAATCATCATTGTCTAATAACAGTTGGCTCTGGTTGAATGATGCCTATAGGAATTCTGCGACAATAAGATGTGTAAGGAACACTCACCAGTTTTGATAGTTTTATGTCCTTCTTCCATGGCCTTGGCAAGTTCGCTCCATTTACTTGGTACTGATCACCCAGACCTCCCACCACCATCATCATCCGAGAAGACTTTCCTCAGCGTGCTAGAAATTGGGCCTTGCTCGAGATGATCTACCTCGAACGAGAGCATCCACTGGCACTGGGATTCATTGTCGCAATGGCGCAAATTCGCTGCCTGAGATGAATTCCATCTCCTATTGCGAAAGTGCAATGTTTTGACAGTGAATTACAATGCTGTATACCCCCTAGGCAACTGGATGGCAAAATGGCTTCCATTATGTCCATCTTTGTCCTGTTCCGGAGCCAAAATACGTGGTTTCAAGGGTCACGAATGGCTTTCGGGTCGTATTGGACGGCGTCAAGAGTGTCTCAGAAACCTTGCTGGAACTCCTGACTCGCAAGGAGAAGGGGGACGATCAACGATCAACTGTTTGGACGATCGTTCTGACCCTCTTTCCGCCCTCCTCGACAATCTGGATACCCTATTCATGCCTTTGGCAGGTTCCCTCGTGGCTCAAGCCGCTCAACTGTCAAGAGCACTGCTTTGCCCAACTCAAAGATACATAGGGAGGTGAAGATCACCAATTCTAGCAGTCGATGATTGGCCGTAATTGAAGACTATACTTTCGGACGCATGAACATATCATGTTCCTGGGCCAACTTGTACCTCTCTGGGTCCACGACTTCTCGCGAGACACTTGTTGTGGACACCGAGCTGCTGAACCTTCCCCGCAGCGTCTGTGGTCTTCTCCGTCGAAGGTGACGCTACACACATGTTGTCTTGGCATATCGCAAGACACCGTTGGCTTTCTGGCAACCCCACCACACATTGCACCATTTCTCTCAAGATTATATCTCTAAAGCCTCTGGTGATAGGAGTGCTAGCGAACGTATTTGCCCTGCAGTGGAATTGAATGTTGACATCAAGGAAACTCAAACCCGCCTTGTCAATTCTCCGATACATTAAATGCCAGCCATCCTATTGCATCCCCACCAATGCTGCTTCTGACCACGTCTCCTTGCTCCTTCATGCCTTGAAGTTCATCGACAGCTGTGGACGTCACTGCCATGGCTTCCCCTGCATTGCCAATAATGTCGCTCATGACGGCCAGCTGGAGAACGTGGCCCCAGTCCTCGATTTGTGTCCTGCTCACGATGCAAGGTGACTGACCTTCAGCATTAGGTTGTTTTTCCCATTTACTTTGTTCGTTTCGTGAGACTCATGCGGTTTCTGGCTTGTATGATGTTCGAACCGATGGGGCAATGTAGATGGCTGTAGCATACTGACTCGAGGCCATGTATGTTGGTACAGCACCCATATGTTCCTTATAGGGACCACCGCGGTTATACACTTCCTTCCTTCCTTCCTTCCTTCCTTCCTTCTATTGTAGGATACAATCTCCAAATGATGACTTTTAGGGCTTTTATGGTATTTATCTCCTCTTTGTGTAATAACAACAGCGCATGGGGTATGCTAGATGTGTTCTATACACTACAAGCAGCAGCTTGGAGCTCACTCTGGTTCTCCTTTGTATCACCGAACAGAAGTCCAAAGTACTAGTGATAGTACTTCTAGAAACTACCTTGCAACTCTTATAATATGTGTTTATGAGTGCAAAATAGCTAGATGACACACAATTGGTGGTGTGCTGTCTCAGTGGCATGCAATTCAGTGGAATTCATGGTGCGAGAAAATAAGAGTGTGAAATTGAGAGGTAAAACGAGAGACAGATGAGATAACCAAGATAATAATTGTGAAATGCAGGCCAGATTTTATACTTTCTTTCTCCAGGGACACTAGATATGACATCTTGGTCAGGTAGATATGACACCTCACCTCAGAGTAGGCAAGTGCAGTATGGTCAATGGGGCACAAAAAAGGCGTGTCAAATTCTCAGTATTCCTTGTGTTTGGACTAGATCTTGCAAGATGTTGATTTCAAATTCTTGAATTTACTAGCTACAGGTACGGAGGTCCCAGATTCCAGTAGGCACAAAAGACTAGCAAAAAAAAAAGAAAAAAAAAAGATGGTATTGAGAGGTAGACAAACTAACTATCTGACATGCAAGTGGCCAAGACCATTGGCAGTCAACAATGACAAGAGCTGGTGGGCATTGACATCAGTTGGACCAAGTTCTGTCGCGCAGTCATAATCCCGCCCAAAATGCCCCATATAATCACTCTGAACATAATAAGCTCAGTATGAACACCAAGGGAACACTGCCTGCCTTGAGAAATGCTTACCTAGATGCAGTTGAAAAGTTTTGGTTCGAACACATTTGAACACTGAACTGAACCTGAACATGGTTTCAGGTTCAAGGTTTGGTGATTGCTTGAACCGAACTTTGCCAGCACTATGTGAGTGTCTTGATTTTGACCACCATAGCAAGTATAACATGGGAGGTACAAGCATATTGTTGTAGTGTCTGTCTACAAGAGACTATGTAATAGGATTCTATAAGAAAAGACGTGGTTTGGCTAGCTAAAAGTGGCACCTGTGGAAATCATTTGCTAACAGTGTGGAGCCGGGTGTGCCCGAGTTCATCTGGTCGACAGTTTGTCCTGATGTTGAATTGTTAAATCTGGCCCCACGGCAATATCTAGATGTTCAATTAGCGGTGAATCTATATAAGAGTTTGTCTCTAGCCAGTTAATTGGCTGGCCAACTGCCTCTGAGCTCCAGCAGCTCTATATCTCCATTGTGATGTTGAGATTTTGATTTTTACTCGAACAAAATGTCAAATTCTCCATAGATGATGAGATGATCAATTCTCTTTGCAGTTCAACACAAACATCCTCTCTGGGGTTTTTCAGGTCAGAACTCTTCAGGCAACTCTGAAATCATTCACTTGGCCTGTTGCTGCTCTTCAGATGACTGTTGCACAGGTGAGACAAGAATTTTTTCTCTGCACCTGAGAAGGCAATTGGAATATTTCACTGGCAGTGTCGGTTGCATCTGAGTCCTGTGTCTGAACGTTTGCACACTACGTGCTCTGATATCAGTTGCCAGTTTTTGCAACATCAATGAATTGGAATCACAATTATCTTCTGACATGGTTGAATTATACTGCATGGGTGATTACCTGGAATAATGAATGAGAGCCAGTTCATGAAGTCCAAATTCCATGGGCTGATTCAGTCACTGTTGGAAGGGATTGATTTTTTCAGTGACCTGAGGACTGAAATTGAAGATCCGATCAAAACCATGTTGCAAACCGTTCACACGGCGTCCTCAGCTTTTCTGACTTGGAACAGGTAGAAATTTGTGGATTTTCTGGGAGGGATACACACGACTCTCCTGCAGCGCAGCCAGAAGACGTTGGAGGAATTCCTCAGTGAAATGACACAATGAACCTGTCCATGAGGCCGTGAGGAGTGAACCGAAGGTTTACGACAAGCGGCATCTTTAATACTTACTAAATCCAGCTTCAGGGCGAACTGTTCGAGTTGATTTTGTAAAATTAATTCCAACGGCAGCCGAAGCGTAGCATGGGCAAGCTGCTAGTTTTTAAAATCACCATGTGAAGGAGAATCAGCAAAGGAACTGGGCAGCTGATTTTCCAAACGGTAGAATATTCTGCAAAGCATGCCGGCACCTCTTCCCGCAGCGTCCTTTATTACGGCTTTTCTTCCTTTGGACAGGCGACCGAGCCGCCAGGCAACTTTCTATGACTTATTCACTTCTCTTCGTCCCCCACCATGTCGCTCACTCTGGGACGTAGAGTGTGGTCTCCAGACCCACAAATCTAGTACGCAGCATTATCACAACATCGCCCGTCTAACTCTTTATAAATTTACGGGTGTCTGAAGCCTTTAAACTTTGACAGGACATCACCGAGTTTTGGCACCGTTAGACGTGGGCCACATAGCGCCATGACGTTCACGCAAAGTGCTGGGGGCACGCGAAGCGCCCCCAGCGCGCTTGTATATCAACAAATCACTCGTGCTGGTACACGGGTTATTTTGGGGCTGATCATTCCTGGGATCATGCTGACGACAGTCTTGTCGGCTTTGTACGGATACGCGCCATGGAATCCTGTCTCACGACGATACTGAGATCGGGTAAGTTTTTGCCTCCTCATATACGCTCTAATAGCACAGGAGTTCAGTTTTATGCACTGCAATAGACGCAACCCATGATACCAGTCTATCCTTTGCCGTTCTTTTCTCAATGACTCTTTATATCTGGGTTCATCGAGGGAGGTACCTACGTGTTTATCACGTAGAAGAATATCACATGGTTCAAATGTTAAACATACAAAGGGTACGACGAGAGGATAATAACGGATTCCGCATGTACTCGTCAGCCATCCAAGCTCTTAGTAACGCGTTTAAAAGATCCAAAAAAAAGGATAGCGGAAACCGCCATCTGGGTGACGTGGAGGTTTTCTTTTTCCCGTTTCGCGGTCAACCCGTCTCTGTTTGAAATCATGATATCAGCAAGCAGAACAGGCCGCAAGCGAGCAACGCACTTCCTCCGGCGCTTGCCAACTTGAACCCTACAGAAGAGTAGTCTAGATGGAGAAACCCATTTTGATCACAGACACGAATCGGAATGACTCACCAGTTTTGAGCAACGCCAATCAACATGATTCTTCACTGATTCGAGCACAGCCCGGAGCTGTCATTTCCAGGTCAAATCACAGTGTTTCACCCTCACCGTCACTGCGCTCTTCCCAATCAAGGTCCAGAAGTGGATGAAATCGTGATAGACATCCTACCAGGGAAAGAAAGATAACCAAAAAAACAATACTGCTCAAGCAGGATCCTGATTTCATGGGTTCCACGTTGATTTTTTACTAGCACAGCAAATTGCACGATAGACACAACTTGGGCTCTTATTATTGTGGTCAAGCTCGGTGACGCCGGTCCATGTCCAGGGCATCTTTCTGGTTGGTTGTGACCAGCGCCAGTCGACGGAGGACGAAGGATGGAATGATGGATCAGGACCATCTTGAAGTCGCCATCGATTCATGTGGTTTGTGATGGTTGGTCACTATCGTTTGGCCTGGAATGATCTTTTGCGGTTACTGCGGAGCGCTTGTGTTGCTTTCCAATGGCCCAATTCAAGCGCTTGGTCTGGTCCAGACTGCATCTTAAATGGCTCTCAAAAAGAATGCAAACTCGATCCAAATCCCCCCGCGGCGGTAACACTCATTTGGCATTTGAAGGCAACGGCGGACCACGAAGTTTGCGAAGATGCACCAAACTAGCACAACCTTGAAATTACGGCCTCTGAAGAGAGGTTCCGCCTGCCTGAACTGCCGGTAAGTTCTGGGTGTTCTCTATAGATGTCTCTGACAAAATGTCCAGCCGTCTTAAAATCGTAAATGCCATTTAGTCCACCTTCGTTCATTTATTTTGACCCCGAGGCTTTTTTTGGCAGAAATGTGACGCAAAGGTAAGTTGGGATCGTTTCCGAACCAATGCCTCGACTCAGGCAAAACTTCTAGCGCCCGTCGTGTGGTCCATGCAAACGCATTCCTCGTCAGACTCAGTGCAGGTACAGCAACACTCGGTGTCTAGAGCAAGAGCCGGAAAGTGTTCTCCCTCACCTCACGGAGGGACTGGAGGAATTTCCAGGAAAATTTAGTCCACCTTGCACAACGAGCGGTACGGCTGCCTAAATTTTCTCCGGCTGTATCTTATCGGTATCGTAGAATCATGCTCATCAAGTTGTTCCGAAAACTCTCTTTTTGACTTGGAGGTAAATGAATTCTGCTCTCACATTTCTGATTTTGATGTTCGTCCTAGACATCTCCTCTGCTCGTCATACAAATGCTGTACGTCTCGATTCTGACGCATCGCTCATACTAATCACAATCTCCAGCCTGCAGTGCTTTCTGATCCACGCACCACAGTTCGGTTTTTTCCTCGATCCCGAGCGATTCTACGAATCTGCGTTCGTTTCTCCTGCGGAAGAAGTACATGGCCCTTCTCCCGGTCTCCTGAGCGTCGTGTGTCTCTGGGGCGTGCATCTCTCGCAATGTTCCATCCCAGGATTTTCCGAACCCGACCTCCTTCGTCGCTCCCGGCGATACATTTCTATCGAGATCTCTGCCGATGGACATCCCGCCAACATCTTACACACCATCCAAGCCTTAGTGCTCCTCGCCACATACCTCTTTCGTAACAATTCTCTCCGTGAGGCGGAGCTGCATGCAAACAGCGCGGCGACTCTTGTGGTTGCGTGCGGCCTACACAAACTGCGGTCGGCACGGGAGTCTTGCGCTGGCAACACTACACTGCTGGACGACGCACCTCCGAGGGACGCAATCGAGGAGGGTGAACGCATACGTGGATTCTGGGCCGTAGCTTTTTTGCAGACCGGCCTAGGCATCGCATTTGAGTCTCACCGGGGGTGTTACGTCCTTGAGTCCCCCAGCGTAGACATAGACACCCCGTGGCCCTTAGAGATCGTCGACTACGAGGAGGGCTTGCTGCCGCCAGACTACCTGGGCCAAGGGACCGTCAGACATCTCATCATGGACGATCGGTTCCCGGCAAGTCCGATATGCATGCTTCAAGCCAAGGCTTCGGTTTTGTTCCACCACGTCTCGCGTGTGCCGGGTAAGTCGATCCCAGAGCTCAATTCCGAGTACCCCACTCACTCGATTCTCGCAGCCTTCGGAAATAATGACTGGGGATCCTCCGGAATGACCACCTCCTCCACCTGGCTCGCCATGCGGATCTCCCAATTCTGGGAGTCTCTCCCGCCGCTGCACGTCTTCGGTGCCGAGACAGACCGTCCCGCCGCCCGCGCGCTGGCGCTTGCACACGCGTTTACTGCTGCCGCTACAATCACATTGCACCGGCGCGCGAACGCGTCGGAGAATTCAGCCACCGCTGTGGCAGCCGCACGCCTGATACTGGAGTCTCTCCAGGCCGGCGACAGCTCCGACACCCACCCTGTTTGGGGCGGCCTCTTTGCGCTCGCGTGCAACGTACTTCTGGGCAGGGTGCGCGCGCTGCGTGCGTTTCGCGAGGCATTGGCAGCGGAATTGGGGTTGGGCACGCTGGTGTCTACGCCCACTGCGGAGGAGGAGGAAATCGTCGCAGATTTACGGAATGGGTTCGCGACGATGGCGGTATATGCGGGGGAAAGCGAAGTGATTGGTGAGTTGTTTCTCTCGATGGTAGAGCCGACATTGATGGTGAGGTAGGACATCGACTCAAACTTCTTTTGGAGCAGTATGGAACTATCTAATAGTTTCTTATCTGACCCAGAGGGTGACTCCCTGCTGGAATCCTCCTCCATCCAGTCTCTGTGAGGACCATTTGTCAGGATTCAACACAAACCTCGTCGTTTACTCTGCCCATTCGAGTTCTTCTCGAATTCTGGGAATCGTTGAGGCCGAATTTATTTATCGTTATCATTATTACACTGAAACAATTGCAAACTATCTCTTGTAACTCAGCGCAAGATTTATTGCCCTTTGGCGCCCTCTATAGGTCAAAGTTGCCTCTGCCGCTGTACCGATTTCAGTTTGCAAGCGTGGGATTGTGGCCTTTCAATCTACAATCTCTTCGCCTTGAGCTGACCAATTTGAACACGTCGATGACTCGCTAGTCTCGTACACAGCCGCCATGTCCCTTATTGGGGCCGTTGCGGAATCCACTTCCTTCCTTCAAGCTCAACAATCAACCTCGTACCTCGGATCGCTGAAACCTGATGCTACTCGTAGGTCTGACCCCGCAGGTCCATTATGGGTATCTGTGGGTCTGTCTAGGATGACTACCATGCGCGCCCGTTAGTACAAGTCGACTGTATAAATTGCGATGCTCCTGTTTTTGTTCGGTTGTTCGGTGATACGACTGCCGCACCAGATCTTCATCTTAGCGCTAAGCCTCTATTTTTTGCTACACTGCATCTAATTGAAACCGTTACTTATTCGATGGGAGTGAAAATTGCATACGTACTTTACTAAACGACAACCGCTGGTTGAGTTGGAGATGATGATTCCAAAATTCAATCCGGGTTAACGTGAAGTTTCAAGCCTGCGGGAATTAGATGTCAGAGGGCGATAAACTTGGGTCGTTGACGCGGTCGGGGTAGGTCAAGACAGTATATCTCACGGAACTCTCAGCGGTACAATATTAGTCGTCCAGCCACAACAACTGATGTCGACCTTGAAAAAAGTGTATTTGATGGGTTCTCGCGTTCGATTCGCTAATCATGCAAATCATTCGCGGTAAATCATGGCTGGCGCTACAGTATCTAGTTGATAGAGTATTGTGCCTTACCGCTGCAGCGAGATTCTACGCTGAGTAACACGCCGTTCTTTTTCCGACAATATCAAGGCGCTTGGTTTCGATATCCTTTGACAAGTATGGCATATGGAAAGTTGTTGTATTCCACATGGGCTACCCGCGGAGCAATTTAATCAAGAGTTGGCGATGCTGATTAGTGCTTCAGCGATGGGAACGGATGGCTGAAAGGGGAAACGATGGGCCCTGATTTTAGTGATTGACGCGTACTGCCACTAGATTGATGTCTAATCTTTTTGCTTCCGGAATCCTTTTCGCATACAGCTTTCCTTCTCTCTCTTTGCTCACGACCCCTCACGAACTGACTCGACTACTACTCACGCCATGAAAATCGGCCGCTACGCGGGTCTGGGATATTCGCGGCGCACACCGGTTCCCGAGAAGGCTGCACCCGCGAAAGAGCCTTACATCCCCAAGCGAAAGGCCCTGCTAATCGGGATAACCTACGAGGGCGCGGGCGCGGAGATCGGTTACTCTGAGCTGAAGGGCCCGCATGCTGACGTCGCGGCCATGCGGACGCTGCTGGTGTCGCGGTACAACTATGCCGAGAGTGACATTGTGGTGTTACTTGACTCGGAGGACGCGGCGGTGCCGCCGACCCGGGCAAATATCGTGCGTGCTCTCTCGAATTCGCTGGAACCGTGGCTGATTAGCTTTTTATCTTTTATCTCTGTAGCTGCGTGCGATAGACGATCTGGTACGCGGTGCGCGCAAGGGGGACCGATTTTTCTTCCACTGTACGTCGTTCTCTCTTGAAAAATTCTTTTTTTTTTTCGTTTATTTGGGCGGTCACATCTGCATTGCGATGCTCAAAGCGAACCTGGGCTCTTGCCCCGACCTTGCGCTTCCGCGCCCATTTGTTTCGCACTTTTCTTTTTCGGTCCATCAAAAAGTCTATATCGATCCTAATTCAATTATTTTTACCAGACTGCGGACACACGACCCAGATCGAGAACCGGTCCAACAGTGAAGAAGACGGCATGGATGAATGTGCGTGCTCTTCGTTCTTCCATTTTTCCGATTTTCTTTCTTCCTCGCAATTTACTAACACGTGCGATACATAGGCCTAGTCCCCGTCGACGGCGAGGAGAACAAGATTCTGGACAACGTAGGTCTATCCCCCCTTATTTCTACCTTTACTTCCACGTCACTCCCTTTTCCTAACTACCTCTTCTCCATAAACCACCCAAATTTACGCCCCCCCTCTTACAGGAACTCCGCCGCCACCTCGTCGCTGCCCTCCCAGCTGGCTCGTCCCTCGTCGCCGTGTTCGACTCGTGTCATAGTGCGAGTTTGTTGGGTAGGTCTTCCTTCCTACCCCTCTCTTCCTGATTACCTCTGGCTTTCTGCTCCGCTCATGCTTCCTTCGGCTCTTGTCGCACCGCATTATTCCTTTCTTTCTTTCCTCAAATGTCGATTCCGCAACTTATACTGACGCGCCCACCTCCCACAGATCTCGCGCACTTTCGCTGCAACCGCGTCTACGTCCCCTGGCTTTCCAAGGGCCGGCGGAGGAGCGATGATCGGTGGAATGCTATTGGTGAGCACTCGGGATCTTTTCGTTCTTTTCGTGGTTTTGTTTTTGGGGATGGGGCTTTGGTTTTCGGGATGGGGATGTGGATGGCGTGCCTGCGGGGATACGGGCGCTATATCGCGACTTACCTGCTTGCGAGCGGGGTGCGGATTGAGGATGGGGGTCGTTCTAATACCCGCTTGGCCGAGAAAACACTGATCAGACAAGGCGGGGGGTGCGTCTGACGGCGGACAGAGAGGGCTTTTCGACGAGTCTGTGCATCTTTCCCGTGGGGGTGCAGTCGGCTTGGGCTCGCGGCGCCTACATTTCTGCAGCGGTCAGCGCTAGCGGCGAGGACTCATGTCTGGCAAGGCGTCTGCGGTACGGCCACTTCCAGAAGCCTCGTCTCTGCGGAGTGTCTCTGTGCCCGCATCGACGCGGCCTGTTGCAGGGTGGGGAGGAGAGGTGGGCCGGCCCATTGCGACTGGGACGGCGCGCACGACGCCCGAGGAGGAGGTCCCAGGACGCAGTGCTGAGGACGATGCGTTTCGGAACGAAGTACGGTAGCTTGCAGGCGTCCTTCCGGAAGCCTCCCCTTTGTACCTCTACAGAGAGGCTAGGGATTTGAGGTTGCTGTTTCAAGCCCGCGGAACTTTTATTGCTGTAAATGGTCGGGAAGACTATCTCCCGGGGCGGAGTGCTGCACCGTCCCGAGATTGCTCTTTGTTGTCCTCCAGCCGCACGCTAGTTTCTTCGACGACGACGGCGTGGAAGGAGCTGCCTCACGCGAGCTCAAGCTCGAGGAGTACACCCTCTTTGAGGCCAGCCCGTTTTCGATGATTTTGTTTCTTACACCGTACCTCTAGTACGGTTCTGTCGTTACTTGGTTCTTTCCTCTCTCTTTTAGTGTCATGATTCCACTCCCCCATCCACGACTACCAGCTCACCAACTCTTCGCAGTCCGCCGACACGCACTCCCTCTACTCCCGCTCAGCAAACCGCCGACGCCGGTCCACTCCCCGCCCCCGTTCGCGCTCCAACTCACATACAGACATCCGCTCTCCGCCCCTCTCGCGCTCTAACACCCACGCGAGCGCTGTGCGCTCCCCACTTAGCAACGCTCCGTTCCCGTTTTCCCCACAGCAGGCCAATGTACCGACGGTCGACAAGCTCCTGCGCAGGGCGCCCACACGGAAGGCCACGCGGCGTGCGACGCGCGAGATGCGCGAGCTGATGCAGCTGCTCGACGGGGCGCCGCCGATGCCCATACCCGAAGACGATGTCCCGGCGGCATCCACCACGACCACAGCGCCCGCAACGCAAGAGGAGCCGGGGCTGGAACCGACGCGGCCCAATACGCCGCTCGCGACGTCGCCCGAGCGTGCCGAGTACACCCCGCCGCTCGTGACGACGCGCCGCATCTACGAGGCGGCGCGCACGTCGAAGGGCCGCTTGCACGCGTGGCGGACAGAGGTCGATGCGCTTGAGGTGGGGTACTTGGAGGGGCTGGGAGAGGGCGACGGCGAGGCTGTGGTGGTCGCCGAGGCTGAAGGCGAGGGAGTGAAGCCCGTGTCCCGCGCGGGGACGGAGGTCGACATGCGCGTGCATGGGGGGAGGCAGAAGCACAAACGAAAGCAGGAGCAGGAGCAGGAGCAGGAGGCGAAGGGGCGCGGCAAGCGCACGTCGCTACCGCTCATGCCGCTGCGACTGGGCTCCTTCTCCTTTGGGACGGGGTGGCGCGGGGGAGGACGCGGCACCGGAGGACAGGAGCGTGAAGGTGGTGGATGTGAAGGCGAAGGGCAAGGGCAAGGAGCGCCGGACGACCGTATCCCGCGCGCGCGCCGTGTCGGTCGCTGTGCGCGAAGATTCCGGTTCCGCGGGCACGGCCAGTGCGGCGGGCAAGGAGAACGTCGTCGCGGGCAAAAGGCCCACGCTGACGGTTGCGGTGCCGCGGGAACAGGCAGCGCGGCCTGCATCGTGGCTGGGTGAGGAGGGGGAGGGTCGTGCGTGCGAAAGCCCTGCCCCGGTGTGGGCGTGCACGGGGTGGACGTGCCGCGACGTCGCGCACCGACATGATGGGGAGGACCAGGCGGACGTGGTGAGTTGGCGTTGTTTCTCTCTTGGCGTTTTAGGCTTGGCTGATCATGCATCGCGCAGATCTCTCTGGCATCATGCAAGGACTACCAGCTCAGCTGGGAGGACTCGAACGGCGGGAGCATGACGCGAGAGCTCGTCCGAATCCTCGAGCGCGACCCACACCCGACGCTGCGCTCCTTGGTCGCGAACGTTAGGTATGTCTAGTTCTATCTTCGAAATTACCGCCCATCGTGTTTCTAATGCGCGCCGACAGCCACGCGCTGCACCGCATGTCGGTGGAGCGTCACCTCGAGACGCGGCGGTACAAGAGCGACCTGAGGAAGTACAAGCGGTTCCTCGAGCGCCAGCGCGCCAACGCCGCGATGCTCCGCCCCGGCAGCAGCGGTAGCGCGAAGGGAGTGGACACACAGACGACAGCCTCGCGCGTGTCGACGCTGTCGCCCTCCACACCCGGCGAGGTTACCGCCCCGGTCTCTCGCACCTCCTCGCGGGTGGGTGTCGCGATGGTCTTCCCCGAGGATACGAGTGGGGCCCTGGTGCGGAAGCCCAAGAAGCCGCAGGCGAGGTCGAAGTCAGAGGGCTTTGTCGATGCGCCGATATACGACATGGACAACTTCCAGGACCCGCAAATCGCGAGCCATCGCCCGCTGGACATGGAGCAGCAGTGGAAGATGTGAATCACGACGGTGATGTACGTGCTGTATCTTGCTTTGCTTCCTGCTTTTGTACTGCTGCTTGTCGTCTCGCTGTTGGTATCTCTGCGTGTACTTGTTCGCATCTTAGCATCTTCTTGTCTACACTACCTTTGTCTCGCATTTTTTTATTCATACTTACATAGCATACACATACGTACATAGTAGTAGTATAGTAAAGAATTGCAACTGAATTGGGCTTCCAAAGACTTGACTCGCAATTGTCCGAATGAGGCCCAACATCGGTAAACATACTGGCGAAAGGGAGCCTTGACCTCTGGAAGTGGGCGCTCAGCACATCTCCCGAATTAGCACCAGCTTACGGGGGCGGGCGTCTCCGGCGTAATCAAAATATTCTTCACAAACACCGGCTAGGTGACATGGTCCGTGCGCAAAGCAGTCGTATAAAACGACTTCCTCGTCTCCTTTGCAACTCATACTTACCTTGATGGCATAGGCCCCTTCACCTCCCTGGGTCTATGGGTCGTGGGATCACTCCATAGCACGGCGACCCTGTCCATACAGAGTGCGCCTGCGGCTTGTATGTGGCTTATGTGCATGCACCGTCTCAATATTTTCCTGTCCCACCACGGCCACTCGGCTGTGTGGGCCATTTTTTTCGGGTTTCCGCTGTCCTAACCCTAACCTTAAACCCATCAAAATATCTCGCTTTGACCGACACATAGTTGGGCAGATCCCTAACGGGATTCGAAGTATCAAATGCCGGGTTCAGTTACTGACGCTCTCCACCGTTTTTTTAAGGTCAGTATTGAGTAGCAAATATAACTTTCAACGTAAGGAAATACACTCGAGGTCAGAATATTTGGACCTAGAGTTGGAAGGTGCCTTGCAAGTGAATATTCCGGGAAGATGATCCCACCATAACCGTGAAAGTTCCTTTCGCAATCGTCCACTTTTGAGCGACCACATCCCATACGCTGACGTCCTTCTGGCGCAAAGTAAGCGTTACCGTCTTGCTCTGCCCCGGACTCAACATCGTGCGCGCGAATCCTCGTAGTACCTTCGGTGGTTCGCCGTGAGATGCCGGGAAACCGAGGTAAAGCTGCGAGACCTCGTTGCCCGCGGTGTGGCCGGTGTTTTGTATTTTGAAACTAACGGTCAGCAGGGGACTCGTATAGCGCGGCGGGACCGCCTATATCGCCAACGGGTGAGGACAACGATGGTGGAGCGCTCGTAGTAGCGGTGGCATTCGCAGACGCGGACGCAGACGCAGACGCAGATGCAGACCTGCTTGCGGAAAGAGAAATGGAAGTAGACGCCGAAACTGAGGCCGAAACCGAGGCCGAGACGGCTGTATGAGATGTGACGGACGCAGATCTGCTGATGCTGACACTCAAGCTCGCGCTTGCGCTTGTTGATTTGGTGGAAGCAGTGGCGGAAGAGACAACGACTGGTGCCGAGCTGGTAGCAGCCTCCGCACGACGAGCCGATCCCACATGCACAGTCTGCAACCCGCTATACGCGAACGTGCTATAGCTCAGACCGAATCCGAACTCGAAACGAGGTGTGATGCCGTTTAGATCGAACCATCTAGTGATTTATCAGTCAGACCACATTCACAAGGAGCGAAGACATTTGCACACCGATAATCAATATTCACTCCTTCGGTATAAGTAATTTGGGGTGTTGTCATGCTGCTTGTGTAGAGGATATCTGCTGCATAATCCGTCCGCTGCTTCGCTATCGTATACGGCAGACGTCCACTGGGATTCGTCGCCTGCGGTGAGTCCGAAAACAGGACATCCACAATGGCGTTTCCACTCTCCTGCCCAGGTAATCCCGCGTGGAGAACGGCCGTCACATTAGGGTGATCAATCCAGGCCTCAACTAAGACAGGTCCGACAACATGTTGCACGACGATGGTGTTCGCGCAGGACGCGGCGACGTTGGTGATGAGATCGTCGCCGCTGTGCCACAGCGTGAGGTTGTTACGATCACCCGCATTGCCGTCGGGAGTATTGGGGACGGTAATATAACCTTCTCCCGAGTCGGCGTTGACGAAAACAATGCATGTGTCTGCGAGCGAGGCAACAGCGGTTTGGCTTGCGGCATTGAAGTCGTCGAGGACGCCTTCAATCACGACAGTTGGGTCAATGGATTGGATGTGCTCCGTAATGGCGGCAAGAGGATCGATGAGGTAGGGGAAGTTGGCCGTCCCTGAGAAATTTATTACTTGGCCGCCCAAATAAATGATTTTTATTCCGCGCACCAGATCCCCATCCCATTGCGAGTGTCCCTTCATCACAACCATGGCTGGAACAGCAAATTAGCTTGAGGAGACAGTCCCAAGTCAAAATACGTACTCGCCCTGCCCGGTACTGCATGCGTTCGGACCTTCAGGATGCGGACCAGCATCTGAACCGAATATGCCGATACCTTACAACCAATCGAAATCAGAACCACATCGGCAGTAGAATGTTGTAAAGAACCATACGTTTGATATTGTTGACCTTGAGCGGGAGGGCATTTTTGGTGTTTTTCAGCAGGATCGTGCTAGCAGCACCAATTTCACGGATGAGCTTGAAATGATCCCCTTGGACGCTTTGGGAAAGACATATGAGGATCTCACATCAACTGGCGGGAAAAATACTTACTTGATGTGCTCATTAACCAACTCGCCATTCAGGAACGTGTCCTGAGTGAGTTGAGAGAAGCTGACGTCAGGATAGCCTGTGTCCTGCCCCAATTTGTACCATGTTGCAATCGTTCGAGTGACCTGCGAACAATGTCAGACCTGAAAAAATATCTGTATCTCTCAAGGAAACTCGCCATATCGTCGACTCGCGATTCTGGTACGCTACCATTGTTGACCATCTCGATGAGTGCGGCGCCCCACCACGAATTCGTCGCCGTGGAAGGGTCCCCTTCGTCTTGCGGACCAATGCCCTGTCGGATCCATTAGGGCCAACAAAGTTTTCGATAGTTAATTGGAAACGGACATATCCGACAAAGCCCGGCATGTTCAGGTCAAGCCCAGCAAGCGCCGGCTGCACACCGTTGATCATCGCGGCCCAGTCGGACATGACGAGTCCTGCCAAAAATGTCAGCGCTTTTCTAGACAGAAAAAATGAATCAGCGAGGACGCACCCTGAAACCCAAGTTCCTCCTTCAGCACACCATTTATCAGCTTCGAGTTCTGACACGCTTGCGTCTGATTGATTTTGTTGTACGAGCACCTGGGGAAGCGTCAGTGATGTTGAAAAAAGATGATCGAACCAGTATTTGATGCACGCACATGACTGCGCCAACGTCCGCCTTAACGGCCTCGGCGAACGGCCACAGATATACTTCATGCAGCGTCCTGTCGTCGATGTTGGACGAATAAATCTGCGCTGCCTCCGAGCCACCGCGGAAATGTTCCTGCTCGTTTCCAATGCTACGGACAGAGGTTCGAATTACCGTACATGTTCACAATGAAGCACATACTAGTGTTTAACAGTGGCTATCACGCCCACACTTTGTACTCCTTCGATGGTTGCGGCGGTGGCGACGCCAGATAAAAACGGATCTCCACCAAAGCCTTCCCAGTTCCGTCCGGCGGCGGCTTGCCGGCCTTAAAAATATATCAGACTTGAAGGTTCTCCCAGAAATAAGGAAAAGATTACGCACCCATGTTCGTCATAGGCCCCAGGGCAACATTCACGCCCTTCCCGCGATGTTCTTGCCCCATCGCCACTCCCCGTGCCCTGTGTATGTAGTGGATGAGAACTGCTAATCTCTTTCGAGAAGCATGTAAATATAGAAAGAAGCACAAGGAGCGCACGCACTTGATGAGGTCTACGTCCCAGGTGGCGGCAGCGTTGATACCCGCTGGACCCGCAGACACAAAGTCCGCGAAGCGCACACCGAGCGGGGAATCTTCGAGGCAGAGACCCTTCCACCCGATGCGAGGGATCGTCTGATGCGCGTAAAATTTAGTTAGCCATTACCATTATCTGGGGTGGAGCGGCCATGGGAGCAACCAGGGAGAAATAATCAAGGGTTCAAGGACTACTCACCCCAGTGTTACCGACGCAGCGTCCGAAGATATCCACGCCCGTTGTGACATTTATCTTCTCCGCGAGACTGAGGCCCCGCACGAAAGCGCGCGCGCGCTGAACCGAGGATGCCCAATCGGCTGTTCCTTTGACGGGAGGTGCGGGTAGGACAATGGGTGAAACAAACTCCTCGAATCCGGGGGGTGCGGAGTCGGGAATACCAGTGGTAACATCGCAGAGGGCGCCGGTGCCGAGCAGGGCGAAAGACAGTAGTCTGAGCATGGCAGGATCCCACCAGATCTGCCTACGGATGTGGGTGGGAGAGAGGAGAAGCGTCGACGTGGGCGATTTTATATCCATAGTCTGGCTGATGAATCCATGGTATCGGACAAACGTCCATGCTTCATCTCTTCTCTTCTTCCATCGTTTGTGGTGCGATCATACAGGGAGAAAAATATCGGCCAGCTGACTCCAATTTTTATACTTAGACCCAGGAATCGTCGTACCAGATTTTTGTCGGCCCGACTTCCGCTGCAGAAAAACTGTTCACGCTGCTGATCGGCCCTTACGAAGAGATTTAACATAGAGAGCCAGGCATAAGAAAGGACGAAAAAGTCTTCATTCATAACCTAGGCGGTAAAGTCTGACCACTGTGCAAGTCAAGGTGGCAAGATGCCTAGAAGTTTGTTCCTGCGACGGGCCCGGGTGCAGAGCGCAGAGTAAAACCAACAAGGAGCACAAAGGATTCAAGTCCGATAAGACCCCTCCCGTGGGCGCTGAAGATTGGGCGGACCGTGCGCCTGTGAGAGTTGTTCGAAGGAGTTTATTTGGCGATGTTTGGCTAATAATGCGATCTCTGTGATGGTGCTCCTGCCATTCTGCCATTTGGCCTGGCAAAATGGCAGATAGAATGGCTCAATTGAGGTCGCTCTGGCAGAATGTGGCAAAACTCGTGGGAACCATGGAAGAAATGGCATTTTTTCAACTGTTTTGTGGCCGTTTTATGAGTTTTTAGCTGTAATGGTGGGATCGGGAATGAATTTTGCTTACAATCAAAGCTAGTTTCAGCCTGCAGTCCTACAGAATAGTGATTTTGTGGCACGTAAGAACGGAGACTTGGGATTTCGGCAAGATGAACTAGAAAGCGCCGACTTCGTCGACATCAACCTTGCCTGCACAGATTTGCACGTTAGATTTCAATGTGGCGTCGTCGGACCGAGCCCACGCAGGGCGTAAGCACATAAACTTGAACTTGACTTTGGTTGTGTTGACCAGTCGGAAGAATACGGGCGGATCAAGCCGGGTGAGTCGCCATCAGGCTTCAATTTTGGGTCTGGAGAGACCTTGACAGGCAAGGTAATCTTGGAAAGACTCATCTGTAGGGGTCTGCAATGGTTTACACCATTGTTTTAGTGCTGTGGAAGATTAATCTGAAGCAACCCAAGAGGAGAATGGCTCAGACAGAACATGGCTGAAAACACAAGGATTGATGTGCCAATTCTGCCGAATTCTGCCGGAAACACGGCCCACACACGGACCTGCCTTATTGGGACATCACGTGTTGCTGCGGCCATCACGGCAGCTATCATGCGCGCAAGTCCTCAAATCATCGAAATAAGAGTCAGAAAGGTACATGGTGCAGAGTTAGAATTTGAGAAGTTATGGAATGGGTGACAGTAGACTATTAATGAAGGTACACTACTCTAAGGAAAGGGTAGAGGGTATTGAGTGCCAATATTACAAGTGCGGCACGCGTCAAGGTGGATCGGCCAAGCTCGCACACGACCCATGAATGTTGTCCGCTCTACATATAGTGGGGGAAGTGGTCTTAAGTGTCAAGGGAGTCGTCTGGAGTATTTTTTACCTCCAGGAAAGAAGGGCGGTGGCAACTGAAGCCTGGGTGGGTGGCAATTGAAAGTTGAAACTTTTGGGTGGCCTTCGAGGAATCTGTAGACAAAACTTTTGAAATGGGTCAATGAGAGAGCGAAGGGAGGGATGGGGATGTATATAATGAGGTGACGTGGGGGTATAGGGAAGCCAAGGTGGATGTGGTTGTGGTCGAAGCAATGTTTGATGCGTTTATTGTTCCCTGTGCCGCATGATGGCCGTCCCATCTCAATTAGGCAGGTCCGTGTGTAGGCCTACTTTCCAATTCTGCCATTGTGCCTGGCTCAATTGACCGAAAGCTATTCTGCCCATCACACTAACTTACAGTCGAAATACTACAGTACTGACGTTCTCCACCGACAGCAAGTTGAATTTTGAGGTCAACATTGAGTAGCAAATACAACTTTAAATGTACTCGAGGTCGGAATGTTTGCACCTAGAGTTGGAAGGTGCCTCAAATGAAATTTCCGAGAAGATGATCCTACCATAACCTTGAAAACGTCTCCGGTAAACCCTGGCGGAAGGTAGTCTTGACCTCTGGAAGTGGGCGCTCAGCACATCTCCCGAATTGGCACCAGCTCACGGGGGTGGGTGTCTCCGGCGTAATCAAAATATTCCTCACAAACACCGGTTATGTGACATGGTCCGTGCGCACAATGGTCGTATAAAAGGACGTCCTCGTTTTCGGTGCAACTCATACTTACCTTGATGGCATAGGCCCCTTCACCTCCCCGGGTCTATGGGTCGTGGGATCACTCCATAGCACGGCGACCCTGTCCATACAGAGTGCGCCTGCGGCTTGTATGTGCTTATGTGCATGCACCGTCTCAATATTTTCCTGTCCCACCACGGCCACTCGGCTGTGTGGGCCATTTTTTTTTTCGGATTTCCACTATCCTAACCCTAACCTTAATCCCATCAAAATATCTCGCTTTGACCGGCACATGGTTGCAATTCTTTGACGGGGTAGGACCGATGATTATCCCTTTGGAGGTCGGATCTGGAAAATCGGCCTCGATTCAAGTATTGTCGGGATTAATTTTATTTCCCCGCGCTTTTTGAGACTGCAGAAAACTATTTTTCAGCGCGGTGGTCATTTTCAGTTTTTTTTTGGTCGAAAATTTTCCAAAGTTTTGTCGGGGCTTTGGGATCCTATCTCCAAAGGAATAATCATCGGTCCTGACGGAGTTCGAAGTATCAAATGCCGGGCTCAGATACTGACGCTCTACTATTTTTTTAAGGCCAATATTGAGTAGCAAGTATAAATTTGAACGTAAGGAAATACACTCGAGGTCGGAATGTTTACACCTAGAGTTGGAAGGTGCCTTCCAAATGAATATTCCGGGAAGACGATCCCACCATAACCTTGAAGGTTCCTTTCGCAACCGCCCACTTTTGAGCGACCACATCCCATACGCTGACGTCCTTCTGACGCAAAGTAAGCGTTACCGTTTTGCTCTGCCCCGGACTCAACATCGTGCGCGCGAACCCTCGTAGCACCTTCGGTGGTTCACCGCGAGATGCCGGGAAACCGAGGTAAAGCTGCGAGACCTCGTTGCCCGCGGTGTGGCCGGTGTTTTGTATTTTGAAACTAACGGTCAGCAGGGACTCGTATAGCGCGGCAGGACCACCTATATCGCCGACGGGTGAGGACAACGATGGCGGAGCGCTCGCAGTAGCGGTGGCGTTCGCAGAGCTGCTTGCGGAAAGAGAAAAGGAAGCAGAAGCCGAAACCGAGGCCGAAACCGAGGCCGAGACGGCTGTATGAGATGTGACGGACGCAGATCTGCTGACGGTGACACTCAAGCTCCCGCTTGCGCTTGTTGACTTGGTGGAAGCAGTGGCGGAAGAGACAACGACTGGTGCCGAGCTGGTAGCAGCCTCCGCACGACGAGCCGGTCCCACATGCACAGTCTGCAACCCGCTATACGCGAACGTGCTATAGCTCAGACCAAATCCGAACTCGAAGCGAGGTGTGATGCCGTTTAGATCGAACCATCTAATTATTTATCAGTAAGACCACATTGACAAGGAGTGAAGATATTTGCACACCGATAATCAATATTCACTCCTTCGGTATAAGTAATCTGGGGCGTTGTCATGCTGCTTGTGTAGAGGATATCGGCTGCATAATCCGTCCGCTGCTTCGCTATCGTATACGGCAGACGTCCACTGGGATTCGTCGCCTGCGGTGAGTCCGAAAACAGGACATCCACAATGGCGTTTCCACTCTCCTGTCCAGGTAACCCCGCGTGGAGAACGGCCGTCACATTCGGGTGGTCAATCCAGGCCTCAACCAAAACAGGTCCGACAACATGCTGCACGACGATGGTGTTCGCGCAGGACGCGGCGACGTTGTTGATGAGATCGTCCCCGCTGTGCCACAGCGTGAGGTTGTTACGGTCACCCATGTTGCCGTCGGGGGTGTCGGGGACGGGAATATAACCTTCTCCCGAGTCGGCGTTGACAAAGACAATGCATGTGTCTGCGAGCGAGGCGACAGCGGTTTGGCTTCCGGCATTGAAGTCGTCAAGAACGCCTTCGATAACAACAGTTGGGTCGATGGATTGGATGTGCTCCGTAATGGCGGCAAGAGGATCGATGAGGTAGGGAAAGTAGGCCGTCCCTGGGAAATTTATGACTTGGTCGTCAAAATAAATAATATTTATTCGGCGCACCAGATCCCCATCCCATTGCGAGGGTCCCTTCATCACAACCATGGCTGGAGAAAGAAAGAGAAAGTCAGCATTAAGACATTGCTCCAGGTGAACTCACTTACTCGGGCTTCCCCGTACTGCATGTGTTCGGGCCTTCGGGGTGAGGACCAGCATCCGAACCGAATATGCCGATACCTTACAACCAATTGAAATTAGAACCACGTCGGCAGCAAAGCGGGGAGAAAGAAACATACGTTTAATATTGTTAACCTTGAGCGGGAGGACGTTTTTGGTGTTCTTGAGTAGGATCGTGCTAGCAGCGCCAATCTCGCGAATGAGCTTGAAATGGTCGCCTTGAACGCTTGGGAAAATACTTATCAAAGACCATAGATTAACTTGTGGAAAATAAACGTACTTGATGTGCTCATTTACCAATTCGCCATTCGAGAACGTCTCCTGCGTGAGTTGAGAGAAGCTGACATCAGGATAACCTGTGTCCTGCCCCAATTTGTACCATGTTGCAATCGTTCGAGTGACCTGTGAGCAATGTCAGACCTGGAAAATTCCTGTAATTCCCAAGGAAACTCTCCATATCGTCGACTCGCGATTCGGGCACGCTACCATTGTTTACCATCTCGATAAGTGCAGCGCCCCACCACGAATTCGTCGCCGTGGAAGGGTCCGGGTCGTTTTGCGGACCAATGCCCTGTCGGATTCATTAGGGCCAACAAAGTTTTCGATAGTTTATTGGATACGGACATATCCAACAAAACCTGGCATGTTCATGTCGAGCCCAGCAAGCGCAGGCTGCACACCGTTGATCATCGCGGCCCAGTCGGACATGATGAATCCTAGCAACAATGTCAGTGCTTTGATAAAATTCAAAGATTGAACCTGCGAGAACGCACCCTGGAACCCGAGTTCCTCCTTGAGTACACCATTGATCAGCTTCGAATTCTGGCACGCCTGCGTCTGGTTGATTTTGTTGTATGAGCACCTTGGAAAGTGTCGGTGGTGCTAAAATAGATGATTGAATCATTATGATGCACGTACATGACTGCGCCAACGCCGGCTTTGACCGCCTCCGCGAAAGGCCACAGATATACCTCATGCAGCGTCTTGTCGTCGATGTTGGACGAATAAATCTGCGCCGACTCGGAGCCCCCGCGGAAGTGTTCTTGCTCGTTTCCAATGCTGCGGACCCGTAGATCAGATTACCATACGCTTTCACAACAAACGGCGCGAGACGTACTAGTGTTTGACGGTGGCGATCACGCCGACGCTTTGCAGTCCTTCGATGGTTGCGGCCGTGGCGACGCCAGACAAAAAAGGATCACCACCAAAGCCTTCCCAGTTGCGTCCGGCAGCTGCTTGCCGGCCTTGAAAATATTGTAGAGTTTGCCCAAAAATAAGCAAAAATAACATACCCATGTTCGTCATAGGCCCCAAGGCAACATTCACGCCCTTCCCGCGATGTTCCTCACCCATTGCCACTCCCCGTGCCCTGCGTATGTAGTTGATGAGAACAGACAATCTTTTTCGGGAGGCGCGCAAATATAGAAAGAAGCAGAAGGAGTGCACGCACTTGATCAGGTCTATGTCCCAGGTAGCGGCAGCGTTGATGCCCGCCGGGCCCGCAGATACAAAGTCCGCGAGGCGCACACCGAGCGGGGAATCTTCGAGGCACAAACCCTTCCACCCGATGCGAGGGATCGTCTTGTGCGGGCAGAATTCAGTTGTTTATTCTCGGTCTCGGGGTGGAGTGGCCATGAAAGTGGCCGAGGAGAATGGGTTTTAAAGGGCTACTCACCCCAGTGTTACCGACACAGCGTCCCATTACATCCACGCCTGTTGTGACATTTATTTTCTCCGCGAGACTGAGGCCCCGCACGAAAGCGCGCGCGCGCTGAACCGAGGATGCCCAATCGGCTGTTCCTTTGACGGGCGGTGCAGGTAGGACAATGGGTGAGATAAATTCCTCGAATCCGGGGGGTGCGGAGTCGGGGATACCAGTCGTAACATCGCAGAGGGCGCCGGTGCCGAGCAGAGCGAAAGACAGTAGTTTGAGCATGGCGGAATCCCACCAGATCTGCCTACGGATGTGGGTGGGAGAGGAGAAGTGTCGACGTGGGCGATTTTATATCCATAGTCTGGCTGGTGAATTCATGATATCGGACAAACTTCGATGCTTCATCTCTTCTCTTCTTCCATCGTTTGTGGTGTCATACAAGGAAAAAGATATAGGGCAGCTGACTCCAGTTTTTATACTTAGGCCCAGGAGTCGTCTTGGCAGAAATTTGTCGGCCCGACTTCAGCTGCAGAAAAACTGTTTACGCTGCTGATAGAACTTCACGAAGAGATTGAATATGTGTGGAGAGAAAGCCATGCCTATGACAGGACGAACGAGTCTTCATTCATAACCTGGGCGTTAAACTCTGACCATTGTGCATGTCAAAGTGGCAAGATGGAAGTTTGTTCCTGCGACGGGTGCAGAGCGGGAGCACAAAGAATTCAAGTCCGATAGGACTTCTCCCGTGGGTGCGGAAGATTGGGCGGACCAGGGTTGTTCGAAGGAGTTTATTTGGCGACGCTTGGCCATCAATGCGAGCTCTGATAGGCGCACACAGCCACACTTCTCTTTCCCTTCGATTTCATCCTGCGCTTCCTACGCTTCTTCGAGGCTTCCAGGCCTGCAGTCACCTGCCTGCATTCGCTGGGAGTGCACGGGAACCGCACTGTGCTAATCCTCGAGCTGCATTTCTTTCTTCCCTTTCCATTACTCATCAGCGCTACTTCCTCGACGTCGCTACATTTACCTCGCCGCTGTCCATTAGTCCAAAGACCTAAGCGCAGACCCGGCGGATCAGATCTGCGCCATCATGGACCCTTCTCGACAATTCAGCCCTGAGATAATGCTCCTGGGACTGTATGAAAGTACGTTAAAGGAACGTGCCGATCCTTTCAGCGTGGTCTTCTCCGGATCCCCAATTTCGTGACGGCGACAATTGCTAGCATTGGCGCATGTTACGGATCACGGAAACCTTTCTTAGAACTCTGCCACCTCCGTTGTCCGCTGAGCGGCTCTAACTCTCGGTAAAGTCCATCCACTGACTCTGATGTGCTCACCGCTTTCTCTATGTCGCAATGGCAACTGTGTGCTTGAATTCATGGCTAGGTGATCTCCGTGTTATTTTTAATTCCGCAGTTCAACGGAAGCGCCAATGGGTTAGAACACGGCCCAGTTTCGCCTCTATGCGAGCGCCAAGCTACTCGGATCGACCCCTGTCGCCGAGGCTTCACAAGGACTGACAGCCAACCAACTTCCATCAACTGCGCAGTTGGAGTTTTCGTATTGCGGACTCCGAGAAACGGGGATTCGATCGCAAACTCACGGGCAAAAGTGGCCGGGTGTCCTAACTCATACCTGGATTACTACGGCGAACGTGCGGGGAACTCCAAACCTATAAAAGAGCTACACAAAGCTGTGGTTAGACCGGTCTACATTGCACCTTTGCTCTTCTTCTTCAACTTTTTGCAAACGCCCACTTACGTCCATCATGAAGTCGTTCCAAAACATTGTCGCCGCAGCCCTTGCTCTGTCTGCCTTCTCTTTCACCAACGCGGCTGTCGTTGTGAGTGTTGGGAACGCCCCGGAAATCCCTCAAAGATATTGAATTCTGTTTTAGAGCTCCACCGTGACCGCCAGTGCGCCCAGATCCACGGTTACGAGCAGAACTGTAGGAGCCTCGACTGCTACGAGCAGAACTGTAGGAGCCTCGACTGCTACGAGCAGAACTATCGGAGCCTCGACTGTCGTCACTTCAGTCGCAGCCAGCGGCGTTGTAACCGCTACCCCCAGCGTCTCGATCGTCACCACTGCCTTCCCCTTCGAGCAGCGTCGGTCCCACTGGCGGCTTCGTCGTCACCGGCATCTACACCACTTGCTTGACCGTTACCTTTGATGCGCCTACATACACTCTGTCCTCTCCCGTTGGTCCCCCGACTGTATGTTCCGTTCCATTCAGTCTTACAGTCTTGACGATGCTTACATATTACGCAGGCAAGCACCTCCTTCGTTGCACGTCAAGTCGAGTCCACCACGGTCGCCGCCTCTACGCCGGTAAGTCAACACATGCAGTACAGCTTGACGTGAAATCTCATTCCCTGCAAAGGCAATCACGATTGCCTCGAGCGGCGAGGTGACCACCGTCGGAACCCCCGTCAGTTCGACCTTGATCCCCATCGGCAGTGTATGTCCACTTCTCTGGTAGCCAGCTCGTTCTGACATCCAATCCAGGCAACCAGCGTCCCCGCAAACGTCGTCGTCTTCACCACCTGCCTGGCGTTCCTGCCCACCGCAACGGCCAGCGGTAGCGCGTTCCCTACGTCTTCGTTCCCGGCGGCTTCTTCCGGTGCGATTACTATCCCCGTCGCCTCCGGCAGCGCTGCGCCCCCCGTCGCCTCCAGCAGCGCTGCGCCCCCCGTCGCTTCCAGCAGCGCTGCGCCCCCCGTCGCTTCCGGCAGCGCTGCGCCCCCCTGTCGCCTCCACTTCTGCCTTCAGTGCTCCCAGCTCTGTCTCTGTCTAAGTCTGAGGCAACCGCGTCGCGCGATCGTTCGTCAGGCAGTGGTAAGTCGTGGTTTCCTTCCACCAGTTCATCCAAAGAGTACTCACTCCCTCCTTCGGTTTTAGACGACTTTAAAACATTTTTTGACATGGACATTTTACGCATACTATAATTACGCAGAGTTATTACGGACAATGATATTGCAGTTAGAACCAGTGCATCTCTCAATTCTTCAGCCTCGACGCGAGCAAGGTAACCGTGTTTGAGTGTCTGAGACTCTCAGCGCCGCCAAAATACCCAGGACGGAACGCAGTAATATGTCCCGGAGTTCTTACGCCAGAGGTTCAATCGCCATCAGACCTTCTGAGGGTTTCACGAAATGCCGACCCTACGAAGATTATAATCTGTTCAAACAGGCTCACTGGTTTTCCCAGGTGGGCATTTCACCGCCTAAAACTTTATTCAACTGGAGATTCTGAACCGGTACGAGCATGTTGTACAGTGCGAGCCATGGTCTGGAAAGTCCCTGCAATAAATATCACAAATCGACGACGAGTGAGCCTGTGAAATGATACCGCTGCGATGTGATAGCTCCGTGTTTCTTGTTGCACGTGAAATTCGCATTATCACTTTTCTTGGTTCTCAGACGGCAAGAATGTTGGAACGCGTTCTTTTAGAATCCTTCTCTCTCTTCGGTCAGACAGTGTCATAATTCGACGCCACCAACTGCCCATGTCGAACATCCAAATTAACTTCATTCTCTTGCTCGACCTGCCACATGAGCTGTTTGTGTCTTCCCGTCTCGATTGTCCCGTAGCCGCTCTTCTCATGACAATTGAACTTGAACATCCTAACTTGGCTGGTGCTGAGTTCGGGCCGAGGTGCGATCAGTGGCTGCGCTCCATTTTTGGTCCGTCCTTCAGGCACTTCCTTTTGACCGCCTTCCGAGTCTTCTGATTCATTTCTTCCTGGAATCGTGATGTTTACCAACAACTTCTCTGCCAACTATCGAATCTTGGGCGTGTTCTCGACTCTTCTCCCCTGATAAAAATCCCCCCAAATTCCTATGGTCCGCTTCAGCTGAGGACAAGAATTTGGTTTCAAGTGATTCAAATTTCCACACGCCGTTCTCCAATGCAAGCAAATGGCGAGTGCAACAATCTCAAGAAGCCTACATTATTTCATCCCGTCGGCGTCTTGGCTGTCGGCAAGCTCACGTATTTCGCGTGTCAGGTGGGGTCAGCTGGTCGCCTCTCCGCCCCTTGCGGGGTCGACACCGAACGATGATCAACGCGAAGCACAAGGAAGCGCAAGCACGGACGTCAACGACTCGTCAGCCGAGCAACAACCCACCACTCAAACACCGGCCCAGCCCTTATAAAAGCGCGCCAGCGTATTCGGCTCTCATTCTCTTTCTTTCCCCAATTTTCAACACGCGTCGCCATGCGCCCTACGCTGCGTCCCGGCATGCTTAGGCTCCTTTCCCTCACCCTCCTGGCCGTCCAGGCCCTCGCCGACGTTACTACTGGCATCCCCGACCCGGCCCCACCGGGCTTTGAAGAATGGGAAAGCCCAATCGTCCTCCCCGCGCCCGCAGTGAAAGGTTCTGGTGACTGGGCATCGGCCGTTGCAAGGGCCCGCACCTTCGTCAAGGGCCTCACCCTGCCTGAAAAAATCAACATCACCACTGGTGTCGACGTCCTCAATCGCTGTGTGGGCAATACGGGGGTGAGTGCCGTATTCATTTTTTCTCGGTGCCCATCAACTCCACATGGGACGATCGACACCAACGGAGATAATTTGCAATTCATACTGATGGTGATGTCTTTTTTTTTTTTCCCCACAGACGATTCCCCGCATTGGCTGGCCGGGACTTTGTCTCGAGGACTCGCCGCTCGGTGTGCGCTTTGCTGACTTTGCGAGCGCGTTCCCGGCTGGCATCAACGCCGCCGCAACCTGGGATGTCAATCTGATCAAGTACGTTCAACTTTGGTTATGCGCGCTTCCCAGTTGACCGTCCCACGCAGAGCGCGGGGTGTTGCGATGGCCCAGGAGCATCGCGGGAAGGGTGTGAACGTCGCCCTTGGACCAATGACCAACATGGGTGCGTTCCCAATACATTCGGGCTGCCGTCACGACAGGCGCATCATTGATGCGCAACTGATCCACGGGTCACAGGGCGCGTTGCTGCCGGCGGGCGGAACTGGGAAGGTTTCGGTGGCGATCCGTTCCTGTCGGGTGTCGCCACTGCGGCGACGATTGAGGGAATGCAGAGCGTTGGCGTGATTGCCACCGTGAAGCACTAGTACGTCAGTTTATCCCCTTCTCAACCATTGCTTAAATTCCACCTGCAGCATCGGAAACGAGCAAGAGCATTTCCGTGGCGGTTCTGAGTCTGCGCAGATCCAGTCGTCCAACATCGACGACAAGACGCTGCACGAGGTGTATGCGTGGCCGTTCGCGGAGGCCGTCAAAGCTGGCGTTGGCGCTGTGATGTGCTCGTACAACCTGATCAACCAGACGCAGGCTTGCCAGAACAGCAAGCTCATTAACGGCGTCTTGAAGGAAGAACTCGGGTTCCAGGGTGATTATTATTTGTTTTCTTGTTCGAGTAACTGAAAGTGCTGATGCTTTTTCTCAGGTTTCGTCATGTCCGACTGGGCGGCAATGATCGACGGTGTGCGGCCTGCGCTTGCTGGGCTCGACATGAACATGCCCGGTTTCGTTGGTTATGTGCGTAGTTTTCTCCTTCTCCTTTCCAAGTAATTAAACCTTTAACAGGGCGTTGGCCCGCAAGACGACCCTGACCCAGCTACCGCGACGAACTCGTGGTGGGGACACGCGCTCATCGATATGGTGAACAACGGAAGTGTTCCCGAGGCCAGAGTCGACGACATGGTGCGTTCAATATCTTGTGGCGATTTTATATGCCGCCAGTCATGCTAACTCAACGCAAGGTTACCCGCACGATTGCTGCATGGTACAAGATGGGACAGGACAAGAACTACCCGCACGTCAGCTTCTCGCAGCTCACCGAGGCAACATACTTGAACGGAGAGCTCGTCAATGAGCATGTCAAGTGCGTTCCTATCGCTCGTTGCTTTATTTTTTCTTAATGTTTTGTGCTTGTTCAGCGTCCAGGGAGATCACTACAAAAACATCCGGGAGATCGGCGCTGCGAGCACGATCTTGCTCAAGAACACCAAGAGCGCTCTCCCCCTCCACGTCAAGAACATCAAACGTGTGTTCATTTTCAACATTTTGCTGCCGATCGCGTGGTTCTGACTTTGACTGGTTGCGACTTTAAGGGATCGGTGTGTTCGGTTCTGATGCCGGCCCTCACCCCGTTGGCCCGAATGCATGCAGCGATGGTCAGCGCGAGTATGTATCCTACCTCGAGGCTCATGTGTTCGTACTTAATTTCCCTTTCCTTCTACAGCAAGGGCTGCAATGAAGGGACACTCGCTATGGGATGGGGATCTGGTGCGTGTTCAATCGTATAGTTTATTTGCGTTACAAGCTGATGGTTTACCAGGAACCGCCAACTTCCCCTACCTCGTCGACCCTCTTGCCGCCATTAACCAGCACATCCAATCCATCAACCCCACCGTTGTGGTCGAGGGCGTCCTCGACGACTTCAACCTTGCCGCCCAGACCGCCGTCGCCTCGCTCGCTGACACCTGCGTCGTCTTCGTCAGTGCCGACTCGGGTGAGGGTTATATCACTGTTGACGGCAATGCCGGCGACCGTACCAACTTGACGCTCTGGGGCAACGGCGAGAACCTCATCAACAACGTCGCCGCTTCGTGCGCGAACACAATCGTTGTGCAGCACGTTGTCGGTCCCGTCCTTGTTGAGAGCTGGATCGACAACCCGAACATTACTGCTGTTCTGCACGCCGGTATTCCCGGGCAGGAGACTGGAAACGCGCTCGTCGATGTGCTGTTCGGTGATGGGCCCCAGGCGACGAACCCCAGTGGACGTCTCCCGTACACGATTGCGAAGCAGCGCTCCGATTACCCGGCCGATGTTCTGTACGAAAGCAGCGACAATGTGCCGCAGATCACTTACTCTGAGGGCGTCAACATTGATTACCGGTCCGTGCATTTTTGCGATTTTTTTCTCTGTTGAACTCGTGCTAACGGATGGTGCGCGTTCAGCTGGTTCGATCTGAAGAACATTGCGCCGCGGTTCGAGTTCGGGTTCGGATTGAGCTACACGACGTTCGGGTACAGCGGGCTTCAGACATCGCACCACGGCCGCCGCGCGAATCAACACTACTCCACCACCACCACCGCTGCCCACAGCAGCAGCGCGGCTCCCGCATCGAGCAAGCCCGCTAGCACGCTCTCGGCCTCCTCCGCTCCCGCCTCGGCGCCCGCGTTGCACTCTGCCTCCGTCTCAGCTCCTATCTCCGCTTCCGCCTCTGCGTCCGGCTCCGTGTCCGCTTCTGCCTCTGCCTCTGCGTCCGCTTCCGCCTCTGCCTCTGCTTCTGCCTCAGGGAACGCAACAAGCACCGCCAGCGCCCCGCCCGTAGGCTCCTCCCCCGTTAGCGACATCGGTGGCCCCGCCGCACTCTACGAGACGGCCGCCACCATCTCCTTCCGCGTGCAGAACACGGGCAAACTGGCGGGCAACGAAGTCTCGCAGCTGTATCTCGGCTTCCCTGACGGTTACGGTCAGCCGCCCAAGATCCTCCGTGGCTTCGCGCGCACGCTCCTCAGCCCCGGGCAGAGCAAGACTGTGTCGCTTCCTCTGCGGAAGAAGGACGTGAGCGTGTGGGACGTTGTGAGCCAGCAGTGGGTGCAGGTGAAGGGGACGGTGAAGGTTTACATCGGCTCGTCGTCGAGGAACATTCATTTGCAGGGTGAGCTCCAGCTATAGGCTGGTATAACGGTTTGAAATTTTTGGGAAAAAACGAGTACTTAATTTGTAGGGTTGTCCTCGGACACTCAAAATACCATTACCCTCTTTTTGTTATCTCTCCTTGATACAAATATATCCACGCATTGACTGATTCATCAACGTTACAACAACTGAACTCGTTTGGGAAACATTGGGGTGCGTAGGTGCGTACTTACAGCTCAAATCAAAATCGACTGCGAGGCAAGTTCAAAAGGCAGCCTGGAATGAGAAGACGTGAGCTCTGAGCGGCACTTCGAACTGCGAACGAAGGCATTTTGGCCGAGGAATCATCGTGTGAAGTTTGTGTTCAAGTTGAGGGAACTTACGAAGTTGCGTCGGGTTCAGTTGCAAGGTGGCCCACCCATGTAGCGGCGTCGGCCTCGGAACCGCTGCACTCTTAATGGGAGCCCAACAGGAATACATGTTTCTGGGCCCAAATAATTATTGGATACCAGTCCTACAGTTCACAATTCGAAATATTTGAGAAGTTTGGTTCGCGTTTCCTGTCATCCATTTCACAGGTAAGCGGTCAACAGCGCGTCCTCACGGTATCATGAACCCCAGGCCGTTCAGCCTCCCCAATGAACCAAAAGGCGAAACATTAACTAAGGCGTCAACACCGACACCAGCATCGCGCCCGCGATCAGCCACCATGCGCGGGTGAGCACACTCCAGCCTTCCTCGGCGACAATCTTTCGCGTGCAGTCGAGCAGGCCCGTGTACAGCGTGTCCCTACCATCGGTATCTGTGCCGCGGAACTCGACCACAGGCTCTGGCGAATACACGGGTGGGAGCGGGGTCGCCTCCACTTCGGCAAGTAATGCGGGGCCGCTGCGATGCTGCAGCGTGAGGTGCGCGATGATGACCTCGAGAGGCGTGACGAGGACAGTGGTCAGCAGCACTAAGGTGAGCGCGACGCCCCCAGGACGTAATTGAATAATATTGCCAAAGAGACGGAGGGACGCGATGAGCGCTTCAAGGCCGACGGCAAAAGGCGACACCCGGTGCAAGATAGAGCAACAGTGGATGCGCGCGCTCGGTCGGGGAGAGCAGGACATGCAGCGCAGTGCGCACGTCGAAGGCGGCAAGCCTATGAGGGGTGGTGATTGCACTATGCGGCAACAAAATTATTAGCGGGTGAATCAGAACGATAGACCTGTGACGAGTACCGATTAATGATGATCCTCATAGGAATCAGCAGCAGAGCGGGGATTACGCGCAGCCCGAAGTAGAGTGCTGTCGAAATTCTTAGATGTGTAACGAGAAGTAAACAAGAGGAGCTAACTCCACCAAACGGCATGACCATAGTAAATGACCCCCGATAACGCTGCAACGACCGTGCCAACGACCACAACGAAGTTAGCAAACAAATCCGCCATGATCGACGGCACTGAAAAGCAAATTTGTGCGAATATATGCTTGAATCGATAAGATACTCACTGATTCCTTTGTACAGACCAGCACATCCTTCAATGCAATAGACGCGCTTCATCATCCCGAAATAACCGATAGAGGTGTCGGTCTGGGGAGCCCTAGCCTCTTCATCCAGGCGCAATGCTCCTGTCTTTGGGGTGTAGTTTGCTTGATAACGGACCAGCACTCCGACAAAAGGCATCTTGATCACTGAAATGAGTCCTTGTAATCTACTTCAATTGAAAATGCCGTCCGACACCAACTTAACTGCAACTCACAGGAGCAAAATCGCAATATCTACAGCGAAGGCGGTAAAAAGGGACATGGCAGGGAGATGAAGTATCGTATGAAGGCTATCCGCTTCTGCTGTGGCAGTTTATATAGTTAGGCTCTTCTGGCCCGGTGCCGAAGCCGACTACATCGCAAATGAACAGCCGCCTAAAATCCAGCGGCACATGAACTAGCAGCGGGAGATAATCAGTCAGAAGCGGCTCGAGATGTTATGTCGATATCCAACGTATCTAAGATGTTCCAAAAGAAGGGATTAATACTCGGGCTTGTAGGCCACTGTGTGCACATGGTGGTACGAGTCCATGTACCGCTGCGCGGGTTCTCTAATGTTTACCGTGACCTTGACCGTGACGATTTGATTCGGGAATGATGATCGTGAGAACTGTTTCACATTTACGCAACTGATCTGCAAACTGTTGAACACGCTCCGTCTTTCTTCCAACTGTGTCTAAAATCTCTCCTTCTATGTCTTCCCTTTTCGCAAAGGATCATCCACTGAATACTCATGTGGAACCCAAACTGCCTCTGCCCCTGTTGTTTGATTCTCGTGAGTTGTTTGATCTGTGTTCAATTCCATTGCTGACTTTTCTGCAGTCCCCACTGAACTGTACTCCAAAATTTTCATGCATATCATGCACGATTGACCCGATACTGCATCCATTTACGAGCATGAACTTCACTGCATACATATCACGGATACCAGCAAGAAATTTTGTGCTGTATGCAACGCGACTCCCGTTATGTGTGTGGACCAAATTAGTCCTGCAGAAACCCCCGGAAAAAATCCGATTCACCATGCGCGTCCCTTTCGCATTCCCCATTCACAAGAACTATATCAAGGAATTGCCAAATCCATGAAAAAGCACAGGAACATAACGGGGCTCAAACACTGCCCAATCAGTTGAGATCTCACCTCTGCAAACATCAATCCATCCTTGTGTCCGGACCGCGCACCTGCGCCGCAATCCTCGTGTACAGATCATCACAAAGAATTCACGACAAAGCCGAGGCGACACATAAGCACAAAGCCAAAAACACGACTTACGAGAAAAATAAATATCGCGTAGAGCTCTAGAAACGGAAAATTGGGGTTTGCCTGAAAAAATAGAAGGCGCACTCATTGAGTGTCATAACATTGAAGACATATGATGACATGACGAGTGGAATGAGGAGCGAGGTCGTTACACATATTTGCCATTCGGCCGAGTACTTGTGCTGAAGCTAGCTAACCAATTGTTTGACCCACTTCCAGGCCATCCGAAACATTTGCTTTCAATATTCTTTTGATTCTGGGTGCGTCGAGAAGGTCCGCGGATGAATATCAAGCAACATTGGCAAAAGCTTCGGGGTCAAAAGATCGATCGAGGGACAATTTCGAGAACCTCCAGACGTTCAAATCACGACAAACCGCAACGATGCGTCCCAAAGTAACCAGCCAGAGACCCACAGAACGAAGGACATAAAGGAAAGAAAACACTTATGAGAGAAAGACGTCATCTGACTCAAAACAAATGTACCAACGCTATGTTCAAAGTCAGGCACTTTAATTGTAAAGTTGATTTTACAGAGGAAAACGACTCAGCATCGAGTCGTATCCTAGGAGGCCGGTAAGTCCATAACATACATTGCACCACGGAAAGTAAATTAAATTAAAACTTACCCACAAAAAGCATTTGTGGGCCGGGTCCACACAGAGGATAAAACAAGGAGAATGAGAGCGCTTGAAATGCATGCGCCGAATAAAATTTTCGATAGTCGACCATTCCTCGGCGGGCCGTCGGCTTGAAATATGGACAGAAATAATATTGATATTCTGTAGAATTGAATTCAGAAACTTCAGAAACAAAATCAAGGTGCCAGCAAGTAAAACTACCTAAGCGCCAGCCTTGTCCCGCTACATTCCTCCCTCGTCCGAGAACTCTGGATGGAGGAATGAGTACTGATACCTGTCGGAGTTCAGACCCATTGTATTATCACCGCTGAGATGACTCCGGCCTGGAGCGGGAACCCGAGGCGAGATGGAATGGTGACCCTTGTACACCGATACCGATCATTACCCACTTATAATAGATACAACTGAAACGGAAATTTTTATCACTCAGACATGGAAGGGGAGTGAATTACCGCAGTGGTCCCATTGGGGCAACTCCAGAACGAATGACGGGATGCCATGAGTGGATGATCATCTTGATACGAGTGTGGAAGAGACTGCGAAAAGAGCGAGGTTGTGTTTGGTTCTGAATTGTTACTTGAACTGATGATATTGGATAAATGTATGGGCCAGGCGATAAGGCATAAATACCTAAGCTCATGCGGATCCGTCTTGCGATCTTACATTCTGCACCGAGTAGAACGATCAGAGAGCACAGTAGAAAGGAGTATTCAAATTATAGAACCGTGTCTGCATTACATTACTACACTCTGAAGCGGTCCGGAGTGATTACAATTTACAAGGGACAAAACTTTCCGCAGCTTCAGCGAAATGTTACTAGATTATTCAACTCAAATGAAAACCTGGACTCACAGGCCCGTGGGAGTTGGGGGGATCGAGTGGAAGATGCAGCAGGTCTCCCCGATAGGACCTGGAACGGTTCATCAGATTCAATGTTCACGGCAAGGTGATGTGGTTCATACAGTCCTGAATTAGGTGTATCAGTATCCAACAGCAAGGTAAAGAACCAATTGATAAAACCTACATTCTGAACCCGGCCTGTGTATGTCAAGGGCAATGAGGATTATCTCGAGCAAGCCAGCGTACACATACAAGAGATCCCCAAGGTCTGAGGTGCAGACTGGGCTTGCTTTCCGAATACAAGGATTGCAAGGACGGCGGTGAAAAGGAATTTAGGAAACATTTTGTCAATGAGACAAACCGCTGAGTTACGGCCCTTTATATATAGTGTGGCAACATATCCTTTGGGAAAGGGTCGAGAATACGTTTGGAGTTCCGGCGTTTTATTAGAGTACGGCGTTTCCGCAACGCACTTGCCACTGAAATGTATTTCCACAGCCTCCCGATGCTATGGGCTCTAGCGGGAGTGTTTAGTTTGGTTTGAAATGTAGCGGTACCGATTGAATAGTGATACTTTGTGGCACTGAGCAGAAATGGGGATCACATGCCGATGCCTTAGTGGTCAGTGTGAGAGTCGTTAGTCTTGAGGTGTTGCGTAGCGTGAGTTAAGTCGGACGCGTCGAATAGCTTTGGAGTGCATGATTCGCCGGGGGGGATTCAAGGCCAAGACCAATCTCGGCTTGTGGTAGTGAAACAGCCGGTATCCCTCTTGATACTCTCCCTCGAAGTAGTATAGGCCTCCGCAAGTACACAGATAACCCCGGCAACTGGGCGCGGGTGTGGTACGCCGGCGCCGAGTCCGTTAGCGCCGGAGTCGGGGGGTGCAAGATGGGCCATGGACGGGATCTCCAGCATGAGAGAAGTGTCTCGCAGCTCCTCCCGCAAACTATCTGGAATTCGAAAGCCTTTGTTTCTTGAGCGTGCAACTTGGCGTGCAAGTTTGGGACGAAGAGATCCAGATTCCAAGATGGATTCCGGGTGGACCGAAGGTGCCGACCGCCATACAATTTCGACGTCCAAACAGGATTTCTGCGCAGCGAGGAACGACGCTTTCGTCGTTGTGAACGCGGTGGTGAGGGCCGTCGGGCGAACGTTAAGAGCTGGCCGGATCACCGGCGGGCCGGAAGCGACTCTTCTTTTCGTTCCGCTTGCTTCAAGGTTGATACTTTGGCAATGGCTCCTGCGCGCGCGCCTGCTATATGACCTTCGACAGTGATTCAACAGTGGTTTATTATCTTAATACTGCTTGTCGTTACCCCAAGGCCCCGGGGGTTGCCGGCATCAGCTTACTGTTGCTTGAAGCTTGGCATCAGCAAACCCTGGATGCCCTGTAAGGTCCCCCTTTACGTAGTGCTACGTAGTCGCTGTAGTGGCCTGTAGTTTCTGTAGTATTTTTAAGATTACGTAGTGTTACGTAGCACTACCTGATGTGCTTCGTTTCTTCAACGCTGTATCCCCAAACCTTTCTTGACCCGTAGCTGTAATTTCCATCTGCATACACTCGGGCTCTTTTGGTCACGATTCCTCTTTAGTCTCTTGAACCCAGCTCAGAATATTTGAAATCACTGGTCAATACAAGAGATTTAAACAACTTTTAGAACGCAGTGCGAATTATCCTATCTAACAGATCAGTGAATTCGTACGCAGCGGTAGCAGCTCAGCACTGTACTCTCTGTCAACTGCTCTACGGCAGAGAGTGATACCAGTTGTCCAAGCTCGCCCACTCACGCTCCAAAACTGAGCCTCCTTCAACCCTAGGATGAGGTATATGGTGGTACACGTTGCTGAAGGACGGGTCGGCGACGGTCGGCAAAGAAGAGTAGTTGTATGCGAGTGGGGCCTCAGGTTGGCTCTGCAATGCCTCGAGAGGGATCGCAGCTGTCGAAGCGGAAGGGTGAACCACGTGTTGGGCGAAGGAACTCTCCGTCTCCGCGGGCATGTATTTTGGGTCCTCCGGCTGCTGAAAATGCGGGCTCTTATCCATGCACTCGTCAGCATACACCGCACACTCTGTGCACCGGTGTACGCCATCAACACCGCTCGTTATGCAGCGATCCTCGGCCTCGCCGCCGTTGGGCATACCCAGAACGTCGAGATCAAGTTCGCCGCGTAGGACAGCTCCAAAAGCCTCACTGCGCAAGGGCTCATTGAAACAAACCACCCCAGCGCGCACGCGCCACTCGTTGACCTCGCGGCGAAGGGCTTCAGCTTCGTTTTGTATCCTCCGGAGCTCCTGTGCCGCCAGGATGCGGTGACGGCGCGCTGCATGTAAATGCGTAATAGCGATGTTGACGATGGTGGCTCGTGTCGGGGGGATGCTGGGATCGATGTTGAGCAGCGCCGCCAGGTCCTACCCACAACGCAAGTCCATATGGAGCGGAGAACGGTACAGTATGCGACGCTCACAAAAATACGCCTAGTCAGGTCCTCCCTTCGCCGTCGCTCGACGGCATTGTGTGTGGCTCTACGCTCCGGCGTTTTAACAGTGGAATGGTGCTTGTCGGCGCGGAGACTGGTGAGGCCAACCATTGCTTCCTCTTCGGTCAAGTTCACGAAATTTAACGTGGAATCCAAATTTGCTGGGCTGATTGGAGACAAAGGGGTCCATGGGGACGCAATTGACACCACGTTGGAGGATGCATCCGATGCAGAGGACATAGGCGAGGGCAGAGTGTTGACATGCAGAGTCGACATTTTGCTATGCGCCAACTTCAATGCACGCAGAAGAAGGGCGGGTTTAGTGGTGCGACTCCGACCACTCAAGGTCGACGGGAGAACTTCCTCGTAGCGTGGAGGTGGGCCGCGCGGGGACGAGTCTGTTAATATGCAATCAGGCGGAACTCTACGGAATTGGAATTGTATAGTACCAATTTTAATGTGCGTCGATCTTCAATTCGGTTGCACAATACTCCCGTTCTGAGATCATCCCGCTTAAATTTTCACCTTCGCGCTTGTGTACTCCGATGAACATCGGACGGTTCAAGCGCGCATTAGCGGAGTTTTCCGAGACATGCGCCTAATATGTGGTTGCTTTCGACAGCAAGCAGCGACGTTTCAGCACAAATATCATGGCCAAACCATGGGCGTTCAAATTCAATGCATAATGGATGTCTTATTTATTTCCTGAAGTTCACTTGGTCGCGAAATTGTCGCAAAACTATCTGAGTAGCTGGGGAGACCGGGGAACTGTCATCGCTCCCAAAATACTGCGACCCCGGGTGAAACTTGTGATGCTGAGCTCCGTTCTATTCGTATGAACACATAAGCTCGAATTGGGGCTTTTCGCTGACTGTACGGTCTTCACCAATGTGCTGGCGCCGGGAACAGCGAAGAGATCGGAAGTGGCTCAAGCCATATGGGGAAGACAATAGTTTAGTAGAATATAAGCCAGTACAATTAGGCTCGTTACCTTAGGGCAATGTGCTCGCCACATTGTTGCAATTCGTGTGCAGGCTGGTAACGAGCCGGCAGTACAATATTCACATCATTCCAAGCGTCGGGACCCTCTGGGCCACCTCAATCGACAGTTCAATGCGGAAAGGCGAATCCAAAGAGTAACACCCAATCTCATTTCGGATTCCCATTAGATTTGAAGCGCTTCCGTTCAATGCCGACCAATGGCACCAGCGAGCGACATGCATGTTCCGGAATTTTGGGGGGTCGGACATTGAGGGGTAACGGCTATCGGGGTTCTTGGGAAGCGCGTTAACGCTGTCGCGCCAGAACATTTGCCGATGCCGTCCGTGAGGGTGAACGAATTTCAAGTCCTGTTTTTAGTCTCGCTTTGCAATCCTGTGCTCCGCTCCTGCCAAGTACGTACAACTTCATTACTTTTCAGCGCTTCGAGGCCATTGGACTTGGAATATCTTTCAAACAACTGTGTAAATGCCGCACATAGTTCATGGTCGATTTCCAATGCGTAGACTCGACGGCATTCTCATTTTCATTCATTCATTCATTCATTCTTGGTACATACTTCTCAGACAATTCCAAAAAAGGTTTGTTGACCTTGGTTGGCGGATCAAGGCGGGAATCATTTTGATCAACGACTTTCTCCGTACTGTCATCCGGCAACAGGCAACTGCTCAGCACTCAGCGCTCAGCCCTCTCGCGGCCTAGGGCTGTCATTCGCAACTAAGCTCAACCTTGAAAAACTGGAAAGGAAACCGGTGGCATCACTACAAATCCTCAGGGGCATGGCCAGTAAGCGACACTCCGGTTTTTCGCTTCCCGGTGGCAACCCTGGAAAGCCCTTGGCAATGGCAACTGCTTCCTCGTCTGTTTCTTTCGACTAGAACTAGGCTTAGAGCTTATAATCCCGCATTTCTCGCCGGAAACAGGTGAAGCCGAGTTCCAACGACAAAATTTTGACTTGATTTTTACAATCAGCTTCTATTTTTCACAGTCTCGGGAAAATCCGAGATCTCTGATTCGTCAGAAGTTCAAAGATGTCAAAGGAGTTAAGTCACCGATAAGACCTTCTCAGCTTCTTCGAAGACGTTCGTCTTGGCCCCAAAGCCTCACACTCGTACTCCACTCCAAACTTGTACAAAACAGCCAACAAAACGGTTCAAATAGACCCAATTTTTGCTCCGGAAACGTTGGGGAACAAAACCGTCTTATCGGGAGCATTCGTGGTGCGCAATATGTAGATATTCCAGCCGCCAAGCAATTCTCAGCTGAACTCGAGGAATCCGAGATGGCCGGCAGAACCGATACTCTCGCGCCCGACGCTCACGTAGGCGCAACCTTGTTCCATTTTCCCTCTTTATTTGGGGCTCCGCATGGTGCTCATAGCGGCGATATGACTATCCAATCGGAGCACGGCTGCTTTTCAACATCCGGTCGTTTCTTCTTCTTGGCTGGATAACTATCTGGATGGCTAGTGAATATCAGAGCAGTGGCATCCGCTGTACCTGAGCAACACGCGATCTTCTGTCGGGCATTCAGATAGCCATAATTCCCTCGGGACCGGCAATTCACAACTATCCTTGGGTTCTTCCTGTACAATGCATATCTCTTGAGCTGCCAGAAGAGTCTCAACAAGCGGCTGGTGCATTACCATCGTTAGACCGGATTCCACACACAATATTCTCGGCCCCGCCCCCTAACTCGGGTCGTGAAAACGAAAGAGTGGATTTGGTGCACTCTCTGCATATTTAAGGTGGAGGCCAGTTGCCCATAATTTCAGCAAGGAAACCCTTCATTCCAGAGTGCGCCATGCAATTCACTTTCTCCGCCGCTTTCCTCGCTCTCGTCGTCGCCGTTGCAGCCATGCCCACAAAGCGTGCAACCTGCAGCAAAGGCAGAACCTCGGCTCACGCTTCGTGCTGTGTGTGGTTCGATGTTCTTGACGACATCCAGGAGAATCTGTACGTGCTACTATATGGTGACCTTCCTCCGCTCTCCCCTGACTTGCACGCTTGCAGTTTCGATGGCGGAGAGTGCGGTAAACTCTTACAACATGAAACGCAAAACTAGGCTAACATTACTTCTGCGGTAATCAGGCGAGGAAGTTCACGAGGTACGAGTCTGACCTTCTAGTCTACCGCTGCCGCTGACCGACAAAATTTCGCAGTCTCTTCGTGTAAGTTCTTCCCCTAACGTAACACGCCGCTTCAAACACACATATAGCTCACATTCCACGATGCTATTGGCTTTTCACCGGCCCTTTTCTCCGAGGGAAAGTTCGGGCAAGTGGTATTTCTACCCGGCCTTTCTGATAACTCACTTTTGTTTCAACAGTGGTCTCGGAGCAGGTCAGACCAAGCCTGCCTCTTGTTTATCGGGTACTAACGTTCGTGAGACAGATGGTTCCATCATGGCTCACTCAGATGTCGAGACTCTATTTCGTATGTCCAATCTCCTTTTTTTTACCATAGACCAAACCGCGCTCAATTTTGGTACAGCGGCCAACAACGGAATCGGTATATAACCTTCATCGGAGTCCGTACCCATAGCTTACGCCGAATTAGATGACATCGTGGACAGACAGAGGCCATTCGCCATCGCACACAAGGTACCTTCACTCGTTTGAGCATGAACTCTTATAATATTCTTTTTTCACTTTTTAGGTCTCTTTTGGAGATTTGTATCTATTGGTCACTTCTCAGTAGTCAAACTTCCTTTAACAGCATTTTTTAGCATTCAATTCGCTGGCGCTGTCGGCGTGAGCAACTGTCCCGGTGCCCCAAGCCTGGAGTTCCTGGCCGGCCGCCTCAATGTCTCCATCGCATCGCCCCCTGGTTTGGTGCCCGACCCCTTTGACCCAGTGGATAAGATCATTGACCGCTTCGCTGATGCCGGTTTCTCTCCCAATGAGATTGTTGACCTTCTTGCGAGTCATACTATCGCCGCCCAGGATCACGTTGATCCTACGATTCCCGTGCTTACATCGACCTATTCTTGCCACTCCATGTTCTGATCTGTCTTGACTATAGGGCACTCCATTCGATAGCACCCCGGGTACGTTTGATGCACAATTCTTCGTTGAGGTGAGCCTCCCATGTTAGCAGGTGTCTTGATATTGACCCTCATTCAGACTTTGCTCGTCGGTCAAACGTTCCCGGGGAATGGCAGCAACCAGGGGGAGGTTGTTTCACCTCTTGCCGGAGAGTTCCGTCTCCAATCCGACTTTGCTATCGCCCGGGACCCTCGGTAGGACCAAATTTCGCAGTTTTTCTTCGCATGGATTAATCAAAAGTCCAGTATGGCCTGCGAATGGCAATCTTTCATCGGTGCGCATGCCGGAGAAACCATTCTCTATCATCTAATCTTAGTTTTTCCCTTCAGCGAACCATAACACAATGACTACCAAGTTCCGTGCTGCCATGAGCAAGATGGCTACTCTTGGTCAGATTCGCGGTTTGCTCACCGACTGTTCGGGTACGCGATTGCATCTCTTGGGAGGATGAATGATAACACGCTCCTAGATGTCATCCCTGTGCCGCCCACTCTCACCACGAAGCCCTTCCTCCCGGCCGGGAAGACCCTCAAGGACGTCCAGGTTGCTTGCCACGCAAGCCCATTCCCAGTGCTGACGGTAAATTTCATCTTACTTCGTTGTTGCGCTTGTGTTCATTCGGTACTGTCAATGCCTAGGCCCAGCCCGGTGAGCCTTTCGCCTTACTTATTTGTTACGCTCTATTCATTCGGTATTGTTGCTGCCCAGGCCCCGCCACTAGCGTCGCCCCCGTGTAAGCCTCCGAACATTTGGTCCAACATATTGACCTGACATACCCGCCAGCCCTCCGTCTTAAGGATTCTTTCACAACCGACTACGCATCTCCCTGTCCCCATTTTTTATCCAGTGTTTTTAGGCTTATGTTTCTTGGATTTCAAGTATTGGTCGGAAGTGCTTCCAACCTCACTATCATTTCTGCGGATCTGCATCTGTTGTAGTTCTAGACAAAAAAACCAAATCATTTTTTTTGGTTCATCTGGGCGCGGTTCAGGCTGAATCTTTTCGAGGATCACTGAATTTCTCTTTGTCGTTCGCTACAACTTGCAAGTTGCGGAAGGTCCGCTGACATCAGAAATACCGTCCAAATTTATCCGACTACCTGATATGTGTTTTTGAGCCATCTCGCAAGCTGTTGGGACAAGTTAGGGGCCAGTGAATGCGAAACGGAAATAAACTCACTTGCCCAGGCACCGCCGACGCGTAAGTCATGTCATGACCACGATCACAAGATGTGACATGATCACACCATCCTCTTGTAGGGCAGCGCTTCCGCTAGTGACCCAGGACTCTGACTTCGCACGTACCAAGGCGCACGAAGTCCTTCCAACAAATAAATTAGCCGCTGGGGCCGAGATGACACCTACGCGTAAATATACTTATTTCTGCAGATGACTCTGGCCAGTTGTCGAGATATTTCTGACACCGCCGTTCTACGACTCATGGTACACACCCATATATCATTCCCTCGAAGCAACTTTGATTCTCCGATCACGCAATGCGCGTACCTCGGCTCAAACATGGGCAAAAATGTCTGCAGATGGTCTATTGTTCGTCACCTAAAATTTTGTATATAACATCTCCGGTACCGAATGCATACTTACGCTTTTCCTAGCCTCCACGCGATGTCAGTACCTGGCCAGCATCTGTACTATTTTCGGCCCATTGTTCTGTCGTCCTTCCGGATATGCTGCGAGAACGCTGCGCATACGGTGTTGCACTATTAAATGCATCTTTTCTGCCGTATTATGGAAATCCCACACCAGCCCAATGTTTTGTCCACGATGGCTGTGAGAACAGCGGCATGACTCGATTTAAGGACCGATCACGGTTCTCACGGACCTTTCTATCTTTCCTTTTGCGGATTGCAAGGTTGCAGGCACATCAATGAGCACAGTCTGGAAGTACCTCAACGGCTCATTGTCCAGTCGTTCATCACAGTGATGACTGTGATTTTCGAAGGAGACTGGAAATCCAGATAGCGTGGGGGTAGCAGAGGCCAGACATCGGAAATTGTTTCCACTGAATTCAATGCCGAGCATCGTAACTCGTAGGATCGTTCTTTGGCGTGATTAACCCCTCTGAGACCAGAAAACCCTGGCCGTGGGGCTTTTTTAACGAAATACATCGCGTGGAATTACAATTTAAGGATATTCTCATTATCAAGGCAGGGTGGGGGGAGGGATCCCCGAAATATCTGAAAAAAAAAAAAGTTTCGAGCTAGGGTGTGAATTTCGCGAAAGTGTTATCCCTTGTTCCGCTGACATCTGAGGAAATAACGGAACCCGATACATGACTTTTGAGGTATCTCGCCAGCCTGTTCTTGGGAAGGTACTGTGCTATCAAGACCAAATGTTCAGGTGACGCGTGACAGGGGGTTGTTAACTGAACACTTTTGGTGTTGGTGACGGTGACGGCGCAATTTTGTCGCTCAAATAGGATGAAAAATGAACCTCTAGAAAAATGAACACTATAGGGTGACATATGCTGTTCCGTTTGTAAAAAAAATCAATTTTTATTTCAGTGTTGGGCGCCTCTTATGAGTCGCCTCGTGAGACTTGTTTCATATTTGTGAACGGCGTCACATATTTGAGTGATCCTTCAGCCCGTTGCTATTATAGGTGATAGATTTAAATCTTGAGAACTACCCTGCGCATATATGTGAGTTGAGGCAATATATTTGTGACTGCCTACAAATATATTTGTGTGTCGAACCGATAATATTTGAGTTGCAGCGTCATATTTGTGAGATGCAACACAATATTTGTGAGGGGACCGCTCCCACCGCCGTGGGCGAGGAGCGGGGTAGTGCGCCCGTTGTCCGAGCCAGCGTTCGGGTATCTCCGCCCCATGGCGGCATCGTGTCGGTCGCTGATCAACTGTTCGGGCTTTCGGAGCGAGATCCGGTATCTGGTTTAGATTGGCTCGGAGTGATCCGCGCTGTCAAACCGTCTTTCGTCTGCGTCCGCCGTCAGCAAGGGTCCCCTCCCGAGCTCGCTGTTGAGCACCTTCGGATTTTGGATACGGAAAACCACGCTGGTGCCCGCTGCCCATTGGACACAAGTCCGTGACTGCTCTGTCGGCATTGCAAGGCTCAGATCGCCCTCGCTGGTATCACAGCGTCAGGCGCGCGCCTTTCCTTTCTTCTGCTTCAGCGGGTAGTTTTGGGTGTCCAACTGACCGCGCCACTGGCTCGACTGTGGGCTCAGATCTTTGTCTTGCTCACATGTATCTTTTTCTGTTGTTTCTTTCGATGTCGGTCTGTTCCCACAATATACACGAAAACGAATCATTTACAGTAAAATGTGGTATTTACATGGTATCTACGGGGTATAGAGAATCAATCTACCTAGTGATTCCAAGAAATGTGTATCTGTGCGGGTATAGGTTCAAGAAAAGAAGCAGATGGCGACGCCGGCAAGGAGTGACAGTACGAGAGCTATAAGGTCCAAGAAATGTAGCTCATAAGGTTGAGGATAGTGCTGTTTGTATGATACAAAGTTCGGAGCATTGACTCGGTGTCTAGAAGTCATAGGTCTGGTTCGCGGCATAAGGGTTCCCCAAGCTCTTGTCGACCTTGAACTCCGGGGAGAGCGTGGGGTTTACAGGCGACTTTGCCGGCGGCAGGGGTGTTGCTGGAAGGAAGAGCGGCAGTGTGGAGGGACGGCGGGGGCTTTGAAGGATATCATCGACAGTCAAGTCAATGAAATCCGATCCGTCCGAGTCTGCAGGTAGTAAAAATCATTAGCGAACAATGTATATGTCTGTTAGCTTGGACACACCCATAATTTCGTGTGCTACATTGTCGTTGAAAATCTCAGGCAAGTTGTGTGCCCTTGCTTTGCCGCTCGCTTCATGGTCAAAACAGTTCAGTCTTGGATGGTGTATCGAAAGAACACACCATTCTTTCGCTTTTTCTTCGGGGGCTCTTCATCCTCTTCATGGTCATCGTTGTCTATTGAGCGGCGCTTTGCACGGCGGCGGCGTGCAGGTTTAGGGCTGTTGACAGCTTCCTCCGAGTCAGAGTCGTTCTCAGCGTTGTCGGGCGAGTCTGTGTAGGGATGAGTGTGGCCCTCAAGAAAAGTAGAAAAATGGACAAACCGGTTGAAATACGGAACTCACGTGCGACGGGGTCAATCCACTCTTCCAAGATGTTGCGCAGAATCGGCTCGCGAGAAACTGAAAGTAAATGATAAGTTCCCTCTTCATTCACTCTGTACTAGCACTGACGTATCCACAAATGATTGTTTCGGAATCCGGTGGTGTTTGATCCTTTATTGTAATCCGCATCGAGCCTGGTTGGGAACAAGGCTGGCACAACGTGGAGGCGTTTAGAAGAAATCACCCCAAGATGATAAGATGGCACGCCATTGGACTGATGGAGGAGGTGGGCGAAAGGTTTGGGAAGCCTGTCGCTGAAGAAGTCGTTGAGCTGCTCATGGGACCATGTGCGATCCAGTTCAATTCCGTTCTCGTCGCCGATCACTGCCAGTCCATGCAGGACTGCTGTTTGAACTTCATACTTGTTTGGGACTTTCTGGTGCTCCTCTGGAAGCTGAAGTACTCCAGCCTGGTCATTTTTTTCAGCCGCCAAAGATATCTGACAAAAACAAACAAAAGGCGCTCACGACGAAACTGAGACCGAATGGTAGGATGGTAATGGATTGAACCTTGAACAGGTTGGAGGCATCCTTGTCCTTGGCCTACGACAGCGGCAGTCAGGAGCAATATAGTTATTTTCCTTTGGCACGTACCTTGCTCTTTCCCTTCTTGTCCTTGATGGACCGCATACCGCTGTTTGCTTCTTGGTTTGCCGCCTGGGCACGCCGGGAGGTACTGGAACCCGCCACTGCCAGCTGTGGACGGGACTTTTTGATTTTTTCAAGTGTTGATGAGGAGGATCTGCTTCTGGTGTTCTTGAGCATACCAGTGAGTATACTCTGAACATTCTTGGTCGGCTGATCGCTCGGTGGTTGGCTCAAATGATGTTTTCGTTTATGAAGGCAAGTTGAACAAAGCCCGCTTGTTCCGAGCTCGCTATACTCGAGGCAATCGCACTCTTCGTTGGTGTCTGAGTCGTGAGCATGGCACTCGCCGGGCTCAGGAAGTGGCTCAGAGCGCGAAGACGAAGCCATGGAAAGCAAGTAGAGAGTGGGTGAAAGAGGAAGAAATTGCTTTTTGTCGGCAAGTATCAATACTTTTATAACGGTTTCTACCTGTCTAATAGCCTTGCATCGGTGTTGTCGGCGTCGTAAGGCCCAAAAAAAAATTGATATCCGATTCAGATTTCGTTCGCGTAGCTAATCTGCTCCAATATAGCTAAGGCGCGCCCCCACATCTCTGCACGAGGGCGCCAGATATCATCTGGGAGTGCAATTCTCAGCTGCTTGCTGCCACGACGACCTGACTTCAAGATCTCAAATGCAGGATACCCCTCTTCATCCCACTCCTCCGGCAGCAGCCCATACCCAGGTGGAACAATGTCTTCCCGAATGGCTGCCTCGAGAGCATCGTAGAAAAGTTCCATCGTGTCGTTGTCGTCAAATGGATTTGCATGTTTTGGAACAGACACAGCTTCATGATGAAAGTTTTCGGCGTGCACCTCTTCAATTTGTGCTTCCAGGTCGTCCTCGGACTCGGATTTGTTACTGGAATTGCTCGACGGGGCTGAAACATCTTCATCATCAAGTTGGCCGGCACCTGTTTGCCCCGGCGCCCGACTACGCTCAGGCCCGTGGATACCATTATAGCGGCGGATGTCAGTAGGGTCAATGCCCTTGCAGTCATCGACATAAACCCCGTGTTGAAGTTGACCCATCAGACACATGTCCTGGGCGTGTACTTGTGAGTCCCAGTAAAGTAGAAAATGAAAGCAAATGGTTACCTCTGGGCTCTGGTCATGGCCTTCTCCAGAGATGGGATGGCAATTCCACTTGGCTACAAAATTTGCACAGTCGTCGTTGATTAAATCTAGAAACAAGAAATGAAGGAGCCAGAGGTGGTGGGGATTGCGTCTATCCAATCCGTGAAGAGCCTCGAGCCGATAGAAGAAGGCCCTCCATTGACGGCCAAACTGGGACCCAACTTTGACCCACAGCCGTTCAATACGAGTGTTGTTTGTAGGCCTGCATTATTTCAATTAGAAAGATGTTGTTTTAGGATCGAAAGATTAACGGACGAGCCCCATATGAATGATGCGCGATTTAAGCCGCAGTGTAAAATCATATAAACTGAAACCTTCTTATTTTCGGCCCCACGGTCGCCGCGAACACGGGACGGAAGTCCGTACTTGCCAACTGCCTCAAGAAAAACCTCAAGCACTGTGCTAGCTCTATTATTTGTGCTTGCTCGCATCCCAATTATCTGTTCATACAAGTCAGTTCAGATGAAATATACACTGAAAATAAAGCCCTACCATTCGCGAGTAGCCATCAATAAAACCGTGGATAACAATCCCCCAAAGAATGAGTTTATGGTGCCCATCCACATGCCAGACAGCATGGGGTCGTGACACCTTGTAAGGATTGCACTTGATTACCCTCTGCTGACGCAGGATGCGGCCGAGTCCGTCAACCCGACGAACTGAAGAATAAACCCTGTGTTTTTGAACACGAAGGCCATGCCGGCGAAGGAAGCCAATGAGATATCGGACACCCGAATCAGGCTTGGCATTGCAAAAAGATTTTACCAGCGCGTCAAGGTCGGATTTCGATAGGCACGTGAACGTTTCATATACGCCGTGGTCTTTCATATGGTTGATTAGAGTGGGACGGCTGACATTCAGTGCCCGGGCGAGTGCTGTGACCGAGATTCGGCGATGGGATGCCATGGCCTCCGCTACAAATTCAGGGTTGAGTTGTTTGCGTGGGCGGCCTCGTTTGCCCGTCTTGATCACGGTCACCGGTTCAACAAAGGCCACATTGGCGTCGTCTCTGTCTCAAAAAATTGAGAAGACTAGGACAAAGCAAGCACACGGACTGCACCTCTCCATTGCGCTCTCCTGCGCTTGACACAAGTCCACAATAAGTGCTCCCACAGCTTCTGTGCAAGAGTGCACCCAAGGAAGAGGGATATGCTCCTCGGCAGCGTGGTTCTCAAAAGCCTGAAGGATCGCAACAAGTTCTCAGGTTGCATTGTCGGTGTGGAACTGAAGGCGCTTGAGATCGGCATCTTGCTGAAGGACGCTGGACGCGTGTCGAAATGTGTTAAGCATGGATTGGTATGCATCGTAAACGTTCGGGGACCATGGCAAATTCTCTGGACACTGGGGAAGCAGGGGGAGACGGTGTGACATGAGAGTTGCTTGAAACGGGAGCATGCGGCAAAAGTGCGCAAGTACGATAACCGGTTGCAAGCCCCAAATCAAACACAATTTGACGCCTGGGCATTGCCTGGTAACTGACTCGGGAACTTTTAAATTTTTCTTTCACTGAAACCACCCACTCGAAATGATGAGCGCCAGCAACAATGGCGGGAACACCAAACCAAGTTGCCCAACGCGAGGACCCTGTCAAAAACACAGGTCAGTTTGTGCAACACATTGCGTACTGGTACGATGACGGCTCAGTCGTTGTCAGAGTATGAATTCTTACTCCCGTGGGGTCTATGGCACTGATTGGTCTTCAGGTCGACAATTCAACAATCTTCAAGATCCACCTCGGTCTTTTGACAAGACTTTCCGACATCTTGCGCTTCATTTTGTCTATTCCCGATGGCAAGGCCCCTGACGACCCGACTCGCGAAGGAACTTGGCTTTACCCATTGTTTTTGCCGGGTACAAATGTTGAGGAATTCAACGACTTTCTGCTCTGGCTGTACCGAACGTGAGTACTTCTGCAGATCGTGTCTGACATTTGACCCATGCTGAATTTTCAATGCAGTGAGTGGGAATCGCTCGGCAGCGACGATGATAAGGAAAGGATCTGCACTCACCTCCTCAAGCTCTCACACATGTGGGAGATCACTGCGGCGAGGTCGTATGCTATCAGCGTCTTGGAGCAGTTGAATCTCGCTGCATCCCGTCGGCTTCAGCTTGCCGGCATGTTCACAATTGAAGATTGGGTTAAACCTGCCGTCGTTGATATCCTCGACACCAAGCTCCGTCTTCTCACAGATGTTGACGTTGGCGCGATGGGGTTAAAGGTTTATTCCATCCTGGCGAAGGCAAAAGACAAGCTGGAGGAGGAGACCCGCCGTACTGCGTTTGTTCCGCCACAGATGGCAGCTGACCCATCCTGGGAGTGCAAGATGCACGCATCTTGCGTGGCTGTTTGGCCAAAGTTGTGGTTCGACCAAATTGGCAGGGAGTTGCTGCATGCGAACCACCCGATGAAGCTGAAGGAGATTCAAGCAAAGGCGAGGATGGAAGACATATTCAGACACCCAAAACTATCGGAACCGTGCAGGTTGGACATGGTTTCCGAAATCGCCCGCATTGAGTTTGCGGATCAAGGTATCATTGCTGGGTGCACCGATGCGATAGTCAGGCATTACAAGAGTCTGTAGGCTTTCTGTGTCGTAGTTCGAAGTCTTGCAGTAGAGCTTGATTGTGATTTCTCGAATCGTGCAGAATTTCGGTCAAAAAAAATGGCGTGTTGATAATCACTTGTCTACATGCTCTCAACACTGTATCAGCACGCACTGATTCACAAAGCTATTCTGTAGTAAGTCACTTGCCCAGCCCGTCAAACGACATTGACCGCCTGGTACATTTGAGTATGATTCCCGAGCAAAGCAGCAGTCCGCTTACCTGTCCGTTGTGCGTGAGAGCTTGTCGACCACTGCACGACTCATGATGCTCCGGTCGGAGAAAAAAGGATTCAACCTAATCATCATATGGACGAGTCCTACACAATCCGTACCATAAAGAAGCAGCCGGGCTCTTTGTAGTTGAACCCGCAAGTTGCCGTAACATCTGCGCCAGCCGTGCGTTGTTAGTTCCCGCACCGACGAGGCCCATCGCAAAGATAGCATTGAGCGCGACGGCGAGGTCGTTGTTGTGGCTGTACTTTGACAGCGCGTCGAGGATGGGGAGTTGAGGGTGGAGACGCTGACGAGGCCGATAGCTAGCGGCACAGATTTCCGAATAATTGGTTCACCGTAGTGCATCTACCAAAAGGAGGTCAACGGAAGAACGACTCGGATTAGCGGTAAAACTGACCAGATGGTGGAATTGTCGTAATGACATCTCAGCCCCGACTTCCTCGCCCATGGCAATCAGGGCGACGGCGATGACGGCGAAAGCCTGGAAGGTATCGTCGGGCTTGACCGGCGGCTTAACCTCCTCCTCCTTGGCCCCTTCCACGGCAGGCTCGTCCTTCTTCTCTTCCTTCTTTTTATCCTTGTCTGCCTCTTTCTCCTTCATGTCGATGTGCTCGTCGCAGTGGTGTAGCATGGCCTGAACCTTCAGAACATTGCCCGTGCCAGCGAATGCACACGCTTCGACGACGATTTGCGCAGTTTTGGAGATCGGGTGCTCAATGGCCTTGAGCGTCTCGATGGTCGTGTCCGACGCGTCTTGCAGACCTACGCGAAACAGCGTGAGCGACATTCAGTAGCAAGCCCACCGCACGACGTACCGAGATAAAGAAGCCCGAGACCCAAAGCCATGTACCGTGCCCACTTCTCATCGAGCCCAGTGTCACCCCTCTCCGCCTTCTCCATGAGCGTCTGCAGGATCATACCCGTAATCTCGCCGTTCTCGCTCCCAACAAGATGAACCCGAGCGCGAGTGTCACCAGACTCAGGAGGTGAGCCTACGTACGCAAGATCAAGGCGCATGATGAAGAGGAGTGAAGAGGTACGAAGGGTCTCGAGGGCCGAGACTATCCCAAAGTTCAGTGACGTGTTGTGAGTAGGCCATGATGAAAGTGGTTTGCAGTCGACACATCGCCCGACTGCAATTCCGTCATTTGAGACACAAGATCGGGCAGTAGTTGCCCTCGTGGACTCGGAGCACGAGGTACGAGAGGAGAACGAACCCAGCAGAGGTGAAAGCCTGCAATTCAGAAGTGAAACCAAGTTCAGGAAGTAAATTCCGGTCGATGGGAAGGTCAGAAGAGCAATGAGCGTGTGCTACTAACTGGACGAGCTCTACAGCAGAGACAACCGCTAAGCTGACTCCGTCGGAAGATCCGGCCCGGACAATCTCAACCAAACACCGGATCTCGCTCCGAAAGCCCGAACAGTTGATCAGCGACCGACACGACGCCGCCATGGGGCGGAGGTACCCGGACGCCGGCTCGGATAGCGAGCGCACTACCCCGCTCCTCGCCCACGGCGGTGGGAGCGGTCCCCTCATAAATATTGTGTTGCATCTCACAAATATGATGCTGCAACTCACAAATATTGTCGGTTCGACACACAAATATATTTTTAGGCAGTCACAAATATTTTGCTTCAACTCACATATTGCGCAGGGTAGTTCTCAAGATTGAAATCCATCACCTCTAATAGCAACGGGCCGAAGGACCTCTCGAATATGTGACGCCGTTCACAAATATGAAACAAGTCTCACGAGACGACTCATAAGAGGCGCCCAACACTGAAATAAAAATTGATTTTTTTTACAAACGGAACAGCATAGTGACAGGTGACACCCAGTGAACATTTAGTCTTAATAGAACTGTTCTTTCACCCTTGTTTGCATCCTCATTCGTCGTTCGTCATTAATCCGCGTTGATCCACCCTCCCTATCGTCCTCCTTTCTAAAAACTTGCCTCCGTCCTTCTCTTTTCCTTTACATCCCTTCCAGCTTCCCTACATACAAAAGCGGTAGCAAACTACGCGTACTGTCACATCACGATCACGATCACGGGATGTGACACGATACCGTCAAAGCGGGTTCGCATTCATCCCGCTGGTGACTCGAGGCTCTGACTTCGCGCGTAGGAAGGGGAAAAGTTCTTCCCGCAAGGAAACTAGCCGCCTGCCGCGAAATGACTCGCATGAATACTGGTATACTTATTTCTGTTTATGTCTGGCGCGCGCCCAGATATTTCTCACATTGCCGTTCTACGACTCATGGTACACACCCATATATCATTCCCTCGAAGCAAATTTGATTCTCCGATCACGCAATGCGCGTACCTCGGCTCAAACATGGGCAAAAATGTCTGCAGATGGTCTATTGTTCGTCACCTAAAATTGTGTATATAACATCTCCCGGTACCGAATGCATACTTACGCTTTTCCTAGCCTCCACGCGATGTCAGTACCTGGCCAGCATCTGTACTATTTTCGGCTCATTGTTCTGTCGTCCGGTCGGATATGCTGCGAGAACGCCGCACATGCGGTGTTCTGCAGCTAATTGCATCCTTGCTGCTGCATGTGTAAATTCCACACCAGTCCGATGTTTTGTTCACGGACAGATAGCTGTGAGACCAGCAGGATGACTCAGTTTAAATACCGATCACGATTCTCACGGACCTTTCTAAACTTTCTTCCCTTTTGCGGATTGCAATGTTGCAGGCACATTCAATGAGTACAGTCTAGAAGTACCTCAACAGCTCATTGTCCAGTCGTTCATCACACTGATGCCAATCGGTGACTGTGATTTCGAAGGAGACTGGAAATCCAATAGATGAGATTTGAGTTTGGTTCAAGCGGCCCTAAAAATTACACGGGCAGTCCGTGTAATTTCGAGGGCCGCTGACTCAATTCCGATGGGATCTCTCCATTGTCCACCCCAACGGACGAGATTCGTGTCACAAATTCTTCTATGCTGTGCAGCATGGAGCCACATACCAGAAGGCGAAGATGGCAGTCTCATTTTTGAGTAGGAATGTTATTTAAATGGAGCGATCATACTGATCAGGAGCAGAATATTCCTCTCTGTGGGTAATGGGTCGGAGAGAACAAAAAAAAAGTGTATCGCCGGATGGGAAGACTTCATAATTAAGTAGTTCCCACAAACGGAATGCCCTGGGAAGGCAGAGACCTGAGTCAGGCGACGCGCGACGCAACAGGCATGGACTAATATGTTTCAGGTCCAACCTTACCGTGAAAGGGAAACATGTGCCACGGAGTGTGCACCGACTATCAGTCCGTTCGGATCATCCCGACACTCATAGTAGCGAGCGCAGCTTTTATGCAGTCAGGTTACCGCCAAAGCTTGAAGGTAAGTCCACAAGAAGTTAGTCGACGTTCGCAACGCGGTCCGGAGAGGAGCGGACGGAATTCGACGAGGACTGGATTTAAATAGACTCTTTGCGGACGGAACAGCTATCCGAACTATGGTAACGTTTTTGCCATATCAGAAATGATTGAATTGAGAACCTAAATCATCATTCCAGTTATTCGGCCCTTGAATGCCATATCAAGGGTTGCAGTCATCTGTCACCCACATTTGGACACGACCTCGTAATTTCCGAAACGAAATTCTGTTGAGCTCTGAGGAGTCTGGGTTTGCCAGCTGTCATACTTACTGTACTACGAAACGGGAGCAAATGATACAAAAGTTGCCATTTTAGATCTTCTACTGTGGTCTGCCCGCACAGCCTCTTCCGCTCCTTCCCGGCTCGAAAGGTCTCTAGGCGCCACATTCGCACCATTCCATATTGAACCTCGGTATATCCGATCGTTGACTTACCTGGTTGGGAGAGCCTTGAACTCTGACTAGTTCAGCCAAACTTGGTTCGAAGGTTTGGGGAACATAGGACCAGCGGAGCGGGAAGGTTTGTTCAAATTTTCCGAGCACGCGATTTATATTCACACCTCCGCGCCATTAACGCCGGCTTTTAGTGAGGATTTATTTATTACAAAGAAGAGCCCCCCCAGTCAATTAGCTCACCATTAATGCATGCTTTTACATTTCCTTTAGCGTCATGGATTTCAGCGCCAAGTACAGACAGCCCGAGTAGTCCACATTGGTCCAGATGTCTGACGCGATGGACTGTATCCAAATCCGCTGCCAGTGTAGAATGCGCCCTAAACCCGAGCCAGCGGGATCAAATTGCCCAGGACACTCCGAATCCCAGTCGATTAGAGAAATAATATAGGGATCACACATGTTTTCAGTCGCGCATCAAGAACAACTCTGATTTTCACTTACCTCATGAAATAACGTAGGCTGTATCTAGCTGTGCCGTTAAAATATCGAGTTAGTGGGGTGATTGAGAGCCTCGATGGCACACGATAAGGTGAAGGAAGACTGACGGTGGTAGTAACAGAGCCCACCATTTATAAGGTAGACTTACGATCGAGATCACAACATAGACCGAAACTGGATAGCTAACGTTCCAAATGCGGCAATAAAAGGAAATCCTTCGACGTTCGTATCATACACAAGTCGTATGACATGTGTGGGAGTAACTGCCGAGACAACTGGGCAAGGATCATGTAAATCGATGGCGCCGTAGGTCTAATAGATGTGTGGTCGGACGAAACAAAGAGATAGACATGAATTTCGCGAATGCCAGTGAGTGTAGGAAATAAACGTATCCTTGTTGTGTCTGCATCATTACCAAGAGAATGTAATACCAGGTTTTCTGACGATTTAAACGATATGTTCAGTAATTTTATTCGCTGTGTCAACCGATTTATCAGTACATGGGAGAACGCAGCTACTGTACAGGACTCGGGTGTTCATTGAAAAAATTCTCAGGTAGCCAGAGCACCAGAGTCTAGTACGTACCATTTCTACGATAGCTATATTCACAACTCGGTTATCGCTTTCTTCGTTCTCTGTGAATATAAGACGTAATTGCAATTCGACGAAGGCGGCGGCAAATTCCGAATGATCTACGAAACCCGATCGGGAAGAAGCATGTGACTATCTTTCTTTTTATCTGTCTCCGCAACCACCTCCACACATGCACACCATCACGACAGTCGTATACAGGAATCGAAACGTTTCAAACCACTCGACGTCGACGCGCTCTCGTTCTGCCCCTAGTGTCCTTGTCGTTTTTGTTTCCCTGCTGTCTCGCCAGTGGTAGCAGGCTTCTGGCTTAGAAAATACGGCACTCAAAGCGATGGACTGCGGTGTCTCTTCGAAATTGCCATTTTATGTCTTCTTTCATCGGGGTATTTGTCATATTACGGACAACTCCTGGGCTCAGCGCTTATGACGCGTGTGAGAGGCGTGGGCAATCAGGGCGTGGTTTGTGCGTGTCCAAGAGACTGTCTCTTTGTTTTCTTCTTCCAAACCTTTGCACGAATACTCATTGAAGAACTCTCTCCTCTGTGTCTACAAGCCTCCTAAATATTCCCTTGAGGACTGGCTGACCTTGTTCCTTGTTCCTTTCTTGGTGTTGCCGGCATGGTCCAAAAATTTTCTCCCTTGTTCATGGTCTTATTGTACCAACGGTGCCACTGCCACCCTGTCTGCGGCCAGTAATCCCCTCTTTTTCTCCTTCCTCGTCTTCTGTTCTGAGGCCACTGGCATCGTCTTTCGTCTCAGGAAGATATAGGCGCCCACATTGGCGCCTGCCCCTTCTGGCCGCCTCTGCGATGCGGTTGTCGATGTGAGTCATGCCGACACATGGACGAGGCTCTTACGGTGCCGCTTAACCTCAGCGCTCCATTTTAGACCTCTGCTCAGCCTCATGGAGAGCACCCCTTTGTACCGCCGCGACTACATCGACAAATCTCGTCCGACCCGTTCCACCACAGGCTCGAACCCAGAGCATATCGTCCTCCTCGCCCCCGAAAGACATGACTCGTGCTGGAATTCACACCTTCGCTATAGGCTGTCTACCTGAAGAGACATCACGGTGCGAGTATTTCTTGGCTCGCCGAAAATCATTAACTTACGTTCCAGTCGCGGATTCATCATTCCACAGAAGCGCGCATTCAACAGCACCAGCTGCGGCGACCGTACATCCTGTGCATCCCCGTTCGGCCTCCTGGCGGGTGCTGCTACAGCCTTGTCTCCATATAAAGTAAGTACATACCTGCTTCCACCTCAGCCCTCAGCCCCCCATTGTCCTCCCTCCACCTCGGATGCCACCAGGCTTCAATCGCCCGCGACGCACCTACAAAATCAGAACGTGTTTTCAAGTGTATTATCTGCCCGCCCACAGAGGTCCTCGCGTTGCGTCTATCGCTCGCTGTGGGTCCGCCATCACACCTCGTGATTTTGAATATAAGATGCGCCTCCCACTCGTAGGTGCTTTCCCCGACCCTACACCTCTTATGTTGGCGCATCCAACTAGAATTCTGTGTGTTACTCACTTCTCATCCTCTTTCCAAGCATATTACCTGCCCGCCCACAGAGACCCTTTGGCTCGCTGAAATACGTGCCGTGGGTGTGTATTTGTCCATAAGATGCGCCCCGCTATGCCTCCCAATTGTAGGTGCTTTTGCCTGACCTGATTCCTCCGCCTTGACGGGCGCATACAAGACTTCGGGCTCTCTTACCCCACCTCCACGTCGAGCGTGGATATATATATATTCCGTGAGAGAACCACACGTGTCGCCGTTGGTTCGGCTGTCCATCAAGCAAGGCGCAGTGGAGTGCGGGAGTGTATGAAGACAGATGAGCGACCCATCCCTTGCTGTCAATGGTATAACCTCAATTCCGGTGCAATTGATGGGGCTTATTGAATGAATCATGTATCTGGACAGAGGTCAGTGAATCTATTTGCTCTCGGGGAGGTTCTTTTTGCAAAAGTATCGAATGGGATCAGATCTCGCATTCTCTCTCCAGCGGTGGGATGTATTATTACAAACTGTTCTCCCCACCAGGGCCGCTGCAATGTGGGTGAGTGAGTTTTCCAGAGCGTGTCGCAAAGTGGGGGTACCTTTGGATTACTTGCCCCGTGTGTTATCCACCGGTGTCCCGCCCTGTTAACTAAACATACCTCAAACCACAGGATCTATTGAGTCCCAAATGGACATCAATCACCGCAATCCCCAATTAACAGCGCATGTCCATAAATGCCATTCACGCTCATTTATTTCATTTATTTTTTTCAGCAATTTTTTTTTCATAGAGTCTTCAGCCGATCTCCACCAGCTTGGAAGCCTCATGTCCCTCTCCAAATTATCTCCTTCCTTGAGCCCCAAAAGCTTTCCTTTGTCGCTGGTATTCCGCCCAAATCTGGCATCATCTCCGCGCCTCGCGCTGTCTGTCCACTTGCCGACGCAGCGCGCCCCTTGGGCTTCCTCCACACGTTCTTGATCGCTTCACGGTCCCGCTCTCCATTCTCCGCCGCCGACTCCATGCCCATGCCCTCCTTCCTTTTTTTTTTGTCCCTCCAAGTCTCTGCTTCTGCCTTGTGATTTAATTCATTTTACTTATCATGTCCCCCCAGCTCTTCATCCCCTCGATTCCATGCTTTGATTCCATTCCCACCACTATGGGATGGTTCCTCGTCTCTGCAACCGGGGATTCCCTGCCATCCCAAATATGGAAGATACAAAGAGTCTCCATTCCACAAGACGCCGGCCGGTGAAAGCCGGTGATCAACTTGATCAAAACGCCACAGCTAGGGTAATGACCTTGGGTATGGTAAAAGCAAAAGACTGGAGGATGTAACAATGGACAATCCACAGCGAATTTCTATGGTAGGGGGTAGCTGGGCTACCCTTGCAGCAGATCAACGCCACTGAGAGTGCCACTGGCTTCGCGTTCGTGTCTGCCCTGCATTACGGGGGTGCGCTCTCAGGCCCACTTGGCACGCAAAGCCGAGCCTGGGCCCGACATCCGAGTCCGCTGCCACTTTGTTTGCCCCGTCGGACTTTGCGCCCGCCCTGCATGACGGGTGCGCCCTCAGGCTCGCTTAGCACACAAAGCCGAGCCTGTCGCAGCCGCTCGGCTCGCCCTGTACCCTCTCGCGCCCCAAACCCAGAACCCCGCCCGGACGAATCCGGAACCCCGGAAAAGGAAGCCTCACGCCGAACTTCCGCGCCACATGTTTTCGTTCGTAACTTGCACCGAAAAATCCGAATCAAAGGCTCTTCATTTTATTGGTTGCCCGACGTCCGCCGTTGGGGGACGGTGCCGGTGCGATGGGTGCTTCTCTCGCTGCTCGTGCATGCAGCTATTGTTTGTCTCTTGTCTTGTGTTTTTGTGGGGGCGAGAAGCTCAAGGTGCAATCCCCCGTGCCCCATATGGTGCCCCTCACTTATTGTTTTCATTGTCTCGTGCCCCGTGCTTATTGTCTTTTTTTTTCTTTTCCTCGATCACCGTGACTTCGAATCGGATTCGGCCGAGGTCGTCGGCGCATGTGCACGTCTCACCATCCCCAAAATTCGCACACACAACTCACAACTCAAATCAGACAATTCAGAGGCGGGGGAAGACAGACAACACTCCATCGTTTTTTTCGATCGATGTATGGAGCGCGGAGGCAGAGGCCATACAGAGTAAATAAGTCATTAACTTATATAAATTCTTAAAAAAGAATCCGTAGCGGTAGCGTAGCGAGCGTTAGGAAGCGTAAAAAAGTAGGTCAAGTAAAAAAGCGTCAATGGCGTGAGGGGAGGGTATAATGAGGAATAAGTGAGGCGCGCGGGCCAACTGAATGGCGCGCGCGGAGAGCAGAGGGGAGGGTGCGGACAGGCGGCACCGGGCCCGGGCCTGCGCAGGGCGGGGGCGGGCGGGCGGGCGTCGCGGACGGCCGGCCCGTGGGTGGTGCGTGCTGCGCAAGCGCAGGCGAAACCAAGCGAAGCCCGGACACTCGTGCGTGCGTACACGAGGAGGCCCGGGCGCGGGACAACAAAGATGTGAAGGGGGTGGATCGCAAGATACACGAAGGGAGGTGCAAGGCAACGCAAAAGCAGATAGAGACTTGATGTGGTGTTGTACAGCGTGCGTAGAGTTGTCGCCAGGATAGATACGAGAAACAATAGGATGGTTTTACAAGCGCGGCTGGGCGCGACTGGGCGGGCGCGGGGGGTTGTTCTGGTCTAGTGTACACGGACGGGGATGCAGCGAGTGTGGGTCGTCTAAGCGAGCGTGGGGCGAGTGGTGCGTGCGTGCGTGAAGGGAATGAATGGGAAGGGATGGGAAGGGACAGGACGCGCGGGGCCGGGGGGTGTGCGCCGGCGCGGCGCGGTGCGGGGGCGATGAGCGCGAATCCGCATCATCGCAAGAAAGAAAGCGGGGCTCCTACGAGTCCCGCTTCGACGCCATGTCAACCGACGGACGGGACGCACTCAGAATCCCCGCCCCGCGATCATCTCGTCGAACCCCCATCTCGCCCATGCCCAAATCCCCAAAGTGCAGGTCCAGCTCGGAGCTGTCCCCGCCGCCCAAATCCAACTCGCCCATCTCCGCATCATTCGCCAAAAACTCGCTCCCGGGGAACGCAGGCTGCGCGGCGGGGAACGCCGCGCACCCGAGCTCCCACCCGATCTCGGGGATGCGCCCAATGTCAAAGTCGCCCTCCGCGAGCCCCGCGCCGGAGCTCGTCCCCCACGGCGAGGACGCAGCCCAGGTGGACGTGTACGACGTGTAGTCGGTCTCCATGCTCGTGCCCCCCACGACGGCGGGCTCGCTGCTGTCGAGGCCCAGCGGCGTGTACGAGGACGACGCGTCGGCGGACGCGCCGAGGTTGCAGGAGAAGGCGGAGGGGTGGAAGGACGAGGTGGCGGGCGTGTATGGCGAGGACGGGCCAGAGCCCGAGGTGCTCGATGCGGGGGAGAGGATCGCGCCCGTCCCGGTCGACAGTGGTGACGTGGGCTGCGGGAACATCGCGCGGAGGAAGTCGGACGACTGCAGGATAGCCTATCAGTACAGAGGCCAGAAACAGAAAGTGATGACGTACCTGCAGACTCGCCTCAAAGTCGAACGCCGCAAAGTTGGGCAGGTAATCGAACCCGCCGTTCCCGTTCCCGACCCCGCGCCGCGTGATCATGGGCATGAGGCTCACGTCACCGCCCTCGAGGGAGAAGGCGCCGCTCGACGAGACGGGCATGTAGACGTTGGGGATCTGGATCGCCTGGTGCGGCGGCGGCGTCGGCGCGCTGGAGCTGCGGCCGTGCTGTGCGCGCGGGGCGGGGACGACAAACTCGATCTGCTGCTGGGCCGGCGGCGCGGAGTGCTTGCGGCGCTGGGTGGTCGGCGACGACGAGGAAGCGGCCGTGTTGACGCGGTTCTTGTTGCTCGAGCGCTGGGGGCGGTAGACGTAGTTCGGGTGGAGGGTCTCGTGCTCCTTCTTCTTCTCCTTGGCGAGCGCCTCCCATTTTGCGCGCTCTTCTGGAGAAAGCGCCTTCCACTGCTGGGATATCGTCTTGCTGAGATCCGCCTGGCGCTGCTTCTTCCCTGGTGCGTTCGCTGCCAAAGAAGGCGAGTCGGCTGATGAGGGACCCGAGGCGATCGAGGACGGGGCAGAGGATGAAAGGGAGAGCGCGCGGTCCTCGCAGCACTTGCGGCGGAAGAGAATAAAAGCGTTCTCTGGGCGTTTTACATAGTCGTCGTCGCCCTTTTTGGGCCGCCGCTCTTCTGCTGCTGCGCTGCTGGGTGGATTTTCTGCGCACAGGCGCGGGGGGCGGGGACACAGACGCAGGCGAGACGGGCGAGAGGGTGCGGACAAAGGCGGATAACGGAGGCGGGGTGCGGCACTCATCGTTGTGGGAAGAAGCAGACGAGGAAGGCGTGGAGGAAGCTGACAAAGCAAGTTGGCGGAGATCTGGTTCAAACGGCGAGTTGGATGGGGAAGAGTAGGGACTGTCGGAGAGATTGTGGGAGATGGGGAAGGTGAATGCGCGGGGGGTCGGGGAGATGATCGTCAGCGACGGCGGCGGCGCAGACGTGTTCACTTCGAGTGCTGAGTCTCACAATTAATACAGACAAATCGCAGAACAAAAGAGACGGAAACGGACATCGTGCGGCGGGGTGGGTGTCGCGGGTGCGCAGGGCAGGCATGGTGAACAATGAGGGCGTCGTACAAGGGGACAATGGGTCGTATTATCGGGGGGTAGCGCTGCAAGATAGAATAGAATAGAGAGAAGGAAGGATAATAGAGCTCCCTCTGCTCAGCTCTTTTCTTGCTGATCCTAGCGACGCGCCAGACAATAGCCCAATTGTTTTCATCCGACACTTTATACTGGGCTATGAGATCTGGAGATGAAGGGTGGGAATTCCAGCTTTCACGATCGGGAATGCATGATTTCTTATTGTCTCACTTCGGCACGCGGCCCGGCCAAATGGGCTTTCCCCTCCAGCCGAGGACGTGCCCCCGCATCCAAGCCCCAGGCCATCCGCGATGCACTCCCACTGCAATGACTCTCTGCAATGTGCCTCTACGCGCTACAACCTGCTCGAGTATCGACTTCACAGCCATCGTTCAGTTTCTCCATCCGGACGAGAAACGGTAAAGTCTCTTTCGTCAACCCGTATCTGATACCCCAAGAGGAATAGAACCCACCACCCATGGCCATCACCTTCAAGATTCCACAAATAGCCAAACGCACCCGACACCATGGCGGCACCCGAAATCTGCGTAGAATCTCTCCCATGTCGTAAGCTGCGATCGAGAATCACTTCAGTCACGATCGTGTACAAGCTTCGCTTGGACGTCGACGTATGTATGTACATACACACTTTTTTCCATTGAAGATTTCTGTCCGGAATCGACGTCGACGCCGCCCGCCCGCCCTGGGGAATGAAGCATATGTCGTCGATGGAGAGCCGGACGCGCGAAATGAATGAATGAAATCACAGCCTCAACACCTGACCTGCGCGGAGGGCCGAGGCTTTAATACTTTGTACCTGCCCGCCGGCAGATAAGATAACCGAATGCTTCCGCTCTTTCTATGAAATATCCAGTTGGACAACCAAGCAAACCCAGGGCTCGAGGACGCACCTTTTCTCGACGAAGCGGAATGAAAGTATTTTGTCTACAATGATTCAGTATGGAGTCCGGGGATTTTAAGCTTACGACCGACCATCACGGAGCCTAAATGACAAAAACGAGGATTGATCCCCACTATGGTCAGCGAGGAATGGAGGGGGGGGGGGGGCACTGAGGACAACGTCTTGTTGAGTAGGAACGACATTGTATTATATGGAGAGCCAGAACAGTGAATTGAATATGGAATCCAACACAATAGTGGGAAGCGAAACAATAGTCTAAGGGAGTACGGGGGGAAACAATATCAATATTAGTGTGGGTGCTAGGATACAATAAACAAGAGGCGGAATGAACGGGGATGTGCGAGAGATATGATTTTTTGTGGAGGAAAGCACGTAGAATACGCGCGCGACACAGGTAGAAAACACAACTTTTCGCCGGAAGACACACATGCAGTAACATGATCGCGGTCCCGAGTCGATGCAGTATGTGCACAAAGTACTTATTAAGGGAAAGCACAACATATATTCGTCACTTAACGTCCTGCTTCTATCTCGCAATTTTTGCGAGAATCTTAGCACCTGCTCAAATCCCTCGCTGAAGTTGCACGACGACGAAGTTCATGGAGGGTGCCAATCGAATTTAAGAAAGCAAAGCAGCTGTGGATCCTGAGCGCGCCGCCATAACGTAAATCTAATCTCTCGAGGCCGAAAAAGCCGCGTAAAACAATGTATATGACACCGACACCGACAATTCCAGCTGCCGAGAAAACTCGAGGCGCGCAGCAATCCGCCCTTCCCTCAAAATTTTTTTTTTCCCCGACGTACATAGTCACTCGGCAGTAATTATACTTCTGACTAGGCACAACCATCTCTCCCACGGAAGTATCCGAAAATATTGTCGGAGTGATGGACGCCGACGATCACTTTCACTTTTTGCAGAGTCACCGCCAACAAGGCCGAAAACGCAATTTTTTGGAGGACACACACACACGATCGCGGTCCCGAGTCGAGATGTGCTCAAAATATAAGGGAAAGGGAAAGCACAGCATATAGTCTTTATCTTTACACGTCCTGCTTCTATCTCGCAATTTTTGCGATGTTAGCACCTGCTCGCGTTGAAGTTACACGAGGACGGACTTCACGGAAGGTACCAATTGCAGTTTAAAAAAACAGACGTGGATCCCGGGCCCGCCATAACGTACAATCCAATCTCTCGAGGCCGAAAAGGCCGCGCAAAACAATGCATATGACACCGACACCGACAATTCCAGCTGCCCAGAAAACTCGAGGCGTGCAGCAATCCGTCCTTCCCTCAAAAAATTTTTTTTTCCCCCGACGTACATAGTCATCCGCGGTGGGAGTAATTATACTTCTGACTAGGCCCAACCATCTCTCCCACGGAAGTCTCCGAACTTATTGTCGGAATGATGGATGAAACATGGGGACGCCGACGATCACTTTTCGCAGAGTCACCGCCAACCCCATTTCGTTATACGTATTCACGCGCGGTCAAGTCACGTCTACGACCCAGACTCCGTGATATATGCGTGTGAGAATGCGAGAAAAAAAAAAAGGACAATCGGCTACTGTACTGAAACAACTGGTAAAGATAGATGTGAATACGCGGATCGGAAAATTCAAATACATACATAGGACAATGAGTGAGTGATATGACTCCGCCGAGGATGAGAAAGATGTGGGCGGTGACTCGATGCACGATGTTTCGCGGACTGATTCACAGTTGAGATTCACACTGGTACCCACCCACAGCATCGTTGGTGCAGATCCACTATGTCCGCGCGCGCCGTTCCGTGGCGTAATTTGCCTTTTTGTGGGTCCGAAATGGGCCCAAATGGCAAAACGCCGTCCCGCCAAATAAAGTGTGTATCGTCTACACCGACGCGAACCTCAACCTCGGAACGAGAGATCCGCCCAAAAAAAAAAAAAAAAAAAAGCTCTGTCCATACAAAAATGCTGGTACGCAATCATTCAGACGGCCAGAGACGACAGGGTTGGACGATGCAATTGGGAATATAATATTAGATTAGATAAGATAGCCATTGACAACTTCTCACCAAATCGAAATAAGCGCTGAATCTTGTCGATCATCGAAGTTTAGCGTTACGCGTTAGGCGCCTTCGGTTCAAAAAGAGTAACTGATGTTCGTTAGCGCCTGTCCTGTCCGCTTTTTGACGCTTGGGGCGCTGATGGTGGGATGCGGCCGCACTTCCAAAAAAGTTTGCACATTTCGATAGGTTTGGCGCCGAAGGACTGTTGAATATCCTACGTAACTCCGTCTTTTGTCGACGTCCAAGCGAACGATTCGAGGACTTTTGGTGGGTCCCATCTGATGTTGTGCCCACTGCGCACACATCCATTGATTTAATTGTTATCGAAAATAGGATAGCCGTCGAAGAGGGAATAGATGGTAGAGTCGGATGGAAGATGATGCCGGCGGTTCCCGTGAAGAATTGCCAAATTGGTGCTGCGAGTCCGAATTGGGAGTTGCGAGCCTCATGGTGAGATATGGCCACATGAGACACGATTGGACGACTGATAATAGCTATTGCCCATGCGGGCGCTTTTGGAACCCCGGAACACATTGATACTTCTATAATGAGTTCCTGGCCTGCTCCTACGAGCACGGGAATACTTTGGAGTCACCGACCTCGGGTGGGAATACATTCAAAAGATCCTCTGCAGCTACGGCACTTTCCGCCCTGACTCGCTGGGAAACAGAAGCACGACCCGCAAGACTCACCAAACGCCAAGAATAACTGCGCGCCGTTCGGACCGCACGGGGTTAAGGCGGGCAGAGATTAAGATACGAGTAAATGACTATATGCTGCTGATGATAGATATCAGGAACTATCCTTCTATTGTCTTGCGCCCAATGATGCGCCAAAAACAGCCAAAGAGGAAGTTCCTTTGTACCATCGCATCGCGCAATCCGCGTTTTGCGCCTCGCATTCGTTGAGATTACCCTGTTTGGAACACAGCGTTGAGGTTGCCTGTTTGGGATGCCGCATTATAACCAGTGGTTTATGCCGACGCGGAAGCAAAAGGGACTGAGGAAGGCTAATCTTAGGGCACTGGGCACGGCGCATGGCAGATTTTCTTCAAGGGTTGTCTGACTCGACCCCATTGTGGGAGGCGGAGAGCGAGTCACTGATTACTGAATGGTCTATTATCAGAGAGGGCGGGCCCACGTTCATAGCGAGTCATTATGTGGCGCAGATGAAGAACCAAGAGCGTTGTCAATGCGCCTCGAGGCGCGCCGCCACAGCGCCGCGGGATATAGACCTTTGAGCCACTGTTAATGATGTGCCCAGGCCAATTTCACTTTGAGATAGCATACGACTGTGGACTAGCTGTTGAGAATGCGGTCAAACAGTGTGGCTGATGGACATCCATGAACGCTGGAGGTAAGTGGTAAGATTTGTTGAGGACGTCTCACGCTGTCATTACGATCATGATGGGCACAGCCACATGTCTTTCTCTCTTTTTCTTTTCCGTCTGCCGACTCTCCCATGTCTTAATCCCCCTTCATGAAAATCATCCGGTTGCAATCTCGGGTCCTCAAAGCACTGCTTGGGTTCTTTGAAAATTCCCCTTTTGCCATCACTTCGACGATGCGGCGTTAAAACGTGTTTGCTTAGACCTCGCTTCGTTTTATCGATAGCCAGGCGGGGGCAGGGATGCTCGTTCCCGATGTCCGGTCAAATTTTCTCTGTCAGAGGCCATAGGAATGCTACCATCCTGCTGGCTAGCCTTCGCAAAAGTGTAAGTGGCATCGTCACGGTCTCACATGATTCCCCGTACATTATGGGGGCTACACCAAAAAAATGAATCAATCCTTATTCTATTAATTTCAATTAGCTACATGGCGTGTCTGACAGGCTATGGCAACAACGGTCCATTTCGCGGGCAACTCTGAAGGACATGCTAGCTAACGGATCCTGGACCACATTCCGGAAAAATGGAAGCGACGGTTCTGCATGTCCACTCAGATGCCAGCACCCCAAAATGCATGCGAATTTCCAGTACCGATATCATGCACTGGGTATGTACTCCGCTGGAATTTGCGCCGTGGACCAGGTCAGCCATGAGGCTCATTTCCCTGGCGGTAATCTGACGACCATGAGCAGGGATGTTCATTCAGACGCAAGGGAAATCATTATTACAGCATTTCTCGGTCGCGCATGCTTTCAATCTCTGGGAGCTTGGTCGAGCAAGTTCCCTCCATCTGTCAATTTTGACGGATCACTATTTTCGGAGCTTACATGATGAAGTGCAAATGAATCGATATTGGATCCGCCATACTCGGTGTGTCCTTGTCTCTACAAACCCCCGGGTTTACTGACCTTTCTTTCATTGGGGCGCGGAAATGATTGGTGGCGTCGCTACCTCCTTGGCTTTTTTTTTTTTTTTTTTGCTTAGATCATCGACCGCCTGCTACTTCGCCCCAACTTTCTCGTGGGAGCATTCAGCTGCACAGCCGTCTATTGAATTCCTCCCCAACGAATGTCAATGCCTGCTTCTACTGCAGCCTTGAGGCCCTGGAAAAATCCTGGGGTGCAAAATTTCTGGCACATGGCAGAAAACACCCACGGAGGTAAATGATAACCAGTTCTTCGCATGAGTTCTTCGCTAACGGAGAGTATGCATGTAGATTTCGCACCGACGCTCAAGATGGGGCGGCGATTGGTCCCCCAGATATGTCAGATAAGGCCCGTCTCTTTGGCGTGATCATTCTTCCATTCGATTGATATGGAAGGTAGGTAACGACAGTACGGATATGTTCCGTGAAGCCTCCATCTCGTGGGGTCTTGCGCCCACTGCTTCCTCCGGACTTGGACTCCCGCATCTCCGTCCCGCCCCTACCAGACGTCAGCACTGTCAGACACGCCTCGTCCTTAACTGCGGAACCCAGGGCAAGCGAGCCTCGTGCCGGGAGGTAACAACGTACCATCATTTTTTGCCGTCCCGCCCATCGGACTTATCGGGAAGCCCTCCATATTGAGGGGTTTTTTCGTGAGGCGGCATGAAGGCCGCCACGATTAGTTCCTCATGACCTTCTTCCCCATTTTCCAGTCCGGATCATGCGGTGTGGCATTTTTTGGACGGCATTTCGAATTATCGAGGCGTAATCGAGGCGCATCAATTTCCCAAAGGATTTGCTTTGCTTTTGCTCGTGGGACTCTGGAGACCTGCGCGGCGCCGTCTTTGCAACCTGAAGCTATACCCACTGATGTGGACCCGCGGAACAAGATCTTGGTTGGTCAAAAACGGGCCGCTGAATTTCGGCTAATTACCTCCCGCCCATTGTTCCCTATATCGGTCTCTGCATCTCCGAGTCATTTCTCGTTCACCAACTAAATTTCGCAGAAAAAATGCAACTGTTGGTGTTTGACTCTGGATGGTGGGTCCACAGCGTTGGGCATGTGGGGCTGACTCCAGGCTTTCCTTAAACTCCACGTTTCTCTACTTTTGCATGGCTTGAATTTTGTTGAATCTCGGAAGCAAAATTGTGACATCAACAGGGACAATGCGTGAATACGCAAAGGGATTTGCAAATCTTGTGGTGCACTACGACAAGCCTTTCTCGCGATGCCCTGGAACGCGGTTACATGAGCCATCTGTGGCGAATTTTCCGGCGGGTACATAGATCTTGTGGAAATGGGCCTATCCGCTGGACATCGCGAGCTTCTTTCCGAGGGACAATGGGCTGAAATAGATGGACAATGGTGCCACTTAATTACTTCGTGCATCCGCCTGCGCCCACTAAAAGTACGGTACGGAATAACGCGGAATTGATACGCAGACCATACTGTTTAAGGGTTTCGTAACATGTGGATATGGTTGAATATGAACATTGCTTGGTACGAATATTACTTATGTCTACATGTTCGACTGTCTTCGGTTCTCAAGTATGCCCCTCGCAGAGTCCGCAAATATTCTAGTCATTCAACGCGGCGCATACCTTTTTTATTTCGCACTGAGAGCGGAATTTTCGGCTACCCTGTGAGCCCGCGATATAGCTCGGCGTTATGGCGATTTTCACGGCGTTCGAGCCATGGTTTTGACAGGACAATGAGCAGGGACGGTGAAGACAGGGTCGTTGCTGAATCTCGACTTCAAGATCCATTGTATGCCATATCGGTCGTAACTGATCATGCACTTCTCGAGCAGAAGGTCCAATATATCAGAATCCACCGCTCGATACTTACATCTGTACCCTTGCGCCGGACGTGGAATCGGATATTGTGACATCAGGAAGTACAATGGGTGCACCAGGGTTCTGATATCACAAGAAGCGGATCGTAGGATTCTCAAATACATAGAACCAGGGCCGCTTCCGTCGTGGTGGAAATTCGTCCAAGAGTGAAGTCGCCCGCTATGTCCATGATTACTTCCAGGAAGAGTCGTTGCCCCTGCCGTTGAAGATGTTGAACATTGAGACAAGGCTATGGACTTGATCTCAGAGATGGCACGAGTGTTCTTCGTTGCGGTGTCCGTGTACGAGACACTACTTGAATATAGCATTCAGTTCATCCTTTGCCTTTTCTGGGATGCAGTTCATTGTCAGGTAGATCTCGAGTTTTCTGAACCGCTCACCAGAGCAGGACGCGCCCCACGGCATCACTATCTGGGAAGTAACCTTTGGCTGCCATGATACTGGCGAGTTTCCGCCCTATCTCGCCGTTCCCTCCGCGGGAATCCAGAAATTGGATCACCTGAGACGCTACCTGACGAACGACGGGACCGCCCGTCTCTACCAGGCTATTGAAATCCATGTCCTCTATCAGCAATAACCCTCCCGGCCTCACGCGTATTGAACGCGGTCTCTCTGTTGGGAACCTATCCTCAATCGAATGAGATTGAAGCGAATTCGAAAGTAGGAGTCGGAATAGACCGACATGAAGCAAAACCAAGCGAGAATGTACTATATCTTTTTTGAACTCCAACTCCCGCAAATCACCCAGCTGAAAATGTACATTGCTGGGTATTTGACTTCGCGGTACGACATTCAGATAAGTCCGCTGTACGAATGAACGCTCACCGGGATATGTATCCACCGCAACGACCTGGGCATCGAGGAACTGGATTGCAGCTTGGATAGCCCTGAAAGCGTGTACCTTTAGAGCTGAGCTAGAACATGGTCACTATGCATCACTTCCACATCTTTACAAATTCAGCGTGAATTTTGAATCTGTTCGTAACCCGCACCCACCCGAGATCTAGGATTTTCCGGGGACACATGGGTTATGGCGGCAGGACATAAGTCGCCTTCGAAGTATCGGGCGACGGCTGTATGCATCGCATTGAGCCTTTGAGTGTATCGGCATTAAGTTGTGGTTTAGTTGAATGATAAGGTACCACCGCATTTCTTCGTTTGACTCGGACGCACTCTGATGCGGAACACGGTTAATCCTTTCTTTGAATGTGCTGTATATAATGACACACTGTCAGCATAGATGCCCTTTCGTCGGTTTACCGTTTCGAATCGTGCATCTGTGTAGACTGGCAAAACATATTCGATTCTTGAGAGCTTGGTAGCAAGCCTGTGATATAAGGAAGCAGGGAAACTCACAGTAACCAAGGGCCCTGGTGTGAGGGATTGCCAACGTGAATCCTTCAAATATACTCGTACCTCTAGGGATCTCGGATGATTCGAAACGCAAATGCTTCGCGCTGGATGGTGCCTTGATGGAATAATTACGTCGGAGAAATACCTTTTACATGCGCCGATCACACCAATTCAACGACGGCGAGTTTCATGGCGAATTTCTACGCTGCGGCGCTCCTCCGCAAGTGTCAGATCTTCTTATTCTCCCGCATTGTGTCCCAGAAAGAAAGAAAAAACCTACCCGCGACTTCAAATTCTGTGGTGAGGGTTGCTCTGGATCTGCTGCCCGCCCACCTACGTCTTCGCCCCTGTGTGCATTTAGATCTAGAATCATTAAAAGTGATTCAAGGTTCAAGAAAGTCGATCGAAGAGGCGCCTTCGCCGTTGTTGGTCACTGATGATTCTTCGCAGTGTCATCAGCCAGGAAGCTGGCGATATATGAGGGATGTCGTTTTAGCCTAACTTGAAGCTGTAGGATGAGTAGACTCAAGAAAGGTGTGCGCTAGATGATATGTGATTTCGTCGCAGGCCGTTGGCATCGTGATCGGCAAGGAATATCCGACGGGAACGGCCGACAATAGTTCAACTTCTTTTGGTGACAGGACGATTTTCACGGCCGTTTCAGCTAGACTGCATGTCTACACTGCAGCATTCTATTTAGAAACACTCTTCATTGGCACTCCGAGTTTACTCAACTCTCATAATACCAAGTTATATAATTAATTTGTATATTCCACGCATGAGCGAGTTGAATTTTCCTGCTGGAGAAACATCCTCAAGAAGACTGTTCTGAGGTCATTCCTCTATGCACTCCCGCGTTCATGTCGGATCAGCCGCTCCACTTATATACACTTATGACAACGTCCTTAGCTCCAAATTCAATCCTGTTCTTGTGGGGTCCTGACACTGCTGGTAGCACTGCCAGCGAAATGGAAAACACCCGCTCAGCGGGTTTCGGTTTGCGAAGGATCCGTGTGTCGTTGAAAATACACCTCTTCCTAAGTCTTGCGCGGAGTACATACATACTCCGCCTATCACGGCATTTAACAACTTAATTCCATGGCGCAATTTCTGCCCTCCACGGGCCGTCACAGCGTTTCCTTAAATGTTGCCTGGGTCCATGAACTGGAATTATGTTCACATCAGGAATTGACTTTGCACGCGAAACGGCTGAGAATTATATGCCCCAGCCATAGCTTTCGAAGAGAATAAATAGAGATTGTCATGGGAGTCTGTCGGCCGCACAATTTTTGATCGTCTTACCGAGGTTAGCATCCTTGCAGATTTACACTTATGAACGTCACAGATGGAAAAAAAACAAGTACGACTGCGTCACCACCCAGTCGGGACAGCCATGGAACTCAACTTTCCAGATCAGAACGATCCCCGAGTCTTCTTGGATTCTCGGGGAGAACAACACATTCAACTAGCGATGCGATTCCTAACGTCGGCGCCCGTCGAGTACCAGAAACGACCAATCGTTACCCCAAGTTGAACGCAGTCTATGAGGTTATGCGGTCGAAATAGCCCGTCATATTCAATTTTTGAGCCCTTGACAGTGGGCGCGCATCTGAGTCTGCTTGCCTCATAAGCGATGGAATTTTGGTGTCGTTTTCATAGAAGACTCTGATTTTCTCGTTTGACCTGCAAGTTCAACGCAGATCCTGACCGCGGATGAGTCATGAGTAATAAGGATTGATAAGTAATAAGGATTAATAAGTATGACTAATTCGTGCTGACTCCCCTTCAAGTTGTTTTGACTTATGTTCTTCCACTCCATCTTACTCTGCCTGGCAATCGAGGTCCCGCGTCTCACTTCCTTAGCCGGCTCCGACCCAAATTCGGACAAACTCTTTGAAGTTTCCGTCTAGCCAATCTAGGTCTAAGTCGCACGCAATTGCACAGACGTGTGCAAAACGCCGGCGAGGATCCGAAATTTACGTGTTGGTCGACGATCAGTGAATCCCGCCCAACTCTTCTATCCAGTTTCTGTCAACGGTTATCGCATTAATATTGAGTTTCATTGCCCCTGATCTTCCCCCCAGTCAATTGTGGGCGCTGGTCTGGTAAGCGCTGGTTCTCAAGTCGGTGACTGGAAGCCTCCAAGGCTCCGCCGTGATCTCAGCTATATCTAGGACGTTCAACCTCCATTCCGTCCTCGGCCTATCGGCTGCAGCATTTCTACAATTTCCGGCGCTCGGATACATCGGTTGGCTAAAGACTACTCCAGCAAAGGATTTGCTTACGCGCAAGTGACGAGAGATGCGCAGACTATAACTCAATTCTTTTGATATTGGACTGTTGCACCACCGAAATATTAGCGGTACTCAGCGCTCGAGGACTCTGATTGCAAGGATGTCAATCGGCGCTCGAGCTGAACTGCGGAGCTCGCCGACTGGGCCCTCCTATGATTCTACATTTCAAGCATGGCTAGAGTCGCCGTTCTACACATCTGGTCCCCACTAGAAATTTCACTGGGACCCGTTGAATGGTAAGCTAAAACGTCGTAAGCTAAGACCTGGGTCGCAAGCGGCACTTAATCTACCTCTCCGTCCACTCGTCCTGAACTGGTACAACTCTCAGCCGAGGTGAATTGGCTCTCTATATTTGTTTCTAAGTTCTTTGCTTACAGTAATTTCATGAGAGTTCCCTTTGGGAAGGATTATCTCGGGACTGTGCTTGTGGTGACGACGTGCCGGAATGTGCGGTGCCAAGTGGGTGCCACCCATGCCCGAGTAGACGTTTCAGCAAGTGCCTTTGCCTTCGCTCATCTCAAATGACTCGCATCGTGTCCCGCTGTCAATGAAGTAGGAGAATCTCTGGATCCTCGTAATGAGTGAAGGAACCATGCTGATCGGTTCACAGATAGATCGACGGTCGCTCCGGGAGTATTCTAGGTTTTCCGCAAGATGTTACGATGCTGCAAAGATGGGGCGTCGCGGCCCATGAACCTCCGATCAAAAATTTGCACAGCGCGTATCACAAAACCTTGTTGTGGCTCTCAAGCGGTGCGGACGGTAACCAATGAAATTGGTAAAATGTGACTAACATTTCTCCCATGACCCACTCTTCACACGAAATAGCGACGCCGTGGATCAAGGATCTGCAGCCAAATCAGGTACGTTGTTGTAGCATGCCTCGCTTTCGGAGGCCTCCCGCTCAGTTACCGTTCGCATTCCGTCAGAACGGTCAGCGCGGACTCCCTCCGAGACTGAGCGATAGCTGATCTCTTTCCCTTCCTAGTGGCGGTGTACAGACGTACTATCATTTGTATGGGCCTCCAATTCTTGCGCTTCGGTTGCAAGTTTCCTGTTGCAGACTCCATTACGCGTACATCCGACTGGAGGGCTCCAAAGCTGCTCTATGAAACGTGGAAGATTTGACTCATCGCATTTTTTGATCATCATAGAAATGCAATGGCATGAACTTGCCAAAATTGCAGCCATATAAACTTGCCTGCTTATGCCTTAACATCCTCAGAAAAATGACCTCCATGTCGGGTTCATTTACACCGGACGCAACTTCCAAGCTATTTATGAAGCGCCGCAGGGCCTTCGTCGCTTGCGCCAATTGCCGGAAGCGAAAGATCAAAGTAAGGATCTCGGCACTAATTTGGTGTCATTACGAGTCTTCAGGACTCCGGCTGACAATAATGATCTTCCGTCGCGTCCTCAGTGTTCAACGTTGTCCGACGGGGATTTACGTCCCTGTCAGCGCTGCACAATCAAAGGTCTGAAATGCGAATACGTCGCGGTGGATGAATCGGCTCCCCCGCCCACCACGGTTGCGTGTAATAACTGTCGCAAGAGCAAGATAAAGGTGAATGCCGTGTATTTTACTTCCCCTAAGCTAACGCGCTCGTTTTGTGTCCCACTAGTGTGCAACTGTGACTGACGGCAATTGCCGCCCTTGCACACAGTGCAAACAGCGGGGATTGAAGTGCGAGTACGACCTGCCCAACGACTTTCTGTCGTCTCAATCGAGCACATCACACCGAGAGGACGCGGACTGGCATCACTTGGTTTCCCAGGATGCCCAGATTCCAGAAGGTACATCTGAATACCTGGCGGATGGCCGTGGTGGGTGGATTCCGAAGCCAATTACTCCCCCCTTCGGCTGGAATAAACCAGTATTTGAGCGCTATGCCTCCTTCTTCGAGGGGTCCCAGTCCTCGACCGCACGCCAGCGGAAGCCGGCGTTCTAGCCTGCCACCGACCCATCCTGGTACGATGCTAGCCTCGCAGCCTCTTGCCCACCACTCTCCACCGTATCCACCGTCCCAGTCCCAGCCACCCATGGGAGGTACACCGATGCAGAACCAGTTCAATCCTGCGGCGCATCAATATTATCCTACCACTATGCCTAATGCCGGAGCCCCGGACCCGGCTGGCATGAATTTTTATAACCAGAGCTATAACCAGATGTACGTCCCGCCGGCTGAGCGGCGGGTGTCGTACCCATCGACATGGCCTCATACGATGTATGGTTTTGCCATTGATTTTCGACTAACGTGGTCATTGACTCACTAGTTCCTAGCCAGGACCTGTACGATCCGCGCTACGATCCAAACGCGCCGCCGGATTTCAACCGTCAATGACTGTTTACGATGTTCCCTTGCTTATTTCAAATTCTCCTTAAGCTGTCTTCTCCCTTTAGAGTATTTTCCATGGAACTGTCTCTAAACCGTCTGCAATTGCCAGGATACCTTTCGATTATTATGTCGTCCAAAATTGAGAGGATTAGTTGTAGTACCGCCAGACAAGCAGCCGTTGTTGATTCTTCGTGATTTCGGCGGTTACATAGTTCTCTTCCCACTGAAGCTCAGCTGCCTCCTTCGCGCTGCAGAAAATCCTGGGAATTTCGAATTTGATTAGATGAGCGGTTAAGTCGAACCCGCCGCAGAGATCAACTTATATACCTTTGCGGTGAGCGTCGAGACTATTGCATGTCTAAGGCATGGTCCCCCATTTCAGCAGGTCTTGAAATGTGATAGATCAACTACCAACCGGCAGCCCGGTGCTGTGGTGTATCGGATATGCGTAACGCCTTTCGTTTGCATTCGAACCCGACGGATCAACCATTCAGCGCCCGTGCTGCGGACATTGTTTCATTTTGGTTCACTTGTTTGATACTTATTCTTAGTGCAAGTAGTTAGCTTCTTGGAGACAGGGACATTTGATTAGAATCTTACTTGTCTCAGTATTTATACCCAGAATAGTTACGATGTAGTTCAGTTTTCATGAATCAGAACCATCCACTTGCTCGGATTGAAAGCTATCGGTTCTTGACGACGCTTACAATGTCAGCTTGTATCCAAATCTCCGCGGATCTATATGGTCTACATGTTCAAGGGTATTTGTCGAGACGACCTAGCTATTGGGACGGGGTAAAACCTGTTTCCAGCACTAATCTCTGTTCATTCGCCCAGAGAAGTCAGACGTGCAAGGACGGATGAACATAAATTGCAGTTAAAAACTTTTGCCTTTTTTGTAACAAGGACATACGGCCGCCAGAGAGGTTAAGATCCGGTGCGAACGGGTTCTCAGCATCGGGAGTAATCCCCGCAGTAATACATCCTTCCCTCCTTCCTTCCCTCCCATATACATCTTTTCCATTTCTTGAAGGCGGGAACTTGTCCCGAAAGTGCGGTGGTGTAAATTCCAGGGATTTAGTCTGCACCATTTTCTTTCTTCCTTGCGTGTAGTTCAAGGCAGGTGGGGCTGGAAATGGGTTTGATTTCAAGATTTGGTTTTGTTGCAGTCTCTGTTTATAAAAAACTAAATCAAACGCGTTATGTGACGCGTTTATACGTAGCTACCCCTCACTTTTGTCTCTGAAGAATTGCGGCGATCATTTTTGTCTTGAGAAATGATTCAGTGGGACTAAAAGCGCTCTTAAAGCTCCCGTAAACTCCTTGAGTTAAGTGCGGTGGCGGACCGTGAGAAAGCCGCTGTCACAATCATGTGAGCACTGTGATCATGGAGGCGGCTCTTGGCACATCAACCTTCGTCTTGACTTCGCCCGCTCTTATTCGAGTTATGCTTGCGATTTGCCATTCTTCGTTTTTCCTGGTCAGTCCTAGCAACCTCTATCCTCCTTTGTCACCGACAACTGGTTCTTTTTTCTCGACTTATCCGACCGCCAAGCCATCCCATCTCCACCCCTGAAAATTCGAGGGACAAAATTATGTCTTCAAAGGTCCATGTACGAGAGACTAATTATTATCGCATTTTTGTCCCCGGCATTTTGTGGAACGGGCCCTGTCTGCATATTGCTACTCCCGGTTGTCTGCTATACAAATAGCATTGGCTCGTGGAAGCGGCGCCAGTTAACACATCTCTCTCTTCCAACCATGTCCTTGTCGACTCAGTCCCCAGTCGCTCTCCACCCTAATTTCGCTCCTTTGTCAGTTATCATTCCTAAGTTTTTGATCTTGAAACTAGACTGCTGTTGTAGAGTATCTTCCAAGCTGCTCGCTTCGCATGTTAATCTATTCTTCTTCGGAACACTAGTAATACAAGTCTGTGCGTGCCTTCTGCCAAATTGTTCCTCCCGCCGTTCATAATTTCTCAGATGTTTTTCGATTGTGCTTTTCTAAAGACCCCCTCAGTCTCAAGCTTCTAGGTATCTGCTATCTGCTTGGAGTTCCGTTTTTTTTCAGTCTTTTTTTCTGTATAGTCTATTTCGTTTTCCTCGCTGTTGCTGTCTGCACCTTCCTGAACGTGGCAGACATCGAGGTCTGGTTTGGCGTCCGCTTCGGTAACATCGAGCTCTTCCTGGACCTGCTCAATGCATGGTTTTACTCGCCTATCATGGGGACATTTATCGCGACGCTGGTGCAACTGTTCTTTTGTTACCGGATCTTTGTCCTATGGCATACAGACTGGCCACTGACGCTGCTCATTGCTACCGTATGGCACGCATCTGTCGCTTCTTTCTTTTTTTGTTGTTGATGTGGCGATAGATTTCGCTTGCACAGTTAGCCGGCGGAATTGGGTGCGGTATTCTGGTGAAAATGGCGCAGAACGAGGAACACGACAAACCGCGCACGATATTCGTGTACCTCTGGTTGGTTGGTGGTGCTCTCTCGGACGTTATCATCGCCATCACCATGACCGTCCTCTTACTGAAGGCGGCGGTGGTTGGCTCCACACCCACACGCATGATTGTGAAGAACACCGTGCGCCTCATTATCGAGACAAATGCCTTCACCTCCATCGTCGCCCTCACTGACCTTATCCTGTTCCTCGCCTTTCCGGTATCTTTTTCTCTACCACTCGCAAGTTTTAGCATTGATCTCTGTCCAGCGCACGACGTATTCCTTTTTCCCCTCACTGATCCTGCCCGCAATGTACGTTCAAACTTACCTGCTTTCCGCCCACGCTGAAGGCCTATTCCTTAGATACGCAAACACCCTCCTCTACACGCTGAACAACCGCGCTATCTCACGCTTTATCGCTGATTCCGAGTTTGTCGACTTCAACAACCTGACATCTGTGCGGTTTTCTTGTGCCGAAAACTCAGAGGTGGCGAATGCCAACATGCAAGAGCGGACAAGGGTGATGCACATCGTTGTCGATGAGTGGCGTCGCAGCGAGAGCTATGTGGAGAGGCCGGAGGAAGCCAAACTTTCGTGAATATGTCGTCGCCTGTCAAGACGAATGATCACAATTAAAGGAAAATATCGAATCCTTATCGGAGTTGGATTCCAAAGTGATTTGTGTTTCACGGCGAAATGTATAGGTGCACTATTATTTATTTTAGTAAAGTCGATGAAAATAGTGCTTCAGCGCTTGAGCTTTGGCATACCAGACCAAAGCATCGCTCAAACATTTGCCGCGTTTCACCTGCCAGTATCCACACAGTTATCAATGCGGCATTTGCATGGGCGCACATACCGTACACAGTATACTATCGGAGGCGTGAATCAGTATCACCGTAAGGGAATACCACATTCATTGCCGAGAGCTGGCCGAGACATAGTAGCCTCAGTTACTTACCAACAGCTAGCCGACAACTCACAAATACGTCGGCTATGTGGGCGCAATGCAGTGATTGCGACCGGAGCCTTCAACTGACGTTAGTACAGTCGCAAACTAGGAAGCGCAACGATTTGATTGTGTCATGGATATGTGAACGAATTCTGATCCAAATCATCCAGTGCAAATTATATTCTGGATTGTTCTGATGTGTAGCCCATGCTACAATTTACTTCTAAGAGCTAGCATGCGTGGTTGTCGAGAGCGAGGCTGATATTTGCGGCAAACCAAATTTGCACAAATAACGTACATAGAACTTGAAGCGCAACACTTCAACGTCATCGGTTGTAGTTCTGGGATAGATGACTCCGGTTCGGTAACTTATATAGCCGTGATCAGTGACCCTGAAAACCCTCAAATGTGATTAAACCAACTTAAATCTATTTTACTGCCATAAAGACGGACGAAAACAAGTTGAAGTTATCCCGATCAATGGCTGTGCAAGGCAGCCACAAACACTGCAATTTTGTGGGCACTACAGGGCCATTTCCCACAAATCCTTTCGTGAACCGCATGTTTCAATGCCTTACTATATTCCTATAAAATTATGGGCCAACAGGAGACCTCTGCAGTATGTAATTTCTAGTGTTGCTCTTCTATGTTACGTTGCGCTTCCTAGTTCGCGACTGTACATAAAGTATCGGGAATGGATTTAAGGCCCAGTGTTAATTCATTCCTTTTCCTTTATTTTCTTCCTGTCCCTCAAGCTCTTCCCACCTTTTTTTTTCTTCTTTTTTTGATCGCAGCTTTAACCTTCAACGATGGTTCAAATTTGCTTGGGTGAGATCGTACATTGTTCGTTTGAATCGCCCACTGACCAACAAGCAGTAGACCTACTCACAAACCCCGACTACCAATCCTTATACTTGTTAGAATTCGAGGAGTGACCGGGTCAACTCCGAGGTAGCCGAGATGCCGACGGGTCATGCGGCATCAAGACTGATTAGCTTAGACACTGTATCTTCTCCTTTTACCACCACCATTCTACCCAATCTACTGGCTTATAGTCACCATAACCTATGGCTTCTAACAATACTGCCCCTCTTTGCCAGCAGTGATTTTCTCTGAGGTCTTACAACATGTGAAGTACGACCATGTTTGTTGTAGCGTCTGTCTGAGAGACTCCTGGGGCCTTCTTGCTGATCAGTCTGAGGCGCATCGTTCAGGCCTGTTGGAGTTGAGTCAACCCGGCATCATGGCCGAGGCTGTGAGTCACTGCCAGCTGGAACAAGTCAGAACAAGTCAGTAAGAGTCATTAGTAGAACACTGAAGAATAGTAAGGAATACAAGAGCGCGCTGGGCCGCTTTGCGGCCCAGCACTTCTTTTTGAGAGGGTCGTATGACTGAATAGTATCGTGTCGTGGCGGTACGTGTCCCATTTGCGACACCCATCTTGAGATCATTTTTACATAAAGTGCTAAAGAGTGTGCGGGGCGGCTTTGGGGCCCACTTCCTGAGCAGGTTTTATTAGGACCCCGGATATTCAACCAAAATGCCCGATCCTAATTCCGACAAAATTTCGTGTTGCCCGTGCGAAATCCCAACATTTTTGGCCGAAGTCGCGTGCAGGCCTGGCTGGAATCTCGATGAAATCGCGCCAGAGGAGAAAATTTTCCAGAAAATTGCCCTTGCTTGGGTGAAAATGTGACGAATCTCGACAAATTCGGTCCAATTTTCCGCAACAGCCTGTTCCAATCCCGACAAAATCGTCCAAAATCTGAGATTTCATTCCCAACAAACTGGGCCCGCATTGGAACACGCATTTTGGTCAACTATCCGAGGTCCTGTTTTATATCCTCAGGTTGTGTCGTGGCAATACGTGGTCTACGTAGTACGGCGCCAAAACCCGGAGATTCCCTGTCGGAGTTCAAAAAGCTTCAGACACACGCAATCTTATAAAGAGAGAGATTATGGAACATTCTAATTATCTTGGACATTTAGTATATAAGTAGTACGGTTTCGTATGTATTAATCAAGCGTTTGCAGAGCTCAGTCAAGCGCTAATATAATCTATTATTTATTCTCACACTTTGTCTGATTCTACCACCAATAAACCCAACAAGGCCGTTCATTGCCGTAAGAAATTCTGCGCGGTAATCATCATGGCACGCATGCAAAAAACTGGCGGTTTCATCCTTCGCGTGTATTCGGTGCTCAGCAGCAATACCGCTGGGTATGGGATACCATCGCATGTCCTCATCCTCCTCGCTCCGCTGTGGGTAAACACCTTTCTCTTCGTCCTCATGAGCCGGCTGATCCTCTTTTTCGGACGTCCCTGGGAAGCATGTCGCGGGCATCAGCTCCCGGCGTTTCTCCCTGGTCTTTGTGCTGTTGGATTTAACGTCAGTTGTGTTCATGTCATTAAAATCCGTCCCCGTTGCTCAAATTTTAGCAGAGCCTTCTTCGCACAGGCAGCAAGCGGCTCAATCATCAACAATGCGGATCCAAAGGTTGCATTACTCGGAATCCACATCTACTTACATGGGCGGAATCGGCCTGCAGCAGTTCTTCGTTCTTGGATTTGCCGCCCTTGTAGTTCCACTACAAGATGCTCCGTTTCGGGGCATCCACCGAGTGGAAAATGCCACTCTACATAATATACATTGCGATTACCTGCATTACGGTATGTTCAACCTATCGGCATCTCGGGACTCTCGCTGATTACCAATGCTCAGATCCGCATTGTATATCGCCTGGTTGAATTTTCCTCTGGAGTACTCTCGCCCATCACTATGCACGAGGCGCCGTTCTACTTAACCCTTCCCATGTTCGTTGCCCTCGTGCTCTGGAATGTTTTCCATCCTGGAAAAGTACTTGTGGGGCCCGACAGCGAGTTTCCCAAGAAGGAGAAAAAGATGAAGGCAACAGAGGAGTACCACGAGCTGGATGATCTACGTTTGCTGCATACACCGAGTTCGCCGGTTTAGACTCCAACACATAGGCTTGATGATTTGATCAACTTAGATTATCTTTTTAGTTTGATGGTTCTTCACCAAATGCATTGACATGGGAATTTATTTGAGCTTGATCTTGAGCGCAAAAGCACTCAATACCTTATCTCGCTCAGCAAAGTTAGAATTCTGAGCAGGGCAAATTCATTCTTTTGAGAGATGGAAGTTGAACAAAGACATGGTTCAAAAACTGGGGTTTTGTAGGATGATGCAAGACTGAGATATCGTGGGGACGGGGCGCACGAATCAATTCAGCCAAAGGTTTGGCAGATACACCCAATTTTGCCTCATGTGCAAGAATAAGAGATTTGGTGCGGCTCTCATGCTGAGTTCGCTGCGAATTAGATTATTAGGTCACCAATGATCTTTCTCCATAATGCTGCACACAGGATAGCACTCTGGACAGATGAGAGGCGACTCCTGATATTTTCAACATCCAGCATAAGTAAGGTAGACCGTATTACCTCATCACACCCGGAATGCAGATGATAGTTGCAACCGCGCAGAAACACTGGCTCCGGTCGAGTCCTTCCATGATTCGTCGCGTGGCGGGTCGAGGCTCGTGAGTCTTAACAAATACCTAAAAACTTTCTACAAAACCTAATTTAGAACGACTCCAAGACTATTTCACGGACAACATACCCTTTCCGAAGAAGAACCGAGCGCCCCGTGCACCGGAGTGCTTATTAGACATGTAGCGAAGTGTGTATCCGAGCGCCTTCGGGCCGCAACAGAACTACAACGACGAGGATGAGCAAATCACAAAAAAGTAAGATGCGCGAGACTTACAACACCAATATCTGACTCCGGATGCTGCTGTCCGAGCGAACTGAACATCCGATCCCAGTTTGGACGACCGTAATGTGTGGGCGCACGAAGAGCGGTAATGGCATCCTTCTCTGCACCTACGTCTTGAACCTAGAAAAACAACCCTCTCAGCTCTGCCACCACCGGTAGATTACCACCAAGACGCACCACAATGTTATTGATATCGTCTTCCTTGATGCCACCGGTGAGATGAATGGAGATTTCTATTCTGTTCTGCGAGTCCTGTTCCTCGACCGCGCGCAATAATGAGTGAAACCACTCCACGGTATTGAAGTCGCGGATGATCCAAGTAAAGTAGACCTTAAAGCGTAGAGAGTTCACTCAAGGGCAGGAAGCGGAAGCAGATAATACCTTTGAAAGTCGAGTGCGTTTGCCGTTGCTGAAATTGTTCATGCGGTACCAGATCGTTTTCAGAATCCTGAAGGTGGTTCAATCGTATAGCGCAAGAGACAATCAGCAGCAACATACGACGCGAAAGCGGTAGCGCCAATCCCAGCACCAACTAAGAGCACCGTTTCATACTTCAAAAAATCCTTCGACACCGTGCTGAAAGGCCCATCGATCATGATTCGGGGAAGGACGCGATTAACAGTCGGGTTGGCCTTTATGTCGACGACTTTCGATTCGCCGGATGGTGCAGTGCCGGTCGTACGCCCACCGTCACAATCGCATCCGACTGCCAGTGCCAGTGCCTGTGTAAAGTCTCCTACTACGCGGATGTGCACAGAGAGGTAGTCCTCTTCCGGGGCGCTGCAAGGACGGGATTATTATTACTGTTAGAGATAGCGAGAAAAAACTGGAAACATACCTGGTAAGCGTGAATGGATGCCACTGGAAGTACGAGATCTCTGGGCAGTTGATGAATATGTACTGGCCAGCGCGCACAGTGGTCTTCTCCTTCTTGATTTGCAGCTCAATGACGTTGGACGGGTGCTGGATAATCTTGGAGATGTATGTGATGTGCCGCGAGCGCACCTCGCGCAAAAATGCGCTCCCCAATCCAGAGAACGCCGCCGACAAGCCAGAAGCGCTACATCGTTCGGTTAGCATCGGGACCCGCTGTACATGAATTAAAAACCGACCCAAAAGGCACCGGAGCTGGCAGGGGAGCAATACGGGGGCCGGTCAGGCATGATCATGCAGAACATGCCGTGAATTTGCCACAGGACGAAAAAAAGGGATGAACAGATGGTGGGTGTACCAGAAGCGTTCGTAGCCTCCAGCTGCATTCCGTCGCTTCTCCACGGAAAACCACACTATGGTGCCGAGGCAGATCCACATCAGCCAACCTGTGATAACTGGTCCGATGGTAAAGTTTGCAGAGAGAAAGAATGCAATACGCCGCCCGGTTGTGTCCCGTGCAACCAAAGCGAGGCGCCCGAGATTGACAATGTGAGCGAGGGTATGGACGACACTCCCCACAACAATACTCCAGCCGGTGGCTTTGTGAAATGTTATGTTTTTGTCAAAGGGAATGACATCCCCAAGCGGTGTGCGCCTGAGAATTGAGATGAAATTCCTGCAGACAGGGAGCAGTATAAAGATGACGTCGACGTGAAGGATCAGAGCTGCTGTCCTCGCGATGGCTGCCAAAGAAAGTCAATAAAGAAAATTGGTGCTATAAATAACCCACACGCACCAAACGTCGCCCCGAACGTCGCTCGGGCATTATTGAAATTATCATCCAATCCATATTGAATGAGACCGAAAATTACGAGAAGCAGATGGAGGAGAAGGAATACAGCGAAAAAGACCCGCTGTCGACCCTCGTTTATCAACCAGATGCTGATTTTCTCGCCGAACTCCATGAGTCGTGTGGGATTGGGACGAAACCGGGGGGCAGGTGCGACTACAGAGTTGAGACCTTGCAATCGAAACCTTTCCGCTTTGTTGCGTTGGTCGTACGTAGTACCCAGAAAATCGGCTTCGTGTGCCTTGAGTGCGCTAGCCCCATCAGAAAAGTCGAGGCCAGAGGAGCGCTTGGAACCCATAATAAAGAAAATTGAAGCTAGGGTACAGAAAAAGAAAAAAAAAGTGCAGACAGCCAAAAAGGTCCGACCTGCGGGGGAGAAGGAAGAAAGGAAAGATACTGCAGGGCAGTGAGGTCTATACATGCAGCTTCTGCCCAAGACAGTGAGCAACAGATACGCGACGGACAATTCCCGAAATCAATTATCCAGAAGTTTGGACAAAACAACGCTGGGCCAAGCCGATGATTTGCGGGATCGTTCGTTCGTTGTTGGGTCAAGTTCGCCTGAGAGTGATTAGAGTCGACTAAAAAATCGAAACCTAAGGACTAAGAATCTTCAAGACTGGTCCATGACGAAGCTATAGACCCAGAATCCAATATCGGCTCCATTCCTTTCGACGAAACTGAGGAACATTGAAGTCGTATTCGAAACCCGCAATTCCCCAAAGTGTGCCGTCAGCGCAGCCTCCCGCAACAAAAGTTGATGATGTGATGTGTCGCGAACGAAAGAGATGGATCCAGTATCAGTCAGTGAAGCAACCGCGCAACGCGGCATTTACTTGGTGCATCCCGGCGCGACGAGGCTCTGGAAGCTGGGATTCAAATGAACAGCGCTTGTGATGCTAGTAGCACAGACCACTGGCATGGGTTGATGGCAAACACCAAAAACATGAATAAAGACACGGCGAAAGTCCTCGCGTTTGCAGATCCCGCGACTATATCGTGAAAGGAAGATAAGGAGGGGTTTCCCAATTCTCGTTACACTGCGGGCCAGAGAGTCTGCTGCCACAATACAGGGTGCCGTCAACCACAGACGAGTGGAATTGGGAGTTCTCGGCTCGCAGTCACCAGGAAGGGCCACGAGACGTGGCGCAAGTCGTTGACCGTTGGTCGAAGCAGTGGGCATTGGGCAAGAACCAAGGAGCGAGGGCGGTGCACGGCGGGCGAGGCGCAAAAGCAGCGGAAATTATGTTGATACACACATTTGGCACGACATTCGCAAATGTAAAGCTGAAGAAGCCCGAGGAGGCCATGTAACCAGGAAATTTGCCAGGAAAGGGCGGTAACGGCGGAGTGCTGGGAAGAAACCATCAATATTTCCCAAATGGGATACACGACTAAAACTTTGTGACTCACCTTGTCCTACTATTGTGTCGCAATAGTAATGGGAAGGTAGCTTCCCTGGGTGCGCCTGATACGGCATCCAAGGTGCATCTGTGTCGATTACGACGAATCGAGCGACGTGAGTGCGGAAAGCAAAGTTTGTTGCGGTCGGCGCCGTCGCTTTTGTTCGTCCCGTCGCTTTTTCGCGCCTCCGTCAGTCTCTCCGTCGGTGATGGGGGTGCCATCATAATATATTCACGCTCACCTGACTAAGGCTTAGCTCTGCGCAGCCGCGTTCCTTGATCGATTATGCCAACATATAATGGGGCGACGGCTTTTCCTTCCCCATCTACCAAGATGACGGCTGACCTCCCTAAATCGCATTACAAAAACTGGCCCAATGATGCAGGGGTGAGCCTATCAACACCCTGCACTGGCTCCCCATCCTGACTTCCGTCTAGTTTAATACTGATGTCGAACATCGCACCCCAATCGCGCTCGAAATTACAGGGAGCATTCCCGCCTATGCAGCCGGCACCTTGCTCCGCACTGGACCAGGCTGCCACAAGCTGACCACGAAAGACGGCGAGTTCGCATGCAGCCATTGGTTAGTCGAACTCCGTCTCAACAGCTGGTACGACCGTTAATTACCTGCCATTGCTATAGGTTCGACGGCTTCGCACATCTTTATCGCTTTGAGCTCGTGCCTACCCCCCGAAGGCACTTGCACAGTGAACTACAGCTCGCGCCGCCAAGTCGACGCGCTCATCGAGCGTGTGCGGAAGACCGGCAGGCTCGAGGGCGTCACGTTCGGTCAAAAGCGCGATCCTTGCGATACTTTGTTCAAGAAAGTCAAGACGACGTTCGAGCCGGTCCTAGCTAGAGACCCAGAACTCGTGAACGTCGGCGTGTCGATCTCTGCGAATGTTGCTGGATTTCCCTCCGGGCCGAAAGGGAATCTCGTCACCTTCACCGACGCAACACTGTTAAAGACCCACGATCCCGAAACGCTCGCCCCGCTTGGCGTGGTAGACCAGAGCGTGCTGCACCCTTCTCTCACCGGCGAGATCTCTTCTGCGCATCCAGAATTTGATCCAAAAACGGGCGATGTTTTCAACTACAACCTGAAACTTGGTCCGACGCCAGTCTACCGCGTCTTCTGCACCTCCGCTGCCACGGGAAAGACGTCCATTCTCGCGAAATTGAGCGGCAAGGACGCCAAGGCGGCCTACCTCCACTCCTTCTTCCTGACGGAGAACTTCCTTGTCCTCTGCATTTGGCCAGCCTATTTCGCCTCTGGTGGCTCGTGGGTGCTCTGGCGGCGGAATATCCTTGATGCGCTAAGCGACTTCGACCCCTCAGCGGCAACAAAGTGGTATGTGATTGACCGCCACCATGGGAACGGCGTCGTCGCAAAATTCGAGAGCAGCGCGATGTTCGCGTTCCACACCGTCAATGCATACGAAACGGTCGGTAAAGACGGGAGCGTGGACATCGTCTGCGACGTTCAGCAGCACCGCAATTTGGACATACTAAAGAAGTTCTACTACGACAGCATGGTATCGAATGCGCCGGAAGCAGGGAAGCACGGGCTCGAGCCGGTGGTCGGGGAGGACGGGATGGCACGGTACAAGCTCTCCGGCATCCCTGCTACGGGCAGCGCGGCCGCGCAGGAGGTGCTGAAGGCGGAGCGAGTGTTCATCATGGCACCGTCTGCATCGGGCGAGCTCCCGACCATCAACCCTGCCTACCACACCAAGCCGCACCGCTACATCTACGGAGTGGGCGACCGGCGGCAGAGCACCTTTCACGACACGCTCCTGAAGATGGACACGGAAACGCAGACGAGTGTGGCGTGGAACAAGCCGGGGCACACCCCCGGTGAGCCGATCTTCGTTGCGGACCCGGCGAAAATCGGGGAGGACGACGGTGTGGTGCTTAGTGTAGTTTTGGATGGGGTGTCGGGCCGCAGCTACTTGCTGGTGTTGGACGCGAAGAGTTGGGTTGAGGTTGGACGGGCGGACGTTCCGGTCGCCGTCGGGTTCGGATTCCACGGCGCTCATGTGAGACTTTGAGCGTACGGTGAGACGATTCTATAACACTATATGCGGCGGACTCAGTCTAATACAAGTTTGCGGCAGGGAAATTGAAGGGGTTTCCGTTTTTCAAGGCAGAGGTTATGTCGATGATCTTAATATGTATCTTACGCGTATGAGCAAATTAAATAATGATGTGTATCCCATCCATCCTGGGCCCAAACTTGAGTACGGGTGATCGCCGTGCAAGGAAATGCAACCGCGGAGCCAAGTGCGAACGGATCACACAGCTGGCGTGCGCAGTTGCGTTAAAGCTCAAATCATCACTTGGTCTGTCTCTTTTTCGTCTCAGTGCAAGGGCATTAAATTGTTGAAGCGCTTCCAACTCTGGAAAATGAATATTTTCCAGCTTCAAGCTCTACAAGCTATAAAAACTGTCCAAAACATATGCCAATCGATTCCCCGCTCAGTACGCATTCATCTGTTTCTCGAAACCCCACGCTTCGAAACAAATAGTTCTAGTCCAGCCCGCACGGGCCCCCCATTGAAATTCGAGCTAGGCGTACACAAGGCTAGAGCCTGAAATGGGACTGCATTTCAGGCACCGTTTGCACACCGGAAAGGATTCGGAAACAGGACATTTCTGGCTGTGGCAAATTGTAACCCGGAACACCCCGGTTCGGTAGGCCTGCCTGAATGGAACGTGCTCGCCACATTATTATGACTTTTAGGCAGTCTGGTAGCGAGTCTACCAGTTCTGACTCCTGGCATTTCTTCAACCTCGTTGTTTTTTTGCGGCATAGAGATTCGAGCTCCCCTCGACTCTCACTTGCTTCCCTCCCACCACACTGCTTCACTCGACATCCAATCGACACTCGTTCTTATTCATTATAGCCTCGTATCCCTTGCTGGTTCCTGCGGTCTGGACTTCAGCTCTTCGTCTCCGGTAGATACTGTATTGCCAAGATAATTGCATGATACTCTCGTCCCTGGCGGTGGTTCCTAGCCGCGGTCGAACCGTCCAGCTGTCCATAGTAGATAGCGGATTCTCGGCATCCCATCATGACAATATGATTTAGCGTGTCCTAAGTTACCGGCTTATGGTTTATGTCTGTTGTTACGGGGTCGAATTCAAGTTTTTCAAGTTGAGAAAAGAGAAAAAAAGAGGGAAAAAGAGAGGGAATTTGTGAGACTTACCTGCACCTGAATCCAAGGTTTTTTTTCAGTCCGCCAGCTCCAGCGAGCAGAAAAAGAAAGGTAGGTAAAGAAATCAAGTTGATTGATTGAAGCGCCGGCACGGCGATTCAAGTTTATGCCTTCCGGGAATAAGGCCGAATCGAGTTAAACTGCCAGCGAATCAAATTCAAGATATTGAAATCCGATCAAAACCGACTGTCCGAAACGTCCGATCTCGTGTCATGTTTTTCCATTTTGAGTTACAGTTTGATAGCCTTTCTTTCTTTTTCCTCTATCTCCCTCAATTCTGATTCGTTTCCTTCAAAATAAAATGCAATCGATTCACAGTGTTTAAACACAGTGCACAGGCTGTTTGGTACATTTTTATTGAGTATGGCCTGATCACTACTCCAAATGAGCTAATTTTCACCCGTCCGTTTGCTGTAGGGGTTTCGAGTACTCGTGCCATTTGCTAATTTTTTAATTATGCTCCCATACACTACCTACACGATGCAATCGATATTTACACCCCCGGCCAAAACTTACTTCTGTTAATTTTGTCCAACGTCGGCCGCACGGCACGTCAAAACTGCCATCATGATTCGGAGATGACGGCCCGCGTTTAACCCAATCGGGTTAAACTTGACAACGGACATGCTCCATGAGCCTAGTTACCTTGCTTGGCATTACCTTGCTTGACAAGGTCTCTCCAACTTCAACATTGTTGCACGGCTCGTATCGTCGATTGGTCCGAAATCAATGATGATAGTGCATCTTTCCGTGGCACACCCATTTTCTATGGCGGTCAATGTGCACTTTTAATAAATCACATATAAACTGTCGATTATGACAGAAAATGTCTTGATTTTGAAGGTAGAGTAAGTTCTTTGGGCAAATGCGAAAACACTTTTGCTTCATGAAAAAGATCTTGGAGTTAGGAACATCTTTTTTACCGCCATGTCAGAAAATAATGTTTTGTAAGAAAATAAAAAGTCCTGGACCCAAACTTTTTCTACTTGGCAAAAAAAAAAAAAGTTGCACAAAAACAAAAAAAAAAAGATTGTCAGGACAGAGAAGAAACTTGTTGAAGTGGTGAAAATATTCCCTAGGGTTAGCATAGCCACCTAGTCCGATCGGGTCGATCACCCGCTCCCTCTTGACTTCGCTCTCTGTTCCACAGGAGCTACTCCGAGTCCAGGACGCTCTCGAGTATCTCTGGGAAGATGACAAGTCTCTATTCCAGTGTGCCCTCCTGGCGGTATCCCGCCCAGTTGTGCATTTCCGTGAGATCACTCTTGGTGCCGGCTTGCAGGGTGGCCTTGCACTAGGACTTGTCGACATACCACCTCTGGGCCCAATAAAAAACCTCTACCCACTTTTTCATGAGCTCCTGGTGAACTCCCCTCATCTTCCATGCCATGTGCAGATCCTTCATCTCGGCTCCGTCCACTGCAGTCCGAAGTTTCCGCAAATGTCACAGCGTTATCTGCAGATGACTGGCGCAAAATTGAGGAATCTATCCTTGAATTCTTACCATTACTCCTTGGGAAAGGGTTGAAGTCCTTGGGGCTGTTCCCCTGTGGTCCTGGAATACACACATTTCATGTGCAAACTCAACTCCCCTTTAGCGATGGTTATTCTGGGAAGAGACGTCATCCAGTGGAGTTACCATTTCCGGATAGCCGGTCAGTGTGGCTATGCCAACCCTAAACATTTCTTTCGAGTTCAACAAATGTTTCTTCTTTCTGAAAAAAGTTTTTATTTTCTCCTGCACAACTTGTTTTTTTTTTTTTGCCAACAATTTTTTTTTTTTTTGCATCTAGGTTTTTTTTTTTTTTTCTCCCAACACTTTTTTTTCTTGGGCTATAGTAAAAAATGTTCTCAATATAAGATTTTTTTTCTCAAGCGGAAAGTTTTTTGGTTTTGCTCATATATTTTAATTCCCCCCCAAATCAGGACTTGTTCTGTCAAAATCGACATTTTATACTTGGTTTATTAAAAGTGCACATTGACCGCCATAATTTTCAACCCTGTTCAACTTTCAAATGTCGCCTTTGTGTGCCGTCTTGATGTCACCTGCAGCAGCGAACACACGGACATGAGTTAGATTTCCAAAGGACGGCAAGGCGCATCATGCATAACAGAGCAAGAGCGGAAATATTGAGTAGCGAACGGCACTGTTCAGTGTTATCACAGTGTCTGTTTGATCAAGCAAGGTCTCTGCCGACGCAGTCGGCGCTCCCTAGCTCTTGAATTTTTCTGAAGTTTATGACCAATCCATGGGTGAGTATCGTCCTTGGTTTTAAGTTAGGAAATCTTGATGGAAAGGGCCAACTGTAGCCAACTGTATCACCTGACAGATCAGGGAGTTTGATTCGATGGAACTTGATTCGGCCCTTGTAGCGACACCGTGTCTATCCAGCGACCCCGAACATTCATTTTAGCTACATTGCTCTACTTTCCAGGACGTCTTCTAGCCATGTTCTTGTTGGTCATCTACTTAGAATCATCCGATGATCTCCTATCTCCTGCGCGGAGATGAAATCTCTTGCCAACAAGGGTCGGTTAGATGGATCGGGAACTCCCGACGCCCCTATAAACATCTGATGGAAATGGCAGGCATTAGGGAGCATTGGCTCCGCTTTGAAGATTTGGGTTCGTTGAGGTACCTGTACCTAAGTGTTTATCACGTAGACGAATATCACACTGTTAAACCATTAAACCGAGCGTCATTCTTGTCGCTCTCGATGGGCTTGAGCAAGGACCGAGGCCCACTTACGCCATCAAAGTGTCAAACTTGAAGTCTATTTAGAATCAATGATAAGCCAACGTAAATCTCGAAGACAGAACTTACAAAGTTGAACCAACCCAATTCTGTAAAGAGAAAAGGAAACTGGGAGAGAAGACGAACGAAATTGTATGCAGGTTTGATAGTTAGCATGCGCATGATGCACCATGCGGTCACCGCAAATATCATAACGCCTGGAGCTTGCATCTGATCGCAAATTTATCGGCCGACGGCCGCTAGCAGGCGTTGCTGCTCTTTTCTCCCACCTCCCAACTTGGCCCCAAGACCTCGTCCGCCTTCCGGACGAATGTTTTGTCGCAGCTCGCCCCCTAGACATTTCCTATGACCGAAACCCTCAATGACGCTCAGATTCAAGACGCAATGTGCGTATTTCGCAGCCTGAGTCGACTCCTTGCTGTGGCACTGACAAGAGGACCAGATTTATCTGCCGCATTCTCATTATCGTCCCATTCACTGTCCTGGTGTATGAGTACCTCCTCACCCTGCAACGAGAGGTCTCCGGATTCTGGGGAAGTCGCTTGACCTGGGCTTCGTTCTTTTTCTACGTAAATCGATATTCGCCCCTGGTCGGAAATCTTCCGATCCTCATTCAATATTACTCCACCACGACGGATCCTGATAAACTTCCTGTTCGTTGCCCCACCCTTTTTTCTAGGCAAGCGCTGACAATCCCGCAGTTGTCGGTTCCATTACCTTATGCATTTTCCGTTTCTCTGATTTATTACCTTCCAGATGTCGGGTCTTCAGAGCATACCATCAATACTTCGCGCTGTTGTCGCAAGTCTTGGTTGCAGGTCCGTCACGCCACTATTAGGCGCGGTATTCTGCACACCTTAACATCCCTCAAATTTTTTCAGTCATGTTAATTATGCGCACTTATGCACTATACGAACGGAATCGCAAGGTTCTGGCATTCACTATCCTGGTTACGCTTGGGGCATTCACATTTGCTGTCGTTCGTGCACATTTGTTATTGTACATCTTCGAAAACTCATCCGTTCTGCCGCAGTGGATCCTGTTAACAGGGAACGACACGAATACACTTTCTGCGCAGATCTCTGCATTTGGTTGTCCCTTGGGGACTTCTCATTCCAAGTCCGTACCCGTTCTCGAGTTCTTGCTGGTACACTCGTTTACCTTTTGTTTCCGGCAGGAGCCTGCGTAAGCGTTCCATATTTGATCTCGTGTTATCTTGACGTTTCCCTACCGACCTCCAGGTTTGGCCGCCGCTTGGAGTGGCATGGTGCGTGCCAATCCCAATTTGGCATATAGTCTAATAGTCTCCCCAGCTTGTTTTCGACGTCACGATTTTCGGCCTCACATTGCTCAAGGCACTCAGACTGAATGCGCGCCAGGGTGATTTGTTGACCGTTTTGATTCGAGACGGTGCGTTCGTCTCCGTATATTCGTTTTAAAAATGCTCAAATGATTTGAAGGATCCGTGTACTTCGCGTAGGTTGACACCCGTCTGAAGTGCCACTGATTAATTTTCTATAGATTAATGATCATAAGCAACGCCTGTAACATTGGGACCTACACGGTAAATTCTTCATGTGTCACCTTACCTTCAATCATTGATCCCGCCGCTATATGTAGATGGGCAACGTAAGTTATTTAACCCACTCTGATCTCAGCCGTGCTCACTCTCACGCAGCCTTTCACGCGGGGGAGCGCCACAACTGTCACCAACGTGTGAGTGTTCTTAGGCTGTGACCGTGTTTGTAACGCTGACCGTCACTAGCGTGTCCTCGGTCATGATAACACGTTTGATGTTCAACCTGAGGGATCCTAAAATTCGCATCCGCACGCCGCTTACGAGCAACCGCACCACCACGACAGAGGATTACCCGGCGATCTCCACCGTGAGCCCGTATACGAATGAGTACACGATGAACACGCAGTGGTCGACTGCCTCATGAACCAGAAAATGTACTTGGTGGGTGATCCAGCTACGTCTTCGAGGCACTGAAACAAGCGTCGCCTCAGTGATGTCCTTTGCATTTAGCTGCTGTATTATCATGATTAGATTAACGTTAAATAATCCATTGGGGAACTGGCGCTGGGCGTACATATGTGGCTTCCCTACAGATTTTGGATACAGATAGCGTCCCGATAATTGATAGGTTTAAATTCTCTTCTTGGCGCAACGAACTGACCTACCTTTCCTTCTTGCATGTCTCGCTCCCGGCATTCGACCGTCACTGTGTTCGACTTTGTTGCCTAAGCCTGGATACTTGTTCACAATCAGATTTCTATCAAACCTGGAAACGATTCCTTGTAATGCTCTCGTCCACCGCAGTTTAACCGACGCACGTCCAGTCAAAGAACGGATTCCTCTCATGTGTCAGCGAAATCTATGCATGGAATCAAGGAGATTGTCCGGATTTTGATCGAGTGGTGCTGCTCGATTTCTGTTTACCCGTGATTGTGTTTGACTCACCGCAGCTCCACAACACGAGCAACAACTTCACACATCGAGCGAGAAAAAGCGTCTAGCGCTTAGTCTTGCACAATTGTCACCCGAATCACAACATGACATGCCTCAACCTCGGAATCTGCACCAGCGCAGTTGAAAAAATTGAGGTATAATCAGGTAAATAAGAGGTAAATATAGAGTGGAGCGCGACGACTCGGCAAGGACTCGAGAGCAATCAGAGATAAACAAAAATTGAGCAGCATTCGATCAAAATCCGGACAATCTCCTTGAATCTGCTGTATAACAACCGCAATATGACTCATGCTTGCTTTCGTTCCCTCTGGCAAAACGCCGGATTGCGAATGTGTAAGTTTGCGATACGGGCATCCACACGTGAAGGAGACTTGTCCAAACCGACTATGAGGTTTACAGTTTCTTTCATACCCGTCCTCGTACTTTTGACAAAATCATCGCCCAAGCACCCATTTAGGGTCAATGTAGGATTTCCATTGGAAAAACATTCATAAAGTTACGGGGGATAATGGTTACCGAGATGATATTGGACAGCCATCGTTCAAGTGTGATGGACCCGGGTAAAAAAAGGCTGTGGCGGAGACTGCGCCTATTTAAACGAGTCCCTTCCTGCATTACTATCCGCGGTTCAAAATATGTCCCACAACACCATCGCACTCACATTCACCGAGGGACGCATACAAGAATCGGGCATAGTCGATCCCGCTGGCACGCTGCACTACACAACCAGCACGACCAAGGGGTTCGTGCGTCGGAAAGTCACGACTATCACGGCCACCAGTGGTGTCGTCGGCGCAATCGACTGGCGCGAGAAGACCTTTACGATCAATGGTGTGCAGCGGAGGTGGGACGAGCTCATGGAGAAGATTCCGGGTAGTGGTCAAAGATTCCATGAATCGTGAGTCCAATTAGTCCTCTCATATAATATCTGTTCTCTTCTCAATTGCATGGTGACAGAGCGTACGAATGGACTTGGAGTAGCAAGCAATACCGGCTCGGGTACTATAACGCTCACCAGGAGCTTCTGGTTCGCACTTAATTTCGTTTTGTTGGATAAGCCCATGCTGACCGATTGAGCTCCCGTTGACAGGCGACCTCGACCGTGGGTTCCGTCACGGAGACTGTGCGCTTCGTGCCAGCGGCCCCATCCCGCCCCTTTCATCATGACGGGCGGCACGCCGTGATCTACTTTCCACCACATCTGCAACCTGATGAGGTTGAGGAAATGTTTGTCCTAATGGCCATACTGTACACGGATGTGCATCGCCAAGATGTGCGTCGATTTAATCGTAATTGCTTATTCTGTTTAACGGGACTGATCATCGCAGATGGATGCAGCTGCAGCTGCTGCGGGTGGGGGGTCGTGATTATTCTAGGACTTCATTTCACCCGACCATAGTTTCGATTTTAAAGCTATTGCATTGAACTCCTCCGAACCGTGTGCGATTCGGTGTGGAAGGATTCAGTCTTTGGCACCGTTCCACCGCGCGTCAAATAAGTTCCTCACAAGTGAGTCAGATGCAAAGTTATGATTCCCTGAAATACGAAAGACCATGCTTTTACATTCAGACGATTGCGAATAGCGCTCCGGCCGGATGAAAGCCTCCAGAATTAAAACTCTGCCGCGCGCCATTCGGTTGCCTCCCAGCATCAATTCCAACATTATGAACAAATTTATTGAGGGCGCTCGTGAGATCGCCGGGCACCGCTGTCCCCGTTAATCAGGGTCTTATGCAGCGCTCGAGCAGGTTACTCCACCTTGAGACAGTCCGTAATTGCATACTGACTATTTATTCGTAGTGACCAAACTTCAACTGCCTCAGAACTTGATGTACTTGATGGGTTCCAGGTGTTCTGCGCCGACTCGGACTGTGTGTCGCGCACCAACTTCTCCGTCGGCATCGAGTTGACTTTCACAAATCTGGGAACCAAGATCGAAGACGCTCATATCAATATCACTGTCCAGGAGTTCCAGCACGATATTCAGCTTGAATTCTCCCTCAGCCGCTCGTTGGTGCTGCACCAATCGATGGACGTCATTAAGCCCTCTCTGCCCGACCTGGGACTCAGTGTGAGTGCCTTGCATCTGAATCCATTTTATTATCTGAACGGTCGAAAGTTCCGGCGATTGGGAGCGTTGGGTTCTTCTATGGGAGTACCGTCAACGACATGGATATCACGAGCGGGTTGAACTTCTCGATCGGCACGCAGACAAGTGTTAGCTGCTTTCTATAACAAACGAGGTACGAGTTTAATTGTTATAGCGTCTGTTTATAAGAGACTAGCTGCTTTCCATAATTTAATTTTTCTGCGCACTGATTTGCTGAGTAGATACCGGCCAGAGCCCAGGCGTCCTTCATGAAGGGGGACGAGGGCAGGTCCTCCGCTACCAGCTGGCAGGTTTTTAGTTCTTTCTTTGGACCGACTGGCTTGTTAACCCGATTTGTAGGGATGGTGCTTCCCTCGGCCTGATCTAGTCTCTAAATAGACGCTATATTATCAACTCGTACCTCGTTTGTTATAGTCAGCCTTTGCACTTCGAAGCTGACCAGCCTTGCAACAGGTGATGGGGCCGGATTCACTGGGCCTACGGTGCGAGCGGAGGTCCATCTATTGTCTATTGAAGACTCTGCTAATTTTCCGACTGCTAGGTATGCTCAGCCAATTTCACATGTGATCTTTTCATTCATACTCCTTACCGAGCAAGACCGCTTCTTCTCAAGCGAAGGCGAACTCCGTGGCCAAATCTCTGGCAGAAAACTGTACTTCGAGTCGTACGTGGCTGCAATTGTAAAAATAAAGCAAGGTGACGATCAACTAGTGCAACCGACACCCGGGAACTGAACGACGCCGTTCAGGTCGCACGTCTCAATGATAACGCCTTGTTCGACCAAAATACTTCCATCAACAGCACGAAATGGGTGCGGATCTTTGTCTGTTGCATCAATATTAATATTACTGACTGTTCAATTTGATTGTTTACAAGACGCCACAGAACCGGCGCGCGGCATGTCCTGGCAAGTCTTTCTGGAAGAAAGATCAGTATAATAGGTGTTTTCAACATCGCTCAAGTAATGGATTTCTGTCCTTCGCTCACCCATGCGTGAGAGGTGGCCAAGAAAAATAGGCGGCTATTCGGAGAGCATATTTGCGTTGGTTACGATCAGCTTCCAGGTTGGGTCATAACGGGAAACTTCTAAGCTACCGAGCAGTATCTCACTACTACGTCCGTTAGTTTTCCTTAGCGTTCAGGGTCCAACGCATACTGCTGCGTAGGCAGAGCACTTCGTCGGACAAGTGTTAAGTCTTCCAGTTGACTTATTCTAGCCGCTCACTTATAACAAACCGAGGTACGAGGTTAAATTGTTATAGCATCTGTTTATAAGAGACTACCGCTCACTTACCCTATCGTAGTTGTGTGTCGTCTCTTTATATTTTGCGTACTGTATCTGGATTATTACGCGTAGACGCATGGGACGTGGCGAATGATATGTTATTCAAGCACGAGCTTGATTAAATTGGTGTCATTTGGAAACAGAGACAGATGTTTACGTCCCAGCAAGCCCCTCAATTTGGTCCCTAGTTTCTTTTTTCTCTCGAATTTTATGAAGTCGTTAATTTCGTACACAGAAAATTCAACTCACAAGGTCAAACCCTTGGTGTATAAAAAAGCACTCAGACAAAAGTGTAAAAATTGGTGCGAATTGCTAACCGTACAAAGCTTGAACCGGTATGTATATAAGTAGGACTGATATTGACAGACTCGGCGAATGCCAATAAGATATTTCGCCTTGCCGTCTCGATCCAATCTAGCGATGGGCCGCCAGAAGCAACAGTTGCAGCGCAAGAGTACGTGGCGTTGACCACAGCCGGAAGGGCATTCACTATAAAGAGTGCGACGGCGCTACAGTAGGCAACAATGGATCAGAACTCAACCCTCCTTTATGAATCGAACTAAAGACTTACCAAATTCACAAAGATCTGCGCACCCAGCCCCCCCCATCCCACGCAGTCCCTCGCCCGCCTCACGCGAAGTACTCCATGCGGCCGGCGTTCGCGTCTCTTGCAGGAGCGGGGGCAACCTGAGACAGGTCGATCTCGACGACGCTACTGCGCTTCCGGCGGGGCAGATTCCCCGCCGTAGGCCCGAGGTGGCCTTTCGCGGGCATATGGGGGGAACGCGGGGGTGAAAGAGATGAAGAGGGTGAAGCCGCAGCGCTCGCGGAGGGTGCGGGTGCGGCGCGACGTGGAAGTGGATGCGGAAGGGGAAATCGAGGGGGTGGACTCGGAGAACATCACGCTCAAGATTTGGGTGACGGCGGACATGGTGAGATGGATGGATCTGGGGGAGGGTCGTTAGTTAGCGTGACGACGGAAAGTAGGGAAGAAAAGAATGTACTTTGATTTGGATGAGAAGTTGGTAGTTGAGTTGAAGTGAGCAGGCAGGTCAGTGTTGTCTGTTTGGGGAAAGTCGAAGGGAGGGCAATTTATATACGAGAGAATAGGGGCTGAGACATGTCTGAATTTCTTCTTCCGCGGATCCAGACTGTTCTAGGCCGTAGGCGATGCGGGCGGCTTGTCTGAGACATTTTAGGGGAGAGGGGTTCTGGCTCTCAGATCCGTTTGTATTATAGACCTAGAAAGGAGGCCGTGAGTGAAGATGAATTCTATGTGCGTGCGACGCAGCGAAAGCGGATTCAGATCTCGTTCGGAACAAAGTCTAGCGTATTGCATAAGATATGTACCGTGAACTATAGGATAAAATGAAACATTGGTGTTGTAAGGTGGTATTGTATGTAAGGACCTGGAGGACTTGAGCTGTGCATGTAAAGTAGAATTATGAATAGGGTATTGGCATAAGTATCGAGGGCGAATGCGGAACGATGGCAATGCGCAGAGTTAATTAATTCTTCATGTGACGAGGAGCGCCGTAAGACCCGCTCATCTTGAAGGTCCCGTCCGCCGGGTAGCGGACAGTGACGTTCCCGACTAGTTCGAGAGAGTCATATCTAGGCAACGGCGCGTGATGAGCACTCGGGACTGATGTAGATGGCACGAAACACACCTAACGGACACGTCGATAGATCCCATGAAAGCCTCAAACTCGGGGACCGTGTACTTCTGCATCTTCCACTTCGGCGGGGCGCTGAGATTGAGAAGGGAGCCGAACACGGCGGGGTCGGTGCACACGCCATCGTACGACCATTTAGCGCCTCCGTTTTTGCACGATGGTTTCCACTGAGACGGATGAGCAAGAAAGACGCGTCGGAAAAGCGGAATTATTTGCGCACAGTCATTTGCTTCTTAATGCCGGAAACACACGCGCTCCGGAGCTTTTCAGCGGCGCTGCTGATCTCTTCTGGACTCTTTTCCTTGGGCTTCGTGGCAGAGACTTCTCCTTCCAACCACCGCGCGTATTCGGCCAGGGCACGCGCCTCAGACGCGCTCATCGTGACCTCGTCATCTTCGAGGATGGAGTCGATGAGCTCTTTGGCTTCGGTATGGTCAGGAACGTTCTTGGACTTCTTGGAACGAGAGCCACCGACGGCGCCGGAGGATTTGCGCTTGGTAGCAGTAGTGGAGGACATGGAGGGGAAGACAAAGAGGATTTGCACGTTATTGTAGTGACCGTCACGTTAAATATAGATTGATGGGCGGGTGCTCTGTGACTTGCGCGTCACCTTATCCAAGTTTCCCGCGGTTCTGTCCCTTGTTCTTCGTTCAAGTCAAGAGATCTGCTTCCCGACGGGACTCGGTTCGTTGTACTCACATTCAAGATCAATTCCATCTCGTTGTATGGGCTTGAACCACGAATTGATATCGGGACTCGTGAGCCATCATCACAAAAAATCAGACCATGTCCAGAAAAAAAGTTAGGTGGTGTGTTTTCATGATAATGGCAAACTCGAAGCGAACTGCTTTCTCTCTCACCACGTTCTCCGTCTAATGTCTTTAAACTCGGCCCACCCCTCTGGTCCATACGACCTGCCAATCGATTTGTCGACGCTCTCTTGGCTCGAGCAGCACTGGGTCGCTTGGTACATCTACATCGACAACCCGGTGCTTGCGACAGGCATGATGACTTTCCTGCTGTACGAGGCGAGTCGAACGTCTCAGGCCACGAAAACATGCGCATTGAACTAGCGGTAGATTATTCACTTCGGTCGCTGCATCCTCTGGATCATAATCGACGCCATCCCATATTTTCGTCGGTGGAAGCTACAGCCAAATAAGATCCCCACACCGCAGGAACAGTGGGAATGCACCAAGCTCGTTCTATTCTCGCACTTTACAATGGAGCCTCCTGTGGTTGGTTCTCTTCGGGTCTCTGCACTCGGCTTTACTCGCCAACCTAATTTTCGATCCCAGATCTGGCTCTTCCACCCAATGGCAGAAGCTTTCGGCATGCAAACCTACCAAGTCCCTCTCCCCTCCTTTCAAACCATGCCCCCCCCAAATTGTGCTCTTCTTCATCTTTGAAGACATATTCCACCACTTTGCGTATCAGGCCCTGCACTACGGCCCCCTCTACTGGCACATACACAAGATCCACCACAGGTACTCGGCGCCTTTCGGACTCGCAGCAGAATATGCGCACCCTGCAGAAGTTGCGATCCTTGGGACAGGCACTATCGCTGGGCCGATCCTGTACTGCTACGCTACGGCGAACCTCCACGTTCTCACCGTCTACATCTGGATGGCTCTCTGCCTCTTCCAGGCCACCGACGCTCATAGCGGTTATGGCGAGTTGATTCCCTTATCTTCCCGCAATGATCTAATTCACTCATCTACACCTTGTCGTAGACTTCCCCTGGTCCCATTCTGGTCCAGCGCAGACCACCACGACTTCCACCACATGGCCTTCACGAACAAATTCAGTACGTCGTTCCGGTGGTGCGACCGTTTCTTCGGCACGGATGACAAGTATCGCGCATACTACAAGCGCGTGAAGGAGATGAGGTCTAAGGGTGCGACGAAGGAGGCGTGCGAGTCGATGGAGCGGAAGTTGATGGCGGAGGTCGAGGCGGAGGGGGGTTAGGGCCGAGGCCAAGGTGGAGAGGGGGAGAGGGCGCCAGGAGAATTGAAGATTCTGTGTTGATATCTCGGATTTTTCGGCCGCCCACCTCTTGGATTCCACATCAAAGTAGCAGTGCCCATGGTGATTCCCGCGCAGATAGAAATCTGACGGTTTTGTACATGTAAATGCTGACTTTGTGCTCCAAAAATGCACCGGAAATCCGACCTCTTCACTCTTTGCACGTTATTGTTGTGCCCGTACGTTATGGGCACGGTCCTATATCTGCTTTCTCACCACTTGCTGCTCAGATTGTCAATGTCGCCGCACAACTTGAATCCACGCGGCAATATGCCTCAAGGAACGCTGGTGGTCAGGTATGCCCGAGTTATAAGACTCAAGGCGGATTCTGAGCAGGCAATCAACAAGATACATACATTTCTACATTTTGTTAAAGTACAGAAATTCAACAACATTCAAACCATTCTAGTAGGCGCAAACATTATCTCCGAGTCCTTGTCATGCGAAAGCCGGACAACTTCTTGGCGGTCACCCACCGGGGTTGAAGAATTCTGGTCGTCATTGGCCTGAGGATGAGTAAAATGTATTGGAACTGTAACTGCGTCCGCCGAGGCGACATCTTGGCGAGACAGGGACGTTCGGGATGCTCGAATGATGATTAAGTTGAATGTGATTCCGACGCTCTGGATCTCCTACAATGCAAAGGATGAATAAGAGACATCAACAAGACGTGCATATGATGGTATGCTCACCAGGTGAGAGGCGGGATAATGCAAGGTGCTCTGCAGCGTGTAGGTGACAAGCGTGAAGATTGAAAGGACTGTATAAATCATGCCAGATTCAATGATGTTTTGCATGGCGTGGCTGAGTACGGTCCGAGGTCGGTTTTGAGAGAGGGTGTCGATGCCGAATTTTCTGTTGTCTTTTTCCACCATCCAAATGCGCCCGACGATCAACGCTACATAACATCAAGTTGATTTCCGGGCTGATTGGTGCGAGGAAATTTCAGGAAGGCCACATACATGTCGCCATAACATTGATGCAGATTGTCATTGACCAGAATGCTTGCCCCCATGGTTGGACCGTGCTGGAAATAACCAGCCCTTGAGAGGCCTGTCCCAAAAGATCCAGCAGACGGATGGCACAGGCTATGTTCGCCAGCCATACGAGCAGAGGTAAGGCGATTACGACCCAGTTTTTATTCCATAAGAACCAGCAACGGTAAATCTGAACAAAAAAACTTCAACAAAAAGAAGCAACAAGTCTACCAATACGCACGTACTAGGATACTATCCCCAACGAGTGATTGAAAAGGAACGGTGAATGACTGCTCAACGAAATTCAACGGAGGTCAGAAATAGCGTTCAAAAGCGAACCTTGACAATTGTCTGCCAGCCGGAGCCATTCATAAAAACGTGTTCCGCCCCACCAGGGCCTGTGTACAGCACGAAGGCTTGCACAATGGCGATCGTGGACACGACCAGCTGACAATCGCGTAGATAACATCTGCTGTGGACTTTTCAAGCTACTCACGTTGAGAGTCGCATTCACAAATATCACGATGGAGACAATGACTATTGTCCAATTGATCGCTGACCGGCGTTTCAGTTTCCCTGACTCCATGGTGAGCAGAAGTCGTGCAGCGATTCCCAGTGTGACCTAGATATAAACAACCGCTCAGTTACTAGTCGAGTGTCTACCTTAAGGAGACAAAGTCCGACCGACCAGATAAACGCCGAATAAGATGCAGCCCAGCGTCTGCGCAATTAGTTCGGCTGCAGGAAGAGAGAGGCTGGACATCCAAATAGCAGGCAGAGGCTTGTCGGCGTTCACCGTTTTCAGAAAGTACCACGAAAGAAAACGCACGAGACCAAGGCCCAGCGCATCCTGTTTGGGTTTTAAAGGACGATAAGAATCGTTCTGCCAATCTTTCTATTCATGAGCTAGTCCACCAGGAGTGCGCCATGGGAGAATCAGGGCACTGCATGCCGCTGTGATTTATTACACAATGCACAACATCACTCTTGATCTCACTCTCTACGTCCCTATGTTGGCTTTAGGTTTCAATATGCATTCTACGTTTCTAGTACCTTCAGGCTACTAGTACAGCGACCCCCGCTAACTACGGGAGCTGCGACTTGGCGGCAGCGGAGTCCCCCTGGATCGCGTACGTGAGCTTGAATCACTGTTGTCACGCTGACTCCAAGTTGTGGCGCATGACATCCGCTGTGAAGCCTGAAGAGCGCCTATCGCTATCAAAAGTCAATCACGCTGTACTTCTTCGTTAACGATCTAGTGGCGTCTACTCAGTCTCCCATTGACAAAACAGGACGATTGCTGTTACACTTCACGCCCCTCTCGCTGATTTATTTCTCCTCGACACATGGACCTGGTTTCATACATTCTCTTTCATGGATCGCAGAAGCTTACAACTGTTTCTGGGCAATTTTCCAAGGCCTCGCGGATGCTGTCACTATTAAAATCCACTCCAATCTGCCAGTCAGGCCGATGTTCTCGGTACTGTAGTAATCCGACCAAGTGTTCAGGGGGTGATGGCCACCCGTGGATTGAACACTTTTGGTATCGGTGACGGTGACATGGCGATTTGTTGGCCCAAAAAAACGCCCCCAAACCGGAAAATTTCCATCGGCATTCATTGAACTGCCATATATAGTAATTTTTCGTGATTGCCGAGGAATCACTGACCACTGTTGACGGGTGACACCCAGTGAACACTCGGTCGGATTACTACAGTAATGTCCGAAAGTCTCTGGATGGTTCGCTTCCTCCCCGCAGTCCTCAGGATTGTCCATTCCTTGGTCTTTGGGGCACAAATGGAATACGGAATCTTCTTGCTCCTCGAATCTTCTGCCAAACCAACAGATCTGATTCTCTGACGTCGACGGTGGCAGATTGCAGAAGCTCCCCAGTGTATTGCAGGATCTTTGCGAGGTCACAGTCTGACGTTTTTCTGCGCCTGATCTTTGATTGATCATGTTCATTTGCTCTGTGTTAGCTGTCATGCTACGCCGGGCGAATGATACGTTCCTGCGCGTCACAAATCCTCATTCGACGATAAATACAACACCCTCCGCAGGGCAAGGATGGCGCCTAATGATCCCACACTGAAAGTCCTAAATATATCTAGCTCTTCTTCCTCGTCCCAGGATTTAGCCTCTTCAGTCATCATGTCTACCAGCAATCATGACGAGAAACTTGGGTCGGACTACAGCGTTGAGGCCACTCTGCTGATAACATCGATACCGGCGCCCAGCTGCTGGACTGCAAAAACGAGCAACTGGATCGAGCGGAAGCCGAAAGAATCAAGTACGTGTTTTCTTGGAGTTTCGGTCATGGGATAAATAACAATGCGCAGGAGAAATTTTGTGCAGTGAGCATGCTTCACTTTGTTTGTTTGCTTTGTTTTCGACTTTTTGCCTTCCTCAGCGCTGTATTGGCATGAATCAGTCCCTGCACTGTTGTTATCTTATTCGTAATTTTCTGTGTGAAGGATCCAATTCATGGACAACTTATGGAACGAATATCATTGTCAAATCTTATCAGGCCACCCTTGGAATCGCGGCATCATGCAAGTGTGTCTGGCCTATCATGCCGCCCGCAAGGACTTGTGCAGTTTTTTCATCACCCGCATTGTGCTTGGGACGTGCGAAGGGTCGGTAATACCGTTCAAATCTCTGTGCTTCACGCAACTCTAATATAACCGGAACACATGTACCCATGGTGTATAGTACAGCAACTCCCAGAAGATTATTTGTCTGGAAATTGAAAATGGACTTACACTAACTTTTGCAACAAAAAGGCAAAAGCACTATCTTCTCTCCTTCCATTGCTGCGAAACTTCGAGTTGAAATCATTTTTTTGATTCAGATGGTGATTTTGCCCCCATTTCATTTTATTCATGAAGGGACCGATGAGGTCTTTCTTCCCCTGACATTTTGTGTGTCTTTTTCAACATACCTAGTGCTAATTATCAGGTACTAGGATCCCCAGAATTACTCTCGAAACAGTGGCCAGGGGGAAAATAGCATCAATTTCCCATGAATTTCGAAATTTAATTATGTACTCGCTACGAGGTGTCTCAAGCCGTACGTTCCTCATTGGGACCACCGCAGTTAACACGCTCCTCCTCCTCCTCCTCAGGTTCAAATTTTGTAATCTATGTCAAATAGGCCTTAAATTGATAATCTTGCCTCAATAATATGAGAAATTTTGGTTTGGATCCTGCTAACACTAGGGGAGTTCACGCTAGGGATTATTTTCTCATTTTGGAATAAAAATATTCATCTGATGGGACAAATACTTTCTTTGTTTTGGGGATAAATCTGTGATCACCCCCTCCATGAACCACTGAATATTTTTATTATCTCCACGCACCTCTGACTTGATGTTGGCAGATTTCAGCTGCTTGATGCCGCATTTGTCATTGGAGGTGTCGATCTGCTTGTCGCCCTCTGCATCGAGCTTGAAAGTCTTGGGTTTATTTTTTGAACCCCTGGGTCGTCCCCAAGGTCATTTTTCAGGCTGAGAGGCGGCAGCCTTCTTCAGTTCTGCCAAGCGAGCCTAGAGTTGGTTGATACTCTCATCCTCGGGAGCTTTGGGCTTCCTTCCTATGGACGGCAATAGGAAGTGGTCACGAACAGCTTACACAAGCACTCAGAAATATTCACAAAATATAAATATTCCACAAACGAGATTAAATCTCATTTGGGGAATATTTTTATTTTGGAAAAATATTTGTCCCATCAGACAATTATTTTTATTCCCAAATGATAAAATAATCCCTAGCGTGAACTCCCCTACTGAATTTTCGGTTACTTCTGTGGATGATGAACATCACGGCGGGTTTTCCTCTCGCTACGGTGATGTTTTGCAGATGGAGCAGATCTTCGAGTACCAGGTTATAATGTCTCAATCAAATCATCCCATGAATTACCTGCTGGGCTCTAGATCGTATCTGGATAACTTTATGTTCATGCAGACAAGGGCTCCCTCACAAGAATGTTTGAGGCATTCTTGATGTATAAATTGTTGCCTGCAGCGCGGTTTTCTGTCCTGAGATGAGTAGGCTTTTTGTTCAACGCTGCTATGCGCTGCCAAAGCAGTGATATCCAGGGTTCATCTGCAAACTCGTGATCAACTCGCTTCCTCAGAAAAATACGAAACCTACTTAAATACTCACGTCCAGTCTGAGAATTGACACCTTCCTGCATGTGCTTCTGATGCGCCAGAAACACATTGATGACAGCAATTTTCATGTCCGCAGTGACCCTGCCAGGCAAAGACCTTGCCTTTGCACGGCTTAAGACCTTTCTGTTGAAGATGGTTTTCAGGGCCAAGAAGAGGGTTGTGGGGTATCCCTCCCACATATGGTCCTAATTGGTCGATAGCTCCGCAAGTGACAACAGGTCAAGGATGCTTGGCTCATGCTGATGACAGGAGCTGCTGTATTGCAGCCTGAAAGTTATCATGTGGAGGACGTCATAATGCTGAGTGCCAACCCACTCGCGCATGCTCTCCCCAACAGTGGCAATGGAGAATGTAGATTGCTCCCCAAGCGGCCTGTATACGGGTTGCACACCATTGACCTGAATGGTTGCGGGGCCATCAAATCCTTTGAGTTTTAGCTGTACGGGGAACTGGTGGAGAGTTGGGTGCATCAGATGGATGACCAGAAATGGGTAGGGTGTTGGCCCACAGGTACCACAGTAGGCGACAGACCAGATAAACAACTCTGCCATCTTGGGTGCTTCTTTGATGGAGGTGAAGAAAATGTCTGTGTAGTCCTCAAGAGACCTGCATATTTTGCTGAGAGGGAAGATAATCCATAGGTCCGGGTCATACTCCCAGCATCAGTGGCCAAAGAATGGAAGACACATTCCATGGAAGGAAGGGTGATGAGGGACAGGTCAAATTATGAGGAGTCAGTCAACTCCTTGGGTCAGAAGATCTCACATGTTTCAGCTCCTAAGTTTGGAGCCCAGCGCTTAGTACAAATGCAAAAATGACCGTACTGGAAGCCTTGAAAAACATGATTTCATCCAGCGCTCTTGAAAAAGTTTTACAGGAGTTCCTGAAAATAATGACAATTGTCAGATTTTTTTTGTGCTTTCCAAAAAGGAAAATCCCTTTCCCTGCATTCTTTTGCCCAATTTGGTCCGCGCTTTTGGAGAGGGGGAATTTTCTTTTTGGGAAGACAAAAAAATTTTGATCATTGTCATAATTTTCAGGATCTCCTGTAAGTTTTTCAGATACAGTGTCAAAACCCAGATCCAAAAAATGCCCGGATCTGAAAAAAAAATTTTGAGCTGGAACCTCTGGGATTTCCAGCTTGATTATTTTTTGTGGAATAGCAACAAGGTCAGTAAGTAATTTTATGCAAAAAAAAAAAATCAGCATGGGGTCAGTTGGGAGTACACAAAAAATCAAACAATTGCCAAAATTAGCTAAATTTCAGTGTTGACAGCCGAGAAATATATATTATGAAGACTGTAGTAGCCTAATCACATCTATGACATTTTACAGAACGAGTATTGTGTTGTGGGGTACTTTCTGGATGTTCCTGACAATGCTCGGGTGGGGTGGGCAACCGGAAGGTCCCACCAGCAGCATGCATGGCTTCTTTGGTGTTTTCATAAGTGGATTCAAGTTGTCCAGCCCATTGGGCTCTCTGGATGTTTGTCCCATGAGAACAGTCCAGAGGGTTGCCTGTGGAGGCATTTGCAAGAGCATGGCTACAATAAAGTGAGTGAAATGATTCCTGTGATCTCACATCACCGAGATTTTCAAGTCCGGGTCAAACCCGAAAACCGGCCAAATAAGTGATGGTGCTACACAACACAACAATGGCCCCAAAAAATCTGAAAATATTTGTGCATACATCTGAAGGTATTTAATTCATCATAGTGTATTTGCATTTACCAAATTCACTCTGGTGCTTCTATAATACTGGGTCAATTTTTTTTTTCAGATCCAGGTTTTAACACTGTATATTTTCAGTGAAAATTTATTGCGAAATGCAAAACATTTTTCACAAATATATTCACCAAAAAACTTGAAATGCTTAACCAGTGGTTGACTTCCCATAAGGATAGATATTAACCAGTGAATATCTAAGGGGTGCCAGCAATGCCGGCATATGGATTTTAGTCTTAAAATCTAGTTGATGTGGCTCCCATAAGACTATACCAGAGTAAATTTGAAATATTCTGTTGCATGCCACATCAATGCACAGCAACGTGTTGTGTCATGATCCAAGAGCAACCAACAATGAGTCCCTCACTTTTGTGGATGTTGATGCGTGGGTCAACATAGCAAGCCCACGGCTTGACTTGGGTCAACACAGGAGTCACGCCTCCAGTGCGATTACAAACCATCGGGGTACCAGTGAAGAGACCAACCAGTGAAAATCTGATGCATCCAGGCCGAAGATTGGATGTATCAGGTTGCCCAGAACACGGAAAGATTGGACGCATCCAGTCACAGAGTAGTTGCTCATGACTGCTCACGTGGAGTGATATCCGCACGGCGAAGAGTCTGAATCCATCTATTCTGCCTGATATGCAACTGAAAAAATCTGTCCAGGTGGTAGGGACCTCCTGGACAGATCATTTCACTTTTAAGGTTTGAAAGAGGGTCTAGACATGAAATCCTCAGATCCGAGCCTGATGGGATCCTGACAGGCGCCTCGGAATTGCTGCTGAAAATGCAGATATATTCTGAAAAAATTATCTATTCTTATGGGAAGTCAACCAGTGCTACCCTTTTTGCACTTAAAGGAAAAATAAAACCCGGGCAAAAAATGAAGAGAATGGCAAAAGAGAGGTAGAGATGATCTTCCTGAAGTAACTAAACCAATACCTTGCCCTGAGTTTATCTATGGTTTGCCATGGAAACACGGCCACACAGGAGTTGGGGAGGAAGAACTGACAAATAAAATGTGATATCTGCTAATTTCAGTGATTGCTGAGGGTAGAGGAAAATCTGCCGTGTGGTTGGCAGGCTCTTTCAGGGTGAGATTCTTTAGCTCCTCTTGTCTAAGCTCTTGCATACGCAAAACCCCACCGTGGGCACTTCAGATTCTTCTAAATTTGGAAGCGGCACTGACCTGGCTCGCGCTTTGGCCGAATTTCGTCCATGCCTTCTGATCCGTGACCCAAACTTGACGCGTATCTGATGCCCTGTTGGATAACAAAGTCTCCGTTGATCACTGGATCCTACGTACACCACATGGCCATAGTGGTCCGTTACCATGGGTTCATGATATTTTGCAATAGCTGCACCTTGCTATATCGGCTACTTGCTTCTCCCAAAATGCAATTACTTGCAGCGGAGGTTCTGAGAATTTCTGGGAGGTTAAATAAGATCATGTCACAGAGTAATATGTGAGATCTCCCACCTGAAGCCAGGCCAGCACAGCATCCAGCCTCGATGGGTAAAGAAACGCGTGGTGGGCCCGTGCATGAGATTGTGCATCTGTGATCATCTGATTACAAAGATCCGCCAGGTTCAGGACGGCTAGTTCGCTTAGTATTGTTCAATTCATCCGACATTTATCAAGTAATTTCAGCCAGTTCCTGTAGTGACGTCAAGACCGAGACCTCAAGAAAAAAGCGACTTACGGATACAACCAGAAGTCGCTCCCACTGAGAACTTGTTTCGCATGCTGAAGCCAAAGCAACACCATTTCCTCTGCAATACTTTGGGGATCCAAATAAAGTTCTGCTGCTCTGCTGGGATCGGTCAAAAAATCGACGGGAGTGTCGCCGGCGAGACAGGGAAATGTCATGTGTTCGCAGAATTCCAGAAGAGGTTTACATATGCACGTAAATACCTCGAAGTTGAATTGCGGGGCAACGAGCCGCAGGATATATTCCATGGGGTGGTTTCCAAGGACCTGGGTTCTCAAGAGAAAGAGGAGCTCAGGATATCGGGTCAATATGTCTGCGTATATTGAGTCAAACTTGAACGTTGGAGAGTTCGCATATTTGCTTGCCCCCAGATGCCAAGCAAGCGTGGCAATGAATCGATGGTCTTCCCAGAGTCGAATTAAATCCGACGGGTACAATGAGCCCTTCTGACGGGGGAAGATGAGTGAAATCAAACATAAGACGCGAATGAAATTACCTCAGGCCTGCCGTAGAAGCCGGATGAGGGAATCAGACGGTGCGTGGTTTCGCAAAAGATCCGGTAACGATCCGACGACCTCGCTGCAGAAAAAATCAAATCAGTGGTTCACGAATGATAGAGCTCGGTACCTGTACAGGGCCCAGTCTGCATCTGTCACGGGCGGTGCGGAGAGTAACTGGATCAGGGAGCGTAGATAGCTTGACTCTAGCCACTCTGTCGAGACGCACCACTGGCCTGATCGTCTTGCATCACCTAGATAGTCAGGGAAGGAAGCGTGCAAAACACTAACTGTCTGCCGCGGACCATATGTCCGAAATGATGGAACGAAGCACAATGAGTGCAGGCCACGCAATATAAGACGAGCGGTCCCTTTTCGGAGTACAAAAAGTCGGTCGATTCCCTCGGGATCCAGGCCTGGACCACGTGGGAGCGTCTTTTGCCAAATAGAATGTAGGATCCGGAGCGTCTGGGGTTCGTGCGGCACGCCTGAGAGAATCTCAGTATACAGGTCGTCGAGCGGAGCAGTACTCTGTGGATCCAGCTTCAAAATACGTTCAAGTTGGTCCACTGGATGTCGATATGGGTCCTCCACGAAGCGGATGGCGGTAGTTGCGTAAATGAAAATCCCAGAGAATTTATTAACCAAGTGATCAAGTGCGTCCGGACTGGGCCACACGATTCCCAGTTCGATTCCTCTGGTCCTGTACTCTGCACAAATCCTAGAAAACTCGTCCCGAAGATAGATCCTGATGTCCTCGAAAGATGCAGGATCGGCAGAGAGTGAGGATTGACGGCACATCCCCAACGTGTCAGGCGACTCGAGAATTTCCCGTAGGTGTGGCTCGGGGCGACTGCTGATAAGGATGTGTATGGGAAGGCGATGTTCGTGAACTGCTCCGATGAACAATTGAAGGATTTGTTGTTGAACCTTTTGATCCGCACATTCATCGAGCCCGTCGAGTATAATAATGGGCACGGATTGAAGTGCCGAGACCTTTGTGAACGGTTCCACAAGTAGGTGTTGGAACTGCGCAGCCATCGTACGTCCCACTAGCAGTACATCGTCGTCCATGGCCTGCTGAAGAGAAGGTAAAAAGCTGGGTACAGACTTCGCCAGCTGGTACGCAATGGTCGGGAATAGCCCATCCCAGGTACCGCGTTTAGAATTGCGCCGTTTGAAAAAGAACGAAGCCCCCAACCAGCCTAGGGCTTGGCATTCCCCAGCGAACATTTGAGCAATGGCCGACTTTCCCGCGCCCGCCGAGCCGTGAAGCCAAAACAGTGGGCTCTCGGTGCTCCCATCCAGAGCCCAAGACTTCAGTGAATGCAAAATGCGAGTCCGCGTGCCTGGGTGGCACGCTGGCTCAGGGAATCGTTCGCCCGAGTCATGCAAGGCCTCCGTGAGGACGTATCGACTTAGCAGGTTAATACCTGATAGGAGAGCATGAAATTGGGATGAGATATGAGGCGTGTGCGGCGCACCTGATTCACCGTACGAAGTCACATTGAGCTGGGTCATGTTGCCACCGACACTGTTGAAGGTGTGGTTCGATATGTTTTCGCGACTGCCGCTCGAAAAAGGCGCACTGCTAGGCACCCTCGCCTTCGTACGTTTCGGAGCCTCGAAGGTCTCAACGGAGTGGTTTCCGTGATCGCCCAAATATGTTTGGATGTGATGGTACGGCACGACCGCTCGGACTGTGTTGGTCGGTGTAGGTATGTCGTGGGACAAGTGATAGCTGCTATTGGAGTCTGATAGCTCCTGCTCATCATACTGCTGCCGTCGGTCTGTAGCTGGACGGTGTTAAGACTCGGCGACATGAAAAATGGACCTGAGGCACCATATGGCCGAGCCCTCTCATTCTTCGACGCTCTCTGTAATCTGATTGGGCCAACGTGATGACCGGTCGACGTAGCCACTGGAAGTGAGGATACCGGGCTCGGACCTTCTAGAGCTCGTTGGGCTGCTAATCCCCCTATGGCAACGTAGAGTGAGTTGCTCTGTCGTGCAGCGAGTTGCTCGCTGATCCGGGACTGCTGCGCCCGGCAGGTTGATCTGGGACCCCGTGGACCACTTATCTTCTATCTATACCCCTATGACAATGGCTAAGGCTCCTCGGCTGCCGGCTGTTGGTCCAGCTCGGAACCAGGATATCATGATTAATTTCCCTGGGTCATCTATTTCGTGGAAATGCAAGTAGTCCGCCATCGGCTGAACAATCTGAGAATCTCGGATCTGAAGATTGACCAATGATAGTACATTCTTGCAAAATGCTGGCTAAACAAAACCGCGACTCGTCAATGCCAACAGTATCCACGGGACACAAGGTGACTGCAGCGATGTATGTATTCAATCCTCCGGGCAACACAGAAATCACAGAATGTTCCCTGGGGACATCTTATGACTCGGGTGGATCTCCGAGTCGCACATGTATTTGTTCAATAAATAGTATTGCCGAGACCACGAGTAGGTCCGGTTTTTTTCCAAAGAAATCTGAATGACCCCAGGTCTTAATTAGGTTAGGGTGGTATTCAGAACCTCAAACTGGACCTAGGTTGTTTTGGGTTCAGAACAAATTCAAACCTCAACCATTTCCGGTGGAATCTTGGGGAAAAAAAAATACTCCCGTGATTAAGGTGTGTTATTCTTTCAGCCAAGAACACTATTTGAACGTCCGACCCAGCATGGATGTCCTCGTAGCAAATATCAGACTTTTGCTGTTGTTCTTATAGCGCCACAATTAGTATGTTTGAATTCAAGCGCAACGGTTGGAAATTTCTAAATTTACCCCTCCAAAATATATCACCAGTCCGACTAGGTTCAGCTTCAAATCGGTTCCGGATCCGAGCATTAGCTCCTGTGTCCTGATTTTCAGGAAATATCAATATATCAAGGTTCTTTTACTATACGATGAATAATTTTAGTGTAAGTAACACAACATATTCTTGGTGCAACATACGAGATGCGTGTGGCCTAAACTTACCAGGTTCAATGACCATTTAGGCATCTTAAGGATTTCTAGCTCTGAGGAAGTAGGGGACAGCTAAGCAGACATCACATCAAGAATCCCCACATAAGGTACCAAGGCGCCATCAGGCGGCGAAGCTTACTGTTTGTAGTCATTCGGGATCTCGGGTATGTTCAACTTCGACATCTAAGACTTTCCTCACTGAGTACAGTATACTGCGTGCAGAGTACATATAAAATTCTTGACGATGCAGGGCTTCACGGAAATCTGTTCACTCCCTCAATATCGATATCCCACCAGTTTGACTGAAGTCGAGTCGGTACACCCAAGATCAAAACAATCACGGTCTGTTTGTGATATCTTCGAATCTCGGAATATTTCATTATGCTCTACAAGTCAGACGGTTGTGTCAGGACCTCCTACCGAGAAAATCAAAGTATTTTTCCGTGACGACTTGTCTTAGGAAGAACTCATCTATGTTTATGCGCAAATGAAATGACCAACTGTATGCTCGCTACAGCACACACAACCCCGATTGGGCTGTTGAATATTTTTCGGCCGGATTCCGGCTTCAAAGCGGTCCAACCACTGGCAACTGCCTAGTCTGGTGCGAACAAGTAAGAAACTTCAAGCTTCACACCCTCCGTTTGCGCAATATGTCAAGTCAACTGACAGAACATGCAACTTTTGTGCGATAAAGTTGCGTTCAGTTTCATGACTCCGCTAAACCGTAAATTCATTCCAGGTCGGCCGATGTCTTTCCCCAGGTCTACAGATATGTGGAAAGCTATTGGACCAAGGTTCCTGACTCGTTTGTGCAACCAAATTCGATTTTGACAGTCGCAAAAATGGGTGGAGCAAGTTACTACAGTATCTGGGAAATGAGTCGGCATTCAACAACCAGCTATTGAACTTGAAGAACGAGACAACACTCTGCCGCGATTTCAGGAACGCACAGAATTTAATTTCGAAGTGTTCCTAGGCATCATTACTTAAAAGTCTACGGAAAATAATCAAGTTGGGACTTTCGTTGAAAGCCCGCCCGCACGGTCCACAGTCCAGCCACATCAGCCGCCGCGTGGCCATGCTCCATCTGGACCGCGTCCAGCAGAGCAGTGGTCCACGGGGTCCTAGATCACGCGGCAGCCGATCAGGGAGCAACTCGCTGCACGGCAGAGCAACTCACTCTACGTTGCCATACCCCCAATGTTCACAGAGTGCGAACTGAACACCTGGGACAGGTTGCCTGATACATTGTTGAAGGTACCTCCTTCAATGTGGGTGCCGTAGAGAGCAAACGACATGTCTGGCGACGTGGAAGGAGGAGAAAAAATGCTGCGCACCCTCATCAGACCCTTGACATACTTATATTCAGATATGGGATTCACGCCAGGTGACTGAGAGCCCCAGAACACCTTTCTGTCAAAAAGGGAGCAAGGGGTTCATAGCAACTTATTACTGAATGTATGGGGCGTTCTTCAAATACCTTTCATGACACACTCGAGACTTTTATCATCATACCAGATTGAACCACCATGCACGCGAGCCCACGAAGGAGGAAGAAATATGGCTCGCAGGGTGCGAAAAGTCAAAGAGAACGCGCAGCGGACTGCGTCGGAAGGACTACCGGCGTGGTCCTCGGTGGATAACGTCACAGGGAGACAACGGCCGGAAGTACTCGACTGTTTTCTTCAGCAGTTCGGTTGAATGGCCGGGTCGAGAAAATGAGAAAACGGGGGGACAACTGACAGCCAATAGCGAATTCAAGTTGACCGGCGGACTCGGGCTGTATTGAAGTGTCGCTGTGTCGAGAAATGATTCTAGATGGACATGAGGACGAAGAAGGTGAACATAAGTACTTTAGGAGGATGCGAGCGCGGGTGAGGTGATGGTGGTTGGGGTCAAGCTGCATCACGCAACTTGAAGATCACGCCTGTCGCATCAGGTGCGCAAACAGCAACTAGCACTTTCACCGTCGGATTCAATAATTCAACCACGGCGCCGCGACGGGACATGAGCTCCGCCATTCTCAAACGGCATGTCATTCAAGCACAAAAGATTGATTATATGTGTATCACACCTTGAAATACGACACGACATTAAAGCTCGATTCATGTTTCTTGAGCACCTCGGATACCAAGCGAAGAAAATAATACAGTTAGAAAATCAGGCTAAACTCGCAATAGTAATGGTCGGTTCCACAGTAACCGCACCTGCGGTGTCAGTTCGAATCGTGGACGAAGAAACATCTACCGGCGCCGTTCTTGCCGCCGCTATGTTGTTGGATTTTCGTCCGCCTCTGAACACCGCGCCTTCGCCGCCGGCCGGTGAAACCCCCGCATGGCCAGCAGCTCCTCCGAACGCATGCGCACCGCCCATATTTTGTTTCTGCTGCTGCATCCTCAGCTGTGCCTTCGCCCTGCGCTCCTCCTCGCGCGCCTCCCGCGCCGCCCTGTCTCGGCGCTCCTCCTCCACCCACGCCACAACACCCTCCGCCGCCTTGACGGGGTGCTTCTTGTGGCCCTGCAAGTACCCCCTGCAGCTCCGCCGTGGAGAACTCCCCCGCCGGGACGCCCTGGGCGAATTGCGTCGCGAGGGTGTCGATCGTATGCGTAGATTTCGCGTCGGACTCGTTAGGGGAGTCGGCAGCGAGCTCCGGAAAGCGTGCCTCGGGGAAGAACCGGACAAAGAGGCCGTGTGTTTGCTCGTTAGTCGAGAGTGTATACTCGACCTTGCGGTCGATGCGTCCGGGGCGGAGGAGGGCGCCGTCGAGACGGTCGATGTAATTTGTCTATAGTAAGGATATTCAAGTTCAGTGAGCTCAAGAAAAGATATGGATGGCGTTTATACACACCGTGGCGAAGAAGATCCTCCCCTCTTCACTTCCTACCCCATCGATGACGTTGAGCAGACCTGAAAGTGTCACGGTGGCTGTAGGACGTGCGCGCATAGTCCCAGCGCTGGTACGCATGACGGGTTCAGGCATCATCATTGCGAGTTCATCTTCTTCGTCCGCACGGGAGGGAAACGCACAGTCGATGTCCTCGATGAGCAGGATGCCGTTTTTCGGGATGTTCGAGGCGGCGCGTTGCAGGAAAGAGTCATCGACGCTAGAAATATAGCATGAGATGGTATGAGTCTTTAGAGCAATAGGTAGTGACTCACGCATAGGAGGCCAAGGACAGGGAGTAGATCTCGAGATTGAGTGCCCCGGCTAGGGCGTAAATAGTCGACGCTGAGAGAAGAAACAAATCAAGGTCAACGCGGAGAGAACACCAAAGAGGGTGAACTCACTTTTCCCCGTCCCAGGCGGCCCGTGGAGGAGATATCCGCGTCTGTGCGGGATGCCCGCGCTGATATACCAGTCCTCAGATCTAAGGAATTCTTCGGCGTCTTCCACCAGCGAGTCCAGGAGGCCAGAGGGGAGGATGATTGAACTGAGCAAATGCGGCGATGTTATAAGTATGCTCAACATGATTTGAAGACAAATTACTCACCTGAGTGGACGGCGTATCTTGTGCTTGACGGTGTTCCACATTCGGTTCGGGTTGTATCGTCCCTGATAAAAGTGCAGCTAAGTTCGATACTGCACAATAAAGGAAAAGACTCACGGCGTCAGAGAGGTAGACCACCACATGGGGACGATTAACCTCCACGTATCGCTTTCGTGCCTCTTCCACGAGTTGAGACAGAACGTCCATGTCCAAGGTGTATATTCTGCGAATGAAGCGTGTCAAGGGATTGTCGACTGGTTGAGACTGTGATGACTCACGTAAGGGAGATGCGGCCAGACTGCTGCTGCACGCCATTGACGCTGGCGCCAGCGCGTTCATTGTTGCGTTTGATATCCACCCAGTAACCTCGCCACTTAAACAGCATCGGGGTTGAATATGTGGGCACGTATTCGGCGCTACCGACGACTTTTAGATCAGAGGTAGCCTTCACGGCCCATTTACGGTCCGAATTCGTGGCAGTAACGACGAATTCGCGTGAACGCTTCCAAACGCGTTCCTGCGTCTGGATTACGGATGGTAGTTGAGCAAAGAACAGCGCGAAAAGATAGGACGCACGATGAAGAGGACAATCCATTCGTATGCCGGGTCTCCTTCGTTGAATTGCGCGGTGAGAGAGTACTCTGTAGCAAGTAGGATTAAGGAAGCTCAAGGGGATGCGATGAAAGACATACGGATCCTGAATCGTTCGATCAACCACCAACAGAATCGTCGACCGGTTTCGATCAATGAGCCAAGCACCAAGAGTTTGAGGCTGGAGCCAAGATACGATTGTGAAAAGAGGCCAAGTGCTCCAAATACCGATGAAAGGCCGATGAACGACGACATCCAGGAAGGCTGGGTAGTAGAATCTGCGCCAGTGGCGCCGAACGCGTTTTGGGAAAAGTGGGAGAAGGACATGGTACCAGTCAGTAGTCGGAGCCATCGAGGCTAAATAGCAAAATGGAAGCGCCGTGCTGCGGAGGTGACTCCAGCGGCGGATCCGGCTGTGGTGAGAAATGGAACCAATTACAGAATGCCGAAGGCGGGTGGCCTCATGTACCGTTGAGTGGGCGTCCCAGAACGAACAGGGACGACTGTCTGACGACAGTGAAGCAAGACACAGCCGCATTGATCTTCCCAATTCGGACATCCCAATTCGAACGTCCCCATTTGACTTTTGGCTTTCCGGCCGGACCGCGGGTCGAGTGGTGCCGGCTTCACACCGGTTCCGAGACGAATGCACCATCAAACGAGGTATGTTGAAATTGGGCGACACAGTTTTAGAAATTTCTGGGCAGAATTTTTTCAGCACCAACGGGACAAGCATCCATTTCTTCAACTCGAATGAGAGGTTTCTGCAAATCGCATGAACCGTATCGAACTGATTCAATGGACCGCGGCTGCCGCTCTCGATGTGGGGAAAAGAAATAAACATTTCCGCTGGGCGAACTTGAAGGCACAAAGATGAGGAAATTGCGTCATGACTCGAAGAGGGCTAATCGAATACTGAGAGACAATCGTAGACGTAGCAACAACAACTACAAAATCCACCGTATATTAATTCGAAGATCGTACCAAGATCTGGATCCGCATTTGAAGACTCGGCGCGAAAATTCAAGGTTGGGGCAACGCTGCCGCTGCCCTCTAATGTGGAAACAGATCCAACGCAATAGAACGAGTTCAGAACGTGCGCAACACAATCGGCGCCGTCTGAACAGTCTGAGACATTGTGCACTTGCTCTTCCAACAAAGAGTTGAGGGATCGAAAATCGAGAAGAGTGGCGCATCGAAACTAAGGTGTGTGGCAGAAGACAAAAGCTCGGGAGATCACGGTCGAAAACCCGTGAGGTCGGGATTTCAGCCCGGTGGGCCGCAAAACGTCAGAATCGCATACGAGATGCGTGCCGGAGCGGAAATTGCGTGCCGCGGATTTGCGTCCGCTTAGGGGAAGATATGGTGAGACTTTTTTCGCTCCAAGCTTTGCTCGACTGTAATTTGGAATTTGCGACCACAGCACAGGTCCAGAGCATGGCTGCCCAGTAAGTGGGAAAATCCAAGACAATTGTTGTAGAAAAAGCATGGACCGGCCCAAGTTTGTAGAAGGCAAAGGTAGAGGGACCCGGAGGAAGCGGACAGAGCACTGCCACACCGGGAACCGGTTACCATGTTTGCCGGTTTCTGGCCCTCGCTTTCCGCGTACCCGCCTTACCAATTTTTCGCGACAACATTGGGCCTAAATGTTTTTCAGGGCGCCTACTAAAAGGGCGACGCAGGAAATGCAGGAGTCTTCCTGGTCCATCCATTTTGTCTTTGTTTCATGGACGCTTCTCAAGGCCAAACACCGCGTTCGTCGTTCACCTTGCATGGCGATCGTTCCTCTGCCATTGTCTCACCCGAGGCTGCGTATGACGGAGAGGGCACCCACCGCTACAGTGATTTGGCTCTGTCCCCCAAGAATCTGAGTGGCGGCCCTCAGCGCAGTCCCGAAGAAATATATTGGGATCCCGATGACCCAGCGAACCCGCAGAATTGGACCGACAGAAGAAAGTGGCTCATCACCTTGACATGTATCGTGATGACCGTTAACGTGTGCGTCCTCTATTCCTTCTTGACTCAGGTCGAAAAACAAGCCTTATTTATTTTGGTTCCCATCATATAGAACGTTCGCGTCTTCGGCACCAAGCTCTGCGACGCTCTCCATTATGGAGGCATTCAACGTCTCGGCCGAGGTATCCTATTTAATAACGAGTACTTTTCTTCTTGGATATGTATTTGGGGTGCGTCTTGTTACCTATATATCGCGTTTCAACCTGCTCACATTGTTGAACCAGCCATTATTTTGGGGTCCCGGCAGCGAGCTCGTCGGACGGCGACCTATCTTTGTCTTCGCCATGTCAATGTACACTATTCTTCACCTAGGCCAGGCACTCGCGCACAATATCGAGACCCTATTAATCACCCGCTTTCTCGGCGGCTTCTTCGCCGTCGCTCCTCTCGTGAACGCCGGCGGTGAGTATACGTCGTGCTTTTCGTCAGAAACAAGTCTTACTGGTTTTTTTTTTCGTTCCAGGGGTAATTGCTGACATCTGGGCTGTCGAGAAGCGAGGTATAGCTTCGAGCATGTTTGCTGCCAGCGTCTTCCTCGGACCAGGCAAGTCTTTCTCTTTGCCGAACATCATTCTCCAATGCTAACCGAATGTCCAATAGTCATGGGTCCCATCGTCGCCGGCTAGTGCGCCCTTCATACTATCTGTCATTTGAATATTTCTAACCGTGAGTCCGCAGCATCGTCGAAAGCTCACTCAGCTGGCGGTGGGTCTTTTGGATCATGATGATTTTTGCGGGGACCTGCACGTTTATCATGATCCTCACCCTCCCGGAGACGTACGCCCCGGTTCTTCTTCTCAAGAAGGTTTGTTTATACCTCACCCGCTCGCATTGAAACACAATTCTTACCGGCGCGCGCGATTCAGGTCAAAGCCAAACGCGTGGCCGACCCCGTCGGGGCGCAGCATCTGTTTGCCGCCCACGAGAAACAAGATTGGTCCCTGCGCGGCATAGTCAAACGCACCCTGTTCCGCCCGTTCCAAATGCTCGCAGGGGAGCCCATCCTCGTGCTCGTCACGGTCTATCTCTCGCTCGTCTACGGTGTGATGTACTGCCGTGCGTCCTTCTGTTATGTCCTCCTCTCGCAATTCAAGCTGACATCCCGCCCAGTATTCGAAGCCTTCCCCATCATCTTCATCGAGAAGCGTGGCTTCACCATCGCGCAGAACGGGCTCATCTTCATCGGCGTTGGTATCGGCACCACGCTCGGCGCACTCATCGACATGCGCAACTCGCGCCGGTACCCGCAACTCATCAAGACGTGGCGCGGGTTCCCGCCGCCGGAGGAGCGCCTCCTCGGCGGGATGGTAGGCGGGTGCGCGTTCGCCGTGGGCATCTTCTGGCTCGGGTGGAGCGGGCAGTATCCCAGCGTGCCCTGGTATGTTCCCGCGCTGAGCACGATCTTCGTGGGCATGAGCATCAGCTTGATCTTCATAAGCTTCCTGAGCTATCTTGTTGACACGTATCTGTGCGTCGTCTTCCTTTACTTCCTTTCATCCCGATTCCTAACGCATTTGTTCTTTGTTATAGCGCGCACGCCGCCTCCGCTTTCGCAGCCAACACCTTCTGCCGCTCCCTCGTCGCAGCCGCCTTCCCGCTCTTCACGGTCCAGATGTTCAGCAGGCTCGGTGTGAATTGGGCCTGTACCCTTCTCGGCGGCGTCGGGCTCGTCCTCGCGCCGTCGCCGTTTCTGTTCTACAAGTACGGCGCGCGCATCCGGGCGAACAGCAAGTTTGCGCCATGTACGGATTTGAAGATCGCTCAGATTCTTGCGGGGGAGAAGGCGTTTGCAGAGGAGGAGAAAATGGCGGTGTAAATTGTTACCGCGAAGACTGGGACCCCAATGCTGGCATTTAAGGGACTCGAGCTGAGCGACTGTCATACCCGCCGTGACCCCACGAACCCCTCACGACAAACACAAGACACTTCATTTATGACGGACGCCGTTATGTAGATGACCACGCACTTTTTTATACCTCACGCATTTACTTCCCAGAAAATAGACTGGACTTAGAATACAATGTAGCAATAGCATTACTTAGCAATGTCAAGGACCCATTTTGAACATTCATGATGAGAAACAGATTCAACCCAGCCTGAGCGTACATTTTCGCCAACGCCGCCGCCGAATGCGGATACAAAGCCCAGGTCTGGTTGAGCCGAAATCCAGGCTCTCAGCTCATGTAAGGCTGGAGTTAAGTCAAGGTTCAGCGCTACCAGGAAGTGTTGGGAATTTACCGTAAGCGGTATTTGATTTTCGGGCCGACTGTCAACTATGGACGAAAGTCCTGCCTCAAAGTTGGATCAGCAGATAAAATCGGGAGACCGCCTTGTCTGAGTACCTGGCATAATGCTGGTCAGCAAATGGTCGATTCGGAACTGCCTCCGGGATTGATGTAAGCCTCTAAGGTGAAGGACGAAAATCTGTTCTCGTACTGTGCAGGTGCATGAGTAAAGAATGTCAGAAAATTGGAGTCAACCGCTAGGAGGGTTTAAAAGGGACTCTGCGAATCAAGGGACACTATCTCTCTGCTGCTTCAAACCTCCTTCGAAAGTTAAACTCAAACCAAAATATCTGGTCATGGCAATTCTCAAGCTCTACGGCGCAAAGATCGCGATGTGCACCCGCCGTGTCGCAACCGTTCTCCACGAGCTCAAGGTGCCGTTCGAGCTCATCGAGATCAACTTGATGGCTGGCGAGCACAAGACCCCCGAGTATATGAAGAACCAGCCGTTCGGACAGATCCCCTACATTGTGCGGAATCCCATATTCTATTCCATTTGTGGCTGATCGCGCCGGCTGCATGGACAGGACGACGACGGCTTCATCTTGTTCGAGACGCGCGCGATTTGCCGCTATATTGCTGCAAAGTACCCCGCCTCGGGTCTCGTCCCCACCGAGCTCAAGGCGAACGCACTGTTCGAGCAGGCTGCAGCCGTGGAGCTCACAAACTTCGACCCGAGCGCGAGCTTGGTCGCAATTGAGCTGTTCAAACAGTAAGTAAGACCTGCAGCGCATGAGCGGACGAATGACTGGCATACATCCTTGTGTAGGAAATACTTTGGGGCACTGCCGGACCAGACCCTCATGGATGCGCAGCTGGAGATCCTCGACAAGAAACTCGATGCGTATGATGTGATTTTGTCGAAGCAGCGTTACCTCGGGGGAGAGGTACGTTTCCTGCAGCGATGGTCGCGTATCCGGTCAATACTCATCGTGCGGGAAAATGTAGACTCTCACGCTTGCAGACCTGTTCCATGTCCCGTACGCACCGCTCATCGCGTCCGGAGAGACCGACATCATGACACGCAAGTCCAACGTCGCGCGGTGAGCTGATTTTTGAATGATGTCTCTCGTGCGTGGATTAATAGAGGGCGGTAGCTGGTACAACGATCTCGTGGCGCGTCCGTCTTGGAAAGCATATGAAGGCGGAGTGGAGACGACCACGACATATTGAGTGGGCGACGTCAATGAACAAGCGGTTGCACAAAGTGGTCACAATTTTTGGGTAGATTGAAATCAGATTATTCATATGCCTATTCCGCCCGAAATTATCTTCTGCTCATCTTTCGGAGGTTCTGAAATGTGGATCAAATGAAAGCACTTGACTGTAAGAACCCAAAAGATCTCTGCAATTTTGCCTACTGGCATACGACAGAGAATTTCATACTGGCTGCGTAGCGGGGGGCACTAGACGCACAAGTAACAAGTCCCTAATGGTATTGCTTAAATCAGGATTTAGAATCGAGGAAAACGCGCTCTCGATTTCGCCCTTCTGCTTCCTCGCCAGAAATGTGTCTACGCGCGTCTAGACATCGTCCCCACGTTGGGCACCTGCTTCCCAATCCTTTTTGAAGTCCGCCACCAGCACCACAACTACCCGTCTATCGGTAATAGTGAGGTTCCGCACAAACTCATATTCGTTCCGTTCCCCCCAAAAAGTAGTAATTGCAGCAAGAAGGCGAGGACAGTGCACAGAATGTTTGTCCACAGGTGTTGAGAGACAGATGTGTGAGCGCAGGGAGGGAACCAAGCTGAGACCAATCGCTCCAGCTTGACCCAGTGGTGAGAACGACGTAATAAATGTCCAAGTGCGTAACTGATAGAAACAGAGGCTGAGTCAATGTCGTTCGAACCCATTGAGAGGCAAATGCCAGCAACTCAATATTTAGTTTCTGAAGACGCAGTTGATTCAGTACGGGAAGTAGTTGCGTATCGAATTCTACGTCGAGGAAAAGCGATGTCATAGCAGAACATTGGAAAAGAAGGTTCTGGATCATCTCCCTCGAAGTAGTAGTCCGCGAAAATGTGGCGCACGGCATTTTGAAGGAAGAGGGTGGGTTTAGATTGGAAGGCGGATAGATGCGGGGCATTCAAAACGGCAATGAGAGAAGAACCCGGTACAACAAAGGCTCAACCTTAAAGTTCGCAAGTCAAAAAGTGCACCTGGCTGGCAGTCATGGAATATCTGCCAGGCATGAACGCTGTGCCAGTGGCAGACTCGGAGTTGTAGAAGAGTAGGGATGAGTTTCGGATGTCTAATTGCAGCTGTCTCGAACACTTCTCGCTCAAGATAGAGAGGAAGCAACAACTGCATAGTCGGCGTAGTGGTTCGGAGCAAGAGGCGGGGTTGCTTGTTGACTTTCGACCAATCAGATTGAACCAAGCCGCGAAATGGCATAACACGTGCAAAATGCTCAATTTTAAGAATAAAGAAAAAAACGAATACTTATTCTAATTTAACTTAATTCACGTTCTGGAGCAAAGACTTCGGGAGACAGGTACATGAAGGTGCGCGGCCCTCCATTTTCGGGAGTAGACAGCGCAATATAGGCATGGATCCCTGTGCGAGCGGAGAGCGCTCTGTGGGGGGCTAAAAAGCATATTGAGGTCATATTAAAGTATGCAAGGCTGTAGAGCTCACAAGAGGCGCTCCAAATCACTAGTGTATTGATTCCCGATTTCCAATAAACCATAATCTTGGAAATATTGGGACACAGCGGTAGCGATCTGGGCGTCGTCACGGCAGTAATGGCGAACGGGGATGTAGATTTTGGGGATAAGGGTATTATGCCCAGGAACCATCTCATAGTAAATGAGAAAGCCACTTGGGTAGTAGGACTTTTCGCGGATGGAACAAAGTGGAGTCTCGGCGGCAACTCCTGGGAACAGCAGGCTCCATAGGTGCCGCAAACGCAGGACCGTCTGTTCAACATATTTGTCGGAAATGGCTCCGCCGAGTGTCACCATATCGACCATGGCATTGAGGCTGCTTTGTTGAACACGGAAATAAACCTTGACTCTGTTCCGAGATGAATCCAGGCAGTCGACAGAGATCATATCGGGGATGGGTCGCACGTCGTGAGGCATGCTTTGGAAATAAGGCATGATCACTGTGTTCCATAATGTCCCCACTTCGATGTCGGACATGCAGTCACCGACCACGTTTTCCACAGGTATCTTGTTGACTGCGGAGCGAACGTTGGGGAACCAATACGTCTTCCCCAGAATGCCGTCCTTTCGGAATTCTCCTCCTATGATTTTCTTATCAGACGTCTCTGGAGTACTGAAGCCAGAAACGCACCGAACATGACCTGAGAGAAATGCTTGGGGGCCTCAACGCCAACAGGCACGTCCCGGCAGTCGGAGACAAGCTTTTCACAACAGATGTTGCTCCAAGACAGATCGTAATCCTTCATTGGGCTCGCAGACAATGCATTCATCGACTTCATGGAGATGCTGGGTAGTTCCGAAGATCCGTCGACAGAGGAAATTGGCTCCAATGCAAATCGGACGGACATGTCCCCTTGGCTATCAATAACCCAGATCAGTTCGAATGGTGTGTGATCATCAGAGAGGAAGGTGGTCGGCTTCGACGTCGTGAACTCGAAAAGAGCAGGTCCCAAGAGCGGGATAAGTTTTTTCGTAGCAAAGCCAAGATATTCCCTACGAAGACGATCGGGATAGGCGGCGCGCTTCAGCAGCAATTCTAGGGGCCGTGCCATTTCATTTTCCCAGAACGCATGTCTTTGGGTAATCATGTCTGAAGGTTGTGTGTCAACAGTTGAGCTGTAAAACAAACCGAATGATCTTACCTGACGAGTCGAGTGTCAGGTTAGCCTAGAAGAAGCTGCTTGGTGAAGCACGCTGTCTACTTAACTTATATAGCCGCCACGAACACAGCTTTCAGATTCGTGGTTTGTTGGCGTTGATGTTGGGAAACTCGACGGAGACATAATTTCACATCTCATGTGTAATGGTATTAGGGGTTTTAGAATACGACAATCAACCATTCACCATTTCATAAAACCATGTATGGAATACATTTCAGGTAACGAAAAAATCATCATGATATGACCCGAGTTACAACCTATACACAAACCAGGCACTATGGTTCCCAAGGGTGCTATCGTTGCCATCTTTCGATTCCTTCTCCCTGTGCTTCGCTTTCTCACGATTCTTAGCCAGAAGGTACCATAGAACCACTAGGACGGTTACTAATTCCCCCGCGGAGAAGATGGTAAACGTTAACGCCGCCTTCGTGTAGTTTGGTGGGAGGGACAGCGATCCAAGAAGCCAAGTCGCCAGAATTCCGCCTCCGTTGGTAAATATTGTCAGAATCGCGAGTGCTGTAGCTCGGCGAGTGTACGGCGCAACATTGTTTGCATTCCAGGCCCCGATTGCTGGCGCGAGCCCATTTACGGCTGACACGCTCAAGAACAAGGAGCCGTATCTGACCGATTTGGAGTGACTTCCTGCGGGGAAATAAATCAGTGCAGCGCAAAGAAATTCCAAGAGCGTCAATACCTAGCCACATGGCAAATCCAATAAGGCTGATGAGGGACCAGCCAGCGGCTGTTAAACCACGGGCGTTATAGCGGTCCGCAATTAAGGCCGTTACAATGCACACTAGTACTTTTTCAATCAGGATACCACTGAACGATTTATAGACACTCACATACAAATGCCACAGCAAAAGGCGGGACACTCATCAGCTGTGCACGACTGGAAGTGTATCCCAGGCTCGCAACAATGCTCGGTTCAAAACTGTCCCCAGACGGGTCAGTCAAAGTGCACGAAGTAATGACCATCACGTACTAGGCAAGTCCACCCTGTGTGGAGCCGCTGAAAAATCCTGTTATGGCCAAGAGTAACACCTGCGGGAGTTTGAACGCTTCAATAACGTCCGCCCAATTGAAATGGTCCTTTATGTTGGTCTCCGTCATCCCTTCTTCGTGCAGACGAGCCCTGAGATACTCTTTATCCGCTGCACTCAGAAACCTGGCATCCGCCAGGGTTCTTGGCAATAAAACGAAGGACGCGATACCGAATAAAATGGTGAATATGCCTTCCTGTACCGGTTTCAGCATAAGCCACATAAAGAAACATGAATTAATAACTGACGAGGATAAAAATCCAAGCCCATCCGTGACGGCCCCCCATCCCCTCCATTTCGATGATAGCGCTGGCCAGCAATCCGGAAAATGCACCAGCCAGCGCAGAAGTTGCGAAGACCACCGCAATACTGATTGTCCATTGGGTTTCAAAATATGGCAGCATAAAAATTTCCACCGTCACTGACCGGAATTGCAAAGCTCCTCTCGGATAAAGCGAGGTGAAGTAAAGAGTCATGCCCGGTAGAAGGCCCCCTGATACGAGTTCAATTCGAAATTAACTTCACGCAAACATCGGTCTGACCTTCGAAGAGACCCAGGAAGCACCGACAAACTATGATTCCCTTGTAGCTGTTTACAAAACCTACAAATTTTCAATCGGACTTGCCAACTCGGAGGTATGAATATACAATCACCTTGCATCATACTCGTAAAACCCCACAGGGTGATCATCGCGGGTAATAGGATATTTGCCCCGATTCGCTTATAAAATTTTAGACGATACCTCGTCCGTAAAACACCTCAATACCTTGAGTAAGAGATTCGAGGGAATTTGAACAAGAATGTAGGGTCTGAAAAAAGTGTGTTCAAACAGTCTTCGACGTCATCACGAAACTTACACATAAGTGACCGTCAGGACGATACTGTACTGTGTGAGAGTCAATAAACGAAGGAGTCACAGCGGGAGATTGTCTGCCTGATGGTTCGACATTTTCAAGTCGCTCTGGAGTCCTGCAATGCGTGCATTACCAATGTTGTTTCGATCCTACGAGGATAGTTTAATCTGATGGGAATAATCTACCATCGAGAGCATGCTCACCAGGAACGCGAGTAAAAGGATTATCGTAAGCACGGGAAGAATATGGAGATCCAGCTTTCGGCAGGCGAGGGTCTGTGAATGTGAATCGGAGCCAGTGCCACCGCGTAAAGAAGGCGAAAGGCTTCCCGTAGACTTTTCATGGGGGGGGCTTGGATTCAGTGTCCATAGAGGTCGACAAGACGAGACAACCCCATGCCGTCGAGTTTTATGCTATTATTTCACCATGCCGGCAGGACTTCTAGAATTGGGCAACTTGGGTTCTCGTTAATTCCACGGCCATCGCCGACCATTTCAACGGGCGCATCGCTCTGAAAGAATGCGACGATTGTGACGAATGCTAGCATCAGATCGTTAGAGTTCTTGTCCACGGCTAAAATTATTCATGATACGTTCCCGACTATTCGTGTGAACGGCCCCAAGTTGAAATACCCTGCCCCTGGAATCGTTCCCGCGGAGGTGATCAATGTCCGTGAGAAGATACAGCTATTATTTTCACTTAGATCAGTGCCTGTATTGAATATGGACGTGACCTCTGCATCCGAGTTGCCTTGGCTCTCCCCAAAGATAAGCTGACTTCTGAAAATAAAAGCTATTTCCACACTGACTTCTCAAGTGTGCTCTTGAAATTCCCTTGATCCCGGAAATGGCCCTCGACCAAGCTCAGCTGATAGGAACCTTCCTGGAGCTCGTTTTACAGGGTATGTGCTCTCCCGATTTCATACGGTCATCTCTACATAATTGACAGGCTTTTACATCATGCTGTTCATTGAGCATGTTAAAATCCTGCACGGGTCCGCCGCCAACAGTTGGGCATTCCGATACCTTCTGGCCACGAGTATTACAATTTTCCTACTGGCAGTGCGACGCCTTTCCCTTTCTTTGACCCCCACTCGACTTACCCTCTCTTTCCAGACAACTGTAAGCGTGCAGAACACATTAAGGCCAGTGTTAACCACCCCGATAGCACACCATTGTGGACGTCACCCGTGCAACTATTGCCTTCACAGCAACTCCTTCGATTCCGAATGCAGCGGCAAAATACTATGCAAATTTCAGTGCTTTTATGAGTATCTTTCGGACGGCAATATATGACGCCCTCACTATTGTATCGGATGCATTTATTGTAGGTCATAATTCCTTCTTTCTGATGATATTCTCATTCTCGTGCAGGTTTATCGTTGTTTTTTGGTATGGGGCAAAAATTACTGGATAACACTGCTGCCATTTCTCCTGTTTCTTGCGGATTTTGCTACCTCTGTTTGGTCCACGAGTGCCCTTGGTGTCGCTCCAACTGGTGATCCCTTCGCAGTTATTGCCGTGACACTACGTGTCCGTTACTTTTATGGCTTTACAATTGCCGTCAATCTTTTGTGTACTGGTACGTCTTTTCCATCATGAGCAGTCCTGTGTCTCATCCCCTTATCCTTAGCGTTAATTTCCTACAAAATCTGGAATGTCAATCGAGGGGCTGCCGGCCGTTTCGGTGGTCCAGTGGTGTCAAAGCTTGTCGCAGTATTCATCGAATCAGGTATGCATTTGAACCTCCGTCAGAATCGACCTCAGACGCTGTTTATCTAGCTGCAATATATTCAATGTTTCTGGTGGCTCTTTTGACCACCTCAATACTCGGTACGGATGTGATGTTCATCCTCTTGAATATGGTGTGTGTCGTTCTCTGTTCAGTTCCCCTATCCTCACATTTCATAGATGTGCCCCATCATCGTAAGTGTTTGAAAAAGGTGAACAATTTCTGCACTCATCGCAATAATCTACAGGGAATAGTGGTGGGTGTTTTATTTCTCCGACTCAGAAAAATCTTGAACTCTTCATCCAGTTTTCATCTGTGATAGTTCGAGTCACGTCTGAGCGAAGCAAGGCATCTTTCCAAGCATCCTCGCTCCGCAGTAGGGAGACAAGATTTGGTTCTCGCGCAGAGCCTACTGGAGCCATGGAAATACGCCTGGAGACTGTCACCCACACAGGCACAGATGGACCCGATAAATACACAAACGCCGTTTAGGGTGATATTCCATGTATCCAATATTCCTGGCGTTTGTTGTCTGGAAATATCATTCTCGGACCTCTATGTTCCTAGAATTATTTTTTGGTGTTTCTAATGGGAACAACGTTCATTAATGCGATTATAGAAATAAAGTAAGGATACTGATGGCATTTGAAACCGTGGGAATGTAACTATGTACAACTTCCCACAGTTCGACAGCACAACCGAAAACGCAAATGGTTTAATATGAGTGGTGGCAGTATCATCATGACCTGAGTTAAACCATTGTTCCCCAGAGGGGTGGATGGTTCTCCAACCGCCTAACTGGTCGCCGGTGATGGATACATGGATACATCAAAGAAGCCAACGGGAAGGAATCCGTCCTGTCAAGTTTCCGAATTCGCTTCTATAAATTGCCACCGCAGAAGTCCAAGTCCACATGTCAGGGTCTCTCTCCAACACCATGTTCAAATCTCATATTGTACTGTTCAGTGGCGGCATGTGGGGTATGACTCTGATGATCCAACATTGTTCGAGTATTTACTTTCGGCAGGTCATACAAGACCGATGTGTGGCTTTGCTGCCTACTTGGTCCAAGCGCGACCCGATCTTATTGTGTCATTCATGATAATTTCCTCCGGACTTAGACAAGCACAGGAAGAAATCTCTCGATTCTTCGAACCAGAAGACGCTGCCCAAAAGGCCGCAATAAGGTGAGAATTCTCAGAGTCATAGAGTCAGAAATGATTGAAATGCCAGATAAGGTTCATTCCCCTGCCTGAGGGTGCAAACTTTATGAATCGGAACCTTGACGGCGTCCAAGAAGAATTCACCAAGATTTATGAAGAGTTATTGGCATCGGAACTGCCCTTTCCTGCTGTCTTCGTAGTCGAGGTGAAGCTATACATTCCATGTCATGGCAGCTAATTAAGAAGCGACGCCAGGGGCCCATGCATGGTGCCCGTCAGATCATACGGGAGCATTCCAAGGGAATCACCAAATTGGTGGTCTGGTGCCCCATTTCCCTTCCATTCATTGTCAGCGCAATACAATCCTGTGGCAGCGAATCTGTCACAGAAGTCGTTGCGAGGCTGAAGGCTCAGGCGCTTCACGAGGGAAAGAGTTATCAGGAGGTGGCAGATGATGTAAGGAATCCAGTTTGATTTTTTTCCGTGCTCAACATGATTTTAATACGTGTCAGTTCTTTCGGAAACATCTACGCGGAGCCGTGTATTCTCTTCTGGATCTGCCTGAAATCTCCGACTATGAATTATTTCCGCAGGCATTAAGCGTTGAGTTGCAGTTTTGGATGATGCCCTTCCGAATCCCTCATGTTCGATTATTTCCATAGAATGCCCCATTCTCGGCACGAGGTGAAGTTATTCTCAGCGCCGCACAGTGAGCCTTTCTAATCTGACAACATGAATTCCCTTGACAACTTCGGAGGTCTATCACAACCTGCGATGGTGCTATAGGAATATCGTCGAAAATCATCGAACCGGGGACATGCGATTGGATGCAGTCTCGTCTCGAAGAAAGCGGCGCATCCTTCTTCGCTCTCGGACCGCTCATGCCAACATCTCATTCGAACACTGCTGGGACGGCTTCCTGGGCAGGCGAGTTTATGCAATCAGAATCAGAGGCCCAAGATACCGTGGACTTCATGGACCGCATGTTGAGTAAAGGCGGGAAAAGATCAGTTTTATATGTGAGTGTTGATCGGGCGTCACGGACATTGCTTACTTACTTGGATGTGAAGATCTCATTTGGATCATTCTGGCAACCGCTGGAGCCCCAAAAGTTCTGGGCATTCCTGGAAGCTGTTCTTGAGAAGAAAATTCCATTTGTGAGTGACCTCTGATGAATGGCCAGGAACTGGAAACACCGAAATCCTTGTCAGATTTTTTGCGGACCTTGGGCGCCATCCGCCTCTTCCGCAACATATACAAGATGCCATGGACGAAGGAGGTCTAGCATTGCGTCGGAAATGGCTGCCTCAGCAATTTATCCTTTCTCACCCGGTAAGTTTTATATCGATGACTGTTGCTCGCTTTGACCAAGATATCTCAACAGGCCGCCGGGTGGTTTTTATCCCACTGCGGACTCAACGGAACACTGGAGAGTCTGGTCGCCGGAGTTCCAATGTAAGCGGTGGCAGTAGTCAAGATCACGATACCAGGCCTCACTCAACTGAGAACATCGTTTCGCAGGATTTGCTGGCCATTGGTATATGATCAGCCCACACTGGCAATACTGGTTTCTCAGGTTCTTCAATGTGGCTTCGAACTTGACGAAATCAGAAGAGGCCTTGGGCTAAATTTTCGAGCGAGCAACGGGAGAACTCCAACGGCAACAGTTGAAGCCGTGAAGGCCGAGGCATTGGAAGTTTTAGAGAAGGCATTTTTTGGCGTGGAAGGTCAAACAGCCAGAAAAAATGCTATGGAGATCTCTTCGAGACTCAATAAAGCATGGGACAAAGGCAACTGTGATTCATTACCCGGAGAAGCATTGCAAGAGTTGCGGAGGTTTCTGGACAACTACCTGTCATAGATTTCAAAGGGAGCGTAGGCGGCGGAAATGAGTATGTATTCAAATACTAGTACCTGATCTTGACATTTACCAATGAAATTCACGATTCCAACTACCTTTTATGGCGTGATTCGTCCTCGCAGATGCGGGAGGGTGGGAGAATCTGACGCCGGGAGCTGACACCAAGATGCATTGCTCTACCACAACGAACTAAGCGGCCACAGGTTTGAAAAGATGACAATGGTAACGAAGACCCCACGGAAGAACCTGATGAATGGTGGGATCGAACACAGGATAATATCTTTGGACATGCTACCCATGCGAAAAGCCAGAGTCCGTTCGATCTTGGGGTCGCGGATATGTGCGGGGCTCCGTTGAAGACCTATTTCGACGAGATGACAGCTAGCACAAGGTCCGTCGTGGCCGGAGAGAAGGCCGGGTTTGACAGAACGAATTGAGGGGCGGAAAGACGGCGGCAATATTGGGTCGAAGCTTTGGTTCACGATGGCTGATAACGACCACGGGAGGATATCTTTTTCGAAGATTTCTCTGCTGCCGGAACTGTCCGAGAAGCCGCGGGACTTTGATGTGCAGCCGATGGCATGGACGTTTTGGTGTGGGAGCGGCGCCTATACATTCTCACGTGTCATTCGCTCCCACCTTGCCCCCCCAACTCTCCTCAACACCATCTTGTTTTCATTGCCCTCTTTCATTATTTTTCCCAGAAAAAAGGGCTATCCTCCATGAGAATACCAACCTCGAATCCACGGTCATGGCGGTTTGTTCCCATACGCTAACCGTAGAGTTGATTGTCCCGGCTTCTCTTTTATCTTGGCCTCCAAGACTGCACCCGCTCTTCGACAGCACTTCTGGCAGCACATCTACATACCATCGTCCTTGACGTTTAACGCAGCACCCGGACCCAGCAGATTCCCTTATAAGCCCTCTTTGCCAGAAGTACGGACCGATGGAGATCCCTCCAGGGCTTGTTTACCTCGCTGAAGTCTTGCCGGTCACCTTGTTATCCAGTGCGGGGATATACATCTTCCTCACCCGTGTCTTTCCCCTCCTCAACCTGGGTGTTTCGCCGCTGCCGCTATGGACCCGGGTGATCATATCCCTCATTGCTCGTCCCATTGGGGCCCTGCTCTTCCACTACTACCGGAAAAATGTCAAGCGCAGTGCGGCACAGATCCCTGTTGTACGCGATAAATGGCCTGGGGGCCTTTCCGTGATGGCATCGATGGCCGCAAGCTTCAACACCGGATATCCTGGTCAGTTGTCTTCCGCTCATGTCCTCCTTCGTGCTCAATATTCAGTTCGTAGGTGACTGCCTTCAGGACTGGTGCGATCAGTATGGACACACCATTACGACAAAGATATTGTTCGAATCAAGCGTGCGCGGCCTAAATTCTTCAAATATGGCGTCTAAAGTATATATTCTCAGATATTCACCACCGAACCGGACTATATAAAGGTCAACAAAATATAATTGTCAGATTCTTCAGCATACCGATACCGTTCCTACCACGCCAAGGCAATTCTTGCGACTGAATTCGACAATTATTGGAAGGGTATGTCGAATTTGCGCCTTGAGGAAAAGCTCACAAGGCGGATTCAGGTCCAACTGACACAGCATTAAACCGATCTTTGCTTGGATTCGGTAGGTAATGAGTATGTTTAATGTTCGCTTCTCAATAACCCTATTTGCAGGTATCTTCAATACAGATGGTGATATGTGGAAGTATGTGGTCCGAAGATTTCGCAGGACATTCTAACTTCCCGTCAAATAGGTTCCATCGAAATCTGAGCCGCCCTTTCTTCAGTCGAGGTAGGTATACAAAATCCAAACCAGCAGACATTACTCAATGTTGAAGTAGAGAGGATCAGCGACTTCGACACGTTCGATAGGCATACTCGAGGAGCCATCTCTCACCTGAAGAAACGGTTTGCAGAAGGCTGCCCCGTAGACATTCAAGTAATCTAACTTTCTCCTTCGTCAAGTTCCTGTCTGAAATTACGTTCTAAGGATTGCGTAGCCCGGTTTACACTAGATTCTGCCACTGAGTTCCTCTTCGGACGATCCGTCGATTCGATGTCGGCTGGCCTGCCTTATCCGCAATCATCTCCTCTCGTCGATTTGCCATCTTTTTTCAGTCATCCTTCGAACGCCTACGTCAGATCTTTCGTACAGAGCCAAATACTGACCACGGAGCGGATAGTGTTTGGAAGCAAATGGCCGCTGAGAGAGTTCTGGAAGGACAGAGTGAAGCCCCACAGAAAGATCATTGATGAATATATTGAGCCGATTCTCAATGAGGAGCTTGAGAAAAAGAAGGCTAAAACACAAGAGGATGGCGATGAGGAACAAGACGAGCGGACATTCTTGAATCATCTGGTTCGAAGGACTGACGGTGAGTGTCGTCCCTTCCTGAGCCCAATATTTTGACACCGTGCAACCCAGCTAAGGACGTAATCCGAGATTCCATTTTCAACGTCTTGATTGCTGGAAGAGACACTGTAAGTATTCAGATCGTCGAACTGCCGGACGACTGTGACAAAGTACTTTTTCTCAGACCGCATCGACTTTGACGTTTTCAGTGTACATGCTTGCGGAACATCCTGAGATCACAGAGAGACTTCGCAAAGAAATCCTCGACACCGTTGGGAATTCCAAAATGCCCACCTCCGATGATTTTCGCAACATGAAATATTTGAGGGCTTTTATTAATGGTACGTTCATTGATTCTAAAGATACTGTTTTCTAACCGAATGTAGAAACCCTGAGACTATATCCCCCCGTGTAAGCTTTCCGTCATTCAGTCCGAGATCTCTCTTTTACTTTTGGATGCAGGCCATTTGACACCAGGTATTTCGTCTACACCCATTCGCGACGCATCATTGATGTATTTCAGGTTTTCCAAAAACGCGACCACCTGGCCGCCTCTCAAACCAGGGGACAAGCCTCTTCATGTTACTCCCGACACCAAGTCAGTTCCTTTTTTATTTCTTGAAGCGGGACACCTACTGATGCCTTCGGCAGATGTCGTTACAGCGTGTTTTTGATGCATCGACGAACAGATTTATGGGGACCCGATGGTTTGTCTTGCCCTCGCACCCTAGTATCGAAACAAACAGTCATCCTAATTCTAGCATCGACATTTGATCCTGACCGTTTTCTGGATGAGCGGATTCAAAAGTACTTGATCCCTAATCCATTCATTTTCTTGCCCTTCAATGCCGGTATGGCGAGAGTTCCGCTTATTACGTACCCACTACTCAATTACTGTTCTCTAGGGCCCAGGATATGTCTCGGTCAACAGGTGCGCGCACAGTGAAATCCTCCATATACCCATTTTACTGAAAATCGCGCAGTTTGCTTATCATGAAGTTTCATTTTTCCTCGTCCGCCTGTTGCAGAATTTCTCCACATTTAGCCTCGCACCAGACGCCCAGCCAGAATGGACGAAGCCTCCGCTGACCTGGAAGGCGCGTAAGGGTACCCAGGCTACAGAGAAGATTATGCTCGGCACGCATCTGACCATGTATGCTAAGGTTGGTTCTGCTTTTCTTGAATTCTGAGTCCGTTACTGAAATATCTTAGGGCGGATTGTGGGTTAGAATGAAAGAAATTGTGGAATAATCGATAAGCATTTTGAGTGCCTGGAAACTTTAACAAAGGCTCGCAACGTGAAAACATGCAATGGTCGAAAAAATTTATTCAATTGAGCTGCGTTAAGGGTTTGATCAAGCTGTTCAAGTTTTCGGCGAGTTCGGGTGCAAAGCTTTCAATCGGTTGAGTTTCCCAGAACCCGACTGCACAGAAACTTTTCATCTATATCATCTACATACCTGACAGGTCCATGAAGTGCACTGAAGTGATCCACGAGCCTGACGCAAACAAAAAGTCTGCCATCACAATCAGGATTGCGTAGTCTGCGTTTTGTCGCAATGAGAATATATGTATACTTATCCTCCCTATCTTCTCCGCCTGTCCCGGTGGAAAGAGGAGAACCGTTACCACGAACGTAACCCACGCAACCGCCATAGCTCTTACTGGAACAGTCTCACATCCTAGGGCAAAAGGCGCAGGCACGAACTTTTCGCGTCCAGACGTTATGGGCAGGAAGACCGGAGCCGCGTATGAGATGTACAGTCCAATCAAGGGAGCGCCGTAATGTTCAATAACAAAGATACTTTATTAAGAATCAACCCAACGCGACGTGAGTGCGGTCGCTGAGAATCCAAGGAGACTCGGTTCCTCCAGAATTTTGGTTAAAATTGATCTAAGACCAGACCGGCACCCTATGGAAGTTGGACTCGACCGTGCCCAGATGTGATAACTTCTACTGTCGCGTGCCCTTCTCTATTTTCGAGCGAAGACATCACTGTCGCAAATGTGGCGGGGTGTGTCGAAAACACAGCCAGATTAGATATTATCATTCTGAGGCAATTCGGAAGAAACTTAGTCTCTCTTGACAGACGCTTCAGTATCGTAATCAACTCGTTCCTCGTTCGATATGAAGAAGAAACTGTTTCACTCGTTTTGATCACATCACTGGCACCCTCAGACAAGCTCAGAAATTGGGCTGTAATACGTAGATCTACCTTACGGGAAGTCACCTGATACCCCATTTTCGAGAATATCTACGCATTTCTAGCGATGCCGAGGCAGCTGTCAGGACCCCATTGGACCTGAATCTCGGAATTTCCAGTTTCTACCCTCTGTCAGTCTGCTGCAGCCTTTTGAGGTGATAATACATTCAGAAGCAAAAAAGAAAAAGTTAGCACATCAACATGGGTAGGCGTCTGAGTCAAGCAACTAGATGTAACACAAAGATGACGTTGAATACCTTGAAACATCAAACCAAACATGGACTCCATGTGCCGGCAGTTGCGGAGAGGATGACACGAAGAGAATAGAGTATCGATTTCTTGGTGTGCATGAGTATCCGCCGAATTAAGCATGCAGGAAGTAACGAGATGGTTTCTGTCCGGAGGAATCACGGCGGCAATAAAACAATCCGTGCTTCTTAAACGAGTCGTCTTGTCATTCCTAAATTAGGAATGGAGTCTCGAAGCATTAGGGTTGATAATTTGAGCTGAGTTGATTAGTTAAACTCAAAAAGACCAGAGGATAATTGTTAGACTTCGGGCTCAAAATGTCCAAATCCAAGGAATTGGATGAGTCTCCCACGAGGTTTTACCCGGCAACCTGCCTGCTCTGGTCCGAGCCAGGCCAGGAATATCATTGGGCACCTAAACTTTCCGCCCCCCGCTTGGTAGTACGTGTGTTCTATGTATTGATGGGTAACTTTTAGCCTGCATAAGTTACGATGTCATACGTAGTAAACTGGCAGTTCCAATTGTGGGACCGCGTCAGTATAATATATCCTCCTCCTCCTCCAGCTGATCATCGAGGGCAGCAAAAAAACTCGTGGATCCTGATCTGTGTGATGGGGAACATGGAGCAGCAATGCAAGATTGAGGACTTGACAAAGAGTTATCCAAACTTTCAATGATTACTGGATTTGTGTAACTTGTTTCCAGTCAGGCAAGACGTCGCGTGTAGCGAATGACACTAGTACTAGACAAGTAAAAGTTCGGTTCTATACAGTTGACGATCTGTTTGGGCCTTTGATTATCATATGCTGCATCCACATCAGCGTCAATTATCATGTGCTTTAATGATCATATGCTGCGTAAGATGGATGTCATTTTCGCATTGAAAACATATTTTTTCCTGCACAGCACCGACTGTCCAGATGGGAAGGGCACGTATAAACTGCTGTGAGGACTACCGTGGCACATTTGTGCAGACAGCGTGGCTCAGAGGGCTAACGGCGAACTTCGACAAGATCATAGAATTGAAATGGAATGAACTCTATCGATGTATGTGTCGTTATGTGGGAAGAACGAGTACATTTCAAGTTAATGTGCATAAAAATCATTACAATCCAATAGGTCCAGCGGTGTGCTCGACATTGAAACTGTAAGTTCAGTTAGCAGTTGAACAGGAATCGCGAGTGGATCCGCAAGACAACTAACCGTGAAGGATCATATTTTGCATACGTCTTTTGCAGCGTCGCAAAAGTCGGATACGTGTTGAATACATTTTGACTCGCGTCACATTCGTTAATGTACAATGGGAGGCCCGGGCTGGAGGAAGCTCTGCCAAAGCAATTAAAAAAATGTACTGTAGGGAGCCGGTAGCACGTACTGCGAGAGAAGGAGTTTGAAGCCAGCGTCCACGTCCGTCGGGATAGTGGTCACGCCCGCGGGGTAAATAAGATGGAAATTTATGGCTGCATATGGAACGCCGGGATCGCCGATGGCATTAACACCACGAGAGCTCCTCGCCGTCCACTGCGAGAGCGGAATCGGGGAGATGATCATGTCTGATGTCAGGAGTTCCGTCTCGAATGCCCGGGTGAAATTGATGAGGTGGTTGTAGCCCTTCAAGAACGTGCCCTCATCGCCGATCCACGACGACGCGCCGAATTGCTGGCCGTTGCCACGGCTAGACCCCGCGATCAGGTTCGAGATGTCGTAGTAACTCAGAAGAGAGAGCGACGTGGAGGTACTGGGGATGGAGAGGAAGCTGCCAAAGATATTCGTCGGAAGGTTCGCGCCCTTGTAGAATAGATAGACCGTGTTGGCGTCCACGGCGGTGAGGTTCATGGTATTGAGTATTACGATGAGACCTGTAGCGAATTAGCCGACCGTTTCAGCAAATATTTTTCTCTTCGTACCCGCTTTAGGATCCGTAACTTCGCGGATGTAGCGGGCGGAGGCATTGTTGAGGGCCACTGAAGACGAGCCAGGATACTAAGAAGTATAATCTCAAGACTCTGGGAATTACCAAATGAAAATGAACTCACAACGATAATTCCACCAAACCAATTCTTCTGATCTTTCGTCCCAGTGTGAGCGGGGTAGAGTTCATATCGAGTGACAATCCCGAAACGGTTGGCACCGCCTTTGAGAGCACGAAAAAGGTCGGAATATTTGTTGGTGGCTGTCGCTGTCACCAACTGACCCGTTACCAGAACGACGTCCATCTCTTTAATTGAATCGGCGGACCATCCATACAATGGCGAGACGAAACTGATTCCGCCACCGAGAAGAAGCCCCGTGCCGATATCACTGCTTTGTTGATTAGAAAACACAGACACAATATACGATCCATTATGATTACCTAGCGCGACCCGCTATAACAGACACGCCAAAAGGCTCAACGGTAGCCATCGCGTCGCCCCAGTGCACCCCGGGCTGCACCGTGATCGTGTCGCTCTGCTGGTTGTAGGACGTGTTTGTCATGTGGGCGAACGAGATTAAAACACCATCATTGATGCTGTGGGTCCAACGGAGGTCAGATTCATCGCCGACAACAAATTTAAGTCACCTGTTCCATCCGACCATCGCACTGTGGGCCCCGGCCTGAACGCTATAGTGCGATCCAAATTGGAAGATGCTAGACATGGCGGCCTGGACATGGGAGGCACTACGAGGGTACACAATGCAAGTGGGTTGGTTTACGGAGTTGAAGAGACTCCATGGTCCTTGTGTGGTAGCATTATACTCTGAACCAGAGGACTCTACAATTGAAGAGCCAAGGTCATGTCGGATTGCGCCACATGCCAGCGAAGAAGCGGCCGTAGATTTCGTAGAATTGCTGGTGATCTCCTGCCCCAGGGTCGTAGCCGTGACGAGAGAAGCAATGGAAACAAAAATCCAGCGATGTAACATGTTGACGGAACCCAGATCCAAAGAGCGGGAAATGAGGGGAACAGGAATTGAGGATACCGCCGTCGACACGTCGTGACGGTCTCTAAGTACTGTATGTGTTTCATAAGTGCCCGCAGGTCACACGGCTCTACATAGCCAAATATCTTTCCAGGTAGGCTTATTAGGTAGGTAGCATTACACGGCACGGTCCGAATAATGAACACCGGTTTCCAGGAATTCTTCCGGTGTACAAGCAAGCTAGGTACATATAGTGATGTTCTGGCTACATACACCATCACCCTGGACTTCCGTCTTCCATCTAGACGGTTGCCTCATGCAACCTAGGCAGTTGAAAAAACATACAAATTTAAAGCTCTCGACAAAGCTCACTTGTGTTTCGAATTCCACGTTTTCCGAGTATGCAGCTCGAATTGACACAATGCACGGAGGAACGCTATTGGACGGCGAAGTATCGGAATAACTAGTTCCTGTCAGAATTTGCTGTTGACCTTGTTCCCGAGGCTAGACTCAGCCTCCTTCCACCAATGCCAAAGTGATAAAAGAAGTTGGTGTCGTTTGCAAGCACAACTCTTCACTCAGTTTTCACTTGATCCTTCAGTGGTTGACCTTCTTAGGATGCATGTTTACAGATTCATGGAAGGAATAAGGGCCAAACTGCCCACAGGATTTAGTGCTCTCTACAAACTACATCAGCAAACCTTGGGTGCCCTGTGGTTAAGGTCCCCCTTTGAGTAGTGCTATGTAGTTGCTGTAGTGGCCTGTAGTTTCTGTAGTATTTTTAAGATTACATAGTGTTACATAGCACTACATAGAGGGGGACCTTGCAACCCAGGTTTTGCTGATGTATGGCATATTTGGAAGATTCATGTGACATTAGCGGGGAATGGATGTCCCTTACTGTATCATTTCGACCAAGTGTTCAAGTAATGCATAATGCAGGCCTCTGAACTGAACACTTTGGTTACCTGTAACAGTAACATCGAGATTTTGGAGCTCAAACAGGCTGAAAATGGCAAAATTTCTGGTTCGGCATTTGCCGGACTGCCATTTATGGTAAATTTCCCATGATTACCAATGAACACTTTGAACACTTGGAAAGATGAACACCATAGGGTAATGCATAACATAACATGAACACTCAGTTGAAATGATACAGTACCTTACAAGTTAAGCATTCAGTTCAACTCTGCAGATGGATACATGTACATGCGCCAATGTCAGGTGAAGGGCAGGATTGTTGAACGTATGTATCTAGCCGTAGCAGAACACCGCCTTGATGAGGTTTTTTACCCTCGCCGAAATATATGGTCATCACAGACATTGGTTAGGGTGGAAATAGAGAAACAGTGGAGGATGGGATCCAAACGTCGAGCAGTGATCGCCAATGTTACAATGGAAGGAAACAGCAAATCCTAGCACGATTCAAGAAAAATAGATCGCGAACAGCAAGGATGGTGAGAAACTGTATGAAGACACTGAGTACAATACACTCCTGCATATTGACTGACAGAGAGCTGAGCATAATTTCGTTGAATGCAAGTCGAGCAAAATGTTGTTTGGGGCCTTGGGTATACTGAATATCCCTAAGTGTAAAACATATGCCATGCAACGTAGGAGTTTTTGATCTCCAGTTTCAATCAACCATGGATCTACTAATGAAGGACCTGCATCTACGCGGGCCCACAGCGAAGGGAGGAATATGCTGCGAAAGGTGCAATAGGTTTGGAACAATGCACGCAAAGCATCGTGACCGGAAAAGCTTCGGCTTTTTATCCCGTGAACAAGGGTACACACCTAAAAAAGCAAACTCTCTGGCTTGTTAAATGTGAGGTTTAGTTTTCTACTGTGGGACACACTTTCAGTTTCCCGGAAAGTTCATCTTTGTACCATGCCTTCCGGCAACTTGAATGTAATGATTTAATCAAATGTTTCCGATCAGCTGGAAATAAAGACTTTTAGCTGAAAGGGAAAATCTGGTGGAATGTCACACTTTCAACGGAGCTGAATGCAGAGATTAAAGGAGTGAATCTAGTGTTCCATTCGGTCGCAGTAGAATAAAAGACATTTGGCAAAGAAAGAAAGGTCGTCTGAAAGGGAAACTTTCAGTCTTCCTTTCAATGCACTTGAAAGACAAACATTCAGAAAGAAAGAAAAGATCCCCTTTCTCCTTTCCTTTCATCCAAGTTGAAAGAGGAACTTTCCGGGACACACAAAGTGGAATGGCAATCATTCACTTCTCCTTTCTCCCTTTGCGAATTGTTTTTCTTTCAGTTATGGTGAAAGGAAGTTTGAAATTTGATCTTTCAGCTGCCCTTTCTTTGCTGGATGTTTTCTATTCTACAAGAACTAAATGGTAAACTAAAATGAATCCTTCCATCTCTGCATTCACATTAGTTGAAAGTGTAACATTCCGCTGCATTTTCCCTTTCAGCTGAAAGTTTTTGTTTTCAGCTGATCAGAAATGCTTGATTAAATCTTGACATTCAAGTCACCGGAAAGTGTAGTACAAAGATCAACTTTCCGGGAATCTGAAAGTGCATCCCACAGTAGAGAATTGAACCACACATTTAACAACCCGAAGAGTTTGCCTTTTTGGGTGTGGTATCAACAAGCATAAAATGGGGGGCAGTTTTCTGTGATTTCAACCAGCAGCTAAGTTGAAAGGTCGAGCAAACTTGCAATTGGAGACGGCAGCATGCCACCCACGAGAGCGACTGCCCCAGCGACTGTAGGTGTTATGGAGCCAAAGGTGATAATGAACGATGGAGGCGCACCGAAGCAGTGCGCGCCAGCCTTCAAGAAGAGAAGTGGCCGCAGAGTGCGATGTGGCGAGAGTGCGTTGTGGTGAGACCGTGTGAGGCAAGTTGTGGCTGCGTGTTTGGTTCATCACTCTTTCTTTATTGTTCTTAACCCCACCATGTCAGCTATCGAGCGCCGCGCTCCGTCCCACATCGACAGGGTCCCTACCGATGTTCTGTCGTATCTCTTTCGATTTTGCTTACCCATCTTCAACGACCCAAAGCTCAAAAAGGAATGGCTGCGCGAGGAACCCCAAGGGTCGTTCTCTCTCAACAAGCACATCGCCCCGCTCCTTCTTTGCAATATTTGCAGGGAATGGCGAAATCTTGCTGTTTCGCTGCCTGAACTGTGGACCGTGATACATCACGAGGCCGACGTGGGGACAGCGCCCCGCAGAGCCACTCTGAGAGCCATCGATACGTGGCTCAAGCGCTCTGGCCAGCTTCCGCTCGCAGTGTACTCGAACTCACACGAAGTCCACGAGCGTTTTCTGGTCCACGCGCACCGTATCCAGCGGCTATGTATCATGGCTTATTTCTGGCGCGAACGCGACGTGCCGCGGGGGTTTCGCACGGCGTCCTTCCCCGTTTTGCAGGTCATCGATGTGAAAACTGAATTGCCGCCGAGGTTCTACTCATCACTCGTATCCGCGCCCTGTTTGAAGGAGGTTGCGTGGTTCGATCCAGTCGGATCTTGGGCGGATCGGGCTGGTTCGCTCGAGCGGCTTCCGCCTTTTCTGTGGACACGACTCTCAAAGGCGTCCATTGCGACTGGAGTTACCGTTCATCAGGCCCGAAACCTCATGTTGCTGTGTAGCAGCCTGGTCGAATGCCTGTTTTCTGTTTCAGGCGCTCTCGACATCGATGGAGAGTGGCACAACCTCACACACCGCGGTATAACTTCGCTGCGTATCCAGATGGACACCCAACTTGATCTGGCCGACTTTTTCCATGGGCTTACCCTGCCTTCGCTCCGCACACTTGGTCTCATGTTTGACGACTCCAAGGGTCTGCGCTTCGAGACGATGAACATGTGGACACCTCACGATGGTGGCTGGAAAACGTTCCTCGACTTTTTGCGCCGATCGAAATGCGGCCTCGTCAGCCTCGAACTAACACGGTGGGGTCTTGTGGAGGACATGATCATTGAGCTACTGGAACTTGTGTCTTTCTCACTCGAGGAACTCGTTATCAATGGGTTTGACTCGTACGAGGAGGAAAAGTTCCTTATGCGACATGAATTCGGCGTAGAGGAGGATCCGCCTGTGTCGATTTCTGACCGGGCCTTGCGCCGGTTGACATACACAGGCGTAACTCAGATCCCTGCATGCTTATGTCCAAAGCTTACGCTTTTACACCTTGACAACAGCATCGAGTTCCATGAAGACGTCTTGAAGGCCATGGTGGCTTCGAGACAAATGGTCGATGGAACCGCAGGAATCTCACGCTTGGATGATGTTGAAATAAGGCTGCTGGAGCGTCCTAGCTATACCGATAGAGGGGAGGAAGACAGTGATGACGACGGAGAATGGACCGATACGGAGGAGGACTCGGAATGAAAGCGTTGAGGGGACCTATCATTTTCTTGTTCAATATGGCCATTCTATTACTCACTTTATTTGCACTACACACTGACGTACCGATGTATACCGATGTATATGCGATTCAAATGATTCTCTTCACCACTTCGGAGACTAAATTTCTCTTGGTCATTTCTGTGGCCGTACCCAGGAAATACATCGAGACAACATCTTTAAGAGTATCTCGGAGGGAATCTTTGAAAGGTAAAAAGAATTATATTATACATTAACATACGGCTCAGCGTAGAGTTTTATTGGTGGAAGGATGGTGGTACCAAGTCCGTTGTTCTCCTCGTCATTAACCCCACCCCATAACCCTCGGAGACGGGTGGTAAATGCCATTGAAGGCCGAGGATCGACTTCGAAACACTCGACCGCCGAGTGCGCCTCTCCTTCTGTTTCTGTTTACCGTGATGTTCCGGGAGCAGGGGGTCATTCCGACTCGTGTGCGGGACGTTTCTTGTCATCAATCCCACGCCGTATCCCTCAGAGACAGGTGGTAGATAGAATCGATCGCGAAGAGCGAGAATGGAGCTGGAAATACTCGATCGTCGAGTGCGGCGACTCTCCTTCTTTTGTTGTGGTGGCTTGGGCAGGGGTGCATCCGAGGTCCGGGGCGCCTTCCTACGAGTACGATGGGGTGTCACACCATTGTGAACAGGCGCTGGGAGGGGAAGTGCGGTGATGATTGGCGGGAGTTGAGGTTTGTGGCGGCCAGGTTTCGCTGCTAAGGGGAATGGTCGGCTCACTACTGTGGACGAAATTCGGGGTTAGAGAACCACAGACTCCCAAGGATGATGTGCCATACAATCTACGGCGCGCTCCTTGTCCTCTATTTCTTTCCGACGTCGTAAAAATAGCCATAACAGACAGGCGAGCAAAATCAATGCTACCGTCCCGACAACAGTCCCTGCGATAATGGGTGTAGTGGAGTGCAGCCCCCGAGCGGACAGGGTGGAAAATGTTGCTCTAGAAAAACTGGTCGGGGGTTGTTTTCGATTATCGACGCCGTCCGGTACGTATTCACGGCTTACTTCAAGTTGTGGTGGTGCTCCTGTTCGATAGATTGGTGCTGGTTGAAGCAGCAGAAGGCCAGACTTACCTGGATGACGTTCAGATGAGCTACTTGTTATCGGATATGACATTCCAGACTTGGAAACTCCGGCTCCAGGTAACACGCGCGCGATCCAGGACCCCAGGCCACTGTCCGCGTCACGCCGGGCCAAAATATCGTCTTGCCACGAAAGAATATTCATGTAGAAAGGCTCCAGAGAAAATTAAGCGATGCCAGCGGAAAGCAAGCTCTATGCCGCATGAGAGTCCGGACTAGGGCTTTATGAAGTCGGAGATGACAACAAGCTGTGTGAATGATCCTCCTTGTCTAAAGGAAAACACATAGCCATAAATATGAATAGCGCTTCCTCCTTGCCAACTATCGACTCTGGTGATTGTCGACAACAAGAGTTCTCGGTCCACGCTGTATATGCGTCGTCTGCATCGCCCCATAAGTCTGTGGCGGATCCCGGTACAGTGATGGTTGCCCGCTTTGATCCCGTCGTTTGTTCAGTAACCACGTCAGTAACGCGCGGGAGTTGGCATTATGATCCGTGCTTCTCAGGCCCTTATGTGCGCGCCTGTGACTCGGAGTTGTCCTCGCTGTACTTGCTCAAAAAACATATAATCGTCCCACGCACATTTTTCAGCTGTTGAAAAACTTTGAAACAACGCGTTCACTCACGTAAGTATAGCTTCCCCTGTTCCCGCTCTGAAATCATTCTGCATTGTACCGCACAATTTTTTGACTGCTTTTCAGGGCAACATGTTATGATATGGTCAAACTGTCAGAACAATTATTGTTTGCTGGCTTTCAGATGGAGTTGAAAAACCACTTTGGAGGAGTTGGTCAATCCCTCGACTGTTTCCACTCTGACCGCATCCAGCACCCTATGCGATGCTATGGCCCGATGAATCCTGTCTCGCTCTTGACCGCCGGAGAGAATATCTGGTGGGATGGATTCAGACGCCACGACGAATCAACATGTGTTTTCGATGCTTTCTGTCGCCGCCACACCCAACAGATATGATCTGAGAAGAAACATCATTCTGCATCATAAAAACCATGCTCACCGCCTGGCGAAGGATGGCCGTGGGACCCCAGCGCTTTCGAACCCACGACCGCCTTCGAGCATCTCTGACTCGGAGAAATGTGATGACCCATCTCGGACTCCCTTTGGATTCAATGTTCACCCATGCATCAAGTGGGGATACGCAAAGATGAACCGAAGGGAGAGAGTTTATCAAGAAACTCCACTCGCCGAATGGACTGGCCGGAATGAACTGGCTGTAACAGATTAAGTACCGGGTGAATTAAATTTCGCCAAAGTACAAACGATATCAATGGTGAATTCTGCTTCTGGTTCAAGGATCCTCGGTATCATCGCTCGTTGGAGTTGCTTTCAACATTGGGCTCCCGCCTGGCACCGCTCTAGATTCTCCCATCAGCGGCGGGTAGCAATCGCTCTGACTGCCCCCCCTTCATCTTCCGAATCATCGCTCAAGTTTGAATTGGCCAGAGCCTTGTTATTCAGATGAGGGGGATAGACATCAATTGTGATTGCGGTCAGTGTATCTATCTCTAAGGAGGGTTTGGATAAACCGCGTACATGATAAGAACCTGTGTGGGATTCGGGCGGCTCTTCACCCAAACGAGCATCTGCACGCTATCTATTCCTGCAAGGTCAAATCAATCGCAATGCTGATTGATTAGCCTCGACGATAACTCTGTTTATAATGGGCACTAAGTATATCCACGCACCGAACACCACGACGAACCAGATAATCCCGTCGCGGAGGAACAGCGCAATGATTGGCATGGGGTCCGATTTGTCCGCATAAAGGACTCTACTGCACTTCAAGACGAAAAATTGATGGAAGCAAGGGGTCGACGCCATCGTTGTCGCTGCCGAGACCAGATAGGGAAACCTACCACCAGAGACACGCTGCAGTTTACGGTCTGAAAAGAGAAAAACCCGATCTCTATATATCAGGAAATTGGGAAATCGTAATAGCAACCGCGTCAAATCAGCGAAGACGACGTAGATTTGCACGCTACGCGCCTCGCAATGCCACTCACGCTGTTGCCGGGGTGCTCCCTCCGTTTCTCCGCCCCCCTGCAATCCGCCCCCGTTCATGGCATCGACCTGCGTCACCGCCCCTCTAACACCAGCACCGCTCTGCCGAGCTCACGAGCTTCAGCACCAGCGTGCTCACCTGTCGCTGATGTCCGTAATGCCCGACATGCGAGCTTCCCTTCTGCCTGCCCGTCAGCTTCGTGTGTCACCGCCGCAGCGCGGATGTGTTCGAAGCATCTCCCAGCTCGCAGCGCCCCAGAGGGCCTCCTCTTCCGTGAGTGCCGCATCTTACTCGACGCAAAGGAGCTACTCGCCCTTCAGGCGTTGCTCCTCGCGGTAAACGGGCAAGCATACATAGACTGCACACCCTCCGTCCACTCGGCGAGGCTGTGCTGCACCATCGCCCGTCTTCCCCGTCCATTCCCGAATCTACGCTTCCCGCATCATCGTATCCGATACTTGCCCCGCGAGCGACCCTTGAGAATGGCTCCTCACAATTAATTGGCTTCTCCTGCCCCTGAGGAGCGTAGGCCAAACCACAGTACTGTAGAAATCCGGGCGAGCGACGGAAGGGAGGACGAGGGCCGCGTTCGTCTCAAGGGAGCAGGAGCCACCGGCGGCGGGTAGCAATCGTTCTGACTGCCCCTCTCCATCTTCCGAATCGTCGAGCCTTGTCATTCAGAAGGATCCTCGAGAACACGAGCGAGTGAAATCTGGCCAAAGTTTGATATTCAATGTGTTATGAAAGATGGAATGAATGAATGGGCACACACGAGTGAGGGGCTAGACATCAATTGTGATGTTTGAGAAATGGCAATAGCAACCACGTCAAATCAGCGAAGACGACGTAGATTGCACGCTACGCGCCTCGCAATGCGACTCACGCTGTTGCCGGGGTGCTTCCTCCGCTTCTCTGCCCCCCCTGCAATCCGCCCCGCTCATGGCGTCGACCTGCTCACCGCCCTCAATGCCCGTGACGCCTCCCTTCTGCCTGTCAGCTTCGTGTCACCGCCGCAGCGCAGATGGGCTCGAAGCACAGACGGCCTCCTCTTCCGTCAATAGCCACATCTTACATCTTACTCGACGCCAAGGAGCTACTCGCCCTTCATGCGTTGCTCCTCGAGGTAAATAGGCAACTTGAAGCATGCATAGACTGCACAGCCTTCTTCCATGCACGGCACCACTGCCCGTCCTCCCTGTCCATTCCCGAATCTGCATCATCGTATCCGAGTCCGATACTTCGCATTCGAGGTACCAGCGACCTTTGAGAATGGCTCCTCACAATAGACTTCCCCGGCCCCAGAGGAGCGTAGGCCAAGCCACAGTACTGTAATAATCCGGGCGAGCGACGGAAGGGAGAACGAGGGCCGCGTTCGTCTCGAGGAGCAGGGGCTACTGCCGTCTCGAGGAGTAAGGAGCGGTTGGCGGAGTGATCCAGTAATCTCGCCGGTCGCGAAAAGCAGGTGGCGCCTGGGCAGAGGGAGATGCATGTCGCACGGACATAATGGAAGGAGATGAGTGTTGGCCGTGTAGACAGGTCGCATTCTTAATCCAGTCGCTGACCGCAATCGATGGATTCCCGCCGGAGTCGCGGGCAGTGAATGGAGAATTAGTCGGTCGCGGTTCAGGCTCATTGAATATGAAACTGGCTGGTAGAGTTGAGTATTCCGCGGGTTATCGGATCCGTGCGCGGGACCGCTTGATCAGGAAAGCTAGCGCGGAGGTCGACGTGGCCCTCGGGGAAGGGGAAAAGAGGCGGGTGAAGGGAAAAGAAAGTGGCGCGGGGCATGGATCAATACACGTGGATCCGCCATATCTTCGCGTCTTAGTAGGGCCGCGTTAAGAAAGCGCACCCTAAGCGTAGTACTCGCTTCTTCTATCCATCGAGCTCGCCGCCTGCGTCGACGATGGACGCGTCGAGTCTGCTCTCGTTTCGCGTCGTAGTCGCAGGGCAACGGGAGCGATCGTTCGTGGTACTGGCTACTTAAAGCTTCGTCGCGGTGGGACGCGAGCGCTGAGAGATCATGTTGGGATCAACGTCTGGGCCGAGGGTGTAACGCAGATGGGGGCGCGGACGACGGACGTAGACATCAGGCGGCGGGGATGATGGGATCAAATGCACCTCAGTGAAGTCCGGCGGAGTTACGTAATGGGTCTTAGGGGGGTTTATTCTGTAGGGCAAATAAAACCCCTAAGAGGCCCACGTCCGACGCCGCACGTTAGTCAACTTTTAGTCATGTTCTCATTTGAGAACCATCATTTCCCCGACGTGCGCTGGGCGTGTCCGCCATCCTGCTCTTTTCTGCCAGCTAGTGATGTTCTTGGTTTGGTTTGAAACCAAGAAACCAGCAAACCAAAACCATGGTTTGTTGAAACCAAACCAAGGTCATTGTTTGATGCTGGTTTTGGTTTGAAGTAGTGCTGTGGGCAGAATTGTTTTGGGGGCATTGAGCCAAGCAGAATAGGGTCGTTCACATCTGCCCTTTTTGCGCCCTTTTTGCTCCCTTTTTCATGTTTGGTAGATAGTGAGCTATAAAATCCAGAAAAATTCGCTCTAGTCCTTTTTGAACATTCAAGAGGGTATATGACCTTTGAGGAGCAATAGGAGCACCCAGGCTGCATGCAATGGAAAAAGGGTGGAAAAAGGGAGCCTCAGACTAGGGTGTTCACCATAGCCCTTTTTCGTGCCCTTTTCATGCCCTTTTTTTTCTTCCATTTTCCTCAGAATTGCATGAAGGACCCCGTTTTTTTTTACGGTTTTCCACCCTTTTTGTACTTGTAATTGAAAAAGGGGAAAAAAAACCCGGGCAGAAAACGAAGAGAATAGCAAAAAGGGCGGAAAAAGGGCGGAAAAAAGGGCATGAAAAAGGGCTATTGTGAACAACCCTAATGGCAGAATGGCATGGCAAAATGCTGGCAGAATTCGGCAGAATTGGTAGCAAAATCATGTAAAATTTCCCGTGACTCCAGGAAGGAAAGCCTGGAAAATAGTAGTCTTCTAAATGTACATCATGTTTTTAATTCCACATCCTCTTGATCAACATGGCCTCAGGGGTGTAACGAAGGAAGCTTGAACATTGTGGCAAACTCGGCATCAATGTCATACCAAGCCGTCGGAATTTTGGGCCCACGATGAACCCAACATGAGTTTGGGGCAGATGTCTTGTAAGTTGCAATGAGGGTGATTGGAAGTCATTTGACTGAAAAGTATGAGAAAAGCTGCTCATTGTCTTCAAAGTCAAGCTGTGCAGGCTCTTGACCCATGTCATTTTGCCTGCCATTCTGCCAACACCTTTACATTCATCATAGTCAATTGCTGGATTAGCTCAGACCTCAAAGAGCGTATCCTGATTCCTCTAGGAGTGCAAGAAGTCCTGAATGAGAATGGTTCACAGTTATGATATCTCTGTGGGCTCTCTCACACATTTCAGGAATAATGATCCTCTATCTACCTCCATATTCCCCCAACCTCAACCCAATAGAGGAATCCTTTTTGACATGTATGTGTCACAATCAAGAACCTCTCGTCCAACTATACAAAGATAGCGGATTGGGGAGTGAGGTATTAGTTCTCGAAAAATGAGTGAATAAAAGCATAAGGACTACAAGCAAATAACTACTTGTATTTATACTGTTTATGAGTGGCTGTGTAGTCCGTGAATAAGTAGTGAAGACAAAAGGAAACAACGTGTATAGCGATCGAAGACTGCCAAACGTTCAAAAGAACTGTCACCTATATTAAGAAAGCATGTAACGTGTGCATTTATTGTTCTGTGAACGCGTGTCTGATCGTCCTCGAGGCAAATGCCTTGCCAATCGTTGAGAAGTTGTTTCAGAATAAAAATAATATGTCCGACGATCAAATTCCTTCTCGATATTCTCCGTTGTCTTATCTCGTCACGTGCTTAGATAAGATGGAGCGATTAGGCTCAAATCGTGACATTACCCCCCTCTTAAGGGTTGATGTCCTCAGCGACCGTGGATCAAACTGTATCGTCTTCAATCTCTTTGAATCGTTTGGAGTTGGGTATATCCGAGTCCATTGAATAATTATAAAGTTTCTCCATTGAGTATTGTTTGGACTCCTCCTTCGGTTTATACCGATGAATTAAATAATCCCAATAGCCTTTTGGGAATATTGGAACCGCCCAAATCTTAATGCCATGTTTTTTCTTGTATTCGTTAAGAGTTTCCTGGGCATTTTTCAAATGGTGTTCCGGTTCCCATAAACGTTCACCAAGTGGATATCCTTTCCACTTGATTAAATACAGGTATCCACATCCCTTTTTCCGATGTTTGAGGATTTCTTCGACTTCAAACTCCAGAACTTTGTTAATAATTATAGGGCACGGGTTGTTCTTCTCGCCGGTGTGGAGGCGGTTCCATGTACAGCCGAAGCTTGGCCACGTTAAATATGTCATGCATTCCTGTTGGTGCTCTGGGAATAATAAGTTTATAGGCTGCTTCTCCGACCTTTTCAACAACTTCGTAAGGGCCCAGCCCTGTTTCGGCAAACTTCGCTGAAGGTCTGTCTGTCTTTATGTCTTTCAAGTAAGGCCGGACTTTATCTCCGGGTTTAAATATTGGTGCTTCGGACTTATGTGCGTCATAATATTTTTTCATTCTTTTCTGCGCTTTTTCAAGCGCCGCTGTTGCTTCATCTCGGATTTTCTTCATTTTATCAGCGAACTCCTGCACTGCCTTGTTCCTGGATTTGACGGTGTTCTCGATCCCTTTCCAAGGGTGATAGCCGTAGTTTAAATAAAATGGAGAACCTTTTGTTGCCGAGCTCTGTTTGTTGTTGTGTGCAAACTCGGCTAACGCAAGCCATTCTGACCAGTCCGTCTGGCGATAATTAACATAAACCTGGAGATATTTTTCGATCTCCTGGTTCATGCGTTCCATTTGCCCGTTGGTTACCGGGCGATATGCAGTGCTCGGGTTCATTTCTATGCCGAGCTGTTTGTTGAGTTCCTGCATAACCCCTGACGTATATTGGGTATCTCGGTCCAATATGATTTTGCGAGGTACCCCGTGGTACCGAATAACTCTATTGTGCATCAAGTGTGCAACCCCTTCTGCCGTGATCTCCATCGAGGTTGCTTCGGCATGTAGTTGTTTGGTGAAGGTGTCAACCCACACCTGAATAGCATTATGCCCGTTGCCAACGGGTAGGGGGACCGATGAGATCCATAGATATGATCTGCCAGGGTCCTTCCGCAATCTTGTGCGGATTAAGTTTTCCCTGGGTGTCCTGAGGAACACGTGATCGTCCGCATGCCTTGCATGCTTTTATGTACTTCGAGACTTGATTCCCTAGTCTCAGCCACCAATAATTACATTCCACTATTTCTTGTGTTCGGTTCTCTCCAGGATGACCAAGCAATGGGTTATCGTGGTGTAACCCGATAATCTTATCTCGGAGTTCTTCGTTCCGAGGGACATAAATGAGATTGTTATAATAGATAACGTTGTCCTTCTTTTCCCATCTGGGAAGTTTTTTCTCAAGAGTGAGTTTGACGCTCTTATCAATTTTCTTTTCCACGAGAATCTGATCCATGATCTCTTTCTCGGGACCTTCGAGCACGATGTCTTGTGCTCAGAAATATTCAGGTTTAAGGAGAGTGACGTTCTCATTGTCACCCTTGCCTTGGTTGTGATCCGCCCTGCGGGATAATAAGTCGGCAACCTTATTAAGCGTTCCGGCGCAATGTGATAAAGTAAAATTGTATTCGGCCAGCTCTATGATCCAACGAGCTTGCTGATGATTAAGTTTTTGGGGTTGTCTAAAATATTGCAGATTTTGGTGATCCATCAATATCTCAAATGTTTGCCGTGTGCCCATCAAGAGCACTGTCCACTCCTTGAGTGCGAGCATTATCGCGAGCATCTCTTTGTCATAGATCTCGTGATTCTGCTCGGTTTCGTTGAGTCCATGTGACTGGAAAGCCACAGGCTGCCACTTGCTGTTTTGTTCTTGGCTAAGTACAGCACCTGTGGCCCTGTTGGAGGCATCGGCTTCTAGACGGAACTTGCCATTGTCCGTCGGGTAACGCCAGTATGACGTCTTCAGCAATCTGGCGTTTCAGTTTGTTAAACACCTTCTTTTGTTTGTCCCCCCAGGAGAACCTGGCTTTACTGGTTAATTTAGTAAGCGGTCAGGCGACGTCGCTATATCCTTTGACAAATTGCCGATAAAAGTTAACAAAGCCTAAGAACGATTGCACTTGTTTCATGTTCCTTGGCTCGGGCCACTCCATGATCCCGGCAATTTTCACTGGGTCCATTCTCATTGAATTATGTCTGACGATCATGCCCAGGTACTCTATCTCTGTTTTCTCGAAATCGCATTTTTCGGGTTTTAGATATAACTTATTTTTCTCAAGTGTGTCTAACACTTGTTTGACCACAAGCCAATGCTCCTCCAGGGTTTCCGTAAATATTAAAATATCGTCCAAATAGACGATGATGTTACGTCCGTGCACATCTCCGTCCGAAAACCTCCGTCCGGAATCTCCAGATCTCTGGATCTCCGATATCTCCGTCCTCCGGATGCGTACATCCTAATCTATGGGCCCGCGTCCGATTACTCTCTGTGCATTATGCTACGGTTTGATGCACAATCCTCCGGGTTTTTACGCAGTGAAGTCTTCTGAGCGTTTCCCCAGAATTACTTATGATCATATGCCCTATGCTCCACATGCTACTTCTTATTGTTGTTATTGTTATTCGACGACCTTATTGTCTTTTACCTACTTCTCCGTCCACATCCAGAAACCTCCGGATTTTGTATAAATACGTAGTCGTTCATGGATGTAATTCAGTTTGTTAATTAACGTGCTTTGCCTCCGCATTGCTCCAGTCTGACCTCCGCTCCTACTCCGTCTGGCAGCCAAGAAGAGGGCGCTCACCCTTAGACCCCTGTGGTGATCTGCGTTAGCTCCGTCTTACCTCTGGCTAGAATTCTCCGATCCTCCGGTCTCCGGCCTTCCGTCCCTCCGGTCCGACACGGATATAACAGATGACCCGTCCTTCGTTGATGAGATCCCTGAGGATATTGTTCATCATGGTTTGGAACGTGGCCAGGGAATTAGTGAGACCAAAGAACATTACCAAGGGCTTGTACAAGCCTTGGTTAGTTCTGAACGTGGCCTTCCATTCATCGCCTTCTTTGATCTGGACGTTATTATAGCCCCACCGGATGTCGAGCTTGGTAAAATATTTCGCACCGCGAAGTTTATTGACAAGTTCCAATATCAAAGGAAGGGGATACTGGTTCTTGATTGTCATTTCATTTAATTTACAGTAATCCTGTACCAGTCTAAGGGATCCATCCTTCTTTTTTATGAAAAAGAACGCCGAAGCCATTGGTGATTTGGATGGCTGAATCTGTCCACTTTTCAAGTTCTCCTCCAAGAACTCGTTAAGCTTTTCTTGCTCTACTAAGGAGAGCAGGTATATTTTACAATTGACGGCTTTCGCGTCCGGTTTAAACTTCGATCGCGTGATCCCATGGTCGTTGTTCCAGAAGGGAATTGAAAGATTCCTTTGCAAAGACTTTGACATAATCCCTATATTGCTCTGGGATTTTGTCCTCCATCATGTGCTCATGCTCTGCATTCACTTTTTGCGCCATTTGTTGTGCCGAGGTCTCTTTTGTGCATATTGCAATTTCATACGCAAAGTCTACCAATAAAATACTTTCGCCATCTTCAATTTTTTTTGTCTTCGAAGATGCCTTTTCCGAACTCCGTGCTGGTCATTCTGCATTCTGGTGGACATCAGCTAAATAATATTTTTTGGGACTTCCAGTCCACTTCAGGGTTGTGCCAAAACAACCAATTGTATCCAATAAATATCTGTGCCTTCCCAAGGCCGGTAATAAGAAAACATTGTCAGTTTTTGTGTGGCCCGACCCCCATGATCAACTCCACGTAATGGGTGATCTTGCCTTTGGTATTTTCGGTTCCATCGGCATTGCAAGCTAAAATTGGTGTATCCAGCTCTTTTAGGTCATATTGCCGGGCTTTAGTGAAGTCCCAGTCCATACACATGGTCGTACAGCCTGTGTCCAACAGGCCTTTAACCTTTTCAGTTCTTACCGTATCTAATGCTTCCAGGGTCAGATCGACCCACATCTCATGGCGAGTTCTCTGGAATTGGAAAGTGCGTAGTTCTTGCGCCAACCTATTCTCGGAAACTCCCATGGCACGTCATGTGAGCCACCGGGCCGTTTCTTGCTTCTTGAGTCCAAACAGGACTCGTGTGTGTCTTGGTGCTTCCTCCACTACTGTGGATTGAGCTGTCTCGTCAATGACGACCTTTTTCTCTGCACTATTTTTCTCACTGGTTTGGGTTCCAGGGACCTTAGATAAAATACGTATGGGAGAAGAATTCATAGGTGATATATTTTTTGCTTGTTCTTGTACATGATCTTTTTTATAAATTACTGTATCCTTTGCTGCTACCAGCGGGGCAAAGAGACCGCCCTGTGGCACTACCCCCCCACTCCAGCAGAGCCGTATAATCTGGCCGGTTGCTGTGTGGGTTGAGCCACTGTCCTGAGGGACCCTTTTTCCTTTTCAGTTTTTATATCCCGGTCCAATCCCGGCTCCTTAGGCACTATTTGTATACTGGTGGCTTTCCGCCGGTTATTTTCTTGATTTTTTTGTTCTTTTTTAATTTCCGGGACTACCGATTTGGCCTTGATCGGAGTCCTCTTAAAAATCCTTGCCATACTTCGCACGGCCCTTCTTCATGAGGAATTTAAAGTCCTCCTTGGACATTTTGTCTGTGCACAAGGAGCGCACATTGATCTTTCCACGTTCCCGTTGCAGTTCTGGGCACTCGCGTGCCATGTGGCCTTCTTTGCCACAGTTGTAACATTTGAAGGGCCCGCCCTTCTCTTTGTTGGTCAGGGCGGCTCCACTCTGCGGAGTCGTCTGTGTCAGGTTTGGTGCCATTCCCCGATTCGGCCCTGCTTGCCCTTTATTTTTCGATGCGGGTGGTACGTCTTTCTGGCTCACAGGAGTCCAAAATTGACTCCCAGAACCCGCCTGCGGGTTGCACGCCATAATCCCGCTTATCTCGGATAGGCGGGCTCGGAATCCCACATAGTCGCATGGAATTGTGATGCTGCAATACAGTATCTTGACTCCGGCAGCAAGAAGCTACTCCAAAGTCTGACACAAAAATGTGTCATAAACCAGGAGGCCGGGAACAAAGCCGGCCAGTTCTGCATTCAGCTTGAAGAGCTGAATAAAGTCATTTAAGGGGGTGGTCCCCTGAACCGTTTCCACCAACTGCTTGAAAGCAGTCTCTCTGATGTTCTGATCTTCGAACGTCATCTTCAGGTTGCCCAGGAAGTGGGCGAACGTTACTCCCGGGTGTAGGGAGTCTCCTGGAAGATTTGCCATCTTCCAATTACGTACCCAGTTGGTGGCTGGGCACACGGTGCCTTCCTTCCCTTTCAGGCGTGAAAGGGTGAAGAAGACCTTTTCTTCGGTATCAAACTCCAAAGAATACGCACTGAGGTAAGTGTGCAGGGATTCCAAGAACGTTTCGAACTTGGACTTGTCATTCCTGTCGAAGGCGTCGGGAACGTCTGCAAGGACTACTTTTGATGAGCCTGTCCTGTGGGCTCCAGATCGGGCCACCTTGAGTAAATTGGCCAAGGTGACCGGTGCGATTGGCACGTGTTGTGCCAGGTGTACAGTTGCTGTGGGAGGCGGTGGTTGGGAATGGGCTGCGGGAAGCAGCGGGAATGCCGCATAGGACGGCTGGGGTGCCGTTACCAGCGGTTTCAGGGGCGTTGGAAGCGGCCGGGGAGAGGGGCCGATCGACAATCCGGCGGGCGGCAAGGGGACCTGCCGAGGGGATATTTTCCCCAAGCAGGGGGGATGCGCTCTGACACGTCAACCCTGTCTGACTCCGGAAAGGTGGAGTCAGTTCATCCAGCTCATGCTGGTATTCTTCTAGTTCCAGCAAGTTGAACCGTTATTGTAAGTGTGCTTGCACACGCTCGAGTCTCTCACGCCCGAAGACTTGTTCCGGGTTGAAGCCGGCGGCTTCCAATTGTTTGTCTATAGGAACCGGTGAAACGGTGCACTGGGGTGCAGCCGTGAAATATCCAATATAAAGGATAATACAATCAGAGAGTGCAGCAAACTGATCACTAACTCAATCCAATCCTAAAACCTCTAAATCAAATCACAACTCCAATCCAATACTTTCTTGTGTGTGTGTGTTCAGGGAGGTAGGGTACATATCACCCTTCAAGATGTTGTATTCAAACTGTTTCACTTGTGCGGGACGAGCAAGATATACTCCTGCAGTACAAGCACTTCTCACGGGTTCGACTCTTGTACCACACAAAGGGTAGAGGCAATGGAAAACTAGAGACCAACTTCAAAGACTGAAGTGAAGGGACACTGTGCGGCAGGACGCTAACCGTACAATGGTAGCAGCGGCTTAGTGGGCACTTGTGCTGTAGGAGGGACTTCAAACTTCTTATTCTATTCAGTCGGACTCTATGGTCTCTAACTCTTGCTGTATGCACTTGGTCACAGTATACGTCGGACTCTTGGATCTCTGTTCTGATGGACGCTTTGGTCTCCGCTTAGAATCGGAACAAGGAACTCCAATGGCAGAATAGCTGGCTCAAGCTCTCCTTACAGGGCAAGGCTCTTACACTACGCGGCGAGGTGGTTCAACGTTCTTATTCTCTCTCAAAGGCTTGCGCACTTCCGTTCAGATTCAAAGTCTTGTCAATTCGGTTCTAGAGTCCACTACAATGCCCTGTATTCGTGGGTAGGTAGTCTACTACTTTACACAAACTAATACTGCCCTTTTTATACAAACTGAAAATCACATAAGGAGTTAAGGAAAATATCGGATCTTTAAGGAACAAGCCCACGGCAGGACAAATGGCCCATAATAAGGGGCATATTAGCTCCCATGGGTATAATGGCACTCCTGTGGGGCAAGCCCATGTGTCCTTCCAGTATGGCGCCAGTATGGCATGCTGGTTGTCAAGCTTGCGGTGCAAACAGTTTAACTACAATCTGATCTTTGACACTTTCCCGTGATCGCACAGCAGGCACACCGGACCTTGACCTCCTATGGTATGAGCCCAGGTGCTCCTGCGGTACAACCCCAACCATCTATTCCTCGCTCCTGAGTTGTGGACTCATGCGGTACGGTCCCTAGGTTCTATGATAGGCCTCAAGGGCGTCCCTGCGGTAGGTGTGACTGCTCCTGCCGCACAGTCATCCTGTTTGATCGGTGGTGAAACTCCTTACAGAAGGCCCCACAAGCTTCTCCAGTAGCCCCAAAGATTCCATGGCAGGACTGCCGACTGTCCGCTTCCTGGCTGCTCCTGCAGGATGGCCAACCGTTCATCTCTTCTAAGTCTCTGGTGTGTGGCACGAGCCAGTTCAATTAATTACTTGACTTCTTTGTGTGGCAGGAGCAACCCAGTGATCCTGTGCGGTACAAGTCTGGGTATTCCTATGATACAGCATGACGGAGCTAGCACAGTATGCACTCATGGTGCTCCCGTAAGTAATTTGACACTTCCTGTCAATCAAGTCTGGTCTTCCTGCAGGAAGAAACCTCCATACGGTACGACTTTCTTATCTCGTCTATAGGTTTCTGGAGTGCTGCTTGTACCACAGCTAGCCTTTCAATATAATAGTTCCTCTTGGTCACCTCCGGCATACTGAGGCGGTGCTTACCACAACATCCCAGAGCCCAATGGTAAGGAGTTCCAATTGAATTCTGCTCCCGTAGGAAGCATAGTTGAGTTGTAGCTCTAATAGTGGCCCATTGGCTTTTGGCCATCAACAGTGTAGCCTACCACTCCAAGGAGAGTGTACGCTCTCAATCTAATACCTTGTTCTCCCGTAGATAGTTCGAAAATGAATAAAAACTTAGTGTTTTTATGCATGCTCTGCAGCACGCCCTATCACCAGGGAGGGTGCGTAGCCAGGCGGGAACCTGGCCAAAGATGCTTGGCGCATCATTTGTTTGTGGGCACCGCGAGTTGCTGCTGTAGGGCAGCAAATTCTCCAGTGGAGAGGTGATGCAGGCTAAACATCCCCGAAGAGGAATGGAGGGGAAAGGGGAGAGAATCGGATGATGTCCCATTGTACTGGGACATGAGGGGAGAGGCGGGGAGGGCGAAGAAAGGGGCGAAAGAGTTGGGGTTGGCTCGATATACGGGGTTTTCCCATATACGTAATTTACTCCAGTTGAATACTCTGGAAATGTTGTCAAGGTTCTACGTATTATTTCAAGTGGCAGTAGCGACCACTGGGACGAAGAAGGCAACAGTGAAAAGGTTAGAGTCAAAATGCATATGGAAGATGCGGGAGGAAATCCTGCACAGAGCGGTAAGTGTTACTAACCCGAACTCTTGCTGCCAGAACTACCCTGGGTCTTCTACGACACACCCGATGATAGCGCCCTAGCCCTCTCCGAGGATTAAGCTAGTGGCCTTGTTGCTGCCTTGTGTGGGGACGGACTCAACGTTTCCCGTAACATGTGGCGCTGTCTGGTCGATCTGGTTCAACAATAGCTGTCGCTTCAATTATTTTACTTTGGTGTGGACGAAGGAGAGAGTCGGCAGGTGGGGATAAGGGAAATGGGTCTGCAGGTACAAGAAGCCAAGTAGAGAGTAAAGACACGCAAAGAGTGCGCGAAGTGGAAGGGGAAGGGAGAAAGAGGAGAGGAGTGTTGAGTAAGGGCGGTACGAGCAGTATGAAGGGTACGCTTTTATTATGTCACAATCAAGAACCTCTCATCCAACTATATGAAGATAGCGGAATGGGGAGTGAGGTATTAGTTCTCGAAAAATGAGTGAATAAAAGCATAAGGACTACAAGCAAATAACTACTTGTATTTATACTGTTTATGAGTGGCTGTGTAGTCCGTGAATAAGTAGTGAAGACAAAAGGAAACAACGTGTATAGCGATCAAAGACTGCCAAACGTTCAGAAGAACTGTCACCTATATTAAGAAAGCATGTAATGTGCGCGTTTATTGTTCCATGAACGCGTGTCTGATCGCCCTCGAGGCAAATGCCTTGCCGATCGTTGAGAAGTTGTTTCAGAATAAAAATAATATGTCCGACGATCAAATTCCTTCTCGATATTCTCCATTGTCTTATCTCATCACGTGGTTAGATAAGATGGAGCGATTAGGCTCAAATTGTGACAGTATGTTACATCTCTCTCTAGTGGTGCATGTCTCACAAACCACAACAGGGAAAGCATACCTGCACCACCATAGAGAAATTATACAAGAATCTGAGGATCCAATTGCTGCTTAGAGTCAATGCATCACACCTGAGATGGCTGAGGGGTGGTTCTGGCACACAGAATACATTTGGTGAAGTTCAATGCACACAAATGCAATTCACGATTCAATATTTTTGAATACAGAGTGTAATAATAATGACAATGTGATAATACAATATGATGTGACAATACAGTACGATGATTTGAGGACAACAAGTAAAAAACAGCACATAGCAGAGTGGATCAATTGTATTTACCTGCCATGAGGTCAGCTTTGAGGCAAACATTGGCATTGTGGACATAGTCTGGTGTTTACCGAAGGTCCGTGTATGTAGAGCGCTGTTATTACATAATCTTATGTAAGTATTTTCCGAGTCGTGTCCCTTGGTATCAGAAACGAGAAATTTCGTTGAATTTGAATACCTATGAAGCCTAGCAGTCTACTTCTAGCATCCTGGCTCTTCAGATTTTCTAGAGAAGGCCGGGAACATGTACTGCAGAATTGCGGCACTTTGACAGTAGCCAGAACTTCAACCAGTTAAATAGGACACTAGGATACCTTTAAAGTACTTCAAAAAATTCCAGGAACTCAAACAAACATGACTCTCATTGATTAGGATAAATTTGAGGGAAGAGAGGGTCATGGAAGAAAAAAATAAATGAGTGTTTAGTCCGGGTTCGAACCACGGCCTACCAAAACTTATGTAAGATCACGTAATAAGAGCGCACTTCATACACGACCCCGCGGTAACTAACAGACTCTATACAGCGAGGTACGAGCGTTCGTATAGAGTGTCTGTCTACGAGAGACTACATCTAGGCTACCTTCACGGCCGTGTGTAAGATGAGGATCCATGAGAGTTATGTACATTTTGCGCGCTTCTCAAAGCGGCCAAAGCGGTAGCATGCCGATCATAGACTCCAGGCCAAGCAATGACTTTACCATTACCCTAACTTTGTTCGCCTTTTTCTCGTAGTGGTATTTGCTCATTACTAGATTGTAAACTTTGCGTGATTGCCGATGTCAGACTCTCATCGAAATGAGAGTCAGAACATTGAAAAACACCTCGACAATCAATATCCTTAGATACTCCATACAACTGGCCAACCAGTGGATCAATAATCGAATTGATAAGATAACGTATTATTTTCCTTCAATTAGACAATATAAATTCCAGGTTCAACACGTAATATAATTGCACAGTCGGCACAGTTTGATGGCACAGTCGGCACAGTCAAATGGCACAGTTGGCATAGTCAAATGGCACAGTCGGCACAGTTCGATGGCACAGTCGGCACAGTTCGATGGCACAGTTGGCACAGTTGATAGCCCAGTTGGCACAGTTTGATGGCACAGTTGGCACAGTTTGATGGCACAGTTGGCACAGTTGATAGCCCAGTTGGCACAGTTAAATTGCACAGTTGCACAGTTGAAAAGCACAGCGGACTGTGGAGAAGTTTGATTGGTGTCCGAAAAAGGAAATTGTAGAATAGTATATAAGGAGACCTGAAATTGTAATTAAGGAAGTTTTCCCCCTTCAGAGCTCTCTGCCAGAAAGTGAACTCTACTGTTCAAAACACCCCAAGTACAAGCTGAACTTGTGGGATTGACTACACATTCATTGTGAGCTCAATTCACATCTCAGAACTCTTGATAAATCACGCTGACCTCTAAGAATTTAGAATCACAACGTAACATCACGACTAAGCACAAACCACAAGAACACTAGCAATATACAAGACGAAGTATTGTAGTGCGTATTATTCCACCAAGCAACAAGAACACCAGCAATATTCACGACGAAGTATTGTGGTGCGTATTAATCTGACAAGCAACAAGAACACTAGCAATATACAAGACGAATTATTGTAGTGCGTATTATTCCGCCAAGCAACAAGAACACCAGCAATATTCAAGAAGAAGTATTGTGGTGCGTATTAATTTGACAAACAACAAGAACACTAGCAATTTACTTGGAGCTTTATTGTAGTGCGTATTATCTCGTAGAATTACAAGAACACTGGCAATATACAATACGATATATTGAAGTGCGTATTTTTTTCTCATTTTAAATCTGATAACTATCTCACGTTTGACTTGACAGGTGTAGATCAACTGAAGTTAGTTCAGTTGTTACGACACTTCTCAACATACTCACACCCACCTACTTATAAATACACAAGTAGCCGGTTACTCACATACCTAAACTATCTCAGTAGTCTAACTTGTCGGAAAATACAAACCACTTGGGAAATACTTGGGCGACGATAATCCAGTTAAATTTTCCATCTACAAAACTTTTTGTAGTTGACATAAGTGGAGCCCACCGCGAGGGGTATTTTCACACAACAAGACGCTGAACCTTCACGGTTGAGTTCCCACAGGGAGTATATGCACAAATCACAAACCAGAATCCACGTACAACAAATCAGAGAACAGAAGCAGCTTGACAACACAGTTATCAATCAATCAGGAATCCAGGAAGCTTCCACTTCACACGATCTCAGTTCCCAGACCCATTTAGATTCCCAAGAACCTATATTAGGACAAGACTACGAATCACAGTCAGGTTGGAGTCATTCTATAGATCTGCCCTTTATCAATAGTTCACCAGACGATATAAATTTGTTTCTCACAGACTCTGAACCTGAAGATCATCCATCCAGTCTTTCATCATCCTCCAGCGAAGCAATATCAGTGATACCAAGGATGACCACCCTAAATAGAACAGTACTTGATATGCCTATAAGGCACTCACGAGAAGCCCCAAAGACTTTCAAAGGAAAATACACAGAGGTAGATGCATTTTTGCGACACTACAACAAGCTGCTACGTAAAAACAATGTGAATGATCCCAAAGATCAATGTGAAATAATCATTGATTATTGTTCAAATAAAGTGGCAGAGTACATCAAATCCGAAGAACATTACATTCAACCCAACTGGCCCCTTCTACAAGTGGAAATTAGGACTTACTATGATGCAGAAAAGGTGGAACAGCGTTATTTGCCAGCTGATCTAAAAGCATTTGCAAAGAAAAGTGCTAGAAAAGCTTGCCATACCATGGGACAATGGAAAACCTACTACCGACAATACATGGCTGTAGCAGGAAATATGGGAAAGAACAAGATGCCCGAAGACCAGATAGCGGGATATTTTTGGTTGGGGATACATCCATCTTTGAGAAAGGAATTCAACACTGCAATAAATAACAAACATCCCAACAGAGACAAAGCCCAGGCACCGGATATGCTATTTGTCAAAACGGCAGCTGAGGAATTTTTTAAACGTGATCAATTCCCAGCCACTTTATTAGATGCACGGGACTTTGGCTACTTTGGATTACATGCATCTGATAGCGATAATTCTGACTCCTCTCAAGATTCTTCAACATCAGACTCCTCAGAAGATAAGGATAGTGAGGATGAAAGTAGTAGGAAATGGAAACGAAAATTGAAGGAGAAGTTAGAAAAGAAGAAACAAGCTAAGAAAAACAAGAAGCAGAAATCAGTTCGATTTTCCAGTGAACAAGAAGTCACTCGTGATATTGAACGCACCACGCAAACTGATCCAAAGGCAACAGATGTGGAAGATATCATTGAGAAACTCAATACAATGAATATTCGTGATCCACATTATGGGGCCGTATATTATAAAGCTATTAAAATGGATCCATTAGTAGCTCAGTGCATTTACCGTCATCCTGTTCAAATTCAAGAAAATTCGGGAGCATTCCAACGTTCTGCTCCACCACATATGGAGAACGGTCCACGACAGACCTGGGCTATAGAAGCAAGTGGACCAGCTACGTACCCCAATAATATTAACGGGGACCTCAATCGAACCTATCCTCCATCTTGTTTTGGATGTGGCAACCCAGATCATCGAATTAACAATTGTCCTGGAATACAAGGATTAATAGAACGAGGAGTTATACGACGAAATCCTGATACTCAACGGCTTACGATGAGGGACGGATCATTTATCAGAAAACAAGGTTCGGAATTCTTGGTACAAGCAGCTGAACGCATGAGCCGTCCTGTAAGTATGTTCTGGTCCAAAGCTCCAATCCTCCAAGATGCGGGAACAAAATTGGAGAAACAAGTCATGGGTTACTATTGGAAGGCAGCGAATCCTCATCAAAATAGTGATGATGAAGAAAATCAAGATACCGAATATGAGGGATTTGAAGATAGTGAACCGGAACTAGGGCCAGAAGAATATTATGAAAGTACAGATGAGGAAGACGAAGAAACAGAAGACCATTTGGTAGACTATAATAAGGAATCTGAAACAGACAACGAGCTGGGGTCAGAAGCCGACGAGACAGGATACCAAACATTTCAAGTATGGACACCGCCTAAAAAGAAAAAGGAGGACATGCACCCAGTTTATGAGGCAGAGAGAACGGTACCTACCACTCGAGCAGCGAGGCGTGCTGTATTTGATGGAGTATTAATGCCGCCACTGAAGTTGCGCCCAGGAAACAAGAATAGCGAGCGAGAAAAGCAAAAACTAAAAATTCCCGAAGTAACAACAGGGAAAACTGCCGCCAACCCGCTGGATCCAGTGAAAGTGGGAAAACCGAGAGGAAAGACTCCAGGGCAGAAGGAGAGAATCAGCATGACCGATGTACCTGCGCCGCAGCCTTATGATGCAAGAAGAGTGCGAAAAACTAATGTTAGCCTCGATAACGATGAAGAAATGCCGGATGCACACGAAAGGCCGGCAAAAGATAAAGAAAATGAGCCTCAAGAGGGTAGTGGACTCACAGGATCTTCCACGCTGCAGCATAAGAAGTCCAGGACTGCGCCATTAAAACCAGGAGACCGACCTGCTGTGATAAAGGCGCCATTACAGGTGTCAGACGAAGTGCGGCAGGCGTATAACCGGTGTATGGAAGCGGTAGTTCATACCACAGTAGGGGAAATGTGTGGGATATCGAAGGACCTGCGCACTGTGGTAGTGAACAAAATGAAGACCAAACCAGCAAAAGCAGTAATGTTAGCTCGCGATCGACACGCAATAGTAGCACATGTAGCGGAGTACCCCTGGTTTGAGGAAGACGGAGTGTTGATTAAAATTGGAATGGAGGTCGGCGGGCATCCAGTGGTTGCGGTAATTGATACCGGGTCGCAGCTGGATGTGATACGGAGCGCAGTAGCTGAGAAGATTTTGCGACAGCCAATAGACTTATCAAAGACTATCCAGATGAACGATGCGAATGGGGGTGAAAGTACCCTGAAAGGACGTGTAGATGGAGTGCATCTAGACTGCGGAGGAGTAAGAACTGTGGCTAATCTATATGTGAGTAACGATAGAGTACCTTTTGATTTGTTATTGGGACGTCGATGGCAACGCCAAAATTTGGTAGGAATAGATGAAAGAAAGAATGGGACCTACTTGATGTTTAAGGACCCCATATCCCTCAAACCAAGACACGAATTGAAGGTTCACTCTGAAAAGATCTCTGAAGCGGAGACTCGGAATTTCCGTACTCTATTAATACACTCAAAACCCACTATCTTGAGTTCGAAGAACGGCACAGCTAGGACCTCGAAGGACGGCACAGCTAGGATCCCATGGGGTAGCCCAAACTCCGGAGGACATATTGAAACGAGAGACAAAGGAGTGGACAAGAGTAGAGTATCGAAGAAAGAAGAAAGAAGCATTTCGGGTGTCTGTGAAATGACAGCTGTCACCCGGGGCGCTAATCAGAAAGCCTTAATCCGGCAATCGATCCTCGAGCGTTTCGCACTAGGCTCTTTGCTCTCAACTGCGACTACTCCACTCGAAGGTTTCATTTCAATATGGATAAAGTGTCAGATCCGGGATGAGATTCAATGGGCAAGGTATAAAAGGGCTTGCAGCAGCGTCTCAAATTTTTCTTTACCAACGCATTTGACTTTTTCTTCCAGCTACTGCCCTACCCCTTCGACCTTGCACTCTTCCAGCCTTGATTTCCAACCGCCCGAATCTCATTACTCCTCAGCACCCTACCTTATGAATACCAATGATCCCCGCCATAATTCAGTTCTTGCGGCGGCTCGCTATCGCACACCATCAGGTTCTATGGGCGTATCTACTCACCCCCATTTCCCGGCACGGTCTTCTCTTGCGCCTAGCCTGAGCCGAACCCAGTCAGGAAACGATTCTATCGGTTCTCCTCCACCTAGCTTGATCAGCATTCATTCGGAGAGTGAATCGGATTCGGATTCCACCGACCTTGAAGGCGATGAAGAACTACGCTTCCCGGCGTTCAGTATTGTTACTGATGAAGCGTCTAGGATGGACAAAGTAGGTGCATTCAACCTTGACCAGACTTCGCAAATTAATCAGGGAAAGGTACAATTTTTGAATCGCGACACCTATGGCAGCGTTGGAGCTGTTAACCGATCCTCACATGAAGCGACAGCCTACCAGGTCATTTACGATGCAGCAGCCGAGGCTCGGCAGTGTTATGCAAACGATCAAGAATTAATATGCAGACCGTTCACGATCACGGCCGCACAGAGCGAATACTTGGGGATGGAGAGAGATGAGAACGGACGGGAAAGTATTAATTTTGTGGCATTAAATGCTAACATCACGGGATATGATACTAGGACGCATCAGCCCTATAGTCTGGTAGGGAGTTTGAAGTGCACCGTATATGCACCGCCTGCAGCTGCAGACGTACCTTGGGCCTTGGAGGCTCCTTACGTTTCACGGCGGTCCTTGCAACGTACCTTGGCCACTTATCACGCCCACCAGCGTCCTTGCTTTGCTTTCCCCATGAACTCTACCAGTCTACGACCGGTTCTGGATTATCTTCAACCACATTATCGGGAAGACGTAACTGGGACGGTAGTAGATTTTTCGGACCATCCTTTTTCGCCACCTAATATTCCTCGGCCGGATTATCGGGTGCCTCCCATCGAGGCCGATACCCATGAAACTGGCCGTGCTATTCATAACAGTTCCATTACCCACGCGCTCTGGCAGCCGTCTCCAACTTACAAATGGCACTATATTCCACCCAACGACCCACACCCAAACATCGGAGCTACCTGGGAGTTTATGGGACGGAGCATTACGGGCGGGCAACGATGGAGGGAGTACTGTGCCACTATACCAGGCATACCCTTCTCGCGGTCTGTGGAATATGGGGAAGATCCCGTGCCATTTAATGGTGAGATCCCTGATGTCCCGGATGACACAGAAGATTCCGACGATGAAGAATATGTACTTCGGTATCCCTTTTCTCATAACAATCTGCTGCACAGTGACTCAACATCTTTCAGATCCAGCCGTCCTTCAACACCCATTTCTCCGCCTTCCCTAATGGTTCAGGTACCCGACAAGCGCGATCGATTTAGCCGTCCAGTCCCGCGCTATCTTGTTCCCTTGCGGAATGAGAACGAATTGGATCGCATGGGACGAGTCTCAGCCGATTTAGCGCGAACACTACGACAGAACCAGCGTGCACGACGAGGATATCCCCGTCAATACGCCGTTCCTCGTATTCCATATACAGTCCTCGAAGATGACGACAAGTTAGAGGAAAACTCCAGCAGTATAAGTTCCTCGGGTAAGGAGTTAACGTCTCTTTCATCTTCTACTTATCTCACCCGTTTGACGGATGTAGACTGGGATTCACAATATGAGATATCGGATGATGAAGACTACATCCCACCACCACGACCCCTGGAGTCAGGGACTAGTTATTTCCCACCTATGGCTCGACCTTTAACTCCACGACGACAATATGTAGGCCACTATACGCTCACTGAACAGCGTGGTCGCCCCTTTATACGAAAACGTTCCTCCTCACCTCTTGATCTTGAAGCAGGAATGGACAACAACCTCTGTGACTGTTCATCTACCGAATCAGTGTGTTCGTCCATGGATGGACGAGATGCCATTCTTCAAAATCAGTTACAATACCCTCCTATCCTTTCATCTCCGGCCAAAACGACAAGCAGAGCCTCTTCGTCGGTATTTCCTGTGATCGCAAAATTATTATCTGACAATAGTCTCACTTCCAGGCCGAATCTTTCCCCGCATCCTTCACCTCAACCCCGTACAATTATACCTCCCCTTTCGACATTATCCCATTTTGCTCAAGCAGCCTTGACCAGCGCAGAAAAGGCGATACGAGGTTTTCAGTTGTCTCCCAGGCCAACCGTTCTCAAAAATCTAGAGAGCAGAGTCCAGGTTCTCGAACAAGTCGCTACTCGAGCGGGTATGGAAGCCGAATCAACTCAAGCAGTGGCATCCTCAGCAACCAAGGTACGCATTGAGAATGACTTATTGTCAAAGAATTCCGATGTTAAAAATGATTATCCTGTTCCACAGTTCCCCTTCCGTGAAGCAGACGACGAGAGGACTAATGCATTAAACCAATTGGCTATATTACTCGCTGATCAGATGCGTGAACCCAAGGTCTACAGGGCCGAAGTTGAGGTGCCGACCATCATTCCAGAATTATTGATGGGTTTTGATAAGGGCATTTCGATCCCGGGGAGTCATTTGGTTGCCCCACGACCATTCCTACGCGACATTACAGCCATTCGTCCATCCTTTACCCCAAACCCATCGCCAACACCGGACCCACGAATTACTCTCAATGATTTCGACGAGTCCCTTTACGCCCGTAGCCTCTCGCCTATCACACCACTCACTCAAGAAGACCAGGAGCTTATTCAAGACATTTTTAACTGGGATTCAGACGATGAAGAGAGTCCAGAATTGGCAGCAGCCAGTAAGCTAATTGCAACCCATTGTGTGACGTGGGTGGCTGAACTGGCAGATCAAGACGTTACATCACAGATTATGGGACAGCATGAATTTAGTACGCGTGGGCGTCAAACTCCGCAATCCCCGCTCCCTCAGCCCTACTATCACTTTCAGCCGCTTCTTGGTCAAAAAGATCCAGCCTCGCGACGACCAGTGCGCCATGAGGATGGGTCAATTTCCTATAGCCGGACCAGGAATGGCTGGCACGATTATCGGAATGGGAATCCCCCCATGGCCACATGAAGAACGGGAGCGCAGCGAAGCCATTGGCTACGCATTGGAGTACCCCGATAACGTGGTTTCGCTCATTTCCTCACACCTACGCTCACGAATCTTGCCTAGCCTTCATCAGGCTCGACTTCGTCATACGGAACAGCGCATGACTCTGGAGGAAGCTCATCAGGCCCGGGCCGGATCGGATTTCGATCTCGGGGATCTGCCACCGGATCTATATCCCGAGGCGCGTTCCTATCTAATGCGACATTCGGACGATAACCGGTACCTGGCTAATATGGGCAATGATTTCGAGGATTTTCCTGATACACCTGTCGCTTACCTTTCGACTAAAGGGCCCGAACTTATGCGACCTTTTCGGGTATTATACGAAAATTTGGAACGGGAACATAATCACCGTACACCACCCGCGCCAGTCACTCGTTCAGCTACTTTCGTTCGTCCGGGTACACCCGTAGACCTAGACGAACATCAGCCCGCCAAGCGACGGAAAACTCAAGACGTTCCTCTACAACAACAGGTACTTAGCACCGAGGCCTACAAGTCGGTTGTGGTGGATTGGCAGCCATACCTATCCACACTACGCAGGCTACGCAGTGATATACTAGCTGCTATCCACCGCTTGGGGGAGGTTATCGAATACCTGGGGAAACGAGAGTTATTCCGGAAAATTTTCTTTCCTTTTGAAGAAAACTTTCTCATCACCACAGTTCGACAGATGTACGAGTTTGAATGCGACAACAATCCAGACGGGATCTTCCGTCGGAACAACTATCATTTAAACGCTCTCCTCCACGATGCTGAAGCAAACTTCTTCCAGGGATGCATCACCCTCTTCCGGCAGACCGGTGACCTGCAATTGGCATTTTCCCTGGAAGAATTGCTCTCCACTCAATTTCGGGACGACATGGGAATTGTGCAGCTCTTGCGCACAGGACTTCTACACACTGCTAGCGAGGCGTCTGGCAATAGGTTTACAAGTCATGAAAGCTTTTATGACAGGCTCGACGAATTTGCGGCCCACTATGCACGGGACACTCCCCACGCAATTTAAAGGTGCGAGCGCTCTGCCGGAATCATTGAGCATAATTGATAGGGATCACACAGGCGTTACCGTTTCAGTCATAACAACATGGCTTTTGGACGTCTTTGACCAGCTGCAAATGATATTAGGACGGACTGGTAACGCCACTGGACTTGCTCTTTTTGATCGGTTCCCCGCGGACATAATTTGGACAGAAATAATGACACTTACGACTATGCGGGACTGGTTCCCGATTCATGGATCCTCTATCTCGACTTGGCTTTTCATCCCTCCTACCTTAAACACCTCATTAATACCACCCCAGAACACCGGTTTTGACGCCTTCGGACCCGACTTATCCCCGACTTCATGCTCAGATTTTGAGCGATTGCAGCGGCAATCATCTATGCCCGGTGAGCAGTTAAAAGAGCGAAGAAACATGTTGGACTTAATTCATGTCCGAAGACTACAGGCCCTCAAATTGTCGCACGCGATAGTTTATATCCAGATTCGTTTACAGGAGTTCTTGCCGAGTAATCATCTCCGTGAGCACCCAGGCTCCCGTCCTTGGCATTGGATAAGGGAAGAGTTGGTCAAAATAATGGATAGAACAAGGACACTTTTGTATCACGTCGGACGAGATATTCACGCACTTGTTCACATGGTACGAATGGGAACGTATGAAGTTCAGGATTATTCTTGTTCCCCGCGAAAACCGATCTGCGGGTTTATATCTTATAGTCTTCTGAGACAGCCAATCCAGAATCAACGACAGAGACAGTTGAAGTCGGGAATATGGGGAACGGCCGATTTTGTACCCAATCCGGTAACTGAGCATGGAAAGTTAGAATGGGAAGAGGATGATGAATGGATTTTTTATCCCACGGTAACGGATGAAGACAAGATAACATATCATTGCTTCACAGCATATAAACGAGTGGACAGAAAAATAAAGCCGGTACCTACAACATTTCCAACAGGAGCAGACACGGTACGGTGCATCCCAACAGACCCATCGTTAACGCTGTCGGAGCTTTCCATCCGTCCACCAGATTTTACACCCTCCACAAGAATAACTCAAGAACGAATGGACAGTCTCAATTTGAATGCCGACAAATTTTTGTGGCCCGAGGAGGTGAAGTTATTTCAGCATGTAATACACATCAATGAGAAAGCTTTGGCTTTTGTGGACGAAGAAAGAGGGACACTTAAAGACACGTACTTTTCTCCATACAAAATGGCTACTATCCCGCATCGACCTTGGGAATACAAGAACATTCCGATTCCTCCGGGATTGCTGGACAAGGTAATTGCAGTACTTAAATTAAAAATGGACACCGGAGTATATGAACCATGTCAATCATCATATAGGTCTCGGTGGTTTTGCGTCCTCAAGAAAAATGGGAAACTGAGAATTGTACATGACCTGCAGCCATTAAACAAAGTCTCAATACGAGATGCAGGGATGTTACCTATTGTGGATGACTTTGTTGAAGGTTTTGCAGGACGGCAATGTTATACTGTTTTTGATTTATATTGGGGGTTTGATGCAAGAACCATGGAAGCAGGGAGCAGAGATATGACAGCTTTCATGACACCTCTAGGGCTGCTCAGAATTACCGCTATGCCAACCGGATATACCAACTCCCCAGCAGAATTTCAACGTTGCATGACTTTCATTTTGAAAGATGAAATCCCTCACATAGCCAATGCATTCATTGATGATGTACCCATTAAAGGACCTGCAAGTGCTTACTTGAAGGAAAATGGGGAACCGGAATGTATGGAAGGAAATCCAGGGATACGGAGGTTTATTTGGGAGCATGCTTGTGATGTGCATCGAATCATGCATAAAATGGAATGTGCGGGAGCAACTTTTTCAGGATCAAAGACCCAGATTTGTAGACGTGAAGCAATCATAATTGGGCAGAAATGTTCACCTGACGGACGAATGCCAGATGAAGACAGGGTTGATAAAATTCTGAATTGGCCAGCATTGGAAACCCCGCAAGAAGTACGTCGATTTTTGGGACTATGTGGAACCGTCCGAATCTGGATTAGAAATTACTCCAAACTGGTAAGGCCATTGACCGAATTATATCGGAAGGGAGTAGAATTCGAGTGGGATGAACGCCGACAGAAGGCTTTTCAAAATATCAAGGAACTAGTCAGCTCAGCACCAGCATTACGCCCTATAGATTATACATCAAGCAACACAGTTATTCTTTCAGTAGATTCAAGCCATGAAGCAGCAGGAATGATTTTGTCACAACTAGATGATGAAGGGAAGCGAAGACCCGCAAGGTATGGATCAATTCCCATGTCGGACCGAGAGAGCCGATATTCCCAGCCAAAGTTAGAACTTTTCGGGCTCTACCGAGCATTAAGACACTGGCGCTTATACATCATTGGGGTACAAAACCTACAAGTTGAGGTGGATGCGCAATATATTACAGGTATGTTAAATTCACCAGATCTACAACCCAATGCAGCAGTAAATAGATGGGTACAAGGCATACTGATGTTTGACTTCGAATTAGTGCATGTCCCTGGAGTACGATTTGCAGGTCCGGATGCTTTGTCCCGACGACGACCAGCAGAAGGAGAACCTGTAGAAGATGATGATGACAGCTGGTTGGATAACATCGCCCTTCTCACCCTCATTCCAGAACATCAAATACCCGCCACACGATGGACACAACCCGTCCCTCATGAATATCCAGCAGCTCGATTACCCTCCTGTTTCATGACCCGAGCCAGTACTGAAAGATTGTTATTAGATATTTATCATTTCCTAAAAACCTTAGAAACACCATATATTGGGGATCTGGCCGCCAAGCGTCGGTTTCTACAACAAGCGACAAAATATTTCATCAACCCCAAAAACGAATTCATGTACAAAAGAAATGGAGTACACCCACCTTTACGGGTAGTATTTAATCCGGAAAAACGCCTAGACATTCTGACACAAGCCCATGAGGATCTAGGACATCGCAAGCTCGAAGCTACGTGAGAGACACTTCGTCGGAGAGTATATTGGCCTCACCTGCGAGCCGACGTGCAACATCATGTAAGCTCCTGCCACCAGTGTCAGATTCGAAGTCTAAAGAAGAAGGAAATTCCACTTACAGTCTCCGTTCCAGCCACTCTTTTCAGCAAGATTTACATTGATGTAATGTTCATGCCAAAAGCGCAGGGATTCAAGTATATTGTTGCAGCGCGTGATGACCTTACAGGAGTATGTGAGGCCCAAGCATTGAAGGCGTGTAACACTAAGACAATGTCTAACTTCTTTTGGAAGTATATTTATTGCCGGTATGGGATTCCGCTTCAAGTCACTACTGATAATGGAGCAGAAGTTTCGCAATCATTTGAGCTTCTAATGGCACGAATGGGCGTACCTCAAGTTCGTATCTCCCCGTACAACAAACACGCCAATGGAGTGGTAGAACGAGGGCATTACACGCTACGAGAAGCATTGGTAAAGGCATGCCGAGGACAATTAAATAGGTGGCCTGACTTACTAGCAGAAGTGGTGTTTGCAGACCGCATTACAGTCAGCAAAGTGACGGGTTTTTCTCCTTATCAACTGCTTCACTCGGTGGATCCTATTCTTCCTTTTGACTTGACCGAGGCTACTTTCATGGTGGAAGGATTTCGTGCAGAAATGACGACAGTAGAACTGCTGGCTCTGAGAGCTCGACAACTCAAGAAACATGATGCAGATATCAAACGGGCAGCAGCAACACTTAAGGCCGCACGATTCAAATCGAAAGCCCAATTCGAGAAAAGGTTTGTGAAGAAACTACAAAAGGAAAGTTACAAGCCCGGAGAATTAGTTTTAATGCGCAACACTAGGGTGGAAATTAACCTGGATCGGAAAACTAAACCCCGGTATCTTGGGCCCTACAAAGTGGAACGCAAAAACACGAGGGAGGCGCGTATATTTTACATGAACTCGACGGGACACCTTACCCTCAGAACAATGTCGCGGCATTCCGTCTTCTTCCATATATAACACGAGACCATTGGTTCATGAAGACAGGTTGGTTAGGTGATGACGAAGAAGAAGAGGAAGAATAGACACCGAGAGTCCCCAAAAAGGTGAGACGGAGGAAAGAGCTAATTATACAGAACCGACAAACGTACGCAAAGCCACGTCTTTCCTCGCTACATTCCCATGGGACGACTCCAGTTTTCGATAATCCTAAAGGAACAGTGCCGCCACTACAGAAAGGCCCACCGCTATCCTCATGGGGAATCAGCCAGACATTTTAACAGTCCTACTACCGACCCAATGGTATCCCTAGCACGCCGGATGATTCACCCTGCATCTGCTAGGGCGGTAGAAATGATACCTATAATGCCCACCCAAATTTCTATCCCAACCGCAGAGTCGCCTGTCATATTTGCAAGCACCCTTCCTACGATTCCTACCATCCAGATCGAGGCTCCTCCGGAACCAGCTCATATTCCGCGTCAGCCGCTTATGGATTCAGGAATATCGAATGAGCGCAGCCAGCCTTACCTAGCACCCTCCGAATGGGAAGTAGGGGCGTGCTTTTGAGCTACCCCAGTCTATGCTGCCGATCACTCGTATTCCACCTAATTCCCCTACGGCCCTTCCCCCTTCGCAACTCTCGAGGGAATCTTCTATCGTCGGGGTTCATGTCTTTTTCGCAGACGTTGTTCAAGGAGATCACTCCTACTTTCCACGCTATGCAGTGCTGGGGCCCAATTTCCCAGGATTTGTGTGGCGAAACAGAGTCATACGTCTCACACAAGGCGAAACCGGGATCTTTCGTGTTGCCCGAAACCATGGATCTACCTATGAAAAACCAGGATGCACGGTCATTGAGGTCGAGCGCGAGACGCATGGCTTGGTCATTATTCGCATTCTCTTGGTGGCCAATTACTTGGTTCATTCAGGATTCCAAGAAGAATTGTTCCCCGATCCACGCTACAAGGGAGGGGAAGGAAACTTTCGCCTTCACGATCGCATCACTCTTTTCCGTCCTCTGCCCGAGAATTCAGGGGTTTCGACTCACAATTATCATCTCCTATCGACCCCATCATCGAGCGACATAGGTGACGAGGAGGACAACGAGATCGAGTGAATTCTTGCAACCATAAAAGACCAATAAACGCAGTGTATGTCAAACCCATTCCAACCCATCTTAAAATCGAGATTAACGGACCTTCTGCCAGCAATTCAAAATACACGCTGAATCGACCCAGGGAGTGGGAAAATTGATGACCAGATACGATCCCAGTTTAGTACATGTACCACTTTACCGCCGTGACCCAGAATCCGTTTCAAATGCCGCGATGTCATTTAAAGGTCTGAATTGAAAAAGACAGGTGGCCGCCTGTACAAGCAAGACAGACCATTCCAGAAAACCATCACGTTCTTTATGCTTTTAAACACCGCCTCGCAGTCCTTTCTCTCTCTCATGTCGCCTCCTCCATTTCTTCGCCATGCTCGAGTACCAGCACCCTGTGAGCCTCCACAAACCAAATATCGAGCACCACCTATGCCATGTCCCCCCACCACCTTGCGGCTTGAGCCCTTTGGAGGCGTCATCGACTTTCACCATTCATCGGATGCCCGTCTTAACATTATTCCCCGATTTCGTGTGGTGGATCTGCCAACCAATGTGCAGTTGGACCCCGATCTTGTATATCGCTGCGAGGGAGCTCTGTCCATTTACATCGAGCTGGAATCGAATCATGGCCCTCCTTTCGGTCTCCCAGACCTTTGCATCATTCGCGCCAAAGTGTATCGCCAACTCAAGGACGAGCCAGTCATCCTTGTTCTCCCCACCCATAGCGTCAATCTCCCAGAGATGGCCGATTCGAACATAGGATACCGAGGTTCACAGTCTACGGCCTTTGTTGAAACCAATGCGCATTTCTCCCTCGATGTGCCAGCCACTTATCGTGGAGGACAAGTGTGGGGAATCATTCGGAAGGGGCGAGGGATAGAGGATGTGAAAAGGGAGGTCAAACGGCAACACCAGGCAAATCAAATTGGGAGCAAGCCAACCGCCGACGGGTAAGAATTCTCAAGTCATGGACAATAGCCGAGATTAACTGCATTTAAGGCCTTATTCTGCACTCACAACCCATCTTGGAAATAGTTCATAGAACGAGTCAGTATCTTTCGAATACAGGACACCAATAGTCAATACACTTGAAAACGTAGTGAATGATTACGAACACATTTTTCCGGAAGAGGAAATTTAAAAGTCCAAAAAGGGCGAAGGATATTACGAAGCCAGAAACAGATATGTATAAAATTGGACTGACAGAAGAATCACAAAGGGTCAGAGCATAAAAAAGGCTTTCGGACGCAATATACCTTTTCGCTATTCTCTCATGTCGCACCCTACTCAGATGCTTGCCCGCCTGCAGAACCCAGACCCACGTTCATGGCCTACCGTGCTCCTCCGCATGAGGACAGCTCCTGAGGAAGACATTACCAACAAAGACTTAGCCCTGGAGGCAGCAGAAGGAGAATCGGAGCACAAGCTGAAGTTAGCCGACAAACGTAAGGTTTCACCATCTCTAGAATTCCCTGTACACCGGAGGTTTTAAAAAAGTTGAAAAAGCCAGGGACATAGTGCTTATCCCCACCAGACGAGACGAGTACTTCCAGCATCAAGCGTATCCTCCATACAGATCGACTGCCATCCGAGGGGGCCTTATATCGAAAGGAACGCGGGTTATTTGCTCTGGAGCAATAACAGGAGAAGGTCGAGTTCAACAAGTCCATTGGATCGACATAAGAAATAATATTGCGGTGGTCGGATGTGGGATTCAAGGGAGTTCTCGTGTCATTTTGATTGACATACCATTTGCGTCGATACACTGGGAAATTTCGCCGTTACATGTCCCGATTAACGTCCAAAAACACGAATAGAGGACCTATGTAACACCAAGTAGAAATCACGCAGAACAGAGAGTTAACAAGACAGGAATACATGCCGCGAAAAAGACAGATACACGGATTTAAAAATATAGCTACTTATCAATATCCAGAACGACTTAGACCGAGCTTCGATCAAAGTGATCATCATTCTAAAAGAGGGTGTCCACCTTAAACGACATACATCAAGAACTTTCGAAGGCCTAGAAAATATTACAGAATGCAGGAAGTGCCGATAAACTGGCATCAACACCAGGGCCCAGTCCGACGTTATTCACCTTGACTTTCTATCTTTCGACTTTTTCACTGAGCTCCTTGACTCATTGGCTCCTACATCCATGCCTTCCCGCATTTCGCAGATTGCGAATGACCAAGAGGTTGAACAACTCCCAGTGCGTCATATCTTATTAATATACAAATCAATCTCGGGCCAACAAGGACTTATAGCAGGAGGTCGAATACATTCGCCATAATATCACCGAGCACGTTCACACAGCTGGGGATTTGGAGTTCCAGTTCACTCCTAATGACGATGAAGGAGCAACCGAAACCTCAGCATTTCGCGTCTGCTACACTTTGGCGTATAGTGAATCGAGCCCAGAACTGGGTATTGTCGAGAATAGCCGCTTTGAGGAGCTTCGTCGAGATCCCTCAATTCAAGTGGCGCACCCCAGACCTTATACTGTGAAAAACCCGAACAAGTATCGTGCCGCCACTCAGAGTGATACTCAGGAATACATTCACGAACATAACGCATTCCCGAATACCCCTCGTGCTCTCATCACTTTTCGTTCTAACGAATCCTCATCGCACGAGTTTGCCTCGTCCCCAGGGCATCTGGTGATGCTGAGCAAACCCAGTTTGCCTATGTATTCCGGTCAGAAGGTCTATGCGCACGGGTCGCTCACAGGGATCTGGGAGATTTCTGAAGTAAAACTTCATCTCAAAGATGCGGTAATAGTGCAATGGGTGGACGACAAGCATCGAGAGCTTGCTATGGTCGAAATGCCCAAAGGGACGTATAAAGAGCAGTGGCGTTCCCGAGTCAAGAGTCTTGCCCACAAAATCAGTACGCACTTTCGCATTTAACAATGGACACCTATAGCTACCCAGGAATCGTGGTCCCTCTTGACATCTCCTACCTGTACATTGTTTTTTCTTGAACTAGGAGTATAATGTAGATCAATCAAAGCTGGGATGACATGCAGAAGCTACAGGAAAGAAGGTCAACCGGGGACGGTTGACATATTTTCCCCGCGGATGTCAGACTCTCATCGAAATGAGAGTCAGAACATTGAAAAACACCTCGACAATCAATATCCTTAGATACTCCATACAACTGGCCAACCAGTGGATCAATAATCGAATTGATAAGATAACGTATTATTTTCCTTCAATTAGACAATATAAATTCCAGGTTCAACACGTAATATAATTGCACAGTCGGCACAGTTTGATGGCACAGTCGGCACAGTCAAATGGCACAGTTGGCATAGTCAAATGGCACAGTCGGCACAGTTTGATGGCACAGTCGGCACAGTTCGATGGCACAGTTGGCACAGTTGATAGCCCAGTTGGCACAGTTTGATGGCACAGTTGGCACAGTTTGATGGCACAGTTGGCACAGTTGATAGCCCAGTTGGCACAGTTAAATTGCACAGTTGCACAGTTGAAAAGCACAGCGGACTGTGGAGAAGTTTGATTGGTGTCCGAAAAAGGAAATTGTAGAATAGTATATAAGGAGACCTGAAATTGTAATTAAGGAAGTTTTCCCCCTTCAGAGCTCTCTGCCAGAAAGTGAACTCTACTGTTCAAAACACCCCAAGTACAAGCTGAACTTGTGGGATTGACTACACATTCATTGTGAGCTCAATTCACATCTCAGAACTCTTGATAAATCACGCTGACCTCTAAGAATTTAGAATCACAACGTAACATCACGACTAAGCACAAACCACAAGAACACTAGCAATATACAAGACGAAGTATTGTAGTGCGTATTATTCCACCAAGCAACAAGAACACCAGCAATATTCACGACGAAGTATTGTGGTGCGTATTAATCTGACAAGCAACAAGAACACTAGCAATATACAAGACGAATTATTGTAGTGCGTATTATTCCGCCAAGCAACAAGAACACCAGCAATATTCAAGAAGAAGTATTGTGGTGCGTATTAATTTGACAAACAACAAGAACACTAGCAATTTACTTGGAGCTTTATTGTAGTGCGTATTATCTTGTAAAATTACAAGAACACCGGCAATATACAATATGATATATTGGAGTGTGTACTTTCTCTCATTCTAAATCTGGTAACCATCTCACGTTTGACTTGACAGGGGTAGATCAATCCAAGTTAGTTCAGTCGTTACAACACTTCTCAACATACTCACACCCACCTACTTATAAATACATAAGTAGTCAGATACTCACATACCTAAACTATCTCAGTAGTCTAACTTGTCGGAAAATACAAACCACTTGGGAAATACTTGGGCGACGATAATCCAGTTAAATTTTCCATCTACAAAACTTTTTGTAGTTGACACCGAATGGTTGCAATGCCATCGACTCGTCAGATATAAACCCATTGCAAGTCATGTAGTCGTCGGAGAAGTGAAAACCACGGCGCAAACAAGGGTTCGATCCCTCGTTGGTGTATTTCCGATCGCCTGGCCAATGTTGGGAGTTGACTGCACCTGCGGTAGTATGCAGAGATATATCTCTCCCGCAGAATTTTCTGCAATAATGTCACGAAGATGTCAATGAAGTGTACTTCTGCCCCATTAATCTCCCGCATCTTCTTAAGAAAAGACACGAAGAATGGAACTAAGATCTGTGGTTACGATAGCTATCATAGCGCGCTTGCATACCTGGCTATATCTGGACGGAAGTCCTAAAAAGTTTCAGGATGCCTGAAAGGCAAGTCGTTTTACCGGGCATAATCGGCATTGGGTGAGGGGGAAAAGAAACATTTGAACGATCAAAGGAACGTTGACGACAAACCACTTGAACTCCCGAAACTCGGCATCGGTCGGAAAGGTTGCGAAGTTACTACAGCATGATTCAGTTGTGCCTGATACAATGCTGGCGTGTTGGATAGATTGAGCGGGAAATGAACCGTCGAGAAACAACACTATTTATAGAAACTGGAAGCAGAGGATCATTTCTGGAAGTGAATGTTGAGATAAAAAAACATTTCAAAAATGGCTAGTATACGGGTTTTGAGCGGGACCGTGCCGTGTAATACTACCTACCTACCATCAATTCAGTATGCCTAGAAGCGAGAAATACTCCTGAATACCCTCGGTACCGAAAGCATATGCTCCGATTACTCCATCCGGGCGAATGACCACATATAGGTCCCGATCCGGCTGAACATCGTACGCATTTGCCGCGAGACCCTGGGGATCGACAAAATATCTGACACCTTTTGTCCCAGGATGGTATTCCATGGTAGCACGAGAAATAACTGCAACTTCGAGCAATTCGGCATCGATAAGGCCATCCAACTTGCCTAAGAAACTGGACGCGGACGCCGGGAAGAAGAGGGCGAGATGGGATGATGCGTTGCGAAGAAGAGTGTAGAGATCTGTATCTGTATTCGACTCTTCTTGAAGTTCCCCAACGTAAGGTGCACAATCGCCCGCGCGAATCTTGTCACCCGTGGTACCGTATGGGTTCTTTCCCGCCGACCTCTCTCCAGTGATGCGTTCATCGAACATGATAGAGCTCCATCGATAATTGACTCCCAGTTGAAGCAACTTGCTGGAGCGCATCATAGGGTCGGTGGAGGTATTTCCGGCCTCGAAGGTGGACTCGGGGATGTGCGGGAATGCTTTCGCGTGAAGTTCGTTCGAGAGACTCAACATCTCCACGACAACTGGCATCCGTTCGGCCTCGTAGTATTTAAGGAGGTCGGACGATGCCTTCCCTTTGATGACCAATGAGATCTTCCACGCAAGATTGAACTACGTCCTTGTGGATCAGGTGGTTTCTCAGGAGACAAATACACATACCGCGTCCTGCATCGCAGTATTTGTACCCTGCCCCCCGGCGGGAGAATGACAGTGAGCGACGTCTGTAAAGGTCATGAATGCTTGTGATATTGGTACATCGATTGAGACCTTTACCTCCTGCGAGGAAAACACGGCCGACTGAGAATTTGTCGGTCATGCGGATATTCGCTCTGTGATCATTAGTGACTGGCCAGACTGTGGTTGAGCATCTTACTTCCATTCCGTGATCCACTGAACCGTTGTAAAGACGAGGTCATTGCGTTTCGCAATCGAGTTGAAAAGCTTTTGGGTGCCAACAAGATCTTGGGGAACATCTTTGGGAAGGTTCGGACCGAGGGACTGCATCTGGAATTGACTCCCGGGGTTAATGGGCTTCAAAGAAGTCCTGTGATGGGTAAAAATCATGAGGAAGTAAAGTGACCAGGAATCGCACACTGCCTGGGCAAAATCGCCCCATCGATGCCAGTACTGGAAAAGTATGAGCGGGGCGGGCAAAAAAGGACAGCTCTGAACCTCTCTGCTGAAACTGGGGACCTCTACGTTTGCTGTCCACATTCTATCTGCCGCTTTGGTTTCGCCGAGGAAAGAAACCCCAATAAAGTGACGAGAACGGCCTACGGGGCTTGCTCGAACGAGGAGAAATAAAGTGAACTAAAGGCCACTTTCCTTTCGCACCGTCAGCCGCCACCAGATACTCGCATTCGATATCTATCTCGGTTGAGGTTCCAACGAGTAGGACTTTGGCTCTGACGGAGTTGTCGTCCTGAGTGATTCCGACAAGCTGCTTCCCAAGCTCGACCTCGCAGCCGTAGGTCTTGAGATGGCGACGTAGAATTTTTTCGACCTCGGATTGACTGATTGAAGCAAGATTGTTCTGATACACAGATCTAGATCGATATGCTAAATGGCGACTAGGAAGTTAAAGATGCGCACAAAAGGAATCGTTGGACTGGCTTCCGCAGGTTCAGACCATTCAAATGCCTTGAGAATAGTCTTCCCGTCGGGCCCATAAACGGCCATAGGGAGCGGTCCAGTCGCCACCGCTGCAACGTCTTTCGCCACGCCAAGAATGGCGAGCAGTTCTTGTGTGCGTGGCTTGAGGTCGATTAAGATTAGTGAGTAGTATCTTTGGTCTTCCGCCTCCAGCTTACCACTATTGCAGTGCCACGCGCAGCATCGTGTTCTATGGTCGCCTCATTGATGATTCGAACCTTAACGCCGCTCTTTGCCAGCGCCAGCGCCATGGTAAGTCCAGTTGGACCAGCCCCAGCAACGAGGACGAGGTTGTTGGAGGAGTTGCTCATAGTATAAAGGATCACGGTGGGCTGAGATGAAGGTCTGTGAGCGGATGGAGGACGACTATTATAACCCACAGCCCGCAGAAGCTGATCTGTGTGCACATTGATAAGCTGCAGACACAGCCTATCAAAGTTTCACCTCATCAAGACCCAAAAGGACGCAGATCTCGGGATCTTGCCCGCGATCAACAACACCCCAGCGAAGTCCGACGGAGTTATGTAAAGGGCCTCTTAGGGGGGTTTATTCTGTAGGCGAATAAACCCCCTAAGAGGTCCACATCCAGCGCCGGACGTTTAGTCATCTTCCCGTTTGGGCAATTATTGATGCCTCTTTCTAAATTTACGTCCGCCATGCCTGCTATTTTTTTCTTTTTTTTTTTTGTCAGCTATACCACCCTGTGTCAAGGTCTTGTGGTAACTTCCTGGCTTGTAAATACATTCTTGTCCTGGCTCCTGGAGCACCTTAAAGCAAATTTTGGCACCTTGGAGTGCACCGGCGGATGTGTCCGCTGTCTCTGATTGCAATTTTTGGTTGTGCTGTCATTGTGTTGTTTGGCCATTTCCCAGCACATTGGCTTCCCTAATCTCTGCTGGAGCATCTTGGAAGGCCTATGGGCTACAGTAATGATATTCTGCACCGGATTGACGTGCGGCGGATGCATCCGCCATCCGTGATTTCAATTTTTTGGCTGCACCGTCATTGCATCGTTTGGCCATTTCCCAGCACACTGACTTCCTTAATCTCTACTGGAGCGTCCTGGAAAGGCCTATGGGCTACGGTAATGATATTCTTCACCAGATTGACATGCGGTGGATGTGTCCGCCGTCGCTGATTTCAATTTTTTGGTTATGCCGTCATTGTGCCGTTTGGCCATTTCCCAGCACACTGGTTTCCTTAATCCCTGCTGGAGCCTCCTGGAAAGGCCTCCGGGCCACGGTAGTGATATTCTGCACCAGATACTTGGCCGGCGGGCACCAACTTCATTACCATTTCATTCCCAGACAAAATAAAAATTTGAAAATACTTGAAATTATTAGGGGAGTTCACGGTAGGGCTTATTTTATTGTTTGGGAATTAAAATAATGGTCTGATGGAACGAATAAATTCATTGGTTTGGGAATAAATCCGTGATCACCCCCTTTGTGGAACCATTGATTATTTTCATTATCTCCACGCATTACTACTATTTCGATAATGCTTATCACACAATCCAGTCATCAGTGCCTAGATCAGCTGGCACAATCTTCCTCTCTGTTATCTCCCTCCACGATGCCTCGCCGAACCGACTGCCACGGGCTTGGAAGTCTTGGGTTTGTTTTTAGAACCCCTGGGCCTTCCCCGAGGTCGTTTTTCAGGCTGAGAGGCGGCAGTCTTCTTCAACTCTGCCAAGCGAGCCTTGAGTTTCTCAATATCCTCGCCCTCAGAAGCTTTGGGCCTCCTTCCCATGGGCGGCAATTGGAAGTAGTCACGAACAGCTTACCCAAGCACTCAGATTTATTCACGAAATATAAATATTCCACAAACAAGATTAAATCTCGTTTGGGGAATATTTTTATTTTGGGAAAATATTCGTCCCATCAAACCATTATTTTAATTCCCAAACAATAAAATATTCCCTACCGTGAACTCCCCTATTGCCTAAACAGGGTAGATGTAATTGCAGCATGATAGGTGGTCCCCTGAAGCTTCAGTGTCATCCCCCAGCTCTGTTGAAACTTTGGTGTGTATCCTAAGTGCCCAAATGGATAGACCTTCAATCTGTTGCTACACGGAGAAACTACCACTTTCGAAGGCTGCAGGATATGAAGCAATGCTAGATGAGATGAAAGATAAAGCAGAGGGGTCTCATCAGGTTTTGTTGTATATGCTGGCACCTGAAAAACCCACCGACAATCAAAAGTGCATTGATTGTCATCTTATATCATGACCTTCTGGCTGAATATTTGTTCTGTGGCTAGCCATGGGAGACAGACAGCGATCCAGAGCCCTCATTTGACTATTCTGAGCTTGAGCTGACCCTTCCAAGTGATTCCATTCTAGCGCAAAAGGTTCAGTATACATCTACTCAGTCATTTGTGTCAAAACTAATTGGGTCCAACAGTAATCATTCAACAAGGCTACTAAAGAAGAGTGCACTAAACTCAAAGAGAAGTATCCAGTTGGCAATTACCCACAATTCCCTGATCTACATGTCTATCATGACCCAAAAACCGGCTTCTGCTATGAACTCAATTGTACGTGGTCAGGTGTGTGGGCATTAGCAATGGTTTGTTGTTTGCTTTATATTCAGATAGTTTTTTAATGGACCAACAGGTTCAAGCCTGTATCCAAAATTTTCAACACCAATCAGCACATCAAGACTGTACCGGCTATTACTGCTCAGACACTCATGCCTGTCACCCCTGTCATCCCCACTGCACCTGCTTTTGCTGGTTCTTTGGTTTCCCTCACAGACCTCTTATTTATGTGAATTCTATTGCAGCCTGGTGGTGGTGGGCTTGCAGCCTTGATCCCTGGCCTGAATCTTGCTCCATCTGCTCCTCCAGTATCTATACCACCCACAAATTCTGCTCCATACTCACACTCAGCACCTTCATCCCCCATAAAATGCCACACTGTCTTACTTGCCCAATTCACTGAAAATTATTACCTGGAGGACGGGGATGCTGCACTGTTGGCAGAGGTGGGCTTTCACCCTTCGGATCAGACAGAGACCATGCTGGATAAAGAGTTGAAAAAGATTGGCTTTACATTCTTTAGCTAGAAACATGTCCACAATAGTCTCTCGTAGACAGACGCTCTATACGAACGCTCGTACCTCGCTGTATAGAGTCTGTTAGTTACCGCGGGGTCGTGTATGAAGTGCGCTCTTATTACGTGATCTTACATAAGTTTTGGTAGGCCGTGGTTCGAACCCGGACTAAACACTCATTTATTTTTTTCTTCCATGACCCTCTCTTCCCTCAAATTTATCCTAATCAATGAGAGTCATGTTTGTTTGAGTTCCTGGAATTTTTTGAAGTACTTTAAAGGTATCCTAGTGTCCTATTTAACTGGTTGAAGTTCTGGCTACTGTCAAAGTGCCGCAATTCTGCAGTACATGTTCCCGGCCTTCTCTAGAAAATCTGAAGAGCCAGGATGCTAGAAGTAGACTGCTAGGCTTCATAGGTATTCAAATTCAACGAAATTTCTCGTTTCTGATACCAAGGGACACGACTCGGAAAATACTTACATAAGATTATGTAATAACAGCGCTCTACATACACGGACCTTCGGTAAACACCAGACTAGCCTAGATGTGGCTCGACCTTCTCAAGCCCTTGGAAGATGTGCAGATTGAATTCCTAAGGCATGTACTGGGTGTTAACAGGCGATCATTAATTGCACCCTTATCCACAGAAACTTTCAGTGTTCATTTTCTCAAATGTTCATTCCTCGGCAACCGGGGTAAATTTGCCAAAAATGGAAATTTTGTGTTTTCAAGCCACTTCCAATCTACATGAGATAGATGTTAGTAACATTCTAATAGGTCGTCAAGTAGGATTTTCGGGGTCCAGGGTGAAGGGGCTCGCGTGTGTTGTAATAACTCTGAGAACAGTGTTGAGAGACTGGACCATGCTGTGTGTATTATATCACTATCACTATCACTATCAAGGTAAAATCCGTTTCACGCCGGTGTATCATAGACTACAACCTGGCATGTTCCAGAAATGGGATCATGCTGGGTTACAATAGTGTTACAATACTATTCTGATTCTTATCCCGTTCACACTGACACAAGGAGGATAACCTAATAACTGATGGTCAAACATTGAAAAGATATGGACAAAGTATTTACAATGGCTTTTGTGTCTCTAAGCAGGGAACATCTTGAAAGAACTTTCTTAATCAAGAATATCTGTATGGTATGTCTTGCATATTCGCCCAATTAAAAGAATTCCATGAATAACTCTTTGATGTTTCAATGGTCAGACATGCAAAAGTCATTGTAAATATTTTCTCTGTATCTTTTCAATGTTTTGCCATCAGTTATTGGGTTATCCTCCTTGTGTGAGTGATCGTGGGAATTTCGTGTCGATCTCCAGCTTGCCTCCCGCCACCAGAATCCACCTGGCTCCGGGTTCGTCCCAAAAATTTTGCCGGCGCCAATCTGTCTCCAAGCATTCCGTAGGCTCAAGTTCTAGATCTAACACCGCCTGCGGTATGTTTGCCACCGGCGCACAGCACATCCGCAGTGCATTTCTTCAACATTGCATCCCGTTGACATTAAGAAGATCATCAGATAGTCCCGCGCACATTCAATTCAACAGTTATTGCGACAGACTGTTGCAGGACACCCAGGTATATCGATTCCGAATATCCAATGCTACGTGCACAGTCATCCCGAGTCATATGCTATTTCAGGTTTGGCTTTACCCAGTATCCGACTTCCATGTCGAATACACCCACCTATAAGACAAAATGGCTCATCTTGATTTGCAGGAGAAGCGCGGTAATTCTAGACACACATACGAGCATGAGCGCCGACCCTACAGTCTGCAACTCATCGAACTGGATTGGAAAATCTTTCGGCTGTATCGCGGCTCAAACGGTCATCCCCGATCATGTTGGCGCACATTTAGAAAAGGTTATTTTATTTTATTTTGTTGTTCTTTTCGGTGCAGCTTCAAGTTATGGCACGAACAGATTCTGTTTTTTTTGCGTCGTATCTGACTTGTTCAGGCGGCTAAATGATCTGCATCTAAATGCTTTCTTTAGGGGAATTGACTTACGCTACTCCTCCGATTTGGTCGACACTTCTGGCGCCAGGACTCTCAATTGGAGAGCGGCTTGAGTTCCATCCATCGGCATTGTCCGCGCCGACGACTGGCGGCCTCTGAACCTCCACACTGTGTAAAGCGGAAGAACTCCCCTGGAGTGCTCCCAAATCACTCCGGAGGAGTACGCTGGGTCCGCCCTTGGAGTGACCCAAAGCACTCCCGCCGGAGTGCTTTTCGGCCAAATAGGCACGCCGGGGGCGTGCTCGGAGCACTCCAAAAGCGAACCTTTAGGAACTCCTTTGGAGTGCTTTGGGCACGCTTTTGGAGCGTCTTGGGCACTCTTCTATAGGGCGCTCTCGGTTCTCAGCTCCCGCCAGTTTTTTATATAATAGAAATATATTCATGATATAGAAAATTCGTAAATACATGAAGACATCCGTTACACCGTTCCCGCTATCGCACCGTTGTCATCGCAATGCCGCCGCAAAAGTATTTGACTTGCAAGCAAGGGACTGGTTCCGAAAAAAATATAGAAAAGACTAAGTCAAATTGTTGGCAACAGGAAAAGGCGGCAGCTTACTGAGGATCTCGGACTTGAACGAGAATGAAATTGACCCTGTCAAGAAAATGGTCAGCGCGCGTTTGGATTCCGAGAGAAACACGCACATTGTAAACACAGCTGGATAGAAAAAACCGTCAGAATGTAGAAGGTGGGGGGGAATCAGTACAAGATGACCAAAACAAAAATGATGGTGCCTACCGACGAAACGCCGACATGGTCAAGAAACTGCGAGGGTGGGAATGAGTGGGTACCCCAACGCACAGAACAGAATTTCATACCCGTATATCTTGTCAATAAGTGTTGAGGAGCAAGCGCCATGACTAATTCGGCACAAACCGACGAGTCATACCGCACCGCCCAATCGGGTCACGCGAACCTAAAACCATCGCAAGTATATCGAGACTTGACTGGTACGATAAAAAATTTAAGACGAATCAACATACCATTAATCACAAGTGTTGAAAATAAGCCGTTCATCTGGTCCAGAGTTGGCCGGAAATACACGGCGTGTAAAAAGTCCGATGAGTAAGATGGTCGCAGGTCAACATTGCGTCGTACCTTTTGATCTCGTGTCTCAGGATAAGCGTTTAATGAAGGGAACCAAGCTTCGACGATCACCGAAATCCACAAGGAGACGTTCTTACAGGATGACGATTCGTAGTCTCACACAAACAACGAAGTCACCGGCGTTGGAGATGATGTCAGAACGAACCAGTTACGAGAACATGAAAGATCAGCTTACCCGTTCTTCGAAAAATTGATCACCATTGTTCTATCGTGGATGTGGAACTAACAAGCAGCCGAGTCGTCCTGAAAAAGCCCATCAGCCAAGTTCATGGTAGAAAGGAAGACAAGATACATACCACTTGCGTTGCGAAGGGAAGCCATATGTACAATCCAGCTGATGTGTATGAGCTTGAAGCGAACGAGTGGAGTGTATACATACCTCAACCCTGCTCTCGACTTCAAGATCCTAGGCCATGCCCGTGATAGATAGATGCGTAGCGATGCAGGCAATACCTATGCATCCAAACCCGTAGAACACCCCATCAATCCGCATCATTGAAACACCATTGACCGGCTTTCCCTCTCTCTCTCGAATCCCTGAAACAGAAGATCAAGAAGTCAGTGAAGAACAGAATTATAAGATCAAAAAATTAGAATCTGAAGTGAGAAAACGAGGGAGCGGCGCGAGGATTGAAGCTGAATGTGGCAAGGGAAGAGCGCGACGGCCTGGGAGACTGCGACGGCAAAGAGACAGGATTGAAGGTCAATCATACGAGAGCCGGACTTCTGCTCACAGACATCGATCATTCTTGAACGTACATGAAGAATGGAAGTACTTGGAACAGGGAGCGCGCTCGAAAGAAGAGTACTTGAGAATTGTCACCAATGTCCCAGAGAAACTGATTTGCGTCTTCTGCACGTCCCTGCACAGCCGTCTGAAAAACAAAGAGAGAATCAGCAATCAGAAGCAGTGATCAACAAGAAAACATGAAAGTAGGGCGAACAGCGGACGATGTAGTATGAGAGCAAAGAGGAAACATGAACGTTGAACGGGGAGAGTGGTCCAAGGCGAAGACAAGAGGTACAAAGGCTCAAATAAGGAAGGAAGAGGCACAGCCAGGAATTTGCATTCGGTAGGTCAGGAGGGGGTGAAAGACAAGAGGAATGAGGGAGAGGTGTCGCAGAACAGTTAAGATGAATGTAGAAGTGCAGTAAGAGACGATGAATGAAAGTAAAAAGGTAACAACTAATGATCGCAAAAGGGGGAGCGAATTTTAACTGGAAACGAACCAAAGGAGGAGAAAAGCAAAATGGAAGGATGTGGAAGGCGACTGGGAAGGGTGAAGAAGCAGAAGGAAACTGCAAAGCGCACCGTAAAGTGAAACCAAAGACCAGTGCCGGCTCCACTATCCAACCACCTCACCAACACTCGTTGACACGTTGGAGAACATCGTGGCAGGCCCCAGACGTGCCAATGACCCGTTATGGCACATATTGGAAGAATTGAAAGACCTGAAGGCAGAAGGAACGCGAGCTGACGCTCAATGGACTTGAATATGGTCGTGATCACGGAGCGTTCAAACCTGCCGAGAGCGGTCTCAAACCGACAGGTAGACGTGGAGGGGTATTTTACATACATTTTGAACCGCATATATCGACCGTTGACGCGAGGGAGAAGAAAAGGCGACGCGATTGTGGCGGGAGAAGACAGAAAGGCAAGCAGTGTAAACAACAACAAACACATTGGCTCTCTGCTCAGAATAAATATTGCGCTCGATTCTCACATCGACCACACTTCATCGACACGGAAAAAAAATACAGTATAGCATTCCAAGCCATTTTTAATTTTTTTGAAGCCACTCTATGATACAAAATTATTATGACCGGTCCCGGCGGTCCAGCTTCAGTCGCGTGCAGTCGAGTTCGAATTCAGATATTTTCCTACACATATGTAATTGGATTTGGAATATAGGTCAATGGTGAATCTACAATAGTATTTTGAGTACAACAAGGTTCTTCGAGGCAGAGTTTTACAGAGACAACGAAAAGAGCAAGTACATCAGACAGAAGGAAAACTTGCGCGGTATAGCTACAGGACTTATGCATTGGGAAAATAGGCAGAAATAATCGAACTGCCGAAAATGAGTCAGAATAAAAAAGCACAGAAAAGCGCGGGGCGTACAAGAGTTCATTGGTTCGCATTTTTCCCGTTACTTCTAGTCTTATAGCGACGTGGTTGATCGGCTTCTACGATGTTCTGAGGTATTTTTGAGGATGAGGCTTCGGCGTTATTTGTTTGGGGTCCGGATTTCGTAGTAGACTTCTGTTTCTTCTTGGACTGGGATCGGGATATGATCTTCAGTGTGGATAGGACACAACAATGGGAAGGAAAATACCTCGGGTTTCACCTTCTCCTGGAACATCGGCTGAGGGTAGGTCAGTGGATGAGGGCGTGACAGAGCAATGAAAATTTACCTCCTTGAAGTCGGTTAAAGTAATGATTTTTGGATCGGGAAGCTGGCGGCAAGTGTTAAAGCACTTCAAATTAAGTCAAGACCTCGCACCTTTAGTATCACAGACTTGCGTTGCCGGGGAGGATGCACGGGTTCTTCTGTTGTTTCGGGATCATCTCTGTTGACACGTCGTCCAAACTCGGCACTTTCGAGAAGAATATCGACGGCAGCGTGCAGATTGATGTCGAGGTCGTCAGATATCAGCGACGCAGCGATATGAGGAACCAGAATAAAACGGGAGAACCGGCGAATTGAGATAAAAGTGTCTGAGCTCAGAGGATCGTCCCAGGGTTTCGGGGTGTCAACTAGCGTGCAGATAACAGAACATAGATCTGCTTCCAACTTTTCTCTGTCCGAACTTTCGAGGAAGGACTTGACCCCGGACGCCATGAGGCCTCATCCTTTGGGACCGAAACTAAGCCAGGTCAGTTCCCCAGATATTTATCATGTAAAGAGTACACTTACTAGCCGCACCCAAGATTTAGACCTTCGAACGGCTTAGTAGACTCGGAGTGGCAGAACGCAAAAAATTGATAATTGATTCTTTCGAGAAAACGAAGCCAGATTGGAGAAACAGCGAGAACACCACGATCAGTCAAGAGCAATTGAAGCTGGGGGTGAAGGGAGGAAATGCGTGCAGGCAATTTGTCAAAATCAATATCGATCGGCCAGCCGGCACGCCGTGCTTTGACAAGAAGGAGCACATGTTCTGCTTGAGGATTCGGTTTTCTCTATGGCGACATCAAATTAGAGAAATGTCGTGAGTGGCTTTGCTTACCTTTTTTGCGGGACTAGGCGACTCTACACTTTCAAACTGCTTCCGCTTCTGAACAACAGGTCAATGGTAAATTATCAGGCGATCACAAAACTCACCTCTACATGTACTACATCAGGATTCTCGGGACTTGGAGTTGTAGTCGCCTTTTGTTTTCCCTTTGGAGTGAAATGAAATCAGTGTGGACAATGGCGTGGATAAACGCGTTTACTTTGTTCTTGCTTGATAGGTCCAAAATACCTTCGTTGTTCGAGGCGGGAGCGACATTCTCCTGGACGTTTGGAATTAACAGATGAAATATACGGGGTGAAACGAATGCACCTTCGACGCTTGTTTCTGCTTCACAGGTGTGGCAAATACCAGAACAGCGTCCCCGTCATCCAGACCCTCTTCCAGCGTTGGTAGTTCGGTATCACAGTCCTCCGCAGCTAAATTATCGAGCTCCATGTAATCTGCGGGCTCGGGCTCGTCCATCAAGTCTTCATTGTCGTTGTTATCAAATGCAACAGACACATCTTCATCACCAGAATCTTCTGCATCGCAATCGCCGCCGGCTTCCGCATCCGATGCATTGTCGTCGTCGTCGTCCCATTCAGCGGGATCTCGCGCTTCAGCCTCGCGCTCCTGACGCAACGCACGCCGGAACTTATCGTTATTATTCACAAGATATTGTTTGATAAAGGCTCGAATGGGCCAGCAGCCATGGAAACGTTGGAAATATTTTATTTCTTTTCGAATCTGAAACAGGATGTCAGCCGAATCATCAAACCATACAATTATCACTCACAAATATCATGACGCGCTCTAAAGTGGCAGGATCCTGCTTGCTAATCGTTTTCCCGGTTTTGAGATAGCGATTTGCATAATAACGAGTCAGGCGCTGCATTGTTCCAGATGAGAATCGATAGCAGAATAAGACATTGGGAACGCACCATTAAGCGGTTATACCGAGGTTTATTCTTGTCTAAACGCATAGCGGTACATAGACTATACCCGCCCCCCTTTCCAGCTTGCCCCTTGGGTTGAGGGATTAGCTTCTTCACGGCATTGGATTTGCCGGCGGCAAGCGCTGCCTCTGAGTTCCGGTCAGATCTTGGTCAGATCTACGCCAAATCAGGAGAGTAAGATAAGTACGAACGGAGCTTATTGTTTGAGACAGCCAGCTTCTTTCTGAGAAGCGCGTTCTCTTCCTCCAAAGTGAGGGCGCGCGGCGCCATGATGGTGGAATGAAAGAGACGTTTGTGACTTGTGAGGCCACGTGATTGTGACAAGCGCGTTGATTCCCGCCGTGTCTTGGCCACATCTTGACTTTTCGGAGCCAATTACACTTAGCAATAATTGGAACTAACAGAGGCTGTAATTCAGAGGCAAACAGACTTCTCGGGAATTTTTACGGGCAGTACAAATTAATTTTGGCCGAGTTTCTCGGAATAAAGACCGCACTTCAAGACCAGGTTGTTCACCATTTGCTGACTAGAATCCTTGAACAAAATAATCCTGGACTCCTATTATACTGTAATATTCTGTCAAGAAGATTGAAGGTGTGTTGACCTTTGGAAATATGGCCTCATAACTCCATTTTCAGCGAACTAAAAATCTATATCTTGCTGGCGGCAAGTTGGAATACATCCAGATCACCAAATGGGGGGTCGGAATTATTCTATACCTGATTTCAGGATATATGAGCAATAATAGACTACTATTATTGATACCAATGCCGATTGGTCTCAAGTGGTTGCTTTTGAGAAACTCCGCAATCATGCAAATATCGTGCTTTTCAGATATTTGAGCAACTTGAATTGTCCAGACACTAGCAAAGGTAAAATAAAATGTATCTAATCAAAATCCGAATCTTCCTCTATGTGCTGGTCATTTGTTTCTGCAGACGGCACGAATTCCGGTTTTACCAATCCCTGACTTCGATCAATTATCGTCCATCTTCCCCGCGTCTTGATACGAGCAACAACTGCAATGACGGTTTGGATGTCAGTCACAATTTTGGCGTTCATCCTATTGTATGATACAATCTCCTTGGTTGCATCTTTCCCATCAGTTGCACATGGAGTAATTACCGCAAGTAACCGTGTTTCCCCGGAAAAAAGCACCCCAAAATTGCCCTTTGGGCACTTTGCAAGCGAGGACTTCTTCGAGGCGGCCGTACGAGATCTGTGTAATCCACTGAGTGGTGTTGGGAGCCGTGTTGCGAGTCTGATTGCTATGCCGTTGCAAGACTTTGACTTCGTACTATCAGAATAGAACAAGTGTCAGTAACTGCTATTTTCACTGAATTAAAATTCTTACTCGAACATATGACGAATTTCGTTTGATCTGTGGGCCCTTTCTGGGGGCAGAAGCACTTCTAATTGAATCACCTCCACCAAGAATACGCAATTTTCCCCAGCTCGGCATGATCTTGGGTAAGATAGAACGGAATGTGCTTGTGGGTTTGCTGAATACAAACCCGAAGTATGCGGCAATTCGACCTGTCAGGTCGTCATCTGGCTGATAAGTTTTCTGTACAGGATAGCGCAAGACAATGTGAGGATCTGAATGAAGACATGAGTGAATAAATTGACAACAGAGAAAATCGGTCACAATTAGCGAATGATTTCTCAGAGTTAGATAGCCCATGTCTACGGCCGTAGAGTTCCAATTCATCAGAGAGATCGTAGCGGACGCCGATTTGCTCCAGATATGTGTAGTTGAGCGCACGATTATTCAAATTGGACCACGGATATACCCTCGAGCGCAGACCAGCCTTGAGGAACCCGCAATACCGCTCCATGTAAAATGTCCACGTTGTCCATGATGGTCCGCAGAAGCGTATATCAGAAACAATGTGAAGCATACCATGAATGACGAGCGGGCATGCACACAGGCGATCTTCTCTGTACTGATAATAATAACTAAGACAAATGAGCGAACCGTAAATCACAAGAAGGACAGAAATACCATACCGCTCATAAGTCCTCACCCAAGAAATTATATTCTCTTCCAATTTGTCGAGCTCGGTTGTTGTGATAACAAACTGAATACATTTCTTGATAATTTCGGCAAGATCGCATGCGTGCGTGTGGTATTTCGGGTCTGAGAATCGGCCCTGAAGAAGTGTAGGCGCCAAGTAGACAAACCAAAAGAACCAGGCTTCTGCTGTGAATTTACTGGGACCGGCAGCAAGTGAACGGGAGAAAGCGGCCGGAATGTCACTTGTCGCTTCGGCCGTTTCCTTCCATATCTCCTCCCACACTTCTTCCGACAGCTCATAATCTTCTCGCCCACTGTCGAGACCCTTGAATGTCCCTTTCCATAAAGAAACCAGATTGGGAATGATGTTCTCGAAAAATAGATGCATCAAATCCCAAGGGTATGAGCGCGAAAATCCATGGAGCCGACTCTGCGGAGGACCGGCAAACCTTTGATTCCATGGAATTTTGCGAGTTTTTCGGCGTTCGGGGCGAGTTTCAGCTCCTTGACGAGCTTGTCCTCCTTCCTCTTGTGTGCGAATTTTGCCTCCTCGATGTCGATATTCTGGATGACCTCTAGGAAATGGGCATGTGTACGCAGCGGCAATTTGCGTGGATCCCAGGTGGCGGGTTGCTCGTGCTCGCGGCAAGGAAGGGAGAGGGGAATATAGTAGATAGTTTCGTTGCAGCGAACACCCTTCATCTGGCATGAACGGCATGGGCTGCGGCTGTTGTGTCCTTTGACGTTCAGCATTTTCTCGGCAGCAATGATATCACCGTGGCCGTAAAGGTTATACGCGTGAAGGTCGAAGACAGTGCGGGTCAGGGAATCATATGTCTGAACTCCAATGGCAAGGCATGCGAGTTCGTCATCCAAGGGAACAAGGAAGCTGTGTATGTCTTTGGGAGGTTTGGGACCAGGAATGACGCCGCAATTCATGAGATCACCGAGGTGCGTACGACTCTCGGGAACGATGTTGTAATTTTTAGCGAGGATAGCCGTTGCGGAAGGGCCTTTCCGCCGCCGGTCAAATAGAAGGTAAGAGTCGGTGCAGATGGATAATGCGATGTCGTTTTTGCCCGAGAAATAGTTGTGGGGCAGCTCTTTGCCATCAACAACGACCTTCTTCTTACAAAGGTTACGATAATGCTCTCCATCGAAAACATCCGCAATTGTCCCCGACTTGTGCTTGTAATTATGCCGATACAGAAGCTGTTGAACCTTCTGTGGGCTCATGAAGTAACCTTGGAGGCGAGGGATCAAGGGAAGGTAGCAGAAGAGTCACCGCGGTCTTCCGTCGCTCGCAAATCGAGATTCTCCGCAATGGCGGCACTGTGTCAGCTCCGAATACACGCCAGTATATGCCATACAGGAGTTGCTGCAGCAGTGATACCACTGGGGCACGACACCGGAGAGGACGGCAATGCGATGGATCATGACATAGTGCGAACTTATTTGCAGTTTGTGGCGGAAAGAGTACCGCATTTGTGCGAAGGCCAGATGCGGCATATTAGAGATCATCTTCAGTTGAAAAGCTCGAATGTTGTCTCGGTCCTGTTCAGAGAGTGTTTCATTTCCTATACCAAAGGGAAACTTTTAATTAATCAGTATTTCAGAATTTTTTGGTACATACGGATATCCCACAGGACAGCTTCATCTTCGGCATCCAGCATTTGTTCCAATTCCCGGGCCATCTCCTCGCGATTAGCACATTCCTGCCATTCTTCACCTTCATCAAATGCTAACCACTCGTCCTCCTCACCCAGCTCCAAGACCGTTTCACATTCGGAGGCAAGTGGATCGGAATCGTCTGAATCCGAGTCGTCTTCATCAATGTCCATCTCCTCGCATGTGGGTGAAGGGGTTCGCCAAGGGCGAGGAGAAGCTGGCGGAGACAGATGGAACGCCGCTGGAAGCTCAGTATCGGAAACGGCTTCCATGTCGTCAACATTCATCGCGTCAGAGGGAGGAGTGGGCGAGACAGATGGCCGTCTGTGTAAGGGATTGCCAGCGGCATAATGGCGGCGTCTCCCACGCTCGGATAGCAGCTGGCCACAAGCCTCTGAACACCCACAGTATTTTTCTTGCTTTTGCAGCTGGCGCCATTAGAGAAGCTCGAGAAGGGTCACATGCATAGGAAGTCGAGAAGCACGTTGACGCACGGACCAACCAACCGGTTGTGGTCCCCAAAGCCGGAATAGCCGCACAGGATATACACTACGGAATATCTGAGGTAGTATTTTCGTGTGCGGCTGCTGGGCTATTCAACATGTAGAATGAGGGAGTATGATCATAGGCTTATTGCATCGAAAAGTCGCAATTATATTGTGCTGGAAGTGGATCTGAGCACAGAAAGAGTGGGTTATGAGACAGATAGCATTGATTGAGGCCCGTAGGGAGGGTGCGTGCGCTGGGAAGAAGCTCGCTCGTTGAAGTGCAAGTCTTGGAACCGGGGATGTTATTGATCAAATCCATTCAAGAAATGTTGTAGAGCGACTGGGAGCAGACAGGACTGAGTTGAGGCAGGGCGGTGTTCGCAGGGAGGCAGTAACGGTCGAGGATAAGGCATGGGTATGTTGTGGAAGAAGGAGAGAAGCACATCGGATTGACACTCACACGAGACTTGCCGCAGCCGGTGGCGGCAAGTCTATGCCGAGATAATATTGACGGTCCGAAGCGAGCCGATGGGAGTGCCCGACAATCAATCCGGTTGAGCGACTGTTAGGGAGTGCCTGCCAAATCTCTCTATGGGAGGTGCCCCGCTGGGAGTGACCGGAGAGCCCGCCATTGGAGTGATCTGGAAAGCACTCCTAGTGTACGACCTCCGCAGGAGTGACTAAAATACGAAAATAGTGATCGAGCACTTCATATGATTGCCTTTGCTTTACACAGTGTCCAGGATATTTTCCCTTTTGATGGAAGTTTTCGTTCTCCCAGGAAATATGCTCCACAAGTCCAACGTAGAAAGACGAGTGGCATTCAGCGAATCAGCGATCAGACCTGAAGAAAGCTTCACTGGTGTCACTGTCATGCAAACCCATATCATAATCCACAATGATACTTCTGTGGTTGTGGTCCTTGCAAGGTCAGGGGTTGCTACGCCCGGTAAGAGACTTGCAACTCATCTCCACACGACCGACCACTCAATTACTTCAGAATCTCCCTTGGCTACGCTATCGACTCAGAAGGAATTTATGAAAACTTTCACGCGTCCGACTCGGACGACGGAATTGCGTTCCTTGTGAGGCCAGATCACCATATTTGTGCAATCACGACTCTGGGTGACGCAGGCTTGGGGGTCATCAAGAAAGCATTTTTTCCTCCTTGATCCGGTCATCGAGTGCGCAGTGGTGGATAGTTGGCACATTCGACCCTGCAGTAACGACTACAGTATTATTATCGGCCATTCAGAGATCATTAATCATTTCAGTAGGTCCGTTAAAATTCCAACAGCCGGGCCTTGGCTCTACTCGTACATCTCGTCTCCCCCGCCGCCAGCATCGCGTTTAGCCCCTCCGCCGGGCTCACGAGCTTCAGCGCATTGCGTATCGCACGCTCACCCCGTAAGCACGACCGGACGGCCGCGGGTCCACCCGTCCCCGTTTGCTGCGTCTTCCCAGTCTGCATCGGTACGGCGTCGCCGCGTCGGTTCAAGGGAGTGGGAGCAAGATCGCCACTTGCAGATACCGGCGCCCCCAGAATTAAAACAAGGCGCCGGAAGGGGCAGGATGTCGTATGGGAGGGATCGGCAATGTAGAGATGGAAGGCGTGTAGGTGGGCGAGAAGACGACTCCACAGTTCCGCGATGGGGACACATCTCCTTCATTGGTTGGGGGAGATAGGGCTCTTTGCGATGAAGCTGTGGGAGACGTCGACGCCGGCGCCGTGTCCGTGTACGACGTCCTTCTATCCAGCCGCTGGATCCGCGGTCGATCCCGCCGGTATGGCGGGCACTGAACGGAGAATCGGTCCGTCGCGGCCCAGGCTCATCGAATATGATACTGGCTGGCAAGGAAGGACTTGAGTATCCCTGAAGCGAAGAGGTTATGGGATCCGTGCGCGCGGCTGCTTAATCGGAAGTTGGACGTGGCACTCGGAGAGGGGTAAAAGAGGCGCACCCCAAGAGTAGCACTCGCGCTTCTTCTACCCATCGGGCTCGTCGACGATGGACGCGTCGATTCTGCTCTCGTTTTGCGTCGCAGTCGGGGCGATCGTTCGTGGTGCTGGCTGCTGGACTTGGTCACGCCGCCGCCGCTGCCGTCGCGGTGTGGCGCGAGATCATGTTGGAGACTTGGAGTGAGAGTCGAGCTGTGGCGGTGTTGAGTCGTTCTTCTTCTGCCAGCCGATACTCTAATCATCTATCTTCTCCCTCGATGATTGCTTCAACACTGAACACCGAGACCTCCCGCACCCCCCGATCCCTTCACAAGGCTTTCTGTTCCGCCTTCAACTCTTGGTCATCCCCTCTGCATAGACCCCTGCACTCACCGATGGTTCAGACACCACTCCTCGCTAGTTTCCGCGGCCCATATCAACTCGCTCTGTCGCTGATACGTTCTGCAGCGAACATCAAAGACATTACGCTCACCTACGGGCTTACGGTCCTTGCGGGGTTGCATCCACATGTGATGCGCTCGATTGAATTGAAGCTGACTCGGTGGGACGACCGATGTTCTTGTTTTGTCAAGTCACACACTCCACCAATGACCTCGGGTCACACCGCCTCAGCCGCATGCCAGCGCTCGACACACTCCTCCTCCACACACAATGGCACGGGTACTCTGTACGGAAACCCAACATACATTTGGACCGCATCGGTCGTTCCGGCGCAACATTTCAGATCCTAACTAACGAGAAACTTCAAGCCAGAGAGATACGAAGCCGAATCAAACTCCGGCGGCGTCTGCGCAAGGCGCGAAATTGAACCTCGCATACGGACCACTTCGAGTGCCTTTCACCCCATTGATTTCCGCGCCGACAGTAAACGAAGTGAACCTTTGATTCGCGCTCAATTCGAGGTTCCACATCGAGTAGGAGGTGTTGGCTGGAGGCGGCTGAGACGGGGGCATCACGTCAATCTCCACGACTATTGGACGGTCAATAGTATCGCGCTCCTCAGTCTCAAGGTACACGCGCGTCGGGCTGACTCCGGTGCGCACCTGCCAGATGGGATGGGGGGTGAGTCTGGCGTCATGATCATGAATTATAAAAGGCAATTACCGCAATATGAAGCTTCCCCTCATTTAGAGTATCGAAACCATTGAAGCACGAAGACGCAGACATCACCACGTCGTCCTGGACTGGGAATCCAAGGCCGCCCTGGTCCTCCAACTTGCCGTCCACGGTGAAGCGCAGAGAGGTGATACCCGCGATCGCGTCAAGGGACAGGGCGGGGAAGGAATACCGCTGCGCTTGCTGCTCGGCGACGGTGAAGCCGGCGCCCAGCGTGATATTACTTGTGCCGCCAAGGTGATCATCCCAGAGTAAGCGTACAATTCGATCTGGGTCCTCCGTCATGTTCCAGAACTATGGAGAGTAAGGGTGGAATCGGAAACAGAGGACGAACAGGGAACGCACCCGAACCGTACCAGAAAACTGAAGCGTGTCTCCGTCAAGAATGAAGAGTAGGTCGACTGGCTTCACAGGGAGTGGCGTGATGACTTTGGTGAGCTGCACACCGCTGGGCACGGTGTCCAACATTCGTGCGAACAAATCCGCGCAAGTCGATGCGAAGAGTTCAGGGGAATTTGCGAATCTGTGCGAGAATAAGAGGAGGAAACATCGGCATGGATATCGTGTCTCACGCGCGCATTGTGGCGTTTCCGTCACTACCGAAAATACGCTTGTCCGAATTCGTTGTATCATTGAGACCGACAACGCTTCCCGTCTAGGTTACTCAAAAGAAACCTGCTATCCGCTGACGGGAGAAAGGACCCTAAGTTTCTTCACACAGTGACCGACAACAAGAGGGTTCTGGGTCGTGCCAGAAATATATTCAGTGGCACTGAGGGATCAGTGCCCGTCAGTGCGCGTTCAGATATGATGGGAAAAGGTACATGCATGTACAACAAAACGAGGTACGAGTTAAGAAATGTTGTAGCATCTGTTTATAAGAGACTAACATGCATGGTATTGTCGAAATGCGCGAACGTCGAATCGAAGTGCGCAACGGATAGTGTGTTGTTGGGATCATTGATTTCTGGGACAATATCGGGGAACGGCGCGTGTTGCACGCCTCCGAATGTGTGGCTGCCGTGAGTGAGCGGCGGCCTGTGCTTTGTGCAGGAGTGCACCTACCCGCAAGCGACGAGGCCGATCATCTCCGTATGCGTGAACCCCCTGCCGGGCAAAAGAGGCGATGTGCGAATCCAGGTCCTGCTGCGGTTGAGGAACCCCGGGGATGTTGGGTTCCGCAGCGTCTATCCTCCCGCCGCGGAATGGAATTTGAGGCCCGCCACTAAAAAAGACAAAAAAAACAATTCAAGTAATGGTGCGCGAGCAGTGATAGAAGCTGACTTGCCATCGTTCGATTGCGACGGCCGCGGCCATTGCAAGGACATCAGCGACTGTGAGAATGAAGGTGGATTAGCAGGAGGACCCAGAATTACGGTCCAGCGGACATACTCGAAACATATCGATTCGAAAAGGGCAAGAGCTCCGTCACGGTATTGTGAAAACCATCGCCTGCGTCCTTTACGATAGGATGGGTAGTTATGATGAGCAATCACTCTACTGGAGCACGAACCTCTGGGCGGGCCTGCTCTTCAGCGAAGCGAATCGAGCCGTCCATGCCGCCGGTACCGTCAGCAATGTTGTAGGTTGCCATATCGTGGTATGCCTGCGTGGAGGAAATCAGTTACCCGCCTCAATCCTGCTATTGATAGTGGATTTCACTGTGCGGATCCAGTCGGCTATTCCAGACCGCCCTGTGGGCGAATCGGGGACGTCGAGCTCAAAGTCGAAATGATCGCAGGGAGTAATAAAATTCGGGAAAGGGCTGGGATCAAACAGCATTGCCTCAAATGCGTCGAGTTGGGGCGAGGGCCAGGTGTATGCATGGGCAATGCCTACGAGGTAAACAGGAACAGGAAGAAGGAGCAGGAGCATCTTTCTGGCGAGCAATGTGCCAGGATTCGTCGCTTTTGAGGACCATGGATGAACTGCGCCTCAATTTGTCGGGAGAAGGGGCTTTGCGGACACCAAGGGTTTCACGGTGACTAGGGCTCCCCGCGGGGCGACGTTATTGGCGCGGCGCAGCAGCTGAGTTATCTGTCGAGGGGGTGACGTTTTCTCATCTTTAGATCAACAACGGACGCAGTTCTGATGCTCGAAGAGCGCATATTACGCTGTCTGGAGACCGTTGGATTATTTCCTCGACTATGAAGAAATGCTATAGGCCCAGGCCAGGGTCCGGAGCCATTTATAAAGATTAGTGAGCCCTCAAAATGTCGCTTGAAAGATCGCAGTTGCAGGTCGGGTTAATTTTAGGCATGGGACTCAGAGGCACCACCGACTACCCATCTAAGGATATGGGCACCGAAGGTGCGAATAAGGCTGGGTTCCGGCGCATGGCGCGGATGGTGATGGTCCGGGTGTGGGTGCGTGGAGGCCAACTGATAAATTTGCTTTTGCAGAACCCACAGAGTAACGCAAAAAGAAAGCCAGCAAACGGACGGAAAGATACAGCGTAAGAAAATAGACTGCGCGGTAGAAGCAGGTGAGGTCTTTACTCGAGTCCCAGAAAGAGAGGCGAGGACGGTAGAAGAAACCGGTAGCCATAGCACCTACTCAGAGAGCGAATGCAAAGAAGCAAAGAGGATACAAGAATTTACCTTGCATCGGTCGCATGAGACGAGCGGAATTTGACCAGAGAGCTTGTTCATGGGGCGCAGCGGCAATAAAGACACTGAGCCCGGAAGTATACTTGGATGTAAAAAGAACGGTTCGGTGTCCAGCAAGAGACGAGACTCGAGCGTGTAGAGGACGTTACGATGAGTGGTGCGATGAGTCGGTAGGGAGTGCGTGGGTACAAAGCGAGCATGAGAGTATCAGAGTGGTCCGTGGAATGACGAAATGTGGGCAGGAAGAAGGCGGAAGGCAAGCGATGTTTGTAGATGCGTCCCACATCGCCACTTGCGGACCAAACACAGCTTGTTCTTTGCCTTTCACCGTCGCCTACAGTTCACCCACGAAAATGCCCCGAATCGACGCGACAGGCTCAGGCTTGGTTGGATATGTAGCCTCACAAAAGTCTAATCAGGGGCCACATGAGTCCCGGCATTTCTTCCACCAGTTCACATAAGTTCCGTATTCTGCCTTGAGGCTTTTATATTCTGGTGAACTCTGCGACAATCGCCTCTGTGTATAACCTCTCCTTCGGCCGTCTCATAGCTTCTGCGACTTCCGGCATCTCTCTGGCTAATGCTAATCCTTTCCGCAACAGCTGTCACTGGCCGACGTGGTCACCTTCCTCCTCTGTTGCGAAAATAACCAGTTGACTTCAGAAGGACTTGGAGGTTCGGATAGTATAGGACACGCGCATTGCCATTATTGAATCTTCCTTTTCCCTTGTTTTCCGTTTTCTTGTTCTAGGTCAGATAGGCATTCTGGACGGCTGCTATCCATAAATACGTTCCAAGGTGGGTGCCGCACTTCAAACGCGAACTCTCAAAGCATTCGCTTGTTTTTTTTTCATTGCCCTCTTGGATAAAATCACAAGTACTTGTGACTCTCCTCGTAATCCTTCACCGGTATTCAGAATCATCGTTTACACCGTCGATATCCGTCATCCGCACGCAAGGGCATTTTTGGTCTCGTCGTAGTTTGACTTTCCTTCAACACATTCCCGCAGATATAGATTTGCGAACGACTCCAAAATTAAAGTAAGGGTTAAATTTCTGTTAAATCAATTTTCACATCTCGACTGTTGAGGGCTGGGGTGAGAACCTGCCTTCAATCAGAGACCAGTGCCGCACCGGAATCCGGTCAGATGGATCTGAAACGTTGTTGATTGGTTGGAGAAACATGTTTACTGCTCTTCGGGATATCACTTCGACCGGATGTAAGTAACCAGTTCAATATTACTTTCGTGGACTCGTTGCCTTATCATCCTCAGTCCAGCGAGTGCAAGGGTCGGGCGACACCCGGAAATTGTCGAACCACTCACAGCCGGCCCCTTGAATTGATCTTGAATGATCCGCTGTGACGACGTTGCACGTTGCCACAACCATGCCGAACGTAAGACGGACTCGGGAACTAGCCTACTGGGGAAATTGCCTACATGCGGAGCAAAGGAGGCAAAGGACGGTATCATTCCAGTGGCAGAAGCCCATGGAGGATGCATAACTCCGCGAAGCAGGACTTGTGTGACAAATATGGTAACTCAACCTGAGACGGCATCGACTAACAAATGTATTTATTCAATGTGCCCGACTCAGCCGGCGAAAACTACATGGCATTGTTCTATCTTGCTCTTAGAACGGTCTGTTCGTCTTGGAGGTCGACGGGGAGGTTCGCATCATGATCACGCTCCCATCTCCGGAGCCGTCGGTGGTGGCATTAAAATTCGGGACAGAGACAATGTTCCCGTTGTTCGAGAGGATGCTGCGCAGCCGTTCGCGGCTGATGAGGTGGTCCATCATCGTCTAGAGCGTGAACAAAATTAGCTTGAAGGGTGGTTCAAAGAGACGGCAAAGACGCACATGCGTGTAAATCCGGCCAATGGGGAGGGCAAAGAGTGCAATCATGTACGTCCCAGGCGAGAAGCGGAAGGAAAAAAGGGTGCCCAGCGCAAATATTGCTGAAAATGCACCCATGTTCAAGTCCATAAGTCAATTCATTGTAAAACAACTCGCCAGTGAAGAAGCCAGATTGAACCGCCGTACGAATCAAACGATTTAGGACCATGTCCGTCTTCGCGAACATCGTTTTCGATTTTGAGAAGATTGTGGTGAGTATGGCTTGAGGGAAATGTTTGTTAGAAGCCCCTTCGTGCACCGCCGACTCAGACATCTATCTCACCAGCGACGATCACGTCAATCCCACACTGAAGTGCAAGATTACCCTCCACAACTGGCTGAAGCGCGACGAGTTTAGCCAGCCTATGGTGCGATGTTAAACCGAAATAGTTGTATTTTAGGACCATTCTTACTCGGAAAAGATCCACGACTGGATTGCAGCAGCGACCCCCATTCCACATGCGGCCAGAGAGGTCACCACTAGAAACCCAACGAGGATTTTATTCTTGGTGAACAAATATATCCTCCATGATTGGAACATTTGGTTCGTAAGTGCAAGGACAGCAGTCGCTGCAAAAGGTTGAGAAGGAGCGTTAAAGCGGGGATGATTATATCGTACTCAGAGCCGTGAAGGGATACGGCCATAGACTGACTGAATAATAGCATTAAGTGTCATCTTTGGAATAGTAGAAAATCCTGACTCGCGACGACTCGAGGATTTGTGAAATTCCTGCAGAAGGTAGTTGGGTTCCACACCACAGCTTGAGAAGGTATTACGCACGTAACACAGTAAAACCTGGTTTGCATCATGAAAGTCGGGACAAAGATATGCTGAGAACATTGACCGTACTTACCACGACATGTATACAACAGCAGCCGCCTGCGTCGCGTTGATCATAAACAGGAAGGCTACCAAGGACCTGCAGCTAGATTAAGATGTGAACGACAGATAAGCATATGACTTGCCTTGTCCACCAAGGATCTTGATACCCTGAAATATCGTCAGTTCCAGTTCGAGATTCACGAATGTTAATCAACGTTAAGAGGACCCACTTGAGTTCCAGTATGTAAAGAATTGAGACATGATCAGCCCCGTCAGGTAGGTGTTCACTGAATTTCAAGACTTAGCGGCCGTTCTAACAGAGAAGTAGCAAACTCACCGGTCACTCCCATCAAGGTAAAGCCTAAAAGCGAGAGTTTTAATTGTAACTGGAGGTGGCGGTGATAACGAACCAATGGTCGTATCGAATTCTCCCATCGCTAGTAAAACACGAAAAGTATGAAATGTTACAGTGAACGAAATGTTACAGTGCGAAGCAGGGCTCGGGGGAGTAAAGGATGGTGGGTCTCAACACTTGCCGAAGGATCTTTAACCACTTGATGATGCGCAATACAGACACGGCTGAGACAAGCGTGAGATAGGGGCTACCATGGAGTTTTCATTTTCGATGTTCATTTACTGGACCCTGCATAATACAGATTTTAGATAGTTTCGTCGTGAGGAAAGGCCAAATGTATTGGCGGGGAGTCGCTTGCTTTGCGCCACATCTTGAGATCGTGTCGTGTGTATCTCCATCGCGGGCTGAGCAACCTATGGCGGAGCTAGGCAGGTGGCGGAGTCCGAGTCGGTGTCAGTGATCTGGCAGGTTCAAGTTGCACTACCCCCCAGAGCGAGTGGTAGATTGCCCCAGGTCCATCGTCCCTGAGTCAAGGTTCGGTAGTTCCTGGCAAGTGGAGTGGGCAAGGCATAACACTGACAGGACTGTTTCAGTATTAACGAGAGACTTGACGAGAGAGGTAACGAGAGTGTCAAGCGGCGTCAGGCAGACTCCGGCAACAATTTCGGCAATCACTTCCACTCGGATGTTTCCGCCTAAGAGACCCTCTTTCTTTCCACCACCCTATTGCTCTGAATTGTTTCACCCATGAAATGTGAAAGAGCGGCTCGACAAATTTTTACCTTATGATCTCTCGTAGACACCTTCTGTCCCTCCATCCGTCACGGACCAAGAAATGTCTAAGCGCCGTCTTTAGCGGTCATCTGGTTATTCGAATCTCCAGGAAGCTTGGTTTAGCCTCGGGAGCGGTATCGACAAAAGATGCTGACAGAGGAACTCGTTCCTGGAAATCTTAGGCCGCATGGAGCCGTCAAGTAGCCCGCCGGCACTTACAAAACGCATACTTAGAGACCGTCACGACGTGTCGACGGTATCCTCCTCCATTGCTGCGTCCTCCTTTCCCGCACTTCCTCCGCATTATTTGGGTCTGAGTTCCGTCAACATGTTACATCGCGGGATTTTTGTTTCTATTGCCTTTCTCGTCACGGCTAGGGTCCTGGCGCAGGAGATCACCAGCAATTCTACGAAATCTGCGGTCGCTTCTTCGCTGGCATGTGGCGCAATCCGACATGACCTTGGCTCTTCAATTGTAGAGTCCTCCGGGTCAGAGTATAATGCTACCACACAAGGACCATGGAGTCTCTTCAACTCCTTAGACCGACCCACTTGCATTGTGTACCCTCGTACTGCCTCCCATGTCCAGGTCGCCATGTCTAGCATCTTCCAATTTGGATCACACTATGCCGTTCAGGCTGGAGCCCACAGTGCGATGGTCGGATGGAACAGGTGAACTGAATTTTTTTGTCGGGGACGAATCTGACCTCCGTTGGACCCACAGCATCAACGATGGTGTTTTAATCTCGTTCGCCCACATGAAAAACACGTCCTACAACCAGCAGAGCGACACGATCACGGTGCAGCCCGGGGTGCACTGGGGCGACGCGATGACTGCCGTTGAACCTTTTGGCGTGTCTGTTATAGCGGGTCGCGCTAGGTAACCATGATGGATCGTATATTGTGTCTGTGTTTTCTAATTAACAAACAGTGATATTGGAACGGGGCTTCTTCTCGGTGGCGGAATCAGTTTCGTCTCGCCATTGTATGGATGGTCCGCCGATTCAATTAAGGAGATGGACGTCGTTCTGGTGACAGGCCAGTTGGTGACAGCGACAGCCACCAACAAATATTCCGACCTTTTTCGTGCTCTCAAAGGCGGTGCCAACCGTTTCGGGATTGTCACTCGATATGAACTCTACCCCGCTCACACTGGGACGAAAGATCAGAAGAATTGGTTTGGTGGAATTATCGTTGTGAGTTCATTTTTCATTTAGTAATTCCCAGAGTCTTGAGATTATGCTTCTTAGTATCCTGGCTCGTCTTCAGTGGCCCTCAACAACGCTTCCGCTCGATACATCCGTGAAGTTACGGATCCTAGAGCGGGTACGAAGAGTAAAGTATTCGCTGAAACGGTCGGCTAATTTGCTACAGGTCTTATCGTAATACTCAACACCATGAACCTCACCGCCGTGGACGCCAACGTGGTCTATCTATTCTACAAGGGCGCGAGCCTTCCGACGAATATCTTTGGCAGCTTCCTCTCCATCCCCAGTACCTCCACGTCGCTCTCTCTTCTGAGTTACTGCGACATCTCGAACCTGATCGCGGGGTCCAGCCGTGGCAACGGCCAACAATTCGGCGCGTCGTCGTGGATCGGCGATGAGGGCACGTTCTTGAAGGGCTACAACCACCTCATCAATTTCACCCGGACGTTCGAGACGGAACTCCTGGCGTCGTACATGATCATCTCCCCGATTCCGCACTCGCAGTGGACGGCGAGGAACTCGCACGGTGTTAATGCCATCGGTGACCCCGGCGTTCAATACGCAGCCATAAACTTCAATCTCATCTACCCCGCGGGCGTGACCACTATCCCGACGGACGTGGACGCTGGCTTCAAACACCTTCTCTCGCAGTGCGTGCCGCTGGCTCCCTACAGTACATTTTTAATTACTTTGGCAGAGCTTCCCCCAGCCCGGGCCTCCCACTTTACATTAATGAATGTGACGCAAGTCAAAATGTATTCAAGACGTATCCAAGTTTTGCGACGCTGCAAAAGACGTATGCAAAATATGATCCTTCGCGGTTAGTTGGCTTGCGTGCACAATCCCTGATCCCACTGCTGATTGTCTCGCAGGTTCAATGTTAAGCACACCGCTGGACCTATTGGATTGTTATAATGTTATGACTTCGACGAGCTGCGCGCTCGCGGTCAATACAAGTAAAACAATTCCGCTGTCATAATTTTTAATTTGCGAGTCAATTGATGTACGGCAAGTCGAGAATGCAATGTGGCGCCCTACTTGAGCGCCTCCTTCCGTTTTTTCTTCCTAAGCGGCCTGTGTGGGGGAAAACTCGATGGGCATGTGTGCCCAACATTTAAATTGCCATAATTGTTTTGACAATTTGATTCCTTATTGCCTTATCCGCTGTCCTATCGTTTCGCCACTGGTTTAGAAATGGTTCAAAAGAGATTGCTCTTCCACGGAAGATCCAGACGGCCCTCAACTAACAACTTTGATGCCAATACCGCAATTTTATCGGTAACGGAGGGTATTACACCAGGGCCGCCAATTCCCCCGCCAGCGAGAAATGCGAAATATTCCTTTTGTCGCCTCGACCCTGCCCCACCTCTTGCAAACCCAAACCCGCATCTATCTCGCTGGTTGGATCTCCAGTGAATGGCAGCCAAGAGTTGAGCAAACACACTGGAAGAAATTCGGTATCTAGCATTACACGCAACAAAAACCTCGCGATTCTAGTGGTTCGGACCGCGCCCTGTATTAACACTCTTCTTGCATGTGCTTTAGTCAACCGAACAGCGTAACACTCTGTTTCTTCGATTCTATCCAGGTGCATAGTATATTGAATCCCCCAATGAACGAGTGTTATCGAAAGTCCCCCTGATACATTTACACTCTGCCTTTACTGCCGTGGCGGTATCTGCGCTTGCGCTTGTTCATGTGCGTCGTCTCGTTTCTCCAGTCCACGGGTGCGCTGAACTGTGCCTCGTTCCATAGAGCATTGAGGTACGATTTTATTTAGATGTAAGATTTTGTCCGAACCAATCTAGATGGAAACGTCTTGAGATTGAGCCAACGGTGCGTCGTGTTACTTCCGATTTAGAGGGTTTTATTCAACATTGGCGCCCATCCAACCCGACGGTAATCACTGCATTCTGGACCCCCGTAGACCAAGGGTCTATCTACAAGGGTAGATGAAGGGTACACATACCTGTTGGGCTACCTATGTCCATGCCGTGCGTCTACCGTCTGTGTACCCATGTAGACATATGTACACTGACCTTGGCCAATGTAGACATAGATAGCCCAATGTGGCTGAGGGTAGACTAACACAGACATAATTAGGCGATATGAACAGAGTTGATGAATCATTGCCGAACCTTTAGGTTTGGCCTAATACCATAAAATAGTTGCTGGGTTAACGTCCTAAAGCTAAGGCTCCAACCGTTTTTGATTTCAAACGTTTGTAGATGGATTAATAATCCTTTTAGTTTACGGGCCTCGCTAAACGTTTTGCAAACGGTTTAAACGGTAATATTTGCGGGCATTTTTAACTGACTATGTACATTAATTCACTGTTCAGTTTCACTCAGAAACTATGTACCTATGCCTGGGACTTCAATTTGAACCCAAATTCAAGCTGGTTCTGTGCCGCGCATGGCTTCGCGCTCGGTTCGATAGCAACTCCGGTCATCTCGGACTTCGGCTTCCCGAAGGCAGTACATCTACATCGGCCCGCTGGTCTATGCAGGCCAACATGCTGCCGAAATTATGCGTGGAATTCGCAAATGGTGAGAGACCCCCAGTTTCTTCATTGAAGTCAGAACTGCGGTCTTCCACACCCAATAAATATATCTTGTTAAATATTTGTTTTTAAACAGTTTACAAACGTTTGTAAACGTTTCGGATTTTTTTACTGTTTAGTTTACGGGCCTTCGTAAACAAAAAATAAAAAGTTTGGAGCCTTACCTAAAGCGGATTGCTGTGCTGATCTGTTGTGCCTTTATTTATTGATTGCGCTTGCCCTTGGGATGCAAGGTAGCTGGTGGGTTAGCATCCAAATATGGAAGTGCTGTGCTGAATTATTGTCTTTTGCTATTTTTGCAAGGTTTTGGTTCAGAATTCTTTTCTTCAGGCCCCGGGAAGCTCCCGCCAAGCCTTAAACTGCTGATTTGGGCCCGAAAAATCCTATATTTTGGCAACCTCGAGGCCTCAAAAATCCTATATCGGACAAGGGGTGGTCAGATGTCCCGCCAAAAAAAAAGAATTATTATTACCGCACAATTTTGTCAATCTTCAGCTATTTTGCGCTCATTGCAGCCAAACCTACGCTTTCTTACCCTTTCTGAGCTTCAAGGTAAGTTTCCTCACCTCCTTAGTGACTGGGACGGGCTTCGTTAGTAAAGTCACCCATTTTGGGGCTCACAGCCTGCAAGAACCATAGAATCTGGCTTCAAAAATCCTTTTTGCAGACAAGGGTCTGCAATTTTTGGCCTAAAAATACTATTTTCGGACAAGGAAATGGCCAATTTTGGCCCTCAGAAATCGTATTTTATCGGACAAGCCTTAGCAGGAGCTTCCCAGGGCCTTTTTCTTCCCTCTCTTCCTGCTAGTTGCTTCTCTACAAGGGGGTGCCAACTTTAAAATTTCGGAACCAGGTCGAATTTGGGGGTAAATGAGGGTGGGGAATTGATATTTGAAGGTTTCAGGTTGATACGAGCTGAGGTTGGGGAGATATAGCAAATTTGATGGTGAAGTTGAATATTTTCTCGGAATTTTTTGACATTTTCTCTGAAATGAACACATCCATTAGAGCATTTCTTGAAAATTTTTGGTCAGACCCCCCCCCCCACCGTGGGAAACTTCTCAAGAAAAAATCGGAAAAATCTGAAAAAATCAAAAATCAATTGCCAGCCCCCTATAACCAACCCAATGTCCATTTTTTGAAAGTTGACACCCCCTTGCTTCCCTAGGTTGGGGCCTCTTCCCCTCCCAGCTATCTTTCTGTCTTTGTGTTGCCTCAAACCCCTTGTAGCTGCTTCTCATTTTCTCTGTTTCTCATGCCATAGGACTTGTTGGTGGTTCGAATACAGCATCAGATACTGATCACATCACAAACAGTAGCACCACAAAGACTACTTACATTATTTCTCCCTCAATTCTCACTCTTTTTACTTGAAATAAAGTGTCGCCTTCTAGATATATGCCTTCCCCATCTCTCTGATGTCTCAGATCTTGCACACCAGCCAAACGCGTTGTTGCGCGCCATGACAAGCATCAATCACATCGCAGCCAGTGGCATCACAAAGACTAAGTTGTTTCTCCTTCAATTCTCGCTCATTTTACTTGAAAGAAAGTGTCACCTTCTAGATATATGCCTTCCCCATCTCTATGTTGTCTCAGATCTCACACACTGGCCAAACATGTCGTCGATGCTGTGACAAGCATTGATCACATCACAACTAGTGGTACCATGAAGACTAGGTTGTTCTCCCTCAATTCTCACTCTTTTTACTTAAACTAAAGCATCACCCTATAGTTATATGTCTACCTCATTGCCCTGTTGTCTCAGATCTTGTACAATGGCCAAAACACGTCATCAGTGCGGTGACAAGCATCAATCACATCACAACTGTGGCACCACAAAGATTAAGTTGTTTCTCCCTCATTTCTCACTCTTTTTAAACCAAAGTGTCACTCTCTAGGTATATGTCTTTCCTAGTTCTGGAAGGGTTAGGGTTAGGAGGTAGGGGGGTGCACAAAAACAGTACACCCAAAATATGACTTTATTTTACAAAGAGTACAAATTCCAATGCAATGTATCAGGGTTGACTCCTTGTCGGTGGTTATGATACGGCATGGCCTTTTGAGGCATCAGTAAGCAGAACCAGATTGGGAAAGCCAAACTGCGCTGCACAGAGCTGTAAGAGGCAAGACAAAGTGTGCAGCCCAGAGGACAGAAAGGTGGTTAGGGCATCTGTCCATGTATAAGGACAGATAAACTATTTACACCAGAATGTCTGTGCACATGCAGATTGATCAATGGATTTCCTTGGGGGCCTCCTTGATCCGCTACCGCCACCATCTCCAAATTTCCCACGTTGGTTAGTACTGACGGTGGGATAAAGCAAGGCTGGACAGCAACTGGTTGATCAAAGAGTGGGTATACAATCAGGGTTCTACAGCCCAAGGGTGACCTCCACACCCGCGTAGCCTACGAGCTACATCGCACAATGCGAAGGGAGCCTATGTGCCCAATAAAAATCCCGCCTGGATTACCGGCCCCGGGCTGCACATGGAATTCTGATACTTCTAGATTCAAATCCTCAATCTTTTGCTCCACAAACCTTTCTTGTGAAGTGGCCCCTCATCCCATCCCCCCTGCCTCCACTGAGGAGAACGACACCGCTGTATGTACCACTGGAGCTCTCGAGACTACCCACGCCCCCAACACAGTCATGCTTGACAGAACTAGTCACACACGGAACTGATGGCCCGACATGCCAAGCTTCGACATGCCAAGCTTTGCCGTATGCCGATCCATCTCGTGTGCCGATCCATCTGAGTGTCTATGATCCACCGTGCCTTGACGCCCTTGCCACATCCCTGACCATCTCCTAACAGCCATGGCCTTCAACGCACGCTACTCATGGCCCTTCAATGCACGCTATTCATATCTGCTGCCCGCCTCATCTAGCTCTTCCAAGAATCTATGACTCCACCTGCTCTCCGTCATCGCATGAGTCCTAAGGTGACTTGTCATATGCTACAGGATGACTCTAAAAGATCATGACTCCAATTCAATAGCGCCAAGCCATAAAATTGTCTCAAATCCCGATACATGCAGAACAATGGCCTGGTCCAGTTTAAAGGTATCGTCCGCGCGTACTCTGTCCCTGTTACCCATACCTTCTGCCCTCTCCCATGGACCTAAACCTTCCCGACGACCACGCCAATGGCAACAATGATCCCATCATTCACCCCCGCCATCTCAAGGACTACCTCGTGGGCCCAAAAACCAATATTCTCCCGACACACGGGTGGATGAGTGCCTCGGTCCTCTTCAATCACCTTGAGGAGAACGTGAACAAAGTCATGGCCAAGCCTAGTATGCCACATCCTATTCTTTCATACTCACATTAGCCGATCTCTCACGATAACCACAAGTGTCTTCGGTTGCCGTAGTTATTATAGCCCGTGACCGTCCTGCTGACCGCGCCATGGGTGCTGATGCCATCACAGACGCCATCGTCAACTTGGGACTAGCCACCAAAGACGACTTCACGGTGATCCCCCCAACACCCAAGGAGGGGGATCCAGATGCGCCTATCCTCCCTCACACCAACCTCGTAGTGTGCAACTCGTCACAGCTGACAGAGAAGATTGCCGCCGACCCGACCAAGGTCAATTACCTACATGATCCCCACCCGCATGTCTAATCTCTCCCCAGGCAATCATTCACACTAGACGCAAGGACGAATCCGACGGGTTCACCTTCTACATCTTCCCAGCCTTCCCGGAACATAGCTGGTATATTGGTGTGTCCTTCGCACCATCATGTTATGTTTATCTAGAATAAATTTGAACTAGGAACCTTTGTCAGACTCTCTGACTGCCTCACCCGCGCAGAATTCATTTCCGCGCTCTTCGACAAGTTGGTCAGCGATCGCGACATTATCAAAATGATTCAGGAACACCACGACTGCGTTCCAGACGCGCCAGACATCACTTTCGCTGTCTGCATTCTGCTCGAATATACCGAGGTTAAGGCATGCCAAGTGCATGACTGCAAACTATCACTGGAATGTGTCTAATAAACCACTGCACTGGGTCAGGATGCCCACCCGACACGGTGCAAATTCGCAGCGTCAAAACACCGTTCGCCTCTACATGCCTCCTCCATCTCTTCAGGACGACGCAATCAAGACATGGAAGGATCACCTCACCTCCCCCTCCTTTACTTTCGTCATCGACTGTCGCGGCCGTGCAACCCCTTTCAAACCCGAAGCGGCGCGCATGGGTAGAGCTCGCCCAATGGAATGCACGGAGTGCCTTGGCCTTGATCACTACAAGGATGAGTGCCCTATTGTGACCTCTCCAGACTTCCGCGCTGTTCACCTCAACCAGGCTGAGCTTGATTCTGTCACCGTCGGAACTACGCTCCGAACCATCCGTGATCGTGAGGTCATTGATTCGGATGGGTTCAGCCTCGTTGCTCATCGCGCCTCTCGACCCCGCTTTGCCTCAGCTGGACAGAATAGGCGTGCGGCGGCAGGACGTTTGCGCCGCCAGGGAGGTTTTTAGCCACAGAAGAAATTAGCCCACAACGAAAGTGTACGATGCGAGAAGTTCTTACCTAAATGTACAATATGAAGAAGCTACAGCCAAATAAATGTACAGTATATCAACCTTCAATAACACCCCGCGTTCTCCAGTGTAAAGTATTCTACCTCTGCTTCCGCCATCAATGACTCCTGCTGGCAAACCAATGCACCCGATTCTGAGACAAATATGCTCGTCCCAGGCACCCTGCACAAACTCATTCAATTCATTGAGCTGATACACATCTACACATCAGGGCCGAAATTTTCAAGCTTGGCGACGTCGTGTCCAATGGAAATCCGGCTAGAAATCTTCTCATCTTCCTCTATGACGCTCCTCAAAATTATTCTGAAACATACTACGACAACAAGAGCGCAATCTGCATTTAAAGCTACAGTCTTTACGAAGATGCCCCCAGAAAATGTCCGACCACACCAATTCTCTCCCCACTGTTGTGCAGGCAATTACTGGCCTCACCAATAACTCTCTTGACCCTGTCGTCACTGGGAATGACTCTGACCCTGCCGCCACTGTCGAGCAGACAATGACTGGCCTCGCCAATATCTCTCTTGATCCTGACGCTTCCAGAAATGATTCGGACAGCACCGGCAGCATTCCCAACCTCGTGCCGGCCAGCAACTCTGACAATGACGCTGATAAAAGCGGCGACGATGTGCAGATGCGCCCGACTACTCCCGTTATCTGCACCGACGCCCGTGCAGTGATCGGCAACACCAGCCCCACTCAACCCACCAACATCAGCGTATGTTTTCTCACTGCCACACCTTGCGCCGCACCGAAAACATTACTGATTCCTATGTCAGCCCCGTGTCGACCAGGCCTTTTCCGGCTCTGGCAACCAAGTCAACAATGGCAACGGTCATAGTGGTCTTGCCAGTCATATCCACGCTGGCGTCCAGACTACCGGCCATTCTTCTACCCAGAACTGGCGTGTCCCAGCCAATCTCGCACACTGTGCTTTCTGCGACGCTGTTGCGGACCGCCTCACTAACCAGGGCTTCGTCCATGTGCGTGCCAGTCCACTCCAGTAATACTCGACCTAATTTCCATAGCGCCCGGTTGGAAACAACTTCTGTCGGGGTGGTGCTCCTTACCAGATGTACGGCGGCCGCACTCTCAATGGCGAGATGATCTATGACCTCATCGTGCGCCTTCAACACCTCGAGTGCGCCCTCCACGGTCTCGCCGACAACGCCGAACACCACTGGCTTCCCCCCCACTTCTGAGCAGCTGCTATTGCCAAACCAAAGTTCTACTCCCTCTGTCTATCGTTCACTGGTATGCACCTTAACCCACAAAACCCAAAAATAGTTGGTGTATGATACGAGAAGTCTGCTCATAGTGTACCGAGCAAGTGTAATATTATATGATTCGTGAATAACTTGGCACTCCTGTGAAAATCTCCGGTTATTGAGGTTCTCCCAACAGATAAATGAAGATTTATACTATTTCGCTTCATTGCAACAATACAACCAATGAAGACAGCGGTGTCTTGGCGCGCCCCTTGTATATCTCTCGCCGTGCCTTTTGAGACGCCTTTGCAGATTACCCTTATGGCCCCATAGGAAACTATTTCCGCTGCGGGAGCTTCCCCTACCAAACCCACGCCGCTCGTGCTTTCAACCCTGAGATGCTTCACGACTTAGTCATGCACCTACAACACATTTAACGTGCTAGATACGCCCTCGAGCAGCACTGGCTCCCACGCTACCTTTAAACACACATTCATCCCCCTTCTTTTATTCTTGTATCTGCCTATCCCGACTGCACGCGTCATCTTTCTGCTCCTCTATCTGCGCGCCTTGTTGTATTTTTTCTATCTATGATTTCAATAGGCGCCATTTACCTGGTCCCCTTGCGTCTCCCGTCTCTTTTGGCCGTCGGTACACCTGCAGAAACTTTCCAGGGATACGAAACACGCCCATACCGTACCAAGTAAATTAAATATACCTACGTATGATTTGAACAAATGATTACTCCTTTCTTGAGTTACAACACTCTAACTCTAACAACTCTAAGTTCTCCATAGACGGCAGTCTTTAAGTGCAAATATTCTTCATGACAGTACAACCAATCTATTACCAGAGTAGCACCGTAGACCCTCCTGGTTCACGGGAGGGTTCTGGGGATCTGGTGCATCCCTCTCGCATGTGCCTGCCGGCTGCGAGTTCACAAGGTGAAATCAGCAGGAGTTGGGGTGAAAAGGGGCCTAGCCCCAACTACCGAATGCGCGACCCCTCCTGCAGTGACTCCGTTGCTTTGGCCACTGCAGTGCCAAGCGAAGAGCAGCATCCCCGTGCTGTTTTCAATGTATTATCCTCCAAAGTTCCGCCTGCACTGGTCGCAGCGTCTATGGAGGTGGGAAATTTGGAGGGTCCGACACGGAATTATGTTGTGAATAGCACAAAAAGAAAACTAGACTGGCTCACAGACGATGTGGCAGTTGAAAAAACCCCTTGTCCAATGGATTCGATTGTCGCTGACCCTGCGAGCGAACAGTCTGATTTTTTTAACTAATAGGGCTGGATCCCCTATGGGTCAGCTTCACTCTGACCTCTCTCATACACATGAAGACCAGCCAGATGGCTGGGAGGCTATCAACGCCGAGATTAGAAAGTGTAATGTTCTTCCGAATGTGCCAATCACAGCGAAGTCAATTCGCTCGTCCCTAAATATAGGATCCCTAAATATCGCGGGCCGCGATACTGCCTCCTCCCTAAGCTGAAGCAACCACAAATTCAAATTCCTGAAACGCATGGTCAATGAAGAAAGTCTGGGTATCCTGGCTATGCAAGAAACTCACCTGGATGACACTGGAGCTGCTCAGTTCCACAACGTCTACCACACCTGGTTCCGGACCATTCACTCAGCACATTCCCTGGCTCCCATGTCCACAGCCGGTGTAGCATTCCTACTTAACAGGAAATTCATGGATGTTGAACATGTTCAAGTCTTTGAACTAGTCCCTGGTCGAGCTCTGATGATCACCGTTCCTTGGCATAAAGGTCAAATGCTCACAATTTTAAATATCTATGCACCCAACACGACACAGGAAAGAGACGCCCTGTGGACTGAATTATGGACTAAATGGAGAGATGACAGGTGCTTACTATTCCCCACGGTTGTCCTTGGTGATTGGAATTTTGTGGAGGATGCAAGAGATCGATTGTCTGGTAGAATTACTGCCGTCCCTGCTAGCTTCAACCGGCTCAAATCCCTCTTACAAATTGAAGATGGATGGAGAAATACCTTTTCTGATGAAAAACAATACACCTGTGTCCAACGTCGAACCAACCCTATGACCGGGTTGGAATCAGTCTCCTGATCGAGACTAGACAGGATCTACGTACACCATGACTACTTCACCACGTGTCGAGGATGGAAAATAGATCAAACTGCAGTGAAGACGGATCACTCCCTCATCGCAACGCAAATGGTCTCTAGAGCTGATGTAAAACCGGGGAGGGGCCGTTTCAGCCTCCCACTTTATCTACTTAAAACTCGAAAGTTCACCAAAGAGAGCCAGCATCTCGCAAAAAATCTAAAAACTGAAGCTGAACAGCTGAGCCATGCACCACGCAGAGACAACCACAATTTACAAACCTTATGGGCCCAATTCAAACGTGACATAATTGAATACGCCAAAAAATGCTCACTTCTAGTGGAGACAGAGGATACCAAAAAGCTGCGAACATGGAAAGCACAGCTATACTTAGTAATTCACGACATACACATGCCTGCTGATGATCGTAACCTAGCGGCATATATCCTAGAAAAGAAAATAAATGATACGCTCAAAGGTCAGGCACAAAAGAAACAAGATCTATCACAAACCCAATACGACGTTGAAGGGGAAACTCTACACAGCCGTTTCTGGACACGATCTGCGGCAGGGTATCATTTGAAGGAAACCATCCATGAATTTGTGAAACCTGACTTACCGGCACCTACTCCCCAATATGAGTCTCAGCCAAAATTCATGGCTAACATCGCGCGAGACTACCATGACAACATGCAACACAAAGACAAGCCTGACGCCTACACGAAGCTCCTTGCAACATCAATGGTACTTGAGCAGTGCGATGCGCACCTGAAGGAAGATCAGCATAACTCGATAAACCAAAGGTTACTTGCCTCCGACCTCAATATTGCTTTGAAAATGTCGAAAAATGGCTCAGCCCCCGGGATAGATGGTCTGCCATATGAATTCTACAAATGGTTAGAAATTGAATTCAGAAACGACCAGGAGAATACCCTAGATATCATGGAATTTCTCCAAGGTCTCTTTGAAGACATCGAGACCCATGGAATAGCCCCAGAAACTGACTTCAACACTGGTTGGATGTGTCCCATATACAAAAAGGGGGATCGTGTGCAGGTGGCCAACTACCGCCCGATCACGTTGCTGAACGTTGATTATAAATTACTAACAAAGGCCCACTCATTGAGACTCGCCGAGGTGGCCCCCGGAATCATACACCATGATCAAGCTGGTTTCATGAAAGGACGTAAAATTGAAGACCAAGTAAAGCAACTGAAACACCTACTAAACTATGCTGACGCCACTGAAGAAAATGGAATTGTGGTTGCTCTTGATCAGGAAAAAGCGTGTGATAAAGTGGATCACGACTACCTATTAACTGTCCTAGAGCGAATGCGATTTCCGGTCAAATTCTGCAATCTGGTGAAAATTCTGTACACCGACGCTCGAACTTGAGTGATGATTAATGGTGAACTGAGCAAACCCTTTGTTGTAATCCGAGGCGTCTGTCAAGGTGACCCGCTTTCTTGCCTCCTTTTTAACCTAGCTATTGAGCCGTTAGCCTGTTTACTGCGGAACTCGGACCTCACTGGAATAAAAGTGCCCGGGACGGACCGCAAATTACTGGTCTCCCTTTTTGCTGATGACACAACCATTTACTTGGCAAACACTGACTCGTGGTCAACACTCTGGCAAGTGCTAGATCTGTGGTGTACCGCATCAACCGCAAAATTTAATACGAAGAAGACAATCATTTTACCGTTTGGTTCTCCTGAATACCGAAAGCAGGTTGTCCTGAATCGCAAATTGAGCCCGACGTCGATGTTGATCCCTAGTGACCTCACAATTGTACCAGATCAGCAAACCTGCTGGTTCCTAGGAGTGTGGGTCGGAAATGATGTGCCATACCTGACGCCGTGGCCTGAAGTAATTGAAACGATCTCCAGGGATCTAACCCGATGGAATGCAAAAAAACCTACTGTGGAAGGATGGAGACATATAATAAACATGATCATTGGCGGCAAAACACAATACCTGACCCGTGTACAGGGCATGCCTAAAGAAATTGAAGAAACCATGATTAGAATGCGAGATGATTTCCTCTGGGAAGGTAAGAAACCTTGCATAGCTCATGAGACCATGTGCCTTCCGTTAGACCAAGGTGGAAAACAAATTTTGGATATACATTCGAGGAATGAGGCAATTGACCTGTGGAACCTGAAAGAATTTGCGCGAATGGGAGATGACAGACTGAACTGGCCTTTCTTTTGCCGAACACACCATTGTCAACCATTGGAATGCGAGCCAAGCCCTAGGTAAACACGGATCAGTATACAACATTTTCTTGCAAAGCAGCCATATCCCTCTCTGGAGAAAGGAACCATTAGCATACGACATCCAGTGCATGATCCAAGCCGCCAAGAAATATCACCTAGAGTTTACAGCTCTCTCAATATCCAGAGACATCCAACTTCAAATGCCCATATGGAACCATATAGTACTTATTGGACCAAAATTTGAGAAAATCCGCAGGAAAGATGCGACGAAATGCTTACTGCAAAACCATCAGGTACGGAGTGTGGCAGACACCATACAACTCGCAGGTCGTAGAACTACGTTACTGAGGCAGCCACACATCGTAAACCCTTCTGGTATTGGACGCAAAAACTGCAGCTGTCCCCTATGTAGACGAGACCGGGTCGAATACGGCTGTCAGAACCCAGGAGAATGTGTTGAGACTGCCAAGGTATTGTTGGAGTGTATCCAGCCAAAGTGGAATCCAACATTTGCAAACAGTGATCTGTGCGAGGAGCTGACCCTATCCAAGGAAGAGAAATTGAGAAATGACGATGATCATGACGGACAAGAAGCAGGACTGACTTTTGATCTGGACTTCCGTCTGACAGATTTCTCACACGGATTCCGAATCTTGGCTTTTGAGGACTATACAACTCAACTTCCACCCAGACGATACAAACTACCACAACCCAATTCAATCAACCACGATGTGTATCTCCATGCTAAAATTAAACATCCAGGCCAGGACAACGTGGAGATGGAGGTTATGTTACTGGTCCGAGTGAAGGACGACCCGCATGTTGAAGTCACGGATTTGCTACTCCTCTCCTTCCTTGACACGAAAGTGCACCCATCATTCAACACCGCGATCCTCGGAGGCCTGCTATATGTCCTACAACAACTTCCTCAAGATTCTCCCATCACGGTGCATTGCTGCTCCAGCTTCTTAGGCAAGGTGCTTGTTACCAATTGCATACAGAACGAAAACAACCCACTGGCCCAAAATTACGTCCTGGTAAAGTCTGTAATATCCATGCTGCAAGAGAGAACTGGGAGGACTTGCTTTAAGAAGGTTGAAAGTAACCCAGCAACACAATTGTCTACGCTCACCCCCACTCCAATATCTTTGGATGTACAACCTGATCTCATTTTTTCCAACCCTGGAATCTTGCTACAAAAAGGAAGCCAGCGTATGTTCACGAAATTAATCAGATCCTTGAAAGATAAACCTACACGGAAATCAGCAATACACAACCTGGATCGTATCTGCTGCTGCATTGATGAGACATTTGGATATCAACCAACTGATGGTGCCATTTGGACCTCAATCAGGTCTACCAATATCCACAGACTAATGCGAAATTTCCTATGGAAAAGTATACATAACATCTACCACGTTGGTTCATTTTGGGATCACATACCGAACTTTGAGATTTTTGGAAAATGCTCAACATGTCAAGTGCTAGAGTCACTTGAACACATTATGTTGTAATGCGATGCTCCTGGTCAGCGACAAGTGTGGCGGCTGACGGAAATATTTTGGAGCTTCAGATATCCCACCTGGCCAAAGCTGAATTGGGGGCTCCTCCTAGGTTGCGCACTTGCCAGATTCAAATCCCCTCGAGGTAAAACAGAGCGGGCCCAGAATCGCTTTTTCACAGTACTCATTTCGACATCAATGAAACCGATCTGGACCTTGAGAAATGAAAGGGTGTTCGAGACACACTCACCGGCGACAGAGACTGAGATACATAACCGCTGGGTGTCGCTCATGAATGCAGCCTTGAAGCGAGATAAATTGCTCACGAATCAGGCTCGTTTCGGTTCCCTCGCAATTAGGAAACAACTGGTACTTGACACCTGGAGTGGTAAACTCCTTGATGAAGATTCCCTGCCAGATGACTGGACAAAATCAGAGGGGGTTTTAGTGGGTATACGGCCCATTACTCGAAATAATGGAGTAGGTTAACCTAATGGCCAGAGTCCCACACGAAGGCTTGAAACCTGTGCGTAACAGCATTTCCTCCTGGACACTCTCCCGGCTATATTGGTAAATCCCAATTCAACCAGCGGATACGCTTAGAATGCTTTGCAGACTGAGTTGTATTAATTTAAACGCTCCAAAAAAAAAAATCAATGGATTTCCTTTCTATCCGGGCCAGTTCCTGCTCAAAAATACATACAGGTACTAGGGAGGCTACACATGTGTATAATGTATCTGTAGGATATACTGATTATCCTTCCTCCTCACCCCCTAGGATATTTTTCACAAAATGCAGTGAACATTTGAGGTATGAGTAAATAATTTGATGTCGCTAGTGGGTGTCTTAAGCCATTGCACCATGTTTTTAAACACATACTCACTCATTGCTTGCTTCGCTCACAATTCTACCTTAACACATGACAAGGGGAAGGGCTAAGATATGCATGTAAACAAGAACAAATGATTGTGCAGTGGCTGAGAGTCCTTGAGGGAAAAAATGCCTTCAAAATTGTTCATTTCTTGGTATATCACCATGAAAAGTGGACCAAACAACATGCCTTCACAGTGTCGTCCTGCGCATACCAAAATCTCAGGGACCGGGGAGGAAAAAAGTTGTGCCCAAAAAAGGAAATGCATAAGCCCGATTACACTGTCTTCTTTGCGAGCACCCCGCGCCTCAGTGGATTCCTAGTAATAAATTTACTAGACAATGGATGTCTCGTTACCTACGAGGAAAAGTTTCGGCACCCGCCGCTTGCAGCATTATCCCAATTCATTACTCAATGCTTAAAATTTGGAGCATTTCAAAGACCGCTGGCAGAAGTGAACGCCTGGACATTAGACAAGGTGCATGTACAGCACAGGTCAACATAGACCGAGATAGCCGAAGCTAGCCGAAGGCTGTCTACCATTTGATAGCCGATGGTAGACCAAAGGTAGACAGGGGTAGACCGAAGGTGGCAAACCTGTGTCTACATGTCGTTGTACACATACGTGTACAGCTGTAGACATGGGTAGACAGAGGGTAGACAGAGGTACACTGAGGTAAGCCAAGGTGGGTCTACCAGGGGGGGGAATGCAGTGAATGAAGCTCCTGGATGGAAACGTGATGAGGTTGAGCCACCGGTGCGTTTTCATTGCAATGCAGATTATATTCCTTACCTATTGATTCAGCTGGACAGCACCCCAGAATGGAAATGAGAGAGTTGCATTATTCGCGAGTCGTATTTACAAGGCTTGTTTTTGAGAAACATCTCAACACGGGACTTGATCCGATAGACAGACAAGAATTTAATTGTCTGAATACTTAACCTCCTCCGTGTGAATGAATCAAGAGTTTTCTCCAGCATGGACCCACGTGGGAGCGGAGACCACAAGTCCTCGGCCGCATCCTCCACATCTATAGCAGTCTGAGAGGCGTCTACCTTGGGGAGAAAAGAGTATCTGTTTATATAATCAATTTACTCATCTTTACAAGCAAATTGAACCTCCTTCGGTACGAACACGATGAATAGCACTCGAGGAGAAACCGCGCCTCGCGGCATGTGGTTGTATTTGGTACTAGGAATCCGCAGAGGCATGGGGTGCTCGCGAAGAAAACAGCGTAATCATGCTTATGCATTTCCTTTTTTGGGCACATTTTTTTTTTCGTCCCTGCTCCATGAGATTTTGGTATGCGCAGAATGACGCCATGAAGGCGCATCGTTTGGTCCACTTTCCATCGCGATACACCCAGAATTGAACATTTTTGAAGGGATTCTTTCCCAAAGCACTGTCAGCCACCACGAGGACAGTTTGTTCTTGTTTCCTGCAAACTCTATCCCTCTGCCTCTCGTCACGTGTTAGGGTAGATTTGCTCGCTTCGCTCGCAATAAACGTGATAGCAACTTGGCTCAAAAAGTTCCGTTGCGACTTTCGGCGGTGAAATCGACACTGATTGCCCCGTCGAGCTTCATCGCAGTGCTGCGGGCGGTGCGATATGTCAGAGGACGATACTCGCGTGCCCAACGGGACTGCAATCGTAACAATTATGGAACAGCTCTTGACAGCGCGGGGAGTATTTTTCCCATGTGGTTTTCCCTGCGTTAGTCTGCCCGACGTTCGTCCGTGTCGGGCGGGGAGTTTTTACCGTGATTGTGGGGTCTCCGCCCCCCGTCGGTAGTACGTTGTGCTCTAAGGGCATCTTGGAGCTTGATGTGGATAGCCACCCATATCTTAGTTACATGTTTGTTCTTAGTAAACTGGTAGTTCCAATTGTGGGACCACGCCAGTATAATTTATCCTCCTCCTCCTCCTCCGCTGCTCTCCATCTATCTTATGTCGCTCAAGGAGCTGAAGCTCTGGCACGCCGCGCGGAACGCATTCGACAATTGTCACTATGAAGACTCCCTGAAACTATTTGGCGTACGTGCCATCTAGTCGGGCGTCGCAGATTTTTGACGCTAGCGCATCTGGCGCAGCGCCTGCCACGGTCTGCCATGGTTTCGATGAATATGGGGCTACTCTCCGCGGCCATGGGCGACCATGAGAAGGCACTGAGTTGTTTCACTGACGCGACCGCGAAGGATCCATATCTGACCATTGCGTTCGTCGAGAATTGCGGCAGTGAAAGTGACTGCGTGCTAACCTTTTCACGGTCCTCAGCATTGTGAGCTTGCCTTCAATTGGCCGCTTTGCTACCTTCTGCCCTTTCCCCCTGAGATCCATTCCAAGCTCGGATACCTTTTTTCGTCTCTTTCTTTGCTTAAATATGCCCAGCCCCCAGGTGTCCTTCCCCTAGCCCTCAGGGACCAAGTTGATGAGCATCGAACGTAAGGATTTTATGGGCAAGGCGGTGCGTTTTCCTTATCTTTTGTCTGACCCCCCCCCATATGACGTTGAGCAGATTCTCATTGCTACTTCGGACCCGGACGACCTCACGACCGGATTCTCGGGTCTTCAGCTGGAGCAGAAGTATCGTCAGAAGAATCTCCACCGGCAGAGCAATGCAGTCGTGGCACAGCGTGTGACGCTGGTGTCTATCCGTACGTCCACCTTCCATTTCATTTCGTCTATCTATTGTATTTTGTATTCTTCTTGTCCCACGTGAATCGCTCATACCTCACACAGGGCCGACATCTGTCGCAGAAACGGACGTGCCCCTGCCTCCCCGGCGCTCGGCGGACGACCAGCGCCGCGCAGAGGAGGAGATGCGCCTGCCGTAATCCGAGTGCCGCCGAAAAATTCATGGGTATGTACATACAGGGTGGGCGCGTTCTCCGAAGAGGTATGATTCCTCACGAGGTCAATTGAGTTTGCCACATGTAGAGTGCCAATCAATGTCCATGCACCGCGACTTGGTTAGCCGTCGCCGATTGAGAAAGGAAGGAAGTGTATAACCCGCGGCGGTCCCATTGAGGATCGTTTGTACCAGAGGAGTTGAATGTATCTATTATAATTCAAAATCCAATACCACCGACCTGGGCGGTGTGCCGATCTTCAAGGCTGTGAAGCTGTATGAGAAGCAAAAAACCTCCAATGTAATCCGCCAGTGACGAGGTGAAGGATGAATCGTTGAGATTTGGAGACAGCCGCATGTAAGCCACACTATGGAGCTACCTTAGGATATTTTTCGACCTACCTTAGGATGAAAATCGTCGAATAACCTATGGCGGGCTGAACTTATGTTGACTTCTTTCAACCTATGTCTGTATAGTTTTCAGTCGGCAGGCTCTCAGCCGCAAATCAACCTATGTTAGGATTAAAAGTGACAAATGTCCCGTAGAACCTATTTATCTCGTTTTGAATGATGTATATGAACTTTTGAGGTCTTGTATGCTGACTTTCATATTCTAGGTGCACTATAGTGAGGTAAAACATGTCCATACTATCGTTCTTGATCTTCTACTAGTGTTATATTCGGATCCCCAAGCTCTGAATCGGGAGCCGTTGCATCAACATCAGTACTAGCCATCACCAGGTCCTCGACCTTATCCAGGGCCACACGAACACCAGTCATCAACAAGGCGGGTATTATTAACGCATGTAAAGGAAGGATATCTGCGCAATCCCAGATAAAATCCAACTCCAGAAACCCTACAAGATGATATAACCTCGCTTGGTTTTGGGCTGGCCGGCTGGCTCTTTTGTCGCCCGTAATGCGCGAACAAGAGACGAGAACGTATGCTCGAGGTTCTGCCCGGTTTTGGCGGACACCTCGATGAATTTACATCCATACTTTCGTGCGAGAGCCGCTCCCTCCTGTTCCGAAACCTCTCGCTGGGCCCTCAAGTCGGATTTGTTTCCGACGAGGAAGAAAATTGCATCTGTGCCCTTTACGTGGGTCATTGATCGGTGGAAGACCTCGAGTCGGTCAAAAGTTAACCGCAAGGTGATTGTATAGACCAGTAGGAATCCTTGGCCCTCGCTAATGCAAAATAAGATCAGTCGGTGAGCTTGAGATTTTCAGGATTTTAAAAAACTGCACGAACCGCACCCATTGATCCCGGACTGTCGCATCTGGAAGACTGAGCAGTAAATAATTTGAGCGAATACACGACGCGAAGGAGAAGTGTACTGCCCGGCAATATCAATAACTTCCACGAAACACAAGCGGTCATCCACCAAAAACTGTTTGTGGTGGCTATCTTCCAGCGTTGGATCGTAAGTCTGATCGTGAATAGAATTTGTTTAGTGACGGCGGCCAAGCCCAATTGGACAGCGTTGGAAATACCTCTGAAGCGGGGAGTTCTAGAGGCCGTAAACGCATCACACTCAAGAATCACTGACCAACGAAACAACTAAGTGTAAACTAGGGAAGCCTCATGCTCAGTTTCGGAAATCGAGCGGGAGGGATACTCACCTGAGCGGCTAACGCATTTTTGCCTACCGCATGATCTCCAAGGACTGCTATAGCCCAAGAATCCATTTCTTAGCAAAAGTAACGGCCCGTCCGACAGACAGAAAGGCAAAACGAGTCCGCAGCAGTCGGTCAATATTAAGTTGCCGGATTCGTCACATAAAGTTTGTTGCTTGTTTGTTGCTCGTTTGATCCCAAACCATCATGTCTGAAGAGGAAAGGTCCCAAAATCCTGCGCCCCACAAGAGAAAAGGGCACAGGCCATGTGATATGTGTCGACAGAAGAAGAGTGGGTGCTGCACTACCTACACTACTGCTACAATTTACCTCAATGCCACCGGCAGGACGTTGTGAGCGTCATTTTCTAACTGACCATGGATCGCCATATCGAACTTTTTTGTTGAGGTGACGGAGAAGAGCCATGCGCCCATTGTGTTAAACACGATTTCAGCTGCACGTACCAGCAAAGGGCAATAGTAAGTTGGTTGTCGCTTCGTCGCGTGTTAGCTCAGACTTTCGTGACAGCAACGCAAGACGATAACGGCTGCCAGGTGTGTATGGAAGCGTATACTGAACTTTGCTCACAAACTAAGCTATGTACACTCTCTTGAAAACCGGCTCAAAATTGTGGAAGGTCTCCTGCAAGACTCGAATATCATACATACACACACTACCTCGGAATCCACCCCGCCGGATGTGCAGGGGCCTGGAGTTCAACTTGTGACTCATGCTATCAGGGGACTGAACAGTCCCTTTCCGCCGCCGCACTCGGACGATCTCACTTTCTGTCAGGTCGCGGAGACCTTTCAAGCGCTGTCACTCAACAACTCTAGCAATCACGGTTTCCAGGGAAAATCCAGCCAAGCTATGCTTGTCAAGGCCGCAGTCGATCTCAGGTCTCGTTCGGCTTCTTCCGTGCCTTTGCCAACTCCAATTGCTCCACCATCCAAACCATGGAATATCAAACCGGTAATTATTTTGCTATTATCTGTACAATGCATTCACTGTAAATCATTCTGGCAGTGGGAAGACCTCCCTCCGCCTCACGATTATTCCTTTCCCCCCGAAGATTTAATGATTTCTCTTATCTCATTGTATTTCTCCAATGTCAACGTCTACTTCCCTTTGCTGCACCGACCCACCTTCGAAACTGCCGTCGCCAACAATGTACAGCTGTCCGACGAGGGTTTTGCTAGGACATTACTCCTCATTTGCGCCCTTGGTTCTCGCTATTCGGACGACGAACGCGTGCACTTCACGGAAAAGCCCTTCCGAACTGCCGGCTGGCCCTGGTTTGACCAGGTCAAATTCACGCTTTACGGGCAACCGACGTTATACGATCTTCAAGCCTACTGTGTAACCTTCTTTTGCCCTTTCCCCGTATATCACTCACATTTTTTTCCCTTTGCAGCTCGCTGTGCAATTTCTTGAACGTGCGTCCGGGCCGCGTGCATGTTGGACGCTGGTAGGATTTGGTGTCCGGCTGGCCCAGGACATCGCAGCGCATCGTGGTAAGCCACGTACGCGAACGATCACGGTAGAGGAGGAACTGGAAAAGCGCGCATACTGGTAGGTCGCCGTACACTGGCTGTTCCTCAGCTGCTGAGATTCTTTCAGGATCATGGTCCTCCTCGATACACAACTCAGTGCCGCTCTAGGCCGCTCTATCGCCATTCAAACTCACGAGTAGGTTTATCTTCATGTGTCTCGTTGCGTCGATTCATGCGATTTTTTTTTAGCTTTGATCTTGATATGCCCGTTCGATGTGATGATGAATACTGGAAGTCAAGCCCACAAAATACCGCATTCTGCCAGCCCAAAAACAAGCCGGCTTCCCTGATTGACTTTTTCACCTGCCAGCTGAAGCTGAATCGGATATTGTCGTTTGCTCTGAAGGTCTTGGTCCGTGTTGCCGCCACTCTCAGCCTTCATCTGAAGGGAATTCGATTTTCTTTTATTAGTACGCGACGAACAGAATCAAATCTATGATCGGCTTAAATGACGACACATGGGAAGAAAGGACGGTAGTGGAATTCGACGCAGCATTGAGCACATGGTTGAATTCTGTTCCCGAGCATCGTGTGTAGTCTCTTACGGGTCTCAACAATTTCTCTCATACTCGCTTCTAGTCCGCTGGGACCCTGTGCGTGCGAACAATGTGTTCTTTGACCAGTCCGCGGCGCTGTACTGCAATTATTACTTGACGCAGATACTCATCCACCGGCCGTTTATTCCCGCGGTACGGCTTTCGGAGAGCCCGAGGGTGAAGCTCTGTACTTTCACATCCCTGATTTTGCTTATTTTTCTTCGATAGAGCTTTCCGTCACTAACGATCTGTAACAATGCGGCGCGTGCTTTAAGCCACGTCGCTGAAGTTCATCACCGACGAAGACCCAACAATCCACTGGTGTTCGGACATGTGGGGTGCACCTTAATCATTGCTTTATCGAAACCAACATCTGATTCTCAGACTGCAATCTTCACCGCGGGCATCGTTCTTTTACTCAATATCTGGGGTGGCAACCGGGGCGGTAGTCTGCAAGACACGGATTTGTCCGATGTTCACCGCTGCATGGGGGTTTTGCGCGCGTACGCTGAGCACTGGTCTTCCGCAGGCCCTCTTTTGTATCACTCCCGCACTCTTACTCTCACAATGTGGACTGATTTAGTTTCATAGAGATACATTAGAACAACTCCTCAACGTAGACCATGTCAGGGCTTCAGAGAGACGTAACGAACCATCACTGCTCGCAACGCCCGATAGTGGCAGCGGTGCCAGGTTGTCCTTCCGGCGCTCTTCGCAGAGCAATGATTTTGGTGTGCCGAGCCCCCAATCGGTCTTTGCGTGGCCAGCGTATGAACCCACCCTCGAAATCGCGGACGACGCATACGACATGCAGAATTATACCTTCGGTCCAGGAGAGGCACCCGCCCATGCCCCACATATTAATATCATTACCGAGGCTGAGGCCACCTCCAACACCGGCTCCTCCTTGAACAGTGTATCCTTTCAGGACACCGTGGCTCTTCCGCCTCCTCCGACCAACAGCGCGCAGCATCAGCTGGGCGGAAAGACCCCTGACATGCACTTGGATACTGTGGCCTTCTGGTCCGCTGCCCCCAACGGGTTTGAGTGAGTAGATATGCGTTTGTGTTTTTGTGCGGAAATTATCATCTCATGTGCGCACTTTTTTTTCTGATTTACAGAGTTTCCGACTGGGATTTATACCTCAGCTCCATCGGCCATCACGACGGAGGGACCTAGGTCCTTTTGTTGACGAGGCAAGGGACGACTTAAACAAATGCCTTGCATAGATAATCTCAGCAAAGTCCCAACATTATTTTTCGCGATTTTCCGAGAGGAAAGAATTATTGTTGGGAGAATAAACTCAGCTTGACTTTGGTTTAACTTTGCGTGTCGCGGGTTCAGCGGTGGCCCTGATTATTGAAAAATCCAAGCAAGAATTACCCAGAAATACGCAATGCGCATCGACGAAGGTATTGTGTAGGTAATTTCTATCTAGCTCCTCAACGCTCCTCTCGGAAACCTCACCATAAACAGTACTACGGCAGCCAACAACGCGAGCGCCGCATTGCATATGAACACTAGGTTCGGATGTCCGATATCCGACAAGAACGCGAAGAGCGCGCCGAATAGCGCGACGGTGGAGATATTCGCGAGAGTCTGCGGTGCAAAATATATGACCCTAATTCAGATGAGGGACATGTATGTACGTACCTCGACGAGTGAGATCCCCGCGAGTGCGTCCGCCCTTCGCGCGACGGGCACCATTTCCATGAGCACGCCTTTGCAGGCGGGCGCTGTGCCGGAGGCGAGCGGGAGAGTTATGGCCGCGGCTATCATGTGCCACGAGCTCGAGCTGAAGCCCACGAGGGCCGTGAGCGCCACGTCGATGATCATCCTGAATTACATGGGTCAGTATAGAATACACAGGACCATTTGAAGACGAAGCAGGGTTTAACTTCTGTAAGACTTACGACCACTGCACAAACGCGAGGTCGAACTCGCTCCCATGCACCTTGTCTGTCGGGGCGGGAATGATGGGTGGCTCCTCCGTTGCTGCGCCGTCTACGGACGCCAGGAGTCTCGCCCCTTCGAACGCTGCGGGATCGGTCGGAAGGCCGGGCACGGGCACGGCGTCCTTCGCTGGGACGGGTGTGCTGGGTGTCAGTGTCCCATCGTCAGCCGGGCATACGTTCCCGTCTTTACTTGCGCCGGGGGATGGTGTGTCTAGATCAGCTACTGGTGCCGTCGCGAACCACGCTCGACCGGCGCTGATAATGTGCGGGAAAGCGAACGTGAGGAAGACCGCGCGTGAGAGCGCGTTGGTAGACATCCTGGAAGTGCATTTGTTGTCAGATTTGTTTACTGTAAAGAGGGCTCGGGATTGGAGATGAATGAGTAAAATACGCCGTGAAATCACGGATGCGAGGGAATACAGAGATGCAAAGTCCACGAAAAAGAAAGATAATACTCACAAGAACCCGTTGTCCGCCGGCTTGTAACCATACTGATTCGTGGCCGTCAGCTGCAGCATCATAGGCTACAAATCTCAAGTCAGACGAGGGCAAATTGAGTCAGAGTAAGTAGCTTGAAAGAGAAATTGATTGAAAGAAGCCTAAGTGCTGAATTCGCCAGACAGGCTATGATGGACTACACTGAAGTTGCAGAATGAAAAACTCACAACATACGACGTCGCCAGTACACCCACGAACGCGCCAATTCCAAGGAGAGTAAGGCCCCAGAACGTGCCGCTGCGATGCGCATACTTTACTGGGAGGAACACCGTGAGGCATGTGAGGAACGCAAACAGAGACTCCCGTTTCTCTGATGCTGGGTTGGTTGCACGTGTGGTTTTAGCGGCGGGAATGATGTAGGGAAGAAGGACCGCTGTGTAGATGGTGCTTGCAACCAGGAGGCAGAATGTGATTTCGAATGGCGCAGAGATGTTGATCAAGTCGTTTGCGAGCCCGCCGGCGATGTAACCTATGAGAGTTGGTAAATTAAAGCGTATGGGGGATTCTTTTCAGCGGTTCAAAAATAACACCGGATGAGACACGCACCGAGTGCGTTCCCGAGCATTGACATTCCCGCAAGGACGCCAAACGCGGCGGTGCGCTCTACCGGCTGAACGACCTCTGCAATGTATGAGTTGGCGGAGAGCATGTACCCGGCGCCGCCGCCAAGGATGGTAATCAGCTGTGTTGACTGCATGATTGAAATTCCTAGCCGGCCCCCAACGAACGCTGTACAACGGTGTCATTCATCGGTGAAGAAGGGAAGGTAAAAGAAGACGTGCTGGCATAAATCTGGGCGAGATTGCGCAATGCAGGCCAAAAGGTCTGTTGCACAATGGCCGCGCGGAGCCCCCAGTTCTGGATTTGCCAGGTCGTCAAAAGTAAGTTTGCGGTCCCGCTAAACTGTTTGGTGAGTGCAATTATTATCAACCGTTCAATCCTCATGGAAGAAGCACACCGTGGTAAGAATAACCATTGAACTGACGTCCTTTGCAGTGGAGGTCTCAACCGCTGTTATCGCGCACGCATCTCCGGTGCCTGTATACGGTGGAGGCGAGGGGTCTGCGTAATATTCTTCGCAGTTGAATATCCGGATGGCGTAGATGATCGGAGTGGCTATCTGTAGTAAAATTGAACGGGTTCAATATAAATTGTCCTTGTGTGCTCAAAGGACATTGTATGCACAAAATAGAAAGTGGTAGAGAGCAGAAATGTTGCAAAGAGGACGCGACGATAAGGGCTGAAAATTCCCTTGTGTTTGAGATCATCGGCGGAATGAGGCAGAAGGAGGGTATTTTCGGTTGGAGTGCTCATGGTCATCGAGGAAGATGAGGGCGAGAAGCAAAGATTTGCGAGGATTTTTATCATCCGCGCATCTCGTTAAACAGCTGATACACCCCCGGGTCGGCCGTCTTCTCGGCTTCTTCGGGTGTTTCGGCCATTTCTTGGTATCGTTGAATTCTGTGATGTCTTTTAAAAAAATTGGGTGTCAAAGCATCCAAGCGGCACATTGAGCACAACATAGGTTCACGGCTCGATATTACATAGCCAGTCCAAGACAAGGTAGCTCGTACCTGTTTCACCTGGAGATTTAACTAACAAGGCCAAGAACAAGGCCCCTTGATTTGGCGGCCGTGGACCCCGCGTTAACAAGCGGCTGTGACTCGAACTATCCTTACGGTTACTTGACCGGCAATCAAGAAATCACGCCCGCCATCACCCCCCACCGGCTCCGTGTCAAACAGCCACGTCGCCCGCTCTGACTCTTTTAAATCTTCCTCCATCTTCTTTCCCGACGAAGCGCTTTGTTGAATTTATGGTTATACTTCGCCGACTCACTGTGGATTTACTGCGCCTGTTCATGGATTCTCCCTCGCTTTCGTCTTCTTGTTCACATCAGGCGGCTCGGAAACAATTGAATGAAATGGATGCTCACCGTTCTCTGTCTGGTTGCCTTTGCCATGCGTGCGACGCGAGAGGCGGGGATCAACGAGTGTGACTCGCATTGATTCATCCGCTGATGCGGCGCATTGCGCCCGCGGATCCCGACTCTCGACACCCCATTTGGGCGCCTTTTCCACGACATAAAACGTGGCTGCTGAACTGTCCATCTCCACAACCGCGACACTTTGATTCCTACCTTTCTCATATCCGCCTCCCAGCTCCCTGTCATCGGCATGTTCCAGCCGTTTGAAAACGCGTCGCAATTCTACCCTGGTCTCATCCTCTGGTGCGACCCGAACTCGTATGACATGGAGGCCACGACGCTGCCGCCCAACACAACATACGACCGCAAGAAGATGCGTGAACTTCGCCCATGCCTTGTCGTCGCGGTCAATCAATCAACCCAATTGCTTCAAGTAGCGCGTCTCTGTGCGACTGTAGTCAGATCCTCCACTTTCGAGTCCCCGAAGATGTTTTATTAATCACCGCGAGCCAGCCCACCGACCCGCGCAGGTGGGTGCGCGTTGACACCCCACCGCCAGTGACCTGGAAACTTCCCGATGCTTGGCTGTGGATCGGCACGCCCGCCACAGTGAAGATGATATTCAACAACTCCAAAGCAATGCATCGTGTGTCCAATCCCTTCCACTTCTCTCACGTCGATAAAGAACCCCTTAAATCAGCACACAAAGACGCATATTACAACGCCCCGCCTGTGGCCGCGGCTAACGTTCAAAATTATTGGATTCATCGTCAGAATTATCTGAATCAGAGTACGTTTATCTGAATTCGCGTGCAAGGCAGAATTGAGCTAACATTCATGGAATGGCAGATCCCAGTGCAAGTACCTCACGAGGCGGTGGTGCAGGTACCTACAATACCAGTATGCACAGCACCGCTCAGTATTACAGCCTACCTGGTAGTACAATATATTCAAGCAACCCAAGTACTCAAGGTACATCGACACAAGGCAACAACACATTCTCTCAAGCCAGCAACACTCCAGCAATGTTCGACAACCCTGGGGCGTACCTACCAAGTGGGTACTACGGCTATAATTCGAATATGAACGCACAGGCGCCGCAGCAGGGATTTAACACCCTGGCATCCCAGCCCGTTGTGGTTCCAGCGGGCTTCACCGAAACGCACCCGAGCCGGCCGGGTTGGTGGCGGAATCCCGAAACAGGCTGGTTCTGGCATGCTGCGCAGGGGCTACTGCCACCTGGCGCCATGAGGGGTCCTGGCGCACGGTCGGAGTGAGCAGTTGCGTCAATGGACCGATGTGTCGACTGTTCAACTTGAATGGGACTCGAACCCTGGCTTTGTTTTGTTCGTTTTGCTTGTTTTCTTGGACTCTCTCTTTCTCTCTTTGAACGCCCCGCTGCGTTGAGATTTCTGTGGGCTTCCGCATCTTATAGACCTCAAGCGGTAATTTTTATCGTAAACCAGTTATACCCATGCTCTCGAATCATAGCTTGCTGTCGTAACAAGATTTTGTTGTAATTACAGAAATATCTATTTTGCGGTTCCATGAAAGAGCCACCTGAAAGCATATTAGTTGGTAGTTGGGACAGCAACAACGAATTTTAAACCCTTGATATTGGTGGCAAATGCCAGAACAATTTAGGGTATTTTATCTGTATGCTACAGGGCCAAATGGCCATCGTGTACTCAAAAAAATACGAGGGAGAATCAAGCATTAATGATATCTCTAACATTGGTGTGCGGCACCTCTGCGTCCCACAGTGCAACCATCTCCGCCCATGCACGGTCGCGCACTTGCTCTCCGTGCTCTGTGTCCAGCCATTTTGCCGTGCTGCAAATTAAATCAAACCATATTTATTAGTCATGGATTTATGCGCAGGGATGCAATGTGGTGGTGACGTACCTCTGCATCCGCGTGCGCGAGATATATGCGCCGGAGGGCGTCGCCGCTAAGAGGCCATACAAGATGTTGAGGGCGCCCTTCGAGGCTGGCCACGCGAGAAGTTGAATGAGTCCGCTGAATTGGAGATTTTAATCATGGTATGCATGAAGCAGAAAAAACTGAGATATACCGTACAACCAGCGGCAGTTTCGCATCGCGTGGAAGCTCGGAGTGGTTCATCCCGGGATCAACAACACTGGACATCGGAGATGTTCGGTCAATGCCAAGAATAACACAAGCGACTTTATGAAACAAAGCGCACTTGACGGTAACTCCCTGCGCCAGGGTGAGCACAGCGACCTTCTTCGAGATAAAGTAGTTGAAGAGCTTTGGGATCGGGTAGTCCTCTGGTGAACCTAAGCTCTATACGGTCGCTCGTACCTTGGAGGTGGGGTACCGGTCGAACGAGTTGAACTTTGATTCGTCATTCATGGCTTGGAGGATATTGTCTTCGAATCGTTCTTGAAATTTGGCAACATTTTGCCCTGTAATATTCTATGTAAACCGCTTTCGCAAAAATATAGAGGAGAACGCACCTCCAGAGCCGGTGATAGTCAAGTGCGGTGGGATGTGCTCCGAGTTTGGAAGGTCAGCAAGAAGCACAGTTCTCTGAAGCAACGGTAGAAGGAGCACCGCCAGGAGTCCGGTCGACAGCGCATTGACTTGAAAACTATTTTCTTGTTCCCAGTTACCTCAAAATCATGAATTGGTAGAGGCCACGCACGTTGTCTCCCAACCATCCGGTGTCGTGTGCCAGCCACGAGTAGACACGCCGGCATTAAGTGCGGCCCCGTCCAGTCTATCCAGCGTTTCGACCTTGCGTGCAAACTGGGCCACACTCGCAAATCGGGCCATATCTAATTCCCACACCTCCAGCACGCCTAAGAACTGCGTCTCCTGCAAGATTGTTTCTCGGGCTGTGTTTCCCTTCCCTATATCGCGCACCGCGAGAATCACACGGGAGGCGTTGAGCCGCGCGAGGTGAGTAGCGAGTGCGAGACCAAGGCCAGTATTTGCCCCGGTGACAATGTAAGTGCGACCCTCGAGTGACGCCTTCGGCGTCGGGTAGCGAGTTGTGAGCTGCGCAAGGATCGTGTTTCCCAAAACATGCTTGCTAATGTCGCCGACTGTAGCCATAGGGAATGGAGAATTTCACTGGCGAAAGGCCGATATAAACAGGATGTTTTTCATGGTTCAACGTTGCTATTTAAGCTTAATACAGGTAAAAGTGCCATACGACGCGTCTCACGGCTGTGAGACTCAGTTGATCTGGTTCGACGGAAAAGCGGAAGGCAAGAGTTCAACTTGGCGCCTCCATGGCGGCGATGCGAACTCTCGGATGACTTCCGAGCTGTCAGGAAACCTTCCCACTGATAGCACTCGCAACTTGCGATGCTCCGATGAATTCATGTTCAAGTTGCTTGCCGTGCCGAAAGCATTCGTCATGATATCTGGACTTGCATTGGTCGCCAATCTTTTGTGCGTGAAGTCCTGAAACCTTACCCGGCAGGGAATCCAAGGAACCCGGCAACTCCCGATTTTTTTTTTCCGACCTAACCGCTTCAAGAAACGTGACCGCGTTGACTTTACGTGAGCAAATGCAAGTAAGTGATACCCGTTTTGTTTTGCTTTGTTTCACAGCAACTTTTCTTCATCCACGTCCTCCTCCTCTCCCAATGCATCGGTGCCTCGCGATCTTGGAAATTCTCGAAGCTATATGCTCAAATTTGGATCTGGATCCTCTTTCCGTCCCATCAAAGTTGTATCGCCAGGCTCGCGGCACCGTTGCTACTCTTGCAAGAACCTGCACAATATTCAGCGGTCCTGCCCTAAATGCGTCACGGAAGACTCAGAATCAATTGGAACCGTTTCTGTCGCTCCTTCCTGAAGACTTATTTCTGCCGTTTACGGAGAGGGTGCTGTTTTACAACCGCATTTGGGTGTGTCCATGTTCTTTGCTCCGCAGTGACCGTTACATTATGGCAGCGAATGCGACAGCCCATTATTGCTACGGACTGGGATCGACCTCTCGTCTATGCCCCGCGAGTGAAAGTCATAGGCATGAGTCACTATTCTCCAGAAGCATATTTGGAAATTTTACAGGCTCTCAGCTTGTGTTGCCCGTGTGGCTTCATATTCCCCAATCTCCGAGATATGATATGGTTCTTTCCCTTCAATATTTTCCCCCCAACCCGAGCATTCTTCCTGCCACTTTGGAGAAGATCGCTCTTACCTGCAAGAAAGACAATGGCAATCTTTCCATCCTGTCCACCCTGGCGATCTCATGCCCAGGACTCAGGCATGTCTACATGTCATTTGTGTCCAGACCCGATGATGTCGAGGACATTGCTACTATCTCCCTCTTCGACAGTGCCACGTCGCGCTTCGTCTCCGCTTTGCAGCACATCGAGAATTTGGGCATGGGTGTCCCAACCAGAGCGGCGCTACGGCATTTCGCGCAGCTGCCACGATTGGCCTCACTGCAGTTGGACGGGCTTCCCATCGGGCTCGCTACCTCAGAGCAGCTCCCTCTCTTCACTTTTTCACACCTTCGCAGACTCACCCTCGGGCCTATGGAAACTGACCTCGCGACCACCTTCTTCCGCTTGCTCACCCCAACTCCGTTGACCTCCTTCTCGCTTAGGAGACCTACGTTCCAGTTGCGAAGATAGACACCTTCGAACCATTCCTAATGGCCTGCAGCGAAACCACCCTCGAGTCGTTTACGCTCGAAAATCGTGCACATTCATTCCCTCCTGCTGCTATGCGGGCCAACTATATGATCATCGGTCGCTGCTTGCACATCTTAACGTGCTTCGGCAACGTCAAAACACGGTCCATCTCGTCGCCCGTTGGACTCGACCTCGACGACGATTTGACCCTGGCGCGACTCGCGGCAGCATGGCCACGAATGGAAAGCTTGGCACTAGAAACATCTCTGATGAACTTGCCGTCCGGGATGACGCTGCAAGATCTGCATGCGCTCGCCGTCCAGTGTCCACAACTGTATTCCTTGGACATGGAATTCAATCCCTCGCCCGCCCCCTCGCTTATCGGTCATGCGTGCATGTCGCAGTACAGGATGAGATACCTCGACGTCGGGGGGTCACCTATAACTCGCGAGAGTCGCCCACCATCCATAGCGCGATTCCTCTCGAGCCTCTTCCCGAACCTGGCGAGGATATCCACTCCGCGCGAGAACGAGGACAATGAGGACCCCGAGGAGATTGACCAGCATCAGGAGGCGATTGCGAGACATCTGCTGTGGAAGCAGGTTCAGGACGAGATTCCGGAGTTTGTGGCAGCTCGCCGGGAGGAACATAATTGGGCGCGGGTGTGAGTTCTTCATGAACATCTCGATACTAATAGACGCGGCAAGTGTTCTTTCTTTTGCTTGAGCACTCATATGTTGACCGTTGTGGTCCAGATGATCGATCCCATTTCAATACTTAGACACCGTTTATCATTCTAAATCGATCTCAGTTGCTTCCTTTCAACATGGTTCCTCGCTGTTCGGATTACTCGTGGTCGTTTCTAGCTACTTAGTCCCATGCTACCTTGGTTCCCGATTCGTTTTGTTGCGCGGCTTGAAACGTAGGACATCCCCACTATTCCTCTCGGTCCTGTTCAATCGTAACGAGCAACGCCCCGATGGCTGCCACTGTTTCTCGCTGTCTCTCGTTAGGGAATTATCGCCGGTGGTTTCAGTACGATGGAGATCCTTGCGAAGTGCCTGCGGATCTCACTACCTTTCTCGTCGCCAATTGCGATAGTGACTGTGATCGGATCACCATCTCAACAAACTCCGTGAGGTTCTTCTCTTTATCTCGAACACACAGGCGCTTGAGTCATTGCACCCAGCGGATCATCTCTTTGTTGCCCAGCATTCAGACTTGAACCGTTATGCTCGCAGTGGTACGCCGCGCCGTATAAATGCTGGCGATGGCCAACCTTCAACAACCAACCAACCAACCAACCAACCAACCAACCACATGTATTCCCACATAAACCCCTACGCGACCTGGTCAAACTCCAACGTTAGAAGAGCAGTCCCCGGTGTACCCTCAGTACATGGCGCTCTCCCCTTTCCTCCCGATCCCTCCGCCTCGAATTTGGTCATATTCTATTTCACCGCCTTCAAACCCAGTATCCTGAATTGTACTGTAACCGGCCAGAACACATATCCGTACTTCAAGATCGTCACGGATTCCACTATACCCGGATACACGGCCGTTAAGGATGGGGAGGGAAAAACAATCGCGCTCATAGAGTGGAAGGCGCGTCCGTTAGCCGAAATCCGAAATGTATTCTCGAAACAGTGCATATCCGACTGGCTTCCTTTGGCTGCGGATGCAAGGTAAGGCTTGACTCGCCCCTGTCAAGTCGAAAGAGCTGATAACTTAGATTGCACCCCCTTTCAGTCATCGAAGCATGAAAGTAAATGGTCGGAAATACATCTGGGCACCCCAAAAAAGCACGATATGCGTGCGTCGGGCTTTTGAAAGATGAAGTCGTGGTCAGGCTAATTTGTGTGATTTTTCGCTCTACAGTTGTACCCCGCCGGAGTGCAGACTCCAGAGCTGCTTGCGCGAATCTCTCGACGCGATGATAGCACCATCTCACTTGAGGTTACCTCCTCCGCCGTTACCGCCGGCCTCCTCGAGACATGTGTTGTAGCAACGGTAGTGTTGCAATGTGGGCACAAAATCGACTAGCCGCGCATGCGGGGTTTGGAGCAAAATGATATCAAGAATATCAAGACATACCACTACACTTCGAAGTCGCTGTAATTCCATCTTATTGTTGTTCAGAAGATCGGTCTTTGTGTTGCTCTTCCGTTCAGACAATGGTGGCATTAGCTGTACGGGTGTTGCAGGTGGATCCTTATTTCTCACACCTGTCCGGGTTTCTACCTCGTGAAGTTGTTGAGGTGAGGGACGCCCTGAAGGCTTTCAGTCGTCGTGCAGAAACACGAAACATCCCCGTGATCCGGTCAAAATGCTGTATTTGCACAGTTTCCCAAGGGGAGATCTAGAGTATTAGAGGATGAAAGTTAGCCCGACTCCTGACTGTTATCCAGTCTGTTCTACAATCTACACCGTTGGGAAACACAACCCAGTGGGCGACTGCCACATTGAATGATTTCCAACATGCCGGTAGCGGCATGTAGCCCATCCTCTTCGGATCGGCACGGCAAAGCTCAAGCCTGATTTGAACTTCGGGCCGAGGCAATGACTCCGGCTTTCATCAACCAATGCCGCAATGCCGTATGTCCCGATCCTCGGCCCTTCTGCTCGAAAACTCAGATCTGCTTCATACGCTTTGCCGTTAACTTAATTGGGACCATAAGTGTTTTCTTCTCCGTTCTCCTTCTCTCTCAGGCTTATACCTCTGAGGGATTGTGTGAATAGGGCTTTGGCCTTCACGCAGCGAATCATTTAATTAGGATCACTTGGACTACCATTACAACGGGCAGATGTCTGCGTTCTGCCACGAAGTAAGTACGAACGGCAACTGCTTGAGGGCAAAAAATTAACTCACGGGGCAGCACTTGGTCTGGTCAACCCTCACGGGCCCGCAGACTCTGTAGCCGACTGGGCAGACGGAGCCCTCGAGAATAGTGAGCTGAGGACACTAGTCAGCCGGTATTTGACCGTTAATGCAGAGCGGCGGAACTAACACAGTCGGTCTGAGCGGCGGCGACCGTGAAGAGGGCGGCGATGAATGCGACAACTTTGAACTGCATGATCAGGGTGGTGGCTCGAGTATTCTGAATTCATTGTGCGTTGGGGATGCCTTTTATATGGTAGGGTCTGCACAAAAATGGTAACCGCAGCACGACCCCGCTGGGGTTCAGTCTAAGATGCATATCCACTTCATCTTATCACTGAATTGAACCGTGGAAAGGCAGATGGCGTTTGCGGAAAGTCATGAGCGGCCCTGAGTGAGCAATTAGCGAAGGATTCCCGAGGTTCGTCGGCTAAATATTTTGATTCGCGAGGCACTGGCGCATTCTTACATTCAGGATGGATTCCTCAGATGTTGTAGCCGATGCGAAGCAAGAATTCAAGAGAAATTCAACAGCGTGGCGGCAAGTATTGAACCTCGAAGAAATGACCTTGGTCTGCGTCTGGAAAGTTGACAGTTCTGTCAGGAACGAGTCTTCTCGCTAAGTGGTGAATTGACCTCCATTTTCCCCCATATGTCATATTCTATACCTCGGCTGTACCATGCACCCGTCAGGAGAATACTTTCTGTTGATATTGATCTGCCGGGACGTCGCAGATGTCTGCCAAATCGTTACCCGTCGGACAATGGGCGCACACTGTCTGTTGTTTCCACGGTTTAATTTCGCCATGTTTATCGTATGCATTCCTCAGGGGGGTCAGCGCTTTGATTTTTGTCCCTTGCTACCGGCTGACTCGCGAAAGGTTAGACTAACGCCCGACCGGGTGTACATCCATGCGAATGGACCGAGTTGCGTCCCTTAAAGGGCAGAAATCCACAGTGATGGTGGAAGTGGAACGTGGCGAGAACATAGGGCCTGCACTTAGCGCTTCTGTCGTACTGTCGTACTAAATGTTGAACTTCATTGCATAGCATATTTCAAAGTCTGGTATGAGCTCTGAGTAATGCAAGGAGAAATTTCGCGCCAAGGAGATGTTCATGGTGCGATTCACCCTTAAGTGTCAAGCTGGTACCAAGTAATAGATCGCTACTTTTCGCCCCACGCACGTGATTCCCAAAGGGGAAAGAGGCGTGTCGTATTTGTTCTCCGTCTCGATACAGCAACTTGTAAACGGGCCGCTTGTTTCTTGGTGGCTGGCTCAGCTGGAGATGAGCCATTGTCTCTTTTGTGCCACCTTTTGATTTTTCAGTGGGTGGCACCAGTGAATTTTCGCTCATTTGGCGTGTAAGTACTTATTATGAAGAGTAATATATTGCATTCCGTGTAAAAAAATCTATCAGGTTGGACCATGTGGTGAGTATACAGGGTAGAAAAAGTTACTATAGTACTGTGGCGGTGGATAAGAGTAGGGATTTGGTACTGCAGTGGGATGTGGCTGGGGCGGGTTTTGGAGCTTGAGGCGATATGCACAGAGGCGGGAAACCATCGCATCATTCCCCCGAGTCGGCTCAACGTTGTATTTCGCGCAAAGAGCCCGCAGTTGATTGGCGTTCAAGGACGAAAGGTCATCGTCCTTGGCGACTCGGAGAGCCATGAGTGAGGTTGTATTCGAAGCTCCCAACGCCAGGGGGTGGCATCGGCGGGTCAGGACATAGGGCGGGCTCAAACTCGGGGCCTGGAATGTAGTCGGGAATAATGAACGAGGGTCCAAAATTAAAATTTGGAGGGCCAGGTGGCACGGGCGCGCTATTCGGCTCCCAAAACGCGTCGCTTCTGGGCGGAGACACGTTTGACGCGTCGCAATTCATATGCGAAGCCATCAAGTTGTCGGCCAGGGGGGTGTGAGCAAAAATTGGCGGCGGGCATTGGGCAGGGGGATGGACAGAAAGAGGAGACTGCAGGCGGCCATATCTGCAGTCCAAGTAAGGCAAGTAGACGGACAATGCGAGACGACGAGATGAACCGAGCCAGGAGACGTGCTGTTTCGGGAAGGAGAACAAACATGACACGCCTCCTTCCCCTTTGGGAATCACGTGCGTGGGGCGAAATGTCAAAAGCTCCAAGTAATTTCACTTCACATTGTATCTATTTGCTTCAATTTTCGTGATGCGTTTTCGCACGTGGGCGCGTCGCAGCCGTGGCTGACGAGAGACAACGTGTTCTGAGTCTTTGACGCAAACGAACTTCAGGCGGACCAATGGGGATGAGCCGTGAATGTTAGATAGATATGTATGTTTTTTCTGATCACTTTCCGGCTGGCTTGTAGACCAGTGACCGTTCTGTCTACTAGTGTCTACCGGCAGAATTCTCGTAGAGATCGGTTACCGGTCTAGCTGACTTGAGGTCGACAACGAATATTTCTTACGGCTCGACAAATCAGACTCGGATTTAGTGAAGAGGTGGGTAAACTGATTTTCACTCATAAAAAACGCGGTCAAGCTCTTCATTGTGGCGCTTCTATACTATTGCTTATTGTCGAAATTTCGTTTTGTCTCAATTGTAATCAAGAGAGTTTTTGGTCCAGTAATAGATCCACTACGTCGATACATATCCTCGCCTGCACGGATTGAAGAAAGTTGAACGCCCGAAGTCTGGATGAGAATTCGAAAGCATCCGCACTTCGGGCGGACCCTATACCGGCCACGTGCCGGACGGCCTTCCAAATTCTAGAAGACAGGTTTTTGCGCTTTCCTGTCTTTTACCTCCTGCGCTTTCGCGTCCGCTCCTCTCTTGCTTTTTCGGAATTGTGTCAACGGACAGCGATTCTGACGATCACGCCAAAGACAGCATTCGGAAAAATAATCAGACCGTCTGGCACGCCTGGGAGCCAGAATGCGATGCGTGTGGTCTCCCCGAGTCTGAGCTCAAGCGTCCAAAGGACCAGCTCTTGTCTTGTTCTGGGTGTCTAGTGCTCTGTGCGATCTAATTGACTTCACGCAGTCTCTGGCTAACATTTCTACTACAGAAAGAATGTCAGAAGAAAGATTGGAAAGGACAAAAGAGTCAATGCCAGCTTTATGAAGCGAATAGAAAGTTATCGAGCGTGTTCGCAAAATCTCTCGGACCCGGGTATGTCTCCCTTTCTGTTCTTCATGCGCCGACTTACCGATTGTCAGGACGATCAATGACCCCAAACTCAGTTTAGCGGAAAAACTTTGCCAATGGTGGGTGTCCCCCGCATAATCGCGTCGCTAGTTTCAATTTGCGATAATTCTTGCTGCAGGAATTTTCTGAACATACACAACCACATCATCATCGCAGCAGCCGCTCTAAAGAACAGCGAAAAATTCGCGGCAACCGCCAATGTCGCCCTTTTGCTCTCATTAGCAAAGGATGGCGCCGGTTCCAAGCACGAGAATCGTGCTCTTCATCGATAGAGTACTTTTGCTCGACGGGACGCGAGCAACGCTTTTGCGAGAAGGTTGACCTGGCTGAAAGAGCTGTTCCACGACCCGCGGGAGTCGGCAGACCGGACGGACTGCCGTCATCTCCAAACTCTTCGCTGGATGGTGTTCTATGCTGCAGAGAAACCGGCGGAGGCCCAAATGTGGACATACCCTCGCTCCTACGCGGTCGAAAACGTCCTGCTCCCCGGTTTCGATCTCAACCACTTTGTTACGCACGTCAATCGCGGTAATACTCACTTCCATACGTCCTTCTGGCCACTTCCCCGCAGTATCTTCGACGCCGACATCGAAACCGCGGAAGTACCGAAAGGATGGTGGGAGTATGTGTCAAATCATAATTTCCTTCCTTCTGGTCTCAAGGGCGGCCAGAATATTATCGGCATCGTTCGCACTGATGGTACTAGAGTGCCCGTTTGCAAGTTCAGTAATTGCGGCCATTTTCGCACTTGTGCGCCAGGAGAGACGGATATGAATGGTCCTGCCGAGTTCAAGAAAACGATCGTGGATCCTAGCAAGATGGTCCGTCTGATTTCTAAACATATAGAAATTCCGGAGCACGGCGCGTATTGCGGACAGCATGTTTCGACGCAACTCAAGTACAGCGCGCATCAGAACAACAGTTAGAAGTAGCGAAGAATAGCATACTCAATCCGACATCGACAATAGAGAAAGCCAAAAAGCTTTTGTGTCCGGGACACGGGGAAGATTGAGCTATGGTATAATCTCGACTAAATAGATGAACGTCCAAGTTGATTCTATAAATCTCTAAACGAAATAGACCGCTGCCACTCAGAGGACCAGACGGGGTTAATTGCTTGCGCAGTATCTGTCCACCGCGCAATCTGAGATAACGCATACACTGCCAGTGCAACATCGGAGTCCGTGTCACTGTTTGAAGGATGGGAATTGCATTGTTCACAAAGACGAGAAAACACACCACTTCACGAGGTGCGTCAGTTGCACCCATGGTTTCAGCACCATGATTACCGGCGCCATGGACTCGTGGTCAGCAAACCTTCCTATTAGTTGGCAGACCCGTTGGCGGCCAATCGATCTGGGTGATTGAAACAATGGGTCGATGTGGTCCAGAACTTGCGTCGACAATGACTTGCGCGTCGTCTAAATGTCGCGCAATCTGGGCTAATGCGTACGTTGCAGCTCCTTGATTATTTGGACTATTCGAAGATTAATACCAGATTGTAAGTCTGAAAACAAACTCACCCCAGGAGAGGCAACAGCCATACACACGATTTCAGTTCCAGGACATCCAGAGCAATTGAGTCGTGCAACATCAGCTTTCCCAACAGCATGCATCATGCATGCTGTACTCCAGGATGAGGGGATCCCAGCAGGTTTGAGATCCAAGGCAGAACAGGCGAATCGACTATTGCGCGTGCGTTGACTTCAGATGTAGATCTGCTCTCCAACTCCAGCAGAAATTTGGCTTTAGTCGACCATGTGACGTAGTCCCACCCACGGCATCTGATCTGTCAACGAGCCCAGTGCTGAAACGTTTGAGCCTACGGAAGATACGACGAGTATATTTCCAAAGTGGCCTTTGAAAGAGGGCCACCACGACTTGTCCGGATAATTTTCAATGCCTGCCGGTGATACAAGACCTTCATAAACGGCTTTGCCGCTGCATGGAGGTTGATAGTTGGTCCCCGAAGCCCCGGATTGGAGTCTGACCACCAGCTAAGTACGCTCGAGTGTTTATCCTGGGGAGACATGGCTGGATGAGGGAAGATGTAAGAGCTGTGCTACGTAGTGATACTGGTTACATAGTAGCGGTCCCAGTTACCGTCGCAACAAAACGGAGATGATCGCTGCTCTTGGGTGAATATGGCTGTACGCAAATAATTCGGGAATGAATCAGACTGTTGGGAGTCCCTTCACCGAATTCAACTTGGAATTCAATCCAGATTCAGCTACTAACGAGATAATCTGCCCAGTGCCGAATTCTGATGAATCGAGCACACTTACCGAGATCTGCTGGGATTCACTGCCTTTGGACATCGCCACAGCCACGGCAGTCGAAGTCCTTAACATATACCTCGAATCGATTCGAGGCGTCGTAGTTTAAATTCGAACCACTGAGCTTGTCCATGTTAGCCATCAATGGCGATGACGCACGCTCGCCGCCACACTTGCCCTTCTTGACAATCATGGACTGCAAGAACTGTGAACTCAAACAGCGCCAGTTCTTTTGTACCAATTGCATTCGGGTCCAGTAAGCTCTTGTAATGTCTGTCAGCTGTCTAAGTTCACCAGACTCCCCAGCACGCGCGATTTTCGGGTGAAGACGCAGCATTTCGCCGCTGACCGCGACGAGCAGATTGCAAAGTCTACCAAAGCCCTCGGAGCCGTCGAGACTGCCAGAGTTTCGCGTGCGGGTGTTGCCCAGGTTCAGACTCGCGTCGACGAACTGTTAAATGCACTTGCACGTTTGAGGAAGGACAACGAGAAAAGTGCGTGTTTCTACTGCGGATTCTTCGAGGATTTATTATGGTGGCCAGAACGTGATCGACTGCGAAACCTACGAGAAAAGCTAGCTGAGCGCCGCCGTACGCTCGGTGCGGCCACCTCTGTTGCCTCGCCAACAACTACAGCGATCCCTGCTCCCGCGTCGCACCCAGCACTTGCTGCGCCTCTAGCTTCTCTGGCGAATCTCTCTTCCCTCATTACGGCAGCACGTGTAGGGCTTGTTCAAGAACTGGTTGAAGTGTTCAACGTCGTCGAGGTCGGTGGACGACCCCCGCTTGGCGGCAAAGCCGGATCGCAGGGAGAGTGGACCATTGGAGATTTAATTCTCCCAGTACCCGGTGACGTGCGCCGCTACCCGCCGCAGCATATCAATGCTGTCCTGGGGCATACCGTGCATTTCCTCGGTCTCCTTAGCTTTTATCTTGGCGTCAAGCTTCCGTTTACTGTCCGTTGGGATGGAGGTAAGCTTGGGGTCGGTATCCCATGGATTGAACCTGGCCTAGGCGGGTGGGGCAGGTGAGCGCCTCAATAATTTCCCTCATTTCGACGCCTATGCTAACGCAAATGCAGGTGGACCGCAAGCCACCCTCTCCACCTCTCTCTTTCTTCATCTCCCACCCCAACTCCCGTATCACCCGTGCCCCCTCCACACCTCAACCCGCCAATCGATCTCTCCCTCTCCCTCTCGCAATCTCTCTCCGCTTCCGTCTCCCAATTCCTCTCCCCGACCACGCGCGACACCCCAAGCTCGTCACAGCCACCGCAAGCACAACGACCGCCGGCGACGCCAAGTGCAGAGTCCGAGCCACCACAGTTCACCACCGCCCTCGCGATGCTCCTATACGACGTGCTCTACCTCGCGCACACGCAGAGCCTCGCGATCCCGCTCGCGCAGGCGGGCGATGTGCTAAGCAACCTGTGGGCGGTGTGCTGCGCGTCGGAGCTCGGGCGACGGTCGCACGCGTGCGCGGGATATCCGCACGCACGCCTCCCTCCGCCCGCGCCGAACGGGGGCGGGTTTGGGGGTGGATTTTGCGCATGTGTTGCAGGCGGCCGCGAGTGGTGGGGGGAGGCGCGCGGCGCTGGCGAGGCATGTGGGGGGCGAATGTCGTGTCGGAGAGCAAGGAGGCTGGACGTCAGAGCAGGGAGAGAGAGAGGAGGGGCAGGGATAAGAGGAAGAAGGAAGAGGAAGAGGATGGATGGGATCTCGTTAGTGAGGATGGGTATTAATCTGTGCGGTAATTTTTCGTTTTTGCCTCTCTTGTTGGTTATCCAAATCCTTCTGGATGATTTGTGAAATGATTGCAGAGCCTCGATCACTTGCGCCGTCGAAACTTCGTCAAAGCCCGGGCTGTTGTTCAACCCTCCGTGATGTTACCATCAACACTTCTCCCGCCCTTGCCTCGTTTTAGGTCCTCCTTCACCAGGCAAATCTGTCTTCTTTGCCGTAGGAAGTCCCAGTACGGGCGTTCTGGCGGCAACTAGCGACTACACGTTTTCGTCCGCGAACTCCATGGCAGAACAGCTCGAGCATTGTGGAGCTTTACGCCTGGAACTCTGCTCAACGAGTGCACGACACCCTTCCACGCTTTAGGATACGTCTGGGACGGAGGTGGAGAAGGTTCGTGGCAGGATGGTCTTGTGGCGGCTTGCAAGGACAACAAAGCCAGGATCTATGATCGAGAGTTGTTGAATCCGTAGAATCATCATCGGTCGAACAAACAACAACAGGAAACTTGAACCTCCGTACTTGAAGGCTGTTGGGTCATGATGACGGTAAATGAACTGGGCGCCTTATTTGAGCGGCTCCTTCCGTTTGTTCTTCCTGAGCGGCCTCTTTCGGGTCAAACTCGATGGGCATGTGTGTCCAACATTTAAATTGCCACAACTGTTTTGACAATTCGATCCCTTAGTGCCTTTTCCACTATCCTATCGTTTCGCCACTGGTTTAGAAATGGTTCAAAGGGGATTGCTCTTCTGTGGAAGATCCAGACGTCCCTCAACTAACAACTTTGATGTCAATACCGCAATTGTATCGGTAATGCAGGGTATCACACCAGGGCCGCTAACTCCCCCGCCAGCGAGAAATGGGAAATATTCCTTTTGTCGCCTCGACCCTGCCCCACCCCTTGCAAACCCAAACCCCCATCTATCCCGCTGGGTTGGATCCTCAGTGAACAGCAGCCAAGGGTTGAGCAAACACATTGGAAGAAATTCGGTATCTAGCATAACACGCACCAAAACCTCGCGATTCTGGTGATTCGGACCGCGCCCTGCATTAATACTCTTTTTGCGTGTTTTAGTCAACCGAACAGCGTAGCAGCCTGTTTCTTCAATCCTATCCAGGTACATAGTATATATTGAATCCCCCAATGAACGAGTGTCATTGATTTTGTCCGAACCAATCTAGTCTCTTTCACTGACTTCCCACTCGCAACCTCGTTCTGAAGTCTGTTGGTTACCGCGCCCTGAATACGTTATCGCCTCTTACCATCTCGATCCAGTCGGACGATGATGGACCCCCAGGATGGAAACGCCCTGAGATTGAGCCAACGGTGCGTGTTACTTCCGATTTAGTGGGTTTTGTCCAGCATTGGCGCCCATCCAGCCCGACGTTAATGGAGCTCCTGAATGGAAACGTGACGAAGTTGAGTCAACGGTACGTTTTCATCGCGATGTAGATTATATTCCTTACCTATTGATTCAGTCAGACGGCAATGGACCCTCCGGACAGAAATGAGGTGTCCGCGGTTTGCAAGGCTTATCTTTTTTAACATCTCAACACGGGACTTGCTCTGATAGACAGACAAGAATTTAATTGTCTGAATACTTAACCTCCTCCGTGTGAATGCGTCAGGAATTTTCTCCAGCGTAGACCCGCGTGGGAGCGGAGATGTCCTCGGCCACATCCTCCACAGAGCAGTCTGAGAGCGCGTCTACCTTGGAGTATCCGTTTAAATAATTGATTTACTCATCTTTAGAGGCAAATTGAACCTCCTTCAGTGCGAATGCGAGGAATAGCGCTCTCGAGAAAACGCGCCTCCCGTTATGCGGTTGTATTTGATATAAACGTGGCGGCAACTTGGGTAAAAGTTCCGTTGCGACCGTTGGCAGCCGTCGGCGGTGAAATCAATGCTGGTTGCCCCGTCGAGCTTCATCTGCTGCGGGCGGTGCGATATGTCGGAGGACGATACGTTTTTATTTGGAAGCAAGATTTTGTCTGAACTAATCTATTCTCTTTCACTCGCAACCTCGTTCTGAAGTCTGTTGGTTAGTTACCGCCTCTTATTATCCCGATCAAGCCCGACGGTAATGGACCCCCAGGATGGAAACGCCTTCATATTGAGCCAACGGTGCGTCGTGTTACTTCCGATTTAGAGGGTTCTGTCCAACATTGGCGCCCATCCAGCCGACGGTAATGGAGCTCCTGGATGGAAACGTGATGAGGTTGAGCCAACGGTACGTTCTCATTGCGATGCAGATTATATTCCTTGCCCATTGATTCAGTCGGACGGCAATGGACCCCCGAATGGAAATGAGAGTTGCATTGTCCGCGAGTCATATTTCCAAGGCTTGTTTTGAGAAACATCTCAACACGGGATTTGCTCCGATAGACATCAAGAACTCAATTGTCTGAATACTTAACCCTCTTCGTATGAATGAGTCAAGAATTTACTCCAGCATAGAACCGCGTGGGAGCGGAGATGTCCTCGGCCACATCTTCCACATAGCAGCCTGAGAGGCCGTCTACCTTGTGGAGAAAAGAGTATCTGTTTAAATAATTAATTTACTCTTTACAGGCAAATTGAACCTCCCTCGGTGCGAATGCGATGAGGAGAAAGCGCGCCTCGCGTTATGTGGTTATATTTGGTATAAACGTGATGGCAACTTGGCTCAAAAAGTTCCGTTGCGACCGTCGGCAGCCGTCGGCGGTGAAATCGATGCTGGTTGCCCTGTCGAGCTTCCTCTGCTGCGGGCGGTGCGATATGTCGGAGGACGATACTCGCTACTCTCCATCTATCCTATGTCGCTCAAGGACGAGCTGAAGCTCTGGCACGCCGCGCGGAACGCCTTCGACAATGGACACTATGAAGAATCCCTGAAACTTTTTAGCGTACGTGCTATCTAGTCGGACGTCGCAAACTTTTGACGCTAGTGTATCTGGCGCAGCGCCTGCCACGGTCCGCCATGGTCTCGACGAATATGGGGCTGCTCTCTGCGGCCATGGGCGACCATGAGAAGGCACTGAGTTGGTTCACTGACGCGACCGCGAAGGATCCATATCTGACCATTGCGTTCGTCCAGAGTTGCGGCAGTGAAAGTGACTGCGTGCTGACCTTGACTGAGCAGTTATTTCCAACGCGGCGTCTCGCACTTCCTGCTCGAGCGCTACCGCCCCGCCGGTAGGGACTTCAAGCGCGCATGGCTTTCGCTGCGCGGGAACGAGGAGATGTGTGTATCACTGCTTCCACTAATACCTGCTCTCGGCTCACGCTTCTATTTTCTAGAAATTACGAGCAGCTTGGACTCTCTTTCCGCCTTTTCGCCTCAGAAGTCCTATTCAACCTCGGGTTGTCACGCATCCGACTGGGGCGATTGGAGAAAGGCATGGAGTACTTGGAGAAGGCCAAATGTCTCACCATGATCGCCGACCACGACGTTATTGAGGATGTCATACTGCAGCAAGGGGAGGGATTTACAGTCTTCAGCATCGTGAGTTTGCCTTCAATTGGCCGCTTTGCTACCTTCTGCCCTTTCCCCCTGAGATCCATTCCAAGCTTGGATACCTTTTTTCGTCTCTTTCTTTTGCTTAAATATGCCCAGCCCCCAGGTGTCCTCTCCTGGCCCTCAGGGACCAAGTTGATGAGCATCGAACGTAAGGAGTTTATGGGCAAGGCGGTGCGTTTTCCTTATCTTTTGTCTGAACCCCCCCCATATGACGTTGAGCAGATTCTCATTGCTACTTCGGACCCGGACGACCTCACGACCGGATTCTCGGGTCTTCAGCTGAAGCAGAAGCATCGCCAGAAGAATCTCCACCGGCAGAGCAATGCAGTCGTGGCACAGCGTGTGACGCTGGTGTCTATCCGTACGTCCACCTTCCATTTCATTTCATTTCATTTCGTCTATCTATTATATTTTCTATTCTTCTTGTCCCACGTGAATCGCTCATGCCTCACACAGGGCCGACATCTGTCGCAGAAACGGACGTGCCCCTGCCTCCCCGGCGCTCGGCGGACGACCAGCGCCGCGCAGAGGAGGAGATGCGCCTGCCGTAATCCGAGTGCCGCCGAAAAATTCATGGGTATGTACATACAGGGTGGGCGCGTTCTCCGAAGAGGTACAATTCCTCACGAGGTCAATTGAGTTTGCCACATGTAGAGTGCCAATCAATGTCCATGCACCGCGACTTGGTTAGCCGTCGCCGATTGAGGAAGGAAGGAAGGGAGGAAGTGTATAACCCGCGGCGGTCCTATTGAGGGTCGTTTGTACCAGAGGAGTTGAATGTATTTATTATAATTCAAATTCCAATATCTCCGACCTGGGCGGTGTGCCGATCTTCAAGGCTGTGAAGCTGTATGAGAAGCGAAAAACCTCCAATGTAATCCGCCAGTGACGAGGTGAAGAATAACTCGTTGAGATTTGGAGACAGCCGCATGTAAGCCAGTCATCAACTAGGCGGGTATCATTAACGCATGTAAAGGAAGGATATCTACGCAATCCCAGATGAAATCCAACTCCAGAAAAACCCTACAAGATGATACAACCTCGCTTGGTTTTAACGGGCTTGGGCTGGCCGGCTGGCTCTTTTGTCGCCCGTAATGCGCGAACAAGAGACGAGAACGTATGCTCGACGTTCTGCCCGGTTTTGGCGGACACCTCGATGAATTTACATCCATACTTTCGTGCGAGAGCCGCTCCCTCCTGTTCTGAGACCTCTCGCTGGGCCCTCAAGTCGGATTTGTTTCCAACGAGGAGGAAAATTGCACCTGCGCCCTTTATGTGGGTCATTGATCGGTGGAAGACCTCGAGTCGGTCAAACGTTAACCGCGAGGTGATTGAATAGACCAGGAGGAATCCTTGGCCTTCGCTAATGCAAAATAGTATCAGTCGGTGAAACCTGAGATTTTCAGGGTTTTAATAAACCGCACGAACCGCACCCATTGGTCCCGGAGTGTCGCATATTCATCTAGAAGACTAAGCAGTAAATGATTTGAGCCAATACGCAGAGGAGAAGCGTACCCTGCCCGGCGGTATCAATAACATCCACGAAACACAAGCGGTTATCCACTATGAATTGTTTGCGGTAGCAATCTTCCAGCGTTGGGTCGTAAGTCTGAACAGACACTTGTTTAGTGGCTGCGGTCATGTGTGGTTCGACAGCAATGGAAATACCTCTGGAAAGGGGAGTTCAAGAGACCTTCAACGCATCCCACCCGATAGTCACTCACCGACGAAACAACTGAGTGTAAACTGGGGAGCCTTAGCCTCGACGGGAATCGAGCGCCGGTGGTGCTCACCTGGACGGCTAACGCAGTTTTGCCCACAGCACCATCACCAAGGACAGCTAAAGTCCATTGATCCATCCTGGCACCAAAGCAGCAAAGTCACAACGCGTCTACAGAATAGACGGGGAAGGTGGGAGGCAGGTCGGGCTGGAGAGATCTTCGGTATCACGAGGAATGATGGGAAAGTGACAGATGGCCGCGGCAACGGCCGAGGTTTGATGACGAACCAAGCAGGTAAAAGTTAGTCTGCGCTTCCTCCTCTTTACGATTGCACACCTGCATATATATTTCTCACTAGGCTCAGGGAAAGAAACTGCGGGGTCACTGGGTTTTGGCTTTGCTGCTATGTTTCGGAGCGGGCGTTTTTGGCTTCGCAGCGGTAAGCTCAGCATTGTCGACATGTTTACCATACATAACCCATAGTCGTTGTCCACTGGAGCGCGCGGGGTCTGCAGACCAGCTCCCCCAATATCCTTTGTATATTTACTCTCTCATCGTATGTCCTACCGACTTTCAACTGAACGGTGGGTCTTCTCGTTGTCCTATGTATACTTATGATTCTTCATTTCCATAACATTATTTCTGCGATTCAGGGCCCGCAGTATGTCCCTTCACACTCGTGTATGTTTCCTCCTGTAATTAAACAGGAGTGGGTCATCGCTGGATCGGAATTTTTGGGTAAAGAAGGACAAAACATGTCGGAGGGCTACCTCAGGCTGTCCAGAAATTGCTCGGAGAAGCGTTGACACGGTCTCGTCCGTGCACAGTGCACTTGTGCGCGCGCGATAATATAAGCAGCCCACGCGACATCACCATAGCTTACATATGCTAACAGTATTGTGGTCTACGGCCTCGCTGACGACACTTTTTTTAGAAGCCCTATATGCGCAGCATCGGTTCAACCATGACAACTGTGTCCGTGCATCTTACCTCTCCAGCTTCGTGGACCCTCACGTACTGTGGGACAGGCTGTTCTTGGACAGACAGAGATGGTTACCTGTACAATGGACGCTAGTTGGACTTTCGGAAGAGCTGGGTGTATTTGGCTGCTCTATAAAGCTGTGTATTTTCTATGCCTGATTGAAGTAGCGCAAATGTGGAATATCAGAAGGGTGTGTTAAAAATGAGGTTTATCGACAGCTGTGTTTTTTTGACGTGCAGTCTGAACCTGTGTATCTTCGAGGAACGCTTCACCTGTGCATTTCTTCACCATACTTAGGGGGTGAAAAATCTCAAATGTGTGTGTTTCTTCAGCCTCATAAAGTGGTGTATTTTTGTTGAAATGTAGAATAATAATGTTACAGTATTACCCCCATACACAGATGCCGAGCATAACAGTTAACACAGTACATGATCTTACCTGTATACTACGTCATGACTTCCAAAGGTGAACGATAGTGGAAACAAACGACGCGTTTTCTGACAAAATGCCTGCTAATCGGAACTTCCGATTCGAACCTTACGACAAATCAACGACGGAACTCTGAATTATGATTGACTCAGTTCTGCCGTTGAAGTTCCGAGGTCATTAGAGCTGTTACTTTGATTCAAAAGAAAAATTGGGCGAAGAAAATCACCGGCATGTTCGCCTTTCAGATAAAATTAGCGTGTCTCGCTTACATAACTCCCACGACTGCCAGACGCGTCTTCGCACACATCGGACCATCGGCTTTCCACGTACACCATGTTCAGAACATTCTCGCTGCTTTCGACGCCGCCGCCGCCCTTTCTCGCTGCTAGGAGGGCGACGTGTTGTTTGTTGTCTTGCATTGACCTGTCACCGGATGAGGGCCGAATGGGTGTCTGCTCCGACAGATCACCGCGGCGAGTGGAGCACTCGACTTGAAGCGAAATAACAGTTAATAACTTGAATCATTTTTCTTTTGGACTTACAAGGTGGTTTTTGAGGCTCTGCTAAACAGCTCTATTCAAACGTCTTTCAGTGGCTGCACACTGCAATCATCACAGACGGGATTGACTGGTCCGAAACACGGTCATTCGGTTGGGAAATGTCATCTCTTTTACACCCGTCCAAGGCCGAAATAACCATGGGCGACTTTCGGGGATGAACGCCTATCGAGGCCGATCTTATAAATCGTCATTACTCTCAACACCCTATTCCCGATTCCCAGGCGCGACCCTTTACGACTAACCTCCGGATCGCCCGAGAATGGGTCACATAACCAGGGATTGGCAGGTGATCCGTTCCCAAGTCGCCGCTGTTCTGCATGCACACTGCACACTGTGCGCTCTGAGGCCATGCTCTCCTCCGGCGCCTTCACCGACGCATGGGTCCCCGGGCCCTACGGGACGAACTTCTACACGCGCACCTTCCACGCCACGACGCCCTGTGCCGGGCTCGTATTCGTGCACAGCGCCGCCGAGCACTGCGGGCGGTACACGGATTTTCACCGACAGCTCGCCGCAGAGCATAACATTGTGGTCTTTGCGTTCGACCTACGTGGGTTTGGCCAGACGGCCTTGCATCCGACGCATCGGAGCGCGACTTCGGCATATGGGAAGACGGACTGGGATAAACAGCTTGACGATGTTGAATGGGCGCTGAAGCGCGCGCTGGACGAATTTCCTGGGCTCCCTGTGTTTCTAATGGGAGCAGGAATGGTGCGTATGTAGGGCGACGGATTTTTGTCAAGTTGATTTTTTTTCTGTTGTAGGGAGGAGGGATCGTCCTTGGACTACTATGCGATGTCGAGCGAGCGAAGATCCCGGTTGTCGCCTCTCTCGCAGGAGTGATTGCTAGCGCCCCCTGCATAACGCCGACCACTCCCCCGCCACGCCCCGTATTTTGGTTCGGATCCGTGATCGCCCGAATTGCTCCGTCTGTATTATACCCAGCTAGACTGAAGCCCCAGGTCCGTACGTCTCCTTCGCTCGTATTATTACTGTAACCGAGCGGCTCTCTAGGAGCTCTCCCACAACGACCAGACAAATGCAGCCTACGTTGTAGACCCTTTTGTCATGGCGCCTGGCAGTTTTCGAAGTCTGTCGGATATGTTGTCCGCGGTGAAGACTGTCCGTCTATGGCGGCTTGATTTTCGTTAATGAAGCGGATTTTTAGGGCGAGCGAATACTTCAGGAGGATCATGCCCATTGGCCCGAAAACATGCCTGTGCGTGCTTTAGTTCAAGGCGTTGTTCATCGCTCATTGAGATAATGGCTCAGGTGCTGTTCTTGCATGGTGACGCAGATCCCGTACGGGCCATTCATCATTTTAGATTCAAACTTACTCACCCTCTCCAGGTGAACTCAGTCAAAAGTACGACCGCTCTGTGTGAAAAGATCGCTGCGCGGGACAAGAGATTGATAACGTATCCGGTCAGCCTTCCATTCTCTTTTTACAATACTCTAACCGATAGAACTAGAGCGCATACCATGAACTGCACAACGAGCCAGATGGTGTCAAGGAAAAATATCTGCTGGACGTAGTGGACTTCGTGCGTTCCCACTTGCAATCCAAGCCGGTCGAAGGACAGTAGAAGACGAGTATACGAGGACCCATAATCACTTATTTACAGGCCGTTCATTTAATTTTAGAGCATTTGACTTCAACCTGAAAAGGCGGTTCAGAGCATTTGAACTTTGGACTTGACTCTCACAGGAAGCCTCGGTGGACCTCCTGCTATTGACACAGCGTTAAGTCCAAATTATTTTCCAACAGACGAACCTCTCTCTCGAAAATTTAGCCGCCACCAGCCCATTCCATGTTCAGTAAACCCGCACGTTTTCTACTTGTCATAAATATTGCCCTTTATTTTCTCTCAGCGTCAGGCGCCAACAAATCTTCAACTGTGACATCGCAACCAAACGCAATATGCCCTTCCCGGGTGAATGTGACAATGTGGTCTCCCAATGTTCGAGTCTTAAACCCAGCTTCACAATAGTTGCTGGAGAGGTCAGGTCAGTCTGGCACGGATTCTATGATTGAAGGACTCACAAATAGTCTATTATTCCGGAGCGCGCCGAAGGTATTCATTTAACGAAACCAGTACAGACATGAAAAAAATGCACGCACATATCCACTTCCGCCGGAAGATCTCGAGACCCTTCTTGTCCAGCTGATACTGTTCCACCAGCGCCTTCGCAATGGTACCCTCCCAGTTGGCTAGAAATCGGCGCTTCCATTTGCGCAGCGTGCGCGCGTAGTGTGGGCCAATATTTAGTACCGAGTCGACCACAAGACGGCCCGCGCTGCCCTCGGTCAGTGTTTGTACCCAGAAAGTGAAGCTCGGGAGGTAGCCGCCGGGGAAGACTTTGTGGTACGTATATCAATGGAGATCGTACCCGAACAGCACACACTCTAAAATCAGGAACAAGAACAAATGAAGATGAGTGTTAACAAGAAGCTGGCAGGTATCACTGACCCATTTTTGCGCAAAGTCAACGCTGGCAGCGTACGACTCGACCCCTAGATTGACGTGAGTGACAGGTTGAACTGAGAGAAAATTCGTCTTACGTGCTTCCGGAATTGTGATGCCCTGGACAACACCGATTCCAGTGTGTGGTTTCAGGGCCCAGTCTGCGACGGCCCAGTAGTCGATGAAGAAATCTTTTCCGACGTGCTCGATCATCTCGATGCTAATGAACGCATCAAACGATCCGGCCCACTCTGGTTTCAGTTTACATTCACGGAAGTCCATACAGTGAACCGTGATACGATCTGAGAGCTTGGCTTCCTCGATTCGTTCCCGCGCAAGGGCAGCCTGGTTGGAAGATAGTGTAACCGTCTCGACGGTACAGTCGAATGTTTTGGCGGCCATGATTGCGAGGCATCCCCAACCGGTACCTTGAAATTCAAAACTTGAACGGAACGCCTTGGAAGCCGGCCCGTGTAAGCTCACCAATTTCTAACACCCGTTGCCCAGGTTTAATGTTCGCTTTTTTGAGGATCAATCTATACACGCGAATTGGCGGGCGAAGAATCTTCACGAATATCCAACACTCACTTGACCTTTCGTAGTTGCGCATCTTCTAATGACTCCCTGTCGGCAATAGCTGGCTCGAGATCCTCATTATAATTCTTGAATATTGCGGAGGAATAATTCATGTCTTCACTGAGGAACGTCGAAAACCTGGTACTACGTTAGTGGTGGGCATTATCGATGTTCGAATGCTAACATGATATTGCCAAGGTCATAATGCGCCGAGATGTTTGCCCTCAAGTTTCCAAGGCTGCCGATGAACTTGTTGCTCGTCAAAGACCGACCTCTCGAAAGGATAGACGCTAGTATCGTGTCCGTTTCTAAAAGAAGCTCGCGTCGGTTGGCAATCAAGATCTATACCGGAGAAAGAAATTCAGGAACAGCCGTCATTAGTATGGGGATAGTGGCGACCTGCATCAAAGAAGAGATGTCTTCACAGTCAACTACGAGAAACGTCAACATGCATTATATGCAGCAACGGCATTGCGCGCACCGTCACCAAACATAAATGCCTCTGCAAGTCCCAGGTCTGTGAAAAGGGCGACTCGCATCCAAAACGTTTCTGACTTGACCCGAAGCGTTGCATGAAGCTCAGAGTCTAACGCTCCGAAATCGAATGTTTGCGTCTCGGTAACTACCGTAATTTTCCCGATAGCGATCTTAGCTAGAACACTGATGTATAGCGTAAGTCGAGGACCCCAAGAACGACGGGAGGGATCCGCCCACTTGAGAATATTACTTCGGGCTATGGAATGTAGAGTTCGCGATCCAGTGCCCGTGATTATTTCCGTGAAGGTATCCCAGACTGTGTCGAGAAAACGAAACAACGAGTATTGGGAATGTGTCGCTGCTGTTTTGAGAAGCTGTGACGAATGCAGAGTCATAATATCAAGGTGGTCCGTGTGGAGTGGACAACGAGAGCGTGTTGGTTGATGTTTTAAGTAGGAGAAGCTTGAGTTAGGATTCTCACATGTCCGTCGATTCATGCACGACTCTACCGGGATAAATGTGGTTAAAAGATCAACGAGATTTTGTTCCTCCTGCATAACTGAATGAAGCTCCATCGCCCTGATGGACGGAAAGATATCAATGTTTCCAGAGTGGAGAGAACTGCTGAAGAAATCGAACTGGTTCGTATTTTTGACATGAATCTGAACCACTGTCTAGTATGATTTAGAAGTGTGCCGTCCTGGTTTGGGCGGGTTTTGCGACGATCGCTTCCGACAAATGCCTGGTTAACGGCACTTTATTAGGGTATTGACACTAATCAGGTTACTAGGAACCAGCCATCAGTGTATTGAGAGATGGCTGATTATTTCGTTCAATGGAAAGATCCAGACATAACGGAACTCAAAAACAGCTCCTAAAAATATTAATGGTTAGCTAACAGGATGGAATTGTGTTGGTAGCACCTTCTCGCACGACTCATCGGACTCGCAATTTAAACCCTGAAACTCATCTTGTTTGGTTGATTGGAAACACAAGTTGAATGTTTCCACTTCAATGGCTTCACGTTCACTCGTGCACAAATTGAGGTTCCAAGCACAGGGACATAGATGTGAATGGAGCGGGATTTTAACCTCGTCAAAAGAGAGGTCGCGATATCTGCGGTAACGGGCCACATGATTGAACCTTCTGCATGTATGTGGACGGCGGAGTGAAGCGCTTTTGCCGTCGTATCGCACTTTCTTGTAGTCAATTCATATGGTAGATTCTACGCCGGGATCTCAACTGAGGCTAATCAGCAGTTGAATAGGAATCTGGATGTATTTTATGGAGCGCAAGTGGAGAGAGACATTGTACATACTGCTAGAAAGAAGGCTTTGAAGGTTCAACGTCCTCTCGGCTTGGGCTGACGGAAATTTTCATGCGTTCGTTCTAAATTTTTTGATGTACAGGCGCGACATCGGCGAATCTCAGACTGCACGACGTTAATCAGTGGCGGTGGGGTATTCTGTTGGGAATCCATATTCAATGGTCAACGTGCCTGATCGTTTGCACGCATTCAGATTTACACAAGCACAGAGTTAATTTTTTATCTTTAGATGATTTATGAGCGAACCGCCAAAATAAGACGCCGGTTTCATGTTTCCAATCCCCGATGTGAGCCGTAAATTTGTGCGTCCCGCTTTTCATTAACTTAAGGCACCTAAATCGAGTCCTAATTTCTCTCCATCCACGGTTGCTAAAATCACTGTAAAATTCAGGTAGTCAGTATGAACAACAAGAAATCGATCCATGTGAAAAAATCATTGAAAACCATTGTTCCAGGCCTCTACACGACGTGCTCCACCTGCCAAATTAAGTGCCATCAGTGGCTGTGGTTAAGTGCATTAAGTGCACCTCTTTGGCTCTTTTGTTCTCTGGAGGCCATACTCTGCTATTTCTGCTTAGTCTGTGCTCTTAGATGTGTCTATTTACTGGTTTGGACACCTTTTCTTGCTTCAAGACATGAAAAATCGCGTTCTTTCCGCGTCAATAACCTGTACAATCTTGGCGGGTCAATGCTGTTCAACCCATCCAGGCTACCCTCGGGGGCGCCCAAGGGAAAGGAAAACAATGTACGACCTCATGGCTCTAAACAAGGCCGTCCAGCAGCCGAGGCCTGTACAGAGAAGATCGAGAATGAAGGTACGGCTTAATTCTTCCACGGCCGCCAACCGACTTGACACCCATCTTGCGTATGTCCATTGTGAGGAAGCTCTTCCTCAAAATCTGGATTCGTCGATGGGGATGCCAATGGTAAATATGGGTTCGATGATCATGCAGATATTGGAGCCCGATGAATGGGAAGCACTGGAACAGAGATGCGGGACATGAATGGCTTAAGTGCGTGATCTGTTGTTTCTGTTCCTTCTATTCCATTCAATAATATTGACCTGTTGCTGTATTCTTACTCAGCTTGCTTGCTCCTGAGCTGCCACCCAATAATCCGTCGCTACAAAAAAGTATGTTCAGTCTTGCTCCATGTGCTTACGTGCAAGATCACGGAAAAAAGACTGCCTGGGACAAGTATATAGCACATCCCGTCACAAAAGTATTACAATTTGGTTCACAGTGAAGTTCCTTGAGTTTACGTTGAAATTCTCTGAAATTCTTGCATTCTTTCCTTTTTCGATTTCTTTTTCACAACTTTCCCCTTCGTTGATTTAGCATCAAAACCACGTTGCTCGACTTGGCAATAAATAACGATAATAACCGTCATACCTGTCCGTTCCCCCCATGGAACATCTTGATCACATCCTGCATCCAACTGACGATCACTGCGGAACTCTGCTAATAATCTAGATCTGCAATCTCCCATCTCAATCCTCATGATCCTGATTCATCATGAAAGTTATCAGACCCCAAAACTCATCAAGTTTGGCGTCGCGGCATATGGGAAGAGTTCAATAACTTCAATTCATTATACAAACACCGAGTCGGATTTTTTTATCAACGAACGATCCGAGAAACCACCAGCTCTCACACGAGAAGGCGCCACCTGATACCATCTCGTCTTGCCATCGCTGACAGTTTCAGCGTCTATCCTTGTCCATCCCGGGTCGGTCGAGCTCCACCGTAACGGTAGATAGGGGAAGTCAGCCACCAACCATCCAACATTCCTTCCCAGGCGTTCTATGGACATCGGGTGTCATGTCAACCAGACTCTTCTCGTAATCTCGGATCCGACAATTAGGACGGCTCTGAGCCTTTATATAGCAAACATGGATATAAGATTTCTATCTACGAGAGACTGGCGAGGCTTCATGGCTGATATTCCCACTTTTGATGCCAACATCACCTTGGGTTAGTAGCGGAGCCGATTTCTCGATTTTCCCTTCCATCCAATGACAGATATTTTCAGGTGCCCTGCAGATCGGGGTCCTGGTGTCCTATGTGCTCTTCGGGATTATGACGATGCAGGCCTACATATACTACAGCCGCTTTCCTGAGGATAACCGTAAACTCAAGTCAATGGTGTGTCCTAATGATTTTGTCAGGCTCAAGCCTGGATAATTGACGTGTTTTCTTTCGCTATAAGGTTGCATTCGTATGGTACGAAGATTTTATGCTCATGCTAGTCAGTTGTAACTAAAAACCGATTCCGGCAGGGTGTGCGAATTAGCGCAAGCTATTTGCATTGGCCACACGCTGTATATGAACACAATCATCTATTATGGCCATCCGGAGGACCTGCTTCTGCCCCCGACGCCCTCCTTCGACATTAGTATTTTCTTTTCGGTTAGGCGTTTCTATGTGTCTTCTTCTCAAGCTAATCTTCCTGTCAGGGTGCCATTGCGGCGTGCGGTAACTATCATCCCCACCCGTTTCCTGAGAAACAGGCTAAAGATTCACTCCAGTGCAAGGGTTCTTCTCGTTCAGAATATACATGCTCTCGAACAGAGTATTGGTTCCCTGCATTACTGTTGGTCTAGCGTTCCTGCGATTCCTCGCGGACGCTGTTTTGTTTATCGGATCTCTTTTTGATACTTCGGTTGCCGACGGCGATAGGAAATGGACCTGGCTTATGATCACAGCGTGGACCCTGAGCGCTGCGAACGATGTCGCAATCACTACATCCCTTGTATACCTCCTGCACCGTGCACGCGGCCAAGTATTTTCCAAGTTTGTTTCCCTGTTAAATGCATTCTGAAACACGAGAACTTACATGCGCGCGTAGAACTACCGTGATGATTGATAAAGTCATTGCCTGGACCATTGGTTTGCAGATAACTATTGCGGTCAACTCCTATTAATCAAATTTTGTACAGAAACTGGCATGATAACAAGGTTGCCTCCAGCCCTCACTTATAGTTTTTGGTATGAATTATCCCTTCGTAGCATTTTCAGCGTCGTTACTATGGCTTGCGTATGTGATATTATATCTGGTCCTCCAACCACCCTTGACCTTTCTTTGAACAGTTTTTGAAGATGAAGACAAATTGTCAGAGTGTTTTCATTTCGACCGGACAAAGTACGACCAACTGATAATTTGCAGTCATCTGGATTGCTCTATTCGCTATTTCATCGCGGTGTAAGCCCATCTCCTGTCATTTTCTGCAACCGAAGCTGAATGATAACACGCAGTGTTTTCCAACTCCCTTGTCGCCAGGTAAGCTACGCATCAGCGTTACGCTTCCCGAAAAAACAATTCACATGGTTCGTAGTCTCAATTCTAGGACCGCTCTTCGCGCAGTAGGCAACGAGGTGACACACTCCTTCAATCCCACAACCACACCCGTGGTGAGTTTTTTTTATCTTTGAAAAGAAAAAAAGGGTTGTTCTGAGGAGAAACCAACAGATAAACGTATCGGGGATGAACCCCGGGTCCCTCGAGATGGGCAAGATGAATGCTCTTTAAACAGCACTGAATCACCAATGGCGCAAAGTTAATGCTTTTGTACATATATACATACCCTTGCGATCTGTTTATCTTTGGAGACACCGGTTTTGTGTGTGTCTAAGACATACCAGAATAAATGACAGTGATACTTGTTTTTGAATCGCGAACCGCCAGTGGGACTACAACAAACAGGTTGTTCGATTTATTGAATACAAGGGGAAGTACTTTTCTAGGTTCGGGAATCCGACACCGCTGTCTCTCCCAAGAAACAACGGGTTTCACGCCGTTTTAAAATCAATGAACATTCTATGAAATAGCCGGGCATTACAATTCTACGCTGTGTTTGTGAAATCTGGTATCAATCATCCGAATCCGCCCTCTTCATCCTTACCCACAGACCACCCTAAAAAAGATTTGGACTCAACAGAGAAACAAAAGGACATCAAACATACCTTGTAGTACATGGTAATGTGGCTCATGAACCACACCTTCTCGCGGCCTTTCCACGTCGGAACGCAGTCAGCCGGTGTCGCCTCTGCCGCAAGGGTGATTTCGGAGAACGACTGCAGCAGCCGGATGAGGAAGAACGCGGCCTGGTCGTACGCGACCTGCATTGCCCTTGCGTCAGAGGTACTACAGAATGATCTCAGCAGACTAACTTCAGAGCCCAAGCACATGCGCGGCCCCCCATTGAACGGGAGGAATATCCAGGGGTTTGGGGCAAGGTATTTATTATAGCGCTCATCATCCTCGAGGAAACGGTCCGGATCGTAGGTGTCCGCTGGTACGCTCTGAGTGCTGAAGTTCGGAACACCGTCAGAAAATAATACCGTCAGGTCCCCACAAGTCCTTTCTTCGATGCATTATAAGCACGGAAAAAGAAACTCTGGGTAGATGTCATGATCAGTTGACGGAACAACAAGAAATAATCTGTTACTTGGTTCGGGCAGGAACGCAGATGGGCTTCTGTCCGGGAGCTACCGGCGCCCATGCTGCAGCTTCTTTGGACTTTCGAATATTGATTGGCCTAATGAGGCCAGGGAAATCAATATTTTCAACCAGGAATATTATGTAGACTGACACAGGAGGCCACATCCTCATCGTTTCGTTCAACACTGCGCGCATGTACTTGAGCGTTCTCAGCTCTTTAATCGTCGGTATGCCGGTGGTACCCAATGCATTCAAGACTTCTGTACGGAGACGGGAGAGAACGGGCGGATTCTCCGCCAGTCCATATATGCTTGCAGACAGTAGGAACATGGTCTGGGAACATCTGATCATCAACGCAGGAAAATGGCTGAAGTATTAGCACGTACAGTGTCGCGGCCAGCGACAAGCATGTTCAAAGTTGCATCGCGAAGGACGGTCATGTCTAAAATCGGCCATGAGAACGATTGCACGACACTGATGAGCACGTTTAAAAACATACCCTGAGTGTGCTGGATCAAATAATCCAGAAATGTCAAGTCCTCTGCGTTGGACACCTTTGCCTCCGGACTCCGGCTCCTGTTTCGTTCAAGAGCTGTCGTAATGATTGGTTCTACGAACGCGTAGACCGGGGCCATATCGTGTTCGACTCGGTCGCGGCGGAGCTCGAGGAGCGGCCAAATGGGACCGAATCGCGTCCGCATCGAGGCAGCGGTCTCCGCTGCAGAAAAACCTCGCACGAATGCATCTACGGGAGTCAACACTGGCCGAGATACATTCATTCCGGAAACTTCCGGGTACGGTAAGGTGCTCGTGAGTGACCCAACATTGACCCCGAACAAAAAATCCGTGGCCCAGTCGAGTGTGTAACGTGAGGCGAGGTCCTGACGTCGGCAAGTAAATTAAAATGAGAAATGAAGGGATTGGCGGAGGGTAGCAACCTGAAAATCAACGGGATATCCGCTTTGCAACCGGTCCGTGAGTAGCTGTATGGCCCGAGTGGAGTGCTGAGCGTAACCATGCACGTTGGATACACGCTCTTTCGTGAAAAAAGGGCGGGATATTCCGCGATGAAATCTAGGGGCGTGATCAAATTAGGTGGAAATGGCGGAGAGTTGGCCTACTTCCACAGGTCATCTAAAAAAGTGTGCTGCTATTTCAGAGAAATTTATATCGAGGCAAATACGGGCCGCTGACCATCCACGTTGAATATTCCGGTTCCCAGGAGAGAACCGAATTGGAAACGAAAGTGTGAGCCTGCACATGCGACATAATGAGCAACCACAAAATGTCCGCTTCAAGTTGCTCCCCTTTCTCAAACCCGCTGAAGTTAGTTGACAATATATTCTGCAAATACGATGAGTCCAATATAAGCGGGACAAGATTGAATTTCCGAACCTTGATATGTTCAGGTTCAGTGGTGAACATCTGATGCGGCCATTTCAAACATAGCTCAAAAATCTGGGAATTTAATTCACGCACCCTGTTTTCGAACATGATTCTGAGATTGAAGACAGGCCCATGTGTACGCGACCATTCCGTAAAGTTCTCGCCTCAGCAGGTACTAAGTATGATGAATTGTAGATGAACAGAAACTTACCGAAATAGCCTCTCTGAAAGTTGTCGATCATGGTGCGCATGATATTCCGGCCACCTATGCTTTTGTCCGCGACGCGGGGAGGAAGAACAGCGTCCAATTCACGTGCCTTCATTCGGTCGGAGTGATCGTTCCATTGCACAATGAGGAAAAGTCCGCAAGGGAGTGCTAAGACCGACAGCAGCAAATAGATGACGAGGTGCAGGCGTGCCGCGATTCCAGTGACGGACAGCATGAAAGCCGTGAACATGGGGGGGAGAAGCAAAACTGGGAGAATACGTAGGAGGTAGCGCACGCCTACAGACAGCATGGTGAGGGATTTGTCGAAACTTAGAGGACAACGAGTATTTATGATTATCGCTCAAGCTGTCCAACATCATGGGCATGGCCGAGGTGCGCTCAAAATGGACATGTTCTCGAACAAGTCACGAAGAATGGACGGCCAGTGGAGATAAGTGGAAGTACTGTGGGATACAACTATTAGTGCGGAATGATGACCCGATCCAAACTGGCTCACTTCAGCTTCCATTTATCTGGAGATGATGGATTATCAATTAGTGGCGTGTTGGGTCTAGGACTTCGGCCTGTGATGTATTAATCAATGGGTTATCTGCGTGTCCGTCGTCGCCTGACCGCGGCTTCTTCTGTAAAGCTACTAGTACCTATATGCGTACTCTGCGCAAATGTTACGGACATTTTGCATAGGCGTCGAGGCGGAACAGCGTCTGCCCCCGTAGCAATAAAATCGCACCCTGGCCCTCGCCCGCGAACGCTGGAGCAAAGTTTGGGTGCCTGATATCTTGAGGTGGTCCGGAGAAGAGAGCACGAAAATAGGATTTCGGAGCTGCCTTGAAGGTCGCAACCTCGATAACACACGCACCCGTCGGCGCCTGTTTTTCGTCTCAGTTCACTCCGATCATCATACCTTTTTAATATCGGCGAAGTTAAGCAAATACGTTAGGCATCGGAGAAATGGCTCCGCAAAAGATGCATACATCTTTTATTTAGGTCTCGTCTTTGTTGCGCCCAGATTGTTGCCAACACATCAAGAAGGAGAATAGTACGCGCTTGAAGCTGGTCCCCGGGCCATTTCCAAGGCCAAGCGTTAATGTCGGCGCCAAAAGGGGGTGTGAGAGGAAATGCACCGTAACACAAACCTCCTTGATCTATCAAGGTGTCTGGATGGATCACCCGTTCCATAGATTCTCAGAGGGTCTATCAAGGGTCTACGGCTTTGGCTGACAGTGACGATGCGCAAGTCACATTCCACTCTCTATTCAAAGTTCAATCGGCGAACCGTTGACGCACGTCGCCACAATCAAGATGGAAGGATTTTGTTCACCTCAGCGGCCGTGGCTGCCACCTTGACGAGCGCGAGGAAGCGTCACGAGTATGCGGATGCCCTGTGATGTTTTTAAATCAGAAAACCAGATAGCGGGCGTCTCAAAAGGTACTAGTCTCTCTATATCCGCAGTACAGCTTGATGATATCGGGACTCCATAACTGAAATTGTCCTAGAACACCAGATGGGGAGTTTCGTACGGCCAGTTGGACACGGAAATATCCAATGGTCATTACAAACAACAGACCGAAACGTTGGCTATCCAATCTTGGGCTTGCTTATCGCGAGTTGCGTCCGTTTCGCCCTCCAACTTTGACTCCACGTGATCCAGCCGTTCGGCACACTGACACTCCGCTCGGCCAGTCGTCGGCCCTGCTTCTGTGAGCAGAGTGGCATTCTTTGTAACGCACTGAGCACGGGCAGTAGGTTTATTTAAGGGAACTTTGAGGGGAATAGTGGCAAAACTGATAAATCATTGAAGAAATTGATTAATTACGCACGCAATAACTGCCAACTTGGAGGAAATGCTCGTACTACTAATAAACGTACATTGCCAATTAATCCGAAGGCGGGGAGAACTGGCCGTGGCCCGTGCGCACGCGATTTGACGCGTCGAATGAAGACGTGAAACACCAGAGAACGGAAGTGAGTCCGCCACCACAGCAACTCATCAGGTCTGTGGCACGTCGCGTGAAGGCGCTCAACGCGCACAGAATGATGGAATCGTAACCCTTGGACACCACGGTCGGCCCAGGCGACATCACCGAGGAGGTAGGTGCATAATATTAATAGACAGTAACTTACTGAGTACTATTGTCACTTTGGGCGTCCCGCCGCGCGCGCCATTCGATGATCTTAAGCTTGGCCCATCCATCGACCGAGGGCGCCGTACTATAGGCGAATGGAGAGCAGGATGCGTGTAAGTTATTACGAGGGGAATATTTAGGCCTCGGAGGAAGTTGGTGAATGGGTGGCACGGCACGACGTGGTGGTAAGAGGAAAGAAGAGGATGCACCAGAACTCATCGGGGTTTGAATGGCGGGGAGGCTGCCAATGTGCCGCTCACGTGTCGTGGGGCGAAAAGTCAAAAACTTGCTTCGCGGCAACTCGGAGCGGTTCGGGGAATGCTGCGAAGAAGTAATTGCTGAACCTTTAGGTTTGGCTACCCAGGGGAACTTGGGCTTAGTTCTCTTTTGCTACATGTACAAACAAATTTAGTCATGCAACATTGGTCATCATGAAAATAAAATCGGAAGAAAATGGAGAAATAAATCGAAATGCAAGGACATATTTTTCAACTTGTTAACAACTTGAATCCTCGTGGGCAAGCCCATTTCATCCCCTGGAACCAAAGACATTCTCTGAGTTCAATTTTCTGTTATTAGTCATTTCTGTTTTATGTTCGGGCAGTATCCGTTGATTAGTCATTTCTGCTTTATGTTCGGAAACTTTCGCATGCGATATGTCAGTTGCGGTAAGAATCGGAGTTCAGTCACAGTCTGTCACGGTATTTGCTGGCCTGCATATCCAGGGCCAGACAAAACCTTTCTTGGTGTGAGTATTAGCAAAGCGGTGGGCAGGAAGTTTACCTAAATGAATTAATTTACAGCTGTTCAAGGAGTAGGAAATTAAGGCCCCCCATGTTTTACAAATATTTTTTGAATATATTTGCTGTGCCCTGGCCGGATCACGCCATCCTTTTTTTGGCGTCTATTACGGCTCGATAGTGATGGCGGCGTCCGATACTTGTCCGATACCAAAATTTGAATTCCGGTGATCTCAGGCGGCCATCCCCCGGCCCCTAACTCTCGCACTTGAATACCGCTCTAACAGCTCTGCTGCACAGTAGACTCCACAGAAAGAGTAGAATACAAAGATAACATGCCATAAAGTACTATTACCATGCTGACTCGGTGATATTCACCGAGATAACTCTTCAACAGAATGTGACCTTGTCTGGATCAAAATCTGGTGTTTGCCTCGTGTCGAAAATTTTGAAGTAAGCACTGGTTGGAAATACATAGTATTGTGCTGTAGTCATGTACCCAGAAGATAGTACATGGAAGATTCAGTGCACTAGTTCATGAATCTGTTCGACCGGCTCATAGCAGGTACTTGGACATATTGTGCAGTACTGAGTGAACTTGATCATCTGCAAAAATTGGTCCTGCAATTGACGAAACACGGCAGATGTCGAGAAAACCAATTGGCCGCCAACAGGCCCAAAGATTGTAGATTTTGGCCAAATTGAAGAGCCTGAACTCGACCTTAAGACCACCTCTTTCAAATGCTATAAATTCCTAAAGGTTCAGCTACCGCCTCGGAGAGGCCCAATCCAGGTCATATTTTAATTTGGTACAAGACAAGAGGTTTGTGGAGATCCTCGACGCACGATGACCCTGAAACAGAGCGACCCATGTGCTACCCCGACTCGATAACTGAATTCAGAACTGAGGTGTAGTGTTGGGAGGGTCCGGTTCAAACATCGGTCCGAACCTGAACCGAACTGAACCGGACGCGGCGTTCAGGTTCACGGTTCGGGCATTTGCTGAACCTGAACGCCAGGTCCGGTTCAGCGTTCGAGTTGGGAAGCAGCGGTTCGAACCTGAATTGAACCTGAAGACGCAAAATTCAGCATGATTTCGACGACTTTTGACTTGGTGGACGAACTTTTGAACTCTAATTCACATTGTAGGTGCCAACCGCAGCTATTACTGCCAAGTTGGACCCATATCGCCGGGGGAAGGTCTTGTCGACGCAGATCACGGCATGGTTGAAGGGGCTGGTGAGGTGTCAGCAACATTCGGCTGCGTTCAAATATTGATTTCTCTACCCAATTCAAGCTTTTATGGCGTAGATTTCCGATATTACAACCCACAAAGACGCAGCAAACCAAATTTGATCACCATTCGAGGAGGAAATCGGGTCCCCGAGATGGCCGACGGCCTCTAGGTTCGAACGCGTTCGAGCGCGAACCGAACCTGAACGCAGGTTCAGGTTCAAGGTTCAGCACATTGCTGAACCGAACGTGGGGTTCAGGTTCAGCGTTCAGAGCAAAGTGCCCTGAACCTGAACCGAACCGAACCTTCCCAGCACTACTGAGGTGGCGCGTTGAGCAAGTGCATCAGTAAAATGACAAAATACTTGTGGGCTTGTGCAACTTGTTTGACTTGCGTGAAAAAATAAAATCGCAGAGATGTCTAGATGCGAATGGAACAGGTCCCCGAAAAAAAATATTTTGGGTCTTGTGGGATTTCAGACATGGCTTGTCGCCTTGCGGACTTGTGCCCCTTTTGGGCCTTTTTGGGCCTTGTACAAGCTCCTACAAGCACTGGAAAGCGAGCTGTCAAAAACGCGATGTGTTGAGAAGACCCCTTGCAAGTGCGGCGGGTCCTGCATCGAGTCGGAAATGTTGAAAATGAAGCGGGCTTTCCTAGTGAGCGAGAGCAGTGACTAAGATGACCAAGACCGTCCTGGGAGTTCGAGTCGTGGTCGTGTTCAAGGCTGCCCTAGAAGATGGCCGAACTTGAAGGCGGTACTGGGTGGCAATGCGGGTCATTTTTTACCAGCCCGCGAATGACAGTCTTGTGCTAGATGATTTACCCAACAAAGAACGACTCAACTTGGTGATCCTCTCCGGGTCTTTCAATCCGCAGTAGACGGGTTGATTATGCCAACGTCTCAATGTACTCAATACACAAAGGACTGCACTTCATATTGATTTCGAAAATCAGCAACTCCTAAACTTCGATTTCCTGGGCTCTTCTCTACTCTTCTAGAATATCTCTTTAGCTTCCCAAAATGCCCTTCTGATTCTGCTTTTCGTCAAAGGTTGAGCACCTCCTTGATAGTCTTCCACCTATGGCCCTGCCACAACGCATTCGCACTCCCTGCAGCTTCTGTCCCAGATCTTTCCGCTTTCTTTGCCTCATCCCAGCCCGTGCTGCCTGCCCCACTGCCGAGGAGCAATAACAACCCCGTCTTCACTTCGCCTGCCTCTCCTTCAATGCGGTCAACGTGCTCAACCAAGGTCTTGAACTGCCCCCCAAGATCGTTCAGGCTGGACCGCTCACCCTCCAATCGGAAAATACTGTCCTCTAACTCGGTAGGAGGAAGGGTGGTCAAGACGTATGCAACGAATCCTGATAAAGCTCTTTGTCGGTTTCAAACGCAGACAAAGTAACTCACCCGCAATGTCGGTGACGGAGGTAAACGACGCAGGCGCCTCGCCCTTGCCAACAATTCTGACTTTTCCATGATCCGAATACCCCACGAGCCAGGGAATGACTTCAATGAAAAGCCCCGTCTGGATAAATGGATCATCAATTTTCGTAATGTGAGCCACTTTTCACTGGTGACTCACAAAAATCCTCATGGACGGCAGGTTGACAGATTTCAGATACTCTGGCGAGGCTGTGAGAATCAACAACGAGCTATGGAATATACCTGCATACCTGCTATTTGATTCTTTGCTATTTGATTCTTCGGTGCAATACCTCCAATCGGATTGCTTGCACCAGCCGGCTGAGTATCCGTAGGTGCCCCATACTCAGAAGGCGCGAACAACTTGACCGCAGCAATTTTGGCAGCGTCAATCAGCGACTTCTGGGCCGCAATCCCCGCAAAATTCACGGTGGAAAGCACCACCTCTACTTTGAACTGCTTGAACACCGTGGCAACTGCCGTGACATCGTTATAGTCCACTTGAACGATCTCGACTGCAGATGGCACGGCTTTCGTGGAGGAGCCTGGTCGTGAGAGTAGAACGACCGATGCATTCCGCTCAGCAAGGGCGTTGATTATAGGTAGTCCTATCATCCCGGCTCCTACAACAGCGAACGACTTGTATGAAGCCATGGAGAATTCCTGGTTGGTTGTTTGTTGTCTGGTCAGGCGCTAATAATGCATGTTATTATAACGCCACGATTGTGGCTGCTTACTGAGGGAACAGGGAAATGAGTAATCTGTCCATGCTGACAATTCGGAAATACTACTAGATTCGTATCTCCAGACTCGGCAGCTTACTGCGATGCCTTCTAGTATTTCCCGGCGAGCGGAAAACCACTAATACTGATCAAGCGTGGATGAGAGTCTGGGTATCGCTGAAATTATGTTACCGGACGCATGTTTGCCTCCTCAGATGAGGTGTTGTGCCCAACCATTCCTACTCTCAGGCTGTGTGAATAAGTAAGGCGCTTGATAGAGTTCTCAAGATCTCAGCCTCCAGCTCTTATATCTCAACCGCTCGGTCATTAGTGACAATAACACATTACCGAGAACAAAGTTCTCTACAGTTATCCTCAACATTTGGTCGTGTTTGCGTCGAAACAGCGAGTCGCGTCTGTCACGTGATGCACATTGGCTTTCATGAGCACGATGTCTCGCCAAGGTCTGGGTGCATTCTCCTCTGAGTTCTCTCATTCGAAGACATTTATACATCGCTTCACATATCCAAGCCGTTTCCTCGTCGAAAGACTCCCAAAATCTGCAGGTCAATCGATATTTCCCCTCCATGGCATTGGTCCTTGATCAAGCAGCTCTGGCTTTTTCGCATATCTTGAAAGACCTTGTCAAATACTCTTTGATAAAACTCCTGCATTACCTCATTCTTCATCAACTTTCAACGGAGCGCCTCATCGACTTGGTCAGACACATCTCTTTCGCCGAAAGCACCACAACTCTTTAGCAAACAGTCATACAACTGCCTTGTGACTCTACAGATATCGCTGTCGCTTTGCAGGTCGCACCAATTAATGGAGGATTACATTTTGTCATCGCGCGTACGAGGAGCTCGAGATTTGGGATGTTTACAAACAACAGCGAAGTTGGAGTCTTCCCCCGCTTGCTCCATAATCCATTGTCACCAGTTTTGACGCCAAATCTACGCCGCTAGGTATTGTCTGTGCCAGTACGGGTTCGTCTTGACGTCCCTGATCACGCATTTTTTTCCACTTCAATATTGCCAGGGGGGGACGCCAAAAACCTGGAAATCCACGAAACAGACGCACAGACAGGCACGACTACACGGCATTCAATGTTCCCAATCGGGGCGCTGTCTGTGGAATCTGAAGACTGGTAATCTGGTCATGATTCCCGGGTTCGAGCCTTTGTTGTGTGCTGTCTGCCACAGTATTATCTACTTATCGACTGACATGCAAAGAGATATGGAATCCTTCCACCTTGCATCTGCAAGAGAATGAGCATATCCTGCCAATTATTCTATCTCACTTATGCTCCGCGCGGACGGCCGTTTCGGACTATTCCCTGGACATTTCTTCATGACAGTTCGCGACGCTCCCGATAAAGTGCCCATCTTCGTCTTTCATTCTTTCGCGCATTCTCGACAACCCTTGAATCCCAAAGTTGCATTCACACCAACTCTTATGTCCCACCATCATACCATGGCCCCTGGCATTCCCGCAGACGGTCTGGCTAAAATGATCTCTCTTGTGTCTATACGCGAAAGTCAAGTCCAAGCTGGCACCTATGAGATCAGGGTTTATCGTGATGATCTCGGGGGTTTAGAAAGCGGGCGGTTGTTTGGATACCTCTTCGCAGGCAGCAAGGCGAAAGGGGTTGCGTGCAAGTTCGTGGCTGAAGAGGATCCCGGGAAAACAAATCCTGGACTGAACGCTCTTCGATCGGCAGGGCTCACTGCTACCCCGACCATCTCTGGATGAAGCTGCTACTGAGTCCCTTTGGGCGCACATATCAGAACACAGACCCGTCTTGTTCGAACATCGGTGGTGTTATCTTACCGCCCTTGATGTTACACAAGTCTATAATAGTCTATAATCCTATACCAGTGGTACGTCAGTATTTGTCATGAACAGCCTTGGAATTGTTTCATCTTCCACTGCCTAACACTGGCAGTTAAAAACAACCATAGATCCTTTAACCCGAGTGCAATGGAGGAGGAGGATATATCATTCTGACGCGGTCCCTCATTTGGAACTGCCAGTTTACCACGTATGACATCGTAACTTATGCAGGCTAAAAGAATTTTACTGCCGTGATATTTGTTTTTTGTGTTCCTCTTACTCCTTTCAGATCCCCCTTGGAATCAGCGTAAGCGCCGTGCCCGCTATTACGGCCGAGAGGACCCTCATGACTCCGAGTCCCGCAATTCTTTTTAATTTGTTCTTTGACGCTGATGCCTCTGCGAAATCTTCGACGTCCGCCTCAGCCGCCTCAGCAAAGCTATAAACAGCCGAGGATCCGCAGATCGACCATGGGAATCAAAGCTGTGCAGCGGCATCCAACCAGAGTTCCGGCGAGCTTGGCCCGAGGATCCCGAAAAAGTGCCCTTTACTCGTAGTCGCGGCCAAGTCGCTGATGGTTTCACACCCACGGGTTTTTATATTAAATTAGTTCCACGGGACTCGGTTCTCTCTGATTTCTGCTCAGCTATGATGCAAGGCTTTTCAAGGTCCCAGTTGCAGTGTTGCACATCATTCACAACGGTGATATCAGTCGTTCGCATCACCGTCGGTATTGCTCCCCGGCCAAGGCTATCCGTTTATAGCGATAGTTGACACATATCCCCAGTCGGTTTTGCTCTTCTTCCACGACTACCTTATGTCCTATTCGCCTTCGTCGTCTTCGACAGACACTCAAGACACGAGTGCACTCATCCCGCTGGTCATTGGGAACCTTATACCCCTGCACGTTGTTCGTGAGTACTTCCACCGTCCCTCTGATTCCTCCGACATTGGCTGAATCAACCCAGTTGCTGGCTTAACTTGGGTTCTCCATGATTATTGTGCGTGTGTTCTCCTCGTCATTCGCTACCCCTCATTTCAAATGCAGTGGCCACCGTGGAGGATGAGGTAGGAAGAGAATCCGGGTCTGAAGCTTCCTCGGTACTGACAATTACTCTGATTCTTCTTCCCAGATTCGATATATCTGGGTGAGTTGTTTGGGAGTTATTCGCAGCACTCAGTTTTAAGCTTATCGCTAGCCGCAACGACTGAACTTCAGCAAATTCATGTTTTTTTGGGTGTGTAATCTTCTTCGTATCTCCATGATAACCGAAGTCCGGGCGCTGATTCAGTCGCTCAGATACGATACTACACGTCAGTCACATCCCTTTGAGAGAGTTCGGGCTGACGGAGTTCGCAGTATCGCGCTTTTATTATTTGATGTGATTCAAATCCACGTTTTTGCGCGCCCAGGAATTACCTCCAATAACCTGTACGGATTCCTGTCTACTGCCTGGTGCTCGGTATTAATCCATTTACATAGTTGCGTGGCCATGGACACTATAATCCGGGTTGTCGGGGCGGTCTCTCTGTGGAGTGTTGAGATTATAATGCAGCTGCGCGTCTATGCTCTATATGGCTGTTCCAGACGAGTGCGCGACCATGTCGTCCCTTCACGCTGTGCATATCTCATAAATAGCCAGATAGCTGCTATTAATCTCATTCTTTTTGCGGGATCCATTGTAGGCTTCATGTGGATCCTGATCTACAACCACTCTCATCGCGCGTCGGTTATCGCGAGTGTCATCCACCTAGATCTTCCGGGATGCCCGTCGGTGCACTCCGGCATAGAATGGGCACAGGTAAGCCCGAAACAATCCTTCCTCTTTTTCTTCAATTAACGTCATATGGGCACAGTGGGTCCCTGGTGAGCCATCATTTACATTCATTGCCAGCGCCCAAGCCTGACTCCTTTCAGCAACCGTATACGAAGGCATCTTATTCGGATTCGCTCTGTTCAAGACATTTGAAACCACTATCACAGCTCTGCGAAAAGACGGCACGCTCTCGTTACACACGATCCTTCTCCGCGACAACATTCTATATTTCTTCGGGTGCGAGTCTCCCTGTCATATCAGAAAAGAGTTGCATCTCAATTTCTATAATTCAGAATTGCAGCGTTGCTGGTATTCAATAACGTGAGTATTTTCGCAGCCGCATCCGCTCGGAGTGATAACGTCTGTGACATCGTTCTTTGCAGCTCATGGTCGTGGTACGTATGCTGCGCTGCTTCCCTCAGGCTGAACGTCACTGAAAATCATGAGCAGAACCTTACGCACATCCCATGGTTCAGCTACGGGTGCGTACCGCCACATCTTTCAGCGTCTCCTAATTCTACCCTCGCATCTAGGCCCTTCCACGCGGCCGTCGGCATCATGACCTCCCGCATGGTTATCAATATCCGAAAAGCGACATCGAGCGACATGATGATTTCTCTGAACTCGAGCGCCCTGCTGCAGGACGAGGCAGAGAGTACATTGTTCGGAACGCCGACGAACACAGTGGGCGACGTCGGCCGCCCACCGATACAGGCTATTCACCCACAAGTTCCAATAGGGTCAATGGTATGAGACACAGAGATCACATTAAATGTAAATTGTAAGATTGTAGCCACTCACGCAAAAGTTGAACTTTTGCATGTAATCATAGTCATTTATTCATACAGTATGTACTTTATTTTGTAATATAGTCGGAGGTGGCCAGCCAATAGGCGTAACGTGGATGGCCTGCCCGGCACGAGCAAGAAAAGAGAGCCCAGTCGGGATAGATTTGATTTGCCAGTTCACTGGGCGATAGTGCCAAGCAGGAGTGGCCAAGCCGACCCGGCAAAGAGAAAAAGGAATTTCGAATATAGGCGCTTGGCCTGGACGCGGCCGAATTTCGAAGGCACTCAAAAGTTATAGTTGAATTATGGTGTGTTCATTAATCTCGCAGTCAAACTACAACGAAGGACGATTGGATACCGGTATCAAGAAAAGCTACAGTCAAGGTTACAGTACGTTCGCCGGCCCGACATCCAATCTGTTGGCTCACTCTTCACTATGGCCCGGAAACACAATCTTCTTCACCTCCTCCATCGTCAATCTCGGATCGAATCTCGTTATATTCTTTGTCATTTTTACGTTTTGCTCTAATTGGACACATGCATGTTAGCTATACGGCGAATATTTGGACGTCGTGCCCGAAACGTACCGTGTTCAAAAATTTCCAAATGTTTAGAAAGCAAACGAACCATCTTACTGGGATCTGTGAGCAGTTTCTTATATTCTGCGGGGCCGTCGGAATCCGTCTCCCCAGGTGCACAGCGGCGGAAATGGCCGCCATCGCTACCCTTAAAGAATGGTTCCCTGGTGCCATCGGCATGAACATAACCGACGATCGATTGACCACCCTTGAGACCTGAGAGCAACTGATGATGACGCAACGCATGCTCCCTCCATCCCGCCGGTACTTTCGCGGATTCGATGTCGGCATCGGAGATGTTGCGGGGAAGGGGCCAGAAGGACGCATGAAAGTGGGTTATACCGCGGTTGACATGGGTCACATAGCGATTGAGATCGAAACCAGGGGGTAAGACGTGGTCGACGACGTCAGAGCAAGGGTGCTGCCACATCTGCGTGGACGACACTTGGTCTCCGGGGAGAGAGCACCATCCCGCCATAAGCTTGAAGTGATGGCGATCTGTCCGTTCTGCCTCTTTCTGTGGGTTCTTCATTGACCCTTTCGTCCAGCCCGCCACTCTCGCAGCAGAATCGCTCGCGTCACGGTCGAGCAGCAACACTCTATCGATAAAGAAAGTACGATGTTCGTATTTGGAGCCGGCGCGATCCTTCGACATCGAGAGCAAGAGGGCGACGTTGGCGGTCCCCGCGAATTTCTTGTCGTTCTTCAGAGCTACGGCCGCAATGACGAGGTGGTTGTGTATGTTCAGGAAGTTCCTGCGGTTAGAATTCTTATGAGTTGAATCCAGCCGCGCGAATGCCGGAGACGCGTACCACTGGCAATGTTTTTCCGCTAAACTGAGTTTAGGGTCATTAATTGTCCTGAACGAACAGCAAAGTCAGAAAGCGAAGAACGGGAAGGCAAGTAGAGGAATACCCTGGTCCGAGAGATTTTGCAAAGATACTCGACAACTTTCTATTCGCCTCATAAATATGGCATTGAGTCTTGTGACCTTTGCTCCAATCTTTCTTCTGACATTCTTTCTGGAGTAGAAATGTCAGCCAGAGACTACGTGAAGTCAATTAGATCTCACAGAGCAGTACTTGGCCACTAGACACCCAGAACAAGACAAGAGCTGGTCCTTTGGACTCTTGAGCTCAGACTCGGGGAGACCACAGGCATCGCATTCTGGCTCCCAGGCGTGCCAGACGGTCTGATTATTTTTCCAAATGTTGTCTTTGGCCTCCTCACGATCGGCGTCCGTTAGCATGGTCGAGAACGAGGGGGACACGAGAAATCAGGGAGAGACGAAAGACAAGAAAGTGCAAAAACGTGGGCTTCTAGAATTCCGAAGGCCGTCCGGCACATGGCCGATATCGGGACCATCCGGAGTGCTCGAGGGTGCTTCTAATCGAAATTCCGAATGTTCAACTCTCTGCCGATGTTGGTAACGATAATATCGACCAAAGACGCGGGAGATTCAATTCACCACGAAAAATGTCGATTATCCGGGGGAAAAAAGAAAGTGGAGACCTGCTTGTTAAAGAGAGAAGCACCAGCGAGATATCTCCAACAGTGAACCAGAGACCTTGACCGCGTTATTCACAGTTTCGCCGCCCAGCCATAGGTTCATTCGTGTGGAACTCAGTATTTTGGTAGTCTCTCCTGACAGACGCTTCAAACCATCTTCAACTCGTACCTCGTTTGATTTAGTATTTGGGAAAGTTACGAAGGGTTGGCAACAACTCGGCCCGAGTTTGAAGCCTGAATCTCAAGTCGAATATAAGATTATCTGATCCTTTCGGGAGACGGATGACCGTATTGCGATCCCTGCTCGAACCAGGTGAGAGTTACGAGTGTCTGAGATGAGGAGCACAGGCAAGCGACCGCGTGATCAAACGCGTCCTCAAATCAAACTAAATATGTACAACGTGAAGTAAATCTGCTCATATAAAAACAACACTTCATGTTAAATTCCATCTGTCACTGATCGAAATTTATGAAATTATGAGTGTCGCGCCAGATTCTCAATAAAGCGTTCCGAGATTTCGTTCGGAGCATTCCCAAGTATTGACCTTTGCCGCGGCGTGCTATCAGTCGCCTGGTGCTAACTCGGGATCTCAGGAACAATTCAAACAACGTTCGGTAGCAGTTTTTTGAGGTCAAATTGAAATGCACAAGTCGGCCGGAAGCCGGTATACGTGAGGCGTACATGGAAATGTAACGACTGTCGTGATCAAACCATGGGAAGAAAGCGCGCCCGTCAGACAGGAACTACTTGAGCAGACATCTGCCACTTCTTCGCAGATCAATATTACAGGGAAGTACAGTATCGAGCCAGAATATGGATACATGGCCAAGTCGTTATGGATAGATAGGAAATAGAGGAGAAAGATGGTGTTGACGAAAGCAACAAGTAGCTGACAACCCTCCAGCTGAAGGCCGATGAAATACCTTCGAGGTTCAGTACCCTGATGCCATAGAATTTTCCCCCGATCCTTTCTTCGCAGCGGCCGCAACATCCCGAGAATCCTTATGAGCGTACAAGGGATTTACAGGCCACAATCCATAGTAGAGGAGCTCCGGGAGTTCCTGGTTAATTACTCAGAGCTTCTCTCCACTTCCGTGAAAGACACCTGCCATCCCGTTTCTGAGTTCAGTGATAAGATACAGTGAGTATTCATCTTAGCCGGAGCTCAGCAGGGTCACACCGCAGTTGCCATTCCTGGCCTGACCCAACGGTATAAAATGCATACCCACCGCACAAGACATTCGAACAATTGAACAACCACCCTCATAAATGCAGTTTAAAGTGGTCGCATTCATCGCTGCCCTCTTCACAGTCGCCGCTGCTCAAACCGACTGTGTTAGTCTTGCCTTTGTGCATTAGTGTACAACTTACTGACAGTGTCCTCAGCTCATTATTCGGAAGGGCTCCGTCTGCCCTGTCGGCTTCAGAGTCTGCGGGCCCGTAAGGGTTGACCAGACCAAGTGTTGCCCTGTGAGTTGAATTTATTGCCGTCGACACCTTTGATACTTACCTCCTGGCAGAACACGGACTTCTGCCCGTTGTGATAATTAATGTAGAGTAGTCCAGGTTATGTCAATTAATTGATTCGTCGTCTAACAGGCCGATAAAATCCAGTGCCATAAGTCTGAGAGAAAGAATACGGAGAGGAGAACACTCGTGGTCTCAGCTGTATAAGTAGCGGTAGTGCGGTCAAGGTACACCGCTTACGGCCAGCTCCCCGGGTGAAAGAGGGACATACGGGAATTGCATGAAAGAACAGAGTCATCAGCTCGGCTCGAACTTCAAGTAGGCTCGAGGCGTGATGCTGAATTCTAAAATTGATGGGACTTCATGCCGCGCCCGGCATGTTGAATATCGTTCGCGGGCAGTTGGCTCAATGGATTCACAGAAAAGGCTGGTGGACTATCGCTCTAGGCCTACAGGGATGCACCGGGAAAGGATTTTCACGGCTCTGCGTTCGCGCAGGACACGTGTTCTGTCTGATATTCTTGAAGGTGAACGATCTGGGCAATTGTGGACCGGACCAATAGCCAGACGCAACGCCGTATTTTACTTCAACCATCCCTACCATGCTTGGATGGAACGTTGCTAGGTGAGATCGTCCGATATTTTTGCGATACAAAACCAATTCTCTGTCAGCTGGTCATATGTCCCTGTCAATCATTGACCAGAGTACTATAACTGGAGTCCTATAGGTCCAGGAAGGGTATTCAAATGCCATTTTAGCGTGCCAATTATTCTAAGTAGATACAAGATTTGCCTTCGCTTCGCTTTGGCAGACACACCAGAGTCATGCAGAATAGCCCTGATAGAACAATGAAGTCGTGCCATACGAGAGTGTGTTCTTTCACTGCACACAGAGTAGGGCGAGGTAATTTACTCTCAAATTTATTTAGTAACATACCGGATTCAAAATGCACCCTCAAGCGTCGCTGTATGCCGGGGCAAGCAGTTCCAGTTTGAGGATAAAAATATGGTGCAGAAAATGAAGGAAACTCAGAATTTGGAGAGATCACCAATGAATAGAACTTGAACATGACGTTAAATATGCTGGTGCAAAATTACGATTGGCGCAACAGCTTGACAGAGGAATTACAGGGTTTGAGGACAGCCAGTTTTGTCAAAAGTCCGTGATAGCGTTGCATTGTTGCAGTCTTGAGTGTAGCTGCAGAGTTACGCAGAAATTGATGGGTATACGGTAAGAAAAGTGGCCTATTTTATACCTCAAGGCAGGCCAACGTGGCTTCCATGCCATGCGAATTCTTGAACAGCAGTAAATGGCTGTTGAGCCACGAGAAGAGGCAGCTCCCCTACATCATCCCTATCTGGATTCATTACCGAAGCCCGCAGCTCAAGAGCTTCAATGTGGGTTCAGCGGCAAACATTCGTCAGAAGCCGTCTCAAACTCGACAGATCGCAGTCGTATCGATGAATTGGCGGCCAGAAGAATAACACAGCATTGTCGTCTAAATGGGAAATTCGTTGGAAAAGCTGTGGACATTCGAGGTGAAGAGTGGAGATCCGAGAAAGCAGAACGGGGTAAGCTTGAAGGAGATAAAACCAAACAGTCCCCAATGAATTGGGCAGTAAATCTTAGCAGTAGAACGAGTATCAATGCAAAGTAATACATACTTGGTTGGTTTTAAGCCGGAAACTTGCAAACTGACACGTGAAATGGAAGTAAGTCAAACTCGGCGCTAATTTGAGTGGCGGTGCAACATCCCATCAGTCCATCAAAATCCCATCGCTGCCCACTCCCAACAGTCAGGCCAAGTGGATATCATAACTTTGTCTTCCAATTCTTCCCCTTGGGATTTGAGTCGATGGTCTCAATAGAAACGTTGCTACAACGCGTAGTCTCGCGTAACAAAAGCGTGGGAGGTTAGCACCACCTTCGCATGTTTTCTCCAGCGTCACTGTGTCGTCAGTGTGGGGTCTGCTCGCGTGTGGCCAATGTCTTTGGAGTGGAAAAAAAAACCGAAATTCCCCACCATCGCTTTCGATATCTTGATTCTGTACCCTCCAACGCGCCCTACTCTCGACCATGGGCACTCTAACTCCTCTTAACGACCGCTCACGAAATTCACGACCTTTTCACGACTGGAGGCAGAGGCAGAGGTGCGTTTTCATTGATTCTGGTTTATTCATAGTTGACACGGAACTCCTGTCCTTCCAAGTTCACCGGTACCTTCCGCGTCCGATGCTGCCAGCAGTACTAGTCAGTCCACTGGACAATCCACTGGATCCTCGGGGTCTGCTTCGAGTTTCTTGGCTGGCTCGTCCTCGACTCCATTTTCGCTGTCTACATCCGACACCGCATCGTCGTCGTTGACGACCACGTTGGCTTCTCCATCTTCGCCAATACCCAGCGCGCCGGATAGCGCTTCATCGACAGACTCCACTTCAACGATTGCCGATACGACATCGTCGAGCGGCCTTCCGCCTACAATCACCACTACTCCCACTTCAGTTACCAGCACCGCCGACCCAGATACCACATCGAGCGTCGCGTCGCCCACAACAACGACGCCGGTTATAACCCCTACCTCTCCTCCGCTTTCCACCACCACCCAGTCCGATACCGATGCACCTCCCGACTCCACCTCAACAACAAATACAAGCCCTACTGTTCCCCCACTCTCCGCCACAACTACAGGGTCAGATAGCAATGCACCTCCTGACTCCACCTCGACCACGACAACGACGTCGGATACAAGCCCTACCTCTCCCCCGCTCTCCGCCACAACTACAGGGTCAGATGCACCCCCGGACTCCACCTCGACCACGAAGACGACTTCGGATATAAGCCCTACCGCTCCCCCGCTCTCCGCCACAACTACAGAGTCAGGTAGCGATTCGCCCCCCGACTCCACCTCGACCACAACGACGGGCGACGCCTCCGACATTTCGTCCTCGGTCTCTGCCACTGGCGGAACGGATATCCCGTCGGCCTCTTCCACAGCTGCTAGCGACTCTGTGACTTCTGCGTCAGATAGCGTTTCCTCCAGCGACACAAGCATCTCGGTCTCAGTAGCATCTATCAGCGCTTCGTCCATCGTTTTGTCGTCTGCATCTGCGGATTCGCCCAGTTCTTCTGCTGTGCTTTCTGCACCTCCACAGTCCCCTTCTCAAGATTCGTCAATACAGTAAGCCCATTCATACTCTGCCGAACTAAGACTAACTTTACGCCCAGACTTTCTTCGATGGCACCTTTTTCGGCCGCCGCTGCGTCGGGATCTATGTACGTGAATTTAATGCGCGTGGTCTCCCCTCCTTAACTGAGGTCTATCTGCAGTTTCTCCGATACAACGACCGTCCTCAGGTATCGAGCTCGCCTCCCACTCTCATTGACCTGACTTACATTATCACTAGTTCCCCGTCTATCACCGGGGCGGATAATCCCGCATCGCCAGCTCCCTCTGTCCAGGCGCCAACAGGGTCCAGCACTGTCCTGCCCTCAACGCCAACGACCTCGCTTGATTCTACTTCGACCCCATTCATCACGCACCTAGGCGTGGTGACTGCCCCCGTGCCCCTCTCCGGCTCACTATTCACCACGACAATCGTGTATACATCGGGCGGCAGCGTCTACACCACCGTGTCCACAGGCGTGCTCGGGACGGGCCGCCCAGCGCCGCACGACTTTGCGCACAACGTCGGCGCGATCATCGGCGTCGCGCTAGGGCTGCGTCGTGGCGCTCATCCTGATCGTCATCACCGTGTTCTGCGCGTGCCGGCGCTTCAGGCCGCGCACGCATCGGGAGTTCATGCTGCGCGGTGCGGCCAAGGGGCTGCGGCCTCCGCCCGGCGCGTGGCGCTCGCCGATTGACGGCGACTCCGTCTACTCGCTGGTGTCAGACAGCGTGGACGTGGATGATGGCGACACGTCTCTGCTGGAGGCGGAGAGCGGCATGCGCGAGGTGCGCGGCAGCCCTCGCGCCTTGCAGGGCCACTGGGGCTCCGCGTCGCCCTTCCTCGACGCGGTGGACATCTCGTCCGCAGGCACGTCCCCCTACGCGTCGGGCTCGTTCGCGCAGACGCCCGACATGATCTCGCTGCAAGACGGCATCTGGATGCCGACCCCGCCGTCGAGTCTCTCCATCCCTGCCCTCCTGGCCGCCGACGGCGGTCGCCCCCTCAAGTCTGAGCACGCTGTCGCCCCAGCCGCCCACGCCGCGGAGCTCCCTGCTCAATCCACCGCTGCCGCTTTCGTCGTCTACGGTTGCGCTCCCGTCCTCCCCCGACGCCGCCGCCCGAGTGGCCCGGGCTGCGCAGCTCCATCACGCAGTCGCTCCCCCTGGTCGCCGAGACCCTTCCCTCCGTCGTGGAACCCACCTCGCCCTTCGCTGATCCGCTCCCTTCGCCCGCGACGACTGAGGAGCCCGGCGCGGCCGAGGGGTTGCTGCGCCCCAGCCTTACCGTGCTGCAATCGCATTCGTCGCGCACGCTCGCCGACCACGTCGACTATTCGCGGCTCATTGGCGCTGTGCGTTTGTTGTTATTGTTCTCCGTAATCCTTTTCACTAACGTTGCGTTTTTCTAGCAGCGAACCGGGAGCGGGAATACGTTCGATACGGCCAGTTCGACGGCGGATAGTGTAAAGTAATCTTATTAACTAAGACAGTGCCGTCCTCGCGTCGGGAAATTCGCGCAATCGCGCAAGCAGTTACGGAGTCTACTCCAGGGAGGTATAACTGTAGAGCCAAATTGCACAATGTAGTCTAAAATTACACCCGCACGCACACATATCGTACTTTTTGTTGGTGCCCAGATGTATTTCTGGCTAATCACTTTCGTTCAATGACTGAAGGGGGGGTGTAACTAATCAGCTCATTTCAACTTGACAAGGACGAGCGAATCAAGGCTTACCACCCGCCGCGAAAGAAAGTCAGTCGGAGACGCTGTTTCGAAAACACATTTCGGATTTCGGCTAACGGACGAGTCTTCAACTCTATAAGCGCGATTGTCTTTCCCTCCCCAGCGTACCCGGCCATCGAGGAATCCGTTGTGATCTTGAAGTACGGATACGTGGTCTGGCCGATAACAGTTTAATTCAGGCAGTGCAATTCAGGATGCTGGGTTTGGAGGCAGTGAAGTAGAATATGACCAAATTCAAGGCGGAGGGATCGCCGGGAAAAGGGTGGACGCATAATGGGAGGTTTGAGTCTGAGTGCTGGGCAACAGAGAGATGATCCGCTGGATACAATGTCCCCAAAGCCGTGTTTGAGATGAAGAGAAGCTCCTCACGGAGTTCAACGAGGATGTGATCCGGTCATAGTCACTATCGCAATTGACGACGAGAAAGGTAGTGAGATCCACAGTATAATTCGCAGGGATCTCCATCGTACTGAAACCACGGGCAATAATTCCTTAGCGAGAGACAACGAGGAAAGGTGGCAGCCATCAGGGCGTTGCTTGCTACGAATGAACGCGAATGAAAGGAACAGGGGACAGTGGAGATGACCCGACAGCTAAAATGCTGGGCAACAAGCACAACCTAGGAAACAAGATTCCATAGCAAAGGCCTGAAATTGAAGTGTGGTGTCTAAGAATGAGTAATCTGAATGCAGCGTGGACTCAAAAGTTTATCACATTGAAATGTAATCTAGGATTAACGGTAGCTAATTTTCGGGTGGTATCGAGCATCTGGGTCACAAAGTTCAACGCTTGAATCCGCAGGTAAAAGGAATACTTGCCTGTGCTAGGACTGCGCTCAATTGTGTTCCTCTCTGCGGGCGACCACAAACTCTGGGATCTGGTCTTCGACTTGCTTCCACAATAAGTGGTGCGCGATGGCGTCACGATGCTGTTCGACTTCGTCAGGATGCTCATTATCCATACCATCGCGTTGGGTGTATATAGTAGTGAGATTTGGGAAAAAGCTTGAGAGGTATCGTGCGACCGACGGTGCGTGGACTATAGACGAACCTCCGACGTCGATGTAGCTCAGCGTGTCCTGAGAAACACGCGGACCGAGGTGCGAGGGTACAGGGCAGGCATTGATTTCCATGCCCACCGACCTCAGCTGTGGACAATGGACGGCGAGCGAATGAAGAGCGCGCAACGTCATCGACGACGGCAAATCCATTAGGTCTGTTTGGAGTACGATGCTTTCCATGCGAGGCCATGCTACGGCGAGCTGTGCCACGGTAGCATCGTCGACGTCGAACCCAACGGGTGACAAGATGGATAATCTCTTGATGTTGCCGAAGCAGGACAGAATGCGCAGTGAGCGGCTAGTGATCATGTAATCCTTCTGGCTCTCGGGAGGAGGGAATATATTCGCATGATTTCCGAGCGTGAATGACTCGAGGGATGTTTCGCAGCAAGCCGTTCGGAATGCTTCGAAAAAGGCATCTATCTTCGCAACTGAGACGCAGGTCTTCAAAATAAACGAGAAATAGGTTAATGAGATTTCGGAAAACGAGCGCAAAAATTTGGTCGCCGCGTCGATTTCGCTGGGTCCGAGAGTGAGTGTGTGAAGGTAGGGAGATGTGAAGGGAGGGAGACGCTCTGAGGCGGCCAGCGAAGTTGGAAGCCCTTTCAACTCCAGTGAGGTCAACTGCGGCAGCTGGGAGATGTGCTGCAGCGCCGCCACGGTCGGGACACCCATGCCCAGGGACTCGATGTGCTGCAATGCGCAGACGAAGAGGGAGGTGGCGTTGTCGCACATGGAGATAGTTGGCGCATCATTGCCATCCTGTGTTCCAGAGTCGTGGAATGATATATCGAAATGCCTGAGTGCGGGGCACGAAATCGCTAGGGTTGAAAGCAGAGACATAGTGGTGTTAGATCTTGTGCAGCTGAGACCGATCCTCTGCAAAGTCGAAGGAAAGAACACCCGAAATGGGATGAAGCGAAAAAATGGCCAAGGCCAGTTCAAAGTTCGAAGATTGGGGAAGATAACGCCACCCGGGCAACACAAGCTGAGTGCCTGCAGAATTTCTAGATTTGCGTCGGAGAAATAATAATCCATGGCTAGATTTTTTACTCGGTGCGTGTAGACGAGGGGACGATCCCAGTCGGTCGCAACAATAGGTCGTACCATCCGCAATGGTCATGATTAGATGCGGAGGAGCTATGTAGTCGGGACTACGTACCCAAACACGGGTAACGACTCGGACGTTAGTAGTTGTGAGCGGAGCAAACAAGTCTTCAGGTAGGAGTGATAGAAAAGGGCCCAAATTGCTTTGTTTCCGCCACAGCTCATTAATTGCAGGGCCGCTGAAAATCTTGCACGTTCTTGCAAGAGCAGCAAGGGAAGAGCTGCGGGCTTGCGCGTGCACTGAAACGGGAATCCCTTCGAGGTCAAAGTTCGAGCATATAGATTCAATAATTTCCAGGATCCCGAGGCAGCGATGCATTGCAGTGGGAGGGGAGCGGGTGAAACCAAGGTAAAACAATAAAAAGGAGTGTCACAGTGACGTGACCATCACTTGTGACCAGTATGACTATGGCTGTGACCTTACGCGTCAGTCACGCTCCTCTCATCTCAACGACCATGGAGCACGCCATCGTCACCCGTTCAGCCAAAGCCAGGCAGTCCAATGCCACAGCTGACACCAAAGACTCAGTGCAGCCCGAGGATTCTTCCAAGCGCAAACTCGATAGCCCGGACGAACCTGACGCGTTCAGCAACAAACGCATAAAAACCACCTCCCAACCCTTCGCGAAACACAGTCGATTCTGGGCACTTGACGGGAACGTTATATTGCAATTTGGGTCTGTCGCTTTTAAGCTACACCGAAGCCGGCTCTCCACGCAGTCGGTGTGGTTCGAGAAGCTCTTCGAAAGGCGGGCTGGGCGAGAGGAGCCGTTGGAAGACGATGAGAAGGATATCGAGGAAGTGGTGGTGGAGGACCTGGATGGGCTTGACTCCTACCATTTGGATGTTGTCGGGCCCATGGAAGACTTTGAAGCGTTGCTTAATGCCATGGAAGATGCCATGTAAGCTCTTCTTTCTTTTGCGCAGGTCATCTAACGAGTTGCTATATTAGAGATTTCTATTACAACGCTCCCCCGTTTCTCACTCTCGCTGCCATCTTCCGTGCTGCCACGACATACAAATTCCACAAGTTTACCCAGTTTGCGAGGCAATATCTACTCGACTTGTTTTCCAACGATGTGAACAAGCTGAATAGAGCCGCGGTTCCCAACCCTGCCCTTGCAGTACACCTTGGGCGCGAGTGGAACCTTGCCGGAATTCTAAAACGTGCATTCTACGAGCTCATCCGCGCTCAGCCAGCTGGACCACGCAACGGAGACGACGACGGCGACGACGAGATACCTGGTCACCGGTCAAGGGAACCGTTTCGAGGGATGGGATGTGGTCGACATCATCGGACTCGCAGAGACGCAGAAACATCTCACAACGGCGTGGCTGTCTGTGTTTCCTCCAGCCGTCACACCTGAACGATGCCCGGAAAGAAAACCTTGTGCGGCAACGACGCGGAACGGAGGCTGGACGGCGATCGTTGAGACTCTGGACAAGTATCAGCTCGATCCTATTTGCGGGCTCGACGCGCTCATTGCAGTGAAATGGGTATCGGATCACGGACTCTGCAAAAAATGCACGAATAGCCGGAAGATTTTTTTCGTGCGGAAGAAGTTACAACTTTGGCGGGACATGGATACCTGGCTGGATATCGTTGTCGAGGAGGACGACGAAGAAGATAATTGAGTTGTATTTTTGCTACTAACGTACGGAGCAATAAACTAAAAGTTTCATTTGACAAAGTTCCTGCTGTCGCGGGTCGAATGGGTTCCTTTCCGAGTCCTCATTGCGCAATGAGTCTGACGAGTTCCGGGTTTTTTCCTCCATCTTGGCTCTCTAGACTGACCTGGCCACGACGTGCCTTGCTCCACATCATCCCGAGCATCCGAAACGGCGACTGGAGACCCCTTTCCGATCCTTCAGCAACCCGACAGCTACGAGAGTGGAAACTTGCGTTCAGTTCGCCGTTACCTCAAGCACTATTATCCCGTCCGCTTCGATAGATATTCAATCGGCGGATGCCTCCTCCCGGTGAGCTCGTGCTGCGCTGGCTTTGAGCCCCCGATGGCAGAGCTCTCCAATGCTCCCTGAACGCTCGCACCATCGTTACCTGGCAGCAAATCCCTTGCCGAGTGTCCCGACTCCCCGTTGGTTGGCCCTTTACCGCGGTGGAGCCCAGTCGAGATCGCTCTGACTACAGTAGAAAATCAAAATTCCAAATCTCGGGCCGCGTGTGTCACAAGTTGAACATAAGCCAATCCCAAGTAGAATTGTGCTGATTCAAAATTCCTTCATTCCCCAAAGCGGAGTCATACACAACCCATAAACAGCGGCCTGTTTTTGTCATAACTTCAACATAAGCCAATTATCAATGCATCGAGCTCTCGAGTATAGCTGATTCAGATTTTTAGATTTTTCACCCAGTGGAATTTCAAAGCCAACGGATAAACGGGCAAGGGTCTATACGCGTATGTAAAGCGCCGGTCTGGATAGTGCTCAATGCTCATCAGTCACCCCGCCTTGCGTGTGTGCGGCCGGCGCATCACCATGAATTACAGCGATGCCTGGATTTGGTCCCGCCTCCGAATCTGGTTAAATAGGCACGGTAAACCTCCTTGCATCCATAACTTATAAGTCCGCGTTTCTACCCCGACGATGTTGGCGTGTCCCCCCTTCCTCGCATTTATTGCTTTCGCATTCGCCAAAACATGTTGCACTGCGAAAACTGTGTATATTATCTCGGTGATGGACAACGCAACCAGCACAGTCGACTTCATCTCCTCGGCCACAAACCTGGACGCCCCGAAGGTCCACCCCATCAACGCGTCCGCGATCGACTGGTGGTACTTTGATGTAGTTTCGACGGATCCCAATTCGCGCGCCTCCGTCGTGGTCGTGTTCGACGCCGGGGGCGTGCCCGACATGCCACTCCTTCCCAAACGGTACGCTGACATTGACTGAGACGTCGGTGCCTGCGGATAGCGCGACCGTCACGGTGGAAGGGAAACGGCTCGAGCGGGGACTGGCCGGCGGGGATCTCTTGGCGCTATTTTGCGCCCGAGGGCGCATACGACATTTTAATCGATTCGCCGGACCTCAACATGAGGGGCCAGATCCACTTTCAGCCTGTAAGTACATCAATGTCGTCGAACTACAAGATATTGACTGAAAAATTCCAGCGCACACCGGCGCACTATCCCTGCGGTCCTGCGGTAGCGGGCCAAAACATGGAGGTCGGACCCAATATTGGGTGGGCGAATGCTCTGCCTGACGCTGCGGCCACGGTTGATCTGATGGTTGACGGGACAAGGCCTTGCCTTCAAGGGAGCAGGGTATCACGATAAGGTGTGCTTGTTTAGGAATTTCACGCTCTCACTCACTGAACTGACATCCATGGGCAGAATTGGACTCCCCAGCCGTTCGGTGCTAGCGCAGAGTTGTGGTACTGGGGCCACGGACGCGTCGGGCCCTACTCCGTCGTCTAGTTCGACTTTCTCAACTTGAACGGGTCGGACTCGGAGTACGGCAGCGCGTACGTCGCGAAGGACGATACCATCCTTGCCGCGAGCTGCGACTTGAGTAGCATCCGTGCTCGTCCCAGTGGAGAAAACGCCACCTACCCGCCGGGAAACGACACAGGCTTTCCATCTGGCTACCACATCACTCTGGATTTGGGGGCGGAGGGAGTGTTGGAGACGGATGCGATTGTAGTGGCCCCACTCATGTCAGTGCCCGCGTATGGGCGATTTGTGGGGAATCTAACGGGTTCTATCACACCTGTGCGCGGGGCGGGAGGATATCTCATTAGCGGGGTTGCGCTGTTTGATCAATTCAGGCCTAATGCCCTTTAAAATGTATGGGTTGAACAATATCATGTCATCGTATAGTTATACTTTTTCTGTGATATTACCTACCACAGACTGGGGAACTTGACATTAGTATACATTGATAGCTGTGGGCAGATATACGAGGTTGTGCGGAGCCACCCTCGCCGACTGTCACTAAGGGCGGTTGAATTTCGGGAAAGACTTACCCAGGTAACAAAGCCATCCCAATGGTCAAGAACGAGATGACTTGAACGACAACATTCTGGCCTCATCCATGTCTGCGTCGATAGCTATTGGATTCATAATACTTCCAACTGAACGAAATAACCGACATACCATTCACGTCTGTAGGTGCATCAGAACTGCGGCAGTAGAGCTCTTGACCGTAACAGTTATATGGTTTCCGTAATTCAACTGCCAGTCATGTTATAATTACAGTAGACATTTGTTGAACACTTTTAGACGGTACCGTACAGGCCGTCCCGTACATAGCCTTCGCCGTCAAAAATACGGCCGTCTAACCGTCCCCACAGCCGTATCTTTATTTGCATTGATCCTGGGAGATTGTCTTGCGACCAAGGTTGGAAAACATGGGCCTGCCAAGATGGATGGCTTAACTTTGGGCATCGTCGAAGTCGCAATCGGTAAGATACCTTCACTTCGCGACAGTGAAGGGATTGGGAACGGCTGCTGGCTGTTTATCTTGTAAGTATGCCTTCTTGAAGCAGAACGGACCTTTAGAGCTTCGCAGAACCGTTGTTCGCCGCGATCTTCCTGAGTCGCAAGCTTGTTCACTTCGTCGGTAAACTACCAACTCTGACGCTGTTTTAGCAATCGCCGACGCGAAGGTGCGCATAAAGCCCTCAAGGCGTTCTCTGTTCTGTATATCTATATTCAACCCTTTTATTCTAGCTATCATGGTGTTTGGTCCTCTTTTGATTGTAACCCGGTTGATTTCCACCGCTCTCGTGGCAATTGGACCCACAGGCGATATAACACTGATCAACTGAAACTTTGTCCCATATGGCTTTATTCGACGGTCCGTCGATTCGTTTACATAGAAAGCAAGGGATCTTTAGGCCAACTAAGGAAGTCGTCCTATATAAGACGGTTCCTCATCCACCCTAGAAAATTCAATCTTGAATCGAGGTAACGCAGCTCCCACAGCCGCGCAAAAGGAATTGAATGCTGTATCCCTGATCGATGTCCGGATATTGGTTGTTGGGTCGAAAAAGAGTAGTTGGCAATGCATGGCATCGATGTGACAATCATCTGGCACCAGAAGCGGACCTTCCTCAGCCCACTGTCCTTCTACGAGGCGAGTTTGGATCGCAAAGACGAGGGTCAGGGAGACACGAGGGAGGCCGGCGAGCGTTCCGGGAAGCCCTTCGGGGAAGCGTCGAGCGATGCTTTGCCAGATGCGGAGTGTAAGAGAGTGGAGGTGTGGAAGCGAGGGGAGGTTGAGGGGGAAGGGGAGTTCTGCACTCGAAAATGAGTCGTAGAGTAGAGTAGAGACAAAATGATGATAAAAGGCGTACCTCCACAATTGAGCTCCAGCTGTGCCAGATTTCCCGCAACAGAAGAGAGAACTCGTTCAACATGTAGATGGGCGCTCGTGTCTAGAAGAAGCTTGCTGACGTTTCCCAATTTAGGCGCATTGGGAGAAAGAATTAGTTCATAGGTAGATGGTATGCTCGTGCTGAGGATTAAATGGTCCAGATGCGACGTAGATGGCGGTGCTATGTGACCAGGAGTTCCTTCATCTTTGAAACTCGAGTGATGCAGTGATAGCACCTTCATCGAAGAAAGGACACGAAGCATTGCAGATGCCGGAAAGTCCTGTATGTTTAAGAGGTGCAAGCTGTTTAGCGATGGGCGCACAAAGGCATCCAGGATCGAGGAAGCAAGGCTCGAAGAAAGATCGTCCCAGCGCACGACGAGGCCAGAGATCACAAACCGTTCTAGGTTTGTCACAGCCTGAAGGACGTGTGCTAGAGGTATGTCTTCGTCGGCGGAATCCGGGAGATCGATCGTCAGGTCCCGTACATACGCAGCAAGATGCGGGGATTCAGACAGAAGAGATGAAACTCTCTTTATGGTCCCCGAAGGGATAGTGATCCCCTTTTTGGAGGGCCTGCTGTACTGGTGTGTAGAATTGCCAATTCTCCCGGTGTAGCCACATTGCGCGAAGTAGGTGGCGCTGGCTAGGAGGACAGAAAGGACTCGCCACGAGTGAGCACGCTTTGAGCGATGCCCGGTCGTGCTCCAGTTCGTCAACAATTGCGGCGATAAGCTCGGATGGAATCGCGGGCACCGAGTCCGAGACTCGGAGAGCGCCGATTGCAGCGATGAGCTCAGGTGGAATCGACATGGGAGTCAGGACAGAGAGAGCCGTAGTGGCAGTGTTGATGCGGCAAACAAGGCCAAGCATGAAGTTGAACCTGGCTCCGAGGAAAATAAGGTTTCGATGTTAAACGTTAACCTACCGGAAAAGTAAGCTTTCAAATACTCTCTATATAGTTGAACAAAGATTTACAGGTCATAAAGTATCTACGAGGGTTCAGGCCGAGAAGATCTGCTAGGTACCCTCAAGTCCGGCCTCGTACGCGTCGATCTCGGCGCGTTCCTCTGTAAATAAGTTGATTTTTTCTGAGACCCGTAGCTGAAGGTCGTGTCAGTAAGATAAGGAAGCAGCATTTGGGCAGAAGGCAACTGAAAAGTAATAGAACGAGCAACACGACGCACCTTGGTCCGGCGGACAATCTTCCAGCCCACAAAAATGGCTGGCAGTACCGCAACGAGGGCGTATGAGAACACGAATGTGGTGGTGTTCCAGTTCCCAGGTAGAAATACAGTGTATCCGGAAATGAAAATCATCGAGAAGCTCGCGACGAAGGCGTAGTACCTGGCGGATTCGATGGGTTGCGACTCGGTCGGTCGCAGCATTTAGAAACACATACCCGCAAAATGGCTGCCATTGGCTCCGTAGTGGAAGAGACTCTCGCGGAATTCCCTGTGCCTTCAGCGCCTGAAATGCAATGTTGAGATCTGGAGAAGGAAATTGAGGAGGACGTACAGCGTGGAATCGTATGTATGTGAACGAGATCATGGCGTAATTTGCCATCGAAGACGCAGTGCCAAAGCGCGTAATCCTGTCAACGGACCTCAGATTTACATCGTGAGTCAACCAATGCGTAGCGCACCATTGCAGCACTACACCGGAGGCACTGTTGAGCTGCAAAAATGCGAGCACAGACCACAGCATCGCCGCGCAGACAGCATACACCGGGACCCCGCATGCATTGCACTTCGCCAGCACGCGCGGGACGCGCCCATTCAGCGCCAACCCGAAGATCGTACGGCTCGCTGTGTACACGTAACTATTACCCGCAGAGAAGATGGATAGCATCACAAGGGGCGTTAACGACGTGCGCGAGGCCGCCGATGCGTAGGCGCTCCATTGCGATGACGTACGGGGACGTCCCAGCCCCCGGCCTTACCGCCGCCGTTGCAAGGAGTCTTGGATCCGTGTACGGGACCAGGATGCCGACGGCGAGGGTACCGACAATGAAAAACCCGACCAGACGTGCGGTAACTGAACGGAAGCTGCGTGGGAGACTATATCGTGGATGCGACGCTTCCCCTGCGGTCATTGCGATAAACTCCGGCCCTACATATGCAAGTCAAAATCAGGTTGCGGCATCGTGTTTCAAGCTTCCTCACCGCCGACGGTGTAGGAGGCCTGCACAAGGCAGCTGAGGAATCCGAGAAAGCGGCCCAAAGATCCTTCATACATGTATTCCACGAAAGGGCCTCCCTGTCAAGTCCTTCAGTAATGATACAAGACGTCGGAGGGTACTGACCGGAACTTTCAAAACGGGAATCGGTGATTAGCACTTAATTAGGATGGAGAGTTCTCACCATTCCAGTTGCGAAACCCAAATGCATCATGCTAAGCCCACAGTCGGTCAGTTTGAGTCATTTGGGCTGATTTAACTGGGAAACCAATTACATCCGGGATTGCCTCCTACCATCACGACAAACGTGAAGACCAGGAGGCCAATGATAAGAATAATCTTCCCGAGCGCTAACCAAAATTCGGATTCTGCGAGCACGCAACTGAGTTTGACATGGGGTGCGAGCAGAATAACTGACCCCCATAGAATTGAACCACGAACAAATTGAGTGCGCTGAGAAATTCATAGATGGGTGGTGATAGGAGCGCGTTGAACTCACCCGTAGCACAAGATCATGAAAAAGATGACAGCTATAACTGGGATTTTATCCGTCCAAAAATTCAGCATGAGGTTGAACGCGACGATTTCGTAGGGGATGTTGCTGCCTATGCTGAAAAAGAGATTGAAACCACTGCATACACCTAGAGCTTCGTCGACGAAGTCGTCCGCGAAGCGCACCTGAAAACATTCAATGAAGTTCGAAGTAATGAATGTTGATGACGGACATATGGAGAAGAGATTGGAATCCAGGTAACCATCTCCGCTGCAAATAGAAAGGGGGGCATCAGCAAGCAGTGGATAGGGCGGGGCAGAACACTGACAGAGACAGTTGTTGATCGCAAGCACCACTGTGGACCAGGCGACGATGGAGAGAAGAAGACTTCCGGGGCCACCCACAGGAAGTGCCGTACCAATCTGCCCAAATAAAATAGTGCCAATAGTCCCTAGGACGGGAGGAGCTTGAGTTTGAAAAGTAAAGTATGAAAGCCGGTACCGCCGATGGAAATTAGCTGGATATGCCTTGGCTATGCATCGTAAGGAGTAAGTCTGTGAGAGGTTCTTGAAAGCCTTATACCTTCAGAGCTCTCTGAGTCTGGTCACGGAGATGGCCATTACTTTCGTCGGCATGCGTAGATCTTTGATGGTCAGAGCTCTGGCAGACTTTGTCGCCTTGCGTGGACTCGAAGGCTTCATCTTTTTCAAGAGACACTGCGGGCATAGGCGTGGAGGAAGCCAGGGATAAGGATGTAGTAACGAAGGCCCGGGGAATTTACTGGGCCGCGAGCAGACTTATCCCCGCGGCGGGGACAAAGGCGATTGAGATGGGGCCAAGGAGTGAGTACTTCACTGGCTCCTTCTTCAGGTTAAGACCTTTTTCGTAAGGGGCGGAGACCGTTTATGAGCACGGGCCGCGTGCTTGTTCGCGCCCGGTCGTCCGGTGCTTTTGGGTAAGCGGAGAATGAGATCGTGCTCACTGTCCCATTCCTGCTTCGAATTACGACTTGTGTAAGATCCAGGAGAGCTTTGAGTGGCCCTTCAGCTCTGACGGTGGGTTCAGGGACCAGTGTCTTTGGTCGGTCGATAGAGTGGACATTATGAAGAAGGTGAAGCCAGCGAAGGTGGGGGCAAGATGCCATGAATGCCGTTGAAGTCAGCCGGAGTATGTACCTACTGAGTACCGGATCTTTATGAGTCGGTCGCAAACGGTGGCCGGAAAAAGGACAAGATTCAATGACGCTTTTCAAGAGTCAGGACCGACTGTCGAGGTTTGTCGGTGGAAAAAACATTGTCTAGCTGTTTCAGTTTTCCCAGATAGATGGAAGCACCAGTGCAGCCGAAGTGCAAGCGAAGCAGCGAGCGGGTTGGACCGAAGTGAAGGTGGGTGGGCGTTCAATGAGAATTTGGTGTGGCAATGCACTGCAAAACGTGATTGAACGCGATCTTTCCGGAGACGCAAATAAGGCCACGCTCCGCCTCTATTTCTCGCGTGAGTACATAACTTCCAAGTCTCAGCCGAAATGCTTTCGCTTTCTTAGTCCTTTAATTCAACGTCACGACACAGCCGTTGCTCATCGTTCAATAGGACACCAATGTAATAGTTTTTCACACCAAAATTTACCAGGTTTACAAGGGACAAGATCTGCTGAAATTGCAGGTTTGGACATGAACGAACAAACAGTGAACAACATGGCACTCCGAAATTGCACGAGGAATTCGGTGTGCATTTTTATTCGAGTCCCACCATCTCAGGCATTCCCGCCGGCTGGCACTTCTACCTGAGAGAATCGATCAACAACAACAAATGGTACTCTAAGATGTCGATATCGATATGGTCCTTGTCAATGGCGACGAGAAACGGAACTTTGATGCGCCTGCCGTATCGCCATCACGATCGGCGTGCTGGTCATCTTCCTTTCCTTTCTTCAAGTTTTCCGCCTTTTTCTTCCTCTTCGCGGATCGCCGCGCGACGCCGGCAGAGAATGGCCATACCCTTGCTGGTCATCATTTGTGGGTAGGTCCATCACAGCTCCTGCGCGTCGCATGTGGCTCACGAAATGCCTGTTTAGTATCTATTACCTTCCGCTGTCCGGCGCTCTCATTATCACCCTTCCGAGCACGAGCCTCACCCCAGGCCCGCAGACGATCACCTACAAGAGCGAAGCAGCCGATCCCAAGGGAAATCTCACCTTCTGGCTGGGTCACTTGGGCGGAGTGGGTGGCTTTTTCGACCTGGAGGACAATGTCCTGCCATCTACGACTCCCACGAAACTTCAGGTCGATTTTTTTGATGAGACTGGTGACGGGTAAGTCGGCCATACTACCTCCTCGCGTCTTCACACTAACTTTTTTTCTCGCAGCGAACAGTGGGCCGTCTCGGCTGGGCTCTCTGCGGACGGGTGCGCTTCGACTCATCTCTGATATCACCTTTCATGCTCATTCTTGGTTCAGTGTCGATGGGATGTTCGCATTTTCAGACCCTGTCGTTATTGCCCCAGCCTCGTCTTCATCCTCGTCGGCGTCGGCGTCGGCGACCTCGGCCTCAAATCTCGGCGTCTCTTCCACGTCCCCTGCCACCTCCAGTACTTCACCAACGAACACCAGCGCACCTGCGAACGTTTCGCCATCTCCATCCGCAAGCCTTGCCTCCAGGTGCACAACCTCCGACATGCTTTGCTTCTCTCTGACTAAGTCTACAGTACCACGAAATCTTCGCCTTCCGTCGGTCTCATCGTCGGTGTAACCTTTGGTGCAACCGCTGTTCTGATCATCCTTCTCCTATTCGCATTCCTCTACTTCCGTAAAGTACGCCGACGACGCCACATGGGTCTCGAACCGCGCCCTCCCATCGAGCCTGCATTCGTATCGCAGTCCGCATTCGCGACCTCCCACGCAGGCACGAGCTTCGGTAGTGACAGTCTGGCCCCCAAAATCGAGCCCTTCATGCCCACACCGACCGTCTCAGTCTCAAGGACGCCAAGCGACTCCGCGCCGACGACGCTGAGCTCCAAGGCCGCACAGGTCCGCCAGGAATACCTGATGAACCAAATGCGTGCGGTGCAGTGGCAACTGCAGGCACTGCAAGGCGCCGGTGGGCCCACATCGCCTACTAATACCTCTGAAGGGTCTGCGTCCGTGCCTGGAAGTGAGCTTGACAGCGTCGGACTTGCTCAGGCCCGACTTCAGAATGAGGCGCTACAGCAGCGGATACAGGCGTTGGAGGAGCAGCTGCAGTCTCACTGGGCTTTGGGCCTGTCGGATGAGCCGCCGCCAGGATATTTAGAGTAGGTGCAATCTTTGGAGGCCCGCACTCTTGTCTCATAGGTCGAACGAGCTTCGTTATCCTTATTGCCATGACACTTTTCAGAGATATATCCCCCGCGTGTTTTCAATTTGGGGTTTGTTGTGTCGATTTATCGACCAGCATAAATTTCGTCGAGTCTGACTTTTTAGCTTTGTTGGAGGAACACGATCGGAGCAAAATGTCATTGATCCGCTTTTCCCGAGGGTAAAATTTAGAACGAACCACCAGCACGATTCTTCCGACGACCACTCAACGCCGACTCGGAGTCGACATCTCACGGTTTTGAGATCATTTTGACAGACTGGGATCAGACAAGACCAGCGATGAGCTCAGGACCAAGCCCGAGGCTTGAATTCGGGACAGCATTCTCCAATACAGTGCCCTCGAAGGTCGGACTCCATCCCACAAGTGCCAAATCCCAGATCTCACTATCTCAAAGCCTTTTATTATGTAAGTGGCCGACTACCCAGTGTGACCGGGAATGCAGTCGCAGATAAGAACCAGAAGGTTGAACTCCAGGATCAGTGCTCCTTTGTCTTCACAGATATATATTAACAGTCAAGCCATGGTTTACGACTTCTTCACTCCTCAACCCGCCAAGAATGTTTCTGTTTTCCTCGTCCGCTATGTTGTGCACGACTGGTCGGACGAACGTACTCTTGCGCTCCTCAAGCGTCTCCGCGAGGCGGCTCAGCCTACCACGAAGCTTGTGATTATTGAGGTATGTTGAAAAAACTAGAGGCACTATCTCGCCTATAGGCGCTTTATCTAGAACATCATACGTGTGGCCGGCGGTATTGAAACTGAGAACGTGGAAGCCAACAAAATACCTAGAGCGAACGCCCCACTGCCCAGTCACCGCTTGAGAGAAAGCCACGGGAGGAGTTTATTACTACGATATGATGGTACGTTTGACCTTATCTTTCTCGTTCGCGTGTTCATCGAACTATCAGATATACAACCTTATCGGTGGAGGCGAGAGGACGCTGAAAGGGTTCGCTCATTTGTTGGCAGATGCAGGGCGGAAGTTGGTTCAAGTGCACGCTTGCTCTGGCTCTGAATTGAGCCACATTGTTGCCTCGGCTATCTGAAATTTGCTGCTTCTTGGGTTTTATTTAAAGGTTTGACGGTCCTTCAAGGTGATCCCGGCCAAGTTCCACCTGCTTTCCGATATTGTCCCCACTCGTTCGTTCCCGGGCCCCGCTGTCGTCCATGGCCATCTTTACATCACTGTACCCCACTCAAAATTCATGCCCGCGATCCCGAAACATTCCCCCACGCGACGGGGTCTCAGTCCGCGCGCGCGGTTCCATTCGTCGACAAAGAAGCTCAACCAAAGCCCAATGGGTAAACCAAACAAGTACGCGCGCGTAAACTCCCCGTGAATTCACTCAGTAAAGCCCAACTTGAATATATTTATTGTAATCGGCCATCAAAGTGGAACAGCGAGACTACAATATGCTTTCCAGATCGCGCCGCCAACATGCAAAACGTTCCGAGGCAAATGAACAGTTACCAGCAAGCAAGCAAGTCACTAAGTTCAAACTCTCGAACGATGTTATTTTGCATGGTCAATCAGGTACAGCAAGAATCGAAGCGTTCATCGCGTAGTCCAAAAAGGCGCATCATAGTCATGGCAACCATTCCAACATATGCAAAAAGTTGGTCAACCGTCCCCTCATAAAAGCAACATCCCAGCTCCAATCAACGCCCCAGCTAAACCCGAAACGCGCACCTTGCTGCCCTGCGCAGCGTTATTCGAGGGGCTTGTCGACGGGGCCGAGCTACTGGTGCTGGGGAGGGTAGCCGAGGGAATAGAGAACGGCAGGCTCGGGGTCGACGAAGAGACGCTGATCGGCGGCGGGACGAGGGTGCCGCTGACGGGCACGGAGGTGGTGAAAGTCGTGGTTTGCGGCGGCGAAACTGACGTGACGGTAGAAGTGATTATGGTCTCACTCAATGACACCGAGGGGGTCGGACTACCCGGAGGCGCGGTGGAAACGCTGACGCTAACCGAGCGGGAGACGGAGCGGGAGACCGAGACCGAGACCGAGCCTGGAGTTCGATTCGGTTAGTTATACGAGAATCAGGAGGGAATGGACTGCAAAAAGCAAAAGATGAATATCACTCACTCGAGGAGGCTGGAGCCGAGCTGGACGCTGAAGTATGATGGTTAGAGGAGTACAAGTTCGGATGGGATAAATTACATACCCAGTGCGCACATCCCCTCCAAAATCGTGCTTACCTGGGTCTGGTTGGCGGGCGAGCACGACGTCGTCCCTGCGCATTGTAACACGCTCGAGACGAAGGACGTTTTGCATAAACACGCAGTATCCGACCTACGTCAATACGTAAATACAGTTCACAACGCGCACTCGAGAATGGTTCGATCGTTCCAGTCCAGAGGAGAAGAAACAAGACACTTACAGGCTACAACCGACCTTCGTCGCCGCCTGATTCGCACAGCCTAGCGCGCATTGCGGGAGGGTCGTCGCTTGCCCAGCCGCAGAAGAAACAAGGAAGAACACAGCAACGAGTGCCTTGAACGTCGAGTGCATGGTTTTGCTGGCTGTCCGTTTCTCGCAGAAGAAAGGGAGGTAATTAGACGTGGGGAAGAGTTGGGACTAAATAGCCGAGCGAGAAGGAGACAATGCGGCTAAAGCGGGAGATGTCTATTTAAGCTCCACTAGTTGCATGATACCTCATGACCTGGCGCCGTCGAGAACGGTGCCATCTAGCCGCAAGCGCTAGGTCAGCTCCAGATCTGAATGGGTAGAGAAGGCAAGCTCCGTGTGCGCGTGAGATGGAAGTTGATGTCAAGGACTCACGCGACGCGACGCGTCGAATGATCCAAATTAGACCACAAAGATCTGCAGCCTTGAAAGCGGTGAGCTCGTCGAGCGTGTGTGCGCTGTGGCGTAGTGGTAGTACACATTTAGGCCAATGTGCTATACGCTATAACTCTGCACGTTCCGAAAAGGGACCTGGTGGAGTATAATAATATTATCCTGCCTTATCCACATTGATGTTTTGTACCGCACGAACAACGTAAGTTATATTGTGATTGAGAGAATGGAGGCATCGATGTCGAAACCCATTACGCATATGAGTAGAATAGGGTGCCGAAGCCGAAATTCAATTTGGAATCAAGACAAGGAAACAAGTGCGGGCCAACGCCGTGAAACATTGAACTGAGGTCGCAAGTAGTGCTAGAATGACTGCAAATGTACTACAGCGGAAAGACTGTATCCCCCCTAGCTGTAGGTGTTTATAAACATTTTGGACAAAACCATTAATGTGGTAGCATTTGCAGACCGTATAGCTCGATTTACCTACAAATCGCAACAGACTGAATGGAATGATGGCGCTCACGTATCCGGAAAGTTAACCTTCAAAGACATGCCCGCAATGTGCGGCATACTGTGCCCTCGTTCACGAGGGTGTAATGGCTGGGAAATATGCATAAAAATATTAATATAATTATAAAGAATGTCAGTGACAGTAGCCCAAACAAAATTAAACGGTCTATTCCATCCCCTGAATATTTTATTTTCCAACAACGGCAGGCAGCGCGGCGACAAAGTCCGCCGCGTCGCTCGTCAGGCCGTTGTTCCCATACGTGAAGTGCTCCGGCGTCAACAGCAGGCGCTGCATCTTCGTCTTGTCTGTCAGCGCATCCAGGAACGCCGAGCGACTTGCGAGCAGCTGGCCAGGGAAACGCAGCACAAGCGACGCGGCAGCGGCCGTCTCTGCTACGCCCGTCGCAAAGTGTGGGAGCTGCGAGAAAGGGCCTGTGATGTCGTCGAGCGAAGTGGGGAACTTGAAGTCGGCGGGAATGTCGGAGCAGAGGGGGTCGAGCGTCGTGCCGCCGATGCACTCGGTCTTGAATGCGACGTTCGAGGGGACAGGCTCGTTGGTGAAGAGTTTATTCGGGTCACCGAAGGTGACGAGGCCAACAACCTTGGCCTGCACTTCCGGCGTGAGCAGGGAGAGCCCCTTGTGCGCAACCAGGGCACCTTGACTATGAACGAGAGACTTGAGCGGAAAGTTCGAAAGAAAAGATGGAAAGAGACGGACCTCCACCCAGAGATAACCACGCTCGAGTCAGGGCAGAAGTTGACATAGTCGGTGACGGTGGACGCGAGGCTTTGAGCACCTCCGTCGCTTCCCCCCTCTCCGAGATAGGTCTGGAGGGTGGCGGGGTAGGCAGTCGAATCAACGCCCTCGAATGCGAGCGAGTTGATCTGACTTTGCAGTGCGGCCTGGAATTGAGGACCGACCCAAACACCAATGTTACTGCAGATGAACGTCAGTTACGGATAAAACGGTGGAACAATCGTACTAACCCGGAGTCAAAGGTGCCCCGGGCAAAAATGACGGCCACATCTTTGCAATCCTCATCGCCGAAGAGAACATCGCTCATGCCGTTGGCTAAAAAACGCGAATGAGCTCTGCCATTCAACCCAAAGGCGCCACGTACCGGTGTCAGACCCGAAGAGGGCCCGTTTGTTTTGAGTGGGACGCGCTGAACTAAGCAGAGCGCAGGTAGCGACCGTGAAAAGAGAAGTGGAAGTAATAGTGAATCGCATGGCAAGAAAGCGAAGAGAAAACCGAAAAAAAATATGCGATTCAGAGAGAGAAAGAGTAAAATGGATGGATGTGCATGCACAGTAGGCAGCCGCCGTGTTTATAACGCATGCGGAATTTGAAAGAACTCTCATGGTTTGATGGTTGGGATCTGATGCGGCATGGCAATGATCGTCTCTCGTGTGAGTTTTCTCCTGAGGTTTCCCGTATGAAGTGTGCCCCCCGGCGGACAAAGTTGGTGCAGAATTTTTCCGGATGAACGGGATCAACAAAACGAGGGTTTACCGTAAGATTCGCGGGCTTTTCCTCGTTTTTCCCTGTTTTGCTAGTATAAATCCCGATTCAGCTTCTTAAACGCCAAGAAGAAATGTAATCACATGCTAAAAGTCCACGTTTTCATTCGATAGGCGACGGCTCATCATTGCTCAGCCCGGCTGCCCGAAGTTTCACCTGGCCAAGCAGCAACACGGCAGAACAATTCTTTGAGTGTCCAGGCCCAGCGAACATCGTGAAGATTGTCCTTTTCCTACAAATTGCTTGCGTTTCGAACGCTCGGACTGCCTTCCATTTTCGCTTGTATTTCGGAAACAATCTTGAAGCATTTCTGATCAGCATGGGGAAATCCGGGGTTGAAGTTGGAAGGTTAAACGCGTGAAAAAGATAGCTACAGTGATATGGAAAAGTGGGGCTTCAGTGTAGTAAATTTCGAGGAGAACTGTGACATTACAACTTTATTTGAATGGTTTCAAGCTTACAGGGCGGCGGGAGTTTCCGGCGGAGCTCAACTCGGATCAATTGGCAAAAGTTGAACCACGTATGACGTCATATGAAGTGGGGCAAAGCATTTTTCTACTTGTCCTTGACGCTCACAACCTCCAAACAAACCAATCATGTTCGACGACGCCTCGCCTCATTCGCCTTCCCACTCTATGTCACGGTCTGCCTCTCGTTCTCGGTCTCCTTCTCCTGGGCCCGAAATGGACGGCCAACAGCCACCATCTCGGCGTCGCGATAAAAACCGTCAGAGACAACCACCCCCTCAACCAGGAGACGAGGTACGAATGGTTTGGCTCGAAGTACCAGTCGTCGACACCCTGAGCCCCAATACAGCCGCCTTCATTCGAACCTGCACAAAACCAGACCCACCATCCAACTCAGCAGATGGGCGAAACTGGTCGAATGGTCGAAAATACTGACGGTCAGGTCGCGAACACAACTAATCAAGAGGCTCAAGGCGACGGCGACGACAACCCAAGCCTGAGGCTGGATCTTGATCTCGACGTCGAGGTGGATATCAAAGCAGAGATTCACGGCGATGTTACCCTCTCGCTTCTGTGAGTCGCGTCTTCATTCTATTCCTGATATCAATAAAGCTCAGCTATGAATCGCAGGCGGTGACCCCACACGTAGGAGTGAACCAATTATTCTGGTCTCGAGGACGTGTTTTTATTTTTTTAATGCTGTATAATATGTCTCAATGTACTGTTTAAGCGAGAACGCACTCGATGCAACGCATGAGGGACGTGTAAAGCTGGCGACAAAAGGAAACAACGATCTCATCTATTGTGTATGATTGAGCTTCATGATTTGTCGAGTAGTATTAAAATTCTGAATGTACAACCAACAAGAGTACAGTGATTACCGGGGCGGCTCACATTTGCCTGTCACTAGAGTAATTCAAACCTGCCGGAGCAAGGCATTTTACCGAACATCTCTCAAACAGAAGGCGATTTTTCGTTTTGAAGAGTAACCTGCTCTATTTCTTTGATTCGCATATGATTCAGAGCGTCAGAACGAAAACAACATAACTGTTCTTTGCACCCAGATTTTTCGCAGGCACCAAGTCTCCACGGTTATCCCTTTTTATGAACAAACCAAGAACGATTTTCCTCCAACACCGCACTAGATGAGAATGCACCAGCGTTGCTTCCTGTAGCGTCTGTCTATGAGAGACTCGGCGTTGATAGAGTGTTGAATGGTCAAGTCTCTTTAAAATGATACAAATTAAATGCAAACTCTCAAAGGTGCATGAAAGATCTAATACTGACTTGCATAACTACCATCCCAGAACATACGCTACACACACACCACGTGTCCCGCGGCCCTCACTCTCCGTTTGCGCCCGGGCCACCGACCCCCTGCGCCGGGACATCGGAGTCCAGCGCAAATACCACCGTTTCATACGCCCCAGGGCGTACCGGGCGCCGATGGCCATGCACAGCAGTGTTGAGGTGAAATCGATGCTGGTACTGATGCGGGCCCGCATCCGCCGCCGCTGGCGGCGCCTGCGGTGTGGGCGGGCGCGGCGGCGCCGGCGGGTGCCGGTGCTGGATAAATTGAAGAGGGGGATTTCGGGCGTCGTAGGCACGCAGCGTCTCCGATGTCGGGCGGTATGGGGGGATGGGGAAGGGGAAGGGTGTTGGTTCGCGGACTTGGAAGCGCAGGCAACGGGGACATGTGTTCGCGCGACGGTCCAAAGATACCGCATCCGCTCGGGGTCGTGGTTGTGACGAGGCACCGGGGGCGGGGGAGGTGACGAAGGCGCCCGGCGGTGACGAGGAGGGGGAGGGGCTCCGTGAGGACTAGTTGGATGACCTTGAGCTTCAAAACCGATGGTATAGAGAGAACGAACCCGTGGCCGGAATTCAGTGCCCCGCCCTGATACTCTGTGCCGTTTGTATGGCGGAGATCTGTTGCCTCGCTCATCTACATGCCAGCGTTCGTCCTCGATGCCGGAAGGACTCCGTAGGTAGGGGGATGGGGGACGACGCGGTGTTATCAATGGCGGGCGCATGTAGTCTGGGCTCTGCGGAGAGTGCGAGGACGTTGATAAAGAGTCCCTATGCAGGTTGTGATGGGATTGAGTACGGTGTCCAGACCCGCTGGATAAAATGTACTCTTTCAAAAGGACAGTGTCCCGCCGCCGGGCAGGAAGCGATTCTGTTGGGAGAACCAGGCGCCCATCGTCCTCTTCCATGAGGCGCGAGAACGCCGCGCGGGAGTCGGCGGCCTGATGCTGGATGATCGTAAGGTACCTTTCGACCTGCAACCAGTTCCTTTCAACAAACCGACTTCGCGTCTCGGCCTCTTCGAGCGCAGCCTCGGCACGGGCAAGGCGCTCCTGGAATACGCGAACCTGGTGATCTGGGGATTTTATGGAAAGAGCCTCAAGTCGTCGGTGGTCTGCATCCGCCTTTTTTCGCACCGCGGCGAGCTCCTGGCGCAACGATTCCGCCTCGCGTCGGGATTCCGAGAGTAGCGCGACGAGCTGAGATTCAGTGGTCGACGGACCACTTCTGGAGGACTCGGGGGTATTTTCTATTTCCGCCGGGGCTTGCGGAACGTTTTCTGGTGCGGGACGACGGGGCTCCATATAAATTGGACGCGATGCGCAGGTGCTCCAGAGTTTTTGCCCAGATTTTCTAGAGGATTAGGCGCACAGAGCTGGGATCAAAGAGTGCAAGGAACATTGACGACAGTCAGAATGGGGCGCACAGTTGAAGGGACTGGCTAGGCGTGTAATAGCCAGATTTGGAACATCTTGCCTCACAACTACAGTGTTCCCTGACACGTTTGAAACACGTGTAGTGCTTTCGGCACCTGCCTTTTCCAGATATCTTCTCCTTCGGGCGCTTGACGGTCAACTTAATCTGATCTCGGTTTACATCCCGACATTTCTTCGCAGGTGGGCAGGGTGAGTCTGAGGAAAGAAACAATAAAAATTCCCACGGGGTCATGACCACTCGCCCTTTCTTCCTAACGTCAGAGTTTTAGACCATCTTCCGGACACAATACGTACCCACCGATCTCATATTCTGTCTAGGGAATGTTTGACAGTAGACGCCGTGGTTCCGGTCTTCACATGAAGCCCATGAACGACAATCCAGTTACTTCCTATAGAATGCTAGTTCGCCGCTAGGGCCGCATGCGCTTTTAATTTCGGCATGCTGATAGTGCTCGCTGTCAATGACTGCTGTGCATTCATCCCCACGCAAACCCCGCACTGCCTTTCCGCACTTGATGTTGGCCATCATAAAGAGCAAGAAACAAGGATCCGATTCGACGTTTGGATTTCAAATTTGTGGCTGTCAGCGACTGCACTCAAGGCATCAAGTAGTTGTGTCTCTGTATCATGCCTCCAGTATTTGAATCTGTTTTGATGATTCTGGATCTTGTCCATGTGAACATATTTGGTTTTCTTTCAGGATAATCGAACGTCGTTAAAGTAAAAAGAGAGAGGAGACCGACCTGCAGTATCTGGCATAATCCACATCCAACGTAACCACTGGGCTCTTGACGGATCCCCCGCTGGTCATCTCCGTCTGGTGAATCGTTTGTGCGGATGTTATTCGGTAACTGATCTCGCTATGTTGCGCATTCCGGTTGCATAACGGCTGATCTTTTCTAAACAAGATGCCTGGATGAAGTGGAGGCTGAACTCTGGAAGGTGTAGGGTGTCAGCAAGTCAACATTCTGGTTCAAGAAGCCCCTCAAGGCGAAGAGCATCCGCGACACTGTGGGGTGCCTGACTGACGAGTCTGCGTGCTAACTTGACGGTGGGACTGATCTTGGACTTCTGTCATAAAATTATTGCACTGACGAGACTCATCGATCTGTACCTGGTGGCGCCGGTGGAATCGCGTTTCAAAATTTTCGATGCAGATATTTGTGTCCGGGAAATGCAATCCACCCTAGCACAAATGTTCTCCCAGACCGTTTCTGCGCGCGAAATCTCGGAGTTCCCCCAACATATCGAAGACGATGTGCGAGGTTCATGATTAAAGTACTGCTCAACAAACCTAGGTACTCGTCTTCGAGCCAAGCGAGCTTCATTTGGATTTCGAAACTGTCCATCTGAGCCTGGTCACACGAACGAAAATCGAGTGACAGTGCGAAGGTACGGTGTGAAAGTGGGACATGCCGTAGTAACAACACGGGTGTATGAAGGAGAACATGCGATTCAGGTGCGGGTATCGTCACATTCATTTTTCCGGATCACCAGACATCTTACCATCCAGTGAAGGTGTGTAGGAAAGACCTAGGAATGTTTACCATTCGGTAAAAGATGACTTCCAGCATGATTCCTTTTGCGTGTTACATGTTCTGATCTTACAGAGTCCCTAGTATCGTCCAAATATTTGGGCATATGCAAAACCCCACGGCTCAACGCACTTGCATTCCACGACGGTAATGAGTTAAAACAACCGAAATGTAGTGGATTAACTCACCAACGTCCCATTCGGAGCTCGTGTCGATCGATATTTATGCAAGCTGGATCGATCCCTCAGTCCGAACTGTGGATTTGAGTTGACGCTCGTCTGTTCTCAAACTTCCTTTGCCGTGATGTCCCTGATTTGTCGCAGATCCGCAATTTCATAGTTCGTCTTCTAACACCACCATTTTCAGCCAATTAACAATATTCCAGTCCGTATCTTTGCATATTGCAACCGTGATTGAGGTGATAGACACGGAGTATCGAGAGGCGATAGCGGATCTCGCCCTGATTTCGGCATCCACAGGTTCATTCGTCATCGCAAGTCTTCCATATTACAATGGAAGTCCGGCGAGGATGCTTCGATTACGACGACTGAATTTTTGAAAGCCTCTGTATTCAACTGAAGCTTCAATAGGAAAAGCGGCCCAGTTCACTCTTGGTTCAATTTCTGCAGGTGTCTGGTGTCGGTCCAGGAGGTATGTATCGCACCGTAGAAGGCTCTGCTGTTTAATGAAGGGAAGCGTTTCTCGATAACGTGGTCTTTCTGTCAAGAATCGGAAAAATCTCAAGCTCGGCTCCATCTATCTGCTGGCAGCGGCCAGGCGCGCGAGATGTAATCTATCCTATGGTGATACTAGAGGTACCCGATACCGAAATGATCTTGGCATCTACTTATATGACCTATGGCCCTACATTTGAGGTGAGGCTCAAGGCGGACTGTGCCAGTGCGTATTTTCTGTCAATTCATGGGACGGTGTACATGCCCGTTGCGGAGCACGAGAGACAGCAGGCTGCGTGGCTGCTGCATTCGCGTTCTATTGCATCCGCGTTCTATACTGGGGATTCAAGTGCATTCAATTGCGGGCGGAGCTATGAGGATATGCTTATCGGTGTGGTTTTTCCGGCTCTGCGGTAGCGCTGAAGGCTTTCACAGCCGAGCTTTTCTCATCATGATCAACCTCGACTGGCAGCTGGTGCCAGAGTCGGGCACTTTCGATTATGAGGAGCTACCACAGAAATTATCTGTCTTTGCAGAAGCATGTTTGATTTTTATTTTATTTTCTTTTCATTTGTAGGCTTTCAATTGGCTCGGTCTTATTTCCGAATTTAGTTTATGGCGTTTAGGAGAATCACAACTGCCGATCATGTCTGATGCGCTGATCTCCGCCGCAGGTTGCGTTGGAGGTTTATCTGCTTCACGAAGTTGACACTGGCAAAAGGCTAGAAAGCTATTCGCGGTCAACCGACAAGATATTTTCTGTTCTGCGGGCATGATTGGTCTGTGTCAAGGGCTTCAGGGTACAGCAAAACACCCTCCTTTGGAAATGAAGCTACTTTGCGGTGATAATTTCGGCGGCGTATATTCTCGGCCTGACTCGCGTTCGTGCGGGAGAAGCTATCCCGCAGCTGTCTCTGGCTCGCCCACAAAGGAGATAATCATCATCCGGCGCCCGACGTGCGCGGGGATTAAACCCTTTTGATTCTGTTCACACCCTCTTAAATTGACCCCTTTTCGCTGCCTACGTTAGCTGCGGATCTTTTAATCTCAGTCGGACCTATATTTCCCAGCGCTTGCGGGCCCAATCAATACTTTCGGCCGAAGTACCGACCGGGGCACCTGTTCGGTCCGTGAACCGTATGCAAGCCGCACACTTAGTCCTGAGGGCTATTCAACAAATTCAGAGCAGGCGATAATTCTTTTGCTGGGCTCAACAGCACGAGGTCGAGATAACATCACCTTGGAAATGCATCCGCCGAGCTGGGACCTCTTGATATAGGAGTTTGATTGATACGGCGGACTTGCCCATCACCTACATAAACCAACAATGCGACTCCTCGGAGACACCGAGCGACATTCGACTCATATTCCAAATTCGAAGTTGTGTCATAGCTGCTCTCCTGACGCCCGAAATGGACCCACAACCTCAATTCCTCGGAGACACAAACCGATGCTCGACTCATAATTCTAATTTTATGCTGGTGTCAAACGCCCATGTGATGTGAATTGAGAAGAGAACGATGGAGGGTTGCACTGTCTTATTTGAGGTCCCTTCTTGTTTCTGAAGGCTATACGCTTCACTCTCCATTTTCCTGCGAATTGGCCTTCGTCGTTCAAGCCTTTGTGCCTGCCGAATCCGGATATAAGTACGGAGACTTTCTGCCTGGCAGTTTACTCACCTCGAGCGTCGTAAATTGCCATCTGTGTTCATTCCCCATCATGGCCGAACCCTTCGACATACGCCACACTCCCCTCTGGTTCGATTTTCTCTCTAGAGTGGCTGGCAATCTCCTAGTGAAAGCCGCACCTCTGGGCACGCCACAAGGGTTAGCCGTGCTTCCAGGGTACCCAAACGCCGAGATACTGCAGACACTTGACTTTGTGGTCGATCAATACAAGTACTACTTCCAGTACAGGATTAAGTATATCCCCCCCGAGCGCACAATATAGAGCGGCGAAGTGGAAAGCGTATGGGAGTAGGCCATTCACCTTTTGTGACCGTCTAAACATGAAAGCTCATCTTTCTCTCAGAGACACGCTTCGAAGGAATGCCGGAATACTTGATCGGCTACGTCGAAATCGACCCCCCTAGTCTATGTCGACCCTCAGCCGATTCAGCATCAGCTCGCCAGTGGCCAACTAATGCTCCATCTCATGAGCAGGTCCGTCCAGAATAGCCGTTTCATTCGGCTGGCGCTGGAAGTACATACCATAACCGGCCTTCAGAACGAGGTTCTTGGGAGCTTGGAATACATGAGGGCGCGTGCGTCCTTACCCGAGAGGACTGCCGAGCTGACCGAGGTGGTGGAAGAATTCCGAGAGCGGGCTATACCGCCTCGCGTCTGCACCTTGGTTGGTTGCGGCGAATTTCTTCCTGCTGTGGGCCCTGACCACTGCTTGACGCATATAAACACACCACCAGGAAACTGAAGGCAATCGTGAGTAATTCTCATTACCAGTACCTGTAACAGGGTACTCACACTTTTTGCCAGTCTCCAGAATACTGCGACGAGGTTTAGACAAGGGTCAACTAACGGGGAGATGGCGGCATATCGAGGGAGTTAAGAGCGGTGCCCTATCTTCTCAGTCTCATATATTTCAATTCCATGCCAACTTGCAATTGCAACCACCATTCATTTCGAAGCGAAACACAAGAACTACCGTTTTTGGAATAAAGACGACGTACGTAAAATGCATCCTTATTCTTTCTCCAAGAATTCAGGAAGTTTAGACTGAATGCGTTCCATGTATTCGTTTGAGGCACATTCTTAAGGGATACAAGGGCGGGACCCATTTGGGGTGAAAAACGGCATCGCTGAACTTGACACTTCAAGTTGAACTCACGCGTCGGATTACCGCTAGGGGGTTTCATACATCTCAATTTCAGGCCCAACTTGACCCCAACTTGACCAAGTTGGGGTCCAAGTTAAGGCACAAGTTGGGAGCACATGTGTGAACGCTCTTTGACCCGGAATCGACCCGAGTTGGCCCCAAGTTGATCTTGGCGCAGTTTTACAGTGTGCTAAGCGAAGTTGGGGACGAAATCGGGCATCAAGTTGGGGTCAAGTTGGATGTCAAGTGGAGGGGTTAGGCTCGACTTGACATCCAACTTCAAAATAGCTCGGGAACGAAGTTGCAACTTCGTCTCGATTTGGGGTCGAAGTTGGGGCTCAAGTTGGGCCTCAAATCGGGATGTATGAAACCCCCTACTTGATTCACAAGTTGGAGTGGCAGTTCCTGAACTTGTCTAAAAAATACTGCAAAGCCGTTAGAGCTAATCGGGTCTTCAGTAGAGTCTTGAAGAGTTGGATCTAAGGAAAGTATTTTCAACTTGATGTTTGGTTCCGCTTGGTTTGATGATGTGATAGGTCAGCCTAGACAAACATCGCTTCATTCTCTTTCACCATGGTTCTCGAAAAGCGGAAACGGGACGGCGGATTTGAGCCATGGAGACCCGCTGGCTCTAGCCCTTCCCATGCCCCAACGTTATCTGCGTCCTCCCAGCAACAAGCAGGGCCTAGCGAGATCGATGCATTGCCACCCGCCAAAAAGCCCCGTCAAGAACCGATTATTACATCTAAGCCGGCCCCGTCGCCGTATTCAAACCCAATTCCAGTTGCATCTTCGTCTCAGACTCCTATCCTTTCCCAGTCGACACCCGCCAAAAAGACACGACCGAAAGCTGGGGACCTGCCCGCCGCCACACCTGAGAAACGAGGCGCAGTTTTTAAGAAAAAGTGCCCGCAGAACATCTTGGATCGTGTCGAGCGGGTTAGGACGCAGCGGTGGGCACCTCGCCTCTATTACTGTTGTTCGGTTGTATCTAACATAGACAGGTTTTTCATGGTCGATCGAAAACGCTTCGAAGGGGAATTGAAGGAGGAATTCAAGGTACTGGGATCAACAGGAAATGTTCGCCCATTATTCGCTCTTTGCACTCATTTCTTTATCTTAATATCTTTAAACAACTGCAGATATACACTGTTACTATCCAGCAAAGGCCGAGCTGCGATTGTACGATCTTCAACTGAGAACTTCCACAAGTACCATTCATGCTTTTATTAGGCCCCGACGCACAGAAAGGAAATCATTGTAAACATATCGTACGTCATTGGTCCTTTCGTCATAGTTGCGATACTAATCTTCCCTAGTTGTTCATCTATCTCAAAGGTAACATCTCATTCTCCGGCGCGCACTGCGTGTTGAAAGCCGGTCGATACAGTGCTCCAGGTAACACAATCGTCCGGGCACTGGTACCAAAAGTATTTTGTCACATTTCCTGTCACGCAAAATATCGCCGACTCCTCATTCCTTAGAGCACTCTTGACAAGCGAGCTCGAATCGATCTTTGAAAACGCACCCCTCGCTCCCAATGCTCTCGCCCACCCGCGCATTCGCGAAGCCTACGCGCGTGCCACCGGCAAAACCCAAACCCCATCCACGCCCGAACCCGAAGTGGCCGCAGGCCCAAAGAAGCGCATCCCAGGCGAAGACGACGACTGCCCGATTTGCTACGACAATATGTACGGTGCCACCGAGGCATCGCTCACGTTTTGCGAAGAGTGCGGCAACGCGGTGCATGGGGTGTGTTTTGCGCAGTGTGAGTGTATACACAGTGTTACCTCTTTCGTGTGACTCAATCGCCTTTTTTTGTAGGGAAACAGACGTCCGCGAACCAGGGCAAGAAGCTCACGTGTATCTATTGTCGTGCTGAATGGCCAAATGCCGCGGCGGCGGGTGGGCGTGCCTCGGGCTCAGGCTCGGGCGCGCGCACGACGTCCGCAGGGTACATCAACATATCCGGTGTGGCCGGTGTGAGCCCGCAACGTGATACATCAACTTGTATGTTCGTTTGTTATCTCAACTTGTCTGCCTGCGACCTCGTTCTTCCGCAATTCTGACCTCGTGCTGTTTAACTTGCAGACTACCATGGCCCGCGCAGAGGACAGCGTTATTATGGGTATAATGAGTATGATGATGACTATTGATGGCAAGTATGTGTGCTGGCCTGCCGTTTGAGCTGTGGAAACCTAACCACCGTCGCGTTGATAGAGACAGAGAGCGCAGATTACAGTCTGGCGTTTTAATGAATCTCAGCGGCATATACCGTTTCGCGTTTGCAGATGGCGCAATTTCTTGGAAATGTTTTGAGCATGTATCAGTATCGATCAACCTTCGGATGAATGGCCTGCTGAAAACATGGGCTGCTTTGAACCTCGAGGATAAAGTGTTATAATAAGCTGATACTTTCATTCCTCAGATACTCTACGGGGAAACCAACGCCCTCGTCGATGACTGAAACGCTAGTCACTTCATTGTGCAATCATCCCACTCAAACGAAAATTCAAGATAGTCGACTTCTTTTTCTAGTTTCAACTTGGGTACGTCCCTGTAGTCTGAGCATGTATCTAATTGACTTTTTGTCTACTCAGCGTCAATCAATATAATATGCACGTTTCTAGAGTGGGGGCACCCCGTTAGATTCGGACCTACAAGACGTCATGGGGCGAAGCTGTTCCAGTCTTGTCAACTGGGAGAACAGTGGTCAGTCATTATTTTTTGGCTTAAGAAATATAACTTCGGTCACGTACTCGTATGCAGTATCAAACATCTCGCGATCATCGCCGTGCTGGAACTGGGCAGGACCTAAGCCACGTTGAGTCGGAAGAGCAGCAAGCAAAAGTAAAAAAAGCACCACTTCCTAGGCCCTATCCACCGAAAATCTTAAGGCTGAGGTGGAGAAGCCGGAGGAGGCAGAATTACTCGATGTGTGACGGATCCGGAGCCTGAAGCGCAGGAAATATTAATCGAACTGGAAGTTGAAGGATTCATAGACGGACATTGAACCAAGTTCTTGGGTGTACAGCGGCAGAGAGTGGGCTGCAAGCCCAAGCTGGTGGGAAGCGAATGGAACTGGAATCGGGGCGATGGGCGCATATCCAGCATCCTCAGCGTCCTCCAGACTTGACCGTTTTAGCGATGGGTTAGAGACCCAAAGGGTAATTCCATTGTGACAGTTGAGCATTTCTTCGATTACATCGCTACAGCAGCATTCAGTCGCCTTCAAAAATTCTAATCGGTCTGGCGACCAATTTTCCATCACCCTTGGAATAGCGGGGTTGTCCCAGCCCGAAAATCGGTCATTCCGAGCGCTTTATTTCGCCGGAAATGGGCTCAAATTGCCTAGGCTTTTGCCGCTCGGCATAGGCGGAATTTGGCTTGCCATCTGCAACCAGCAAAGGGATTTCTTTGAACATCTGTGGCTAATACTCATGGATCGCCTGGAAGCCTGTCAGTCATGTCAGCCTCAGACCAGGTGAAGACACGATAAGATGACGACCTTTAGGCAGGTGATATGATAGATGCGCTGTGGGTTGCTTGCGCTCGTCGAAGACACATCCGCTTATTGAACAAGTGATACGGAGAAAGTAGGCATTGGAGGTTTATACGTCCATCACTATAGTAATTTATTAGGTAGGGGCGAACTCTAGGGCAGGATACGTTCAAGTAATATTACGCTGTTTGATTGCTACAAGTAATCATTAGGCCAATTGAAAAATGAGAGAGAATTCATTTTCACTCACATCGGACTGAACACAAACGCAGGATTCGTTTGGTCAATGGAGTTCCATACCAGCTTCTCCTTCAAACTGCTGGCCTTCCACCCATTGATATACGCGAGAAAGTACGGGATTGAAGACCTCAGGCTGAGATCGTGGGCCGCGACGACAAGTCCAGGTCTGCATCAAACGAGGCGACCTTCTCCAGGGATACTTGGGACTTCACAGGGTCGGCGTAGAACGAACCCCGGACATCAGAGATGGCGAGGAGCTGCTGGGCACGGAAGAGGATGTCGAAGGCGCCGACGCGGATTCCGTGGTACCAGAAATAGTCGGTGGAGATGGCGGATTTGGACTCTTCCAGCAAATGCGCGGGACAAGGGAAGGTTTTTTGGAACTGGGGCCGCGGACGGGCCTGGCCGGCGTGGTGGAAGTTATCCCCTCTGAGGACGACGAAGGATGTGGGTGTAACGTGCGCGAGAGCAGTCATATGCCCCAGCAAGTGCTGTGTATTGGCTTTAGTACACAAGAAAATTCCCTGCTGAAAGAAACTCACACCAGGGATATCCAAGAGATTTGAAACTACCATCGCCGAAGTAGTCTATGGCTTTTAAACCGCTGAAGCTCAGTGTCGCTTTGGTGAAGTTCACTTTGGCGATTCTATGCCCCTGAGAATGGTTAGGCTCGTGACCAGCCTGCCTACGAGTGGCAAAAATTGTGGCGAGCACTTTGCCGTAGGGCCTACGGCAACGTGCTCGCCACATTTGTTGCTCATCGTAGGCGGACTGGTTACGAGTCTAGAGAATGGTGTCAGTATCGCAAGTTTCACAACGGCGAACATAAACTCACGCCAAGTCGCTTGCTTGCAACGTCGAATTAGGGTTTCCTGGAAAGTGGAGATGTCCGTTGCTCCCCCAATTGTGAACCCAGTTGTGTTGGAAAATTTGGACAGATCCCCCTAGAAAATCTTGATTCAATGAACATTAACAAACGAGGCAGAACATATAACATGGTCGAAGTGTGCATGGCTAGCAGAGGTCATCAGCATGGGACATACATAGATAACTGAGGCGCCTCACCTCCAAATGACTGCGTCTATGCTCGAAAGGGCAATCTCCCCGTCTTGGAGCAATGTTGTGATGTCCTTTTAAGGCTCGAGTTGGATGAAGCCGGCGTTGAGAGGGCCAGAAAGGCTGGGAACAGTGTTCTGAGGATTGATCCGGACCCCAAGGTCGAACTGAAGACGCTTGTTGAATTGTTTATGTTCCACCAGGAAAGAGTACATCGGGAACGTCGGGGATTCGTGCCCAGGAAGCACAGGCGCAACGAATGCTTGGGTCTGGCCTGGCAGGGTCATGTTTGCAACATTGAACACCCTAATGTCGACGGTCGTTCTGGAGGCAGGAATACCAAAGTCTTGGTATGAAGCGTACGTGCAGCTTTCCCAAGTCCCTTGACGTCGATTCACGTGTCCCCTTCCACAATTCAATCTACATTTCGTCTGAGTCGACATGTTTGTCGCTCCATATCCGCTGCATGATCCAACCGATCCAGCGGGATTCTCGTGAGTAACCTAACCCTAGTTAATCCATGTTCTACCATGGTTTGTTGAAAGATTGGGCGTTGAAAACAGCTGCGTCAGCGCCAAAAGGGTGATGGGGCGCCGCTGTACACTTCGCCGCGTTGCGCCGCGCGGCTCTCAAACTGGAAATATCGGTTACGAGAGCAATGGAAGTTTAGACATTGTTCAGGGAGGATAGGGTGATGTTTGACAAGCAATAGACCAACCTCATTGGCAGACTTTCACTGGCGCTGCGCACCGCCGCGTCAATTATGGTCGGCGCCGTGTCGAGCGTGGGAGCGCCGCATCGAGTATAGTAAGCGCCGCGTCATATTTTTGAGTCAAAATTTTGACACGCCGTCCTGTTGTTGTGACCGCCGCATACCGCCGCGTGACGCGGTCCGAAAGGTAGGACGCGGCAAATTTACCATCCACTTCGTCGCGTCCCGCCGCAGACCGCCGCGTCACTACCGCGTCACGCCGCGTTACCGTTGCGTCCCAGTTACTTTTCGGTACGCGCAGTGACTAAGGCCCATTCTTTCACCACCCCCAACTAATAATTGGTGAGTACATCCTCTGCTTATATGATGTAGCTACCGCGTCCAAAACGTGCGATCGGCGCGCATTGTTTTTGACTGCCGCGTCACCGCCGCTTACACCTGACGCGGCGAAATAGTTTGGCCCAGTACAATGGTTGCAAAACCCCCAACTGAGCTCTACTTCTGACATCAAAACAAAAAAGAATTACAAGAGGCTAACAGCAAGCTATTACACCCAAACCGTGTCTTTTTGTACTAGCACCATACGCCCAAACATCATTTCCTGCTCCCGCGGTACCAAATCCATCGCTGGGGATCGGAGCTTTTCTAGGAGCATGTCGATGTTGATGTCCGACACAACCATGTCTTCCTCATCGTCCTCTTCGTCGTCGGAGACTGGCTCTGCACCCCCGCACATCCAAACTATATCTCCCACAAACTTATGGAGAATAAAATACTTTGGATCAATGTCGGCGATCGTAGTGTCGAAGCGGGGCCGAACAGGAGTGTCAAGGAATTCTCCGGGTTGGGCACACATGCGGTAGCGGTCGTTGACGATCATCTCCAAAAAAAGTTCGGGGTCCCCTGCGCCGGTGCGGCCACGGATGATGATCTGGATCAAATATTCATTCACTGCGTCACTTGGAAAGAAAACACTGTACTTGACCATCGGCGTTCCACTCGAGATAAATCCGAAAGGACCCGAAGAGTCCATGCACGGGCGGCTGCGCCAAGAAGGCGTTCCCAATGCTGTCGGCCTCCCAACCCTCGCACTTGATACCCGTGAGCGCCTCAACAAGTGCAAATGACTGATCCGCAGAAAGTCAGAGCATTGAAAGGAGAGAAAAAAATGGATGACGAACCGTCTTGCCCATTTGGAATGGTAGTCCATGAACCACCTGGAGTTTCTCGACCGTGGCCTGCCTCGCTTGTCGGCGTTGCTTTAGTTCTTCAGCGGTAGTACAACTTTTCACACGCCCAACGCCGGTCAGGCGGCAATTTTCATCACGCAATCTGACCTAGAGACCCCAGAGTAAGCTTGACATCAAGGATTTGGAACTTGCAGATACCTGGTCCACAACGGTCGTGTTCTTTGGTAGCCCGGTGTCCATCGGGGTCAAGACAGCAGAGGCTGTTCGGGTCTCCGACCGAACTTCCACAATCTCAGACACTGATAAACTGATTGACGAAAGAATGCACCGAACTCCACGAGGGCGAGCATTTCGGACGCCAGCTCTTCTAACTTCCAACGACGCGGGAAGACGATTTTGCGAACGAATTCCTGCTGCTCATGGGCGGCGTCATACGAACCGGAGGTCCGGAGGGGTGCGATGGCGCTGCGATCGACCTTTATACAAGCTTGCAAATATGTTCTCGCCTTCTCCTTCCATTGGGAATCCGCCATACAAGGGTAAGGCTCCCTGGTCTTCGGCCTATATTTGTAGAATTCGCGGTCAAATGGATACTGCTCGACGTAGTGTAGCGCCGCGTCAAGATACACCGCAGCAGGAAGCCCATCGAGACTCAGAGGTATGGGGGGTGGCTCAGTGAGTCCTGGCTCCACGGGCAGCAGTAGGAAATTAGACAGAGCAGTGACGTTCTTCTCATGTTCTTGCGTAGACATAGTAGTAGGAGAAGTACAGTGGCGGACATGGCGATGTAGATGTTTGGTTCCACCCCCAGGTCCAAACACCCGGCCTGCTTCGAATCCCTGCGCCGATGATAGTCGAGGTAAAGAGCGCCGACCGTGAGCCAAAGCGCGTAGAAATTGTAGCGACGTAGAGTCGAAGAACAAGCAAAGGACGAAGTTGTCTTTGTTTATTGCCAAAGACAACGGCGTCCGCAGCGTGACGGTCCGCTTCCTTCTCTCCGACTACCGCGACGGCCTCAAGACGCGTCGCTCGACTCTCGTCGCGGTTACCCCAGCTCGATGGACTCGCGTCTTGATCATTCGCGGTTGACTTCTGGTCCAGGGCCTCTTTTCTTCCCCCAAATCCTTTTTGTCGTCCGCTCCCCCAGCCAGGAGAAGCAGAAATGAGAGAAGGCGGGTACTGCGCATCAGAGTGTTGGAATATGCCATAGAAAAGAATAGGGTTGTTCACATCTGCCCTTTTTGCGCCCTTTTTTGCGCCCTTTTTGCTCCCTTTTTGCTCCCTTTTTCTTGTTTGGTAAATAGTGAGCTATATATAAAATCCAGAAAGATTAACCCTAGTCCTTTTTACATATTTGAGATGGTATGTGACCTTTGAGGAACAATAGGTGCACCCAGACTGCATGAAATGAGGAAGAGGAGGCAAAAATGACATCAAAAAGAGCGGAAAAAAGGAGCCTCAGACTAGGGTGTTCACAATAGCCCTTTTTCGCGCCCTTTTTCACGCCCTTTTTTTTTCCATTTCTCCCAGAATTGCATGTGAGACCCCGTTTTTTGCGGTTTTCTACCCTTTTTGTACTTCTAATTGAAAAAGGGAAAAAAAAAAACCGGGTGAAAAACGAAGAGAACTATGATGTTCCCGACGTCACTTTAATCAAAAGCAGATTTTTTTTTAGCTTTCTATTTTTTTTTTTTTCTTAAGAGCTCAGAATACTCCTATATTATATCCCAGCATGCTATACAAGTATAGTTTCCCCAATGTCAAAGGATTTGGGCCAGATCTGACTCTAAACCGGCACAAACAACAACTGCAGGCTGATCCCATGCAGCCACCGTGTCAATGATTTGCTTTCCCTCATCTCCTTCCTCTCACATCTCTGGCCTTCCATGACCCTTTTCTCGGGGTCCCCTCTGGCAGTTTTCACTTTCTCATCATGTTACAAAAATTTTGCATTAAAAAAACTTTCCTGCTGAGCAAAAAACAACAGATTTTTTTTTTGGCAACTGCGCCCCAATCGGCAGCGTATTTGAGCGTGTGTCAATATGTGCCGATCAGGTGTGGATGTAGTGCCGACATGGTCTGCCATGCCTGCCGATATCGGCCAACACACATTGGCACAATGTGCAGCTGATCGGCATCACATCGTTGAAGGGAGAGCCGATGTCTCGACCACCCAGCCTTCAGATCTTTTATAAAGCCCGAGACTTGAGGAAACTTATAACATGGCAAGAAACTGAAAGCCGCCAGGGAGATGCTGAGAACAATGAGGTGGCGTAGGGCAGGGGCACAGATTGTAAGGTAGTGGCTGTGTATGACCGGCCCGCAGTTGCCTTCCACCGGTTCCGGTCAGATCTGGCTCAAATTCTTTGACATTGGGGAAACTATACTTGTATGGTATCCTAGGATATAATGTAGGGGTATTCTGAGCTCTTAAGAAAAAATATTTGAAAAGCTAAAAAAAAAATTCTGCTTTTAATTAAAGTGACATCGGGAACATCATAGAGAACGGCAAAAAGGGCGAAAAAAGGGCGGAAAAAGAGCGTGAAAAAGGGCTATTGTGAACAACCCTAATGATAAAACATGGTGAAGGACATCCGCCTTTTATATGCTCAGCGATAAAGAGGGATGACTTGACGTGTCCGCAGGCGCTGAAAGCAGTTGAAAGAGAAATTTGTGCGAGGTTAGCGATTACTTACTCGGCACGGCCCGTGCCGCTGTCAATGTAAGCGGCAGGTGTATGTGCCGGCAGGCGGATTCAGTTTGAGTTCAAGTTTTTGCAACTCAAGGCAATGCAGCGTGGTCATGGAGCTGTGTCAGTGAATTCTCAACGTTGGAAACGTCAATTCGGACATGAATATTGACGGATCGAACTAAGATCGAACCCGGTTCGGAAAAGGGCCTTCAGCGCATCAGTCACCAATCTGTAACATGAGTGACTCTGAGTTTGCTCTGAGTTTATTATTAGGGTGTTTCACGTAGCGTCTTTCAACGCACTTTACATGTCTTTTACGACGGATGATCAAAAAAAACGTTTGATAAAAAACATGTTTTTTGAAAGTGATGCAAAAACAGCCCCCACCCCTTTTATGCATCCGAGCCGCGTTTTTCACAAGTGTTTTATCGACGTTTTGATGTGACATAGATTGACCGTCAACGGGACGAGTGACTCGGAACTCTAAACTGTTCAATCCCAGGTCAACTAAAAATCAAGTCGACGCGGCGGCAGTTTGTTCTTTTCAAGTCAAAATCAAAATTCAGTTCAAGTTGGGCGGGCTCTTTAGTTGGACAAGAAAAAGCAACAGCGGTTCGTAGTCCCGGGAAGGAACAAACTAGCCAGTGCATGCAATTGGTAGCAAGTCGTGATCAAAATTCAAAAAGCTGGATCTGACCTCGGCTTGGAGATTTGGAGTTCAAAAAAAGACGAGGAAAATCTCCTCGAACAGGAATCAAGCTGCCTCTACACTACAAGGCGCAGATCTGGATTAACCTCAGCTGGCTCTAGGTATCGGTCCCGGTAGCAATTCAACGAAAACTGATACCACCCAGACTCGGTTTACCATCAGCAAATTTGAGTGACTGTCCGCCCTGGCTTCACAAGAGAATGAAAAGTCCGACGACGAGGGTCAAGTGGGCGGCTATGGGAACACAAGGGTTCACACACTCATCATTGCACTGACGCTGATCGATGCGACCCAGGGGGGAGGTATGGTGCACGAGCTGGACAGTCTTGCTCCTGTGCATCCTACTGTAACATCGGCACGTTTTTGAAGCCTGGTTTGTCTTGTGATAGACTAATGACGCCTTTTAAACCAACCCTATAACAGTGCCCCAAGTCTGACCCACGAAGTTCCAGCTTCACAGCACGGGAGCACAGCACAGCCTACTGACGTTTTGGTGCAACGAGCTCGCGACTCGAGCCGGAATACATTTGGAAGGGCATCGACAAAACAAATTGCAATTGACTAGATATTCTTCTTCAATTTTAAATACCAACAGTTTCACGGCGGGTCCAGAAAATCCCGGACCCGTACCCGCACCCGGGACACCGTACCCATAATACCGCGGTAGTTCGGGATACCGTGCCGAACACTACCAACAGCAATGTATCACACCAGTCTGACGGTACTCCACTTCCTTTCTATGTATATAGAAAAAAATGTTTATTCAATGGCGGCCCGGCACGGCAAAGAGCGGCACGGCGGATTCAGAAATCACTTGGCGGGACGATCAATTGTGCCGACTTCGCGCATCAAGAAGCTGGGCGGACATTGAAATGGCCTCACCGAGACGAACGACGGAATTTCATAGAGGGGGTATCCTTGAAATCACTGGCTGCTATCTACTGAGAAATGCCTCCCAGTCATTCTACATTAATTTTGAAACAAATACACATAGCAAAGCTTTTAACAAAGTACAATTTCTATACACATCAGCCTCAACCTGACCAGCAACAATAGCAGCACGTACAATTTACAATTAATTTTCGTCTTCTTCTTCCAAGTTTTCGTTTTTTCTTCTCTTCATACATCTTCGAACAATGAGCCCAGATCGTCCACCGTACGCACCGGCTGCGGATTCGGATTTTGGTCACGAAAGTGGATAGTCTCTAGTTCCGTTGTATAATGGGACACGGCTCCGGAGTTCCCGGCGCCCGCACGTTGGAGGTTGAGCATGAGCCGCGAGATGAGGGTCACGGAGAGGCTACGAAGCAGGGGATATGCTTGAGTTGAAGGAATTTAACGAGAAGAAGTACGCACGAAGTCGTCCACCAGGATAGGATCCCCGCAATCATTATCTTGAAGGGATGATTTTTAATACGATATTCATGTGGAAGAAGAAGACAGGGGCGCACGTCTCCGAGCTGATTCAAATCCTGGTGAGTCTGGGTTTCAACAGCATTCGGAAGTTGAACAAACTTACATAGATTGTCACCAGATCCGCCAAATTTGCGAGGACGATTATCCTGCATGTATATCCTGTGTCAATGATTTATGGATTTAACTTGAGGTCGTCACAACGAACCCAAAGTACATCGCGCCTAAGTGGAAGAAAGAGCAAATTTAACATCAACAATGCGGCCTTCAATCATTGCTGAATAGAAAGATAGACGCTTACCATCGCGCATCATCCTCTCAACGAGCGAGCCCGGAACCATGGAAATCACCGCCCTGTCGGTGTATGCCTTGTACAAGGTCAGTCCGAATATCATGAGGTCCAGGACGAGTCTATCAGATGTAAAGATTCTCAATGTGGAAGGGGAAAGAAAGAGAGCGTTCATACTGAGCCTCCCAGACACCGGCGAGCCCTGAAATGTACGATTTTTAGCGCCGAATTATGATTTTTTCTTGGGGAGAGAACGTACGGAGTGCTCTACAAAACAGCTAAGATGTAGGTTAGAAGGGGAGATGGACATGCGTACGTGGATCTCGGAATCGCAGTGTGGCATCCAGGCATTCCTGGCGCCGTCAGCATCTGCGGTTCGCCGTATTTGATGATCGTCCACTATGTGCAATTAGATTATTCCAAGGAAGAGTAGAGGGAGCTAGGGCAACGCACCACCCCGAGGCCACCGGTGACACCGCCGCCGATTGCAAGAGGTACTTGGACCCACATGCTAGAGTTATACATTGCCAGTACGCGAACACAGAGTGTCGCTGGAAGGAAAAAGATTAGATAAAATAAAGGAAACGGCAGAGGTGCATCTACGCACTCTCGACGAGGGACGATTGCACCATTAGCAATATCTCCATCCCTCTCTCCATCCTCGAACAGCTGCAACTTTCATAAATTGCACTGGTCGCGACACAGAAGATAGATAAATGCGTACCTCTTTGGTGGTAATTAGTTCTCAGGTCGATTCCAGGGGTAAAGCAAGTAAAAGAAGAATTAAAAACTGGAAGACATACCTCGGGACTCAAATTCCCGAAATAGAAAACGGTCATCGCGGCGCTGCACGCCAGGGAGAGGTACCGCACCGCGAAGAACCAGCAGGTGGTCGAGCGGAGTCCTTTCCGCCACATGAGTTTGACCTCGGACCCGAAGCTGAGGATGTGGTCGTACAACAGGATAACTATTTTTTTTTACCGGGGTTAATGCCTTGCATGTGCCGCAGAGAGATAACGTACCGAGGCCAGAAAGGAACATGTAGCGGTACACCCGGCTGCGCGGCACATTAAATATAAATGTCCATTTGAGATAACAATTGAGGGAGAAAACTCACTGGTCCCATGCAAACGTGGCGTAGTCGAGGCCGCCCATGGACGAGGGGAACGGCTCGGGGGAAGACATGGCGCAAAAAAATTGAGGAAGAGCGAACCTCGGCTTCAGGGCACTTAGGCGTTATAACTATCGCGGAATCAATCTTCACACACACCCCGGAAGGGTCATCACTCCGAATGATAGGTACGAGCGACCTCCGAGGAAACAGATTTGAGAGTACTAGGGAACGCTATTCCGCATAGGTTAAAATTGCAGCTGTCAGAAGAAATACGCGTCGCCCGTTAGGTATGATTCACCACCACAAGGTGTGATGGATTCAGTCAAATGGAAGTAAGTTGGGAGAAGGCTGGAGTCTGGAGATCTTCCGGCATGTTTTAATCGATATGTTTGGGGTTCCAAGCGTGGCAGTTGTCAAATTGTCGATTAGGCGCTTGACCGACGGTGGCGACTGCCAGCAAGCCGTCTATGAGCAATACCAAGAACCCGAATGGAGAGAATAGCGAAATCGACTGAACAGAATCCTGTACTTGGTAGAACTTGACTCAAACTTGACTGGAGCAAAGTTGAGAGAAAACAGAGAAAGGCGCAGTGATGTACGTAAACACAGAAGCCGCTTTCGGCATCTTGGCGCTCTCTTCTTGTACCCACGATGGCAGTCAGATCCTCTCAACTACACGAGGCCGACTCCAACACTAGTCTTTAATTCGACAGAGTTTTGATTTCTACTGCCTCGGCTATGTTGTTCTTTGGTCTGCCTCTGTCACTGCCAAGTCGCCGTCCCCGACACTGGCGTGCCGTACGTGCCGCGTCGGTATCGAGCGGCCAGCAAGGTCCATCTCTATCGATACGCGGCCGAAATCCGAATACACCGGTCCCCATTGCTGCCCGAGGGTTAACCAAGTCCCCTAAATTCTTGATGATCACTGGTGCATTGGTCTGACGGAAACTGAATCATCTGGACATGGTGCATTTTGTTCCAGCTTTTTCAAGATATCAAGCTTCTGGCGCTCGAGGACCTGGGACTTTGTGGGCTGCCGCCCGGCTGTGGGTCTCGTTTACCATGGAGCAAATTTCTCTGGCAGATATTTTTTGCCCCCGACGTTTCGACGATAACGCATGCCGCAGCCTTGAATAACAATCAAATATAGCTCTCATTCTTCCTGTCTGATAAGCACCCACTTACTGCCAGCGCTTTGGACAGCACTTCTCCCGCGGATCTTTACGACGTTATGCACGATGATCCTGATCCTGAGATGTCGCCACCTTCGTCAGTGGATCCCCCAGAAAGGCCAGTGGAAGACGGCCAGCAAAGGGCCCCAGTGGGGAATGCGCGGTTATTCCACCCTTGGCGCTGCCGAACCCACTACTTATGCCATTCGCTAATCTTGACTCGGATCTTCCTTCGGCATTACCGTAAAGCCCATCGGGCCACAGCCGCCTTTGCCTCCAGAAAATTCCAAGTACGGGAGATCTGTGTGGTGCTTCGGGTTGCTCGGCGGCGCGCAGTCAGCAGGACCCGATATTTCCGGAAAACGTGTTTGTTTTGTCCGTCATCATTCCGAAATTGCAGTGACTGACTGAATACATAGGACGTTTGAGTGATTGTGTAAAGCAATGTTACATTCATGGAAAGCTTGTTGTGAAGATCCTCGCATAGGAACGGCCACCTTACTTTTAAGAGTTTCCTTACGACTGACAAGTCGTGCGACTGGCATCAAGACTGCCGGGCCGTTGACTCAGACGTTATTGCGGCGACGTATTATGCATCGTACCGCAAATTCACAGCCTCAGGTGCGGGCCGTGAACTGAACACCGAGGGTGACGGCCCGGGAAATGAACAACTAAACAGTTGAAGTGCCCGGTGAGTGAACATTGGGTCGGAATGTTGCAGTATAAGTACACCTCAACCTCTGGGTGGCTACATACAACAACTCCGGATTCTTATATACTCGAGAACACCGACCGACCAAAATGTCATCCTACGTCGTCACTGGCGCCGCCAAAGGAATCGGAGTCAGAGCTGGTTCAATTCACATGTATTCTAATCTGACTGTGGCCCGTTAGCTCGAATTTGTTACCCAGCTCAGTGCCAACAGCGCGAATACCGTGTTTGCCATCGTTCGCAACAAGAGTACGGCGACCCAGCTCAGTGCTTTGTCGAGGACAAACATCATAGTCCTCGAGGCAGATGTTACCGACGCGAAGACCCTGAAGGTCAGGGGATTTCTGGCCCTTCCAGTTGTTTGGTCTGAAGTTAATTTGTTCAATTCAGCGTGCGGCGACGGAAGTTTCAAAGACCACTGGTGGTAAACTCGATTATCTCATCAACAACGCTGGTAAGACCAACCATCCCGGGTTCACGATTGACGGATTGTAGGTCTCCCTGCAATAAATAAAATAAAATTCTAATCACCCCTATTCCAGCCCAACCACCGAGGCACTTGAACATGATTTGCTCGACAATGTGGGTAGAGTCCAATCAAACATGTTTTCGTTTCTCATTCTACATATCATGTTTCAGTTCAAAACGAACACCATCGGCGTAATCCACAGCACCAACGCGTTCCTCCCACTCCTCAAGAATGGTGTTGCGAAAAAGGTGGTTAGTCTAAGCAGCGCCCTCGCGGATACCGATATCACGGTTGCATCGCAAGTCGTCGGCGAACCATCCTACGCTATTTCCAAGGCTGCAATCAACATGGTCGTTGCCAAATACGCGGCTCAGTACATGGCCGAGGGCTTCACATTTCTGGCTATTTGCCCGGGAATGGTGAAAACCTCGATGCTTCCTAGTCAGTTGTTTCTCTATTCCACAGTGTCGTATAGCTAATTGCGAAATGCTGCAGCCGGCCCCGATGCGGTTGAAGAATTGAAGATGCTGACGGAGGCCGCCGCCAGGGTCGCTCCCGACTTCAAGGGGCCCCATCTCGCCTGAAGAATCGGTGAAGATGGTATTGGAGGTGGTTGACAGGTGGACTGTTAAAGAGACGGGTGCATTCGTATCGCATTTCGGGAATAAGCAATGGTTGTGATATTTCAATTTTGATCCAACTTGCCTGTTGGGCTCTCTCGATGTACACCCAAGACATGGTCAACCCAGAAGGTTTAGATCTCTTGGCCTTCTTTAAATCCACTCTACACCCGAACAAGCCCGAGGTCCCAGAATGTATGAGTTCTGGCCAATGGTGATATGCTATCCCGGAATTCATTTTTCTTTCAAAATTTTAGATAGAACTACTTATAATGATAGAGTTATGATGAATTCCATAAGGGCAGGCTGTTACATCGGCCACAAGGCTCGGGACGTTGCGGCACCTCGAGTTCAACCGAATAACTCCGAACAGCGGGGGGAAGCGGACCGAGCTTATGCGAGCCTCCCACAGCCACATATATAGCTCTTGCTCTGCTCCTTCATCTCGTCAATGCCGCCTGTACTCGAGCCCAGTGATCGTGCCATGTCTGTCTCTGCTGGTGAAAGCTCCCGTCTTCGTCGCCGCCCAGCTGTCGTCCTCCGTGCTCCCACCAATGGCCCAGTCGTAATTTACTGCGGCGCAGAAGATCCTATAACCTCGGAAAACATTTCAGAGTACGACTACGATGAACACAGGCCCTGGACGGTACAGATACTCCCCGAGGCCCATCTCCCGCCGCCTCCGCGCAAAAAGGCTCGTTCATCGCGTTCCAATGGCTGTGGCACGCAGGTACACAGCTCCGTGTGTATGATGCGGCGAAACCAATGTTGGTACGGATCCAAGGAGGAGCTCGCGCCGTCTGTGGTGCCGCTGGAGAAAAGCTACTTCCCACCCGAGCTGGCACAAGTACTAGATCTGAAAGATGACGAACCAGCTACTTGTGGGTGTGTCCTAAGCGGTATCGGGTGTGCTGTATGGTAAGCTGTGCTTCGTTTTTTGTGTCTCCATTACATTGTATCTCAAGTCTTCTGCGTCTTGGCCGTATGAGCACTCTCTTAAATGTTCTTTCTGACTTTTTACCGCTTTCGTCTGGGACCTTTTCTTTCTGGTTTACGGCAATGGGCGATCATCTTCCCAATCGATATCTCTTCTTTTCAAAATTTTTTTCTCCTTTCTACGCTTCATATCTGACTCTTCTTCTACTCTTTGTTTCAGCGGCAATCCTCTCGGCGCAGTTCAGACATATTGTGCTACTCATTCACCTCGCGGTGGATCCACGGCCGGGCCCAGTGGCTACGTTTTTGCAACATCTGCAGTCTCCCCAGGGCAAGCCTCGACCTCTCAGAACTCCTCCCTAACCGAGACGCCAATAATCGCTTCGCCACCGACGTGGAATACCCAGATCCCCCGCAATGGGTAAGCCATTCCGTCTTGAATACACACGCCTGCTTCTCCTGTCGCCCTTTGATGATGGCAGCGCCGTTCCCCTCAATCCCGTCCTATATGCATGTCCATGATGCTAACGCCCTTCTCACAATTTTGCAGAGAAATCCCTCCCAGCGCGCGCGCCATGCCCTCCCCACCCACACCCACGACACCCGGCATCCGCTTCCCTTCCTCCCCCCGGGCTACATCTCCTTCATCCCACCTACAGCAGCGAGCACGAGAACAACAACGTCCTTCGTCCCGCCCACCACCACCTCGTTCGTCCCTCCCACGACCACACCAGCGTTCCCCCACCCCCAGCCCCAACCCCAACCTTCTTCTCCCCATCTTGAGGCGCATGCACATGCGCACGGCCCTCTGCTCCGCAACACCATCACCTTCGACCAGCTTATGGCCGGCGCAGCCGAGGCCGCCGGCGCGACCCCTCCTCGTCCCCCGTCTGAGCTCCCCCCGCGCCCGCGCCGTCGCCGTACGCTGCGCACGCCCGAAAGCGTCGAACGATATTTCGGTGGGGATCCGACGGTGATTATCGGCGCCGCTCCTGGTGCGGGTGCGAATGACACGCCATCCGTCGCCGTGGGTGGGACGTCTATGTTCACCTCCGCATCCCCCGGCACGTCCCCCACGAGTGCCGAGTTCGATGGTGCTGGTGCTGGCGCGTACGATGGCGCTGGCCCCGGCCCTGCGGCGCGCCCATCTAGCTTCCAGGCAGACCTCCAGCGGAACGTGATGCAGATCTTCGGAAGCGGCGCTGGCTCTACAGAGGCGCTGCCGGTGTGGGGGTATGGTAGCAGTAGCAGCGGCGGTGGGAGTGGGGAAGGCGCGGGAATAGCGGTGGGGGTGGGCGCGGGAGCAGGAGGGGGGATGGGAAGACGGAGCCTACCTGCATCGCCGACAGCTGCTTCCCGCCCGACGCGCGACGGTCAATGGTACCCATGGGACGACGCGGTGCGCTGGGTGGCAGCGCAAGGGCAGGGGCGGAATGACAATGATAACGCGCGTGGTGGTCGTAGTGGTGCAGGAGGAGGGGCGGGAACGACCACGGCGACGCAGAACGAAAACGGAAATGGCGGGGTGGGGGTAGGGATGGGGCTACGCACAGTGTCTGCCGATGAGATGCCCGCCTCTCCTTCGGCCCCCGCTCATGCCGCCACCGACGAAGCCGTGACGCCTGAAATTCTGCGCCAAGCGCAGCAGGCAGAAGCCCTTCTTCGCGCGCGCGGTTTGTTCCCCAACGGAATCAGTCTACAGGCGTTGGCGGACATACTGCCGGACTTCAATAGGATCGATTCGTCCGCCTCTACAAGTTCTGCCCCCGGCGCAATCGACACTACAACGCGTGTGCGCGAGATCGAGCGCCACCTCGGCGTGCTGGGTGTGCGCGCCGCGGCGCTCGACGCGGCGGCCGCGAACGTGCGGCAGCACATCGAGGCGCTGCGCACCAATGCTGCTGTGGGTGCGGGTGCGGCAGCGCAGGACACGCGGGCGGCTCCCGCTCCGAGTACGGACGTGCAGGAGGCGGCGGTTGCGGCGGCGACGCGTGCCGGGTTGCTGCGCGAGGCGCGCGCGAATCTGCGTGCGGAGTTTGTCAGGAGGGCCGCGGTCGAGACGAACAACACCACGGGGACTTCGATGGCGGTTTCGAGTCCGAGTATCCTGCCGCTGCCGAGCTTGGTGCCGAGCGCGTCGCCTCTGCCCCCTGCCTCCTAGCAGTGTCGTCACTCAGGCTCGCGAGGCCCAGGCGCGCGACGCCCGCACGGAAATCCTCGTCAATGCGCGTGCTGCGATTGCAGAGGAGCGCGCGCGTCTGAGCGAGATGCAGGAGCGCCTCGCCGCCCTTGGAGAGCGCACCTTGCCCACGCCCAGCGTCCCCACCTCTGTCCCCGCAGCATCTTCATCTTCATCCTCTCCTGCGGCGGCTTCTTCCCCCGCGCTCGTAGCAGACATCCGCTCGATCGTGCGCGACCAGACGGCCCTCCTCTCCCGCGTGAGTGGGCTGATTGCGGATATGGGCGCGCGCGTTGGCGCCCTCGAGGGTGTCGCGCGGGCGGGTGGCAGCGCGGCGACTACGCTGGCACGGGCACGGGAGACGCTGGAGCGCGCGGATCGCACGCTGCGGCGCGCCAGCTCCGTCACCGACGAGATGTCGTCAGCGTCACCGTGGCGCGCGAGCCCCGAGAGGGTAGTGGACATGGACACGTTGCGCGCGATGGAGGCGGAGACGCAGCGGCTGGTGGCGGACGCGCAGCGAGCGGCGGCGGCGCTAGCACCTTCGCCGTCGGGCGACGTCCCCCAAAGCGGTGCTGCGGCGCCGCCGGCGGATGAGGAGGACAAGCGACCCCGGAGACGGACGTTCTTTGAGCGGTGATGAAAGTTTGGCTCCTGCTGTTAGACGTTGCTTTCTTGCTAGATTTTTCTTGTTACATCAACTCTTAAGCCGTACGTCGTCGTGTACAGTTAAAAATTATTCTGAATGAAATCAATCGCTTTTAGTGCCTGCAGACAGTCTGACGAGGAGCGAGTTGGCGGGAAAGATGACTTTTGGGGCCAATTGCATCAATTGTCGAACTTGCAACAACACTAGAGGTACGAGGTTGACCTTGTTGAAGCGTCTAGCTCTGAGACTACAACAACTTCTCCCCATCTTCCTCTTCCATACCGCGATGACAGCCAATCGCCTAGGAGCGCTGCATTGTTGTGGCGTGGAAGTAGTCCGGCTTTAATATGAACCTACGCTCATCCTAGGTGCTTCTGGCCGAAATACAATGACTCGGCCACCCTGCAGCGCTGAGCATCCGACATTGGACACTAGATGCGTATATTCAATCTGCAGAAATTATCAACGTATCCGCCGAGGGAGCGCATTGACGGCACAGAGTCTGATTGTTTTTACGCAATTTAACCGTTTATCCAGACGCCGACGGAATTGGTCTCGGCACTGAGTCAGACATGGCTGCAGTCAAGCTTGCAAGGGAGTCTGGTGCGGAACTCATATAGCCTGGTATAAGCTCAATGTCATGACGGAAATTGAAACGTTGGACATGGATCAAATCCATTTTTTCTTTTTTCTTGCTGCATCGGCAGTGGTTATCGATTTGCGGGTTCAACAGAACTCAGTGTGACCCCAAACCGACCCGAGGTATATGGCTCTGAGTGCTGGCGAGACTCAGACTTGATATTGTTCAGCTCGGTATGACCAACAACTTTCAATTTATAGGTGGTGGTAGATGCCTTGGGTTACTGTGAAATCCGTAGGGCTGGTTCAATCTCAAAGAGTCTGAAAAAAATTGCAAAGTTTGCATAACCGAAGGGTTGATCAGATTCTCCGACGGGCCGGCTCAAAGCGTGTGACGGCTCTCATAATTCTGATCCACTTTGGGTGGGTCCAAGTGGGTCAGAGTCCCACGAGGCCGCTTATTTTGTCTGCCGTCCACGACTCGAAGAGCGGGTAAACGGGTGCGCACTACATTTCGGTACGTTCTTAAAGGACACGATCGACTCGGAGCCAATGTCCCAAATCTGCCCTTTGGTAGCTTTGTCCATCAATGGCCGGTACAGAACCTTCAAGTTCTCTGACCGAAACCGCTGGGGAAGAAACGATGCAGGAGCCAGTCCCGACGAGACCTGCCTGGAGATCCGTGGTTTTGGTCTCAAGCTGCACACTGGCAATGATGACCAACGTAAGTACATTGCTTTCCGGTTCGAAGTTATATTTGAATCAGGACTGGCATTTCATGACAGATCGCGTCGTCAGCATCAGTGTCAATATTTCTTCCTCTAATTGGAGCGGACCTAGGAATTGCGGAGGACCAGCTGCAATGGCTAGTGTCGGCGTACTCCTTATCTTCGGTATGCCTACGCGAGTAAAACCAATTTACTCTAAAATTAAAGCTCAATAAATAGGGATGTCTTCTCCTTCTGCTCGGTCGACTAGCGGATCTATTTGGGCGAAAGAAATTCTTCTTAATCGGAACTGCGTGGCTTGGCGTATTTTCCCTCGGTTGTGGTTTTGCCCAGAACTCCACCACGCTCTACATTCTCCGAGGACTGCAGGGCGTAGGTCCTGCCGCCTTCATCCCAGCTTGTGTGCGTCGTCCATATATTGCTTAAACTACAGATTTAAACCCACGGGATAGTTGGGAATTCTTGCTCATGCATTCCCGCCATCTCGAGCTCGATCTATTGCTTTCGCGACGTTTTCGGCTGGCGCACCAGTGGGCGGTGCACTCGGGACACAATTTGGAGCGCTACTGGTTCAGAACACCCAGTAGGGCTCTGTCATCTTTTCTCATGCAACGTCTGACAGGTTGGGAATGCAGCATAACATGGCGCTCTCCTTTCTTCCTCTTTGCCGGAATGTCCGCTCTTTGCATCTTGGGCGGCATCTTTGCCATTGGCCCCGACATTCCAAGCACAGAATCAGACAGACGAGTCGACTGGATCGGCGCCTTCCTCGTTACCGCCGGCCTCGTGCTCCTACTATTTGTGCTGGGTCAGGGTCAACTAGCTCCCCAGGGGTGGAAAACACCTTGTGAGTGTTGCCTTGAATTCATAGTGCACATCTTATTGTTTCAAAGATATCATCGCGCTCCTAATCCTCAGCGTTGTGCTGATCGTGTTGTTCATTTTATGGGAGTATCGCCTCGAAAAAAGCGAAGGTACACTGCGGCCGCCCCTCATGAAATTGACGCTATGGACTCGCGCGAAAGGCCGGTTTGCTGTGATACAAGTCATCGCGTTCCTGGAATGGTCTGCCTTTCTTTCATGGTATTTTTGGGCGCAGGCACGTAACTTCAAATGTAATTGCTTTATTGCTGATTGCTGGCATGATAGGTATACTACGAGGACTTCGTTAAACTCACCCCGGTTCACACAGCGGTACGGTTACTACCTACGACGGTGGCAGGAGTCCTCTGCAATGTTTTTGTGATGCTTGCAGTCAGCCGAATCGATGTTGCAGTGCTTATCAGTATGCCGAAATTCCGAGTTTTCCTGGGCCTCGCTGAAGGCGTATAGCATTCGGAACTTGCTTCACAGGCATCGGCGCACTATTGTTCGCGATCATCCACCCATCTGCGCCATATTGGGCGTACGGATTCCCCCTCCCCGATTGTCTCTGTCTTTGGGGCGGATTTTGTCTTTGCGGCAGGAACCTTATTCGTCGCGAAAGTGTCCCTGCCGCACGAGCAGAGTCTCGCGGGTGGCCTTTTCCAAACATTAACGCAGGTACAAATATGACTCTCGTCAGCCATTGCTGTTTCTCATGTGTTGACATTAAAAGCTGGGCACGGCCTTTGGCCTTGCGATCACGACAATCGTGCATAACGCGGTTGGGGGCGAGAGTACCGGAGATGACGCCCCACTGAAAGCGTACCAGGCAGCACAGTGGACTGCGTTCGGCATGGCCATGCTATGTGCGTAGCAACATTAGCCGTGATATGGGTCTAACTTTCGCTTCTCATGCAGGCATGATGCTCGCCGCCGGCTTCCTGCGCGGCGTGGGACCTGTTGGAGTGGATGAGCGCGACAAGCCTGATCAGCAGGCGCCGCAGGAAGAGAAGAGTATTCCAGTGGCATCACCCAAATTAGACCTTGACCTTGCTCGGCAACGGTAGTCGGAGTCCCACGATGCCGCTTATTGTCTGCTGTCCACGACTCGAAGTATAACTCGTGAGGAACGAGCGTTCAGTTATAGCGTCTGTCTGAGATAGACTAGACTCAAAGAGCAGGTAAACGGGTGCGCACTGCATTTCGGTACGTTCTTAAAGGACACGATAGACTCGGAGCTAGTGTCCCAAATAGTAGCTTTGCCTACCAATGACCGGTACAGAACCTTCATATCCTCTGACCGAAACCGCTGGGGAAGAAGCAATGCAGGAACCAGGCCCGACGAGACCTGCCTGGAGATCCATGGTTTTGGTCTCAACATGCACACTGGCGATGATGACCAATGTGAGTACATTACTTTCCAGTTTGAAGTTATACTTGAATCAGGATCGGTGGCGCTGCATGACAGATCGCGTCGTCAGCATCAGTGCCAATATTTCTTCCTGTAATTGGAGTGGACCTAGGAATTGCGGAGGACCAGCTGCAATGGCTGGCGTCGGCGTACTCCTTATCTTCGGTATGCCTACGCGAGTGAAACCAATTTACTCTAAAATTGAAGCTCAATAAATAGGGATGTCTTCTCCTTCTGCTCGGTCGACTAGCGGATCTATTTGGGCGAAAGAAATTCTTTTTAATCGGAACTGCGTGGCTTGGCGTATTTTCCCTCGGCTGTGGTTTTGCCCAGAACTCCACCACGCTCTACATTCTCCGAGGACTGCAGGGCGTAGGTCCTGCCGCCTTCATCCCAGCTTGTGTGCGTCCATATATTGTTTGAACTACAAATTCTAACCCATGGGATAGTTGGGAATCCTTGCTCATGCATTCCCACCATCTCGAGCTCGATCTATTGCTTTCGCGACCTTTTCGGCTGGCGCACCAGTGGGCGCTGCACTCGGGACGCAATTTGGAGCGCTACTGGTTCAGAACACCCAGTAGGGCTCTGTCATCTTTTCTCATGCAGCGTCTGACGTGTTGAGAATGCAGCATAACATGGCGCTCTCCTTTCTTCCTCTTTGCCGGAATGTCCGCTCTTTGCATCTTGGGCGGCATCTTTGCCATTGGCCCCGACATTCCAAGCACAGAATCAGACAGACGAGTCGACTGGATCGGCGCCTTCCTCGTTACCGCCGGCCTCGTACTCCTACTTTTTGTGCTGGGTCAGGGCCAACTAGCTCCCCAGGGGTGGAAAACACCTTGTGAGTATTGCCTTGAATTCATGGTGCACATCTTATTGTTTTAAAGACATCATCGCACTCCTAATCCTCAGCGTTGTGCTGATCGCGTTGTTCATTTTATGGGAGTACCACCTCGAAAAAAGCGAAGGTACACTGCGGCCGCCCCTCATGAAATTGACGCTATGGACTCGCGCGAAAGGCCGGTTTGCTGTGATACAAGTCATCGCGTTCCTGGAATGGTCTGCCTTTCTTTCATGGTCTTTTTGGGCGCAGGCACATAGCTTCAAATATAATCGCTTTATTGCTGATTGCTGGCATGATAGGTATACTACGAGGACTTCGTTAAACTCACCCCGGTTCACACAGCGGTACGGTTACTACCTACGACGGTGGCAGGAGTCCTCTGCAATGTTTTTGTGATGCTTGCGGTCAGCCGAATCGATGTTGCAGTGCTTATCAGTATGCCGAAATTCCGAGTTTTCCTGGGCATCGCTGAAGGCGTATAGCATTCGGAACTTGCTTCACAGGCATCGGCGCACTATTGTTCGCGATCATCCACCCATCTGCGCCATATTGGGCGTACGGATTCCCCTCCCCGATTGTCTCTGTCTTTGGGGTGGATTTTGTCTTCGCAGCAGGAACCTTATTCGTCGCAAAAGTGTCACTGCCGCACGAGCAGAGTCTCGCAGGTGGCCTTTTCCAAACATTAACGCAGGTAAAAATATGACTCGTCAGCCATTGCTGTTTCTCATGTGTTGACATAAAAAGCTGGGCACGGCCTTTGGTCTTGCGATCACGACAATCGTGCATAACGCGGTTGGGGGCGAGAGTACCGGAGATGACGCCCCACTGAAAGCGTACCAGGCAGCACAGTGGACTGCGTTCGGCATGGCCATGCTATGTGCGTAGCAACATTAGCCGTGATATGGGTCTAACTTTCGCTTCTCATGCAGGCATGATGCTTGCCGCCGGCTTCCTGCGCGGCGTGGGACCTGTTGGAGTGGATGAGCGCGACAAGCCTGATCAGCAGGCGCCGCAGGAAGAGAAGAGTATTCCAGTGATAAAAAAATAACGCAGAACTCGCAATTAATGTGAAAACTTAGACGACTACATGTGACGAGAATTTTTCATTACCTACAAGGTGTACGACACTTCAATTTCAGTAATTGTCCTCATCCACAAAAGGAGGCATCCAAATATACGGAGAGTATAATTGTATCGTGGTTTTTGCAACAAGTTCGCACTACTAGCTTCTCAAATATAACTACGATTGCGTCCACTGTTGTGATTTGGGGTGATGAGATTCTAGCAAAGTGCTCTAATGCAGATCAAGACAAAGTATCGCAGCATCGGCCAGAACGGGATCCGGCCGCTTTCGTCTCAGTAGGGTTGAACTTAACCAACCATTGAACCAGAACTGGAAGACTTTGACGTAGAACCGAGCCGCACTTCAGGCGGGATCAAAAGTAACTAAGTTGAACTTGATAAGGGTTCTTCGGGAAGAAGCTCCCGAATAATGAATACAAAAAGAAAGCCATGTACTCCTGCCGTTTATTAGACTATCATCCACTAAAGAACGCTAGGTACTGGTCCCAAGTTCTGCTAATGCAACATGGTTGGTATCCTCCCTGGCCTAAGAATTCTGACAGGAGCCGAACTACTTCAATGTGCTGGTTGCTCACGGCCTGGTGAAGGGCAGGGAAATGGCCATCGATTTTTAGTGCTTCGGGAGAACCTTCCCTGAAACAATTGAGTAGTAAACGAACAACTTCCAGCTGCCCGTTTCTGGCCGCAGTATAAAGCGCAGCTTCGAGTGCCACAACACTGTAAGGCGCTTCGGCATTGATGTCTGTTCCATACTCGAGGAGCAAACGAACAATTTCGACGAACCCCTTTGTTGCAGCAAGATGCAAGGCTGGGCCGTTGTCCTCCACGTATTCAAGGAGCACATGAACAAGTCCAAAATGCCCATTTCTTGCTGCGTTGTGCAGCAGATGATTATTGTCGTCGGCATATAAGTTGACATCCGCACCATATTCGAGCAAAAGGCGGACAGTTTCATGATCGCCATTCCTTGCAGTTGCGTTGAAATTGTGGTCGTCGGCATCTAAAGTGATATCTACCCCATTCTCGATGAAGTGGCGAACTATTTCAAGGTGGCCATTATCGGCAGCCAGATGCAACGCGATGATGTTTGATTGTGTCTCCGCTGAGTTGAAGAGGAGACAAATAACTTCAATGTCCCCGATCGACGCAGCACTGTACAAGGCGGGGCTATTCGCCGCACCGTATTTGAGGAGCCGGTCAACGACGTCAAGACCATTGAACAGCGGACTATGGGAGAAAGCCGTGGCCCCTTTTTCAAGGAGAAGGGAGATGATATCTCTGTGTCCACCAGACATCGCCGATTTGAACACATTCCCATCAGGGCAGGCACCATTGTCGACCAGAAGACGAGCAACTTGATAGTTGCCCTGATACGAGACTACCTGCAAGGGAGTTCCTCGCCATGATTTAAGATTGACATCCGCGCCGTGTTGGATCAGGAGACCAACGATTACTTGATAGCCACGCCGCGACGCTTCGTATAACGCGCTGTTGCTCCGGGTTTGCTGAGCGTTGACATTGGCGCCATTTTTTATAAGCAAGCGAACCATTTCTTCGTCCCCGTTCAACGTCGCACCCTGAAGGGCCGTGCCATGATATCCGCCGAGAGCATTGACCTTTGCACCGTTTTCAACGAGAAAGGAAACCATCGTTGTGTGTCCGTTGACAGATGCCGCATAAAGTGCAGCGCTGTCGACGCCTCCATTTGCCATTAGATACCTGGCAATTCCTCTGAGATCGAAGAATGCGGCGATATACAATCTTCCTGCAGAGGCAGGTATTTGTCGGGAAATGGGATGAATGTCATTCCAGAAAGGCAACCATCCTGGGGATTTGGCAAGGAATGCCAAAATGAGGTCTGTGGCGCTGTCCTCGGGCTGCCCACGAGCATGAATCAAGGAATATGTGACCGCGTATCGCAGCAGCACAGGTGTTTCAGGGAGCGCAAGACTCAGGACATAAGGTGAGAGTTGTTTATGTCTGTCGAACAGTATATACGTGATGCACGCCTGAGTGATCTCTGTCGCGGCATCGGGAAATTCTTTGGCTTGTATCGAGTCCAGGTAATTCTGTGTCGTGAAATGGATGAGGCGGACCAGCTCGTTGTTTGCTTCAACGATGACCAGACCGGCGCAAACCGAGAGAATGGTCCGAATGTCCAGAAGATTGTCTGGATCCATATCTGTTGTCCCAATCTCCACGGCAAGAGCTTCGATGAGCTCAGATACGTGCAATGGGCGTTTCGCATTGGAAATCCATAATAGAGCCGATCGAGCAACTTGAGCTCGGTCCTCGTCCTGAGATTTAATCCGTGCCATGATTTCATCGTAGGCGCGATCCAAACTTTTCGGCATGTTGGTAAGGGCTTCTCGGACAGCCTTTATGGTGAGTTTCGTTGCAAGAGAATCGACCCGGAGTTTCGCGAGCAGAAACCTGGAATCCAAATGAACGACGTTCCAAGATATGGGCTCGGTACCCACATGCCCTCACTTCCGCTAATTACTCTCGTTTCGATTTCAGCCAGCAGGTCAGGTCGCTTCCTGATGTGGTCGTCCAAGCGGGGCGACTGTGCAATTTGTGCCTGTACGTATTGTCGAATGTCGTTCTCGGAAGCACGTATCTCCAGAGAATCCGGGCTTGAAAATCCAGCGACGTCGATGTGAGGGCGAGAGGTGAGCATCAAGTTGACGGCTGGACCCAGACCAAGGAGATTTTCAAGTAAAATACCACACTGGACCTCAGGGTATTCGTCTAGGGCATCCACTATGACGAAGACCTGCGAGTACTCGGAGATCATAGAAGATAGGTCGGCGCGAATCTCTTCCAGGCTTGGTCTGGTCCCTAACTCGCGATGTTTCTCGTACAACTGATATACAGTTGAGGGAATGGATTTCTGCCACACGAGCTGGCGCCATAGACCCGCCAGGAGATTTTGAGGCGATTGTGCCTCTGTGTCCTTGTGGTTCAGGTAAATGACTGCCACCCCAATATTATCGCTGATCTGAATCCCTCGCAGATGGTCGACGACGATCGAACTACCATGTAAACATTAGTCGTTGCACGAACATTCGGGTGGGAAGTGCCTACACAAGAACTGTTTTCCCAGCACCAGCTGTCATGTCTCCGTCAACACTTGGACGCTGAATGAATACAGATGAACTTACGCTTTCCGGGACACCACAGTATTTTTCCAGGTTGAGATTCCCATGCTTCGAATTGCTGTTGTCTCAGTAGCCAATCCCCGGTCCCGGGGTGCCGAGTGCCCAATACGTCGGCTTGACGGGGAAAGAAATTGAGTGGCGAGTACCATTCAATGACTTTGCTCCGCTCTGCACCTACGAAAGATATAGGATGAAAAATGGTCTGTTCACGGTGTCCATACCAGCGTAATGTCGCCCTTGGCTACGGGCCAGGTCTCTGATGGATTTGGAGATATCTGGCCGCATGTGGATCCATAATAAGCTCCTCAGGAATCTCGATTATATTAATCTTACACTTATGATTTACCCGCTGTTCCTCAGTCGCCTCCTCCACAGTTGATATAACATCTGTTTTAAGATGGTCAGAAAGACTCATCCCAGTTCATTCGTGTTTTTACCCTCGTGGTTTGTTCGGGTTTCGTCAACGATATTCTGTAAGAAGGTGGTAATATCTACCCAAAATAACGTCGGTAAGTATGGTTGGCGCGCACAATATTGAGTGTGAACTGGCCCCGAGTAGACTTCCTGTAAGTAGATCTGATGAGACGCGACTCTGCGTTGAAGTTCGGTAGCGAACCAATTATCCATTCCCAACCACACGCTTAGCGAGCTCTTGAACCTCTCAATAGCATTTAGCCCCTCATGGACGTCTTCCTTTCCCCAAAGCGCCCAGGACACGCGAGCAGAGACCTTTGAAATCCCACCGGAGTCGAGTTTGGTCTTCAGCCGTTGCATCATCTCCTCCAGTGGAACGAGCTGCTCGTCAAGCCGCCGCAGACTCTGAGGCAGTCCGATAGATTGACCGGAATTTATGCGTAGGTCAAGTTCCGTCATCAAGGGCTTGAGATTTTGAATCTCAAGTAACAGCTTTTCCTGATCTTTGGGTGCATCTCGAAAGCCCACACTGTACTTGCGTACTTTCTCCACTGCATCGATGAGCTGCAAGACGCTCGCAATGAGACCAACGATGTCGGCCATGAAGGCAGAGAACAAGATGCGAAATGCTGGATGAGGGTCGTCGTTACGGCGGCCAGTAGGGTTGGGCTGTGCTTGAAGGACTGCGCTCCACCAAGGTGAAACGACATGTGTGGGAGAACACGGGCGTCAGGTCCTGAGACTTACGAGGAAATCAGGGGACGGTATCGTTCACGACTGCGCTGCGGAGGAGGCGCTGAAGACCGCAATTAAGGTCGAGGCCATGACAACAGGGCGGGGCTTGTCTGAGCAGGAAGAGCGCATCAAAAATGTGAGAATGATGAGCTGTTCCGGCGGCGCAAATTCCCATAATCTCAGTTTCTTTCCGAGATTGCCGTGCATGCGTGCTCAGCGCTCGGTTTGGCCCAGTGGACATATCTTATACAGCGACGAGTCGAGAGGTGAGCAATGGAAAAGTCTCAGTGCGGGTGTTGCTGAGGAAACAATCACCCGAACATGGCGTGGAGTTGATGAAGAGTTTGGTTACCTATTCAACAGTTGAGACGGCAATGGAAAAATATGCCCGGAGACACTGATGATACTAGACACCGAGACTCGAGTTGAAGGCGCCTGCTCATGCATGATTTGTAGGGCCCGAACGTCCGTCCGGATGATGGGAACACCAGGATAAGACTCAGGATAAATTGAAGCTTAGCTATGTCCCTTTTCGGAACGTGCCGAGTTGTAGCTAAAGATACATCGGCCTGCCGTGCTACACCATGATTGCCTTCCCGTCTGTCAAGGTTACCGTTTGTGCGGTGGAGCCTGCTCATTCTGCTGAACCACCTTTTGATCCGTTCATCATACGGGTATCTGTGTGGGTTCATTCTGGTTGCACTGGTAGAGCTCGACACTACTTACTTGCGCATTGAATGCAGGATATTCGGGTCAATATTGGTTCGATTTCTGATCTGGCCCCGAGATTCGCAGGCTCAGTGCATTTCCTAGTAGGTGTCAAGATCAATTGATTCAAAATCACCTCTGGATAGTAATTCTCTTTGAAGGACGGAACCTTGAATATTTGAATTAAACCAAACTTCAAGGTAGGTTCCTGGCAAGAGGTGCCGGGGCACTGATAGCGGAGTTTCAATTTAAATAGCTGTGGCCAAATTTGTAGCCGCGAGGCCACTTCGAGGCTCTTCCTCCTCCCCATGATTCTGACCCCAATTGTTAACTGGCTTTGATTGGCCGTCTCCCCATCTATCGAATCTTCTTGAACAAGGTGCCGTACGATCTTGGTTACGATAACGATTGGGCGGATGTGGTAGGCATCTTCCTACTTGACACGTCTAACTTTAGGGCGGATCTCCAGCGGAAAAATCCACAGAAGACTCCGAGACATGATTTAAAGAGTCGCCCACTTTACACTCTGACACCCCAAACAAAAACGAACATGACCCTCAAGATCTACGGCCCCACCTATTCCGTTGCCGTCCGCCGTGTCGCGGTCGTCTGCAAAGAACTGAACGTCCCGTATGAGCTCATCCCAGTGGATATCGTGAAAGGCGAGCACAAGCAGGCTGCGCATCTCGCTCGCCAGCCCTTTGGTGTCGTCCCGTCGATCGATGTGCGTGTCTTGTCTCGTTCAGGCCGATCGAACAATATCTCATGATTGCATGATGCTACTGTAGGACGATGGGTTCGAGCTCTTCGAGAGCCGCGCAATCGCGCGTTATGTGGTTGCGAAATACGGCAAGGGCAGCTCGCTCGTGCCCGATTCGAACGATATCGCGGCCACCGCCAAGTTCGAGCAGGCCGTGAGCATCGAGAACAACAACTTTGACTCTACTGCTGGGCAGATTTTCGTCGAGGTGATCATCAAACCGTACGTCGCTCACCTCACCCAATTACTCAATGCCCCCCTGCACGTGAAGCTAATAAATTAATTATCTAGGATGCGTGGTGGGCAGACGGACCAGGCGGTTTTGACACAGCTGCTGGCCACGATGGGCGGCAAACTTGACGTGTACGAGAAGATTTTGAGCAAGCAGAAATATATGGCGGGCGATGTGAGTGTCATTTTCACGATTTTGACCCGTATTCACCCAAAAACAGACCGTCACGATCGCCGACTTGTTCCATCTTCCCTGGCTCTACGCGCTCACCGAGGTACGTGACGTTGATCTTGGGCATGATCGCAAACCGTTCACCACGATTATGAACAGAAAGCGAAACTTGATCTCGTCCCAAGCCGCCCTAACGTTTCAAGGTGCGACCTGACAGCATTGCGGCTTGAAAAGGTTTTAACGATAATAATATTCAGGTGGTACAACGATATCAGCTCGCGTCCGACTTGGCAGGCTGTGAAGGATGGTGCATAAATGAAAGATCACACCGAGCTCGTGAATCTCAGAAGATTGAAAGGGTGGACCACGACTACGTTGTTTGCTACCCCGTCTGTGTAAAAAAAATGATATTACTTCCGCTGCCACTGTCCCATCCAAGTTCCGCAATATTACGATGCGATGTAGCTCTGCCTTGCCGGTTCAGCGCCACTTGAATCATACCGTGATGTAACCAGGATGCAACCATACAATCCACTACTAAATGCAATGCGATGCCTGTTCCAACGAACTGACCGCGCTTCAATTCGGGTCCGATTTAATTATTTCTTCGGACCGCTTCCGGTCTCGTTCCGAGTACTAGTCATGGCAGTGCATGGCAACAAACTTCGTAACGTCCCAAATTTGGATGGGGGAAGAATATTCTTGTGCCGAAAAGTTCGGCATCTTTCTCAAAACTCTGCGGTTCATCTTCGACCATGCCGTTCAATGACTATGTAAAACCTCCCGGAGAAGTGATAGACCCTGAGTTTGACGTCTTCTCTTCAGATGGACAACACCACACTGGCAGTACTTCGCTCACGAGGCAATTATCGTGCAGGCATTATTGAAGAATTTTTGGGATACAGTGCATTATCTAGGGTCGCCCGCTATACAATTTCAATTCTGAAGCTGTGTGTTGGTGCTGAATTGGATCAATTTCTATCACAGCAGACATATTTCCTTGTTCTGCGGCGCATATATAATATAAGTATCCACGAAGGCCTGTTTATTTAATGCGCGAACTGCTCACCGGGCAACACTTAGTCTGGCCAACCCTCAGGGGTCCACAGACTCTGTAATCCACAGGAAAGACTGAGCCCTTGAGGTTGGTGACCTGGACACGACGCAGCGGTCAGCAAGATGAACTTTATGGAAGCAACAGTGAGCACGAACACAGTCTGTCTGAGCAACGGCAACTGAGATGAGGGTGGCGATGAATGCAATGACTTGAACCGCGTGATAAGTGCGCACGGCGGTTCTGTGAGGATGAATTTCCAGTTCGATATTATGTATGCCTTTATATAGGTCTGTCGTACCATAAAGGGTACCGTCGCTGAATCGAGCGGCAGGATGGTAGGTGGCGTTTATACAAAGTCCTGCGACGCCCAGAGGTACTTGGTATCAATCAATAATTATAAGGAGGTCTTCTGCTCAGAATTTTGTGCCCTTCGCGGAAACACTCGGAGTCATTCTGTAGCCGTTGAACGGAATGGATATAAAGGCGCGGAGGAAGAAAAAGCGATCGCAGGCGTCTGGCTCAAAAACCAAAGAGGAGGAATGAATAAGGATAAGGCAGGATGGTATTCATCTGAAAGCCCAGCCGACGTCAATTCCCGTGTCTTATACAATAGAATAATTTAAATTTAAGATTTGGATGCCAACTTCTGCCCCAACTCTTGTTTCAACTTGACCCCAACTGTAAGGTTTTTCTGCCTTTCGTAAGTTGAGGCGCCGTTGACACCTCGCGTATCTGGAAAAAGACGCCCGGGACCCGTCAAATAGCCTAAGTTGAGGCAGGAGTTGAGGCCGAAGTTGGGCCAAAGTCGGGATGTCAAGTCGTACCCTTGAGCGCGACTTGCAAGTTAAGATTCCAGCCCCAACTTGTGCCTCAACTCGGACCTCAACTTTGGCAAAGTTGAGGCATGAAATAGGGCCTGGCTTTCAAGTCGTGATCAAGGGCAGGACTTGACGTCTCAACTTCTGCGCCAACTTCGGCTAAGTGGTGGGTTTCGAGCATCGGTTCTTGATACGGGACGTGTCGACTTGACCCCAACTTGTGAAGTTGAGACAGAAAACCAACTCAGGTGTTTCACAGTTAGAGCCCCAATTTCTGCCTCAACTTGCTTCAAGTTGGGGCCAAGTCGAGGCAGAAGGCAGGGTCGAAATCTCAACTTTGAAACACCTAATGCAGGCTCCGGTTTGTTCGGTTTAATTTCAACTTCACCGTCATTGAGCGAGCCTCGATGAGGATGGATGAGTTCGATGTTATCTAGAGTAATGACATGTATCTGTCCTGAATATGTAGGAAATCAGGTACATTTAACCAGGGAGATCAAGGGTTAAACCTTCATGTTCCCACGGTTCCGTCGGCCCTGTCACGAAGTAATTGGGCGTCGGCCAATGCAGGCTCGGGCTCGTTCGGTTTAATTCAACGTTACATTCTTTGAGCAGGCCTCCATCGGGAGGGATGGTTTTGATGTTAATCTCGAGCAATTGCTTGAATTCAGATTCATTCTCGCCAACTAAGAACGCGTCGAGGGATTCCTTTCATGTTTCCCACGGTTCGATTGTGACCATAGAAGTGTGTTTACCGTCTTTCCGTTGCCTGAAAAATCCGTTCACCCCAATTAGTAGAGCATTCAACACTTGAATATCATAATGAAATTAACCTCGTATGTCTGAACAATTATTCATGGTTATATTTACTATCGCATTGCACTTGTTTACTTGGATTCGTGAACGCGACTTGTCCCGTGATCGTGTTACCCACCGACCATGCGTCATACCTGGCCACCACGTCATGTTCAACTCCAACGCCTTGAGCCTTTGTTGCTGTCAACATATAAACTCTCCACAAGTCTCTTTCACTTCACTCTAACTATGGCCACCACGAATCTTGTTCCCACTATTGAATCCACCGCCCTCCCCTCAACACCAGCCAATGAGTGGGCGCAAAGTACCCACGATATCCTGAGTGTCCATAAACCTTCCACTCCGCTCGAGATGGACCCCCCCGTGCCAGGCTCATTCCCTGAAGAACCAGAACAGGCGCGGAGCGGAGCGACGCTGGTTGATACCGCGAAAATGTACCTGCCCGCCGAGGACAACGTTCAACGCGCAATGACGAACGCTGGGCAGACGGCCAAGGCGTATCTGCCCCAGAGCGTCGCCACATATCTTCGTGCGTTTTCTTCCATTCGACTCGAGGCAGCTTGATTCACGCGTTTCAAAGCTTCCTCCGAATCTGACCTGACGCCACCCCGGCCGCCATTCGCCACCAATGATACCGACACTGCCAGTAATCTGACGAACCTGAGCACAGAGGCGCAGGCGGGTTCGCTTCCCCCCATGCCGGATGACTCCGCCTCCACCCTCTTTGGATCCAGCACGCGCAACGGCACCGGATCCGGCAACCTCAGCACAACTGTGCACACAGGCACCTCCGCGTCCCCGCACCCCGTTGCCCCGCTATCACCCCCCAAGACCCCCAGCCCAGGGCCCGGTGAATCTAAGTTCGTCGAAGGCCTCCCGACGCCGCCCGCGCACACCACCTCCCCCGCGCCACTCAACACCTCTCCCGCGCCGCTCACCACCTCCCCCGTACCGCTCTCTTCCTCCAGCGCGAGCGAGTTCGGTCTCGCCCCGGTCGCGTCGTCGAGCGAGCAGAGCGAGGGCATCCCCGCGCCGCCAAACTCAAAGGCTACGACGGCCGACTTTGAGGAGGCGGGTGTGCCTGCGATCCCCGAGCGGGAAGCTGAGATCTTGCCCCCGCCGGTGGAGCACGCCGTCGACACACCCCCTAGCCCCGAGTCTATGGGGGAGCCGGCGTCGACGAAGAAGCCGAAGCTCGTGCAGCGCCTCAAGGAGAAGATGCACGTCGGGTCGCATTCATAGTTACTCTGCTAGGGGCGGCCATGTTTTCCGTTGATTTTGAAAGGTCTTGAGATGTACGATACTATAACTTGGATTACAACAATCTGTAAATTAGTAATGCCAATCAGAACAATTTATTGAACATCGACGAAAAATCCCTCTAGCTCCATATCTTTGAAAAGGAGATGCCTGCTTGACGGCATAGAATTCAAACAGATTCCGAGCCGAATGCAAAGGGTGTTTACCATTTGTCGACGGGCCTTCATCTCTGACGGTCAAAGGTAATTTGTCAATTGAACTTATCTCGAGAACTTACATTGTGCATGAAACTTGGATGAGTTTCTATTCTCATTTCTAGCCTGTAGTTGTACCGGGCTGGCATCGAAAAACGCCATTTCAAACCTACAAGAATTATCGGCGCTTACATGTTTATCAGAAACAATGTTAGGTAGTCCTCAGAAAGAAAAGGCGATCGTTGGACGAGATAAAAGAACAACTGGAAAAGGACTGTACAGTATGGTCGGCGAGTGTAAGTGACATAGACATGATAAAGAAATGCACGACCTGGTCGCGAGCCTTGAACAACGCGCAAGAAATCTGCATAGAATGTCAATATGCACACAGTGCTACCACAGTAGGGCCACGCACGATATAAGGGTGCAGCCTAGTCCCCATCTATTCCCTCCAAAGGAGAATACACATTCGAGCGCGCCATGTGATACTTGAGCCCGATGCTCACAGCGAAAGGGCGCTCAGGGTGACGTTCGAGGTCCAACCGGATGTCACGTTGCATGGGGCGCGTCATCGCGCAAGTGAAGCGGTCAAGACGAACAACGTTCGGGCCTGTCCTGGCAGGAAGGGTCCTCGATAGGATGAACTCGAGCAGAGTGTCGTCCGATACTTCGCTGAACTGTGCCAGCTCTACGGTTCGCAGACGGGGGCATGGCACGGGGGCGACACGCTCTTGGGTCGGCATGAGATGCGTAAGAAATTGGGAGTCGCCACGCCGCCGTGGGTCCAGCTGACCACAAGGCTCCCCAGAAATCTGTAGCTCCTCCAAGGACGGCATATCCGCAAGAGCGGCCAGAAGAAGAGTACTTGTGAACCTTTTCCCGTGGACGCGAAGGCATTGAAGATCGCGCATCCCCGATGGAAAGAGAGACCGAATATGAGCGTCAGCCGATAAAATTGCAGCGTAGCAGTGATAGGAACGCAGAGTGGGGAGCGCCATGTCGTCGAAGAAGCGGATGTCTCCACCGAGGATACGATTTTGCTTGATGGAAAGATGACGGAGGTGAGGGAGAGAGATGTGAGGATGCGGAGGGACAGCCCCTATTTGGCCGTATAGCACAAGTTCGCAACTCTCCAGAAGCGGACACTGAGACAATGTCCGAAACGCATCCTGGTATGAAATACCGCATGGGGCCTTGAAGTGCGTCAAGGATCCCCATGATATGGGGCAATCAAGGATATACCGTGCGTCCTCACAGTCAATGGTTCGGAGGCTCTTAGTCCCCAAGAACAGCAACGGTCCGTGGGGATCCGGGGATGAGGTTCGGTCCACGGTCTCCCTGATGGTGATGCTTTGCAGTAAGGGAACATCATCTGAAGACAAGGATGCAAATTCAGGGCGACTCGTCAAAGCGATGTGTATATTCCGCCATCGACGAGAGACGGCTAAAAGTTGAGACACGAGGGATGAGACATCTGAAGAGGTATCGGATGTGCGCGAATAAGTGAGAGAGATATCGAGAGGGACAGTCCCCGATTTTTCAAGCCATGCAGTGACCCTCTCCGTGAGCTGCGGGAGTTTCAAAGGATGGGGGACAACAATGTGGATGGATGCCCAGAGACGTGGCGTTGTACGAGCAAGGATGCGCCAGGATCGGCATATCCGGCACAGGAGAAGGGGCGCCTCATCGGAGTTGAGCGCAGGATTCCGGCCAGTGGGGAGGGTCGCGAGAAATACTGCGCGGATGACATCGTCTGGGAGCCTGCGCACTGGTGACATCAAAGCTAGATGTGCGTCGATGAATTCCTCTAACTCATCACGCTTGCGGTTGGCCGCGTCAATCAGAGATTGGAGGCGAGCGATTTCGTCTGTGAGATCTGCGTGCTCTTTCAACGGCCCTCGTAGAAGAGCATGAATACTATCGCATTCCGCATCCGTGGGTACGGTATTGGTGTGGAGGATGTGTCGGAATGGTGAATCCATTAGACTGTAGAAGTGGATGGGCATCTCGACAAAGGTGAAAATGGGCTCTACTCACCGACCAGGAAGATACAGGTGCGAACAAGATGGAAGCAGGAAGAGCAACGCGACACCGGACCGCGCCATCATGCATCATGCGGGTGACGGACCGGACGGCCGTACCTTCCCATTATTACCCTCATTCACCAGGAGAACGCATAAAAAAGCGTCCCGATTAAATTCGACATTCACAAAATTTCCAAGAGCAACCTCGACCTTTCCTCGAGAGCGCGAAAGACGCCCTCATTAATAGGGTTGCGCATTTTTTTTTGCCTTCGACGGTGCGGGACGGCAAAAAAAAAGTCAGCCGATGAATAACGAGACGGCGGAACCTGCAAGATATCAGACCGAAAAATCACGTTTGGGTGGGTTAAGAATTGTTACGATACCCGGTATTTGCTTGGTAGGGTTGCTTGTATGCCAGGTGCCTTCGATGCTTTTCCGACATTTAATCCCTATAAAATCCAGTGATATCGGAGAAGTGATCAGGGGCGTTCCATGCTTGGAATGAATTACAGCAGTTGCAGGCCTTGTTGATAGGTTGGCAGGTCCACGGCCCCCAGAAGTTGAAGTTTGACAGGACAGACGGTATCATGGCCGCCCGTACCCGCCCGTATACTTCCTGCATCAAAAACTGTGACAGGACGGGCCGTCGCCGTTTATGGACGGCCGTCACATCTGTAAATGGACGTTGTGCAGGCACGTCCATCGCCGTATTCTCCAATTTTTTCAATGGAGATTAACAATTAAATATGATACACGAGATCAATCGACGCTTGCTGAGTTTGACTCAGCGCGCTCCTCGTCGCACTCATCGTCAGCCTACTTCGATCGTGCCCTTCTTCAAGTGGCGGCTCTTTCCTTCCCTCCAGATCTGTGTCTGGCCCGGACACGATGGACGTCTGCCCCGCTCTTTTGGGCGCGTGCACGTGCGATATGTACCCCCGCGCGTCGTCCTTGTCAGCCTGGCTACCGATGTAGTCGGACAAGGTCTCGTCGGGCGGGAGGTCAATGATGGTCGACAGAAAACCTAAGGGTACAGGCCGGGACTGCGTCGTGGACTCGTCCTCTGGGCGGTACAGGGCGCGTATGGCGCGGACGAACGCCTGGATATCGATTCGGATGAGCCGCCATGTTTTCAACCAATAAAGAAGGGAAAATGCGAGCAACGTACCGGATCGGTGGCGGCCAGCAGGCCGTAGATGAGCGGGCGCACGGCGTAGATGGCGAGATCTAAAGGTGAGCGTTCGACGCTGGTATATAATAAAAGGCATTGATAGATCGTACCTGCCAGGTTTAGTCTCCACTCCTATGCACGTCCAAGATGCCGTTTAAACGATGATAAGATATGGAGCAGACACAGACACACCAGTTCTGCCGACTCAAACCGCTTCATCGTAAAGTTACGAGACACGTGCAAGTCGACCGCGGCGGCAGAGATGTTGAGCAGACATGAGACCACTGGGTACAAGCCTGTGCAAACATGTATGGCCGGTCCCTTTGGCTGATCTTCCTAGTTGACTCACCGACGCGTAGGATGATATTTCGTAACATCATAATTGTGGAGGCGACGCGGTGCGAGACCTCAGACGAATCGGTCTGAGTGTCCATTCGGAAGCGCCGTGTGTTAAGCTGCCGGCGTGCGGTCAACATTAGCCGCGCATTGATTTAACGGGAGGGACAGATACGCACTACGTATGCGAAGAGGTACCCGACGATGCTTAAACAAGCACAGACCTCTCCCACGGCAAAAAGCATTATCCAGAAGGTCTGCGTTCCGATAAGCCAGCGCAGCATGGCCTCTGGATCTGTGCTACGATACCAACACGTCTCGTTGACGGCGTCCCATCTGTCGGCGGGTTAGAGTCACAGGTCCCCTGCCTTTGGAAGATACGTGCCCGAGGTTCCCGGATGCATATGGCACGAGATTGCAGATGAGACAGACGAGCGTGGTCATGATAACGTAGTATTTTTCCATGTTCTGGCCGTTAACGTTGTGTGCAAGGACCAATCTAGCGAGATTCAGAGCGAGAACACGGACGGCATGCCTGAATGCGCCTACGGGAGATTAAGGGCTATGCAGAAAAACATGCCCGCTGAGAACATGAGACTTGACTGCTGTCGGGTGAGCGGTGTATCATTGGGATACAGAAACGGAAACCGACGTTCGTCGTAAAAGAGAGTAGGCTGCATCGCCAGCCCGGTGTTGCTGTGAGCGCACCGACAGTGAACAAGCCGCCGAAGAATAGACTGGTATCGTGAGTTGCGTCTATTACGGTGCAGAAAACCGAACTCACTGTGCTATTAGGGCATATATGAGCAAACGAAAACTTACCCGGTCTAAATATCGTCGTGAGACAGGATTCCATGCCGCGTATCCGCACAAGGCCAACAAAGCTGTCGTCAGCACGATCCCAGGAATGATCAGCCCCAAAATAACCCGTGTACTAGCAGGAGTGGTTTGTGAATATACGGCCGACGTTGTCATAACGCTGCGTACTAGATTTGTGGGTCGGGAGACCATGCTCTGCGTCCCAGAGTGAGCGACATGGTGGAGACGAAGAGAAGAGAATGAGTTATGGAAAAGTTGCCCGGCGGCTCGGCCGCCTGTCCAGAGGGAGAAATGCCGTTTGTATTAAGGGTCGCCGTGGGAAGGTGTCGGCATGTTGCGGAATATTCCCGGTAAATACCGTTTGGTACATCAGCCGTTCAGCTCGTTTGCTGATTCTCCTTCACACGGTGATTCAGAAAAAAAAAATCGAGAATCTTATTACGGCGGTTGAGATCAAGACGCTCATAGTGTCAATGCACTCGTCGCGCTCGCGGCGCATGAAGTTGAACTTCGCTTAGCAATCCGGCGGCGATCAGAGGTCCGGGACTTGCCGATATTTGATGAAGGCTATGGTTGGCAAACCCTTTGTCGGTTGCAATTCGCCTTATATGGCAGAGCAGTTACCAAAAAGAGGCTAGCGAGGGGTCGGTTGTCGCCACCATTCGCTTATGCTGGGTCGATGTACTGGGACCTATCACTTAATTCTCTACATTCAGTGTTACTGATCTTAAAACCATGTGTCTCGAACCGATGCCACTGACCTTCAGACGAACTCGTACCATTGACTGTTGCTGTTGCAGCCCTGTGCAGAAGAACCTTTTCGGTATAAAACAAAATGTTTAGTCAATTCCTTCATCACAGTCAAACTAACATGTTCTTCCATACAGTGGTATTTCAATGTTCTGTATTTCTCTGCGAGTACGGGACGATTTTTTTTTTTGAGGGCAAGAAATATCCCGATCATGAATGCGGATGCAGATTGGTGCAAATTTTTATGGGACGATACAGAACAAAGGGATGAATTATACATCACGGCCCTTAATGCTCATAGAAATCGAGCGGGAAGCCCAGAAGATTGCATTGCTCCTGCTCAAGCCACTCACTGCCACTGCTCGGCCACGCCAACACACGCACGGGCGTCTGAGTCTTCACGTCCTCCCAAGGCCCCCACTCCCGAATTACCGCCGCTGTAGTCGTATACCCGCGCGCGGCAAGGAACGCTGCACTCGGGTTCGGGTTATACGTCCGCGCAAACGCAGTCCATGCGTCGACCGTCACTTGTTCGAAGGGCAAATCGTGTTCGTCGCGGAACGGCAAGCTGGACTGCCCGAGGGTTCCAAAGTTGAAATACAGCTCACCCGAGTGGCATCTGTACATCGCGAGATAATTCTCAGTACACAGCAATGAATGGACCCGAACACGCACTGGAAGTACGGGAGGGACGGATCACCAAAGGGATGTGTCGGTGTCACCGGTGGGTCGCAGATAGCGGGAATGGGCTCGAAGCCCATATAGCTCCGGCGGAATTCATATGTCCATATCGATTGAAAAACATTGTGCAAGGCAGCAGAGTGCGCGGTTGCTTGGTCCAAGCAGCTGTTGAATATAAGGAACGGCCAAATTATAACAGGGGCTAAAAGATTATTTACGTACACGAACTCCCCCGTCGCTCGCAACGCGGGCCGTAACGTTAAACGTGTCCAGGGTCTCGTTGCCAGTTGACGGTCGGGGAAATAATCCCGACTCGAGGATAGCGTTTGTGAGATTCGCCGCAACTCTGCCCTGGCAGTCAGTGCGCGCATCCAAAGCCGGCGGGGAACGCACGGAATCCCCTCGATCGAGAGCATCTGCGTCGTGGTGCTTTGCGGATAACTTCCCGCGAAATCCGCACCGTCGCCGGCCATCCAGCCGAAGATGACATGCGCATTGGACGCAATGGGGCCCTTGCCGTCGACGGAAAGACGGTCCCGCTTTATGAATGTGCCGTCCACGACGACGTAGCTAGCCAGAATCATAAATTCTCGGAATTCTCGGACAAGCAACAGTTGAAATCTGTCCATACCGAGGAGCGTCCGCGGCGGTTTGAAGCGTCTGCCAGGGCACCTTCCTGAGACATGCGAGAACCTCCGCGGAGGTCCCGTTCCCGCACCCGACCTCGACGACAAACTTGCCAGCAGCTACTTCCACCTCTTGCTCGATGGTGAAGTATTCCGAGTAGGTGCTGGCGTAGGCGAAGCCTGCAAGGTTGCTCTGTGCGATGGCACCTGCGAAGAGCCCAAACGCCGGTGGCGACCCAAGCAGCGCACGGGACGGAGCCCGCACCCGCGGACTGTCCGAAGATCGTTACACGGGACGGGTCTCCACCAAACGAAGCGATGTGTGCCTGCACCCACTTGAGCGCAGTGATCTAAATTGTGATAAAATTAGCATTCGTGCGTTGAATATAGAAAATATGCGCGTACCTGGTCCGCGAGACCATAATTCCCGTTTGTAACTCCATCATCTAGAGCAAGGAATCCGAGTGCACCGAGCCTGCCGCAATTCCAGTCATACATCACTAAAAGCTGAACCAGACCTCACCGATAGTTGATTGTAACAACGACTACATCCCCTCTGCTCACCAAAGAGCCGCCATCGTAAATGGAATCACTGCCCTCCCCGCCGGTAAAGGCGCCGCCATGGATCCAAAACATAACCGGCTTCAATTTGCTTAAAGAACTGGGTTGTCCGGGGAGGAATGGTGTGAAGATGTTTAAAAACAAACAGTCCTCATTCCCGTTGAGGTTATTTTGTGCGCAAGGGGATCCAAAGTTGAGTGCGGAAATGGTAGGCGGGCCAGTATATACCGAGGAGTAAGTCCATCGAGCAGGTTCGTTGGCATAAGGAATTCCAAGAAAACGGAAAGATAGGTGGTCGCGCGTTCTGCAGAAGGTTCAACTTCAAGTTAGTTGGAAACTCCGAGCGCAAATGTCTCCTACCCCGTCACAGAAAGCTTTCCCGAGTTTACCCTCACCTGCCAAGTCGGGCTGAGATCCGTCTGGTTCGAGATTTTATTGGGTGCCGAGTTGGCGCAGAGTACAGGGAGTTCTTCCGCGCACGCGGCGGTGGAAAGACCGGTTGTGCTGACGGTGGGGCATAATTGACTGTGCGACGAAGTCGAACCACCGACCCAGTATTTTTGAGAGGGCGAAGCCCCATTTTCAAGAGAGACATATGCCAGAGTTTTCTCAATGTCGGAATGGAAGAAGGTGCCGTTGGTGGGTGCCAGATTTTCGTTGAGCTCAGCGCAAGCCGAGATGGCATCAGTATGCGTACGTGCGCTGAGGAGGATCGAGCTCTCATGCTCTGCCGTGGTGTGCCCTGTATTACAGGGGTAAATAAATAAAATAAAATGTCTGAGGAAGAGTAAAGTCTGTGATATTTAACTTACAGTCAAGGTCATTTTGGAACAACATCCACAAATCCGATCCGACTGTGGCAGAGGACGGGATAGCAGCCCGTGCTAGGGAGACGTACAGACATAGGAGCAAAGTTTTCTTGGAGAGCATGGCGGCGTTGGCACTCGTTGACATTTCGGTTCTCCGGTCTTATAAGCGGAGATTTGCCGGAAGACGGATCTGCTGACTGAGGCGAGAATATATTTCGAGACAAGAAGTCCCGAAGCGGCGAAAGTCGGTCATAGAAGTGCGGGGCGGGCCATGTGACACCCACACCCAGTCGTCCCGAAACCTTGAGAACCTTGAGGCAACCCTTGATGTATTGATGTAAGTAGTTTTCGTTGCAGGCCAGCGGGCCTGAGGCGCGACTGTGAGAGCTAAATTCCAGCGAGCTGAGTCTGTCTAATGCGGACGGCGCATATGCTCCAGTAATACATGTACAAGAAAGCACTGTGGAAACGGAGAAGCGGCGATGGAAATGTCTGTGTCAGGTTCGAGCGCGATTAGGGCACGTAAGCAAGGACAGCGTTGCGATCCTACTTAATCCCGAGCTTGGAACGCGGTTTGTCAATGAGGCGAGGGGGTAGCTGTGGAAGCAAAAAAGAGACCATCACCGATGTGCCACGCCACATACAGATATAACAAGATAGACAGCGCGCAGACAAAAAGTCTATTTGGAAGCTGATTAAAAACGCACTACGTCCCACCATCTTCCATCTATAAATATGTCAGTGATGCGACAAAACCATTGCGAGGGCCTGAATGAAGGATTCACGCACGCAGTAGGATCAAGGATAGGCTTTTGGATGCGCTACCCCACGAAAAGACCGTTTCACGATCCTCATCCGACTCAATGCTCAGTGGTAGTAAATTCCAAAGCGGAGAGGGAGGAGAATTTTTCGGGATGATCCCTGATTTTGAGTGCTTCCTCCTAATAATAAAAACATCAAAAACAAATCCAGTCAAATGGTCTCACACAGATGAGAAATACGGGACGGAGTGGGTGTAATTCGTGTGAATTTGGCACTTTGAATGTCTGGCAGGTGAGTGGCGACACTTCCGAGGATTGCCGACTCGTGGATGTTAACGCGCCGATCATTGCAGCGAATGCATCTGGCGATGTAGCGGCTTCTCTGTGTCAAAATCGTCGGGATACCACATAAGGCACACCGTTTTGACGGTTTTGCTTTCGAATTTGAAAGAGGAGACGAAGGTGCTCGGTGCATTGCAACTTTCGAGATTCGGCAGGAATACAGGATCCCATTGGTCGAAAGGTCCCATTTGGCCAAGGGTCAGATGAGTTATCGTTCGATGTCGGTAAAGAAAAAATGACAACAGGGAAGAGCTTTCGGGTTGTCCAACGTATCGGAAGGTTGTGAGATTAGGGAAAATGTGCGTCGCATAGGACGTCCATAAAGTCGGTGGTGTAGTTATAGAGGTCGAGGTATTCCAGGAAGCTAAATTGAGAGAACGGAGGAGATTCCTTGATCGACGCGCGAGAGCAACTCGCTAAGGTACCTCAGTAATTGGTTTTCCGGAAGACATCATGTACCACTCACAGGTCGACGTCATCTGCGCAATGGAAAATTTCCGTACGTGGCGAGACAGCATAGCGGAGGATTTGGAGCGCCGCTTTATCGTGCGGATGAAAGATTCGATCTGTGGGATAGTCGAGAGGTGTATGATGCGGTAAAGCAGCAGGGTGGCAATTTTGCAAATCAGACGCGATGTCCTGTAAAGCGCGATGAGATCCAGTTTCGACACATCCTGCATCATGGCTGCCAGAATTTCGTTGGGCAGCCATCTGACAATGGTTTTGGAGGCAATGGCGGCCCTGTGGGTTAGAACCATCGGAGATGAGTGATGACAGATAGAGGGACTCAGAGACGAGTCACGGAGGGTGACTTGACAGCGCGTGATGTGACACCACGCGAGAATCGTGTACCGACCTATTGCGAATCGCTATAATTGAGCTACAAGGCAATTTGCAAGGCGGGCCGACTGTTACTCACCTTAATCTCCAACGCTTGGAATGTGACGGTTCCGTCCCGAATACGAAGCTAATCCTCCCACTTGACATGTGGCGGCCAGAAACATAGATACACTATTTCCTTCCGTCATCAAAAACTTCTCTCAATCGTGGGTATCCGAAATGACCATTGGTTCTGCGCAATATCACAACGTATTGTATTCAGGAGGCGGTTCATCGCCGTAGGTAGAGTTTTGCTGTTGTCTAAGCAGTTGAACCTCGCGTTCCAACCTCGCCAATGCTTCCTGATGCTCGGAGGTCGTGGACCGCGAGAAGCTCCCAGAAGGAGAGTCGACAGTAGGGCTAGAGGCTGATTTGGATGAACCTATAGGCACGTCTTTTTCCCTGATGGAAGGGACGACTTGTCACACCGCAAAAAAGGAATATTCTACCTAGTAGAAAACGTTTCGGAATGTATTAGATTCAGCCATAAATAAAACGCAGCTGAATATGTTGTTGAATCCTTTGCCTTCGGTTTGCCAGAAAATGTTGCTGAAAGCAAAGAATTCGGCCGCAGCTTCAACCCTGTTGAAAGCAAAAGATTCAACTGTCGTCTCAACTTCACAGAAAATGCAGCTGAAATCAGTAGAGTCAACTGTATTTTCCACCCAGCAGAAAGCATTGCATTCAGTGCGTCGCAAGTGCAGCTGAAAACAATAGATTCGGCTACCGTTCCGGTGGTGCCGAAAGCGTAGCCGAATCTTATTGTTTCGGCATGTGCCGAAAGTGCAGCAGAATGTTGTACATTCAGCTCAGCTGAATGTGATCTGCAGATGATCTGCCGCTCATCTGCCGCTCATCTGCCGCTCATCTGCCGCTCAAACTGCAGCTTACCTGAGAAAAGTCCCCAGTTCGATGAACGCCGAGTCCCCGTCCTTAAAATCATACACATGCATTGACAATACGGTAGATACAATTTACGACGGTAGAATATGAGCAGCAAATTCTATCAAGAAAGACGTCAGTAGAGATAAAAGTAAGAATTATGATCAGTAGGAATTATTGTCGGTACAGAATTAGTGGGTACATTGTTTTCGGGTCGGGAGCGGAAAAAAAAAGCGTCAGAGTAAGGGTGTGGTATATACAGACGATTATAGTAGGTGCAGCATTCAACAGCAATCAAGAGCGAATGATGAGGTTGTACAAGTCTTCTGTTTCTGGGTCACAAGGGAAAAAAACGCGTTGGTGGGGCTCGCCCAGCAGAGTGAGGGCGTAGTGGGTGAGATTGGAGAAAGCGGCGGAAGCCGCCGACGGACGCAAAAGCGAAGAACTCGCGGTGGCGAGTACCGCATCCGCAGACGACGCGGACGAGCTCGCCGCCCGCGCAAATCTCCAACAGCTGGATGAACCGCTCTGCAGCCGTAGAACGATCAGTAAAAGAGTGATTTGAATGAAAAAAAAGAAGGCGCACCACTGAGCATCCGCCGTCCGACCTCCCAATAACAGATCCAGATGTGGGTTCTCCCCACGTCGCACTTTTTGTATTGTTCCCGGCGCTGCTCGATGTGCATTGTGTGCCCGGCTTTCCAGCGCAGGCGGTCGAGGAATTCAGCGGCCGTAATGTCTTTTGCGCAGAAGGCGGCGATGTCGGTATTGTCAGCGGACACGACGTTGTACACGCAGCCGCTCGCGTCGCCCGCGTATCCCGAAATCCCGCGAGTAACGCAAAAACGTGCCAGTTTGCGCAAATTTCTCTGACTGCTACCGGCGGTGAGTTAGGACGCAAAAGGCATTAGGAAGCCCGCGTACAGCTCGGCGTTGCCCATGGTGAGCTCAAACGGCGGTGGGAATCGCTAGGAGGGAGGAGGTGGAGGATGAGTGCAGAGAACAAAGGTCAAGTGCTGTCAAGTGCGAGAGACTTGAGTGTCAAGTGCAAGAGAATCCAGAGAGATCACAGCAAAAGGGAAGAGATGGAGCTGAGAGCAAGGCCAAGAGAGACGGTGAGCCCAGCGGCGGTCTCGTCGTCGTCGTCAACGACGATGGGAGAGAAACCCGCAAACGGCGCAGGAACGGTGCCAAATTCCAAGCCGATCGGACATTCACTGGCGAAGGCGCTCCACGACGCCGCCGTGTACTAGGACCTCGGGAGGGGCGCAGAGGGTGTGGTGCGCATGGGGTGCGCCTTCCGCGAGCGAGGGAAGGCCGGATTCCCGGGAGGAATTCCGGCGCGTGCGAGTTTTTTAGGGGGGAGCAGGAGTCGGGCATCACCCGAGCTCTCCCCAACACCGCAGCGTACCGGCGACCTCGGGAGGGGCGCAGAGGGCGTGGTGAGCGTAGAGCACACCCCCGCGAGTGAGGAGAGGCCAGATTCCCGCGAGGAATTCTGGCGCGTACGGGTTTTTTTGGGGGGAGCGGGAGTCGGGCATCGCCCAACCTCTCCCCGATGCCGCCGAATGCTAGCGACGTCGGGAGGGGTGCAGAGAGCGTGATAGCTCTGGGGTGCACCCTCCACGAGCGGGGAGAGGGCGGATTCCACCAGGGAATTCCGTGGGGTGCAGGTTTCGTGGGGGCGGGATTTGGCGGTCGCCCGACCCGATGCCGCCGCCGCGTATTAGCGACCTCGTGAGGGGCAGCGAGGGCTTGATCGCCGTGGGGTGCACCCTCCGCGAGCGGGGAGAGGGGCGGATTCTGCCAGGGAATTCCGCGCGATGCAGGTTTCGTAGGGGCGGGATTTGGTGGTCGCCCAACGTCTCTCCGATGCCGCCGCGTTAGCAACCTCGGGAGGGGTGCAGAGAGTGTGATGGGTATATGGCGCAACTTTCACGAGCGGGGAGAGGGCGGATTCCGCCGGGGAATTCCGCGGGGTGCGGATTTTGTGGGGGCGGGATTCGGTGGTCGCCTGACCCGAGGCCGCCACGTACTAGCGACCCCGGGAAGGGCGGCAAGGGATCGGCCGTCGTGGGATGTACCCTCTGCGAGCGGAAAGAGGGCGCGCACCGGGGTAGGGCAAATCCCTCCCGCGCGAATTTGGTGGGAGGGGAATTTTCGGCGCATACCGCACTGCGCCCAACGCTGCCGCGCACTGGGAACCACAAGCGAAGTGTGGAGGGCTCAAGGGACGCTGGGCGCAACCTCCGCGTAAGGGAGAATGCGCGCTGGGCCGGGAAAAATTTGGGCGATGATTGCATTGTCACCGGCATCGGCGATGAGACCAGGAGGGTATAAAGGAGCGCTGTATGATCTATCAAAGCCTTCAGTAGCGGCACTAAGAGTAAATGAGAACGAATACGTACCAAAAGACCCAAACGAAAAAGGGCATGGCAGAATCGCAGGTAGGAGAATGACATCCGAAAGAATGCGGAGTGTCGAAGCGGCAAAGGATCGGCCTGAATCAAGCTATGGGCAAACGCAGCCCTGCAAGCAAGCAAGGGAATCAGCATCGGGGTGACGGAGGAAAGAGATGGAATGAAAGTCGACTAACCAAGCTAACTCTATTGCATAAAGTGAGCGAACGCACGTACAATACCAGCACTACATGGAGCAGGGTTAACGAGCTCGTAAATGGTGAAAAAAATCGCCATCCAGTGCCGTTGCAAAGCGTGAGGGAGCGCGAGGGATCCAGCAGAAAAATGGGCCACCGAAAGACAATAAAAGACCACCGAACGTGTAACGCTCAGTGGGCCGCCAATGGAATGCGGTAGTTGAGAAATCCATCCAACGGTGTAACGCTCGGTGGCTGCGGGGTACCCACCGAGCGTGTAACGCTTGGTGGGCATTGGTGGTCATGGTGGTCAGAAGAAAGAAGTGGTGGACACAGCCACAGCGTTTTCCTAATTTGGTATACAGAGGAGCTGCAGTGTGCAGCTCATCCGCACTCAGCATTCCAAGTCCCATTGTTCACTCGTAAAAAAAATGGTGAATATGCTACAACTTCATTGACTAGTTTACAGGTTGTTATCTACAAGAAATTTACAGCGCTGATCTACAAGAAATTACTATACGAGCTACAAGAAAGCTATACGATCTATTTACAGCATTATCTACAAGAAATATGTGAGTCCGACGATAAGGCTTACAAGAACTACATAGCGACGAGGCGCAGCAGGAGGAGCGAGAATATACAGAGTCCAATGAAATTAGAGTGAGAGCGGATGAAGCACCTCCACCATTTCAGCGGCCCGACGGTCAATTGCTTCAATGATGGGCAGTACTTTTCTCTCGAGCTTCAGATGGTGTTTCCAGTCGGCGATAGTGTGCAATTTGAATTGACCTCCCTCATACATGTCGACGCGCTTCGAGTACCAATGCTCACAGGCGGGAGTCCACCATCCCACATTCAAAGCAGACACGGCGTATATGTGTGGCCGCGGCCACCACGATCGTATAGTGATCTGTCTTCCTCGTGTCTGGGTCGGATCTCGTTGTCCTAAAAGCATATTTTTTGTCAGCGTTCCATGAAATAATAATAATGATAGGTGGGTTAGTCTCACCTGTGGCGATGTGGTAGACACCACATATGATATCGATCTCATTTGGTGTCAGCTGGTCGTCCCAGAGGGCGGTAGATTCACGGCCATCCCAGAAACAAAGACCGTCGTCAGTGGCAGTATCACTTGGACCAAGCAAAGCGTCCTCAACGGCAAGCACGTCCCGCGCGATGCGGGCGATGATCCCCCTGCATCTCAAAGCGATCTGGCCGCGCGGAGATCGAAGGAAGCGCCATCGAGTGTCCAGATATGAGCGATAGTCCCATAGATTGGGCTCATAATCCATGGACCGGTAACCCAAGCCGGACCAGAGAAGGTGCTCTGGGAGAAGGTGCTCTGGGAGAATCGACTTCGAAGGTGCTGGGATGCAGGGAGAATGTGCAAGGATGCAAAGATGAAAGGGGATGCATCGATCCACCAGCTCTCGGGCTACATCAAGTACGGTTGGCCCCCATTTCCGCCGAATAATCTCGAGCAAGGTGGTGGCGCCTTCCAACACGAGGTATAGCGGACCGGGAGAGTCAATGTCTTGCACGACATAACGTCCCCCGCCACCAAATTCCAGCACCTGGGCGCATTGAAGGCGCTTCACATCAAACGCCCAGTACTGGTTAATGGGGCTCCCCGGGAAGTGGAAGTCGAGCAGGGCCTTGTCAATGTCCTTGAAGGTTTTGACCTGCTGACATTCCGCAAGGAAAGTCCTCAAATTCAAGTCTTTGGGTGCAGATGGGAGTGCAATGTTTTTATCACCCAATACCTTGGCTGTGACCGTCGCATTGGGCAGAGCTTCCGCGTCTGGGTGAACCACTTCATTGGGCAGCATGCACCCGAAGCGAAAGTATGCCACGTCTTGAGCGGATTGGAGGAGGGTTGGGAGCTGAGGGGCGTCGGTGTCATCCCGCAAAGGATGCATGCGGCCAAGATCAGCCTTGCAGCTATGATGAGGGGAGGACGACAAGGGCACGGACGTCTGTTTCCGGCATTACCTGGTAAGGAGCATTGTCGTAGCTGTAGTCGCCGTCATCGTCGCCGTAGTCATCTTCGTCGTCGTCGTCGATCATCGCGATGGGCCGGCAGTCATCTTCTTGAGGCTCAAATTGCTCACAGACGTCCCACTCGTTGTGAAACGAGTCGTATTTACGCTGCGAAGGAGTCGAATCATCCCAAATATCTTCATAATTGCTGCGACCCGCCGCCCGACGGATGTAATGACCATCACACAGCTCCCAAATATATACTCGTGCTGCCTTGCTGTTGCCACCAGGCACTTGGCCCTTTCGAGCATGGTTCTCTCGTTCCAAACGCGACTGTTTTTGCCGCGAGTCTTCGCGGAGACGGGTGGCCTCGTTGGACAGAGCTCTGCGAGCAAAGAATTGCTCCATTGTCTCCCCAGCTTTTTGCCCGCTGTAGCGCTCGACGGGAGGAAATGAGGACTCGGGCGCGAGCGAGCTAGGTGCCGTTACGGGCGGAGGGGTTGGCGTTTCCCTTACTGCCGTCTGATTCACAAACGGATAACTGTCCCGGAGGCTCGAATACACCATCTCCGTCGGGGACTGCTTTCGAGCCCACGTACTGAACTTGACCTTTCCCGGAAGACTTTTTAGATACTTGATTTCCCTCCAGTCCGGAATGAACTTCATAGCCTCCAGATATCTTGGAACAGGTATCTCTGGAATATCTGAAATTATACCCCAGCGGACATACAACGGCATTGGGAGGTGGTCGGTGATGATGGCGCCGACAAGAAAGTCCAACTCAGTCCTTCTAACGGAGATGGGGTCCGTCTTGGGTGGAAGACTGAGATCGAGGATCCCGCCGATTCGTGGGATAGTGAAATCCCCAATTGCGGAGTCCTCAACCGCGGTTAGCCAGGCCTCCTCAAGGTTTGCCTGCTCGCAGACCCTCTTTCTCCAATTGTCCCAACCCTCTTTCTCAGAATTGCGCTTGTAAAGATACAAGAACATCGACACCTGCCCGATCAAGGGCAGAAAGCCGTCGATGGCTCTCATAGCGGCAGCTCGGGCGGCTCGAAAAGTTTTGTGGCTGCTCGTGTATCCGGCTCGATATGGATAGCCAAAGTTGTGGATGTCCGCAGGGATGGGGAGGGTATGGACATGTCGGAAAGCATTGCAAAGATGAATTAAATTCAATTCTAGCGTCTGCCACTGGTCCCTAACGTTCTGCGAAAAGACCCCACCGGCCCGATGAGTCTTTGACAATAGGTATCTTATCCGAGGTGAAAGAGAGCCGACCAAGCAGAGGTCCATGCCATGGAGTATGAGCCGGAATAAAAATTATGTACGGCACGATATTTGATATCATGGTGGGGGAGATAAAATTTTGGGCGGTAGCATTGGTCAGGATAGGTGCTTCCTCCGCTGTCGGCATGAACCGAACGAAGCGAGAGTCCACATTGTAGAGGGTATAGGTCTCCCCCCGTATGAGTGCAGTACCCGTTAGAGCAACGGTGGTCTGGAAATTGCAAGAGTTAGCGGGGAAGGATGGTCCATCATGTAAATACTTACGGGAACGGAAGGAGACTCTCGGTCCATTGGTTCCGGGACTTCGAGGAACGACGAGGGGCTGGGTAACGCGTGAAATTGCAAGGCGATGCAATTATTTCACAGTTTTTGCAGAGTGAACGGAGGGCGAGGGACGATCAAACGAGTGACTCCAAGGCGTGTGACGCCGAGTAGCTTTTGGAGCGCTGAGGACGCTCAAACGAGAGACTGCAAGGCGTGTGACGCCGAGCAGCTTTTGACCGAGAAAAAAAGATTGTATAATGGGCTGCCAATTGTGAGCCCGATATGCAGAATGAAGTAGGTCTTTACGTACCCAAAAGACCTGTAAATCAACCCCAATTGATAACGAGCGCAATGGTCTTCGATGCGCTTGAAGCGACGTGAATGGAGGTAGAGGAACGCTATGTGGCTTTGTTTGCCACAGCTGTTGATGGCACAGCCACTACTGCAGCTCTTAGCGGCTTGAAATCGTCGAGTTAAAAATTGTCAAAATTGTATCACTGTTTGGCGTTTCATCGCCGAACAGGTTCTCGCTTCCTCAATGGAATGATTTTTCCAAGAAAGTATTGATTTATTTACAATATATATAGTACATGAATTTTACGCGCAGCTCGTCGCGACCACCATGAACTCGAATACCTCCTGCGATATCTCTAGTTCATCCTCGAAAACGGGATATGCAGCGGTCCTCGCGGCGAGCCATTCTGGGTTGTAAATTTTGCGTGGGAGACCCCTCGGTGCGTCCGACCGACCATAGTCCGTGCTGGGAACTCGAGGGGCAGCACCGATCTTCCTGGGCGCGGACTGGTCGATGGTATGGAGGTAGTCCGAGACGGTGGGGGCCCGCCATTCGCACAGCCGGATGGCAAAAACTTTCTGGGTGATCCCCCCGTGCTCACGCACGACTCCGTCTTCTGAGGACATCCCGGCTACATTGAGCAGTTCCAACAGACGCTTGAGATAGTTCCAGGACTCGAGATCGGGCTGTTTTTTTATGGTCTTGAGCTTGATCTGTTTTTCCACTGCCTTCATGCGCCGGTCTAATTTCTGGGACCATATTATTGACAACGTTAACGAGACATGAAAAAGCTGGATCTCACTTGAGATTTCGTCGACCGACCTGCGACTTTCGTTTGCCGAATACCCTCTGCAGTCTCCACGCGAAGCCTGATCTCGTCCGGAGACTCGTTCCGGCCAAGTAAGGGGTTGAAGCGTGAGCGCCACTTGGCCCAGTCATCCCGAGCTTGTTTCAGCTGACCGTACAGTTCGCCGACGATATATTCTTTTGTTACGTCTGGCAGACCCCAGCCGTCCTGGCTTTGACTACGAGCCGCGATGAAGCTCGTGGCCAGCTTGTCGATGATTCTTTTATTCCACAAAGACTGACGATAGTTGATACCGAAATCTAGCGTAAATTCCGCAGGAGCGGGGCCTGGCCCGCCTTCGTTGCAGGTCTGTACACGTGCTTCATCGACCGGGACGTAGTCCGCGAAGTCTTTATACCAGATGGTGTTAAAAGTCGCGCGCCAAATTTCGCGCAATCCCTCCTAAAGGTAAATGTTTTCAGCAGATATTTCCCAATGAAATAAATAGATACAAACTTTATAGCTGAGGTCGGCCTCAGTGGACATTTTTGCCTGCTGCTGCGCCACCTCGCGCGCAAGTTTCGCTGGTGCGCGGGAGCCGTTCCCTCTTTTCTTGCGGGTGACCTGGACATCTGAGATGCCCATCTCCGCCAGCACTCCCCGGACGATGTTGGTCATGAAGGCCACGTTGTCAAGTCGGCCGCTGACATTGACGAGGTCTTCGGGCAGTCCTGGGACCATGGATTCGGACGCAGGCGATGAGCCAGATGGAGGCGCGGGCCTAAGTGGAAGAATCGGAACGGGCCTAGTGGTAGTCTTGACGACTCTATCGAGGGCTCTAGTATTCTTGTTTCGCTTCGATATGAAGCGGGACGTCATCGTGGGCTGCCCCGTCTGAGGGAAGTCATCTTCCGACGATTCAGATGAAGGTGATGGAGCGGCCTTCGAGGTTCTCAAGCGCGTCATGAGTGCCGCTATCTCTGTCGTTTTCTCCGCCTGAAAATCGTATAAGCCGAGGTAATTATAGCAGCCAAAGATTGAACGCACCATCGCTTTTTCGTGGGCTGCCTGCTGAGCAGCGAGCGTTTGTTCCACCGCCGCCTGGATTACATTGTGTAAGTTGGATCTGCCTGCGACACCTGAAGAAGTCAGACGTACTCGTTGGGCCCTTTCGGCTTGAATTTCTGTCCCTCCTGCTGTCAACATCGAACGCAGTTCGGCCTGGGCCCTAGCGTATGAGCGAGGCTTGTTAAGTTAAGAGAATGGCTTGGGACACACCACTAAGGCTTTGGCCGCATCCAGCTCCTTTGTTTGGCCAGTATAGTACTGTGCAACGGCCTGCTCGTACTCTGCCGCGTATTTTGTGACCTCCAGTTGGGCGGCTTGACTGATATCGGCGTCGGTACGCGACTCCGTGTCCTGGGCTCGCACCTCTGCCTCCCTTGGCTCTTGCTTCCGCTTGTCTTCGGCGCGTTATTTCGGCAGAGATTTTACGCTGCAGGTATTCGATTTGATCCTTGAGCTAAGTGAATTATGAGCGTGTAATTTGGGTGGTTTGAAAATTTCTAACATCGTCGAGTCTGGCTCGCGCCGGCCCAGGAACAGCCTGACGTTTATCGGTTCCATTGACCTGGAAATATGGCAAAGAGTCTGGGTCAGTAAATTTTACACAATCGGTAATCATTCTACCTGAATAGCCGGGCGTCCGACAATTGCATTATTCTGAAAATATGGCGAAGGACCTGCGTCAGGACGGATTTCACACAATCGATGATGATTACCCACCTGAACGGCTGGAATGCCAGACATTGGGACGTCCTCGTCAGACATTTTTCGAGTCCGTCGTCAATGATGGGGGGAGGGACCAAAGAGAGAGAGAGAAGAGAAGAACAGGCGGCGCAGAAGGTGTATATATATGGTATGATAGAGAGAGGCGGTTGCACTTCCAGGTTTGTCTGCGACGTGTAACGCCAGTCAGACGAGAGTTGTTGAGAATGAGTAGTAGGACCGAGGATAGCGAGAGTTTAGGGCCAAGGCATTTAAGGCGCACGGCGTTATTGTTTGCGATATCGCTTTATTGTCCTTATTGTAAGCGACATCTGCTACTTCTTCGCCAGATCCGCGCTAGTATATTGCGCTTGGACCGAGGATATACAATCCGGGAAAACGATCTGATCCGAAGTGATTCAACGTTGCAAGAAAAAAAGCATGGTTGATCGTTGCCGAAATTTATGCTACAAATATGGTACAGATACAAGATGTTCAACGTTGCAAGAAAAAGTATGGTTGGTCGTTGCCGAAATTTATGCTACAGATATAATACAGATACAAGATGTTTGATCAACGACGGGCTCGAACGAGCTTGAATGTGCGTGGTAGACGTCGCCGCTGCGGTCCTTGAAAGTCCTTAATGTGCGATAGGACCCTTAAAAAATACTATCTGTTAAGGACAGAAAGGAAACGAAGAAGATAAGCGTACCGCTTCAATACGAAGTCGATGAGCCGCCGATCAGATGACCGCATGTTGACCACCGAGTTCGGGTTATTGCAGGATACGCGCATGACGAGTACGTCGCCTTGGGACGTCTAGAACCCCGTTCTGAGCCAGGTATCGGTGCCGTTTGAAGAATATGCGGAAACGAGACTGCGCAGCGCCGTGCTGAAGCGGAAACCACAAAGTCGTGGATGTGAGATTGCAGATGTGCAGCTTCCATGACGCTCTCCACGCAAGGGTACTGGGGCACATTGGTGTCTTTCTTGGTGGCACGCATGTGAACGGAAACGAACGATGGGGATGCTGCTGAGGTCGAAAACAGGCGGGTGCGAAGAAAGATGTTCGCAGTCTGCGAACGAGACATTAGCATGCGATCAAGATGAGCTTGAAAAGCATCACTAACCGATGGGGTGGCATGAACGAAGACTCGGCTGTTGACCATGGCGTGAGGTAGACGATAGATTGTGTGAAGCAGGAATAAGACAAGACGGAGTTGCTCAGCCGGCTGAGATAAAGCCTGGATCAACTTGTACATTTCGCCGCATTATAATTCCCCGCGGTCGCGTTGGCCGACCTAGTTCAAGAGAGGCAGGAAAGACAATTCCACGGAAAGGGGAACAATAACGATTCAGTCCGACGGCATCTCTCAACGACGATAAAGTTGAATTTCCCCTGTTAACAATTGTCTCCCAGTTGCAAAAACAGCCTCGAGTATGGAAACGTGCGCCACAGTTATTGTCGTGAAATTCGGCCGAAGAATTAACCGTAGAGGACTTTCACCATTATTGTCTCTTTTACGTCTGGTGGCGCTGAGCGGTGCCGCGGAAGCTTGCTCGTTGTCTGAGTCAACCAGGGGAAACGTAGAAGACCGCCTCGATGCGCGTTCACGGCAACATGCGCAGGACGCCGCTATTGTGCAGCAGCCTGCCAGCAGGATCTCGTTTGCCCAAGATACTGGGTCCAAAGTCCGATTGCAAGCAGCACGATCGGAGAAACACGGAGGACCACCGAGCGTGTAACGCTCAGTGGTAAGAGCAATGTGGGCCACCGGGCGATGTAACGCTGAGTGGACACGATTCCCCGCCGAGCGATGTAACGCTCGGCGGAGACTTGAAGTTGGTGGTGGTCAGGAAGAGGCAGGGCACAGCCACCGTGGCTTCCCCCATTTGGCGGAGCTGCCGCTCATCCGACTCTTTTTTCTTTTTTCGAGTAGTTTCAAAGACTCAAAAATTAGATAGGCATTTACGTCGGTAAAAATTTGGAATTCAACCAGTATTTTCATATTTTTACTCTATCTACTGGACAGGGTTTCTAGTCAAGATCAGTTTATTTATTGTTCGAGCATAGACACCGACTCCGCAGGATAGCTAACGTACGACAGACATTTCGAGGAAGAGACTAAGAAAAGTACATTGGTACTACAACAAGAAAAAAGGCGGAAGAGCTGAGACACTCATCGCCGAAGATGGTAAACTAGGAGTCGATCTGTATTTATTCCCTCTCGCGAATAGTGCTCGGGACAGGTGCTTCTTCATCTTTGGCGGCTTCGGCGTCAATCTGGAGGACGTTTCGACAATGATAATGAATGATACACTCAGGGATACCCTCGGGAATGCAATTTATTGGGTCGATGACGAGCATCCGAGATGGATTCCAGTACGGAAGCCGCGACATTTCCGACCAGCGGACATTGGATGCCACTACACTCCGAGAGACGTCCGGACCATTGTCCGCTAATGTGAGCACTGTCGTCATGTCCATCTATAAATCCAATCAACACTGGGCTCCTCGGCAGAATATCAAGTTGCTTACAGCTCGAGTCAAATTAAGACTTTCCATTGCGGAGATAGTGTCATCTGTGCCCTCGTCTCGCTGTCGTTACAATTTCAAGGTCTACATTCGACGTATAGTACGCAATTTCTTACCACGTCAAGGTTACTGACACCATCGGAGGTTTTGTTCAACCCAGCGGCTCGTCTTTCGCTGCGGTACACGAGATGTTCCTTGGAGGCCAAGTCGGTATTCGTACCCATCGTAGCACTCGACAGCGTGTAACGCCGCCTAGCGTTCGGGAATCCAAGAAAAGATAGCGTAGTGACTTTTGAGGCCCGCGGGCGTCAAACTTGAGGTGGGAGAGCGAGTTCGTGCGGTCAAGAGCAGCGCAGGGGTAATATTGTCGATTAGCAGCGGCACAATTTTGCCGTGGGAGAGGACGTCCGGGGAGGGCTTCCAGCGTCGGGCTCGCTGAGCAAACCTAAATAGGACAATCAAGCCATTGTTCTCCATCGGTGACAAGAGTCGGCCTCGAGGGCAGTCTCTGAGTCGTTTACGTCTTCCTTCAAGGTAATGCAAGGAAGACCACCGAGCGACCACCGAGCGTGTAACGCTCAGTGGTCAGGGTGATGCAGGCCACCGGGCGATGTAGTGCTGCTGAGTGGACACGATTCCCCGCTGAGCGGTGTAACGCTCGGCGGAGACTTGAAGTTGGTGGTCAGGAAGATGCAGGGCACAGCCACCGTGGCTTCCCCATTTGGCAGAGCTGCCGCTCATCCGACTGAGTTCTTTTTTTTTCAAGTAGTTTCATAATCTCAAAAATTAGATGGGCATTCACATCGGTAAAAGTTAATTGAGTGATTTCATATTTTATTCTATCTACGGGACAGTGTTTATGACTACATTTGTCCGAACGGAAGTCGGCGATGAACGTGCGCGACGCCGCTATTGTTCGACAAGCAATTCTTCCAGAAGGCCAGAGTCCTTCTACGTAGGGGGTTTTGTTGTCGTTGGCATAAACGCGGCAGTATAGTTTATTGTGGGAGGCCCCGATCGCGCCCGACAAAGGCCCTGATCGCGCCCGACAAAGTTGGATCCTCGAGGCCCACCTCAATGCGCCTCTGCGACAACGCGTGCGACGCCACCGTGTATTGTTCAGACGAACTACTTTATTGTCAAGGAGAGGCACATTGGAACGCGCGCCAACTCATGCTCTGGCAGGAAAATCAAATAAACCATTGTTTAGGACGAGGAAACATTTCTACAATACAGTAGGTCGGCGCCCACTATATGGGTAAAGAGTGATTAAGAACGAAAAGGAAGACGCCCGCATAAATTCGACATACCCATTATTTCTTATGATATTTGAGCCAAGCAGTAATGAAAAGTTGAACGGGCCAGTGATCGATGAACTTTGCCAAGACCGGGAATTCGGAGACAAGCTAGCAAAGATGAGCGGCTGGGAGCTATGTGAGACATACAACGCACCTGGGCCTCGAGTTTAGCGAGGACGTCTTTATCCTGTCTCATGTACGGTTCGTACATGTTCAAAATGGTGGGCGCGACGGTACGAATACGACTCTTGCACACTTCGTTAGCCACAAGAAAGGAGGAGGGATTAAGACAAACCTGAATTTTTGCACACTCTTGTTTCGACATGCCGGTGGCATCTTCAATCGACATGAGCTGAGCTCCTACTGGGCGTTCGATGAGGCGTCGAGAAGTGGGAGCGGCCTTGGCTGCGACCTGCGATGCCGCCTGCAAATGCGGAGATTCTGCTCGGGGGCGAGGCACGAGTAACGTTGGGAGTCTTTTCGCGTTTGATGCGGGGGGCCAGTGTGGTGTGGAGAAGAAGTGGCGAGGAGGGAGCGGGGAAGAGGTCCGTCATAGAGAGCAAGAGAAAAACCGGCGGTGGAGGCGCACGAGGGGGACTGAAGACGGTGGCCGTTGGGACAGAGGTCATGGCGCGGATTGGATTGAGCCAAGAGCGCAAGCGGGGCTTCAAGTAAATAGATGGCTTAGTGGCACTATAGCTCTTGAACGTAAAACAAAAAACTTTCCCCACGTAAGGCTCAGCGCTATTGTTGAAGGGATTTGTATCGGAGATGAGTCCTTGTTCAGCATCGAAGATAGCTCTCAATTGAATAAACAACTGTATCTCCTGCAGGACGACGACCTGTACTGAGTGGATTTGTGCTTTCCGCTCTCGCACAGTTATTTTGCAAACGAACTGCCAGTAAGAGATCGTTTGCCCAAGTACTGGGTCCAAGTCCGATTGCAAGTCCAGCACGATCGGACAAACACGGGGGACCACCGAGCGTGTAACACTCAGTGGTAAGAGCCATGCTAGCCACGGGGCGATGTAACATGCTGAGTGGAAATGATTCCCCGCTGAGCGATGTAACGCTTGGCGGGACTCGAAGTGGTGGTGAGAAAAAGGCGGGTACAGCCACGCGGCACGTGGTAAACACGCGACCACTCTGACCACCAACTTCAAGTCATGACTGTCAACCGCTGAGCGTTACATCGCTCAGCGGGGAATCGCGTCCACTCAGCATTACATCGCCTGGTGGCTAGCATTATTTCTACCCCTGAGCGTTACATGCTCGGTGGACACGACCAATGCTCAGTGTTCGCCACCATGCTCTACTGAGTGTTATACTATTAAATGGCTGCTGAAACCCGCCGTTTTCTCCCCCTGGTCACGATTATCTCAGTTGACGGAGAATACAAGAAATCGTTATTTTATCTACACACGGATATAATACACAAGGCGGCCTATCCTTTCTCATGTACGGAGAATACAAGAAATCGTTATTTTATCTACACGCGGATATAATACACAAGGCGGCCTATTCTTTCTCATGTACGCAGAGATAGGTTCTGGTATAGGAATAACAGCGCGCCCAAAACTAGAACCACATGAAGGATTGACACCAGTTGTCCCCAAATCGCCGTTCCGTTAATTCGCTTTTTCGTCTTCGCTTTTTTCCACACCAGGATATCGTTGGCGCCATCCTGCTCTCGCGATCGGGCTCCCAGGATTGTGGAGACGTTGTTCACATCCGTGGACTAGTGTTATGGTCAGAAATGGGAACTACTAGTTTAATATATGTCCTACCGTGATGGTTTGAACCCAATCTGCATTGCCGACGTTCAACTCGTCGACGATCTTATTGTCGGACCATCTGTCGAACACGTATATTTTACCGTGGTCACTCCCGCTGACGACGAACCCGGCGTCATTAGCGAAGCAGACTTGGCGCGCGCACGCTGAGTTTCTCTTTCTAGTGACTTCAAATGTTTTTGCGCGTCGGTCATCATCGAGACGGTACAGGGCGACCCCTTGGAAGGGATCGTCGAGGCAATAGATGCCTTTTCGGACGTTAACACTGGCGTTCCCTCTGCAAATGATGAATACACCGAGTATAGTCGTGAACATTGCACACATACATCAGGCCTCCGGTCTCCCGGCTTCGTAGTACTTCCCCCCGTCGTCCCACGAAGAGAATAGCTGCGTTTGCGTTAGAACTTGCAGATGCCGTTGTAAAAAATATACTCACATCCTCCCGTCGTACATGCCAAACACAAGCACCTCCTTCTCATTATTTACATATTCTCCGAAGGCTATGGCTTTCGGAAGTACGTTCGTCATTGCTACGGAAAATACCGGTTGTAGGGCTAAGGTTCCTCGTTCGATCGTGAAGCAGGCGACAACGGAGTTGCGGTTGCAAGCAAGGAGCCGGTTTGTGGCTGGATCGAAGTCGAGCCCCGTAACCTCGGCATCGCCGGTAAGTGGTTGAGTGTTGCGTTCCTCAAACGCCTCATGAACGTCTCGTTAGTCTCCCGCGAAAATAATATCAATCGTTGGATCCGAGGCTCACCGAAGGAGAGGCCTGCTTCCAACAGACCAGCAGCCCAAGCTGCGTACCAAATATGAGGATCTCGGCAGGCTCTTCCTCGCGCCTCACCCAGAGGAGATACGTTGTGGCGCCACGGGAACCAGAGCTACTTGGGCGTTCCAGTGGTGAGTCTTTTTCAAGATTCCACACGCGGGTGCCATCGGTGCCTGCCGCGAAAATAAATCAGCAATAATGGTATAGTGGATAACACGAGATAAGCCTTACCCCCGCTCGCTGCTAGTTTACCATCCTCGGTAGCTGCAATACACACCAGTGCTCTGGTATGACCCACGAGTGTGCCGTGGAAAAGATATTCTTGGTGTTTAGAGTTGGGTTTGATAGCGGTGGAATGAATACTGGGACGCATTGGACGGTCGGTAGTCTGCCTATCGATGTAACGTTAGGAAGCGCGATGATCACTATGGCTCGAATAGCGAGCTACTTAAAACTCTTTCACAATAAGGCTCGGACAATAAGAGGGATTTACGTGAAAAGCTTCTCTTTTTCGGTTCTACGTCTTGAGATATTGCGTTCGTTTTTCGTTTGTGAATTCTCTTTCACTGTCTGAGCTAATAAAATTATTTCTTGCACGTTTTTGAACAATAAGCCCAAGTTTTTAAGCTTGAGAAGCTGAGCGGATCAGCTGCAGCTTGTCCGTGGGAAAACACTGTGGCTGTCCATCATTTCTTCTTCTGACAACGACCATTGCCCACCGCCCACCGAGCGTTACACGCTGGGTGGGTGCACCCATCCACCGAGCATTGCACCATTCGAGGGCATCTCTTTCGACATGGTCGTCCACTGCGCGTTACACGTTTGGTGGCTGTCGGTTCTCCAAGCACATCTCATCTCCGATCCAAAGCCCTTGAACAAGCCTTACGTGGGGACAGTCTTTTGTTTTACGTTCAAAGGCTATAGCGCCACTAAGCCTTTATCTACTTGGAGCCCCACCTGCACTCTTGGCTCAATTCAATCCGCACCATGACCTCCGTCCCAACGACCACTGTCTTCAGTCCCCCCCGTGCACCTCCACCGCCGGTTTTTCTCTTGCTCTCCATGACAGACCTCTTCCCCACTCCCTCCTCGCCTCTTCTTCTCCACACCACACTGGCCCCCCGTGTCAAATGCGAAAAGGCTCCCAACGTCCCTCGTACCTCGTCTCGACCCGAGTCTCCCCGCTTTTCTCCTTACGCGCGGGCGACATCGAGTCCTCTCTCATCTCCTTCTGCACGGGCGACATCGAGTCCTCTGTCGTCCTGCTTCGATCACGCTGCCAGCGGGAGAACCAGTACTGCCCCCGCCGAGGGTACTGAGACAACAAACCCCGATTCCGCTTCTAGGGCTGCGGGCGGCCTCATCGAGCGTCCAGTAGGAGGTCAGCTTAAGTCACCGAGCAAGATCAACTCCATCACTGCTGAAGACTGCCAAAAAATTCAGGTCTGTGTTTCTACAAAGTTTTTCTCACTTGGCTGATATAGAGTGTAAGCAACGTATACGGGTACTGGCGCCTACCATGCTTAACCGACGGGAATCGTACACTAAGCAGCAAGTTGAGGCTCTTGCCCAACTAGAAAAACAAGTGTGTTATCTATTTCTCGATGCTTTTCAACGCTCATTTTCCTACTTAGATCGTCTCCGAATTCCCGCTCTTCAATAACTTCGTCGAGCGGTGGCCGCTACAAAATTTCATAACGGCCTGGCTCAGGAACCAAAAACCCCGGAAGAAGAAAGACTGACTCGTCTCGTGGTACGTCGACGCGATACTCTAGCTTTCGATCTCCTAATAAGTGTCTTAGCTCTTGCGCCTTTTTTTCTTGTTGTAGTACCAATGTACTTGTTTTATGTACTCTGCCTCTAAATGTTCGCCATTTCTTCGGTCGTACGTTAGCCGTCCTGCGGAGTCGGCGCATCTATTGCATTGCGCCACCGCTCAAATAATGAATTGGCCTTAATTCAATGCGGAAAGTCGCCGATACTCCATTGCGCCACCATTTGAAAATAATGCGGCTTTGGGGTTCCTGTGCAAAGTTACGCCTTGCTTCTGCAGCTAAACAATAGTGGCGTCGTGCACGTCGACGCGAGGGCGCATCGAGGCGGACCATCGAGGATCCGACTTTGTCGGGCGTGATCGGTGCCTCTTCAACAAATTGTGCCGCCACATTCATACCAAGGACAATAAAACCCCCACTTTCTGGAAGGACTCCAGCCTTCTGGAAGAATTGCTTGTCGAACAACAACGGCGTCGCACACGTTCATCACCGGCTTCCTTAGGACAAATGTAGTCATAAACACTGTCCAGTAGATAGAATCAAAAAATGAAAATACTCATTGAATTTCAACTTTTACTGTGAATACCGATCTGATTTTTGAGTCTATAAAACTATTGAAAAAAAAAAAAAAAAAACCGAGTCGTATGAGCGGCAGCTCTGCCAAATGGGGAAGCCACGGTGGCTGTACCTCGCCTGTTTCTAACCATCAACTTCAAGTCTCTCCGCCGAGCGTTACATCGCTCGGCGGGGGAATCGTGTCCACTCAGCGTTACATCGCTGGTGGCCTGCATTGCTCTTACCACTGAGCGTTACACGCTCGGTGGTCCTCCGTGTTTCTCCGATCGTGCTGGACTTGGACTCGACCGACGGGTACGCCACCCTTTTTGTGTCCCATTCGTTTCTTTGACACAGAAACGTCTATAGAAGTTGGCTCTCGTTTATTGTCTGTGCTCCTGCTCACCTGCATATAAGGCCCACTGCACACTGATGTCCATTCCGCAATCCTTTCCAACAAATCCGTCTCCATTTCTGCATTAATCATGGTTCGTTGCCCCTCCCCCCTTTCCGGTGTGTCCGTCCCTAACATTTTCCGAGCAGCCTGTAAAATCTGTCCGTTTAGACCAGTCTGACGTGGAGGACTCCGACATCCATTACTTCTGTCCGAACTGCGACCGCTGCCCTGTTTGTGATGCGCCGCCTCAAAATACTCAGCCACCGGCATATGTCCCGATATCAGGTTGGTCTCTTGCTTTCTGGATTGTACCGGCACTAATCTCATGAGCAGATTCTCGTTCTCTCTCCGTGCCCATCTCGGTGCCCGTGATGATGTTTCTAACCGAGGCGCTCCTCTTCGGCGGATGGCGCCGCATTATCATCCCACACATCATCGCCATCCTCTTCTGTTACATGTAACTCCCCGTCGTTCGCATCCCCACCCCTTTCTTGAAACTGCGGCTCCGTAACGATCATTATTCTCGTACCCTTGTATTATGCCACCGCCTTTCCTCTTGTTATCCCATGTATCATATAGACACACCCCTGCTGCTGTCCATTGTATTATACCTTATTTCTTGTTCTCGAACGTCCCTTACGTTGTCACATATATCGCTATAATCCTATTTAGTTGCTTGCATCGCCTTGAAGGAAGACGTAAACGACTTAGAGACTGCCCTCGAGGCCGGTTCTTGTCACCGAAGGGGAACAATGGCTCAGTTGGCCTTTTTAGGGTCGCTCCCTGACGCCGACAGCTCTCTCTGACGTCCTCTTTCGCGGCAAGGTCGTGTCGCTGCTGATTGACAACACTGCGGCTGCACCGCTCTTTATTTCCTCACAAAAGCTGGGCGGCGTTACACGCTGTCAAGTTCAACGAACGCTGCTACTCCCACCTCAAGTTTGACGCTCGCGGGCCTCAAAAGCTACTACGCTATCTCTTTTAGGGTTTCCGAATGCTAGGCGGCGTTACACGCTGTCGAGTGCTACGATGGGCACGAATACAAAGCAGTACATATGCAACTGCGCTTTGGCCCCCGAAGAACATCTTGTGTACCTCAACAAAAGACGAGATCACATGGAAAATTTGGCGAGGTTCGAGAAGGCCCAGCAGGAGTCAGCCGCTGACTTGAACAAAATTTGCGATGGTATCAGCAACCTTAACGTTGTAAGAAATTGCGTACTATATGTTGAATGTGGACCCTGAAATTGTAACGACAGCGAGACGGGCAAGGCACGGATGGGGTTATCTCTGCAATGCAAAGCCTCAGTTTGACAAAAGCTGTAAGGAATTGGATATTCCGCTGAGGAGCCCAGCATTGATTTATTCTATAGATGGACATGACGACAATCCTCACATTAACGGACAATGGTCCAGATCTCTCGGGTGTACCCCGCAATCCAGTGGCATCCAATACCGTGCCTCTCCAAGAAGCCACTCGCAGTGTCGAAGCTTTGCTAACGAATCATCCCAAACGTGTGGACAAGGTCAAGATGCGCCACGCAGAGATTCTCGAGCAAGTGGCGAAAAAAATGTCGGATGCGCAAGCAAGCCTAGAAATCGCAGAAGATTTCAATCTGGATGATGCTGCGCACGTTGCGCAAATGCGATCTAGACTAAATTCCGCTGTGGATGCTTCAATATGCACGGAAAAATCTTTGCGGCCCCTGCCGCAATCTGCCGAGAAGGAGAGTCTCATCGCAGCTTTGCGCGAACTCGAAATCAAGATCAACCTAATCGGGACAGTCCTGCCGCCGGACACGACCCCTCTTCGATACGATGCTTGTAAGTGAAGTGAAGGTGCTATATTCCGCGCGACTCTGGTACTAATATAAGTCATAGCATATATCCACGAAGATCCAGTGAAGCAGTTGGATCTGATCGCCCAGGTCATGATCCTCCTGGGTATCATCTGCCACGTTATCGTTGGGCTTGGTACCGACCCTGCCAATTTCATCCTCGGCTCGGTCACCCTCATCGTCAAGCTCGTCATGTCCATGAAGCTGGAAAAGAAGGAAGACGGGACTGAAGGTTATGATGCTGAACAGCGGGATCTTCTCGAACAACTGCCCTCGAGTCTGTACGTTGCTATGCAGCGTTTCAATATCGACGGGAAAACAGTTCAGTACGCTGTTTGCCCATCATGCCATCACACCCATGCACCAATAAACCCGGCCGCCGCCGTTCCAAGCTACTCTGCCACATGCGTAAATCGGGTGGTTGACAAGTCTGGGGCGCGGACGTGCGCAATGCCGCTGCTTGTCCGCCGTGATGGTCGTCTACGTCCAATACGGACATTCCTATCAGCGTCATTCATCGACCACCTTGCTCGAATTCTCTCCGATCCGGTAATCGAGCAAAAGTGTGATGAGGCATGCGATGCCGCCTTTGGAGCTCTCAAGGATCCTCTACCTGTTCATTCCACCAACATCTTCGATTCTGAGTTCATGAGATCCTTCGAGGGACCGGTCCCGGGCCAGCTTTTCATCGACCGGAAGGGTGGAAAGGAAGGGAAAGGGAGAATGCGTTTGCCATATGCCATCTTCTTAGATTTTTTCAATCCCAATCGCACGACGAAACGAGGAAACCATGACTCGATCAGCTTGCTTTCCGCTGTTCCTCTCTCCTTGGGCAACGAAAGAAACAAACCGGAAAATATTTATCTGTCTATCCTCACTGGTCCCAAAGAACCTAACAAGGAGCAAATAAACGGGTATCTCATCCCTCTCATTGATGACACGGTCAACGCTTGGGAGCGAGGCATACACATTTCCCCAACAGGGGCGTCCCCTGAAGGTCGGGATGTCGATGTCGCGTTCGCATTGGCGATCAATGATTTACCTGCCGCTCGTAAATTGGCCGGCGCTGCAAGCCACAAATCGCACTTTTATTGCACGGTGTGCTCGTGTTATGGCATCCCGACCATGTACCGTTCGGACTTTGATCACAGCGATTGGCAACCAAAGGATGCCAATGTGCTGCGCCAGGCAGCGGAAGCCTGGCGAGATGCGACGACATTAAATGAACGGAACGCAATTTTCCACGAGCACGGTGTCCGCTGGTCAGAAATGTGGCGGCTTCCGTACTGGAATCCATCTCGGATGCTCGTCATCGACCCAATGCATTGCATTCTGGAGGGTTTAGTTCATTATCATTGTCGACATGTCCTCCAAATTGACGCCGAAGCCGCTAAAGATGAAGAAGCCCCTGTTCCAGCATATGAGTATGATTTTCGATCCTACGATCCTGACGACGCCATTCGTGTCGAGTCAGAGAAGGAACAAAAACAAATCGACTCCTTACATGCGATCCTTGTTCTACCGCTTGATGGTCCCGCTGCTACGATACGCAATGAGGGCGATTTTCTAAAGAGGGTTTGCAGCAAGAACAAAAAGCCCCTCCAACATGTCTGCTGGTCCTTGGGTCTGGACCCCACGCCCGAATGATTTGAAAGCCGATCTGGCGGAAAAGCTTTGGAAATGGGTGAGTGCGCTAAGATTCCCAGCATATGTTGAAATTTATACCTTTATAGCGGCTAACAAAACCTCGTGTCTCGACTTTCCCTCTCTGCCCCAAAGACAATGCCCCCTGATGGCGTGGCGTTCATTCAGAAGGTCATTGTAGAAACCGTGACTCCCGCTTGGATCAATTCCGTCCCGAAAAACTACGGGCATAACAATGCAGGCACCATCAAAGCGGACGAGTGGCGTGTGCTCGCCACAATCTATATTCCCATTGCGCTAGTTCTCATGTGGGGCGATGACTTGTCTGGGCAGCATGCAGCTCATTTTTTTTACGCTGCTAATGCACAGCATGGCCATGTTTCAAGCTACCACACTCGCTTGCCGGTACTCGACAAGCGAGAGCCGTCTGCGCGCTTATCGGAACTTTATCAAACATTGGATTGACCAGCTTCACTCTTTACACCTGCATGCAAAGTTTCACGATTGGAAGAAACGGCCCAACATTCACGCCGCTTTTCACATCTTCGATTTCCTTCGACTCTTTGGACCTGTGATATCTTGGTGGTCGTTCCCATTTGAACGTCTGATCGGAGTATTACAGCGTATAAATACCAATGATCACATTGGCGGTAAGGATTTTTCTTTATTTCATGGCAGCAGATTTAACGATTCTTAGGTGAAATGGAGGCATCTATATTGAAGTCTTTTATGCGTGGTGCCAACCTTCGGCGATGGCTGAATAGGTCAGACTGCCCACAGGTCATTCGCGAATTCAAAAGGCTCTTCGATCTGGCATTTACTCCTCGAGACTTTGGAGAGGAAACCCCTCCAAAAAACGACCAGGAGCACGCACATTACAATTTCAAAGGAGTCAACTATTCCCGCGCTTCGACCCATTTGGGAAACAGCCTGGTGCTATTCTATCCCCTCAACTCCACTCAGGCTACTGCTGGCAGTATCGAGAAAATCACCGGAGCGGGTAAATCCACTCGTTTCTTTATAAGACGTCAAGCACCCCTCCCCGCAAATAAGCGTGATCCATTCACGCCTTTTCCCCATTTCCCCAAAAAGACCTATTCGTCTAAGATGATGGATGGTCGTTTGGATGAAATCCACCCGGACCGTGTGTTATCTCATTGCGCTCGATTTACATTTTCAGACGAGCGTGCAGTCATCCTGAATCTTTCCCGGGTAATTATTCTTCATCAATGGCTTTGAAGTAAACCAAACTGACGGGTCATGTAGGATTGATTTTCTTGGATGCTTTATCATTGGACAAATTTCTTGTAGATCGTATAGTAATTTCTTGTAGATAACAACCTGTAAATTAGTCAATAAATCTGTAGCATATTCATCAGTTTTTTTACGAGTGAACAATGGGACTTAAAATGCTGAGTACGAATAAGCTGCACGCTGCAGGTCCTCTGTATGCCAAATTAGGGAAAACGCTGTGGCTGTGTCCACCATTTCTTTCTTCTGACCACGACGACGACCAATGCCCACCAGGCGTTACACGCTCGGTGGGTACCCCGCAGCCACCGAGCGTTAGACCGCTGGATGGATTTGAATTTCTCAACTACCGCATTACACTGAAGGGACGATGATCATGGTCTGCGGCAGGATACTCCCCCACGCCATCGAGGCTTTCAGCGACGGACAACGCATCGTTATCGCCCACTTTACTCACCAGACGTTGTGGGACGTGTATAGCATTGAGCCCATTGCTGTGCGCTTGGCAGACGAAGTTCCATTGGCTGCCCACGAAGAGGTTTAACTAGTAGCATTCTGTGAATCGATATAGTTCTACTCCTCTCGCACCATACTGGCAAACAGATATATTCTTCCATACGATACATGGTCCATATTAGTACCCAGTGTTCTATACTCCAGGTGGCCTTGCCGATGCCGACTAGGACATAGTACTTTCTTGTAGATTGTATAGTAATTTCTTGTAGATCGTATAGTCATTTCTTGTGGATAACAACCTGTAAATTAATGAATAAAGCAATAAAGCTGAGGCATATTCACCAATTGTTTTATGAGTGAATAATGGGACTTAGAATGCTGAGTGCGGATGAGCTGCACGCGGCAGCTCCTCCGTTTGCCAAATTAGGGAAACGCTGTGGCTGTGTCCACCACTTCTTTCTTCTGACCACGACGACGACCAATGCCCACCAGGCGTTACACGCTCGGTGGGTATCCCGCAGCCACCAAGCGTTACACCGCTGGATGGATTTCTCAACTTCCATTGGCGGCCCACTGAGCGTTACACGTTCGGTGGTCTTTCGCTTTTATTGTCTTCCGGTGGCCTATTTTTCGGCTGGATTCCTCGTTCCTCGTGCTCCCTCAAGCTTTGCAACGGCACTGGATGGCGATTTTTTCGCCATTTACGGGCTCGTCAACCCTGCTGTTCCATGTAGTGCTGGTATTGTACGTGCATCGTCCTCCACCTGTTTGCACTCGCTCACTTTATGCAATAGAGTTAGAGAGGCTATAGTACCTGGACGCCGAATTTTTTGCTTGCTTGGTTAGTCGACTTTCATTCGATCTCTTTCCTTCGTCGCACCGATGCTGATTCCCTTGCTTGCTTGCAGGGCTGCGTTTGCCCATGGCTTGATTCGGGCCGATCCTTCGCAGCTTCGACACTCCGCATTCTTTCGGATGTCATTCTCCTACCTGCGATTCTGCCATGCCCTTTTTCGTTTGGATCTTTTGGTACGTATTCGTTCTCATTTACTCTTAGTGCCGCAGCTGAAGGCTTTGATAGATCATACGGCGCTCCTTTATACCCTCCTGGTCTCATTGCCGATGCCAGTGACAACGCAATCATCGCCCTCCGCGGCGTCGGCGGCGCAGGCCCTGGCGTCCCTTCGTGCATGCCTCCGAACCTCCATTGTGTTCCTACTCGGATTCAAAGTCGCACGGGCTGTCTCCACTATGTTCGCGGATGTTCCTCGCGATTCTACGGACGCACTAGAGTTCTTGTTACTCATGGGTCATCGTTGTACAGCTTGTTAGCCCTTCCATACCCTATAAGATAGTTTGTCGTCCCTCCGCTCGTCTTTGAGGCCCTGGTACCCGCTGCAGCGGACCTCAGACCTTTCGCACCCTATCCGCATCCCCGGAGCACATTCTTTCGGTTGGTGGAGGCTACGTCTCACGTTTGCCGAGCCCTTCGCGCCTCGCTCGCGGTTCGCAGCACACGGTGGTGTCATGGACGCTGCGGTATGCGCCAAACTCCAACCTCCTGCCAATCCTTGGGCTGGAATTTTTTCCCAGCCCAATGCGCATTGTCCCTTACGCAGAAGTTGCGCCCAGCGTCCCTAGAGCCCTCCCCGCTTCGCTGGTGTCCCCAGCGCCCAGCAGCGTTAGGCGCAATGCGGTATGCGCCGAAAATTCGCCTCCCGCCAAATTTGCGCTGGAGGGATTTGCCCGACCCCAGTCCGCGCCCTCTTCCCGCTCGCGGAGGGTGCGTCTCACGGCGATCGAGCCCTCACCGCCCTTCCCGAGGTCGCTAGTACGTGGCGGCATCAGGTCGGGCGACCGCCGAATCCCCCCCACGAAATTCGCACTCGGCGGAATTCCCCGGCGGAATCCCCCCTCTACGATAGTTTTCTTTCGGTCGGTGGAGGCTACGCCCCTCGTTCGCCGGTCCATCGCGCCTCGATCAGCACACGGCGGGGGGTCATAGCTGCGGTATGCGCCGAAATCCCGCCTTCCGCCGACCCGCGCACCGGAAGTTTTTCCCGGCCCAGTCCCCATTCTCCCTTACGCGGAGCTTACGCTCAGTGTCCCTCGAGCCCGCTGCGCTTTGCTAGTGGTCCCCAGCGTGCGGCCGCGTTGGGCACAGTCTGATATGTGCCGAAAATTAGCCTCCCGCCCAATGTGCGTTGCAGGGATTTCCTCCCACCGGTGTTGCCCCCGAAAGGGCTCATCTCAGTCCCATGAACCTCCCCGTAACTTTTCTGTGGATTGTCGACGACTTGAGGGAGTGTATACGCCAACCAGCGCATCGGACGTCTTATTTGCCGACTTAGCGCACCCCTGCGGCAATTTTGGGGTGGGTGATTCGTTCTCGCACCCGAGTGTGTGTATTGAGCACGTTCATGACCCCCGCCAACGTTGTTTGCGTCAGGCATTTTGTGCGCGAGTGCGCCCTCAGCGACGTTGTCGATGATTTCGCGCAAGAGATCACTGGTCGGGCCGATCGGGCCGGATCGGCCCGTGACGTAATCCCGCCTTCCTTGAGCCGACATCGTCCTACAACGTCGTCCTCGTCGTTGACGGCCGCTTTCCCGTCGATTTCGTCGGCGTTCGAGGTTCCCACGGCTCCTGCCCAGCGCCAGCCGTCTTCTATTCCACTTCCCAACCGCTGCCTTTTCTCCTCCACTACGTTCTTGTCCTAGTTATCTTTCCACCCCCACACCATGGTTTCGGCCAAGCGAGCGAAGCAGTACCCCAATTCACGACTCCTAGCATCCATGTATGCTCCAAAATCCCCTTTTTTTTGCCGTTTTTGATCGCCACAGTGGCCGGCTGACTCCGCGTGCGCAAATCCACGCCCTGACGGCCCACTCGTCATCGGCCCTCTACCAGAATGAGGGGGAAGGGGATCTGTATGCGGGGCGTACTTATTCTTACGGATGTTCTCCAAAAACTTGACAACGGCTGCATTTCGGTCGAGGAGGCGCTCAAGGACGCACAGGTAAAGTTGGGTCACGCCAAGTCATGGGACCAGCGTGTGCATGGGTATGCAAAGTGCCGAAACGCTTCGCACACACTATTGTTCTTGTGGAAGTACAAGGTCTCGAGACGGTATCTCTGTGGTGCGTCGTTTTTATTTTATTTTTGCGTTCACTCATTGATTTTGTGCAGAACGCATGTCCCACCTAACATTCATCGTCGGGGGTGCTCTCCGCTTCATATTCCCGTGTCCCGGCGTGCGTTGCAGCGTCCGCCACCGCGAATTTTTCCCCCTTGACAAGCTGGGCGGACTTGGCGGCTTCCACAATGCGGTTCGCGGGGTTTTAATTTGTCTGGGGGAGACCGATTTGACTCGGTAGGTTTTTTTTTATCTCTCATTTTATTGTCCTAAGCGATTCACAGCTATCGCATTCCTGCTCCGGTCGCATTCGCCCGTGCTCACAAGCAAATTATTCGTTCTATCTAATCTAACGCAATTGCATACCTTATTTCTTGTTTTCGACATCCGTAGCGATCGTACGTGATAATGTTTTGTGTATAATTGAAACTATTGTATATCATGCGCTCATGTACCTATATTACTGTGTAACGACTGCAATATATTCCTGAACATCTCGGTCGAGTTGGTGTATCGGTTTGGATTTTTCAGGTAAGCTGCAGCTTGAGCGGCAGATGAGCGGCAGATGAGCTGCAGATCATCTGCAGATGAGCTGCAGATCCCCTGCAGATCACATTCAGCTGAGCTGAATGTACAACATTCTGCTGCACTTTCGGCACATGCCGAAACAATAAGATTCGGCTACGCTTTCGGCACCACCGGAACGGTAGCCGAATCTATTGTTTTCAGCTGCACTTGCGGCGCGCTGAATACAACGCTTTCTGCAAGGTAGAAAGCGCAGCTGATTTCATTGATTTCAGCAACATTTTCTGGTCAGTTGAGAATGCAGTTGATTTTTGTGCTTTCAACGGGATTGAAATCACAGCGTAATTCTTTGCTTTCGGCAACATTTTCTGACAAGCCGAAGGCAAAGGATTCAACAACATATTCAGCTGAGTTTTATTTGTGGCTGAATCTAGTACATTCCGAAACGTTTTCTACTAGATAGAATATTCGTTTTTTGCGGTGTGTGTGTCATCGGGAGTAGAGATTGTGTCATCGGGGGTAGAGACGAGGGGAATGACGTGATCACTGGGAGCGAAAGTTCCAAGGGAAGGGGATGATTTGTCTCGGGAGCGGAATATCGGCGAGCCCGCTGTCTCCTCCGTCTCAGGTATAATAAGAGGAGTCCAATGGCGGCGAATGCGAAAATCAGTCCGAGGACTATCCCGACTATGGCGCCGACAGATATAGCATGTTTTGGAATTCCGGTTCCGTTCAGAGCTGCTGTGAAGGTTGGCTGACTGGAGTCGCTGAGAGAATACCATTGTGACTATCATAATAAGCACTCAGTAATAGGAGACACATACGCTGGACTTGAGCTAAAGCTAGACCTAAAAAGCGTAGGCGGCGTCAATCAATATAATGGCTCTGAAAGATGGAAGGTGTTTACGGTTTCGACGAGGTCGTAGTCGGTCTGTGGGTTGGTGAGCTACTTCGAGGAACGTCGCTGACGAGACGTACTGAGAGCCGCTCAAGGTGTTCGATCCACCCGAAGAGCTGCTCGATCCACCCAAAGGGGTGCTCAATCCACCCGAAAAGCTGCTCGAGCCACCACTGTAATATAAGGTTACGGGTGTTCCTTTGAATTGGACATGTATAAAAACCTTTGCACTGCCGCGACGATATTGAATTCGTTTGCCCATAATGACGGACCAGTGCCTACGGTAGGACTGATGCGCATGTCAGCCATGCCAAATGGGCTCTGACTTGACTCACCTATCTGTGCCCGTGTAGGCAAGCGCGTCATAGACGCTGAGGTTAAGTATGGTAAGCAAAAAGAGTATATTGATTAGGACGCACCCCGGTGAGGTCTCAGGCGGCAGGACCATCGTCACAGTCCCAGAAAGCTGGCTCCCGGCATTGACCAGCTGGGCGTCGATTACATTCTCCTGGGGTCCTGCGGGTACAATGTAGAGACTGAATTGGCTTGGATTGGCCGTGGCGTTGTCCTGCGCCCAGACGATTTCAACTGTCGCACCGGCAGGGAGAGGATCTGAGCCTGAGGTCATATTGATGCTAAGGCCCACAGCACTCGCCGCCCACATTGCAATGCTTCTAGCAGGTAAGTGAGACCAGTGTCGCCGGAGACGGAATGTACGCACAGCCATGATGGTCGAGGCATGCCTCTAACGAAAGAAAAGAGCGTGAAGGGGGGTATGAAAATCGGGCCAGCGACAGACAGGAACAAGAAAGGGAGGGCGAGAAGACAGTGGGTGATCACATGTGAAGATGGTATCAGTCTGAGTCGTTGCTACACAACTGCTACGATTTTGGCGCTATTAGCATCTACGTTGCCTTCGGTTTTGGTCGGTCTCCAGACCGATTTGCCATTACCCTCGATGGTACGCGCCGAACCGCTCAGCATACACGACTCCAGTCTGTGCACTCTTCCGATCTCTTCGACTTGTCGAGACCATGATTTAGAGATCTCCGTGGGAACTGATACACTGATTTCACAGCGCCGATCTGAGGTTTTCGACCACTTTCTCTTGGTTTTCTCGGTCACTTTTTCCAGAATGGCAGCCTAGCTCTTGGCGGCCAAATCGTCTATTCTGTCGACCAGCCGGCAGGTCTCTGACTTGGCCGCTCCAGAAAGAATCGGGAGACTTAAGAACCCGCACGACAGAGTGGGAGTCAACATCATCCTCATAGTAAGTACCTCGAGATCCCACAACCCGAAGTTTGGGCCGGTTCTGTTGGCCCAGTGTGACAGTACGCGCCCCTGATAGTACGGACAACAACTGTTCCTTGACTCGTTTTGACGGTCCAATGGTACGTTTGGGGCCCTGGAACTGGTTCTGTGGCCCTCTTGCAACGTCCAACTTGCCTCAAGAATCAAAATGCGCAAATACACGTCCAATCCGTGGCATCCTACTTTCTCCCAGTCAATCCACTTTCTTTCTGCCTTTGTGGAGTCGGCAAATTATCTCCCCAACCTCGTTCAATCCTTTTATCTACGCGATGATTTGGTTCAATCCAAGTAAGTATTACACCAAGCTTGCGATGATTCTCCCCCTGTGGCTACGGTATTTATACTAGTCTGTGAGTCATAAATAAAATGTCCCATAATGTTCGTGAATGTTCTCCAATGTTTCTATTGACTCCGTATGATTCACGATGTGTCGTTTCCTTCCCCGAGCCTCGATGATTTGCCCGAGTCTTAATATCCCATAGGCACCCACTTACATGTTTGGGAGTAGTCCGTCCACCGGTAATGTTGTGGGTTTGGGGGAATATCGCGCCGGCTCATTCAGTCTACGTAGCTCTACGTAGGGACCTGAGCTGAGGTTGAAATTTAGGAGGGCCTTGAACACAGGTGTACCCTCACCATTTCCTCCTTCTTTTTGTATTGTACTCCACCGTTTTCAACACCCAAGTACGAAAATATATCCAGTTCGGAGGAAGGGCGGCCGCAAAGGAACCGAAGTGGAGGCTCTATTAATTCTTCCCACCTTTCGGTCAAGCCCAAACTACCTCCACGATTTTTGTCAATGAGAACTCCAATTTCGGAGAAAATGGCGCAGTAGAAAAAAAAAATACCGTCCCTGCCCGATCAGCAGAGATACCTGTGCGAGATTGTACTTCCTTGGGTGATATTTATCCTTCTGAACACCTCTCGCTCATCCCGCCCTTCCCGCTATCACAGAAAACATCATTACAATTCCCGGGGGGCAAAATAGCAGTACCCGGATGTTCGTGGCATCTCGGGATAGATTTATCCGAATGAAACCAGTAAAGTGGTCTACTTTTCTTTTTCTTGCTAGTCTTTCTTTCTTGCTGGATTTTTCAATACAGTACGAACTAGACACTGGCAAATCAACAGGAGGCTCGAAGTTCGAGCTCAGGCAGACCCGGTGTAGGCTCAGAATCTTGTTTTAGCTACTTACACATGGGCAATTTGTCCGAGCCGCGAGTGATCATGATGACCTCGAGATGATTTGTCCTCCGGTTGAATGGCCGCCTGTCCATCATTCCGAGTACATCCCGAGCTCGAAACCGAGTTGGAATAAAACCGTCCGCGAAGCATGAAGACAATGATAATTTCGACTCGCTTGCCATGGTCTCTGTTCTTGTCATCTTTATAACCTTGCTCGTTCCGCAGTTGGGGTACTCTTGCCCCCACTCGGAACATTCTCCCCGGACATTCGAGGAGGGGTTGGAAATTGCTCGATTGAACAATGCTCGACGAGGTAAGACGATTTTTTGGCAAAAGAGCAGAATTGAGACGCTTGACACACCCACCACTAGCCATTCGAGATGTCCCGACGCCCCGAAAGACCGCAATAAAAAACGTCCGTGTTTTTGATGGGGAGAACCTCCTACCGCTTGGGACCATCTTCATCGACGGAGACAAAATCGTGCCGTACGCTGAGGGAGCCGAAATCGTCGACGGGAATGGGGGTACCCTACTCCCTGGACTCATTGACGCCCACACCCACCCTACGTCTGTGGATCATCTGGAGGAGTTAGCATCGTACGGCGTGACAAGCACCATTGTCGCGAGCTGCTACCCAAATGCCGTCTGCGACTCCCTGAAAAATCACACCGGCCTCACCGACGTGCGCTTCTCCGGCCTGAGCGCGAACACGCCCAACAGCACCCACGCTCTCCTGCTCGGCCTTAAGCCGAACGAAACTATCACCAGTCCGTCGCAGGCGCCCCAGTTCGTCGCCGACCAGCTCGCAGTCGGCGCGACCTTCATCAAGATGGTCGCAGAGCGCCAGGACTCGGCCACCACGCTCGACCAGGCGACCATGGATGCGCTCGTCTCCGCCGCCCACGCGAACGATCTGCGCGTCGCATGCCATGCCGCTGACTACGCCGCCGTGGACAGGGCGCTAACCGCGCATGCGGACCAGTCGCACCACGTCCCAACAGACGAGCCCATCGACTCCGCGCTCATCGTCCGTTTCCTCGCACAGAAAACCGTCTCCATCCCCACACTCTCGATCTTCCGCCAATTCATCGCCGCCGGAGCGGCCCCGCCAAGTACGTACGGTGTGGCGAACACGAGCGTCACTCGGCTTTACGAGGCGTCGATCCCAATCCTCGCCGGAACCGACTCGAACGACATTCCGACGCTCGCACTGCCGTACGGGCGCGCGTTGCACGATGAACTCGAGCTTCTCGTTCAGGCGGGGATGTCGACAGTGGACGTGCTGCGCTCGGCGACGGTGCTGGCTGCGCAGCACAATTTGCTATTTGACCGCGGGGTGATCGCGCCGGGCATGCGTGCGGATTTGCTCTTGATATCTGGCGATCCCATTGCGAATATTTCTGCGACGCGTGACATACAGAGGGTCTGGATTGCTGGGATAGAGTATGAGGGGGTTGCGACGAGCTGATGATCAAGACTTTGACTCAATGATTACGCTTGCCTTTTATTATCCTAGTCAATTGGCCAAGTACTTTAGTGAGGAAAATAGTACTCGAGATCGTAAGGTCACTGGCAACGACGCAAGAAGTTTGCTTGCACTGGTGCTGTCAGCCAGTATTTCTCACGGGATACATGGCCTTGGCTTCTGGTGCACACAGTATGGTCCGACTGATGTTGCGAGAAACTTACGAGGGAGACTGACATGAGTGAAGAAGGAAAGGTCACAGTTGGTAATGATCGGGCGGCTGATGGCACACAGCGGATCATAGCGGGTAAACTCGGGCGGCGTTGCCCAATTAAATTCATCTCAACGTCTCTTTCTGTGCCCACGATTCCGAAACATCCTCACGCGATGGGTCAAAGTCCGCACTTCGATCCGGCAAATGACGACGCCCCACGCGTACATTGAAACGCCCGCGTGTCGATGTGGCGAGTATTTCGGTATGACAGCTGGTTCTGACTCAGAAATGCACGAAAAATCACGCACTGTAATGTCAAGCTGTTCGGAAAGAGGTGTAACCACCTTCATTCACCTCCACCGCTTCTTCTCTCTTCTTTCCTCTAGTTCTGTTGAACAATTTTACATCCCAGACACTTTCCTCATCCACTCGTGATTTCGGCCACGCATGATCCAACTTGGCGAATGTTCGCCGACGTGGGTGTCCGAGATCAGCGTGGATCAGCATTCGCCGCGTAGGATACCCTCTTTCTTGCATCCTTGCTCCAACTACTATCAACTGCGGGACAAGGGACAGACGGAAGAAGCTTTTCTGGCGTAGCTCTTACAGCGCTGTGCTTCGATCATGGCCTTCCGCAAATTCCTCGCTGTCCTCTCAATCGCGATTGGGGTGTCAGGCAGCTCAATGGTTCTCCACGAGAGGCGTACAGCCGTTCCCTCTGGATTCGTCCGCCAAGGCGCCGCACCTGGAAACGAGATGATCACCCTGCGCGTTGCGTTGACTTCAAATAATGTGTCCGGGTTGGAACAGAAGCTGAAATCCATCGCCTCTCCTGGGAGCCCTGACTTCCGACAGTGGCTATCGAAGGACGAGGTTTATATTTCTGCCTTGATGCGGAGCATGACTGACGGTGTGACAGGTCAAAGCTTTCGTCCAACCCTCCTCTGAGACGGTCTCTGCTTTCAATGCCTTTGCATTTGCTAACGGCCTTACAACCACTCTAGCCTCGCCGCATGGGGACTGGGTGTCGATTACCCTTCCAGTCGCTCAGGCGAACAAGCTCTTTGCGGCACAGTTCGACGTGTTCACTCACCCGTCTCTCGAAGCCCCAATCACACGTACTCTGTCTGTGTCGCTGCCATCCGAGCTTGTTGGGCACGTCGACATGCTGCATCCCACCACAGCATTCGTCACGTCCGATGTCCGTCTCGTACCTGCTCTACGAAGAATTGAAAGCCGCAGTGGACCGGCCGCATCCTGCAACTCAAGTGATCCTGCAGGCGTCATAACTCCGACCTGCTTGCAAGATCTTTTACGGGATCCCCAGCACTCCCGCCACTGAACAAAACAATGCGCTCTTAGTGACTGCGTATGTTAACGAGTGGGCGAAGTTTACGGACATCGAGGTTCGTAATTAATCCTTTGGCTTGTTGCAGAAGTACATAACTAACCGTATGATTAACAGAAATTCCTTACACTCCTACGGCCCGACATGGCGCCGAATACGACGTTCACAGTCTTGAGCATTGACGATGGAACGAACCCTCAGGGGCCGCTCCAAGCCGGAGACGAAGCCAATCTAGGTTCGTTTCTTACACTACAGCGAGGGTGGCACCAAATTAAGAGCTATTCCAGATATGCAATACACATTGGGTTTGTCTGTGCGCTTTCTAGGCACTGCAATCCTTAATTCAAACTATAGGTCTTGCGACCGGAGTTCCCATCCAATTTCTATCGGTGGGTTACCCTAGAACTGGATTAGACTTTCCGCAGTCACTGTTGGACACTATTACCTACCTCGACGGCGTGGCCGACCCACCTACAGTGATGACCACATCGTACGGTGATGTTGAAACCAGTTATGGCGCAAGCGCGGCAACGTCGGTGTTTAAATTCCATCGAGTCAACCGCGATACTTACTCATGTTTTTCTGCTCTCTTTCACCATAGCAAAATCTGCAACGGATATATGGCTCTCGGCGCGCGGGGAATATCCGTTATATTTGCCTCAGGAGATGTCTGTCAAATATCTACATATTCCATTCTCACTCGCAACGCTGACTTCACATTATATTTAGGGCGGTATATGCGGAGGACACGACTTCACCCCCAATGACTGCCCTGACAACGTGTTTAGGCCCGTCTTTCCTGCATCCTGCCCTTTCGTCACTTCCGTAGGATCGACTCAGGGCTTCGGCCCTGAAAAAGCAATCAACTTCACCGGTGGCGGATTCTCCAACTTCTTCCCCACCGCGGACTACCAGACCGACGCAGTCTCCAAGTTTCTAGAGACGATCCCTACGGACTTTGTCGGAATGTTCAACAGGAGCGGGCGTGGGTATCCCGACGTCGCGACGCAGGGGTGGAACTTTGAGATGGTCTGGGAAAACGATACGTGGCTTGACGGCGGAACCAGCGCCTCTGCGCCAACGTTCGCTTCCATAATCGCTCTGATTAACGACCGTTTGATTTCCTCGGGAAGACCTATTCTGGGTTTCCTCAACCCCTGGCTCTATTCGACCGCGTCGTCGACCTTCACTGACGTGACTATTGGGCACAACTCGGGCCTCGTACGTCCCGCGTCTGCTGTGAGTCCCTTCCTCTGGGTGGGTTCGCTTCAGACTTACTTGCTAATATCCTCGGTTAGAGCGGTTTCGACGCAGCAGTTGGTTGGGATCCACTTAGTGAGTTGTCTTCTAAGAACCTCCCCAGCCTTTGGTCTCACAAAGAAATTAGCTGGTTGGGGAACGCCAAGATTTTCCGATCTGCTTACCGCTGCGTTGGCGTGAGGTCGTTTAGGATAAATACTTGAATATTTATAACTCAATTGTTTGGGTTCGAAACCTGTTGATTTTCTTTCGGGCATGGAACTAGTGCTGAAATGCCATTCGTACTATTCGTCTACACAAGTACAGTTGTCAGTTCCCTTGAATTTACATGGTTTCCCGTTCCCGTACGGAAAATTTTTTGTGTACGGCAAGGTAAGAACAATGGCGATCGGCCCGGACCTCCGGTGGCGATACACCCAACTGCTGGCAACTTCCCACTTGTCTCATGCGGAGACCCTCCAGCTTGGAAGACAAGAGTTTGCTGGAGGATGAACCTTTCAAGTCGGAGTTCTCTTCTCGTCATAATGGCTCCAAAAAGCGACTGGTCGGGGTATTTCTGAGCGAAATTTTGGACAAGCTCGAAAAAGAGCCAGGCGGCGTGAGTTTCCACGTTTTGATATTTATATGAGTGAATATGCATCCGGATCCAGCATACCGCTGTCGAAGAATGGCTCAAGCTGGCATTCATTCCCGGAGAGCGCGCGCGCAGTTATACATTGAGGGCAGAGTCAACGAAGAAACCGTCAAAGAAAATACAACAGTGCTTCGTTCAGTTCTATTGGTATCTATTTTGTGGCCTGGTATGTTTCCGACCTCATAGGGATTATTATATACGTAACTGGCTCCACAGGATGCGATGAAATTTCTCCGCACACAAAACATTGCAGGTTACATCAATACGAGCCAACTGGAAGATCTTCCTCTCAAAGAAGAACCGATTGACGACCCCATGAGCCCTCTGGCTGAAGGATTAGACGAAATTTCTTCCAGCTCTCCGCGCCATTCAATAATGGAGACTCCCTCCAGCATCATGACTGCAGTCGAAAACCCGGGATCTGCAAGCAGCGTGGCGGCGGCGCCTATTGTTTCCCCTGCCTCTCCGAAAGGGCAAGAAAAATCGAATCCACATGTTCTAGGGGTTTCTGAAAGCGATTCCGGCTCCATGGCGCCCCCGCTTGTTGTGGCTCACGAAACACCTCAGGTCACCCACAATTCCCCAGTTCTTGGGTCGGAATCAATTTCTCATATTTACTTCCACGCTCCGCCGCCGTCCACATCAGCAGCTGCCGAACGGCGGCCCAGTTCATCACCTGTATTAGCGCTTACGCCCACTGCGGGGCCCATAAACAACGGGACATCGCCAGCATTGCCTCAGGACGGACCATCGACGGGACCTCGGCGACCCAGCGGTCCTTTATCCGTCAAAGGCTCATCGCCGGCCCCCCGCGGCGAGATTGGGATCAAGGCCGATCCCTTCGACCAGGAATCAGGTTTTCTGAACCTTGTCAATGACACAGATACCCAGGAAAACTGGCTGACCCGGTCCCCAATCGAAACCAAAGTCGACATCGATGACATCCCATTTCCGGATTCCATCCCAAATCTCCCCAAGCCCCCACTGGAGAGGCTCCCGCCGATTTGGGCACAGGTGATGATGATAATTGTTCTTTGAATCGTATTTTTTTGAGTATTGTCTGGTAGGCCCGACAGGAAGTATGCGAATCATTCGAGTGGTTCCGCAGCTATCAGGGAGGCGTGTACCAGAACAACGGCAGTGTCAAGGGTTATTTCTTAAGCGCATTTTCAGCACAGTGCGTTTATTTTTCTCCGGTTGTCTATTGCTTATATCCTCTGCTTTTTGAGGCGCGATCTCTTTGCATGCGACGGAAAATTAATTATCTCTCACGGGTATGTATGATTTGCATTGCATCTCACGACAATTAACTCACAATTGACAGTGGCGGGAAAGCCGAGACCGCCCGCAAAGATCGAGGTCAGGTCATTAGCAAGGCTGCAGAGGACCAACAGGCCCACGACCTTTCCGTTCGTGCACTCCTCGAAAATCATCACCACGCGCAGCCACTTGTCCTTTTGATTGATGACAAGTACGGACCTTTTCCCTTCGACCTGGCGGGCGCAGGTGTCTATATGGCGGTTCTCGGTTGGTGTTTATGCTCTCTATCACAGCGAGGCGTGGCTCATCGTCTGCAGGTTTCTACCGGATTATACATGCGTGGGGTAAGAAGAATTCTCTGAGATTCCGGGGATGCGTTTGAGAACTCGCATTTCAGCCGAGTATCAGCCGTCGAGCAGCAATGCCAAAGGTCAAGTTGTACGCTACAAGTTCGCTTTTCAGTGGTGCGAGGGTCAGGTTCGGACGACAGTTTCATCTTTTGACGAAATCTAATTGCATGCGTAGGGCGAGCCTTGGTGGTCAAAAAGAATATACGACTAATGGTAAGGTCCACTGCTTGCATATTTTGGGATCTACGTTCGAGGCTGACTATGCTAGTGGAAGAGCCCTCAAAACCCGACAGTTGTGGAATAGCCAAAGGTAAAATCAAATCTCTTCCAAATGAAATTTCGCAGAAATAACCTCGACCAGGTCCAACGCGAGTAGTGACAAGGTAAATACTCAACTCGATCCCTTGACTCTCAATAATACCTCCCCCAGCCCATTAGAGCCCGAAAATCTATACTTTACATGCAACACCTGCGGTACCACCTCTCCCCACGTCTTCTATCAAGCACGGGCCTGTCTCCGTCCAAAGTGTCCTTCATTCTGGAAGGGGATCCCGTCGGGCGAGTTCCTTCCTCGCCAGTTAGACTACAACCCCGAATTCCTCACTATCATCGACCACCGCCCGCTCCCATTCGCTTTTCGCGGGGCACTCCTTCCGGCGCCCCCCGGTCCCGGCTCCTTTACATGGAATCACGACATCGTACGCGTATAGCAGGGGTTGGCATTGTCGCAAATGCGGGAGGCTGTCGTGTAGGTGAGTATCTTGTACCTGTATAAACCACACTGAGACTGAGAGGACGATCAGGTCAGCGTGGGAGCATTATCAATGCCCGCATTGCAAGGTCTGCACGGTGCATTAGTTGTACTACTCACTTTTTCCGACTTACACTATCGATTCCGCTGCAGGATACGCAGAAGATCGTCGGCAAGATCCTATCCGCTAGAAATTTGCTGTCTATTCGTGTATCCTTGCCCGAGAAAGACGAATTGAAGGATGCTATTGTCGAGGATCCTCGTGAGTGCTCATTATCTTAATCTTCCACGCCAAATTCAATCTCTACATGATTGACTTTTAATTTTGTTTTCAATATTTAGGCATTATACGGCACCCGATGGAGTTTTTCTCTCATTGGGACAGTCCGGGATCTGTTGGGCATTACCAGACTTTCGAATTTCCCGACGGGAAGTACGTACGCTACGTCCATTGCCAGTGTTAATGAAAAACACTCAGAGTCGATGAATCCCGATCATGACCTTCCCTTTCTTCACAGGGGCAAAAATACATCATATACAAACCAACCGAATCTCGAACCTCGAAGCCGACCGGATTTTCGAGGCATATCAGCAGCAGGCCGCTGAAGGAACGTTACTTTTTCGCCGATGGCCGCTAAGGAGTGTGAGCATTTCAATTTGTCATTATTCTGCGGATACTCATCCCTCTCTCTTTCGTAGCACAAATGTATGTATATGGAAATTATTTTCCTCATTGGGCGATAACCGTTTGCTCAGTGCGCGGTCCCCTCCTGACAAACTATTTTTCCCAAAATTGTACGCTGCCTTTTACCTTCTCAAAACGATTGGGCTAATTTACCTATTGAAGCGGGGGGAAATCTACCAGGTACGTTCCTCCGCGCGACTCCAACATTCCGTTTCAAACCTTCAAAATACTCCGCAGTACGTTGGCGGCACAGACAACACCGTCCCCTTCGATCGCGCTCCCGACGCAGTCGTCCAAGCGCGCGCGCTGATTCAAAAACGGATTCACGAAGCTTTGGGGGCCCCATACACGTTCAACGAAGTCTTGAGGTGCAGATAACTCTGACTGGATTGGTTGAACAATTCTAACAACTACATACTTTGCTAGTGCCGCGTACATGGAACAACAGAGAATGGCCGTTAGTTTGATTTTGACCCTTTCAAATTCATCGTTGATCATTGCACTCACAATCTCAATCTCAGTTTCACAGCGACAGCGAAAAGGGACTCGGCCCGGTCGTCGCTGGATTATCTATGGGTTTGTCTTCAAAGTTCTTGCTGGTGATTTTATCCTGATTCTTATCCTCTATTTAGGATCGCCTGCCCTCATGCACTTCCGTCCGCTCTTGAAACATATACCCCGCGACGAACCCAGGAACAACGTGCTGACTGTTGTTCTTCGACATGTACGTTAGGGTCTTATCTTCTACCCATCGTTTGACTGGATTTTTTAATGTGTGCGTTCCAGGGCGACGTGCTGGTGATGGAGGGCGCGGAAGTACAGAACTATTATGAGTATGTTGATTCTCATCCACTTTGCTCTCCGTTCAACATCGCTAATCGGGTGGTGGGCTAGGCATACTGTGGTAGGTTCCATTCTCTGACCTCAATAGAGAAAATGAACGATAAATGCAGGTTCCCTCCAACTTTCGTATCGCCGCCACTGCGCGATGGATTAAGCCGAATCCCACCAGATCAACAGGTGGGAGATCTTGAGGTTGGAGGGGTTGGCGTGATGGGAAGTTGGACGTCGAGAATATACCTTGGACATTTGTTAAATACATCGGGTGTTCCTGGACTCATTGGAATCTCTTTTCAGCGAAACGGTAAAATCAAACCTTGGTTGGAATCCGAAGCAATTTTGTTGCCGCGGATAAAACCCAGGAACTACCGATATGATTTGTCGTGTATTGTTTTACAACAGTCCATGTGCACAGACGAAACGTTGAGTTACTTAGCTTAGTTCCAGTCTGAATGAGATATTTCACCCCATGACTAATTAACGCGCCATAGAAGGCGAAATGGAAACTTTCAGGCATTCGGGCGAAAACCAGATTGCTTGCATGTGGAGATAGAGGTAAACCATGAGCAGTGTGTCAAGTCCTTTGATCGGACCTTTCGGGTCGAGGCGGGTGGAAGCGAAAGTGATGGGAAGTACCGCCACACTGATGGCCTTGGCATCTTACTTGGCATGATTATTTCCAATCTCATACGGTCTTCGCTCCCTCCTTCACAACTATCATCCCAACACCGCTGAGAAGCCGCGCCCAATTGCGGTGGTTGCCAGCACGTTTGAGGGTGGCTCTATTCATGGCCCACCCCCTTTTGACTGGGACCGTTATTACTAGTATTCGGGCGTTGTCGATGTGATTTTCAGACTTGGTTGACTCAGAAAGAGCTAAATGCAGATCGGTGATTAACATGTGGGGATGTCTGTGAGCGAGATAGTTGCTACGCTTATTCTTTGCCAAGTGTTTTCTACACAAGGTCTCGGTGTGGGTCAGGCATGGTGGTTTCGGGGGCAGGCTGTCCGAGATGACGAAAATGTGGAAGGCGATGGTCGGTGCTTGGTCGTTGCCATTTACCACACATGCTGTGTTCCTAATGCCCTCATGTCGCCACATCATTGCTGGATGTATAAAGGCTGAGGGAAATGGGTCCTTTCTCCAGGCTCTCTCTACGTTTTCACTAGCGTCTTTGCAGAACCGCACCCCCGCCACCTCTCGTTCATCATGGTTGCCTTTAACAAGTTCTTTACATCGGTCTTCCTTGCCATCGTCTATGCCTCGTCCTCGATCGCTGCCCCTTCGCCGATCGACTCGAAGCACACGACCCACCGGACCCGCGAGATTGCTCGCGGTGTCAAACTAGAGACATACCACCCGGCCAGCAACTACGAGGTTTGTTCACTTCTAATCCAACTTTCCGTTCGATATATCAATTTCCACCTCCAGACGTTCGGCGAGGGAATTGACCACCCTTTACGCAAACGTGCGGGCGTTAGCTTCAAGGAATCCTCTGTCGCGTTCCTCCAGGATAAACTTGGTGTGAAGGCGGAGAATGTTGCTTTCCACAGCGGTTACACTGGGGAAGTTTTCACCCATGCCTATCTCAAACAGGTTCATGTACGCTATATTTATTCTTCTCCGATGTTGTTCGAGTCACTGAGATCTGCTGCAGGAGGGAGTCTTCTTTGCCAACGCCGTCGCCAACGTCGCTCTCAACAAGGACGACAAGGTCGTCGCTGTTGGACATACCTTCGTCGTCCCGTCCTCCATCGCCCCTTCCACGGCCACGGTTTCCTTCGAGGACGCAGTTGCGACCGCTGAGAATGCGCTCGACGGAACGTACAATGGTCACCCCGCGGCGATCAAGTACTTCGTCCAGGAGGACAACACTGCTGTCCTCACCCACGCCTTCCAGGTTCGCAACGAGGAGGCCGGCACCTGGTACCTCGCCTACGTCGACGCGCACACCAACAAGCTCGTCTCTGTGACCGACTTCGTGGCAAAGGCTTCCGTGAGTGGTGTTCAACTCCCGCATATTGGAACGCGTTGACATGGCCGCAGTACCGCGTCCTCCCTATCACCAAGGAGGTCTTGACTCAAGGCTTTGAGACCCTCACCGATCCCGCCGACCTAGACGCCTCGCCCAAGGGCTGGCACTGGACCGGAACCAAGGACTCTACTACCACTGCGTACGTCGTTCTACCACGCACAGCTGCTCTCATTTCCTAATCCCACATAGTGGCAACAACGTCATCACGTACAAGGGCACGCAATCCTCCGGCGTCACCACCGAGTCGTCCTCCGGCCTCGTGTTCAACTTCGTCCAGAACCCAGCCAAGGCCCCTACGACCGCCGTGAACCTTGACGCCGCGCGCGTTAACAACTTCTACCTCGTCAACACGGTCCATGATATCGCTTACAAATACGGATTCACCGAGGCCGCGTTTAACTTCCAGGTACATGCGCCCGAAGTTAGTATAAACAGCAGCACTAATCAGGGAAACTTCCAGAAATCCAACTTTGGCAATGGCGGTGAGGAGGGCGACCGCGTCACCGCGTCGATCCAGGACTCTGCCGGAACCGACAACGCCGACTTCTCCACCCCGCCCGATGGCCAGAGCGGACACATGCGTAAGACAAGATTTCGCTCCGGATTTCGGCATACTAATGATATATTTAGGGATGTACCTCTTCACCTCGACCTCCCCTGAGCGTGATGGCGCGCTCGAGAACGATATCCCCGTGCACGAGATGACTCATGGTATCACCAACCGTATGACGGGTGGTGGAACCGGCGAGTGTCTGCAAAGCACCGAGGCTGGTGGTATGGGCGAGGGATGGTCTGATGCTATGGCCGAGTATGTTCAATTTCAATTTTGAATATTGCACTGGGATTGAGCTGATTTTTTGGCCCGTAGATGGACCGAGCAGACCTCTGGGACGATCAAGGACTATGTTATGGGTACCTACGTGATTAACGACCCCGCCGGCATTCGCACGCACCCATACTCCACCAGCAAGACCACCAACCCCCTCACGTACGCCAGCGTCGGCACACTGAACGAAGTGCACAGTGCGTTTCCCCTCTTTTTTGATTCCCATTCAACTCATTGATTAATTGCGCTCCCCTCCAGACATCGGCGAAGTATGGGCCAACATGCTGCATAACGTCTACGCCGCCCTCGTCGGCGCACACGGCTTCTCCAGCACCGCGCACACCGACCCCACAGGCAGCGAGGGTAACGTCGTCTTCCTACACCTCTTCCTCGACTCGCTCGCCCTCCAACCTTGCGAGCCGACCTTCCTCACGGCGCGCGACGCGTGGATCCAGGCGGACGCGAACCGCTATGACGGCGCAAACAAATGTCTTCTGTGGAAGGCGTTTGCGAGCCGTGGGCTCGGATCGAAAGCGAAGAACCACAAGGACGATTCGACGGTTCCGTCTGGGTGCTAGGTTTAACCTCTTCTTTCTTCCATTGGACAATCTGGATGACGAGAAAATGACACCGAACCGCGTGGCGCTTTGGATCAAATGTATCTTGTATTTAATAGACATCACGCCCAGGATTATGATAGGATAGGCACGCATCTAACGACATACCTACGCAATGCATTGATTTATTTTTCGACTCTTTTTCGGGGCTTTCGTCGATCTGTGGTCAATCTGATTGCTCAGGCTGACCTGAGTTTGATTCATCGAACTGTAAGCATTGACATTGAGTTCTTTCTCTTTACATGATATTTCTGTTTGAACTGAATCTCGCTGATCTGCTCCTGTGAGCAAATGAACCTCTTCAAAAAATGAGTCCTAGTGTTGTCCCAGTGTTGCTTCCCGGTTCAGCCGGCCCGTCATGACGTCAAGGCAGATGATACTATAGGCGCTCAACTAGCTTCCTGCCAGGCTGCCACCACCAGCTAAAAGTGCGCTTGACCATTTCCACGACATTATCACTCAAGTAGGAATAGACAGGCATGGACGGTGTTTCCAGCCAGCTGCTACACAGCAATGTGCCGCCGACGGACGAGCAGAGCGACTACGTCCGTCAGCTCGTGTTGCAACGCCAACAGGAAGCTTTAGATCTGGAGGAGCAGTATAGGATCACATATGCTGCCCTCTTGGATATAGATGCACGCAGAAAACAAAACCAACGCGATATCGAGGTTCTGGGTGCTGTTTTTGCGCCCATTCGAAGGATTCCCGTCGAGCTTTTGGCTGAAATCTTCCAGTTTTGTATTCCAACGCTGGCCGGATATGATCCCAATTACAGGATTTCTGATCCGTGCTCTGTCCCTATCGTCCTCACTCGTGTGTGCTCTGTCTGGCGTGAAGTGGCAGTGAACACTCCTCATCTTTGGACTGGTCTTGTGCTTCGACTTCCGAACAGACATGGCAACGTAAATTTACCCATGGTCGAAACTCTGGTTCATAGATCCAACCCGCTTCCAATCACAGTCACGATCCATTCCGACCAGATCGGAACTTCACTGTATGACCAGTCCACCGGTGCGCTAACCATCTTGCCAGCGGTCTTTGGTATACCGCAGCTCGTCGAGAGGGTGGAAACTCTCGATATCAACCTGTTTATTCGGGACATTCACCATTCGCTCCGTCAGCTTCCCATTCCAATATTCCCCGCTTTGCAGACTCTGATTCTGCACCTGGGGAAGGGACAGCACTGGCGTCGGACTCTGGCCACCTTTCTCGAGTTTTTCGGATACTCCCCTGTGAAGAATATAATAAGTAATATGTCCTCAGTCGCACCCAATGAGTGGTAAAAGACTCGTATTAAATACCTGTGAAGAATATAATAAGTAATATGTCTGTGATACATGTAAGTAAGCGTGCGAGTGATAAAGTAAGTAAAGGAAGCGTACCCTCAGTCGCACCCAATGAGTGGTAAAAGACTGAGGGACGTTCCTGTGAATCGTAGCTATTTATTAGGTTGCAATAGTGATCGAGGCAGGAGATGATGAGCAACATATGAAATAAAATGAAACGCTTCCCATTTGAGCAGCACAACGCCAAACGCCCGAATAGGAAAAACCTACGAACTCAACACTCCCCCTGGCGTTGAGCTCTCTTCCTTCTCCAGTCGAGACCCAGCTGTGCGACGATGCGCTCGTGCGCCGTTCGAGGTAAGGCTTTCGTTAGGATGTCGGCGATGTTCTCCTTCCCGGGTACAGACGACACGGCGATCTCCCCCTCCTTCACACGCTCGCGAATGTAGTGCCAGCGGATGTCGAGATGTTTCGACAGGCCGTGCTCCTTCTTTGTTTCCGTGAGGCTGATTGAGCCCAGGTTGTCGCCGCGGAGCTGGAACGGTAGCTCCTGAGGTAGGAATACTTCGGACAGCCAGTTTTTCAGCCAGACCGCCTGCTGTGCTCCGCGCGCCAAGGCGATGTATTCGGCCTCCGTGGATGATAGAGCAACGATCGCCTGGCGCTTGGACGACCAACAAACCGGCGCACCTCCCATGAAGAACATATAGCCCGACGTCGAGCGGCGCGTATCCACGCAGCCAGCCCAATCGGAATCCACATACCCCACGGGCTTCAGGCCAATCCCCCCCGCATCCATTGAAGCGCACGGCGTGTACCGAATACCGTAGTCGAGTGTACCTTTGATGTAACGTAGCACGCCGACGAGAAGGTTCCAATGTTCGGGGGTCGGGTTGTTTTGGACGTGTCCGAGAGCGCAGCAAGAATACGAAATGTCGGGACGAGTACCACTGCTCCCCCAGACCAGCGTGCCCAGAATACGACGGAAAGGTTTGTCGCGCATGAACGCCGCGTCTTCTGGGGATAACGGTGAAGTCGCCGCGCGGATCTGATAGCCGGGAGGGAATGGCGTTGACAGCGGGACCAAATCGGCGAATCCAAAATAGTCCAAGACTTTCTGGAAGTACTGCGTTTGGTCGATCGAAATTGATCCGTCGCTTAACTTCTCGACGGTCAACCCAAGCAACAACGCAACGTCTACTTCCTTCAGGTCCCATTTCGCCGCGAATTCGTCCACGACGCGCCGGCTTTCCCCCTCGGATGAAGAGGCCGCGAGAACATCGTCCGTGTGAGTGGAAGTGATGGTGTAGGTGTCTCCGTTTTGACGCGTCCGAATGCAGGGGTCGGCGAGGCTCTCCTTGTATCCAAGGTCAGCGTAACCAGACGCAAGAAGCTTATACCAAATATGACCGGCTTGGACCAGGCCGTAGAGGGGACGCAGAAGCTTGCAAACTTTGGTTTCCTCCCCCAGCTTCGCAAATCCTCGAGGCTGTCGCATGTAGACCGGCCGGTCCATGACACCGTTTAGGTACGCCCCTGAAAAATCCCACTGTCGTACGTGAAGCCGCTTCACCGCCGCTAGCGCGAACACCATCCGGACAGACTCCATCCTCGCCACCATCGCCCACTTTACCTCGAAGTCCTTGCCCTCGATCATCTCGTCGTCGCGCCACATATCTCGCCTTGTTTTTGAACAGCTTCCCCTCGCCATCCACCTTTATGTCATACACCCACATGCCGTCTATGGCGTGCTCTCCATCTGGCAAATCCACCAGCTCCCACACGCCGCGGTCCTCCAACTGTTTGAGCTCGGCTTTCATCGCTGGCACCCATCTCTCTGGTTCGAGCATCGCCTGTCTGAACGAGCGAGGGATCGTTCCCTTAATTGCGCTGGCGAATGCCCATGGAGACCGCAAGAAAACGTCGTCGAAGTCCTCCCATCCAACGTCGACGGGCGTTCGCACTCGGCCGAGGCTCGTCGTGAGTCCAGTCTTCACCTGCCCGATGCGCTTCTTCTTCTCGACGAGCTGACATTTCGCTTTCCAGGATAGCGCGAGTGGGTCGCTTAACGCTGAACGGCGAGGAGCGGATGCTGGTGGATCATTCGGAGGCTGGGATGTATTCGCGACGCGTTCTTCGCATCGACAGGGAGAGGAGTCAGTGCTGGTGGTTCGTTCGGTGGCTGGGATGTCTCTGCGGACGTCCTTCTCCACAGGTGTGTTAGGCTCGTCGGGATCGAATAATTCCGAGTCCTGAAGCTGAACGTCTTCTTCAGGTTCGACGGGACGAGTACGGTGCGGTGCGCCCTCTTCAAAGATAACGTCACGCACTTCGTACACACTCCTGCGGCTCGGATCGTAGATTCTGTAGCCCCGGCGATCCATGTAGCCTACCATCCGCCCCTTCCAGCCTTGGTTCCCCAGCTTTCCCTGCGTAACGTCGAGGTCCTTCACGTAGCAATTGCTCCCCCAGGCACGTAGGTGCGATATGTTCGGTTTGACGAGGTTGCCATGCTCGTCTTTCCGTTGATACCATGCAACCCATGGGATTACGCCGGGGTGTCGGGAAGATGGGATAAAGGAGCGTCGTAGCACTGGGCGGCCGCCGACTCTGCCCAAAAGCGGCGGTCCAACCTCGCATCGATGAGCTGGGTACGCGTCCCTTCAATCACCGTACGGTTCCCTCGTTCTGCATGCCCGTTCGCCGCTGATGAAGCTTTAGGAATTTTCTCCATCTCGATCCCTCGTTCGGTGCAGAAATTCTCGAATAGGTGATTATCGAATTCCCTGCCCTTGTCGAACCTCACGACCTTCAGCTGCTTCCCCGTCTGAACTTCCGCTTTGGCGAGCCACGCCTTGAACGCCGACAATATTGTCTCCGCCCTTTTATCCTTCAAGAAAAGCGGGAATTTCATCGATGTCCCCCGTCGGAAACCAGGAACATATAGACCGCGCCCGACCAGCTTGGCGTTCGAGCTTTCCCCCACAAATCGAGGTGCACGCGCGCAGCGGTTCCGTCTCGTGTACGACGTGATCGTCAAATGGCATTCGGTCGTGTTTACCGAATATGCAGTCCTCGCATAGGCCGTGCAGGTCCCGACCTACGATATCAAGGCCTTCTACCAGCGCCCTGTCTGCCATGCGCTCAATCACGCGGACGTTGCTGTGTCCAAGTTGTTGATGCCAAGTTTCCAGGTCGGTAGGTTGTTTGCGATTCCGGCCTGCAATGGCCGTGATGAGGTCTCCTCCCCATCTATACCATCTACGACATCGACCCTATACATACTCCGGTCGCGTTTGCTCCCCGCCAGCGCACCGTCAGCGACTTTGCTTCCGTCTCGGCTAAGGAATGTCATACGTCCATTGCCGACATTGCCAAGAAACCCGTTTTGGTCAAGCCACGGTACAGAGATCAGATTCATCGCGAATCCGGGAACGTGCAATGCGTCCAAGACCATTCTCTGTGGTGGTCCGCCGTCAACGCGAACAAGAAAAACCGCCTTCCACACTCCCACTGCACAAAAACCTCCACCGTGGCGCATGGCCGTGTTGCCGATCAGATTTATAGGCTGGTACGTCTTGAATCTCGCGCGATTGACAACATAATTGTGTGAGGCTCCACTATTCAAGTAGGTTAATGTGCGTGACACATCGTGTGTGATGCCGGCCTTATATACTGACGGAGGAACTAGTGTTACATCAGGTATAGTATGACTAACGCATTCATTCAGAAGGCCTGAAGCTGACCCATGTTTCCTAGTGAATGCAATATTGACCATCACTGACGAACAAAAGTCCGGCGATACACCCTCATCTTCAGATAGGTCGTACTCATCCATGGGTAGAATGAGTGTGGCAGTGGGGGCCTCGAAGGTGTTGTTCAACGGCGCCTCAGCAGGGCGGTAGGGGCCCTCACTCTGCAAGTGCAATTTATATGCACTTCAGCTGCAGCGCCATTGGGCTTTCTCGCCACCTGCGCCGCATTGACGAGGTGCTGACGAGGCTCAAGCCCACCATGGGGCCTGTCCCTCTTTCCCACCACCATGCGCCTAGCAGTTGTCGGTGCTGTGGCTGTGTTTGCACACACCCCAGACATTTGCAACACTGGCGGCCATGGTATTTGCAATGCCATTATTGGCGGCCTTGTTGAGCTCAGGCTTGTACACAAGCGTCCTATAGCACATGAGCACGGCAGTGACCTCATGGGCGACAGTGAAATTCTGAAGAACGAGGGTGGAATTGGTAAACTCGGGATGACAGAGGGAGCCGACAACGATGGCGATGAATTCCTCGTCGGTGCAGCTTCCGCCGACACGCAGGACTTCTGCGCGACCCTTCGTCAGCAGGTCCAGGTGCGCGGGGATATCACGACCGTGGGCGAGTTTAATCGACCGCAAGTTGTCCAACGCCTGCTGTTTCAGCGCTTGGGAGGTGCGGGCGAACTTCAGATAGAGCTTCGTCCACATCTCATAGCTCGTCTCAGTGGCTGAGAGTCCATGCGCCTGCGGATCGACCACATTCTGATAGATGATCGCGCCCGCGTTCCCGTCGCGCAAGTCCCACTCCTCGGTCGAGGGGAGTACCGAGTTGGGCGCTGTAGGGTGACCCAGGAACGGAGCCGCGGCCGTGCGCAGGATGATACCAGTCGGGTAACCGTCCAGCCCTTTTCCGCGAAGGAGACTAATAACACTGTCCGACCAGGAGGGCCAGTTCTTTTCGGAAAGTTGTTTCTCGATGGGGAGGATGGGGACGGAGGTGGTGGACGACGACATAGGGGCAATAGGGGTTTTAGGCAAAGTGAGTCTTGAGTCTCGACACTGGGTCTACGTTCGCGGCTGATTGAAGGACGAGGGCAACGATTGCAATTCTGACTGCGAATCTGTGAAGAATATAATAAGTAATATGTCCTCAGTCGCACCCAATGAGTGGTAAAAGACTCGTATTAAATACCTGTGAAGAATATAATAAGTAATATGTCTGTGATACATGTAAGTAAGCGTGCGAGTGATAAAGTAAGTAAAGGAAGCGTACCCTCAGTCGCACCCAATGAGTGGTAAAAGACTGAGGGACGTTCCTGTGAATCGTAGCTATTTATTAGGTTGCAATAGTGATCGAGGCAGGAGATGATGAGCAACATATGAAATAAAATGAAACGCTTCCCATTTGAGCAGCACAACGCCAAACGCCCGAATAGGAAAAACCTACGAACTCAACATCCCCACGTCTCCACGAGCTGCGCGTCATCGGCGGAAAGCTAGACCCACGAAGGGTCCCACTTGTGGCGGACTTTCCGTGGTCGCAACTTACTCATTTGCACATATCCTGTTCCTTGGATCTTTCCATCGCCGGCTCAATATTGTCTTCCTGCAAAAGGTTGCAGACCTGTTCTTTCACAGTCCTCAGCCCCTCGTTACGAGATTCTTGGAATCTCCAAGTCCCCGTCTGTACCCTGCCCAATCTTGAAAAACTTACACTCCTCACCGACTTGACCGTATCCTCATCTTCAATTTTTACCCACTTTGCATTTCCAAATCTCCACCACTTGGATCTCGATCTCTTCGAGTGGCCGGAAGATGCGAATGCGCTCTCTACCCTCCAGCAGTGTTGGCCCTCCACACTTGTCTACCTTTCCCTGCGTAACATATGCCTCCGCGCTAATGCCCTGACCTGTCTTCTCGAAGCAAATCCTGCCATAGAAGAGCTTCATCTTCGAGAATTCAGGGACCAGGGTATCATCAATGCGCTCACGTATCACCCTGGAGAGCCTTCTATTCTCCTCCCGCGTCTCAGGCGCCTCCAGATCGAGCTGAAGTTCAGCGATGACCTGGCAGAAGAGGGCGAGGATTTGGTAGACATGCTCAAGTCTCGATGTGAGGGTCAACTTGGTAATGCCCTTGCGGCATTGGAGAGTGTCGACCTCCGCATTTCGGGCCTGCTCCTGAGTGCCGATGCCGAAGAAGGCATCCAACGACTGAATTACACTGGAATCGTCAAGGATCATTTGCGGAGGAGGTACTGTCGTAGTATGATATCAATCCGACTGTAACCACTTGAACATTAAGTTTATGTTATGGAGAATACATATTCGCGGAGAGGGTCAGTGACCTCAAAGTCTCAGCGCTGAAGTAATGTTACCTTCCTGTGGGACCTTTTATGCTACTACAAACCTGCATTGAATACAGTACTACTTTTGAATCTCGTGGCCCAGATGTGTGTCCACTGCGGAACAGTCGTGAACGTATGGGCTGGATCCTCAAAATGACTTTCGGTTCGTTGGCTCAGAAATAACCGCGAACTCGAGCGTGTCCGTCGGGGTCAAATCATTTAAATTTGTCGAGCTTCCAATAGTACAATACAGTTTACATGTACTGTACAATACAATTTACATGTACAAATCTACAACCTTGCGGTTGGTATCGCATCCTCACTGAAAGCCCTCCCCGAGTACGTAGGCAAGCCAGCCGCGTACTTCTTCCAGCTCTCGTCCGATTCAATTGGAGCCGTGATCAGATCCTCAACGTTGAGGTTCGCGAGGTACACCTTCATGTCGGGAAGCATAGAAGAAATAGCCCGGTCCTCTCGCACTCGCTGCTCCAGACGCCCTATGCCGGCTTCGCAGTACCATGCCGGATCCTGTCGTATCACCGCACACTCGAACATGTCCAGCAGCGGCTGGGGAAGATTGTCTTTCAGAGCAGCGGAGTAGGCGAGAGCGTGTCCAATGGCCTCTATCACTGCCCGAGATTGGGGCAGGATGATGGAGTGGAATTCGGCGGTGCGGTGACCTCCGAACTTGGCGAGCAGCTGTGTGTTCTCGTCAAGCAAACTATGGGCGTGCCGGGAAAGTAGTGATTCTCCGGACGGCGGCAAGTTGATGCTGTATCTTCCCAAAAGAAGTTCAGACAGCAGCCTTATCGAAAGAGTCATGAGTTCGCCTTCGCCTATGGCCCCACCCACTCCGTCGTTCTGCAAATCTAGTTAATCTTCTGAAAAGCGGGACAAAATTATGGGCAGAAATTAACCTGCATGCGAGCAATAAAGTTTGGCTCGAAAGTTCCTGCGGCATGCTCGTGAAGCGTTCCCAGACATAAAATTCAGAAAGTACGTACCTTGAGCTCCCAGCCGTTCGGCTAGCTCCGGAAGAGTGCGCAAGAAATAGCTGATAATCGTCGTCTTCGTGATTACAGCCATGGCATGACGGATATGTTGGGGACGCTCGAGGTCTTTGGAATACCGGATGGCAGACTCGTAGAAAATTTCATAGACAGAGCTTGCAGCTACGGCACTCGCAATTGGCCACTGCTGAGTACGGAAATCGAAAATGGGTTTGGGCACATTCTGGCGGTCGGTAATGCGTCTGTTCATGGAGTAGACGGCGGCGATATAAGCCGATATTTTGATACCGTGAAGCAGGGGACCCGCGATCAATAAAGTCCCATGTTGAATGCGCCAATTCTCATCCCACCAAGAGGCAAGTGGATTCGTAGGGGCAGTGATTTGGAACGGAGTCGGCGAGACAAGGGCTGTGGCTGGCAGACGGACATTGCGGAAGGAAGTGATCGCGAAGTCCAAAGGACTGGTTCCACTACGCGTAGGCAAGCGGCTGGAGGTTATGCCACGGAACATCTCTCTCTCATTACTGACATTAATTAGCAAACGTCGTGCCTCCTAACAGGCTAGCTTACCAGATGGGCACAATAAAATGCCGGTGTCCCAAGTCCTTCCCGTTCTCCATCAGCCGCGCCATGACCACAGCGACCTTGGGCACCCCGAAGATCGGAGTCGACGCTGGCATGAACCTGACAAAGCCAGCTGGTCAGTAGGCGGAGTGTAGTAGCAGTTGGAAATTCGGACTTTGACGCCTCTTCACGAGGCGTGTTGAGGATGTAGCTTCCGTCCTTCATGCGTGTGGCAGTGGTTTCGATATTGAAGGCATCTGTGCCATGTCCGCGCTCTGTGAGCATGAACAGACCGACCTTGTCGAAGCGAAGAAGCTCATTGATCAATGGGCGTAAGTCGGGCCGAGCATCCAGGTGCCTGCTTAACGTTCCAAGCACAAGCCCGACCTGCGCGAGGAGCATAGTGAACAGCGCGAGATCGAAGCTTATTATGGGGTCTGTGTAGAATCTCCAGAATTTCTTGGAGCAGTTCTGTATATCGAGCACAGAAAGATCTTAACCAGTATGTTAGGCCCAGCGATGAGCATTAAAATTCGTAACCGACCATGGGTTTGTAGCACCAATTTCGCCCGCTTGTAAGTGAGTGCAACGCGCTCATCTGTAGACAGCCGCTCGACCTGAACCGTGAATAGCGGGTGCTGGGCAAGTGCAGAATGGCGGCTGAAGAACATGGTGGTTGGGAGCAGAGTTGGTAGGTCCAGAGCCAGCAACTCCCATCAGATCGTCGTGAAACCAGAGCTTAAGCACAGTATGCGGTCCGAATAATCCCTCTTGTTCTAATTGCATATTTAGCGCAATTAGCGGCGTGAAACGAATCAAGACTTTGACAAAACGGGAATAGTGGAGACGAGATCTTCCATCGCCAACATGTCGCGTTGATGGAAGCCCGCGGATGTCCGACGAAGGAACATGAAAGTCGATGGTGCCACACAAGTCATGATCAGCATTATAGGCGGCCCTCAAGTAGAGGCGGGAATGGTCGAGGTGGTGCATGCGGAATGCAGACCTTGGAGATTTATAATTTTATTGCGCCCGGCAAGGCGCCCGGTACTAGCCGGTACTCCCGCGCGCAGATCGCGACATCTCTTCACCAGAAGGGGACGTGCCAGGGGAACGTTATCCGCAAAGCGATCAAACCCGCTAAGCGCTTAAGGTAGCGAGTACACGGACGCCGCATTGGCAGTTTTCTTGCAATTTGAAGTCGAGCCTTCCCCCCGTCGTCTGCAATGGTAGGAAGGACCGATGATAATGGATGGGAAGGCCTGATGCAGCAATCCTGATTTTTTGGCCACCAAATTTCGGCCAAAAGAAATCGAAAATGCTCATTCTGCAGAAAGAACGATTTCGGCTTCCTCAGAAAGCGCGGGAAAATAAAACGTCCTGACATTTGCCCCCCAAAAAATCAGGCCTTTTCCTTTCCTATCACCTGGTCGGACTTGGGCCGGAACCAGAGAAATGAGCTCATCAAGCTTGGCCTTGACAGGTAAGAAGAGTCCACCGCTGCGGCGCCGTCGGCAAGCGTAGACATCTGACCAGGTACAGTGCCCGAAGCGAGGCGTCGCGTAGGTGTCGGTGTGATGCGAACTTGCAAAAGGAGCAACACTAGTGGCAGTGTCAATGCGGGCACACTTCCCTGTCTCCTTAAGCTTCGTTCCGAACAACATCGCTGCGTGTCGTTAGTATGAGCGCACCTTACCTCATGCAAACTTGAGCTGTGACAGGCCACACGCGATGTTTGCATAGCCGTTCACGGCACCTGCCGTTCGACCCATCAGAGCGATGATTCCTAAGGAATATAGTTCAAGTCTCTCCTAGACAGACGCTACAACTATAAGCTCGTACTTCGCATGTTGTAAGTTCAACGCGCGTCTACATGTGGATTTCTACACATCTAAATACAAAATTTATTGCCAACTACTTTTTAGTAGAACTTGACCAGGCGCGTCAACTGTTGTTCCTCGTTCTCGCCATCTTGGACCAGCGCAGCCTCTAAGGTCTAGAGCACAATTAGCATAGAGGAGACTGCAAAGCAGTTCATTACCTTGTTGACAGAGAGGTATTTTTTCACGAATTCCGCACCCAACACGTCGCACAGCGCAGAATCCTGCTCTAGGGCCTGTCTCGCTTCGGCGATGCTAAAAGGCATGCGCTTCGTGATACCCAACGCGCGCCGCTCTGTCTCCGTCAACTCGGCCGCGGTATTCCCTGAACAATCCTTGATCTCTAGCGCCATCATCTCCCTTATCCCAATCAACCCGCCAGCGAATACCGCCGCGAGCGCGACGTGCGGGTTCGCGGTCCCGTCAATGCACCTCACCTCAAAGTTCCTCGAGGACGGGGAGGTGGCGTTGCTGAGCCGCACAGGCGCCTCACGGTTCTCGGTGCCATAAGACACGTATGTGCCCCCGCTCCATGCGCCGTCTACCATCCGTTTGTACGACGCGGCCGTGGGGAGCGTGAGCGCCGCGATCGCAGGCAGATGGGCGAGCAGCGCTGCGAGGAACGCGGACTCGTGCTTGGACATCTTGTCTGCGGATTTGGGCTCGCCCGATGTGGAGTGGACGGAGATGTGCGCGTGTGCGCTGGAGCCTGCGCTCGTCATGAACGGGCGCGGCGCAAAGGTTGCGTGCAGCCCATGCTTGGCGGCGGTCTGCGCGATAAGCTCGCGCGTGTAAATGAGCGCGTCTGCGGCTTCCAGGGGCCCAAGAGGGCCAGTGACGACTTCGTATTGCCCTGGTGCAGCTTCAGCATGGAACATCTCGAGCGAGATCCCGGCAGTGCGAAGACCGTCGGCAATTTCTTGAAGCACGAGAGCCTCAAGGGAGCCCGCGAGGAGGCCCGCGGAAGCAGAATAGTCGTGAATGTGGACTGGGTCGACTGGATCGGTGGATTTGAGGAGGATGAACTCGGACTCGAAGCCGACGAGAAATTCGGTGTTGTGCGATTGCTTTATTTGTCTGTCGGGCAGTCAGTCGCGTCGCGTTTGGAGGCATTGGGACCTTTACTCAATGATGCGTCGTAAAAGTGTGCGCGGACACAAGCTTACGCCTACGGTCAAGTTACCATCTGGTCCGGGGAAGGCCGTCTTCTCCTCGAATTGACCTAGAATCGCAAAATGTCCAGGCGCAAAGGGGCAGGGCTTCAGCGTAGTAGTATCGATTGTATACAGATATTCGCCGACGGCTTGAAAGCCGGGCGCCATCATGAGATACACGAGGCCCAGGCATACTTTCACGATATTGACACCCGGGCGATTCGATTTGAGGAGGGCCTTAAAATGCTCAATCGGAACGATGCGACATCTGCGTATGTTTACGAGGTCAACCCAGTAGATGCGCACATATGCTGTTTGAGATATTCACGCGTCAGCAGCGTGTAATCGCGAGCGCGTCAGAACGCACAGCAGCCAAGAGTATCGAGGTGGCTGACGTCCAATTTGCACGACTGGACGCTCTGCGGTGTATAGACGACTCCGTGACTGTAATCCATGACGGGAGGAAGCGAGTACTAAGACGTTGGTCTGTGGACGCTAGCTTTTTATTATTCGGGAAGAGCCAGATAAACCGATTTGCGGAGATTCAGTTTCTTCTAAGCGAATGAGCGCGAATATCGGGATGGTCTTGACAATTGCTTGACAGTGCATATTGGAGGATGGTAAGTAATAAGACAGCAAGCGAAATTCAACCGACGGCCCGATGGCCCATTCAGGAGCGAGACCGAGAAACACACCGACCCGTCCTCGGACCTTCAGTGAAACTGGATAATACATGATTGGTTGAAACCCAAATTTAGACTTCCAACTCGCTCAGCGACGCTCACTCAGATCTCGGCTTCCAACGCCGTTCAAATAATGTGGACGAACGGGGCATTCACGGATTATAGCGTCGCGGTTGGAAAGCTAACAATATTCGGCCATTATCCCAACAATATATACTCCAAGTGTTCCAATCCCAGTTGTTGTGTTGTAAGTTGAACCTAATAATATAATCAACTACGAGTAGATGAGTACGAGATAAATAAGTAAGAAAGAGAATAAGCTTACCACTTCAGAGTTGAGAAGCGAAGTCAACGTCTGAGGTGCGTAAAAAGTCCGATACGTATAAATACTTGTAGAAGTGGCTATCGTGTATTTAGCTATGAGGACTGGAACGATCGAACGACGAGATATACGACAAAAGTAGGGTAGGAAATAAAGATAAAGGACTCAGAAAGTGGTGGTTGAACTGGAAACCAACATGGATTTGACTGAGGGTCCGGTTATAAATTCAACATGTTGTAGGTTGACAGAAAATCGACCAACAATCTGCGAAAAAGCGAGATGCACACCTGGCTCTCAATGTATGATTCGCCTGAGAAGCGTAAACGCCTTGCCTCTCCGATATTAGACCGTAAATTTAGGGATCGAGGCCGTATCCTTAAAAACGGTTACGGGCCGTCACTGTAGCACAACCGTGTGAAGCCGTAGATTTTACGGCCGGAATTCCACTCCAAATGGCCTGATTTCGGCCACTCGGCCGAACTAAATGACGCGTTAGATGTCAAGACTGAACTTCCCCGGACAACCATGTGTCGCCATCGCGCTACCGATGATTTCTCCGGCATTCCTCTCGGCATCCCGACCTTGATTTCACGCACTCTCACCCATGTGTATTTGCCCATCTGGAGGGATAAAACAAACCGAAAGGTTGTACTACGTGTTAAGCTCAACAAGGAACTCCTGGCTACTTTGCCCAAGCCACAGCCACCTGCGAGCCCGCCGTTCCCGATGATCAGTCGTCCGATGACCCACCCTTGACCACGTCTGACCCACCGTCTCTCAACACTCTCCCTGCCGCTCCTCTTCCCGCCGCCCTTTCGCCCTCGCCCCCCGAACCCTCCGCGTCTCCACTCCGCAAGTCCAGCCGTCCGCGCGCCGCTCTCAAATGCGCCGACACCCTGACTACTGATGCCGACGTACCCGAGGATCAGGGTGAACAGGAGATCCTCGATGACTGGGCCGCCACAGAGGTTCCCTGTCTCCTTAAGCTTCGTTCCGAACAACACTGGCTGTCGTTAGTCCATGAGCGTATACCTCCGAGTCATGCAAACTTGAAGAAACAAGCCACGCGTATAACAAACTGAGGTACGAGGTTAAATTGTTATAGCGTCTGTTTATAAGAGACTAGGCCACGCGCGACGCTTGGATGGCGCCACGGCACCTAACGTCCGACCCACCTGAGCGATGATTCATATATTTATTTCAACGAATTCACGAAATCTGTGTTCAATTGCGTCGATTTGAACATCACACCCGGCGTATAAACTTACACAGGGCCTTTCTTCCATGATATCCGTCAACATCCCTTGCTGCCTTCCATCATCTCCAGCGCGCTGAAGAAGGCCGGCGAGCACTCGATCAGCTACAGTGTCTTACATGCTAATTTTGTGGCCGTCAGACAACCCTTGGAAATGCAGTGGAGAGCCTCCTGTGTATCATCTAAGACATATCCTGACCCCTGCCATCCACCCTCATCTCGCTGGACGTCTCGTATTGCGGCTGCCCGATACTTCAAAGACAGGTGGTGAACAGGGAACTCTCTCCCTCCCATTGAGTGTCTATTCTACGCTTATAACCCAACTCGACGGCTCTGACATTGTACCAGATCTCCCATGCCCTACAAGACGGACGAGGAGCTGTTCCGAGACCACGAGGCGAAAACCCAGGCACTTTTAATTGAGATTGAGAGCCGCCTTTGTGAGCTGGAAAACCAGCGCCAAACAGTTTGTCGTGTGGCCGAAAATCTAGAATCGAGGTTTTCAACGCTGCTAGAAGAACTCGAACTGATCGATGACAATGGCATCCATGGACCGCACGGGATTGGGCGCTGGATAATCCTCGAGCTCCGCGCTGCTGTTGAAGAACGGCGCGTCTTGGAAGGTCGCTCGAACTTCCTCTATCGTCAGCAGAAAGCCCTCCGCATGTTAATCACGCTTGATGCTTTCCGCGCAGCCCCTATTCGACGTGTTCCAGCTGATGTCCTCGTCGAAATATTCATGACTGCCAAAGCGAAGGACGTTCAACCTATTGGACGAGACATCATTCTCGTTCTATCACAAGTGTGCCAAGAATGGAGGGCCACCGCATGCGATTATGGGCCAGCATGGTCGTCCTTCTCGTTCGCACTATTCGATGGGAACCCGTGGGCTTTTCGATGCTTGCACATGTATTTGCAAAGGTCCAAGGCAGCACCGTTGACGGTTGAACTGGACGCGAAACAGCCTCCCGGAAATTCAGCGTTTACGACGAGCGCGTTGAAACTCATTGCAGCGCAATCAGAACGGCTATTTAGTCTCCGCCTGGTCGGAAAGCACTGGTCCTCTATTCACCTCACTGGATTTCACGCACCGCTCCCGCGCCTGGAAGTCCTGCAACTCCCCCTTATGTCCGGTCATTCACATGGCCAGTTCGAAGTTATCCCTCGTCTGCATACCCTCTTTCTCCGAAGCAGCCACACACCCGACAGACTGCCAATAGCCCAAATCACTTCCTTGCATATTCATGGCGAGGTCACCCCGGACGGCCTTTCCAATTTCCTGAATATGCACACGTTAACCTGCACGTTCACGATAGAGATGAGAACCCACCTCTGGATCGTACGCCACGCCATCCTGCCCAATTTGTCTTCTTGGCGAGTCGATTTCCGCTCTGACAAGTACACCCCGCCGGATTTCTTCACCCACTTTACTACACCGGTTCTCGAATCCCTGGAGATCATCTCTGTCGCGCAGCCCGTCAAGATAGCGGAGTTATTGCAGCGATCGGGATGCCAGCTTAAATGCCTGGTCCTCCGAAACTGTTTTGTTACCACTGCGGAACTGTTACTCATATTCGAGCACTCTCCTAATTTGGAGAGCCTCACGGTGGTGAACGGCCGTAATGTAACCCAGATGCACAGTAACATCCTCGACGTGCTTACATGGCGCCCTTGGCGTGTCCCTCGACTTCAAAAATTGCGTCGCCTCGTTCTCGAGGACAAGCACCTTTTTGTCGATGGGGCCCTCATAGAGATGCTCGAATCGCGCACCTCTGATCGCATTTCTCACTGTCTCAGTTTCGTGAAGCTGACGGTGGGGAGTAGATTGGCCGGCGATTGTGTGAGGCGTTTGAGAGCTATGAAGGGGGTCGATATTGTATTAGTCTGTCGCGACGGGAAAGGAAACATGGTTAGCATTATTTAAAGCGCTTGTCTGTAATTCTTATTTCTTGCAAGCTCAATTGACGTCGTCGTAATTGTCTTTCGAAGGGAGTTCTCTCGAGGAGATGAATGATTGAGAGGTGAATATTTGAGAGTACAGCTTTTCTAATTATATCGGGCGGTTGTGCAGCTGTAGCGCGTTCGAAAAAAATCACAGGTGCCTCTCAGTGATTACGACAGAGTCGACGTCCACCCCATCCTTGAACCACCTTTCTTCGGGGGAAATTGGGAAGTCATTCCCGGACATCATCCGTTTGCGCATGAGCCCCGAAGGATCGTAAGTCCAGTCCTGAATTCAAGTCAGGTTCAGGTTGTACTCTTGATGGAGTTATGGATGCAAACCTCGAGACCATAGCAGCGATACCATTGGCCAGTGCCATCGGGAGACTCGTTCCACTCGTAGAAGAACTAGAAATCAGGTTGAGGGAACGACTAGCCAAAAGAAATTTACAGGAACCCAACCTGAACTGCAATTTTGTTGTCGTTGAACGTAAATAGATCCTTCCGGAGTCTACCCCAACAGTTAAAAGTTGAACACGAGCATGAACTGATTCCGAACCTATAATGGTGCTCCTTCTGCCACTTCTTGGTCAAGAACTCCACAACCTCCTCCCTCCCCTTTGCAAAAATTGTGCGGTTGCGCCAGATCGTGTCCGGGGGTGTACGCAAGGCAAACCTTCGCAGGGTCGCAGGTGTTCCAGAGATTTTGGGCGACTTTGACCTTTTGGAGAGCGGAAGCCGCGGTAAAAGGTGGCACGATCGACATACTGCGAAACCGGTGGAGTTCCGACTACGAACCACTGTTTTAAGCTGAGATGCAACTCCATTTAGTCCCTTAAAATTATTCATCATCGCGTTCAGCACGTGAGAGCCGGTCCCGGTGCGCACGGGTCATTGCTTCTTTTTCAAATGCAATTGCAGTTGCGGAATATTGAAGAGGCGCTGCTATGCGCCGAAGCTAGGGAAGAAATCGAAAGGTGCGATGTGTATCCATCGATCGCGAACCAGGAACTCACTTGCGGCAACTTCTCGGAGCACGAGCGCAAATTGGAGGCTCCGATTTAGTGGTGGGCAGTGAAACAGCGAGTTTGAGAGTATTGCCATTAACATAATGAAGGTTCAATTTAGCGGCAAGCAGCGAAATAACGTAGTTTTGGAGTGGGAGCATCGATGTAAGCATCCTCCGATTCAGCGGTGAGTCCGGAACAAGGACTAAAGAGAAGCATAAGAAGTTACAAAAATAAATCTGTTCAAAGACACGAAATCCGCCATGTGCATACTAGAGATTATACAGTGAGCACACCGAAATGTAAAAGTTTCTGAGTACTTGCCTAATATTTTGTTCCCATCCGTCTACACCCACTCTTCCTCCGCCGCCCCCCACATGGTAAAAGTAAAGCGTCTCCTTGTAGTGAGTTTCAATTCCTCCAAACTCGCCAGAAACGTATCGTCGAGTTTGCGTTCATAGCCAGGTAACCAGCTCAGTTCGAGCTCGAAGCCGCCGGAATTTTGAGACGCGCCCGAGGCGTCGAGCCTCGAGACGGCGAGCGCCTGCAATGCACGATCGTCGAACCGTAAGAACGTCTGAAAGCCGAGTGAAGCAAGCCGGGGGACGAGGCACACCGAATCAGGCATGTGGGTGAGTTTTACCAAAAGGTTGTCGGTGATGAGGTGCTCGTCTACCCCGCCGTCGTCCTCATTGGTTTCGTGGTCTGAAATTGCGAGGCGCTCGAGTGAATGCAAGCCTGACAGACATTCAAGAAGCTGAGACTCCGTGATATGTACTTCATACATTTCGAGCGCCTGGAGGTGAGCTTCGAATCCAGACCGAGCGGAGAGCGCAAGAAACTCTGCGTGGGGCCAAATGATCGGGCATTGTGGGTACTCCTGGGATTCGAGCTCTAGTCTCTCGAGGAACGGGAGCGTGAGGGCAGTGAAGATGGTGCCCAGCGCCATTTTGGAATGAGTAAGATCCCATTCAAGGAGGAGTTGAATGTCTAGGGTAAAGATATTCGACGTGAGCGGCCTAATATCCATATCAAGCCACAATTCGGGTTCGGTCGCAAGGTATAACTGGAGGTGGAATTGGGCGGCCTTCGGAAGGCGCGCAATCAGAACTAGAGCGTCACATATGTCATGTGAAGTAGTATACGTGCAGCCGCATGCGCTTAATTGTTGAAGCTGCAATTTATCAACACTGTGCGCTATGAAAGGCGCTGGACAGATGAGGGTCTTCAAACTGGGTAGGGTGTCGTCCAAAATGCCAAGCGATTCTGGCACTTCGTCAGAGAGCTCAATCTCGAGACGCTGGAGGCGCGGCAGTTTGCCCCGGGTGGCAGAAAATGCGTCGATCAAAGACAAGGGGCAGTCGAGCTCCCTCCAGCGCTGCGAGTGTACAGCTAGCAGGTCGAGAATTGGGGGAGGGAATGGGTGATCAACGATGTCGCTGAGCTCAACGATGAGCGGTAAGGTACCCCCGCGGGCCAGCGCCAATTCGAGCAATCCCAAGACGGCGGTGATGTGGCTTGGTGTGTCCCAGAGCACGCTGGCTAACTGAATGTCGCACCACAACGAAGGCGTGCCCATAGCGACAGCGCGCCAATTTGCGCAGACTTCAGCCACCACGAGCAGGGGGTGCATGCGCTACACGTGCGATCTCTGTTTTGAACGAGACCGTTACGGTTTTGCGGTCGAAATTCGAATGGTCGGGGTTTTGCGGTGTATCGATCTCCCCGAAGCGAGGGGTAAATGAATGCCAGCAAAGGAAGAAGATTTCGACGAGAAGTTCAGGTGGAAGGCGGTATATTCCTGAGGGAAGAAGCATAACAGCGGGTGCTGCTTGAAATGTGTACGGTAAGTTTCAATAGAATCAATTACTATGATAGCGTACCTTATCTGAGGAATGAAACAGGGCTAGCAATGGACAGCAGGGCCAAGTCGACCTGGAGTGGTAGATGATGTGAGTTTCATTCGGGCCAAAAAGATAGCCACTGAGTGGGCCTGTACAGTAGTAGAGATCAAGGACGCGCCTGCCACCGCTTCAACCCCAAACACTATTGCCGCACGCCGCACGATGGTACGTTTGCGGTTTGTGGATCGTGGTGGCGGAAAAAGAGAAGGTGCCAGCATTCCAGAAAAGGCAATTTGATTGCCAGAAACAAAAAAAAAAAAAAAAAAAAAAATGGCTGGGATTTTACGCCAGTCAAAAAGGTTTACAAGAAGACACAGTTTTCTTTTAGGCGAGGCATATACAAACAATGAAATGACGGTGTCAGTGTGAAGCTGGCTATGAACACACCCGAAAAAGTTAGGAACCTGTTATTTGTCTCGAGTACGATTTTTTTCTCATCTAAACCCACTCGCCATCGGCCGCAGAAATTCGAAACCTGAACCGTCTTTTCGTGCTGATTTTCAATTCGCCTAATTTCGCCATAACCGCATCATCAATTTTGCGTTCATGGCCAGGCAGCCAGCTCAGCTCCAGCCCGAAACATCCCGCATTCCGAGAAACAGCTGAGTCGTCCAACCGTGAAACAACGAGCGTTAACAACGCGCGGTCGTCGAAACCCAGGAATGTCTGGCATCCGAGGGAGGAGAGGCGAGGAATGAGGCACAGCGAATCGGGCCTGCGTGTGAGTTTCGCGAGGAGAGGGTCGGTGATGAGGTGTTCATATACTTCGTCGCCGTTGAAGTCGACGGTCTGGTGGTCTGAAATTGCGAGGCGCTCAAGAGAATGCAGGCCCGATAGGCACTCTAGAAGCTCTACTTCCGTGACATGCACCTCGTATATCTCCAGTGACCGCAAGTGCGAATCGAATCCGGACCGTGCGGAGAGCGAGAGAAAACTCGGTGTGCGGCCAAAATATCAGGAAGCGAGGGTAATTCTGGACCTCGAGTTCGAGTTTTTCGAGAAAAGGGAGTGTGAGGTTTGCGAAGATGCTGCCTAGTGCTACCTTGGAATGAGAAAGTACGAAGCCCTCGACAAATTGGACGTAGAAGGTGAGAATATTCGATGTGATGGGCAGGGGATCCATTTCAAGCCACTCTTCCCCATCGCTGCACAAATACAACTCGAGTCGGAACTCAGTTGCTCGCGGCAGCCGTGACATCACGAAAAGTGCATCTGGGGTCTCGTACTGAGTAGTAGCCGTGCATCTGAATGCGGTCAAGTATTCAAGCGGCAGTTTTTCGAAATTGTCCGCTATGAACGGCGCAGGAAAACGGAGGGTGTTCAAGTTCGGCAGTGGATCGAAAATTTCCAATGACTCCGATTCGTCCGGCGAGAGCCCAATCTCGAGATTTTGGAGCCGTGGCAGCTTTCCCTTTATGAGATGGAACGTGTCGATCAGAGAGAAGGGACATAGGAATTTCTGCCAGCGCTCTGAGTGCGCGGCCAGCACGTCTAGGACGGGGAGAGGGAATGGGTGCTCAACCATCTGGCTGAGTTCTACATTGAGCGGTGAAGTGCCTCCGCGCTTCAATGTAGATCGTAGTAACCCCGTGGCCGTATCAACATGTTCAGGGGTATCCCAAAGCACGGCGTCGAGCTGAATGTCGCACCACAGGGACGACGTGCCCATCGCGATGACGCGCCACAGCTTGCATACTTGGGACACGACAAGCAGCGGGGCATGCGCCAGGCGCGCGATCTCTGTTTTAAAAACCGCTATCGTAGGTTTCGCGTTGTCAGGCGGAGGTCCGTTTGTCAGACGGGCCAACTCTATTTCAAAGGAGGCCGGAGGGGGTTCGATATCATCGAAATGAGGCGTAAAAGAATGCCAGCAAAGGGTGAAAATCTCGACAAAAATCTCAGCAGGAAACTGGTTTATTCCAGAGGGAAGAGTCGCGGGTTGAGACCCCGGGCGTGCTTCGGCCGCCATGAGGAATATATTCACTAGTAGCTACGAACGCTCAGTTTCGACAATGTCGATCACAGGCATAACCCACTTCCAATGAAACCAAGACAAGGAAACAACGATGCGGGGGCGCCCCGCTAATGATCCTAAGGATCTGGATGTAGTAGCGTTTGAGTCTCTATCGTGCAGTATAAAAAAAGATGGCCATTGCGGACTTTACAGCGGCCACGATAGAATCAGAGGACGAAGACTTGCTGCCAATTTAGCCAAAGTAGAAGAGACAACGGTATCCGATTCGAGGGTACACGGTCTGCGTTAGATTCGCGAGTCGTGGGTGGAAACGACGTGGAAGTCCATAGAAGGAAATTCGCCTTTGATCGACGTCAAAAAGCCTCAAAAATCGGGATAATTCAAAGTTGTGGTGACAGGATTATTGACTGGCAAGTCCAATGCCAGTCTAAGATGGGCCACACTAAGACATGGTGGAATATTTCGTGTGGGATGCCGATAATATCATACACCTCCTCCTCCTAAGTAATTTGTTCTACCGGTAACCCAACTCTCTAGTGTCAGTGGCATATACAGACTGCTTGTGAATGGTTCTGTGAAAAAGCACCCCCCCAATCATTTCCCCATTCAACATCTGGCTAAGCCCGCCGGTCCTCGGCCTCAGACATTCCAAACGCGAACCGTCTTCTCGTGCTGAATTTTAATTCATGGAAACTTGCCATAACCGCATCATCAACTTGGCTGGCAACCACTTCAGCACGAGCCAGAAGTAGCCGGTATATTGAGACTCATCTAAGTCGTCAAAACGCGAAACGAGCGCTAAAAACGGGCGGTCGTCGAACCGAAGGAACGCAAGTGAAAAAGGCAGGTGGATAAGGCACAGCGAATCGGGCATACCGATGAGTTTCTTTGAGGCAGCATCGATGATGAGGTGTTCATCTATGCCGTCGTCCTTGGCGGTCTACTGATCTGAGATTGCAAGGCGCTCGAGGGAATGCAAGCCCGAACATCGATTCGCAGGTACAATTTGACATGGAATTCGAGGAGGAGGAGGAGGAGGAGGATATATAACCGCGGTGGTCCCGAGAGGCGCGTCATCATCAACGCCAGTGCTTGAGGTATATGAGACCGGGACGTGCTCGTACATTTGAACACGCTCAAGATTTCGAGCGGTAATTTGTCTATATTGTTCCTGAGGGACGGCTAGGAAAGGTAAGGAACTTTAAACTGGGTAAAGCGCCGAGAAAGTCCACAGATTTTGGGTCAGTGTCCGAGAGATCGATCTCAAGACAATGAAGAAGTGGCAGCTTGCCCTGGATAGCAGCAAAACGCGTCGAGCGTGAAGGAGGGGCAGGCTAGCGCCTGCCACCACTGGGAGCGCGCAGCGAGCATATTGAGGATAGCAGCAAGACATGGGAGGCGAATGATCTGGGCGAGTACCACATTGAGAGGCAGGGTACCTGCACGGTCGAACGCGGCCTGGACCAGTTCCTTGGCCATCTTAATGGCTGCAACGAGGGTCTGTATCCCGACAGCGTGTCACTTTGAGCATACCTGGGACACCTGAGCGAGTAGGGGAGCATGTGCCAGACGTTATATCTCCGGTCCAGACGAGATGGGGCGACGATGTCGTTGAAACGAGGCAGCAAAGGCGAATATCTACTGAATATCTCCATCAATAGCTCGTTGGGAAATCGGTGTACTGGAGACGGGAAGATCGTGTCTATTTTTTTGGCCGCCGTGGAAAACGTCTATAGTGCGGATGGGTTTCAATGGTGCAGCTACTGCGGTCAAAGGACTTGCCTCAACGCCACTGTGGTTGTGGTCGACGTCGAAGGCAAAGAGACGCTTCCATAAAAGGAAGGTTCCAATCAAACCCCATCCTCATTTTCATTGAATCTCGTTCTAAACGTACATCCGCCCAAGAAAATGTATGTATGTACACCGACGCTTGTATAGCCAGCCAAAAAAAAGAGAGACAGGAAAACTGGATCAGGGCGGTAGAAGAGAAATGAATCAGAGAGCGAAGTGTGAATGCGAATGCGAAAGCTATTACGGAAAAAAATGAGGCCAGTAAGGGTAAGATAGTCTAAAGGGATCTAGCCGTTCACCATAAAGAATCTAACGTATTCGTATGCGTATTTGGGTCTGATTTTGGGTTGGTTTGAGGTCTCCTTGCAAAGTGACGGGGAGACGAGAGTAGTACATCGGCGAGGACGGGAGACGCACGCCGGGCCATTTGGCATGTCAAGAGCAAGAAGGCGACGGACCACAGGGGTTTTACGACTTGTACGACATGACCTCGCGGTCGTCCGCCCACAGACGCGCATACTCCAGGGCCAGACGGTAGACATACACTTTTGAAGAAAGGAAACGTCAAGACAGGCAGATACTAGACGGAAGGACGACATACCCTCCATATCGATCGTCCGACCAATCGTCTGCTTCCACTGCTTCCCCGCGCGCGCAATGCGCCTCAGCCTCCGATCGCCCTCCTCCTGCGCCGCACTCCCGCACTGACAGCTGCTGGTTCGACGCCGGAACATCACGCTTCTCCTTTGCTTTCTTCTCTTTCTCCTTCTCAACCCCACGCTGTGACGGGACACCGCGCCTCTCTACCTGCCCTATGGGCCGCTTGACCTCGCCCACCGGCGCCCCCAATCTCGGGTCGCTCGCCCCGGCAATGTCGTGCTCCATATCCGCATCGCCATCCCCAAGCCCCAAGCCCGTTTCATCGTCTGGCGCGTCGTCTATGGGCCCCGGCGCGCGGTACGTCGAACCACGGAACGCAGAGGCGGCAGTAGTGGGGAGGGGAGGCAGCGCGCAGCGCGGACGGCGGGGGGCCGGAAAAGTACGCGATGATGTTGTAGATCTCAGAGTAGGTCGCGGAGAGGGGGATGTAGTGTACCCTGTGGGGAGTGTGAGTGTGAGTATGCGAAATGCAAGGAAGCAGCTTGGAGCGGGGGGGGGGGGGAAGGGGGGAAGCAAGGTAGTTGGTGGGCGAGGGAAGAGGAAAGGGAGGAAAGGACGGGTAGGACGGGAAGAGGGAAGAGAGAAGCAAGGGAAGACAGATACATACCATGGCTCGATCCATCCGGTGAAGAACTCGTCGTACACCGTCGCCTTCACCGGCACACTGTCGCTTGCGAGGAACGCCATGAAGCGTCCGCTGTAGCCCATCCCATCGAGGTCGAGGAGGTACCTAATTGCGCGTCAGTCTTTGCTGTCCGCGAGAGAGTGGAGGAGGACGGAAAACACTCACTTATACCCCCACGCGACCCCCAGCTCCGTGCTATCCCCGAACCTATGCTCCGGACCCACTGGGACAACCGCCTTGACGAACGCCGTGTCCATCACGTCCGCGTTAAGGGCCGACAGCGGAACGGGGACGGTCGTGTATGTCGCGGTGCTGGCGCTGGCGTCCGTTGAGTATGGCTCTGTGTCGGCATTAGCGAGCCGCGAGAGGGGGAGAGAAGCAAAAACAGGAGATATGGGGAAGGAACAGGGGAGGAAGGAGGAAGACGAGGGAGGCAAGGAGGGAGGATAAGGGAGAGGAAAATAGAAAGAAGTAAAAGGGAGAGACAACACTCACGTTGTACCTCACCAACCCCAGGCAGCTGCTCCAGCTGTGGCACTGCAAACGTCACGGCCGTCGTGCGCTGCGCGTCCGCGAGCGTGCCGGGGACGAGGCCCACGGAGGACATGCGGAGGAATCTGGAGAGAAGAGAAAATGCGTCAGCTTGACGGTCGAGACAGGGGCGAAAGGCCAATGTAATGTGGGGGGAAGGAAGAAGTCGACATGAGCAGAGCTAGCGAACACAGCCGAAAAGCTGAAGCACGGTTCGGGGGAAAGGGTGTCGTCATGTCCCCAGCCGAGCCACCACCCCGGCCATGGAGGCATATAGTGCTCGTGGGCTCGTAGACTCAAATCCACGGCCAGAAGGAATGAGGGGGCGGTGGAGTCTCCCATGTTCCGCTCCTTTCCTTTCCCGCCCATCCACCGAGACGCGTGGTCCAAATGCAGCTACCATCCTCGCCGCTCTGCTTCTCCACTGCATCCAACGGCAGAGGCAAGACTACGACAGGAAGCGGGAAGGAAAGTCGCTCCGCTCGGTCAAAGCCAGTAACGCGATCTCGCGATCTCCACCAACACAGCAACGCACACATCACATCCCCCCACCCTCCCCACCCCTCCTGCGCGCACCAAATCGACGAAGAGCACTCACCGATGCCGCTGATACCCCTTCCCAAACCCGCCCGGACTGCTCCCCCCGCCCGTGCTCGCGCCGCGCCACCTGAAAAGCATAGGTCAGTGGCGAGTTCGACATTCAATCGAAAAAGATAGGCATGGCGCGTCGCCGCAGAGAAATAGGTAGTGCGTCTCGTCTGGTCGCGCCAAGAACACGAAAGAAAGAAGATCGGGCCGAAGGTCGTCTCGTCTCCGCCGCCGCCATCGACCAAATGGCTCATCGCCTCATCTCGTCGCCCCCGCTCGCCCGCTTCCCCGCCAGAAGTGGACCAGCGCGTCTTCCTATCGCGTCCCATTGCGCAAATCCCACCTCCACCCATCACAGCACCAAAACAAACACCCATCTCGTCTCCCCAACGGATCGAAAGAGGATTGGAAGTGAAGGAATCCCGAACTCACCAAACGACATCCCTCTTCTTCTCCCACGGCACCTCCATCGCGTCCACCGCGCGCTGCTCGAGATTGATCGGGTCCCAAGCGTAGGTGTATCTGTCGTACGAAGCGAGGGGGTTAGTCGAGTCGACGAATAAAACGAAAGACGAAAAGATGAGCGAGATAAGAGAAAGGGAGCGTGAAGGAGAAGGGATGAAGGGAAAGATCGGAGGCGAAAAGAAGGGTCCGGGTACGATGGGAAAAGCGAGAAGTAGGTAAGGTAAAAAACGCGCCAGCCATCTCGAAAACGCGTCCTCTTCTTCTACACGCTCGTCTCCGAAGAAAGCAAGAACGCAAAGAAGACAGAACGTAAACAAAAAAGTAGGAGGGAGTAGAAGGGGAACGAACGCGAAAAACGCACCTCTTCGTCCCACCATAATAATAATGGCTCGGCACGCGGATGTCGCCGAACCCGCGTCCCGCGCGCGGGCGAGAAGACGGGCACGAGCGCGGGGAGGACACGCCAGTCGGAGAAGAAGTGGCCTGTGTGACGAGAAGGAGTTAGCGTTAGCGGGCGTGAAGCGAGGAAAGGCGGGATTAGCGCGCGCGAAGTGGGAGGGGGCGGGGTTAACGAAGGAAGATAAGAAAGAGGGAGTAAGGTGGTAGCGAGCGAAAGGGGTTGTGATATATCAAAAGAAAGCGAGAGAGAGCGGGCAGGCAGAGAGAAAGAGAAGAGCAGGGGGTAAGGGGGAGGGAAAGGTGTGGGTAGGAGGTGGAAATATATGGCGGGAAAGTGTAAGTAAAGCAACAGACTCGCACTCACCCTGTTCATAATGCGCCCCCGGCCTTGCACAAAAGTCCACCTCCCCCGCACCCGTCTCGGGAATGAAGGCAAAGTCCGCGCCGGAGCCGACGCCGGGGTGGCCCCCACCGCCTGCGCCTGTCTTTGCGCCGCTTGTCTTATCCTTCACCCCACCCTTAGCCTTACTCGTGCTCCCGCTGGGACCAGCCCCGCGCCCCACCCTCGCGGTGTCGTTCTCCTCGTAGTCCACCGAAGAGGCGTCGGCGGACGCAGAGGACGCCCCCGCGCGCAGTAGCCCCTCCCTCCACGCGTCCGCTAACCTATCCCTCCCACCCCCGACGCCGCTCGCGCCCGCGCCGACCGAGCTAGGTTATTCAACGCGTCAGCATCGTATATATGGGGGAAGGAAAGACGGAAGGGAAGGAAGGACTAACGAATAAAGCCTCCTCGCTGGCGCACTCGGCGCACACGTCCTCCGCCACGCGTCCCACACCGAGCCCAGCCCGGCCCAGTCGGGGCGGAAGGACGCGGGGTCGAGGACGGTCGCGGCGTCCTGCGTCGTGTTGGGGTACGCGACGTGCTCCCAGGGGACGACGACGCGGCCTTCGGCTTTAGCGTTGATGGGGAAGTCCATGTCGGGGAGCTGGGGAAAAGTCGGGAGTTAGTAACACGGGAAAATAAGAGAGAAGAGAAGAGAAGGAGGAGAGAGGGAGTGGGAAATTTGGATGCGAGGGACAAGCCGGGGAGGTCGCGTCGCGCAGCTTCCCCTGCTCATGAATGGCACAGGTAGAACTGAAGGAAACGCGTCGCAGGTATCCCTCATCGCGCGTATCCCCCAAAAATAGAATAAGAAAATAAAAAAATGCGACTCACCTCCTTCACAAACCGCCCCATCATCGCCTTGAACCCATTCGCCCTCGCGCTAACCTCGCTATCCTTAAACCTCCCATCCCCTCCCTTTATCGTCTCCGCCTTCCCCCCTCTAATCCGCACTAAATCGATACTCGGCAACGCGCCTACAAGCGCCGCCCTCCTCCTTATCTCCGCCCCGCCCCCGGCCAACTCCCAAAACGGCTGCAAATCCTCGTAGACGGTGTCGAACTCGTCTATCATGACGAAATCGCGCTCCTTCGCAAAGGCATACCACTTGTCGAACCCGTGCGGCGGAGGACGAGAGTAGCGCCGGGTGTACTCGGCGACAGCGGCGGGGAGGGAGGTGGATTGGCGCGCGAGTTTGGTGCGGTAGCGCGCCTCGGCGGCGTCCATGAGCAAGGGGATAGGGTGCGGTATTTCCGGGCCACGCAGCCATGCCTTGGCTTTTGCTGCAAACCCAGACGAGGATGCAGACGGGGGGGAGGGAGGAGCCGGGGGTGCAGCGGCGTGCAGGCCAGCGCGCAGGAACGCGAGAAAAACGACACCGAGAAAGATGTAGCCGCTGTTTTGGTGCAGCCAGCCGTACAGCGCGCGCGGCGATGGACGCAGCTGGCGCCGATGCATCCCAGTTTTATTAGAATTATTGTTCAAGCCAGAGCTGGAATTATCGCGCCCAGGCCAAGATTTCTCGGTGTCGCGGTCCAAGTACGTCTGCCTAGTCCCAGTGCGTCCCGAGTCCAAGTAAGCCTTTTCACGCTCGCGTCCTCTTCCAAAACCTGTATAGTCGTCGTCGAGGGCTCGCTGTCCGTCACCGTGCTCGTCGTGCGCGAGTTTGTTGCTGTTTGCAATGGGTGGCGAAGCCCTCCTCCCTGCCCGCCATCTTGGTCTTTGCGCTGTCGCTGCTGGCGTCGAGGTCGAAGCCTTTCTCGACGTCGGGGGACAGAGACAGGCTCATCCGCAACCAGGTACGGGTCTAGTGCGGAACAAGCCTATACTGTGGGGTCCCGAGGAATTCCAGACGCCGAACAAGGAATCAGACACGGGAACACTATTAGATTAGCGCCCTCACACGCTGCCCGCGCCCAACAAAATCTATACTTGCTGGGACTTGACTTGCGGAATGAATGACCATGGCTTCCTTGTCGTGAACTCCACCTGGCGCTCGACGCTTCTCTCGCAGACTCTTCCAAGTTCAAGCTTTCAAGCCTTGTTCAAGGCACCAACCTCTCGCTCATGCTATGCATCTGATCCGCTCTGTCTGTGCCTGTCGGGATCCTTTTCGCTTGTGTAGCATCTTATTCTGGCTCAGAAACATCGACGGTTCATAAGCACTGCTCGTCAAGTGCTGCGGAACGCACGATCTACACCCCATGACGGGAGGTACGCATCTCCGTTCGCGCCGCACGTCGCCTGCGTCTCCACCGCCTTCCAAGCCAAGCACAATGAAGCCATATATGACGCACTCAATAGTATAATGGTTTTCTGCTTTCGCTTTTTGTTCGGAGGGCGGCTCAGTCGAGAACCGTATCATAAATACGTTTCGGTACAATAGGGAGCAACCTGGTGGCGTATCACACCCGCTTCTTGTGAAATAGCATTGCTTTGCGGGAGGTCCCGGTTCGAATCCGGGCCAAGTCCTACTGGGAGACGCGGATGATTTTTTTCTTGTTTTTTGCTGCTCTCAATTTATTTCAAAAGCAGTATTGAAAGATAACGCCGCTGCGAAGTTCTACAAAGGACATATTGTGACTTGCTTTTTTTTCTGCCTCTTGATTCATGTTAGGTATCCATAAATACAGCCCCGGAAAGCAAAGAACAAGACCTGATGGTGAAATGCATCGCACCTGCACTCTCTAACAATGCCGGCTTCTGGCTTCGTGAGGTAGTGGTTCCCAGTTCAAGCCTGGATCAAGCCATAGACTTCGTCGAACATCTTTTTGGGTGGGTTGCATTTCTCTATGTAGTTCCTCTCAAAACAAATCACTGTACGTTAATCAAGGCCCGCAAACTAGGAATAAGACCTGATGGTGAGAGGTATCACGGCCATTTCTGTTGTGAAATTTGCATGCAATCAGCTGTGGGAGTTCCCAGTTCAAATCCGGGCTAGGTCATGTCAACTTCAACTGCTTTTTGTCGTTTTCTCCGGAGCACTCGGTGAACAGCCCGGCTCTGCTGTTGCGTATCTATGCGAGGTCCTGGATCGAGATTTCTATTTTTAGGGAGGGGTCGAGACTTCGTTCTTCCTGCCCCTCCAAAAAGAGTTGCCCACTTACAGCCGTAGAAAGTAGATTATAAGACCTGATGGTGAAATGCATCGCACCTGCGCTCTCTGATAAGGTGGTTTTGTGAAGCAGTAGTTCCCAGTTCTACTCTGGGCCAGGTCATAGATGACTCGGAAATGCATAGATATGTATTTTTGAGGGTGGCGACTTTCAAAACCAGTCATTGCAAGATGATAACGGGCGACTGAACTTTTATCCGTTTTTCCCTGGTCGGAGTCCTTCTCCGGTGTTCCCCATAAAAATAGTACAATAACACAGCCCACAAGGATGGTCTATTAACGATACCTCGTAGCAAAGAAAATACCTCAACAGGGAGATTGTCTGTGGGAGATCCCGATTCGAATCGGTGTCAGGGGAGGTAAATGTTTTTTCTTCCTCTTGCATTCAACTGCAGTAGATATAGCCCACGACGAAAGTAATGTAATAAGACCTGATGGTGAAAGATCACCCACTTCATGTATAAAATCTGCCCCGCAGTGGTCTGTGGGAAGTCCCGGTTCGAGTCCGGGTCGGGTCACGAAAACGGGCGAATTTTTTTCTCTTTCTGTTATCTCTCTGCTTTGACTGCCAGGCAAAAGTTTTAATAAATCGGACTATTGACGGCAACCCAGGTTAATCCCAGTCCAAACCAGGCTGAGTCTACACAGAATGGTAACACCATGCTATTTACTATGACCGTGCAATTCGAGCTCGTTTTACCCCTGGATGAATTTGGTCGGCAGAGTCAGGAGCTAAATGCACCACGTAAAGGTGAGGAGTATGATCTGGCCAGAGGTATCACAACTTGCGTGCATTCTCATAATTCCCAAGTTGACATCTCTCCAACTTGAATATCTCTCAACTGTGAGCCCCATTTTTGGCTCTTCATTTTGGCCAAAAATTGAACACAAAACCAAGCATCGTCAGCTAGAAATACTCTTCGGCTGGATTCCGAGTCGCGCTCTTGCTGAATCCAAAACCGACCAGGAAGTACACAGAAGTTGAACCTCGCCGGCGCTTACAAGATAACGAAGCCGGCGCTTGAAATTTAGGTGATGGCCGAGCGGCGTGATGTCAGGCTGTGCCGGACGTTCACGACGTCCAAGTTCCAGTCCTCCCTTGCGCCAGATATTCCGTGAACAAGAGGGTCATTTAACTGACTAGTGAAGCTAATGCTCCAAACACCACTCACTCCCGGAGCACAGAGGACCGCTGTCCACCCGTGTGATTGTTGACTGGACTCCCAGGCAACAACCGCTCACAACAGCAATTGCTGTCCAGAATCTTTCCCATTCCTTCAATACCACCATGACCATAGCCTATATCATCCTGGACCTCGTTTGCATTGCTGAAGACTTGTTCTGTTCCATCTTGTGAGCTACGATCGGGTTACAGGCTATTATCTGAGAACGGCTCTCATTCCAAGCAGGTCGTTCGCTGTTGTTTTGGGGATCACAATGCCTTTCGTGGGCGCGCTAGTCCGTTATCGGGCAAACTACACCCCCAAGACAGGAGCAGTTCATCTGGAAGACGAGGCTGGGGATGAAGGGATTGGTGCTCACCACTCCGACGCGTCGATTGGATATTTCGGGATGATGGGCCGCGTTTACCGCTTCGAAGGATGGGTTGGGTTGTACAAGGGAATAGGTGAGTGCTTTTTGGCACGGAGTAAGTGCCGTTTCGTGCTAACTTGCTTTTCAGTGCCGTCGATAATCGCCTGTTGTATTGGGCTTTTTGCGGTGGTGCCTATCACCGTTGTCGCTGCGTTGGAATGGCATGTCATTCCTTATGGCCGCGTCTATCTACCACCCCAGTACCCTGGGATGATGGGATGGAGTAAGCTCCTTTGCCCACTGCACCATCCTATTTAACCCGATCCAAGTACTCGGCCTCGGACTGTCCACCCTTCCCGCCCTGCTGCTTGTTCCCATGCGGATCATCATCAATCGGTACGCCTTACACCGTTTTCCTCTACGCTCTTTGTTAAAGTAATGAGTCATTCCTGCTCACAGCGCAATAACGACGCCCCATAAGCTCTCTGCTTTCGGCGCTCGCACCTCTCTACCCATCCTACTCTCCCCGGCGGAACGCGCACAGCCGCTTCGCCTCTACCTCGCCCCAGGAGTCGCCTTCGCTGTTGTTCTCGAAGCACTCCTCGCTCCATCCCTCTCCTTCCTTTCCTTCGCTACGTATCCAATCCCAGATTTTCAACGTGTCCTAGCACTTCCCTTTCTCTTGCTCACCGCCATGCTCGTCACACCGCTCCAGGTGATCGCTGCACGCCTTACGCTGCAGCGCCGCAGTGCCGGCGCTGATATACTCGACGCTGAAGTAGACGCGGTCACGCCCCCACCACTGTACTCCCCAGAACCCGTAGTGGCGTTCCGCCACACGGTCGTTGACGGCGGGGTGGTGCCATACACCAGCCTGTTCGACTGTGCGCGCAAGATCGTGGCCGAGGAGGGCTGGGGCGTGTTCACCCGCGGGTGGTGGCTCACCTTCATTGCGCTGCTGCTGTCGGTGCTGACGCCGAAGACGATTTTGACACCTATCCTCAACTGAGCTCGGGTTGCTTCCAGCGATGGTCGAGTCCAAACCGTTGATAAATCTAGGCCGAAAATCTTGTGTAATTATGTACTATCAGGTCTTTTATCTTCTCATCTTTCGCTAGATGGCCGATGTGGAGAGAGGCTGCTGGGGATCTGGCTCTCGATCATTTTCGGGGTTTTTGGATCCAGGGTCAGTACTTAATTATTAAATTGAATTCTTGGGTTAAACCAGGCGGCTGATTTCACTATCATACAAAGCCCTAACACACGTCACGAGAAAGTTGAACAAAACATTTACGAAACGGATCGCATGTAGCATCTACATCTTTGATATCGTTCAGGCCACGAAATCCCTAACAATCTCGATGTATCTCTCGCGCTCCTCCCACATGGGCAAGTGGTTCGAGTTCTCCAGGGTCACTCACTACTTCACCTTGTTGATCTTGTCGAAGAAGGGCTTGACAACAAAGTCCTGCGAGATGTCGTATCGCTTGTTGATTATGAGACAAAGGACGGTAACTTGATCGAGGCGATCGACGACGCTCTAGCCTTTGAGCGCATGAAGTTCCGAATCAGCGAACAACGAGTATGCCAGATATGCGAAATGCTGACATGGCCACACTGCAGGTAGGATCGCCCAGTCCTGTCTCCCTGTCTCCAAAGATGGGGTTCAGACCACCCGCCGCGACTTCCTTAGGTTGAAGCAAGATACGACACGCATGGATCTTGTAAACTTCTCCAACGCCTCGCGATATTTCTTGAGATCGCTAAACCCGCCCTGAAGTCCCTCTTGGACGTGCACAGGGAACTTGGACATGAATTCCATATTGGACTTCCCCCGCAGCCCCATATGCGCGAGGGAATCCGAGAGCACGATCTTCCTGAGGCCGGCCGGGTGACGCCTGACCTCAAATTCGGTAGCGAGAATTCCGCCCCAGCTGTGCCCCAGGAGGTAGTACCCTCGTTTCTCGAGTCCGAAGAACTTGATCAAGTTCTGGAGCTCGTCGACGAAGAGCTCGATGGTCCAGAAGGACTGGGGTTTGGGTGGGTCGGAAAAATGGGTGGAACGGGCGTTACCAATCTGGTCGTAAAGGATAACGGGTCGAGTGAGGGAGAGGTCCCCGAGAGGAAGGAAATAATCATGGGCCATACCTGACATATTTTAGCTGACGGCCGGCGCAGAGAGTAAAGCGTGGAGCTTACCTGGTCCGCCCGTGGAGCCCTGTTAATAGTGGTTGGGCTTGGTTGAAAAGGTTGCTAATTATCTTGTACACCTGTACCAGGTTTCAGCAGGAGAACCGTTAGCTGTGGATGTAATTTTTCCCTCAGGAGCAAATGTTGTGGACATGGTTCTATTTCGCGAAGCTGACCCTGAGTTTCAGCAAACGTTGAGTTTCGGAGCAGGAGCATACGAAGGGAGTAGCAGACCGTGATTGGTTCTGGGCGACCTCTTCAATCTCTTTTTGGAAGGTAAAGAGCTTCCCTCAACACGAGGTGTGGGCGAACGGACCCACCGGGCTTTTGAGCGTATGGGGTCAAGTTGGCCAAACCGATCAACATCCGCTGGTTTCAGTTAGGAATACGCCCGCGAAAAATGATCGCCACTCTTCAATTTCTATGCAGAGCAATACGAAAGAAAGCTCGTTAGGAACGATACATTCGCTTTGGCCGAGGGCTCAGAATCGTTGTGTGAGGTTTGAGGAGTTAAGTTGAGGAAAAGTGCTACTGATTTGATTGTTCGGTGCGAGTTGAACTTGTATATGACTTTTCAGACTTTTACATCACGCTAGTCCAACGGGTCGTAGTGTAAAAGATGGGGCCCATAATAAGCATGGTGATTCTCTCAGCAAGCGAAAAAAAGATAAAATACCAGTCCTACAAGTACTTACTATAATTACAGATATGTATATATTTGGAATTGTCGCTCCGGTTTCCGGCCGGCCGTTTCATGCGCATTAGCAGAGCGTCAGCACTCGTGCAAGACAACGGCAATGAGCGCTCGCAGTAGCGTGATTCTCCTCAGAGCCAACGGCGGGGCGTCCACCACGGTGCCGCTACCGACAGCACCATTGCGGCCAAGGTAAGCCACCAGGCGCGGGTAAGCACGCTCCAGCCCTCCTCGGCCACAATCTTCCGCGTGCAGTCGAGCAGGCCAGTGTATGGCGCCTCTCCGCTGTCGATGTCCGTTCCACGGAACTCCATCACCGGCTCCGCAGAGTACACAGGCGGGGGCGGGATCGCGTCTTCGGAAGGCGCGAGACCGGGGGTGAGGCGGCTGCGACGCTGCAGCGTGAGGCGCTGGATCATAACCTCGAGGGGAGTGATGATCGCAGCGGTCAGCAGAAGCACAGGCACCAGGCCGCCGATTGCAAAGCCCAAAGGAAGCGAATCTATAGCGATGCGAAAGAGGTTGAAGGACGCGACGATGAGTCCTTCAAGAGCAATGGCGAAGGCGACACCCGGTGCGAGATAGAGGCGCAGCGGCTGGGTGCGCTCGGCTGGGGAGAGAAGGACGCGCAGCGCAGTGCGCGCGTCAAAGGCGGAGAGCCGGTGAGGGGTGGTGATTGCACTGTGCGATAGCGAATTCTTTAGCTAGTGAGTTCAAAAAATAGGGTGGGGAGGCGCACCGATTAACGATGATCTTCATGGGGACGATCAGTAGGGCAGGGATTATTGACAGCCCGACGTTGAGTACTGTGCAAATGGTCACACACGTATTTCGAACAATATGTTGGAGAAGCTAACACCACCGAACGATACGGCCGTGGTGAATGATCCGCGACATTACTGCGGCGTAAGTGCTCACAATCACCACGGCCAGAGCAATTGAAATCGCAATAATAGACGGCACTGGAAGGCAGATTGGTGCGAAATTCTAGTAGTACCTGATAAAATACCCACTAATTCCCTTGTACAATCCAGCCCATCCTTCGATGCTGTAGACGCGCTTCATCATCCCAAAATACCCAATGGCCACATTGGCGCGAGAAGCAGCATCTTCATCATCCAGGCGGACTGCACCAGTTTTGGGCGTGTAGTTTGCCCGATAACGCACAAGCACTCCCACGAACGGCGTCGTGGTCCCCAAAATGAAAGCGAACAATCTAATCTGAGTGAGAATGCTATCACAAAGCCGGCAGAACGCACAAGACCGGAGACACGACGTCGACGAGCACAGCGATAAAGATGTTGACGCCAGACATGGTGGGATTGAACGTGTGAGGACTCAGCCTATCGACAGCTGTGGCCAATTATATAGCGATTGTTACCGAGGCAGTGTCGGGCCGATGCCGTCACCACCAGTGGACTTGGACCTTGAAATCAATAATCGCCAGATGCGGACTTGCGAATCAAGATAATCAAGATTTCATGAAATATCTAGCGCGTGCCGAGGCAAGCTTGAGACTTGACTTTTGAAGGGCATGAGCTTATTTAAATTGTAGATAGTTCTCTTTTTTTCTCTTTTTTCTCTCTTTTTCTCATCTTGAAAAACTTGAAAAAACCGCCGTCTCTCCAGACATGGGCCATAGGCCGAAAGATAAAATACAATTCCTAAGAAGTACACAACCATTAGCTCGCAGTTAAAAAGAGTTGGGGCGGGTTTTCAGCCAGTCATTCCACGTGCAAGCCGTCGGCAGCGTTCTAGCAACAGTTAGATACACTCAGCCCAACAGGCGGGACGGGGGCAGCAATTCCGGCGTCGCTGCCGAGAGTAGCATAGCGACAATGGTGAGCCACCAAGCGCGAGTGAGCACGCCCCAACCCTCCTCGGCCAAAATCTTCTGCGTGCAGTCCAGTAGCCCCGTGTACGGCGCCTCTCCGCCATCGACGTCCGTGTCACGGAATTCCATCACTGGCTCCGCCGAGTACACGGGTGGGGGCGGGATCTCGTCGCTGTTGACAGCTGCGGACCCGGGGCCGCTGCGGCGCTGGAGCGTGAGTCGCGCAGTCATGACCTCGAGGGGCGTGATGAGTGCGGTGGTGAGTAGGAGAACGGGGAGCGCGCCGCCGAGTGCGAAGCCGCCGGGGAGAGATTTGGTAGAGACTCGGAGGAGAGCGAGGGACGGTACGATAAGGGACTCGAGAAGGATGGCCAATGCAACACCCGGAGCCAGATAGAGGCGAAGGGGCTGCGTGCGCTCGGCCGGAGAGAGAAGGACACGCAATCCGGTGCGCGCGTCGAAGGCCGCGAGCTTGTGCGGGGTGGTGATTGCACTGTGAATCCGAGGGCAAATCAATTTTAAAAAAAAACTGCAGAAAGGAACAGAGAAAACGCGCCGGTTGATGATAATCTGCATAGGAACGAGTAGGAGGGCAGGGATCAAGGACATTCCGAGGCTGATTGCTGTGGAACAGATCAAAATTGTATCGAGGAGTGAGTAGAAGAAGCATACTCCATCGCAGGTGGAGTGGTACATAGACCCAGCCATGAGGAAGGACGAAGATGCTGATAGGTACCACCGCAACGAGGGCGATTAAACTGGTGACAATGGAAGGCACTGAGAAATAAGTTAGCGCAGACTAATCCTGAATGGATGAATACTGACTAATCCCCTTGTACAGGCCAGCCCATCCCTCAAGGCGATGAACGCGCTTCATCATCCCGAAATACCCAATTGAGGCGACAGAGCGGGGAGCGCCATCCTCTTCATCGAGACGGACAGCTCCAGTTTTTGGGGTGTAGTTTGCCCGATAACGGACCAGCACACCAAGGAAAGGCATGGTGATCCCGAAAACAAGAGCGAATGATCTCGGTACAAAAATGAGAAATGTACGTGTCCAGGGTGCGGCTCAACCACAACTTACAGGGAGGTAGACACCAAGCCCATCACGGCGACAATGAGCGCCATAACGATATCGACCATGGTGGATTGAAGCAACGTGTGAAGAACATCGACAGCTGCTCCGGCCATTTATATACTGCGGCGCTTGTTGCCCGGTGCCGAGGCTGACGACATCACACCAGATAGACACCCGTCCAAAAGTTCCAGCAGCGCCTGGAAGATCAACGGCGTATGAGACGACACAGAAGCCCGTCCTCCCCTCACACGTATCGAGCGCGGGAGGACTCTCAAGGAGACCGTCCAAAGTGCAAATATTCGCTGGAGGTCAAGATGTCAGTTCGTCTAGCAGGAGGGATAACGGCTGGAAAAAAACACCTGCCTGCGATATTCTGTTCGAAAGCACTGTCAAGGCTAAGTTTCAAAGCTGTGGTACAGCGCAAGCTACGCGTCACGCCTTCGGCCATCACCGATGTTGAATCTCCGCTGAGTAACCCCAAGCCGTTCCGCAATCGCTGGTAAGGTCAACGTTCAGGTATGGTCCAAGCAGAAGAGATGTCGCTCGATTATTTTTTAAAGTGCCAGGATGAAGTGTATCACAACATTGAACAGTAACATTTAAGTAGTTGATTATTGGTTGAATTCAACTTGCAACATGGATTCAATCGGAGCAGAAAGCTTTTCAAGACTGCAAAGCCTGGCGAAACGGAATTAAGGGCACGAGTCAAAAAAGTTCGTCACTGAGAAAAACATGATTGGAGTGGGATTCGAACCCACGCCCTTTCGGACTAGTATGCGTAAAATACACATGATCTGCACCAACGAGATGCGAGTCCTGAAACTAGCGCCTTAGACCACTCGGCCATCCAACCCTGAATACGGTATTGGGAAGAGGAGCCTAGTCTTAAATTTGGGCTTGATACTGATGTTGGTGGGTGAAAATAATAAAATAAAGAAACTAAAATATTGCACGTGAAAAGAGGGCAATTTGGTTGAGATCGGAAGATTTTCCGTGTCTCCCCGAGTCTGGTAGCGGCTGGTGAGCCTGTTGAACAGAAGTCAATCCCTCTGACGGACATCTACAGGCTGAGGTCGGAACACATGCAGTGGATGTTGTTTGCGACGATGAGGACAATAGGATAGGTCATCTATTTTTTTTTTTTTGTTCCCTAAGTATAGTGTCTTCAGTGAATCCACCGTTTTTAACTCAGTGACTCAGGGCGTCCCGCTGTGTCAGTATCTGCGTAGGGTATGAGTGCCGCCAGTCAAAGCGTGGTCTACCATCAACACTGCCATGCATCCAAATTTAGTTCCCGATAATTTCGATAATAATCCAGGGTTTGATGTTTTCTCATCTGTAAGTGGACAGAGTGGCCATATGCAACCCCAGAGACATTCCTGACAGCAAGACTTCCTCGTATTTGCACCACCAAATCCACTGTGAGTGATAGAAATTGATCAACCATTTAAACCGTGTAAAAACAGCTTGTAAACAGTTTGACCCCAGAGGCAAACTAAACAGAAGCGAAAAACGGTTAAAATGGAAATGGTTGGAGCCTTAGGAATTGTTGAGATCATTGTGAGATCACGCAAATTTTGATGTGTTAGCCAAATGGGACTATTCAAACTCTTCTCTTACATCGCCATTGCAGCAAAGGCATCCACCGCAAACTGCACCAGGTTGTTTCTCCACCACTGAGTACACGATGTCTACGTCGTCCATACTGGTGGCGCTGCATGCTATATTGATCATAACTCCCAGCTCTGGTATCCCACATCCAAAACCACGACAATTCAAACACGTGTGGATGCAAAATCTGGGTTTCTGGTGTTGCAGGGAGCTCGTGAGCGTGATTGAGACCCTCACGTGTCCGTGCCTCTGTGTTACTCACTCTTGACGCACTATGAGGCAATCGGTGGATGACTCGACATCGGCCAGAAGCTGTTGAACATATTCACTGTCAAATTTCGTGAGCATCTATGGCTTTTCATCTGCCCAGTGACCTCTCGCGTATCATTGAATCCCCAAGTTAATCTCCTTTGGGTGAGGCCAAGTCGCCACTAGATTCTCTTTGGGATTCTGCATAGCTCTTATTTGAGTCTTATCAGGTGTGCTTTTTTGCCCACTCCCTCGCTGACAGCTGCTGAATATTTTTTTTATTTTCAAGTGTGCTTTTGTAACCAATAATGCATTTTCTTATTACCCTCTGGGTGCTCTTCAAGTCTCAATGAGTTTCCTCATACTGGTTTCCTGCAAATCCAAATCAAGGGCTGATGCAAGCCCGAGGACTCCCTGCTTCAGTGGCCGTGGTTGATTGCAAAAGAGTGAGACATGCCGGTGAGTTTGGTGAGGTACAGTCGTCTCACAATGCAGGCCCTCCAGAGGGTTCCTCCGGCCATGCAATCCTTCTTATGCTGTCGCGCATTCTGTCCTCATCTTTTTCGCTCTTCTCCCTCATGCCCACCTCAAAGCGCAGTGTAAGAATCTTTTTCTTCTCATCCCATTTAAACTCAAGTTTGTGGCTTCACAGAGCAGCACCGTGTCCTTGAGCGGGACAGTCGGTGAACTCACTTTCTTCATCGTGCATTTTGCTCAATTTTCTTTCTTTTCTTTTCTTTTTTAAGGCACCGCCGGCCAAGAGGGTCAAGTCGCAGAAAAGACAGGATAATGACAGAAAAGATGACATTCTGGTTAACGACTCGCCATGGGAAACCAACGAGGACGGAGTGGGATGATCAGTGTGTATCTCTGAATATTGCCTCTTTTATGTGCCATGGATCCTTACCTTTCTTCCAAGGTTCCTTATCAGTTTGACCATGACCTGTATGGCCCTGCCATAGAGGAGTGGTTTGCCACCTGGAAGCTCAATTGCTGCTTGTCCAATTCTGCTTGTACATCTTGCAGCAATCCGGAGTCCTATGAGCACACCATAGCAAGTTGTGAGGCTCTTTCAGAGAACAAGGCTGCTCTCTCCCTTGGCAGACAGAGGGGGCATGGCAATGCTGTGCACATGGAAAAGGGAACAGGAGCAGGTAGAGAAGATGATCTTGCAATGTGTCAAGGAGGTCGCTGCCTGGGAAACACTCACCAAATACGTGAAACAGGAAACTGGGAGTTGCCTAGCAGAGGGTTGGTGATGGGGCGAATGCCCTACCTGCAATGCACTTGTTGTGGTGAACATGGAGAACTCAATGCACACCTGCATTGAAGGTGAAGTGGTGCTGGCCATTCAGGATGCCAAATTTCCATCCCTTCGTCCCATTTATTACCTCCACAATGTCTTCCACATTCCTAAGCTTGTTGACCTCTTTGACATCAACCTTGAGGCCTTAGGACTTGTTCAGACTTCTGTCCATGAGATTCTAATGTGCCTGGAGAACCAGCTTCTCATCCAGACAGAGCTCCCTGGACTTGACCTTGCCTTGGTTTCTGACATGTACATCTACACGAGGGCAAATGAGGGACAGAAAGAAGAAAAGCGTGAGGAGACACAAGAGGCCCGGGTTTCTAGGGAGGACTGGGAGGTCATCCTAGCAGTGGATGTGTGTCTGGCCCACGTTTCCCACTGCCCACTAGACATGTGGCCAACTACAGCACTGGATTGTGGAAAGGCATGGGGACACAGTGGGAAAGGGTGTTGAGAACCAGGAAGCCAGCATACATCTATCTTTGTTTTGGTTGCAACATCATCAGCAACCATTTTACAGGGCATTTCATCAAATGCAGCTACAGATACATCAGCATACTCCAGCCCAAGTCCTGTGTGTTTGTGCATTGTTGCGAGTACACATACAAGATTGCTGCTGAACAAGACACAATGGTTCTCATGCTTTCCAAGTGTGCAGGTGGGTCTTATGACTGCAACACTGAGACACCCATCTAGAAACACCTGCTCCAGTCTCATTTCGACCTACCACCAGACTATCTCCATGCATTATGGTTTAGAAAACGAGTGGTTCCCAATCTCAAGTTTGGGAAGGGCAAGGCAGCTGTGGGAAAAAAAAAAAGGCACTGAGCAGCAAAGGGAAGGGGAAGTCATGACGCTAGACTGAACAGGTGTCATGGTCGGCATGAATGGGGATTGGGACTCTCCTGCTTCTATTTACTACTATGCTTGATATGGCTCAATCAAGAATATGGACTCCTGTATCTCAGATCCTCTCTGCTCATATAGATGTACTTTTGTAGAATTTGCGCAGCCCCAGCAATGTAAAGTTGTTCCATCAATTGGTTTCAATTTGTGTGCTCAAGGATGCAAAAAGGTGGTAGCAAAAAGGGGAATTCATTCATTAAAGATAATATACAAAAAGTACAAGATGAATAGGAAGCAGAGTGGAATTCTATTGGGTGTTATGAATTTCCAGTTGTTCAAGCCAGTCTGGGCTATGAGGGATTGAGTGAAGACAGTACTAGTGAGTGAGGTCCAAGGCAGAGCTCTGACTCAGTCAAAGAGACTCTGGTGAGACTGATTTTCCAGGGAAAGGAAAAAAGACAGTACATCCATGGCTGACTGAGTACTGTACCATTTCAACCAAGTGTTCAAGTGATGCGTGACGCGGCCTACTGAACTGAACACTTGGGCCTCTGGTGATGGTGACAGTGAGATTTTGGGATCGAAATAGCCTCAAAAACACCAAGTTTTCTGGTTCAGTATTTGCCGGACTGCCGTATATCCCATGATTGCCGGCAATTGAACACTTGAGAAAATGAACACTTAAGGTGACGCGTGACACCCTATGAACACTTGGTTGAAATAGTACAGTATTCAGGATGGGGTAGCTCACAGTAGTTGTTTACAACTTACAAAATGTCTGCTCATGCACCACAACACGTCCATCCCACCCTCAATGAACTCACAGTTGAGCATGTCACACAGCATGGTGAGGCCCATGCTGTTTTTGTCACTGCTCTCTGGGCTCAAGAATGTCATGGACTGCTGTGGCATGCCACTGGGTGGAATGCCGGCAGCAATGGCACACCAGCTGGAGTATTGAGCGGCAACAGAGGCAATGATGCGAAACTGAACAAGGCAGGTACCGGATAGGAGATGTTCCTTCATCTCCTCCTCCACCTTGTCCCCCATTTGATGAACCTCCTATATGACTGAAAGGAGAAGGTTGGCACAATGTTCCGCAAGCTGAAGGCATGAAAAACAATACATCTGAAAAATTGTGCTGGTATGAGGACTCAAAAGATGAAGAAAAGCGATGCATATCTACTCCCTGTGGATTCTGGAAAGCTCTTTGTTCATCTAGAGTAGTGGGGTATGGGGGACATGCCTGAAAGCAGGCCCCAATACTAACGGCAGTGGGGTAAGATAAAAAAATGAAGAAAACAAGTTGCAATAAAAAGAAGGGAGATCAGAGACAACCAGAGCAACACTCTGATCTGAGTCACATGGATCATGTGCTTGCCTGGGTGCTGCAGCCTGACAGTGATAGCACAAAACAGTATCTTAAGCCTCAAATCTCGGGAAAAAAAAAAGGCTGTGACTTTTTGAGGCATATACTCGTCATTGCAAAAAGTAACCGGAAATTGTGCCATTTCAGTGCATTTATAACCTTTTCCCTCTGCTCTGATGACCTTATTGCATGCCTCTTGATATTTTGCAAAGGTATGTATCCTCAAAAGTGGGCTTAAACCTTTTCAAGGTGGTATTCTGGTTGACTTGAACTTTTTTATCTGATTTCTGGCATTTTTTATTGTTCATTATTTCTGGCATGCAAGGGGTCTTAGTGCCCAGGTGGTATATAGGAAATGCTTAGAAGCATAGTGCTCCATTACTATGGTGTATCCTTCATCTTGGATGTGTATACAACACTATAAAAATTTCCCATGCTCACAGGTGGGAATGCTGGCTTTCTTTTTCTGGTTTTTCATAACTTGATTGAAGGTGTTCCTAGGTCTGGTGCTTCTGTGAGGGAATGCTGCAACCATACACTGTATATCCACATCTTTAAACCCCAATTGAGCTATTAGAATATAGTGAAAAAGCGAAAATAGCTGAAATTAGACAAAAAAAAGAAAATCAAGTGGAGTATCACCTTGCAGAGGTTTATGTCCACTTTTGAAGATCAATACCTTTTCAAAATATCAAAAGGTATGTAACAAGGTCGTCAGAGCAGGGGGGAAAGGTTATAAATACACCGAAATTGCGCAATTTCCGGTTACTTTTTTGCAATGACGAGTAGGACCCCACCACAGTTTTTAAATTGGTATCAGTTCAGAGGCATGAGTAGATGAGTAGACGACTGCATGTGTTGAGGCCTAGTTGCTTGTTCAGGGCAAGTGGTCCAAATGTAATTTATCTGTTAGAAGACAGTCCCATTGTAATGGCCAGTTGATAGATCTCAGCCATTGATTGTGAATTTCTGGCTCACTGAGTCTTCTCTCATTTAAACCTGCTAGTACAGCTCTCAGTGCAGAATGGAAGTTTAACAGGATTTCCAGGCAGTCAAAGGTTAATGATAGTATTTGGCTTTCCTCAACAGTATAAGTTATTGTCTGAATCATTACATCCATGAGTGGATTGAACTCTGCTGGGTGGTGAATATGTGCATGTAAAAACACAGTCATAAGTCTGGGGTCTGGCCCAGGAATTTTATATCTTCTTGCAGGGATCTTGTTGAGTGATTCCTCTGACGCAAAGATGCGAAAACTGTTTGCACCATCAGACAGAGTAAATTTTGGGTCAAAGACCTTGACTGATCCATTTGAATTGATTTCTCATTCCATTCTTGCTCTTCAGCTGTGAGAGTGAACTCGTCCAATAGGTCGGTAGGTCGAAATGAGACTAGAGCAAGTGTTTCTGGATGGGTGTCTTGGTATTGCACTTCAACTGCAGGCCTGCTGCATCCCCTTGTGCTTTCTTTCTGCCCCTTGTTTGCCCTTGTGTAGATGTACATGTCAGAAACCAAGGCAAGGTCAAGCAAATGAGACAAAGGGACAGAAATTCAGCATCTCAATTCTCAAATGGCCACCACTGCTTCACCTTTAATGCAGGTGTGCATCAAGTTCTCTGTGTTCACCAAGATGAGTACATTGTAGGTAGGGCATTCATGCCATCACCAACCTTCTGCTAGGCAACTCCCAGTTTCCTGTTTCACGCACTTGGTGAGTGTTTCCCAGGAGGCAACCTCCTTGATGCATTGCAAGATCATGTTCTCTATGCTGTTCGTTTTGGAAAAAAAAATCACATCATATTTGTGTGCTGCCCCATCTCTTAGGAGAGTGTCTCGGGAAAGAAGTATCATATATTTCTGAGAAGATTACAATATTTGAAAGGGGGCTGATATATTTATGAGCATCCCATATAATTTGTGAGTGTAGCGATATTTTGTGAGTCGCACCAATATTTACGTGGGTCGGCAAATCATATATGTGAACGGTACATCATATATGTGAACAGTACATCATATATGTGAACAGGGTGTCGACGCTGTGGCGGGCAGTGAGCGGACATGTGCGCCCATTGTTCCATGGGGCGCTTAGGTGTGCCGCCGCCACGGCGGCGTTGCGTTGGTCACTGTTCAAGCCGTTCGGACTTCGGAATGTGTTCCGATGTTTGTTTCAGATTGGCTCGAAGTGATCCACGCTTGCTCTTCCTCCTCAACGCCTCACGTCTTCATTGACGTCGACCACCACCACTCCAACAACCAGTCGTCCGGGCGCTGACGGCGTTGGTTGCGCTTTCTTTCTACCTCTTTTTTATGGCACAACTGGTAGTCCCATGGCCGCCTACACTATCATCACCCTTAAGGTTGAGTCAGACACCGTCAACAAAGTCAAGGCTAAGCTCAAGGACAAGGGAGAGAATTACTTCTGGTCAGCAGTGTCTCATCTTCGCCGGCAAGCAGCTCGAGGATCGTCGCATCCAGAAGGAGAGCACTTTCACCTTGGTACAGGATCTTTTGAAATGCTGTTTACAATTTTTTTATGACGGTTTCTAAAGCGCTCCATCTGCGTAGTAGTCTGCAAGGTTGGTTGTAATTAAGTCACCGATACGATGCTATGGAGCCTGTAATGGTGTACATGAAGGAATGAATGATATTTTCACTCGACCTTGGTATCTTCACTGCGCATTTTCAGTGCGTCATTACCCATCGCCATCTTCAGTCCTTCGTCTTCGTGGTGGCATGCAGATCTTCGTAAAGACCTCACTGACAAGATGATCATGTTCCAGGTCGAGTCGACCGACATGATCAACAACGCTGGGGCCAAGATCTAGGACATGCCATGGCTGGTCCAATCACCATTGTCACAGAAACTCCCCTCGCCAATCCTTACGCTCCGAGCACGACCGTTCCGAGTCACCAGACTGTGCACCTAGTGTCATCTTATTAATTACAATTATGCCGTAGGTAAGTTTCTCTTCTTCGTATACGGATACTCCATTAGCTGGTACCCACTATCAATGGCTACAAGCACCTCGTAAGCAGCGAAGTGTTTTTGGCTCCAAACGCAATCACGTACGGGTATGACTTGCGTACAGTGTCCATACGCATAATTTCTCCTCCATCTGTCCCGCCTTCAGCCCCACGCTTCGAAGTTAGAATTCCCAGGGCTGACTGAACTGTACTTCGCCCTCAATGCAGTGTTTCCGTTAGGACTGCTCGTCTCCCGAATGGGATGTAGATCTTATTCAAGATGCTCACCAGCAAGACCATCACTCTCGAGGTCGAGTCGTCCGACACCATTGGCGATGTCAAGGCCAAGATCCAAGTCGAGGAGGGGATTCCTCTCGATGGCAAGCAGCTCAAGGATGGCTGCACCAGAAGGAGAGCATTCTTCACTTTGGTACGGGATCTTTTGAATGGTTTTGTTTCTGACGGTTCCAAAAGTGGTCCGTCTCCGTGTTGGTCTGTAGGGGAACGTCAGGTCCTTTTGGTTGTAACATCCCCGATACGATGCTATGGAGCCTGTAACATTGTACATAAAGGAAACAATGAATTTTTGACTCACCCTTGGTATGTTCACTGGAGCGTTCGCACTGGACATATACACGAAAATGAATGATATACAATAAAGGTTTCATGTACAGGGTATCTTATCTATGAGGGATCTACTGGATTGGTTATATCGAGTAAGGAGTCCAAGAAATTATAGTGCAGTATCTCGCAGACCAAGAAGGAATGTTTGTTGTCGTCCAAGAAATGAGTGGCCAAGAACGAATAGCATAGTAGTCCAAGAAACGGTAGTCTAGCAGTCCACGAAATGATAGTGTAGCCAAGAAATGATCATGGTAGCGTAGTCAAACAGGAAGGAAAATGTGGGGCGCACAGTCATTCGTGATGTTCAAAAATTGTACTTCCGGTTCTTTGCGTATGGGTCCCCCAAAGTTGGGTCAACCTTGAACTCGGGGGAGAATTTGGGATCAACTGTGTTAGGTTTTGGCGGGGGGGTTCGGGTACGAGAGCGACAAAGAAAGTCCGGTGTCGAACAGCGACTGGGCTGATCCTCGCTGGTGGTTAAGTCGATGAAGTCCGACCCTAAAACTCACTGATTAATAACTGTTTGTTTTGGGATTGTAAAGCAGTGTACCCATGATATCTTTTGCGACGCTGTCGGTAAAAATGCCGGGGAGTTTGTGGTTACTGCTGGAGGATGCCGCTTCAAAAGAGTCAGCTGTCATAAAGAGCGAGAACCGAACTACGTACAGCTCCGTCTTCTTTTCTTGCCCCGTTCTTTGTCATCACTAGCCTGTTCAGTGAGCCGACGCTTGGAGCGGGCGTTTGAGGGCGGGCTCAATGGCCTCTGTATCGGAATCTTCATCCGTGCTATCGGCTTTCGACTCTGGATACCGCCATCAGCATATTTTGGAGCAGTCAAAATGAGCTTAGGGCTAACCAGCAGGACCGCGGAAGGCAAGAGCCTCTGGGCTTGCCCATTCTCGGAGAATCTCGTCAGGAATCGGCTTTCGGGTGACTGGAAGAGAGAAAATCAATAAATATGGTGTAAATGTGCACAGGACCTGACCTATCCACAGTTGATTATTGCGCCAACCCGTGGTACCCGCGCCTTTGTTGTAGTCCGCATCGGCTCCAGTCGGGTAGTTTGAAGGGGACGATCCTAAGGCGTCTCTTGGCCACCGCAGCGAGATACCAGCCAGGGTCTCCCTCAACGCAAGCGAATAATTGAGGGAGTAGGTCACTGAAAGCACTAGCCAGCTCTTCATGAGACCAGGTGCAGTTGAGAGTTATTCCCTGGCCATCGCGCAACACACCAAGGCCATTGAGGGCGGCAATTTGGATATCCACCTTGTCGGGGACTCGTTGATGGTCCTCAGGCAGTTCCAGGACACCATTCTAGCCAAGGTATCTGTTATAGTACTGGCCGGATGAAGGCCAATGTTGACTCACAATGAACTCCGTTCCGCAGGTTTTCACATAGATGGACACAACTTTGAAGATGTCGTTGGAGTCCTCTGCCGCTGCTTTCGCCTACCAGAGTCAGTCATCATCAACACAAATACGGCCTTGATGTCTACCTTTCCTTTCATCTTCCCCTCACTACGGTTAGGTCTCAGACCTCTATTCGACTCCTGGTTGGCCGCTTTACTACGGGAGCTAGAACCGGACGATGCAAGCTGTTTTCGGGCCTTGGCGATGCTGTTGAGAGTAGCTGGCCCGGTTGAGGACGACCCACTAGCACCAAGTATGCCTTGAAGGATCTTTTGGACCCCCGTTGGTTTCTTGGTGCGTGGAAGGTGGTTGTCTCGCTCGTGATAACACTCCTTGCATATGTCGGTTTTTTTCAACTGACAATACTCGACACAAGTGCACTCTTCATTTGTGTCGTCGTCATGAGCCGTACATTCACCCCACAAATTCGCACATGAGGATGAGGATGAGGATGACGCCATTGGAAAGAGGTGGTGGTCAAGAAAGAAAAAAATATTGCCGCTTGCAATGATGGCCGGGTAACTTGCCTGTCTAACTGTCTTATCACTTGTTTCGTCGTTGCAAGGTCACCAAAATTAATTTGAAGCTTCATTGACATATGCAATCTGTTCTAATATAGCCAATGCGCATCCCTACATCTCCGCCCGAGGACACCAAATAGCATCCGGCAATGCAACACGAAGCTGTCTCCCCAGCACGCCGACTGGACTTCAAGATCTCGAAAGATGGATATCCACTGTCGTCCCACTCTTCAGGCAGTAAGCCATAGCCAGGCGGAATGATTTGAGCGTGAATGGCTGCCTCAAGTGAATCATAGAATAGCTGCATTGACTGGTCGTTGTCAAATGGGTTCGAATGTTTTGGAACGGAGACGGCCTCGTGATGGAAGTTTTCTGCGTGCACCTCTTCAGTTTGTTCCTCTAGATCATCTTCCTCCTCTGAGTCGTCACTGGGGCCATCGGGTGGAAGGGATATCTCTTTGTCGTCAAGTTGACCCGCACCTGTCTGTCCAGGCAGTCGACGACGCTCTGGGCCATGAGTCCCGTAGTACCGCTGGATCACACTGGGGTGAATGCCATCGCAGTCGTCAAGGTACACTCCATGGTGGATTTGCCCGATGAAGCACATGTCCTGTAGTCCAACTGTTAATCTCAATAGAATGTTGCTTGGCTCTTATACGCACATCCGGGCTCTGGTCATGGCCCTCACCTGAGATTGGGTGGCAGTTCCACTCGGCACGAAAAATTGTCGCAGTCTTCATTGATCAGATCTAGGAAAAGAAAATGTAGAAGCCACAAATGGTGGGGATTTGTACGGTCCAAGCCATGAAGGGCTTCGAGGCGATAGAAAAAGGCTCTCCATCGCCGTGCAAATTGCGAACCGACTTCAACCCAAAGCCTCTCTATACGAGTATTGTTGGTGGATCTAGCGATTTTTCTTTCCTTCAGCGTATCAATCATTAATAACAGGCACTTACGAGCCCCAAAATGAAGGATCCACGACCCAGGCCACGCGTCAGGATCATATAAACTGAGACCTTCTTATTCTCGCCTCCGCGATCTCCACGAACGCCGCGACGGCAGTCCATATTCCCCAACAGCGGCAAGGAAAACATCAAAAACAGTCGTGGACTTGTTGTTTGTGCTGGTGCGCAAAACCAGTTATCTGTGATCATTTTAGTTCAACCCATTTTTCGAGTATTTAGAAATTGCATACAGTTCGAGAATAGCCATCCACAGAACCGTGGATTACAATCCCCCACAGAATCAGTTTATGATGCCCGTTGATGTGCCAAAGCGCATGGGGGTGAGAGACTTCATACGGTTTGCGCTTGATGACTCGGGCGCTGGCGAATAATGCGCCCGAGTCCATCAACGCGATGGACTGCTGAATATACCCGGCGTTTCTGGATACGAAGCCCAAGTGTGCGGAGAAAACCAATGAGATATCGGAGGCCAGAATTTGGCTTGATGTTGCGAAAATATTTAACAAGGCTGTCGAGCTCGGATTTCGACAGCGCCGTGAACTTGGAGTACACACCATTTATCACGAGCTGTTTCCGTAGTGTGGGCGGACTGACCCCCATGGTTTGAGCAAGCGTGGTGAGAGAGATCCGCCAATGTGATTTCAGCGCCTCTGCCAGCAACTCGGGGTTGAGCTGTTTACGAGGCCGGCCTCTTTTCCCTGTGTGTATCACTGTTACTGGTTCAACAAAGCCAACATTGGATTCCTCCCTACAAAAAAGTTAACCAAAGCTTTGATTTAAAACTTCTAGCAAACCTCAAAACGGCAATCTCTTGAGCCTCACACAAGACTTTGATAAGTTCCCCAACAACTTCGGTGCAAGAATACACCCAAGCGAGAGGAATGTTCTCTTCAACTGCGTGGGTTTCAAAGGCTTGCAAAATGGGAACGAGCTCTTGAGTAGCCCTTTCGGTATGGAATTTGAGATGCTTTGCATCCGCGTCTTGGTGAACAACGTTGGATGCATGGCCGAATGTATTGAACAAGGCCTGGTACGCATCATATACGTTTGGCGACCATGGCACGTTGTCCGGATGCGGCGGAAGTGGGGGAAGCGGTCGCAACATGGCGGCCGGTTGCAAGAGGCGCGATTTGATGCTGTAAAGTACCTCCCAAAAATGTTTAACGAATTGCCCAGCTGCGGCCGAAGTGCAGACTCACCCCAAACTGAAAATGACATATAATTTGGCGCCTGTACCTGGTAACTGCGTCTAGAGTGATTCAATTTTTTTATTTCCATTCTACCCACCATGAGTACCGACAATGGCAGCACCGATGGCAAAGAACACAATGAGCCCGTCAAGAATACAGGCCAGTTTGTCCAGCATATCGCGTACTGGTATAACGATGGATCTATTGTTATCCGAGTACGCCTTCACCTTTGGTACAGCCGCCTGTGAGGCTGATTTTCTTTTTTCAGGTCGACAATTTCACCATCTACAAGATCCACTTGAGCATGCTGATGAAGCTGTCGGAGGTCATGCGAGTGATCCTGACAATCCCAGATGGCAAGGCACACGACGACCCAGATCGTGAGGGATCATGGCTCTATCCATTGTTTTTGCCTGGGACCAACGCCGAGGAATTCAATGATTTCCTGCAATGGCTCTACCGAGCGTGAGTGTTCTTGTACAACATCGAGACCCTGGAAGAGACTTAAGTATGAATGAATACAGCGAATGGGAGTCGCTCGGCAATGATAATGAAAAGGAGCGGATCTGCACCCACCTCTTGAAGCTGTCTGATATGTGGGACATCAGAGCAGCAAAGATCTATGCCATCTCTGTCCTCGACACGTTGTACCTTCCGGCCTCCCGCCACCTCGAGCTTGCCGGGAAGTACACCATCCCAGACTGGGTTAGACCCGCTGTGCGGGTGATCCTCAATGACAGGCTTTGCAACTTGAGGGATATCGATGTTTGTGCGATGAGATGGAAGGTTTATTCCATTTTTGGCGAACGCAATGGAGGCGTTGCAAGCCGAAACTCGCTGCATCGCCATGGTCCCTCCGCCGATGGGAAAGGACCCGTCGTGGGACTGCCAGGATCATTCCTCTTGCCTCGCCGTCTGGCCAAAGCTGTGGTTCAACAAGATTGGCAGAGATCTTCTTCACCCGTATGCACCGATGAAGCTTAGCGCCATAGTTTCCAAGGTGGAGAAGGAGGAAACATTAAAGCACCCTCGTCTTTCGGAGTCGTGGCAGGCATGACATGGTTCTCCACTGCAGCACGATCCAGTTTGCCGACGTAGAAATTGTGTCACAGGCAGCCCAGGCAATCATCACGTACCACCAAAGTTTTTAGATTCAGTGTCGGGGAAGCCGTAGTACCAATGTGTCGTGTAGAATCTTGATCTTGATTTTGATTGTTGACTTTTCTTTCTCAAATCGTGCAAGGTTCTGAGGTTACACAAAACACATGTATATCACCAGGCTACGGGGGTTACAGACATGATAGTGCGAGAGGGATCGAAAGTTGGAAACTTTACTCCAGGACTGCTGCGTGCCAACTGCGAGCGTGACGGACAGGACTGTGGGCATGGCAATGAGAGTACTGCCGATGAAGAGGACAAGGACATTGTCGGCTTAAGAATATTTTGCAAGTGGCCGATGGTGTGTCGTCGTCATCGTCCTACGAACACATAAGCGCAAGCGCCAGAAAGACAAGGGACAGCAGTACTAGAGAATATGACAATCCAAGTCAGAGACATACCTGTCCGACAAGTCACGCAACACACCCGAAGAACCTGTTTGCGCCGGTGGAGATGACCACGCCCTCTGTCTCGCCCTGTTTGCAGGTGGAGCCCCTAAAAGTGAGGTAGAGTGAGTGCGCCATCAATAAGAGTGGGAGAGTGAATATACAAAACACGAAGACTCACGAGAAACACCGATCCCCCCAATTTCTTGCTCTACGGGAGGGACTCGCCGGTCAGCGTAGCCTGGTCGATGGAGACATTAATGAATTTACTGAAGGGCAGTCCACGGGGATGATGTTGCTAATTTTGAAGGAGACCTAAGAGGGCAAAGTTTAGCAAGTCGCTCTTTCGCCGTTTTTACTCAGAGAACGAGGAGTGTGAGGGAAAGAGAGAGAAGGAAGGAAGACACACCATGTTACCTGGTACCAAATCCATGCCCTCAATCTTGGACCACAAGCCTGAGTGCTTGACCTCTGCATTTGGAGCGTGCAAGCCCATGAGCGCCTCGACGGTGTTGCTGGTGCCGTGTTCCTGGCAATCATTGTCAGTATCGCCTCATAGAAGCTGATAACAGAGTTGATGAAGAGGAGAGGACGATAGCAGTGAAATACTGAGCGAAAAGTTAGTATACGACAAGACAAGGCAGAGACAGAGAGGAAGACAACGCACCTGCCAATCGGGCGCACGGTCCTCACCATTGGAGCGCACAATGGCAACGAGTGCGGTGGCCTTCATGACCCAGGAGAGCGGGTTCCTCATGAACAACAGGAACTGCGAGCCTCGTCAGTAAAGATTGTCAGGAAAAGACGAGCTGATACCAAAGAAAAGCGGATTGAGGAGGTCAATAGCAAAGATATCGTCGCTCTTGGCAGCTGACTGTGTCGGAAGACCCCCGGCCCGGACAATCCGCACCAAACATCGGGCCACGTTCCAAAGTCCGAAGGGCTTGAACAGCAACAGACTCGGACGCCGCTGTGCGGCAGAGAAGCCCGAACACTGCCTACAACAGCAGGCGCATAGGCCCACTCACCGCTGGCGGTGGTGAGGGACCGTCTTCTCACAAATATTATGTTGCAACTCACAAATATTATGCCGCAACTCATAAATATTATGCCGCAACTCATAAATATAGCAGCCACAACTCATGAATATGTCCGCCTGACACAAATATTTAAACTCAACTCATGAATTTTATGGGACTGTTCTCCAAGTCAAGATATTGCATCCATACCAGGGAAGGAACAGTCAAATATGTGGTCAGCCATCCACATGTTCAACATGGTTCACGAATATAGGGTTGGTCTCCCGGGCGTCTCATAAGAGGTGCACCCCATGCAAATAGGAGATGATTTTTTTTTCCAAAACGAACAGCATAGTTCTCAACCTGCTCCTGTTCCCTTTTCTGCACCCACATTGTTGTTGAGCCTCTCTGTCCACCAAGGAAGCGAGTGGCCTTGTTTTCTGAAAGAGCTGCATGGCTTGACATTGCATGTTTGTAGGACTCTGGATCACTGCCAGATGTATGAGTGGAATTGGATATGTAACAATCTTTGTCTAGGTTGGAAAAGCAGTCCTGCATGCTCATTCCGAAAGGTGTCTCAATACTCATAAGGGACAAGGTGAAGTGGATCAGGGCTTGTACTACCATACATGTGCAGCCAATAGTCTGCTTGGAGAGATTGTTCCTTTATGTGGCTATTACTGGATGTCCAACTGCAGTGAGCCTAGTGCATCCACCAAGTAGTGGAGGCCAGAGAGTCTGATAAGATAGAACAGGAAGTTTGAAGTCCCCTAGCACAGATACTTTTTGTAAGGAATTCAAATAACAACTCATTCATGATACATGATACTGTTACATTGATACACCTATGTAAATTTTCTTGCCTTTTTCTTTGTAGTTTTGAATACTCTGAAGTAGGCAGAACCAGCCCAACAGTAAATAGTTGATATAAATTTGTAATACTGTGCCCAGATCAATACACCATTCTACTCTTGTCTTCTACCACGTTGCCTTACTGGGCCTTGAATCCTTGTCAAGTTACTCCAAGATCTGAGGTGTTAGACACTTGAAGATACTAAAGGTAAAGTGACCTATTGATTTACTAACGAGTTGCAGGATCCGTTAGCAGAGACAAGTCTTATCAGTCCTTATCTCAGTCCTCTTGGATTTCAGTGGACTAAAATGATTTCATATTAGGAGACGGATTTCCTCTCTTAAAAAATCATTTGTAGAGATTGGGACCACGGTAACCTATGCTGTTCGTTTTGGAAAAAAAATCATATCATATTTATATGGGACCCACATCTTATGAGTTGCCCGGGAATGCTATTCCATTTGTAAAGGAGCCCATTCATATTTTGGATGGGGGGTTGATATATCTCATAATGTCCCATCTAATTTATGAGTGCGCTAATATTTATGTAAGTTGTGCAGATATTTATGTGAACACCATGGATATTTGTATCCTGGCACATCATATATGTGAACAGGGTGTTGGTGCTGTGGCGGCCAATGAGCGGTCATGTGCGCCCACCGTTCCACGAGGCGCTTGGGGGGTGCCGCCGCACGGCGGCATCGTGTCAGACGTTGCTCGGGGTTCTCGGCCATCGGACTTTTTCGGATCGTGATCCCAATAGATGGGCTAGTTTGGCAATGTCTTCCGCTTATAACTTCGCCACATGGCGTCATTGTGTTCGACGTTACTCGGACTTCGGACTATTTCGGGCGGTGATCCAAAAGTTGGCATAGTTTGGCAAAGTCTTCTGCCACTACGCCCTTTGAACTTGAGGTCACACTCGGACCTGAAAAAAATCGAGAGAGAAACAACGGCTCAGGGCTTCGTCTCTGGGGTTGTAGGCAATATTAGACACAAAAGTGTGACCAAAAGCAAGGATGGGGAAAGAACTGGCATAGAAGGAGACTGAAGGATGAAGGAACGTAAACTGTGGAGGAGGGTCAAGCGTAAGCAAAAGAAAAGGCGCCAAGCACGAGAAAAAAGAAAAGAAGAAAAAAGACAAAACTGAAAAAGGATGTTGCTGGGGATGTCACAACCAAGCTATGCCAACTTTTGGATCACGACCCAAAATGGTCCGAAGCCCGAGCAACGTCCAATAACAATCCCGCTGTGTGGCAACGTTATAAGCAGAAGACATTGCCAAACTAGCCCACCTATTGGGATCACGATCCGAGAAAGTCCGATGGCCGAGAACCCCGAGCAACGTCTGACACGATGCCGCCGTACGGCGGCACCCCCAAGCGCCTCGTGGAACGGTGGGCGCACATGACCGCTCATTGGCCGCCACAGCACCGACACCCTGTTCACATATATGATGCGCCGGGATACAAATATCCATGGCGTTCACATAAATATCTGCACAACTTACATAAATATTAGCGCACTCATAAATTAGATGGGACATTATGAGATATATCAACCCCCATCCAAAATATGAATGGACTTTTTTACAAACGGAATAGCATTCCTGGGCAACTTATAAGATGTGGGTCCCATATAAATATGATATGATTTTTTTTCCAAAACGAACAGCATAGTAACCAGGGTCTATACCACAATCACAATACTCTTGAACTCGCCAGAAATCTTGTGTGAATGATTCCTACTTGGCTCATTCGAGTCTTACACTTTCCTCTGAAGTTGCTAGCTCATCCCACTTGTCCCTATTCCATTGTGGTTTGGAAGCTTACCGCAAGAAGAAACACCCTTTGTTGTCTTCCCCCAAGCTACTGTTTGAGTACCATCTGAATTGAACTCCAGTGTATTCATGCTATACAAATCAGCAACCCACATCTCTTCCCATAAGAGACTCTTGTTCTTTCCTGCTGTGTGAATTAGCGTACTGCCTGCAGGATCTGTACAGCTACCAAGTAAAAGTTCTGGTCTGCCTGATCATGGGATATCCACTGAAATGTCTGTACTCCTGCAACAGTAAGAATATATTTCTCGTACTCAAACAGACGCTAAAGTCAACTCCGTTGCATGGTTGAAAATTGGGCAAATTCTTGCAACCAACTTGCAACATCATCTCAACCACCTGAAAAATAAGTCGAACCGCTATCATTCAACTTCAGTAGGGGAAGTCAAACCTCTCGCGCAAAACGATTCGGAGCCGATTCTGATGGCTATCTTAAAATTGAGCTAAGAATGGTAAGCGAGGAGGAGGAGCGTGTTAACCGTGTTAACCGCGGTGGTCCCAATGAGGAATGTACGGCTGCTGTACCTACATACATAATCCTCGATTATGTATACTACAGAGCATTCGCAAGATTCAGTGAGAATCGCGATTCTGAATTGACGATCTCTTCAAACGTACGGCGTCAGGCCATGAGATTTTAGACATTTTAGAACAGAATTGCTAACCTCAGGTTTGAGGTCAAGTCAGTCGAGCTTTGTCAATTCTGAAGCCGATTCTTGACCGATTCTGTCACGAAAATCAGACAAGAAACTGCCGTACAATGTAAACTCAAGAATGGCTCCCCGCGAGACGTTTGACTTCCCTGAATGTCACTTTTGCATGGTGAAGCCCTACAAAAAATATCGAAGCAGGAAAAAAAGTTTACTAGGTGCCGGGTGCCTCCGGCTGGCGAATCAGCGACTTGACTCGTACGTACCGATCCGATAAAAACTTTCCCAAGTAAGACAATTGAAACTCAAATGAAGTCTCATTTCAACGGAAACTTGTTTCACATTTTTCCGAAATTATGCATCTTCCTTTCCTTTCTCGCGGCCGCCCGTCGCGTGTTTTTGACTTCTGTCACATTTGTACGTTTGGCACCCCAAACTTCAGAAACCGCCACAAGATTCAGGATCAACGGTTGTGCCGGAACAAACGAGGACGATTGAGTTGTTCAAAAAATACGGAACCTGCGTTACAAGGGCACATGTAGATACATCATCTGGTTCGAGTTCGGTCATATTGTACCCGGCCATCGTTCCAAAATATGGAGATGATTATACGGAGCGCAGGCAGGCAACGAGGCAAGGGTAAGGGACTTGCAGTACTATGTTCCCATCGCCCTGCCCCTCGGGTAGCAGCCCTAATTCTGTCGGGAGCGTTACCAATGTTAACGCAAGTAGTCACGGCTTCGCAGGAGAAAGTCGGTAAGCAGAGCATACTATGGGACGTAGTATGCAGTTGGCGGATCAAGCTGCGCCTGCCAGCTCTGCCACATCTGCACAACATCGCGCGGGGTGTTCGGGATACTCTACACTCAAATGAGTAACCAGGTCGATGTCGCTGTTTGCAGGAGACAACGTACCTTTAACCACGCGACCACCGCTCGTACCTCGGATGACACGCGGGAGTACATAAATCGCGGCTCGCGCAAGTCGTCGAGGAGTTCGGGGGGAAGGAATCGCCTGAGCCAAGTGGCGAGTCCATTTTCGGCGAATGTATTGGTATAGCCTACTAGCAGTGAGTCAGGGCGCAACGTAAAAATGGCCGCAGCATGGGGAATGGAATGACGCACAGATCGAGATGCTCAGTGTTGTCCATGAATTCTCCAATATAGCGTATGCACCCGCGTACAATCTCCGCATGGTATTTTCCAGGCTCGATCCAGAATGGCAGCGAGCGGTGAATGTCGACGAGGAATTCGGTAGTGGATGGCTGCGGAATGCGCACTCTCTGCAACGGCGAGGACGTTCGGGGGTCGGGAACATCGACGAGCGCGTGCATGTCGCGCAGGGTCGTACTGATGTCGCCGGGGGGTAAGCCGATGAGCATCTCGAGCTCTTTTAGCGGCAGCGGCGAGTACAACACGACAAGGGGTCCCAAAATACGAAGAAGCGCCGCTGGATTAGGGGCTCGTGGAGAGAACATGATGGTAGAGCTGGTCGGTCGGTGAGAGACCCGAGCCAGTGACCGACACGGCGGCGACGACGACCTCCGTCAGACGCTCCGCCGGCCGCCCAGAATTGTCGTCCACATATTTGAGAACGGTCGCGGGGTAGAGGAACTGACCACCAGATTTCTGCACGATGAGCTCGATGACGTCCTCGGATGGCCAGGGATCCGGAATTCCTATCATCGCGTGCTGGTGGTACTGCCGGATGGTGGCGAATTCGCTACGCAGAAAAGTCCGGACGTCCGTGTCGGATATGAAGACGTCGAGGGGGATGCGGCTGGAGAGTTTGCGGTACACCGGCGTGTCGAACGTGACTTGAAGATGTGGTTGTAGCCTGCTGGTGATGAAGAAACACAAGGGAAGCCGGTGGACGACTATTAGCTGCGCGATGAGCGTCAAGATACGGTGCTGCATCTCGGCGCTCTCACAAGCATCAAGACCGTCGATGATGACAAGAGCTGGAATGGGAGGGTGCCGAATCATGCTGAATGGCTCGACAATGAGTTTTTTGAATTTGGACCTCGAGTGAATGCGAAAGAATCGAGGTGTTGGATTGGATTGCGCGAGATAATGGCGTGCGCAGGCCTGGGATAGCGCCGGCAAGTTTATAAGCAATAGTGGGGAAGAGAAGTCTCCCGTCGCTGAGGTCGCCTTTTTCCATACGAAAAGAAAAATGTCGCGCCGAGCTGCCCGCTTTGTGCGCAGTATTCGGCAACGGTCTGCGATATGGCAGATTTTCCAGAGCCTGCCTCTCCATGGACCCACAAGACGCGTGGACCGTGTACTGCGTTTTTAGTCCAGGAAAGAATTATCTCAAAGACTACTTTTCGTGTTTGTGGATGACAGCGTGGAGGGGGATACCGCTCGATGGAATCATACGACGCGCCGATGGCAATCGCGCTGTGGAGTAGATGCAAGCCTTGTATTTATTAGTATCAGGACGCGTCGACGCTATAATTGGCGGACACGCACCTTCTTCGCCACTATACTGCGCAGGGCTGTGAAGGAAGTTGAACTGATCGCGAGGGCTTGGTGAGAGAGACGACGGCGGGGAGTGCTGCGGGCTTTGTGGAAAGGTCATCAGGAGTGGCAGGAAGTATGGATCGACGGTCGAGACGAGGTATTATTCTATGTCGGCGGATGACTTTATCCGGTTGGTGCTGTGCAAAAATCCTCGAGCGTCGAACATTCTTTGTGGACATGCAGTGACTAATTCGGACATGGCATTGATATCATTCGATGACGGAATAGTGCGACACGCGAAATATGGATAGAGGCTGATAAACGGCGATCCCTGGTCGGGGGTCAATTCATCAGACGACGCGAGTTCCAGGGGGAGATGTAGATGAACGTACTTTGAATTATGGGCAAAATATTAAGTTTTTCGAACGGTGACTCGAAAACAGTCGAAAATCGTCATCGTAGTGGCAACAAGTTGGCTGCTGCAAGCAGTTGCCAAGGGGAGACGGTGTTTGAACTTGAGCACCTTGCCACACAATCTGACACAGCCGCGATCATTTGTCTGATTATTACCACTTCATTCTTTTTCCCTTCTCATCGTGTCTGCTATTCTATTGTCCTGACGTCCCATCCTCAGCAGGAAATGGCCGCCGACGAAGAAGAAGACGCTGAAAACAGTTAGCAGATGTCGGCTCCAAGGGTGTGCCGTTATCGTCGGACCAAAATCTATTGGACCTTGGGTACCCAAAACACGGGTGAGTCTCCTCAACGCATGGCTCTCGCCTCCAGGACTCTGGAATTAATGCAAACATGGCATTTAACGTTATAGAAATCGCCGTTGTGGTCGCGCATCATCCTTTAAATTTTAATTTACGGTGGCCAGCTACCGGAAAAGGGACTCATCTCTTTAAGCGATCTTGTTCAACCCTTCTTAGCGAATACATGTCGGCAGCTGATCCTTGTAGAATGGGGAAAATACCTTCGATCAACATCACATCAAGCCATTTCTTGCCGCCTTTGCTTCCGCTTGGCGGCTTTTTTTGGGCTGGTCGGACCAGTGTGTATCCCGCCTTCCGACCTCCTTGATGCTGCCATTTCATCTTACAGTACAGCTATTCGAATGTCCTCACTGAATTATCGGGCAAGACACTAACCGACGTTCAACACCTACATTCCCGGTTTGTGAACGGAGGAGTTCAACAATTCACTCAAATTTCGGGATTACCCCACTTCGCCTGACGACCTTCAGCCTCGACTCTCACTCGACATGTGCTGGCTGACTCACCTTTTCACTCGTCAATGTCCTCTGTCTTTTGCCCTTTTTGCCGAACCACTTCTTTCTGCGTATGTGACATCATGGGCGCAGCATGCTGCGGGATGCAGGGCATGGCCCGCCTTTATCAGCCTGAATTAATCAACGGCGGTTCTACGAGCAGGCAGAGACAGAACATGCTATTCAAGCGTGCACTGGCTGATAGGCTCATCCTCAGGGCGATCCAATATGTCAGATCATTATCAATCCCATTTGGACAGCCCTGAGCCGTGGCCTAGGGCTCCGAGGTCTGAGGCGGTTTATGTACGACCTGGCCATTTGTGCTGCTTGATAATGACAATTTCTCTATCTCCTAGGTTCAGGATTCAATTTGTTCTCGCCTCCGATCAAATCTCAATGTCCCTCATTTGTTGTCGATTTTTTCCGGCCCGTACGAGCCGCAAGTTGCAAATATTCGTTAATGCATTGCACGGTCACCTCGCTATTTGAGACTTCACAGTAATGTCAATCCCAAGACCCAGGTACCCGCCGCCTCACAGATCACCAGAAAAGCTCTACGGCACCTCGAGCATATAGTCAATTGACTTGTCCATTCGTCGATAGTTCGGTCAAGTAATCATGATACCGCACATACAATCAATGACCACTTCATCCTCAATAAGAGTCGCATGTTCAAGATGGGGACGAAACCTCGGGTGACGCTACATAGCTCGCTGCATTCTGGTGCGGCATCGTTGAACCAAATTTTAACGATGACTATTGACCATTTTCCCGCCCGCAAAATTTGATTTTGAAGCTAGTGATACAGAGCAAAATTAAATTTGAGCATGCGCATGAGCCGCCGAAGCTTCACGTAGACAGAGTAATTGTACCTCAACACGAACTTCAGTCGGAACAATGCGGAAGCTCGGTCATCAACGAGTTAAGCTCCACATTTAGCGATTTTCTCTCCACCGCTTCGACAGAAAGCGGAGCACCGCGCTTTACGCGACAGCCCCGTGCCAGCCTTTTATTTACGAAATGTCGAGCGTTCGGATGCTCATTTCCATCGACTCGCGCATGAAACTCCAAAAGTTTGGTAAAGGCTCCCTGACTCATGTCAGACTTCCATCGTAAGTTTTCGCTTCTGTTCAATTCAATCCTGCAATCCTGCGGAGTAGCTCGCCGGGTAACTGCGCGAAAAGATGAACAATACAGGCACGTTGCTTGGACTCGCGAGAAAACATTCAATCGATTGGGCAGGAAAGGAGCTGATCCGTGTGTGGGGTATAAGATTCGGCTGACCAAAGATGGTCGAAGGTAAAGAGTTAGAGCCTGGGGCCGTGGCGCGCCTTGTCTCTGGTGTGAGACTTAAATATATTCCGAAGTTCGGCTTGCGAATCTGAGTAAGAAGCGTCAACGATAAGTATGCATGCCATAAGCAAAAACAGCAGAGGAGAAACGTGAAACCGGAAAACATGCTGACGGTAGTGATATATGTTTAAGACTCCATACTTATTAGTTTGCTACAAAAAAGACGAAGCAGGCTTTTGCGGTCAGAGTGAACAAAAAATAGACCCAACATCCCAAATGATGTGAAATTTTATTCGGTCCCAATAAATCTACATCTTCGTCGCCGTCCAAAAGGCAGCGTGATAAACATACCCCAGCATGCCCTGCGCATTGTTCGTGTACGTCGTGTCAATCGTGCGTTCGTTCTGTAAATATGTTGAGATCCATTCACTAGCCGAGCGCACTCACCTCTATACGAAAACCAATTGCGTGGGCGAGGGTCTTCACCTCCTCGAGACTGAGCTCAATCGACGGGTCGTTCGTGGTGTTGTTTTCCCAGTGCCATAGGAGCGGGCCTGCCCAGATGTAGGCGGTTTCATGCGGCGGGATTGTAGGACGTCACTTACCCATGTTGACCCACACCCCGCCCGGCGCGAGGATGTTGTGGATGATGCGGAGGTAGTTTACGATGTTCTTGGCCGTGTCGATGAAGAAGCACGTCAGGACTGCGTCCCACTGCCCAGACTGCGGCTCATTTGCGTCGCTCTCCGTGCCGTAGATTTCCTCAAAGTCGCCTGATGCGGAGTCAGTATGGAATGAAAAGAAAGATCCGATTATGCTGAACCGACCGGCAACAAGAGAGAAATTCACGCCGTCGGGCAGATCAGACGGGAGGACATCAGGTATGGTTATAGGGCGCATCGTTGTTTCATTTGAGGTCACATTGGAGAAAGAGTGAACATATGGGTAAATTGTATGCGCGTTGATCTCGCTCGTTCTGGGAACTTGCGTCATTGATCTTGAGTTTAGATGAAGAGAGGGTTTCGTCCTACCGGTTGAGGATGAAGTGCGAGGAAAGAAGCATATAGTGCGAGAATTCATTTCCCTGGCATGTGAAACCTGCCACGGGATTATTCGGCTGAACCAGAATTGGGTGTAGACGCACCCAATCCAGCGACATCGTGCGCAAGTCTTCCCAGTCCAGTGCCAGGAACGAGCACTCGAACGCGACCTCTGCATTTGATGAACGAAGGTGATGAAAGCCGCGCGCTCGACGTACCTTTCGGGAGGCGGGAACATCGGAAAAGTGGAGCAGGAGTGCATCTTTCATTGGCTTGTAACATGCCTCTCTTTCTTCTCGCCCCTGGCAGATTCAGGAGAACGTCGACGAGGATCACGGAAATGAGAGGGGCGCGCACCTCTACACTCCAATCACGCACAAACTGCTTGAGCGTACTACGCAGCTTGTCCATATCAAAGTCCGTGGGCTTGTAGCGTCGTCGGTTCCGGAGGAGTCGCATCATGTGAATGAGAATGCGAATGGGCATGTCCATGGGAGTGTGAATGGCCTGTTTGATGAATAAGGTTTGTTCAATTTATTGCACTCCCAAATCCAAATTCAGCGCACCTGAGGGTAAGTCTTCGTGAGGGTGGGTATTCACTGACGAGTTCGAATCCACAGGCGAGTCTGCTTCATCTGCAGGTCCAAGATCGTGCCCGAATATCTCAGGATCAGAGACCACTTCGGACAAAAAGTCTGCGTTGGCCAAGATGGCGATATCCACTTGATCAAGCTTGGCTTTGTAACCCAGCGACGCGAGCAAATCCTGATCGGGTTTGGGGAGAGTGAAAAAATCTTTTCTGCGCCGATTATTTGCAGAGAGCTGAGAATCATCAGGTTTGTGGTCCTCGATGCTCGCTGACAACCTACCGAATATTGAGCATAATTTTTGAAGGTCGTGATGACATTCGAAAAATGGATTTGCTCTGACCGCAGATTGAGTGGTTTCAAGTGCTATTCACCGCCTAGTTCACCTTCTTCGACCTCAGACTGGTCGTGTGAGTGCGGCATGTCTGAATAAAGATCGACAGATGAGGGCGTGAGGCAGAAGCTGTATACCTGTGTTTGGCTGTGTTACGTCACGCTTCACACTACCGAACATTTGACGAACACTAGACCAGTGACTGTCTGTCCATGAAGGCAAGCCTGTCGATAGACAGACCAGTCGATCTGAGTTTGAATCACCAATACAAAAATCTTACCAAAGAAGGCTATTGCGGACCGGGTTCCGAGCGGGGTGACGTCAGACACAAAGAACAACAAGCACCACGGATTCTCGTCTAGCGCGCTCAAAACTCAAGCATTCACCCTCAAAAAAAGCTACGCATATTCTGTGACACGAGGCGATGACACCCCACGAAAGAATACCGAAATTTCATCGAGAAACGAGTGAGTTGCCCAATAGCCTTTTTTGGTAATAATTTTGATCCGCTAATTAAAACCCAGATCGACCAGCCTGTCTATCGACAGGCTTGCCTTCATAGACAGGCTGGATTCGAGCCTAGACGAACACTCAAACATGGCACGTCGCGTTCAGCCATGTCCTTTGTTTTCCGCATCAATGACGGTGGTTTACGCAGGCTCGTGATCAAGAAAAGGCCCGGCCCATGCTATACCGGTTCTGGGAGCCCAGGCGGCGGAACTTGGGCTGGGTACTCGCTCAGATCGTCGGCCCAAGATGGCTAGCGCAACAGGTTACGCGGGTGTGAGCGATATAGAGAGGCGAATTGTTACGAGAAATTGCCGAAAAGTGGCCAAAATTCAGGACGGTGCGCCTGGCAGGCCTTCCACAGTCTTTGTCTGACATTTGGTTAGATCGCCTGAGCGACTATGAAGTCCGCGATATCAACGACGAAATCAACAAGCTCATGCGAGATAAGCGGCATTGGTAAAATCAAACAGTCGCACTTGGCGGCGGTGAGCTATCTCAAATACTGCATCGACCGCCCCCTCACGTACATCACTTCAAGCGAACTACCGTAGAAATGTTGCCATACAGGACGACGACGGGAAAGAGGTGCTGGGTACCAAAGATACAAGTACGTGGCAGGTTTTTTCATGGTCCCGCATATCTGAATACCCACCAAGGTATTTCGGTCGAGCCAAGGAGCTACCCGATGTTCGAGAATTATTCCAAAGTCGTAAAAAAGACGAAGACGAGGATAATCAGGCCTTGAATAATCTACAGAAAGTTCATGGTCCGAGAGCCAACCTATTACGGTGATCTTGATGAAAACGACAGGTCTCTTGCCATTCGAAAACGAAGCAGAGAATGAAGGTACATTTCATTTCCAAATTGATGAATGCTTGTTGATTTCAGGGTCAGATTGGGAGGAAGCCTGCTCAAATCTGCGGCCTCGGTCTATCCGCGGACAGACCCCTAACTAGTCCTCCCAGAAAAGCCCTCACCTCTGTGTCGATGTCGTTCTACCCATCGCATGGTGGCACGAAACGCAAAGCCGATGACGGGGACGTTGACATGCCTTCGTCTGAGGATGTCAAGCATACCGCTCCTTTCGCCCGAAATCTTGCTCCCGCCACAACTGCCGACTCACGGCGAAATGGAAGCCGTGTTACTGGCTCTCCGGAAGAAGGCGCTCGTAGAAGAGTACTTCGGAGACGGGAAGTCCTAAGATAATGTACTCGTTATATTCTCACGTTTGTACGCTTACCATAGCCTTCATGATACAATTCTGTGTCGATTTATGGCGCAGAACGCTCGATGAAAACCCACTCTGCAAACCATCGAGGACCTGGTTCGCTTCCGTTCGGCATGCATCTTCGATACTTTGAACAGTTCGGAAATTACGATCGTCGATCCTTACCCCGGCGGCTCGGCCACAGTCAGTGGACCGTGGCGTTGTCGCGGGACGAGGGCCACGAGGCACCGAGCGCAGCGGGATGCGCCATTTTTCGCTCACCGGTTGACCTTTGCAGCATCCCGGTTCCGCAGTTTAGGTGGGTGGCCTCTGTCCGATCATCCGGGCATCTCGGGGTTCTCCTCGTGCTTGGGATTTTTTCCTGCATGGGCAATGGCCACCGCAGCGTGGCGTGAACTCTATCCCCCGCTCCGCACTTCACCGTGTCACCTTGACTTTTAAAGCTCGAGCGTTCCGTCGCCCTAGAATTGACTCAAATTTCAGTGGCGGTCGATTCGAGAGGGGGACTCCGAGTGTTTCGGATGGCTTCATCGCGCGTCTAAGGGTGTTTTCGGGCAAGAGAACACCCAGGAAATTGTGTTCGCCTCCGAAACGGAAAAGCAACCGGTCAATTTTTTGTGCGCCGGTATCTGTGAGTCGTTTCAGGCGTGTCAGCGTTTCACTTCCTCGCTAATCCTTAATATCTTTTGGGGAATTCATACTCTACACTGCAGTATTATTCGGGACCGTCTCGGACGGTATCCCCATATTCGTAGTTGAGTCCTGGTACGCCGAGGAGAAACCGGCGGCTTAAAACGCTCAGTCACCGGGATCCCCCAGCGCAGCACACGCTCCGTGTTCTCAGGAAGGTTGTGGTCATCCTGCTGCTCGCATGATGTTGATATGAGCCAGAAGTGCTCCAGCCAGCGCTATCTATGTCAACCTTAACTTCATATCCCGGTGCCCTCGCGCGCTCAGCGATCTAGGACGCACAGGAGTGTGGCTACCTGTCGTTTAGCATTCCCGCCGCCGCCATTTTGATGAACTTGGTCAGCTTCACGTCCTCTGCTCTTGCATTAAAGCGTGGCTTACCCTTGATATCATCGTCCCCGGCTGTTTGACATCCGTACGCGATCACATCTAGCCGACTCAGGTAAATCTTGCGGGAGATCCATCTTGATACGTTGAGAATGTTGACTGTTTCGGTATGAATTCCTCGAGACGACTGGCTAATCTGATCACCATTATCCGGTTCAGGATATTGTGTCTCAACAGGAAAGGCATGTTGTGTTAGACTAAAGAAAGCTTTAAATACCGGATGCAAATTGTGGGTTGTCTACCCCATCGTTCCTTCTCCCTCTGTCTCCCTCACTCGCTTTTCTTCCAATGGATCACACTTCCCCCCAAAAAGAAACTACCCTTCTGATTACTCATCACGAGTTCGCAAAACCCACCCCCAGATTTCCTCTCGGACTCATTTCTGAGACATATCGTCCGTACTTCGAACTAATCCGAATCGAAAAGGTATTTTGACCACCATTACGCCTTCACTTACAAGCTGATTGAATGCCCAGCCTACTGGGACCATCCTGATGTTCTGGCCATTCGGTAAACTTTCCGACCGCTTTCAGAATTCCATACTTGTAGACTGAGCCGCATTCATAGCTTGGGGCCTCAGTATGGGCGCATATACGACGGGCCTCCCACTCGGCGCCTATTTCACGAATCTGGCGAAGGCGTTCGTTGGCGCCTTTCTCCTTCGTAGCTCGGCTTGTACCATAAATGACATCTTTGACCGCAAGATGGATGCTGGTGTCGGTTAGCCCCATTCATCCACCGACAATGGTGCAGATGGCTGACCGCTCTCCAATGTAGAGAGGACCAGGAATAGACCTCTTGCTAGCCAGCGTGTATCTGTTCTGGCGGCCACGGCATATCTGATCATGCAGTATGCTCTCGGCGTGACCTTTTTCTACTTTACGGAGAGCGACTCAGCGTACGCAAAGTTAATTAATGTCTGCTTGGCCCTGCTGACCATGACGAATAGGTTATGGGTAGCACTTTTCCAGCTTGTGCCATTGTGAGTTCTGGCAGTCCCCTCCTGAATGTACCCATCTAACGCCGATGAGATCTAGATTCGCGATATACCCTCTTCTCAAACGCGTTACTCACTGGCCTCAAGCGTGGCTCGGCTTTGCCATGAACTTTGGCTTCATCACGGCATGGATTTCGGCTACAAAGACAATCAATTATCCAGTGCTGTTGGCTGCAATGATCAGTTGCTGGTGGTGAGTTCCAATTCTGGTTTGTTTGTGGCAGATTTCAACAAGTTAGTAATGCTTTCTTCGGATAGTTGGACCATGCTATATGGTCGGTTGTCAGCTTTATATCCCTATCAACATTTTTAAAGACATGCACCAGACACGATTTACGCCTGCCAAGATATCCGCGACGACGTCAAAATGGGTGTGCGCTCAACAGCGATTCTCTTTGGCACCTGGATCCGGCCCCTGCTCATCGCGTGCGGGGTCACGTTTGTGACCATGCTCGCAGTCACCGGTGTGCTCAATGGTCAGGGCACACCATACTTTGTCGTCTCCGTCGGCGGAACTGCGATACATCTCGTGTGGCAATCGCTGACCGTCGACCTCGACGTTCCCAAGAGCTGCTGGAGTGCGCAGTCATCATCTCGCGCTACTACTTGACTGACCAGAACTTACAGCAAATTTCAATCGGAACGGCCAATTAGGCTGGATCGTCTGGGGCGGGCTCATGCTCGACTACATTCTTTCCCTACATCTCCTTCAAAGAAGTATTATCGCTTGAGTCATTCGCTTGGGGCTGAAAATCTGTACTACATACACGGGTATGGAAAAACTTGTGTTGCTCCAGCATCGATATTTATCGACATCCATGTCTTATCTTGGGTTTTACGATGTATCTATAGGGTTTTCTCGCACGAAATACAATCCAATGGTTGCTCAATAGTTAAGAATAAATGGACGAGGATGAAGATGGAATTTGTGGGTATCTACAAAAGGTGGAGGCGTTGATCTTGCTTGCGGAGAGCTCAAGTGATTCTCAACTCGACATATTTCTCAGGACAAAAATTCCACTTGAACAAGCTGTGACTGAAACGCCAATTGAGTCATCCACCAAGTCGGCTTTACACCCAAAGATGGCCGCTGCGGCGATGCTGAAAACTTCATCTTCACCCGCGGCGATGTTCTCGTCTTTTTTATTCCCCAGATCCCCTTGCGGCCTCATTTCATCTGGTATGGGATCTGTTGTATTGCTCTGTAGCCTCATCAAGTTCGGAGTCTCAACAGTTTGATTTCTTTTCGCACTTTGTAGTTGGCGGCAGCGGCGGCGCGCTACTAGTAACGACTGGCAAAGTTTTTGCCAGACGACCTGGTCGTCCAATCGGCGCTTCACTTACTGAGGCAGAACGAATAGCTGAGGGTGGCCTATGGTTTTCTTTCCGGGTTTCACCATGCTGATTCATTTCGCGTGCATTCCCTGACTCACCTGACTTGGCCCCGCTCATTGCGCATCAATGCAGCGCCCACAGTCGATCGAATCGCTTCCACCACGGAAATTCGAGTCTCCCGCAAAGTAAGTTATCAGCCCTGACGAATCAACCACTCCATTTATCCGTTTCGCCAATTTCTAACCCCCAAGCCTTGGCGATTGCTATGGAATTTGCGCTGCCATGAACCCACTTCAACTCAAGGTAAGGCTGAATATTCTCCCCGGCACAATCACACCTGGGCTTTTATTCCAAAGAGTCTGGTTTTTGCCCCGCCAAAATCATGCCATGCCTCGAAATCACTGTATAGTGCGACTAAACCGTACAGAAAATTCCATGTCCCAAGGGGGCATGCGAGTGCGAGTTGTTTCTTTCACCGCCTAAATTTTAGAGTCAGGCTATGCACAATTTGCTGTCTAACTAGACATTCTCCGCTCATTACCATCCGGAGCCTCGATTTTCTTGCGCTGACACAGTCTCTCAAGTTGTGCCGGCACCGAACATAAAAGACAGCGCGAACCCGCTTCGTCACGGACATGTACCGCATGTGGTTGAACCTCCCATACTCGGAATGCGTGGGTATAAAGATGCACTGAATCACTGAATTCTCCACACGGCTCCCATCGCAATGGCACTAGACTCGAGAGCGATTGCTACCTCTTGGCTGAACTCCTTTGGGGACTTCCTCGAAGGAGGCCACCTCGCTGGGGCAATATCGTGCTTTGTTCCGGATGGTTGGCTACGCGATGTCCTGGTCTTCACTTGGAAGAACCGCACGCTGAGCGGGCAGGCACGGATTGAGACCTATCTGAAGGACACACTCAAGCCCGCGTCAATTACACAAGTCAAGCTCGACACCAGGCCTAATCTTGGGCCCGAATTCGGCCATCTAACGCACGCTGCATCGGGGGTGTCCTCCGGATTTACATTCGAGACTGTAGTCGGACACGGGCAGGGATACTTCTCACTCGTGGAGAATGAAGTCGGCGAATGGAAGGCACTCATGGTGTTCGTCACGCTCGTCGACATCCGCGGGCATGAAGAGGCCGGACCCGAAAAGGGAGTGTACGGCGGCCATACGCTCGCGTGGCACGATGTCCATCGCGAGCGCCGAGAAGCGATCGAGCGCAATCCGCATGTACTTATCAGTGCGCACTCATCCATTACCCACTGATCGAAACTCACAACTGAACTATGACCAGTTGGTGGTGGGCAGACGGGTTTGAACGTAGGAGCTAGATTCCGACAAATGAATATCCCCACTCTTATCATCGAGACGAGGGCTAGAATTGGAGATAACTGGAGGCAAAGGTATCCAACGCTGACCCTGCACACAATCAAGGCCCAGCACACAAGTAAATCGCAAATTATTTGCCGTTCGCTTTGATTTGACGAATTGTCTTACAGTGTTGTATCAATCGTATCCCGACAACTGGCCTACATACACGCCGCGCGACAAACTTGCGGATTGGCTCGAGCAATACGCCATCTCTCAGGACCTGGTTATATGGACGAACTCTCGCGCACTTCCTACGCCCACTTATGATGCTGCCTCCAAACGGTGGACCGTAGTCATCGACCGCGCAGGCGTACAAGTTGTCCTCCATCCAGCTCATATCGTTCTTGCGGCTGGTACTTTAGGAGCCCCTCGCGTCCCGTCCATCCCGGACGCCGAAGTCTTCAGTGGGACAACTATCCATGCTGCCGCGTATCCGGGCGGAAAGGAATTTGTCAGGAAACGCACCCTGGTCGTTGGCGCCGGTAATAGCTCTGCGGACATCTGTCAGGATCTCGCCTTCCAAGACGCCGCAGAGGTCACTATGTTACAACGCTCCTCGACATGTGTCGTATCGGCCGACAATGTCGCGCGAAAGCTGGAGCATCTCTGGCCTGCGAATGTTCCAACAGACGTGGCGGATTTCAAGGTACAGGTGATGCCGTATCTGCTTCTGCGCGAGATCGGAAAGGCCACCACTGAGAGCATGTGGGCCGAGGAAAAAGAGACGCATGAAGGATTGCGGGAAGCGGGGTTGAGCCTTACAATGGGGAAGGATGGGAGCGGCCAGTATCCTATGATTTTTGAGCGATTTGGAGGTAGGTTTTCCTCTATGATTTGACTTATGCATACTTAAATCCGGCATTCAGGCTACTGTAAGAAATGTGAAGCCAACCGCACACCTCTAATTCACTGTTATTTCTGCCAGGGCTCGACGTCGGCGTCGCGCAAATGATTCGTGCGGGCAAAGTCAAAGTAAAGCAAGGCATTGAAATCGCCCGGTTTACCGAAACCTCTGCGGTGTTCACCGATGGTTCCTCTCTGGAAATCGACGCTGTAATATTCGCGTGGGTCCTCTAGTTCAATCTATTTTGAGAACAATGAACAACATGATATATTTCAGGACATCCTACGAGAGCATCCGTGATACCATGCGCGGATTATTCGGAAACGCTGTCATCGACCAGACAAGCGCTGTGTGGGGGGTTGACGAGGAGGGGGAGCTCAACGGGTGTTATTGTCCATCTGGATATCCTGGCGTAAGTCCGGAATCAATTCAACCAACCTTTGAAGTTTTCTATCGCTTAAACGGTCTTCGTAGTTCTGGTATGCTGCCGGCGATTTCGGCATCTCGCGCTTCTACTCCAAGCAATTGGTCAGTTCTCTCAGTTCTCTTCCCGCTTCAATACTGCTCTTCACTCAGCTTCCTTCTCAGGCGCTCGAAATTAAGGCAATTCAATTGGGCCTCCTGACGTTGTGACTTGAGCCAAATGAAAGTGTGCGAATGGATGAATCATAGTGTTCCTGCGTAAGAATAATTATTTATGAGAATTTTTGAAATCATTTAAGTTATGTTCGACGACCCTAAATTTTTGCATGGAATTGGGTGCTTCACGCTTTCAAGCCGGCGAAGTCCCAAGTCGACAAAGAAATTTCTGAGAAATTTTGGCTCCCACTTCACGCAAGGTCTTATCGAACGGAGCGGGCGTCTAGTTCTACTGTGCTCAATTATGTAACCGTGCTGACAGCAAGCCTAAAAAGGAAGGCGCCTCTTTGCTCACAACCACCACCATGTTGATTTTCCAGCCTTGCACCTGGCTCTCAGGGCGGATCTCTGCATCACGAATCTCTGGAACTGTTGATTCATTCGTTGACTCGAACTCTCCGGTATTGTTCCTATATAATTTGTGGCCAAGCAACGGCGTTTCATAGCCCAGGATTTCTATGCGGGTGCATCTAATCTTTCTAACCAAACGAACTTTCGATCAAAGGAGCAGCCCGGGGGGGCATTCAACTTCAAATTGGATCATCGCATCTTGTCGTCGGAGAAGCTGGGGATCTCGGAGAACTCGTTGGCGGTCTAAGGATTTGCAAGACGGTTGGTCCGGCGGTCAACTTCCACTTTTTTGCTTTGGTTTCGCCATCGAATCAGATATCACGATTTCATACCGTGTGTGAACGATGTGGGAATTGGTTCACCGAGGTTCAGAGACAAGTACGGATCACCGGTACATCTCAGTCGAGGCGGTGTCTCTCTAGGAGCGACGCAAGCTCTGGAACTCGTTGGTCCGGAAATAACACGAGAGTGAGACCTGTCATGTCCTGCGGCAATATTCAACGCTCCGCCGGATATGTGCTGTTCGGCGATGTTGACGTTCAAAGCGTCAACATTGCATCGCAGCATCTCACCTCGGTAACTGAGTGCGGTGTTTCCTCAGCCCGTTGCTTGGCAACAAGATTTGAGGACCTGGGCGGTGCTCTCAGTGTTATCAACGCGGAGCAGATGCTGCAGATGTGGTGCAAGACCCGCTAGAATTTCTATCTGCAGGATATTTACCGAGACGTATACCCGCATTCGTCTAGGACGGTCTACGCTTGGCAGCTATCTTCACTCTTCCTTCGGCCACGGTAGGTTTTTTTTGTTTGTTTTATCTCTCACACAGCTTGGTAGGGATAGTGTTTTGATCTGAGATCGGAGCAGCATTCTCTGTGTCTGAAAGATGATCTACGGAGAGGAATTTGGATCTGCCGGACTCGCTCGGGACTTTATCAGCAAAACATCTGTGTGCGTGGTTTCAGTCGCACCCGGTCGATAAGCCAACCGACGCTTTTACTTGATTCACACCTTTTTACTAATGGAAACAGTTTCGCCCAAACGCCAGAGAGTGGTATAAGATACCTCGTACAAAATCCTCCATATCCACATCATGTTTTCTTCACTCACACCTCCGGCGGCCGTGCCCGAAGCTTCTTCTTCTTCCCGTCTGCGACGGGATTCGAAGAAGGCATTACTAATTGGGATCAACGACCTCTCTTCCCCTACCACGGGCTATTCTATGCTGCATGGACCGCACAAAGACGTGGCCGAAATGAAACGCCTGCTCATCGGGACGTACGGATACCAAGACGAGAATATTCAAGTTCTTGTCGATGATGGTATTCCCGAACACGCGCAGCCCGACAGACGAAACATAGTGAGTTGCTAATCGTACCTTGTTTCTCAACTGGCTCACCTACTGCGTTAAAGATGTGCGGTATCGACAATCTCGTGAATGGCGCACAAAAGGGAGACAAGTTGTTCTTCCATTGTAAGCGTCAGCCCCTTGTTCTGGGCTGTGCTTACCAACCCATACAGATTGCGGGCATACTATTCAGGTGCCGAACAAAAATAGAACGGAGGAGGACGGCATGAATGAATGTAGGTACCGATAGGACCGAAAGGCATATTCTGACCCACACCCCTCTTTACAGGTCTTGTTCCATTGGACGGAGAGGAATGCTTGATCAAGGATAACGTTAGTTTGATTCCTTTTCTCACATACGGGAGGGAAACCCTCGTCTTATCTGCCATTAGGAATTGCGGGCTCGTCTTGTGGACCCTCTGCCCGTGGGCGCATCCCTGGTGGCTGTCTTTGACTCCTGTCATTCCGCGACCCTCCTTGGTAAGTCGATCCCCAAAAAATTTGCCTCGTTGGTGTTGACGGCCGCGGCGGCGATCTAGACCTGGAGCATTTGCGGTGCAACCGAGTCTTTGTGCCGTGGGTGTCCAAAACGAAACGAAAGACTGATGAGAAACGGAACAGAATAGGTGAATTTATTTCTTATAACCTATTTTGCCGCCAATTCTCAGCCAATCTCAGTACGACGCTTGGCGATTCCGGTGGACACCCCGTCATGGTCCCCAACACTGCGTACTGTATATCAATCAGCAAGGACATCGCCAACTCGCATACGTTCACGTCGCACCTCGATCGACACAGTGTACAGTCCTGTTCTCTCGCCGCGGCAGAGTCCCCTAACACCATTCTGGCCTGTACCTTCGAACTCGCCCGTGGCGGATCTGAAGTTCGACGAGACAGGATTACCCAGCAACCGAACAAGCTATGCGGCGCGCATCTCTCGCTCCCATACATCTTCACGGAAATCTCACATTCCGGCGCCGCTGAAGCTTTGGGATACCAACAAGGAGAATTTTCGGGGGGAGAATCTTACTTCTGGGGACATTCATTCATCGAAACCAACGTCCTCCATGCCTCAGTCTGCCCTGCCAAGTGCTGTGACGTTATGCCAAAGTCCACTAGCGGCATTTTGCCAAGGCTGGTGTCGCGTGGCAGGCGACGATGAGCCACTTTCAGGGAGAAAAGATGCGGACCCACAGCTTGCCGATGTTATCTCCTTGGCAGCTTGCAAAGACTCGGAGCTGAGCTGGGAGAACGAGGATGGGATTGGAATGACACAGGTCTTGCCATTACCTTTCTCTCTTTTTTTCAATTGAACTCATCGTTGTTGCTTCGATCAGGCGCTGATCCAGGTCCTCAAAGCGGATCCCCACCCAACGTTGACAGATTTGGTCACAAGGATAAGGTATTCAGCTCCATTCATTGGATTGTTACTCTCGTAACGACCCTCTCAGTCACACGCTTCATGGACTGGCTCGTGAGCGCCATCGGACCGCTTTGACCTGGAAAAGGTGGCGGGATGCTCATGCAATCAAGTCGTCTGGACTCGATTCATTCGATACGGAATCTTTCCAGCATCCCCAGCTCGCCAGCCATAAACCTCTCGACATGTGTACAAAATGGGATCTCTGATTCAAATCACATATACTTATCTATTGTATTTACTATGAACTGTACTCCCATGCGGCGACGCGACGCGTATTTCGCAGGTCACGCTGCCGCATGCTGGCATTAGACTCGTGACCAGTCTGCCTGCGAATGGCAACGAAAGTGGCGAGCGCGTTGCCGCAGGCAGACTGGTACTTCTCGGATGCTGTCAAAAGGCTGAGCACGGAGTTTGAATTTTTGGCGGGTGCCGATCGCTGGCATTTGGTGGCTGTGCTATACCATCAATCTTCGCTCAAATTCGACCCTCTAGTATGCCCCCGTGACGCACTTGGTACAGATTCTGAAGAGACAGAATTTGAGAAAAGACAAAATAAATATAATGTTCTCTTTGCAATTTCTAAATTTGACTTGAATTGAGTCCAGAACGAAGGAAAAGAAAGAATTTCAAACTCCGCGCTCAGACCTTTGACAGCATCCGAGAAGTACCAGCCTGCCTGCGGCGACGTGCTCGCCACATTTGTTGCTGCTCGCAGGCAGGCTGATTACGAGCCTATGCTGGCATGTGGAATGTGACTTGTGTGACAGGACGCGTTTTCGCCAAAAATCTTGCATACTTTTCTCCACCATCACTCAGTGCGGTACACCGACCGACCACTTTTACAGCATTTTTACAGCATAAGTTGGCGTCCATTATGATCCTACAGCTTAGTTTTCCACTTGGGTGGCGGCGTTGACATATACCTCTCTGAGTCTGGGGCCAGTGATAGTGGCCCGCAGCAAACAAACGAGCTGTACAGATGCTGCACCAAAAGATGTATCAACGTTCTCTTCAACAGCCTACCTGTCTAGTCAAGTGCACCCGGTCTGCCGTGGCGTGGAGACGGGCGTCTACATAAGCGCTGATGCTTCAGGCGCTTCAAACACAATTCAGATCAATCCCCCCAGGTCGCACCGCCTTCCACGGTCATCGGGCGCAATAAGTATCGCCTAGGACAAACAGTCCTGCGTGTCGCAGTCCCTCTATTACATGCGAAAACATTCAAATTTGGTGGGCCGCTTCATAACCCAGGTATGTTGCCCTTTGTCCAGACTGCGAGTTTGACGACTGAGCGCGTTTCAGATCGGTCTACGTTTGGCGTTTGACGTCCCGCGTCGCAAGGCTCTTCTTATCGGCATTCGCTCCGGAGTCCGTGTGAAGCGTTCAGATACTTCGGAGACTGTGATTTCGGTCGCTCCCACGTTGAAGGGTCCACATCAAGATGTGGTCGCCCTGAGGACATTTCTCAGTGATGGAATTCTCTTAGCGCTTGACTTGCCTTGCTCATTCTTTCTAGTCACACAGGGATACAAGTCATCAGATGTTGTCATTCTCATGGACGATCCAAAAATGGATGCCAGTTTGCAACCGACACACGCCAATATTGTGAGCAGTTCTTCCTCTACCTTGAAGCCGGAATAATTCAATATGTTCCAAGATGAGAGAGCTCGACAATTTCACCGTTGATCAGAAACCTGGGGACATATTCTTTTTCGGCTGTTCGTCTTCACGACTGGGGTAGTCCTAGACACTGAGTTGCATCTATTCTACAGACGCTGGTCATTCCTATCACAAGAAATCAGCGACAGATGGCACCAGGAACGATCCCTTGGATACATGTAAGCATTGCTTCTGAGCTGTCGATCTTCCCATTAATTTGTGCAGATATAATTCCATTAGATGGAGTCGATTGCCTTAAAGAAACTCCCGAATACTCGAAAGTCATATTCGCCAAGGTGGGTCGTGATCCTCCGTTTGACGCATGAATTTCACCTGCACCTGCAGGTTTTGAAGGAAAAAACTTGTCACAAGTCTGCTTCCTGGGAGTCGACTGATAGCTCTTTTGGATACCTGTCATTCTGCCTCGCTTTTAAGTAAGTACTTTCGTAGCCAGGTTTTCCCTCGTATTCAATGGTTCTCCAGATCTGCCGCACTCTAAGTGCAATCGGATCGTATCGTGGCGAAGCCTATGTAGACTTTTTTCACTATTGTCGTTGTCTTTTTTCTGAAGCATTTCCAGTGCGCAGGAGTGTCAGATGGACTCGAGAATTATTCCAGGCCGACAACGTTGAATCTCTTCCAGCTGACGCCGATCTGGTTCGCTCTGGATCCTGTCTTTCAGTCCTCAGCAATCAGTTGAGGAAGCTCAAACATTGCTCCGGGTACTGCCCTCGTCCCTGGACACCAATTATACCCGTTGTATGACATTAATTCAATCCATTGGAAAATTCGCTCATCCTATTTAGTTATGTATCTCGGCCTGCAAAGACTCTCAACTCGCGTACGAAGACTCTGAGGGACGGTCACTGACAAGAGCTTTCATTCATGTTTTAAGTGCGTAAATTTTGTTCTCTTTTTTGTTTCGTCTCCCTAATTCATTGATGAAAAAAGACGAAAGCCTTAATAAGACTCGACCATCCTTGGCGCAGCTCATGCGTGTGTGCAGTCAGATGCCGCCAGGTGCAGAACGCGACTGCACTCCGTGGCATCCTCAGGTTGTTTATTTTACTGCTACTTCCAACACCACGCTGATAAATGTATACTTTGGCGACAGCTGTCAAGTGTTGACCCTCTGGTAAGATCTGGCGGTTCTTGTTCCTCGCCCCTGCAATACTGAACATACACAGAATATGCGTTCCCCTTTGTCCCTGTAGTGATCGCCGCTACACCAACGTTGATGAGACACTCTTTCCTCGCTCTGCTAATGCTCTGAAATCTTGCTTTCCACCCATTCCCAAGACATTTCCCATTTACCGCACGCATAGTAGTAATTCTGGGGAACAAATCATATTTCGCAATCCTCGATGTCTTCGAATATTTTTTTGGTTTCCCCGACACTCAAACGAACTCGGGTGCAGGAATCTTGCCTTGCCGACGGAAAAGAGTCGTGAAATTCTCCAATGCGTCGCAAAACGTCGCCGAGGTCGTACTGTAAAGCGCGATGACGACGATCAAAGCTAATCCGCCCAGTCCACTGGCCGTTCTGGGCCCAAGATATTTGGCGACCAACAGTAAGCAATTCGCAAAAAGTAGCAAGTACCCCCAAAGCAGGAGCGCCTTGGGAAGAGAGAATGCGAGAGCGGTGAATTGGAATTTGAAGATAGGCGATTGGATACTTTCCAAATAATTCATCTATTGAGTGTTGAAAATCATGTTCAATCAGGCACTTGGAATAGACGTACAGCATCGGTAGCGCTATAGCGCTCCATAGGTTCGTATCTATGGTCCAGGAGAATGGAGGACCCTAATGCTGAGCTCAATAATGCTGTAGAGGCGGCCAGCAATGGAGGGCACGGCGACTTCAACACGAGGAAGGGCAGGTGTAGTCTGGAATCGCGATGATTATAAAATACAGGCCGAAGTCAGTTGATGGCACGTACACTAGTCCTGCGAAGGCCTACAATGTGGTGTGAATTCTTTGTGAATTGCAGTAAGGAGAACCCGCACCCCAGACGCCGATGCTCTCCATTGCTTCAAGCAATCACCTACGAGCTGCTCCCACCGATCCGCATATACCATATGGTCGACGAATACATCATCCAAGCGGGTTTGATGTATGCCCGAGGTTTTGAATGTCAAAAGAGCCAAGATGGTCGAGATCCTGGGATACTTTTGTTCCGGGTCCCAGAGAATGGACTGATCTCTCGACAGCCGTGAATGTTCTTGGCCATAGAAAGTCAAGCGCTTGTTGTGATCTGCAAGAATGTTACTAGGACAGAAATGTCTAGTCTCCTTGCCTCATACCGATAATGCTCCATAGCCGCGCTTGATGAAAAGAAATGAGAGGATGCATGAAAGCAAAATTGGAGCTCTTACCAATAATCCAGGTTGTGTGTCCATTGTTCATATTGTCTGGGATGTAGCTAAGAATTTCAGATAATCATGCTTCAAATCAGCTCGAACCTTTGCAGCCCCGCAAGATGTCCACGAAAACTTTACAGTCCTGTGCCGTATAAACGAAAGTTGAGACCCGAGATGTCATTTGATCTGCACAAATAACAGTAAGATCCTTGATCTCATTTCAGAAGAGAAAACTGACCACATAAACCGTGGGAGAAAATCGAAATAATCTCCTCGAGTTTTTGCGAAGGGAGAGCCGGCAAGTGCATTGGGAAATGTTCAACGTGAAGCCAGTACAACTCTTCCAATACAATCTCTAGCAACAAATTGGCGTCAGAAACATTTGTGAATCTCAATGGCTTGAATTCTACTCACTTAGTTGTGAAGTTGATGTAACAGGGTCCAGGCCCAGCCTTTCCGTGTCAGAGTTCTCCAGCCAAAATTGGGCGCAAGTTGCATGGTCCACAAAATAGTAGGCACAGTTTTGACCTTCAAGTTGGACAAACAGCTCGAGATCTCCCGAAACGGTGATTTCCACTTCCGAAAGAAGGCATTCAATATGCGCAATCCAACGACAAGTGATTTCGAAGGTCTCGTGGCGATACAAATAGGCTTCTGTGATAACGCGGAGCAGCGGGCCTTCGCGACAGAAGTACAATTGGCCCTCTGGATGTATATGTGCAGACCAGAGTGGAGCAAGATATTCTGGTCTTAATGGGAATGAGATCAAGTCACAAAAAATGCTCGGCACACACTCAGGCTCCTGCGACGTCGTGAATAGTCCGGCAGAGATCTCCATGACAAATGGATCCACGCTGAGAGACTGTTTAATATCTGGAGGTAATTCTAGAGAGACACCGACAGAGCCTTGTTTTCATAGCGATTGGTAGAGGCCGAGGTAATTGGGCTTAGAGTCCCTTTCTCCGTGACGTCTCCCATGTGGTCGTTGGAATGTGTAGTTTACGAGCGTACTGGGTAAGAGCTGGTGGACCATGGCATACTCGAAAATTTTCAACTGGTTATAAGTGAAAAATGCTCCCAAGACCCGTCATCTGGCTCTCATCTGGGCTCAAAATCAGAAATCAGAAGCTACAGCTTTAATTTTAGAAACACGGCTTCAGGGAAACTAACCGCCATTTGGCATTTATAACAGCTTTTCGGGTTAATCGGGCCGAGCTCGGCAAACTTCGGGCCTGGACCCATGCTCTCAACCGACCGAAAGGATTTCAAGATCCTACACTCGTATGGATACCTACGGCGGAGATACTCGTGGCCGCCTTCAACTACTTACAGCTTCTAGGCGCCTCCAGTCCATTCCCTGTCGATTCTATCTATACTCAATGCTGTTCATTGCACTGGCGTTAAGGCCTCATTGCCAGTTTTTCTTGCAAGGTTCCAGGGCTCTGCGCTGAGACATCTTAATAACAGAACGCTGAAACTGGGGTTTCTTATGTGCGCCAACCAAAATTAAGGAACGATCCATCGATAGGCGATGTGAGCAAGCGCTCAACCCAAAATGAGAGGACGAACTACTGGTTGACGGCTTGACTTCACAACTTTGGCTGTTAACGATGAAAGATTACCGCCCATCACATGAAATGGAATCTGAACCTGAAGGATGTGCCGCCACTGCTGTACATGTTCTCCCGGGCGGAGAAAGGAAGAAAAAAGAAGGTGAATATAGAATTGTGGCGGAAATTAAGCTAATTAGGAAATGGGATGTGCCCTATTTCGGTCTTTCCATTCCATGCCCGACGAATTATCCGCTCTGTGCGGCACTGATACCGCCGTCCCGCCAGCGAGCGATTTTTGCGTGCTGCGGATTCACCTACAACACATACAGCGCGGTTGAATGGGTCGAGCTGCGCGAGTCATTCACCTGCGCTGTAGCTCAAACATATAAAATCGGAGTCAGAGGCTGCAATGACTGTACGATTTCTTGACCGCCGCTTCGCACTCATGAGGCCGATGCTCAATTTCCACTCCATCGCTGATCTCTATCGGTGAGGCTTTCCGCGCACCACACTGTTATCCGCTGACCGCTACTATTAGACACTTATTCTATGGAAAAGATTTGAGCGGGAATTCTTCTTCGGATCCAGCAGGTTCCCTGATGTTTGTCGAATTGCCCTCTTCACATGACCGATAGTTGAACCGTGCCTCTAGGTTTAGACCCCGTGGACCCACAGATAAGAGTCTGGCGGGAAAGACGAAAGGAGGAAGTTCCTCTACGACGACACGGCCGGTGGCCACGAACAAGCCCGCCCAAGGTGCAAAGCCCAAACCTTCAACGAACCCTGCGCCTGTAAAGGGGAACAACACGACGAGCGGTGGCGGAAGACGATGATGGACAGAGTTTGGACCTGGCGCGATGATTTTTCGGGCCCTATAATGATGATACGACATTGAAGACTGCACTGATTGAACCCTTGGCGGAAAATTCCTCCAGAATAATCGCAAAAAACGACGCTGACATAGGGCGCCGACTCGCGAAAAAATTCGCTGGTGCTTTCGAGAACCAAAGGTGCTGTTGAACTTGAGGATTTCAGGAAGCCCCGTGGCTTCATTGCGATGAATTTTTGGAGCCTCTGCTATAGACAGCTGAGCCCATGGCTCAACAGAACTGACAGAATGCACAGTCCCGCGGGGCGGGATGATCATCTGTCCAACGTTGGACTCGTGGTGGTCGGAACAGGCCAAGATGAGCGCCAGCCTCGAGCTCATGAGTGATAGTGTTCGCCTCGAGGCTCAGACGGAACTAATTTTCAACCCAAGCGCCGATGGTTGACCGGACAACATCAGGTCTCGAGATAAACCTGGAAAAATCGAGCGATTAAATCATTAAAAACAGTCTTCTGGAGCTCGGATTCGCTGTAGCACACGATAGGAACATGCGAATTTTAAAATCACTTGACTGAGGTACATACAGCTCAGCGATTATTGCCAATGGCTGTTGACCGTCAACGTCAAGCCACTACCAGTAAAACACAAAGAAAATCAGAATTCATGTTAGGCCGGGTCAGAATCAAATGGCGTTAAACGGAAGCTTAGAGCGCTGTAGAACCATCCGGACGTCATGAATGAGTTTTTATTTGCGTGTATGAACCGTACTGTACATAGAATACTTTCGAACAAGAAGGGCCCCAAACCCAAAAAAAACAGACATCTGATGTAGCCCGAAACATAGGTGATAGCAAGTAGAAGGTGGAATGATACAGGCTTAAGATGTGCGAGGCCTGCGAAAGAGCGGTGGAACAACAGCTTTCCAATGCTTCAAGTTATTGTTGGCCATTCCAACATCATGGTAATAAGCGCCGCACGTGTCTTTATCGTTAAGCGCCCGACTCGGAGACGAGGAAAACCTCATTCGAGGGCCCAAAGCTCCTGAGGTCTCCCAGCCGGTAAGCCTGGGACCAGTCATTCCCGTAATTTTGCGCCAGTTATGTTTGCCATTGGCTAAACTAAACACCGCTGCCACCCTCCTCGACACAGCTTGCAAGCAGAAACGGTAATGGCTCATACTGCGCCCGCTGGGCGAGATGAACTATCCCTCGCGGCAGGTAGCGCGCGTGCTGCAGAAGGGCGTCGACGATATTAGAATCGGAGCTGGCGGGAGATGGTATCTTGGATGGAGGCGGGTCGAGGAAGGAGGCGGCAGCAGGAGGTATGGAGACGATGCACTCGTCATAAGCACCAGCAGGGAGGTCCGCGATGGCGCGGAACAGCGCGCGCGCGTCGGGCAGTGGGAGGGGGCCGACGGGGGAGCGTCGTGTAGCCGTAGCTAGAAACGAGCTCTATGGGCGGGCGCGTCGCGAGGAGGGAGACGCGGGGGCATTTGAGTTAGGGCGGCCAGGAGTGTATCATCTTGTGGATCATCTGCGGGGAGTCAGTGGGCGCCATGGGGGGCTAGAGATGCAGGACACACCAAGGACGATGAGCGTGCGGTCAGGACACGCAGCAAGGGCCGCAAGCACAGTCGAGCGCGGCGTGTGCGGGTCAAGCCCGAGGGATTCCGCGAGCGTGTCGCTACGCAGGAGGAATCGTCGCGCCCCGAACGTCCACTTGATTTCCGGCCGGCGAAGGAGTGCGTGGGCGAGCGTGGAGACGCCAACGCCGGCGACTTCCCCGACCAGAGCAACACGCGCCTGCTGCGGTGATACGAGCATATCCACAAGGGCAGCAAGTTCACGTGTACGGCCATGGAAGGTCTGTGGCGCAAGCGGGAGATCCGGGGGCAGATTCGGGGTCAAGGGTACCCTGGACAATGTGAGAATCAAGGGCTCCGGGTGGCGTGAATCTCCCTACCTGGCGTAGGACGCCGCCATCGCGAGTTATCTCCGCAAGGCGCTGCTTGACTGGAGCGAGAAGGGCATAGATCTGCACCTCGAACGCCTCATCGGCTGCATCCCTCCGCTTGAGGGCGTCGAGGAGCTGTGCACGAGTCTACAGAGTGTGAATAACCTACGCGGCCCATCGAGGTCGGGCGACGAACCTGATAGACATCGAGACCCTTCTCGCAATCCTCCAGCGGTAGAGGTCTAGGAAACGACTCGACATGGCTGGGTGTGTAGCGGGTGAGCCGTGTCCAGAGCGCACGAAAGACACATATGAATGTTCTGGAGCTGCCTCAGCACAGAAGGGTGAGGATAGGGAAAGAGAAGGTACCGGATGAGGTCGTGGAATCTCCACAGAAAATGCCCACGGCGCTGGTCGTGTGCAGCATCTGACACAAGCTCGATGCCCATGAGCAGAGAAAGGCTTGAAGAGGTCGTGTGAGGACTGTCGGGCAGGATGGTAGAAGGAAATATATGAACCTCGCGATGTACAGGTTGGACGGCCTGGATTACCCCAGTGAGGACCGGGGAGAGCGGGAGGCCGCGCCGCTCGAGAGCTTCGAAAAAGAAGGTCCGCACAGGCGAAATACAGCTTTCAGTTTTTCATCAACTTTAATCAATGCTGATGCTGCTGAATGGGCGGACTCGGGACGCCTGGACTGTACCTGTCCGTCGGCAACGGAATTCGTCTTGTCGCCGATCCCGCACGCTGCGTCGTCGATGGTTCGCATCCCTGTCGCTTTCGCTCGGAAGCAAAACGGTCTACAAGCAAAGGTCAGTAAGAATGAGTAACTGGCACTCGGAGACATACGACGCCGACATCCGAGTGGAGAATGTTAAGCGCTCAAAGCACTGCCTCCAAGTCACATGAATCGTCCCAGCGCTAGGCCCGTTGAACGCATAGAACCTGCCGTGGGGCAAAACAACCCGACATTCAGATACCGTTTGAACGCCTGAAAATCCTCAGATGGTAAAAATCGCATTTTTTTCCTATTTTTTCGGTGAAGGGGTGAGAGATTCGTCTTCTGTTAGGTTTCCAGTCAATCAGTCCACTTTCACTAGAGTGAGTGCTGAGGCCCCCAAAGCACGCAAGTTTGGCCGACGACGTTCAAACGACGTCGTAAAAAAAAGGAAGTCGAGTGGCGGTGCACCACGGAACAATCCGGTTTTCAGCCTCCGAGCTTCTCCAACTGTCCAACGATGCAACAACGATGTGTAAAATTGAGCGCATATCAAGCTCATTATTTGTGCTTGCAAATGTGCCCATCCAGTACGTATGTAGTGCCTTCTTACTCAAGTTAAAATTATTCCAAGGTTATCAAGAGAGGAGGGAAGCAGAGCCAGACCGAAACATGGTACTCGTAGCCGGCGTCGTTGGTTTCAAGCAACATTAGGAACGTACGCGGAAATTAATAGATTCAATATGTACCCTTGCGGTCACTGCGTATAGGCGGACCATACAATAAAAAAATAACTCATTATTCGGTTTCCTCGTGTATCGCCAATAACACATCCCGACAGCATCACTTCGGAACCTCTTTACGATGAGACGAGCCCGACGACCGTCGGGCGGCTGCTATCCCACTACCATCCTCAGACCACCCGTCTGTGGTCAGCCGTATAGGTATAACTTCGCGAATACCGACAAACGGCGCGTTTGTACCTTCTGGGGGCTCCACGGTCAACAGAATGCAATCCTGCGCACGGTTTGAATATCAACGGGTTTCCACGATGAGATACATGAGACGACACACCTGGATAGAGAGTCCAGGGACATGGAAGCCCATAACTTTGATGGGGTCGATTTTAACCTCGCCGGAGAAGGACGTGTGTGTTGCGCCATCGCCCTGGATGTAAATCAACGATTAAACTTGTTACAGCCCCATAAAACCAAGCTTGCGCACCGCATGCCTGAACACGGCATCACCAATGTAGTCTACACGCCATATCGCGGTATTGGCACGCTCACTGTAAATCGTAGCATGTCTGCACCCAGTCAGCTGAAACGGAACGGAGTGATCAAGACCAACGGACTTTACGTCAACCAAAGATTGTCTCATCACTTGAACGCGGGTGGCAGGCAACTTCCCTGAAGTGCCGGTCGGTCCGTAAGGTAAAAACACAGCAAGAGAATGTGCATCCGATTCGAAAGTAACGTGGAATGGGATGCCTTGCGAAGCACAAAATATTCGAGACACTGGAGATCCGAGCAGTGAGAAGAGGCGTATCGGGATGTTCTGAGGCTTGTGCGTACCTGGGAGGTAGAACTTCACACCGATATCCTGCACCCCTGTCGTAGCATTCACCTTCACCACAGATTCATACAACTTCCACTCAGGCCGCTCGATGAATCTGCCGGCTTCCGAACGTAGGGGAGAAGGAATCGGCAATATAGGACGAGTACGGGGATAGTAGATGAATGGCGTAGACACAATGCTTGAGTCGAGATTATTATTAGTCTGAAGATAGGAATAGAATGAGCAATACGTACGTGTTGCCAATATGGATTCCAAGTTTCTTGGAATTGATAGAGTGTGGTTTATTGATTATGGCACTGATTGAATACTGGAATGATTCATTCAAAACGCGTGCTTATTGAAATAATGAACAACACAAACATCTACGATGGCGGAAAATCCGGGGAGTCCGTCGAGCTTGGTTTGATGTGAGGGTGGGAGGGGCTGCGAGGACGAAGTGAGAATTAATGGTGAGCCAAAGAATTTAAATGGACGCACAAAGCTTCTGCCTTCATACTGAAATTCCGTCGGAAGTGTCATGGAGAAGCGTAGGGAGGATGGGCAAACGGTATTGTTGGCGTCTTTCGTCCACAGTAATACCGTGTCGAGACACAATGTGTGGTGGGTATGCCCACCCTCTCCTTTCTCCTTCAACTCGAGATGGCCTTCCACCTGAAGCAAGTCAAAAGGGAGGAGGTGGGTCTAATACGGCTTTACCTTAATCTCGACGGAAGAAACGCTATCCACCTTGCTGAGCTCAACAGTACCCTCTATGATCGCGCCGGAACCATACACAGGGAGATCGACTTCATCGTCTTGAGCCGACAGCCGTAATTTGACGTCCCCGTGTTTTGATGCTTTGAGAAAGTGTCCTGTCGGTTGAGGGAGTAGGCGCGCGTTGAGAGCGAGACGCTGCTCATAGAGACCAGGTTCGGCGGAGTAGGAAGGGGTACGACTGAACGACCCCAAAGGCTCGGCGTAGGATGGGAGGCGTTCGGGGGACATGGAAGCGGTGGAGGAAGGGTGATCTTTTGTGGGGGTTTTAACCTACGTCCTAGAGGAACCGGCCAGGTGTCGGCATGCACAATAATAGTCCGCAGTTGTATGTAGGCTCCAGATGAGTTCATTTTGCGGGAAGAGAACACTTAGAATAGCTCCATGACCTCATCATACATGGGAGTTCTCACTGATGGCATCCGACAACATAGCGAGTTCGGCAGGACGTTCGGATTTTTCGAGACCACTTGACGACTAGTATTTGGGGAAGACAGGCTGAAAGAGACACGAGACCTGACTTTGGTTCACACCGGTTCCCGCAGCTAGTGTATCACAAGTAAAAGCCCAATTCATAAGACTCCACCCGAGTGATGAGTCGGATTCCCACCGAATGTCAAGGAATATAAGTCGTATTGAGTCGCGGAGCGGGAGCCGGAGAACGACGCAAGTATGAGCCATCTAGATACGCACAGCTATAGAGACGAGAGACAACCCAAAATAACGAATGTTGGGAGACTGGGAGAGCAAGTTGACGAGGAAGTTGGAAATCGAGTGCTACTTCAAACAAGAAGCGATGACAGTTTGCGAGGATAGGGGCAGTGAGGCAGGAGAGTGTCACTCTTCGAGCCCTCAGGAACACTTCCAGGCCGCCGATAGCTAGCTATGACGCGGAAAGTCAAGACCGGGTGCAGAACAACAGTGTTGTCGGAAAGGGGGCTCTCGTCCCAAATCCAACCGCCCAGTGCATCTGTGCTGGCAGAGACGCATTTAGATGAAGATATTGGGAGGTATCAGGTGGCAGTGGCCTAGTGAGTGTCTCACCAGAACGGATTCACAACAGAAGCGGTGTTGAACAGAAACTGGAATGCAAGCAAGTCCGCGGGATGTAATTCAACCGATATCTATCTCCTACCCCAGAGCGCTAAGAGCTGTAATGCTCTGCCTTCACAGCGTCAACATCGATCCCGTATTCCTTCAGCATCTGCTTCTTCAATTTCTCGACACCAAAACCAGGGGCATTGCGGGCGGTTGGTTCTAGCTGCTGGAACATCTTGAACACCTCGCGAGGCGAGTGGTCGCACACGGCACGATTCATGCAGACTTTGAAGAACATGCTGCCGAGCGGGTCCTGCAGGATGACGCCGTGGTCTGGGTGAGGGTCAGGCCGGACGAGAACGTAGTCCATCTGCGGGTTCTCCTTCAATAGCTTGAGTTGATGTAGTAGCGCGGGCGAGCGAACATAGCCAGGGTTGGGTGGAGGAAAGTCGTCGTCGTCGTCTTCCGCGGGGGTAGGTTCAGTGGGCTTGGGTGCGAAATACGCGTCTCGAATAGCGCCGACCTTCCCGCAGATGGTCTTGTGCGGCGGCCGCCCCGTCTTCCAGTCGGCGACCTGGCATTTCCTGCATAAAGGAAGTAAGAAAACGGCAGTGTTGAGATAACAGGCCACACACTTCGAGCAATAAAAGACTAGACGATCAATCGCCTTGCAACGCTGACATGCAGAGAGCGTCTCGACGCCTGCTTTCGAAGCTGGAAGCCCGCAAGATGTGCAGTGGCGTTCTGCGCGTTGGCGATTTGCTGCAGTCTCGCTTGCGACACGCTTCACGTCTACCTCACCCGAGAGCGATTTTTTGAGGCGCTTCAAATGTTCAGGGTCGTCCCGTTGTCCCTTGATAAGACCGTACTGTTCCGATTCCCCATACTAAGGAGGAGTGAGTGACTAAATGGCTGTCTAACAGAATTTTACGTACGAAGGCCAGCAGAACGTTCCATACCACCATCGTAAGCAAGTAGGTTCGCCCGCAATCGCAAGACTTTTTCGCCACGACAAGGCCAGGGTGAGGGTTGGCGGGTAAGGCGTTGATTTTATCGTAGACTGCGTTGGGAACTGTCTTGATGTCGTCGGGGACTTTGTCGAGGTCTTGCAGAGTTAACTGTTTTAACAGTTCGACGAAGCCTTTGCCGGAATCGCGATTGAGCCGCTTCAGCGTCAGTTCCGGGCACCTATCAAAGAGCCTTAGACAAAAACGAACGAATTGAAACTAAAGAAAATGACATACCATTTACGGTGGTCTTCAAAATCCGGGGAAGCCTTACAAGCGCGAACAAGACCCTCCAAAAATAAAATCTTCGCGCTCTTTGTTTGAACAACGGGTCGTCCAGTGAGACTCAAAGTCATCCTCTGCGAATCTTTGGGAGGATTTGCGCGTAAGGTCACGCTGTAGAATGCAAATCTGGGACGTCATTGACTGCAGGCTTAAAACCTGCGCATCAGCAAGCATCATCTCATAGTACTGCTTCGGCAGATCAGCGACGATGCTCGGGACTGGGCGTCGACTCGCAGGAGAGATCTCAAGGCCAGTCCCGTACACCGTTGCCAAATCACGCTCCCACGCGGAATTCCAGCCTAAAGGGTGGCAAGTAAGACATCGCAGGCAAACCGGCGGGGAAGACACGTACCACGCCGGTCCGTTTCAAACGAGGGTGACTTGGGAGAATCGCCAAAACCCATAGTACAGTGGTTCTGAGAGTAGGAACGGGATACAAGGCGCGATTTTGAATGGGGTCGCGTAAAATCGCGTGTGGCTCCGAGCAAGAGGGGTGAAATAAACAAGGGCAAATTGGACAAATCAGATATCAAATTAAATATCAAATTCGGCATCTTCCGAGGTTGGTTCTGCTCGCCATTCAGCCCGCGATTCATGCAGGTGAATCATGACACTGCTGCTTAGGAAGCTAATCCATGCAGAATACAGCACAAAATTCCGAAAAATATAAATTGTATAAATTCCAATTAATGCAACATGCTAGGTAGTATGAGCTTAGAGCTGTGGCGTCTGTCTACGAGAGACTACAAATTCAACATGTTTGAATGCTAGTAATTACATGACTTCCTCTCCCCGATACTGCGCTCCCACGTCGGTTGGAGGTGCGCCTGCAGCAGACATATATTGTGGTGGGACCCCTCTGTGTTTCAGCCCAGCATTGGCAGCGTCTGGATCACCCGAAATTGCGTCGTCGCGATGATGCCGCGGCTCTTCAATGGGACGATCTCCGCGCGCCAGATGCTGCTGAGTATTTCCAGGTCCGTCGTAAGCGGGGGATATTCTGCGCGACTGCTGTATAGTAGTCAATTATCAAACATATGTGTTCAAGCACGACGAGTTCGAACCTGTCGAATCGTGATATGGATTGTATTGACCAGAGTTTATGGTTCCGGCAGTGTGATGACCTCGGCTGGCCTCCTGGTTTACTTTGTTGAGGTATGGATCACCACCGGCTTGGTTTGTGGGAATAGATTGCCAGTTGCCTTGCGCTGGAGCTGAGACAAACTCGGCTGAACTCGACGGTAATAAAACGAAGTGTGGTCCATACCAGCCGGCCTTGTGGATCGTCCTTCAAGATTCGCCATTCCCTCGGCGTGCTGCGCTCGGCCCTTAGCCGCAATCGCGTCGTTGGCGGACGAGTCTTTGTGGAGGACGGTGTCAACACCTCCCAAAATCGTCCCGCGAACATTTTCTCCGAGGCCTTGGATCAAATCAGATAAGAACACCGGGTATTTAGAGCGGTTTGACTACCATTTATTGTCTGAGCGGCGCCTCTGTAATACACCTGTGAATCCCAAAACCGCATGAAAGCGGAAACAGCTCCACATACTTGATTTTACTCCCAATGCCACCGTGGCCGCCGACAGAATCTGCAGTGTTGTTGGTAGAATTCATTGTATGTGTAGAAAGTAGAGAGCCCAAGAGTGGCGCGCACTTATAAGCTGCGAAAGGCGGTCGTCAATCATGAGCTCATTGGAGCCTGCCTAACAGCCAGTTGCCGGGCTGGTACTTCTCGGAGCTGTCACAAGAGGGTCGGAGTTTTAAATTAAGTGTGTGGAGCCGATGACGCAATGAGCCACGGCACACTCGGAGATCACGGTCCGAGGTTGATCCTCAAAACTACCTTTAAATTTGCCACGGTTCTATACACTAAAACACAATTGCTGAAGAGATAAGATCAAAGCCATAGAATTTTCATTTATTCCTACAGCTTGAACCAAAGAGACAGCTTCAAAATTGAGCTAGAAATGAATAGAATTTAAAATGGCCACTTAAATTTCAAACTCCGGCCTCTTGAACAGCTCCGAGAAGTACCACTACCAGGCCGTGTGAACATGTTCGAAAAGCATCGCTGAATTACGATTTTACCCTCAAGTCGGGCAGGAAATATACAAAAAAATCCGAATGAAAGGGGGGGGCACTCAGAAATACAACGCCAACACTAGATTGAACCACTACACTATGATACAGACCACGGATTCATCCGCGGCGTGATTTTCTCACGGGAACTATCTACCAGCCGCGTGTACTGACAACGAGAGGCGGGATAATAGAATCAAGCACCCGTGCCCAATCGCAGAATTGATGCCTTCCATGGCGATTCACCATTGCTGTGTATAGGCGTGGGTCGGCATCTGCGGGTCGTAGAGGGCCGGTCCGTTCACATGCGTCACATATGCCTTGCCGGAACTTGGCAGAGTGGGCACCGGCACCGGCACGTCGATCCAGTCGTATTTGTCTTGAGACCGTTGCTGGGGCGAGCGTCAACAACATGCACAAAATAATCGGGAACGAAGGCACGGAGGGGAAGATGGGAAGGAGAATGGTTCGGAATCGAAGAGAAGTGAATAATGAGGGTGAACCTACACTCTCAGGGTCTGCCTGCGTGCGGGGCTGCCGCGACGCACTCGAGAGCGCGAAAGTTGAGTCGGCATGCCGCGGCGCACGTTGCCGGGCGTTCATCATCGCCATGAAGGAGTTGACGTACACTAATGCCCAGGAATCTTCAGCCAGCAGCGAGGAAGCAGTCATCAAAACGCACGTCGTGTGAGCAGATAGGTGAGTGCGAGGAAGACCAGGTTGTTGGGCATCAAGATGAACTGCGTGAATACAACATGAGAATATGCGAAGCGGATCATCGGTGGCCAAACGCACTGTGAAGAGGCACGAGATGGAGCAAGCGCTGGCGGGATTAGAGTGTCAGATATTTTTGAACTCATTTTCAGCAAGCTGAATTGACCTCGTGAATACTCCACATGAGAGCGTATATTGCTGCTACAGATAAGTATTTCGGCCGCGGGAGGATGATAAAGCGCACCATAAGTGTCGAGATGCGAGAATTCAACCGGCTCTGTGGGCCCTTGCTTTTCCGTAGGTAGTAGCACATTGCGACAGAGATTATAACGTCGATTGTGGTCGACGCCGCGAAAGATGATTCAACCGCCCATGCAATGTCGGCAGTGTCACTCCAGTTGTTGACGGTGTATCTGCAAAAGCATGTAAGAGGGGAAACAATCACAAGGTCGCGATCGCATACGTTTCGTAGGCAAGCACTGCAGTTGTAAAATATTGCAATTAGTTGGAGATTAATTTGACAAAAGGTCGGGGCGTCACCTGCGCCGATGCCTATGGAGATTGGTATCAGAAAAGCGCTTGTGATATTCAGAAGGAGAGAGTGACTCGAGCTCACCAAAGCCGCCGAGGACAACCCCCGCCTACGTTCCTCAGTCATAGTTTTGAACGGACGAGGAGATGAACTCACAACAAGATAACCTAACACACCGTGGTGATACCCACTCACTTATGTCTTTGGTTAGCCGATGAGAAGGGTAGACTGAGATGAAAACATACGTAGCCAGACCCGGTAGGCGTAGAGACTGGTAAAAGGCATCAATTCACGGACAAAACATAGGATTAGACTCGGATGGACCTTTGAACCACGAGAATGATCACAACCTAAAAAAACATTGATTGAGTTAGCCAGTGGAAGTTAGGGTTTAAACATAGAAGGGGCCCACATTAACGGCGACCAGTAGCTGGGCAATGCAATGAGTACGCGAGAAAACCACGGGAGATGCACTCACCTTCACAGGCCTTGCGAAGGGTTAGTTCACGGCTTCATACGAGAAAGAGTAGGGCAGTCGCACCCGATGACCTCGTTAAGAGCAGTTACGTGCCCAAAGCTGGTCACACCGTAGTGGTAGGACGAGGCTATGGCGAGCGAGAGGTGTGTCGCGTCCAATACCCTGGATGGACATGAGAGAATAAAATGCAGACATCCCAATGCCACGCACCACAGCAAACCAACCTGGTAGAGTTTGCTTTCTAAGGCGGGAAGGTAAATGATCCAAAATGCGACATACGGAGGTCTTTTGCAGGAGACTGTCCTGATGATAGAAATGCCAGTAAAGATAGAATTGTAGTGTACTGACACCAAAGAGGCTGCGGGAGGACATGATAAAAATTTGGAGAAGAAGAAAAAAAGGAGAGGGAGAAACGGAAGAAAGAACGTCAGTATTCTCATTCAGAAAGTACTGGAAGAATTGAACGCACATGCAAGACAGCACAACACCAATGAACACGGCGCCGAGCGTGTTGTCGAGGGTCTGCACTTCCGTGGTGAAGCCCGACATAATGAATGCCGGAAAGAAAGAGCGTTGAGGCAGTTGCGGGGAAGGAAAATTAGAACAAACCAGGTCCACAAAAGGCGTCAAGACCATTTGATAATGCGCACCACATGGTGGATCCGCGTGTAGTGCGCGGTATGCTCAAACAGGATTAAAACTGATAAAAACCAGCGCGAAATATCGTGTCTTCTTCCGTAAGGGGACATGTTGCGGAGATCCTCTCTGATAGAAGGACCAGGCCAAATGGGGCTGCCGGACTGGATGTGAAGCGATGCTGCTAGGCCAACAGAATGGGTCCCGTCGGACAAGGTTCAAGTTAAGGTTCAACAAATAAAAAAGACAGCTTTAATTCAAAGTGGAAGTTCAAAGTATTGTGCGGAATTTGTGGCGATCTTAGGACAGGGAAGCGGGAGGGGGGAGGCGATCACAATTCGAAATCCAGATATTCGAGGGTGGTCTCTGGTCACCAAGGAAATTACCGTGGGTCTTCACTAGGTCCTCTCGGCACAGCATAACCTCCGAGAAGGCTATGTCATTATGTGCCTGGCAACCACGTTGCGAACATGTACATAGCAAAAAAAAGAAACCTTTGGCTCCCTCCACGGCGCCTAAGCTTCATCTCTTGCAAACAACATGGAGCAGCGCACAGCTCTTCTCATCTTCCAATAGAGCATGGTACACGTACTGTTTGGAACGGTATGATTTTTTGCTCTGTGATACTACGATATCCCGGACCGGTTTCCAACACATTTGGTTCCGCACATCGATTGGGGATATCTAAGCTTAATGTTCAAATCAAATCCCAGGCCCCGCTCGAAGCCGAGTCTCGTGTATGTACACAAAGTTTCCGAACGGATATTGTCGAAGATACAGAACACCCCTGCTCTCAAAGCAATCATGCGGCCAATCTATTTTTCAATGTTTTGCTGACTTATCATCCCAATTCAACAGTTATATCTGAGCCCAATGAGCTCAGACTTGTACTGATAGTCTAAAAGTGGTCTACGTCTGAACCATTAGCATGATAGACCTAAACTTGTAATAAAATGTTTCGTTGGATGATTAGTCCGGGGTATAATTCCACAAGCCAATACTCGTGGCGAGAAACGTAGTCGAATCGCCATATATCGGGAGGAAAACCAACGTTGACTGGCAAGAACTTGTACCTCAACTTCCTCCGTAGAATAAATCCGCGCGACAAAAGGAGGTGCTTATCCAATTTGAGAATGATAAGATGAAGAGTGTATATATGTTTGCCCCATATACTACCCCACCCGGCAAAGTCCTCGCATTGGGCAGAGTCCTTGCAGAGGCGTGGAAGCAGAAATGCATCCACTGGTGTCATTATTCCCCACATCTCCGGTACTTCTCAGAGGTGAATTTTCTCCGACATGTATACGGATTGCGGGGGGTCTAGCCAAGTCCACAAACCGCGTGGTGCTGGTGGTCAAGGAAAGAGTTGGATGTACATGGCGATACGGACCCAAATTTAACCAAACGGGAACGGGTCCGTGCACTTCACTTCATGATGGATGGTCTGCCGCGAGGGCGGCCATCACGATTCCAACTTTCACCGGATTGAACGTAGAGGAGTAAAAGACTCAACAACGCAAGACCGTTGCTAAGATTTGCCAATAACATCAATGAGTCAGTTGGGCTTTAGAAAACTTTTACCAAAGGATCCGGACACACGCTAAATAAATTTGACATCAAATAAACCGATCGCTGGTATCGAAATGTACAAAGTTCCCCGCTATTTCAAGACAAAAGTTACTGACGGAACCGACCCCAAGAAACCCACCATTCATCCGCGGCATCCGCCGGATCGTAGCCGTAACTGGGGATGATTCAACTCGACGGATAGAAAATCGAGACGCTCGACTTACACCTTTCGAAGGTTTTCCCAAAGAGTATGCATGTCTTCCTCTGGTGCATCCAGGACGTTGCGCCCAGCGGCATGGTTAGCACGCATCATGGCGTCGCGTGAAATCTGCTTTTCCCCATCGGGAAGGGTCATAAAAGTCGACATGGCCCTTCTCAGTTTGAAGGATGTGAGCGCAGCGAGGGTTCCCTAAAAGTGTTGAGTTGAAAACCCGGAAGACGAGAAAAATTTCCAGACACACCGATTTTCTTCGAATGCGTTGAAAAACTCGGGGATGCGACTAGGATCTTGGGTATGAGAGAAAATCTTCCCGAGGAAAGCTCCATCCTCTATGGCAACTGAACATGTGTGCAGAGAGATGGGCTGTCAGATAGTCAGCTCAACGCAGTAGGGCAATGGTAGAGTTTTTACGAACAGGAAAAGGATGCGCCGCCTCGCCTACGACCAAGACTTTTCCACTGGTAGAGACCCACGAGTTCAGCTCACAGTGGTCCTTGATCTGAACGCACGTCGATGGCCCCGCGTGCGCAACCAGCTTCTGCATCCTGTGAAGCTGTGAAGTGATCGCGACGCATAATGCAATTTTCCACTGACAGAAGATTGCAGGGACCAACGACTTCACGTATATCTCGCTTTGCCTTTTCGTTCCACGAGCCGTCCTGTGGACTATCCGGAGTATAAACGCAGAGTTGGATATCGCGATCCTTTCCCTGATCGGGAAAATTAGCGTGAAGTTGAAAAACGGTGTGTGCCTACCGCTAAGAATACTTCTGCGCCTAATTCAAACGTGAAAGGTAAGATATTTGCTGTACAAGGTGGGCTCGACGTACCTCGATTGTTGCCCACCAGCAGAGTCACCATATTACTCTGATAGGATTAGTTGGACAAAATGACATGGACGCCATAAAGATGTACCCGGGGATATTGATAAAGTTTGGTAAGTTCATCATCCCCGATTGCGATTGACTGAGCAATATTTGCGCTTGACATTGGTCGAATCATTGGTTGAAAAGCTTAACTGTCAGGATACTCACCTGTAGAATGCCAGGCCAGTGAAAGCATCGTCCCTGGAGCTGTCGTGTTCCTTTATCAAGCATTTTCTGACAAGCCCAGAGGCCCCATCGGCACCAACAATTGCGTCCCCAGTGTGCTTCTCACCGGACCGCATCGTAACTACGCAATTATCACAGTCGATGTCTGTCACTTCCGCGTCGAAGAGGATAGTCACTACGCCGGATAGACAACCACTTTGGTCGTCCGTCCCGCGTTCTTTCATGGTAGCATTATAAAGTATATGCACAAGGTCCCGGTGCTGATAAAATGTTCATCAACTCGTTCCACAAAAAGTATAATGGGTTACGCACCCGCATCTGCAGGAAGTCGCCACAAGCCTCGATCAACAGCTCAGGATCCCAAAGGTTGAGCCCTGGACACATCAATTGGTTGGACGTGCACACGCGGAGGCATTGAGAGGCGAACCGAAGTATTCCCAGCCCTCATCCTTCCCTTCGGAATTGTCTATGTATTGTTAGCAACATGCGCGATGAAGGACGAATGGAACGGGACTCGCAAGTATACATCATTAACCCCTCGCCAACCACCGCGTTCTCCCTGATCTCGGCCTCCAGGCCCAAGTCGAATAACACTTTGCAGCCGTTCGGCGGTACTCTGCCAACCTTGTCACTGCAGATTCAGAAGGAAGAAGGGTGAAAGCTACCTGGCGCCACCGCTGGGTATCTTGGTGCGCTTTGAAGAAGCGTTTTAAGAAATTGAGTAGAAAGACGCACCGTATCCGCTCCACAAAGGTGCTCTTCCTTCTCCAGGACAAGTACAGAATGGCCTGCTGCTTTCAGCGCCAAGGCCGACGTCAGACCTGGAATATCCCTGCATCGCTATTTCATTTTATGTGGTGAAGAAGGCGTACCGGCTATAGAGGCTCCGACAATGATCTGAAGGGAAGCTGTCGAAGAACTGAACGTAGCCATATGACTGAGACACTTACAAACTTGAGGCCTGGCTCCTCGGATAAGGGCATGACGGAGAGAGCGAGGGAGTATGCTGTGCTTTTAGAGAGGATGCAGGTCTTCTCACATTATCTAGGGCGTTCTCACGAGAACGGGGATCAGAGTATCCACACTACCTCGGCCGTATTCGCCCTCCGAGACCGAAAAAAAAGATTTTCATAAGACAGAAATTCGAGCCAACTGAGTGTTTATGCGATAGTTATCGTGTGCTTGTACGTTTAATCAGGGACGCGAAACAAAAATGCACTTGCCTGTTGAGTTCAAGCACCTGATAGCCTTTCTCCTTGTTTCCCCCACTTTTTTTAGAGCGATATCGATCGGCCAGCGCCATTTCTAAGCTGCATCTGAATCATGATAGCTACCCGGGAACACGGGAAGCAATTTCGACCGGTGAAGAGCTGCTCCGTTAAACGGAAAGGAATCGGCCCAAATTACGAAGGGAGACAAAGTTTTCGCGTCCTGCGTGTGGCCTTCACGAGATTTGCTGGGCAGAAAATTTTCATATCGAGGAAGAAGGTCACGGGTTTTCCAAGAATCAGTCGTCCTTGTTACATTGCCGGCGCCGAGTAGAATAAATAATCCTTCAATCCAGAACCTTGGAATGCTACACAGAAAGGAAGAATCGAGATAGATCATCATGATCCGACGGTCACCCAAGTTGGCGCTTGGTTGGCGCGGTGGAGCCATGTATCACCCGCTATCATGGTAGAAAACTGAGAGGAGAGAGAGCAGATCAATTAGTCTAAAAATAATCGTGAGAAAAGAAAACCCAGCCGAGGTGAACGAGCGCGGTGTTGTGACGGATTCGGATCTTTGCGGTCCGGAAATCCGAGCATCGTCCCTCATCTTGACCAAATGCCTAGGCTCGTGGACCAGCCGGCCCGGTGAAAATGATGCCATCGTAGAACTCGACAACAACCGGGACCCCCCAGTGAACAGTTCATTCGCGTCGAGATTGGCAATCCGAGTCGCCGTGAATCGCCGATACTCCTCCCTAGCACAAAGTTGTTGCTATCCGAATTTGGTCCATATCCAAGCCGAAGAAGTATTTTTCTGCGCACAAAGTAGCCACCGCAAGCTTTGCACATCTGACGCCTTTCTCGCTCTTCCTCGAACCAAGTTGCAAATCCGAAATTGCTTGGTCTGTTCCGATACAACGAGCGCGCGGCATACAACGGGCGAAAAGACAGAGCAAAATAACTATATATGACGAGTAAACTCTGAAGCCTCCGATTCTACGTCTGTGGATGAACTTTCTTCTCCCTCTGGTTTCGGACCGGGGGTGTCGCAATTTTGAGAGGCGGAGCCCTCAAAGCTCCTACTACCAGAGGAAAAGGTTTTGGTCGTCATGTGTCGTAGGGCGACATGCACACGAGTGGCATTCGACTGCTCCTCTGTTTCAGGATGACGCAGAGCATGCAGAGCGCGTTGAAATGACTTCGGGGCGTCAAGAAAAGCAGATCAGGAATTATAGGCGACACACCGGATCTGTTGCAGCCAGCGTCGCGTACATCAAGGGTCGTAAGTCGTAGATCAACAAGTCTGCGGATGTTCAAATAACGTATTTCAAATCTTTGGAGCTACAACTCACCAACTATTCCCAGTCTCCAATTCTACCGAAAATGAACAGGGCGAATATGTCAAGATAATCAACGAAGACGTACCACTTCCGTATAATCCGGGTCGAGAACGGTGTGGAGATCAAGAATGGCACCAGTTATGTTCAAAAAACAAGAAAAGAGTGGATACAGCCCTGTGACAATCAGTAAGTATACTGGACAATCAGAAGAGGCTTACCGATTCGCAGAATCATCTTCCGATACAGAACGATAGGCGGTTTCGAGACTTCTGTCTCGGACATGGAGGACGTAACAGATGAGGACATGACGGAGGGCACGCGGTGGCGGAAAATCTACAGCAACCATCAGAGAAAGTAAGTAATATGTTTCGTTCTGTGAGAATCCGGGACGTACCATGAACCCCACAACCGTCAAGAATGATATAACCTCGCCCGTCGACATGAGGAACATCCAGAATGCCTGTGTTCCGACGAACCATCGCAACTGCTCTGAAGGATCGGGACTATTGTACCAACATGTCGCGTTGAGATCCCAATAGCTGTGGAAACGTCAGGTATGGACCAAATTAGCTGAAAAATACAAACCCAAGCGCGCCTGCGGCGTAAGGTGGGACATTGCATGCCAAGGTTAATAAAATGGCCCCAATGATATAATATTTTTTCCATCTTCTGGCCATTTACGCCGTAAACCAGCACCAATCTGTATTGAATTATGTATTAGAAATTAGGACCGTCCAACGCATTCGTTACATACTGGAGATTAAGTGCCATGGAGAAAAAACATGATCCCGGCGAACATAAGACATGACTGTATGATATAAAGCGTATCAGTCTGGCAGCGCTGAGTGAAAGCAATGATTAAACATACATTGTAGAAAAAATGTACTTCCACTGCATGCCGCGCCGGCTTGGAGGTGCAAACCGCTGATCATCCCCGCTGAATAGGCCAAGCTGTGATTACACTAGTCAGCGCGATGCGACCAGAGGATGGAATATATCACTTTGCGATCAGCGCATATACGAGAAGCCGGAAGCTGACACGGTTGAGATATGGTCGTGACACAGGATTCCATGCAAGCCAGGCGAAAGCCCCCAGTATCAGGACAATGAAGGCAATCGACGGGGCGGCAATACCCAAGATGAGGTCCCTGAGAAAATTATAACCTGATTAGAGTCGAATTGTTCGAGCAGGACGAATGTCTTAACGATATGTGCGCATCGAAGGATGTGGGGGTGTGAAGGCGGGAAGACATGGGCAAAATTCAGACTTGCATTGAAGTTCACACTTGCACCCACAAAACTATATACCCTAGCGTACGGTATGGAGAGGTCATCGCCGGGGCGCTTTAAACCCACTGTTAACCTTATAGGGGAACCCACCATCCATAAATGCCAGACAGTAACCGCAAAGGGCTTGTCTTCCGTTTAGAGTTATGAACTTTGTCAGGGTCCTTGTGATCGCCGTCGAACTAGAATGCGGCATCAAACCTCCAAGCGAAGTTACGAGATGCAAACCCCAGAAAGATCTTCGCCGCGGCGTACGGCTACAGTTATCTACAATAAGTGTTTACCCTCACCATAAAGTGGTAAGTGCAGGGTATTTGGTTTGTAGAACTAACCCTGTCGAGGAATGGTGAGTTGAACAATGCTCAAACCATCCCTGGCTTACATACTTCCCCACATCCGTCTCGAACCTGCAATTCTACTTCTCCTCAAGTTGTGCTTCGTCACGAACAGAGAACGTCACACGACGTACTGTCGCACTTCGGAGTACACGGTTGCAATGGGAAGCCCCTACAAAGTGGCACAGTCATGTTTGTCATACCGACGCAAAAGCCTTTCTTCCAAAAAGGGTGGGCGCAGTTCGGGAAGAGAAACTTGCGTGAGGATCGGAAGATGCCGGTCTGAGATTAACCCAACTCCGCATCGGAAGTATCCGAATGGGAGAAAGCCGAAGTTCTATTATTGAACCTTGAGCCCGTTAAACCTCTCCCCTGTTTGGTTTGTGGGCAAACATCCTATATATCAACGACGCAGGAATCATTTTACCGCAAGTCATTCTGTGTATCAGGTATCCAGGGTGGACTTTCAATTTTGTAAAAAGAATCATGCCGGTATGTGTACTTCTGGGTTCTTTAAACCATGCGTGTGAATTCCGCGGCAATCAGTGGTTTGCGTCGTGAAGTTCGAGGATTCCTTCCCAGAGATAGAGGAACAGAGCACTCGCGTTGCATGAATTCCACAAATCGAGTCTTATCGGTCTTGATAGTCGACACCGAATGAGGAACAAATCGTGTGCAGAGCAAGTGAAACATGGTCTTAAAATTAGTCCTTTAACACCGATCAGGGGTCGGGAGAGCGGGCACCATTAAGTAGCAAGAGGCAGACAGAATATAAGTTCCTGATATTGGCCTCGGAAAAAGGTTTTGACAGCTGTCGAGGAGAGTCGCGGGTGGTTTTGTTGGCGATTTCGGGTCTTGATCGTGCGTCCAAGTCGGCATAATTTTTGGCTTTTTCATTATGGAAGATGAGGTGGGGTCAAAGGGCGCGTATGGCGCTTAATCGAGGAGGCACTGCTTTCGGAGCAAACAATGAACTTGGGTGGGGTCTCTGGTAACGGGATCCGACGGTTACCGCCGTGACAGACATATAAAGCAATTTTATGAGGAAAGAGAGACGCGTTTCACAGCGAGAAAAAAGGCATTGACAATGGGGATCGTCTTCAAGATGGGGCACTCGAATGCTTGGCAAGGATTCTCAACCAGTACATACAGAACTGTAAGTCACGTAGGACCCGTTACGTCACATTCCAGACGCGATCGGAGATGTCATACGCGAACTACGCGAGCTTACGGTTCCCAGGCACGAAAAACGCTCCGAGTCCGGCGCACATACCATCTTCCTCGGACCTACCCTGTCTCTACAAGACCTCAAATTGACGCTCTGGATTTTGGCTCCTGTCTAGTCTTGGGCGAGGCACCGTCCCACGATCCCCTGTGTCGACTCCTCTTCCGAGTCCGCCCATGCCTGAGTCGCTGGCAGCGGCCTGGACGCCCGACACGCAAATCTGGTACGTAGCGACACCACGACTTGACAGTCCATTCACCCACATCTTATCAGCACACGAGTTATCCTGGGCCTGATAATTCCTGGGGTCGGGCTGACGCTGGTTCTTTTGGCTTTGTGTGGATATGCGGCATGGAATCCGGTCTCACGACCATATCTCGACCGCGTAAGTTTCCGTCTGCTCATATACGCGTTGGTAGCACAGTATGTTTCGCTTCTACCCCGCCATGAACATAACTCACGACCCCAGCCTCGTCTTCGCCATCGCATTTACTATCGGCTCCCTCACGGCTGAACCTGGCATGGCCTGCGATCTCCTGTCTTTCTTCACCAACCTAGGTCTGCTGTTCTCTGGGGGCATATTTTTCTGCATGGCGCTCAATCTTCCGTGGGCCTGTTCACGCACGCAATCCTTGTTTCCCGCCTTGACACCTTGCTAGATTAGTGCTCGCGCACAATGTCAACGGCCAAAAGATGGAAAAATACTACGTTCTTGGGACCGCGCTCGTCTGTCTCATCTGCAATCTTGTACCATACGTATCCCACAAGCTTGGGTACGTATACTTTAATTCCATCATCTAGATTCCTGGTGGCATTTTTAATCTCGCTCTCGAGCAGATACTCCACCAACGACACATGTTGGTACCGCGAGACGAATCCGCATGACATGATGCGCTGGCTCATCGGCACGCAGACCGCCTGGGTCATTATTTTCGCTGCGGGGGAAGTCATCGCTTTTCTAATCATTGTCGGGTACCTTGTTGTCTATGAGGTCTGTCTGTGCCCCTTTGCTCATTAATACGAGGCTACTGACCACATGCCGACAGCTCGATGTGCGGCGTTTACACGTGGACGCTCAGTTCAAGTCAACCTATTCCTCCGAAGCCTCGCGCCGACCCGGTTCGACAATTCGGATGTTCCGAAATATCATCCTGCGCATCGGTGAGTCGGCTAAGAAAAATCAATGATCCGAAGCAGTCATGCACAAGTCTACAGGCTTGTATCCCCTCGTGTCATGCGTACTTAACCTTTCCACCTCCGTTCTCGACTTGTATGTGATGAAGCATACCGAGTCGACGAAACTTGTACGTCTACTCTATATCTTGTTGCGTCCTTTGAAATCTCATCATTGACGGATGTAGATCTGGCGACTGAACCTCGCAGGTATGCTTCAATGACTCCTGCACTTGTATTAATGTTGACCACTTGGGCCCAGACCTCGCCATCTACGCCGGACGCCCGCTTATTTACGGATTGCTGGCCGCCACGGATCCGGTACCGCCCTTTTCCTCTTCCTCTCCCTCTTTCTGCCTAACTCACCCACATCTGCATCCAGTCATTCATCCGTGCACTACGCGCACTGTACCGCTCTGAAGACGTGTCCAAAACGCCAACTGTTTTGTCTTTGTCCACCGTAATCGAGATGCAGACCTACGAGAGTGATCTCGACAAAGACGACGCGTGGGGAGGAGGATACGGTGATGGGGCACACGTTCATGTGCAGATAAGAGCAGGGGAGTCGTCCACCTCCGTCTCATCGAGGTCGGTGGCGGATTTGGAAGCGGGTGAGGATAAGGACCGGTGTCTTGACGAAGGGGATGCCCGGCATGGGGTGGCGACGAACGTACCGGCCCCGATGCAGCCGCCGCCGCCGATTGACGTCGTGTGCCACATCTAAATTTTCTTAGATTGAACACTTGTATGAGAGAGGACTCAATTCTAGAGAAATTATCCATGGGAATGTAATATAGGTTGTACAAACTATAAAGTCCTAGTCGTAGTCCATCACCGGGTCTGCTCCGCGGAAGGAAGGAAGGAAAGAAGATGCAGACCGCGGTCCCGGGTGACTTTAACGTGGTAATTCATCGCAAGGTTGCATTTGCTGCATACCATGAAAAACGAGTCGATATTGCATGGTCCAATGCACGCCAAGTTTCCAGAGTATGTATTGCGTATCCGTACCGTCATTGCACAAATTAGACGGACAAAGTTCGGAAGTTGTTGTCAGCTGGAACGGAGGAGTTATGAAACACCTGATTGGGACTTCGGAAACAGAGCGAAGAATCTTCAACTCAACGCTCGACGGCGAATAGCGTGCCAAGCCCAAATTTGCGGTGCCATCGGGGTAACGGCAATTGTGGCGTCAAGCGACAACAATTTATAACACTCAATTCAATTGGGACAAAATTGGCTGAGGCTGAGGCTGATGAGCCTACCCGGGCTGGTAGTCGCACCTTAAAAATTCAATGATACGATGCTCACCCGAACAATACGCCCTTGGGGTTCCATTGATTAGTGGAAAACGTATATATAAAGATGGTGGAGCCAAATTCAATCCTCGGTCATAGCACTTTTTTCTTGATAGATATTTTAACCCTTTTTGGGTGAGATGCCGTCCAAGCCTTGTGGTGAAGCTTCATATCCCGGTCTTCTGGAACGAGGCCGATTTCAGGCATATAAGCAATAAAAGACCTGGACGAGGGCTTCTTTGCTTGGCGCCTACCTTTCCCTTTGCACGCAAATGACCATGGGGGTCCTTGCAACATAAAAGGCTGTCAGATAATTCGGCCAGAGTTAGCATTGAAGGCCCGCCGCGAGCGATGCGTGTTCACTTCGGATCGGCCTCCTTTCTGCTTTTCATCACTTCGACGTTATTGGCGCCCACACCCACGCTCGGGAGGAAAAGCCGTCTCGTTACGCGCGGGCTCGATAGTGCGACACCGCTTCCGACTGCCACCGGATCGGGAGGTCGCAGCACGAATGCCAGTGGGCAGGGAATCGTCCAATGTCCAGTTTCGACTATTGCGTGTAGGCGCCACCGACCGCGCGAAGACGGAGATGACCAGGACAGGGGAGGAATGCCCGCGACACCTGCTCTCGACTGCATCGACGTTGAAGTTGACTTCAGAAGCTGTGAGTGCAGTGGGTTACATCCCAAAAATTTAAACTAAATAAATCTTCGCAAGGTGGAGGGTGCATATTCCCGCGCAAAGGGCAGGACAGGGGGAGAAGATTGCACGCAGATTGAGGGAGCAGCAGAGGCGTTTTGCGAGTGCGGGACCTGCGTCGTGCGCAGCTGCAGGCCAGGGTACGTTCTGGATGGTACCTCTGCATTTTGCGTATGGCATGGTATCGTCGGTATCGAAGAAGTTAGCTCCTCAGCGCTCAGGGATAGCAAGGAAGGAGGGAGTTGGTGGTGGTGGTTCTCATGATTCTTCGCGACTCTGTTCGCCTATGTCGCTCTTTGGATTAATTGGGGACCTTTGTATAAATCACGTTTTAATTAAAAAATTAATGGTTAATATGTACTCACATGGATAAAACGCACAATGAAGATCCTCCAGAAACCGCCGTCGTTTTGGGTCATCAGGCTGGCTGTGAGTGCCAGTGGATATGACACGAGTTTCGATGCCAAGTCCATAACTAAGTAGTAAGTACTGCAGTTTCGCTCAGCTTGGTTTGGTCGAAAAGAGCATACCATATGAGTTGGCAAGGAGCTGAAAAATCCATCCAAGCCACTGCCTGAATCTTCGCCGAAAGGGCAAACCGTAGAATGCGTCTGAGTGGCAAGTGGCAAAAGGCAAGGGGCCCGGAGCTGGCGGGCCGCCCATCAGTGGCAGTGATCCTTCCGTCCTGCCTCGACGCAGCCTACGCATAGCGCCAGAAATGGACCACAACAAACCGGACATTCCGGTACCAGACTCCCCGAAGACTCCGCGAAGCAACGGGCGGATATACCTTGCGTTTTGCGTCCTAGCCAGCTTGTTGATCGTCAAAGTAGTTTCCGTTGTTTTCAAGCTATTTTAGCGCTGAATCTGATCTTAGCTCTTCTGGCGTCCACCACATGAAAATCTAGGAGCGCATTTCACATCTAACACTTTGTTTCGAAATCGTACAGATGACGTGCAGTTCGACCGCTACAGCCTGATTTTAAAGGGGAAGCGCATATTCTTGCAGTGCGTACAGTCCACGTCTTGCCTGCCAAAGTTTTCAGTGGAAAATATTTTAGCTCTGGAGAATTCCACACGTGGCGTCTCCCAGTCCCTTCCCTATGGCCTGACATCCTCGAAAAGACCAAAGCCGCCGGCTTAAACGCGATCAGCATCTACACCCACATGGGCCTGCTCAATCCGTCCCGCGGCGTCGTGGACTTTGACGGATTCCGAGCACTGAAGCCACTGTATGAGGCTGCGATGGCTGCAGGCATTTGGGTCGTCGTGCGTCCGGGTTGGTCTTTTTCTCAAAGATACAAAGCAACAGTGTTGATTCGAACATTGCAGGACCGGTTAATATTCCAATTGACTTAAGAAACCAAACCTGAATTAACAGTTATGTAGTATATCAATGCAGAGACATCCGCTGGCGGAATTGCTCACTGGGCCACCGCTGAGGTTGCTGGTCGCCTGCGAACCAACGACTCGGACTGGACGGAGGCGTGGCGAGATTACATCCAGGCCATTATCAAGGAGACCGCTCCCTACCAGATCAACGTCGGTGGTCCTGTCATTGGTGTGTGCATGCTCTTTCTTCTTTTTCTTTTCTGACGCTTTGTCAATTAGCGATCCAGCTCGGTGCGTGCTCATCCAACAATCCAAATCCCGAATAATGATTATGACACGGTGTGACTAGACAACGAGTACACACAGGACTACCCAGGGCCATGGGGAATATTACGAGGAGCTCAAGGCGGTGTTCCACGACTCGGACATCGTCGTGCCGCTGACGTACAACGACCCCAACCAAGGCGAGAATTTCATCAACGGGACGGTGTGTAGTCGTCCACTCTTCTTCGTCAATGCCACAACTTCTGTTGATGCCGTGTCAGGGGTGCGGTCGATCTTTATGGGTGTGCCAATGTCCTCAACGTGTCCGCTGTATCAAAGTCTGATTTCACTTTCCTTCTACGCAGGATGGACTCGTACCCGCAGCGTTTCGACTGCTCGCACCCGGATGTTTGGAGACCTGTCGTTACGAACTATCATGAATATCATTCTCGCGTCAATCCTTCCCAGCCGTGGTACATCCCTGGTGCGCGTTTTTTTCTTTCAGTATTACCGTATAACTTGAGGATGAGGTATATAGAGTTCCAGGCCGGCTCGTACGATGCGTGGGGTCCCGGTGCACCGGGTGCGTTTGAATTACTTACCTGCTCGCAGGCAGGACTCACTTGACCAATTTTCTCTCTCTCTTTGCCCTTGGTGAATGGTAGGATACGGACCCTGCGCCGAGCTGACGGGCCCCGCGTTCCAGTCCGTGTTCAACCTCCAGCTTTGGGCGAGCAACGCGAAGCTCATCAATTATTACATGCTTTATGGGTGTGTATTACTTCCTTTTAACTCGAATAGCTTCCATGGGAGAATATTGATAATTTGTGGTTAGTGGCACGTCCTGGGGCGGGCTGCCGTTTCCGTGCGTCTATGTGTCTTTGTTCAACAGGCATGAATGAGCTGACCTTCCTCGTAGTGGGGTAGTCATTTGCTTGATAGTCTGATGTGTATAATAAACTGACCCGCGACAGGTGTATACGTCGTATGACTACGGTGCACCCGTGTGTTGCCTTTTCACTCACTGCACCATCAGCTCACATGACATCTAGATATCGGAATCCCGCGCGCTGACGGCAAAGTACGACGAACTGAAGCTGCAAGGCCTGTTTCTGCGCTCGACGCCAGATTTCGCCAAGACCAATTGGATCGGCGACTCGCGGGACCCCATCCTGTCCGATGCAGCGTCGAACCCAGATGTCTTTGTCACGCTCCTGGGCAATCCCGACTGGTACGGCGCGTTCTATATCGTACGCCAGAATGACTCGACGTCGACGTAGGTGTTTTCTTCCATATCAAATATATATAGTTTCAGTTTTGATGACCGCCTCGGTACAGGGCCTCGGTGGATTTCAAGCTCACCGTCAAAACACTCGACGGGACGCTGCAGATTCCGCTCATCGCGTCAGCGATCACCCTCGATGGGCGCGAATCCAAGGTCATTGTGGCCTTCCACAGGTTTGGGGCCTCCTCCCGGCTCACGTACTCGACCGCCGCGATCCTCTTCGCGGGTGTGATCGGGGGCGGGACGTCCTCTTCTTGCACGGGGCCGCATCCCAGGAGCACGAGTTTGCACTCGTCCTCACGGGTATTCCCACCCCGTGGGTCCACAGCCCCTTAGTTGGGATGCGGCGGCAGCACCAGTTCCCTCTCGGGACCGGCACCGTCATCAGCCTCCTCCCCGGTGTCGACGGATTGGTGACGGTGTACGACTCCGACACGCAGCTTATCCTTTTCGCCGATACAGCCACCGCGGCGACGTTCTGGGCGCCGGCGCTCGAAGGCGCGGCTGGGGACCCGTTCCGCGCGTTCTGGGACGTGGGGACGACCGCGGCCGTGCTCGTGGGCGGGCCGTACCTTGTTCGGGAGCGCCGCCCTGGAGCAGGACGGGACGCGCCTGGCGTTGCGCGGGGACCTCAAGGAGGGCGTGCGGTTGACTGTTATTGGGCCGCAGGAGATAAAGAGTATTACGTGGAACGGGATGGATGTGGGTGGAGGGGACCTTGTTCCGATGGCGCGGGTTGCGTCGGTGTTGACGTTAGACCTCGCACCGCGCGTGGCGCTCGCGCCTGTTCGCGTCCCGGAACTTACAGGGTGGCGCTACGCCGATAGCTTACCTGAGATTGAGGTCGGGTTTGACGATAAGGAGTGGACGGTGGCTGATCGCACGGAGAACGAATGTGCCGGAGCAGATGTGGTATGGGGATGGGAGGGTGTTGTACGGGTGTGATTATGGGTTCTGCGAGAACGTTGTCCTCTGGCGTGGACATTTCAATGCTTCTGGCGCAGAGAAGAGCGTTAACCTGTCAATCAATGGAGGGGAAGGTACTTGATCATCGCTGTCTCAAATCTCTAGTACTGATTCACGCGTTTCCAGCTTTCGCTGCAAGCGTTTGGTTGAATGACGTGTTCCTGAACACGTCTTACGGAAAGTCAATATTTGATTTCTCGAGCTATCTTCCATTCGATTACTCAATTCATGCCGCAGCTCCACAAACAATTTGAACGTCATTGAGGAAACAGATGATCGGTTTGTCTTCCCTGACGGCGCGCTGAAGCTCGGAGAAAATGTTATCACCATTGTTCAGGTAAGTTTGGGCTGAGGGGGATAAGATGGAAGAATAATCGCAATTGCGACAGGATAATATGGGTTTGAACGAGACGGACGGCGGTCAGTGTTTGTTTCATCGGAATTGACAGAATGGGATCTTGATGTCTGAGGCAGATAACGCTGATACATCGAAGAACCCGCGCGGGGTGCGCGGCTTTGCACTCGACAATGGTAATTTCTCCGACTGGAAGGTCCAGGGTAAGGTCGGCGGTTACACTGCGTGCGTGCACATGGCTTGGTGCATCAATATTGTCGGAACTCACGTCCTCTTGCGCAGCTATCCCGACAAAACGCGTGGCGTGTTTAACGAGGGTGGGCTCTTCGGTGAACGCAAAGGATGGCATCTCCCGGGCTTCGACACATCCGAGTGGGAGACGCGCGATTTGTCCGATGGCCTTCCCGGCGGAGGCGCAGGCGTCGGCTTCTTTGTCACGACATTTGAGCTCAACATAGACAATTTCCTCGACGTGCACATGTCGTTCACATTCGAGGACCCGCTTGGCCCTGCCTACCGAGCATTTTTGTTTGTTAATGGGTGGATGATGGGGAAGCGGGTGGCTAATTTGGGGTGTGTTCTCACCTTCGCTTGCCTTGAAGCTGTTCTTACGCGTTGTTAGACCCCAAGCGAAGTTCCCGGTGCATCAGGGAATATTGGATTATCACGGAGAGAAGTCTGCCTTTGAACCTTTCGTCCCGCGTTCAATTTTTTCTAACTTTTTGCCTCAACTAGTACTGTGGCAGTCGCGCTGTGGTCGATGGAGTCGGAGTCAATTTCTCCGAACTTTCGACTGGTTGTAGATGGGGTTTACGACAGCGCACTGGGGGAGGTGGGCACCGATAACCCTCGTTGGTCGAATGAGGGCAGATAAATGTGGTTTTCCTGCCTTCTTATTAAATATCGCTCTGCTGTGGCTCGAATGGACTTGTTTTTGAACTTTTGAACCTTTGCGCACGGACCCGCACTGCCACAAGCCGTAACGCCAAGCCATCACTAAAAAGAATCGGCGCTTTAACAGGTTTTTCTTGGCGGTCGTTTGAGCCTGAGTAGTCTGGGAAAATGGATGAAGACGACTTTTGCGGCGCTCCCATCCTCCAGAATTTAAATGTTCCCAGTCTCTCATAAAGGACGGAGCACAGAATTACACCGCAAAGCTAAGCTGATCTAAACCCATTGAAACTAATACCAAGCACAGGCTTGGCACTGCATCGCGTTCACTTTTATACCCTCCACCTCAGCGGCATCTGCATCAGGTCCCATCACTTCCCGAGGAAATCGGAGCATTTTCTATCGACTCAAATTGACACCGTTTTCTCCGCCCCGACAAACCCTCTCTTCTCCTCTCCCACCACGATCCCCCGACATGTCTTTCTTTTTGAACGCGCTGCTTTGCCTGGCCCTTGCCAGCTTCACCCCGGAAGCATCCGCGGCCATCGTCGTTGTCCACCATAATGGCCTCTCGGATACCACACGTATTATAATCATCGTCGGTACGTTTGCAGGGAACACTTCGCGTTTTTCTACCCAATGTGTCGATTCCTTTATCTTTTTATCCATTTTTCCACTTTGTCCATATGTCCATACACAGTACTAAATGCGCGTCCAGTTTGTGTGGTGCTCTTTTTCCTCCTCCTGGCCTGCCGCATCGCGCGCATCCGCCAAGATAGGAAAAAGGCCCGGGCTGAAGCACCCATTATTCCGGTCACCGTCACTCAAGTCCCCAACGGTCCCAACTACGCGCATCAGGGTCCTGGAGGATACAACGGCTACACCCTACCTCCGCCGGCACAGGCACAGTACCCGCCGCCGCAGGGTTACCCCCAGAATTATGGTCCACAGCAGGGTTACGGCCAGCCCCCCACAGGGCTACACCCCTGGTGTATATCCGCCCGGGGTCGTTAGCGGAGAGGCGGAGAAGGACTTCGGGGTTCGACCACCTTTTGCTTTGGTGCTATGGAAGAAATGGCTAACATATCGATGATAGAGCCCTCCTATGTCAGGTATTAATGGCAACAACCAGCAATTTAACGGCTATGCCCCCGTGCGTCCCCATACCGAGTGGGTAAAAGTCTGGATCATCGTACTGATATTCAATCTTTCAGCCTGCTGGCCCCCACCCAGTGGTGCGCCTACACCAGGAGGATTCTATCCTCCAAGCGGGCCCCCGCCGACTGGATACGACGCTACAATGGTATGTTTTTCAGTCTCTTCTCGTTCAATGAACCGGTTGAACTTATCAATCATCTCATTACCTTCCCAGCCCATAGCGAGTGTTCCTCCCGCACATACCACCGTGCGTTTGTCCACTCCCCGCCGAAACCTCCACAATTGACCATATGCATTTCATTTTTATACAGGGCCAAGACCACTCCGGCGCTTTCAAGATGCCATGATCAGCTTTCTTAGCATATGTATATTTCTTTTATGACTCGGGTTTTGGGTATACCGTCAACGCGAGCCTCCTCATCCGCATACCAGCGGAAGGAGAGGAGATATCGCCACACTCTCGTTCGCCGCAGCTTCTGCTGGTACTCGTGCATTTGCATTGTATACTTCTTGACCTTGTGTAATACAGTAATTATGTGCGCCCTATTTCCACTTCCGTAGTGTTAATCCTAACTTGACAAACGTCCGAATGCTATGTCCGTGTCTATTATGTCTCAAGCCAAAAGCCAAAAGGATAGAACGCATTGATAGATTCCTGCCGGTCGTGGGAGAGTAAGTGGGGTCTCTTTATTCAATCTAACAGCTTTAAGATCCATAAAAGGTAAGGGGACAGTACAGTAAGTACGTGGCTCGGAACGGTAGGGCTACCAATTCAAACCAGTGAACACAGCTTTCGTCACTTTTTGTAAAATGTCTCACGAATGCGTCTTCCTTGACAAGTCGGGGCATCAACAACTTCGATTTAACGCTGCCCACGGAGCTCTCCTCCGACTAACCATGTCATTATTTTTGACCTCTCTGCTTTGCCTAGCTATATAGTACCAGACAGGACGCGTCTCATCGTCGTCGTCGGTACGCATTCCCTCTCACAACACTTCGACACCCTTTTCAATCCGTACTCATTGCACACGCAGTCGTTCTCGTGATTGTTCTCCTATCGGGGGCTGCCACACCGCGCATTCTCAGAAGGCGGAACGCTGCCCGGGCTGCGGCACCCATTATCCCAATTGCTATGGCCCAAATTTCACCCAACACTATCACGAAAAATATTACATAAAGTCAATCCGGGCTCTGGAGGATACAACAGCTACACCGGCCGCTGTCAGCACAAGGGTCACAGGGTTATTCTAATGTCCACTATTGGTCATTTCATCCTCTATATTGGAACAGGAACTTTCAAGGCCCAATGCTCTGCGGGAAACTTCTTGTCATAGTTTATTTCCTCGGTATACTGGAATCAATTTTGGTCTGGGCGAACTGGAGATCTGGACGCATTGCAACTTGGTGAACGCCCGCCTTCCGCCCCAATTGCACCTAAAAAATGTCCGCCATTTTTCTCTCCGCATTATTAGTCGCCAAAAATCAAGATCAACGAGTTTTCCAGAAGACACAGAAAAGTCTCTGACATCTAATTAATTTTGAATCCTCCTCGCTGTCCCATGATGCAGATCGACGAGAATTCGTAATTTTAGTGAACCCCTGGATTTGCCTGGGCGTCAGATTTTCAAGTTTTCCGGCATTTTAGTTGACGCGTCTCAGAAGTTTGTTAACGGACGCGCGGGTCCGTGCACAAAACCGCGTGGTGTCACATCATGTGCTATCAAGTCACTTTCCCTCCGAGTCGTCTCGAGATCTCTCTCCCATAATGGTTCGAACTCGCAGAGCCGTCACTGCCTCCAAACCCATTATCAGATGGGTTCCCAGCGAAATCCTGGCAACCGGCATGCAGGATGTGTCGAGACTACTTAGACCTTGTCGCGCTTTGCAGGACGTCGCGCCTGATTTGCAAAATTGCCACACCACTGCTATACTGCAGCGTAGACCTTTCTACCATCCTACAGATAAAATCTTTCATCCACACGATGAAGCGGCCCTCCAAATTCTCTCTGACGTCGTCTCGCCATGTACGGAAAATTTCCATCGTAGACGCAGATCCTGACCTGTGAGTGGTATTGCGTTCTACGCCATGCACATTTCGCGAATCTTGCAACCTTCCGATCACCTTATACAACCTCAAACATCTTCACCGTTGTCGTATTTTCTCGACCGTCACCAGACCGATTTGGTTCTTGCTCGAACTACACCGGTCGAACAATTGGATTCCATACTACTGCCGAATCTCGGGAATAACTATGGACCGAGTTTCTTCGTCTCCTCTTTTGATTTCGATAGCGGATCCATAAGATCAATGTGCCTTCTGTGGTATCCTGATGATCTGAACGTCGAAGTGCCGCTGCTGGAGCTCGGCAGGATGGCTCAGTCAAATGCTTTCATTGCAATTATTGCACACGACGGCCTCCACGAATCGTCCTCGGAAGTATCGCTACACACCTAACAAATCTTCGGAGCGTCAAATTCTGCAGACTTGTAGGGGTTCCGACCCGTATTTCCTCAGTTCATCTGTGTTGTATCAATTTTTGCTGGATCTCTGAGGTTTTTATACAGGAACACTCACTCGAAATCCGGGATCACCTCGCACGCATGCCCTCCCTTTCTGTTTTAGAGCTCATCCGCACTGGTGTGACATGCAACTCAGATGAGGACCGTAAAACGATGATTTCGTGGAGTGACGCCTTCAAAAAGCCTTTCCTTGATCATATTGCATGTGTGAGCCCTCAGATTGTGGTCATTTCGCTGTTTTGCTAACATGTCGGTAGACGGAGGACGGTTGGAACTGGTGGATGGTATTGGCATCTTTGCGGTATAAAATTTTCTTCTACTTCCGCAGGACTATCTTTGAACCCAGCAAATGTTGCACCCCACTGATACAGGCTATAAGTAAGTTATGCTCCTGACCGCCCGCGACGCTGAGGCTAATACTCTGATATTTTTGGTGAGTAATGTAGATCCTTTCCAACGAGACAACCGTCGCTAAAACTTTTGTGGTGCTTCCAATTCAGAATTCTTCAATATTTTGAACACTACATGCTTCGTTGGCGCAGGTTCTAGCATGGGACTTGCTGCCCCGAGATACTCTCCAAGTCTACGAATAGGTAAGATGTCCAAGTCTTCACCCCGACGTTCCTTCTCCGTCAATATACAGGCTAAGTGCCTCACATTAACTTCACTGCCCAGATTCCAAATTTTCAGCCCACAGCGATACAATTTTTTTTGGCTTGACCAGATAAGGCTGAAACAATCAGGACGACGTCTGTTCGTCATCACTTTCATTCTGACTCTCCCAAGATCAGCGCAGTATCAGCACTCGTTCCTGGTTTGAGCTTCCATCTTTGTTCTTGCATACTATCCGTGAGTCCAAAAGAACGACTCAGAGAAATAAAACAACAGACTGAATGTTTCAATAACGTTCATTCGATGATTAGACCAGGTAGCTTTCCTAAATTTGTCTAGACCCTTTTTTATGCGTCTGATCTCTTAATTCTTTGTCAAAGATAAATGGATGAGCATGTGGAAAGTGTCAAACGTAAAGCTATTTCTGCACCCAAATATCGCACGTGCTCCTGTTCTGGACCGCAATCCGATCTATAAAAAGGGCGCGGCCATCCAATTCGCCTATCCAACTCACGTCGCGCGATAGCAGCAATGACGGGTACTGAGCCCTCCACCTCTCATCTTACGACTGAGGTGTGTTTGTCCTTTCATTCTGAGGGATTTATCTGTTGAAGAGTTTTCCTGAAAGGCTGTGGCGTCGACGTCGACTTCCGCACCCACCGCCGCACAAACCGAGCGCGCGCCTGCAGCTGAGGTGCGTGTCAAAACTTCTACTCTCACTATCTACTTAGAGCCTACGGTTATGCAGGAGCACAAAAAGCATGGCCTCGGCGCCGTCATCGACAAGATTGTGCACCCTCACGGTCACGGTGGAGATCACCACAAAGACAAGGAACAAAAGGAAGACGCGCCCTCCGTGCCGGTAGCTGTGCCTGCTGAGCCCAGCGATGGCCCCGCCCATCTTGCGCCCGGTGGGAGCGGTTTCGGTGGTATCTTGTAGGGTGGGCTATGCACAGTGGAAGCTCAAGCGGCTGCAATTTCGCTCGGGGGTTTATCGGCTTGAAATGTATCGTATCTTTATCTGTGTACTCAAGATGATCCGTTTTTATCATTCTTCATCCGCCCAGACTGGAATCTATGTAATCGCATCTCTCCAAATCGCAAGCCAGTGGTTATTGCCACTGGGCGGCCCCAATAAAAAAATTCCAAGTCGTTTTCGAGTGTTCATTGTGTTAATCTTTGGCATGATCAGGCGCAGAGTATAGACATGTGGTTTCAATCATAACGACCCGCAAGACGGTTGGAAAATTTTCCTTATAATATGAGTATCGTTGGCATGGTTTGAACGCGATCACGTGGTCTGTTCAATCTTCTGTGATTTTTCAAGAGGTGTCGTGTTGATGTAATGTTGACGCGTCGCGAGGCCCACATATATCTCGTGGATCTCAGAGATCGGTCTTTGCTACGTACTCATGCTGGATATATAACAACCAAAGTGAATACATTATCCACCTCCCATCATTTGAGTCGGGAGGGTTGATATGGGGCCGTGCGGAAAGTGACATCATCGCTCCACCTCGCCCAGCCCCCCCCCCCTGGGCTCCGTCAAATTTTAAAGCATCCAAAGTCGGACCTGGTGCCTGAGTGGGGTGCCATGAGTCGGCATTTTCAACTGGCCCCGCCTGAAGCCTAACCCTTTAAATGTCCAAGTTGGACATCAGATATCAGAGCGAAGGGCTCCTACTCACAGCGACATCGTTAGCGCACGTTACTTGGTGACAAGTCTGCAAGTCGTACCTGAGCCGGGTTCAAGGCACTAATCCTGCCCAGTGGCAACCCAATTCATCAGCCACCACTTGAAACTCTCTTATAAACAGATGCTACAACAAAATTCACTCGTACCTCGCGCATTGTACCTGAACACCGTAACTTATCCTTTTTCTATAGTCAGATTACTCTATGTTGGAGTGACTGTTCAAAGTCTGAGTTCACCATGACAGATACCATGGCCGTTATTTCGATGCAATGCTCACGAGAGCTTCTCCCTTTTCATTTCCACTTGATTCTACCTTGTAACTGGCTTCACGGTAGCTTAGAATGTCAGTGCCAGTCGATACTTCGCTTAGAGGCAATTTAAATATTGGAGTGCTTGCAAACTTTCCTCTCTCCCGTCCTCTCAGTTTGCACGCGCCCGCAGGTTCAAAGTGTCGACCACTCCCAGAGACCACCGGTACCGTGTTGAAGCGTCATAAGACTTCTGCTTCCGCGGAACCGCGTGCGCCAAATTTCGGAATCAATTAATGTCAATGATTGGCAAATGATTGGCATTGATTGTGGGCGCGTTGACAAGGGTCAGTATTTTGCACCATCTTCTCAAATTCAGCAGCTTCAACCACGCATTTATACATCCGCGCCATGGTATGCTGTCCGGGAAAAACAGAATGGGGAAGAGAAAAAAAATTGCCGAAGAGACTTGTATGCTGTCTACGTTTTCTTCTCACCCTGAAATAAGCCTTGATCCGATGTTCTTCTCCTCACACGCAAAACCCGACAAATCGTGTCGGGCCTTGGCATCGAGAAAGTTAAGAGGCTACAAAAAGGCCAATTCTTCTCACAATTCCGAGTTTCTCCCGGCTCCGAGTGCTTATCTTAGACTCTGTTAGAAGAGACTTCCCGAAGCCTCACAAGTGTGTATTTTTTGGATATGTGCCCGTGAGAAAGATCACCGCCGATTATGTCTTATCTTACGAGTCCCATCCAGCTTCAACCGAGCTCGGAACAGATGTGTATCTCATTCCCGGTCCTTCTCGTCATGCTATTCCGCGGTAGGATATAGGTTTAACAACGTTTGAGCCAATCCTGTGACTTGGAAAGTCGGTGTTCCTGAGCTGGAGCTTACTGATCTGCCTATCTTTCCCACTGATCCAGGCACGATCTACTCTGGTCTACTTGAGATGAACCTCATTCTAGACTGCTCTTTGATCTCTGGAGTCTGGACAAGCAGCCTGTGGATTTTAGATAACTCGTCCAACGGAAATTTGAATCAACCCTGCTCTCTCTCTCTTGTTGCACCCTTGCTGCTGCTGCGGGCTTTAGTGTCGCGAAACGATCCCGGGACATTCTCACCGCGTCTGTTTCACCACGACTGCGCTTCCGTGCCCTGCCGTCTTCTGACCCCATGCAGCAGGCAGCGGCCAAAGTGGCTCACACACCTTTTAAATTGCTCACTCACAATTACTTGTCTTTCATTTGCTCGGACAAGTACGCCGAATCGTGTTGGCCGTGAGGTGCACGCGTTTCACTTGCTCGATCATAATGTCGATGAGCAATGGGGTCCTTCAAAATTCTCAGGTTGCCGCACGAGTGTCTTCTTTGAAACAAGGCAGGAGCCTTTTTCGCGACCTCCACGGGCCAAACGTCAAGTACTTGTTCAATCTTGGGGCTCCCATTCGCTGTTTTAGCCAAGAACAAGGCCTTAACAATAGCAGATCTTGCGTCACAGATGTTTAACGAGCGTCTTGGGTGCGCCTCGACTCTGTTCAACTTCTCATGGCCGTGAGATGGCGACGAGGCCGTTTTCTCAACCCCAGTTCTTTCTCTCGGTTCCGCGTCCAACTGGGTTGAGGCCCAAAGTGGACGCTCCAAAACATATAAAAGGATGAGCTCAAGCTGCAAAAAGAATCCAAGCCTCTCATCGAGTCTCATATCTCAAACAATGTTCTCTAAAGTTTTCTTCCTCGCCCTCGTTCCCGCTATCCTAGCTGTAGACCACGCGGTCACCGTCGGTGCCAACAATGGTTTGACATTCACCCCGACCACTATTACCGCCGCTGTCGGCGACACCGTCACCTTCACAGTGTATGTGGTTTATTCTATTCTTGTTGTATCCACTGACATATGCAAATATAGCGTCTCGCGCAACCGTAAGTGACTGACTCTTTAATCTATATATTCTGTGAACCGACGTGAATCCCTCCAAAGACTCGATTACAACGACTAACTTCTCGGGAGCGGTCTGCCCTCCTCCCCCCGGCGGCGTCGGCCCCAACGGGTTCGACTCTGGCTTGTGAGCTCTCTCCCGTCTCGATCGTCGTTCATTCGCCCCTAACGTCCCCTGCCCCAAGCCTCTCGGATCTCGATGGCTCCCAGCCCTCTTTCACTTACACTGTGGTTGACACTGCACCCCACTTTGGTGCCTGCATGCAGGCCGCCGGTGCTCACTGCCGTGTGTGTTTCTGCGATTGGAGGTGCAGGCATGCTCACGGGATTTTACAGGGGCCGGGATGACTTTCGCCATCAACCCCACCACGACCCAAACATACGCGCAGTTCCTCGCAAACGCCAAGGCCTCGTAAATTGGACAGATGCAGCGATGGTCAACAAACGAAGTAGCAAATACGTATTGTTCTGTGTGCTTCATGGGTTATAGGGAAATTTGTTGCTGCGATATTAAAATCTGAGAACGTTTTGTGGGATCGTTTTCACCCGAGAAAAAACTTCAAGAGTCCTTGACGTGACACCGGGTGAGCGCAGAACTAGGTACGGATAGTATCTACTCACCGTTACACAAAATCTTCTGCGAAGAAAGATCGCATGCTCTCTTTTTTGTAGTGGTTTCCTGTGTAGCGAACATCTAGACGACGAATTGGGTGCAGCGTTACCAGTGCTGCCGCGTCTTTGGTAAATTTGTCGAAGGAATAGGAATACTCCTCATGGTATATACGGATGTCGATCCGAATCGTGATGATCTCGAGAATAAGATGAGCTGGAGGGCGCAGCAGGGCAGACATGAGCCGGGTGTAATGTAGAGGGCTCGGTGGGATGCAGACATCGAGGAGCCGTAAGGCAGGTAAGGTGCTCAGATCGAGATGCCGTTCATCCGCGACTGAACAAGAATGAATCAGAGGCCAAGCAGAGTTTATGGGAAACACACAATCTGTGAGAACCAAAGACATGAGGGAAGGAAGACAGGCCGCAAAAGATTCCTGCAGCTTGAACCAGGTGTGAGCATCTGTTTCGACGCTTCTGAGGTGTGAAATGGCAAATGCGCAACGAGGACGGAGGAGCCAGTGGTCCATGATTTTAGAATTTAGTAATGCGAGGTGTGATAGGTCGATCTTTGGCTGCCGGAGAGTCGTTACGGCGGTCGTTTCGACTGGGTGGGCAATATTCCGAAGGTCGAGTCCCAAGGAGGTGATCATTGAGGAACAGTCATCGAAGTAGGTGTCAAGAATGGCAATGGTGAAATAGCCGTTGAAATTGACACGTTTCATGCTGGGCGAGCGTAGGTAGGCCTGAATAGTGGGGACGCTTTCCATCATGATTGAGAGTAAGCGCTCGTCGTAGCGAGATGTGCCCGAACGAATGGTGATTTCCTGCAGTTTCGGGAATGCCATAGATGAGACCGCAGCCAGCCAATGAGAATTAACTGAAATGATGATGTGGCGAACGAATCGGGAAAGATGAGGGTACGTTTGCAGCCCCATGAGACACCGTTCATACTTTTCCACACCGTCATATTCGGGAGAGAAGGCAACCGTCCAGAAGATGTGCGACTGTGCCGTGGTGACCCATGACTTTGAAACAAGCGCACATGAATGCAGATCGGCGGAGGACTGGGAAAGACATTCGATGATCGAGTCGACCAATTCCTGTATCAAGAATGGGGAACGACCACTTTTTGGACCTAGGAAGAGGCACGTCGGTTTGAGACTGAAAGGTAGACTGATCATATCCTCACCGCCTGCTTGCACTTCCATGCCAATCAAATCCACCAACAAGTCGTCGTGAAAAAATGTGGAGGTGGGAAGAGTCGACAAAGAGGAGTGCAAGTTTGCCGTTACTTGAATACGTTGTGCAGACGTGTGATTAGGGCAACCGTATCCATGGAAATCACATCACACGCGCGACGCGGAGGCCACGTGACCGCGTCCCAACCTACTTGAACATGAAAACCAGCTGAGAGCCTTAGAGAGACCAACTCAGAGAACACATGCTCGGGAAACTGGCGGACTCACATGTTATGTATGTTGGGTTTTAATCCAACCGGAAACCTGTCAAACGTATCTAAGGCTTCTGGATCTACGTCAACGAAGTTGGAGGGAGAGGACGATCTGGAAGAACAAAAAATGGCTTCTCTGAATCTTCTGCCGATCCGCCATTCTCGACGATCTCATTGAGCAGTGTGATTTTGCACGCGAAAGGAGGTATGCGTGGTTCAATTAGCGGCTGCCAAGGTAATCCCACCCCACTCTTCTTTGGCATTCAAGGGAAGGGCATGAATGATGACGGATGATGTGCGTTGGAGATCTGCTTTTAATTTTCTCATAAATTTCATAAAGCCGGCGGCCGAATGCGAGCGAGAAAGTTTGAGAGTCCGATCGTATAACAGCTGGGACGCATCTGCAACTGGAGACAACGCTCAGCGTAGATGGTGGCCTACGGACATGCCTTCATCATGGAACATTGGGATCCGCGAAAAAATTCCCATCATACTTACTGAATCGGTACACTTGCTCCCTCCTATATAGAAGCATGTATGGAGGCATCTATTACGGCGCTTCCGCAGTCGCATCCAACACCAACTGCAATATGTGAGTGCTCCGGGGAGCAACCGTGCACATGAACGGGATGGGACGCCTAATAGGTAAGACATTATCCACGATGTTGAAGGGCAAGCAGAAAAGAGAAACATACGTTATAATGCCGTCTGTCGTGTCCGCAAGAAGCTCCGATTTTTTACCTTCCGCGTCAACAGTGTGCGTGATGGTGAGGCCCGCGACGGCCTTGGCAACGTTGATCCAGACGGAGATGTCTGCAAGATGTGTGCCTGTGAAGAGCGGAACAAGCTGCTAATAAGTCCCTAAGCCTCCACTAATTAGGACAAATATGTACCCGGACAGACCCTACGATCAAAATCAGTTAGGAACACTGTTATAAAGAAAAGGAATCTCACCGACGACCGAACCCAAAGACCCCGACGTCCGTGGGGTGAGGAGCGGGATTGGGTCCAAGGAAACGGTCAGGATTGAAGACAAATGGGTCTGCATACACTGCCGGATCGTGCAGGAATTTCCTGCGTGGCTTGGTCAGTCAGGGTATCGTCATGGGGCGTGTATAGTGTGGGATTCAAGCGTATATATGCACCAGACATTCGCAATCACAAGCGCGCCTTTAGGAATGAGATATCCTTCATATACGTCATCTGCCATTGCGCGATGGGGTACGGCTAAATAGTGGGACGAAGAGGGTTTGAGATACTCATAGGATGACCCAGGAAGTGATGCATACCCAGCGGAACAATGGGCAGCCAGCGATAGAGCTCCTTGCATATCGCATCAATGTATGGAAGAGAATCTCGGTCCTCAAAGGTCGGAAGACGATGTTGGCCCACGACGGCATCGATCTCCGCCTGAGCCTTAGCTTGCACCTCGGGATACTTGGCAGCAGCGAGGAAATAGGCGGTGACGACGGAAACGGTCTGATAATGAGGTGTCTAAGTTAGATCTGTTTGCAGTAGATTTCTGAGGCCAACTTACGGTGTCAGCTCCGGCTGAATCGACAATTTTAGTGAGTGGTCGAGCAGTGAATATGGGAAATTGAATGACCTCCATAGAATGATGCAGCCGACCTGGAATTCCATTATTAAAGACGGGGCATCTCAAAAAAGCAAGACGAACCATTTAATTTCATAGAGGCGATCTGCAGATATTTCTCTGTCCCGCAGCAGATTGGAGGCGTACGATTCCGTGTGCTGTCCATTTGCCTGTTGGATGATCTTGAGACGCGCAGAGAGGGTGTGTGGTATCGAGAAATATCACCATTTGCTCCTTTACATATGCCAAAGGGACTTCTGCTAAGTCGTCGCAAGATTTCGTGTACATCTTTGCTAATCGTTTGAAGCCGGCACCCGGAAACCTTTTGGCGTTCTCGTTATATTGTGGTCAGAACATTGGATGGAGGGGAAACAAACCAAGAAGGGATATATTTCACTTCACGCGCGAAGGAATGGATGAGATTTAAGTAAAATGAATAATTATGGGACGTACAAATGGGGATCACATCCACGAGAAATGCGCCAGGACGGGTGATCTCAGAAAATTCACCAAGCGCCTGTGAATCGCAAACGTGAGGGGCTGACCACTTGAAGCGAAACGGTAAATAAATACCTTGTCGGCAAGATCGACTAAAGGGTCATTTTCTTGCTCCTTGATCTTATAGCCATAAGTTAGGTGCAAAACCATCGCTCCTGCTGTCCTAATACCACCGTTAACGAATGAAACGAAGCCGACTCGGATTTGAAACCACTTTCTAGTTGCCTATTCGATCAGATGTCACTGGCAGTTGAATGAGCGGTTCAAAGGAATAGGAAGGATGGATGCTTGCCTCGTCAAACGCCTTGGGATTTTCCAGTACGCGTTTCAGAAACATGTTCGCCTGGTAATCTGCAACAGGGTAGAATTTAACCATGTTTCCTCGAGTGCCGATTACTCTTCCAATCAGCTTCCGATATTCCTTGAACCTGTTTTGATTTTAATTTTTTTGAGAGAACCCTCAGGGTAAAACCGAACACGCTTGACGTACTGGGTCCCATATCTAGCACTGCTCAGGACCCTGTCCCATCCCGACATGTTGGCCATTTCGAGTGTCGGACGGTCGGCATACAAGGTTCCTCTCTTGTCCAGGAGCTCCGTTGCGATGGTTGGCGAGTTGACGATCACGAACGGCTGGCCCATAAGCGTAATCGACATAATCCCCCCTTGAAAGAATTCAGCGGTTCAGTATGTAGCTTGGGAGTTCAATCGTCACGATTATGTACCGTAGATTTCTCCCCAACGCGCAAACGTTTTCCACGCATGGCTTTTAGGCATATCAAAGACATTTCCGATGAGTGGCCAACCCTTTGGCCCAGGAGGAAGAGGTAAAGCGACCGTTCTAGCGTAAAGATGGTAGCAAAGGGATAGAGCAGCCGCTGCAAAAAGTCCGTCAACGGCAGTTGGGGTGAACATGTTGCGGAGGATCGATAGGAAGCGGAGACCTCCAACAAGAGAAATGCGAAGTGATCGCTCCATGGCTGACAGCTTGGGTCCACAGAAGAAGAGTCGGGTAGAAGGTTCATCCTCGTATCACCATGCCAATATAGGCGACAAACCAAGCGGCAAACAGCAACTTGACGAAACGTACCGCAAGCCGCAAGCCGCAAGCCGATTGGCGAAGAGCAAGTTTGCTGCCGAGTTGCCGTTATTTGTGCATATTGGCTCGGAGATCGCCGCACATCTTCCGAATTCGTCCGAGACTCGGCAGTAACGTTGTTTAACGTTTTTGAATCCATGTACTCGCGGCCTCACGCATACTCCGAGTCAGATAGGATGCTGACTTGAACCATGCTCACAGTTGCTCGCAGGAAGCACTGCTTCAACTTCAAGCTTCAAGAAAGGCTCTAAGTTCCATGCACTAAATTTAAGCATTACATGGTTTAGAAACCCTTGGCTCTTTTTTCTGGAACCCCCCCCCCCCGAGCAAACCGTGCATGGCGAGTACTGACAATCGTCGGATGAAATTTGTGGATTTTTAACAGTAAAGCTAGTCATGAAGACATCAAACAAGACACTGAGGAGGTTCAAAGGTTGAAAATCTTTAGGGAATCTTTAGGACGGAATGGCCGTAAAAAGGAACAGCCGTTCTTCAGCACCGGATGGGCGTACCGTACCGTCTGTCGACGGTGTTTCTGGAGATGGCATACCCGGGTTACGGCCGACAATGAAAATCTTCGACATAAGCAAGTGAAGTGAGAATTTTCAAGACCAATCAAACGGACACTGTTATGCCGTATATCCATAGAGGTTCTTTCCGGAACGTCGAAGCGCACGAATAACATCACTTGCAGTGATCGTTGTGCTGAAAAAATATAGGTCGTCAGTCCAGTAATGAAGACATGTCGATAAACCTACCGGTAATCATGGTTTGTGTGCAATATCACGTCCCTCAACAAAACCCGCATATATGGATAGAGGCATCCGCGCGTTTCCTCGTACATCAACCCTGAAATGCGCTTGACGCCGCCTCTGCGTGCGAGGCGTTTGAAAGTTGGTTTGGTGCTTACATCTATGTATGGGGAGAGATCAGCGGGCCATTCTTTCGCATGCAGGATGCGGGATGCAGGATATACCAGAATAGAGGAATGAGTGACGTTAGATCCGCCTGTGTCGAGCTTTGACTGTTGCTGGAGCAGCTGCAGTGGCTGGCGGGGCACTTTGGGACTGTGGATGGATCTGTGAATGATTTCGTCATATACACACGCGCGCAGTGCTGAGAGTGGGGGCGTACAGGTGCAGGTCCTACGCCATTCGAAACCATTGCGCGCAGGACTAAAATGAGGGAAGAGAGGCGGGAGTTGTCGCAATGGCAGTGAAAGAAGAGTGAGTGGCTGTAACATATATATCTCCGTCAAGAAAGGAAAGGTCGCGCGTGAAAATCCCCGTTCTTTTCTGTTCTTGCTCTAAAAATTTACTGTGAGCCGGCGCTTCAGATCCAATCTGATAGTCTCAATCCCCGGCAGAACAAGTGATTTTGAAGTTGCAAGTCCGATGGGTAGGCGCCGGCGCAGACCTCGTAAAATTCCGGATCCACTGCTATGTGGCAGGAAGACGGTGTTTTCGTTATTCCACATGATAGTCTGCGCCGAAATTGTGTGCAAGAAGGTTAATCTGGACGAATGACCAAGCCTGGTCGTGGTGAACCGGTTGTTTTCGGTCTCGGTACGGACGTTCCTTTTGTTTTTGTGAGCAGAGTTGGCATGTTGGTCAGCAGAACGCGTCGCAGTCGAAAAAAAAAAGCGGAGAAAGGCCGGGGGAAGACCGTAACGGGAGTTCTTGAGCATTTTTCGATGATACCAGGACAAAAAATGCGTGAATCTGAGGACGAGGAGCAAAGAAAGATCTAGAGGACGAGGGGCCAAATTGAAAGGTGTGGCTGTGACGCACTTTCGTGGGTAAATTTTTAATTCGCCCAGCCGGCATGAACGGCAACATCCAAGTTGCTCTTGTCTATGTACCTTTGCCTCACACCATAGGCCGACTGGCAAGCCCGTCTTGCCTTGGTTCCCGGGGTTCTCATTATCTTTTTGGGTGTCTGGCAAAAGTTGTCGCTTGCGCGTCGTGATTAATCGCGGTTAAGCTGCGAACTTGTGCCTCAAATTGCAAAGAAATGTCTGAATTCACCGTGGATTCTGGGCCGGGCAGTTCTGCATTCATATGGTCGCGGTGCGTGTCATCATGTTCTTTCCCAGTTCAGAACACTCATATGTACGATGCATAGGGCATTACTTTCGCGTCAAGTTGAAGCGGAGCTCCAGGCGGAAACTGGATATGCTTGAGTCGGAAGACATTTTTGGCCCAAGCTCTTGAGAGCAAAAAGCTATCGACAGGCATGCTCCCCAAGTCGATGTTGGACAGTGTATACCCAACTCTTTTGAGCTGATTAATGGGAACATGTGGACTAGAGTTTGACGACCTCGAGGGCACAACTCCTCGCTCGTCTGCCCCGTATCCTTCCTCGTCCTCTCCCGCTTCCCCCGTTCTCTCATTCCGGCCCTTTCCCTCAGTCGCCTGCCACCCTTTCGTCCTTCTCGACCAGTAGTCTGCTACGCGACCACTTATGGAGGAGTGGGGACGTGGATAAGGCAAACAAAGCTGCAGGCAGCGTATGCAGGGGCGGACCCGGTATCTTGAATGCGGTCAGTTCCCGATGCGCAACGTGTGGCTCCCCGCCTTGCTCCAACCCCGGTCGAACCGCCCGGCTGTGGGCATCAGAAACTCGACGGGGCGCGGACCGTCGATCCCAGGCCCAGCAAAGCCGCGATGCCTCGGCTGGGGGCCTTAGATTCCCTACCGTCTCGCTCTTACCCCTCACACACCTCATCCGCCTCGCCTCTCTTTCCATCTACCCATAACCTGCCTCCCGCCCAGCTGGAGGAATGTCGCCCTATAGCCAACGAGAGCAGCGGCGTTGCTTGCGGTACAGCGCCACGACCTCACTCGCGTCGGGCCTAGGCCAACCCACCCATTGCCCATTCTTCCTTGCATTACTCCTTGCCGCCCTGCCCGGATGAATCCACCCAAAGCGGGGTACATGTAGCGAGCGGCGTAGTGCGGAGGGCTGGCAGCTGCCTGGGAGAGCGCGTATCCGACCTTCCGCCTTGTGTGGATCGGCCACTGGCGCCATATTCTCGCCATCTCCTCTACGCCGTCCGAAGGACGTCCCGCAACCGCCTACTTATCTCGCGCGGACTGCCTCTCCAGCCTCATCGCCTCCTCGAATTGCAATTCCAATTTCGCCCACACCGCACGACGCTTGCAGGCGTCTTACTCGTTGTAGTGGTCGATGAGCTATCTATCGGATATGGTCGCGCGCCATGGGCGTGCCCAATGCAGCCAGTCATCTGGCCTCAAGGGCCATATACAGGAAGACTTGATTGACGCAGAAGTCTTCGCTCCCTTCTCAAAGAGCATGCGCAGTCCCTTGCACTGAGTTACCAACTTCCCTCCCCGGATGAACCTGACGCACGTAAAGGACATGCGCCATATCGGATTTGCATATCGGGTTTGGCGAGCTGGCGCTCCCGCCTACCTATATCGCTACAAGCTACAGTAAGTTGGATGGATCGGCGCCACAACTTTCGGCATCGCCTCTTCTTACGCAGCAGCCTCAGCAACCCCATGAGGCGCGCATGCACTCGAAAGAGAGGAGCGGACTCTAATCCACAGCAAACTGGAGATAATACACGGAGGGGCGGAAGGGTACCTTCGCTGCCCGAAGCGGAGCGACTGCAGACCTGCCTGCCCTCGCAGCGTCGGCTGGTCATGGCGAACCCATGATCATTTACCAGCTGCGAATGGGCTCGTCGAAAACTGAGCCTCTCACGCAGGCGGAAGTCGACAGAGGCCACGCCCCACTGACACCTCGCCCTCTTGCATCTCCGCATCCTTCCCTCCCCCGTCCCGTTTCGAGGATAGACCACGGTACTCCTGCAGGCTCCATAAGGCGTGCGATCGTTGTCGGAATCACGAATTAGATGGTTGGGCTTATGCACCATGCACCTCCCGCCGTCTCTTCCTCTCCTGTGTCAGCCGCCTCCCGTCCCTTGGCTCGTTCCTTATCCACGGTATCGGCAACGCAAGGGTTTTGCGTCTTGTGTGTCGACGCTACATGCAATACCCGGACGGGCGATTCGTGTGCTGCGGATGCTGTCTCCGCATTCGCGTGCAGTAGCCGATGGCGCTCGCGACGCGCAATCATATGCCCGCCTCTAATGGCTTGCGATGACTCCCGCGGCGCGCCTCCTGATCCATCTCCATGTCCACCTCTTCGTTACCATTGCCAGCTACCACAGTCGATATCTACCTCCCTTCCCCTCGTTCTTTCCCGCCCATCCGCCGTTCCCTCCAAGATGCACGTATGCATATGCATATGGTGCCATACTATCCTGTTGGAATCGACACCATCGCACAGACGGACAGCCGGGCGGGTGGTCATGATGCTCCCCGCCCCGCCTGCGTCTCGGCCCCCACTTCAGCCTTCGATTCGACTCGTTGACACGCCCCTCATTAGGGGCGGTCTCGTCGAGTCGAGCGCGGGGCAACGCGTGAAGGAGGGTGAGAGTGAGGGAAGCGGGGGGCGCGGGCGAAACTCGGGCGGTGGTTTCTTGGAGGATGGGGCCTAATGCCTCAGCTTGACAACACGCCATTCGTCACGGGGAGGGGCGAGGTGGCCGAGACCAAGACTGAGACCGTGAAACCGTGGATTGGCGGGGTTCGTCGGCGGCACGAGGAGCGTGAAGGACGATCAGGGGGTAAGAGCGAGGGAAATTGGGGCGGATGGCGAATCGGGTGGGCTCTTGAGGGATGTAGCTTCGGGAGGGAAGTGAAGAGAGCCGGTCGCACTCGATTGAGTTGGTGGACCTCTTGGCTCTCGGGCTTCGGGAGGAAAGCAAGGGAAGATGTTCCTCCGTGTCGTGGGGAGGTTGGCAGTGCGTTCGCTGGCGGGTGACGGGTGACGAGCCTCCGTGCCGCTGATGCACACCTCAAGTGTGGGAGAGCCAACATTCATGCATCGGGATCGGATAGGCTGTACAGGAGTAGGGATAAGGCGATTGAGATGAGACGGGTGTCCTGCGGCTCGAGTACGTACGCTTTCCATCCTTCCATTCTTTGCTTTGGGTGTGACAACCTTTCCATTGCTGTAGATGAAAAGATGTACGTTCCAGGCCCCGACGCTAGGCTGACGCTCCCGCCTACCTGCATCCAAAGGACAAGCCGGACGGCCTACGCGCGCTCATGATCCACGTTACGACCTTCGCCATTGCCTCGGGACCTTCCTTCTCGCTCAGCAATCCTATTGACGCTACCTGGTATGACGCCCTCTTCTACTACACATCACGGCATGTCCCGAGCTACGCTTCAGCCTTGGGACCGCGCCACGTCTGTTCAGGTCTCTGTCTTTCCTCCCCCTGACGAACGGCGCGTTGTTGGCGAGGTGATCCTGAACCATAGGTGGGGTCACGTCGGCGGTGCGGTCTCACGCGGGGGAACGTATGAAGGGGGATGCGGATGTTCAACGATAAGAGCGAGGGCGATAAGAGCGAGGGAAGCGAGGTAGACGCCTGTTAGGCTAGCACATCGCGCTGGTTTCTTCGACGATGGCCATTGTGTGAGAAGAGATCTTGTCTTCCTCCCAGCGCTCGAGTGGGTGCATATCTTCGGCACCGTTGTTATCGGAAGGAGACGGAAGGGAAGGTGCTTCCCATATTGTGAAGACGTTGGTCGTGCGTTCGCTCCGCGCGGGCGACGAGCCTCACGCACGGCGAGGCTGTCGCCCACCTCCGAAGGAGCTGGCCTTTGTCAGAATCGGGTGTGGTGGGACATTAAGAACGAAGGAAGAGGAGGAGACTCGCAGACGCGGGTATGATGCGATGGGTGGCCCACCTGCAGATCGAGTATGTGCACTCCCTCCATTCTTCGGTTTCCGTGTGGTGATCTCTTCTCCCTCCCTGCAGCCGTAGCTACTTTCGGGAGGGCGAGCGCTGCCAGTCGCCATGGAGAAGATGTACTGGGACAGATATTAGGCTTTCTATAGCCGGGCGCGAGGACCATCGACCCGCAGCTGCTACGTTCCCCAGCTCTGCCTGTCCTGTAGCTTCCTATGTCGAGTCCCGCACAATGCCGCCTGTCAATATCATTCGCCGGATAAAACGCGATATGCCACATCACAGGACGGTTATGTCGGGTGATTACTTGGGTGAATTTGGGATGGCAGGGGCGAGGGCGCGATGGGAATGAGGGCGACTTCGTGGGGGGATGACGCGACGAAGACGCTGCTCTGTATCGGCGGGCGTGGAACCCACTTCCCAGCTCCCACTCTCACCGAGGCAGCGCCTGCAGCCTGCTCGAGGGACAGGCAGTCGCGGTAGTGGCCTATCTAGTGCGAATCGCCGAGGACTGGAAAGTTGGGAGTGAAGGGGATGTAGCGGACGCGGGAGGATGAGATATACGGGACGTGTACCTGTTTCTAGTTGGACCTGGGCGGTGCTCTCCTGCGGAAGCTTCATCCTGCGTCGTTCTTTTTCGCTGTATGAAGGTCACTGCCATTCCGTACCTTCGATGCGCAGCCAGCCTACTTATATGAAGGCGACGGACTCGGACTAACCCATACTACTGCACGTCTTGATACCCACTCTGGATTCCTCCATCACTTGTTAGGAACAGATGTATATCCTCACTCATCGGAATTCTCTATGGATTTGTGCTAAATCTTCTTCATTCGGTCTTTGTTTGGTATGATTTCCTCTGCATTGCTACTTGTCAGCCTGACAAGAGGCTTTGTGGAGAGATGATCTGAAAGTTCGGATTGCTTAAATTTTATGGTGGTCACATATTCTAGTATCGTCAATCAACCTCGAGCTCGAATTCCGTGTCAATATCAAAGGCAGGTCCTAGGTCCTCAGGAAACCATACTGTCTCCGCATTGTCATCTGTGGAAATTGAAAAATGCAATCCCTCGGCGCGGAGTCGTTGTACGCGCTCATGAGCGGACAGGTGGAGATTGGGCAGAAACAGGTTGACAGCGCGTAGCTTCCCCCGTCGCCATCTGAATTCCACCGCATCTAGAAATGGCATCTGGTCGGCCAACCCCGCAGCACAGGTGAAATGAAGCGATAAAATTTCTAGGTTGGGAGCAAAATCTGCGCCCTCCGGGTCCCTGGCGAGGTGTGAAAAGAAATCGCGCAGTGCCAGTGCACCATCCTCTCCAAACGTTTGGAGGCAGATCTCCACAATTGTTGGAGCAGCCTCCAAAACATTTACGATTAACGCAGGAGTAAAGCAATCGAGCGGGACGAATCGTCTGAGTGGGCAAGACGAACGGCGTAGGAGGGATATGACCGGGTCGAGGTATTCATGAACGATCAACTCCTCAAGAGCAGGGGTCTCGAGGAAGTCTAGGAAAGCCGAGTCATACAAGGCCAGCCGACGGAGGTGTGGGAGGCGTACACCTGTGAATTGGGAGTCATCGTGGCCCGACAGCGCACAGGTAAGTATCGAACAGGATTCAATTTGAGATGCACATCGCAGAGCATCCAGGTGGCCGCGCCAAATGTTATCGCCTCGATACCGGTGTAATTGATGCCATGGAAGTGACACAGGAAGCGATGACGGAAGGAGGACATGCTGGTTATTCAGGTAAACGCGCCGTAGATTGGGTGTAATCTCGAAAGCGCGGGACGCGGTGAACTGAATAGCATGGTTTTGTGCTCGTTCATCATGGATGACAATGCGGAGGTCCGTCAAGAGAGGAAGTCGACCGTGGAGACAATCGAGGTCGGGGAACATTGTTAGTGGAAGGTAAAGAGCGGCAATTTTCCAGCGGCGAGACTGCTCCGCGACCAGGTTGAATAATGCGCGCTGGATCTGGCTGTTTTCCAATGACAAGGGAGCCGCGCCGAATATGAAGGTCAGAGGCATGTTTCCCGACCTCTGGAGATGGGCCTTGAGAGCGGGTGCCGAAAGATGCTGACTTTGAGGAGATTCAAAGTCGAGAGCGATCACGGACCAAAGACCGGGGAGCGACAAGGCGGTTGTACGCCAGGAGCGGCATACTTGTGCGATAATCCACGCCTGCGTAACCGCGAGCTGCGCCTTCGCCACTCCAGCGTCGACATCGATCGTAGGCACTGTGAGCAGGAATATGTTCGAGAGTAGTTCAATTGGCATTTTGCCCCTCAGCGGAGAAAGCACATTCGCATATCGGCGGACATTATCCTCCAATTCGTTGCGTTCGGTGATGAGTCGCTGGACCTCCGATTGGAGACGAGTGATTTCGTTTTCCATGTGTGCCACTTGGAACCGCCCATCTGCAAGGACGCCACGAAGACGGGTCACATCGCAATCTGGGATTGGGTCGTTTGTTTCCAGTAGACAGGTGTATTGCGACCACACCGCCTTCCAGTCAAGTTTTCGAGCGGTTGGACCACCACAGGTGATAGAAGGATCCATAGACTGAGACTGCAATACAGAATTAGTTTTATTTCAACCCATTTCGACTGTGCGCACCGTTAAAATTTGCAACCTCGTCACATAGTCACACGTCACAGTTTCATCTTGACTTCACTCTTGCCACCAACTTTTATCTATGCGAGCGCTCTCAGCGTTCCGTCGGCTCGTTTCCGAGGGTCGAACTTTGAAGTGAGTGGAAGTTTTTACTCTGCTAACCTTTCGGAGACTCTATAGTTGTGGCATGTTCAGCGCCAGCGCACTTGAAAGTCGAAACGGATCTGAGTCGACTCAAAATTTTTGGGTGTATCTCAGTATTGGGAACACCGTGAAATCTACCGGCTTGAAAGAATATTTCAAATAGGGAAGGATGATATTTCGCGCCACTATGCGGAACTCTGAGACAATCGAAAAAGAGGTAAAGGCCCTGGTGTCCGTGTAGTAATGAGGTGAGGACGATTTTCCAGGTTGTCTCCGTAACAGCTGCGCTGGACGAAAACAAGATGCCCACGGAGGCTCTGGTGACAAGGGAGGACCGATGTTTTGATTTTTCCCGGCGCACTGAACTTTTCAATGAAATACTGTCCTTTCTGCGGAATATAGACGCGGGGACTATTTTTCGTGTCTGTTCCCTCCGAGGCCCAACCACGGCCCAAGAATATATGCGAGTTCCGATGCAGCGTCCGTTTTTCGCCTCGGAGTGGCGTAATATATCCTCACTACTAGTCACTAGTGTACGTCTAAAATATCAATTGCTCCCACGCTTCCCTGCATAATGACACAGTCAGGGCGACAATTGACAGGCCAGGCTGAGTATGGAGATTTCTTTGGGGGCGGGGAACTTGAAGATGGCGACATTCGCCTTATCATCCGGTGGCGGTACCCTCGCCTTGCCCGTCAAAATCGGCAGAAAGGATTCCTCATAAAATCTTTGCACAATAATCTCGCTATGGCTAGTACCTCCCACCCTCATTTCAGAACCATGTCCAACACCATGTTCCCGACGGCGGTACTGCAGGCCGTCATTGCATCTCTACACTTCGTCGGTATGGCCATTTATTTCCAGAAAAATAGCCCCCGACGAAAATTTAACATACAGGTCTGTCGATCCTTACTTTTTTTCATCTCCCGGCGTTTACTCTGCGACGGGCTGAGCTCCCACACTCGGACCTGTCTAACCTGGCCCCGACTCTGCATCCTCCTCGTGTTCTTGGCCTCCTATCTCTTTTTATTTTCCTGTGAGCAAAAAAATTCCAGTCCATGTCCACCGCGATTTTGACATCTCTGCTCAGCGGGTACATTAATTTTCGGGGTGGGCCTGCAAGCGAATGCAAGTGCCTGCAGCACTGGAATATACCTCTGTATCGTGTTCTATACGTCCTCCAAGGTCCTGATATACGCGTTTTTGTGTGAGTAATTCTAGATTTTCCCACGTTCTCCGGGTTCTCACCTCACCCCGATTTTTTCCAGCCGAAAAAGCGTACCTGGTATGGGATACCGGACGGGGCCGCTTGCGGTCTCCAATCTATCTTATGTGCCTAGGAACTGTGTGCCTGTACGCCGCCGTCATAGTTGTCATGTTGATAGGTGCGGGACTAATCCTCCATTTGGATGGTCCATGTTGAAACCTTAACGCCACATGGCCTGCAGAGCGTATCGACGAGTTCCGCGAAGGCGATGGGGCGTGTACGTGTCTCCGCGCTGCACATTTCCCCTCTCTAAATTTAATCGGGCTCAGGTGTTATTGGCCTGAAACCAACCGCTTCACTGTTGTTGCTTTGCTCTGATTTGTGCGCCAATCTACTATGTTCCTTGTGGAACTCTTTGTCTGACTATAGAATAAGGTACATAAACGTCCTGCTGACAGCGTTATTTTTGTGGCCCCTGCTGCGCTCGCATCCAAACGAGCGGCTGCGCCGCCTGGCTATACGGACCCTTGTGTGCGTGATGCTTTCCCCAGTGACGCCGTTTCCGAGTTTTCGGCGATACTGAATGGCCGATGTTTCGTCAGTGCATCTTTTATGGCTCTCATCACATCCACGGTGCAATCAGTTCCTCAACTCTTGTACAAAAGAACCAATAAACTGACACGAGCTGGCAGGTTAACATTGCAGTGCTCACGGCAATGAATGGACGTCAATTGGGGTGGTTGTGCCTCGCGAGCTGTGGGTTGGATGTGCGTCCTGTCCTACCTTCTGCCATACGTATGTTTGAATGGCGCTCACCCGCGGATTATGATAATTGCGTAATGTAGGTGATTTTCAACGCCGCCGCGCTGTTTTGGGTCACTGCCGGGACGGCACACGATTCCTCTTCCGTCGGCGAATCAGTCGTCCCATTGAAGATACATGTCACCACCCAGATCAATGTCACCTCCAACCCAATAACAGATCTCATCCCGAGTCTGTTTCGGAAAAGTTTGGTTCTACCTAAAAGTATATCTCCGGAAGATGGTCAAATCGGGTCCAGGTGACACTCGTTGGTCATTCCAGCAGCCGCCTTTTTGAATCGAGTTTATTTATTCTGGGTCCAACTGTTTTCGCGTTGCGTAGAGTTTGTTGGTGGGTTTTATGGTTATAAACAAATTATAGTGGTCAATACAATCAGAGAACTGGCATATTAATCACAACATGTAAGCCCGCGAGTGGTGGTCGGTTAAAGACAACGTCCGGCAAAAGTGTTTGCGATCTCATTGTCTCGATCAAAGTCGACCATTCATTTATCACAAAGATCCACGATGATAGCGGTCCTGTTCACTGAAACCGGCCTGATGCCCATCCGAATTAGACGACTGCTACTGGCCCCTCGGTCGCCTTCGTTACATGGTGTCACTTGGCGAGGAAAGAAGGGTACGGACCGGTTGGACTCCGTAGATCTTTTCGCAGCGGGTCATTCTTGTTGGGCGGCAGATATTGCGATCTTATTGCGCGGTCTGCCAACCCCGATAAGGATGTCCCCAGCGGACTTTCTCTCGACTGAATCTATCGACGCCATTACCAGGAAGGTGGCGGAGGCCGTGGACACCGATCTCCAGTTCGATATTGACCACCTGCAGAAAACTCATCTGCTTCGTAATCGTCTCGAGCTCGTTGACGACAAACTCGCACTCGCAACTCGCCGCCGTCGTCATTATCTTACGATGGTTCCAATTCCTGCTCACAGAAAAGCTCTCACCCGGCTTTTACTCAGTGATTACAACCTCAGCTGTGAACGACTAAGGTGCCGGGTACGTTACCGGCTGCCGATTCCTCCGGAGGAACGACTGTGTCGCTTCTGCCGTAGGGGGGTTGAAGACGAGGTCCACGCCCTCTTCGAGTGTGAGGCGCATGCGCCTCTCTCGATATTGAGGGACGCCTTCCAGTGCGATGGAGGGCTCGAAGCTGCGTATAGCTCACTATCGCACTACGATTTCTTGCGTCGCGTGGTGGCCTCGCGGAAGGCGGTAAAGAGGGTTGCTAAGTATGTGTGCGAGGTATTGGCTACGTTCGATGCGTTCGAGCGTTACATCCCTGCAGGTTACGAGGTCAATTAGCGTTAGGTATTTTTCCCATTTACTATATTGATTTCGCGCGACGAATGCTTTACGTATTTCCATCACACCGTTTCAATTAGTAGGTGACTGTAGCATACATGACGGAGGCCCATGTATGTAGGTACAGTGCCCGCTTGTTCCTCAACGGGACCGCTGCGGTTATACATCCTCCTCCTCCTCCACGCCGCGTTCCGAGGTGGACGTAGCATCACGTGAGCGTGTTTAGTTGCCGTTGGGAACCCTCGTCGGTGGCGCAAAGGGGGTTTTTTTAAAAAAACCAACTGCGTACGCGGGGTCGGTTGAAATAACGAATAATAGGGGAAGTCAACTATGGATTCTGGGGCCGATCAAGGCCGATTCTTGGCTGATTATTTCTCGAATCTGAGGCCGATTATTTGTCGAGAATCAACGCAGATCAATTAGTCGTTAGAATCAGCAAAGCGACTCCAGAGTCGCTTTGAAATCAGAATCGGTTGAGTCGCCCTAATCCCTAAATCAGTCATTCCGCAAGCAGTTGTACTTCGACATTGAATTACATAATATAATTTTCATTGTCTTTGGGTACGAAGTATATGGGTAGCGCTCCAAAGAAAGTCCCGACGGCTAATAGCAAGACTTCTGCATGCAAGAAGGTTCGGACAGAATAGGCCGCGCAGCCCAAACCGAAGAAAACTACAAAGAAGGACGATGGCAGTGACGAGCCCGAGCCTGGCGGGCCGACAGTCGGAACATGAAGACGTTGTGATGTGAGGAAGAAGATTGTATGTCACCCGGCGGCTGTCAAAATAGATGCATTTTACATGTCTTTTTTTACCGCACCCTTCTCTACTGAAAAATCGAGACCAGAATCGGGGTGGTCAAAGTTGGGTCAAAGCTGGACCGATTTTTAATCGATTCTGTTCGAGAATTGAACAAGAATCGAACAAGAATCGGCTGAGAATCAACGTCAGAATCGGTCACAAAAGCGATAGTTGACTTCCCCTAGTTTGACCAGTGGATAGTAAGACGAAGACTGAGAAGAAAAAAGAGGCATGAATATGAGGCTGACTATTGTTGAGGGTTACACATGCATGAAACGAAGTCAACATCATTCATAATACGCCACCACAACCTCTTCTGGCAGCAACGTCGTCACTACAGTGGAGTAGGGCGATAAATGTTGCCAGAGAGCCCCCTTCGGGGCCTTGACGAGCAAATCCCTGTCCCTGTCCGCCGCCCTCCGGGGCTGGTCAATTGCACTGTCGAAGACCTCGTAATTGCGGTCCTCCACCGCATGTCCCGCGTAGCTGAACGCATGGAAGGGCATCGCCGGCAAAGCAGCACGCACCGAGTCGTGTCGCCAGCGGTGTTCCCCTTCGCCGCCATTGCCGCCTGTAGCAGCAAACAGCGGCCGGCACATAAGTGCCATAGCGGGCGTGTTTCCGCATGTGCCCATCGGAGAGGTACACGCGGACCTTGAACGTCCCGGGCCGGAGGGGACTTTCATGGACTGAAAGAACGCTGGCGGCGTTCCGGAAGTTAATGTTGTTGTCGAACCCGGGCGTTTCGACGACGAGGGGCACGAGCATCGCGAGTGGCGTGTGTTTTTGTGTGGGGGATGTCAATTCCGAAAGGGGGTTCCAGTGGCGTTCGAACGCGGCGGTGGAATAGACGATAATGTGTCGTGGAAAGTGAGGGGGAGGAGGAGGATCGTTGGCGGCTCTGGCTTCATATTCGACGTCTCCGACCACGAGAAGATACTTTCCTGAAATAAGTCCGACGCAGGGAACCTATTGGGAGGCATCAAGAAATACTCGCGGGGCACTCAAAGTAGTAAGAATCACCGAAGACCCGCGCAGGCCACTGAGAAGAACGTATCTTTCGGCGACCCAGTCAACAACGAGTGTCTCATACCCTCCGATGGCATTCATACGCATGTGAGCGACCAGCAGGTTCCCAGAAATGATGGGGTCGGCGTGGGCATAAAAACGGGGGAGTCGCAAGTTGAACATCTTCTTTTCCCCAAATCGTTTGTCAATTTGGATGATCTTCAACGTATACCTCGAAAAATGTTTCTGTTGAAAATCAACGCTTAACTACCACAGGGTAGGGATACCTATCGGCCGAGGTCATGGCCAAGGTTATGGTAGTTGGAGGGTCTCTTGGGTCGACGCTAAAAGTGTGAGCAAAGCTTCCGGGCCGACTCCAAAGTAGCCGTTTTGTCTCGACGTCCCATATCTCTATTGCAGTTCGGTGCGAGAGGACGAAGTAGCGGCCACCGTTTACGAGTTTGACTTTGGCGTCGCCTTGGTAGCCCTGCTTGATATCCACCGGAAAGACGAGTCTAGTGGAGGGCGGCGTGGATCTCCAGGTCCGCGCTCCTTGGGTAACGCGCTTAACGTGATCAATGAGCTCTGCGGCGGAGTGCTGGCTGATGACAAATCCTGGCGGGAGCTCCAGCAGTGAGCGTTGAATTAGATCGTCTACCAGGGAAATCCAAAGTTGTTTGACCAGCGTAATTGTTTGCAGGTAACGATTAACCTTCAATGACTCAGATTTATACTAAGAATCGGGGAAAGGGAGGGAAGGGTTTACTTGGGATATGTAAATGACAGATTGAATATCGCAGAACCCAAGGATCCGGATGAGAACGTCGTCGGTGAGGTCGAGGAATGCGATCGTGGTGGTCGACATCTAGGCCGACTGCGGAGGTGCAAATCGGACCAATTCGGGCCGGGATTTCCGGTTCGGTCCGATCGTATTTTTCGGTGAACAAAACTCAGGTGAACATGGACATTTTTCCACCAAGTGTCGGTTTGAAATCGGGTAAGGATTGATTTTTTTCTTCTATTTTTTGAGGGGGGCCTGGCCTCAACTTAGACACACCGGATGAAGCAAAATGTCGACCTAGGTAAATATGTAAGTCTACAGTAGAGAAATTAGAGGACAAATCAAATTTTGTAGATAGTCGATCTTTCATTTGGTCCAAAATTTGAAACATGAAGACCCGCAGTCAGTGGCACTTTCAAAAGCTGGATATTTATTTATTATCAGTAAGTTGTGAAAGGCTCACAGCAAGGACTTCTTTCAGCTGCGCTTCCAGTCCATAAGGAAACAAAGAGTTTTGATCAAACAATCCAAAATTCCTTTGTTGTAACAAAGGAATTTTGGATTGTCCCCCCAAAATCTTTGTTTCAACATACCCGAAGGTGCTGCCCAAAGAAGCTCTGTTGGCAGAGCTTTCATAGCTTACTGACAGTGAATAAAATATCTGGCTTTTGAAAGAGCCACTGAATGCAGCTCTTTCCATTTCAAATTTCAGACCAAATGAAAGATCATCTGTCTCCAAAATTTTATTCTTCCTTTGATTTCTCTACTGTAGGCTTACATATTTACCCAGGTCGATATTTTCCCTTATCCGGTGTGAGATGCTTGTGAAACTCACTGGGAATTACTCTCACGACCCATGATGTATGATGCACTGCCTTGCGTCTTACTCCCAACTCCCATCTTCACTTTGCCAATTTGACACACAAGAAACACCTGGTTCATTATGCTTCTCGACTTATCTGTAGAACTTCTGGAGGAGATCGGAAGCGTGGTTTGCAATATACTTACAGGACTGACTTCATGATGATGACTCGAACTTCTCTAGCTCACCCAGGCCGACCACGCCAACCTACGCGCAGTATGCAAAGATCTCGGCGGCGCAATGCACCGTCTATTTTTCTCCGTCCTGGTCTTGAAAACCGGTCAAGCGCTGCAGAGTGACGATGGAGTGCAGATGCTCAATGCTCTTGCGAATGGTGGGATAGGGGTGGTCTCGCCATGCGAGAATACTGCGTATAAAACCGGGGAATCCGCCGACAGGGATTCAGGAAGCTGAAGAGGTCCCCGTCTCGTACGATGCGATGAGGGATCTTCTAGCATCCGCTTTGGCCTCCCTGCCGAACATCCGAACGGTTGCGTAAGGTCTCCTCTATGACTCCCCCATAAACCTGCAAAAAGATTTTTTTTTCGTAGATGGACTGTGCATGAGGAAAACTCCTCGGCTTGGGAACAGAACGCTATTTGCCATTTCTTGAATCGATTAATTGCCCTCGAGGACCTCAGGCTCAGCATCCAGGGCATCATCGACTTCTCTTTGTTGCAGGTATCCGGCCTACGCAGATTCAGGCTCATGGATGCTCCAAGTTGGCAGACGCTCTTTATGAATCTAACGGATGAGGCACCCATGTATCAAGACATATCCCATCTGGTCGCGCAGAACCGGCTCACCTGCCTGCATCTACACGGTACCAGCAACTGGTTCAAAGTCTGGAGTATGCTGCGGATCACGACGGACCCTCACATCAAACTCACCGAGATCACCACGAACATCGTCACCTCCGAGTTCTTCCACTATCTGACCTCGTATTCTGGCCTAGAGAAATTGACGCTGATACAACCTGATGGCGGGAATCGCGACAGGTCTGATCGTCTCGCGGATACGTTCTTCGAGACCCTCCCCCCGCCATGCGACGTCCCTCGTGGAGCTCTCCTGCCCCGCGGCCTACGAGAACCGGTTCAGCTTTGGGTCGCACAACGTTGATGTCGTTTCGATGCTGCGCAAGCTCACGAGGCTTGAAATGAGCGTGAACGCGGGGGAGGGTGAGGACGCCCCAGCAAGGGACCGACAAAATCGGGAACGGGCGCCGAATAATCGCCAGAGGCGTGGAGGTTGAGGTGGAGCAATCCGATATCGACTCCGTCGTCGTATGTCGCCTCTAAAATCATTTTCACACTCGAATGCTAATTGCTAATCACACCAGACACTCTTACTTCAAACAGCTGCGACCTTGCCGGCTCTTCATCGCCTCAACATCGTCTCCGCGCAAACAGAGCTAAACCGCGGTACGTGGTGCGGGAACGGAAGAGTCAGACACAAAGGCGCCGTTAACGCCGCAATTATCAATGCTGTAAAGAGCTTCCGCTCGAATGTGCCGTGCTCAGCGACTGTGTACTCCGGTCCTCTGTCCCATGAGCTGCGACCGTTAAGTGAACTTGAAGAAGAGGCACGGGAGCAGTATTCTGATGGAGGATCGGGGATACTGGGATATCGACAGATGGGGATGACGGTGAGTTTCATTGCGAAGAAATCATGATACAGGGAACATGATATGTATGTCCCATGCCAGTGGATCTTCTGTTTGTTTACTGGCTTCTCAGTTGTACTGTGCTGCCGAGTTGTGTATTCTTAAAACCCCAGAATCATAATTTATTGGATCTCAATTGAAAACCAAGCCAAAAATGTTGTCACTATGTTAAGAACTTGAAGAACAAATGGATGATGTCGTGGGAGGACACTCCAGCTGTTTTGAAAACGATAGGTAGGTTGGAATTTTGAGCTGATTTCGGGCCGGGGTACTCGAGCTCTACCAAATCGTTTGCAGAGAGCTTGAGAGGCTGGTTTTAGGTATAGTTAACATTCCGACTTTACTCGAGGTTTGTGAGCTCTTGGATCTCGTCTGCGGTGGCCCGAACTCACTTACTCTGCTCTAAAATCCAGCCCGCTTTAAAATAGCTGTCAACCTCGTAGAACTAATCGAGTTCGAGTGCCTGTGCTGATGGCTCGTCGTGATAATTTAACAATGTAGGAATTGGCCAGGGTTCGATTTCAAGTTCAACATAACAGAACTGTGTTCGGAACAAATGGGAACATTATGTTCCAAAAAGAATTGCAAAATCCCGAAGTATGTGAGCAAGAAACATGGCGCTCAAATATCAATCTTCGTTCCAAAGGAGTTTTGTCCAGAGAGATGCAGTTTCGAAGTCTCGGTATAATGTTTAAAAGCCGTTGCCGATCATCTCCGGTGGCGGTGTCACAGTTTTCTTCTTCACCTCCACCTTTCGCTCCGAGCTCGTTACGCACCTCGCTCTCCTTGCTGGCCCCCACCTGAACGACTTTGACCTCCACCGCCGGAGAGCCTAGACACTATCGCGTCTCTGCGGGATCTTCAGCTAGCTAGATCAACTAAACAGCACGAAAAGAGCATGTCTTCAATCGTACTTGGGCGCGTCACTGGACGGACCTTTGTCCGAGAAACTTCACGCTGGCGAAACCAATTCAAAATTCGAAACGCATCGACCTCCTCAACGCCGCCCGCTCCCCGCAAACAGCTCGGTGCATTCGCCACACTCTCGCTTGTCACGGCGGTATCACTTGGTTGTTACACCCTAGGCGCGATCCACCCTCCTGCCCCGATCTCACTACTATATCCGCGCCCGGCACCCCCACCTCCCACGGACCCAACCTCCGCGGAATCGCTCGCGTACACGGAAGCCCTCGAGGAGAAACTGCAGGCTCTTCCTCCAGCTTAAGGAGCTGCGGGAGCGGGCGGATGCGAAGGAGTGGTACGAGACGCGCCCGCACGAACATATCCCGGCGGAGATAAGGGTAAATAAGCTCACGGCGGGGTCACTGCGCGGGCCAGGAAAGCTCGCGCTCTTCCCGCTCGCCCGGGTGAAGAACGACGAGAGCGAGGCGGTTATATTTGTGCACCTGGGACGCGGGCTCTGCGGGCACGACGGCATCGTACACGGCGGATTGCTCGCGACGCTCCTAGATGAGGCACTCGCGCGAAACGTGTGTGGCGTTTTATACTGAATGTATACTCCCCATGTGAGATCGCTGATGATACCTTTTTTATATGTATGTGTGCAGGCGATCACCAATCTGCCAGAAAAAGTTGGCGTCACTGCGACTCTTTCGCTCACCTACCGAGCACCCACTCGTGCAGATCAGGTCCGTAGATCTCCTTGGGCCAGCAACGGGAACCGCCGGGGACTGACGTACCGAACCGTTGAAACAGTTTGTTGTTCTAAAAACACAGCTGGTGGAATTGAAGGGACGGAAAGCCACCGTGGTCGGCCGTGTAGAAGATTTGCAGGGGAATTTGCTTGTCGAAGCCAAGTACAAAATTTCGCAGTTCAGTTCTTTTTTGATTTTTCTAAATGTTTCAATCCAGTGGCTTGTTCGTTCAACCGCGATACGCCAAGCTGCTCGATCCCAAGTTGATCAGGCAGAACCTCGGAGAGCCTGCCAACTCCAAAGCTCCGGTATTGATAGCGGAGGGAGAGAAACTGCCCAAGTAACGTCGCTGGTTCGGCAATAGGCCAATAGACAAGTTTAAGGGCATTGACAAACGCGGGTTAACGTCATAATTGGATGGGCACGCACTTACCTGCACTTACCGTGCCCTAATCATCATGCCAAGCCTTAATGTGCGACGTGTGCGACGTGTGCGACCTTATGCGAGGCAAATGCAACTGATCTGTTTAAAATTGGTTGCAGATAGATAAAAATCTGCGTAAGTACGAGTTTAATTGAAACGATTTTCAACAAAAATCTGCCAACTAGTTGGCAGCTCTGTACCTGGGTCTCAATTGTCTGAGAGCTACTGTAGCGAGACTTTGTGGCAAATTGCTAAGTGCTTTGTGGCGGGCTTGACAGCGAACCACTTCTACCACATTGGGGAATACACGCCAATCATCATTGATTGATATCCATCCACACGGCGTTCCGCTCTTTGCGACACCGATACCATTTCCAGGCGTCGTGCATATGCAACATCACTCGTGCTGGATCCCATCTTGCATCTTAGATTCTATGTACTATACATAACGACTATCTTTGGAATCACACCGGCGGAACTGTTCCTTAGCTACATACTTCTTCCGACGGTGGAGCTTTACTGCAACCAAAAGCTACCATGTTATCCGGACTCACGACCTCTAAACGGCGGAGAGGCCTCCGTGGCAAGGCATCCAGGGAGAAACTACCCGCACCCGCACCACAGTCAACGTCGACCAAATCTCTTTATTCACTCAGCACCAGTAGTAGCCGTGCGTCGACGCCCTCGTTGGCTTCGACTCGGACTATCAGCAAGATGTCCCATGCGACTTCAATGACCTCGTTCTCCCTCGCTTCTTCGTCCAGCCACTGCGATGAGCCAATTCACTCAGAAATCACCGTCGAGGACCGGTTCCCGCCGCCGCCGCCGAGTCAGCGCGCTTATCTCCCGCCAACAAACAAAGTCGTCCCCGCCCTGTCGCCTATGGAGATTTTCAAGCTGCGGTTAGGTGCGTGCATTATGCCTTCAAGGATGTCCTGGTGCTAACAAGGCTCAGCCGAGGGAACGCATTCGCGAAAAGGGTCGACAATGTCAGCGCTCTCGACGACGCCAGTGAAAGTTGTACGCGTCGCGGGCAGAGGCGGGCAGGGATCCCGTCCCCGCGCACTTTCCGTCGCTGCACAGGCTCCCGGCCCCGCCTCCGTCATGCCCCTCCCGCCGCGCGACATCCGGAGGAGCATCTTTGCTCCTTCCCCCTCTGGTGCCCCCACCTCTACTGCCAAACAGCCCAACCGCATCGTAGGACGCGGCGGCCTGGCTTCGCGTCCCCGGGGATTGCTCTCATCCGATTTACCAGCGTCTCCGTCTCCATTTCCGTCAGTGCCATCAACCTCCACACTGCCGCCGCCGCAACCCAAAACAGCGGCCGCGGCGCTAATCCAGGAGGCGCCGCGCCCGCCCGTGGTATATCGCCCCAGGCGGTCGGGGGAGGCGCAGGGTCACGCCCGCGCAAGGTCAAGCCGCAGCCACCACCGGAGAAGAAGGAAGATAAGGATGGCAAGGACCAGTTTAAGTTCCCGTGGAAGGGGAAGGGCAAGGCGAAGGCGCAAGCGGCGGCAGTGGACCTGTCGACGAACGCGCTGACGCGTACGGACACGCGGGAATCCCGGTTTAGCACCATTAGCTCCATTGCCTTCGCTCCTGCCGAGATTCAACCGCACCAACGGCCGATCAGCCCCGACCCGCCCCCGCTCATGCCACCGTCGAATAATTCCGTGGACAGTTTTGAGGCGGTTCATCTGGCGAAACAGCAGTCCAGTCGGATGAGCAAGCTGACGAGGACGCTTGGGGCTGAGTTTGGCGAGTTTTCTAATAATTTGACCGGGAATGGCCGGCAAGCGCAGATGGACCCGCGGACGGCGAATCGCTCCAGCGTGTCGGTGCCTAATGCTCCGCTTTACAGCCTTGATGACTCCATACGTCAGCGGTCGAACTACGGCTCTCTCATGCGGACAGATTCCGTCACGACTTACAACTCGACCGATCATCGCCGCGAGGTCTGGGACTCAGCGGATTACCAACCCCAGGTGTATCAAGTACGAACCACAGATTCTTCAACATCATACTACCCTGAAGCTCCGCGCCCGCCGCAGGCCTCCTCCTCTGCGCCCCCACCCATTGACGACGACTCGGAGACGTTCGAGGATTATATTGATAATTATCCCGACGATGACGTCTCCGAGATCCTTTCCCTCCCGCACACTATCACCACCGACGACGACGCGCGGTATTCCCTCAGCACGATATCGATGTCCTCCGCGGAGATACACGTCCAACCGCGCTTCGAATTCGAGTTCGGCGAGACGGATTCGGAGTACGGCGGTGGGTACGGCGAGTACGGGCGCACGCATACGCCGACGCGGTTCGCACCGGGTTCGAGTCCAGGAGACTCACGCGGGGGGACGCCCCTGCCGGACGACAAGCAACGCTTCGAGTCGCCGTTCCAGACGATGCCGCTGTTCGTCGTTCCCTGGGAGCCTGCGCATCCCGCTGGCGACGACCTGGAGTGGTCTGGCGAGTGGAACCAGAAGGATATGCAGTCTGTGATACAGTCGTTGCGAACATTGAAGTTCTCTGCGGATTGAACCAGTCCTGGTCGAATGGTTCAGTTTTGTTCATTCGGCCCATTGACCCTCGAGGCATTTGTAAATATAGTAGATACACTCTAGACACAGATAGATCTGTTCGCACACTCCCTTATTTTCTTATCGCTCTTCCATGTCCTCGACACAATGTATATATATCTGCAATGCATTTACTTACATTCCTTTCCCATGGGCAAAGATTGTAATTCAATTTGGCCTCTTACCTATGAATTTCGGACCCAGTTTTTAGATATGAATTATTTTGAGTTTGATGAAAACGTTGGGATTAATGATTGCTGATGATGTATTGGCAGAGCCAGCGTCTGTGCGGCGGGCACTTTGCACCGAGACAGTTCGGGCCCTCAAGCTCGGCGATATGCGTCAATAACGCTACTTGCGAAGGATCTGGGGAGATTTTGTTCAAGTGCTGTGTTCATTCCCGCGTTCATATAGAACTGCATCTGAAACCTGTAAAACCCCGGCTGCATCGAAAAATTCGATAGAATACATACTTACAAAAGATCACAGGAAGTGAGAAAGTGAGAATGGAGTAGGTTCACATGGTAATTAATAGTGGACACTCACCAAAGTTCTGGACATGAAAGGGTATTTATTACAAGGTATACATCAAGGGATCCCACCAGAAATCTCTGACGTATTCAATCGTCTATCATCCTAAGTCGTCAAGATTAGTTCAGATATCATAATGAAAGCGCATAACTCACATGGGTTCTGGTTTCGTGGACGGACCTGCAGCGCTAATACTATGCTTCGCCTTCTGGAATGCGTCCCTGAATAGCAGGTATGTGGGATTGTCCATCACCGCAAACGCCACATAGTGAAAGGAGCGCGCGAACCGCGCCTGGGACCCGCACAAGAGCTCCGCCCAGATCTCCGCAACCATGTCCACATCATTCTGAAATATGCCCGTCCCAAAACTCCCGAGAACCACGTCCAGCACCTGCCGCCGCTCGAACAAGAACAGGATGCGCGCCATGCGCTCGCGCATCGCGCGCTTGATGTCCCGCTCGACCGCCGCGCCAGAGGCACGCTTGCGCACGAGACCAGCATGCACCGCGGGGCTTGTCAGGACGTCGATCACCATCGGCTTCACCAACGTTCCATCGTCCGTGCGGAACACCACGACGTGCGGCGAGTATACCATCGCATGCGTGTAGAATCCCTCCCTTGCGTCTGCGGAATGTAGCGTATAGAATTGCTGTGCGGTGGGCGTCATGAGCGACGCGTACAACGTCGAGCTGCGGGCGATTGACTCCTCCTGCGCGCTGGCGCCGTTGATGAAGCCGCCGCCAGGCTGCTCTGCCGAGGCGAAGTTAAGTATGCCTATTGGCTGCTTGTATCCCTTAAGGCCTGTTTTACGCGCGGCATCGAGGGTTGTCGTTTCCAGGATGTCTATTTTTGTGTCAACTGCAGAAGGATGTGGTTGGGCAGGGCTGAAGGATCGCCACGTGGAAAGCAGCGAGTCGGGGGCGTAATATGCTGTTTGGAGCCTGGATTGATCCAGTAGACCTCTCAGGTCATACAACTGTCCCTTCACTGCGACTTTTTCAGATGAAATTGCATCGAGGGTGGCCTTTGCAATGTCGCGTAAACTTGCCGTGGTCATGAAGCGGAGAAGGCGGTTTGTTTGGTATCACAACAAAGTGTACCGTCACAGTTACGGTAACGCGTGACCGTGTCTTTTTTCTCCTCCCACCACATCCAGGGTCAGGATGCCCCAGAAATCCGCGCCACAGGATGCCCGCGGACCAAGCCAAAACTTGTTATCTGAACTTGGCTTCTAATTTGGGTATAGTTGCTTTGGCAGTTACTTGAAGACTGTCCCCGACGGCGAGCTTGCGATCGCCGACAGTCGCGTTCACCTACGCGCAAACACAGGGCGGTCACTGTAAGTATCAGGGCCGCGTTCGTAGAAATGAAATCTACCTGAGTTCTGTGACTGTTCTCAAGGAAGTAAATCGCGGCAAATTTCAGGTGGTGAATAGCGCCACAGAACCCCTGTCCCTGACTCAGATAACATCTCGACCTCTTTTCACCCTGTTCGTGTTGCAGGAGTTCTTTCGGGCCTCAGGGACGTTCTTCACATCGTCCGCCACCCATCTTCCGCCACCCATCGTTCTCGACCGCACGGCGGCCTAGGCTTTGATTCTGCTACTCGATCTGAGCTCAGAATCGTGCCTGATAGCAGGATCTCAAACGAGAACTTTATGGTGTGACTTTCAGTTACTGTGGTCGGGAGCAAAGTCAACTATCCCTATTCATGGTTTGTATTGTGCAAAATCTTTCTTTAGGTCGTGCCAATCCATTTGCGTCCAGAATTTCTGAACCTGTCTCAATTAGAAAAACAAATCTTCAGGCTTCTCATCTTGTTGTCAAGTTGAACTTGCAGGAGATCAATCACGAAAGAATGGTTGACCGGATGTTCTTGGGGAATTATTTACCCGTGCGTTCGCCCCTGGGTAGAATATACGGCCCGAAAGCAGATTTGGTTATGGCCCTCAGTTCAACGGGCCGTTATCGAGTTACCGAGGCGAACCTGGGTGCGCAAGGCATTTCATTTCATTTGGGTCCATTTACAACGGTGTCTATCGGCTGGTCTGGATTCTATTTTATTTCTGTCGGCACAGATTCTCCTGTTTGGTCCAAAAGCATACGAACAAAAAACGCAAGAATTCATCTGCGAGGAAAATTTCTGGATGATTATAAAATCTAATTGAAGACACTCCATTGTTGAAACGAGTTCGAATACCATGTTTTCTCATAGTTGCATATTTCACACACCATCCACAGATTCGTCTAGGAAAATCCCTAGTTATATTCAAAAGGTACACAATTCGGCGGGGACCACTAAATCCCGTAACCGACCTCAGGTCTGGAGCGTTTCTTTGCGCCAATTCTGTCAACCCTCCCTAGAATTACACCCGCTCCCGCTCCCCGACAGTTCCTTTATTCTCCATATTCATATTGCCGTCGCTCTCCGGTGTCTGCGACCGCATCATCCGGCGATGATTCTTATGCGCGTTGATAACCTCGAGGTGGGCGTTCGGAATGACTGTAGTTAGAATCGTAAGCAAGAGCAAGATAATCAGCATGTATCATCTATCTACTCACCGCGGTCGGAATCAGACAACATGAGCTCGTACACGACGCATGCTAGGAGGGTGGCGGGAATGTTCGTGAGGGCAGCGATTGCAGCGTAGGAGCCGCCCGCAGCTGGTGTAATATCGTGAGGGGAATGTAAATCGAACAAAGGGAACAGCCGACATACCCGGCATTCCCCAGACTGTGAGTGCAGTGAGCCGGCCTCCAAGATCGCGCGCAGCGTTAGCAGCCACTGAGAAAGAAGAGAAACTCCTTGTCAGCTTCTGACAGACAGATAGACAGCTGCGCCGTCGAACGGGTAGGTCTCACATCCGTTTGCAGAGAACGACCAAATTGCCACGGCGCTATTTAAAATAGGGCGCTGAGCTGCGGAGCGGAAGATCGCCGCCGTTGGACTTTCACGACTTACTAAGCTAGGGAGATGACCACCGGGCCCATCGCCGGCGGCAGGAGCGTGTTGGTGGGGTCCAGCGCAGCGAAGATGACGGTTCCGAGGATGAAATCCTAGGTGAAAAGGAAAAAGATTTTAGCATGTGTGGGGATTATTTATCCATACCACGACGAATTCGTTGACGAACGCACGACCCAGGTTGGAGCCGGTCGGGAGAGAAAGCGCGAAGATCCCGCCGGGGCCGTTGGGCGTGTAGAAGATTGCTTCGCCGGCAGCACCGCCAGCGGCGAGGACGAGCTCAGCTTCGATGATGAGGGTCTTGTATTGGACGTAGACGAGCAAACATGCGATATATCCGCCCAGGATCTGGGCAGTCAGGTACCTTTTTCCTTCGATCAATGTGTGCAGTGCTTGAGAAAATCGTTGGGGGCTTACCTGAGACCCTTGAGAGGGGGAAAGCGATGGAATACGAGCTGGGTGATGGTAATGGCCTGGGCATAGATCGTGTAAGATAATTGAAGGATGCTAGATGGCGACAAGGGAAGTTTTACTGGATTGAAGTGACCTAGAAAATCGTGAGCCGTCCATGTTTCTGGTTGATAGTATACTGAGTATTACTTACCGCCTGAGGTGGCACTGCAGACTGTGATAGCAAGGAGGATACCACAGGCGTAGGCGAGTCCAATCTGTAGTATGGCTAAGAGGCTGTTAGTATCATTTCTTCGAGTATTGGACAAGGAAGCGCACATGATGCCCCCTGGACCTTCAAAATATTTCCGAGCACATACAACGCTTGGGATCCAACACCTTTAAGTTTCCGAACAATTTCAGACATGGAGCTAGGTGTGTCGATAGTATTTCGTACCAGCATACGTGCTATATCGAAATAAACATCTTCAGCCCGTAATGAGGATTGGATTACTTACTAAAGGAAAACACCCAGCTGAGAGCAAAACCGTGAGCGCAGACTCTGCAGATTTTTCAAAAACTCACGGCCTCTGCGAAGCATTCGACGAGCCAATGGATGCTGGTATGGCGGTGCCGTTCAAAGGCAGCGTAGAGACGCGGGCGCTGTCTGATATCGCTGAAATGGACGAGGTTAGACATGGTCGAGAGGCAGGAAGCTAGCGTGCCTTGGAGAGCCACGATAGTATTTGTATTCCCGCCCAGAGATAATGTGTTCATGGGACAATCCAACCGCATCCGAGAGTCGCACGGGAACGGGTGCAATGCGCGCAGTCGCCTTGGTCAGAGACCGAGTTTTATTCTGGAATTTTGTGATGAAGCAGCTTCGGCATACCCAGAGCATACGATTCATTAAGTGCGACAGGCATCCCTCGCAAACAGAAAACAAAAAATCGGTAGAATCAAGGAAAGCGAGTAGCCGGAGACGAAAATAGGAATGATCAGACGACCACCAACGAATGGACGGTTCGGGTATTAACATTACCTGGGCCCATGACTGCAGCCGTGAATATGTTGTAGCTTTTAGTGTGGAGCGGGAGCAATGGAGGTCAGGGAAACTATTGATGTATAAAAAAATCACTTCAGCCCGGAAGTGCCAGACGACGGGAAGTTTTTGATTTCAACGGTTTTCATCCATGCGAAGGCCAAAGGGAAGTTGTTCGAGAAGGTCGTTCGCATCGATGATTACCTTGAGCGAAAGATCTGCAGTCGCTTCTAATTAATAGCTTCGCTTTCGATAAAATTGGCAGAACAACCTTCTAATAGAAGCCACCATTGTCTCTACTGCATAAGGCAAGCGTAGCTTGGAGAAAAGCCGACGTAGGACCCTGCCCATTGAAATTCGTTCGGTCCGAAGTCTCACAGCAGCACTCTGATCGCTGCCGTTCATGCCACAATTCCGCCTTCCCGCCGAGGATGGATATCAAAGAGGAAGCGAAAGGTCAAAAGAGGAAACGCGGCGCACAGTCAGTGCGGATATTGCCGGACATCAGATCAGGTTCAACCAAGTTACCGACTTTCGCGGGAGGCATTGCATCATACATTTTTGCAACAGCCGCGGCCACCTTTAAATTTGCTCCATGCGTCTGCTTGAAAGTAATGTTTGTACGATATCCCATGGATCATTTTTTCAGCGATATTTGTGATCTTCACAACACGCAAAGTACAAGCATCCGTGTTCTACGAGAGACTAGAGATCATCGGCCACAAGGTTTCTTAGCCATCCATTTTTATATCTATTGCGTAAAATACCCTCATTTAATTCATTGCAAGCACGTTCGAATCTAACCTACCGGTTCCCTGCATCAATTTGTGTTTGAAGAACTCCGTTACCTCCAACTCCGAAGAACACTCAGATTCTTTCCAGAACCCGAGGGCTGCTTTAATACGGGCAGGGAATTAATGAACTGTCTTCGCACGTCGTAAACACAACGATCTGTTCAAAATAGGTCTCCTCGGGGCGAACACGCTACTCCCGTCACAAAATCGCAAAGAGCCTCAGAACGGGCCGGAATCCGGATACCCTTTTAGTGCTCTGACCGATTTTCAAGGACAACATTGTTTTTGTCCTTTAACAAGTTTTTCGATAATATCTCAGCATCATTCGGTGGGATCCGAAGAGCCACCAGAATATTGAATGTCAATGTGAAATTTCGACATCATCCCGATATTGTTCGTCTCTCTCATCCAATTCGCTTCGATGGGAGCAGAATGTCCGCGGCAAGGAATCCGAGTAAATTTCAGAGCAGAACTAGTGCGAGATAAAATAGAAGGTCCATTGAGCATCCACAGACACTCCGTACAACGTACTTGGTATATGCCACAACAATTATAAACTATGCAAATCAATAAACTAGAGCGAGAAGGGAAAAGAAGAAGGCTAATGATACAAAAAATGAAAATGACAGCAATGTTCAATCGGAAAGCACGGCGCCTAGCGAACTGTAATTTATCAACAAAAGAAGACATTGTCCGGCGTCGGCTATGACGATACCTGGGATATAAAGCTCAGATATGGATGGAGGCGAAGAGAAGCGGGACGCACATAGTTCGACATGTCAGGGAAGTACAGATAGGTGGAGTCGCCATTTTGGTTGGGATATCTGTGCACGTGGGAGGCTTCTTGGGGATGTAGGGACGTCGCGTTCCATGCCACGTTGTCGTATACGGGGTATCGAGGATCGGGCTGCGAGACGGACGCATTGTACGGCGTCATACCCTTGGTGGGCACGTCGGGGCGCGAGTTGTACGATCCGGGATGCGACGAGGGAATATTCGTGGAATGTCTGGGATAACTGAATTTATACGTCGCAGAGAAGAGGACAGCTGAGTTTTCGTCTTTCAGGACCTCTTGGAAAATCGTAAATCGGGTGGGATCTGAAGCAAGCGGTGAGTATGCAGAACGTCGGCGTAAGGCATTGATTATACTTGCCTGGGCTGTCCACTATTACTTTCCAATATTTTGGAATTAGTCGGGTACTGTACACGAAGCCCGACGGATGGGGAGGCTGATCCGCCAGAAGTACTAGGGGGACCGTTTCGGCGTGGAGGAATGAGGTCTTCGGAATACACAGTGAACCGCGAGTGTGCGACAACTGGTGACGGTGCCGTGAAGGATACGGTAGGATTAATGGATTCGATGCGCCGTGGATGATCCGAAGCATGAATAACATCCCCAGCATCTGGCCACGGCGAGGGGCTGCTTCCAATGCGAGTCCTATCTGGCGATCCCGCAGGGAGGATGTCGATGTAGATGACTGTACTGTGGGAAGACGATGCGCCGAAGAGGCCATCCTCAAGTGGTGAAATGGGAGAGCTAGGGCCACTGTCATTTGACCCAGAGGACGAGGAACCTGCAGGCTTCCGGAAACGGAGACAACAATTGTAGCACTGGGAGATGGAGAGAGATAAGATTATTGCCGACAGAAAGTCGGCGACAACGTACACTGCGTGCCTCCACAAGACTCCCGTAGTTGTTGGAGGCGACTTCCAACCTGCTTGGGGGAGCGTCGCTTCCCGGTCTTGTCGAAGATGTAGTCTGAGATGAAGCGATTTCGACGCGGGAAGCGACCTAGCATCCGGGTCTCCCGAGAATCATCAGGCTGATATTTCTCCAAGCCTGTCGATTATGCTGTTAGGAAATTCATAGGTGGGGAGAAATTAAAGCAGTTACCTTCGAGCAGCGCAGCCTCGAGGTCCAGTGGCCAGACAGTCTCACCCCCCGTGAAGTTTTCCAAGTCTTACGTACTCGGAGGACGGATTGTAGTACATCCTTGGTAGCCTGACTCTGCAGTGTCGGTGTTGGCCATGAGTTTTTGTTCAAGGGCGAGGCAGGGAGATCGGAGGAAGGTGTCGAGGGTGTCGAGCTGCCGCCCGAGGAGCCTGACGTCGAGGGCGTGTTATCGCGTTCGTTCCAGTACATTTGCAAAAGGTGCAGAAAGTTAGAGTCCAGAAGCCAACCGGGTATAGCGACTTTATAGAACTTGGGGACGCGCAAAGAGTTACGGGAGGGGAGACAAGATCCCCGTGTGGAGATGATGATCCAATATTAGATAAAATCTCGGACTTGCGGCCAACTTGGGATCGGCAGAGGTAAAGACAGGTGCAGCGCTTGTGTCAGTGCTGCCGTCCCAATAAGAACAATGAAAGGTCGGTGGTATGATGGTACAAGCTTTGCCCCGCGGCAATGCAGTAAGGGATGGTGGCTATGAGCACCGCGAGAAGTTCGGCGTCAAATGACGGGAACCAGAGATTTGGCGTTGAGAACTGCGACCCTGTCGAAGAGATCTCGTTAGACAACCCCAGGCAATGTAACTCGTTTTGGCACTTTGTAGATCCCGTTCTGGTACGCCATGTCAAAAAAGTTTTACTGCCAAACAGTGTCGGGAACACCGAAATAGGCCCGCAATTTGATCTCACCGGTTTACATATCGGGCACAAGGCGCACTCCAAGCACTGATCCGTCAGCTCTGCTGTGCCGGGTAGCGGGTCACTTGGCCGGTCATGACGACACTTTTAATTAAGCAGAAGCGCGAAGGAGAGTCTTTTGCTGATTTCTTCTGAATCGTAATTGGTTCTCCCTGCGATTTTCATGCGAGGGTGAGAGGCGACGAGAAATCGAGTGGCTTCTGAAGCACAAAGATAACCAAGCCGAGCATGCCGTGGCGATTTACTGCCGTTTTGGAGCCGAGGACCTGCTTCTATTGCGCGGAGACACTTCTCTCCCGTCTCGAACGACTCGCAGCTTGCATAAGCAGAAGGCACAATCAAAATCGAGATAGGCGAGGCAAAATTGATTGAACAACACAGACGAAAGACAGAAAATAGTAGATTTTGACAGCCTCAAACACACAAGTCCGATAGCGGAAGAATTTCATAAGATATGAGCGCCGTTCTTTGTTCTGTGCATGTGGGCAAGAGTGACACTGCGAGAAAGACGGAGACAGAAAATGTATATTTGGCAGTCGGCGCGAGAATGAATGGGTAGAATTCCGGAAAGTATTCGTACCGAGGCGTTCTTGGAGCTTGAAGGTCGGCCGAAGAGACAAGTGTACAGAGATTCAATCGACAGAAAATTATTGCTGCCAAATACAACATCAAAACCAGCCAAGAAGAAGGAAGAACACAAGTATAGCCGTGAGGAGGATGGTGGCATCTGTCACTGCTGGTATACGGCATGGAAAAAGGCTGTTCTGTAGTTGGAGTTCAGTGAATCCTGAAGGCCAGCTGGAATTTCGGTCATTGGTGATGGTTACTGTCGTATTCAATCAAAGGACTTCTCAGAAAAAATCAAGGGTACAGAGCTTTGAGCTCACCGATCGCGATGATGCATCACTACAGAGCGACTTTGAAGGAAGCCACCTATCAGGAATGGAAGCCACTATACTCTCTTTAGGAGATCGCACTGACATCCACTGTAGGTAAATCCCTCCATTGACGGGAGAGATTTTGGAAGGCAGATTGACAGGATTTAAGCGCCGAAGCGCCGAATAGATATCGCGGCGCCGACCTTTGTTGCATGGCTCCCAGAGTCATTGCTGTGAAAGGCACATGAGATAGCCGCTCGAGTGGTCCTAAGAGGACGGGATCTGAGGTCTGTTTGCGTATAGCCAGTGCGCACGTCGCATGTTGGTAGAAATTAAACGACTCTAAATTTGGCGAGCAGTTCGTTGTTTTGCAGAACATCAAGAAACTTGAATGCATGATGAGGATTTGCCTGGGAAACCGTAGACATCGAAATCTGCAAAAAAGCCGATAGACTTGAAGGAGGTCAACATCAGTGTGGCATCGGATCGGTGTAGTTAACGTGTTCAGTCACTCAGTAAAGAAACTATACCGGTTTACACGAGGATTCCACGAGGATCTCGCGCCAGGATTAGAGAGAGAGTGAGTGAAAACGTCAAAAGAGAGCACGTCACGCAGTGGCCCATCAGTTCGTGATTGATCCAAACCCGGATGAAGCGGAACAGTGGAAACCAGGAGCTCCTCCTCCACAAGGCTCTGATAAATTCAGATTCATTTTTTTTTTCAGTGGGACGGGATGTTCTGCCCTGTAAGGGCGTTGATCCAAGGTTGACCGCGATGTATTGTTCGACGCGCAAGGTGGACACAGTGAGCCCCACGTTCCGTCATCCGTTGACCCATTCGTGTTTATTGCGTCTAGATCCTGCTTCGGCGTGGCGCGCTGCCTAGGGGGAGCCGACCGACATCCCGAGTCCACGCTGTCCTCGGAGTACCCGATTTCGTGTTGCATCCTGACCGACAGACATTCTCTGACATCCTCTCAATAACGAGGGGTATTTTCGACAGAACGCTTCTAATCGGACAAATGGCGGACCCAATGGGCGCTCAACTTCTCCATCTAGCTATGTGGATCTCGCAGCTCAGCTTCTCCGGAACATGAATGAAGAGTTGGAACCTAAACCACAAACAAAAATGAATTCGTAAAAGTAGCATTTAATGTACTGTATGGGGAAATTTGGCAGTTGGAAATGTGTGAGGAAAAATGTGGACATCAGACGCGAGAAGGAAAAGCCTGCCGCGGAAGCGAGACAGATATTTTGATTTGTTAAAACTATGGAGCAAGCAGAGGTGCAGGAGAGTATATGAGAAGCCAGGAAATCTAAATATCTCTTGAGGCCACAGTGGAAGCGTGGTTTTTATGACCATGGTACTGCTCCGAAAACCATTACCTCTGAGAGAGATAAGGAACTTCAGGCAGTCGGAGCCCGTCGGTAGCGAGCAGGGCATTTGCAACATCGGCGCCGCGTATCCGGGCGCCGATGTAACGCAAGAAAAAACACCGCTCGCGAGCTCGTGGCGTGGACTGGGCTGTAACGACTGCTGGCGTAGAGTGGGGCATATTAAAGACGCCCATATAGCGGGCAAAAAACGCCGCTCGCTGACCAGAGAAGTGGCAAACAAATCGTGAGCGTCGCACACATCAGGGGGTGTCGAAAGGGTGAAGAACGCTCGCGAGTTCGTACGCCACAACAGCCCGCCGCCGGCAAGAGAGACGACCACATCACGAGCGTCGTTCTCGGCCTGAACAAACTTTAGAGTATGCGCTTCCCTTCGCGCGGCGCGCGCGACGGGACAATCGTTTTCTATGCGACAAGCTGGTCGTTGGGGGACCACACCTTTCGGGCTTCAGCCGCACGTGTTACATGTGTTCGATATCGCCGCGGTGGGGTCGGGTGGATGATTTAGTGGATCATGGGGAGACGATGTCTGGAGGTGGTTGGTGCGCCTCGCTCAATTGCCAGCGAAAGTTATCATACGCATGCGGGGAATATGATGGCCTAAGGCCATTTAGCGAAGATGAGGCACTGGAGATGGATAAACGACCGCATGGCGCGGGTCGAAAAGGCGCTACGGCGATTCTTGGTCGCCGAGAGAGCGCTCAGACTGTGGAAAGCGCGGCTGGGGAGGAAAGAGGGAGGGATGCGGTTGAATAAGGGGGATAACGAGCGAGGCAGGTTCCCTCGCGAGTGACACAGATTGTGGATTCAGGCAGTGATTGTGTTTGCGGGGCGAGTGCCCGCGCTCGTGGCCTGAGCATGTGTGGAACTGGGAGCACGAGTGGTGGAAGATGATAGATTGTGCTCTGCTCGCCGGGGCAATTTCCTCTGCGGCAGAGGGGCGGCCCTGGGAATCGCGTTCGGGAAGGTGAGCCCTAAAACGACTGGGAAACGGGTGTCCCCTATGGGTGGGAGGAAACCGGATGCTGGGCGCGTATTCGAGCGCTTGGAGGACGCAATGTACCGGTACGGCGTTACCACAGCGCTGGCGACAATTTTATTTTAGGCTCAGGGCCGGGATAAGAGGTCAAAAAAGAAAACACACCGTTTAGGGAGACTTTGCACGTATTCTGATAGGAATGAAGATTTGGGGGCGAAGCTATAGTGCACAGGCGTTCTAGCGGGGATTGAAATTTAGACCGATGTAACGGTGTGCGTTAAATCTGAGACGTACGAATGCGAGGTAGTACGCATACGAGTAGGTTGGGGCACTGTTGCATGCTCAGAACACGGTTATATTTTTACGACGAATAGACGCACGATTTCATGAGCTGTCGATAATTGCTGGGATTTGGGTGCAGTCCAGTTGTGGACTGCGGAACTCCGAATCTGCGAAACGGGATTTAATATAGAGCAGAGCACGGAGGACAATAACCGTACGATTGAGTAAACTTTCTATAGTGATTGTCTTGGTGTTCTTTTGAAAATGCATGAGTTGGAGCACTATTGATTCAAAATTTACTGTAAACTGGAGGAAAGGTAGAAGATGCAACTACTCACAACGGCGAAGGTTTTTCAGGGTGGTCGGGTATAGGATCCGGGCGTATATAGTGGTACGACATGGAGGAAGGACTGTAGCCTCTGTTTTAATCTTACATTTAAGATGAATTGGTTGAGACTGGCCTTGGTGCGAGAGACCGTGCACCCGGAAGATAATCTCGCGACTCGGTAGTATACTCTCGGGATGACGGAGGGTCATCAAAGGATACTTCCGATTCAGATCCCATATCATCGTCAAGATCCTCTTCGTCAACAGAGGAATTTCGTTCTATCCGAGCGAAGCGTTTGAAGATGAATGTAATAGCCGCTGAAGCCACAAAGAATACGAGAAAATGCTTTGCGGTGGACAAGCCACGGAGGAGATCCAGGATGACAGATGCCGCATGCTCCAGGCCGAGGAGTCCCGCTGCGAGGACGGTGATAGTTATGAGAGTGCTGGCTGAGACTGTGGAAGTCATGGTAAGTGAGGGACGCAATAGGTCGGTAGAAACACACATTTTATATGGTTCTTTGTTCTTCGGGGGTGTGCCCAAGCGAGGAAAGCAACGGAGTCATCAAAGAGACAAAAAGACTCCGACGCAAGAAGGCCAACGCGAACAAAAGCGGTTGCAGCGTCTCAAAGAAGGATTCGCGAAAGGCGTGCATGCACCTAGCCAGCAACGAGCAGTGTCCATGGGATTGACATTTTGTTATCGGGGCGTCGCGCTGAGTGCAGACAAGGATGAAAACAAAAGAGAACGAGCATCGGCAGCGTCGGAAGCAGTGCACACAGATGCGATCATTTTTGGCTGATGCCTCCATGTTTATCATTTCAATTTTTGTTTCGATGGAGAGCTCGAAATTGAGGATGCAGGCGAAACAGAACACTGCAAAAATCCGAGTACTTTCTTTGACACAGTAATTGTTGTGGGTCTGACCGAGCGAATACAGAGCACTAACTGGCAGATGAGTATCCATGAATGGCGGTTCAATGGATCGTTGAGTCATTGATGAATGGATCCATGGGTCCTTCACGGTCTTCAACGAAGTGTTTCGCCGGAAAGCAAAAAATGATTGCGAACATACTCACCATTCGTGCCTTGTTCTGGTAGCGTTACATTCTTGCAAGTCCCAGCGAGGAAACGCAGAGAGGTATTGCCGACTTTGACATTCGCTGGCAGGTAAGCAATTTCTGGAATAACACCTCACCTCGAGCGAGAGAAACAGTTTATTCCGGATTCAGACGGTGCAGCCCGCGTGAACAGGCACAAAGTGCGAATGCAGTGCCGAGAGCTGTGATAGATTTTAGAATTAGATCATGATCATACTGGGAGATTATGAGGCTCTGCTTATCTTCTCCGTGATTCCAGGCGATGTGGACAAAGTTGTGTCGTCGGCGCAGTTTACCTTCAGGCGCTCATATTTCGCCGAGTGTAAACATCGCAGTTCTGTGGGGTACCGAGGGTGACGTTTCCAAGACAATTACGGAGATCTGCATTGAATGGTATTTGGTGAAAGCGGATCTTTTGTCCATCTTCGTATCGATCCCCGAGAAGAATGGAGCCACCCCAGGTGGCAGATCTTCGTCGAGTTGACATTTTTGTTCGAACCAGGCGTTTAAGCGTTGCCGCCTTACGCGCCTAATGTTGCCGCCTTCGCGTCTAATACAACCGCCCAGGCCAAAAGGTGACCTTTCTAACCTTGAAGAAGCGTGTCTCGAGTCTGCCTCGAAAATCGGTGGAGGCCACCTAAACGCCGTGAACGGGAGGAATGCAGGTATAGGCTCGGATCAAGAACCGTGCCGGGGTATCTGACAACGGGAATGAATGGAGCGAAAAGGTGGGTGAAGGAAAATGTCACTTGCTTGATGAAGTTCAGCAAGGAAAAAAAACCTTGACTGGATGGGCTCAGCGGGTTGAGTGTCAATCCCGAGAGAAATAAAAATGCGCACCTTTTTTTAAAAAGAGTGTTCCTTGATGCCCTGAGAGTGAGTTAGTTTCCACACACCCAACAGATATCTCAAGAATTGGAAGTGGAGGCACCATGTCGACAGGAACGCACTTCTCTTCGATGGGATAGATATTGTTGACGCTCAAAGACAGTTGGTATACACGATGGCCGAACGAGTCAGGATGACTCACAAAGCGCCGGGATCATGAACAAGCTTCCATGTGTACCGTAGGTCAATTTGAAGGAGATGGACTTGATGGAGTCCGCGGCCATGTGCAGTAGAGCTTAGTTTGCTCTCAGCGCTATAGAACACAGGAAGGTTTGTGGCTTGTTGGAATTTCGAAAGAGAAAAACCAAATGCGTATGTAGGAATGGCGGAGATTGACTTCTAAGCCAATATCAAAGGTTTGACGCTGCTGCGGAGGCTTTGACGGAGTATTCCGATGCATAGAATAGCTGCGCGCTTGAGTGAAACTACGGAAACAGGGTATGGAGCCGTTTCTTGACAGAAAATCCCAATGGGTTTCCGTTAATTAACTTCGAAGCCCGTGTCAGAAGTCTTTGATGCTAGTGAGGCTCTGAAGCAGTTTCCCTGTGTGTAAATGCCCGCGGGCCTCAGTAGATCCATGGAAACGAGGATCGGCGTCTGGGAGACCGTTTCTTGACAAGTGTTGACAGAAAGAAAAACAGGTAATGGGAGAGATGGACTTCAAAAGCTGTATCCAGCTCTTTGACGCTGCTGAGGCCGTGAAGCAGTTTCCTGGTGCGTAGAATACCTATGTGCTTTTGTGGAGCCATGGAAATGAGGGTAGGCCTCGGGGGTCGTGCCTTGGGTCTGAAAGAAAGTGCCCCAGTAATGGCGGAGATTCACTTCAACGCCCGTATCCGCTGCTGAGGCTCTGGAGGAGTTGCCGATGCCTGAGGCAAGTTTGAGGGTAGTTTTTCAAAGATTCATCGAGAACAGTAATAAGGCAACAAGAACACTGGACTCGAATGGAGAAGTTTGCGAGCACGACGTAAGTGGGACATTGGTGGGGGGGCCGGAAAAAGCTTTGCAGCAAGCCTGGATAAGAGCTGCGTGGGTTTGAACAGTCCAGCATCGAGACTCTGAAGAGTTTGAGGGCAACCCACCCAGCGGAAACAGCTGAAGAAACTTGCTGAAGGCAAACATCAGTGTCATCATCATGAGGTCATTAAGGCTCTGAAGACTTGCGGGTGCGAAAATTGGCTGCATGCTTTCCTAGAAATTTGGGGCATGGTTTTTCTAGATTCGGGAAGAAACAGGGGAAAGAGAGCACTGGGATCGAATCGAGAAGTTCGCGAGACATTGACGGGCGCACTGCCAATGGCAATTTCAAGTTGGCAAAGACTTGCAAGTTTAACAAGGGAGGCCATGAGAGACCGAGGACAACGTTGCACTACGGGCACAGGGTGTAGTAGAGGTTTTGAAGTATCCAGCATCGAGCTTTTGCTACTGGAACATAGAGGATGGAAAATTGCAAATGAAGAGACACTTGTGCACCGCCACTGTCACGTGCCTCAACGCGTCCAATTCAAATAGCCAACACAGTCAAACACGTCAGACACATCTCAACATATCATCTTCCACAACAGCTGTGTCGATATTGGCGCGTAAAACGACAGGAAATCAATCCATCACAGGGTTTGTGTTCAATTTTGTGAGAGCCCATGTTCGGAAAAAGGGTGATTGTGTTGTAATGTTTCTCCCTTGTACTCCGCGATTGTCGCGAGCCTCTCCGGCGGGCCTGTATAAACTGCTACTGTAGCAAATGCCCATTTACTATTCACAATAATGTTCCCAATCTTGGCTGATTTTCTTCCCGCATCGTATTCTGGCCTCGTTTTTTCCCCTCCCCAGCAGCCATGTGTATGAGCGCCCTTTTGGGCATTTTTTTCTCGGCCATGAACAAGATTCTTCTGCGTCTCCTGTTTTGTACAGCCCAGCCATCTTAGCACGACGTTTAATCAACAGCCTAGCTAGATACCGCAGTTACTTCCAGCGTGTAGCTTTCATGCTGTGAGAACTCCGCTGGCTGCTCTGCATAGTCGCGAGCTTGTGCGTGTCTGATTCTTCTGTGCGCAAAAACCCGGCTCCTGAAGGATATCCAAATTTGCGGCAAGGACCATTCCTTGACTATGCCTCTCCTTTGGCGTCGCAAAAAGATAGATAAAAAAGAAACGGTGCTTTGTTGAGCATACAATCCCCCTGCAGCAGAGGGCGTGATATGGCTCTATTTTATTTAATACACTGAATATTGTAACCCCAGTTGGCGTGTGGGCACCGAACGGATCGAACGCTAGCGCATCATTTTGTGATGCGTACTTTTAAATTGTCGATATCAGCTTTACAGCTGGGCGGTCAGAACCGCTGAATAGTGAGACAACCCTGCTTTCGACAGCTCGAAGGCAGTCGAAGGCGCGTCTACACTGTAATTTTCCATATGTATTCATAGTTTCGTATAGTGTCGCCCAGTATCGAGACACAAAAACACCTAGTTTCTCTGGCACAAAAAAAAAAATCTATCGCCCTTTCCGCTAGTTTTCTGCTCAAACCCAAACTATATTACCCGAACTGGATTCCAAATAAGCGGCCATAGTGGTATAACTAGGTTGTAGGGAAGAAAAATGCTGCGTTCTACTTCTCTAATCGGTTTACTTTCGCACAGGACCGATCTACGTTGTTTGATGAAGATCTGCGTTGGATCCGCGCCTTGGCGCCGGCGTGCTCTGGCATGCTCGGTAAACTTTTAAAAAGTTTTATCCCCCCTGCCCGGATGCCGCAGAGTCCCGTTGTCGGGATGACCCATTATCTCTCGCTTTGTCTAAATTGGTAAAAGAAACCTGCAGCTCGATGGGAATTTTAGTCAACAGAAACCTGAAACCTGAGAGGTCTCCACAATTTTTTTCCTTGGAAGCGAGTAATTCCGCATGAACCCGGGGTTCAATAAGATGTCTATTTCTGTGCGCAGGCCGTACTGTACTAATTCGACCGAGTGTTCGCATAACGCGTAACGCGGACCTCTGAACTGAACACTTGGGACCCTCGTAACGGTAACACTGGGCAAATGAACACTCAATTTTTCGTAGTCCTCAAGAAAAGGTTCTAAAATATACCAAATTTTGTGAAAAAAATTCCGAAAAATATCTATAGTGCTCCTCTCAAAGGGGTCCCTGATAGCGCGAAGTCGCAATTTCTTGTGTTGGGAACGACCGACTGGTGATTTTTACTTGTCATTTCTTCCCATATGCGCATGTTATATTGGATAACTTTTCTATTCGGCACCTGCAGGTGCCAAGCAATACTGTGGCGAAATTGCGGTCGTCATGATCTCCTTCTCGTATAACAACCGAGGTGCGAGGTTCAAGTTATAGCGTCTGTTTATAAGAGACTATCCTTCTCGCACTCCGTAGGGTTTTTGGTGGCGTGTGGAACAAACGAGCACTTGATCCAGAGATAACAGTCCAAGAGGCGATCTGAACACTTCGGAAAATGAACACTTAGGTAACGCGTAACAGGGGCTGAACACTTAGTCGAATTAATTCAGTAGACGTTCATCTGATAGACCGAGGCTGACTGGCCAATAACTGCTGAACTCATAGTTCATTTTACATAGCTCTTGCGAACTTGTCATTGACGAGTCAAATTTATGGGCCCTCGTTTGGGGGGGAAACGGACATGCTATTATAATAAGCAAACCTCCATCTCTCTCCCATCCCACGAGCCTCGAGGCCTACCAAGTCCGAGTATGACCTCGAATCCGAATGGGAGGCCTTATCTCGCGGACTCTTGGCAGGAACGCGACCGCTCTGGGCCGCAGGCGACCACATGGAGTGTCTTTTATGGATCCTATCTCGATGGCGAAAATGCCGTCTAACGACTCTACTTTTGTTCTCGATGCTCATAAAATAAACAGATGGCCTCCAATAATCTACCCAGGTTGTGCAGAGGAAGATGGGCTGGAATGAGAATATTCAACGGACTCCAATGCCTTGTGCTTCCGGGGCCGCCAAGAAGAGAATGGTTAACGCCATGTGAACCCTAAGCCCGATCGGGCTATTGCGGCCAAGCCATCACTTTCATACTTAAACCTCGCCGAGTGGCCAATGGGACCCTCCCTGCTCCCGCTCTCAGCACCTTTATTCAACGCCTTTCTCAATGGCCGAGAAGCAGGAGAAAGCTGTGACGTCCGATAAAGTCGTCGCGGACAGCGGCTCGTTCGTCGATGACCAGAAGCACCGCTCGTTTTCCGATGCGGACAGCGTGTTGGAAAACTCGGAAGGTGTGACGGAGCACGAGCTCGCGACGCTCAGACATGTACGCGATAAGATGCCGTGCGTTTTGCGTTTCCTTGCAGCTTAGTCCAAATTATTCTTGACCTGATTTCATGCAGTTGGCAGGCATTCTCTGTGGCGACGGTCGAATTTGCGGAGCGGTGGACATACTACGGCACTACGGTAAGGCCTGCGCCCCACTTGTCGGCTTTGTTTATTAAATCATTTCATAGAACATCTACAACAATTACATCCGTGCTCCCCTCCCGCCTGGTTCCCGCGACGGCTCTGTCCTGCCCCAGAACCGGTCCATCGGTGTCGCCGGTGCACTCGGGTTAGGTCAAGAGAAGTCGTTTGCCGTCCGGACTGTACGCATCGTCATCTCGATCAAAGTTTATTGTTTAACTCGGATCCCAGTTCAACTCGTTCTTCGTGTATGTGACGCCATTCCTTGGCGCGATCCTTGCGGACACGAAATGGGGCCGGTATAAGACAATTTGCATATTCACCGTTGTTATATTGTGCGTCTCATTCTCGTTAAATTGCGCCGATGTACTTGTTCTTACTGAATGCAGCCTCGGCCACATTATCCTCGTCGCCTCTGCCACGCCCGCCTCCCTTGAACATCCGCAAGCAGCCCTGGGTCTCCTCGTGCTCTCGATCTTTGTCATGGCCGTTGGTGCCGGGTATGCCATCCCGTCTCTCTGTATCATCAAACCCCAAGCCCATTTTCCCCCACCAGCTCGATCAAATCGAACGTTTCGCCTATGATTGCTGAACAAGTAAGCTCCTAAATATTATCTGTCGAATACCACATTGTTAAATTGTTAAACAGTACCAGGGCAAGCTACGGAAAGGTGCAGATCGCTTCATTGCGTCGCTTTCCCGATTTTAATTATTTTGCAGAGGTCTTGCCTTCAGGCGAAACTGTTATCGTGTCCCCTAGTATCACCATACAGAGCATCTACCTTTGTACGCGTACTCTCCCCGTCATTGTCCGTATTTCTTTCTTATCAGTCTCACTCTCAGATTTCTACATGGCGATCAACTTTGGCTCCACGGGCGCAATCAGCGCGTCCTTCCTAGCCCGCGACAACGGTTACTGGGTTGCGTTCCTCGTCCCGACATGCATTTTTGCGACTGTGCCCATCGTCCTGTACCTCTGCCGCAACCACTACGTCAAGACGCCTCCCCGTGGTTCGATTCTTCTCGAAACTTTCCGTGTGATTGGAGTTTGCCTCTCTGCGCACTGGACGTTCAACCCGATCGCATTATACCGTGATCTTAAGAGCCCTGGGTTCTGGGATGCCGCGAAGCCTAGTGCGTCGTGTCGTGTCCTTTAAATTTTTTTTGCTGCCAATAATAAGTGTCTTCGCAGGTTCGTACAAGGCCGGTGAGCTCCCCGCAAAGATAACCTGGGACGACGAATTCGTCGGCGAGGTGCACCGCACGTTGTCTGCGTGCAAGGTATTCCTTTTCTTCCCTATATTCTGGCTCTGTATGTTTCGTCTTTATGTTTCATACCGTGCGTGGCTTACGGGTCAAATAGGTTACTCACAGATTGACGGTAATCTCGGTACCGTCGCCGCAGGCATGACGCTGAAGGGTGTGTGATCTCTCAACAAAACCGAACAGGATGCCAATCATTCCCTTCCCGTAGGCACGCCTAATGACCTCATCCAAAATTTGAACCCCATCTCTATTATCATCATGATTCCCATCTTCGAACGAGTCATCTACCCCTTCCTTCGCCGACGCGGCATCAACTTCACACCCATCAAGCGTATTACTGCTGGATTTCTCGTCGCCGGACTCGGTACGTCACTCACAATTTGAGGTTTCGTACCATTTCAACTTAAAATCGTGCCCAGCCATGGTGTACGCCGCCGTTCTCGAAAAATACCTTTATGACACTTCCCCCTGCTCCAACAAACAGCCTTCCGCCTGCACAGACGCCGACGGCAACCCCAACGCTTCCCCCATCAACGTCTGGGTCGTCTCAGGCCCGTACATCCTCGTCGGCATCGCTGAAATCTTCGCCAGCGTTACCAGTATGTACGTCTGCGTCTTTTGGCTTCTATTGCTTAGAGGACCCGACTAATTGTTTTGCAGCGAGTATGCCTTCACGAAGGCGCCGAAGAGAATGAAATCCGTCGTGACAGCATTCTCACAGCTACAGACCGCGCTCGCAAGCGCGCTCAACTTCGCCCTCGTCGACGTAAATGTCGAGGAAAAGTTCCAGTGGCTGTTTGCGAGCTTTGGGATTACGGCGGCGATTTTTGCGGCGCTGTTCTATTGGACGTGAGTGCTCTTAGCTTCCCGTCTAAAATTACAACTGACCATTTTTTTTAGGTTCCGCGACCTTGACAAGGCTGAGGTGCAGCTGAATTTGATTGGGACGGGCGAGCGCGCGGGCTTTGTTGGCGAGAGGGAGGAGGACCGTCCGGAGAAGGCATAGATATGTCTATGTTTCTGTACAACCTTTATGCCAACCACTATTTCATTGCAACAACACATAGCGCTGCTTCGTTTCGACAGCACAAACCCGAAGAAATGAAAGAGTTGATTGATACTGTTGAAAGAGTTATGTGGCATAGACAATCCCGCTCACAGAGTTCAGGTTGAAGCAGTTCATGCGGCTCTACGTACGGATGGGAATATCTCCGACACGAACGCCGAGCTGGACTCAAGTGTCGAGGAGACAATGTACAACACTGAAGATTTGGTACTGCTGCATCCCAGAGACGATCCAGATAGTAAGGAGAGTCATTGGAACTTTAAAACAGCTAAATAGACTCCTGCAAAGCTTAAGGCGTCGAAGAACGCCTAATGTGAAGTCCGCGATCGATGGAAGTAGACGGTATATGAAACACTTTCAACGCGTACTCTGGGTCCCACATGGCCGAGGTGACCGGCCGTTGCAGAAGATGGCAAGGCCAGATAAACATTGCGAAATGTTGAGAAGGGTACAGCATACTGCAGGACATTGTCCGGCAAGGTAAAGCATCATGAAGGTTTGAACCGAACGTGTTGAACGGCTTGAGGAATCTTGCCATATGAATATGTTGCACAACTCGCACTTGAGATCTTGAGGTTGAATTTCTCGCGACCCGCAGGCCATCGAGGGTGACTTTGTTTCGGTTGCTTCGGATGCCAATGCTGAGCTATCTTAGACCTATCAAATCCCCGATGCCTGTGGGCAATATGCAATCAAATGCTACTCGTGAGGCTGCCTCTTCGCTATGCAACTCGACTCGATGGCTGAGCCGGCATCGACGGCAACACCAGGCCGGATCAGCTCGCAACATGCCGGATCAGGGTCTGATGCTCACTCCTCGGAATCTCCCTACACTATTAATGAGCCTCTTCGCTGACACAGAATTGTCAATTCAATAGTGCGGGTATATATTTCCAACAAAATCCTGCGAACCCAACCACTTTCTCATCGCAGCATGACGATCAACCAAGATCCCTCTGCGCCGCTTGTAGCCGTCGTTGGGGCCACCGGAGCTCAAGGCGGCAGTGCCAGTGTTGTCAAAGGACTGGAGGAATTCGAAAAGCCGTATCGCGTCCGTCCATGCGATGCGACAAAGCCTTCTGCCCAAGATCTTGTAAAGCGGGGCGTTGAAGTTGTTGTGATTTCCCTTGTGGTTGAGAACAAGGAGGAAGTATATAAAGCATTCGCCGGAGCGGATGTTGCCTTCGTACGCGTATTTTCTTCTTGACATGACGGTCTTTTGCTCATAATATATTTTATTTAGCTTGTTACGAACTTCTGGGAACATGGAGAGATGGAGAGGGTGGGTCCGTTTTCCCATGCCTATCGATAGTTCTGACACGATGATTGCAGGAAATAAATGAAGGGAAGCTTCTCATCGATGCCGCCAAATCTGGCGGGGTCTCGCGCATCATCTGGTCCGGTCTGCCCTCTTTCAGCAAGCTCAGCGACGGGAGACTCGCTCATGCGTACCAATTTGAATCGAAGGCCGTCGTTACTGAGTACACTCGTCAGTCAGGCGTCCCTTTCGTCGAACTACAGGTTGGGTTTTACGGGTCAAACTTTGTCACATTGCCGATGCTGCTCGCAAAACAGGAGGATGGCCAGTTCGCTATGCCCTGGCCCGTGAAGCCCACGACGAAGTTGCCATTCATCGACATTGACCGCGATTATGGCTTGTGGGTGCGCCAGTTGCTTGAGCTACCGGTCTTCTCGAACGGTTCATCTTTCATCTCGCACGGCGAGAACATCAGCATCCAAGATATGGCGCAGCAGCTTGCTCAAGGTGCGCAACCTCCCCTTTGTGGCAGACTAACCTTCTCATGTACCTGCACCATAGTGACTGGGAAGGACGTCATGTTCAAGCAAATATCCATGAAGCAGTTCGAACAGAATTTACAGACCGCAGGATTTCCTCCGAACGCCCAGGAAAATTTGGCAGATGTCTGAGAAACGCTAAATGAGTTTGGATGTGCGCATCACAGCAATTATTTAATCAGAAACCCGACTGACCAACATACCGCGGCGCTGTGAAGGGTCTATCACCGCGACTACCGAAAACCTTCCAAGACGGCCCAGTACATGGGTTGAATTTGCTGAGCGCATAGATTGGAGCAAGGCATTGGCGTGGTCATCCACCACATACAAGCTTGAATCCATATCATTATCTCTGTTTCTCGTTATTTTCTGAGGTTCATCCATCTGTCATCGCGACGTCACTTGTCAAGTTATACTTGACTTATTGTGCGGGCACGGGTTTGACAACCAGAATCCGTGAACCGTCAGCCTGCGACTTCCACGTTTCGCCCGCGCACCGCCAAGTGCTGGCGGCACACCCGAACTGGACCTCCCTGAGGCATGAACACCGCGACGCAAGGCGGGCAATGGCCCGATGCTGGCGAACCAAGGGTAGCTGCAAGGGGGCGGCCGCTTGCATTCGGATGACCTCGAGATGCGGCGGGAGGCAGAACGAACCGTGATAGACCTAATCCACGATATTCTGTAGTGAGCAGAAGTGTTAGCGACATTGAACGAAACCGAGTTATCGTGACCGAAATGTTCTGAAGCACTCACATCAATTCTATCCGGATAGAAGGCGAGTACTTCCAAGTTCTCCCCTACGATGCAGGGGGGACCCTCTGCGTCGAATTCGTCGTCGGACATGTCGTCTACTGGGAGACTGTCAAACGCTTGGTCATCGTCGAGGTCAGGCTGCTCGCGGCTAAGATCATTCAGCACGTCGTGAGACTGGGGATTCGGTGGAGAACCTCAGAAGAAGTCCCAGGCGCTGGGTTCGATCGTCAGCGATCTGAGATCATGAAACAGTACACAATAGCACAGAAGAACTCGAGCGGCGGAGCACATGGGAGATTGAGGGACCGGAGAAGGGCGGAGCTGTGTGAAAGGGACGTACACGCGACCTCGAGATCCGTGCCGATGTCAAAAATCGTCGCTTCGCAAATCGGCCTAGTCGGCGCCAGTAATTTGAACAACTTCTGATTTGCCTGGAGGGAACGAAGGCGCGGGATGGTTTCCGGAGGGATGTCGGGCAGGATGGGGTTCCCAAGGATTGACCCAATCCCCAGGTGTTCGAGTCGAGGACACCGTTCCAACAAGGAGTATAGAGACCCCACATTAAATACGACATCAAATATGACCCCGATTTTCAGGTCAACTAGAAGGTCGAAATTCCCGGACCTAAATCCAGCGAACAGCGGAGGCGTCATGACGTCCAAAGTGAGAGAGTACAGCCAAGCTGGAGCTGCTAGCTGCAAAGGTTCTCCCCAGTTGTGAGCGTCCAAGAAATGATGGAGCCTCGACAACGTTAAACTCCGTAGTTTTAAAAAGATCATTCCTGGCTGCTATGTCGCATGCCACTAAAACGAGGTCGTCGAGGTTCGACAAAGACTTTAATGTGTCTCGGAAGGGAGTGTCGACGACAAAGTTGTGAATATGGAGGGAAGTTAAGTTCTGGTAAAACCGCAGATTGGTGGGAAAACCGACGAGGACCCGTATAACATATCAAACAGGTCGATATGCTGTATGTCGGAGTGATGCCTAGAAATCGGTTCGGATATCTCGCCAGCGTGTCTAAACGCGACCCGCCATGATCGAACCGCTGTGGCATAGGGCTTTCCAATTAATTTGTCCTGTCGAACGGCGGTCCGATGCATGTAGCGAACACGGTCTACCCAGTTACTACGATCGAGTCCTAGATGCAGGCCTCGCACGTCGAAACTTTGGTCCTTGAACAAAAGGGATAGAGCGAGAGATCGAAAGAGTCGGCACACCAGCGAGATTCGACGGAGTTGTCGAAGAGATAACATAATCCAGCATGCCAGCCAGACCTCGGGAGGCAGAAGATGCAGATAAGCGATCGACTCGGAGGACATGTTGTGGTGGAGAACAAGCAGGAAACCCCTGATTTGGTTGACCTAACAAAGCCAAGCTTAAGCACAGCCTGACCATACCGACCATTCCGCCAATATATGCGACGGTTCATTCAGTCGATGTCTGTTACAGTAGCATTCAGAACTAAAAGTTCATTTCAGTTGATTCAAATTTTGCGCACCCCAAAAATCCCATCAAACCCACAAAATAAATATCCATCAGCGCCCGAGTCAGCGAACGCTGTCGTTCTATGGTTGCGACACGGGAATAGGGGCCGCGCAAGTGAAGGTCTAGCGATGAAACACAAGAAAGCTTCGAGTTCTGAATACTGAACTAAAAGCGGAGACGCACCACAGGCTCCGCGGGAGGATAAATAGAATGCAAGTCATCGGCGTTCTCAGTGGACGTTGTTGAACCACCTTTCGCCTCACTTGAGTTGAATTCCGCGTTGAATTTATCGGTGCTGCAGACCAGAATGAATTCGTCTGGGTGGGTGACTGAAGGAAATGAGCAAACGAATCAGATGAAAGAAAGAAAGGGCCAACAAAGCGGTCAACATACCCCGCTCGGGACATTAAACTAGCGCGGCGAAAAGATCCCGGTGGTATCATCGTTAAACCAAATCGCGCTCTCTGTGGACAACACGCTGCTCAGCGCTTCGGAGAGCCCCCCGCCCGTAAAGGAGGGTGATCCGACCCCCGTGTGCATGGTAGGGTTGAGGTAACATAGGAGAACGTCGAAGCATCGAGATCCACAGAATAACAATCACTAGATGTCAGGCGAACAGTGAAGGTCGTTGCAATCTGAAGAAACTGAAATGCGAGGAATACAACACAGACATTTGCAGAAGACGCACATTTTTTCAGCTGTAGAGATCTCGCGAGATCTTTGAAGACTAGCCCATCAGAAACGCCGATAGAAGGGCCCAAATCACGGAGACTGGATGGTCTCAGTCGTACCCCATCAAACAGCCGCACTCAGAGCAGGTCGTTCTGGAACCGGTGTGGAGAGAGACAAGAGTGCTTGATAGCCGTCACGGATCACTGGCTTTCTGATGCCTCCATAAACTTCAACTTCGTCAAGAAAAGGCGTTAAGCACGCTGGTTTCCAGTTAAAACCTACCGGGGTCAATACTGGAAGTTCAAAGACCCGCATGCAATTTTATAAAGACTAGTATGGAGTCAGCAGTCTATGCTCGAGCTTCCAAAATAAGTTATTGCAGTTCCGTCCCCAACTTGGATCGGCTCGAGCGTACGTACAGTTGCAGTTAACGAACGTGAAACAGAGTCCATCCTCTCTAATTTACTGTACTGTCAGTGTCCATCCTCACCCGCGAGGTGCATACAGTGTCTATAAGTAATACATGACAGAACTTGAAGGCGCTTTTTCTTCGGGTTCGATCGTTATATCATGACAAGGTAATTTGACGGCACGACTGTAGTGAAAAAAGGAAATCAGTATGGACACGCATTGAAGGACGAAGGAACGAAGCGTCGGATTAACGAAAGACTCACTCCCAAGCGTCCCATCCGCCTTCCTCGCCTGCCACCATTTGCCCTCCTGGTCTTCGATCTCGAGCACCTCGCCCTTCGTAAACGACAGCTCGTTCGGGTCGTCCGGTGAGCCTCTGTCTGAATTTCATATTGCATTAGTTGACCGAATATCCTTTAGTATGTGAACAGAGAAAAAACGTACATGCGTGCAGAGCGCGCGCGCGCATGATAGGCTCCTCTTCCGTGTCTGCATCGTCGCCTGGCGGTGATTTTGCAGATTCCGGCGCCGGCATGGATGGAGGTGGTGGTGGCGGAGGTGGCGATACGACAATCACCCCGGGTAGCGAAGCGCCTACCGGCCTCAAACTCGAGAGATCAGTCGTCGCATCTGGCGATTCAGCGCCAGCAGTGTCCGCCCTCGAAAGCGGTATCGCGGGTGGGGGCACCTTCGGCGCGTCGGGTAGTCCGCGAATATTATTCGTAGGCATCGGAGGTATAACTTCTATCTGCGGTACACGACGCGGCTCGGACTCGGAGTCGGAGTTAGCAGCGATTGAGCCTACGAGACTCTTCCGGCTCCCGCTGGAACGGCCAGTCCCAGAGCGCTTCAAACTCGCCGCGCTCGGCGGGCGCTTGATGCTGCTGATAACACTGCGCGCCACGCTCCCCCGCTTCGGCTCGTGCATCCCCATGTCGGGTGAGCCGACGCCGCTGCCCAGCGCGTAGTTCGGCTTGCTCGCGGCCGTGTGCGCCATGGTAGAGGAGGCACGCTGCGTACTGCGCCGGCTCCGAGTTGGCGGTGAGAGCCCACCGGTGCCGAGGTGGTTGATGAGGTGAAGGGCAAGTGAGTCGGCCTCGGAGGTGAAGTAGAAGACCCAGAGGATGTCAACGAGCGCGAGGACCAGATAGCCTGCGCCCATGGTCTGCAGAGTGGACTCGTGGGAGAAGACTCCTAAGTCCGTGCCAAGCACGGAAAAGACAGTCGCGATTGCACCGAAGATTGCGATCTGGAGGCGTGCAATTTGGACAGAATCAGTTGCCACTGCGAATATAACTCCCACGTTGAGGGCACCCTGGAGTAGGATGGCGAACCAGAGGGGGCCGACGGCGCGATGCCCGACTGTAACCAAGTCAGTCTATAGAACCCAGGAATAAGGCAGAGACGCACATTCGGCTGTTGCAATTGCCTGGAAGATGAATGCCAACAGCCAGCCAAGCTGGCACGGAAATTATCAGCCTGGCAGGTGGACGACAGCAAGGGGACTCACTGCTGCCAATATAGTTGTGGCGAGGAAGAAGTAGTGCGTCCTGAACGGCGAAAAAATCCAGACGCGGGGACATGGTGGTAGGGGATGAAGAGTCCGTCACGGTGGGCGGATCTCTTGAGCGATTGTTACCTTCGCGGCATCAATGGGACTGATCTGGGTAGGCATTCACAGAATGAGTTGCGTGATACAGAACGCGTTGGTCGTCAGCCAGAGAGTCCGTGCGGCGATGGATTGTGGGAAGGGGTAACGAACAGAGTGATGACGCCTGTTGAAGGCAGTGTATTATACATACAGCTGGATTGCTTCATAGTGCGTTCTCCCGCGCGGCTTGATGATCTCGTGCATATAAAACGCGTGTCGCCGGCCATGCTCATGAGTACGGTGAGATTCTCCGAGGGAAGTTCGTGCATCAGATATTCGTCCCTCGAAATGCGAAGATGGTCGATTCCCACATTCCCACCAGCACAATGTTGGGGTAACCAGGACCATCAGAGGCAGACGTCTAAAAGAAATTAGACGGTAGGTACGGAATCGAGACCGTATGCACAAGCACAGGGTTGTTGAAGGGCTCCTCGACGTTTTCTGGCAGATTGAAACCACCAATGCCAAGTTTGTCGCTGATGGTCGTCAGAGCAATGCGTATCGGCGGCTTATTAAGCGGGCATAGTACGGGCAAGAAAGCGGCAGCCCGTGCGGGTTATAAAGGGATTGCTGTGGGATGAACTCAGAGCGGGATAGAGTTGAGATGGTGGCAGAGAAGAGTTCGGCGGTTTTCGGATCAATCGTTTGATTGAGGCTACCACAACCCCTATCACAGGTTGCAAAGGAAACATGTTGGCAAAGTTGGCATGACCTATAGTAAGGCTGGAAATGAGGGGCAGAGACAAAATGCATATGAGAGAAATTTGAGATTAGGGTGCATTTTTTCACACCTTTATTCTATGGCGGTCTAAGTGCACATTAATTCCCGCCCCCTATTTATCGGTGATTTCGGAGTTCCCGCCCCGAAGATAAGGTTTGACACCTTCCGCGCTGAGCAGATAAAGATAATGCACGTCTGTGTTTTGCGAGAGAAGTCACTGACTTCCGCGCGAGATAAAGTCGCGTCGGCAACTCCCTCCTATACACAGGCAAGTCGTCCGTCCTACTTTTGTGTCGCGTGCAAAATCTTCCGCGCAATAACCTGGGTGATTTCATCAATGACTCCAAGTAAACGACAATACAGCAGTTTGAGGGTAACGTATTATTGACAGTGAATAAATTGAAGCATAGATGAAGGAGTATTAGGAAGCAACTGATGCTGAATGCCACCAACCATAATAGTGCACATCATCTTCTGGATAGATTTGAACAGTGTAGTCACTGCGTAAATGAGGACTCCAATCATGCTCGGCAATCTCAGGGATGACTATCTTACAGTTACCTTACGCGAATCGTGGCACAGGGGTTTCGGAGCTCTCGGCAATGCCGACTTGCACCATTACCGGAGCTTCGCAGACGCAAACAAAGTTGGCCGTGAAATCTGTGAGTAGATACATGCCGAAGTACCCATATCTTGGTCCACCCTGAAGCTTGGCAGGTACGGAGTGTCCGACTTCCCCGCGTGCAGGTCCAACAAGGCTTTCGAGAATTTTCAATATGTAAATCTTTGATCATGTCCATACTGATTGGCATGGCTGGTGCAGGATATTACTCTACGAAGGGTTGCAGATGGATGAGTTGAGTGAAGCAGATGGTGTACCAAGTAGCTTGAGATACCATAGCAGAGCTTACACTATAGATGCCTTTTGTATATCATTTCAGGTTTTCGCTGATGCATTGAACATTGGAGTAAAGCCGAAACGATCTCGGAAAAGTTCAACTGGCTTCAAACCTGGCACACGCTAAATGAAATTAGTATTTCTCATACCTTTGAAGGGTCGGGGTCGAGTCTGGCCTAAGGCTGACAGAGCTGAAGCAATGTCTGGTCAAGCTTCACCGCGATGCTTTGCAAGCCGGTTTTTCTTGGCACTTTGACTGTTGTCTCAACGGGATTCTCAATCTGCTCTTTGAATGGCTGAACTGACCCCGATAACTAATTGAATTAAACTGCTTCACCACCTTACATACCTCTATGGTCATTTCTCTCAAACCATTTGTTTGTGGACTCCCAATTAATTTAAAACATCAATTTACACGCTGTTGCTCCTTCCCCACTCAAATTAATAGGTCCTTTGATTGGACAACCTTACCCAAATTTATTGCGCAGAGCAGGAACAAAAGTTTTGCGGGCGACAAAAGTAGGGCGGGCGACGTGTCTGTATATAGGCCCCGCAAAACACGGATGTGCATTATCTTTATCACTGTCGAACTGCTTCTCTTTAGGGTGGGAACTCCGAAATCATCGATAAATAGGGGGGACGGGAATTAATGTGCACTTAGACCGCCATAAGACTGTGGCAGGTTGTTGCATTTTCCACTTTTTGTAGCCATCCAGCCAGCCAATGGCTGTATGGAAAAAGGAGGATGTGTTTGAAAGCGATTCGTCGGCGACGCGATGTGATCTGTATGAGTGCCAGTATGCCAGCTGGGTCTGCCCGATATCTGTGTCTGCTGATGCCAAAGTAGCGGAGATAATTACAGTGTTAACTTCAACCTGACGTGCTTGAAAGTCTCCTCAATCTCATCGCCGGAAAAGCGAACCAAACCTCAAATCTACATTATGATCCAACATCGAGTTGCAAGGCTCCGGCATTCCAAAGCTTGGAACCCATATTTTTTCTACGGACCTCTTCAGATGGTCAGCAGCTCCGAGCCAGCACGCTAACCCGGATGTTGAATTATTATGTTCAGATCGTGATTGGCTTCACACACAACATCATCTCCGCACCAATGACAAACCACTCCGCAGCAGATCCCGACGGTTTCCTCTTTCTCAGGACTGTCGTCGCTTTATGCTGTCACCCGCGGCCCCGATGGTAAATTGCGTTACACGCGGAACGAACGCATCCTGAAGCATTGGTATCGACGCCCGCTCGGCGATCCATACCTCGACCTTACATATGTGCTGTCCGATCATGTGGACAACATACACCGAGACGCTCATTATGGGCGGCAACTAGGCGCTGTTGACAGTTTCGTCCCCATCGGCATCGAGGACTTTACGGGAGGGGTCTATTGTGCGGCAAACCTACCAGAGGGGAGTAATACAGCGTGTTTTGCATTCCAGTTCGCGCAGCTAGCGATTCCGGATGTCCCGAACAATTTGGAAGCGGTGCTGGCGGGGATACTTGCCGGATTGGCCAAAGCTCTGGGACAGCAGATCCTAGCCTTGGCGTCGAGACTCTAAAGCTAGAGCCATTTGAGATATATCCAGGCTATATGAAAAGCGCGAGTGGTTTGGCATGAGAGTCTGCCGCTTGGTGGCAATGTTGTTCCTCCAGAAAATAAAAATTAATGATGTGTCTGAGCCGCGAACCCGAGCGATGATAATTTTCGGGCAGTGAAACAAGGTTCTCCCAAAGTTAGGCGTTCAAGAACTCCATCGTGTTCTGCAAATCGAGCGGAAAAAAAACTGGGAGACGGCGCAGACTGGTTCGCAGGTGCACAGAAACGATTTTTAATCACTGATACTTGATGCGATGGCTGGAAAGATGGCGAAAGTATGTTGGAAAAGCTGCCAGAATGTAGATATCCTGAGTCGATCACATAATTGTATCTTCAAGAACTGTGTAATACATTTGCCCCCCAAACGGGCAATGACCAACCCATTACAGACATTGGAAGTACTGGAGACCGAGTCAGTTCATCATCCGTGATCAGACCGCAACAAACCACTCACGTATGCGTTGATCTGTTGGCAGGTGAATGGCGAGACACACGACGTGGCTGAGCAGGATCCATCAGACGAATAACGAGGCGGAATGAGAAGGAATCTCACCTCCTGTCCACCCTATTCCACCACATTGACCTGAAGGGGAAAAGGAAAATTCAAATCAAAATTGGCAGCTGACGGAGATACAGCAGCACTTACCCCAATGCTGAGCCGTACCGCCGGTCGGCGTGCTGGTGGGTGTGTGCTCACAGTGGTCGTCGGCGGGGCGGTAGAAGTCGAGATGGGTGTCGAGGTGGTGCTGGTTGGCGGGGGTGTGGTGCCACCCGTGTTGAGGATGCTCGCAATTGAGTTGTAAGCGGCCCTGCGTGCCTAATCAGCACCTTCCTTCCTTGGATCATTCATGAGGAAAAAAGCGTACTTAGGCTGCCAGTTGGCGTCAAAGAGCAGGCAGTTGGTGGTTGGGCGCCAGGAGTCGGGATCACGCACACCCCAAACGGTGATGGAGACGCATTGAGGTACAGCGAGGCAGGCGTTCACGACAGTGTTGTAGTCATTCGTGGAGGCGCCGGCGATGTCCAGTTCTGCAGCAAGATTAGTTAGTATGCGCTTGGTACATGGCATGGTACAACGAACCAGTAATCGCAACATCGACACCAGCACCGGCGAGTGCGACGAGCGCGGCCTGCATACCTCCCGCACCCCCGGCCTGGTGTGGAAAAGTCTTTTAAATACCCGCTCAATGTACCTGGCGAACAACATACGCTGAGATGGGCCTGTGTGCCGATACCGTCGACGAGTTTGCCGTTGGCATTGATGCTCTTCACAAGCTTGACGATTCCCTGGACCTTGGCGTTGTTCGAGTCGAGGTTATAGTCGTTTATGTAGAGCTACATGGGCATTCAGCAGGTCTAGTCCAATCTGAAGTGAAACGGAAAGAGTCACCTTGACGTTGGGATCAACTGCGCGGGCAGCCTGGAAGGCGATGGTGAATACGTTGTTGCCGAGCACTAAGGGGGAAAGAAATCCAATGAACGCCCGCACGAATGTCGCTGCGCATAAACAGTACCTTGGGTCCAGTGTGTGCTCTGGATTGGAGTCCGGTGAGCGCTACCGCCAGTCGGGGAGTCTTATGAAGTACCTTGATTGTCCCATCCTCATTCTTCAAAGATTTTAGTGCAAAGCGCATGGCGGTCATGAAAAATACACTCACGATGTGCTCGTTCACGACATCGACGGCGTCTGAACATCATCGTGTATTATTCAGGACCGGTTCTGTACAGTCTGAGGTTGCCTTACAGAGCTTGCCCTTGTAGTGGGTCATGACCTGGGTGATGTGGTTCTACCCAGAGTGTTTCAATAGTAGGTCTTCATAGAAATCATGGATGTGCACCTGAAGGACAGCAGTGAGCGTAGGTGCGTCGTTGATGGCCGTGACCCAAGAAGGCAGCTGCTGAGCCCAGACTATTGTAAAGTAAGGATGACTGAGTGAGTTGAACCAGGACGATCGTGTATACCGAAGGTGTGTCCACGGATTTTTTTGCCGTTGGTGACAGCCCACTGGGATACCAGGAGTAAGCAGGGGTAGTGCGAAGAAGATGGAATTGCCCACGTTGACGAGGAAGTCAGCGCCAGCAAAGTTGAAGACGCCACGAGATGCCTCGATGGTGTCCCACTACAGGAAATTTATCAGCATGTTGACCATTGGAAGTGGAGAGAAGGCATGCCTTCATGGAGTTCTCAGGGGGTAACACCCCCAAAGTCGGCAGCGGTGATGGCTGCATCCTGCGATACCCTGACTTACGGGGAAATTTCCAACAGCGAGGACGAAGATGCGTTCACAATGAGCGCCGATCCGAGCCAGTTGACTTCTGGGACTTACGAGAGGCGGTTCTGGTCCGCAGCAGTGCCGAAGAACACTTTTCCGTGTCGCTTGAACAGTGTATCGATGCTGGTCGCGGCCTGGCGCTTCTCAACGGTGGCGCCAGACACAGCGAGTGTAACTGCCAGGAGGACTGATGGAACGGAGAGTCTCATTTTATGTTGCGGGGACAGTTATGAGGCGTGCGACAGCAACGAGTGTGTATTGTGAAGGAGACATCGTCTTTATACTGACCGGAAGTAGAACCGGAAAGCCATTTTCTGACGTGTGCGTTGAGCATTTGTCCGAGGTTAATCACCCGACAAGGTGGACGGAAAATTGTGAAGAGTCTTTCACAACTCAAGCATTTGTTGCAGCAGTGAAGTAATCCAAGCGGGAAGCGGTCGACGGAACGGAATGCCAAAGGTGGTTAAAAGAAAGTCAAAGCCCGAGTTCATGATGGGGAGAAAGAAGTTTCTCAGTCAAGTGCCTCTTGCCAAGCGAATTCACGAAAAGACCCGGTCGGTCAAATGATGTTGCTAAGGCAGCCAAGCAAACTGTCTTGAAAGACACCGAGAGTCAAAAGGTTCGGGCTGGCGACAAAGGTCAGGTTTGAAACTGTGAGGATCACTGCAAGAGCGACAAAGGCTCAAGGTGGTAAATTGTAATAGGCAGCGAAGAGATAAAACCATTAACAAAGTTTGAGGAAAAACACAGGTGCTGTAGCCAAATACCATGCTTTCTTGAATAGTTGAGTTCACGGCGCATGGTAAATAATAGTAGTCCGGCGGGATATTCCCGGGTCGGCGATACTTATCCTCGATTTCGGCAGATAGACGGAAGGACTGTGCATAGGAGCGGATATCGCGGATATCGGCGAACGAGCTGGAAGCGGTTACAAATTGGCTTGGCATTTGGGAAGATGAGCGCCAAAATAAAGACCTCGTTTGGTAGACAGGGAGAAGCGGAAGGGAGATCAACCTCAGCTGCATGGTCTCTGAGGGACGACTCGGCTGAGTCAGATATTGGAGACGAGCTAAATATGAGCCATAAAGGACCCACGCTTCCAATCTCTACAGAGCAAGGGGAATAGTTGCAGTCCAAGCTAACTTGCACGCCGGCTATGGGTTGCGTCGAGAAATTGGGATGGGAGCCAAGGAGAAGGAAAACGGTCACGCTTAGGTCACGTTGACTTTGTTCGATCGCCGCGAACGATTGCCGCCCGGCGATCTGCAGAATTGAAATCTCCGACTAGCGTGCCGAACTTTTCGAATTTTTCTTCCTTCGAGAGTCGGCGGCCATGAGCCCTTCTTCGCCGCAGCCGCTGGGCTTTTCGCTGCGCTGGCATTTTCGCTACCGCTGGTATTTTGCGCTGCGCTGCGCTGCGCACTTCCACTGCCCCTGTTCCGCTTGCCGCTAGGCCGTTTTCGCGTCCGCTGCGCTAGTTTTCCGCTGGCGCTGGCGCTTTCCGCTGCGTGAGGCATTTTTGCTCCCACTAGGACATTCCGCTGCCCGGCGCACTTCCGCTGTCGCAAGCCTTTGCACTCGCCGATCGGCCTTTCCGCTGCCACTGGCATAGTAACACCCCCGAGATGGTTGAGCATGGGTTCAAGTCGTCCCGTTCCAAAACCAGTTGCAGATAGAATTACGGAAGTCATCAGAGCTGCGATGACTAGGCTAACGACTCGCAAATGGCTCCGTGTCCGCAAAATCACACACCAATTGGCAGAAAGGTGGTCTACTAGGTCTAGCCACCCTGGGAACCCAAACGTGGCTATCGTGCCAACAATGGCGATGAGACTTCAAGTCCCAACCGATGAGTGAAACGTGCCAATCTAATATGATCCAATCTTCTTGACATACGCTATACTCCAGTAAATCCACACCACTTCCCCTCCACAATAATATTATTTAGTACGAACTTGAACCTCCTCGCAGTGAGCCATTGAAGATGTCCCTTTTCTTGAACAGATGAGATCAAACACACACGCCTCTTTCTAATATTTAGCATTGAAAAACGCCTCAACCCATAGCCTGTTTGATCGAGTGAAAAGTGACAATGAGGACCGGGACTCTGGACAAAGCCGAGCTCTAAATGCGCAGAAATGTAACGGTTACTATTGCGCTGTGTATTGCGGCGGCGGTTCATTCGGCGGCCCAGATCCCGATGGCTGGCGTTCCATTTCGAGGCGCTGCATTTGGGTCCGCAGAGCCTGCATCTCCTCCATCATACTTCCCAGGGCACTTCGCGCAGCTGGGTGTAACATGGATCCATCTGCGGAGGACCCGACTCTGCTCCACCGGTATGTCCGGCTTTTCTCGCTATCCAGAGAAAGCATGTGAGACTCCGGATACACTCGGGCTTCGTTCAAGTGCTCCTGTAGAATCCCCGATTCTGTGGAGCCGTCGAAAGTATGTGGTTCATATCGGCCGGCGCGTTGGCGGCGGCGGCGCCGTACGAGGATGGTGACGAGACATAAGAGCAGAAGAATCATGACCCCAATGACGGAACCGACAATTGCTGCGACAGGGACGCGTGTTCCTGGAGAGGGAGGCGCACTTGAAGTCCGTGATTGTGTTGGTTCGATTGATGACTTGGAGCTCTAAGTGACGAAAGAGGGAGTATCACGAATAGGTTTTGTTTACGGGGAATAAGAATCGACCCACCGTCGATGATGTTGCTTGCAATTGAGCTTTGAAGCCGTAGCTAGTGGTGAGAACACCATTGACGGTGAAAACAGATATTGGAATGGCAATCTGGCTAGCTCCCGTCGCATTCTATACATTTTTTTTATGTCAGATAGACCGCTGATCTCAACATTATTCACTCACTGGGACAGCAGTCGTTGTGATCGCGGAGCCGTCTGTAACCTGAGAGCATAGAGTCAGCTCTCTCGCTTCAGCGTCAGCGCATGAAAAAGCACCGAGTTCGGTATTGGAGAGGCGTAAGCGGTTCGTGCAACGCCATTCGTCGTAAAGACGGACGATATTATAGCATCTCTGTGCGCGTTGCGTGCAAAGTCCTGGTAACTAGTGCCGGGATCCGTTGGAGGGTTGACCGCAAAGAGCATGTCTGGATGAGTGCTTAATATTAGAGGATCTTTCGAACAGAAATATGGCTCACCAGGACAATGGTATATTGGACTGGACTGGCGGCAGAAGAACCACAGTGCTAAAGGAGCCAAGCATTGTGTCAACTGGAGGTCATTGATGGCTGCAAAGAATAGAACGCACGTTGCGTGCCATTCTCCACCGCAAAGCTCCACTCTGGGAACACACTTGTCGTATCGGCCGACACCGGCTGAAATCCCGAGTCGAGCCCTCCATCCAGAGGTATACACGGATTTTGGAAAGAGGACTGGGTGACGCTGTGGTTCCCTGGACTGAAGAGATCCTGATTTAGAGCTGCACCGTCAACAGAGAAGCGAAAAATGGACACCTAGTGAATCGGAAATTAACAGTCGAGCCGATAGAGGCTGTGACGCTTGTGGGAGTAAATCGAAGAGGGCCACCAGGGCTAGCGGGATCCATTCCCACCTCCCACAATAACGACCTGCCGGCGAGGTCGTCAATGGTGGTCCGCATGAGGCGGCCCAAATCACCTACGCTCATTCTATGTCAAGAGAATGAAAAGATGAGAAGAAGAAAGGAGAGTGTTTTGCAAAGAGAGGCGGGATGGAGCATTATGTATGTACCTGGCATCATTACAAAGTTGAACAACGCATCCACATCAACCACCAAAAACAACTCACATAACAACCAACATCGAATTCTTTTGATATACCGGTCTTGCGTTCCTTGATTGTGTCACATTCTCATCTGCCCATCCTATTTCAAAGAATCCTCCATACATGTGTTACACGATGAATTGAATCGTCTGGATAAAATTGTGACAATACCTAGGGCGAACGCACAATGAAGCTCGTACCACCTTACTATTTTGGGGAGCTTATTCCGCCCTGAAACTCATTCATCTGGATGATCTGTTCATCGTAGTCCTGACAGTTCGTCGGGATTTTGCTTCTATTACTTCTAGAGATCCATCTCGCATTAGTACCATCTCCCAATTTTAGTTTCTCTCATCTGAAAAGTCGATAAGAAATAAGATTTTTCTTTGCTCCGCTTCTCCACCAACACTGGCGGGAAGAAATGTTTTCGGCCCGTCAGTGACTCAAATTTTGTTACTGTAAATGCGGACAATGTGAGGATTACAAATTGATCCTGGAGTCAAGACTCAAGTGTGAGGGCCAGAGGATCAGCACTACAACAATGCACAGGAGCCCAGGCCCAGCTAGAGTTTTGTAATTATGGTGAAGGTGTTGGGGCACGTCGTTGAATTCTGCGCGGAATGAGTGAGGAAGAAGACATGTTCATGTTGCCGAAAATGTTACTTGGATAATAGTTGCGTGATTGCGGTTTTAACGTGCTGTTGTAGACCACAGGTCCAGAGAATATTTAGAGCAGATGGTACGAGCAGCAGAGAGGAATTGACTGTTACCTTCGAGCAGAGCACCCTAGTTTTATACTGGGAAGCAAGTCTACGTGGCTGCAGTCCGAGGAATGTACCAAGCGGCGTTGAATTGTGAGAATCGACCATAAGTATTGAGATTGATTTCCGAAATCTGCAGTTCCAAATTTGCACCGCGGCAAGCCGTCTTGAAGTTGACAGACCGCAGTTGGTTTCCTGATTCCGAGATGGGAACTCGATGCAGAATGGCAGCCAGAGCTGTGGAGCTTTGCAGCGAAGAGCAGAGAACGAACAATAGGGTAGGCATGAAGGAATGAGACAAAAAACAACCCAACAATTGCGCAGTGCCCAAAATGAATATGGCGGCAGCGGTGTGGGAAACTTTGGAGAAATTCGGGCTTGCCGGCAGAGTACGCCTTTCACGTTTTCAATTTATCCGTCTCAATCCCATCTATGTACATAGATCACGGTATTTGTAATGGACAACGCCACCCACAATGACACTTTGGTTCAAGCGCTCACACGCCGTTGCCTGCAGTAGCAAATTTTATTCTATGCTCGGGACACTCGCATGCACTGCATGCCTCATACAATAAAGAGTTTGCGGCAGCCACCATGAGCCACCTGGTGGCTTGATCAGGCATGTGGTCACAGGTGGCTGTGGCTGATCTGGTGGCTGCAATGCTATTGTTACGTGTACCTTCTTGCACCCAATACATCATGGAAAGGGCCATTCTGGAGGCCAGGCTGCACTCAGACTCAGAAGATGTCTTACTCTAGGGATATTTTGTGCTAGGAGGATTTGTAGGGGCAGAATTGGCTTCTTTTGCCTTTAAAGCACATGTTAGAATAACCATGGTACAAAGGAGTTAGTATTGGGGTGGTAAAGAAACAATATTGAGCAGAAAAACGAGCCACCAGATCAGCCACAGCCACCTGTGACTGCATGCCCGATCAAGCCACTAGGTGGCTCCCAGTGGCTGCTGCAAACTCTCTAATATACCCCACTGAATTAAAGGCAAGCATTTTCCCGTGGATCGTTTCATTCAATTCTCAATTATTCAGCTTCTCGACACCATTGGCGCTTTCACAAAAGATGAGAAGAAGAAAACAAAGTCGCAAGCCACTGCCTATCAAGATGCCACGACAGAGTCCTTGGATTGTGCCCAAGATAATGCAGCATGTGAGCTGGACAATGAGGAAGATACTGAGCTTGTGAAACCAACAAGCACTGTTGGCAGCGCGGTCTGCAAGGTAAGTCAATATATTTCTTGTTACCAACTTGTACGAAAGCTTCGCAAAATTGTCCCGCATGTACGCTCCAGCCCTCAATGGCGTAGGATCTGGCAAAGGGAGGTTTGAGACACTGGAGTGGCTGTGCCTATGACAATTGACAGCATTTTAATGCTGACTTTGGACGTCAAAACACGATGGTCTTCAACTTACCAGATGTTGCGTGTGTGCGATGTTTTTATCTTCGACTTCACAAATATAGGTCACGCTCTTATGTAAACTCCAGTTATCATTCTTCAACTCTTCAACTATCATGATGTTGCCAAGGACGCCGAGCTACATGAACATGAACTCACGTCTGTGGAATGGGACGCGCTAGGGATGGTTCAAGAATTTTCGCTCTGCAACCACGCAGATGTCGGCAACAAAGCAATCCATACTTTCCAGCACACACACCATCTTTCGTGACCTGCAACAGCACCTTAAAATGGCTACTGCAATACTCCCCACCTCTGCTGATCCAGCGCTTAAAGACAGACTTGTCAATGCACATCGCAAACTCAGTGACTATTTCACCAAATTTGATGAATCTCATTACTACAACTGGGCTGTGTGTGTGGATATTTGTTTGAAAGATGAATGCCTTCCCATTTGACCACGATTCCCAGTTTAGGACCTACAGATTCCATACAAGACTCTACACAAGGACTATGCCGACGAGTCCGAGTTGCTCAGTCAACTTGAGGTGTCGAAGATCAACCTTCAAACCCATTTTGAGATCCACTATGCCCACACTGCTGCAGATGTTCCATCCAACTCCACCACAGGCTGACCCTGGCTCACCTCAAAAAATTGACTTCACCAGCAGCTACAAAAAGCGTAGGACCACATCGATTTCTGATGAAGTGGCAGAATATTTCCGCGTTACTAGTGTCCCTGAGCCGTTCAACATTGTTGATCCCCTCCAGTGGTGGAAAGTTTTGCAAACTGAAAAAAAAAAAATCTCAATTTGACTAAAGTGACATTGGGAACATCATATAATTGTTCCTTTACTGACTTACTTCCAAACATAGTTAGCGGACATCAATTACTGTAATAGTTTCTTCCTCAGTTATGTACAGCTCAGTTGATTGTCTACCAATGCCCACTGAGCTGTAAGTCCACTTATTATATTCCTATGTATTCTATTTCCTGGCCGTACCTAGCACTATCTTAATTCTCTAGGTACTTAGCATATTCAGTTGGGTGTCTATGACTGCCCACTGAGCTCACTGTCTTAACTCTCTTGTTCATTCTTTTGTCCATACCCTCAAGACTCAGATCATCCAGATTGAAAAAACAGCCAAAATCCATAGCATAAGCAATCTGAGAAGTCAGAGATCATTTGGATTTTCAGGGTGTTTGATCACTTTCTGGGTGAGAAAGCTCTTGTGGATCCTAAATTACGGGAGGATATGCAACCAATCACCTCAATATTAAGCCTCTAATATTGGCCTTGGCTGAAGTTAAGCCTTGAAGTTAAAGCCAATAACCTCTCAAGTCCAACACTGAATTGATGTATCGGCAAATGAGAGGAGAATTCAAATGCCAAACCACCCAGGGAGAACATGAAAACATTATCATCCCCATTATCAGAATGTAATTGGTTCTTAGGGGGATGCAAAACCACCTCTTTTACATGTGAATGGTGCATTGACCCATAACCAGTCAGCTAGTCATGGGTCTTTCAACCTGACTGACACCCCCACATGCTTTATCATCACCATTTCACAGTAATCACTGTATGACATCTTACTGGGTTCTTGCCCATCTCTCCATCCTGTTGCAGAAGTTACCTTATGCAGGTGTTTCATGCCTCAGATTTTTCAGTGAACTTGAGCTGAACAAAATTCAGGTGAGGGTGAGCTGGGGGATTAAACCTTTGTTAAAGTTTGGATCCCAGGGTGAAGCAGCAATGTGTGACGAGTACAAAGACAAGATGGATTGATCATTTACATAATATCTATGGGCTGTATTCCGGGGTCGAGACTCAACTTCCAACACACCCCCTGAATCTACATTGAGTATTCATTTTCTTTGGCTTCCTTCAATGACATCCCCTCCAACGCTGCCTGAACTTCATTCATCGAGGTGTGTTTCTTCTTCTTCTTTGGCTTCTTTTTCTTCGGAGTTCCTGCAATGCTCAAAGTTGACATGGTGAGGTTCAGAGACAGAGGGGTAGGCGACTGGTTGGCGAAAAAACTGGGAGGAGGATAGGGGACAGTGTAAGCAGCAAACATGCTCTCACGGATCATGGGGTCCATTGTGTCGATGTTCACCTTGGACAGGAGGTCAACAGCGGCGGCGGCGATGTGAGAATTGGCAGTGAAGGCAGTTGCTGCAACATCTGCAGTGTTGTGCTCGCTGTCACTGGATCCGTCCTTGGCGAGCTGAGCCTGGCGTTCGTGATTGCGAATAATCTGGCGCCGAACGTCATTGGGCATGGACGATATGCAATACTGCACAAAATGATCAGGGAGGCCACAGCGGTAGCAGATGTCGGTGCGATTTTTGGTGTTGGTCCAATTGAATTCTTTACCAGTGGAGGAGTGTGAGTGTGAGGAGTCCATGTGACAGGAGTGACTACGAGTGAGATGAGCTGCAGGAAACTCACCCCCTTGATTCATGTCATAGATATCCTGATTTGCTCGTGCAGCCTTGATGACTGAATCAGCACGCTCCCATGCGTTAACTGCATTGATCATGGAAGGAACGTCGCGCTGAGGGGATTCGAGCTGGAGATGGGTGACGATGGGTGCGTAAGCTGATGAAAGACCACTCAGGATTTTGTCCTGGACCATGTGCATCGGGAACGAGACGACAATGGTGGTAAGACGTCGCTCAGCAGTCACAACAGCCTGGAGGAATTTATCGACAGGATGGGCAAGGTCGTGGGAGATGGCGTGGAATTGGGACATGAGGATGGAGCAAGTAGCAGGGTCAGCCATGGTGTAGTATGACTTGAGAGTCACCCAGAGCAAACAGCTATTCATCCCAATTCCTGCGTTGTTAATCTTGTCCTTCACCGCTTGGCTCATTGTGAGGAACAAGATACCATGAGCTTTTAAATTTTTGCTAGCCCAGGCATGCATCTGCACTGCACCGTTTGGAACCGGAACCGATGGATTGACGGTGTTCCAAAGACTGTCGGCCAACAACAAAGATGTTGCATCAGGCTTCCAAGTCTAATAGTTCTCTGTGCTATTGAGCTTCATAATATTTGAGGGTTTAACCATGGTGAACGAGGGTCGAAAATGTGAGTGGCAATAGGACAAAGAGGATGTAGATGATGGCAAAAAACCGAGTACTGATCGTGACAGCAAACAATTAACAGGGGAGGATGGTGGTCTTCAATGAGTAGTGGAGTAATAGGCTCATAACCTGTTGAAGTTTGGATCCCGGGGTGAAGCAATGGTGTGCGGCGAGTACAAAGACAAGATGGATTGATCATTTACATAATATCTATGGGCCGTATTCCAGGGTCGAGACTTGACTTCCAACAACCTTTCTGGCTAGCATACATGTATCCATGCCATTTGTTCAAGGTTCAACAAAGGTATCTGCACTATTCTGCCTCATAATTTGGCATTGCACTGGTTGAACATTGAAAGTTTTTCACTGAAAATTTTGGTGAAAAATGTTTTGAATTTTACAGCAATTTTTCAGTGAAAAACCAGGTGAAAAACTTGAAACATTTTTGTGAATTTTTTGAACCTTGTGAAAAATTTCTAAAAAAGTGGTGAAAATGTTTTGAAGTTCAAAAATGTCATTAAAAAGTTTCAAGTTTTTCACCTGGTTTTTCACTAAAAAATTGCTGTAAAATTCAAAACATTTTTCACTAGAATTTTCACTGAAAAACTTGAAATGTTCAACCAGTGTTGTAGAGTATAAAAATTGTTGGCCTTCCTTTCCATGTTCCTCTTCCTCAACTGCCCCCAATGTCTTTAAGTGTCAACACCCCCTTCTACCCTCAGACATGTTCTCACAACCTTGCAGCCAGTTATTGCAGTCTCTGCCCCTTTTATCTTTCCACACTTACATGCACCTGCCGTTACATCTAATAAGTGCGTCATATGTCAGAGTCCTGGCCATCAAACTGAGTACTGAATAGTGTGTCCTGGATGAGCACTGGCTGAGCCAAGCTGATGAGACGGCACACCGCCAAGTATGCGTCATCTAGCTATTTTTGCGCTCACAAACACATTATAAGAGTTGCAAGGTAGTTTCTGGTAGTACTATCACTAGTACTCTGGACTTCTGTTCGGTGATACAAAGGAGAGTCAGAGTGAGCTCTGAGCTGCTGATTGTAGTGTATAGATGAGGTCTAGCGTATTCTGCAGGCGGTCGCTCTTACACAAAAGAGGAGATAAATACCCAAAAGCCCCAGAAGTCATCATTCGGATGTTGTATCCTACAATAGAGGACCAACGACTGCACAGAGGAAGTCTTTGGAGACTTACAGAATCATAGCGAGTTGATTGCAGGCTAAAGGAGGCGGCTGCGGGCCACTCACCCAACCAGATGGTAGGCCGCGAGGGGCAAGATAGTCGCCTGCGGACTGTGTCAAAGCAGTTACAGAGGAGAACTACGAAGAGAGAGTACACGTGGGGAAATGTGTCGCGTCCCTAGGGACAAACAGAGACACATAGAGTGGAGCAATGGGATTTATTCCATTGGACCGGAGTTCAGAGTGGGATCATGGGCACAGACCGACAAGGAATGGACCCGCAGGCTTCCTTTGACAATAGCAGCATTATACTAGAGGGCAGATTCAACTCCACACCCAGAGGGTTCAGGCCTGCAGTTGCATACGGCAGCCCATGGCACCTACCATATACCCAAATCAGGACGTGAGAACCATGTGAAGGGTTTCTCTTGGCCTGTGATGATGTATCAGATATGCATGGACATCTTTTGTTTTCTTTTGTTTTCACTCTCTGTTTTTCACATGTAAATCTATATTCCAGTAGTATAAATTGGGCTCAAGGACCCTGTGGAAGGCCAGTACACCACAGCGGACATTGTTGTGGTTGTTCTCAGGCCAGCTCACAGAGAGTAGTATCTACCTTTGTTTGTAGTGTGTCTATAAATTGAAGTTTGGTTTTTGGCTCTAGTTCAGTTTGAGTTAAGAAGTTAAGCTTCACATTGTCGACCCCGGCAGGCGGTCTTCACGTACAAAAGAGAGGTTTACCTACCTGAGTGGGCTTGTTGCTTTGCATCTGCTTTGCTAGTTGCATCCGCGGTTGAGATTGCCCTTGGTAACCAACAGGAAGATCAGTTTGGTTGCCAGCAAGGTGCTTAAGCCTTGAAGTAGAGCGAAAGGTACCTATGGCAGGTTAAGCCAAGGTCTACAATGAGAATTGCTTGTTGTGAGAGTGATTGGAAGCAGGATCTGTGACCTTAATTAGAGGATTCACTGTTGAAACCTTACAAACTCTGCCCTGACGTAGACGAAACTATCTATTAGTCTTCCTCTCGTCTTGTATCCACCCAAAACCACATATATTACTCGTTCATCGAGGCCGCAGGGCATTGTTCTGTACAAATCCTGCATAGTTGAAGTGCCGCAGGCATTGTTGTCAGTCAGATTAGTGAAAATTCGTTATCACATTGGGTTTCAAAACCAGTAGTCGCATACTACAACTCGGACCCGAACTCACCAAGGGAGCGCGCTTGTTCTTTGGGAGTGATAGTAGTTAGTTGTGTGGTTGTTAGTTGTGGTGTTTGTTAGCATCCAACAATAGTCACATTTCTAGCTTATAGTTAAGCGCACCGTTTCACCGAGATAGGACAAACCAGATTATCTACCTGTGCTGAGTGAGTGGATATTCTTCTCTCTAGTAGGAAGCTCCGTCAGAGTGTCTGATCAATGTGCACAGGTGCCCTAGAGCTCAAGCTTGCCTCAGGTTTCTCAGGTTTCCTGCAAACTCGAGTTGAACAAAGTTCAGGCAAGGGTGAACATGGTATGTAATTTTTCCAAGCCAGCAAACACAGATGGAAGCTTCAAATTTTTGGATGTCAAGGTGTTCATGAATGATGTCAGTAATAATAGCGGGCAAGTGTTGCCTTCCTTCTTCTAAACATATATGGCTGAGGAACCAAATTTTTTAGGCTTGTTACCAGCCTACCTATGAGTTGCACCAATGTGGTGCACACATTGCTGTTGGCAGACTGGTACAACTCAGGACAAACAAAAGGGCTGAGCATGGAGTTTGATCATTTTCCTTTTCCCTTGTTCTGAGCTCATTTTATATCTGTTGAAAAAACTCAAAAGGAAGGACAACTCCAATTGTCCTCTCCTCAAATTCTGTCTCTTCAGAATTTTCATTAAGCATGTTGTGGATGAGTTCTGGAGCCTCCAATTTATGAGGGAATTGAATGCAGCATGATGCTGATAATACTCAAAATTTTGAACTCTGAGCCCAGCCTTTTTGCAGGACCCAAGTTGTACCAGCCTGCTTACAACAAAGTGCTCGCCACATTTTTTTGCCATTTGTGGGCAGGTTGGTCACAAGCTTACCAATTTTTAGGTGGGTGATTTGAACAGAAGGGATCTACACTGCACTGCTGATGTGCCATGTATTTGAATCCGAGCATCACTGGGGTGCTCTTGGAGCCATCACTGAACACCACGTTATACAAATCCCCACAAAGCGCTATTTGTACTTGCTTTTGCTTTGCCTGAAGCATCTCACACTGTACTCTTCTCAATACTTCTTTGTAAGCACATCCTTCTCGGAGGTCCTAGGAAAACTGTTTTGTTGACACACATTGATTTGTGGCAGCTGCCAACTCGTTTTCCATAATGTGTACAATAAATCCATGGCTGCTTGAAGTTGAACACAAAAACATGCTTCTGTTATAAGAATAGGAGTGCTCAATAAATAGCTTGACCCAGTTCAGTTCAACTCTTTTTCATATTTTTTTGGCTGGCAGAATATTATTACAAACTATTTATTAAGCGCCCCTAATGTACCTGTATGACACAGAATTCAACTAGGAATCTGCTGAGGTGCAGGGTGCTTGCAAAGAAGGCAGCATAGTCATGCTTATGCATTTCCTTTTTGGGGCTTAATTCATGAGATTTTGGTATGCACAGAACGACACCATGAAGGTACATTGTTTGGTCCACTTTTCATCTCAATAAACCCAGAATTGAACATTTTTGATGGCATTCTTTCCCCAAAGCACTGTTGGCCACTGTGAGGACAGTTTGTTCTTATTTCCTGAAAACTCTATCCCTCTGCCTCTTGTCACATGTTAGGGTAGAATTTGCTTGCTTTGCTCACAATAGTAGGCTCTGCTGTGCCTGCATTGGCCTACTGTCATTATCTCACAAAATTCTGGGGTTAGTGAGGAGTAAATGGTTTTTGAGTATAGCCTTTATTATGACTGGGCTCACCAGCCTTGGCCAGCCCAGATCTTTTAAGTTCTTAACATCCATTAAGACTTATGATGAAGCCTTAATAACCCTTATCCCAATTGAGGCCATAAGCTTACAACCAACACCAACTTCGCGGCATTTTGTAGGGGGTGCAATAATATCTGTCCTTTGCCTAGGTCCCAAGGAGGCTCTAATTTGGTCTGATCCTGTGTCCTGATTAACCTCACTCCACCTTACCAGAGAATGTCAAGGGGCCTAAATCGAAGATTTCTCATACTGTGACATTTTAATGGGTCTGCACAATTTGTGTGGCCCTAGGGGATTATGTGCTTGTTTCTTCAGTAATTTCAGGCAAGTCACTGAATATTTTGCTTAGGGTCAACCTGCAGAACAGCAGAGCAGATATCCTCAAATTAAATATCATCAAGACCAAAGTCAGAATGCACAGTGGGAAATCAATCACACAGAAATCTATTGTTCAGCAGGATATTGATTCCTGACCATAGGATAAAGCAGGAGGTTTGATGAGCTGAAGAGAGAATCAGGTGTCTTTCATCGCATCCACAGTATCACACTCAAATTGAGAGACATAAAATATCATTAGAGAGTTTGCAGCGAGCCACCAGAAGCCACCTGGAGCCACCTGGTGGCTCTGACAGCATGCGGTGTGGAGTGGCTACCCTGTTTGGTGGCTCCACTGGTGGTTGAACATATGACCTCAAACACCTTGTTTTTCTTCGGTTTCATCCATTTAACAACCATGACAGTGCAGGCGCACTCTAGGTCATTGATATCTTCATTCCACGCCTCAGAAATGACCTTGAGTAGGATAGCGAGGCATATTTAAGACTGAAAGAAAACTCGCTGCATGAGACAATCTGAAAGTATTGTACAGAACACAGCAAGAACATATGTGATTGCTTAAGTGGAGCCACCGGAAGAGCCACCCAAAGCGGTAGCCACTCCGCACCGCATGCCGTCAGAGCCACCGGGTGGCTCCCGGTGGCTCACCGCAAAGTCTCTATTATGAGGTGCACCTTGTTTGGGGAGTTTTTGGTATGACGGCCACTTCCGGCACATCACTACGGCGGGAAACCTCGTGGACTCGGAGGTAACAGCCGCAATTGACCTCTAAAAGCCAGAGCACATGCCTGATGCATCCACGTGCTACGACGCGTCGCGTCCATTTCAAAGTCGATGGAAACAGAAAATGAGCCTTTAACCAGCGAATATTGCTCATTTGTCTTTCCAAATACTATTCAGTTTCCATCATTTTTGTATTGCAAAAAAAATAGATACATGAAAGATAAGTATACTAGGTTTAAAGATCTGTCTCTGGTATCCAGCGCACGCAACTGCCAGCTCACCGTAGTCGAAAATGCAGTAGGTGCAGTTAAATATGGCCTGACATGACAGGGTGGCACCATGGCTTGACTGTGGCAGTGGTGGCAAGTGAGCAATGACCATGTCACAATGATATGCCGGCAGTGGGTGGCATTGCTAGATTCTACACACAGATGCATGGCCTATCTGAATGGAACATGTAGTCCAAAATGCTAGAGTCGGCAGCTCGAAATGCTGCGAGGTGCCGTGCAGAGGACTAATGTGCATACGACGTGAGAAGGAACTCCAGGAGGCTGAAGAGATACAGTTTTAAGCGGTGGCCGCCTAATTTGTCTGATGAGCTCGAGAGTTGTCACAGGAAGTAAGCATGGCAGAAGATTAGCGCGCCCGTTGTCGGTGTGTTGGGAAGAGGAAAGAGAATGTCAGTGTTTGGGCATGTAGAGATGAGCATGTGCTCTGGCTTTTAGAGGGGGTCGATTGCTCGAGACCTCGGAGGTAGATGGGTCAGGGTGCCTTGATCAGCAGAGGTCAATGAACTTGGAACTTTCTCGAGAGCTTACGGAACTGAGGGTGGCACAGGAGAAGCTAGGATCCTACAATAACGCTGCGTCGGTGGCCGAGACCTTTGCACCCGAAACCCAGACTTTGGGATTGAGGTGCGGAAAGAACCACAATTGAGCCGGAAAGCCGGCGGGAAGTCCGGTATCACGAGCCGGAAAGGAACGGTCCCGTGACCGTCTCAAACAACGAAGGAAAACGCAAGGCGATACGAGCGGTAAGTAAATTTGCTGTGTCAAAAGGTGAAGAGGGACTATAGTGTAGATAAGCAGCATTAAGGACGTGATGATAATGAACAGAGAAAATAAACGCCTGCACAGTGTGGCAGTTGAAAATCTAACAGCCCAACAAGAAAACAGCCCAATCACTGGCACTCCCTAGGATACATCTAGCATGCTCAGGGACAGGTGAGAAAGCCGTTGTTGTTGTCCACTACAGTGTCTGAAGGACATCGACAAATGCTTGATCAGTGTCAGATGTATTCGAGCGGATGTGAGACTCACTGAGGTCAATGGATGATGTGATATCTGGGCCGTAAAAGGCCTCGCACCTTGCGGTGAGGGTCACAGTGTTGTCGATGACACCGAGGAAGGTAATGTCTTGACACGTAAGACTGAAACTCCCATCGATTTGACTGGGATAGGAAAAATCAGCTCCCTGCTGCCTCCCAGTCAGGAAAATGTGTTTGAATACTCACGCGACGAGTTGTCCGTTGTCATTCGAGAGGCACGAATCGAGTGATATGGATGAAGTGACCATGCGACCAGCGAGATTCTCGCATGTGCTGGTCAACGTGACGGTTTGGACGTCGAACATCGTATTTCTGCATGTCGCCAAGAATTGATCGTTCGCTGCACGCTCTGAGTTGGCAGTCGAGCCAGTTTGTGCGTCGAAGGGGGCTCCAAAGGAAACCACGGCGCAGAGGACAAGTACGTTGGAAGACGAGAGTATTATCTTCATACTGACAGGGCGCACAGAAGGAAGGTGCTCTGGGGATTGATCATGTATGGCGGTTTATGTATTTTGTGCGGCGTTCTATCGGCCCTCTGAATCGCAGATCTTCAGTACCAGTCTATGTTCCAAAAGCCGCCGTGTATTCTGTGTAGAACTCATTGGTGGCTTCTGCCTTCGTCGCGGCGGGTGCGGAGGACAGGGCGCAAATGGGAAGAGGCGGCAAATGTCACCAGTAGTTCTGGAATGTAATATATTTGGTCCCTGCGGTAGAGCACAGGGCCACCTGTGGAATCTACAGATTTGGTTGGAGATTATGAATAGTCTCAGGGGAAAAGATGCGTCTTCTGTAGATTCTTTCGTGCACCTGGCTACTAATCGGCGCGAGTTAACCGCGTCGTGGGAAGAGTGAACACTTGGCGCGGGAAGCATTCCTAAAATAATAAAAATGGATTTTATAAGTTTATCACAAACTCAAGGTTGCAATGTACCGGATGAAAGAAGATTCTGAGCTCTATGGAGGATACTATCTATAGGGCATTCTTGAACTTGTGTCAGTCCTGAAAGCCAAGGCAATTCTTTTGTTAAAATCTCACTCTGGCTGGTACGGAGATTCCGATTTTTGGATTGCGGAACGTCTAGTTACCTATCCGATTCAAGAATTGGCTAATCAAGAGGACAGTTTATCCTCTAGCTGGATCTACCAGTGAGCGAGAGAAAAATGAGTATCTCAACTCGAATTTAGGCGGTGTCACGGAGAATATCTGGACGTACTAATAAGCGGAGTACTCATTTAAAAGTTGAAAGTGTCTGCAGCTTCTCCTTGGATGTATCCAATCCCTTGCTGGATGTAGATGAAAACAGAACGATCAACATTAAACAACTCGCAACGGCGACTCCCATTCCGTATCCATCTTCACCTTCCGCATTTGACCTCACAACATCCATACCTCCTTTGCCCTGTCTGCTAGCGCAATCTGCGCAGCCGGAGGCCGATTGTCTCGGCTCCCCGGAACCTGAACTCTAACAAAAATTAGTAATGTTCAAATGCCGTACGATGATCGTACCTCGGGTGAAGATGTTGGGCGCACTTGGGCTCTGAAGCCATAACGCGTCGCAAGCCAACCATCGGCAGTGAAAACGGATATTGGCTTGGCAACCTGGCCAGCTTCCGATGCATTCTATAAATTTGTTATAAGATCGACATTGAACATAGAGTTCCTTCTGCTCGTGAAATTGTTTAACTAGGCACTCGCCGTAACTGGTGAGCCGTCTGAAAGCTGAGAAAAATCGAATTGGATCATTCACGGCGCTGAAAGAACTCGCTTACTAGTAGACGGGTGACGCCTATAACAACCGAGGTACGAGGTTAATGTTATAGCGTCTGTTTATAAGAGACTAGGTGACGCCGCTAAATCACCCGTTAATCCCCCAGCGAAAGATGCCCTAGCCGCTCGAGCAGAGTTCGGTCACTTGACAGCCGCTTAGCAATGTCTACGTCCCTCTGCCCATCCCGCCCCTGCACGCTCCCTCCCGCTCCCTCCCGCCCCTGTGCGCCCCGCCGCCACCGCTGCGTTCACGCGACGCGTTTGTTTGCGTGCGTGTGGCGCCGCCCTCTCGCTTGTCAGCGCTGTGTCACAGGACGACCATGCCCCGGGCCATTGACACGCCTCCTTGCCTTTGTCCCTGCCCGTCATCCTAGCATCCGCATCGACGCGATCCTCGTGCCCCTCTGCACCCCGGACATCTCGAGCTCGCCCCCATCACACACATTCATCACCAAAAATGTAAAGACCTCTTAAGGGCCTTAGGAGGACCTTCAAAGGGCCTCAAGGCCCTGAAAGGCAGCTTAGCCTAGTACCGCACTCAGAAGGCGGCACAAGCCACTATTGCCAGGCATCAGGCCTTACAAGTGCGATTAGGCCTAGTAGCACTTTTAAGGCCTTGAGGCCCTTATAAGCCCTAGCAGCAGCGCCCAAGGCCTACCTTAGACTCATCTCATTTCTTTCACGCACTCAATGCAATACAATAAAAAAACAAGTCAATTTTTGTATTTAATACAGCGTGAGCAGCGAACGATATACACACGGGCAATACACTTGATTTCTACCTAGACGGAAGAACAATGAGTTGAGGTCATGAAAAGATTGTGGAAGGACTCACGGGAACAAGGTGATGGACGAGGGAACTAACAAAGGGCGATTTAGTAAAGTGCAAGCAGGCGAAGGAGATATTTGACGTACAAAATACATTTCAGCAGAAAAAGAGACCACGCAACTAGAATAGGAAGGTATCATTGAAAGAACCGGCCTCGCGAACAACCCGAACTTACTCTTGCTTTGTGGAAGGGATCAAAAAGCCGGCTGAGATATACACCGTTAGTTGAGAAAGGATATTTAATAGTTACACTCACACCAAAGATAGGAACAAGCCCAGACTGAATCCAAAGAGTCAGATAACCTACCACGGAGTTTATTGCATCTAATGATACATCAGCTCGGAATCTGTGTAATCTGAATTGAATACTCACCAAAGTAAAAGAGCGGAATGCCGAAGCCCCTGCAGGAAAGATCAGCTCTTGGCAACACACAGGAAGAACGACGGAAGACTCACATTGAAGACGAACAGCCCGAAACTGAAAGAAGAACTTCAATGGGCTGGCAAAGAGGGTACCATCGAGATGTACCTGAAAGTTCTAGCATTAGCACATGTGAGACATCAGTTTCCATCGAGCACGATAGCACCGTAAGGAAAGCATAATCAGAGCGATATCATATAAAAATACGGACTCACAAGCGAGTAGAATCATCTAAGTGAATTGTATAGGCCTTCGACATGTCGTGAGTGCTTTGAAGGTGCAAATGATGTTCACTCACCTAGCCTGATTCGGACGAAGACTCGGACGAGCGAGCGGCGCGGCGCCGAGCACGGATGGTAGCCATTTCAGAGTCCGAGTCATCCGAATCATCGTTGTTGTCGCCGTTGTCCGACCCCGAGACCTTAGCACCGCCGAACACGCCCCTAGGAAAGGATTTGTCCCGTTGCGGCCCGGGGAAGGAAAATAAGACTTACTTCTGGAACCAGCCTAGCGTCTCGATGGCCCATGTATCCGTGGGGTCTTCGAAAAGCTCGAGGACATTGTCGAAGAGGTCCTCGTAGTTGTACTTGCCATCGCGGCTCGTCCAGTCCGATGTTGAAAGCATCGTGCGGCCCTAGGAGGCCGTTATCATGGATATTGACAGCGTAAAGTATCACTCGCCTGGCAGCAAACATACCCAAGCATTTCCTTGGTGAAACGATACTGACCGTGGGCCCGTGCCACGCAGATCGCCTTGATGCGCTCGGCACCGTCCATCGCAGAGCTTGGTGCCGTCCAGAGATGCCTCGCTACCTGTTAGCCAGCTCACTGTTAGTGTGCGACCATATGGAAGATGTTAAAACATACTCGCAGAAGGAAAAGGCTTCGGAAAAGTCCCGCCTGTGGGTCGTTCGAGTCGTATGCACCATCCGCATAGAAGCAAGAGGGCCAGCTCTTGGCCTTCATTGCAGGCTTGCCGCGCGTAGTCAAACCGCCATTCAAGAGAGCCTTGAGTGCCCTGGTATAGAAAAGCGAGTGAGTATATGCGCATATAACTTGCTGTGGACGTACTTGATAGCTGCCGGTGTTAATTCAGCCTCTTCCCCCCTCCTCCGCTGGCATTTTCTCGTTAATCTTGCGTCGGAGGCGCCAGGATATGATGGCGTCGTGGATCATTGGATGGTTGACCCCGCGGTCCGACTTCAACTCGCCGTTTGAGATAGCAGGGGTGATGGGCTTTGTGGGGTCAGAGGGCAAGTACTGGAGCTTGTGCTTGAGGTTATGCGTATCGCTTTGACGTGCGTCGGCGGCAGCTTTCCGAAACTGGGACAGGAAGCATTGAAAAAGCGCCCAGGAACGTGAATCTGAACATACCTTCCTAACGATCAGTCCCCACTGGCGTTCTTCCTTGTAGAATTCACGGAGCACATCCACAGACTCAATAGAAATCAAAACCATTGTCTCAAACGCGTTGACGAGCTGCTTTTGAGCAACTCGTTCCCCTGGGAACAGACATCAGCATTGTCCAGACAATATAACGGAGGACACACTCTTCAGGCAAAGTAATGGTATTGCTGGGGTCCGAGGATACAGCTACTGTCCAGTGCGTGGCTGCTCCGTAATGTAAGGCAAGCCCAATGTCGAGGAACGGGTGCACTGCTCGAGGGAAGTATTTTGCCATCGAAAGCAGCTTATCGAGTGGGGTTTTGGTCTCCCTTGAGAAGAAATGGGTGAGGTGACATCCCAGCTGCAGGTATTTGGGCTTCAGGCGCTTGTATTTCCAGCCGCCCGGGTGTGACAAGTCGCGACCAAACCATCTAACCCATAAGAACTCCATCCAGTGGACCTTGGTTCGGTTTTTGGATAAAGGGCCGACATGGCGAACAGAGGCGTGAAAAATCCCAATGATCCGCCCGTACCAGTAAGGATGAGTAGCGGCTTCATCTTCATCCTCGTGCGCCTGCACTATGAAGTCTGGACGGGTCCTGGGATTGAGGGTATCAGAGTCACGGAGACAGTCGTAAGTTGTGAAATTGATGCGCATGACTTTGTGCGTGTAGAGGCGCTCGCCGATGATGTTGACGTCGGCGAGTTCCTGTAGTGAATATTGGGTCTCATCGCCATCATACGGCTTCTCAAGTAAACGATTGAGAAGGTGAGCCTTTAGATTTGGCAAGAAATCCTAATACTTTGTTAGATCTCATGGATAATATTTAGAAAGAATCACGTACCTTTGTCGCCGTGTCATTTTTGGGTAGCTCATATGTTTGTAGGAAGGTCCGTTTTGACTCGGAGATGTGGTGGTGTTGTTTTGGCGGAGTAGAAGGAGGCAGTTTGTCATTTTCCGAGGCGAGCAATGTGTGAATGTTGGCGATGGAAGCTGCATGTTGGTTAGCTGGTGCTTCAATATGAGGTGCTGGCTCGGTCGCTGCGTCTTTTGATGTCCCTGCAGCGTCTATGCTCTTCTTGACCTGGAGTGTGAGTCGCCGACGATGCTCGTGCGCGCCAATCTGGAACACGAAGTTATGTTTGTTTGTTTTAGCATAAAACTTTTTGACGCGGCGATGAGCTAGCTCGCCCTACCAAGAAAATTAGCCAAAGAGTCGGGAGCAATTATTTCCGATGACATACGGTGAGTGTGGAGTACGAATCGTGGGTCCCAACATGAACAATGGCATCTGCGTAGTCACCAAGTGAATGCCATTTGTAGGTACAAATGTTCCAGGTCTTGCGCTCCTTGCTCAATTTACTCGGTGTCGCGGTTGATCCTGACTTGGCATTCTTCTGAGCATGGCGTCGTGCACGTCGGTTATACTCAGATGGGAGCTCGTATGTCGTATATCGATGGCAAGTTGTGCGGAGGAAATGCCGCGCTTGGGCGCCGAGCTCCCTCGTAACGGCTCGGAACGATGTGACGCTGGAGTCGGTGTGCATCCGAAGTTTTGCGTACGCGTGCCAAGTCGCAAACACATATATGAGGGTGAGGATGATGGTGTTATGAGGTTCAGGTAGGAGGCCCTCAAAAACTGCAAAGCAACACTGTGAATTAAAGGTCAGCGGTTTGAATAAAAGATGTTGCGTTGCCACACACCTGCAGTATATCCTCAAAGTCCCGAGCGGCCATCTTCTTCATCTCAGAGACGTTGGCATGAAATCGGCGGATTGTACTCCTCCCGAATGTTGGCATTTTACGAAACCTACAATCTGTGCTTTAGCTACCGAGGAATAGAGTATAATTAGGTACTTACCGCGCGTCTAATTCATCGATAAGATGCTCGCCTTCAGCCTGCAGGATGCGGACGAGATGTGCGAAGAGGGATTTCCACCCTCCCAGCTCAACCTCATGCAAGAGATCTGGGACAAACATGCTATAGAAATTGAAGCTGTGCGCAGCCAGTTTTGAGAAAGCATTCTAACCAAGTCAGACGAGTATTTTCCACAAGAGAAAAGATTGCCTTACTCGAGTTGGGACCCAAGAATATTGCTTGAGATTCCTGGCTACCGCAGCTCCAGCAACGAGAAACCCGCGCTCGAAGATCCAACGCCGAACCAGATTAATGATAAACCGGTACCAGGTTGTGTCTTGGCGCGTATTTTGACGCCGGCGCATGTCAGCCTTGGTTCCCATCTCCGGGATCTTGTCTTTCTCGATAAAGCACCGTGGGCATGGACAGCCCCCGAAGTACTTGATTGTTGCGAGGAGGACCCTATGCAAGAGTCAAAAACAGCACAATACAACAAGGCGGAAAGAATTAATACTTCTCGGGATAGTCTGCACCATAGGTGAAAAAACGAGGGAAGACAAGGCGTTCGACACCATCGTAACATTTGATGACGATCCCGTTGATGTACGCGTGGATAAATTCTTCAGAAATGAGCAGATCCCATATTGCGTGCATGAGTTCTCGTTTGAGATGGGCCCACATGTCCAATGACGGAGATGAACCAAACTTCTCACGATAGAAATCTTTGAGGGAGTCCGGAAGCTGGAAGTCATGAGAAACAGCGAAACAAAAGTAGAAAGTGAGGCGCACAGATGGAAAGTAGGCTTGGTGGTAGGCGGCATTCGCAGTGGGTTTAGCACGAATATACTTTGACAGATTGCCGAAAAATGTATAGAGTGGCCAAAGTGAGGCGTTACCAAAGTTGGCGAGGTGCGTCGAGTCTGACCAAAACATGTAGGCAGCAATTACTGTTTCAAGATGTGGGGTAGTCATCCTGAGCTTGTTATGTGCTCGGAGCATCGGGTCGGAGGTGTATATCTCGCCGTACACCTTCTGATGCTCGTTGGGCAGTTGCGGGAGACCGTCCTCGTCGAGAGCATCGCGGGGGTCGAGAGAGATATCGGGATCATCGGGATTGTAGTGAGGGTCCCAGCGGTACTGAAAGGGAGTAATATGGAACTGTTCAAACGCCGGGCTTTGGAATGCTTCCTTCATGACATCGAGAAGCGGCCGATATAACAATCCCTCGACCTCAAACTCAGCGGCATCTGCTTCCGGCACACAAACATTGTGCGCGGGCAGCTTGATTTTGACAGATGCAGTTTGCCATCCGTCCTGCGAATTCTCGCCGTTCGCATCATCCATGCGCTTGTTTTCTCGTGCTGCCTTGAAATTACGAAGGTGTTCTTGGTTGAAATCGTCTTTCAAGAGAACATCATCAACGAGAGAGTCGAGCTCCGCGATGGATTTCAGGTTCGACCCGAGATGAAACCAGGACATGAGGCGAGCAACTGTAGAATTGAGAAAAGGATACCAGGGTGGTGTCGAAGGAGAGGAAGATGGAACTTTCGGTGCAACTAGTAACTCGGGCGACTTGCAAAGGTCGTCGAGACTGATGGATTCGTCGGGGTCGTGGGTAGGTCGATTTGGGAAGACTTTGTACAGTCCGAATCGGTTAGGCTCGGTCTTCACCCACCTCTGGGGGCGCAATTCCGTGCCAGACTCATCCGGAGCTGCAGCGGGGACATCGGGAATCTCAGGCGGCTCGACGATACTCGGGAGTGCGGGCGGCTCATCTCGAAAACGCTTCGGGGGTTGTCTGCGGCGCTGCGGACGTCCACTCGGATAAGGAGGCAAAGGGCTGGGTGGTGCAGCAGCAGGGGACGAGGCGCGGGGATTATTATCATCTTGCAACTTATTTTCGCTCAGCTTGCTGTTTTAATTTTTAATTTGCGGCTGAAACAGACTTACATTTTCCAGCGGAATGGTGTGTTGAGCTACATACGCGGCAGTAGCAGCTTCTGCAGCAGCAGCATCTGCCGCAACCAACTGCTGAGCCCCCCCGAGCGCGCTGTTCCTTGAGCACCTTGCATTTATTGATATGGGCCGTGAAGCCACGTCCGGCACTGAGTCCCGTAGCACCACAGGCGGTACAAGAAACCATCAAGAGAGTGATAAATAGAATATAAATTGAAGTTTTCATGTAGAGGGCCAAGATTGGCCAGACAAGACACAAGAACCACGTCGGCAGCGGCGGCGGGGCGACGTATTTGGAAGGCTCACAGAAGCCCTTTAGGGCGGGAGTATAGGCTAGAGCGTGTCTTGCAATGGGCTTGACAGTTGTGGAGGAAGGCTAATCGACGCTGCGCAAGGGGAGGTCAGCCTTGGAAAGACTTATAAGCGCCTTGCGCGACGCGTCTGAGGCTAACCGGCACTTGCCGAGGTCACGAGGCCCTTTGATGCCTCCGACATTTTTGGTGATGTTGGCAACCGACTCGAACGAACGCGCCCGCCGAGCAAAGCAGTTCCTATCGTTCATCCTGCAGCTCCCCGCGCTCGCCCACCCGAAACTCCCTCGGAGCAAGCGGCGGTGGGCCCCTTCCGGGTTTCTTAACGCACCGAATCCTGGTGTGAACGGGTTCTTGCTGAAGGGAAAATATGACGATGGGGAGTTCCAAGAGGATAGACGCAAGCGCGAGTGCGTCGCGGGAAGACGCCAACGAGGAGCAACATTCACATCGCTGGCGATGCGGGCGTCGCGCCCTGAATATACCCAATGCGGATGAGCGATGGTCCGGCGGGAGAGGGGAAGGAGTGGGGAGGACTCTCGGAGTAGCCGTGCCCACCGGCGCAGTCAGGCGCCCCGGGCACATCACTCTGCCTTCCCCAACGCTTCCTCCTCCCCCGCCGTTCACGCCCGTTGTGTGCCCCCCATCAATACCCATTTCAATCTTTTTCTGATACTTTACCTGCTCCCTTACCGCCTCTCTATGTACTGATGGTCTATTCAGGCAAATTCGCTAATACGAGTCTTCTCAACTGTAAGGTCGTCTTTTCACATGTATCTCGTCTTCGTTGAATGAATTCTGGCCCATTCTTTGAAGAGCGAGCAAAAGAAAATTATTCAAAGCCGATTAAGCCGACCATCGGCCCTCAGCCTTACCAAGCAATTATCTGTTTACGATTGAGTACCGCGCCTATGTGAAATACATCACTGAGGAGGACGAGAGTCGACCACGGCGGGCCATAACAAGCGCGCGCAATTTTTCCGTTCAATCCGTCAAACCCCAAAATCCATCCCCCAAAATCCACCGCATCACGGACCCATAAGGCACTTCAACCACCTCTCAACCTCTTTTCCTGCGACGTGCAACTAATCCTTCATCTTCTTCGGCCACGTTACCACGACTCGCCATTCCGCTACCCTTCCGTGTGGAATACTAGCTTCTGTCTTAATCCACACATTTTCCTTCCTATCAACCTCTGGTACGACTTTCATGGGCCTGACACGTCAACTTCCCAAGGTTTTGACGTCTCTGCACTGATAGCCCTTACCAGTCTGAATGTCGGTTCTCAAGGGAAAAATCTTTGGGTTATTTCTCACTTTTATCTCGGATGTGTTCACTTGGAAATCCTCTGCGCTCCCTCTGGACCTCGTGCACGCCATCCAGCACCTACCTCTCCTCTTCAGCGTCGTTCCTTCATCATCACCTGGTTACTGTTGTTATTGACGGGGTTTGGACCGCCACTTTCAGGTGCTGTATTGAGGGCGCCCCCCAGGGTTCGGCACTATCCGTTATCGTCTTCCTCATCACGATCAACCGACTACTCCGCCGCCTCAAAGACATTGGTGTCTTCATCAGCTGGACCTACGGCTTCGTAGACGACACCAACTTTAGCACTGCGAGCAAGTCACCAGCTCAGAACGTCATGGTCCTCGATAAAGCGGCGCAAATTGCAGTCGAGTGGGCGCACACAGACAAGGCCACCTTTGAGAACACCAAAACTGAGCTGACACATCACTCACCGGGGAGGGCGGACCTTTCGGAATACTGTATCACTTTCGATGGAATCACCATACGCCCGTCGCAGGTGGTGAAATGGATCGGTGTACTCCTGGATTCTAAACTGACCGGTGAAGCGCACGTCAAGGCTCGGGCAGCGTTGGCGGCGAGAGCACTCAATGCAGCCATGGATCTTACTCACGCGGTTTGGGGACTCAAACCACTCATGGTACGGGATCTAGTGCGCGCCGTAGTCCTGCCCAGGGCGGACTATGGTGTTAGCTGCTTCTTTCCTCTGACGCCCGCCATTCTCAAACCTCTTGAGCGTGTTAATAAGTGTGTTGCCAGGTGCATCACAGGTGGCTTCCGTACGGCCTCACTCTCGGCACTGGAAAAAGAGGCCGCCATCCTTCCCGCGCCACTACACCTTGAACGCTCGCTCTTACACCGCCTCGCCCAGTACCTCACCCTCCCGCCCACACACGGCCTGGTCCCCCTCATGCAAGATGCTATTCTCCGTGCCCCGAAACATTACCATCGCGCATCCGCTCTCCACTACATTGAACGTCTCCCGGCTATTCGTTGGCCAGCTAGTGTTCCGCCTCATGGCACGCGCATCCGAGGACACAAAACCGGTCCCCCCACTGATGTTACGACGGATCCGCGCGCAGACCACGATGGTAGCGGCGCCCGTGGAAAGCGAGGGGGGACAGTCGCTGGGCATTCCACCCAGAGTCTGTCTCCGCCTCCCGGCGGAAGGCGAGTGACTGCGGCTGTCCCCCCTGTAACATCTGATGCTCGTGACCCTCAGATCGATCTCACGCTGGGAATGGAACCTATTATTCCGGTCTACTCACCTCCATGGGCTACACCTCTCCCAATCTCTACCATCATACCGCCCAAGCAGAGTGCTCTATCTGTCCTAAATGAGTTCCTAGCGGACGCTGACTATGCGGGAGCAACATGGTACACCGACGGGTCGTTATTGGCGGGCTCGGCTGGAGGCGCTGCGGTGTGGCTGGTCCGGGGTAAAGTGCACGCCAGGATTCTCATCCCACTGGGAAACGGTCAGGTAGCAGAAGGCGAAATCGAGGGGATCGTACGGGCAACCGAGAAGGCGCTTTCGCAGGGAGCTCACCACATCTTGATCGTCTCCGACTCCCAAGCCGGTCTAAAGGCGGTCCTCACCACTCGTCCGCGCGCAGGCCAATTCCGTGCGATCCTGTATGACAAGATTATCCCGACGGCGACAAACCACCTACCGTGCCTTCGCATTACAAACCTGTGGACACCCGCGCACATCGGTACCGTGGGGAACGAGCTTGCGGACGACGCTGCGAAGGCAGCCACCCTCCTTCGCCCCCCACCCTCAGTCCCGGTCTCCCTCACTACATGCAGACGCCAGATCGATGTGGAGATTCTGGAACGCTGGAACGTGATGTAGAGAGTCTCTACCACGGGTCGCGGCCTTCGTACGATCGATGACTCCCCCGCCCTCACTCATCCTTCGGTCGCCGTATGACTCCCCAGCAGCACGGGCAGACATCTCCCTCATCTGTCAACTCAGGACGGACTTCTCTGCGCTTAACGCCCACCGGTATCGCTGCCGACTCACCTCGTCGCCCACGTGCGATGCATGCGGCGCAGCCTTTGAGACCCGCATTCACTACCTCCTTCACTGCCCGGCATACGAACACCTGCGACCGCCACTTCAAGTCGCATCCTACAAAGCCGACATCCTCGGAGCAGTTGACATTCGGTCTCTCCTCAATCACCCCAAACTAATGAAAGTCCTCATTAAGTTTATTACCCTCTCCCGCCGCTTTAGATGAGTCCCATTCTCTGTCTCTTTCCTCGGTCTATTTTCTCTCTTTCCTTGGTATCTTACTGTACGTATCTAATTACTTGTCTCAATGTCTCATACCCACCAAGCCATGATACCTCCCCGCCCCACGAGCATTTCATTACCTTACACATTATGTTTACGTCCTGCCTCTATTTTTCCCCGAGCGCTGTCAACTCTTATTCTTATTCTCTTCCTCTTACTTATAAAAATTGTCGCTATAATACTTCAATATTGTCACCTCCCATACACCTAGACTTAGCGTAGCTAGTCGTACTGCTGCATAGCCCTTAAGGCCAGATACAGCATAATAGAAATCAAGTTCAAGTTCAAGTTCAAGCGCAGTTTTTACAGCTAACACCTTCGAATCATGCATCTCAGTTTGGTATACTTGCTTACCGCGCCGACATCAATCACAAACCAGCAGGGTCCGAGAACATGACTTTATGACTATGGTTCCGTCGGCTCTATTTTGGATTAAACCAGTGTCTCCATGGACATTATCCGCGAGGCTCGAACGACCGCCATTGATTGCTGTTTCTCCAGTAATGTGTTTATTCCACTCCTTCTCTGGCTCCCATCCACACCTTGCTCTCTGCACATTCGCGGCGCGGCTCCTCCTGCTACCGGCCTGAAAATGCGACTATAATCCACCACCATCATATCTGGACCCTCACTCACACTGCTTTTCTGTACCAACTTCTAGGGCTATCTGAAATCCTTTGATCGAAATGGGGAGTTCGTTTCACTCGTGCTAAATTCACTTCAAACCCTTCAAAGTCTTCTGCGAGTAGGTGATGAGTCACCTTCGTACCCGAGATGCGGAGAATAAATTGGACTGGAAGGAGAGACATTCTGAGTTTGAAATATACAGAGAAGCCCTCGTTGAGTACAGCAACTCACTCCCATCCATTATTCGAATGTGGTTTTAGGGATTCTGAGGAGTGCCGATGGTTTGAACCCAGCCGAGGACACTGAAACCGCGCGCAATGGTTCATCTTCCTCCCAAATACTCCTCGACAATTATTCATGCTGTCTGGAACTCCTGTAGTAAGCCCTCACCCTCTGAATCTCACTCAGTAGGTTTGAACTTGCGGCGAAGCCATTTCCTTGCTCTAAGTCACTGAATCTTGACACACAGCCAATAAATTGGACAGTCCGGCCAACACCGTGTGCTTCTCAGAGGCGAAAACTTCTTTTCATCTTGCAGTCCTCAGGCCCACACTCTTCCGTCGATAAAATGTTCCAAAGCGAGGTCTTTCAGGGAGTCAACCACATTTCCCTGTATCTTTCCAACGCCCAGCACAATGGCGCATACGAGGTTGTAGCAAAATCCGCCACTCGGATCATGAACGACTAGGTCAATTTGTCGACCTTCCAAGAGCAGGAATGTAAAGCTGCTCTTTTAGCCGTGTATGCCTTTTTCTAATGACCGTCTTTCAGGGTTCAGTCAATCTCAGCCGCAGTGGGTTTTCGCCTCGACTAAACCTGGAGTGAAGCAGCGGTGATTGACATCCCTCATCGGCGGCTTCTTATCCAACTCAAGTTATTTGAAGCTCGCGGTGCTTTATTCAGCCGACCTCGCAATGTTTTTCTCGTCATTGGTGGTGTCGGTGCTTGAGGTACATAGTTTCTTCTTCCACTTTCAGTGTATTGATCTTGGATTCGGTCGCAGATATCCCATGCTCATGGGGATCTCATTCGAGCAGTATTCACAACATACCCAGCGGTCAGTGGGCGGTATCCCCAACAGAAAATGCAAGCCATTTTGTCGCCGACACCGTATTGGACGCAGAGTCAATCCTTAACAGCATTCTGAAATCGTTTGGTAAGTCCGCAGTACCCAGTCCCACTCAATCGACGCCAACTTTCTACACTTGTTACAAGAATAGGACATCCTGGGCCTGCTTCGATCACCTTTGTCAAAATGTCTCGGAATGTCGACGAAATGTTAAATAACATTTGTTGGACAGTCTAAGGTTTTTTTGATGGACTTAATGAATTAATTGTCCACCACCACCACATCTTCCAGAATAATTCCCAGAAACAACAGCTGTCTGTACAGATACAGTTTGCCATCTACTTGTTTCGTGCTGGCCATTATGGGAATGGGGCGTCCCCGGAGGAAACTGCTGAATGGGCCAGTATTGCTGTAGGCACGGTTGTAAACTGCACAAATCGTGCCATAGTGGCAATTTTATCACCCCATGATACCGCCATTCGTTATCCGACTCCTAAAGAGAAGGAAAGGACGGAAGATTGTAAGAACAACAACATCAACATCAGCCACCACCATCTCCGGCGGCAGTTTCGCGTTTCGTCGAGGTCGAACTTCAGGCCCTCGATATTCGACGATAGATTATGCCCAGGACCGTCCGGGGGAACCCTGGCGAGGTTTTAGGCCCACCACGACCGTCGAAAACGCCGCCTACTCCTCCCATTTTCCTCCCACCATTCCGCCCGCGCCCATGCCTCATCGTGGCATCCAAATCACACAGTAAAAATTGCGCACCCCTCCAATTCATTACTCTTCCCCGCTGCCATCCCCTGTACACATCGCGCGCTGCATATGCTCGGTTAGCGAAGATAAAGGGAAATGATGAGATCAAAGTTTAGTGCGGAGTTCCAATTCTTGGCAAGAGAAGGAGAACAAGTAGGACAACGAAAATGAATATTTTCGTGGAAATGACCTTGCGGGCTCATTTTTTGCGCTCATATCACGTTGACTTGGTTCGCCACAGGTGATTGCCCTCAGCGATCTGCAAAATTTCAATCTCCGACTAGCGTGCCGAACTTCTCGAACTTTTCTTCCTTCAAGAGTCGGCGGCCATCTTTGAGATTTGCCCCAGTTTCGCGGCGCCGAATTTTGTTCAAAATTCGTCGCTTAGCTCTATATTTCCATGCGTCTCCACAAAGTATTCCCAGACCGACCACTCTCTAGTATTAGAATTCGATGGACAAGAGCTGAATTTACCGCTGTGGCGTGCGACAGAAATTTCCTTTTGGTATGTTCCGAGTCCTGATGCGCTTCAGCTTAGCGCAGACCAATGTACCACGTCCTGCTATGTACGATCACCTAAAAGAAGTGCCATGGTTTGTGTGCCCAAAAAAACTGCCAGGCCAGAATTTGCTTATTTTGCGGTGAACTGGGATGGGCACAGGCGTTCTAGCTAAAATGCTGAAGACCTGTTCATGTGTGTGTCTTTCCATTTCTTCTGGTGTTTGGCGAGGCGAAAAGTGGTTTCCACTGCTTTTGGCAGCAGCGACGATCCTCGCTAACTAGTAGTAAATGGAGATGAGATGCGTACAGCCATAAACGGCCTTTGGCTCCCACCACCACCACGAGGAGCCAGCCCTCACTCACGTCTCCTCTGAGTCCCCGGCACATAATGGCTTCCAACGGAGGACTACCTCTAACCGTATATCCTTGATCTATCCACTGCTGGAGGACGAAACTCATTCACAGATTCAGTCCCACAGTGCACCCCCAGCTGCCATTGTGGCGGCTCCAGTTACGACAAGCCCACCTCGCCGCAGGCGGATCCGCCGCTATTCAATCTACGGCATAGGTCTATATTCCCTGCATGAGAACGAATAAACCAATAAACTCTCCTCGTGCTCAGGTGTCACCACCAAGCCGACAATTAGGCGCCTCGCGCGCAGGGGCGGCGTCAAGCGCGTGGCAGGATTGATGTATGAAGAGACGCGTGGATGCATGATTCCGTACATCCAGGGTTTGCTTATGGACGCCATCCTTCACACAGAACATGATCACCGGTACGGTGGTACCGCACATTTTGATTCCTCAACGTTACGACACTGACGATCTAATTTTCTTTTCCAGCACGACAATTACTGCGAGAGATGTGGTCCATGCGCTTCGGCACTCTGGAAAGAACCTCTATGGGTTTGGGATATAGCATCGTCCGATTATTTGGCCATCCGGGAGGAATCCGCCTATGTGTCACGGTATTGCTATTCTCAGGGTGAATCAAAGGAACGCAATCTTGCAACTATTCTTCTACACCTGAGGCTCGTCCGACATCGAGGGTAGTCAGGCTTCACGATCACTCGAATTCTACATTTGCTGCACCGATCTATGTTGTGCCACGCCCAAGGTTCGACACGTCGCAAACACATCTACCGCCTACTTGCGCTCTGTGTTCTCCTTCGCGAGTAGGCCATCCCAGTCAGCGGTGACAGCGGTCGCATGGTCGCACAATCATACGTTTGAGGGTACCCTGCACTGAGCCTGGATAGTCCCTCCCGACTGGTGATTGCATACTGCCAGACATTGAATTCACGGCCTTGCCCTCAAAGTTAGACTCAGACGTCACGAAGAGAGTTGGTTTTCTGCCATACCGTTGAGGTTGCGGAACATGGGTCTGGAATATACATCATCTAGATCAGAAAAATTTGGGGGACGAAAGCGCACGAACCCTGTGATCATGTCAACGGAGTTGACCCCAACCGCGGCCCACTGCCGTAGCTCGCAAAGATTCGGGGGGCGTTGGTACTGTCCACATGGTACCAGGAGTTGTTGCTGCTGAAATACCTTGGGTGGTAATATGCTCGTGGCGTCCACGCCAGCGTTTGTCATGGAGAACTTGATGTGCTGTCAGGCGGTGTTTTGTCTGCAGTGAGGGCCCATTTAACTCACGATAAGATAATGTAGAAATCCTGGACCGCTGGGGTCGGCGAAATCGAGGATCCTGGTGAGTGTTCAACATGGATACGACGAGACGAGATCCATACTTTTGGCGCCTACCTCATTCCCACAAGCTCCAATCGGAAAGCTACACTCGGAAGTCAGGCCACAGATCCCGAACGGCGGACAATATTTTACCAAAGACGACAACCTGGGGCTCTCTGGTTCGTGCATACGCATACTCCGCGGCAACAACAGCCTGATCAGTCAGATAAAATGCACCTGGAGATCGAGATTAAGCGGCATGAAAACGAAAGATTAAGCGAGCAGACCATGGTAACTGAATTGTCCCGGTGACAGCGTGTTTCTTTCCTGTGGCAGCGAGACACCGTGCTGGAGGATGAGGCGTGCATTGGCTAGGGACGTTCCGTGATAGAGCATTTTATACCGGCGCGTCCATTTCGGGCGTAGAAGATGAACATAGCGAGACCACAGGGAGCTCCAGGTGTCCGCCTTGAGCCTCCATTCGCGGCACCCATCGCAGAAACATGGGACGCCTGTCCGGTGCGATGGGTAGAACAAGATGTCCATTGCTGGATATCGAGAGACTTCGAGACGCCCAACAGCGACTTTATCATAAGAAAGATACAATAAGCATAGTGAGTGACCTTCCTAGGTTTGGGCCCTCGAAAGACCATCGCCGCTACACTAGCAACGCAAGAAAGGTCAATGAGCGGCCACTATTGTCCTCGTTTTATTGAATGTTTCAGTCCGTTGGCATGACAGGAGACTTCGAGAAATTCTCGGTGCAGTCGCGAGTGGCCGCGAGACGAGGTGTGGCTAATATATATCCAGAGGTCTGCAAGCGCGAAATGAGCTTACTGTGCCGACCAACAACCCACAACGGAAGAAATAAAAGGCAAGGCTATACTACAGATACGGGTTAATTCGGGACGGGCTCCCAAATCGGATCAACTCGGAAGTGAGTCGCCACCAACGTTTGTCTTCCACTCTTGAGTACTTGAGTCATTCCTCGTCCCTTGCTTCAGCGGCGGCGGAGAACCTTTCTTACTTTGAATGGCCCCCGGTTTTCCAGTTTAACGCATGCGCTGATGGACCTATGTCCTTCAATCGATCTACTGGTACTGTTTGCGCATGAATTTTACAAACCAGTTGCAAGTGGAAATGCCCGCCGAGAACTACTCGGCACATCGATATCTCGAATTGGGCTTCCTACCACTCCGCTCAGCATGTGTAAAAGTCTATTTCATTCGGCCGCAGAACTTCTTCTCGCCGCTCTTCCGCCCGCCTTTGCCTCTTCCGAGTTGGCTTCGGAAAAATTGAAAGGCTTGTCGCTCAATATAGTCCAAACACATCCTGCTGTCAGTGTTCTATCACTGCCTTATGGCAATCCATTGCAGCGATTCGGATTCGCTCATCAAGTTCCCGCCTTTCTTTAGACTCATAATGTCCTGGATTGATCTCCGGTTAACGATTCGTGACCTTTGTTCGTTCCAGTATCAACCAATTCCTAGGCCGCTTCACACTATTCGTGACATTGGTGCATATTGCTCGCCTACAGGTTTTTCCCGGGCTTGAATCCCGGAGCGATCCGGCAACCTAAAGAGGCAGCCCTGTAAGTTCGCCGATTTCAAGTTTCCGCACAGTTCTGCACTCGATCTTGATGATCTTCGACTTCCCTAGTCATATAAAGGCTTCATAGCCTGGTACTTCACTCCTCAAATAGCTCAAAATCGTTACATTCAGAAGAAAGGCCGGTAACCTAGCAATATTCCCAAGAACCACAAAACCGAAAGCCGTTGAAGTATCAATGCTGTGCCTCGCCTGTTGTGTGAACGCCAGACAAAGTGACACCCGATTCAGGAATAAGTACTTTGGTATAGCAACAGCGTCGACCCAGCGACATTCGAATTCAGTCCGGATCATTCGGCACATTGTTCCCGATTGGGAAATCTCGAATTTATGGAGAACTGTTATACTTTGCACAAGGGACAGCCCGAAACGGAGCGTTGTTTATGCTCTGGTTGCGGTGTCACTGAGTATTAAAGAAGCGTATACTTTCCTCACGCTAATCAGACTTTCCCCTGAGCAGACTCTTGGCTGGTACCCATTTTTGCCCTCCGTCATGCAGTTTAAATTCCTCGTCGCTTTCGTCGTGTCTTGCTGTATGATTTCTCTGACGCGGAAGAATACATGGCGCTGACTAGATTTCGCTTTCAAAGTGTCGCTCTCCGTCGCCGCTGCACCCATAGCTGGCGAGGGACTGCACGTCCTCGATCGGTCATCAGTACGCGTCGCTTTTCTTTTGGTTGCACGAGCCTCTTTCCTAATCTATCTACTTTCCAGGAGCCCGCAGAAATTGCACGCGCACCCGAGCCGGAACCGGGCTGCAAAATGTACAATTGCATTTGGTGTGTGCGCCTCGCATTCCGTGCTTTCGTCTCATGTAACTCACAATGTTTCAAGAAGAAGAAAAATCAACATCATACCCAGCGCCTCGCCACCACGCTCTTTCTCTCCTCAGGCTACAACATCTAGCCTCGTCCACTCATTCCGCACCCACGGGGGTTAATCACTGTATCGCTACCGCTTCGCCGCCATTTCTCTTGGCATATTTGTTACCTCTACCTCCCTAGACCGGGGACATACAACTTAGTAGATCTGTATTTTTATCTTGTTTTTATCACGGAACACTTTTGACTCGCAGCATTCGGATCCTTGAGTACAATGCTGCAGAATGCTTGAAAATTTGATTACCAGAGTCCGGAACTTGTCGGCCCGAGGGTGATGCGCATCTTGCCTCCGCCACGTCGGTTTATGAGGCTGAACTGCTCACCTGTAGCACAAAGGCGTCTTAAATCTCTTGTCTATGGAAACGATCAACGCTAGTGCATGCTCCAATTGTGGCTTTGCTACCTCTGACATCTACACGGATCTCCCGGTCTTTCCTGATTATCTCCTCGAAACCAATGAGCCTCCAACGGATTCGGAAACGTTCGAGCTTGAAAAGGCTGCAGCTGAATGCAGGAGCCGTATCTCTCAGCTGGACACCACAATCACCGCTCTTCTGTCCAGCCTCGAAAAACACCGGAGGATGCGCCAATCTGCGGAAGAACAGATTCGGCGCGGAGGGGCAATCCTGTCGGTGGTTCGTCGCATCCCAACCGACATCCTAGTGGAAATATTCAACTGGACTGTTCCCGATGAGGCTCGGAAACGCGCGATGAACCGTTGTCCGTGGGTCCTGGGACGCGTCTGCAGCCGCTGGCGCGCAGTCAGCCTCGCATTGCCGGAATTGTGGACGATCATCGACAGGAAAATTCCCCTGGCGATGGTGAAGGCCCAACTGGATCGTTCGATTCCGTATCCACTGACCGTCGAGCTCGGGTTTTCGGACACGGGGTCCGTGGAGCTACTTATCGCATGCTCAGCGCGATGGGAAGTCGCGGACGTCGAAATGCGCCCGTTCATGGGCCCAGTACTGGCAGCGGTGCAAGGGAGGCTTCCCGCCTTGCGCCTGAAGTACAACGACAATAACGGGTTCCGCCTGTTCGGGGCGTTTTCGAGTGCTCCTGCCCTCCGCGATGTCTCACTTTCCGGGAGAGCATCTCTGGAACTTCCATGGTCACAACTCGAACGGCTTAATCTAAAGCTGTCGAATCCCACTGGTCTTAATCAACTGCGGGAGGCGCACAATGTCGTCGAATTGAGCGTGACGGGGCGACCGTATGAACGACTTCCAGTGGCGGACGTAATGGAGCTGCCACGTCTGCGAACACTGCTCATAAAGGATGGAGTCTTCCTCCAATCGCTGTGCCTCCCCGCGCTGGAGGACGTGTACGTCTCCATGGACGTCTCGTCCGTGCCCTCGCTAATCCAACGGTCGAACTGTTACATCAAGAAATTCAGCACGGATGTGCAATGTGTGTCTGCGGATATCATCGCGATCCTCGAGAACACACCGGGCCTCATTGAGCTACGCATCACGGCGATCCAGGATGTGCAGCTCCTCCTCTCACGCCTGACGGTGCCCGCGTCCGAGATGACTGCGTACGCGCGCCCACTAGTGCCCGCATTGCGCGTACTCGCGGTGAGCAACGTCAGCGATGCCCCGGCCTGCACACATCTGATTGCGATGGCGGAGTCTCGGCGTGCCAGCCCGGTGTGCGCTGAACCGTCGCTGTGCGTCTTTGATTTCATCAAGTGGACGGGACTGAATTTGCATGCGCTCGAGACGCTCGCGATGCTCCGCGAGAAGGGGTTTACCATCGAGTGGTTGACTGGACCGCAATCTATGGATCGATATCGCAGCTGGCGTTCCAACTACCCTTGATGTAGGCGAAGACTTTCCATGTTAATATTATAATTTGGGATATTTTCTCCTCGATTCCTCCTGCCTTCTGTCTTCTGCTGGTCCAATGGCCTCGCGACATTCGAGCTCTGGAAAGTCGCTATCTTTCAACCGAGCTGAAATGTGTCTGCGCCGTCACCTTGAATTTTGGCAGATCTCCTGTCAAAGATCCTTGTGTCGTTGAGTTGTCTCCCCTTGCACTTCAGATTGATTCTTTGCGCTAATTTCCACTGTCTGGATGTCTGTTGCTGTCTTCCGCCTGAATGCCTACGGAACTTCCCAGTGTCTCCGGTCACGAGTTCTGTCTTCGGGGCATGCGAGGCTTATCTGTGTCGAAGACGGAAAATTCATCTCACGGCAGTCTCACTTCTAGGGATTCACCACCTGACAAGAGGATGCCAAAATTTCGCGGCCAATTGTATCTTAGGACATTCTCTTATGCGTGGTCAAGCTATGGACCATCACTCGAAGGAATTCTTCCATGAGTAGCACTTCTAACAATATCAGCCAAGCAGAACGCACCCTCTCAGACTGTGAGCGAGATTCCTAACCAATCTAAAAGACCTGTTATCTGAATGTCGGATTTGAACGTAATTTCAATCCGACGCCGTTCCGTGGAGACAGGATTTTCTTCCAATGATAACACCTATCGCAGTTCAGTAAAGAAAGACAGCGTGGATTCTCGTATATCAGACCCCACTGCCCACGGCTTCCCGCGCTCCACGCCTCTTATCCCTCTCACCATGGGCACCTCCAGCGAATACGACGAGAAACATAGCGATGAGAAACATCTGGACGAAAAACACCCTGGAGCCATTGAAGTTTCAGTGGACGACGTCGACACCGGTGCGGCGGTGGCTGCCAGCGGTGATATGGAATTGGACCCACTGGAGGCCCTGCGATTGAGGTACGGAATTTCAATGCTTGCAGAGTGACACTTTGTTGAGGCATTGCACACAGGAAGAAGATCGACCGCCACGTCCTACCGTTGATGTGTGGTACGTTTTATAGCATTCGTTGTCTTTCTTTTGCTGAATCACTATGCAAGTCCTATACTGGGTTCAGTACATGGGTAAAACAAGCTTTTCTCCGACTGGGAACGCTCACCAACAGCTTCTCAGATAAGACGACCCTGGGGAGCTCTGCCATCCTTGGCATCAGGTATGCCCTCTTCGGGATTATCCGGGGCACCAACTCTGAGACCATATCATCACTAGAGAAGCCACTCATCTCTCGACGAATCAGTACGCGTTATCTCTATCTCCAACTATGCTATAGTTTCTTGACAAATATGTTCCCGTGCAGATATAACTGGTGCGCCTACCCGAATAGGATGGCTATTAATCTGACCACGGAAAAGGCTAGGCACCGTTTTCTACCTGAGTTACCTCGTCTTTGAGTTCCCTCAGAACCTGGCCTTGCAGCGCTTCCCGGTGGCGAAGTGGATGAGGTTCGTTGTATCCTAATGTCACAGTATATGTACTGCATTTACTTAATCCTTGTATTCAACAGCATCAATATCTTTGTCTGGGCTATTGCACTCTCCACCCATGCGGCGTGCAAGAACTTTGCTGGGCTCATGGTCGTTCGGATTATCCTGGGCATGTGCGAGGGGTATGCCTTCATTTTATTCTGTGGACCACCAGTCTGATTTTATACCGGAGATCCATAACCGCTGGGTAATGGTACTTTCAAAGTCGAATATTTGACGTTCATATATCTCCACAGCTTCCTCGTAGTAACGTCTATGTTTTACACGCGAAAAGAACAAACCGTCCGGGTTGGATATTGGTGTACGTCGTCTGTCAATTTTTCTTGCCGTCAGCCGATTCATTTCGTTTCGCAGTCCTTATGAACGGATTCGGTAACGATCCCTTTCTGAGACCAACCTTCTATGCTGAAATACGATCCCGCAGCTCAAATCGTCGCCGGTTTCATTAGTTTCGGAACGCTGCACATCAAAACAGACAAGTTCGAGCCGTGGCAATGGCTGATGATCATCACCGGGATCCTCACGTTCATCGTATCTGCGTCGTTCTGGTTCGTTTTACGGCCAGCTCTTTCCCGTAGAAGGTATGAATGACCATGCCAGGTTCTTGTTCCCCGACTCTCCAACGACCGCATGGTTCCTCACCCCTCACGAACGTACGGTCGCTGTCATGCGCATCAAGGTAAGCGCCGAGTACTTGGCTCTCGGTTCATTCACGATGCTGATTACTTTGCAAAGGTTAATCAGACTGGGCTCGAGAATAAGCGCTTCAAGAAAGATCAGTGTGTAATGCTTTCCTTGTTGTCTGTCGATGCTGAGGTGCACTTCTTACAGAATGATGGAGGCCTTCGCCGATCCGAAGACCTGGCTTTTCGCGCTGTTCGCCGCGTTGACAAACATCCCAAACAGGTGAGAGACGCGACTTACACAAAATCACCATTCTTACATTAAAATCTCCTCCAGTCTATCGTACGTATGACCCATAGAACACACAAAACCATGTTTGATCCCTCCCGTGACACAGGAATCAAAAGCCGCTCATCGTCAACTCGTTCGGCTTCAGCGTCATCCAAACGACGCTCCTGACCTGTGTTGACGGCGTTGTCGAGATCATAACTATCTCCACTGGTGTAAATGTTGCCGCGCGCACGGGTCAGCGTGCGTACACCGCGTTCGTCTGGAAGGCGCCCGAGGTCCTCGGCGCGATTCTCATTAACACACTTTCGTGGAACAACAAAATCGGACTGCTCTTCTCGCTGTGGGTCACAGGTACGCTCAACTTTCTGGTCCATTTCATATGGCTCACCGTACCGCAGGGGTCGGTACCACTGGATTTGGTAGGCTTTATTTAACCCGTCCTATCCCTCTTTCTAACGCAGTTACAGTGATCACTCTTTCGTGGCAAGCCGCCGTAACGGCCGGGCACACCAAACGGGTCACCACGAATGCAATCATGTTGATCTCATACGTTCGTTCCCCATTCCACTCTCCCCTCTCGCGCTGACCATGGCATCCCAGTGCATCGGAAATGCTGTGGGCCCCTTCATGTGGAAGGTGAGTTAAAATCGCGGTCTATTCATAATTTATGGTGCTAATCTTACGGGATGCAGCAACAATACAAGCCACGCAATCATATACCCTGGCTCATTATCGGCATCTGCTACGTTGTGTGCATGGTGCTTTTGCTCATCATCCGAGCTGTTCTCGTCGCAGAGAACAAGCGCCGTGACGCGGAACCCAAGGTCGAAGACCCGTATGACAACGTGTATGTCGAGCGCCTCTCGCCAGACGGTGTGACGGAAAAGATCAAGGTGGACAAGGTACTGTAAAAACTTTTGTCTGGTGTGATTGGCTGACAAGTTGCTGTTTAGGAATTCTTGGATCTCACTGACAGACAGAATCGCGATTTCCGATATGTGTTGTAACGGGTTTGTCGACGGATACCGTTCAATTATGCATTGTCCTGCTTTCTATATTTTGAGAGATTTTCTGCTTTTCAACAATCGCGATTCTTGATGCGCTGACGCGTTGCACCAGCTGGTAGTGACGTGTGACTCGGTCACACCACTTCTCTTCGTTCATCCCCGCCTCGCTGGCACAGCTGTCTAAGCCTTTCTTGCAAATGTTGTATGTAATCTTTCTTGAAACCGTAAATTGCTGTAATCTTTGGTGCCGCTCCGAGTCATTGCGCCGCCTGGAACTCGGCATTCCCCTCCTCGGCGGAAAAATGGACACGTGGGAGGATGCCCGCGCTCATTATCACTATTATCTCAGCTTTCAACGGGTTAGCGGAATTTTCAGAGGCCGCATCCTGCATAGAAGTCTCCACAGATTGTGCCCTCTTTCGTGGCAGCTGTGTGGTGTCGCGACTTTTCCTGGTAATTTTGCCCTTTACCACGTTGTGACTGCTCCCCACCGGTGCGCTGATGGGCATGGATAATTGATATACCCCACACCTAGTTTCGATATGGCTTTGAGGACGAGTTTACCTGATACCGGCAGTTGTGGTGGTCCCGATTCGGGCTATCTTGCCGCTCAGCACCTAATCTGTCTGATCTGTTCATTTAAGTGTTTATGACCCTCAGAGAGAAAATGCACCGCATGAATACTGGTGGCGGTGGTAAAGTACAGCATAGATTGATATATATATTACAGAAACGGATATGTTTGGTAGTCTATTCGTATTTTGGATTTCCAACACGATACATGGACTAGCATGAAATTGGAAAGTGAACAGATTTCTTTTTGAGGTCTATCTAAAGGAATTCGCCAGGACCCTGTTAGGCATATGGTGAGTACAACTGTAGCGAGTAACAGAAACAAAAACACACGCACAGGACCAAAGAAACCTTGCTCTGGCATGGTCAGTCGCGAACATTGTGCATAGTCACAGCCCTCAAAAGGCCGATTATTTCCACTCCAGTTAATTTCAGCACCGGGCCATTCAACTGCGAAGAATATGACAATTCCGCAGATGGCGATGGCGGCGGAGAATGCGGTCGTGGTGATACTGAGCCCAGGGTGAGTAAAAATCTCCGCCGACTTTCAGCAAACTTACTAGTTGTATTTACTCCACCAGGCAATGTAGCGCCGTTTAATAAAAACGTTGAAAAGGTACCCGACGGGGACCATAGGCCAGACGTTTGCCATGGAGTACGGCGCCCAAATCAATCCGCCGGAAAGGAGGATAGGCAGGTACATGTGTTCCAATACTTTGATCTTCTTGCGCAAGAAATACACAGGGATGGGCAGAAGAGCACCAATCAAGAAGCACCAGAGAAGCCCGTTGTAGATCCCACCCGCACCAAACATGCGCTTGGGGCCGAGGGTTCCCTGTCCATCGCATTAGTCTGAGTGTTTAAATGGCAAGTGAGAAGACATACCCAAAGAACGCTGGAAATATTGAATAATTAAGCGTGTCTCGAGCACACACAGAGAATTTATACATACCTAGCGGTGAAAAACGTGTTGACATCTGGACAGGTAAAATGGTTGACCTGATCCAGTGTGCAAACACCGGGAATCTGGGTCATTTGGAAATTGAGGATGGCCGTGCAAACGAATGTGGAAATCACGGTCGCATAGATTTGTGCAGAGAACGTCAGCCGAGGAGGAATATGCATGTAGTGAGCAAGCTTGAGATCCGATGCAAAGCTGATCGTTTGAAATGTGGTGATGTAGCCGTATGACTTAGGGGCAGTTAAGTCTCAGATGCATCTAATCAATGGTCTACATACCTTGAAATAGTTCATAGCGACGGCATTTCCGGGGAACCAAAGCCCGCCTAAATCAATGTCAACACTGTGTAGCAGTGTGCAAATGAATGATTCGCACCAAACAGTTCAGCGATGACATTGAGGCTGATATCGACGTTGGTGATCGACTGCGCAAATCTCGTTTGAGAAGTGGGAGGACAGGTGGATGTGCATGAACGCACCTTTATGATTCCGATCGGGATGACAAAAATTATGGCAAGAAACACTTAGATTGTCCCATGAGCCGATTGTATGAGCTTCTACCGGATTTCTCACCTCCGTACAGTACTACCGCTGGGCTGGTATGGTGGGATACACCCCAACCCCTATGGCTCCCAGCACAATTGCAAATACCAGAACCCTAACGTGAAATAAGTTAAAAAGAAAAGCGCAATGCCGATGTTTGGACTTGCATTAAGTATTGCCATTCGGGCACCTCTTTATACCTCTCCATCAGCCGGACATGGACATCCTTGTGAACATCAGATGTTTTCTCCCGACTCAGAATGCTCCGGAATCCATGCACGATCTCCCGCCGATGATACAGGAATGTGTGAGTCAACGTTGCTGTGTATAGGGCAACTGGATCGAAGACGGTTAACGGCAGCACCGGGTGATGAAAACTACAACCGCCTACAAAACACGCCGTATAGGAGCGCATTCGATGCGGACAAACTAAAAACGCCATATTGAGATTGAACGTAATGAGAGCAGAGAATGGAGGGACTCACTATGCTGGCGAGTAACTCTCGTACATGGTTTGATTGAAAAGCGTATCAGCGCCTACAACGTTCTGAACCTCGTACAATTGGGCTGTGTTGTCGAAGACAAGCTGTATGGTTTCGATTCAGTCAAGGACAGGGATGGAATGAACAGCGGACAATACGCACATTGGAATTAATGGGAAGGTACCCGCTGTTCCAAGTGTTGCTGTACCAGAGCGCAGCGATTATCGGCAGGGTGAATAACGTCTAATATTTAAAACTCGTTGAACAAACGTTCGGTTAGGTATTAAACACGGCACGCACGCCTAGGAAGAACTGCGCGCAAAAAATGATTCAGCATGCTACTATCTGTTCAACAAATTATCACTTGCATTGAAGGTTGTCTGAAAAGTACGTCAGCACCTGCCTCAAAGAAAAGGAATCCACGAACGAAGAAAGGGAGAGATCAGAGGATCTATATAGAGCATGTTATAGTCGAAGGTCGGCAGCTAACAAAGGAACGATGAGATTAGAGGATTCAATGCAGAGGACGATCTGTTTACCGGATTGAGGCCAAGTCCAAAGGTCCCTGTGATTGCCGCTAGAGCGACATTTCCGGGACTGATCCAGGTCATCCAGTTGAAGTAGGAGAGGGAAGCAAAAATGAAACTGGAGGGAATAGTGAATAGATGGGGTTAAATTACTCATGGTGAGAGATAATTGAGGCATACTCGGGGAACCAGAAACTGGACGGAAGAGACACAGGATAGATTAATTGACTGGCCCAAAGTATAAACGATGGAGGCGCACTAAATGAACATGGCGCAGAAGCAGTACAGGAACCACCGTAGCTTCATAATAATTAGCCAACCATATTTGAGAACAAAGACAGGTGGTGCGTACCCGCGACACCGACCACCCGTCAGCGACGGTGGCTTTGTCCGTATGGAATGCCCGCTGCAAGGTGTGAGACCGATGTCATAGATGGATGAAACGAGATGCGGAGGCCTACATTTAGCGCGATAGTCTATCCGCAAACTCAGAGTCAAATGGTGCTTTTTGTTGCAGAGAAAAAAATCCATTCACCGCTAAATTTCCTTGCCTTGAATGTTGAGAAGAAGGGGAGATTTTAACTCAGACCGTGACTTCACAACAAGCATGAAAGGTTACCAAATAGCATGAGCGGGGTAAACTAGGAATCGTCTGGTGAGCCCAGCGAGACCATAGCCTATCAAGTTCGTGGACAGCGCGACGAGGACTATGTTGAAAATTTAGCGATCCGCGCAGAGTCCTGGGAGCAGTAAATTTAACACCCACTTTGGTAACCAAACCTGAGGAGAGGAAAAGCATTAGAAACGTTGTGCCGGGTGTTTCTGATAGAAAGCCAAACCCGATTGCCCAAGGCTGAGAATACCATAAGAAAACACAATAAGAATAGGACGGGGAAAGCCCACCTGATTGAAGTAGATCGGAAGATATTGTACCCAGACAATCTGCATGTGTGTTAATATTTTGATATTCGATGCTGTATACGGCGAAGGACACACATATGAACTGTTGATGGAATAGAGCGATGAATCAAATGAGGGATGACAACAGGAGGATTGAAAACGCACGTGTATGGTGTGACGAATCCTACATTTGCCATGATCTGCACGCATCGTTAGTTGGCGCTAAATGAATGACCAGATTTCTCACCGTGATGAGCATATGTTCCTTCTTCGAGAAGGGTCCCCTGTAAAATAGACGGTCAGCGTTACCGTTAAGAGGCAGGTGATAAATTATGCACGGGTTGAGCGACCACACATAACCAAAAGTAACAAACTCCGTGTTGGGCAGAAGTTCCATCAATCTGGCGAGCGGGACGGCCAGGATTTGCGCAACATTAGGGCCGACGCCAATGCTAGGGTACCTAGTTTCAAAGCCACATTGAACAACAATTACTGACGAAGAAGAGAGAATGTATACCGAATGCTGAAGAACTGGTTGAGGAAGGCACTGTATACCGCTCATGTTGAATGAAATACAGCGAGGATTGTTCGAACATACCCGGCTGCGACGAGGATGGTCCCGATAACCCAGGTACGGAAGGTGTTGACAGGTATACGGGTATCGTCGTGATTGTCAACCACTGCCCGAACTTCTTGGTAGGCCGAGTTGACGACCATCATGGCTGCCTCGACCTTCAACTCATCATACAGACGCTGGTAATCCGCGGGTTTTTCTTTCAAGTCGTCGTCAAATAGATACCGGCTAATCGCACGTGAGTTGAATAATACGGCCACAGGGTGCAAAAAACAAACTTGGCCGCGTCCAAAACGGCGGTCGGAAAATTCTATAAGATTGCTCAGAAGGCCAATGTCGGGTCCTTCAGAAACCGAACATACTGGGTCATCACTGTGCTGAATTCAGAGAGCGTGAGCATGTTAGGCAAGGTTAAAGAGCAACGCATGCCTCATCCACAATCCGGTGAATGATTTCTTCAACTTCGGCGGCACTCATTGTCCGAGCATATTCTGTGGCCTCCAAGAGATCATCTGGGGTAGCCTCGATATCAGCAGCGATCACATCCTTGGTAAAGTGGTAAAGAGAGAAAGGAGTAAGCAAGGTCGAAGTCGGGGCGAATAATACAAAACCCACAATGTCGATGAGGTCCGGTGCTTTTTCGATAATTGACTCTGACGAAAGCGCCTTTTCTGCGAAATTGGGCTTGTTCATTACCAGGTACGGGCTCGGATGGAATGCGATATCAGTAAGGAAGGGGGATAGTGGACCGGGGGTACGGTTAACGTGAACCTGCAAACCAGCCCATAATATAGCTCTAGGATTGACTGATGTGGTTATAATTAAATACCAAATATAAACCCGCATACGATAGCACCGGGTAAAGGACGAAGAGATGCATCACTGCCTCAAATGAGCCACCCGCACTGATTGTATCCACTGATTGGGAAGTGCTACATGCTACTGAACTGTTGGAAGGGCCCTCGGCGTTTCCTTTCTTTGATGGAGCGGAGAGGAATATGTGTCCGATCACCTAGAAAGTTCCTGGAATGGACAAGAGTGTGCAGATATGTTGAACAGCGGCACGAAGAAAGGAGATAGCATTCAAGTGTTTCTGATCCTTGTTTCGAAAGACACCGGTGAAAGGCGTCTATCGTAAATCCATAACTGCGGGGGTCATGATCGCGAGGATCGCGAGGATCCGTGCGTTTTGTCTGTGTTGAGGGCTGCCAACACTGCCAGTGCGTGGAGCGCTGATACAAAACGATCAAATGATGACACCTGGCGGGACACCTGGGAGCGAGAAGCAGTTAGATTTACGTTGAATTTCAATTCAAGTCTGCTTGTATTCAGCAGGAGATAACCGCCATAAAAAAAGAGTCAGTTTGAACAAGAGCAGAAACAATGGCGTGGTCCCGATCCGTGGAAGAGCCACTACGTGCTGACAAAGCTTTACCGCTTTTTTGGCCAACGGATCATTCCGGGAACTTCAACGTCACCAACTGCTACTTCACCGCCCTACCGGATTGGCGCCAGGCCAAGAGCAACCAACTTACGCGAGCACATACGCAGACGCTAGGGATGGCCTAAATCCGACCCGCTCAGTTTTAGTTGTATAAATAGGTAAATTGTGGCGCAATGGGTTATATTTTGGTCAAATTACCATCGTGCCCTTGCGATTCTTGGCGGATCCGGTGAACACATTAAGTTGACTATCTCCTCCGGAGCTGAACTGACCGTTACTCAACTTGTCAACTATCTGACTTTGGACGAAACTCATTAGCCCTCGACCTGCATTTTTTTTTTCTTTCTTCATTCATTCATTCTTTTGGTTGAAGATATCCATAGATAAAATATTCAGGCCCTTATGATTAGCGCTATGTTTCACCGGGTAGCCATACGACGAGATGAGCCGTGGACTCGGTTGTGTTAATTCCCGCTTGCTCTCACACCCCCGCAATCACGCTGCGATGCCAGGATGACACGATGGTGATCAAAAGATTTCCCTAGATATACAAGAACCCAGCGGCTCGCCGAGGAGCAGGAAAGACGGCCCTAAGTACTGGTTTACTAGTTTTCTCAGACACGTTTGGTTCCCCGTCATTTCCTTTTCTTAGTCTTCTATCGGATAGTGGCTCCTGCAGAAAGCTACAGATCCGAGAGGAGGTCTCACTCTACCAGGTTCAGTACAGCGTATACAGTGTTAAAATTAAAAATTACTCATGAATAGGTTCAATTTCGAACAAGGGTGTGTGTGGTTACTATGCCGTTTTGATTAATGTACTTTTTCCTCTTCGGAAACTTTCACTCGCCGAGATGGTCGATAAAGTTTCTTTTAGCAGTACGATACTGGATGTGGCAGGGGCAAAATAAATTCAGCTCAAAATAACCCTGGAAGAACTAGAATTGCCTCATCTGGTATGCTACCCAGCGCTCGTGTCTCCTTCATCCGCCATGCTCGCGCAATAGAACGCAACGCAGGTGCTCACGAGTTCTGAACGTCTTCTCCGCGTGGCTGGTGAGAATTTTGATCTGGAACATAACCTTGGCGCTGGATTAGCGGAGGATCAGTAAGTTATGCCGCCTCATCCGAAATTGCAAAAATACACGCGTTGCAGGATGTGACCCAACGCAGGCAACCGCCACGGAAATTGCATGAACGCTGGAAAAGTTCGCGTCGCCGAAAGCAATATACGGCGTCTTATTCCCGTTCTCCAGAAAAACGAACCTGTGCGAAATACTAGTCCTTGTACATCCAGTGACAGCTCTCACCGCATCTTCCACCTTCATCAGACTTCCTGCTCGATTCGTTCGGAACGGTGCGGAATTCACTATAAAAATGCGTTGTTCAGTTGCCACTGAGTGGGGATCGGCGTGATTTTAGATAGTTCTGTTGACCGTCTCCACTTCTGCCATGGCTTCATCGCCTACGATACATCGATGCCGTGTGGTGCGATTGTTGAACACGTCACTGGAGGCATATGTGCTTTCAGCGTCTCCTGGCGCAACACCAGGCAATACCCAACACGGTAGATCGGCTGATTCGGTAGTTAATCATTATGTTCATCATGTGTTTCTTTCCGGCGGCTTCTGTTCCCCATCAAGTTCGGTATCGTCGTCTGTCAAGAACCTCACACTCACCGCCTTGACCACACTCCCTCTCCAAGACGCTACCCAGCTCTGCACGAATTTCACCCTCTTTGCAACCCAGAGGGTAGGAGGAGTGTTGAGGCAGTCCAGATGTGTACATGACCGTCGCAGTGACACCCAACAGTTTTACTTAAAACAAACTTAAAAAAAGACTATCACGTTGCCGCCAAGCCCAACGGTTCTTCTTGCCCATGCATGCGAGCTTATCTTGTCGTGATCCTCCACCGCCTCCGTCCCGAGGCCACGCGGTCGAAATTAGAGTCCCCAACAGGATAGCTGTCCCATTCTGCATTCCATCGTCGTTATAAAAGACGGCCATGAAGACGAACTTCCCCAGGTCGTCTAGTTTCGTCCCCTAGCACTCCTGCCGTACCGTTGCTCGTCCTTTACTGGTCAAACAATATGGTCGCCTTCAACAAGTTCTTCACGTCGGTGTTCCTCGCCATCGTCTACGCCTCCTCGTCCACCGCCCTCACCGTGCCCATCAACTCGAAGCACGCTACCCACCGTGTCCGGTCGATTGCGAACAACGTGAAGATCGAGGTTTACCACCCGGAGTCCACGTATCAAGTGGGTCTAGCAATGCGCACTATATCTATTGTTTGCTCACAAAAGTCATTCAGACCTTCGGTGACGGCATTGACCACCCTCTGCGTAAGCGTGGTGCGAGCCTGAAGGAGGCCTCCGAGTCCTTCGTCAGCTCTCACCTCGGTGTCGATTCCCTCTACCACAGCGGGTTCGCCAGCGACGTTGCGTCCCACGCTTACGCTCACCAGGTCATCGTAAGTTGTCTGGATACAGCTCCAGGAGCGTCCATATTTATTGCATTCTAGAATGGCCTCGTCGTCTCGAACGCAGTGTCCAATGTCGCATTCAGCCCGGATGACAAGGTCGTTGCTGTTGGTTCTTCTTTCGTCAAGCCCTGTGAGTATTTATTACATGCGTCGTGAGCATTGAACTGACGGTCACGAATTCAGCCAAGGTCGCATCTTCCACGCCCTCCATATCATTCGACGACGCCAAGACGACGGCCGAGTCTGCTCTTGATGGCACCTACGTTTCGGAAATCCCCAGCACGGTCGAATACCTTGCCAAGGACAGCGGGGAGGTCGTCCTTGTCCACGTTCTCCAGGTCCGCAATGAGGAGGCCGGAACTTGGTATAACGCCTTCATCAATGCGCACACGAACACGCTCGAGTCGCTCACCGACTACGTTGCCTCAGGCAACGGTGAGTACAAGTCACCGCTTTGTGTACCAATTTTTATTTTTGTCTCATCCGTGATGTAGTACCGCGTTCTCCCCATCACGAAAGAGACTCTCCTGGAGGGCTTCGAGGACGTCGTCGACCCCGCTGACCTGAAAGCCTGTGCGTTTCCTTTCTCCGTTTTCTCCCTTTTCTTGATTCCTACGTCTTCAGCGCCCGACGGCTGGCATTCTGACGGAACCACCAACACCACTGACACTTCCGGAAACAACGTCCTTACCTACAAGACCACCACGACGAACACTTCTCCGGAGACTGACACCGACCTTGTCTTCGAGTACACCCAGGACCCGACCATTACCCCGACATCAACGGTGAACGTTAACGCTGCCCGCGTCAACAACTTCTACCTTGTGAACTCTATCCATGTAAGTCCAACCCATCAACGCTTTCTGAGTTCGAACTCATGCATCGTCATTGCAGGACATCACTTGTGAGCGAACTCAGAAGTGAAGGAGGGAGGAAGCTGACGTTCCCCCACAGACAGATACGGATTCACTGAGGCCGCATTCAACTTCCAGGTACATGCGCTCAGAAATTACTGTAAAGAACCGAACTAATCATCGGTATATAACAGAATAACAACTTTGGACTCGGAGGCAAAGGCGCGGACCGCGTTACCGCCTCGATCCAGGACTCTGCCGGCACCAACAATGCTGATTTCGCTACACCCCCCGATGGCCAGAGCGGACACATGCGCATGTACCTCTTCACATCGACCTCCCCCGAACCGTGACGGTGCGCTCGAGAACGACGTTCCCGTCCACGAGAATACCCACGGCGTTACCAACCGCTTGACGGGTGGTGGAACTGGTGCGTGCCTCCAGACCACTGAGGCTGGCGGTATGGGTGAGGGATGGTCTGATGCTATGGCCGAGTGAGTTCCAATCTGTTCATTTCCCCCGTTTTTTCCACGAAGTGCCATTTTTGTCCTTCAACCCGACGCGTCGCGAATCGAACATTAGCACACGTGATATGTGACATTACGCGTTTCAGTTCTCAAACCCGTTCGCTTTCTCGAATTTTGCTGACTATCTGCTCGCAGCTGGACCGAGAAGACTTCCGCAGCCGTTCCGGACTACGTAATGGGCCAGTACATCATCAACAGCCCCGCCGGAATCCGCACCCACCCGTACTCGACGAACGCAACTGTTAACCCGCTCACCTACGCCAGTGTTGGCACGCTTAACGAGGTTCACAGTACGTGCTTAATTCCGCCAGATCATTCGGCGGCTGATTAGCTTGAATTTCGTAGACATCGGTGAGGTCTGGGCCAACCTGCTGCACAACATCTACGCCGCCCTTGTTACCCAGTACGGCTGGTCACCCGACTCGCGCACCAACCCTGATGGTACTGAGGGCAACATTGTCTATATGCACCTCTTCATCGACTCTCTCCCGCTGCAGCCGTGCAACCCCACTTTGTGCGTCTTGTCTCCAACTCTCATGTATCATGCAATGAACTGACGTGCCTTCCAGCCTGACCGCGCGCGACGCCTGGCTGCAGGCCGACGTCAATCGCTTCGGCGGTGCCAACCGCTGCCTGCTCTGGAAAGTCTACGCCAGCAAGGGTCTCGGTGTCAACGCTAAGAACCACGTCAACAACGCGGACATCCCCGATGACTGCTAGACTGGCACGGATACTGCGTATGGTTAGATTTACGACTCGCATGGACTGACTCTTGCATTGTTACGCATCACGCATTTTGAGATTCGCACGTATAGTTACAAAAATTCAATCTGGGCTTTTAGAATCAACTCCCGAAGTGGTAGAGAAGGAAAAAGTCTTGAACACAAAAAATAGCAGAAAATAACCGGTGCAATTGCAAAAGTACTGCCTCTCAAAACTTAGCGAACTTCGGCTTGGCGTGTGCAAGTTGAACCGTGAGAAGATTGACTTTGCCCGTTGCGGATCCTACATCCCTCACTTGGATCCATATTATCATCTATATTGCAGTTGAACCTTTCCCCTTCAGGTGCAACGAGCTTTAGTAGTAGAATTATGATATCTCACAAGGACTACAGTGTGTGTGGACCAGGAGGGTTCACACTGCGAACTCAGGAACTGGATGTTCGAGGGAAGTGAGGGAAACGATTTGACTATCAAATCCACAACAGAAGGCCAAGTCATGAATGCCCCAGCCCCAGGAAATTTAGCTCTCTTTGATGATGGCATTTTCTGGTCGGTAATCAAATTAAAAACTAGCAAATAGAAATCCGAATCGATAGTGGTTGGGCGAGATCATCTGAGACAGTTTCTCGCCTTTGGCTCTGCTGGGTAGAATCTCGGGGACATATCGAAAGACCATCAATTCACTGAACTTGACTCTATGAAATTCAGTGCTGCCTCTACAGTAAATAGCTACATACGGGAGATATATTAGACCTACTTCTCCACTTCGATCATCGAAATTTCCCCTCCTCTTTCGCTACCATTCGCGGTGCCGATATCGATAACAGACGAAAAGGTGCTTCCAAAGCCCTCGGACGGTGAGGTAGGGACGGAGACCCCTGTCCGCGCCCGAGGTAAAAACTGCCGAGGTTGGTCTGTGATCTTACCCTCAACACTGCGACCGAGCCCAACCCGCACGATAATCAGCGTCGAGGCAATGTTCTATCGGTCTTATATGATTGACACTCGAGGTGAACACAGTCGATATCAAACATACCATTATTTGAGGGAAGATTGATCGAAATATATCCACAGCCAGCTGTGAAAGGTTGGAAACTGAGTTGTGGGCAAGGAGGGTGAGAGTTACCGAACTAGCCGACTTGGAAACCGAGACAGAGACTAGATAGAGGATGATGCTGAGACAGTAGATTACGCCGGATTCTAATCTGTCCAAAGTTTTTGTGCTATTTAACACAATAAGGGAAGCCAACGACGTACATGATGGCGATGACGGTGTTGTATTTGCGGACATGAACCGGTTCCAGCACAATACAAGCATCGCGGCGTATCCACCAAATCCGACCCGCTGTCAGAAACGGATCGTATCAGTAAAGAACAGGAGTACGAAATATCGGCAAGGCAGAGAACGCGCCTGTCATGATCATCAGCACCACATTCGTAAAGACAGCCATCGCAAAAACGATCCGGTTGTCGATGTAGTAAGCCGACCCAAGGTCGTCGAAATATGTCGAGATATAGCCCAAGACTGTCAAAAAATAATAGGTAACAGACTGAGTGAGGGGAGTTCAGGACCAAATACCTGTGGTGGCAAGTAACATGAGCATCGGAAGAATCACCACATGGAAATTCCGCTCATAAACGACAAAGCAGCGATAGATCTGAGTCAGTATCATGAATACATGTCCACGAGGTATTCTGAGTGCCGCGGACCCACAAAGAGGCTATCGGTGATGGCACTGTAGGCATTCAGCATCATGAAGGAACCAAAGGAAAATGATACTCACTTGTTTGTAACGAGTAGAAAGTCCTTAGCAGCATAGAGCCGAGCATACACCTTGAATGGCCCCACAGCAGCTGCTGCTGGCCAGATTTCTCCTTCGATCGCGAGCCGGAGGAGCTGGAGACCCACCACGGTACCGTGCACATGGATCGCAACCTGTGCTGTCGCAAGAATGGCCATTGCAGAGGTAGCAATGGCAAGACTGTTGCGTGCTCTTCCTGTCCAATGGTACAAAACATGGGCGGCAATCCAAAAAAGGACAAGCAGGATTCCTGAAAAAAATCAAGATTACTGGTTTCATAAGTCACTTCTGAACACTGAACGTACCGTAAAGCAAGACTTCCGCCTGTATGAGACAGAGTCGGTAATGGTGTATTTGTAATGCAGCAATCGCAAGACCAACATACATAGACTCCATAGACCTGTAATACCCAGAAATCCCAATCTCTTGCAAACGTAGTCGAGTCGATGGTGTAGTTCATGGTGTAGAGCTGGATCGGTGTCAGCTTGACACCGACTTCCAAAATAAGCTGTGTGGATCCGACCCTGCCGGATGCTAGTTCATGTAGTTCGAACCGAATAAGCTTGGGTGTGTTTATTCCAGTGAAGCGTTTCCTATCCACATTTTGAAGCTGAATAATCTGGGCTGTTATTGGTCCCACGACTTGTTTGGGGCTTCCGTTCTCACCCTATAGTCGACCATCCCAGGAGGATGGCGAGTGGCTGCTTACAATACTATGCTGTACACACCGGATGTAAGCGCAGATAATGATGAGCAGCCGATGATGATTGTCATCGGTGGATTACGGAGAGCGTCCAGTGATCCACACAGCCCAATGGATTTTGCGGTGGGATTACAAAAACTGACGCTATTTCCTGTCCGAATCTCGGGCATGCCGAAAGCAAGGCCGAAAGACCTTACCAAAGAACCTGTCTCCATAGAATTCTGTGCTGCCTTTTACGTACCTAATTACGCTAAGAGCTGTTGATTCCTTCCCAAGCCCGGTCAAAATCCCGCTGCTATGTAGGCTGAGGCAGGGACAGGGCCCTTGTCCGCGCCCTCGGTAAAGAGTGCCCATGTGAGTTTGTGATGGTATCTCTGGCACTGCGACTGAGTCTAACCCAGATGATACTAACGTCGCCCAATGTTCTACCACGGTATGTGAGTTGACAATTTGGATTTTGATTTCAAGAGTGCGCACCATTATTTGCGGTAAAGCAGATCCAGATATGGGATAATTGCTAGAGGGACGCCGCGTGTACAAATTGAAATCGGCTTGCCGCCACAAGACAGCATCGAGTGGCGATCGCACGCACTGGAAGGAGTCAAAAGTCCGAATTTCTTAGTACGTGGCCCGGACGGGAAATTATTTGAAGATTCGGCTCTTTTCTGGTCGTATGTAATGAGTATGATCGCATTGGAGAACTGGAAATACGGTAGCATGTATCGAAGACAATATTGGGATGACATCACGACTCTCCTCTGTTAATGGTGAGTTTAAAGCAAGTAAAGGGAAAAGAGAAAATGTGCGCACAAATCGTCGACTTCGGAAATACTCTCTTTGAAATTTTCTTCGTCGAATTTCCACCCATGCAAGGACAACTTGGAAACCGACGGAAATGCACGGCGGTAATCGTGCATAGCGACAGATATTTTACCCGTGATGTGCAAGTCTTGTAGTTTGCAAGCAGATTTCGATATCAAGTATATAAGGGCATCGATAGGGCTCCTCCCGAGGAATCTCTCCGAGACTTTGAGACTACGGAGAGCAGGGACCATCAACGTGTTAAGATACCCAGTTATGCATTGACCATCCGGATTTTTCATGACCAACGATTCCAAGAACGGCAGTTCGACCTCGGGCAGTCCTGATGCATCCTGATCGCCATCTTCTTCAATGACGAAGCCCAGCACACAATGGACGAGGTTGGAAGTTTGCTGCAAAATAGGGGGACATTCATATGGGTATACCGTGCTGAGAGTGAGTGCGGTCAATTGGGCCCATGGTAACACGACGTGCGTGAGAGCGTAATTACGCAGGACTGCAGTGCGTAGCAGCGGAGTATATACATTGAGATTCACTGTGCGGCAGGCCTCTGGAAGATGCACATCCAGGTGGCGAAGTAGGGGCATCGAGCCTTCAAACGCAGGGAGAGGGAATTGGCCAGGGTCAAGTTCCAGATACTCCCAGCGAGAACGATGGGCAACGATGGCCCCAAAGGCTGCTGGAGACCGGGATGCATCTCCCGTGATGTGTATGGAAAGCGGACAACACTGAGATCTACTCAGCCACATTTCGGTCGCCTGGGCTTGTTGTTCCAGATATTTAATGCTCTGGGAGAAAGACATATCTATGGCTCTCCAGAGTGCGGGGGTGGCTAACGCTGTTTCCCGCCATTGGCGACAAATCGCTGCGAGAATGTTCGGGGAGAGTAGCCCACTGAAGGGTGGCGGCAGAGGGTAGGGTGGCAGGAAGTGGACGAAGATCTCCGAGACGATCTCGTTCGGCAAAGTCAGCACTGGGTACTTGTAGGAATCGATTCGATTCTGCAACAGCGTCTTTTCGGCCCGTAATGCGGAACGTTCAAGATCGAGAATTTGGGCCTTGAGAACAGTGAGGCGCGCTCGGTCTGTTTCGAGCGCTCTGAGCATGATTGGTTGGCCTGGGAAGAAACGAGTCAATCTGGGACCTGGGATGGCTCCGAGAGTATCCGCTTACCTTGGAGCTCGAAAGTTTGTGGCGATGAGAAAAAGGATACGTCCATGTGACCACACGCGAGGCTTTGCCATGTCAAACAAGCAACAACATCGCGACGTGACGCGGTTGCATCTGTGCGAAAAAATTAAATTGACACGGAGGAATCCTATGTGTTTATTAAACTCTAGGAGGTCCTGATTTTTCTGTGCATGCGTGCAACTTCGTCCTAAGCTTCGCCCCTAGCAGTGCACGGAAAAAATGCACTTTCACTATAGCCAGTACTAGTCCCCAATAGCTGAAAGCCGTCAGAGGGTGATAATTTGCAATTACTGCAAAACAGAAACCAGTAATTTATAAGTGTAGGGATATTTTCGCGAATCAGAGATGGTCACTGGTCACTGAATACTACAACAAGCACAGGGCAGAAAATAACATCTTCTAAATTAGCGACAGATCTGCAAGTGTCTATTCCTCTGGACCGATCCTGCTCCGCGGTAAAGTTCGACCACTGCTGCTCCTGATCCTTCTGGAGCTCTGACACCTAATAATCCGATTCGACGCTGGTGCAGAACGTCCTGTCCGTCACATCCGCGTCCCGTCCGTCCGAGCTAGCGTGCCGACCGAAGAAGGACGGAAAGCGTGCGGGGAGGGGCGGGATGATTCGAAATGGGGTTGTTGAGCGATCTGACGCCGCAGGGGAAGGCGGGATCGAGGGAGCCTGCGACCCAGACGAAGGGTTTTCGTCGGTGGTTGCGGGCGGCACGAAAACGCGCGGTCGCGGAGACGGAGGCAGCGCGAGGCGGCCATCCGCTGCATCGCGAATCTTTTGCTCGCGGTCGATCTCCGCCTCCAGCGCGCACAGTTTACGAATTTCCTCGAGGCTCTCTGAGTCTGAAGGAGAAGTGCGTGTAGTGGACAACTCAGGAGTGGTGGATGGCCTGGTGCGCGGCTCTGGATCCGAGTTATCACACGAGCTCGGGCACTGTGGTGGACGCACCCAGGTCGGCGGCGTGAGGGCGTAGAATGCATGCATGCGCATGTGTGGCGCTGCAGACGGGTGTGGGTGGAGCCGATATTTCACTGCACCACGAAGGGATCGAGGAGCCTTGTTCTCTGGAGGCGGAAGGTCCGCGTCACCAGTGAAGTCGGGATCGAAGAAGAAGGACGGGAGGCGAAAGCCTAAGATGGGTTCACCGTCCTCGTCCGGGGCGTCTTGAATTTCGTGAATTTCGTTTGCAGATGGCTCAGGGGTCTGAGTTCGCGATCAGCAGAGAGTAGGGAGGACAGGAAGTGTCAGGGATATTACTGACCATCCAGATGTCGGGAGGACCGCTGTACAGCATCTGTCCCCAGAGTGTGTCCTCCGGCTTAAGCGGCGCCTGGGATTTTGCGTGAGTTCTTGTATGCCACCAAATGCATCGAGCTGCTGTAGCAAACACACCTTATCAACCTTGGGGATCCGAATCACGACTTGAAATTCGTCTGCAATGGTAGTAGACATTGTGATGGAGAACAAGTTCAGCAGTGGATGAGGTGAGGAAATCCAAGCACAGTGTGAGTGGCGAGAGTTAAAGACGAGAGAAGGCTTTGTCTGAAAATTGCGGACCTCTTTATAGGCATCGGCGCTTTGACACCAAACGCTTTGAACTTGCGACGCGTGATCGCGACAATGGCGACTCGGAGGGCTGTGTTCCACTTTGTGGCTTTGATGCTTTCCGCATCCGGTTTAGCTTTGCGGTATAGCCTTTTGCGTCGAAAGAAAGCCGCGACTGGCGAGTTGATCGCTGAGCCACTCGACGAAAACAATGACCATTCTCAAACGGGTAATTTCCGAGTGGGGAGATTCTATGCGGCGTGTTCTGTACAGCCCAAAAATTGCAGATGCTTGCACACGTAAAACAGGAAACTCTCCGACCTGTTAAATGGGAGATAGAAAGGCGAGCTTTCCATGACAATTAAAGATGGTCAGAAAGTTGCTCTTTCAAGTGGACGGAAAGTCCAATAGAATGAATTAATTTAATCGCGGGTTTCAATCAGTTAGAAAGATCAACTTTCTGCCGTGTTTTCAGACAAGTTGAAAGAACTTGATTCCACAAAGACTTGAAGATCAACTTCCTATGTCTGTTTCAGACAGGTTGAAAGAAGTTCATTACCGAAGCAGTGAAAGATCAACTTTCCACACTCTTTTCAGATGGGTTGAAAGAACTTCATTCAGTAAAGAGATAAAGATCTACTTCCCAGATCAGTTTTAGACAGGTTGGAAGAAATCCATTAACTCTTTAGGGAATGAAGTTCTTTCAACCCGTCTGAAAACACTGCGGAAAGTTGATCTTTTCGAATGATTGAAACCTGTGATTAAATTGATTGATTCTACTACACTTTCCATCCACTTGAAAGAGCAACTTTTTGACCATCTGAAATTGCCGTGGAAAGCCCACCTTTCTACCTCCCATTTAACGGGTCTGAGAGTTTCCTGTTTTAGGTGTGTTGATCATGAAGCTCAGGCTGCTGAATGACTGTATTCAAGATGGTACTTGAAGCCGACGGGAACACGTCGACCAAGTCCACAACGAAAGAATAAGCAGACTCGATCGTTCGAGTTGATTCTCCAAAACAGACAGAATCCTGGCCCAAGGGCTTCGATTTTGTTCGAGTTGAGATTGCTGCATTCAGGGAACTGACAAGTTTAGAATCCAGAATCCAGCTGTTGATCGGGCGGCAAAAAAGGAAGGTCCGGTGGAATATATCATTTGCGACGTCGGGCTTGCCAATGAGGCAGACGACACTGATTTCAGAACAAAATTCCAGCGATGGCGAGGTGGTTTTTGTGGAAGAAGGTAACACTGCCACCGTGACGGGTAACATAGTGCATGTCATAATTTCTCACGCCCGCCAACCGTCATCGGTCATCTTCTCTTCATTTCCTTGACGGTTGCTTGACGGTGGATTCTTTTCAGACAGCAAGGACCCCTACCTGCCTCGGGGCCGTAAGCCTGTAAGCGGCTCTTTTTATTGAGGCCTTATTAGGCAGGTTCAGATTCTTATCCTTGAGACCTTTTTCAGGTGTGGCCGTCCATAGATTCCCTATGGCCTCGGTCAGCATTTGGCCAGAACCTACTTCCTTCATTATGGCTTCCAGGCTATGTATACTTTGGCTACAGACTACAGTGGCTAATTTTAGTCTACGGCTGGAAGTTCATTCACCCTTGCGAGTGCGAAAGTACTGTCTCGATGCAGCAACGTATCCCGAGGATCTTCCGTGCTCGACGTCGCTTGCCGGATTTTCTTTTTTTCCGCTTTTCTGTATTCGGATAACCACATACACTCGCCTATCTTCTCGTGATCTTTGCAATGACAGTCCTGGCAGGCCCGCTCCGGTCTGCAAACTGCCACGGTCCCACTTTCAATAGCTTCTTCCGTTCCCCACGCAAACTCTCAGCCTCTCCACATCGCGTGGCGGCGCGTTCCTGACACTATATCTCACAATTTCTCTCATGCGCGAAACCCCTTAACGCTCACGCTCGTGGATTCGGCCCCGCTTCCACGTTGTTGAAATTCCATGTAACTATTTGTAACTATCCAAGACAACACACCTTTTTAATTATTCACTCGACAACGCCGCCCTGATCAGCGATCGCGCAGCTGCGAAAATGAATATAATATATTACGCTGGCGCGCTGCCTCGGGATCTCACGCTTCCACAACACTTCTAGGCCTTTTTGCAATCACCTCTACTCGCTCGTCGTCACCGGGGATGCCGGAGAATATACTAATATTCTGTTCGATTGCGTTGCACCGTGGAACTGGTTGTCATCCGAGATAACCGCTGGAGATCAATTTCGCATCGGATTTTTCCCTCAGGCACAATTCATAATTCAGTGAGTTGTCCAAGTGCTGTTCGTTGAACTGACTTCAACTTTCTTGTATTGTCTCCACTGGTCTTTAAACTTTAGCGAGGTTTTGATGATCTTCGCACAATGGCGCTCGGAGCCGAGATTCTTTGAATCCCGGTTCGGAGGCAATAAGATGGGAGATTGCAGATCGGTCCGGACATGTGGTTGACGACCAGCAGGATCCAAATTCCTGGGGTTTGCGCGAATATTAGCAGGCTCGACTCGTCCTATCGTGCAGGCTTTCCTCTTCCCGAGGATTTCACGACGAGGAGCGTCGGTATTCTGGTCACAATTCATAGGAAATTCGCTGTTGCGCCACAATTTTCGAAGCACAGAACTTGATGTCACCAACGCCAAAATTAGGTGATCTCCTGTGATCTCCCATTGGCGTATTGATTCCGCTTAACTGTTACTTATCGCGTGGCCTGTCTTCATGTCCCCCACGTTCCTCTATCCTCTCTCTCCCTCAGCTCCCCATGGCGGTTCGTCACCAAAGCGCGTACTATTCTCCCCCCGCCGAGGTCAGCATTTCCAGTGACAGAAACGCGCAGTTTCATTCGTCGCCAATATATGGGGCAAGCTTCGGGGGCAATACCTGTGAGTTAGTTCTGTTTCGTTATGGTCGCGTCTCCGTCTCGCAGGCTTTTGACGTGTCGCGGACTTTTTTGCTGACCATCCGAATTCTGCCTTAAAGACCGATACCATCCTCACGCGACCCCTGTGGAAGTTCAGCCGGAGCCGATCCACCACTACGACTATGGGCAAGTCTCAAACGTGGCCACCGTAAATTTGTCCCGGGCCTTGGAAGGGAGCGCGATCCGGCAGCCCATACTCCCAACGCTCCAAATCCCCACCCCCCCGAGCGAGCATCGACTCATCGTCGTCTCCCCTCTCCTCACAGCGCGTCGACGTCTCTGGACAAGCCTTCCATTCGCATTCAGCCACTGGCGCGCTCTCGACCGCGTCAAAGTTCCACCCGCCACCGTTTCGTGGGCCGTTATCCGCACCCGAAGCGTCGGAGGACTTTCGATATCACCAACTGTACGAGGACCCAAATAGGGCTGCTAATATGCAGGTGCCGAGTAATGCGGTAGGCGGGAGCGGGAGCGCCAGTGGCAGCAAGACAGCGGAGGTTGTGACGGAGCGGCGCAGCGCCAGTCCAGTACGACCAGCTCGACGCACGACAACAACAGCCGTTATCGCATGTCGGCAGTGGTGCGTCACTTGATTACTTTCTCAATCTTTCCCCCAACTCACTATCATCCATCAGCCGCGCGCGGAAAATTCGGTGCGACTCGACGCGTCCTCACTGCTCCAACTGCTCCCGCCGCGACGACCAGTGTGAATATGATCCTGCCCCCAAGCGACGCGGGCCCGATAAGAAACCTGGTACGCGACAGCGGCGCTGTAAAAACCGCGTTGAATCGCGCGAGGCCGAAGACGAGCTGGTCCACAAGCCACTGGCCAGATTGGAGCCTGTACCTTCGGGGATGATCGCCCTGCCTTCCCCACTACCCGTGCCCTCGCCCGAGTCTGAATCTGCTCCCGCTGCAGGGAAGAAGAGCGAGAAGTCCCCGAAGAGACAGAAGTTGTCTACCGGTGAGACCTCGCAGAGCCTTGACGACTTCGCGGACAGAATGCGCCAGCAGCAGCATCCCACACCCACGCCGAATGTTGCTTCCCACAGCTACGGCCGCCCAATACGCCCTCTTATCCACGTACCGCCGCATACCTCTACCACGCCTTTGAGGATCTCGACGGACGAGTCGGTACTTTTCAGAGTGCGCTATGCTATTTCTCCCAGATCTGAAGCTGGTACTAACACCATTGTACAGCATACTCAGCTCCCATCCTCCTCCACACAACCCCCGTCCTCTGAGCTCTCCGGCACGCGATACGTCACGTCGTCATCCTCGTCTTACGCGTACGACGTGTCACCTTTTGCACGTTCGACAACGTACGATATGGGGCACCAGCCTTCAGCGCCCCAAGTCGACCATCCCAAGTTCCCGAGCCTCCCGTCGACGACGGTGCAGGCGGCCCAGCAGGGCTGGTGGGACGCCTTCCTCCGCTCCTACTCGTAAATCTCTTTCCGTTCTGTATGCACTCATCATTCTGACACGATTGTGCGCACAGGCTGCGGGAGATCGCGACGGACCTTAACTTTCTGTACGTCTCCGTCGCTTGGAAATATATATCGCTGAATAACTTCCCTTTGGTCCAGGTACACTGAAAGTCAGATTACCCTGTCGTTCGTGAACGTTGGACACCTTATTGAGACGTTGTGGAGCCCCACAAAGTATTTGACGCTGCAACCTGCGTTTATCCTTGCGTCGATGGCACTCGCCGGTCTGCTTCGTTCGAGCGAGACGGAGCGCGGGGCCACCGGGCGAGAGCGTGCCGCACTCCTGCGACACTCGGCCCAGGATGCCCTGGAGCGAACGTGGCGCGAGGCCGTATGGCTGGATGCCAGCCTCGCGGAGGCGGCACTGGTGCGTTCGTCCTCTCGCACCTCTTCTCTTGCTCACGAACCCGACTCCCAGATCATCGTCCAATACGAAGCCTCAGCGCACCCCGAGTACCACCCCGACCGCCTTGCGCGCGCATTTGCCTTCCTCGACGAGGTGATCAGCGTGCTCGGGCTCACCTCCATCGACGCGGGGAGCGCGGACGTCTGTCGCTACGCGCAAGGCGCCGCGCCGGTCGTGAACGTGCAGCCTGACGTGCAGTGCGCATGCTTCCCGCCCGGGACGCCGCCCTCGGACCCCGACCGCGTGTGGTCGAGTGCGTTGCCATGGGACCCGAGCTGGAGCGAGCACGAGATACGGGACGAAGAGTGCCGGCGGGTGTGTTGGGCTGCACTGAGCCTCGCGACGAGCTTCCGCACCGAGTGTTTGGCGCTATCGCGCCCGGATGGGTGCTCGGCGCTGAGCATCTGTGACCCGGCTAATGTGCGTCTGCCTCCTTTTCCTCTGTCTCATGGGTACTCACGGGGCTTTGCACCAGTATCTTGTGTTGTTCCCGAACGAGCTGTACGACCGCGGCAGCTTTGGCAGCGGGCGGCAGGAGGGCAGTGGGACCACCGCACACCCGAAGAATGGCATCTGGGCGCTTTACTGCCGCAGCATGCTGCTTGCCAATTTTTGCGGCAACGTCGTCGCGCTCAACACCGAGAACCGCGAAGAGCGCGAGAACCAGGCGGAGGGGCTTCAAGAGTCGTGGAACGAGGCGCAGGCAATCCAGGACGCGCTCGACGGGCACGTGTGCAATCTGCATACCGCAGTCGCGTATCTGTGCCGGGAGAATATTTCAAAGTGAGTCGAACTTGGAGAAAGTTTGTCTGCGGGAGGTTTGAACTGATCCATTCTCAGCGCACAAATGATCATCACGAAAGGGTTACGGAAGTGAGTCTAAACTTGGCTTTCTGGCTAACTTTAGCTGACTTTCTGTAGCCTGCAGGGCCTGCCTTCAGGGAATCGTCCAGGGCCTCTCTTCAATCGGCGACAAGCTGAGGAGTGGAGTGCGTGTTTCCATCGTCTATTAATGACTGACCTAGAATTGACTTCGATTCCACAGTCTACTATCAGGCTGAAGTCGTCAAGCGTGTCACAATGTCAATCCAATATGTCTCCGATCCCCGTGGCCAGCAACTCACACAGCGGCCCTTCTCCGTGACTTGGTTCTACCATCAACTTGCAATGTCTGTCGCTAGTCTTACTCATTGTATTCTATCTCTGGCCTGACACACGCTCCACAGATGTCTGTTGCTGTGGGAGAATGACACCTCACTCGGCGACGTGCTCGAGCTCGCCAAATCGCTCCTCATCCCACTTGACGTACTGAACGCGCTGTGGCCGTGCGAGTGTGCGTTCCCTTCTGCCTCTCCTTTCTCGGTACGGTACTGATTCGTCACATCCGACAGCGATCCAGCTGCAATGTACTGCGTTGCGCAAGCAGCTCACTGCCCACTGCCAGTCGGCGGGACACGAACCGCCGCCGCCTCCCGACTACTCGCTTCCTGTTCCTCGCCGCAATTCTTGACCCGGCCGTTTTACGGCTCCTCCGTTTAAATGCCATACGCATTCCTCCTCCGCTGTATCTTACATCTCGTCCTATCGTCCAATGTCTCCGCTCTCCCTTCCTTCGCCTACACTACACTACCCTTTTATCCTCAACCTAATTTGTCTTCGTCCTCCCATACCTCCCTTTTTTTCGTCCATACCACCTACCCATCCTTAAATTCACCTTCGCCCTAATCTTCGCCCTCTTTAATCAGCCACACTGGTATTTCGTCATAGACATACCCGTACTTTACCGTATACCATTTCTACCTGGCGCGTCAATTCGTGTACATGGTTCCTGTAGTTGTACAGCTTGTATCGTTTTTGAAGATGTATCGTACATAGGCTTGAGTTAATCCGTTCGCTTTCTATGTAGATTATAATGCATATGAACCCAAATGGATCTACATGCTGACGGCGCGAGACTCGGATCAGCGTGGACCTTTAGGTTCCTTTCTCGATCCACCGCAAGGCACCGAGCTCAAAAAGTTGTTTCGTGGGTAACTTTACCCTCTCTTGGCATCCGGCTGATCCTAGCTGATGTGAGGCGCCTTTGTCAGGACTACTAATTTGGGATTCTTTGGGAATTGTCTGCAGACTAGAAAATCCGCACCATGTTGACCTTGACTAGCTCAATCCCGCCATTCTTACCGCCTCCGCAATGTGGCGTTTCCATCCCCCTCTTCAGCACATGTGAAGGGCAATTCGACCCACAGCATCGCTGCGAGACGTCGGCGGTCCTCTCTCCTGGCGTTCTGGGAGTCATTCGTGCGCTCTTCGGAGGTTATGGCCTGGTCACCATCGTCCTCAGCATGGCTGTGCGTACCCAGCCCACTCCGGCCGAATCCTTCTCGTACTTCAGTAACATCACTTGGTGGGGGATCACTTTTTATCACCTCTTCGCAGCCTTCCACACTTTCGCGTACACGCGCACTGGTCATGCGCCGCTGGACAGCTGGTACCGTCTATTACAGCTATTACACGGCCTGCTATTCTCCACCGTGGTGACGTTCCCGGTGATGGTCTCGATTGTATTCTGGAACATACAATTCACGCCCGACAAGTTCGCGACGACAGCGGATACATGGTCTAACGTACGTGCCTCAGTATTTTCTTATCACGAAACGAAGCTGAACACTCTTAGGTATCCCACCACGCTCTCAACTCTGTCTTTGCATTGTTCGAAATAATCTTCTCCCGTACCGCGCGTCCGCCCTGGGTGTGCGTAATTTGTTCTGTTCGTCGTTGAACTTCTCCGACCGTTTCGTCCAGCCACGGCCCGCTCATCGTCCTCCTGCTCGGGGGGCTACGCCTGCATCGCTTATATCACTCACGCCACGAAAGGTTTCTATCCTTACGGTTTTCTCGATCCCTTACACAAAGGTCCTGCTGCTTTGGCGGGTATAATCAGTGGCATGGGGGCGCTTGCCGCTGCGATGTTCGTTGTCGTGGCACTGATTATTTGGTTGAGACTACACGTCCCGGAGAATGTCCTTGGCCTGAGAGGTAAGTTTAGTTCCCGGGACATAAGCGATAGTCGTGGAGTTGAGAGGCATGAAATGGTGGAAACACGGACAGGAGATGGAGGAATTCAGATGTAACATGAAGGTACAAACAGCTTTTCCGTTAGGCCATGCTCATATTAAATTTCAGAGACGAGTAACACATTCACAAATGGCTACTGAATGCTACTCAACAACGACAAAAGTCCGCGAATTTTTACGCAGAATTGGGCGCAAGATAATTGTTGACGGTCACAGTAACCCTTGGGTCAACCTCGCCCAAGATGTCCACCAACTCGTCCCTGAGAACACAACGTATTCAATACTAAGTATTCAGATTTTTTGCGCACAGCGACGAACCAGAGTTGGTTTTGTGCCTTGATGCCTTGCGGGCCCAGAGCAAAATCGGAGACCTCGGAAACGTGGCTGGAAGTGATATACTGGCCTCGGAGATTCTGGGGCTGGCCCCCGACGGCAGCCCATACGAGCTGCCGGCTACCTTCCTCGGCCGTGAATGCCAGTATGCGCTGGAGGAGAGCGGCAACGAAGGCTTGGATTCCCTTTGCCTCCCGCATAATTTCAGTCTTGCAGAGGCCAGGATTGACGGTGTTGACAATCAGCGGCGTCGAGGGCGGAAGACGATCGTTTAGGGCGCGGGCGAAGAAGACGTTGAGAACTATGCCCAGTGCGAATTCAGTTAGCGGTGGGGAGAACGCTGGCAAATTTTGAAACGCGTACGCTTCGTGAGCATGTATCGCGAGGCCATGTTCCTGCGGATAATCAGCTCAATTGGATGCCGTTTGATATGCTTGAAAGGTGCGTACTTTTTTTGTACAGTATTCAGATCGTCCAAAGGTCCTGAACATATCGGGATTCTCGCAGACACTTTTTTCAATCTCAACCCAGTAGTGAACCTCGTTGGAAACGATCACGAGTCTGGGGAGCGTCGAATATTTCTCAGCGGTCTGAATCATCGAAGGAAAGCCACAAGTGGGGTTGAGAGGCAGTTAACTTGGAGACTAAGACTTCACGGTTAGCCCCGGAATCTGAGTGTTTGAAGACGTTAAAGCACGAACGAGGCTTCCCATCCATCCTTAGTGGGTTCATACTTGGCGTAACTGAACCCCCGCATTCTCAACGAGAATATCTAGACGGCCGCCGTCCCGCTCGAACTTGTCTGCAAATTGCTTCACGGACTCGAAATCGGCAAGGTCTACAATCCAGAGCTCTGCCTTCGAGTAGCCAGTGGTGGCTTTTCAATTCTGTCATGAGTGGCTTGAAATCAGCAAGCAAGAAAAATTCATCAGTAACATGCTGTCCATGGCGTCCTGTCCCATGCTTTGGCTCCGACACGCCAGGATGAGTCGATGAGGACCCATCGTAGCAAAATGTTTCGCCGCCTCAAATCCTAAGCCGGTGTTTGCTCCCAGAACTACGACAGTTTTTCCAGAGAGATTGGCCTTGGCCACAGGCTGCTGGGCCGCGAATTGTGATTTGATGAAATCCCAGAATGAGACATGCATGTTGTGCGGTACTTGTGGATGATAAGAACGCAGGATATAAAGCCATTTTATATGAAAACCGGGTCAGTAGAAGTTACGGACGTAGCGTCTTCGTTAATCTTGGCGGCAGACTGGATGCCAGTGTGTAGGCAAACTGAACGAAGGAGCTTAGCGATTAAGAGAAAATATGTTGTAGAGACGGAACGCCGCTAGACGATTCGGTTACGTCAAGGCAGGATTGAAGCACTAGGTGTAAGAGATCTTTCAACTGGGGTGTGGTCGCGCTTGGCGTGAAGCATTCATCGGCAATCACTCGCACCTTCCCATAACGGAGGCTGACTCGACTTTGACTCAACTTTGACTCGTATAACACGCCTGCCATTTTCACCATGCATCCCTCCTTTACAGCCACCATGCTTAAAGAACAGACGCCTCCCTCAACACCACCCATCAGCCTGATTCCCCCCGAAGTCCTCTGTTACATTTTTTACGCTGGTGCCCATAAATGGCCTAACCTCCCCAGTTGTTCCTGTCATCGGTCCCCGCCTGTCGTGTGGCCCCTGGATCCTTGGCGGGCCCTGGCTCTTTGGCCAAGTTTGTTCGCATTGGCGCGCGCTGTCGCATGCGTCACCTACTCTCTGGACATCCATTACTGTCTTCGCTACTTTAACGCAGCGCGAACTCATCCTTCTCAATACCCAGCTCGCGAGGACTGGAGCAGCGCCTCTCGATGTGCACATTCGATTCACTTACATCAGCATGTCTTCCCGCCAATTCGATGTCTTCTTGACCACGCTCGTGTCGCACAGCGCGCGCTGGCGTGCACTCCACCTCCAGTTTGACGCCAATCAACCCCCCCACCACACCTTCTCCGCTCTGGGGCCGGGAACATTGCCCATCTTGGAGAAGCTTGGGTTCAGCGGAAACGGTTTTTATCACCTCGAAAAATACGATTTCTTCGAGGATGCACCGGCGCTACGCCGGGTTGTGCTCGGAGCTCGCGGCATGTCGTCGGTCTCAAGGATCACCTTGCCGTGGGCACGACTCACGACGTACAAGGCGACATACCGTGACGCTGCGTCGCACTTCCGTAACCTCGCCAATGCAGCAAACCTCGTGGACGCAGACCTCGACTGTGGTGAGGATGGGCCATGCGACGATATTATGCTCCACAGCACTCTTACCCTCCCGCGGCTCCGCCGCCTTGCCGTTTCGCACCCTGAGCTCCTCAAACGCCTGTTTGCGCCGGCCCTGCAGTCGCTGTACGTTGTTGGGTCGATAGAGGATGTCCCCGATTTCTTGCACCGGTCCGGATGCACATCGAAACTTGCAGAGCTCACCCTCGCGGAATGCGCCGCCCCCAAGGAAGAGATCATCTCTCTCCTGCACCAGACGCGCGGGCTCACCAAGCTCGCGCTCGATCTTCATAGTCTGCCGACCGACATCGTCGCCGCGCTTAGAGCGCCGGAATGCCTTTGTCCCAATTTGGGATCGCTTTTGTGGGCCGACTTTGACGATGAGCTCGACCGGAAAGCGTTCGCCGATATGGTGTTATCGCGGTGCAGGGATTCGACGAGCGTCCGCCGCTTATATTTTGTCGCTCTCTATGCAGGCCGGAGGCGCATGAAGACGGCGGGATTGCCATTGCGGTCGTTCCAAGGCCTGCAGGTTTTGTTCGTGAACGCGAAGATAGGGAGATCGTTGGTGGCGGGCTGGAGGGGGTATTAAAAGTGTGGCTGATAATATTCAAACCCTGCATGTAAAATCGAAATATGGCGCAGTTGAATTCAATGCATGTATCTATTCCCTCACACTACAGAAAACGATTTCACGGGACTATTGTGCAGAGCCCTGAAGTGGACTGGATATATGAACTGTCACTACGTTTGATTGCTATAGCAGCGGAACGACATGGAAGACATCTGAGGCAGAGGAAGGTACTTGGCTGGTTCATAACGATGAAGAGAAAAAACCCTTCGGCGTTAAAAGGTCGGTTTCAGTTGCGGAGAGAAAGGCGACATCAAATCCTTCATCGCGCATCATCCTAATTGGGCCCGCAATTCCGTCGGAGGCGGAGGTAGCGTAGCGCTCATAAGAATTGAAAATTCGAAGACTTGTTAGGCGGGGACTGGGATGATTTGGCCTGAACCGCGATTTTGCCATGGCAAAGAAGACATCTTCCGGAAACTCGCAACCAATTCTATAAACGAAGGTGGTGAGAGCTGGGCAAAGGTCGTCGGAGGTGCCCGATAGGGCCATAGAGTTGAACAGCTCCCTCTCCTCCGCTTCGTCCGTCGATGCACAGGACTCAATAAGGAGATATGTGAGGCCCGGAAGACCTCTGAGGGTTGTGATCAGGTCTGTGGAGAGGGTGCAGTCCATCAGAACCAGTTTGCGTAGTGTACAGGAGGAACGGTGAACAAAGGGAAGAATGGCGAGTATGTCAGAGTCGCGAGTGACTAGGGGAATACAGCTCCTCAAGTGAGGGGGCCGAGATGTGGACGAGAAATTGGGGCATCTCCATGCAGAGACGTCGAAGGTGCGGGAGTACGATGATGGAGGAAGGGTCGACGTCGTCAAAATGCTCGAAACTGATGGAGCATTGCAACAAGTTTGGGGCTGCCTTCAGAATAGCTAGCTGAGAGCTCCCCTCGTATGCACCTCGATAGTGAGTGATTTGGCCCCATGGAATTCGGATCTTGGGCGAATAAAATCCAAATTGCCAGTCTGTAAGCACGACTTCGCTCAAGCTTGGAGCGGATGAAAGGAAGTCCGGTATTACTTCCCCTGGGGCATGAAGTACTTCCAACCTCTTCAAAGAAGTAAGCCGGCCGCTGACAGGTAAAAGCCAATTCAGCACATCGGAAGAACGGAAGATGTCCAAGCGCAGGAAAGCCCAGCGACTGCACTGGGCAGCAATTATATCCGCCAATTGAGGATCGATGGTCCGTCCGTTCTCGTTCACCGCCCAATAGACCTTCAGCGGTGCATTGGCTGACCGGTGTAGTTGAGCTTTAACCATCGAACATGGGATAGATGAAGGGGGTATAATGATGGAGGTCCAAAGGTTTGGATATGCCAATGCGGAAAGTCTCCAAGATCGGCAAATCTGCCCAAGATACCAGGGAGGTTGATCGGGTATCTCATCCTCGCCGGAGACATCGCAGAGGGTCAAAGCGAATATTTCACAAAGCAGTTCCGGAGGAAATCGGCGGATAGGGTTTAGGATGACCCGATGCTGGCGAACATGTTCCGCGATTTCATCCCGTCTTTGAATAAGCTTGGCCAGGGCGGCCTCCAAATTACGGATCTGTATCTCCAAATCGTCTAGCTGATCTTGTCCCTCGGAGATCATATCGCAGATGAATGGGATCTCTGAGTCAAGCGGTACGTCGTTTCCCGTCCTTAGTCGTGTAAAATCTAGTGAATTGACTGTTGTCGCTGGCGAAGGATCGACCCAGAATGGAGAACTCGGGGTGGGTGCTCCGCATTTCCAACAACTTTGTGCCATCTAAGTGCTACAGAGGATGAGAGAACAGCAAAAGTCCAAGGATCAGCGCCTTGCCTATTAAACCAGAAATGCAGTAGAAGGCCAGAAGAGAGTCAGAAAGCTGTGAGAGCGACCGGGTTCGGCAATCAGTGAATCACAGATGCTTTCTCAGTCTGACTCGGACCCAACAGTTGCCCTTCTCAGATTCCGTGCCTCGAGTTGGCACGTTCAGCATACCGCGCTTAGTATTAAGGTGCACCAGTCTTGGTATTCTTGAATTGCAGGCAGCAATATTCAAGATTTTTGAGCCATCTTTTCGTCAGAATATCTCAAGAAATCTGGTTCAACGTCAGGTCTCAAAGTCTTTCGACGTGTTTTTTGTCTTGGATGTAAATGTCTAAAAGTTCCCAGAGAGTTATTTCTTTCAGGTACCTTGTCTAATCACTTGCCACTCAGTTCTGGTCAGATCCCCAGATAAATTATCTCGCCTGACAGTCGTTGACGAGCAGGAGGACACACGCATCGCGCTGTTATTGCCCATTTCTAGGATTCCGACGCTACAGATCTTTAAATAGTCATGGGTTGGCCGTGTTGAAAGCATATCACCGCATCGCCTTGAACCTCGGAATATTCTGGTTTGACGCTTTTGGTCCCTGTCTTCCCCCGACATCCGTTATTTAGGCCATCATTTCATCTGTCTGGAGCTACGAGGATGACAAACACCGTTGGCCCAACATCTGTACTAGACCACCACCATCATCCGAGACGACTTTCCTCGGCGTACTGGAAATTGTGCCTCACTCGAGATGATTTACCTCGAGAACGAGAGCGTCCACTGGCACCAGGATTCATTGTCGCAATGGCGCAAATTCGCTGCCTGACATGAAGTCCGCCTCCTATTGCAAAATCCAATGTTTTAACAGTGAACTACAACACTGTATACCTCCTGGGCAACTGGATAACGAAACGGCTTCCATTGTGTCCATCTTTGTCCTCTTCCGGAGCTGAAAGACGCGGTTTCAAGGGTCACCAGTGGCATTCGGGTCGTATCGGACGGCGTCGAGAGTGTTTCAGAAGCCCTGCTAGGGTCACTTTAACTGCTCGGAGCTCCTGACTCGTAAGGAGCTGAGGGGACAATCAACGATCAACTATTCGGACGATCGTTCCGACTCTCTCTCCGCCCCCCTGGAAAATCTGAATATTCTATTGTGGGGATTAACGCCTTTGAAAAGTTCCCTCGGGGCTCAACTGTCAAGAGCACTGTTATGCTCAACATCAAGATACATAGGGAGGTGAAGATCAACCATTCCGGCGCCGGTCAAATGATTGGCCGTAACGGAAGATTATACTGTCGGATGCATGAACATATCGTGTTCCTGGGCCAACACGTACTTCTATGAGTCCGCAACGTCTCTCTCGACGCTTGTTGTGGACTCCGAGCTGCTGAACGTTCCCGACAGCGTCTGTGGTCTTCTCGGTCTAGACTGACGCCACGCACCTGATGTCTATGCCACTCTTGGCGTATCGCAAGACACCGTGATGACCGCACCTCCACACGCACCCTTTCTCTCGGAATTATACTTCTAAAGCCTCTGGTAATATATTGGCGCTGCAGCGAGAATCGAATATTGACCATGAGACCGAGGAAATAACCCATCTTCTCGTCAATTCTCCGATACGCTGAATGCTAGCCATTCTATTGCATCCCCACCAATGCTGCTTCTGATCTGAGCATCTCTCTTCGCTCCTTCATGCCTTGAAGCTCATCAATCGTTGCGAATGTCACTGCCATGGCTTTCCCTGCATTGCCAATGTTGTTCCTCATGACGGCCCGCTGGAGAGTGTTAAAGCGGCCCCAGTCCTCGATTGTGTCCTGCTCGCAATGCAAGACGATTGGCTTTCAGCATTAGGTTGTTTTTCCCCGTTTACTTTGTTCATTTCGTGAGACTCATGCGGTTTCTGGCTTGTATGATGTTCGAACCGATGGGGCAATGTAGATGGCTGTAGCATACTGACTCGAGGCCATGTATGTCGGTACAGCACCCGTATGTTCCTTATAGGGACCACCGCGGTTATACACTTCCTTCCTTCCTTCCTTCCTTCCGTTGGCGATTCTTTCAGTCCTTATAGCCGGTTCATAATTTATAAAGTATTCATAAAACTTGAGGAGGACCTCTTCCGCCCAGACGATCCCATCCATTATCCTCTACGCCTTCTGAAGTCTCCATGCATCAAGTTGTTCAGGGGCATGGCTTCCCATGATCAACAGCCGAAAGGTTCGGAGCCTACTAGTGCGGCGCTTGTACCGAGTAAGGGAAATATCCGATTTCTTTTTTTTATCGTGACTCTCACAAACCAATCTCAGAGCACAGAAAGGTTTCCTCAAAACTGGGAGGTAAATCAACAATATATGTTGCACGGCTCATTTGGCGATTTTGGTGAGACTCGCTTTATTATACAAGTTGCTGCGCCACCTCGGGCATGTTCAAGGCAATGCAGTTCAGACTATCACGCCGGCATGGATTGTGGCCGAATTCATTTACTATCGCCGAGCTCTATTTAAAATCTGCCCGAGGATAAAAACTAACGCGAGGGCTACCGCCTGTCGTGTTTCACCTTCCACACACGCTCTCTTTCGCGGCCACGGAAGTTCCTTCATGGTGTTCAGCAGCCACTCCGCTCTTGCCAAACACCCACTATTTACAGTTCTGGTCGAGGGCCTTTCGGTGGATGAACGTGTGGCCCTTGCCTACAAACGCGCCAGGATCGTTTTACAAACTCACAGTGCGTTGCTATTTCCACTACTGACATTGAACCGATTTTCATCATGTCTTCATATGTAGATCTTTCTGCTCTCGACGTCCAACAGTGTTCCCAGAGATTCTGGGGTCTCTTCACGGACCCGATAATATGCTTTGATCTCGGAATGTTCACCATCCTCGCCGCCCACGTTGGGCTTGCGATTGGAACACTGAGCAGGCACTTGCAATCGCGCCCAGATCTCCAACCACTTGTTGACGAGTTTCTACGCTTCGAGAAAGTCGGGTTGTTCTTGCTAACGGAGCGCGGACATGGGACGGACTCTTTTAATATCGAAACTACTGCCACGCGCTTGGCGGACGGGAGCTATATCCTCAATACGCCGCGTGAAGAAGCATCGAAGTATGAATTTCTGGTCGCTACTGCGCAAAAAATAGGCAACTGATCAACGTTGTCAGGTTCATGCCAGCGTCCACTCCCAGCTTCGGTATATCTAAGGTCGCTCTCGTGATGGCGCGTCTGATGGAAAACGGCCAGGACTTTGGATGCAGGTACTTTGTTGTACCTATCTGGTAAACCCGTCAACAATAAAACACGATCCTCGCTAATTCATTTCAGTAATGAAAAAGAGATGTTTCGCGGCGTCACCTCCACCCGCCTGCCTCCGCGTAGTGGGACCAGTCCATTAGACTTTGCGATTACATCCTTCCACAATGTTCGCTTACCCGCCACGGCCCTCATCTCGTCGACTCCATTTAAAATCGCGGCGCCTTCAAACCCGCTTGCCTCCTGGTGGGATGAGAACTGGCGCATTCAACGCGGGACCCTCTTGATCGTCTCTCCCATGCTTCATAGCATCAAAATGGCGGCCTACATCGTCGGCAATTACTCCCTGCGTAGATGCATCACCGACAGACAGAACGTCCTGAAGCCGATTTTCGAATTCCGGACTCAGCAGTGGCCGATTGCGAGTGCCGTCGCTATGGGCGGTGTCTATGAAATGTGGTACAAGGCAGTTATCCACGACTCAATTGACGGTGGCCGACCGCAGCATATACAACATGCTCTGGCGGTGATCTGCAAGACGACTATTATGCGTCACGGATTGCGTATTATTCCTGAGCTTGCTGAACGCTGTGGCGCTCAAGGTATACGCTTACATTCAGTTACTGGAAACATTCTACTGACCGTAATTATATAGGCACTTTTGAACCAAATTTTATGGCTCGAATTCAGGTACGTTAGTTTAATCCTCACAGTTTGTTGGTCAAAACTGAAGTCTTTTCACAGAATGATGCCGTGGGTGGTATCATCGCTGAAGGCGAACTAACAACGCTGTGCATAAGACTGTTCTCTGAACTTCTCTTGGGGAGATACAACATCGACATGCCTTCTTCCGGAGAATCATTGCTTTCACAGCACGCCCATCGTTTGTTGGAGGAGAACAGAAAGTTGCTGGTAAAGTTCGGAGGCCACCGCAGCGCAGAATTCAACTCCATCATCCTGCCCCAGTCTCAGGCAGTAATCGAGGCCATTGGACATGCGCTTGCCTACGCCGCTGCACTAGAAAATAAAATTCCGCAACCACTTCTCGACATGTACGAGTGCGCCGTGATGCGCCTGGATCCAGCATGGTACTGCGAGGCAGGCATCTCGCGTCTGGAGCAGCGTTTGCGAGAGGATCGGGCTATTTCGTTCATGCTTCCCGACATCAAGCTATACCTCTCCGACCTCAATGTCGCGGATTTGGTCACAGCCCCGATTGTGGATGACGAAAGCTGGAAGAGATACGCGGCTAGTTTACCTACATTCGCGGGGAATATTGACGTGGGACCAATTGCGAGATTGTAGAGTGTATATAACGGTATCGACACTCGATATATACTTATGAGATTATAGACCGGCCCTTATGTCGTACATACTTTTCGACTTGAACTAATCCAAGAACTAATTCAACTCGGCTCAACCCGCGCCGGCACTCTCCGAAGGCTGTACCACATGTGACATAGCGCGGGAACCAAACAAGCCAGCACATCGACTTTGCTCTCGACCACCACCACCTCCAGGCCTCAACCGAACACAACACTCAGCAATGGCAGACGGTACGCGCCTCGCCTCCGCCCCCTCGCCTTCAGTACCAGTACTTCAGTAACCACTACTCGCGATTTTCTCCTCGATTTTCCACCTTTTCGACTCGATTTTGTACCGTTTTCGGCTCGATTTATCACCGATTCGACTTGGTTTTGGCTTTTACACACCTTTCCGGCTCGAATTTCGGCCTTGTTGCCTCGATTTCGATTCGCGCGGGCTCGCTGTCGACCGACAGCGTTGTCGAGGCAAATATCGTCGACCTAGGGGTGTTTCCGAGGTCCACTGGACCATTGTCGACGGGGTCGATTGGAGAATATTTCTCCATTTTTTCCCATTTTTTGGCCTCGACTTTGCGGTCCTGTCGACTCAGTGCGACATTCGGGCGCCAATCTCGCACTGTTACGTCGACATATACGACTCTACATGTCCACCTATCCGCCATACGTACTACACTATCTCACCACTACACCTCTACTTCACCACCTTCCACCACCATTTTTCGCCTCCGCCGTCCTACGACATCGTACTCACCAACACCACAGCCTGGCAATCGCAAGACATAGCCCCTGGCGGGATCAGCATCCCCACCGACGCGGATCACGATCGTGAGCGAGAGAATGGCGGAGGGGGAGGAGGAAGAAGAGAAAGAGGACGCAGTCGAAGCAGGAGCCCAGGAAGGGAGGGTGAGAGAGGGTGAGTGTTTCGCACGTGTTCTGGATTTTTCACCAGCTTGGTGTCTGGTGCTGGCGTTCAGAATTTCCTTTTGGATTCCTTTATTGGGGAGCCAGACTTTTCGGCCCTCCCTGCTACATTTTTCTTTCGAAATCCCTTTCCTCCACCGCGTCCCGACGTGCGTGTTTATTGACCGTGCTTTGGCTTGCCCATGCCTATGCTCGTGCTCGTGCCTCCGCTGTCTCGTCGTTTATGTCTGTTTCCATCTTGCAACCCATCTTGGTCCATCTCCATCTCGGCCCATCATCCCTTCTCCATCTCCCTTTCCCTCCCTCCACCTCCCTCTTCGTTTACCCTCCTACCCTTTTCCCTGTCCCTGCGCCCTGCACTCCCACTCCCTGTTTCCCCGCTAACAGCTTTGGCAGCCACAACCCAGGGAACAACCTGCACGTCTCGGGCCTGAGTCACAAGATCGACACACGCGACCTCGAGGCGGCATTTGCCAAAATTGGGAGGGTGCGTCCTTTGCTTATCTTTATACTCAAAGAGGAAACGAAGGCTGACGACTCCCCCTTCGTTCTGTACAGGTTCAAAAGGCGTCGGTGATGTACGACCCGCACACCCGCGAGTCGCGTGGGTTCGGATTCGTTACTGTACGTCGTCTCGTCTTGTCTCGTTCATCCGCAAGTACTGAATGTACATGGAATGTAGATGGAGACTCCGGAGGAGGCGGATGCGGCGGTGGCGGCGCTGCAGGGGACGGAGCTCGGTGGGAAGCTCATTAAAGTCGAGAAGGTGCGTTCGGGCCCCTCCTTCCTGTCTCCCCCCTTCCTCTCAAGATCGTATTTTGTGGTGCGCGGGTGCTTAACGTTATTCTGATAGGCCCGTCGCGGGCGCGCGCGCACGCCGACGCCGGGACGGTACTATGGGCCGCCGAAGAGGGGTGATAGTGAGTCATCATTTTTTTCAGGCTATACTTCGGATTCGTTTTGTTGTGGCATTTGAGAATCACGAAGCGCTGTTTGTTCCTCTGCTGCAAGCGGGTGTGAGATTATGGACGCGAGGTCTCCTTACTCCCCAAGAAATTGGGATGAGTCGACTCCTTCGTGGCGCCACACAACGTCGTCCATAAAAGGAAGCTGACTTGCCTTTTATGGATTTCTGTCCCGCCGTCTCTTCTTTATTCTTCCTCCCCCTGCTCTCATTCTTACACAATGCTGACATCATCTCTTCAGACGAACGCCCATACGACCCGCGCCCCTACGACTCGCGCTACGCGCGCGACTATGACGACCGCGGGCGCCGCGGCGGCGGGCGGTACGACGACTACCGTGGTGGAGGAAGGGACGATTATCGCGGCGGACGGGGCGGGCGGGACGACTATGACCGCGGCGGGCGGGACGATTATCGCGGGGGAAGGGATTCGTATTATGATGACAGGGATCGGGGGGACAGGGGAGGACGGGGCGGCGGGCGGGGCGGGTATGATGATAGGCGGTATTAGGTGGGGTGTGGGCGTGCGGTGACCCCGCTGGAGGAAGAGGGACGCGCTGAAAAAACGACGCTCGTGACACTTAAAAGTCACTCTTTGGTTTACATCTCTTTGTCTTTTCCTGCGTTATATGATTGTCCAGTTCTGATTGTTCCCGTACAGATACATGTATGATATGTATCTCCGATGTATATGAACACAGATGTGTTTTGTCTTGATGTAAAGTACTTTATGCCCCAAATGTCGTGCACGGACGCTTTGTTCGCACCGAAATACTTACGCCTTTGACGCTGACCCGATTACGCAGAAGATTCGTAAAGGTCAATTCATATCGGGCCGTTTTGTCCAGTTGAAGTCGACAATCTTAGGCTTGATCTTGGCCAGGTTGGACTACAACATTCGATTTTTTTCTCGGATGGAGCCTGCTTAGATTTCTCTTCAGTGAGAATCGTTCCAACGCTACAACATCTGTAAGTACAACAGTACTTACATCTGTTATAGCCCGAAATTTTTTGAAGCAGAAGACTTGCGAAAGTGAGCAGATCAATCTACGAATGCTTGGGCACTATCTAAGTAAACACTCGGAAACAGACCAGAAAATCGTGGCTGACGAAAGTGGTGACTAGGGGGTAGATGATCTATACGGGACACAAAAACAGTTCAAATATCCGTCACTTGCTCTTCAAGCCAAGTCCAGAGGGCTTTCTCCGCAGTAGGATCAGTTGAAGGGTTCGTTCCCATGCGTGCCCACGGGATTAAATACTGAAGCAAGAATTTAGCTTTGAGCACTCGCGCGGATAGATAAAAGGCGTACCTTTCCACCGAAAGTAACCCCCTCGTCGGTGGTGCCCGCCCAAAGTTGTGTCAGTGCACCGTACGGCGTAGGATAGAGCATCGATTCCTGGCACCGAGAATATTCAATGTCGTTAATAACTTGGAAATCACTCGACGTACGATGATGAACTTGGTCATCCCGGTGAGATGGCGCTGTAGCCCGCTCCTGAGATTTCCTGGGTTCAATGCAACAGATATGATGCCTTGGTCCCCATATCGGCGGAAGAGTTCGTTGCTGAATGCGACGTTTCCCTGTCCAGAAATCAGGGTTATGTTGATGGTGTTCGCAGGTCCGTAAGTATTCACGCACAAATTTGCTCTGGTAATACAGCCTGGTCGGTCCCATCTTCTTCCGGGCGGGGCTCTCCTTGAGGGTGTTATAGTCGATATCTTGACCGAATAATTCAGAGGCCGTGGATGATGTGTTTATGACACGGGCGGGTTTTCCTGTGGCGGCGGTGGCGAGGAGAGTCGGGAGTAGAAGCTTGGTCAAGTAGAAATGCCCTGCGGCTGGATGAGACCAATAAGAATGCACGACGGAGAGTTAGACACACACCCAGGACATTGGTGCCGAATGTGAGGTCGTAACCTTGGGTGGTAAGTTGCTCAATTGGCGGACCCTAGGGAGCGAAAATGATTTTCCATTCTATCGCTGGTCGGTAGTTCTCACCATTACTCCGCTACCGCACCGTCAGTCAACTCCCATTTGCGGTCGACCAACCGACGACATACCCGTTATTGAATAGGACATGCAGTTGAGTTTCTTTCCTGATAACAACGGATTAATGCAAGATAAATAGAGAGCGGTTGAAACTTACTGATTAAATTCCTGAGCGGCCCGTTTAACAGAATGCAGGTCGGCTAAATCCAGTTGCAGAAATTCAGCTTGCTTCCCGGTCTGAGACTTCAAGTCATCGATGGCTTCCTTGGCCTTCTCTAGGCTCCGCGCAGCCAGATAAACCTTAGCGTTGTGTTGAAGGAGGGCCTGTGAGTAAGTTCAAGCTAATGGTATATTTGAAGTTAGTTTCTCGAACTTCAACTTCACCTTCACAGTCTCTTTGCCTACGCCGATATTGGCACCCGTCACAATAATTACCTATAACGAGGTGAGCTTGAGGTCACAAGTGGGGGGTGCGTGACGCTACCTGTCCAGAGAGGTCAGGGATCTTGTCGACGGAAAACTTGGACTTCGGAGGGAAGGATTGCTTGATAACCGAGATGAGAACGCCCATTTCTTCCTTGGAGTCGGAGTGGAAGCACTCGGCGATTTATAGATTCAGGCGACGGACCGATGTGTCATTTCGTGGACACGATACAACAGCTTCCAACCAAATTGTGTATTCGGTTAGACGGGAGGAGAGGCATCCACGTAGTGAACCATGACCAATTTGGGAGTGTTCGACCGAAATACATGGAAAATGTGGATTTTGAAGCCCAATCTTCAGTGTTTTCGCGTGCGGCATAAACTTTTAAAGGAGAATGCTGTTAGGCTACTCACCTGGTTTTGGGAGCTCCTTGGAGAATTGAGTCGAATTCGTTCCGCAGGCCGCAATTGGTCATATATTCCCACGCTGACGAAGTTCAAATTCGAGGTTGGATTGAACGCCTTCAGCTAGGCAATGGTAGTCTAGTCGACCAGTCGACCATCGACGGCGGGAGGTGTTAAATTCAACTCTTCAAATATCCTGTGTCCTGTTCTATTTCGCGATACGATTGGTTATATGTTACTCTCCGGAAAGAAGAGCCACTGGTAGCGTGGAGAGGAATTCGGAATAAAATTTTCATCAATACAGTCTAAATATTCGCCACCTGCTCCTCGCACCACGTCCACAGCGCTTTCTCTGAACTAGGATTAGTCGAGGGGCCCTTGCCTACGCGTGCCCACGGGATCAGGTACTGAGGACATCATCAGCTCAAAAAGTAACGCGCAAAGATAGAGAGATGAAAATATTGAAGGATAGAAAGGCAGAAAAGCGTACCTTCCCACCGAAGGTCGCTCCCTCGTCTGTAGTGCCTGCCCATAATTGCGTCAGGGCGCCGTATGGCGTCGGATAGAGGACCGATTCCTAGGGGAAAAAAGTTTTAAAAAAAGGGATTGAGCGGCAGAGGGACATAATTGAGAAACCAGGAATGTACTTACGACCATGAACTTTGTGATGCCGGTAAGATGGCGCTGCAGCCCGCTCTTGAGGTTTCCCGGGTTCAGCGCAACGGATACGATGCCCTTGTCCTCATATCGGCGGAAGAGCTCGTTGCTGAATAGGACGTTGCCCTACATACAAATTGCAAGTCAGATTCGCTGATCCGTTTTTCAAAAGGAAAGGGGAGAACGTACATATTTGCTCTGGTAATACAGCATATTCACACCCATCTTCTTCCGTGCCGGGCTGTCCTTGAGGGTGTTGTAGTCGATGTCTTGGCCGAATATTTCAGAGGCAATCGAAGATGTGTTTACGACACGCGCAGGCTTGCCTGGGGCGGCGGCGGCGAGGAGAGTCGGGAGCAGAAGTTTGGTTAGATAGAAGTGCCCTACGGCAGCAGTGTCAGATCAAAAAGAGTGTACAACGGACCGCTGGACACTCACCCAGAACGTTTGTGCCGAATGTGAGGTCGTATCCTTGGGTGGAGAGTTGCTCAATTGGTGGACCCTAGGAAGCGAAAATGACTTTCCAGTCTATCGCTCATCGGTAGCTCTCACCATTACTCCGCTGCCACATCGTCAGTGAACCCATTTACCGCCAACCAACCGACGACATACCCGTTATTGAATAAGACATGCAGTTGAGTTTCCTTCCTGATAAAAACGGATTAATGCAAGATAAATAGAGAGCAGTTGAACCTTACTGGTTGAATTCCTGGGCGGCGCGTTTAACAGAGTGCAGGTCGGCCAGATCCAATTGTAGGAATTCGGCTTCCTTTCCGGTCTGAGACTTCAAGTCGTTGATGGCTTCCTTGGCCTTCTCTGGGCTCCGCGCAGCCAGATAAACCTTGGCGTTGTGTTGAAGGAGGGCCTGCGAGCTAGTGAGTCGTTCGTTTGGCTACTAGAGCTGAGGCGCCACGCACCTTAACCGTTTCTTTCCCTACTCCAATATTGGCGCCTGTAACGATAATCACCTATACAGTAAGCCCGTTTTTGAGCTTCAGGGCGGCCTGGGCGGGGAATCTGAGTGCTACCTTTCCAGAGAGATCGGGGATGTCATCGACGGAGAACTTGGATTTGGGCGGGAAGCCTTGTTGGATGGTTGAGATGAGGACACCCATTGTGTCGAAGAGGGAAAGGGTTTGGGGAATTCGGAGCGTTCGTTCGCTTGTTTTATTGAAATTTTAAATGAGCGAGACCTTGCCACTTGGAGTCAATTTCCAATTGATCTCCGTGATCTGCGGCAGCTGAAACAGTTATCGTGGTTTATGTTGGTTATATTTCCGCTTGCACACGCCGCCAACTGGTGAATCCAGATGACCGGACTGAAATTTAGGAGCCATGATCGTTGGGAACATGTACAAGTTGAAGTTCAACTTATTTTCGACTTCATCCCGGGGCACGGATCACAACGGAACATAGAATATGATCCGACGCACCTCGAACAAGACAAACAAACAAGTAAACAACTCACCTTCTTTTCATTCTCACACTCCAGCTCAGATTCCAGAACACTTCCAACCAATTTCCAAGACCTGGCCCTGTTTATTGCCCTTCGGTTTCGTAGGTGAGTCCAGTCGTTCATCGGCGGACTGGAGGACTTGAGGCCATTTTTTTCGATGAGCCGTCGGCTCTATTGTCTGGTGACTCTGGTCGAGTGATAAGCCCCGATTCATTGCAAAAAAGCTATCCGTCTCAAAGAGCAGTCGCCCATTGATTAAGATTTGTTTGTTGTTTCTGCGTAGATGTCGAGTGTGCAGAACGACTCAAGACCTCCGACTTTGCCTGCTTTGGCCGCAGTTGGCGCCGCTTGCTATCAATGTTATTCTCCGGCGCCGGAATCCGTTAAGCTTCAGAAATGTTCTGGTTGTCGTCTTGTGTCGTATTGTAATTCAGGTCAGTCCCTCTGCGCTCCCCATTTCGCTGGATTGACAACGTCTCAGCCTGCCAACACGAAAGCTGGCCCTCTCACAAACAGTTTTGCAAAGTCATCGCCTCCTTCGAGAAACCGCATATGGTCTCTTTGGTTGCAACGTGGATAGGACGTGGCACACCTGAAGAGCTGGAATCCCAGTTCAAAGCCCGATTGCTAAACTGTCAACTCCAGCTGGGCAGAGAACTCTCGCCGCATGAAAGTACACTTCTCCAATTTGAGCCTCGATGCCTTCATTGGTAAGCAATGTTCCTCTATTCGTAAAAACTGCACGTTTAATCGCACATCGAAGTGCGCGCACCGACCAGCTCATTCGAATCGAATCTTCGACGGACTCATCCGTTAATCCGCACGCGCTTGTTCCCTGTTCTCATTGTCACTTATCCTTCGCCTGTCCAACCCATTGGGCTCTCGTCTACACCGAGCACACGCAGATGATGTGCGAAGGCGGATACGATGGTCTCCCACAATGCACTCTCAACCAGGAGCTCATCGAAGATGACGAGTGGGACGCCCAGATGCTTCTTCGACCCGTACTTCCTTCCCAATATTGCGTGCCGCTACGTGCATACCGCTGGATTCCTCCCAATCTCAAATACACTTGGACATCGCTCAAGGATGTGACGTGGGCGGAGAAATTCCAAGCTCAGCTAGAAGTAGATTTTCCTGAAGCGTTGGCCAGTGTCTCGATGCGCCGGATGTCCGATGTTCTTTCTATGCCGATGACCGCCCTTTACGCGTTGGAATGCTTGAATGACAATCTTGACTGGACAAAGAAGGATGTTTTAACTATCCACGTACTTGGCCATCCTCCCAACTGCAAAGTCACGACCAACTTACGAATTTTTAGATGATCGGGGCACAGTCGAAAGAGATGTTCAATGCGGTTTGCTTCGAGAATATTCTGCACCAATTGCCCGCGGTGAAACTAGTAAAAGTAAATATTCTCATTGATCATCTCCTCGCATAACCCAACGGCCTTCCGCAGCTGATAGTCTGCGGCGTCGAGCTCGTGCCGCATCTCGGAGATGACATGCGGAATGGCCCGTATCAAATCACCTGCTGCCAGTGAGTCCTCTTTCCATCTTCCTGTCCGAAAAAAATGCCCATCGGCTAATTTCAAGGGATTGTCAACGTCGGGGAAAGATGAGAGGCAACGAGTACTACGATGTGTATGGGCATTTCGAGCTGTCTGGTTGTTACATTCTACCCAACTCAACTGATCGTTGTACATGCAGTCATTATCACGACCTGCCCCGCAAAATGGGAGGCACATACACTGTCCCCGACCTCGCAATCGCCTTCAACTCGGGCGCATCTGAATTTCGGCACGCGGCGGCATGGAAAAAAACCGCCGCGTTCCTCGTTTCGCGCAACATACCATCCGTGTTCACTGTGAGTTATCCTATTCGCAATGTTGGGAAACCCGATTTAATGCCATGTAGGCATATACCGCCAACGACGCCATCGCCGACAGCCGCATCTTGCTCGATGCGCACGCGAAGTTGGTTCCGGAGCTGGGACCGTGCCGCAATCCATGGGGAAGCTTGCTTGGGAAGAAGGATTTCGGACCGCCGCGTGGATTTTATTCTGATAATATGTTCCTGGCTGGTGGATTCAAGGGTCGATGATGTGTACCGCACATGAAGGGTTCGTTCACTTTTTTGGTAGATTCAAAACATTTTGGGAATAGAATTATTTGTCTGCGAAAGGGTACCCGAAGAACAACTTCCAGGAGATTAATGATGAAGTCATTTATCTGGAACCTTGCTCGACATTGAGATAGAGTCGCGAACTGTCTTGTTCCACTTGTGCTGATTAGTTAAGCGTTGAAATAAATTCACACAACGACATCTTGGAATCCGTGATAACGTTCATTAATTAATCTGCTACCAGAGCAAAAGGAAGCGTAAAAAAGCATAAACCCAGAAAACCATTGGCGTGCCAGCCAGAGTCCCCGTCGCCGTCGCCGTCGCATTTTTGGCACTCATCAGCCAGTCATCTGCGCACCACCATCTCGCGCTCCCGCATCAAATGCGAAACACTCATCGTCGCAGCCCCAGGCCTCGTGGCAAGCTGCTCGCCGCCCACGGAAACGAGTCCCTCCACCGTGAAAGCGCGCGTCTCGCGCTTGTCAAACAGACGCGTCGCAATTGGGACGAAGAACTGCATCTCCCACCCCCGGCGCCCTTTGTTCGAGTTCGCTTCGGGAGTGGTGCGGGGTGCGTCGTCGGCGAATGTGCGGAACCAGAGCGTGTCGATGATGATGCCGCGCTTGGCTGTGGGGTCGAGGGACAGCTCCTTGCCGGCGGGACTGCGCATCCGCGCGCCCTCGTAGCGGACGCTGTACTTGTTGTTCTCTGCGGCAGACGAGGCGCAGTACGGATACGAGGGGTCGACGACCGCTTTGCTGGCGCAGGTGAGCTCCAGCACAAACATGTCGGGGTGAGAGAGTGGAACACCGTCCCATTTGGCGGGATCCTTGAGCGTTAAGTGAAGCGACAGGGGGACCGACAAGGAAAAGCCTTGATTATCGCGGTATTTATTGAGCGACGATGATGCGACAAGTGAGCGAATAGAGGTGCTTACTCGTCCTCCTGATCCCACACCTCAAAGTTAGATTTTGAGCTCGAGGGAAAAGTAACCGCGAGCTCAAACTCGCTGGCGGGGAGCTCATAGCATCCGTACTTGTTCAACCGAGCGCCCGGCATCGGACGTCGGATAGGTATACGCTTGGATTCCGTGTTCGTCGATAATGATTGGGAGGGCAAGGCGTTGCATGGGACTGGTGGGATGTCAGAGACGAGCGAGGGCTTGGGCCCAGCGAGAACGGTTCCCGTCGTGGTGTGCTTGGACGATGCGAGAGGTTGTGATGGAGTATTATTCTCCGCTTTGGAGATGTGCGCCAGGGAGGAAGATGACTGGGTTGAGAGAGAAGGATGAGGGTCGCGAGGGGAATCCGAGACTTCAGCCGCCTGCGCCGGCGCAAGTTTCTCTTTGAGCTTCTTCGACGCTGACGACGCTCCTGTCGGCATTTTGGCTTTCACTGTACCCCTGAGCTGCTCGTCAACGACCTGAGGAATAGCGCTGAGCGGGGAATTAGAGTCCCTTCTCTGTCGAACGCGGGGCCCAGTTTGGAGATCACCCGAGTCAGTATCGTCGACCTCCGGGGACGTTGCCGAGTGGGTGCGCTTCCTGGCGCTACGCTTGGTTATCATAGGATCGTCCAGGGGCAGCCTAGGCTTTAGAAGCGCGTCGGCCGCCCTGGCCTTGACCTTGGGCCTGAGTCGTATCGTTTCAATGGACGTAACGGAGCTCGTTCTCTGACGAGTCCGGCTGAACGCAGAGTCGTCCGGACGTTGGTCGAGAGGAAGTTCTCGTTTGTTGTCCGAAGGCATTGGCCGCTGCTGGCCTGGCCAGAGGATGCGGCCGCGAGAAGATTTCAAAAGAGGGTGAGGCGCTGACATAGCGGTCATGGGCTTCGTCTGCGACTTGGCAGAGGAGTGGCCTGGGGCATTCATGACGGCGAAAGACTCGGACCTCGTCGACATGGTGGTGAAAGAGGAACGGAATGCATAGCCGTCATTTTATGTCACCCCGACCGTCCTCGGATGAAAGAGAACAATGGGAAACAAACGAGTCATTGGCGATCGATGCGATATGTTCGTGAGAAAGGGCTAACGTTTGAGTTCCGAGAGATGATAGGCGGAGACAAAAGGATTGGACGACGCTTCGGGTGGAGGGTTCAAGTCGTCGGTGCATGCGGATCATTTTGCAGAGGTAACCTGAGGTACATCAAAATTTTTAGTGAACACACGCGGTCACGCGTTTCGATGCGTTGCAACACGCGCGCGTAAAAGCGGGTGTTACGCGTCATGATCCATGACGCGTTGACCACTTGTCGTGTGGACGGTTCAATAGGTTTACAGTACGTATTCATGTCTGTTAATGGCCAATTTGGCTCTGAAAATTCCAGTAAATAGGTAGAACAAATTTTTGTTGGAAAAGGCGGAAGTCGTTTGTCGCAACTCCTTCCGTGAGTACAGTCTGAGGGTAACACGCTTGATTCCTTGGCCGCAAGCAAGCTTGTTACCCCATGGGTCATTGCCCAGGAATTCTTCGAGCAGGAACACTGGGAAATGTGCCAGGATTGGGCTAATATGCCGTACATTCGGCAGAATCTTCCGTACTTGAAATGTAAGTTTCATTAATCCCGTTTATTCTGTGAGAGGCGGAAAGATACATATTCCAAGTCCAATTTTAACTGAATGGCAGGCCTGATGTCTGGCCAAAATCTGATGTGCTAAGATCGTACGTATTGACCTATGCTCCAAACTCTACAGCATTGGCTCGAACCTCTGCGGACTGAGTCAGGGCAGACCCGAGATAGTAGATTTCTACACACCGCAAGTGATTCCTACAATTCCGACACAGTCTGCTCTCCCGCTGTGTTGGCCCCACGCTCGATGAGCAAGTGGACGATGCTCTCGTATCCGCGCTGCGACGCCGCCTCAAAAGCGCTGCCGTACAAATTATCCCGCATGTTCACGTCAGCCCCACTGTCAATGAGCAGCCGAACAACGTTCTCGTGGCCATACCAGGAGGCCACTGACAACGCCGTACCAGACTCCGCACCCTGTGCGTCCAAATCAACGCCTTTGTCGACGAGAAGCTGAACAACACTTTCGAACCCATAACTGGACGCCGCTGCTAATGCAGTACCATAAAGCTCGACCTGTATATTTGCGTCGGCGCCGTTCTCGATTAGCAGCCGAGCAATACTTTCTTGGCCGGTGGTCAACGCTGCGTGCAGAGCAGAACGGTAATGACGGTCATGGGCGTTCACGTCTGCACCATTGCCGAGCAGCAAGCGGACAATATTCTCGTGGCCATACCACGACGCGGACGCCAGCGTTGTACATTCGCCAACAAGTGCGTTGGGGTCGGCACCTGATTGGATGAGTAGCTGAACAAGGCTTTTGTGTCCATGACATGCGGCTTGGGCCAAGAAAGTGCCGTAGAATCTGTTTGGGATATTGACGTTCGCACCATTTTCGATGAGCAGCCGAGCAATCTCTTCTTGGCCGGTGATCAACGCTGCTTGCAGAGCAGAACGGTTTTGCCCGGCCTGGGCGTTGACGTCTGCCCCTTTCTCGAGCAACAGGCGAACAATATCCCCGTGGCCAAACGACGCCGCTGCCGCCAACGCCGTACCATATTTCCCGCCTTGTGAGTCTAAATCGGCGCCGTTGCTAATGAGCAGCTGAACAATGTCTTCGAATCCATGACGGGACGCCGCTGCTAATGCAGTACCATAAATCTCGACCTGTATATTTGTGTCGGCGCCATTTTCGATTAGCAGCCGAGCAATCTCTCTTTGACCGGTGGTCAACGCTGCTTGCAGAGCAGAACGAGTTTCCCCGTCCTGGGCGTTGACTTCTGCCCCTTTCTCGAGTAACAGGCGAACAATATTCCCGTGGCCAAACGATGACGCCGTCGCCAACGCCGTACCATATTCCCCGCCTTGTGAGTCTAAATCAGCGCTGTTGCTAATGAGCAGCTGAACAATGTCTTCGAATCCATGACGGGACGCCGCTGCTAATGCAGTACCATAGATCTCGACCTGTATATTTGTGTCGGCGCCATTTTCAATTAGCAGTCGAGCAATAGCTTCTTGGCCAGTGGTCAACGCTGCGTGCAGAGCGGAACGGTAATGCTGGTCCTGGGCATTCACGTCTGCCCCATTCTCGAGCAGCAAGCGGGCAATGTTCTCGTGGCCATACCATGACGCGGACGCCAACGCTGTACATTCGGCACCAAGTACATTGGGGTCGGCACCTGATTTGATGAGTAGCTGAACAAGGCTTTCGTGTCCATGACAAGCGGCTTGGGTCAGTAAATTGCGATGAAGGTGGGTTGGGATATAGACATCTCTGGCACCGTTCTCAAGGAGCAACCAGACAATTGTGTCTTGGCCGCTGGCCAACGCTGCGTAAAGAGCAGAATGGTGATGGCCGTCTTGGGCATTCACGTCTGCCCCATTCTCGAGAAGCAGGCGCACTATTTCCTCATTGCCATGCCACGACGCCGTCGCCAACGCCGTACCATGCTCCGGGCCTTGTGCGTCTAAATCAACGCCGTTGTCGATGAGTAGCTGAACGAGGTATGTGGACCCATGACGCGACGCCGCTGCTAATGTATAGCCGCAACGCTCGAGCTGTATATCGACCTCGGCCCCGTTCTCGATGAGTAGCCGAGCGATACTTTCTTGGCTAGTCATTAATGCTGCGTGCAAAGCGGAACGGTAATGCCTATCCTGGGCATTCACGTCTGCCCCTTTCCCGAGAAGCAACCGAACAATGTTTTCGCGGCCAAACCAGGACGCTGTTGCCAGCGCTGTGGCATATTCCCCGCTCTGTACATTCAAGTCTGCGCCGTTATCAAGGAGGAGCTGGACGATTGTTGCAAAATTCTCCCGTGTTGCGGTGTGCAGTGGGCTCCCGAGGGGTCCGCTGTGTGCGTTCACATTGGCACCTTTTTCGATGAGCATCTGAGCAATCTTTTCGTGGCCTTTGGCCACTGCCGCGTGCAGCGCAAAACCATATGATCCACCTTGCACATTCACATCCGCCCCTTGTTTGAGCAGTGCCCGGACAATGTTCTCGTGGCCGCGCTGCGGCGACGCCGCTGCCAAGGCTGAGCCGTATTCACCACATTGTGCGTCAAGGCCAGCCCCTTTCTCGATAAGTAGGTGAATGAGGTTTTCATGACCATGATACGCAGCCTCGGCCAATACGGCGCGATTAATATTGTCCTGCATATTGAGGTCGGCACCGTTCTCGATAAGCAATCGAGCCATTTCTTCTTTGCCGCGGGCCACCGCCGTGTGTAGTGCGGAGTCGCAACTGCTGCCGAGCATATTGACCTCCGCACCGTGCTCGAGCAACATTCGAACAACGTCCTCGTGCCCAAGATATGTTGCGTACGTCAATACTGGCATTGATCCCATTGTGCATTCACGTCTGCATCATTCGAGATGAGCAGTCGAACCATGTTGGTATTTCCCGAAAATATTGCTGCGTGCAGCGGAGTACCAAATGATCTGGTTTTTGCATTCAGATTGGCCCCATTCTCGATGAGCAATTGAACCATCTGCAAGTGGCCGTAGTAGGATGCAACACTGGTCTCCGGGCCACCTGCATACTCCAGCAATGGTGCTCTTTCCAGCAGGAACTTGGCAATATCGATAAGATTCGCCGCTGCCGCAATCCACAATGCAGCTGTGGATGACGGTGGCCAATGGGAGAAATTCCATGGCGGTGACTTCCATCGCCGCCTCATTATGTCGTTCCATCTAACGGCGCGACCAAGGAACTCCACAATGATGTCTGTGAGCTGAGCTTCGGGCCGTCCAATAGCATGCGCCAGGCAATATTGTGCATAGTCGAGGAGAGGAGGAAGATTGACTGAAGCATCGACCCAGGACGAATCGGGAAATCCATCAAAAGCGAGGAAGGCGAATAGCGTGTATGTTATCTCCGTTTGTGCGTCTGGGAATTGCTCGGCCTGAATATTGTCGAGATATTCCTGAGTGGTGTAGTGGACCAGTCGCACTGCATTGAGGTGTTTATCAACAATCAGCAAACCGGCACAGACAGCGAGAATGGTCTCGATGTCCAGAAGATTGTCCTTGTCGAGCTGGTGTGCACCAGGCTCGATGGCCAGAGCTACTGTTATTTCCGAGACTTTCAATGGCCGCTTTGCATTTGCAACCCAGATGAGGGCTGAGCGAGCTGTTTTCCTGTCTTCCTCGTTCTGGGCTCCAATTCGTTGCATCGCAACATCGTAGCTGTCATGGAGGTTTTTCGGTAGTGCTTTCAATGCCTCTCGAACAGCCTTGATGGTGTTCTTCGTGGCGAGAGACTTAATGTGAAGTCTAGCTAGTAGGAACCTGGTCCGAATTATGTGAGGTGCTTTCCAAAAACAACTAATCTCGCTTACATTCCATCCGCTGTGCGACTGCTGATGGTTGAAAGGACGTCATCTCGTAACGTGGGTTGACTCTGAACATGCTTCAACAGGCGCGGCGACAGGTCTATTTGTGCGTTGACATAGCTTCGAATATCCTCCTCCGTCGCACGGATATCCAGAGTTTCGAGATTAGGAAGGGAAGATGGATCGGCGAGAATGTGAGGACGCGAGGTTATCATCAAATTGACGGTGGGGCCCATATCTGCGAGACCCTGAAGAAGGGTCCGCCGTTGAGCTTCGGGATATTAGTCAACGGCGTCAACAATAATGAAGACCTTTGGAAACTCCCCGAGGCTAAAACGGAGTACTTCGACAGCTTCCTCTAGCGACGGCGGCGTACGTTTTTCCAAATGCTGTTGATATATTTTAGTCGCTAAAGAACCAACCTCCCTGTTAAGTACGAGCTGTCTCCAGACACCCCCCACAAGCCTACACGGTGTTTGGTCGTCGGCCTCTTTGTGGTTCAAATAAATGCAAGCTACGCCAATATTTTTGTTCCCGCTGAGATGATCAACAACCATTGATCTACGATAGAATTGATTTAAAACCGCCATAGTGATAAGTGGATGGACGCACGCAAGTACAGTTTTTCCTGCACCCGCTGTGTATTTAGTACGATGAATTAGTACGTGAGACGATGCCGAAGTTGAGATACACACGAATTCCGCGGCACCATAGTGTTTTACCCGCACCAGACTCCCATGCTTGAAAGCGTGGATCGCCAAGGAGCCACCCTCCGGTTCCCGGCTGCCGCGCAGAAGATATATCCGTGTGCCGCAGAAAGAAATTGATTGGTGAGAGCCATTCGATTATATTTGTGCGTTCCGCACCTGGAAAATATTGATGATTGACTGAACTCACAGGTAGGTCCCTATGAACTTACAGTCCAGGTGTCGTTTTTGCTCAGCAATCTCGTTACCGACTTCGATGACTCTAGCGTTCACCACGTTTCCCACATTTCCCACAGCGTGGATTACGGCTTTAACAGCTTATTCAAAGGGTTCATCAATGGACCAGGGATACTCACGGTCCATGTATTGTTGTTGTTCCGATATCCTGCCACCTATATCGGCGATGCCCGAGTTGACTGTACTGGCTACGTTGTCTAGCGAGCGGAGTACGGCTGGTAGATGTAGAATTAAAGGCTTATGTTGTATGGTGAACTAGAGCAGTGACTGACTGCTATGATCATGTCGATTTTGCTGGCCTACATCCCTGAGACGCTTCAAATCAGCTCTCGATATGTTAATCACCGAAAAAGCCCAATCACCAGAGATCAAGTAGTAGCCATGTATTAAGCAAGGTTTTGAACTGCTCGAACTTCTTTAGACGTTCTAGGGCCTCCTTCTTATTCTCCAGTGACCAGTTGAGCTGTTTCCAAAATTTCAACAACCGCCCTTCCACCGGCTTCAGCTTCTGTATGAACTGTTCCAGTGTCAGTTTGAAAGCTGTCAAAGGGCTGCTCATTTTCTGAATAATCGCGCTGGAAGGGTTGCCCGCGATGCGTGTTTCGAGCTCCTGAAGAAGCGGTCGGAGGTTGTCCATCTCCGATAGCAATTTCTGTTGTTCCTCTGGTGCATGGCGGAAGTCCTGGATGTGTTCACGGATCTTGAGAGCGGTGTCAACGAGCTGGAGGATACTGGCGACGATGCCCAGAGTCTCCGCCATGATGAGTTAAGGCAACCAAGGAGGCAAGGGCGATGCGTGGTGGCAGTACTTACGTACGCGCGTCAATGTCAAACTACTTAAAGTTAGATGAAGTACTGCATTCAAAGAGGTCCTAGACAGAGACCTACACAGACCTACACTCAGTTTGCCAAGGTCTGTGTAGGTCTGGCGAGCTGAGTGTAGGCGGCTACACAGGCTCCTAGACACACCTAGACACTCCTAGACTCAGCTACACAGGACCTCCGTAGCCGCCTACGCTTACCTTCCCAGACCTACACACACCTTGACAAACTGAGCCTAGGAGTCCCTTGAATGCAGTGAAGGGAGCCGCGGCTGAGGCAATGGGAGCTCTCACCGAAATTTCAACATGCAAAGTCTGTGATTTTTCAACTCAAGATAAACGAAGCGGACCGATGGAAGAGAAGCCTGGCGTTTAACATACGGTAAACAATGCCTTTTCGTCTAGAACGAGACGGATGCCAGAACTAGGCCTATGTCATAATCCGTGGGGAAGTAGGGGTGGCTATCAAAGATGTTGAGAGAGTCAGCTTCGCAACCCGCTCGGGGATCCGAAAGTTCGATCTATAAAATCATTGAGAACGGCCAGATGCCTTCCTACTGTAGGTTTCATTCAGTATCAAACTGTCATAGATCAAGGCCTACAGTTCGTTTAAAATTTCATACGGTTATCCCCTCGCTCGGGATCTATTCCAGTCCAAAATGCAACCAAAATGAATAGAAACTACCCACGGCGGCGGGTCGCGCCGCTCGGTGGCCCAGCCCGCTTGCTTCAAACACACGTCCCTCTCTTGGCCCTCGCGTAATTCGGAACGGTGACTATGGGCGCTGAGACGGGAATCATGGGCGCTGGGATAGAAGTTGGTTTTATATTTTCTTCAATCAGCGGAACTAATGAACGCCGCCCGAGCAGATACATATGCCTGCCTACCGTCAGCGCCTTCAATATTACCGCTTGTCGACGGTAAGCTAAACGCCGCTTGAAACTGGCCAGTGCCTCACGAGGCTTTCCAACACCCGCTTCGGACCACCGAATTCCAACATATATAAGGCAGTCAGAAGGTCCATGAATATCCAGCTTTCTAAAAACATCCACACTCTCACCTTCACCTCTAATTCAATAAAGTATGTTCGATCGCGCTCAGGTCAAATGTCTACTAACTCCCGGCACACCCCTCTCGCAGTCATGTCTTTTGCAGCCAGCAGCCAGAACTTCCGCTTGGTGGACACCGTCCTCCATGCTCAGTGCCATGACCAGCACGGGAACCTCCATAACTCCACCTTGGACTTGAACCACATCCTCGGCAACCGCGAGGGCGAGTTTGACCCCTACGGCTCTCACTTCCATGAGACCTCCGGCATTTGCGGGCTCAACCACACCACTCTCGTGGCTACCCTCAGGCGCTCGGACGGAAGTTATCGCGATGCGACGCTTGACCTCAACCAGGTCGTCAGGAATGACAACGGCAGACTTGTGCGGGCTTAAGTCTCATGTCTTTCTATGGTTGGTTTTCCCGTTGCCCTGAGAATACTGATGCTGATGTGCGTCTGTTTCCCTCAGCGCGATGATAGGAGGTTTGGACAGAGGAGAAAATTCGGTAGTAACCTATGAATATGCTGTACACCATCAATGAATGCGCAAGCGATGGCGATCTAAGATTCTCTAGATGTGGCTGGATCACCACAGTTACTTTCACCCATGATGATGCCCGTGAGTGGGGCATGACATGGTGGTCAATTTTTCGGTGCCCAAGAAATACCGCAGCAAGCTCGGCTGTGGGATCTTGAGATGTGCTCGATCTCGACATGAGAGGGAACGAATGTGTTGAAGTCCGACTTCAGTGGGGCGGGATCCGAAGCGGCTGTTTGTGACATCTTTGAATAGCTAGCTGGCCCGCTTGAATATTCATATGGCTACACCTTTATTGGTTGCACAAGCTGCTGTGGACCTCGGTGGGTTCCCTTTGTACTGTTATCTTCCGCATCATTTAACACCAGCAGCATGGTGTCGGATGTCCAGCTTTTTTTTGGTCTACAATCCTTTGTTTTTTGCTGTACAGGCGAACGCAACTCGGTGTTGATGGAGCTTCAACTGCAACACCCCCTGCTCAAAGAATTAATAGATGAGTTCAATTGGATTTAATAGTATGCAGGCTTCCGTGGACTGGCATAGGTGGTCCACCTTCCCCTACATGCTACTGTCAAGGAAAAGCAGGGAATGGATTACAATGACAAGAAGGGAACTTGGGTTCAATTCGTTCCTGAGCGGGACCGTGTCGTGTAATCCTACCTACCCGCCGGCAGCATGCAATGTTTACAACCTCTTTTTGATCTCTCTTCCCTTTTTATTTCTTCTAGATTTCTCTCTAGCTCTTGCCCTAATTCCTTCGAAACTTATCTATCTGATTTTTTGCTGTACAGGCAAGCATAAAAATCAATAACCCTCGGTCGCGCTGTAGAGTATCCATTACCCATCCCCAATCATCTGAACAGTATATAGATGAATGTGCCTTGTAAGTAGTCAGTATGCAAGCTGCCGTGGACCTTGGCGGGTCACCTCCACCTCTCGTAACAGGTGCACACAGCGTTTGACAGGAAAGGAAGTGTGGGTTCGATTCCCACCGGCAGCATGGATCGGGGATCGGCAGTGTTATTTGTTTTATTTTGTGAAGCTTTCGTACGTGTTTCTTTACCTTTCCTTCCTCCCTCTGATAGTAGGTGTTTCGGAGTCAAGCTTGATTTTTTTTTCCAGCACAATAGACTGAATAGCAAAAATCAGCAACCCGGACTGGTCTGTCCATGACCAATTAAATTGGTCCGTGCCCGCGTTGAATCTCTCAGTTACTGGAATATTTGGCCGTACTCATATGTATACTAGCTGCCGTGGATCTGGATGCGTCTCGGTTCGCAATTTGGACTTGAGTTAAATATGGGTTCGACTCCCGTCGACAGCATGGTGATCTTGCACCTTGTTTTGCTCACAATTTCGTCACTGTCTCTATTTTAGTAACCATATACTCTCGACAAGTCTCTGCAAACCTATTTGCCTGATAAGGAATGCAAGGTTCTGAATATGCGAAGGAATGTCGAGGTTGAAATTTGGTTGAAAAATTGAACTGCTACTGTCGTACGTATGCCGGAGTCCCCGGAAACAATTGACATGACGCTCAAGCAGAGTCCATTTTTGCTGTAGACGCTTCCGTGCTATCGTCGACAGCGGCGCCCGATCAGCGATCAAATTCGAACCCACCCCAGGACCCACCGTAAAAGTCACGTGAGGGACCTCTTAGGTACCTTTTCATGTACTGTACCGACTTGTATGGTAGCAACGTAACGCATAACGCGGCCCTCAAAATGTTGCCTATTTTTGGCTGCGTAACGCATAACGGAGGCTCGGTTGCTTGCTAAAATAATGTATTTTTCCCTATTTTTTTCCCCTGTGAAACAAGTCAAAAAAATGGCCAAAAAATCGCTGTTATTGTGCTACAAAGTGCCCGTAATATCAGCTAAATCTCCCTCAGTCCACACTCATGGATTGTTTAGAAGACGTGAATAACATTGTTGACACAAATTCTCATTTTAAGTAAGTTAGTGGTCCATTGTTAGAGTGACTTGGTGTCCTTGGAAGTTTTTTGCGGGTTGCCTAAATGGTCGAACATAACGCATAACTTGGGTGCTGTTGCTAAGTCAGGGACTGAATTTTGCGTAACGCTGCCGGTGTGGTTGCTACCATACAAGTCGGTACAGTACTACGAAAAGGTACCTAAGAGGTACCCCCACCGTGGTAGGTTCCAATCACGTGCCATGCAGGTGCCACCGCCTGCGTGTTACTGCCTTCCCACCGTGCTGGGGTTTCCATTGCAGTGGCCTCCATTTTACCATCAGGAAGCTGCAGTGCAGTGGCCTCTGCATTACTGTAAAATAGGTCGGTAGTATTTATTGCAGAAATATTACATGCATGTAGCCTCTGTTATATGCTAAACAGCAGTGGCCCTTTCATACTATCCTGAAAGATGATCTAGGGCTTTAAGCAGCAATAATGGGTCAGACATAATCAAATCGGAACCTACCAGCACACCACTATTTAGCTCCCATGGGTACTTTGGCCCACATCCACCACTAAGAGGGTGCTGGGTACCCAAAAGTCACAATTCTTCACTTGGTACTACAAACTGCATGCCTGCATTCAGTATTTCTATATGATGGATGGATCCATGTTCGGTATCAAGCAGGCTTTTAATCCTGTAGAAATACGTACCATTAGCCAGATACCAACCTAGATGACCTGGAAAGAGTTTATACCATCAAATAAAAGACGGAAGCACTTTTATCAACATTTAAAAATGAAATAGGAACCTACTGCCACCCTCCTCCATTCAGCTCGTCTTAGCAATTGGTCCAGAAATGGCAGGAGTCTCACTGGGTAATCAAGATGAACATTGATATATATTTCTTACAATATCCAGGATCCTCTGCACTCAGCCAACACAGCTGGAAACAGCCACATGGAGGCCACCATGCATGAATGAGGTGAAAGTTGCCAATCAATATCAATATTCCACACAGCCAGGGAATATGATAAGCATCAAGTAACCGGCCACCCAATTTTATTAGAGCAGATTGGCCCTCACTTGGCCTGCCATTGCATCTGCCGCAGCTCAGCGGAGGCCACCAGAAATGGGTTGTAAATGTGGTATATGCATGCAGCTGACCATTTGGCCCTTCCAGGCTCAACAAAAATTCATTAGATAGGATTGAAAGTCTATTTAGCCTGCCATTGTATCTGCCATGGCTGAGCGGAGGCCACCAGTCAAGTATGAGATTTGGTGGCTGCTGTGTTGTGAAATCCAAGTCAAATTTCTTCAATGAGCTTAATGTTGAGTGGACATGCAAAATGCATGTTTTACAGACCGGATGAAGGCTGATACAAGCCAGACTTGGCTAGCACACCTATTCAAAGTCGTTGCAGATATTTGATGGAGGCCACCATATGGTGGTAGACATGCTAGAATTTTGCCAAAATCAAGGCCACTGTCCACAATAGGTTTCAATAGGGACATAAAATAAGAATGTAGACGATCATTGCCAATGATTTTTCAGCATATTCTGTGTCTTCTGATAATATGGTGGCATCCTTTACACTTTCCAACATTTGCCATTGCTCCTATGTAGGCAACTGCCCTATGTGAGATATTGGTCAAGGAAATGAAGATTAGGGAATATATTATTGTGTTTGTATTGCAAAAGAGAGTTTTTCATCCCTTGGTGCTCAACAGGAGCAATGGCAAATGTTGGAAAGTGTAAAGGATGCCACCATATTATCAGAAGACACAGAATATGCTGAAAAATCATTGGCAATGATCGTCTACATTCTTATTTTATGTCCCTATTGAAACCTATTGTGGACAGTGGCCTTGATTTTGGCAAATTCTAGCATGTCTACCACCATATGGTGGCCTCCATCAAATATCTGCAACGACTTTGAATAGGTGTGCTAGCCAAGTCTGGCTTGTATCAGCCTTCATCCGGTCTGTAAAACATGCATTTTGCATGTCCACTCAACATTAAGCTCATTGAAGAAATTTGACTTGGATTTCACAACACAGCAGCCACCAAATCTCATACTTGACTGGTGGCCTCCGCTCAGCCATGGCAGATACAATGGCAGGCTAAATAGACTTTCAATCCTATCTAATGAATTTTTGTTGAGCCTGGAAGGGCCAAATGGTCAGCTGCATGCATATACCACATTTACAACCCATTTCTGGTGGCCTCCGCTGAGCTGCGGCAGATGCAATGGCAGGCCAAGTGAGGGCCAATCTGCTCTAATAAAATTGGGTGGCCGGTTACTTGATGCTTATCATATTCCCTGGCTGTGTGGAATATTGATATTGATTGGCAACTTTCACCTCATTCATGCATGGTGGCCTCCATGTGGCTGTTTCCAGCTGTGTTGGCTGAGTGCAGAGGATCCTGGATATTGTAAGAAATATATATCAATGTTCATCTTGATTACCCAGTGAGACTCCTGCCATTTCTGGACCAATTGCTAAGACAAGCTGAATGGAGGAGGGTGGCAGTAGGTTCCTATTTCATTTTTAAATGTTGATAAAAGTGCTTCCGTCTTTTATTTGATGGTATAAACTCTTTCCAGGTCATCTAGGTTGGTATCTGGCTAATGGTACGTATTTCTACAGGATTAAAAGCCTGCTTGATACCGAACATGGATCCATCCATCATATAGAAATACTGAATGCAGGCATGCAGTTTGTAGTACCAAGTGAAGAATTGTGACTTTTGGGTACCCAGCACCCTCTTAGTGGTGGATGTGGGCCAAAGTACCCATGGGAGCTAAATAGTGGTGTGCTGGTAGGTTCCGATTTGATTATGTCTGACCCATTATTGCTGCTTAAAGCCCTAGATCATCTTTCAGGATAGTATGAAAGGGCCACTGCTGTTTAGCATATAACAGAGGCTACATGCATGTAATATTTCTGCAATAAATACTACCGACCTATTTTACAGTAATGCGGAGGCCACTGCACTGCAGCTTCCTGATGGTAAAATGGAGGCCACTGCAATGGAAACCCCAGCACAGTGGGAAGGCGGTAACACACAGGTGGTGGCACCTGCATGGCACGTGATTGGAACCTACCATGGTGGGGGTACCTCTTAGGTACCTTTTCGTAGTACACGAAAAGGTACCTAAGAGGTCCCTCACGTGACTTTTACGGTGGGTCCTGAGGTGTTCGAACCTCTGGTGGAGCGATTCACCCAGGAAAAATCAACAGAAAATTCAAAATAAACTCTGGCTCACTATTCCCTCATTCCAGTCCCATTTCGAACTCCGTTACATCTACAGAACCGCAGTCGAACTGTGAGAAGTTGAAAGGATCGACGCTTGCCCTTGTTTGGATTCCAAGATGATGACGTTCTTGACGTCAGTCCGGTCAACCAGCGCCTCGATATAAACGCGGCTCCTGCGCTTTGCCCTATCCTGAATCTTGAATTCGACCACCACGACCATGAACCACGAAGGGGCATCCATATCGCGCGCGACGTCCATCTCGCGTGCGAGCAAGCAGGGCTCGACCATGTCCCGCAGCCAGTCTCTCATCAAGAAAAACGTCGCCCCGCATGATCTGCGACCGTCCGACATCCTTATCGAGCGCTTTGTCGCTTGGAAGGCTATTGTGAAGCAGCTTGTCGCGTACTTCGAGGGTGTCGCGGATATCCACAATAACACAGCGAAAGAACTCACAAAACTTGGCGCGGTCATACAGGTGCCGTTCCGAGCGGGAAACCAGTTCCTTGGGGAGGGCGGATTGCAGGTGCGTGCTTTCATGGTGGCTTGAGAAGAACTGACCGACTATATTTTGACTTGCAGGACATTTATTATGACATTCGAGACAAGACACGCGCTATTGCGGACCAGCATGCGAATCTGGGACGTACAATCGATAGTTCTATCGTCCAGCACCTCCAGAAGCTGCGCACAGAGATCAAGGCCCATATCAAGGTGTGTACTTCTTGTCTCTTACATTACTACCAACTAAAATCACTGAAGAACGTACAAAACGACACTGGCAAATTGGCCACCAACGTCGCAAAAGAGCGCGAGTTATCTACACGCCTCATCGCCGAGCTCTCGAGCGGCATCTCTGCTTTCAAAAATACCCCACTGGCCGTGACGAGCAAGACAGACCCGTACGTTGCCATTCCCCCCTCACGCACCCTTCGTCTAATCCAATCCCTTCAGCTACGTCGCCAACGCCGCCGTCGTGCGCCAGCTCACCAAGCAAGTCCACGAAGAAAACCTCCTCCAAAAATCCATCATCATCATGCAGCAAAACAGCGCACACTTCGAGGAGGGCATCGTCCGCGCGATCCAGTCCGCATGGCAGACGTACGACGAGTGGCAGGCGCGCATGGGTGCGTCCATCGCCACCACACACACGGCGCTCACCGCGCACATGGGCTCCCTCGCGCCCGACCGCGAATGGCTCGCGTTCTCCGGCCGCAGCGACCACCTCCTTGACCCGGAAACGCCACTGCGGAACCCGAGCACGATCATATACCCGAGCAAGGACGACCCGAGCGTCGCGCCCGTACACACGGGGCTGCTGGAGCGCAAGAAGCGGTACACGCGCACGTACCGCGAGAGCTTCTTCGTCCTCACCCCGGCCGGGTTCCTGCACGAGTACGGGAGCAGCGACCCCATGTCGCCCAACGGGCGCGAGCCGCTGTTTAGCTTGTTCCTGCCGATGTGCACGCTGGGCCCGCCGAGCAGCGCCAGCGCCAAGTCGCACAAGTTCCACATCGAGGGCAGGAAGGATGGGAGTGGGACGACGAAGAGTGGGAGCGTGAGGAGGAGTCTGAGCCTCAGCCGCCTTCGGGGGAGCGAGCACGCGTGGAGCTTTAGGGCGCGGAGCAGGGAGGATATGATGGAGTGGTGGAACGATATCCGGATGCTGTGTGCGAGGTATCTCGTTGCGAGCGAGCAGATGGAGAGGAGCGGGCCGGTGGCGGCGGCAGTGCGGGCGGCGGGGTATGTGAGCGAAGAGGAGGACGGGGAGACGGACGATGAGGGGAGCAGTGTCGAGGAAGAGGACGATGATGGGCTTGAGTATGCGGATGCGGATGGGGAGGGGGTGGGCCCGCCGAGTTATTCGAATCCGAGGCATTCGTTGGAGATGGGCGCGAATGGGTATCCGGTACGTCGTCTTTCCCCCTTCCACTTAAACGAACGCTGACTTCGCCTCCCCCACTCATAGATCGACAAAAAAGGCCATGCACGCCAGCCCTCGAACGCGACCGGCGGCGGTGACCTCTCCCGCCGCCCAAGCAAGCGCCAGCAGGAGAAAGCACCGGAGGGGCGGCCCCCGCATGACGCAGCCGCGGGGGAGGCAGATGACAAGACGATGCCGGGTGGGGAGAGTCGGTTTACGGAAAATGTGTAAGGCTGGGGCTGGCCGTGGGATGAGTGATTTTGATTGAATGGATGGGAGGGTGATGTGGGAGAGCCTCGAATGTACGATATACTGGATCAGGATACCCACCCACACACGCGCGCTGTATTGTACGTCCACCGTCGTTCCTAATGAATCTCGGATATTTTGTGGATTCGAAAAGTAAAAGAAAAAAGGGCGAGGAAGTCGCGTGTGCTGTTCGTAGACGCGAATTGAATGTATACCAAGGCGTCCACTCGATAGCTTCCAAGAGTTAGAATAGTGAACAAACGCACACCTAGACGAGCTATACGGGGCCGACTTGTTTCGCAACCACCGAATCTTGAGTCGAACGTCGACACAGAATTTCGACTACAATTCTTCCTCCTTCACATTACTTCTTTTTAACTCACCGGCGACGCTCACGACTCAATAACCCTACACCTCGCAACATCGGGCAAGCCCCCCCGTCGCCACACCCGGGTACTGCAACTGCGCGACATTGCCAGTCCCCGCGGTGTACTGCGGCCACATCCAGCGGCTCAGCACCTCCAGCGTACTTTCGTACCCGCGCGCCTTGAGGTAGGCTGCCGGGGGGTTGGGGTTGCCCGTCCGCGCGAAGGAGGCCCACATGTCTTGGATCATGGTGGTGTACGAGATGTCGCGGGTGTTGCGGACGGGTTGGTCGAAGATGTGGTAGGTGCCGAAGACCTGAGGAAAGAATGGGTGAGAGGTGATATATGATGAAAGAGGAAGGGTGAGCAGGGAGACAGCGAGGACGCACCTCGTACAAGTCCCCGGAGTGGCAGCGGTAGTATGGCGGCTCGACGTCGCCCACGGGGAAGGTGCAAAGGTTGTATGGGTTGTAATACGAGAGCGCGTAGCCCCGCTGCATTTCGTATACATACCTGTTGGAAGTCATTCGTTTTGAATGCAGATGAAAATGCGCGAAAAAATGAAGGCATACAGAGAAGGGAAGGTATGCGCCGCTGCGGCGGCAGTGATCATCTCCTCCGCTGGGCATGTGAGAAGGAAATCCGTATAGACGTCGATAGTCGCATTGTCTGAGAACATCAGTTCAAAATAAGAAATGAAATAAAGCAAGACGCACATGGCGTAAAGCTATCACTGATATTCCAAAGCCCCGATGTAAGAACTTTTGCCCCAAGTTCTGTTCCAACAACTGCGCCAGGATTAAAGTCAGTCATGTTCGGAGCAATGGTCTCCTGGAGGAGCCTGTGATTATTTCAGAACAACCGCTCAAACTGTCGAGAGAAAGTGACGCACGATTGGCCCTCCTCAGGCATGAATCCCGCCATATACGACACGCTATTGACACCCGATGGACCCTGGCTTACTTGGCTGATGGTGTCGTTTGGAACGTATACACCGTCGACGACTCCGTTCCAAGAGGTCACGGTGTTGGTTATGTTGAGAATCGTTTCGGCGGGGAGGGCCTGGAGGCAGGCGAGACGTTCGGCGCCGGTGCTGTTGCAGAAAACGTTCAGCGCCGGGACTGCAGAGGGTTAACTATCCTGCCTATTTCCGGTGGAATAATGGAAATTGAAACTTACCCACCGCAGCAGCCGCAGCCGTATAATTCTGCACCGGGCTTCCTCCGCCAGACTGCGAAATCGCAGCCGAAAATAGCCCCCGGGCCTTCGGCGTCCTCACGAGCTCAATAACGGACGACCCGCCCGCGGACTGCCCAAAGATCATTACGCGCTCCGGGTCGCCCCCGAACGCCGCGATATTGTCGTGCACCCACTGCAGCGCCGCGACCTTGTCCGCGATGGCGTAGTTGCCTTTGATCGTGTCGTCGAGGCCGAGGTAGCCAAAGATGTTGAGGCGGTGGTCGACGGTGACGACGACCGAGTCTGTGCGCGAGACAAGAGACCCGCCGTCGAAGGTGGCGTCTTCGCCAGTGCCTTGGGTGTTGCCGCCGCCGTGGATCCAGAAGAGGACGGGTTTGAGCGCGGGGGCGGATTCGCTGGATTTGTTGGATGGGATGTAGGGTGTGAATACGTGGAGTGTCAGGCTATTGGCAATGACATTCAAGACAATTTAAATTTCTAGGGAACTCGACGAGGCTCACCAGTCCTCACTGTTTCCCCACGGCATGAGCCCAAAGTCGTCGCTTCCAAAAAATCCAAATTGAAGGCAAACAGGTTTGACTAATGCAAGTGGTAAGAGATGCTCTCAGGTGAAAAATTACCCCGTACAGAATGTCGCGTCGACACTGGTGCCGTTAAATGGTTGCGGATACTGAAAGCGCAAGGGACCGACAGGCGGCTGGGCATAGGGAATTCCCATGAATCGGAATGTGAGATGATCGCGCGTTCTGAATGAAACAAGCGAATATTAATCGCGACCTTACTCGGAGGAACCTAGAATTACCCCGTGTAGATCACGCCGTTAGACATAACAGTATTTCTCGGGGACGAAGAAAAGTCGGTATCCACTTTGGTTGTGTGGGGTGCAGAATTTGTGCACAAGAATTGCAATTTCTCGGTTGTGGGCGCCTGAGACAAGTGGGATGAGCTGAGAGGAGCGATGCTGAAATGCTTCTGGGTTGTATCGCCAGTCGAGACCCAGTATCGTGTCGTCGGGGTGGCATCTTTTAAGTATTCAAGGTAGGTAAATTGTTTTGTGAGCCTAAGACTCTGTCAACGGGCTCTGATTTCAAGGGAAAAAAGGAGAACAACGCCTTGAGTGACGTAGAGCTCAATAACGTCTCGTTATATGCCTTGCAAGTCGCCACTGCATCATCATAAGTGGCCGCGTCGTAGAAAAGCAAAGGCGCTTGGTAGGTTCGCGTAATTCTAGCTCTATCAATGAGCGGACTGAAGCGGGAGTTATGCGCTACGCACCGTCCAATTTCCGTCATTCTGAAAGAGTAGCGAAACAGCCGGGGTGGCGCTGTTGGTGTGTGCCGCCGCGCTTGCTATGAGCAGCAAGTTGAGGCCAAGTCGATAGAATGAAATCTGGGGCGCCATGATGCGTTAACGTTAGGGATTCCTTGGTCTTCGTCGAGCCTTAAATATGTCGGCGGCCGGTCATGGGTGCGCCAAAACACTTTGGGAATATCCTTTTTCCACGAAGATACACGAGTGGAGGAGATCAGCTGTTCAGGTTGGTTATTTCGTTACAGCGTGCCGCAATGCGGCAAAGCCCTGCGGTATAAAGCACGGAAAATCTTGTCAAGCACCCGACCGTTGAAGCATCTGGTCGAACCAGGGGCAGAGACAAACAAAATCGAACGGGACAGCATGCAAGTAAGAATGAAGATCATCACATTGACAGGCTGGGAAAGTATGACGCAGCGCACTTACAGGCAGACTCGGAAATATTGTCCCTTTCCTTCTTCCATCATGGCTGAATCTGAGTTCCTCAAGCTGCCGCCCGAGCTGATCCTCGCGTGTCTGGCCAATCTGCCCGTCACCGACTTGGTCTCTTGTTTACAATGCGGGAATCGTCTCCTCCGCGATATCATCCTCAAGTCCGTGCTTCTGCGCTATCGACGCGAGCAAGAGCGTGCGGGAGTGCAGGAGAACCCGCATGTGGCGTCGAACCTCGTTATTGCAGACCGTCTCGAGCAACTCCTGCGTCGCGAGGCTAATTGGCTCAGTTTTACACCTCGTTCTACGCATACCATTCCTATCGATTTCCAGACGACCGGTCTGTACGATCTGACATCCGATGTTTATCTCGTGGGAGACGCACCCAATCCGAACACGCACATGTGTACTGGAATAAAGTATACATACACCTCTCCCGGGTCGGACGGCCCACAGTGGCGCGCGGTCGACGGCGGAAAGTCTATCATAGATTTTGGGACGGCTTTCGAGGAACACGATCTCATTGCAATGGTTACCTAGTGCGCTGTTTCGCCTATTATCTACCCCAGTGTTACTCATAGCGCCTTCAGTACGCCGCACGATCATAATCCTCAGGTGGCATCCATAGACGTATTGCTCCTGAGTTTCTCCACAGGTGCTTCACACCCTCTCGCTGCCCACCCGACGTTGCACATACACGATGTCGAAGTCACTCGGAATCGACCAGGGGTCTCGATAGAGATTGTCGGACAAACATTGGCGCTTTCTCTGGTTTACTGGAGCTACGAACTCCGTGACATGGATACCTTGCATTTGTATAACTGGAAATCCGGAGCGATGAAAATGGTAACGTAACCTTTCACCCGAAAATACTTTTCTTTCATTTTCGCTGATACCTGTACCAAGGATCCGTTTCCCGTATATAACACAGGGCTTGTGTTCCTCACGCATGACATTCTAGTCCTTCCAAATTCTGTCGAGGAGAGCCTCGACGTATATCACATCCCGGAGGACGACAAACTGCCCCGATCCCTGCTGTCATTCCATCTTCCCGAGCTCGTGCAATCTACTTTCATCCTCTCTATCCAGTGTCGCGGCGCGCCGAACCCCCGAGGCGCATCTGTCCGCCGGCCAAGCCGTGCAGCCTTCCTCCCGCGCCCCTCGGACGCCATCCTCCTCTTCTCCTTCCAAATCGGCAACCCGACCGGCGCGACCGAGCACATGTTCGTCGTGCACCGCGGGCTCTTCGCCGCCTCGATCAATCTCTCCCTGGCCGAAGGCGAAGACGACGAAAACCCTCAGATCGACGTCGAATGGGAGGCGTGGGGCCCACGGTGCACCCACTGGCTCGACGCCGCAGAGCTCTCGACGCAGTACATCACGACCACCGCGGGCCAGCGGCTGGTGACAATCGCGCACGAGGCGCCAGAGACTCCCGCCCCGATTCGCATGCTCGACTTTAACGCTGCGAGCGTGGAGACGCAGCTGCGCACAAGGGGCCTAGCCGCGGTGGACGGGCCGCATGCGGTGGTACGGGCTGTCAAGGCATCGAGCCAGCACCCCGCGTTCTTCGAGCGGCCCATCGTCTCGGAATTGCCGTACGTCGAGACCACGTCGAAACGGATGTTTGATTATGGGGCGGTTTTGATTAATGATGAGAATATTATTGGTGCGAGGGTGAGTTTTGTGTCAACTACTTGGATTGGTGTTAAGGGCTGACGGGTGATTTCAGTTTGGGGACCGAACCGTGGAGGAACTTGAGGTTCTCCATTTTGGTTGATTTCCCGTTGACTTCTCTTTCCTTTAGATTGAATTAAGATAATTACCGCGAATATAGACATTCTTTCACCCCCGCGTATGCCCGTAATTTGCCGCGAATGCCTTATCATGCTGGCTGAGTCCAACCTCAAACTTGGCAAATGTAGCTGCGGCTTCTATCGATGATTTTCACTTTTCCGGGGGAGCGAGGGATTATGCGGCACTCGAAGGAAGCGCAGGGAGCAGGTCGCGACCTCCCTGCATGCACAAGATCAGCCAGCCCAAGTCGATTCAGAATACAGGGACATGGTACGTGACTCACTTACTTTGTTGTACATAGGCCCAGGTGTCTGCTGGGTCAAGGTTTTTGGCCGCATCGATGTCGCGGTGAGGTCGAAAGTCCAGCGTAGGTTCATAATTTATGGCGTTGATATTCTGAAGGACGGCGACCAACGCCCTAGAAAGGATGATGGGAGGAAAGCGTACTACTAGTATAGAGTTAAAGGTAAATGCCTTGACAAATTTCTCTGTGAGGCCATTAACATCAATTCAATGCGATGTTCAAAATCGAAGTACTGGAGAACTTACGCGGCCGAATCAGAAAGGAAATATGGCCTTGGCTTTGGCTTCAACTTGATGCCACCGACCCCCGGTTTTGTGTCAGCCATTCTCGGAGAACAAGCAGATAACGCTCCGGAACAAAATTTTCAGGGTTATCGAAAAGCCTATGCACTGGAAAACGCATGGTTGGTTGGCCAACGGAAAAAGGAAACGAAGACCAGAGGAGGGAGGGAGGCCTGGAACTAATTGAAACCAGGAAATTTGAGAAAGAGTTGCAAGCTGAAGGCTGTGACAAGGTCAAAGGCAGACACTTGAATACTTGATTTATCCAGGTATTTACCAGATATGGGTTTTCATTTCGAGAAGTGAGAATGGTATTGAAAGAATACCCACGATAGCAGCGAGTACCTCGCCTTTGACTGCAAGTTGTTGTCGGATCTAATGAACCAAAACTGATTCACCAACAAGGGCTCTAAGTGCTCGTACAAAGCGTCAAATTGCACCTGGCGTCTTGATTTACAGATTGCATGAGAATTAATTAAATATGCACTTACTTGCCTCCATCTGTCTGCGGAAACTAATTTACTGGACCTATAGCCATTCATCCGAAATCGTGCGGGCAGGCGCGACAATCTGACTCAGATGGACAATGGTAGTGGTGAATATTACCGGTACTGTGCGTAGGACAACGCAGGCTATGTATCGATCGGACAAACATCGTGAAATCTTCAATTTCTCACATTTTCGGCCAGGGAACTAGAATATTGAATGGAAGATAAGTTGATATTGGAAATTCTTCAATTTTGCCCCTCCAGTCCGAGCTTGAGGTTCAAATAAGACCTTTCCAGCACCAGTTCAAACGAAGGGAACACACGTTTTTCTCGTGGGCACTTCGACCCTCAGATGAGCCGTCGCCAAGCTACTCGGAAGAAGAATCATCCTATACAATGTATGGACTGCGGAGTCCCACACTTGTTAGATTTGTGCGTAACGGCATTTATCCTACCTACCTGCCTACTTAACTTACCTACCTCCTCATTTTTCCCTGGCAACGACTGGCTAATGACCAGCATCCCAAGCGGATGAGCTCGGAATGCTTCTGCAGACCAAATTTCATTATCTCAAATGCTCCAAAAAAAAGATACTCGGAAGAAGAGCAGCGATGATTATCAGTCGCAGTCGGACTAAGGTGGATCAACAGGTTTTCAACAGGTTTTCAGCCGGAGAGCATGGCAACTTGTTTTAAATACCTACCCCTCGCATTTTAAGCTCGTCGTTATTTTATATCCTTCAGCAGTTACAACCAAAACGGACCACGGATCTCGACACCTTGCTCGGTGATTCCCGCACTAGTTTCGGCAAATGCCGCAGACTCTCTTTGGACTCCTTCCACAGATGAATTTTGCTATAGATCGAGCCGGGAGCATGACCAACTCATACACATCGAGGGAATCGAGGGAACTCATTTCTTGACTGCGTTTCTTCAATTTTGGGTATGTGATAGGACCAAGAAATTGGCAAGAACGGAGACCCGATCTTGGTTCGGGGAGGGGTCCACTTGATGGAAGTGGGTCAATAGATATGACACAACGGCCCGCTTCTATTTATTAAATGACACCGAGAACGATTAGATTTTTTTCCCTCTGACTCCGGTAATCCTACAAATTTGAACCCATGTTTACAGTCATTCTAATTAGATTGCGCGTTGCAGAAGCGAAGGCGGGATCCGTCGACGACAATAGAAAGTGTGCACAAACTACTCTTACACAAATCTTACGTTCTGAGACCCCAGACCGACGAACCGTCCACTTGAGGCCGATGTCTTTGCCGCGGCCGATCGTGAGCGGGAAGCAAAACATAAACGTGGAGAAATTTTGATCATCTGGGCTGTTTGCCGGCCCTTCAGAGGCCTTCATCAGTTGACCATCACCACGACGCCTCTTGTGTAGCTCCTAAACGCCCCGGCAGTTCATCCCCCCGGTAACTCTACTTATCTCTGAATACAGATGGCGGGCGCGGCGAGCGCGGAAATCTTCTTCAGATCTCACCTCAAATAGACTTCGACGTCCATCCTTCTCGGAATGTTATGCCACTTCCGGGGATCCACTCGGTCGCAATATCGTGCAGTACTGAGCGCCTTTTCGCGTCCGCACATTCCACGCACCCACCACCGACCGTCAAGTTGCTCACAAAGATATCGACATGTCGACGCTTCACATTGTGGAAGAATCAGAAAAAATACCCCGAGACTTACCGGAGGGGAGTTGCAGACGTTATCGACACAAGACCAGCGCTATTGGACGAGATAAGCTATCCGGACGGAGGGCTCAGAGCATGGCTTATTGTCCTCGGAGTGCGTGTATCGCTCCAGCTATATTCAAGTGAACTGAGGTTGATTATCAGGCTTTCTTCTCAGTGTATTCGTCGTTCGGATATGTAAATTCATGGGGGGAAAGTCCCTTTGACATGACTGTGGCTGATGCTTTTCCTCATTCGAAACTCGTCCTACAGGTGTTTCAGACGTATTACGAACTTCACCTGTTGAAGGGCAACAGCTCTTCTACAATGTGGGCGGAATTGTACCTAACTTCAGAGCTCAATTGCTAACTCGAATCTCCAACTTAGCGCGTGGATTGGGTCTGTCCAGGTGCCTTTATGTTCTCCATCAATGTCCGAGACTCGTCTCACCACTCTCTAGATTGCATTGACGTTTGGCATTGCTGTTGTAATGGGAAGACTGTTTGACAACGGCTGGTTCGCCCTACCAGCTGCCTGTGCCAGCCTTGCTCTTATCATCCTCACAATACTTGTCGGAGAATGTACCGTTTACTGGCACTTTTTGCTCTGTCAAGGATTCGCCATCGGCATCGCCTCCGGCGTTATCTTTGGCCCGACGTTGGCTATCGTTTCGCATTGGTGTGAGTGATGTACTATTATTGGAGAGATACAAGGCCCCAATTCAAAGGCCTTGCAGTCAGACGACGAAGATCGACCGCTTTGGGAATTGTCGCGGCCGGCGCTTCAGTCGGGGGCTTGGTAATTCCAATAATGGTTCAAAATCTTATTCCCCGAATTGGGTTGGTCTCTGCTGCGATGATTACTTCCATTTATCCTGATAATTCTTCTCTTCGCAGATTTCGCTGGACCACGCGAGTAGTGGCTTTGATGCTCTTCTTCACGACAGGGATAATGAACTTGGTCAGTTCTGCAGTTGTTCAATTGAATAATCGCGCTAACTAGGAGCGGTTCAAGTGCTTGAAACGCCGACTAGCCCCGGTCAAAACTAGCGGAGGAATCTTTAACTGGAGAGCATTCAAGTACAAGCCATTTAGACTCTACACCTTCGCTGTGTTTGCGTGTTTCTTTGGGCTATATACTCGTGAGCTCATGTCTTGCGCGGTTCACATTTGGCACAGCTGATCCAGTATTTCTTCAATCCAGTACTAACGTATATAGACGTGAGCGCGACCAATGCTGGCATAGATCCTTCGTTCGACGTATATCTACTGGCATTCGCGAATGCATCGTCAGGAGTGGGGCGAATCATGAATGGGATACTTGCCGATCGCATAGGTTCGGCACTTCCATTAAGAAGGCCCCAAGATAATGACTCTTCGTTCAGGAAGCATGTCTGTGATGATTCCAGGCACTCTCCTGGCGGCCATTGTTACATACATTTGGCCCTTCGTCAATAGCTTGCCCGGCCTGATCGCTGTCGCCATCATCTATGGGTTTGACTTTTTGACCCTGTAATGAGAATCCCAGCTCACATTTACACCAGTTTCGCATCGGGAATATTTGTCGGCCTACAAGCTGTTCCTCTCATGCACATGGGGGACATGTCGGATGTGGGGCGAAGAACCGGAACCTTGTTTACAATCCTGTCTTTCTCGGCCCTTGCCGGACCTCCGATATCGGGTGCTATTGCGTCGGTCACCGGAAGTTACAAGGCAGTTGGTTATTATGCAGGTATTTTTTCAGCCACCTTATCCTGTGCGTGAATTTATCGAGCACCCCAGGTTCGACCATGATGGTTGCACTCGGCATTCTGTGGTACGTGAGGTACCTAATGACAGGAAAGCTGTTTGGGGGCAAGTTCTAGGGGGAGGGTAAGTGCATGTCACCCCAGATAATTCAATTTGTCCTCTATACCACACCTTTGTTGAATGCTGAACGGTTCGTGTGAACTGACACGAACTTGAGTTGAGAAGTTCTCGAAAGTGCTGAGTCGTAGTCCAGGTTTGAATTTGTTTACCAGTTCAGCGCTACCAGAGTTCGGGGGCGGTTAGACATTGTACACACGACAACTTGTGCTCTCACAGTTCTGACGTATCTTTCGGTTAGAAACCAAGAAAATCTACCCTCATTGTCCTTACCGCTTCTCCTGCTCTGGCGCGATCAAAGACCCAAATATTCCCTCCCTCGCCATCTTGTCCCTCAAAGTCATCGCCGGTGGACTTGTAGAACCCGCTGTTTCTCGGTTTGGGCGCATATTAGCATGACATTCCCTCCGAATCGATCGCTTATCTGCACGGTGTCGGGCCATTGCCCACCTTGTGTCGCAGTGTTTGTGTCTCAGGGAGATCCAGTTCGGATGTGCAACCAACACCAGGTGCACGGGCGAAATGTGGAAGTCACAGGCTGACGGTTCGCAGATTCTGGTTGTCTAACCCATACCCACATAATTATAATGATGACTTTATAAGTGACGTCGCGGTGATAGAGATGGTTCAAATATGGATTCAAGCTTGTATGTGGTGGATGACTACACTAGTGCCTTGCTCCAATCTGTACGCTCAGCAAATTCAACCCATGTACTGGGTCGTCTTGGAAGGTTTTCCGTAGTGGCGGTATCAGACCCTTCACAGCGCCGCAGTATGTTAGTCAGTCGCGTTTATGGTCAATGATTGCTGCGATACGCACATCCAATCTCGTCCAGAGCTTCCCAGACATCTGCAAAACTTTCCTGGGCATTCGGAGGAAATCCTGCGGTCTGCACATTCTGTTTGAACTGCTCCATGGATATTTGCTTGAAAACAACGTCCTTCCCAGTCACTGTGGTCCTGGCACATGAGAAGGTTAGTCCGTCAAAAAGGAGAGGTCGCGTACCTTGAGCAAGCTGCTGTGCCATATCTTGGATGCTGATGTACTCGCCGTGGGAGATGAAGGATGAACCGTCCGGGAAGACCGGTAGCTCAAGCAAATGACGCGCCCACAAGCCGTAATCGCGGTCAATGTCGATGAACGGCAACTTCGTCGTAGGCTTCACGGGCCAAGGCATAGCGAACTGGCCATCCGCCTGCTTTGCGAGCAGCATGGGCAATGTGACGAAGTTAGTCCCGTAAAATCCAGCCTGTAGTTCGACAAAAGGGACGCCTGACTGACGAGCGTACTCAGTAACGGCGGCTTTTGATTCAAAGTGGTGCGCATGAACAAGCCTCCCGCCGCTGAGCTTGCTGAAAGAGGGCAGACCGGACCAGATGATGCGCGAGACCCCGCCAGATTTGGCGGCATCGATGAGAAGCTTCCCTTCATTTATTTCCTGCAATCATCGTGTCAGAACTATCGACAGGCATGGGAAACGGACCCACCCTCTCCATCTCTCCATGTTCCCAGAAGTTCGTAACAAGCTAAATAAAATATATCATGAGCACAAGACCGTTATGTCGAGAAGAAAATACGCGTACGAAGGCAATATCCGCTCCGGTGAATGCTTTGTATACTTCCTCCTTGTTCTCAATCACAAGTGAAACGACAACAACTTCAACGCCCCGCTTTATAAGATCCTGGGCAGCAGGCTTTGTCGCATCGCGTGTGAATGCCCGGACGCGATAGGGGCTTGTCGGATTCCTCCAGTCCTCTGACAACACTGCCGCCTTGAGCTCCGGTGGCCCCGACGACGGCTACAAGCGGTGCGGAGGGATTTTGGCTGATCGTCATGCTGAGATGAGAAAGTGGGTGGGTTCACAGGAGTTTGTTCGTAATATATACCTGCACAATTCTGTGTCAGCGAAGAGGCTCATGAATAATCCAAGACGTCCATTAATAATGCAAGGAGACTCCGAGGAGAGTGGGCATTAGACTCTGATCCGGCATATTGGAGCTGATCCGGCCTAGTGATGCCGTCGATGCCGGCTCGGCCATGGAGTCGAAGTCGATCAGTTGTGTCGAGTTACATAGCGAAGAGGCGGCCTCACGAGCAGCATTTCATTAAATATTGCCTGCAGGCGTCAGGAAATTTGTCGAGATCTAGAAGGTCAGCATTGGCATCCGAGACAAAGTCAACCCCGATGGCCGCAAGAAATTCAACCTCATAACGAAAGATCTCAAGTGCGAGTTGTGCAACATATTTATATGGAAAGATTCCTCAAGTCACTCAATGCATTTAGTTCAAACTTTCAATGATGATGTACCTTGCTGGACAACAGGGTTGTTCACAGTTGCACTTTTTGCACCCTTTTTGCACCTTTTCGCGCCCTTTTGAAGTCCCATTCTTTGGTGCAGTTTGTGCACACACTAATGGTACCAACGCTCGTCCTGAAGGCGGTCTAGGACACTCCGTTTGCGGACACTCGGGTCAATATCTCGGTCGAAGTTTGAGGGCATGACGAAAAGGTCACAGCCAACAAAGCAATTCCCACGGAACAAAACGAGGTGTTGTGCGCATTATTGTGAAGCGTCGCATGTACTGAGTTCGAGTAGCGTTTTGTGTCGAGGTTTGGTTGAAAAAAGCCGTTAAGCAAGATCAGCCTGTTCCTGATCCGGGAGATGCCGACATTAACCCTCCAGTCACTGTCGGAAGTTTGCTGGGCAGGCACAAGACAAGCCCTTGATGCCATTTGTGCAGTCTGCCAAAAGTTAAATCGAGAGCCATTAATTCATAGGTTCCAAGCGAGGGACTGAGAAGAGGTAGTGGCATGCTTTGCATACCATTGTCCAGCTGCGAGTCGCGCAAGTACAGAATGGCGCCCTAACTCAGACTTGTAATCTTGACCGTGGAGAGGTCAAAAAAATCGCCGGCGGAAACTTGGAACCAACTTGAATAGTTGTCGGAGAAAATCAGATTCTCACGGTGCAGCAACGGCGAGGAGGTGGTGTGGCAAGACTGCGGTAATTCTGTGAAAATTCTGTCGTCTTGGAGAAAATTCTGCTATTCCTACTAGACGACGAGAGCATTATATGAGAACAAAAACATGGTTTGAACCAAGAGCCGAATTGACGCTATCTCCATGCGGATAAATGTGATCGCCCCCAACAACTCTTGGCGGGCAGCTGTCTCCGTGTCTGATCTCTTTCCACTCCACGTCTACCGCGCGCCGGTCTCCCGTTTTCTTCTTCACTCTTCCTTCCGCTCTTCCCTACCCGCTCTTTGCTTTATTCGCGGACATTTTCTTTCGACAGAATGAAAGTCCAACATATTGGACTCCTTTCTGCTCTGCTACTCGTCTCCGCACAAGATCCAGCACAGTTTGTTAATCCATTCATTGGTACCAAAAGTGGCGGCCACGTCTTCCCGGGTGCAACTCTTCCTTGGGGTTCTGTCAAGGCGGGCGCAGATAGCAGGTCCGGGGACAATCAGGCAGGATATGTGAGCGACGGGACACCAATTACTGGCATCTCTTCATTGTCAGTCGGTCCATTTTTATTCTTGCTCTTCGACTGATGAGCGGATCAGACACGACGATGGCACAGGCGGTGGGAAGTCCCTCGGAAACTTCCCGTTCCTGCCTCTCACCAGCAAGGAATGTGCGGATAATGATCTGACTAAGTGCGACGTGGACCGCTCGCGCCGTGCTATTGATCACGGCGAGCCTAAAGCATCGCCAGGCTATTGTACGTTTCCTAGGCTGAACTTACGAGTATGTTCTCAGTCCTTTTAGTCAGTATCCCGCTCGTCAATGGGGTGAAAGCAGAAGTTACGGTCACTCAGCATACTGCGCTGCATCGGTTCACGTACCCGGCTGGCACAGAACAGCTGCTCTTTTTGCTTGATGTCACCGGCGGTGGGTTCTCATTTTCTTCAACTTTCGATGAGATTCGAACCTCTTGCAGATTTGGGCGGAAGTTGGCACAAAGAAGAAGGACATGTCACTGTATCTCTCAATCCAACCACGAAAGGAACACGAGTAACCGGCAGCGGGGCGTTCATACCCCTCTTTCGGCCAAAGCTACTACAAACTATTCTTCTGTTTCGACGCCTCGGACACCTTCGCGCAGGCGAAGTACTATCAGACGGCGGGGGGCATGAAATACACCGATCTCAATGGGACGGATACATTCGACGAGAAAATCCAAATGAGTGCGACTGCCGGGGTTCTTATGGGATTCCCTCCTGGGACCTCGCACGCCCTCACGGCACGGATGGGTATTTCGTGGACAAGTACCGAGAAGGCATGCGCATACGCGGAGGAAGAGATACCGGATATGTTCGCTTTCGATGCAGTCCACACTGCCGCCAGGTCAGCCTTTTCGGCTCCTCGATGAATTCTGCTGATTTGCGTAGAGCGAAATGGAACGAGGTCCTTGGGACGATCGAGGTTGACGCCACGGGCGTAAGCGCGGAGACCCAAGAGCTTTTCTGGACCTCGCTCTATCGGACCTATATTGCGCCAACAAATGTCACTGGGGACAACCCGCTCTGGGACTCTAGCGAGCCGTACTGGGACAGTTTCTATTGTATCTGGTATAACCTCCTTTTCTTGGGCCTTTCCCGTCGGATCTCATTTTCCCCCAGGGACACCTTCCGTGTTGTTCATCCTCTGTATGCGATAACGGCCCCGACCGCACAGGCAGAGGTCATCAGGGCGCTCATCGACATCTACCGTCACACCGGCTGGCTGCCCGACTGCCGCATGTCTCTCGACAAGGGCTTCACGCAAGGCGGTTCTAACGCCGACTCCCTGCTCGCGGACTCCTTCATCAAGGGCATCAAGGCCGGCATCGACTGGGAGGCGGGCTTCGAGGCGATGGTTAAGGACGCGACCGTCATGGGCGATTTCGAGGTTGAAGGCCGGGGCTCTGTTAACTCTCGAGAAAAGCTTGGTTTTATCCCGGTCAACGATAATGACCACCCACCGAGCGGAGGCGCAAACACCAGGTTCGTCAGGCATTGTATATGTGTGTTCAATTTGGCTTCTTAATTTAATCTCAGGAGTGCATCCCGACTACTGGAATACGCGTACAACGATTTCGATATCGCACTCGTTGCACAAGGGCTTGGCAAAAAAGAAGAAATGTTCCACTACTTCAACAAATCGGCTGATTGGTTCAACATCTGGAACCCCGACGCAGAGCATAGCGGCTTCAAGGGGTTCATCCAGCCGAAGAATCGAGATGGGTCCTGGTTTTATGACCGACGATATGACGCCGGCAATGTCTTCCGGCCGGACCACTGTAGCCCCGTCTACGGGCACAATGATTGCTTTGGGGTACGTGTTAAGATATTGTTTCGAAAACGTCAGCTGATGGAGAGTCGTTCTAGGGCTATGGCGGTGGGGAGTTCTACGAGGCGTCATCGTGGGAGTACAGCTTTTATGTCCCACACGATATGGCGAGTCTGGTTGAAGTTATGGGTGGCCCGGAGACATTCAGGTCGGTACCGCTGAGAACACCCATGTCGTTCCAGTTTTTGACGCTGTATTTTTTGCAGCTCTCGTTTAGATCACTTCTTTGAGGCCGGTTTCCACGTGAGTTGGTCAGCCACCAGAGTCGTTGTGAACTCATTTTCTTTACAGGATATGGGCGATGAACCAGGCTTCCGTACGTCTTGAGCGAGTCTTTCTCCACTGTTCTCTGAAGATATGTTTAGTCCCTACCTATCTCTACAACTACATCGGCCAACCCACGAAAACTGTCGACAGAGTCGATGCCATGGTCGCTATGTACTATAACACTTCGTAAGCCAACCGTCATTAAATTCCGAATTGATTCTAAACCGGGCCTAAGCGTGGATGGACTACCGGGCAATGACGACTCTGGTTCGATGGGCGCGTACGCGGTGTGGAGTCACCTCGGTTCGTACATGCGTCGGCCTTTAATCTCTCACCTGAATATGCGCTCTGCAGGATTCTACCCGGTAGCTGGGCAGGACACATACCTGCTCAATCGTCCCTACTTCCCGAAGATCACCATCCGCAACGAGCTTACCGGAGCCGTCTCGATCATCATCGCCTCAGGACTGAGCGCTGAGCAAAAGTACATCCAGTCGGCAACTCTGAACGGGAAGCCGTACACGAGAAACTGGATCTCGCATGATTTCTTCATCTACGGAGGGACGCTGAGCCTCGTTATGGGTTCCGACAAGACGAGCACTTGGGGGACCGCCCAGGGCGATTTGCCGATGAGCTTGAGCACCAAGGGCTTTGGATGTGATACCTGTATCAGTCCGGCAAAATTGCAGGGAGCTACTGGTAATACGACAAGCTCTGGTGATGGACCTTCTAGCAGTCCGAACACTACTCATGGTGACAGCTCTGTACAAGAGGATGTTACCGATGAGAGCTCGAACGAGTCTTCCAAGCCAAACGGCTTTTTCTCTTACTTGATCTTCCTATTCCTCGCGGATTAATCAACTGTTTAATAAGTATGGATCTCTGAGACTATTTAACATGTAGCATACGCACGCAGAATCAATGTTCTCTCATAATCTTAGTAATATCTTGGCCAGGATAGTTGTCCAAGAAAAAGCGGAAGGCGGGTGAGGTATGTGCTTTTTGTGCCCATATATTCATAAATGTTGGAGACTTGAGGTATCCCAGCTGACTGTGGGTCAAAATCCCTATGCACTGGAACGATTTGTGATTCTTCTCATGAGCAATAGTTTGAAAACTCACACACGCTAATATCACATTTTCTTTCCTTTGCAGAACCGTTTGTGGAATGGCCACGCCGCCGTTTGATGCGCTGCATCGCAATAGTAATCTTCGAGACAAAGCGAGCATTTCTTCAGCGCTTCACCAGGTCGCCCGCAATGCCCACACCACGGCTTTGTATCGCGTTCTTCCCACCGTTCCTTCACGCGTTTCGCGACCCACGTCAACCACGCGTCGTGTGGGCCTTGCCTGATCCGTTCAGAGGATCTGGCGTTTGCCGTATCGGCACCTTGCGCGACCGCCTCCAGCCTGTCATAAAATGCATCAAGAGATTCCAGCGCGAAGGTGCTCCGCCCGCCCAGCCCACGCCCGGCGTCCCCGAACTGCAGCGACGCGAGGTCAAGTACGGTCGCGACATTGGCTTCTCCCGGCGGGCCGAACCCGACCACGGCATGCATCATTGTGTCCTCGTGGCCGGTAATGTAGACCCCTCCCGCAACGACGTACGCAATCGTCATGCGCTTGGGCCGTAGAAGCCTCATCTCTAAGATGACCCGCGAGGAGGCGGAGGTAATGTAGTCTGTACCGGCCGAGGTGCGCACACGCAAAGGCGTGTTGGGTGGGTATAGATCGAAGAAGTGCTGGAGGAGAGCTACACTTCTGTAGCATCCATCGTGGCTACGCGCCTGCCAGAATATTGTCTCTAGCTCCTTTGGAGACAGATGGCTGAGATTTGATGGAACAGGAGACGGCAGCATGTTGGAGGGGAGATCTGGGCCCGTTGCCGTATCATCTTTCTCAAAGATAAACCCGTCTTTGGTATCTCGGTTGTGAGAGATCCATTCTGGGGCGTCCACCACGGCCTTGTGGATACCAAGGGGCGTTGTAAATGGAGTCGAGCCTGTGGCGACATCACGCAGCTTTGCGTGCCTGAATCTGGGCTCTGTGGATATGCACTCGTAACTCAGAAGGAGAGAAATGCTATAGAGATCCAGAGGTGTTTGGTCTGACGGGGTCGACATGGCGGCTGTTCGTAAGGGGCGATTTGGGTCTTCTGATCCGAGGTCGAAACACGAGCATAAATTCGTACCAGGAGAATTGATAACTGCAATTTGTGAGGAAACCCAAAGATAATATCGGAACCCAGGTTTTCTGAGAACATAGGTAGGTAGCTACTCGCGAATAGCGATCAGGATGAAATGATAACAAGGCTATGTGGTACATTTTGAACTTGAAACTAAATCTAGACACTGCAAGGTCCTCCGGCGCCGTTCAGAGCAACATCACCAGACCCTGAAGTATACATGCTTTTTCCAAAAATTGCCGCGGTATACGCAGACGTGGGGTGGAAGGTAATTTTAAACCAGCAAACACTGTGTCTCGGTATTGCTACCTCACTGACGACAGATGCACCCCCTGCACAAGGATGGGGACACGGTTTAAAGGAAGCCTCAATTTATAGGACTCGGAGATGTGCACGGACCATCGTTTATTGAGCCTTCTTGACTGGAGGCGATGTCTGTACCAGTCAACTCGAGTCATCCGGACGATCGTTTCTTGGGATGAATCGGAGTGTCGAGTAAGATTTCATATGGTTTACGGAAGAGTTACTTATTCTGAATGGTTTGAGATTTACTGGCCTATAAAATAAACGGGCGTTCGAAGACAGGGGCGACACGTCAACAAGCAACATCAAGCGCAAACAACGCGTCTTGTTTGTTGAGTCACACCGTGAGTAGACATCGCCTCTTTCTCCAAACCACCACCACCACCGCTCGTCGTCGCCGCCTAGCAAGCGACCAACCTCAAGACTCTATCTTCCCCAACACCCATCGCACACAATGTCAGGTAGAGGCAAAGGTGGAAAAGTACGAAGGATTCGTCGTCGACGTTTCCTGATTCTGACCTGTTCGCTGGTGTAGGGACTCGGCAAGGGCGGAGCCAAGCGCCACCGCAAGATTCTTCGTGACAACATCCAGGGTACGCGCTCAGTGTTGGTCACCGCTGAGCCATTCTTGAGTCTTGATGCCCCGCAGGTATCACCAAACCCGCGATTCGTCGTCTCGCCCGTCGTGGCGGTGTGAAGCGTATTTCTGGCCTCATCTACGAGGAGACTCGCGGCGTGCTCAAGATCTTCCTCGAGAACGTCATCCGCGACTCTGTCACTTACACTGAGCACGCTAAGCGGTGCGTCGTCTGTATTCTCCCAGTATTCTTAGATGCTCATTGCCATCCTTGTTTTCCTCAGCAAAACCGTCACGGCCCTCGACGTCGTTTACGCTCTCAAGCGCTCCGGGCGCACCCTCTACGGTTTTGGCGCATAAGTGAGGTGAGTGACGATCTGTTTGTGCACGAATCTTACTGAGCCCTCGCGCACAGACCATTCATACAGACTCTTGGTTTATGTATCTTGTATTTATACATCCTTCCGTATTGTACGCGTCTCGCCCATGTCCTATTCTCTATGATCATACTATGAGGTCTCCTTTCTCTCTGCCTACCGGCGGACCTTGTACATTATGTCGTGGATGCTTGGTCAACGCGGTCCCTGGACGCTGATGACTCGTCATTGTAGTGGCTGCATAACCTTGTGCCCATCGCCTGCGCCGTGCACGAACCCTTGGCGGCGTCTTTACCGGCAAGTACCTCAAGGCACTTACTGAGTACTGAAATTTTGATTACTCCGGGCGGTATTGATTGACTGGGCCACTCTTGTGTTTGCGCCGGGACGAGGTTGTGCTCAGTATGTGTATCCTATTCCGTACACGGGAGAAGGAAAACCGCCGCGTGGATCGTCAGGAACCAAAGGGAGAGCAATGAACAGGAGCAGAGGTGTTGCCGCAGATCCCTGTTCCTTTCTTGAACGCCGCATTTTTTGATTTGTTTAGCGGTCGCTATGTTCGTGCGTTGATGGGCTCAGTAGGTGCGTTTTTCCTGCGTCGATGGGGAAGCTGAACTAATCCATGCAAGTATCCTTCAGGTCGGACGACCTTACTCAAGCACGGGAAATTACTCATGGGGCAAAATGCGATTGGGCGGCAGGTGAAAGCAGCGGACGGGGATCTGGTGCTTTGATATTTATCACCCCTCCGTAGACGGACCTATTTCCAACCCAAGGCGAGTCAATCCTGGGCCACTTGAGTTCATTCCCGATTCTTGCGTCATTTTCAAGGGCCGACAAACACGCGCGCGGGACCCGCATGTCTCATTAATGCTGTATCGGTTATATTAATTTGTTTCAGGACCTTCCCGCCTTCCATGCGTTCCCTTGAACACGGTTTCAACAGTTTTGACTTTTGTCAGACTCTCTTCGTGCAAATCATTACTGGAATAGCTTCAAACCGGATCATCTCGGTGTCATTCCGCAAATTAAATCACTTCTCTGAACAACTGCGATGTCTCTTGAAATAATCCTTAGGTCGCATTGGCAACATTCCATTGCCCTTCTCTCAATGCGAATGACGTGCGTCAGCACTCGTCAGGTTTAAATTCAGCTTGATCTAATTTTTGCTTACCCCGAAATTGTCGACGGGGACTTGAACCCGCCTGTCCGCAAATCTCCACAGATTTCGGCAACATAGCATCTCCCTTCTTTGTATGTAATTTCTTGGCTCGTGGCGATGTCTGCAAGTACTGAACTCGAGTCAACGAGTCAACCATCACGGGTTTTGTCGTGCCGGTGATGCAATGTTGAATAGATTCATAACGAAGCTGATTGGCTATTTGTTGTTCAGAAAAAGGAGAAATCACAGGTATTGATTCGACGTCTATTTCCCTAGTAAAGCCGGGCAGATGTTAACTGACTTTCGTCGTTTCCCATACAACAATATTCAACACAGTAATATCCAGGCCAATTATAAAGTACGTTACTATGGATCATTAACTAACAGTCCAAGCTTCACACAGAAAGCGTGTTGGCAATGGCCGATATCGATGGCGAGAAGAAGTACTCCCCGCCCCTCGATACGACGAAATCTACATCAAGGAAAATCGTAAGTTTTGCACGCTTTTATGGAACGTCCAGCTTACCTGTGGTGAGCGTGAAGTTACGCGTCGTGTTCGTGGGATCGAGGCCATTCACAGGACGTTCTGCGCTCGCGTTAGCGCCTGCAAGGGTACAAGGTTCAAAATGCAACAACAGCAATTTAAAGGCAGCTGCATACCGATGATGGGGTCAAAGCCGACACCTTGGTGGACGAATCTATCGGACATGACACTGAGAGTACACTAGGCGATTCAGAAGAACTACGCACTTTGGATTATTGGCCCAGAAATGCTGCAGGAATTGGAAGCCGTTCGCGATGTTGGACTGGTAAGCAACTTGGGCGACATGAGCAACCGATACACCGGTGCAATCAAATGAATTTAATCGAACCAAATGCAAGCCCGCGTTCAATTTCCGTAGTGTTTGACGAGGTCTCATCTGTGGTAACTATAGAACAATTGTGAATTGGTTCTTCTGATGTTCTATTCATTGGAACTAACCTTCGGGTCCATACGGAATACCTGCTCGGACAATGTGGTGGTTGCTCGTTACGTTTTCCGGCAGACCTATATCTGCGCGCGGCCGCGTCTTGCGGATGTGGGCAGAGAATGGACATCTTGATAAAAAGTCAAGCCCATTAGCTCACGGAGTTGAATCTCGGACTCGGACTTACCCGGATTGGTCCGTCGGATCCGAAATGTTCTGTCCCGGCTCCGCAAACGTGAAGTTGTTATTGCGAGTGGGATCCTTTCCGAGGTCCGGGTCGTCAAACTTGGGCGAGAGAAAGACAGGTGCACCCTGTACACCAAATCCAATGAATAACGGACATGTTCAACCAATACCACTTGCTACTGACGCTTTTCCAGCGGCCAACCATGCGGGCCCCGAGGAGCTCCGAACCCTGTTCCGGTGTCAACCCCGGTTCATTGATTGGGTTGTCGGCCAAAAACTTGTTGAATTCAGGAACAAGCTGCTTGAGCTGGCGGAACACGAGGAAGGAACCGTCTTTGGCCCATTCCGGACGGGTGACGCTATCTCCGGTCTCTCCAACAAGAATCTCTCCGGTGGGGACGAGGGCTTGGCCTGGGAGGGGATCCTGGAATCCACCCACAGTTGGATTAGAGATCCCATCCAGAAAGCCGAAATCTGTTGGCCGTTAAGCGTGATGGTCGAGCAACACAGATAAAATTACTCACGTTCGTGGCCTCTGTTCTCGTTCGGGCGCATTGCCGTTCGAAGTGAGTAGATTTCGGTGATGCTATTTCCCAATTTCGATTGCAAATCGGCCAGTGTGGTATTGATGCTAGCCTCGGTGTCGGACGCAAGAAGCATAACGCCGTGAATGTTGGTGCCGACGAATTCCGGAACCCAATTTGTTGTGTTTGGATCACCCAGATTGAAGGCATCCATAGCCTGGCCTTTGGCGAACACGGCATCATTCAGGTCATTGGTCGGACCGGTGATGTTCAAAGCGACGAGTCCCGTTTGCGAGAAAGCGATGTTCAACATGGTGTCGGTTTCGTTCGCAATTACTTGCATCGTGCTGGTTACAAGTGGCAGGATCTCAGTCTTGAGTTTAGCTTTGAAGTCTGGGGCGTTCAAGATGCCAAAGAAAAAGAATCGCTCGAAGAGTTTTCTCATCCCGATCCTGAATCGCAAAAACAAAGTCTCGTTAATTCAGTACTCGTATTATCCGGAGGAGGGGCTCACAAAATGTCACCCTGGACGTCGTCCAGGTTCAGGCCTACCTGCCTTGACGCGTTTGTGGCCTCCTGGAGGCCAGGAAGTTGTGGCAGCCCCTGAGGGTCTGTTAAACTCGTTAAGCCTATAATCACGTCGAAGGGCATCGGGAGAGAGAATTACTAAACAGTATGGATGTCTTCCTACGCTCCAAAGAGCGGGCTTCATTGAGGCCAGCGACCGAGACAATTTGAGCGCAAAGCCCAAATGAGATGACTTGAGCCAAAGTATTGAGTTTCATTGTGTGGATAGAGGATTGCGACTTTGCATGCTGGGTTTTATAGCCCTTGCTGCATCAACTCCGGCAGGACAAAGCGGGAAAATTCGGTGAAACGAAGAGGAAATGAATGCAGGAGCTCAAGCAATTGATAAGCACCCAAAAGTTCAATACATTTTGAACACAGTCCCTTTGGTCAAGAAATGAATCTGTCAAGCTCGGCCGTGGGTGGAATATATCACGTATATCTGGGTCCCGGCTGTCACCCGCAGCAGATTTTTATCTTCCCGTGAATAAATTGAGGTTTAGGCGCTAGAGGTGTGTAGCATTGGACCGACAAGCCGACGAGGCTGTCGCACAGCACTCGCAGTCATAGAAGGGAGATAGAATGTTGAACTCGGAAGATCCTTTCAAGATACATTTCAAGTCTTCAGGGCAATGCATCGGTTTGCGGGAGAGGCGGATTGAAGTGCCCGGAGTCAGTGTTGAGTTGAGTGTTGGGTCAGCGGGTGAAATAATTCAAGAAATCAACGCACAAGATTCACATACAGAGAAGGGAGATGCTATATTGCCGAAATCTGCGGAGGTTTGCGGGACAGGCGGGTTCAAGTCCCCGTCGACAATTTTGGGATAAGCAGAAAATTAGACCGAGCTGGATTTAAACCTGACGGATGATGACGCACATCATTCGCATTGAGAGAGAAGGGAAATAGAATGTTGCCAATGTGGCCCAAGGATTATTTTAAGAGACATCGCAGTTGTTCAGGGAACTGATTTAATTGGCAGGATATAAAGTCACCGAGATGATCCGGTTTGAAGCTATTCCAGTCACAATTTGTGTTGAGAAAGTTTGACAGAAGTCAAAGCGTTGAAACGGTGTTCAAGGAGTATATGGAAAGCGGGAGCCTGAACAAATCAATCCAACCGATACAGTGTTAATGGGACATGCAGGTCCCCACGCGCGTGTTTGCCGACCCTTGAAAATGACTGGACATGCGGGTTCCTCCGCGCGGTTTGATGACCCAAGAATCGGGAATGAACCGAGTGGCCCCGGAGTTGACTCGCCTTGGGTTGGAAATAGGTCTGTCTACCGAGCCCGACAGTGCCTAGGGTGATAAGTATCAAGGCAACCATTCTCATCTCTGCCTTCATTTACTGCGCAACCGCATTTTTTCCCCGCGAATAATTTCTCTCGCTTGGTTTGAAGCTCGCCCTCAAACGACACATGACATAGATCAGTTCTCTCCATAGCACCCAGTAAAAACGTACTGCGACAGTCCGCGAGTCCACAAATGCACGAACACAGCGACAGCCAAGAAAAATGAGATGTTGCGGCCAAGAATATTTCAATGCTTATCGAAAGTCACCCACTTTCGTCTTTTCTCATAAAATAATATTCAACACAATAATATCCAGGCTAATTAAAGGTACGTTACTATGGATCATTAACTAATAGTCCAAACCTTCAAACAGAAAGCGTATTGGCAATGGCCGATATCGACGGCGAGAAGAAGTATTCCCCGCCCCTCGACACGACAAAATCTACATCCAGTAATTGCGTAAGTTTTCGCGCGCTAGATTTATGATGCATCAAGCTTGCCTATGGTGAGCGTGAAGTTGCGCGTCGTGTTCGTGGGATCAAGGCCATTCACAGGACGTTGTGCACCTGCATTAGCGCCTAAAAAGTGTAGAAGATTCACAATACTACCACAGTGAATCAAAGCTAGCTGCATACCGATGATAGGGTCAAAACCGACACCAGAGTGAACGAACCTAGCGGACATGAGACTGCGAGAAGCGATGAAACTCAAAGAGTTGCTCACTTTTGATTATTGGCCCATGAGTGCTGTAGGAATTGGAAGCCGGCCGTGATGTTGGACTGGTAAGCAACTAAGAAGAAATAAGTGTCCGGTGAAGGTAACTTCGAATAAATTGAACCGAACCAAAAGCAAGCCCTCTTTCGATTTCCGTGGTATTTGATGAGCTCTCATCGTCGGCAACTGTGCAGTTGAACCGAAAAATGATCAATCGCATTCTTTCCCGAGTGCATCTCTTGAAGCTAACCTTCAGGTCCGTACGGAATACCTACGAGGTACAAGAGTTCAGAGAGAGGCTGTCTAGAACACATTATGTATTACCTGCTCGAACTATGTGATGGGTTGTATTTTCCCCCACACTTAGGTCAGCGCGCGGCCGAGTCTTGCGGATGTGCGCAGAGAATGGACATCTTGATGAAAAGTCCAGTCCAAAAACTCAACGGAATCAAATCTTGGACTCGAACTTACTTGGATTGGTCCGTGGGATCCGAACTGTTCTGTCCCGGCTCCGCAAATGTGAAGTCGTTATTACGGAATTTGTCCTTTCCGAGGTCTGGGTCGTCGAACTTCGGTGTCAGAAAGATGGGTGCGCCCTGTAAACCATGATGAGAAAGAAGCAGGTGAAGATAATCTGCTACTGACACTTTTCCAGCGGCCGATCATACGAGCCCCAAGGAGTTCCGAACCCTGTTCCGGTGTCAACCCCGGTTCATTGATTGGGTTGTCGGCCAAAAACTTGTTGAATTCAGGAACAAGCTGCTTGAGCTGGCGGAACACGAGGAAGGAACCGTCTTTGGCCCATTCCGGACGGGTGACGTTATCTCCAGTCTCTCCAACAAGAATCTCTCCGGTGGGTACAAGGGCTTGACCCGGAAGGGGATCCTGGAATCCACCCACAGTGGGGTTAGAGATCCCGTCCAAAAAGCCGAAATCTGTTGGCCGTTAAGCGTGATGGTCGAGCAACACAGATAAAATTACTCACGTTCGTGGCCTTTGTTCTCGTTCGGGCGCATTGCTCCTCGAAGTGAATAGATTTCGGTGATGCTATTTCCCAATTTCGATTGCAAATCGGCCAGTGTGGTATTGATGCTAGCCTCGGTGTCGGACGCAAGAAGCATAACGCCGTGAATGTTGGTGCCGACGAATTCCGGAACCCAATTTGTTGTGTTTGGGTCACCCAGATTCGAGGCGTCCGCAACCTGGCCATTGGTAAACACGGTATCATTCAGGTCATTGGCCGGACCGGTGATGTTCAAAGCGATGAGTCCCGTTTGCGAGAAAGCGATGTTCAACATGGTGTCGGTTTGGTTGGCAATTACTTGCATCGTGCTGGTTATAAGTGGTAGGATGTCAGTTTTGAGCCTAGCCTTGAATTCCGTGGCGTCCGAGATGCCAAAGAAAAAGAACCGCTCAAAGACCTTTCTCATCCCAATTCTGGTTCGGAATAACCAAGTCTCGTCAATACAGCACACGTGATGGCAGGAAAAGGGACTCACAAAATGTCCCCCCTGGACGTCGTCCAGGTTTAGGCCTGCCTGCCTTGAGGCGTTTGTGGCCTCCTGAAGACTTGGAAGTTGTGGCAGCCCCTGGGGGTCTGTTTAAACTCGTTGAGCCTATGATTGTGTAGGTACCGGAGGAGAGAATTACTAAACAATATGGATTTCCCCCCCAGATTCCAAAGAGCGGGCTTCATTGAGGCCAGCAGCGGAGACAATTTGAGCGCAAAGCCCAAACGAGATGACTTGAGCCAAGGTATTGAGCTTCATTCTGTGAATGGACGATTCCGACTTTACAGGCTTGATTTTATAGCCCTTACTACACTGGCTCCGTCAACACAGAGTGGGGAAATTCAGTGAAACGACGAGTAAATGCAATACAAGAACTCAGACGTTTGATGAGCACCCAAAGTTCAATGTATCTTGCACTCGGTTCCTTTGGTAAAGAAATGAATGCCCGGTCAAGTTCGGTCGTGAGTGCAACACACCACGTAAATCCGGGTCCTGCCTCTCAGCAGTAGATTGTTATCTTCTCGCGAATAAGTCGAGGTTTAGGCGCGAGAGGTGTTTAGTATTGGACCGACAGGCCGACGGGGCTGTCGTACAGCATTCACGGAGGGAGATGCAATGTTGAACTCGGACGATCCTCTCAAGATATGTTCAAGTCTTCGGAGCAATGTATCGGTTGATGGGAGAGGCGGATTGATGTCCCCGGAGTCAGTGTTGAGGTCAGTGTTGGGTAAGCGGGAGAAATAATTCAAGAAACCAACATGCAAGATTCACATTCAGAGAAGGGACATGCTATGTTACCAAAACCGGAATTGAATTGACTTGCGGGATAGTCGGGTTCAAGTCCCCGTCGACGATTTCGGGGTAGGTAGGGTATTAGACCGAGTTGAATTGAAATTGACGGGCTGACGCATAGCATTCGCATTGAGAGAAGGTAAACGGAATGTTGCCAATCTGGCCGAGCATCTCTTGAAGAGGCATGCCAGGTGTTCGGATCCTTCGGGGGATCGGTAGGGTAAGGTCGCCGAGATGATCCGGTTTGAAGCTATTCCAGTAATGATTTGCGAGAAGAGTCTGACAAAAGTCAAAACTGTTGAAACGGTGTTAGGGAGTTCATGGAAGGCGGGAAGGTCCTGAAACAAATCAATATAACCGATACAGCATTAATGAGACATGCGGGTCTCCCGCGCGTGTTTGTCGGCCCTTGAAAATGACGCAAGAATCGGGAATGAACTGAGGTGGCCCCGGATTGACTCGCCTTGGGCTGGAAATAGGTCCGTCTACGGACGGGTGATAAATATCAAAGCACCAGATGCCCGTCCACTGCTTTCACCTACTGTCCAATCGCATCCTGCCCCATGAGTAATTTCCCGTGCTTGGGTTGAAGCTCGTGCAACCTGCAGCTGAAGGATACTTGCATAGATAGTTCAGCTTCCCCATCGACGCAGGAAAAACGCACCTACTGAGCCCATCAACGCATGAACATAGTGACCGCCAAACAAATCAAAAAATGCGGCGTTCAAGAAAGGAACAGGGATCTGCGGCAACACCTCTGCTCCTGTTCATTGCTCTACCTTTGGTTCCTGACGATCCACGCAGCGGTTTTCCTTCTCCCGTGCACGGAATAGGACACACATACTGAGCACAACCTCGTCCCGGCGCAAACACAAGAGTGGCCCAGTCAATCAATACCGCCCGGAGTAATCAAAATTTCAGTACTCAGTAAGTGCCTTGAGGTACTTGCCGGTAAAGACGCCGCCAAGGGTTCGTGCACGGCGCAGGCGATGGGCACAAGGTTATGCAGCCACTACAATGACGAGTCATCAGCGTCCAGGCACCGCGTTGACCAAACATCCACGATATAATGTGCAGGGTCCGCCGGTAGGCAGAGGGAAAGGAGACCTCATAGTATGATCATAGAGAATAGGACATGGGCGAGACGCGTACAATACGGAGGGATGTATAAATACAAGATACATAAACAAGAGTCTGTATGAATGGTCTGTGCGCGAGGCTCAGTAAGATTCGTGCACAAACAGATCGTCACTCACCTCACTTATGCGCCGAAACCGTAGAGGGTGCGCCCGGAGCGCTTGAGAGCGTAAACGACGTCGAGAGCCGTGACGGTTTTGCTGAGGAAAACAAGGATGGCAATGAGCATCTAAGAATACTGGGAGAATACAGACGACGCACCGCTTAGCGTGCTCAGTGTAAGTGACAGAGTCGCGGATGACGTTCTCGAGGAAGATCTTGAGCACGCCGCGAGTCTCCTCGTAGATGAGACCAGAAATACGCTTCACACCACCACGACGGGCGAGACGACGAATGGCGGGTTTGGTGATACCTGCGGGGCGTCAAGACTCAAGAGTGGCTCAGCGGCGACCAACACTGAACGCGTACCCTGGATGTTGTCACGAAGAATCTTGCGGTGGCGCTTGGCTCCGCCCTTGCCGAGTCCCTACACCAGCGAAAAGGTTAGAATCGGGAAACGTCGACGACGAATCCTTCGTACTTTTCCGCCTTTGCCTCTGCCTGACATTGTGTGCGATGGGTGTTGGGGAAGATAGAGAGTCTTGAGGGTGGTCGCTTGCTAGGCGGCGACGACGAGCGGTGGTGGTGGTGGTTTGAGAGAAAGAGGCGATGTCGTACTCACGGTGTGACTCAACAAACAAGACGCGTTGTATGCGCTTGATGTCGCTTGTTGACGTGTCGCCCCTATCTTCGAAAGCCCGTTTATTTCGTACGCCAGTGAATCTCAAACCATTAAGAATAACTCTTCCGTAAACCATATGAAATCTTACTCGACACTCCGATTCATCCCAAGAAACGATCGTCCGGATGACTCGAGTTGACTGGTACGGACACATCGCCACCAGTCAAGAAGGCTCAATAAACGATGGTCCGTGCACATTTCCGAGTCCTATAAATTGAGGCTTCCTTTAAACCGTGTCCCCATCCTTGTGCAGGGGTGCATCTGTCGTCAGTGAGGTAGCAATACCGAGACACAGTGTTTGCTGGTTTAAAATTACCTTCCACCCCACGTCTGCGTACACCGCGGCAATTTTTGGAAAAAGCATGTATACTTCAGGGTCTGGTGATGTTGCTCTGAACGGCGCCGGAGGACCTTGCAGTATCTGGGCTGTAGTCTAGACTCAAGTTCAATCTGCGATTCACTACAAGTAGCCACGCATGTTACTCGAGCCAACGATGTTCATGGATCTCAACGTTCTCTTTCTTAGCATAGGGAAGATTTTGACGCGCCGGTGGCCCCTTGGACGCTTGCCCGTTTGACCGTTTATATTTTTTTGACGGGTCTACCGGCCTACCTTGTTCAGAGATACGTGGAGCACGAAAATCATGAAGAAAACTCGCTCAAATCGGTTGAGGAATAATGGCTTGTTCCCGAACCCTTGCATACATAATTCAAGTCACACGACTTTTGGGCAAGCACGACATGGAGTAATAACTCCAGAACGCTCTTTCAGTTTCTCGTGCCTACTACGCATCCAGAAATTCGATTCCGCTCAAAACAGTGAATAGCCGAGAGGCGGACAATCTGACTTTGTGTGGACCGGTCGTCCGGGATCGACAACTGTAAGAGTGTTGATGGCGACTCGGGTGAGCTAGAAGCGCGCGCTTGGGTGACTAGTAGTGAGTCTGCATTCAAGCGATACTTGCAGGCACTTTTCGGGTTTCCCTGCTGGCCCAGGACAAGCCTGCGGAACGAAAGCTGACCTCTCAAATTCAAAAGATGAGTAGTACGTTCGTAGTTGTGCTGACGCTCGTTTAAATAAAATAGTAACCCCAAATAAAATATGAACCCATGTCTAATTCGATCCGGAAGGCATACTGTACTATTACGACCAAAGGTTCAGGTGACCGTGACACCCAGATTTTTTTTGATGTGTGGAAAAATCACTAATGCAAAAAAAAAAAAAATTCGGTCATCTCGGTGAGTGAAGATCCTAAAATAGTGAACCTTTGGTCGTAATAGTACAGTACAATGTATTGCAGTACGCCTCCGCTTGTCTATCCACAAGATCCACAAGAATCTCTCTCACTTTGGACCTTTGATCAACCACAGTCTTGAAGGGCTACTCATGCGCTAGCCGTAGCCGTCGTGAGGGGAGCGCACGCCGTCGTCCCTGGCAGAATGTCCCCCGGCCAAGGTGAGAGCTGACCAATGCGCGTCGGAGTCTCAAGCGGTGCGGCGAGGTAATTCCCAGGTTCATACGGTCCACTAAACCAACCAACCCAACCCAAGTCAACATGCTTCCTTCAAAAAAAAAAAAAGATGCCCACTTACCTTCCCATAGCTAAAAACGGTATCATATCAAACTGGTTCGGCACCTCGTTGGCGCCGAATGAGATGAGCTCGGGGAAGACGAAGAAGAATATAGGCTGGATGTATTGTCCCGCGATGAGGCCTTTGGGGCCCGCGCTCGTGCCGCTGCTATAGCGGAACCCGACTTCCCGCGTCGGGGCTCCTGTATCCACCGTTACTCCTCCACCTCCGCCTCCCGCCTCCACCTCCGCCACCACCTTTGCGTGGAGAAAGATCCCGTCGTCTGGCGCCACCTCCGTTGGTACGGAAGGTGGTTTTGCCGGCGGGCGCGGCACTGGCCGGCACAACGAGGAGGAGGTCGCGCTCGGTTTCGTCACCCGTGCAGGGGTCGACGTCGATGGCGTACCACTCGACGGGGATTGTGGGATCTGAATAAACAGAGAGTCAGCACGGACATCAAACATTAAAGGACAAGTTATCCATACCAGTCACAAATGCCGTGGCGCGCGTCTGGACATTTATTCATTCATTAGGCAAAAGATCATAGATCGCTGCTCGGATTTTACGCACCTCTCCGGCCTCGAGCGTTGCATCGGCGACCTGGATGGCGTACGTCGCCGTCGCAGGCGAAATGTATGCGGGCTGGGTCCCAGGGGCGGTATAAATGCCCAGATTCGCCGACAACGAATATATCGCAAGAAGGCCCCCAGGAACTTTGGTGCCGCTGAAAGTGATGTAGTCTCCCACAACGAGGGGGACCATGAGGCGCGGGTCGGGAGCTCCAGGGGCGAGCGTGGCAGGGTTGCCAAACGTGCTATGAACAACCAATGAGTGTGTGATTTGTTAGTTATGGGCGAGGGGGACACTTGCAATGTGGTGAGGTAAAATCCATCGCCGTCCACTGGCCTGTTCGTTAGCGGGCAATCGGCATCGGTACTATTTCGCGGAATGCAAAGAGGGAATCCCTGCGTGTACGGATGGAAATCAGGTGTAGAATAGAAGTGTTGGAAATGCGTTGCATACCGTGGATGCAGTGATAGATGGGTTCTGGGCATCCACGGTCCATAATGGATAGTCTGTATAAACTGGGCCGTATTGCCCCAGTGGATCGTTGAGAACGGCCTCAATTTCACCATTGATAAAGAAGTGGCCGGTGGTGTAGTCGATTTGTGTGATAAAGCCTTGCAGAAGCTGAGTGGATTCTTGCACGATATATATGATGCCTGAAGAACCCCATGTGAGTTGCCTTTTCTTAGACGGACGATATTAATATTACCGGCGATGGGCTGGCCTTGAACGATGTTGCCGAAAACCTAATTTAAATTGGCGCACATGAGTTGAACGATTCTTTTAAGCCAGAGAGGTAGATGATGACCGACCGTTGCTTCCCAGGATACGGAGCCGAGTAGCGGCAAACTGGGCGTTTCACCGTCGAACAACTCTGGCCATGCCACGGAAATGGATGGCAGAGTTACGAGGAGATTCTTTCGTCGGCTCAGATAGGAGAACAAGGTCAGGAGAATCAAGAAATACGAACCTTAGGAACGGTAATGACCATGCCGTCCACAGTGATTGAGCCACCAGCCAATGGACCGTCGGTCTCATTACAGGTCATACTGTTTCTCATGAACGGGAGCCTTGGATGTTGTACTGGACGAGGCGGACTTACGCAGAGATCGTACCGATGAGGTTAAAGGGGCTAGGATCGTAAAGGCGAGTGGTGCCAGTGGGTGTCTGACTGTAGACGAGAGGGGAAACGAGGATTAGAGCCAATGTGGCCCGTAGCAGGCGTCCGGGGGTGCAAAACATGATGACTGTGTGGTGAAACTCGAAAATGAAAGCCTTTATATACTTTTTCAGACACACAGACGAGACAGAATTAGATTGAGGATGCTCCTCCATTTATATGCGTCAATGCTACGAATAGGTCTATCTATCGACAAGTTCGGAAATAATAAACACTGGCCGCACCATATATGGAAGTGCGCATCTCGTGGACCTTCGGTCCGTTGAATCAGATTACCAACATTTTGGCGGGAACGAGGTCATTTGCCACGCACCCGAGGGTGACACGATTGATTATGGGGGCTTCGACAGCCAATCCATAGTCAATAACTTGAGAAAATTGGCATGGTGCCGACGGAACGCCTGGGAGACACCCCTGTTCTCCCCTGAAAGGTACCTGTACCTAAGTGTTCATGAACTGTTAAAGAAGAGTATGCGTTCGCGGGACCGAGTGTGTGTTCGCGGAATCGCTAAAGCGCAGCTCGTCGTAGGCTCGTGACTAGCCTGTCTACGAATGGCAAAAAAATGTGGCGAGCACTTTGCCTACGACAACGTGCTCACCACATTCATTGCTCACCGTAGGCAGGCTGGTAACGAGCCTAAGCACGTCGCAGGTTCCGGATTAATTCTAGGTCACTGTTTCTGCTGCTTTCTGTTGTCTGGGGTTTACCGTGGGGCACGGGGCAACCTGTGGCAATCTGCGTTCTGGGGCTTGGATGGCAGGGAGTGGTCCAGGGGCGATGGTGTATTTTTACGCCGGGATAAGCCCTGGAAACCGGCATTCGTGATTCGGACCGTGCCGTGTAATGCTACCTACTTGCCTACCTACCGGCGACATTCTCACGAGTCTCGGCAGTCGGTGCCGCTCCCAACGATTACGGGAAAGGGGAAAGGGGCTTGAGGTACAGAAGGTGTTCAATCTTGCGTTTCCAAGTGGACTATTCTTGAAGTCTCATCGTCGTGCATGTACGAAATCCCAACGATCTTTTCGTCCATGATATCATCTTTTCCCCAGCCCAAGCTCCTCTCCACTCTACATATTCTCGCGATATTATTCCTGTAACTCCCAGAGCTTGATTAGCTCCTGCGATGCTTCGGGGAAGGTCTGCCAAAGCCAGGAACAAATTAGTTTATTAAGTCTCGAGGGATCTAGGATCGCTAGCTTCTCCTACGCGGACATGTTAAGCAGGTTGCTTGAACCTTGGTAGCTAGTTCGCATCTCAACAGAAATACCCTCGGGCAACAGACAGAGCGGCAACAATTTGAACGTAAAGATGATTATAAGGATGGTATACAGTGCGGGCTGGTGATACAGGTTGGTTTATGAAATCCTTTTTAGCGAAAAACAAGTGACGTTGAATGCGTTTTTGACGATTAAAAACGTCGAGCATCTTCAAATCTGTTGAATTTTAACTAGTGACCAACAAAAGGACGATGGAACAGATCCTTACCACCATCCTTCGCAGAGTGCGGGGTCTAAATGGATACGCTCCATCCCAATGGCGCGCCGCAAAGTGCGCACGACTCCTCCCTGCTGCCGCTTGCGTTCCTCGGTGCTCCTCGCGGGCGCAACAGGAGGCGCCCCCCGCCGAGGACGAGGAAGGATGTCGTCCGACCCGAGGGAGGTTGCGAACGGCGGCGGCACGGTTGCAGGATACGTGGTCGTTGTCGTCGAAACAGTGGTAGTAACGACAATCGGTATGTCTGCGTCAATGGTACTGCTGAGAGACGCGAGGGATCTGAGAGAGATGAGGGAGATGCGCTTGGATGGCCGCTTCTCAGCGGTGATAGAGGTAGTACGGAAGGTGGCCATCGTAAAAGGGGGATTGAGCTGGTGTGTATGTAGATGATTTAAGAGAAGTACTTGAGGACTGGAGGAAAATTTCATTGCGCCTTTATACCCAGCTGTGTTTCGGAAACATGATACATCCGCACTGAGTGAAACTGAAACAGATCGGTCTAGACCAGGTTAGGGGCATTTTTTGTTTAACCTCGCTTATGCTCTTCAGGATAGAGTAACGTATCGAATCCACAGGGGGGTATTTGTACAGAACTCGTGCTGCATTTCTGTGAGCAGTCCAACGCTTCGAGATTGGTACAGTCAACATTTGATCGTTCGTCGGTTGTCGCAGCAAAATTCACTTGACGATATAAATAAAATATGCACATGTTGGAACGAAGATAATGAAGCCATCATCGGAGTTGATCAAGGAGAAAATGGAAGAAAAGTTTCCGGTGGGACCGGGACAGACGCGAATCTGCCCGCTGTCGACACCTTTGCCATGTCCTTTTAGAAATCAGTAATGTAACGACCCAACGCTTTCTGCAGTCGCACATACGAACCATATCGTGCAGCACTATTAGTCCTAATCCGACTTCAATGCACACAGTGAGTAATCAGGAAGGTTTATTTCTGACGGTATGGAGGTAAAAAATACAGCGCCCATTTTTATTGTAACTGCGGCGAATAATAAGGAATGTGGGTACACAAGTATTATATGTGTGGTTGAGGAGAGCTAATGTCCCTTGCGGGCAATAATAATAACGTTCTGGGTCGTAAATGAGAATATCTCGGACTAGCGAGGTTGGCGTGCGGGTATGGGTGATGCGTGGGGTATGATCGTTCGAAAAATTGGGCATGAATGTCTTGATATGGTGCGAAAGGAGCTGATGGAACAAATACGGTAAGCCGACGACCCCAAGAAGTTAAATGCAGCGACATACCAGTGCCGCGTTAAGGAGCCGAAGGAAAACCCCGTTTCTCATGCGATAATGCAGCCTCCAGAGGATCCGTTGCTTCTGTCGTGATCGACAGTGTCGATTTGGGGGAGTTCCTCGACCGCTGCCGATACAGGCGGCTGGGCAGGGGAGGACGAGATGTATCCGACGACGGATAAAATGGTGGTGAATGCGTCCATTGGAGAGGATAACGTTGAAGGACGTGAGAGTAGGAAAGAGTCTTTGGAAAGGTCGTCGAAACCGCGTCAAAGTTCGGATAAGAGCTTCCACTGCGCCGCCTGCCTACTTATACTCCCCCGGACACGCAGCCTGAATTGGGAGTACAATGAGGAGCTGCGGTGATCATTGCGTTTATTGTGTGGCTTTACGCGTAGCGCGGCGGTGTGATCAATTCTGGCAAATGAGCCGTTCGGCGGGAAGTGCTGGCGCCGAATACAAAAGGCCCACCGGGGAAATACTATTACGGTGGGAAGCCATCATGTCGTGAGGACAATAAGCGTCAGTCGGGCGGGAACAGCGAGCGCAAAAGACAATAAACTTGTCACCCGTAACGCTGTGACGATTCAACAAGCGGCTGACTCGGAGTTGACTTGCTCAGCTGGGAACCAGAAAATATTGCACAGTGTATAACCGTGCGGGAAGAGAATGAAAGAGGTAGAATTAGGGTATAGACGTACTTGTACTGATAATTTATTCATCATTATTGCCTGTGATACTAGAAAATGTCGACCAACTCTTATGACGGTCGTCATCAACTGGAACTTTCGGAGTTCCGCGATAACGGCCCCAGGTCATCCACCACTCGTCTGCATCATCCGCTGGGCCGTACCCAAATCTACAATGGCGCTGGTTCAATCTCCTTCACAAAAGGAATTCAAACGAGACGGGCTTACACCATACGGGTATCCTCCAACATCTGCTCGAGCGGCTCAGCTTCCTTGACAAAACGCCAGAGAACGCGGCTCACCTGCTCCGCATCACCTCCAACGCTATCCATTACATCCTTACCAGCCGCATGGTTCGCGCGCATAGCTGCGTCGCGCCACGCCTGCATCTCGCCATCTTGTAGCGTAATCCCACCAATATATTGCTTTTCCGTGTCCCGAATCCGAGAGCAACGGGGCTCGCTGTCCAGGCATGAGCGAGGTCAAAAAAGCTGCATCCCAACACAAGAGCGAACGAACCGGTGTTCTTGGAACGCGTGCAAAAACTCGGGAATGCGATTGCGGTTCTTGGTGTGTGAGAAGATTTTGCCGATGAAGGCGCCATCTTCGAGGGCAATGGAATATGTGTGTAGTGAAACCGGCTGTTCCATAGCCGCTCGTTAGATGCGATAGTGCTCAGCCCCCGCCGTATTCTAGAACGCACCGGGAATGGATGCGCCGCTTCGCCCAGAACTACGACTCTGCCGCTCGTAGAAACCCAAGATTCTAGTTTATACTGGTCCCGAAGCTGGATGCATGTCGCCGGCCCAGCTAGCGCAGCCAGTTTGCGGATCCTATCATGTCGTGAGGACGTAGGGTGGCTAGTGAAGATGGGTCCACCCACCCCACATCACACGGACCAAGAACATCGGCGAGCTTCTGATCGGCCTCTTCACCCCAATTTCCGTCCTGAGAGCTGTCCGGCGTGTACACACAGAGCGTGATGTCGCGGTCTTTTCCCTTAAAACCCAGATGAAATAAATGGGTTGGTGAACGATGCTATATGATTGATTACTCACGGCGACGAACGTCAATGCTCCTGTGTGAACAAGTAAGCGACATCTGAACGGCAAACAGTCAAGGGCCTCCGACTCACCGCGATTGGAACCCATGGATGCGGTACACTGCAAGATACATCGGTGAGACGACGGTCTGAAGCGATTCATGTAAAACGCATACCTGGGGATAGTCGTAGAAAGACGTGAGGTCTGGATCATTGACGGCGAGCTCCTTTGGGATCACTGCTCTACGGCAGATTAGATATTTGAACAGCCGTAAAATCAATGGAAACCATACCTGTAGAGTGTTAGGCCGGAGGGTACATCGTCTCTACCAGGCAAGACACCCTCCTCCCCCATGAGTGTCCGCCGGACCACTCCGCGTACGCCATCCGCACCGATGATAGCGTCGCCGACATGGGTCTCCCCAGATCGCAGCGTCGCCGTGCAGGTTTGAGGGTCTATTTGAACGACTTCTGCCCCGAAGAGCACGGATACGCGAGGGGCGGAGCGTTCCTCCTTTCGTCTCGGTGGTTTAATCGTCGCATCATAAAGAATACGCAGGAGATCTTGGTGCTAAAATAAATAATTGTTTCAAAGGGAATAGAGGAGATGGATTGAATGACCACCCACCCGGAAGTGAACAAAGTTACCACGGGCCTCGGTCAGCAACTCTGGATCCCATAAATGTATTCCTGAAATTCGTTCAGCATCGAAAATAACACAGGAACAATGATCATACCTAAAAAGTCTCGACCGGATTCCGTTCCTTCATCTAGCGTGCGGCTTGAGAGATTATACCGCGTGAAAAAAAATGGTACTTACATTTATAGGCTGCGAGGCCTTCCACAATCGCACCGTATTCCTTCGTCTTGGCATCTAGGCCCCAATCGAATAAGATTTTAGTTCCATTGGGCGGTACTCTGAACATTCAGAAGCTTAAGTTAGATGCCTTGAAATGCGAGGGAAATGTCTGTATACCGTGCGCATCCGCTGGGTATCTGGCAAATTCAATGTCTGAGATGATAGATGATCCAGAATCCCTCAGCCTTGTGCTCACCGAACTCGTTCCGCCGAGCTGTGGTTCTTTCTCCAAGACCAACACATTATGGCCGGAAGCCTTCAGTGCGATAGCAGCTGCCAAACCTGCCGATAACCTTCAGATACCATACCTACTGCCACGTAGAGAACGAGCGCCGCTCAAATACCTGCTATTGAGGCTCCCACAATTATCTATGATTAGACGAGGTGAGAATGAAGGATTAAGGAAAGCTGAGGAGACTGGACCACATACAAAGTTGAGCCCGTTAGCCGAGTCGGTCATGATCAGATTAGGTAGGTCGTCGAGGGGAGGGGACAAAGGCGAGCGCTCCCTGGGCTGTGCGTGGGCTCAAAGCATCAGACAACGGTCAGGACTAGTGTCACGGCGAATAATCAAAACCCGGTCGGAGGCGCTGGGAAGTTAGCTTTTTACCAACCGGTAGCTTTATGTATATATTCCGAGGCTGGCCCCAGAATAGTCGGAATATCGTTGTTTACAATAATAGGACTGATTCGCCAGCTTCGTCGACTTTAGAATGTCTCTGGACTGTTGGTTTTATTTTTGTTGTTCTTCCGTGGGGGGGGGCATGTGACGGTGCCCAGAGAGATTCTTGACATTGCCTCCCACGATTATTCTTGTCTGCCGCCGGTCTAAGAGCGGTCCAAATAACTTTGGATGCGAACGCCATGTTGGATGCCCTCTTTCAGGCACGTAGGACAATAGGACTCGGGAGGTGAGAGACAGAAATTTGAGTCGGCGAGACCTGACCAGGGATGACACCGAGACCGTAGATTCGGCATAGACGAGATTATTTCCATGAAAATGGAGAGCAGTATCCAGGCCTTGAAAAGATTCGAGAAATCAGATCGATGCTTCCATCTCGCCGAGTTATTTTTCGAATTCGTGGTGGGGTTCTTTTGGGAGCATCACTGGGTGGCTATGCTGAGATGTTGATGGTGTGACACAAATGTGACAGTCCCTCTCTCTTCTTAAGTTCACCAGAATTCAGGCGTAATCGGTCTCTTACTTGCATTGAATAGCATTTATTCAAGTTTTTGGGATCTCTTCCAATGCCATGGCCAACTCCGAGAACCCGTCCATTCCAGAATAAATCGAGGCCATTTTCTGGTCTACGCGACGGAAGTCAGGGAACTCTCCAATCTCATATGGACCAGGTTATCGCTCGTTTGTCGACGGTGGCACAACATCGGCATCTGAAACCAGTATCTGTGGAGCTTCGTACAGCGCGGATGGCTTGTGTTTCGTCAGGTCGCTCTAGCGCTGCGTCGTTGACGATCAAGTTCACGTATCACAAGTCTCCTAAATTCCTCTCTTAGCTTTTACTACTTCATGCGGGACGTATCGCGCACCTCGAGATTTCAGGCCACGCGGCTTTTATGCACGAGCCGCTTGGGAAGTTGCCTGAGCATTTTTTGCCCTCTATAAATTCAACCCGAACAACAACGAGAGGAACTTCCCGAGGGCACGACGCATTCGCGGTTTTCGGATCTAATCTTCGACGCGGCTCTCAAGCTTCGATCCCTGACGCTGTCATATATCGACGTCCGATGCAATGCACTGCGCCGTCTGGACAGTCTAACCTTGATTAGTTGTCGAGAGCGACATCCCTTACCCTTTCGTCCTCGACGCTTTGCCTGGGTTGAAAAACCTCCAACTGGATAACGTTCTTGCTACGATGGATCCCGAACTCGTTTACAGTGTGATCATGCTGCCTTTATTGGTTAGCTTTGACCTGCATGACCATATACAATCCGCTTCAGACTTGTTGGCGCATCTCACCATCCCATTACATTGTACCCCAGTCGTAGCCGACCGGGATGCGACCCAGATTCTCGTGCTACTCCATCGGAATCTCAGGAATCGCTCTGCACCCCTGCGCAGTTGATCCACATGTTGTCCACAGGTCGACACGCATCCGCATCCGGCCACCATACCCTTCTTCTCCATCAGCATATATATCCCTCGTCGCATCCTCCATACATCTCAAGTAACGTGCCCCGTTCGATCAATTCACATTCAACGCCCTCAAGCAGACCACGACCAAGGTCTTCGAGACTATCCCCTGCGATTTTCTTGGCACCCGCCTTGACGCCCGTACAGCATCTCATCTGATGGTGTCCTCGTGGAAGACCGCACTCGAGCTCCTGCCGAGCCTCGACATGGTGTCCATCTGTCAACAACGCCGCTATCTTACCAGCCTAGAGCGTGCCCTGCTCGAAATGTGGCCGTCGCCGACTCGGAAGTACCCTGACACCCCTCGGCGCCGGCGGCTGCGCCACGTTCACCTCCTGGTGTTCAATTTTTATGGGTCGGAAGCAGATGCGGATGAGTCGAGAGAAAGTAGCGGCCGTGCGCGGCGCTCTGGAACGGGTGTTACGGGTGTTACGGATGTGGTTTCACGCTGGCTCGCCGCTGGAGGTTCTGAGATTGACGAGCAATTGGTGACGTTAGAGTGGGATGAAAGCTCCTGGCAGACGTTGTCTGGTTTCGTGGGAAGGTTGGTTCGAAATAATGCATCGCTTTAACATCGGAGCCTTGGTATTCTCCTCTATTCAGACCCTTCCGCCCTTTTCCACAAGTACTCGTGAAATTTGAATGCATGGTCCGTGTACAAGTGGCATCAAGTACTTTGGATATATTGACAACTCCGGATACGGAGGAGGTACAGGTGCTAAATACCAAGAAAAGTAGGTCCGCCTCCCCCGCCGTCAAAACGACGCCGCCAGCTGATGCAGAAGCTGATGCAAAAGCGCCCACTTGCGAGTGCTACCGAAATGATAGGTCTCTAGGACGATACATCGTGAGCTCCTCTCATTAGAGTTCCTGATTCAACACCTTTTACCTCTAACAGAAGTCCCGCGATATGTCGAAATCCCAGATACGGCTGTCAGCCGTGGACCGTGGTTGAAAAATAGAAATGCATTGAATGCAATAGGTCCAATTCTCCAGGTGACTTGAACGTGGGTTGTTTCAAGAACTGATCAGCTCGTCCATATCTGTGCCTTGAATTCAATTCATCCTTTCAGATAAGTATCAGGGTAAAATCATAGCCCAGCGTGGTCCCATTTCTGGAACGGTGTCATGCAGCTTGGCAGGCCCAACGCATTTATCATATTTCTAAAATTCTATGCTACAAAGGCTCGGAAGTCTGAATCAAATGCGCGTTGTATGTTTCAACGACGTCGGTCACCAAGCCAGATAGAACCATCTCGAATGACTCTCCCTTGAAGACGGCGCCAATCTCACCAAGTAGGTGATTGATTGGAACCAGGTCTTTATCACGCTGCTGGTCTTGGCCCTCTTTAATAGACCCTGACTTTTCACTTACACGTATCGTCCTCACCCTCACTGTGTCCTTCACATTCACAAACTACGATATACAAAACAGCAATGTCGTCCCTAGCGCCAGCTCACCGAGCGAAACTGTCGGCTTCCGTGTTGTTACAGAGCGAAGTCGGATGGACAGTCCAAAACGGACAATGCTCTACAGAGGCAACTTTCCCTCTGCAGAAAGTTTCGAACAAGTTGAGGGGAAGGGCTGAAAGTGATCGGGGGAATTGCCTGGAAGGAGAAAATTCTAGAGGTGAACGGCGTGAGCAAGCCGTTCAAAGAAGTCAAAGCGAGAACCGGCGGCACATTCAGCTTGTGAGTCCCCTCTTAATCCCATTGCCTTGGTTTGACGCGCGCAGGACAACTGAATGGCAATGGGACTCGAACAGTAAGAGATATGAAGTGAAATTCAAAAAGGGCAATTATATGGCCAAGGAAGTCGGAAAAGCCGATACAGAGTTCGTGGCGACATATATTGCTCTGAAGGTGAAGATGGGTGGGAAATACGAAAGGCTGCCTAGTCTCACTTTCCATACGCCGGGGCTAGCAGAGGACGAAATGGCAGTCCTCATCTTTGCTTTGTTGTTCGTCGACAAGCAAAACAGAAACCATTGGTGCGTGTCGTTTCCCTCGTCACTTTTATATGCTGATCTTCTCGTAGACGTTTAAAGCTGCTGCAGGTGAGGCAGCCGTCAACTTAGCAGCTACAGTCGCAGGAAATGTCGCAACAAATGCTATTGGTAATTGTTGCACCGTGCAATAGTCGTAGAGTCGTAAAAGAAATACGCCGGTTTAGTTCGAACCCCATCCCTCGCCTTCATCTACGTACCATGCTTCTTTTGTACGCGTCGGGTACTGTATTTCCACTGACATGTGGCTCCTTTTGACCTATATCGCCCCTTTCCACGTGAAATTTGAATGCATGGTCCGTGCGCAAGTGGCACATCCTGTCACAAAACGCGTGACATAACGCGCGCTCTTTGTCTTCCACCACCACCTCGACCGCACATTTTATTCACTACGCACCATGTTTGGACGTGAACGCGCCTATAACGACTGGCTCGACCCTTACGGCCTCTTCTCCCGTGATCCCTACGGTTATGGCGACGACTACCGCGCGGGGTTCGCTCCCGTCTCCGACCGCGCCTACAGGGCCTTGGACGACGTGCGTCCTTGCCTCTCAACTATCTCTCCGAATTCTTCCGCTGATATACATATATCTGTAGGCAAAAACCTTGTTCCTCCACCATCTCGCGTCGGTGGACACAAGCGCCGGACCCGTCAAAGAAGAGATCATCAAATTCCACCTCGTTCCCGACATGAAGAAGGAGTTTAACAAGTTTGTCAAGCAGCATGGGTGCACGTACGTTTTTCGCTTTGCCCTCTTGTATAGGTTTCCTGACGTGATGCGTGTGGCATGTATGTGCATATAGCCCGTCGCAGAGGAAGCTCACGCGCGAGGAGCAGGACAAGATCAACAAGACGCGTAAATCGGTGCGTTAACCGGCAGGGACTAGCGATTCTCTGGAACTGTCATTCTAACGCGTCGCCGTGCAGCTCATGATATTCAGCTCTGTGACGGTGTCGCGGCAGGCACAGCAAGCATACCTCGCGAAGAATCCCGCTAAGGCGCCAGTGGCCGCCGCTTCCCAGAACGCCGTAGCTGGCAACTCTAAGGCAGCTGCAGCGCCAGCGCCACTCGGCACGAGCCAGTCGCTGAAGCGCACCGCGAATGCCGCACAGTTGGACGACGCCAGTGCCAGTGCGGCGGAGAACGGCAGCCTCACCAAGAAGAAGAAACTTTGAATTCGGGTCCTTGAAGCTCACTCCTGTAATTGCATTTCTTGATAATCCTAGTATGTTACACCTCGCTAGCTATCGTACGTCGCATACCATTGACTACCGTACATTTTTCTTGAAATCCATGTGTTCAATCCCTTGACATTCTATGTTCTGCGTGGCTTCATGGCTGATAAGTAACAGGAGCGTTGGGACTATTTACCAATTGAGTTCGGGTGAGTCCTTGGACTGTCTCAGAGACAACGATTTCACCTGAGTTACAACGATAGAAAGCAGGGTTTACAAACATGATGCTCCGTCTGCCCAAGCGCCTTCGTAGCTTCAACTTAAACCCGCTCTCTGTCACCCGGTATGCCCTGGCTCGATAAAACCGTTTATTATCCGTTTAATTTTGTCCTTTTTTCAGCGCCGTTTACTCTTTTGCGCCCTTCTCGCCGAGTCGACCGCGAAAAGATAAAGCGAATGCATGCGCATGCCATCCAACTGTAATGCTTCACTTTTATTTCGGGCTCTCCTTCGACCGTGCGTTACGGCTCGGAAAGAAAGCCAGTTCGTGCCCCCAATTTCCAAGTTACTTGTGTGTTCAGGTTCAATCTCCCAAACGCGGCTATCAATCGGCTCTCCACTGATCCCAACATTTCCGAGCCGGCTATGCTCCCTGTCATTTACTTACCACCACGAGTGATTCCTCGCGAGGGTAAAGAAGACCTTCAGGCCACGTTGTATCCCACCTGGTTCCATACCCATGGAGGGCGCAACTCTCGTCAACTTGCCACCAGAGCTGGAGCGTGATATATTCGAGCTGGCAGCATGGGAGTACCCCGAGGCGGTCAAGACTCTGATTCTCGTCGCGAGAAGAGTATGCATATGGTATTTATTATTATTGTTCAATTTTTTTCGGTGTGGCATTGTATTATGGTAATTAACGCTCGTGCCACTTCTGATAGGATTGAACCGCAGCTATACCAGGTTGTGCTCTCCCGCGGATCCGGAGCGACGGAGCGTCTGCTGCAGATGATGCACTCCAAACCCCCAGAATTCCTGCGGGAACACGTCTGCCATCTGGCGCTTTCCAGTTTGACGCCCCGCAGTGACGTAACGCGCATCCTCTCGACGTGCACAAATGTCCACGACCTCGCGATATGGACAGGGGACACATACCCCGAGCTCCTTTCCGACATGCGCCACCTCACAAACCTCCGCCGTCTCTCAATCAACCTCTTCGACCTCTTCGGCGGGCACAACGGGTTCCAGCTCCCCCGCCCCGAGGAGCTGCTCCCGCTTCCATTTGCGCACCTCACGCACCTCGATGTCTTCAGTTCCATGCCCGAGCCGATGTGGCCCGTCTTCGGCATGTTCCCGTGCCTAACACACCTTGCGTTCTCTGACTATTACCACCCCGAAATGGTACATACGACACTCGACACCTGTGCGGTGCTGCAGCTCTTGGTTATCGTTTGGACGTATGACGACGATCCGGACGCTGGCGGGGAAGACAACCATGATACGTCGGAAATCTCAGATCCTCGCTTCTGTACAATCCCCTGCCATCTGTTCGAGAGCGACTGGGAGGAGGGGGCATGGGGAGGACTCGACTTCTGGCGTCGCGCGGAGATTGAGCTTCGTGAACGCGGTGAACGCCGTCAAGGTTCGTATTTTTAGTCCTGAGTCTTTACTATCTCCAGAACTCATCATCCAATAGGCTCCGTATCAGAAGAAAGCCAGCCTCTTCATGCGCAAGAATCACAATGAAATTATCCAGGTTTCATGCCTTGACGATTGCCTCGAAACCAGCTTGTTGCGTTGAAAAGTACAAAGAATCGAGCTCCATACACTAGCCTTGTAAGTATCTTCCTGCTCAGAAAGGATAGCCTGTACGACGCGCAGAGCCCGGGAGATACTTCCTGAAATGCATGCCGCCAATCCGTCATCGCTCGCGCGAAGTCGCGTTTGCAGCCGTTTCGATCAGCTTTGCAATGGGGCTAAGAGAGCTTGCGCGGAATCAGACGTGAGAAAGAACTACTTCGGAGGCCCCATCTTCGTCCGATCAGGACCTATCCTCAGCTTTCAGAGTCCAAAACAAATCTTGTCCGAACCCGGACGGGTACAAGGTATAATTTACGTGTGGTCGTCGATGGCGCAGGAAGGAGAGCAACTTGAGTCCAAGTCCGACTGTGCGACTTAGATTTGATATTTTTCTGCCAGGTAGGCGACAAGGCCAATATTTAGGTGAAATTTGCCGGATGTAACGACCAAGCCAACATCTAATCAAATAGTGAAGGCCATCAAGCGGGTCGGATTGAGACTTTTTAAAGAAAAGAGACTTATGGCAAGAATAGTAGTCTATACGTGGTCGGTGTATCTGAATCCGGGAACTAAATCTGTGGCAAAATCCACTTTGCCGTGGCTCCGAACCTTGACAATGAGATTCTGAGTTTGCGTTCAGGAGTGTCGCGCTAGTGGAGATGGTGTAAACGCGGACGATGTTCAACGTTGGGCAGCTGAAGTGCATGCGTTTGCTTGAATGATGTGTTCCTCTCCTTGTCCGACCGTGGCGTTCAACCAGAGTTGCTTCGGCGACTGAGGGATTTGGATGGCGTCACGGTCTATCTCGAATGCCTCGATAGCAATAAAACAATTCATCGGTTCTTCTAGAACACTGCTACTTCCTAGAAATTACTCTGAATATCGATTTATTTTGCTTCTCTTTGAATTGCATATACCCATTTCCTGCTTACTTGCGGTTCGCGAGGACACACTATAGGCTGGCCCACCGCACGATTCGAGAATGAAGGTCGGATAGAGAAAAAGCAGTCCATGCAAATGAAAAATTCGCACCCTGCCGCTTGCCTGAAAAATCCGCATGTTGCTTCTCAAGGTACAGTACGAAGGTCTCGCTAATAAACTACAACGAAGCTATGCTAACGTGGACAGCTTTGACTTGAGTGTAGCTAAAGTCGTAAACCACCAGTGAGTCGTGGTACTAAACCAACATGGGGACTCACGTTTCGAGTGCATATTCTCCGTGTTCGCGGCCAATACCACTAGCCTTGTACCCTCCAAAGGGAACAGCCGGGTCGATGTTCTGGGCACTGTTCACAAAGGTGGACCCGGATTCGATAGCGTGTGCGACGCGCACAGCACGGGAGATATTTTCCGAGAACACACATGCTGCCAATCCGTATTCGCTAGCATTTGCCGCATCGATAACCTCTATGATTGAGTTATTTTTCCTTCCGCTCGGTTGACCATAAGCAAAGTATAGACCTTCCTCAGTCTTGAATGTCATGATGGCCGCCACGGGCCCGAAGATCTCCTCCCTGACAATCTTCATGTCGGGGGTACAGTCGGTGAAGATTGTGGGTTGGATAAAGTATCCTTCCGTTCCGTGACGTTCCCCGCCAACATGGACTGTCGCCCCGCTCTCCTTGCCTGACTCGATGTACCCCATGATTCGCTAATTTCAATATCAGATGAGAATGAAATGTGGTGGTACAAACAAAATTGATCCCCTACATCGAATTGAACCTGAGAAACCTGCACCAGGCAGTCAAGAATTATTTCGGATCCGAAGTCTAGGGGCGAACGCACCTGAGGTCCATGTTTTGTCGTAGGCGCAAATGGATCTCCGGTTGCCTGACCGAGGCCTTTGACCAGGGCGGTGAACTTCTCGATGAACTGGGGATATATCCCTTCTTGGATGAAGATGCGCGTCCCGGCGACGCATGATTGTCCTACAAATGGACTGTGAGTGAACTGCTGGACGCAGCGACCGATGAATAATACCTACCCATGTTTCCGCTATACAGTGTAACAGAATGGTGTTACATCGAGAGAAAGCTGGAGGATATGGAGACATACTACATGGCTTGCATCGCCGATCTAACAGTTTTCTCCAAATCACAATCGTCGAATATGATTGAAGGGCTCTTGCCGCCTAGCTCGAGCGTGACGACTTTCAGATTGGATTTTGCCGAGGCCTCCAAGACTTTGCGGCCAACCAATGTGCTTCCTGTAAAGGCAACCTTGGATATATTCATGTGTTCGGAAATGGCCTGGCCGACGGTTATGCCTGGGTGGAGTGCGCTCGGTGGGACTGATCAGCACATGCATGAAAAACTTACCGTAACCGTTGACGATGTTGAAAACACCAGGAGGGAAGCCGGCCTCTACGATGAGCTCCGCGAACTTCAGAGCCGACAAAGGGGTCATTTCGGATGGCTGTCGGCGGCATAAATGCAAATTAAGAAAAATAGGTATAAAGATACCTTCAACACGATGCAGTTGCCTGTAGCCAACGCTGGTCCGACTTTCCAGGACAACATCAACACTGAGACGAAAGATTGAGCATAAAAACAGGGTTGAGCTTGAATTGTTACACACTTGGGAAATTCCCTAGTTCGAAATTCAGGCATTGAGTCAGCCTTGTAGATAAAAAAGAATTACGGCGCTGACGAACAGGGAATTATCTGGCCCACGACACCGTACGGCTCGCGTCGTGTATATGCGAGTTTCGATTCATTGTTCTGGATGGTCTTTCCCTGGACCTTGTCCGCCCACCCTCCGAAGTATCGAATGCAATTGATACTCCCGCTAAGATCCCCTCCGTTGGCAATGTTGAAGGGCTTTCCTAAGGCGTGGGCGAAGGATATAGCAACAGTTCTCGCGCAAGTGATCATACTCTTACCGACATTAATGGCCTCGAGGGCGGCAAACTGGTCTCTGTCCCGCTCCAGAAGATCCGCGAGTCGGGTAAGAAGCTTTCCCCGTTGGCTCCCGGGGCACTTTAGGCCCCAGGTGGTCTTGTACGCCTGTAATTTCGTCAGACTGGAAGAGTCGGCGAAGGCATGGACGGTTACCTTGTGTGCAGCCTTGACTGCGATATCAACGTCCTTGCTGGAGCCGACAGAGACGGCCGCAATCTTCTTCCCGGTAGCTAGGAGGCAAATTTGTAAGAACTTGGCATACAAAACGCAACCGACGCACCTGGGTTGATAACACTCGGAGAAAGATAAGTTAGACTGAAGTGAAGGAGGTAGAGATGACTTACTCGATGGTCTCAGGTATGACAGGATCTACCCATTTCCCATCGATGAAGAGTCCGGTATTCGCAGAGATGGAGCCCTTGAACGTCGCGGTGTCGATGTCGATGGTGGTATTTTCAGGCATTGTCGAGTGAGGAGACGAAAGCCACGGCGTAATTGTCGATCTTATACAGTATGTCGTTCCGTCTTCTCGGTAAGCCACTGCCGTCGCCCAATGTCACTTACATTTACATTCTTACGAGGGAATGGCAGGTCTGCGACGGGAGCGAGAACAAACTGCGGAACAGGTAAGCGAAGCTTGAGCAGAGGCCCACACCTCTTGTGGTCGAAATCACGGTGAAGTTATATCCGAGATGCTCCTCTTTGGGCAAATGAAGGAGCGACAGAATAGATTCGACCTTTTGGAGGAATTGAAGTAAATGATAGAACCAATTTCTACGGCTCGGAGGGAAGTCATCTAAGGCACCACTGCGAGCGCTGAGTTCGACGCATCCATATCGCGGAAGGTGCGGAAGGCTGCTCGGAAGAGAGGTTGGACCGTCAGCATGAAAGACAAGTTGAACTTGGTTCAAGGTGATTGCCGGTGCTCGGTGACCGGGGTCTGGATCTTCTACAGGTGCCGAATTTATGACAGGAAGACGCTCGTAAGACTGAGGGAGCACAAATTCGCAACGGCATCGTAATAACACAAGAACCCAGCCGAACGGGTAGCACGGCGTGACGTACTGTAACAATGATAAATTCAGAAAGCAAATACTAGAGTAGTTACCTTGCTTGCCAAGGTTTGTTCAGCATTCCCGAAACCTCCCTTATGCTTCTCCACAGCCACCACATCACGTGTGATAGCCTTCAAAGCCCCCCGCCAAAGCGCTCTTTTCTATACCAAAAATCCTTCGGAGTGAAGATGATGGCAAAGGTCTCTGTGAAAAGTAGAAATGTTTAATAGAGTATACAATTTGAAGGTTACAATATACAAAATTACAGTATACAAATAAAAGTGCTAAAGGGACAATAAAACCCAACAAGTATACCACCTCTACAGTTCTCCCTCTTCCCTTTCGAAATCATGATCATTTGAGAAAGACTCTAAGTATTTCAGCTCCTTTTTGACTGCAAGCAAGGTTTGAGCTGGCAGAGCCAGAGCTTCCGAGTACAAAAACAACAACACCACAACGAGGATTCCTGCTCCACGAACTTTAGGGCCGACAATAGAGCCGTTGCGGCAGTCACCGGAAGCCACCCGGTGGCTGATTGGGTGATTGGGCATCGATTTCATGTGCGATGTTGGAACAGAGTCTGTATACACCCTCCATGACAGCACAACTGGGTGCAGCGCCCCAGGGCCCCACGACACTGTCCCATTTCACTTGGGATGAGCATTATGAGCGCCTCCGTGTCAGCCTCTGGCCTGCTGGCGGTGGCCCCGTGGAGGGGAACTCAGCACGGGGGAGAACCTCCCGCCTTGCTCGCCATAATGGAAGCCTTGACACCCGACGACAGGTGGCTCACCCCTAGCATTGAGAACAGCGGATCCGATGACATGGATGTGGACGGTTCCGACAGCGAAAGCGAAGGCGACGACCCGAACGACGGCGAGGGTGTGGACGAGGGCCCGACCGAAATACGCTACATCAACCTCGCAGCCCATCCAATCCTTGCCATCAACATTCTCGGACGGCAGCTTGACAAGCACCCCACAAAGGCTACGTTCGCTGTCCGAAACGAGTATCAAGTTTTCATGGACTATGCGTTGTCTCGCGTGATCAATCCCCCCGACGACAGCTACCAGGCCCGTTTCTTTGTCACCGGTCAGCCCGGGATTGGCAAGTGGTCGTCTTTCTCTTTTGGGTTGTCCGCTCATGCATTGCGTCGGATAGGCAAGAGCTTCGGCTGCCACTATTTCCTTTTCCGTCTGCTCGCTATGGGACAGCCGGTATTCTTCGCCATCTCTCCCACTACGGTGTACTATTTCTCCGGCGACGGCGTCCAGAAGAGCATGGGAGAGCTTCAGCAGAGCGACGAGACCATCGATGCGTTCCGAGGCAGCTGGGTTCTCATCGACATCGACGAGAAAAAAGCCTACTCGCCCCCCCCGATCTTCGATCGCGCTCGGTGCGTTATATGGACGTCGTCACCAAAGGAGTCCCGCATGGAGGACTTCGTCAAGAGGTTTGGCGCCGAGCCGTGGTATATGAAGGCATGGTCGACGAAAGAAATTGCGGCCGTGGCGTACGTCTTCTTTGATGCCGTTTCTGGGAAACTACCGATGCTCACTTTGCCAAACAAAGGGAACGACTCGCATTGGATCGTACCACGCTTAAGGATAGGTTGGACGCAGGTGGGCCGGTCGCACGAACCCTCTGGGGGGGCTTACCTATCCCCTCGCCCGCGACCACCGATGCCACCATCACGAAGGCTCTCACCCCCAACATATTCACTTTCATACTCACGGATGCCGGCGGCCAAGGCGGCCGGCCCGTGCATCGTGTGTTCCTGATTCAGCCTCTGGTCGTGATCGATAAGGAAACAGGGCGGCCCTACCTCCAGCGGACTGACTACTCCGCCGAGTTCCTTTCCCCCCTACGTGGCCTACAGGCTCTCGGAGCTGGCTAAGGACCACCTCGAAAACTTACAAGAACACCTGGCCTCCGCGCTCAACATGCCCGCCACGCGCTCAGTGGCCGGGAAGCTTTTCGAAGGCATAATGCATCGCGCGCTCACCCGCGGCAAGCCGCTTCCGGCGGTGTTCGGCCCTGGCAGTGTCGCGGGGACCCTCAAACTCATCGGCAAAGCCCAGAACTTCGTCTGCGAAACCAAAACAACCAACATGGCCAAAGTGCGTCCGCTGTACCTCCGGCCGGAATCCTTCAACTTTACCGCCGTGGACGCCATCCTCGTGACACATCAGAAGCTCGGCCTTATCCAAGCCTCCCTAGGCTATTCGCATCGCAGGGACTTCGGAATGATGCTTCGCATCATGTCCCGACTTCGGGGGAGGGGCGCAGGTCAACGTAAGCCCTCTCAAAGAGGTGATATATTGCATTGTTGGCACCGTCCCCGAGCAGGTCCAAACGCTTGTGGACGAGGCGAGCAAAACCCTAGCTGTCCTGCAGACGTTCGACTCACAGAAGCTGGGCGAAGAGCTGGGAATGCAACACACCAAGATCGCTCATAAAAGGTTTTCCACATTCCGGGTCGTCGGCTACACCTTTGATTACAAGCAGGGATTCACGGAGTTGCAGTAGTGGACGGTGTGCTGTACCTATGTTGCGTGTTGGCACGACAGATAACAAACAGTTATAGCAACAGAGAATGTGTAGTCTATCTTCTCAATTAGAGAATGTGTAGTTTATCTTTTCAATTACCATGAAATTTCATTTTGAACAGCAAAACCAGCATCTAAGCACTTCATGGGCTTCCTATCCTCGTCCGAGTAATCGACCCGGCGTGTACCCGTGCGCTGCCTTGGATCGGTGCGCGTGCGCGCTCCACGGGCGGAATAAGACCTCCCGCATCACCATCAGGGTTCCCACACGAAGTTCGCTCCGTCCTCGCCATCTGCGAGCGGTGAACCTTTAATACGCCTTCCCTATCGCCGCCTTGCTCGAGTATCCCGATCTCGACATAGGCGCCAGCGGCGCAGTATGTGCGGGCGCGGCGTTGACGATGTTGAAAACACCAGGAGGGAAGCCGGCCTCTACGATGAGCTCCGCGAACTTCAGAGCCGACAAAGGGGTCATTTCGGATGGCTGTCGGCGGCATAAATGCAAATTAAGAAAAATAGGTATAAAGATACCTTCAACACGATGCAGTTGCCTGTAGCCAACGCTGGTCCGACTTTCCAGGACAACATCAACACTGAGACGAAAGATTGAGCATAAAAACAGGGTTGAGCTTGAATTGTTACACACTTGGGAAATTCCCTAGTTCGAAATTCAAGCATTGAGTCAGCCTTGTAGATAAAAAGAATTACGGCGCTGACGAACAGGGAATTATCTGGCCCACGACACCGTACGGCTCGCGTCGCGTATATGCGAGTTTCGATTCATTGTTCTGGATGGTCTTTCCCTGGACCTTGTCCGCCCACCCTCCGAAGTATCGAATGCAATTGATACTCCCGCTGCACCTCAAGGCATATGTAGGTATGGTTATGCGACAGTTTTTAGAGCTCCAAAATTGTCTCATGCATAAGATGCGGTATACATGGAATTTTACACGGATCGTACAATGTACATGGATGACGAAATTGCGGCGGATATTGAATTTGTACAGGCGAAAAGGACTACTTAGGTTTTTGCGGCCCCGTGGAAGTAATTAGTACCGGCGAGGAGCTTTCACTGATCATGATAGCCCCAGCCTTGCGTCAGATGCTCTCCATGCTGGGCATCGTCATAGTAGGATAATGCATTTCCTTCATCTTCTCCCTCACGTTCCGCGACATTAGCAGAGGCGATGACGATCTTGGGGATCGCTTCAGCGGGAAGGGGACGGCGTCCATCCGCAGCAGCGCCATGGCCATGGCTATGGCGGGCAGATGCGATGCGGCGGCCCTCGGGCGTGGCAAGGCTGGCCCAGATATTCTTCTTGAGCGCATCGATGACTTGCTCATGCGTGGTGTCCGGGTGGTTGAGGCCCTCTTTGACGACGATATCTACTATGAGCGCTGTGTCTATTGTGACGACGCCCTTGATTTTGTTGCCCCGCGCACGACGGGTGTTGCAGGCGGCACAGCGAGTGTTGGAGCCTCGGCCGAGGACGGGCACGATCCCGACGGGCACGGTCGTGTCTTCCGTCTTTTGGTACAGGAACTCGATGTAGTAGGACGAGTTGAAGGCGAATTCGAGCAATTCGACACGGAACGCAAAGTGGCGGAAGCCATGGACCGGGGCATAGCCGCTAGGCACCTTGCTCCTCACGTCGTCGGTAAAGATTTTTGGTTTCAAGGCGACGTGGCGGCTGAGAAGGAGATGTGGGTCCATGGAGAAATAATGTTGCAACATGGCAAGATATTTTGCCCGCAGAGATAGTCGGAGAGGTTCTCCCCGGACCATCTGCACGCCTTGGATAGGGGGGTATGTATAGTCTTAGAAAAAAAAAAAATCAGTTATTCTTTTTCACTGACTCAGACCAAGCGTGAAACCTACTCATCGCACCGTGACTCATGAAACGAGTCTCCTTGGCAACCCAGTAGGAGTTCACCTCCCTACGGAAGGGATCGAGGATTGTATTCTCGTTAATGCCGGCGTTGGGAAGTTCAGACCATGTTCCATCCTCTTCAACTAAAGAGACATTTTTTGGCTAATGTTAGTCAACGCGCCTAATGTAATAAAAAAAATGCGGCCGGGCTACGAACTGAAAGATTGCATTTGGCCCTCCTTGTTTTTGTAGCCGAGACCCATCCAGTAGTCGGGATAGATAGTCTCCCAAAATGAGAGCAGCCGATCAACCTGGCAGTGATGCAGGAAGAAGATGGGGTCAAAACCTGTATGCATATAATGCGGAAGTCAGTATTTTAACCACTCTCAATTGGGACCCACAGACCTGCGTAGTCATTGTCACCCTATCAATAAGCAAATGTTAAAGTGATGCCGCTGCTCTCTTATGGGCGAACGTACCATATCACCGCTACCGCCAAGAAGAAGGTGGACAGTATTGTGAGGATGCTCGATCGACCCTGTATTCGGCTTGATCAGGACGACATATATGAAGACAAGCGATACCCACCTGCCACGGATGGCAGCGGCGCTAGCCCTTCGGTCTGGACTGTCGTGTTGGAGAACTTATCCCAACTATTGGACAAACATCAGCTAGATATCCTAGGATCTATACAGTAGATGCAGGCCACTTACATGTAAGGGCTCCAATCGGGAGGAGATTCAAGAGGGAAAGAAAACATGTCAATGACATTGTTGATCAAGTCCTGGTATCTACCGCGACCTTCAGGGGTTTCTACTTCGCCTTTGAGAATCCTATCCACGCCGATGGTAAGCGTCGCAATTTGACATTCGCGTAAGTATCACTGACTTGTCAATTTGGGGGTAGTTCTCCGCAGGGTTGTCTGGCGTGGGGTCGGGCCACCTGTACGTGCGAGTCCATTTGGAAAAAAACGCCTTTGCCGGACCGTTTGGCAGGAGAGGGTTTTTCTCTTCGACGTCCGTGAAGCCCTTGGGAAGGGCACCTTGAAAGTCATAGTGCGCGATGGGATTCGGGGCAGAAATTATCTTGCCCTCCGGCATAGTGATCTGCACATTTGTGACCTTTAAAATGTTGGGGAGACCCTGAGTTCCGGTGTCTGGGAGAGTCCAGTCCCAAAACCTAGAGAACGAGATCGTTTGTGAATTTTCCAATAATGGTTGAAACCTAAACGTCACGACATACGGGAACCTCAGCTTTGTCGCTGCGTCGCGCCACACTGCCGCTTCGGCAGGGTATTGTAGGGCAAAGCGCCCAGCGATCTCATGAGCGGCCTCGCTAATGGTTTGCTGTGGTGAATGAGCATAGGTCCACCAATGAGCACGGAGAGATATCTTACCTCGAGAGCGAGCACATAAGGGCGGTGCCAAGTAGGGAACAGGACGGCTAGCAGTTCATACTATCAGCTAGCGGAGGTCTGTGTTGTGTGATACATACACGCATGGTGACAATAACCTGAAATCCGATAAAATCATTAAATGATGAGGGATATAGTAGTGGTAACACCGACCACCCCATTGACCATCTTGACCAGGGTTTCCTTTGCTTTTTCCATCAGGATCGCCACTAGAGTGATGGCCCATTGTCAGGCAGCAATACAGAGATCGTAATGAAAACACCTACGGCCATTGAGAGTAAGGAAGGCCATGAATCCCAGCTACAATAGTGTCAGAGTATATAGCCAACCTGAATCAGAAATACAAACCAATCTCGACGAAGCGAGCGGCGGCCGTCTCGTAGTTCGCTCTCTTCACGTCATTGAATGCAAGGACGAACAAAGTGAACTCGTGTGTGTTCTTCTGAAGATCCCTGATCTCCAGTCGAGGCTGGATACCGCCTTCCGAGAAACATTCAGCCACGGTTCAAGTGTAATAGAAGGAGAACAAGATACCTTTACAGCCAGTGATAGTGTAAGGTGCCATTGAATGTATGATACTCGACGTAGCTTTAGTGGGCAGTGTTTTTGCCCAAAGAAATTCCTTCGTTTATATATCCCAAGGCTGCATCGCCTTAAGCCAAAAACGCTTAGGTTATTTATTGTCAGTGCGACGTTCTGGGGCCCAGAGTTTGATAGACAGCTTGAATAATGCGTGGTGGTGAACTATATGTGCTCTAGAGGTCGAAATTAGACACTTACGCGAGATGTCGCGCGTACTTGCGTGTTTTTTCTCGACTATTATCGGGGTCGTCGAACACATACTAAACCTAGATCCAAGGGTTCAGCACAGTATCCAGCAAGAGCAAAAGGGCAGACAAGCCCATACTTACAGTTTGTTGTTTCCCCAACGTTCTAGCGCCACTACAAACTATGTCTCGCCTGTTTGTATACGGCGCACAAGGATCTTTAGACCTTGCTTCCGATACCGTCGCGAAAGCATGCCACAGGGACTCGAAGCTTGAATGCTTCAGACGTACGTCTTCTACTCCACAGCGAAGTGAAAGTAATTTGGCCGGACGATATTGAACCCGTCTCTGCCAAGTACACTGTTTGTCTCACCCCGGGCCCCGAAAGTAGTGCCTGGGTCTTTACTACCTTGGGACGGTCAGTTGACTCTAGTACGTAGTCAAACAAGCTCGGAGTCGCCGATGTGCCATTCATCCCGCCTGTTTGTATACGGCACACAAGGATCTTTAGACCTTGCTTCCGATACCGTCGCGACAGCATGCCACAGGGACTCGGAGCTTAAATGCCTCAGATGTACGTCTTCTACTGCACAGCGAAGCGAAGGTCATTTGGCCGGATGATATTGAACGCGTCTCTGCCAGGTACACTGTTTGTTTTACCCCGGGCTCCGAAGGTAGTTCCTGGGCGTCTACTACCTTGGGACGGTCAGTTGACTCTAGTACATAGTCAAACAAGCTCAGAGTCGCCGATGTGCCATTGTTCTGGTTCAAATCTTGTTCGCCGATCAGCGTTCAATTGCAAAGGGAAATGGGGCAGTCTGTGCGGGGCGTTTTTGCTCTCTGGCTTCACTTCTACGTTTCCTTGCGCTCTGTGCTCTCTTTCTTCCTCATCAACCTCAGCCTTCACCCAAGCTGCCGCAACGGCTCTAATGGGGTTATTTCGGATGGCTGTCGGCGGCATGAATGCAAATTAAGAAAAATAGGTATGAAGACACCTTCAACACGATGCAGTTGCCCGTAGCCAACGCTGGCCCGACTTTCCAGGACAACATCAACACTGAGACGAAAGATTGAACATAAAAAACAGGATTGAGCTTGAATTGTTACACACTTGAGAAATTCCCTAGTTCGAAGTTCAGGTGAGTCAGCTTATAAAATAAATATAATGGCGCTAACGAACAGGGAATTATCTGGCCCACAACACCGTATGGCTCGCGTCGCGTATATGCGAGTTTCGAGTCATTGCTCTGGATGATCTTTCCCTGGACCTTGTCCGCCCACCCTCCGAAGTATCGAATGCAATTGATACTCCCGCTAAGATACCCTCCCTTGGCAGTGTTGAAGGGCTTTCCTAAAGCATAGGCGAACATAGCAACGGTTTTCGCGCAAGTGATCATACTCTTACCGACATTAATGGCCTCGAGGGTGGCAAACTGGTCTCTGCCCCGCTCTAGAAGGTCTGCGAGTCGGGTAAGAAGCTTTCACCGTTTGCTCCCAGGGCACTTCAGGCCCCAGGTGGTCTTGTACGCTTAAAAGTGCCGAAGGACTGGAAGAGTCAAGGGAAGAGTCGGTGGATTCATAGCTGATTACCTTGTGTGCAGCCTTGACTGCGATATCAACGTCCCTGCTGGAGCCGACAGAGACGGCCGCAATCTTCTTCCCGGTAGCTAGGAGGCAAATTTGTAAGAACAACTTGGCATGCAAAACGCAACCGACGCACCTGGGTTGATAACACTCGGAGAAAGATAAGTTAGACTGAAGTGAACGAGGTAGAGATGACTTACTCGATAGTCTCAGGTACGACAGGATCAGCCCATTCCCCATCGATAAAGAGTTCGGTATTCACAGAGATGGAGCCCTTGAACGTCGTGGTGTCGATGTCGATGGTGGTATTTTCAGGCATTGTCGAGTGGGGAGACGAAATCCACCACGTAATTGTCGATCTTATACAGTATGTCGTTCCGCTTTCTCGGTAAGCCACTCCGGTGGCCCGATGTCACTTACATCTACATTCTTACGAGGGCAGGTCTGCGACGGGAGCGAGAACAAACTGCGGAACAGGTAAGCGAAGCTTGAACACGGGGACCCACACCTCTTGTGGTCGAAATTACGGTGAAGTTATATCCGAGAGGCTCTTCGGACAAGTGAGCGAGCGACAGAATACATTCGATCTTTGGAGGAATTGAAGTAACTGAAAGAACCAATTTCTACGGCTTGGAGGGAAGTCATCTAAGGCGCCACTGCGAGTGCTGAGTTCGACGCATCCATATCGTGGAAGGTGCGGAAGGCTGCTCGGAAGAGAGGTTAGACCGTCAGCATGAAAGACAAGTTGAATCTGGCTCAAGATGATTGCCGATGCTCGATTCTGGATTGCCTTGTTGAATCTTCTACAGGTGCCGAATTTATGGCAGCAAGACGCTCGTGAGACTGAGGCAGCACAAGAACCCAGCCGAATGGGTAGCACGGCGCGACGTACTGTAGCAATGATAAATTCAGAAAGCAAATACAAAAACAACAACACAACAACGAGGATTTCTGCTAATGTCGTTCGGAATACGGTGGCGGAGAGGACATGCGCGCACTGCCAAACCCAGAAAAGCTCTCGCCGCCCACAAGCGATGGAGGCGGAAGACTCGGAGGGGCAGGTGACGGAGCGGTGCTACTGGGATCCGCGGAGGCATCACCGGCAGCTGGTACTACGGCGCTCTGCGGCTCCACAAGACGCGCGCCTTTTGAAGAGTCTGAGAAGGGGTTCCGTATGTCGTCTGGCGACGACGGATCGGAGCTGCCGCTGCTGTATGGATAGGGTCGAGGAAGGAAGGGCGACGCGCTGTCGGGGATTGTAACAGGGGAGGTGGACACAGCGGAGTACGCGGACTGGGCGGATCCGTGCTCTCCAGCGGACTGCGCGCGGAGGCGTCGGCGGCGCCGACAGAAGGCAAGGCCTAAGAGAGCCGCGATCAAGGCAACAATCGCAAATGCCGTGGCCAAACCAATAGTTAATCCATTATTATGTTTGGAAAGGATCGTAGACGCTCCACCGGACGATTCGGAAAGTGGTGCCGAGGGCGAAAGGGAATCGAGAGATTTAGATCCTCCAAGGGAAAGAGACGATGGAGGAGACGATGAAGAAGAAGGGAATGAAGACGTTCCGGCTCCTGAGGATGCAGATGGCTTGGAGGAAGAGCCCCCATTCGGAGAGGATTGGGCTGCCGAAGTCTCGCTAGATGTGTCAGGCGAGGTCGGAGGTTGTGAAGGGGTTGGCGTGGATGGTGGATCTGAAGACGTTGATGTGGGTGGGGGTAGTGCAGCAGTTTCGTCCAACTCCGTGTAACTGCACAATGTATCAGATCGAAGTATTTCCTTTGCGTTGGAAAGAGGGACGCACATGAAGGCATCCACAACTATGAAGTTCCCGAATGTGGCCTTGACGGTATGTTCCGTGTTTTCCAAGTCGGTGCGGGACCATAAGACGGAATATTTCGCGGTCTCTCGCGCGCCCCACGGTACAGTCGGGGCATCGGGATCAGTCAAGTTCACCAGATCCGAGTCTTGGTTATCCAAGGTCAAGCGCATTGTCACTTCGTACGGCCATCGCGGCGCCATGAAGTAGACAGCGACACCTAAAAAACGAGTCAGACATGTCGGCGCCGCTGCCAGACAAGGTAACGCACCAGTGAAGGTGAGACTGGCCCAGTCCCCGTCGTTCCCGTTTCGGGCAAGACTTCCTCCATAATCGAGGTCATCGAGATGGCTGCTGTCCCCCGCCCATCCAGTCGAGTACTTTATCATGGGGTGAGCATCGTCGAGGGTGACGTTCTGGAGGGCCGCGATGGCAGGCAGCAATGCCAGGACACGAAGGAGGAAGAGAAGAAGCATCCTACCAATAAAAACGAGCCATCTTAGCATTGTGAATGATCCATCATTCGAACTTAAACACCCGAACTATTTTAGACGCCCAAGTTAAAGCCCGTTATTTTTAACATCGAGTCTCATAATTTTAGAAAAAAAAAAAAAAAAAGGTTTAAATGCAGGCTTTATGCCTACATACAGTGCTTGGTGTGCGGAACTGGCGCTGGATGAGGTGTATCCTTGAGCACTGAACAGTGATGCCATCTCATTTCAGGCATACTGATAGGCGGCGAAGATCCATATGGTTGTCTATACATTATACAGCGAGGTATTTACGAGTGTTCTAGAGCGTCTGTCTACGAGAGACTAACATGGTTGACTGTCGGAAGATCTTCGAAGTTGTGGAGAGCACAACGTATGTACGATATAGAATAGCTAGGCATACAGTGTTTCCGTTCCGATAAAGCAAGAAAGTAAAGTCCAGGTGTAACATACGTGAGTCGTGATCAGAAGGAATTTCATCGCATCGGGCGATACGAGTTTGCAGGGGATGGTGGAATGACAGGAACCCCAGTATAGCTGGCATTTGCATTCGCAAGAGTGTTGTTGGCCGTCATGCGATCAAAGGAGTTCATTCGAGCAAGGCCCAGCGACGACCTGGTGCTGTCGCTGTCGCTTCCAGGGGACTCCTCCTGGATACTCGTATATGGGTTCGTGATTCCCAGATTCGCGCCCGGGTGAGGCGTCTGGTTGCTGCTGTGGCGTGTATAGCCGCCGGACGATGCGCGCGATGTGGGGCGGCTGAGCGCCCGGCTATTGAACGCGGCGGCGGGGGTTGTACCGGCGTTCAGGTTCGCGATGCGTTGGTGCGGGGTGGTCGTCGCGGTGCTATTAGATCGCGACGTAGGAAGGGGGTAGCCCGCGGCAACACCTGGCGTCGGCGCACCATACCCGGTCCCGAAGGGAGCGTTCGTTGCAGGAGGACCATAGATCGGGCGTGGGGTCGTCGAGCGCAAGGGGGGATTGTCGGTGCCAACGAAGGACTGAGGATGTGTGGGCAGCGGGGAATGAGGGGCTACGCCTGCGTTGCCTATGGAAGGAGCAGGGAAACCGAGAGGTTGCGAAGGCTGATTCCCCGGTGTCGAAGATTGTCCGAAGGCGTACGGGCCGCCCATGGACCAGTTCCCACCTGGTGGTCCGCCCATCTGGCCCGGACCCGGAGGGCCAGAAGGTTGCTGGGGCGGCCCCATAGGATTGCCCCACCCAGCGTTCCCCGGATACACAGGGATGCCGCCCCCTTGGCGACTCGGCGGGCGCACAGGCTCCACAGTGAAAGTACCAGGAGGATTGCCAAGACGATTCGGTGGAGGCCCCGCCATTGACCCACTAGCAGGATTCCCGTATATGCCACCCATCGGGGCGGATTCCGCCGTGAATCTACTAGAGGGATTGCCGAGTCGACTGGACGGACGCGCAACAGGCTCCACCGTAAACCCACTAGCAGGATTCCCAAGTCGACTGGATGGACGCACAACGGGCTCCGCCGTGTACCCACCAGCGGGATTCCCAAGCCGACTGGATGGACGCACCACAGGCTCGACCGTAAAGCCGCTGGCGGGATTCCCAAACCCAAGCCGACTCGAAGGACGCGCAACAGGTTCCGCTGTATGGGCGCCACTGGCGGGATTCCCAATGATCCCGCCCATCATCTGCCGACTCGGCGGACGCGCAACGGGCTCTACGGTGAGCGGCGGCGCAGCCCGCGCCGCGGTCGCGGGGTTGCTAAGTACGCCGCCCGTCGAGCGACTTATCGGCGTATACGCCGGCGTGACACCCATGACTGGGGGCGCGGCCCATGTAGCGGGGGGCATTGGCATTGGCGTTCAAAGGATTTCCAGGCCCAGGTCCGGACATGCCTTGGCGACTGGGCGGACGCACGGGTTCCATCGCCATCGAGTTCGCGCCGATGACCGGCGGGACGTACCACTGCCGACTAGCAGGTTGTTCTGCAGGCCCAGGCGCGGGTGCCGGCGGAGGTGCACCCCAACTTGAGCCCGCACCCATCGGTGTTTGTGCATTGCCCGCCGCAGGGGCGACGCTGGTGGGAATGAATCCTGGCGGGAGCGTGCTAACGCCCTGCGCAAACGCCGGGAGCGGACCCACTCGATGGCGAAAGTTCGGGGATGCATTGTCGTCGCTCTCGTCCTCCCTCGTCCTCGTCTTCTTCCTCCTCATCTTCCTCCGGGACGACTGGCTGGTTCGGCGACAGGAAGCGGGCGGAGCCGCCTTCGGTGGGCAGGCCCGAGACATGGCCGACGGATGTTGGGCGGGACTAGAAATTTGTTTTTGGGGGTTAGTTACCTTGCTAAAGCGAAATGGGTGGGCGGATATATTTACGGGAGGAACGATCGTAATATTGACTGTATGCGAACTGCTCCCGCTGGACGACCTTCGCAAGTCGGATTGGAAGCTCTCCTGGCTCGGCCTTTGCTGCACATTCGTATTCGGATTCTGGTTCTGCGGTGGTCGAATAGGGTCATACGGGCTGAGCATCCCGGGCGATGTCACCGGGCTCGGGGGGTGGCCTTACTGCCTACAGCACCAAAGTCAGAATTTCGCCAGACAAGACCAGAGTAAGCAGGAGGAGAAACAAAAACGCGTACCTCCTCATCCGTCTCTCTTCGCCATTCCTCCATCCCCCGCGGGTCGGAGTATGGCGAGCTCCTTCGCGTCCACGGCGTCTGCTGCTGCTGTCGCACCGTGTCCCACCCGCTGCCATTGACGTTCCAGTTCCCGAGCTGCTGGCTCTCCCCGGTCGCATGCTCGATAATGGTGCTCAGGTTTCGCTCGCGGTCCCGCCCCATGCCCATACCCCCACCTCCACCCATCCCTCCCATCCCCGGTCCCGCGCCAGTGGGGAAATCGCGCTCGCTCCCCGCCGCAGAGCCGACGACGGCGGGGAACGACGTGAGGTGCAGCGTGCGCAGGCTTGTGGTGGCACTGGAAGGACTCTGTGGCCGCGTCTCACGCCTCTCCCCACTGGGAGCGCGGCGCTCAACCTCGAACGGCTGCTGTTGTATGTTGGATGGCTGCATGGGAGGCGGGGCACCCGTAGAAAAGGGCGTGCCGCCGGCTCCAGGCGGCGGAGGCGGCATCGGGACGTGCTGCGGCATGACAATGGTAATCGACTCGGGCATCGTCATCATCACAGGCACTGGGGGCGGAGGCATGGGTATGTTCCGAATCATCCCCTCCATGGGCATTGGTGGAGGCGGCCTTCCCAGACCCAGCGCTTCGTCATCACCTAGATTTAGCCTGGACGCGGACGCAGACGCGTTGCTGGATGTACGTCGGCGGGGTTGGGCGGCAGCGGCGGTCGTAGTCGCCGCTGCAGCTGAGTTTCGGCTCGCGGTACTATTCCGGCGGGTGTGCTGGGACCCCGCTCCTGAGGAAGAGCGATTCCCATTCGCATTCCCATTCGCGTGAATCGCATTTCCATTAACCGCGGGCTCGACCGCGTTCGCTCCCGATGGGGCGCGCGCGCCACCCGCGCCTGCTCGTGAGTCGACGCTCGTGGTGCGTTGGGGCGCACCGAAATCTATGCTTGTGATGCGCGGTCGCGGTTGCTGTGATGAAGCAGCAGCAGCAGGCGGCACGCTCATCCGGCGAGAGCTGGAAACGGATGGGGGCCGTTGCGATTGCGGCTGCGGTTGGGACTGCGGCTGAGGCGGCGGGGGGCTGTTCGTTAATGATGTTGCTGGGTGCGGCCACAGGTTCAGCGGGAGCTGCAGGTGGAGGTGCTGCAGGGGGAGGCGGCTCAGGTGGTCTCTGCTGCTGCTGCTGCTGTTGCTGGACATTCCGCACTGAATCCAAGCTCTCCCTGTGTCGTCGCGTTTCTTGTTGCGCAGGGGGAGCCCGCCGTGCGTCCGACACGGCTCGTGAGACCGTACGAGTCGCGTTCGTGTTCCTCCTCCCTCCCTGGTTTCCGGTTCCGTTCTCCTCGTCGGAGAAATGCTCCTCTATAAACGCGGATCGAGGCTCACGGGTAGAAGAAACAACTGGCGCGATCTGTATTTGTCGACGGCGCATATCCGCCTCGAGTCGGTCGCGCCTCTGCTGCTCCTTCGCCGCTACAATCATCTGCCCATGTCCGAACCCTGTTTCATACCCCTCCCTGCGGCCCTCCTCCCTGGCGACATACGCCCTATTCTCGATGTGCAGCTTCCGCGCGAGGGCGCGTGCGCGCGCCGCCTTGTCCTCCGCGTCGTCGCGCTGCGCCTCGAGAGCGCGCACCACGCCCTGCGCGCGCTCGATCTCCGCCTTTGCAGCCTCGAGTTGGAGCTCGTAGAGGGTGAGCTGGGCTTGTGCAGCAGCGGCGTTTCGCTGCACGACGGACGCGTCGATGAGTGTCTGCGTAGTCTGTGCGAGCTGCGAAGACTCGAGGGCACGGCGCTCCGCGTCGGAATGCGCTAGCCGCCGAGATGACGCGTCAAGCTGCGCAAGCGCTGTGTGCAGAAGCTGCTTAGTTTCCTTGGTCTCCTTGTTGTCGGTGCCAAACAGCTGGTGCAGTTGTGCAGCGGAGGTTGGCGTCTGGGTTTGCTGCTGAGTCGTGGAGCGCGTACGAGGGGCTGCAGTCTGGTCAATAGAGTTGGACCGCGGTTTCTTGGGCGGCATTTGATGTATAGAGCCAGTATGAAAGCCCTTCGCCTGCGCCTCTTTGAACGTGAGAGCAACCGGCGTGCCATTGAGCTTGCTGAATTGCGCCGCTTGAGCGGCTTTGAAGTCCTGAACATCAGTGCTACAAGGATTAAGTCATGAAACGCATTATATGGAACTGAAAACCCTACTCACTCGTCCCCACTGCTCTCTGAAGACGACACCGAACCCTTCATCATCGCGAAAGAAAGTAAAGATTCGGAACCAAATGTTGAGCGATTGGATCCAGGAAAGCGAGGAGTGCGGCAGCTTTGGGATCAGTCGTACACCACAGAATCGGCTGCGAGGACTAGAGACACCCTAAAGCAGCTGTACGCGCTTGAAGTAGGGAGGCCAGCGTGGTTGATGTGAAAGAAGTTGGCAAACATCGGCGCTTATTTTCTATCTCCTTTTGGACATCGGTCCGAGTGGACCACCGAGAGCTTGTAGGGAATATCCAGAAAATCTCTGCGAAGAAAGTCAGAGCAGGAAATTGAAGAAAGTCTTAAAATTGAACGACCTGGAGTTCCAAGGACCGTAGAACTCGAGTCGATTTTGATCTTTTCAAGGTTACTTTACGCGTCGTAACAAACTGTCCGACGATTTCCCGACCTTCGCCGTGAGGAAGACCCCATTACAGAAGCCCAAGTTAAAGATTAGCCTGAATCCAAGATCTTCAAGCCTAAATTTGAGTTGTAGCGATAGACACGGACCCAAAAAAGGTAGATGACTGACCAACGACAATGGAGCCAAACGAGGCGCATACGCAGGGAGGCGATCAAAGTGCTCGAATTAGTCGCTTGGATTGCCTCTCTCTCACAGTGGAAGCCCCGATGTCAGCGCAGGACCAGTTTCGCGGAATATGAAACAACCTTTCTTCTTGCAGTTGCACGGACAGGCAGGGCAACACAGTTGTGCCTGCTGACTGCGTTCATGTCAACAAGGACATCCGTACGGGTGGAGACAGTCAAGGCACACCAAAAGGTACCCTCAGGGTCGAACAATGCCTGCCAGAGAGTAGTAACGAGATTCAAGAGGGGTCGAGGCGGATCTATTCCCCAAATTCAGGACTTTGCGAGATATCCTGCCTTCCAAGAAGTATTTTCTGGCAGGTAGGATCCAAGGACACTATGTGAAGGATCTAAGAGCGAGGGAGAGCCCGAATTCATTTGGTTGAGGATGGAGTGAGGGGGAGCAAGTCGTGAATGAAATCTGATCGACGACATTTAATTGATGAACGCGATCACATGGTGACGCTGGGCGGGTCTGAAATGAATGTGGGAGGTTGCAATAAGGGCTCGTGTTTTATAACAAGACCCTTCTGGGGATTCCACAGCACTGACGTACATGCGGGTAAGATGGAATACGGGAAGTATTATATCGCAGCGCCGAAGGGGAAATCCGTAGTACCGTCGCGAAGGGATTTTTAGGGATATCCTTACTTTACATCCACAACCCACCTGTTCGTGCAGCCAGCACAACGCAAAGAGAAAATCAATGCCAACTGGACGCTAATCAACAACTTGAAGCTCCATGAGATCGCTAGCATTTCGTCAAGCGAAGTGGGCGATTTGTCGACACTGTCCTCAGGCTGACCATTTTCTTCGGCATAATAATCCTCGTCATCAACTCACAATGGGTCTCAATTGAACTGAACGAACACGGTGGGAATGGGTGACTTACCATGGGCAAACGAAGCATCTATTCGGGGGATAGTTGAGCCGCTTGACGCCGACACGATCGAGGGACCACTATGCGGGACAGTCTGGCCATCAAAAGAAGATTCGGTTTGGAAATCTACAGACGGGCAGAGGAATAGAAAGCCTTTTGGTGGCTCTTGCCTAGTCTGGAAATCCAATGTCTACTTCGAAAGATAGAGTTCACCTGCGCTGATTCAACAAGTGTGTAGTGCGAAACGCAGAAGCAACGATGTTGAAGACGTACTATAACCTTCGATATTGGATGTCGTTTTGAGGCAGCTAAGCATGTAATTCGCTGGAATGAGCCACGAGTCATAGTCCACGAGGTGAAGAAACAAGTGAAGCGTCGTTCCAAATACGTCGCCAGAGTTGAAGCTAGACAAAAGATCAGCGCCGACGAGGAAAGCCAAAAGGCTGGTACCGGGTCCACCCATCATCCGTGACTATACTTCTCCTGCTTCCCGTCCGCCCTTCTTCTAATCACAGATATGAATCTTGCGCTCAACATTTGGCAAAGACACAATCTCATGGAATTCATCTTGGGAAGAGTAGGAGATTAGTATTGCTCCAAGATTCACCTTATCGGGCTCCAACTGTCGAGTTACCGAGGATGTGCAAGGTCCCAAGCGCATATAGCGTGATATTGCTCCACTGTAAGATACTTTACGGCCATGGCTTCCTGGTTCGGAGCATCCGTTGCTTTGATTCCCCGCGGATGGAAACGGGAAATGACATATGGCACACCACTGCTGGACCGGGAGTCCAGGATGCTGCCGGGCACGAGCTCTGCGCACAGTCGGCCGGTTGTACGACGCATCCAAGGTGTGCATAGCCAGAAACAGTCACATAAGAGACCCGGAATTTTCGTTCTCTAAACGCACAAACTAATGTCGGGAAAAGGATCTAAAATGGTCGCGGGCCACCTAAAAGATTGTGAGCGAGCTGACCAGCAGGGTTGAGAATCGTATTTGGAATTCGGTGCTTTTGAGACAAATCATTATCCAATGAAGGGAAGTGACGGGACACGTACGTAGTAGCTATATATACGGTCAAGATCGGAGACTCGCAGTATATGCCCAGAAATTGTTCGAACGGTATTAAATCTACTTGGAGTGTCAAGCTCATTCAAGACCAATTTATTTGTACGACTCGCGATCGGGTAAAAAGCGGAGCATGAATACTCCCCGAACTCGCTGCTCCACAGATCTGAAGAATATTCGGATGGCTGGGTGTGTAAATTAGCGACTCTGGTCGACGGCAGCATTACTGCATGGCACTTACCGGACTGACATTTGTTTCGCAATACCCTGCCGCCACTTCTAAAGATGGTATCGGGACAGGGTTACAAGAGGGCAGGAAGTAACACACCTCTTCAGCCTCGTACCTTTGACCACGGTCATACTTGAACGTCGGCCTTCAACTCTGGCAGAGTATACCCGACGAAGGAGCGGCCATTCGCGTCGGCGATCCACAACCCCGTGTCACGGTGCAATTGCATTTCATGCTGTAGATCTGTCTCCCAGCGGGATCATTCTTAAGTCTATTCGATATATAGCTTCTTCGCAAGAGGTATATCAACATAGTTACTGGATGGCACGGTCGGTACAGCGGTGTAGTTGTTTGTGGCACTCGTGATGGTACCACCAGCTACAGTGAAGTTCTGGGAGCCTGAGAAGACGGTACCGTAGCTGGATCGACGGTGGTGAGATCTTCTTCTACAGTGAGGGACCGACTCACGAGGCGGATTCACAATTACCGGTGATTGAGGGAGAGCTAAACACGACGTTCGCATGAGATTCGCCGTCCATGAGTGCTAGAAAGAAGAGACAGAGATGCTAAATGCCGAAGGACAGCTCGCATTTCAGCGATCTAAAATAAACGCATGTGTGAATTGAGTGTGTATTTTGGTATGCAAGGCGACTTGCAGAACCTGCTTCGGCCAGTTCTATATGGAGGGCGGCTCAGCACTGAGCATGCACCAATGAATTCCGCACGAGTGGTGAGCACAGAATGGGCGACCAGACAGAGGACAGACATTTCTGGGAACACGAGAGAACAAGCAACTTATAAGCCTGGCTGAGGAGACTGAATAATTTCGCCCGGAGGTGGCGTGTTACCTGTTGTGGACCTATGGAGGGACAGATGAATTGAATGAAGTTTGTTCGGATCCGTCGCCTGTCCGCGAGTCGCGAGATTGTTGACGCACAGTTGATATATATATATATTAATTATGTACTGAGCGGTTCGCAGTGGCGGAGCATTTTGTGATTTTTAATTCCTCTGGCCCGATTATGGGGAGGATCCGCAGAGAATCTGAACAATGTCGACGAGGAATCCAAGTCTGCGGGTCATTGTCCTCTGGAGCGCCCTCACCTTTGAATTACGGTGGGCTGATTGAATATCCTTCATTGAATGAAAGTTCATATCGAGCCGCTTGTGCCAGTATACATTCGGCGTGGATAGATCGTATTTTGAGCTCTGATTCACCACCGTTCCTTGTCAAGTTCTGTCGCCCCTTCAGACTTTGAGCGCTGGAAATATGAGTGGGCAAAGACCATATCGTCATCAATACAAGTCGCCCTACCTGGCCTGCAGGATCGACTGGATACTTGCTCGGTAAAAGTAGTGGGCCCTTGTTATTTATCATCCGGTCGATGAGAGTGTCTACGTTGAAATTTGAGCCATATTCACTTGGAGGAAACCAGAACGCCAAATTCGACGTACAGCCGGTGACGACGAGAATAGGGAACGAGATAGCGATGACGCGGAGACGCCGGGCTTGAAGGGGAGGACGAGGAGTCCGCCGAGGGTCCATCGTTGGGATTCGAATGGCGAAGGTGGACGTAGACGTCAAGTTAGGGAAAGAAACGCTCGTTGGCGGCACCCGGCGATCAATCGATGTGAACTTGTTGTAGCCTGTATATTCGCTCATACATGGTTCCTCTGGGCCGGTCGCATCCCCTGTATACGTAGTTCAAATACATTCTCGGCCCCAATGCACACACCAAACCGCGATTTCTGGGCATTTTCTGGCGGGCTAGCTCTTCTCTTGTTCTTGGACGCCAAGAACGATGCGAAAATTGTCTTGACAACTGCCACCGCCGTCCCCGGCACCTCCGAGCACCATTGCCCTCGTTCTCAACTCGACCAGGCAAGTGGTTTGCTCGGAGCGCCAGCGCGTCGCGAGTTTCTGGCCTTGCGGCCTCGGGAGACGATTCCCCGCGCGCGAATACTTTCAGCCTCTCCCTGGGCTGTAGTGGCCCGCGCAAACCAAAATCTCGCGCTTGACGGATCCGCGGTCAATTTTAGGTACAGAGGGTTATATGGGGAGTTCCCGGAAGTCGGTGAGTAAATTTCTATCTTCGTTCTTCACCGTTTTTGTGGACTGGGCGTCGTTTTCGGGCCTGCGTCGGCTTTGATTTCGAAATTTTCGCTTTGTTGCGAACAATTCCCGCCACCGGCGTCCTAGCGCGCAGCAGGCTTGTGAGAGTTGCTCACTGCGCTTCGTCTCTCGCCCTTCGCCTTCGAGCGCATCTGCGACTGTCTTATTTTTCTTTTTATCTTTCTCCCTGGTCTTCTCCTCGTCTGGACTCGTTCGCGCCGGCATCACGAGCTTCACCACATGCACCCTCCCACCTGGCTTGCGTATTGCCTTGCCGTCCTCGTTGGCTGATCTGCACGGCGACTAACGCTGCTATGCGTCTTGGCGTCCTGGGTGCCGCCTCGACGCCTCAATTCGTGTCTGTCCCTTCCATCGAGGATGGAATTCTTCGCTGCGTTCGCGAGTACTTCAGAGTGTGGACGCTGCGGAGATCTAGCCCTCAATCGTTTGGTGTCGACTGTCCATGTCGGCTCGATACGCATCCGGACAACTACGCTACGATGTGCATGGACAGCGCGCAGACGTCCCTCGTTCGCGGGGCATTGTCCGCGAGCTCCTCTGTCGTTCTCCGTTTCCGCTACTTCTACGTCTGCTCTGCCGATCTTCCTTTATGATCACTTTTCCTGCTTTGCGCTTCGCTTCACATCACTGATGTATCCTTCACAGCTCCATCCTCGATCTATCGCACCCTTCGATCTCCCTTTCAGCATCTGCCTCATCACCAGCCGCCCATGCAAAGTCTTGCCTCGACTTACGATACGTGCCACCGTCGCCTGCAAGATCTCAGCATAGCAACTACGGCGGCAATCCCGTCTATGGCAACCACATATACGGCGGTGGAGGGGAAGGCGGCACGGGCGACCTGCACACGACGTCGCGCCGCGCATGGGTTCACTCGGCGGACGATTTGCACGCTGTGGGCATGCCCATCTTACCTCCGCGAGCCCACCATGTGCCACGGAAACAACCTCGCGCGCGCGCAGGCCCAAGTCCTGCGCGTCAACACCAGCATTTCGTTCCTCGCAAGTCGCTCAGCGCCAGTACGCAGCAGCCGTTGGATGGGTACGCACCGACCCCCTTGAGCGGGAGCAGCGCCGCGTGCACGCCCAGCACGGACAAGTCCCCCACGCATGTCAGCAGCAACGGCACAAGCATGATGGACTCGTACATCGGCACGCCGTTCTCGCAACCCTCTCTTAAGATGCCCCCTTCTCTTTCCATATCCACCGTCACCCCGTCCAAGTCATCCCCGCACGCAATCTCCATCCCCACATTGGCGACCATGCCCATTCAGGTGCCGGAAGGCGCACCCTCGCCCTTCTGGGCGCGGTGCCGCAGACTCTGAGCGCAGCGCATGCAGTGGGAGGAGCGGTCTCTCCTAACCCCATTAGTCTTTTTCGAGGTGCGTTTCCTTTTTCAGACGAACCCTTCCTGTACTGACCAACTCCCCAGCTGCTGAGGAAGATGTACATACAGGCACGACCTCAGGGTAGTGTACCCATCGTCGCGGAGTTGCTGTACGTGACCGGGAGTCTCACCGAAGTCTTGGACACGGTCCAGAATTGGCCAACACGCGGCGGAGGCGCCCAAGATATCCTGGACGACCAACAACTCCACGACGCCGTCCGCTCCTTCCCTTGACAGTCCCACCGACCACGACATTCTTCAGTCCCCGAACGCGACCGACCCCAGCGTTGAGTAGGTGATGGTGCTTCACGCGGACGTTCGCGTCAGGCTACGACGGACATTTGAGAGCCACAACATGCGGCCAAGTCACCCACCTTCCGCGCGGTGCTTGCACAGTGGTCCCGGCTGCAGCGTCAAAGCCGAGACCCGCCGGATATGGATTGTGTCGAGCCGGAAGACCTCGTCGACAACTTGGATACCATGGCCGCCGCAGCGTTTGAGGTCGTCACGGAAGAGGTACGTTATATCCTCATCGCCCTTTCGTCTCTTCTGATTAGGCTTTTGATAGGATCTTTTCGTCACCAGCGACTTGCTCGAAGGTACGGTTTTCGTCTTTCAGTCCCCAGTCTATCCTTACCTTTTTGCAGTCCAGACCGCTGATTGCATGGGCTGTCTCTTGAACTTCCCACCAAGCGAGGAGAATGTCGAGATTCAAGATATGTATTCATACCTTCAAGACGTCGAGCCATCACCCCTCATCTCTGAGCTCGCGCTGGAGTCGTTGTACTGGTCACTCCCACCTGGTATCCGCAGCTGTATGCGCGCGCACGTCATCCTACCCAAGTGGACGATTTCGAGCCTTGTCGCTCCCGGTTTTGGGCTGTGGGCCCGGCAATCGCGTATGGCGCGATCGAGATAACGCGGCTTCGTGCTCTTCCCACTCGCAACGCGACGTCACCACGCGCGATCGTCGGCTTACCTTTACCGCGACCTTTCCTCGAGGTGGTACTCATGTCTGCCGTTCTCAGCCTCGAGAGCCGGATTCATGCGCGACCATGACTTGATATTGGGATCAGCCGTGGTGCGCACTGCGACTCTATCGCGTCCCTCATCCTGCCGGCACCGTTGGCGCATTCGTCGACAACACCACCGGTTTGGGTTCTACCTCCTTCTGGGCATTGACAGCACCTGTGAGTTTGCGTCGTTTAGAAAGCGCATTGCGTCAATCGAGTTGTGTTGCAGTGCGATTCGTCCTGGGTGAACAATTGTCCACCAACACCAGTCCGTATCCCGCCGATTTCGTTTTGCGGTCCCTTTGGAACAACCCTCAGTTCTCGTTAATTAAAGTATCTTTGTAGTAGTAACTAGCAGCTCAATGTGTCAAAACTTCGAATTCCAATACGGCCTCAGGTTGTAAGATGGCAGAGATGCATTGCGACCGACTATGCCCGTCTAAAACTTCGAAGGACTGCCTGTCAGCCCAACGACGACTACGCGGAAGGAGCGACAGCGTGTTCAACTACCTCTTGCCTCCCTCGCCCAAAGAAAAGTGCGACTTCGGGAATACCCCCGGCCGAATTACCTTAGCACGTGGCGAATCCTCGTTATCGTAATCACATCTCGCCATCATGCCTCAGTTCTAAGTAGCAGACGTTGAGGCGCCGATCTTTCCTGGTCCAATTCTTCCGGATAACAATCCTCCGTCCGTGCAAGCGATCCCTGCCTTAGCCCATCCATTCACCGTCTGGAACTTATACCCTTCCTTCCTTCCTTCCTGCGAGTTTTTGTAAGGTCACAAAACGGTTTTAGGAAAGCCCTTTCAAAGGATCGAGCATCAAACAACCTCTATTTTTCTGCGCGGGTACATCATATACCCGCCGAGTCGAGTCGCTAACTCGACGCCAACTCGAATGACCGAGTTGGTCCGAGTTTTGACTCGAGTTGGCAATCGAGTTCTCCGGAAACTTCCCGCCTGCGGCAGAAAGTTAGGAATTAAAGGTAGTAGGATTTGAATTCTCTGGGCTGGAGACCTTTTGGCATATAGTAAATACGACAACCACTGAAATAAGCTTGAACCATTCACCCAGCTTGTGCAAGGTCTCGCGCATTTGGTCCTCTCTCACTGATTCGCCTTTCATCTGCTGGTCTGGTAGAGATACCTCGTCGATTCCATCAGGGCTATGGTGCTCCCAAACCCCTCTCTCCAACTGCGTGACCTTACCTCTTGCCGCTCAATCGGCGGCTGTCCGACTGCGCAATGAAAATTGCTAAGCGTGCAGTTCTTGGGCCAGAAAGCCGCTGCTTATCCACTAGCACCAATTTCGAGGCATAATATTTCTGTGTTGGGTATGGTATCGACAGGACTGCAACTGAAGACTGGGTGGATACAAAGGTAAAGGGAGGGGAATACTCGAACGCCGAGCAGCGTCGGTCATCATCAAACGCGTTCCGTCGTACCAGTGGGGGTGTATCATGCATTTGTCTCTGGCCAGTGGCCATGAGGAATTGTCGATCCTCGTGCGAGTCACTTAACCTCTCAGATACACGCTCAATTCGGTCTGTCACAGCTGATGCCTTATATGCGAAAGCTGTCATTCGGCGCTTAGGATCTCTGTCTCTTCCTTCTAGCATCTGAATCCATGGACCGCGCAGCTAATCCGAATGCCGGATTCAGCTTCAGCTCGACCACCGCTAATCAGGAATTCGCATCGTGAGTTCCTTTCCTCGCTATCTTATCCCGTAAGTTTGTTGCATGTTTTATGCCTCTTGAGAAGTCGATCAAGGGCACGGCGCAGAGCAGGTGTGTTACGCTCTCTATTTTTCTATAGATTCCAGCCTGAAATCCTTTAGGAGTGGCGAAATGATACTACGAAATACATGTCAGTCCGGTAGGTGCCTTCCACAATGCTACCGTCGAACCAGGGTCGCTGAATTGCATACCAAGCCATCCAAATATTCTTCAGATTTGTGGAGCAATGAGTTCGGGAAGTATTCATGCTACGCTTTTCCCTGACGGCGAGTCAAAATTGAATCGAATCTTTACTGGCTTTGACACATAATATGTAGATCTGATCCTCTTCAAAAACTTCGTCAACACCTACGGCCATTCGCCAATTCTCACTGTTTACATCTATAAATAGTTACTATGTACGAGCATCATTCCTCTCCATTCCCCAGATATTAATGCCTTCAAAGCGGACCGAGCTCCATGTATGATGCTCAACCTTGCTGACTAGCTCAACTGATGCTGGCGCAGGCGGCGTGTGAGTATTTTTGTATCGTGTTTTCAACAGCGGCTTGTGCGTATCGTGATCTCGGACCCTAGTCTTCATGTGAATATTTTCAGATGTACACACCTTGGATACGTCTCTCGAATGGCCGACTGTGCGCAGAGCTAGAGCCCGGCATTATCCCAGATTCTTGGCTCTTCGTTACGTCGCTTGAATCATCTCGTTCCCACCGCCAGGGAATCAAAGCATTGGACGGTCCAAACCCGGACGCTGTGGCCATAGACTCCCTTACAATTGACCAGTATCATCTGATCATTGCTCGCAGGATTCATCACAGACTCGATCGACCCACACTTCCAACCTGGTAACAGTGAAGCTTGGTTCAATAATATTGTCTTCTCTTCCGGAAGTAAATTCGAGAATCTGGTTGAGATTGCGTCTTTGCCAGATGTAGAGCCTGATATTCATGAATGTCGTTGGACGATTATTGGACAGGACGCAGGAGAAGTCATGGAGAACGGTTGGACTCGGTATTTGAATTTGATCACGATGACTGTTTTTGGTCAAGCTGTAACATATTTCGCACCATTCCTCATCTGTGCCTTTACAGCCTGGACTGCCAGTTCGAGCCGTGGCTCAGTCAGGCCAATCGAATTTTCAACCACCTCCAAATCGCGTCCAATTTTGAGGCTTATAGTGCTTCATTAAATGACGGTGAACCCCCTGCATTTCGCATGACTTGTTGAAACAGCGTTTGTTGACCGGATATCGTTTGGAATCTAGCTCGGTTCTCCGGCACCCGAAGGCTTCTTATTTCTCTGCCCACCTGTCGATTTCCAAGCCGGATCTTCGTCGCTCCACCAGCCAGACTGTGTCGCATACTGGTTCTTTGACCCCATGGATGTCAAGAGGCTTAGCGTGAAGGATGTAACTCGTCTGGGGTTCCCTCCCGTCGACGTCTATACCGTAATGTATGGGTTTTATTTCCATGCGAGTGCGTATGCCGGACTCCGCCGGTTCCACCAGGCCAAGGGTTTCGATCCAGACGGCCTGGAGCTTGCGCGGCATCTCGAGTGCCCGATTTATCAGATCTCCCGCAAAATAGATGCTCCGTTTGCCCATGGTGAGTCGACCGTTCAAACTACTTATTCGTTCAACTGATGAATACTATTTAAGTTGGTGGCGAGGAGTTATACGCCGAAGACGAAGAAAATGGCAGGGACTCTGTCAAAATGAACAATGACTCGGAAAGGTTCCCAGTCAACCCTGAAGACGAGTGGGAAGATGCACAGACCGTGGCCTGCGAGAATATTAATGATTTAGAGGATGGTATGGAGAACTTGATGTTTTCTGACACGGCTCATGACATTCTCAGTTCACGACTCGAACCTGAAAGCTCAAAACGAAGAGCTTGAATCGCCCCCTCTGCTTGACAAAATGCCAGCGATGAGCTTCAAATTATTGATTGCCGTCCAGTTAGCACTAACTTCGTGCCTTGCGTTTTGCTGGTTGTACGAACCTTGGTACGGACGGGCCATGTATGAGAAGTCAAGTTTCCGTCATGATAAAACACGGTCTATCCTAGTAGGATGTATATAGTACTGGTACAAGCGGCTCGAGCTGATACAGAATTTTTTACCCATTGAAGGTTGATCTTAATCTCAAGGCTCTTCAATCCGCTGACCGCACTGTGAATCACGGGCGAGGGCTCCTCAGAGGACGAATTGTAATGGCTCGTAGACTTGTCTCTGTTGCAACTCATTTTGTTCAGATTTTGTACATATTTCGCGGAGTCTGGCGGGCGCTGCCAACAAGCCACAATAATTCAGTCACCTCGCGCGGCGCCAAACCAGCTCGTTATTCGTGCATGACAGGCAATCCACGTACATACCAAAGGCGACTCAATAGCAATGCAAACACGAACCAATGAATGGATTACGCGTAAGCGCATGATGGGCGGCCAGGTACAAGGCAGACATTTCCAGGAACGCGAGAGGGCTGGCATTCCTTTCACGCGACGGTCGTACGACTGGGCGGTCTGCCGCATTCGAGACTAAATGATTGGACCAGCCGTGCAATGATGCCTAATTATGCGGTAGACTCTTCTGCAAGAATTGGCCTAGTTCCATCGCAACCCGCCGTTCCTCTTCTGATTTGAGTCTTCTCTTCTTGTGCATTACCCCGCTTGACAACCCAACCATCGCGTGCGCGGAGAGGACAGTAATTGGGTGATTGGAACGGGTGCATTTCTTGGGAGCGAGCGCATTTTGTCGGCGCCCTGGCTAGAAGGTCCACGACGACCGCGGGGTCTATAACTAGGCCTAGGCCTGTAGTTCTGAATCCTAACCGACTGTGCGAACGAATGAATGATTAGTATCAGCGGTGCCAGTGTCCGCCGGCGTCAAAAAGCGGGTACCTGGTACTAGTAGTCATCCTGTTTCGCGTGTCAAGGATAGCATAAACGTAGGACATGCTCGGGGAAAAGCTCGGCTTTGACCATTTCTGTTGCGTGACGTGCAGTAGGAGGCGTGTCGAGGACAAAGGTTCAGTCAATGGATGAATGCAAGGCGCAACCGTAACTGAACAGGTCCATCGTGTTCCGCGGAGCTAATTCGAGGAGGTTGATGAAACTTTATTTACATTTAGAGTGATAGAGCTGCGGTGTAAGTTCAGAGGATTTCAGGGTGAGGCGAAGAGAATGCTCATAAAGACGCCTACGTGCAGGAAAGTACAAAGAGTCCTTTGAACGATCATAGAGTACACGTTTGAAAGGATGGTTGATCATGATCCCGAAAAATGGTCCCAAAAAAATCAGTGGCGCAGAGAACGTCAAAGACAGATCGACCAAATGGTTCCGAAGAAAAACGGTGGCGTAGAAGACTTCAAGGCAGATCGTGTCTCCAACGGCGATGCAATTTACAGAAAAGTATCGCGATGCCAAGATAATTTATACATTCCGATTGCTTTCTATGGAACGCATGTCAACTATAAACAGAGACAAAGTAGAGCTGAATGGCTTACGATCGGTGTTAGTTCGTTCATGGAACCATTCGTCTCCACTCTACCTCCCTTCCGGCTTCCTCCCCCCGCTCTCACTACCTTCCGGGCCCTGATGCGTGGTGCTCGTGCTCGTCTCACGCGGATTCTGGCCTTTCTCCTGCTGATACTCTGCCTTCCCGCCATACCGCTGGTCTTCCTTCGGTGCACCGTACGGCTTCTCGCCGCTTCCGCTCATCGTGCTGTATTCCTTCATTCCCGTCGCCTTCTCACCATCCTTCTCCTTCTTGCCCTGCGCGTTCTGCACGCCTGCCTCGACGCCTGTTGCACTATAGGGTCCGGAGGGCGCCTCATGTGGCTTCTGGACGTTTTCCGAGGACGGATCGACGCGGTGGATTTTGGGGTCGACTGCGGGGGTCGAATCGACCTCTTTTGTGTACGAGTCGGTGCTGTGCCAGCGCGATGCGGTGGAGGTGTAGCTGGGAGCCGCAAGACGGCGGGAGGTGGACTGAATGGGTCGAAGAAGAGATCTCGAAAACATTGGGACGAAATACGGAGAGTAGGGACGTGTGGTAGTGGTCAAGTGAGGAAATCGGAGGGCTCTTCGGTGGCGTGACATAATGCGGGGTAACATACGTCACTGGTCAGCTGACCCGTCGGCAGACGTCGGGATGCTCGGGATTCGTCGGGAAGCGTCCTAGTTCAAACACCGACGACGATAAACCACGAACGAGAGCATCAAAGCCTAGAAAGCGCCAGAATCTTCCTTTAAATGGTCTTTTCTGTTCCTGTGATTTTTTGGGTTATTACAGCCGGCTGGAGGTCTGTTATATCCAAGTGGATAGCGGATGCTCAGGCTGCCGAGGCATATCAGAATCCGAATCGGAAGACTTGAACGCGAACGATAGTATGTATTATTCTTTTGAGTAACTGTTGGTTTCGACTCAAGTAAGCAAAGTCCGCCGGCCAGGTAAGACGCTTGATTGATTTACGCCCGCGGCTGCCTGCAGCAAAGTAAAAGAAACGGATATTGGTGCGGTGGGTCGCGTTTAAAGGGGTTCTTGACGCCGACGTCTGACGGGGAGGTCTTTTCCGTGCCGTTGAAGACACCGCGCCAAAAAAATACCCTGTCCGGGGTCAGATAGCAAGTTGAGTCGTTTACCTTCGGGCCTAGATTCTATCCCGTTTGTATTGTGTGAATTGACCATGAATCTTTTGCGAGCATCATCGTCCAATAGACATTAACGTAGGAACAGAAGGGTCCTTCCTGCGATGGTTCAATGTGTCAACACATTTTTTGTTGCGAACGACTGACTACTCACATCATTGCACGGGCACTGTAGTCCGTTGATCGGTTTTGAATCCATTGAGTCCTGCCTTGTAACTCATGATACAAACCTGTCTGCAGAGCATCTCAAAGCACTGGCGAGAAGGTACTGGGCTTACATTTACCATGCAGACATTGTGTTTGTGTTCAGGTTGTTCTACTGTCCTGCTGGTGATTTCGAGCTCTAAAAAAACCTCAGGAACAGTGGTATAATGCGCAGTTCCCGTGCTGATGTAAAAATTCGCGGCCTATCTTTTACGGGATGGTGGGTTCCGAAAGTTCGTTCAGCCAACCTCCCAACATGATCTGATGGCATCAAATGCGGCGTAATGCCGAGGGAGTAAATATGACCAAACATTAACGGCTTTTTGCTCTTAACAACCATGTCCGATTCCAGAACGGTGTCAACGGAATCCTTCGAACGGTCGCCTCTGGCAACTCAAATAACGAAACTGGCTTCCATCTCTCTATCAACCTCAGGGTTGACACTAGAAGGAAAGAGAAGGAACAAAACAGCTCCCAGCTGAGATGTCCGAAACTGGATTCTATGTCTCAACCACCCTCTACCCTTTGCTACTATGACCAGGGTGGAGGGTGGAAGATAGAGTGAGACAGTTGAGATATCTGGTACTTCAAGCCGTGTGCTCCCGTCTGCTGCAGAATCTTCTCTTCGCATAAGAACTCTTTTACTGGCATCCAGTGATACAGAACCGGCGCATGAACCTCTGAGAGATGTCCGTTCTCAAGGCGTGTGCTCTTGTCCATGAAATCAAGATTTCCCGCAAGAACTCAATCACCGAGCGAGAGAGAAAGCTGAACGATTCCATCAACGGTACCTCTGTTTCGGTCTAAATTTGTTTCGGCGGACGACCATCGTGACGGCATTTTGCACGCAATCGGACTGCGTTTGACAGGCCAAGCTTGAAGTTTTAACCGACTCTCGTATCTTCTCTACTCTCCTATCAAAGATGGCCGTGGTGCAGCGTGAATCTGCGCGAAAGAACTCACTTCCACCAAGGGTCGGGCGCGTCGGGCAAGCATCTGGGAGCTCGGATCCAGTCTCTCGACGGTCCCTTCCGACTGTCCCTTGGCCCCACTCTCGTTATCATTCGTTGTCGCCTTTGGCCGCCTTTTCAGCGCGCACTGGCATAGGTATCGGGGGCGTTAGTTTTTTCTCCGCGGGCCCATCTTCGCCGTGCTTGGAAGCGGGACGCCGGCAAAGTGTGCAAAGTGGGTGTTCTGATCTCCTCGATTCTGATACTCACTCATCATGGCGGTGACGACCACCGCAACTAGCCGCGACTCATTCGAGCTTCTTGCGACTATCCTCGGAATTCTTGTCAAGAATCTTGATTGGCGGCCGGGGTAGTGCGTGGGTGGTCCTGGTTGGGTCACTCGCCCCGAAGCCGCTGCCTCAGGCCCCCACAGATGCCCATGTCAGGTCAGACAGCAAAGTTACATCCAATTCATGCATTGGCACAATTCAAACAGCGTCAAGGCTTCAGGCTCACTGGAGACGTTTTCGGCCGCCAGTGTTGACTTTGAGGTACCCGAGGTTGATGGTAGGTGTCTTTCGCCCAATCATCACCGTTTACCGACCGCTGGCAGCATCAAAGGCTTCCTTGGGAACATTTAGTCGAAAGGGTATACCCATACGCGGGTGCTTTCTTCGCCCCTGAGTTGGTTAGGGCGACCAAAGCTAGAATCTAGCTGTAGCGGCACCTCCGAAAACCCTTACTGAACTCATTAACTAAGATTGCATCCATATTGCATCCTAGTCCTTGACGATAGAATGGAAACGCTAATTTCGATCATCAGTAAGTTTACATAACATTTTATGTCGTAATAAGTTTTTGGAGGTTCTCTCCACGCGGCGTCTGACCGGCTGGGGCAATCTTGAGAAGACTTCGGCTGACGTCGCTCTAGACCTCTACCACTTGTTACCGTTAAATAAAAGGAGGTGCAGAACTCTTTCCTCCCAAACCCACAGACTCGACGTCTTGCAATGGCGGAAGCTCCCCCCCTCCCCGCAGGCAGTGTAAGTATTCATCCTTGGTTCTTTCCACCCCTTTGATCGTGCCCCCGCTGCAGCCTTGGACCGTTCTACCTCGGTGTACAGCTGGTAAGTTTCATGCCTCTTTTTTCTCTCTCTTCGCTCACGTTTCCATCAGGGAACCCTTCTGTACGGTGTACGCCATTTTATCTGCGCTCCATCAATCTCGTTGCTGACACTTCCCCTCAGATTCTCGTGCTGCAGGTCAATTAGCCCCAAATGTGTTAGATCGTGCTTTGAAACTCATTCTCGTTTCAGGCAATCACCTACTACCAGAATTACAAGAGGTTTGTAGAATAACGAGATTGTCCTCAAATTTGCTCATTTTCTCGATGTAGGGATAAGCTCTGGCTTCGTCTCTTTGTGAGTAACCAAAGTCTCGCCGCTGTCCATACATATATCGATAATTGTGTCGCAGGTTCTCTATCTGTTCGTAGCGGAGACAGCTAGCACCGGATTGTCGGTGGCGATGATCTACGAGCCACTTGTCGCGCAGTTCGGTGAGTGATGCATAATTGGATTGAGTGTATTTTGACATCGGCATTTAAGGTACCGACAAACCGATGAGATTATTCCCCTCTTGTACGTGGACGCTCATAACGGAAGTTTGCGAATGAGACGAACTGACTGCACCCCTCTGCAGTGCTTCCTTCTCGTAAGTCACTACCCAGATGAGGTCCTCAGAAAACTGAAACGTGGTCGCGAAGAACCTTTCCTGGAGGTGAGAGAAATCATATCTACACGGGAGCAGCGTCGCTGATGTATCCTCTCAGGCAGCCGTCTTCGTTCCAGTTCAATTTTTCTATGCCTGGCGTATTTCTGTATGTCGCAAGGCCATCTTCTTTCCTGAAGTTTCAAGGATGTTGAAAATTCTTTTAGGTAATTCAGCGGAGTTACATCGCTCCAGTACTCATTTGCCTCACATCAATCGCTTCTGCCGGCGAGTTTCTGGTTTTTATGTCTGCTGTTCGACGGTCTGACTAGGTCTATACAGTTGGAGCAGTTTGGACTGGTATCATTGTTCACGAAGTAAAAGAATACGCACGCAAGCCCGCTGTCAACAACACCGCCCTCATTTGGTCTGTCTCCGCTGCAGGTGTGTTTTCTCGGCATGCCATCCAGACTGCCGCTCAGGTTTCGTATTTCTCAGGCGCGGACATAATGATCACTGCGTGCTTGATGTGGAGCTTGGTCAGTCGCACACTGTGTTTATAAATTCCTTGGGCTAACGCATAGCAGAGAAACAGAAGAACAGGAATCAAGCGTACCGATGACGCAATCAACAGTATCGTTCGAAGTAAATCTTTGCCCTATTGCCACGAAGTCCGGCTCATTTCCAATCTGCAGACTCTGTGCAGACCGGTTTCATCACCGTAGTCTTTACCCTCCTGGATGTCGTTCTTTTCGTCGCTCTTTCCCACAGTACATTGTGGGTCTTGTATTCCATTTCCAGATTTCAGGCTGAATAGCAATCTAGGAATTTCGTTTTCGATTTCGGCTTGCCGAAGCTTTATAGCAATGCTCTCATCTCCACCTTGAATGCACGCAGCGGAGGCGCGGGCCGTAGCGCACGCTCCGAATGTCCTGTTCTCCGGAGTGCGTACTTCGAACCGAACCACTTTTTTTTTTTTTTTTTGAAAACTGATCCATTTCAAAGTCAAACTCGCGACAGGGTGCTACCTCGCATATGCAAATGCCATCGGTGGGTTCTTCTTGATTTGTGCCGTGTTCAAAGCTCATGTCGTTCGGCAGGCCCACAAGGTTGTCATCGAGATGAATACTGTGGTCGAGAGGGAGGATGACATGCTCGCCTTGGATGAAAGACGCTCACCAAGTGATCACCCATACGGGGAACCCAAGTGAAAAGCGGGAAAAGGCCATAAGGTTATTCTTTGTTTATTCTTTGCTTTTTCTCGGGTCTGCGAGGGAGTGCCCAGGTCATTCTCCCGCGATAGCTGTTCTTTTTGGGTTATATAGAATGGGACATTTCGGAACCACGGAGCCTCTCTTTTCACCCTTTGTAGTAGGGTTGTAGCTAGTAGTCTGTCTTGTCACTGTCAAAAAAAGAAATTGGCGCAGTTGGTCAAACATTATGAAAACTTGGCTATACATCTATGCGCTCGCAGCAGGACTTTTGGACGGAATGCTAGTGAAGACGTTCTACTTAGCTACTCCGACTTCTGGGTGCTCGGATGATTGTCTATACAATGATGCCCCTGTGCACTTCAAAACTTTCCATCCTCCTGGTCATCCTGATTCTCCGTCAATCAGGCAGGGCTCAGCAAGTTGGCAATTCAATATACAATATTCAGCAGCCGTGGGATCGCAGTTCTAATCTTCGAAATTTTAGATTTTGATTAGGGAGGGGAGAGCATGACAATATCTGTCATGAGGCTCATGAACTGATGAGCCTACCCTGGACAATTGAAGCGGTCAAATGTCGCGGTGGCTTCGCGCGAAGACCAAGATACAATTGAGGGATGGAATTTATGTATGTCGCAGCGAACTGTCATTGCATTTCAAGATAGAACATCAACACAGTAAATGACTGAGGATGGAAGAGTGCTTTCATGTCATTGCTGTTAGTACGAGCCAACGACATTCTCGTTGAAAGGTTCATCCTGAATCACCAGGCGAGTATCAGTGATGCTTTGAGAACGGATCTCACTTTGAAATGTAAGAATCCAAAAACAAGATCAAATGAGCGTGAAAACTTGTCGACCGATCGGACTAATTGCTTACATGTGAGCGGCTGGAGTTTGCAAGATTGCTTCGACTTCGGGTGGCGTCGGGGGATCTTCTGTGCCATCTTCTCAAAACCATCATCTCCACGGGTCCTGTTGATCAGCAATAAACTCCACCTCAGCCGTGGTTATCGGAAAAAGTAGGAAGGGCCTTGATCATTTTTGATGGTCACAGGCCGCTAGGAATCCATGCGTACCAACTAGCTCATTTTTAGGTTTCCGCGGAGGCTGCGGAGGAACACAAGGGCGAATAATGGCGAAGAGCGCTCCGACCTGATTCCCACAGATCTTGCGATCCATGCATCAGAAGCAAGAGGAGTCCGCGCTGTGCTCCCACCTACCTATCTACCAAACATCGCGGCAGTGGAGCAAGCTGCCCCACCCACCTTGGCGTTAAGTATTACCGTGACGATAGGAAACATTCCCCAGATTTTGAATCCATTGGATTAGCATTGTTTATTAGTTTGTCCAGATAGGTCATAGCGAAATAATGCGTGCTCCGAACTCGGCGATGGGGTGCGCAAACTGCGGCCCAGGGCAGCTCATAAACATCAGCGACGGGGGTATCTGGAGGCGATGCGCCAGCGATGCGACGTTCGCAGGCGAGAACATCCCTTGCACGATAATCTGCGGATAGGTTAGCCATTCACAAGCTGGCAATTACCCATGGATGACAGGAACGTACGAGGTCAATGGTAATTTCGGGGAACGCCTCGTCTAGAACTTAACAACATTGTCAGTGTTGTACTACGGAGCAGAAAACCGCACCCACTCTTTGCGTTCGCCTCCAACTCGGACGGCACTCCATTCTCCTCGTCGCAAAAGTGCACAATCTTCACGCACGACGTTTCCTCGTTCTCCCGCACATACAACAACATGTGCAGTAGGTGGTTGATCTGCAGATCCGTGCTGTCAATAGAAAATTCACGGCACGTAGCAGAGTTGCGATGGATTACCTCGTCGGTCTTGACGAGAATGCACACAGGTTGCCGCTTCAGCTTCGTCATCACCCCAACGAGCCCCGTCCCCCACATTTTGCTTATGGTCCAGCGGTGTAACACGGGATATTGATCGTACGTCCAGTACACAGCACGCAGGAGCTGCACCTGGTTCTGCGTCGCGGCGAAAACCGCCAACACGCCGAACAGGTACGCTGCGAAGTATCTACAAGTGACCCAAGATTAGTTTTCATTTATTAAGTAGGATGCAGGATGGTGGGAGGATGAACGCACCCGGCGGTAGAGGGATCAATCGCGACGTTTCCGGCAAAGACGACGGACACGAGTGCCAACGTAAGGAAAACGAGAGAGAGCGGAGTGTTGCGCTCTCTCGGCATGCGTCCACGGTTGAACCGTAGCAGCAAGAGCGCAAGTGGGAACAGGCCCATTACTGTTAGCCACACTAGAGAGAACCTACACAAACGCAATTGCGATCAGCAGCGAGAGTAAGAATGGGTATTTATGCGCACATTTTGGACACGATGGCTAGGCTGCCGCCGGAGCTAGCATAAAGGGCGGCGCTAATGGCAGTGAATACAGTGATGGATATGTATTGCGCGCTGCTGATAGGAAGGGAGTAGAGGAACACTTGCGGGATGATGCGGTCGTGTGCAAGCTGCTCAAATAGCTCGCATGCACTGAGAATACCTGTAGTTGTGTTCAGGAGCGAGTTACGGTGTAGGACAAATTTGATTTTGCTGACCTGTCAAGACCCCACCACATAGAACGATTGTTGCATCCACAACAAGCCACTTCCGCAGCCAAGGCCCAGCAGACTGCGCGTTTGGATTAGCGGCAGGAAGATAGAGGAACAGGAATAGGCATTGATACCATTTCAGCGAGGGCGCTGAGCACGTTCGCACCGCCCAGTACACGCTCCAGCGGGACTGTTGCAAGAACTAGCATAATCATGAGCGTGTTGAGAACAATAGCTGGCAGGTGCAGATTTCGCAGGACAAGCGGGAACTGCCCCGATTTTATTCGTCCGATGTATGAAGGCGTGCCTATGGACAACCAATCAGTGCCATGGTGGAAAGATCGGAGCTTTGACGCACACTCAAACCCGGTCAGGCCGAGCATTCCAAGACAGAAGCCATTGAACAATTGGCGAGCAATCGCAGCATGGGTGGATGGCTGACCGTCTGCCCAGTTGTGTCGCAGCTGCACATTGCCCAACCGCGCCCAGTACACAGTGGACGCAATGGCAAGTGCAATCATCGTGGCAATGTGGAACGCCAAGACGACTGAGGCGATGCGTGCGCTTTCCTTGAGGCCAGTGAGGCTCACAAAGGCAAAGATGATCAGGACGAGGGCCGCGCCAACAAAAGTCGGAAAAGGCAGGACCACTTCCCCAGCGAGGTATGATGATGCGGTGGCAGCTGATACCACTGACGTGCTCGCGAAGTCGAGAAGCAGCAGCGCCGCCCCAATCAAGGCAAGCCACTTACGAGATACGTTCAGTCTATCCGCGCCGGTCAGTTGGTTTTATGTGGGCCAGAATTGGACGAGGATACATGTACGAGTATGGCGCGCCGCTGATGGGGAGCGCAGATGCCAGCTCCTCCATGATGGGCCGCCACAAGAAGAGAGTCAGTGTGGCCATGAACAGCGATATTGGCGAGCTGCACTGGCGTTAGAAGCGATTTAGGACGAGTGGCGCGACGTACTACACGCCAGACACCGCGACAACGGCTGGCAGCGCGTAGAATACGCTCCCCAAGACGGCATTGCCTGGCACGGCAGCCCCCGTATACTGCCCAAGCAGCCTGGACCGTCGGATGCGTTGGAGCCGCTCCTCCCCAACAACGTGATCTTCGCCAGTGAGCTTGAGGTTTGAAAAGCTGCCCCATCCGGCGAACTCAAAGTCACTTGAGAGATTCAAGAAACGAGATGCTGTCGCAAGAGTGTCTTTGAGCCCACCACCGGTGGGCGGACGTGTGCGTTGCCTGCGGAGGATGACGTCGAATTGCGACTGATGAAACGTGGGGGGGTTGGTTGACTGAGCTGTCCCTAGAGAAAAAGCGTTAGAACGCGTACATTGCGCTCTAAAGTCATTTACCGTCGTCGGTACTGCGTACAATAGGCTCAATGGCAATCCAAGGCTCGGTCGTATCGCTTTCACCCATCTCATCAGGTGGGTACGAGGGCAAGATAGAGGATAGTTGCGAAGTCATCCTACGACCTGTTTCAATGGGCAGCCCCAGCAAGTGTTCGGATTTCCTGCTGCGTGGCACAATTAGGTACAAAGGCCGAGGGTGCCGTGCGGGTCGGATCGTACGTTTAATTCAACGCAAATCCAAGGGGAAACTCCCTGGATTCCAAAAAAACGCGCCCAGACCCAGCGGCCGTCGAATCGCGTTCAAGGGAGTGGCTCGAGTTAAAAGGAGGGAATGCTGTAAAAGGCAGTTCCACATTCGGTAATGGCATAGCAATCGCGTATCAAGCTCCGGATCACGATCGAAAAAACAAATTTCAACTCAAGTTCAACCTCGACTCTGGCAAATGCGAATGGGGAATTCACTAAAAACCCGAAGGAATTTGCTCGAAAACAGCGTAATCTTCGAAATTTAAACCTACACCATCAACCTTAAGTTCCGTTCAAGAAAATTTTCAACGATTTTCAACTCCCGAGCAAGTACTGCATGTTCGGACAAAGTAAGGAGTTCAAGGGTAGGTTCGAGGATCTGTGGGTTGAGCGCTCGTCAGATTAGCTAGCTTGTTCATGTTCAACTTATTGATATTAGCAGTTAAGTCAGCACTCAAACAAAACCAGGCAATCACTTTCTGTCAGATACGCGGCTCATGGTTGAGAATCTCGAAGGACTGGATAGAAATGTGGGTGACGGTCTCATCAGATGTGCATAAACTGAGGGCGCGAAGCCGAAGGAAGTCTATATTGTCGGAGTACAAAACAAACGCTGAAAGCCGAAGGTTCAAAGGCCGAATTTTGGGAGTGCTACGACATGTTTTTTAGCCACAGATTGGAGTCATTTGTGGTCATCAGCACCGGGCTTACAAGGGACAGCACAGCAAAGATGACTGCCCTATTCGTTTGGTTCAAGATGAGGGGAATCTGGCTGGAGAGTCGGAACGCTTATTCAAAAAGTCCTGCGAGGAATTCCAATGCCCGCGAGGCTTGCTCGGTGGACACGTTCGGCTGAGTGTTTTTATCTGGTAGTCGATTTCACTGAAATTTTCGTTAAGCCTTTGTACATCCTTGCTCCTGTGGGAAAATCCAACCGTAACTTCGCTGCAACATATTCAGCGTCGCCGAAGGTCAATTAAATCTGCAAACCTCGCAAAACTTATTCCTCAAAATGCAGTGTAGCGCGTGTTTCGAGAAGGTGCGTAGCATGACCTCTAACATGAGACTCAAATAACATGCAGGAGGAAGTTCGGGGACTAACTTTGTCCAGGAGATGGTCGAGGTCAATACGTCACATGCTATGCGGATGACCACCGCTTGCAAAATCGCATGGACATCGGTGTGTCCCTCGACCAGGCCAACTTCAACCTGATGCGTGCATCAGAGCCAGCGTAGAGAATGAATCATGAAGACGAGTCACGGTTTTAAAAAGCCCAGTCGACGCGCACGAAATCAGAGTTCCTTCCACAGCGATTCCGAAGCTAAGTACGGGGTTGAGAAGAACGAGACCAGGGCTCGTTAGGAAGATTTCAGCCAAGAACCGCCAGAAGACCGGGGAGTACAAGAGATTTTCGTTCTATTTGTCCCATTGCAGCCAAAGCTCTGGAACAAACGAGAATCTGAAAGAAAATTTCGGGGCAGAAGAAGCACGAGACGCGGAGTCTCGGCATTGGGTGAGAGTAGTCCCCAAGTCTTTGGTCCTCGTATGTCTTTTCCATCCGATGCCCGAGTTTCAGGAGAGGACTGAATAATGTTTTGAAGAGTCTTGAGGGATTCCCGTCATGATGCGATTGCGGAAAGAGTGACAGATAGAGTGCCCATCGAGCCAGCGCCTCAAGCGAAGGTTGCTTGCTCTTATTCCAGTCTGTCAGAAATTGGACCCCGATTCTTTATGGGAAACGCAGCGCAACCATAGATTTTGGGACTTCCTGTGCTGGCCGCTGGTGAGCGCTGGGCGGACCAAAGTCTTGTCTGGGGTACTAATCGCAGGGCCAATGGATAGCCATCCCGGGGCGCTGCCAATGGACCGCGGATAGCGCTCCTTTACGCGATATGTTGGTATTGACCTGATTTTCCTGGGCCATTCCCAAGCGTTTCTAGACCTTGTCGCACCCAGGCATCGCTGGTCAATCGCTGGTCGCAATCTAAGTCGTGACGTTTGGTGGTGCGCACGGACCACCGGACTCATCTCCACGATTTCGGAAATTCGGATTGTTCCGGCGTCTTGGTTCTGACGGATTACATTTTGACTGGGGCCAATAAAGGAACTACCCATTTTTAAGGATGCAGACACGGTCCCACTCGGAGGCCAGAATTGAACGAGGGGAGTGCTTTGAAGGGCGCCGATCTGTTGCAGGTGAACAGACTGAACGCCGACTTTGGCCACGCGCTCGAGTCCAAACAATCATCGGCTCTTCTGGTGCCACCACCACACCGACATCCTCCCTCAAAGCAGCCCCCACAGTCGAGCGCTACTGCTTAAAATTGGTCGGAAATGGTTTGAAATTCCTGTTCCTTCAAAATCATGTTTTAACGTGTAGCTTCGGGGAATCGATACAGACAGCGGCAAACGACTTCATCAACACTTATGAACTGTATGACATCTGTTTGCAATTTTTGGTACAGCCCACAATGCCGACGTATCTGTTTCCCTTCCAAACACTGGCCTCCCTGGCGCGCGTTTCGAAGGCGACTTCAAGCCTCGCGCTCGACACGCTGTGGAGAACGCTCTTCGACCCCTGCCCCTTGCTTCGTCTGCTGCCAACAGACGCCTGCAAACTGGAGAGTAAGAAGTTCGTTCTAATACGCCCACTCTTGGAATCGGATTTCGAGGCTTTCGACAAATACGCGTACCGCGTTCGTGTCGTCGATTTTTCACATCTCCGCAGTGGCGGTGGCATAATGGGATGCGACCTCTTCCCCGTTCTTCGACAACACAGGGACCCCATATTTCCGCGGCTCCTGGAGTTTGAATGGCGGCCCTCAGCCGTATTCAATACCACTGGCGCCTTCCATATCATCGCGAGTGGTGTTCCTGCCGAAAAGCTCACCCTCGCGGTTCGTGCCAACCTCATTGACGCTTGGTACCAGAACCAGCCTTGGTACACACCTGCAGACCCCCAGGCTATCGCGGCTCTCCTCCACGAACCATTGGCGTCGTGGCTACCTAATGTCACCTCTATTGAGTTGCGCACAGAAGGAGGGGATTACCGATACAGGGATCTTCTTGGAGGTCTCCGAGCCCTCACCCGGCTGCAGCACATCAGCTGTGATTTTACCGTTGGTCCCGAGATCATCAGCTATCTTGCTGCATTACCGGACCTTCTCTCCCTTCGCCTCGACAAGGAAGGAGTGGACTTCATTTGCGATGTTAAAAACGTCGTTGACGCGCGGCGGGTCCGCTCTGGCGAGCAGAGTTTCTCGGCATTAGAAAAGATCGAAATCCACGCTTGGAACTACGATGCGTTCTGCGGACTATTCGGAATCGTCGATTCACCATGTCTGCATACAGTCATCTTCAGTCTCTCCAATTTCCATCCGATCGATACTGCATTTCTTTATCTCGTCACTGGGCCGGATCTCGCTCGCTCTCTTGACCGGCGCGATGCCCTTCGCCACGTCGAGTTGGCCATTCCGCCTCCCGACCCAGATTCCGATGTTCTCCTCTCGCCTACAGTCCTGGAGGCGCTTTATTACTGCCCCAACCTAGAAGCTCTCCATTTAAATGCAGCAATCGTCCTTCGAGACGCCGATATCGAAAGGATGGCTTCCAGTTGGCCAAACCTTGAACGCCTGTTCGCTTATAACGGTGGACAACCCCCTGAAGTTCATTTACACTCACTTGGGCTCCTGGCAGCGCTATGCCGGAGACTCCGCAAAATCGAGATTGCGGTGGATGCGAGCGATTATAAGCCGACCACCTACGCTTCGCCTTCGGAGACTGTGAAAGAGCTCTGGTTGATGGAGTCCATTCTAGAACCTGAAGACATCGGCCCCGTTGTTGAGTTCCTTCAGCACACTTTCCCCCGAATGGTCCAATTCTTAGCAAGCGGTCCGTCGTGGCCAGACGTTATGAAAGCAATCTCTTCTGATCAAGTGAATGAATTCGAAGACGATGGTTTCACGGAGGATGAGGAAGGGATTGGCGATGGAACGAGTTGAACAAACGGAATGCATGTTGTAGTATGTTGTTCCAGCGATGTATAAAGTTATTTACCCTTGTGCTAAATCCATGGCTCAACAAGTCTGTCTCAAGAAATGCGTCGCGAACGTGTCCACAAACAGGTTGTGTTCGTATGATTGTAGATCACGAAAGAACAATTTGGAGAGAGAAATATCTGAGGGAGTTGAAATGAATATCATGTGCGAACAGTTCCCAGTATCTAAGTAGACAAAGCAGAATGACGGAGCTGAAAACCCCTCCAGTATCACCCCGGCCTAGCTTCCAATATACTTGCAGCGGTCCGGGTCCAAACCTCATTAGTGTGAAAATGAGCGAACAGCTGGCATTAAACGTCAGCGGATGGCCTTTCGGCACCCACCGACCGGCTGTTCGCCAGCCCCACAATAAAGTCAAAAGTACAGGCGCCCAACGGTCGACGAAGGGCTGGTTGTTGAAGCCGAGAGACTCGACTGTGTAGCTACCGAGTGGGAGCATGGCCAAGGATGAGCCGAACCATAGTCCAAATGGCAGAGCGCCAGTGCGTAGGATAGTGGTAGCAACAGGCAAGCGAAGTCCCTTCATCCATGAATATAAGTAAGTGTTTGACCCTATGGATCCTGATTGGTAGTTGTGCCATGCGGGCCTTTATGGCACCTTCGACTGCGTATGGGATGGAAACGAAAACAGTACCGTATGCGCCTGTGCAAGTCCCAGAGAAAGCGTTGATAACCTATCAATTCAAGTTGATCTCCGAAATTAGGTGGCGAGAAGTCTAGTGAGGCTTACAGTGGGACGAGGCTTTCCTGAGCGGTCGGCAATGGTGACCATTGTGGGCATCGTATTCAGGTCTGGGGCAAGTCGGGGAAGGACCATCAGGCACGCCTCTGTTAAACTCGGCAATCTCCGCTCGGCTTCACCTGCCGAGAATAAAGGTGGAATTCCGGTCGTTGATACGAAGAAGCCCATATCCATTTCTGTCACTTCGCAGGGAAGGTATTTGACAGGGGGTTGAGCAAAAAAAGTTGGGAAGATTTCACGCAATAAATTTTCGAAAAACTCACTCCTTAAACGAAGTAGGATGTCTTGGTCGTTCGAAACAGAAAGAAAAGCGTCAGTTATTAAATCATCATCGTCATTAACCCGCCCATACACGGCACTCAACGATCGAAACAACTCCTTGCATCCTCAAATCCAGGTTCAGAATAGATCCGCGGGGCCTGCAAACATTTAGTCTTTGGTGACTGTACCAGAAACTCGTGAAATCGCTCACCGACTCGAACGCGGCGCTGTTGCGGCGCTCAGCGATAAAACGGGCCTTCGCTTCTTCGAGTTCGGCCGCCTCCGCCTCGGCTTCAGACCTCATCATCTCAAACACGGCTTCGTGCTCGTCGTCGGATCTCCTGCTGTGTGCGGACGGGCACAGGCTCGTTGAACCAAGACAATAGATCGAAAGTGGGCCGGGCGCTGGTGGGAGCGGTCGAAGAAGTGGACGACGTCCCGCCGGGAGCAGCTACCACCGGCGCGTGAAGGGGTGTAGACCGGGGATGCGGATGCGGAGGCATGCTGTTCCGTTGGTGGAATGCTGAGTGTTCTCCTGTTGCGCGCGCGGGGAGGGACGGGTGGAGACACGGCCTCCGCGAGGAATGTGTACACTATAGGAGTCGTGACCCGGTGCTCCTGGCAGAGTATTTTGCGCACGCCGAGGGCGTTTCCACTGAGGGGAAAGATTCAGTCTGAAGAAGAGAATAATTTTGAAAGAGGGCTTTGACGCACCAGACGCAACAGCCAACACCTACAGTCAAACAACCGCACGCGCGCTTGAGTTCTACGCCCTCCAAAGACCGCTGTTGGGCGTCTGTGAAATATTTGGCAGGAAGCCGGACAACCGCACGGCCCACGCCGTCGCCTTTCCCGGTCCAGCTCCAAGGATGGTCTGGCGACGGGTCGATGTGAATTATGGCACCACAACCAGTGCTTGAGGCAGTCGCAGAAGGTAAAGAGAGTTGATCTTCTAGAGGAAGTGGAAGCGCAAGGACCTTGGGTTCATCTGTAGGGAAGCGGGGGGTATGGATATGCGGGGTCTACAGCCAGCTTGGGTTGAGATCCACAGGTTATTGGAATGGGGCGGCGAGTCTCAGCTCTGGGCCGACGATGAGAAAGGACTCGTCCCGTATGGCGGTGGTGTGGTGTCCGGGGCCTCGGTAAAGATGATTCTTCGTCTAGATCCATAGCTCGAGGCATTCCGTTTGCAGGTAAACGGAATGCAAAGTGACGAGAATGAATGAAAGACAAAAAAAGAAGGGTAAGCTAAGCACAGCCACTTCACGGCGATCACCGATGATACGTGATTGCCGCTCAACGCCGATCTCGGCAATGTTGCGTTTTTAGAGACAGACGACGGAGATAACTGAGCGGGAAGTGAGTTCTAAATTTGTATCTTTGAGATTCAACGTTTATTTCTCGCTTGAACGAAAATTGACGTACTGTTACAGCTGGCTGTATAGGCGCCCATGGTGTTCAACTCAATTGTTCAAATGTGTCAGGGTCAAACATTGAGCCTTTTGTCTCCAATTCTCGGATACGTTCTGAACGAAAGAGTTGTAAATTGTAAGGCCATAATTTGGTTTGCGTCAGTGGTACGCCGAGTCCAGACAGCTGTGGGAATCTCAACGAGGATCTCGGCGACATGTTCCATCTGTATTTCGGGAAGAATGACAGATAGACAGTCTCTTTGGCATTTGCCCTGGATTTTGATGCCCTGCCTAAATATATAATCCAGCTTCTTTAGTTATACAGTGTGCCGAACTTTACCAAACCTCGTCCCCGCCTACTATGAGCCGAACCGGTGTTTTAATCCAATCCTTCAAGAAACCGGCACGTCTGGGTTGGTCCCAGCGAAACTTGAGATGAATCATAACGAGCCAGGTAGATAGCTCATACAACATCGTCAAGAAACGCGAGAATAACAATCTGTAGGTGAATCGAGCAGTTCCATTTGGTGTAGTTGGATTCCACAAGACTTGACAGACTGATAGACAGCCTTCATCCAAAATGCTGTACAATCCACATTTCACCACCTATATAACTGCGCATTCAAAGGCACCAATTACCTATCCTACTCAATCTCGACAATGAACCCCACATCGACGCTCATCGGATTTATTCTCTTTGCCGTTGCAACAGCTCTCCAGAATGTCCCTGGCTGTCTTCCGGATGAACAGGCCACAGTTGTCACTCAATCCATATTCTCTGTCCCTGACCCAACGGCGCCCCCGGGCCCAGGGTTATTCACAAATTTGACCCTCACGTACTTTACGTGTCCGAGTCGCCAGGCTCCGGCCCAATCGAACCAGCCCCCAATTCAGATATGTGGTGCCATGGACGGGAGTGAGGTGTTTTTCACGGGTGAGTTCCTGTTGAAGGCCTCGTATCGAGTGTTGATTCATTCACTTACTTTTTTTTGGTTTCATAGCCACATTCAGCTGCGACCAAGCACCTGGAAACGAGCCAAAACTTGGGGATTGCGCGAATATCAACACTGCGGTGGTGGACAGTGAGGTTCCCTTCGCCTCAGCTTAAGTCATAATATTTATCCTTCCCAAGGCATCATTCGACCAATGACAATCACCATCCCCGCACGCTCGGGAATAATCATGTCGCTCTTCAACAACACCTGCACCTACGTGCTTTTGAACGATGACGCGAATGATACTTATCAAACGTGTCTGAACTCTATTGTACGCGCTTTTTCTCAGTCCTTTCAATACTCTAAATTGATGGCGTCTCGCTAGCCGGATGTGGGTTTTGATATAACGGAAGAATGCCCCCAACAACAGGATGGGTTTATTGGGTCGGTGCGCTCAGCTATCCAGCCGGGGGGTGCAGAATTGGGAATTGCAGTATGGAGCTCATTTCTCGGGCTGTTATTATATCCTTGCTGATGAGATTCTTCCTTTTCGCAGCATTGCAGCGTCGGGTTCTTTGGACCTCTAGACGAGAAATTGGGCTGGGTTGAAATAATTGCAGAGCTAGTCGTCCAGTAAATATCCGGGTTCTATCTTGCTTTCACCGTCTACTATCTCTTTTGGTTCTCTTGTGTTGAATGCATACCACAGAAAAGGTGTGGAAAGAAAGTCCGGGAGACCGGTTCTTGGCTGTTCCGGGAATATGAATTAGTTGGATGGAGAAGAATAGAGAGAAGAAACGCGTACAGTGCCCAATACATAACCCGAGCCCGAATAGAACTGATGATCCGCTAGTACCGTGGCACCCAAGTACGAGGTCTTGGTCTGCCTGCATTCGATCACGCATAGTTTTGGTTCAAATTTTGAATCATGCCTTGGATCGGGACCGAACTTTCGACTGCGGGGACGCTATCTGAGAATTCTTTGGGGCGACAATATCGGGTGGAAGGGAGAGACTGCCTTGGTCCTCCAAAGTTAGATACCTTTCCCAGATTACTAGTGCTCGTCGCCCAGGTGTCCTGACCTGAGGCGAGAGGCGCTTAACGCAATGACACTCGTTTGACTCAGGGTCGAGCCTTACCGGGTCATGAGTACTATTTCTGTTACTTTTTTTCTTCAGTCCTCTACCCAAGCGCCGTACCTATCAACTTTGTTTTGTACCTGTTGGTTGAATGCTTGAGAGGACGGTAAGTTCCGTTAAATTCCCACGGCTCAATCCAGATTACCAACAAGATATGGCTTCGTCCCGCTTCGGCGGTATTGGCATTGGAAGAAATTGATGCCGCGTTCCGCCTAGAGGAATGACAAGAAGGGTGGGAGTGGGACTCACCCAGTCCCACTACAGGTCATTTGACAGTGGGACTCGTGTTTTTCAGTGTGACTCAGCCTTACCAACAGTGCGACTCGCCATCAACAGTGGGACTCGCTGAGTTGCCTAAACCAGCTGATCATTATTGCGCTATCAGGCGGGCGGCAGTCAATTTTCACCTCCCTCTTACTGTCTTCTCGTATTTCTACAGATGTTTGAGCAAGCCGCTGCGCTATCGCTCAGTGAGATCAAACGTTACCGCAAATTTGTAAGTCCAAAATTTCCCAAATTCAATGAATTATCGTCATCGGATTCCAGGCATTCACAGAAGCCCCCAGCAATCCTAATCCTGACCCCTTTTTTTCGGTGGAAGATGCGCTGTCATGGATGACTTTGTTGGACTACCAGCTCGATGCTTTACAGGATGATTCTGCGATCAGCGCCACTCATTGAAATGCCGAGGATTTATCCACCAGAGAGCTAAGAATGTATTGGAGCTATGTAGGTCATTGTTGGATGAAATTTAACAAAGCGAGGTGTTGAATTTAAACACTTCTCAATGAGGAAAGTGAACAGTGTTGATCCGTTTAAATCCTAACTGCTTCATGCCTGCATTTGAGAGCTCAAAAAACCGAAGCCTACCAGTCGACAGTTACTTCGAAATGCTACACTTATTTATTTGTTTGATAATTGGTCCAGCACTTCAAATTGTCTACTCCGCTCAGGCCGGCTCTTCGTCGCAGCTCTCGGGCTACAGCCTCGACAACTATTTCTTCTGTTCCTGTTGCCAAGTCCCATACTGCGCCCAGGGCTGATAGCCACAAAGGAAGCTCCAGGAAAGCTGGGAAGCCGGTGCAGGCTACGGCAATGTCAGAATTGCCCTCCACTTTGTCATAGGTCGAGAAAAGTCAACAAACTACTGACGAGTGGCTCAAGTCCAAGTGCACAAAGAAGGGGTACGCAAACTACGTCAAAGGGGGGGAAGGCTTCTTGAACGGCCCGTAGAGGGCCGAATAGGCGACGAGATTTCGAGGAATGCTTTTGATGCAATATATACGCAGACCCCGTTGGCATTGAGAGCTCTAACTGCGTAGAAATGCGAACATTCGGAACGCGGGTTTGCATCTGCAAAGGGTATTCGTTCGGCTTTCATGGATTACTTTGAGTGGTAAGTGGCCTGGCCCTTATTCAGGCTGCTAATTAACAGTCTGGATTGCCAGAGTTTGCGGGTATCAGAGTGATTTCTACGGGTTATTTCTTTCCATCGACATATATTTATTCTGATGTTTTGCTTTGTCACCTCAGTCGTTTCTACCTTTGTGTGTCCGACTGAGGTGAGCCTTACCTACCTACTTCACATTAACAATGCTAACAGTACACTAGCTCTTACACATTTGTTCTTACAATAAGAACCACCACAATCGGACGAGTACAGTAACCCAGGCCCTCCCCATGCTTCCCGCCGATCTCAAGATCATCATCGACTGCCTTGATAGCCCAGAGGCGATCGAGTACTTCTCTGTTATCCAGCGACTTTAATTCAAAGCCTTTGTAACCACTGCCTTTACCTTTTGGACGCGGTAATTCCCTGGAACTTCCTGTGAACTACAACTGATTTCTTTTTGCTCTAGAAATGATGAGTTGATCAATCTCCAATTCAAAGATATTAAGCTCAGCTTGCGTTCAAAACTCGTATTCCATATCATGAGTTCTCATTCGATAAATTTGCCAGGAAGGTTCTTAAGGCAGTACATACAGCGTGCACCGGCGTCTGGCTTAATTATGGGGCAGCGGGGCTTCAACCCCTCTCCTAAAAGTCATGAAACGACTAGTGAATTCATCTTCATCGCAACCTGTCGGCTAGGAATTCAGCTTCTAATTATAACTTGACAAATAATCATTGAACTTTCTGTTTACCTTTGACTTGTTATTTTTAAGAGTGTAGTCTGATTTGAGACCTCCATTTTCATTGATCTTTGTTTCAATTGTCCTACGGACACATGATGTTTGCAGGCGCCAAGTTTTATAGTTTTGGCATTTGCCGAAAATGTCTTCACAGACTGAATACACACGCCGAGTTTGAGCGCAGCCCCAACGATCAACCCAATATTTCAAGGCTCCAACCCTCATCTGGCAGGTGGGGCAGATGTACTCTGTCTCGAACCAACATCAAACTTGTCGCAGCAAACCTCGCCAAGCATTCCACAATTGCCGAGTCGCACTGATCCACCGTCAGTCCCACCGTCACGGGCCGTGAGGTGCGACTCGCTTACCGACAGTGGGAGTGGCCGAGTCCCACTCCCACCCTTTTCGTATATACTCTTCCGCCTATTAGTTGTCGAGAGTTTCACCCCCTTCAGGGAGAATGCTGGATCCGGCCTGAAATCGACTTCCATCTGGGATCTCTCGCACCAGCCCGCTCTCGCTATCTCTGCTGCATGGTTACGTTGTTCGCGCACTGGGTCTGAACTTACAGCCTGAGGTTCACTGCTCGCAAATATGGTAGGGTCTGTTCTGGCTCGCAGTTCGGCGGCCAATGCACGCAGGGGCTCTCGTAACTAGTACTTTCTTCCATTTCTGAGAGCGGACAGAGCGCGATATAAAGAAATCGGAAAGCTTGGGACATATGAACTTGAAAATTTGAACAGGAAAACCGTGATTGGTGCGAAGATAGCCGAGGACCGGGTGGGCTGGCGCGGGTGATGCCGGTCTCTTTCTCCCTCTTTACTACCGCGTCAGCTGGCCGTTTTTTGACCATGGAATCGCCACTGGGAAGATCCGGACCAACCAGCTATCAGAGTCGTAAAAGCATCGCCTTCTCCTGCATTGCAACGTACCACCTCGGAGGGCCGCAAATTTTCGTGCCTTGTCCAGTTTTCTTGCTTCTCGTGGTTGCGCTGCCTGTGTCGTGCTCGAAATGCGACGCCCCCCGTCAGTCCTCCGAGGACCCAAAACACAGTTTATATTTGCTTCCGCACAATCTACGCGTCCTGCGCGACCCGTCGTTCCGCTCACTGCCCCCCGCCTCAAGGGGATGACGGAAGAGATAACGGATACGTAAGTTCTTAACGGCAGCAGAACATTCAGAAAGCAAGCGATGAGTGGGGTGTCTTATGCATGGAAAAGTCAAATGAGTATTCGAGGTTTCTCTGCAGACACAGACAGTCGGGCAGGCATGCAACGCTGAAAGTTCTGAAGAAGAAAGGGACAGAAAGAAGTAGGCTGGCGATGAGCCTAAGAAAGACGGCTTGTTTTGGAAAATATAATGGCAAGTGGGAGCGATCGACTGGTTTGCGGCGAGGAAGGTGCAGTGTCTGCCGTTAATATTGGAGGTGACTCGGAGTTAGGACGGCAAAGATTGATTATAGGGATGATTGACAGTCGCGAACAAACTTGACAGAAGCCGAACAGCTTTCCAAGGAGAAAAGATATCCCAAGGTGGCCGGGCCGAAGCGTCCAAGTACTAACAAAGGCGACCTTGACTCGAGTTTGAAGGAAGGAAGGAAGGGTCGCAGGGCGGATCTGGGCAGCGTATCCAATTCCTCCTTCCGCAAACGCAGCGGAACCAGAGCAAGAGGCGATGTCGATGGCAATGTCAGCAACGTGTCACGGCACATCTGGCAACGGCGGCAGTGACGAATGCGCAAACAAACAACACGCCTCCGTCGTGCGGTGCGACGACGCGTTCCTTTCTGACTCTCGCTTTAATACATATCTCTCGCTTTTCTCCTGACCATGGATATCAAACTTTCGCAGGACGGAACACTCCGAGGCAGTTCAGTCGAGGCCGAACAAACTGGTACACCTCCCCGACCGAAACGGGCAGCCGCAATTAGAGCGACCCAGTTGAATGCAATGTGAGTCCCGGAATACTTGATCAATTGTAAACTCTGACATTTTACAGACCGTTTGAGTCGGGTGGCGCCTTTGACTCCCAAGTGGCTTCACAAGAATTTACGGAGGCATTGTATAAAGAAGCCGAGCAGTCCATGCACGGTATGTTGTATCTATGGGCTGTTTACTTGCCAGTAACAATTAAATTAGTGCATGCACGGTCTGAAAGTCCACAGAGGCGTCGTGAGAAACGTCCTCACCGTTCTGTAGAGGCTGAGGAAGAACCCAACCATCTTCGAGCCGAGCTTGAAACAACCAAAGCCGAGCTTAAAAAAACCAAAGCCGAGCTTGAAAAAACCAAAGCTAAGCTTAGAGCACGGAAACAAGCTCTTGGTCGTGCACAACGTCAAGTTGAACAGTGGCGGACCGCAGCAATGAAGGTATCTGCTGCTGTTGAGAGGGCAGCAAAGGAGATTTCAATTGCGACGGAAGGCCCGGGGCAGGATGTGCCAATTATCATACTTTCTGATTCAGACTAAATGTACACTAGTTACATGACTCAGACTTTGTGTCGACGGCGGAGTCAGAGCAAGGACCAGAGCACCTGCGGATTCAACAATGCTGATCAAAGGAAGTCGAAAGTCATGGCGCGGTCGGCACACAGATTTCGCCGATGTGTGGGAGCCAGGGAGCGAGCGAGATGTCTGTCCGTCTGCCAGAGTGCCAGAATGTCGTTCATGTCATTAAGATGAGAGATAGGTATGGCAGTCAAAATGCACTTTTAATATTCCGACACTTTTTTTGACATTTTCGACTTTCCGACACTTTTATTGTCAAATATCCACATTTCCGACACTTTTATCAGGTCTGAGGCAGTGAATAAAAGTGTCGGAAAAAGGTCAGTTTTCGCGACACTTTTATTGACTGAATCTGACATCCGACACTTTTATTGAACAAGCAAGATTTCCGACACTTTTATTGGGGTCAAATTTTTTTATCCCCGGATATAGGTCCTGAGGAATGTACAGTATGGTACCAACTGAAAAAAGCTGCTTAGAGTTCATGGAAGCGTAGATACAGCCTTCTAAAGAGCAGTCAGTACTGGACTCGCTTGCGCTGTGATCCTGTCAAGCACGGATCAACTCCCCATCATTGGCAGCTATCCCACCCCTGTCACGCCTAGTCTTCAAGTTGATTCAAACTGTTTGGGAACTATTTTCTGAGCTATGGGAAAGTAGCATAGGAGTAGATACTGTCATTTTGAACTTCCAACTTCCCCATCCGAGTTCAAGTATGAAAACATCTTGATTCAATTGAACTATCAGGTGCGACAGGCGTGGAAAGCTGTCGAGGTCATGATCCGTGCTTGACAGGATCACAGCGCAAGCGAGTCCAGTACTGATTGCTCTTTACAAGGCTGTATCTACGCTTCCATGAACTCTCAGCAGCTTTTTTCAGTTGGTACCATACCGTACATTCCTCAGGACCTATATCCGGGGATAAAAAATTTTGACCCCAATAAAAGTGTCGGAAATCCCCTGTTCAATAAAAGTGTCGGATGTCTATGGCAGTCAAAATGCACATTTATTCTGCCGCAACTTTTTTTTGAAAATTGACCTCTTTTGTGTTTTTTTTCGGTGATTTGACGTCCGTGCCGCAAGTTTTGAGTTTTTTGAGTCTTCTGAAAAAAGTTGCGGTGGACGTCAACTTGCCGCAACTTTTTTTTTTAGCAAAGTTTTTTTTGGGTCAAATAGATTGTTTTTCTGATCTATTCCATGTACCATGGTTTGATAAGCCTAGAGGAGTGTCCATTTGTAAGAACCTCGAATCACATCAATCCCGGCTTCAACTGCTAGTTTCCAAATATGGAAAGTCATCCGAATGCTTTGTGTAAATTCAACATGTGAGCAGCGTATATGGTCTAGACATGAGAAAATGAGCTTTTATCACACAATATTTTTATTTGGGGGATTCAAGGAATATTTGAGGCAGAGAGACTTGTACTTGTGTTGGAGCGGGTGTCGGCATCGGCATCGGCAGTCCAGCGAGTGCACATTCAGGGGTTATCAGGCAAGTAGAACTAACTAGTGCCATGGGGACATCCCAGGTATCGCACAGTAGAGACTTGAGGCAGAGAGACTTACACTTGTGTTGGGGCGGGATTTGATGGGTCTCGGCATTGGTGGGCCAGCGAGCGCGAGTTCGATGGTGAGTGGAACAGTAGACCTAACTATCCACAGAAAAACACCACAGGATACCAACCTATATTCAAATGTTGAATTTACACAAGTAAACTCAGCATTCGGATGACTTTCCATATTTGGAAACTAGCAGTTGAAGCCGGGATTGATGTGATTCGAGGTTCTTACAAATGGACACTCCTCTAGGCTTATCAAACCATGGTACATGGAATAGATCAGAAAAACAATCTATTTGACCCAAAAAAAATTTTGCTAAAAAAAAAAGTTGCGGCAAGTTGACGTCCACCGCAACTTTTTTCAGAAGACTCAAAAAAACTCAAAACTTGCGGCACGGACGTCAAATCACCGAAAAAAAACACAAAAGAGGTCAATTTTCAAAAAAAAGTTGCGGCAGAATAAATGTGCATTTTGACCGCCATAGATGTCAGATTCAGTCAATAAAAGTGTCGCGAAAACTGACCTTTTTCCGACACTTTTATTCACTGCCTCAGACCTGATAAAAGTGTCGGAAATGTGGATATTTGACAATAAAAGTGTCGGAAAGTCGAAAATGTCAAAAAAAAGTGTCGGAATATTAAAAGTGCATTTTGACCGCCATAGATAGGGGTTGAAGGTACCGTCGAATTTTCTGTTGGAAGAGGAGGGCGGCGCAGGGGACGCCGACGACTCTAGCTCGAAGCTTGAAGGAAGGTTGACAGGTTTTCTTTTAGAGATGGGCAAGGAAAGGAGAGAAGCGGGATAATAACCGCGCATGACGATCAGCGAGGGCGTTGGACTGAGCGTAGGGGCATTACTGTATCCTTTCGATTGTTCAAGAGTTGCTACGCGTTACCTACGGTGTTCATTTTCTGTAAGTGTAACCATGGGAAAATTACCAAAAATAGCTGTTTGGCAAGTGCTGGACGAAAACTCGCCATTCTTCAACCTGTTTGAACTCCAAAATCTCGATGTTACCGTTACAGGCACCTGGATTGTTCAGTGCAGAGGCCTGCATTACTTGAACACTCGGTCGAAATGATGCAGTAGCCTACTAGCGTGGGGAAGCAGAGCGTGTGTGATTGACCTCGTCGATCTTCAGATTCCAGCTGATGAACGTGAACGGTGGTCTGCGGCGTGCGCATGCAATCCTTTCCACACACACGCATCCACACAGGCGGGGCCAGAGCGAAAACGGCAAGCGAGAAACAAGAAATTCGTGGCGTTGGGGTCTGGTTATGTTAAATCGCGGAAAAAATCGTCGGACAAGACTTGGGGAAGGGAAGTCCACCCCATTGACAGGGCCAGCTGCATTTGGGATGCTTATATTCACCGACTCTGACGCTGGCTTTGCAAGTGATGGCCGTAGTCTCTTGTCGAAGGGAGGCCACGTCCTCTTGGATATGTTATGATGACCACGATTTCAATGTGTGTCTGCGCGTTCCCCGAGTTCATTTCCAGTTACAGTTCTGTGTGAGTGGGATTTAAGAGCTTGGTGCAGGTGGGCGCTCCTCCCATCTCAGATAAAGTCTGGAAAGGCAGAGCGCCCGTGGGTGTCACCGCGGCGAGCCGTGAACTTTCAGGTGCGTTCCGTTTCTTGCCTGCCAACGACGTACACTTCAGCTCGTGCAGAGGTTGTCCAGCACTGTTTCACTAAAGCACAGGTCATGAAGCCGGACGGCCGCATGTCATGGAAGCGGCACGCATCTCTAACGGAAAACACTTCATGCCATGAAGTGTGTATGTATCGGCATCGATTCACCCATTTGAAGGGAAGATCGCAACATTCCTTCTATCGTCGGACGCGGATGAGCAGATACCTGTGATGCCTGAATTCATCAATTTCGATGAGCTAATTTTTGACGCGGTTAGCTCTTGGAGAAGTCATCGTTTGCTTTCGTCAGATACGAGTAGGAGGTCGCATTCGATGAACCAGCGCCGATGGTGACCATTTATAGCTATAAGAATCTCATGGCACAACGATGAATAGGAATTTGATATGGAATGCATACGCTGCCGAAGCTGCTTTGATCCTATAGCTCGACAACGAACCATCGTGGTACGCGGATATTACCGGGAAGGAATCGAATAAAATACAGGTGGTCAAAGATACACAGCATGAGGAAGATATAACAGTCGTCGACGACATTCTGTCCCTCAACAAAATTGAAATGTTTTCCAGGCGAGCGTAATCTGTCCCATCGTTTTCCGGATAAGGCACGGACGGAAGGCGAGAGGGCGCCCAAGATCCGCCTCGCTCATCTGAGACAAGTGTTGTTTGAAGAGTTCTAACGCCGCCGCCGCATCTGGCCGTCGTTTTGGATTCCGGCGTCGAAGGTTTTTCATGAAAGGGATGATGGAGTCGAGCCCGAGATACTGCTGCATATGGTAGACAGCTCTGTCAGTCAGGAATCGAAGCCCCAGGACTTTGATATCCAATAATTTGTATACGTACCTCGAGGAATTGAACTCGTATCATCTCGCCAACAAGCCTGACATCAACCTTAAACGGATCGTAGGGCACAGTGTCTGAGATCTTGGGAATGTGTTTTCTAAGCCGGCCACATTTTCCTTTGACAAACTCCCGTGCCTCGAAGCTGGGGAATTGGATGGAAAGCCCGAAGTCGATATAATAATATTTCATGGGACCCGCCTCGGTTCGTGTCTTCATGCGATGTGGTTGGGAGTCGTTACCATCGTACATACCAAGATAATTTACACCGTCGCTTGAGAATGGATGAATGAAGTGGAATCCACCGGGGATCAGCCGCGATGGATCCATTACAATGTTCTGTGTGCAAATATCGCTGAAGCCAGCATGTCAACTTCATAGTTGCAAGAAGTATCAGCAAAACGAACCGATGGGCGATATTCCTGCCATGGAGATATACAAGGCCCTTCGCCAACAATAAGGGTTCAGTAGAGCACAATTGAAGGTCGCTCACCTCGAGGACTTGGTACAAAAACTCTGTGAATTCACGAACTGTTTCGAACATTGGGTCATCGTGGCACCCTCGCATGCGGGGCATGGCCATCCATGCCCATGTGTCATGCATTGGCATAGGAATTAATTCGACGAGTGGAACCGTGTAATCCCGCGCGCAGCACTGGTTCGCCAGGAAAGACGAGACAACGACATCTGGCGAGCACAGCCGAACAATTTTTAAAACTATCGGTGTGCCATCGGATAGACGCGTGGCATCGAGAACCCCGCCCTGTTGACAAATGAAGGTGCTGTTGGGATATAATGAATGGGAAGGAGGGAAGAAACAAACCGCGCGTGCCGCAATCGAGTCCTCACATTCGAATACTGATTTCCCCAGCCGGATAGCTTCGGGGACCCATCCTGGTCGATAGCGAGGGCGTAGCAGATAACCGCGGGTTTCTAGATACGGCTGATAGTCCGCCCATATCTGTTCTTCGGGCAGGAGGCTTATTAACCCTGCCAGCCCGTATTCAAGAGACGGTCTCGAGGAAGGTTTTGTCATGGAACGAGTCACACAATGTTGTATAGGGGTGGTCCACATGTTGTCTCACTCGCAGAGGGGTTGATTGTGGTCAAGTGCGGTGCCGCCGGCAGTGAACTGATCGCATCGTCTGGGGATAAATGAAGTTTTTGACGGAACCAGCAGTTAGTTTCCACGAGACTCATTGAAAGAGCAAAGGGAAATTGACCACGAGTTGAAAAATAGCATTTATGACCTTAATCTTAAATGAATAAATGTAGGTACTCTTAGTACATTCAAGGAACTTCCCGAACCTAACCACTGGAATCCAATACAATGAGCTGTAACAAACTATCAAAAAAAAAAAAAAAAAAAATAGGAAAGAGCAGAGAAAGTAAACTATAAAATTTGAAATTCTTTATCGACTGCGGGGATGAAAATATCAAAGAGATGCGCAAAAAAGGTTTCTTGTGAAACCCGGGGTCCGGATAAGGCCTTCATTTTTCGGAGGGTTCCTCTGGGAAACTGGGTTTCCCATTAGAATAATCCTCATTATCTTGCCCAAAACGTCTGAGCACCAACCAGGCTGGATAGATCGCGACGCCCCAAAGTGCAAAGTTGAGATATACGCCTCCAACCTCTGCGAAAATGGTAAGGGAGGTCAGGCCATAGCTAAGGGCCTGCCATGCCGACTCCGTTCCCCTCAGAAGCGCAGCGTATCGGATGACTTCTGGTTCGTCTTTAACGAGATTCATGACGAAGAAGTAGAGGAAGAGATAATTCATCTGGAAACCCGCATTGAGGAAAACGAAGATGCCAAACGAGGATCCGAATCCCTTGCTACTCCAATCGTATGTCGGACGGGTGACTCGGAACTGTGTGACGAGGACAGTGACCCAGGTCCACCAAGCCCCCTGTAAGACGACTATGAGCCAAAAGGCTGAGCGTGCCCGCGTCTTCAGTTTGATCTCGGCGCGATCCAGATAGTTTCCGAGGAGGTTACCGCAGGTGATGGCGACCAGGCCGGAGATGAAAGATCCAAGGGCACGAGCGCGGACAGAGAACCACACTAGATATCACTGTTACCCCTGATCTAAAGTGGGAGAAGAAGGACATACGAGCAAGGTAGGTGAAGAACACAGCTTCCGAAAATGCCGCCTGTCCAATCCAAAGCACCATGAGAAGGAACCTCTTGGTGAAGAACAATCTCATCGTCGCTTTTAACTCGAACCACGGATCCGACAAAATGCTCAATTCCACCTTCTTCCCATCCTTGCGTTCTACGTTTCTGGGTCGGTTCAAGAACAACCCGACAATCGGTCCGCAGGCTTGTAACGCGATGAAAACCAAGAAAACCGTATCTGAGACTTTCCCGGCTTGATTGCGATCTGCATTCAAGCCTAGGTTGATTGCCCCGCCGAGGATTTGGCCAGAGAGGCGATAGGTCAGCCAGTATCCGAGAGCCTTGCCTTTGTTCCAGGGCTCGGGGTAGGCAATCGCGATGGCAGCTTCGGCCATCCAGAAAACACCTGCTGAGATTCCACAGAGTGCCGCTCCGAAGAGGGTGAACCATTCGTTGCCGAAGCGATTGTTTGTGTAGAGGCCGGCTGCGTAGGGTGCGTATCCAATACTGGTCCACTATCAGCATTCGCTCTATTTTCCTTATGAATGTAGATACATACGTCCCAAAAATCAATGCACCTTTGATCCCAATGTAGTGGACGAGAATACTGGAGAAATAGCAAGACAGGACCATCAAGCAAAACGTCAACGCGTTGGCTGAGTTGACGAGATGCGGACTTGCTGCTCCACCCGCGCCGAGAGAATTCATTGCTCCCCAAATACCAGGCGCAGCGAAGTTGCAGAGACCGAGAACGGTCATATTATAAAAAGTCGAGCGATACCACCGCGCTACTTGCTATTAAATTGGCGATATCGAGTTGTAGCTGAAAATTAGACGCACTCGGATAGTCGCGTGTCTCTCCCTTGTCGCCGGACACTTTTGGATCAGCCATGGTCTCGCGAGGCCTGAAGAGCAAGCGGTTGGGAGTGAGGACGAAGCTCGAAATCAGGGAGCGTCAGCTCATGTATATATAAGGTTGTGATAATGAGGGCACGCAATTTTCGAAGGTTCTGGTGTCATAACGAGTAACTGCCAGATCAAGAAATCCATCAATAGGGGACTTCACGGTAAGCAATATTTTCGGGTTTGTGAATAAAAATATTCGAGTGATGGGACGATTATTTTCACAAACAAAAAATATTATGGCCTTTGTGTGCGCCAGCCAACATTAACCGTTCTTTGGGATTTTGCTCAGTGCTCATTCCAAACTCATTCAGCGGTGCTCATCAATTTGTAACTGTTGGCTCCTTTCTCCATATAGCCTGCCCTTTGTCTCCTGCCGTTCACTTGCGCAATCCGGTGGGTGGTGCAATTACTTCATGTGGCCGCATCTCCTTCGGTTATCATCTCCTCTCAAGGCTCATTCTGCGGGTGGTCTACGGCTTCTGGCTCAGAACATTCAAGTACTTTCCCCAGCTGACCGGACTAGCAGCATATTTCTCACCGCACCGCAAGGTTGCTCAAACCTTTCTCACTGCGCCCGAATAACCTTAGCGTGGATAAAAGGCAAGTTGGCAACATCCCCGCTCTCCGTCGCTGCCTTTTCTCGCTCCCTCATTGATTTGACGCCACCCATGCAACATTCTCGCTTTCTTCAACTTTGCGTCTCAATTTGGTGCTTTTGGACTCAATAGTTTCTATATGCTGTCTGTACTAGCGGCTCATCTGTGTTCAAGGACCATATTATGCAAGATGTTTCTGCTTTTCCAGGAATATCTAACGTGCGCACAATTGGCAATTTAGTATATTCGATGTGGAGACGCAAATGAATCCTTTCATTCCTGGTTCTACGGTGCTCTTTGCGAGATTCCACCCTCCTAATGCTATGAAACGGTGTGAAATTGTCTTATCTCGCCTTACTGCTGTCTCAACGTTGGACCGCGTGTAATACCATCATCATCCCTGTTGACCATTGACAAATTCGAAGCTCAATGTATTGGCGGAGAATCGTCCAGCTCAGTTCAAATGCTGCCAGTGCTCGAAAATGCTCAAGCTCGGGCTGTTTCTGCCAACTCGGCCACACAGTTCCAGGGTCTGGTTTTCCTTCCAGTCAATGTTTCGCAGCCTAACTTTGCCCACAATGGTCCCCTGACACTCTGAAACATTCAACGTATAGACCGCTTGTTGCACTTGCGGGTATGGTACATTTTTTTGTAACTTTGTAACAACTGATTCCTCTCGAAAGAGATTCCAGGGTTGACACTTCAGGCTGGTAATTTTCTACTTTCATTGTTTTTCCTAGTGCTGGGAAGGTCCGGTTCAGAGATCGGTTCGAACCCGAACCGGACCGAACTGAACGCCGAATTCAGGTTCAAGGTTCATCTCCTTGAACCGAACCTGAAAATTGAACGCTGGGCTCTTTTTTTGACACTTTTCAGATATTTCTGTCTGGCCGCTAGCCCAAACGTGTTATCAGGAAATACCACTTACCTCCACGACCATCTCTGACATCTCACGGAAAATATTTAGGACAAATCTTGATCTCTTCAAGTAACATGGGGCACGTTGTCAACCTGTCGAAGAACTATGGTAAGAGCCATACACCCGTGGAGGACATTCACCTGTGTTAAAATCCTGGTATTGCATCTCATTCGAGAGAAAATGGCATCCCTGGTCATCTGGGACCCGATGTCGCGTCGCCGAGAAGGCCGAAATTGGCCAGGTTCGAACCTGAACGCAGGCTCAGGTTCAAGATTCAGCATTCGCCTGGACCGAACGTCGGGTACGGTTCGGCGTTCAGAGCGAAGTACTCTGAACCTGAACTGAACTGAACCTTCCCAGCCCTAGAACTTTTTCCATACAGTGCCCATTCCAATTTCCTTGCATGCAATTTATGCGTATCCTCTGTTGTCTCCGTTTGCAGGAGAGGTACGAGGTTCATTTGTTATAGCGTCTGTTTATAAGAGACTAGGAGCGAAGCGGCGACGAATGTTGTCATCTATATAAATCGTTGTTATCGGGCCGGCGGGTGACCCAGACAACATCATTAACCGCTCTATTACAGTTTACTGTCCAATTCAGGGAGTGTTCGGTCACATCTCCATTTTATCTTGCCCCATTTCTCTTTCTGCCACGTCAAGCTCGCAATAAGTAGTCTCATGACCCAGCCTCTCATGACATCCCTAGAAGGGAACCCTGTCGTGAGACGAGACCAGCTCGCAATAGACCTAATTGACGCCCAAGACATTGCCCCGCGACATCAATTAACACTGTGATGGGAGGTGTATGTGGTAGAATTGAATCCTCAGGCACGAAAAAATTGAGTTGTGATGGTACGTAGAATGTGGGCTGGAATCCGGCTCAGAGGTACACCTAATTCAAAAAGAATTCTCTAGCTGATTTTGCCACTAATCTCGGCTAGCGGCAGCTAGGTGACCCGCACTATATATATATCGTGGCTGCTTGCAACGGGAGGTAACGGGATTCTATTCAACGGGGCTCATTTTTGAAATACGGCTCCTGATTTGATACTCAACTAGCCTTCGAATCTGTGAGTGCATTCTACTCACGGGGGAGAAATTGTTGAAATTCGGCGCACACGTTCTAAAATTCCATCTAGCGGAGGCACAATTGAAGGTCCATATTGCAATTGGGCAACGAAATGATGTACAAATTCCGGCAGCTGTGTTAATCAGGTATGGTTAATTTCCGTGGTGCGGTCCGTCGTTTTGTTATATCGGTAGGGATAGAGACCTGGGTTGAATATCGTGGACGCCGATTTGAATTCGAACCTGCGTCGTACTACTGGCTCGATGGTGGTGGGATCGCACCCGTAAAATATTTGGGGGTGAAGATACAAGATACACATACTGGCTCATAACTCGGATGTTAATGGCTCGATAGCGGGGGAACCGCACCTGCATGACTTGAGAGACGGGCGAATTTAACGCAGGGACAACCGTTCGATTCGGGGTTGAGCCATACTTGAGCCCTGAACGCTTTTTTTTTCTTCTTGATGGGCATGGTCAGCATTATGTTTCTGTCTTGATATCATCTGACTCCGCGCAAATATAAAGAAATCGGAAAACGTGGGACGCAAGACGAATGTCGAAAAAAAGGAAATGGGAACTGTGATTGGCGCGGAGATAGCCGAGAGTCGGGTGGGCTCGCTGTCCTCGTTTCATAGGATTGTGTAGGTACTAAATCTAGTTCAGTTCAGGGCTGATACTGACTCGTTAGCGGTGGGGCCGTACCCGCAAGATATATAGCTGCGCCATGAAAGCGATTGCGTGGGAACACCCGTTCGACTCGGGGTCGAGTCCTCACTTGGAATCAATCCACTTTTTTTGGCCTTCCGCCTGACGCTGGTCCAAGGTTACGTATCTTGGGGACCACTAGCAGGTGCAATCGCACGTCAAATTCAGATATCGACTTTCAACAGAGCCTAGCGCTGGAGTTGACTGACGAGGCAACGCCTACTGCCAGTCAAAATTAACCCGGGATTGTAAAAGCCTACATATACTGGTTCAGAAGAGGGATAGTATCGGCTCGATGGCGGTCGGACTGCACTCTGGAATATTGCGTCAGGCGCGAAGGATTCCTCGGGGACACCCGTTCGACTCGGGGTCAAGCCTTGAGGGTTCGCAGTATCTTTTTTGTCGGACCAGAAATGTGAAATTATTTTCCTGGAGCATCGCCTGTTCGGGGTTATTCGTCAAAGCTTGAATTGGAAGCGAATTTCATGTCCAGGACGGCAGAATTGACGTGTAACTCGACTCGATTCGAGTCATTGTTGCGATGGCGGTCGGACCGTACCTGTGCAATATGGAGGTCAAAAATCGCAAATTACGCGGGGTCACCCGTTCGACTCGGGGTTGAGCCTTAGACAGTTCGGGAGGGTTTTTTTGAAAAAAAAAAAAACGAGATAATAATTACCGCGCCAGAAATGTGAAATTATCTTCTTGAAGTATCATATAAGCACGCTTTTTTCGGGGTTATTTCACGAAAGCTTGGTTTGGAAGTGAATTTCATGACTATTGACATCTAACTCGACTTGATTCGAGTGATTGATCCCTGGGTATGTGGGGTCAGGAATAGGTTGGTACTGGCTCGATGGCGGTGGGACCGCACCCGCAAGATATTTCGCAGGCCAGAAAATTGTGAAAGATTGAGCGGGCACGCCCGTTCGACTCGGGGTTGAGCCTTGAGCGGTACTGATATCTTTTTTTGTCTTTCCGCCAGCGTGAGACCGCGAAGTAATCTTGCTGAAAACCCACGCGATGAATTGCCAGGAAAATATGATTGCTGACATTGAGCAGAGCCCGCATATGGCACCTAACTGAGTTGAACTGACCGCGTGCAAGGCTTCGGCGGCGGTTATTCTGAGTCGAATAACTCTCTAAGGTGCTGCTTCGTAACTGGGGATTAATGGCTCGATGGCGGTGGGACCGCACCCGCAATATATATAGGCGTGATAACAAAACCGATTGCGCGGGGACACCCGTTCGATTCGGGGTCGGGTACTTATTGAGGAGTCGAGTTTTTTCTTTTTTTTTTTTTTCGTCTTGTCTCCTGGATGTGGACTCCTGGAGTTTTCATTTACCTACTTTCCTTGAAGATGGGTTGGGAACATGGAATATATTGATGAACTTTTAGCATAGCGGACCTGTGCGTGGAGACAAGTGCCCATTGGGTACGATTCGAGTCTCAAAGAATGAATGCTGAGTGGTTGGGTGGGTAAGTCGGTTTACTTAGAACAGGGATGATATAGGGTCGGTGGCGGTGGGACCGCACTGCGAGATATTGTGGCACTTGAGAATCACGCAGGGACCTCCGTTCGACTCGGGGTTGAGCCTTTAAATTTCTGGATTGTCAATTTTTTTAAATAAAATAACTGCCGCTCCAGAAATGGGAAGTTATCTTCTTGAAGAACCGCATAAGCACGCATCTTCGGGGTTATTTCACGAAAGCTTGGTTTAGAAGCCAATTTTATAAGCACTGGCAGGACGGCAGAATTGACATCTAACTCGACCTGATTCGAGTATTGGATACTCGGAGTCAATAATAGGTTGATACTGGCTCGATGGCGGTCGGACCGTACCTGTGCAATATGGAGGTCAAAGATCGCAAATTACGCAGGGACACCCGTTCGACTCGGGGTTGAGCCTTATGTAGTTTAGGAGGTGTTTTTTTTTCAAAAAAAACGAAATAATAATTACCGTGCCAGAAATGTGCTTTAATCGCGCATAAGCACTCATCTTCGGGGTTATTTCACGAAAGTTTGGTTTAGAAATGAGTTTTATGTCCAGTTGACATCCAACTCGACTCGATTCGAGTACTGATGCCTAGGCCTAGGTACGCGGGGTCATGAATAGGTTGATACTGGCTCGATGGCGGTGGGACCGCACTCTGGAATATTTATTACAGTACCATGCGGAACTACTCGGGGCACCCGTTCGATTCGGGATCGAGCCATGGCTCAGTGATATGGAAAGTTTTTTTTCTTCTTGTCGGGCATGGCCAATGTTCCATTTCCCCTGGTACAAACTAACGCTGCGCGTCAAAGAGCATTTAGTAAAGCGGGGGTACATGTACGTGCCAAGTTGAAGTTTGGAAAGGAAAGACTGATTGGCCGGAAATCGCCAAGAATCGGCTGATACCGGCCTTTTTTTCATTCTTACCACCATGGCTGGCGGTTTTTCCAGCATATCATCGCCACCGGAGTACCGCTGTGCCAAAAGAGCTACAGAAGTCGAAGAATGGCTCGCCTCTGAATCCGACTGGAACTACGACCGCCTTGCAACGGGGCCAGCTGTCTTGCCTCTCGTGGTTGTGCTACCAGTGCCACGCTCATTCGTCTCCCAATTGAATTGTTCCCCCGCAGTCGGTCATCCGAGGACCGAAAACAGAATCTATATTTGCTTCCGCGCCGAGATCGACGCGTCCAGCGAGCTCGACCCGTCGTTCCGCCCACTGCCCCCCGCCTCGACTCCACGCAGCCGTGTACACTGAACTCCTCGCCCCCGCGCCGCCCTCTGCCCGCCGTCGTCGCGCCCGACCACCGACAACGCCAAAAACACATGCCATCAAGATTGAGGTTTTCCAAAAATAAATTTACATCCGCGATTAAATCTACATCCGCCCTGACATCCACAACGCGTCATCGCTGCAGGCACCGCCACGCAAGAATCATATAAAGCAAGGCAGGTCCTCGACTGGGTTCCGCAGAAACTCCCGCTTTACCACCACAACCACTCAATTCATATACAATGGACAAGTGAGCTCGTCGTTCTCCCGCCCATCGCACACATCCACGCCACCGCCCATCTTTCGTGCCATGCTCATCCTCCTCGCGCGCCCTTCCCGCCGTTACTTTCACCGTTGCTCTGCCTTCTCTCCACCGAGCCCCGTTCCACGTCGTCTTCCTTTCCTCCCGCCCTGTTCTCTCTCACTTCCAACAACGTACTGACTCGCTCCTCAGCAAAGCCAATGGAAACATGAACCAGATGGTGGGCAGCACCAAGCAGACGGTGCGCTCGCCTTTTCCTGCGCACGTATTATTCGCCGACTAACCGCGTTCCTCGCAGGTCGGCAACGCTGTCGGTTTGGACTCGATGGCGGAAAACGGTCAAAAACAGCACGCAGAGGTTTTTTTTTTCTTATCCTCTACGCGCTTGCTTTCTTCTGACCAGTCTTTCAGGGCACCGCCCAGAAGGTGGTTGGCCAGGCGACTGAGCTCGCGCAGGGTGTATACGACCAAGTGGTGGGGAAGACCAAGGACCTCGCGGGGGGTATGACCGGTGACCAGTCGCAGGAGGCTTCCGGTACGTCGTCTTCGTCCATTCTTCCTGCCGCTTCCTCCATCGCGTCCTTCTTGCATCACTACCTTTCGTTCATCTACTCATCACGCTTTTTCCAGGAAAAATGCAAGAGAAGAAGGGTGAGATGCAGAAGAACATGAACTCGTAGAGTAGCCGCGCGCGTCTGTCTGTCCTTTTTGGTTGGGTTTTATTGCATGTACAAGGAATCGATTATTTTTGGCGTGATTGTTCAACTTTTCTGAATTTAAAGTCAATATGTGGGTGGTCAAAGTGGGCACTTGAGTACTATTATGCTCTGGTGGGTTGATTGCAATTTCCAAACCAGAACGAGGGAAAAAGGAGAAAGCTTACAATTTATGACCTGTCCCCGAATCGAACGGGGGAGTTCACTTGAAAACAGTTCGACGTCGAAGTATAGCTCGCGAATGCGCCCTAGCGCTACAGGTCTGATGATAATTGATACTCGCATGAACCTCTTATCCGTAGGTGCTTGAGAACCGATTGGGCACGGTTTTGGTTGGCGGTGGGAAGATCGAGATGCCTTGAATGTATGGAATGAAATTGTGGGGTACAGTGGGTGTTTAAGAAAGAAATGTGGAAGGCTTGTACTCGAACAATAGGGAGTCGTAAAGGAAAGCAGGAAAAAATAATCCAAAGGGAAGTTCAATGGCTTGTCCCCGGATCGAACGGGGTGCCCGCTTAACGAGGAATACTAGACTTTCGATAGATTGCGGGGGCGCGCCAGCGCCACAAGTCTTCTTGAAGCTTGGTTTTGTGTGCGAATTTTTGGAATGAAATGGTGTATTCGGTGGTTAACGGGGCTTGAGAATTATTTGTTCATCTGCCTTCCCCAAAAATTTATGCGCGACTTCAGTGAAAGGCGTGATTCAGAGGCATGAAGCGAAGGAAAATAAGAGAAAAAGAAATTCACTCCGAACCCACGACCTGTCCCGGAATCGAACGGGGTTCCCGCTTAAGCTTAGAGTTTATAGAGTTATGAATTGCGGGTGCGCGCCAGCGCTACAGGTCTTCTTGAAGCTTGGATGGAGCTGGTTTTGTGTGCGAATTTTTGGGATGGAATGGCGTATGTGGTGGTTGGGAGCCTGAGGATGGGTTCGAGAGTTATGTGCGCTGCTTTATTAAAAGTTTCTGCGTGACATTAATGAAAGGCGTGAGGCATTAAGTAAAGGAAAAATAAGGGAAAAAGAAATTCGCTCCGAAAGGTCCACGACCTGTCCCCGAATCGAACGGGGTGCCCGCTTAAACTAGCAGCCTGGATCTCTATAAATTGTGGGGGCGCGCCAGCGCTACAGGTCTTGGTACGGTTTGGGTGGACCTGGTTTTGTTTATGAATTTTCAGAATGGAATTGGGTGTGCTGGTTGGGAGCCTGGGGATGGGTTCGAGAATTATTTATATATCTCACCTATTGCTTCGTCTAAATTCGTGTGTGACTTCAGTGGAAGGCGCGGGGCATGGAGCGAAGGAGAAATAAGGGAGAATGAAAAAAAATTCGGCCTACAGCAATTGATGGCCTGTCCCCGAATCGAACGGGGTGCCCGGTTAAAGGAAGAATGCTGGCTGTACATAAATTGCGGGTGCGCGCCAGCGCCACAAGTCTTCTTGAAGCTTGGGTGACGCTGGTTTTGTGTGTGAATTTTCAGAATGGAATTGGGTGTGCGCTGGTTGAAGGTCCAAGAACGGGTTCGATAATTATGTGCGCTGCTTCGTCAAAATTTTGTGCGCGACTTCGGTGAAAAGCGTGGGTGACGCTGTTTTTGTGTGTGAATTTTCAGAATGGAATTGGGTGTGCGCTGGTTGAGGGTCCAAGGATGGGCTCGATAATTATGTGCACTGCTTCGTCAAAATTCTGTGCAGGACTTTGGTGAAAGGCGTGACGCGTGAAGTAAAGGAAAGATAAGGGGGAAAAAATCGCCTCGAACACACTACGGCCTGTCCCCGAATCGAACGGGGTGCCCGGTTAAATGGAAGGACTACCGATTATAAGTCGCGGGTGCCCGCCAGCGCCACGGGCACTTTTGAAGCTTGGGGGACGCTGTACTTCGTTTTATTTGTGGGTTTTTTGGGATGGAATTGGGTGTGCGCCGGTGTAGTTTAATTGAGTGATCAGGGCGGGTGAGAGAAGGACATTAACAGGGAGAAAAATAGGAGAAAGGCAAAGGAAAGTAGTAAGGGAAGAGAAAAATTAATCGTTTTAATGACCCTCGAATCGAACGAGGATTCCAAGTGGTGATAAAATTTCTCGACGCGCACCAGTAGTCTGCATGAGTTTGTGAACGTAGTTACTCTTTTTTCTTGCCCGGGGGCTGCTTGCGAGTTAACCTACCGGTGGGTAGATGCAGGATACGCACCATTGGGATGCTCCATACTTGAACACCTATTCGCTTGCTTCAATGATGGTGGATCTTATCACGTAGAAATTATACGAGAAAGGGTTATCAGAGCTTTCGGATTTCGGCTACAAGTGCCGAGTAGAGCTCATGCGTATGTCTGTTCCCAGTCCACATGGCGTCAACGGAACTTCACAGTTTAGCTTTGGTCTCTTTAGCACGCCGCTCATATTGATCTTGAAGAACCCGCCGCATAGTCTTCCCAGTGGGCGTTTTCGGTATCTGTGCGGGTCAGCATCGTCTTGCCAGCGTCATGTTGAAACTTGACGTACCTCTTTTACTATTTCGATCCCGCCGCGGAGCCACTTATACTTGCTCAATGACACCTGATGCCACTGCATCAGCGATTTAATCGCGGCGGCGTCCCCTTTCTTTTTTCCAGCAGTGCTCAACACTATCCAAGCGCGAGGAACCTTTTCGTCGACAGTGCGCCCCCCACTAACACCTGCTACGGACACGTCCGACACAAGCTTCTCGGGGTGGGCGAAGAGTACGTCCTCGATTTCCTTTGGAGATACCTGCACGCCGGATACTTTCAATGTGTCCTATCGACAGTTTATCGTTAGCACTTTGAATAAGTTGTCCAAAGACGCGTACCTTTGCCCGGTCTGCAAAGCTGCAAAGCACGTATTCTTAGCGCGTTCTGCAAAGGGAGCGAAAAACGTACAAGAAATAACCATTTTCGTCGGAACGGAACTGGTCGCCAGTGCGTAGCCATCCATCGACGAAGGTCTTGGCGTTGGCCTCTGGGTTATTCCAGTACCCCGGCGAAACATTAGGGCCGCGCAGCCAAAGCTCACCGACCTCTCCCGGTGCCGCATCAGTTCCGTCGTCACGCACGATGCGACCCTCGAGACCAGGGCCGAGGATGCCCGTCGTGCTCGCTGGCGGAGCACCCATGTTCAGCATGCCTTTGAGCGGACGCGTCAACGCGCTCAGTGTCTGTCGGATTGTTGAACGGGTCCTTCAAGTACTCAAAGTCGCGTACTTACACACTCGGACAACCCGTAACCTGGGTGGGTTTATGAGCGACGTGGAGTTGATCGGAGGAAAACGTACCTTGCTGGATATCCGTGTTTTCTTCCATATTTCGGCTCATCCGCGCGGCGAGTTCTGGGGGTAGATACGCGGCGGCGGTGTGCATCGCGACGATGGAGCTGAAGTCGGTCGTTGTAAACTTCGGATGGTTCACCAGCTGATGGACCATGGACGGGACGAGAATTACATGTGTCGCGCGATATCTGAGCTGCTTTGTTAGGGAGCGAAACGAGTTAAAAATGGACGTTTGACGCGCTTGACAATGGCCCTCAGGTACTTCTCTGTGTTCCATTTTTCGAGAATGACATAAGTGGCCGGAGCGAGGGTTGCGCGCAGGATGTAGGCGTGCAGGCCGTAGGTGTGAAACAAGGGAAGGGGACAGATGACTGTAGGGTGAATTCCTTTCGTTCGGGGTGGCTTACCGTACATCGACGGTCAGCGAGTTCGAGAGACATTGAATAAGCTAACGGTACCGAGAATGGTTCTGCAACCTGGCTGACCACGATGCCCTGGAAGTTTGAAGATATAATATTCCCATGCGTAATCATCACAGCTATAATCCATGAGCTCAGCGCTTGGTAAGCACGGTATCGAACACACCTTTGGGAAGCCCACTTGTACCACTCGACATGATCAGGTACGCTAGTGTGTCCCTGTTGGCCGGGCGGACGAGCTGAAGCGGAACTTTATTGCGCTTCACATTGTCAATCATCTGGCTGAAGCTTTTCCAACCGTCCACAGGCCCACCGGACAAAATGTATATTCTGTCAAGCGTTATGTTAACGTCGGGATCCTCGATTGCAGCGAGTATGTTCTTGAGCAGTTTCACGTCCACAAACAGCCGAGTCGCTTTGGTGAGTTTTAGTGCATGTACAAGCTCGAAACGTGTCGAATGTGTGGAGATGAGAGCAAACGGCGTGGTCACCATGAGAAGCGACAGTATTACTTCAATGTATTCCTGCAATGTTCAATCTGTAAGAGCAAACCTGTCGTACAGCGACGCACGAACCAGGGTGTTTTCCCCCACCAGGCCAATTATCTCGTCGCCTCTACCATGGAGCCCAAGACCTCCGTCGGAGACTTGGGCACCAAAAAGCGGTGGCGCCCAAGCCAATACGGTTGCGCAACTCTTGGAACGTTCTCTTCCGTCCGGTCTTTTCTTCAATTTGAATGGTGTAATCCGGCCACTCCGCCTGCCCATTTGCACGTCATCCACGTGTACTTCGAAAGAGGATCTAACCTGCCTGATCTGGGCGTCCAAACATGACATTATAGACGTTAACCTCAGGAAGAGGTGGCAACGAGGGGTAGGCAGACTTGAGGGGCATGAAGGAAGCTGTTAAGAAAGCCGGGTCCATAAGCACACACCGCCTTACGTGGTCCGTTGAGCCGCGGCTGGTGCCCACAAAATCAATAATCAAATGTGTTATCTGACCCGTCGGGTCAAGCGTCGGGTCGGGTAAATCCCCATGGGTCGATATGTCTGCATTTTTTTCTTCCTTCGCTATCGGATGTTCCTGTCTATCCACTCTTAGCTCACGGAGAACATCCGGGAAACAAGAAGGTATGGACGCAGAATTCGAAGGTTGTTCGAGGTCCTTGGGATCATTGAACTATTGTCAAGTTGGCAGTTCGATCGCGCTTCATTGCATTTCTTCCCGTATTCAACTGTATGTCGCGAAAGATCATATCCGAAAATCTCAACCAAGCGACTATCTGCGGCTATTGCTACCAGATTTGTTGATTCATTTTACGACTCTTTTTCTTCACTCATTTCGTAGGCTGGAACCGTTGATCCGTGCCACGCGACAAAAAGTCACCGGAACATTCGGTTCATATTGTGATCGTCGATCGAACTTAGGCTCGTGACCAGCCTGCCTACTAACGGCAAAAAAATATGGCGAGCACTTTGCCGTAGGCAGAATTCGGGCTGTGGGAAAGCCCTGGCGCGGAGTTTGAAATGTTTCCCTTTTCTGGTGTTCTGGTCTCAATTTGACTTGGTTAGAGAAATTTCAAAGATAAGTCATGGTCTAAATACCACATTCTTGGGCTCTGCCTCTTCACAATTTTCAGAACATCTGCATATGTTGAGTACTGAGGCTTTGTTGGTTGGAGATAAGGTGCCGAGCAGTAAATTCAACCAAGGAAAGAGGCATAGTTGTCTTCAGGCATCGTTGTGAGAAGGAAGAGCAAAAATAGTGAATGTCATAGGCCATTTGCGACAGGCCTGATTAGTAGCGTCAATTGGCAAAAATTCAAGGGCAAATTTTAAATATCAGTTCGGGTTTGAACACGTTCGGGAAATTGTTGCTTGCACCAAACCCTTTGGCCTTTAGGACTACCATGTAATCAGCACAACTACCCGTCTTCTAAACTTTCTTTGTGAGAGGTCTATTGCCTTGTTTGCGAGGTAGATTGATTTTCACAGTGAGTGGGCCGTAGACGACTGTAGCATACAATTAGGGATGCATTGTATGTTGGTACAGTACCTGCTTGTTCCTGATTGGGACCTCCGCAGTAATACATCCTTCCTTCCTTCCTGAACTTGGGGTTCAGGTTCAGTGATTTCCTGAACCTGAACCTGAACTTCGCATTCAGTTCAGTCCAGTTTGGGTTCAAACCGATTTACCAAACCAAACTTTGATAACACTAGTCAGACCTTCACAAACAAGAACAACATCTGGAAAATGCCCCATGTTTACTGGTGTCTATTCAGTCTATATGGACAGGGGAAGTCTCGGCTAGACCAGATAGACGCCGATAGACACTAGTCTGTAGTTAACCACGTGATCATGTATGCGTGGCGTCATTATTATATAATCATCGGAGTTTGAATTACTTCCCTCAACTACTCACTTTACCGGCAGCTCTAGCCACAAACTTTGAGAGAAAAAGTCTCTCAAAATCCCACTTCCAGATGAACTGCCCCTTCAGAATCACTACATTGGTCCGCTTTCCTTCAAACTGGTATCTCGGCATTTTTCGTGTGCTGGACCAGCAAGGTTCGGCATTGAGCTTCTTTGACCTTCTGTCCAACCAATGGCAGGACAATGTACTTGCTTAATGTTAATGAACATAAATTTTGGGTCAGAAGAGCGAAATACCCGTCGCCAAAGCTTTGAGAACATCGAAAAAAATCTGTGATTTGTAATAACAAGGCCACCGATCATTCAATTGAACTATAACAAACGAGGTACAAGTTAATAATGTTATAGTGTCTGTTTATAAGAGACTAGATAGACACTGGATAGACACGAATAGTAGTGAGGTGTTTCCAGATGAAATACCGACCAAATTAATATTCTTTGGAATCAATTGACCTTTCGACCTTTGGATGACCTTGTTTCAAAAGTATCTTATCGTTGTGAAGCAAAAACAATTTTGTCACCTCACGGTTATCTCATCCGGACACTGATGACAACATGAACACACACCGGATGGCAAAGTTCCCCGCCATCCCATCTACATAATCTGTCTAGCCCGCCAGCAGCGATCTTTGATAACTGCGTCTGACATTCATTTTCAACTCTTTCCATCTGCTACTTGACTGCCCAATTTCGGAGGAGATATTCATAGCACACATAATACTCCCAGACACAAGTGTTGATAACGAGAGGGCTGACATACAGTCAAAGTCCTCCTAACCCATACAGTTGCAAACTAGGAAGTGCAACAGTCAGACTGTTTTGTGAATATTCAAGCTGAATCTCCCCTAAATCACTTGGTCCAAATTGTATTCTGGATTGCATTGATATCTAGTCTATGGCACAGTTTACCTTTCGGACCAAAGGATTGAGTGACTCTGACATGAAGCATTTTTTCTTCTCTGTATCCCCACGAAAGCACATTGGAGGCATCTCTGCGGGAGAAAGATCGAGAGGCTGAGGGAATGCAGGATGTGCAGACATGAGAGGCTGAGACAGTGGTGAAGTCGAGAGCCTTCCTGGGGTTTTAAGCTCAATGAGAAGGAAAGCATCTGCCTTGAATGCGATGATGCCGTTCCAACATGTAAAGACCGGAGTGGGATCGTCTCACATTATGGCATTCAGCTCAGTCCACTTGAAGAAATAGGGCCAGCTAGTCGATGGGATAGTTCCCGCCTTATCTCGTATCATCCATTGGTTAGAGAGACTTTTCTGGGGGAAAGGAAATTCAGATAAGATCGTGTGGTACAAAGCAGCGTGAGAGACGTACCCCCAGTGCCCAAAATTGAGGCCACATACGAAATCCCAGTCTCCATTTCGGGTTTTGAGAAGCTCCACAACTAATCCAGCCTCAATGTATATATCATTACGCAGGCATACCCTCCTTTTCTCAACCGAAGGCTCCATGGCATGATTTCAGACTACCGAGAAAAAACTAATACAAAGTTTGCTGATTCTATCTGCACCTGGGAGCAGCGGAATGGTCATATCGCGTGTCAAAATTCAATGCGCATCACCCATGGTCGCCAAATTATGATCAAATTCCTCCAACTAGGCTCATGACCAGCCTGCCTACGAATGGCAAAAATATGTGACAAGCACTTTGCTGTGCCTACGGCAACGTGCTCACCACAATTGTTGGCTGGTAATGAGCCTATCCTCCAACACAGAAGGTGAATTGTCTCCACTATTTGATTCAAAGATTGAGGCAATAACATTTTCCTGAGACACAATTAACAACGAGGTCGATCAATATAAGAGATGCCTCACTGTCCCGGCGTAATAGATGACTTTAATCATTTCCTTGATCCAATAGGGGAGTACCGCTCCATTATCACAAAACATAGCGGCATTAAATATTTTTCTGGGAATGATTCGGTCGCCAGAAGACCAGAACAATCGATACGCTCATCGCCTGAACCGTAACCTTGCGACGTGGTTATGCCCTCTCGACGTCCATCCGTAACGATGGTCCCCAGGAAGTTCGTACATTTGCAATAGATAAACACCAGAGATGGCGAGGGATAAGTAACTCACATACACCAAATGGAGTGCACAATGACCCAATTCACTGTTTTGCGGTCCTGCGCAGCACAAAAATGAGATTTTGAAATGCAGAAGGGCTCTATGAATATCTTTTGTTTCATGGCCCCAACCTTCATTGTCTTGGATGTTCCGGACATTATATTCACGCAAAAGGAATCAACCTCGGTCCGATAAAAGAACAAGAGACGCGGCATCTGGAAACTCATTAGCTGTGCATCAGCAAACCCTGGGTCTGGCACGTACCGCTATGTACCGCTACGTACCGCCCGTAGCGCCTGTAGCGCCTGTAGTGAGGGTTACCCTATCTGTAGCGATACGTAGCAAGGACCGTAACTACGTAGTTACACCCCTGTTACGTAGTGCTCTGTAGCAGTCTGTAGTCGGTCTGTAGTTGGCTTGTAGCAGACCACAGCTGATCAAAAAAAAAATGCAATAATCCCCAGTTCTAATTTCACCTCACAACACGATAGAAGACATTGCCAAAAAAAAAAATAGTAGCATTGGATAAATACGCAATACACACTGCCCTCTGCCTACTGAGCTTCCTTTGCCGCTGAGAGAATACCAACGAGCACCCACGGCTCGCCCAGCGTCGCCCACACGCTCCCATTGCTCCCTCTGTGTTTACCACTCTGCATGCCGATCTCCTCCTGCATGCTCTCTAGCGCAGCATGGAGCTCCTATGAAGTGTGTCAATTCACATGTGATTTAAGTAGAGGTGACACTGACCTCCACACTCCCTGCCCCCGCTTCCTGCAGGATCAGCACCAATAGATGGTGGTGTGCTGCAAGCGCAAGGAGCCGTTGCGGGAGCTGCGTCTGCCACGGCAAGCCTAGTGAGGCATGAGGCTGTCATCTGCATGTGGGTGCACGTGATGGTTGTTAGTCGTGTTTCAGGTCCTGTGAACTAGGGAGCATCAGCGGGGACCAAGGGAAGGAGATGTGAAGACAACAAGGCGATAGGAAGAGCAGATGGAAAGGAAAGAGTCAACAAACACACCTTTCACTGTTCAAATAAGCACGTGAGAATGAGGATTCTGTCAAAGAGTCAGCTTCAAGATGAGAGTAGAACGAAAAAAGGAGAGGGAGGATGAAAAGGGCAGGGAGTTGACGAGGGACAGGACAGGAGGCAGGAGCAGATGGGATGAGATAGGATGCCACTGGGCAAGGACAGGTACCAGCACTGATTGACGAGTCCGTCACCGTCACCATCAACAAGGACATCAAGCCAATCGCTATCCTCACGACTCTTGACTCAGCTGCACAAGCCACAGACCTCTCCCAAAGCCAAAGAAGATATAATCAAATAATGCACTCACCCTCCAAGCCCGAAAACTTCCTCACGATGTTGACATAGAATGCGTTGTGGATTGACTTGTGGTGCCGGATGCCATTCCCTAGAATGGAGGGGGGCGTAAGCTAGGCGGGAAAGAGATGCAGAGGAGGGAGAAGGACACACAAGAGCGATGACTTGGGGCTCGTGAGATGGTGGTGGTGGTGGTAGGGAAAGAAGAAGTGAAGTCAAGTCAAACGAACCATCGCCAAATATTTGGACACATGCGGACACGTGCAGACACATGCATCGAGAATTCCCGGATGCCTGTGAGTTCACACCCAACAGTTCTCCTCCTAGCTGGACCCTTGTCGCTGCCTGTGGAGCCGCCCCGCCCGACGACAATATCAATGTACCGCCACAGTGCCCTTCCCTCAGCTGCCATCCACTGCCGGCCCTAGCCCTTTGCCACGGACCAATGCCACCAGCGCCTCTACTGCGTCTAAAATTGCGAGCGCTATCAAGGGGGAACCTGTGTCTCCCGCATCTGCTCCTGCTTCCCCCTCAATCGTTCGTTATCCCGGGATCGGCGCTCGTGGGCGTGGTGGGATTCGTGTGGCTAAGGAGGGTGAGTTGTTCTTTCTTCGGAATTGTTTCCTTGCGAACAGAGGAGGGATGGAGGGGTAACATTATCACCTTTCATCTGTGGACATTTTTGCGGTCACTGCTGGTGGACTGCCGTCCCTACCACATCGGCATCGTCGCTGCATGAACAGTTCAAGCACGCAAGGAGCGCAAGCACGATCAGCACGTCCACGTCGGCGCACGGCCAGCTCGCAAGGTTCTCCGCTCCCGTTCCCAGTGTGGGTACGGGTGTGGGCGGCATGCACCCCCCGTTCCCCATCCCGCAGACGCCCGCCCGATGCTTCGCGTTCAGCGTCAATACCCCGCCCGCATCGCTGTTCACCGCCGGCTCCACGAGCGGCGGGTGGGACGGGCTGCATTCCAGGCCACGCAGACACAACAGCAGGCGCAGGAGGTGATAAGGCCCCGAGACATGGACGGAAACTCTGTATTTCTATGCCGTATCTTTCTTTTTCATTTTATTGCTTCCCTTGCTGTGTATTTATCAGATTGTGGTATTGTTTAATAACTCAGAGTTTAAGGAGAAAAAACGAGTTGAGTGTAGTGAAGATGTATAACATATCTGAGTCAATCAAAATGTCCGTCCCAGATGCAGTTGAGCGAGCCAAAATGGATGCCCATGTTAGAGGCGTGTTCGGCGGCCTATGGCCCTGGCGGGTCAGAGGTTGTTGCCACCTCATTGAAGGACAGGGCATGCCATTGTCATCTAGGGGCACGGTGCCCAAGGAGTTGGCATGGACGAGAAGTTGAGCTAGCATGAGTTTAATTTCTGCCGCAAAATTGAGTGGCCACAATGTGGCCAATTTTGACGCGCCCAGTCACAGAGCACGGGGTGTGACTTATTTACTTACTTTTGCTTTCCATCCATGTTCCGTTATGTAGGATAACAGCTACATAGAACTGATGAAGTCTCATAGTGCTACATAGGATTAGCTGTACTACATAACACTACGTACTGGATGCCTTCGCTACGAAGTGCTACAAGACCCTGACCTTGCTACAGAGCACTACGCGACGGTACGTGATCCGGCCGTTGCTACAGCAACTACAGATTTGCTACAGCCAAAATCAGGGTTTGCTGATGTGCTTGATAGGGCCCATCAGCCACGGCTACCGTTTTGACGGGAGACCAACGGGGAATCCCATTCAGTTTTCGTCCCCTCGCGAGATCACCTGCTATGTCAGTGCCAGGGTTTCCCATCCTGATTATGGATTCCGCAGTGGTCTTCCCCACTGCCACAGAAGCAAAGACAACCTCCAGGAGAAACATCTCTCTGAATGGAAAGTCGTTTGTGACTTACTCGCACGGTCTGTTTATGCGGCTGATTGACCAGAGGTAGTCACTGCATATAGAGTGTTGTATGAAAACAGGGTCGTGCCAGTGTGTTGTACCGCCCAGTGATGACTTCAGTTGGAAGGGAAGAAGCTGAAGTCATGCTTCGACGGGAAGTAAAGTTGTGTAGTACCAGCAAAAGAAAAAGAAAAAGAAAACCCTCCCAGTCACCACTACCAGGTATTTTGAGCTTGATATTTGCTGGCCGGGAAATGAGAATAAACTTCAACAAGAGACTTCGTCGTGACAAAAAACCAGCTAGCGAGCTACCTCATATGCACTGCGGCACAGGGACCGATGCCTTGTAGGCAGGACATAGGATTGTTGATAACAGAGAGACTAAATATAGTCAGACTCAGCGTTGGAGACAACATCAGAAATGAATACATGAATCGATCCAGTATATACTGTACTATTACGACCAAAGGTTCAGGTGACGGTGACACCCAGATTTTTTTGATGTGTGGAAAATGCCTATAAATCAAACCAAAGATTTTCAGTCTTCTCGGCGAGCAAATATCCTGAAGATAGTGAACCTTTGGTCGTAATAGTACAGTGGGTGACTTCCCGCAAGGTAAATCTATCCTGGCGCAATTTCTGAGCTTGTTTGAGGGTGCCAGTGATGTGATCCAAGGGCGTCCACGGAATTGCCTCAGAATAATAATATAATCTGGATGTGTTTTCAAGACGAAGAAGCCATCTAGAGGCAAGAAGACGGGTCTGGGATCAGTTTTGACCAAAAGGGTTTTTTCGACCAACCAAAATTCTAAAGGGGGGGGCTTAAAACCTGCTCCTTTGAGCCGTGGCGATTGATGGGGTCCCGACAGCTGTCTCTGCAACCCTCCGAAATCTTCCCCCAGGATAAATTTACCTTACGGGAAGTCACCCAGTATACTGTCCTGAAATAAGAGCTGTATCTATATCCAAGTAAACTTGGTGAGTCGAACTGAGAGATACGAATCAGGCAAATAATAATCTGGACGGAAAGAGGTAAGAGACGCGGGAGAAGAGCTCGGACTTATCACAGGTCCGATTGCTGCAATACAGCTTTCAACCTAAATTACACACACTGGGAAGCCGGAAGATGAAACAATTTCAGCGGCTTAGAGAGCGGAAGCCGGGACGGGTAGTTTTCACTCTCCAGGATGGTCACAGGTTGGTCGCTGAAATCAAGGCAAGATCAGTTTTTTTTATTTTATTTTTATTTTTATTTTTGCAGATGGAATGGTTCTTGTGAACCAATGGTTGTGAACTCCGATTCTTCGGAGCGACTCTAAGAGCCCAGAAATACTGGACCCCCCATTTTGGGGCATTTGCCCCGGCTGGGCGGACATCGGTCCGTCAGCACAACCCCACATGGTAATCAAATGATCTAGGCCATCTGACCTAATCGTTGGCGTGACTACCCCGCCAGGACATTATACGCAGACCAGTTTGGACGTAAGCTCTTTTTTTGGAAGCTGCCCCTTATGGAACGGAAGCGAAACTCGGAATGATCGCCGGCATTCATTCTGCTGCCCTTTGCGCAGCCCATCATGACCACTCGTCATTCAAGTCTCGGCTCCGACTGGGGTCTTACCTACTTAAAGCTGACTTGCTTTCTTGAAAACCAGAGATTGCCATGGAAAAGACTAGCGTAAACGAGGACGAAAGACTAGAAGACTATTCCTACACGACTCTCACACTGGGGATTTGGCGGCTTCTGCTCCCCAAGGAATCACCCTCTTCCAAATTTTCGGTAGCTTCAGGCTTTACACTTTCATGGGACAAGTGGAACGAACAGATTTCTTTCCTTCCAATCGTCTGGCGCTTTATGACAGAAATCTACCTCTTGAGCCCTGGTCTCGTTCTTCTCGACCTCATGCTTGGATTCGCTTCCACCATGGAAGGAACTTTGATGCTGTACGCGTCAACAAGACTCCTGAGAACGGTGATTCCTTTTGATTCATCAGTTGAGTCGACTCTAAGCTACACCAGGTTGAAGTCGGCCTGGTGGAAGGGCGTCCGGATGTCAAGGCGATTTTGCAAGCTGTGGTCATTCGGGTGACTTGTGTCATGTTAACATCGACCATCTCTTGGGCAAAGTTGGTCTGACTTTCCCGCTTTCAGCATGATTCTCAACGTCTTGTCAGAGAGCATGTTAGACCCTTGCTCCAAACGCGCGTTAGGCTGCATTTCCAGGAACATATTTTGCGAGGTTGGCAGACTTACTTGTCATTCGGCGACGCTGATTTTTTCTGCAGCAAGGTTACGGTTAGATCTTCCCACTGGAGCAGGCAAGTCAAACTGGCATTGAATAGTACTGTCGATTGATAGCCCACTAGACAAAAACACAACGCCAAACGTGAATGCTGGCCAAATCTGGAGCTCATTCCAATTCCTTTCTGGGTTCCTTCAACGAACATTCCAACTTGTGACCCAGATTCTCTTTATCTTGCAGCAAATGAAAGGAGGGATCATATTTACTATGCTGTCACTAGTGAGCCCAGTGTTGATTACGACGAGTGGACGCCACCTATTCCAGAGAGGTATGTTTTTGCATTAACAAAATGGGGGTAGTAAACCTGGGGTCCTTCAGGGTTCGTATACTATTCGGATAATGTCGACTACCTCCGACTTCGCGCCCTCGGTTTACTCGCGTCGGATGATTATCGCGAGGATGTTGTCACTGCCAACATTGGAGGATGGATATCTGCCGGTAGGCTCCGTGGCAATCCCGAACGGATCATTGACATTCACATTCTCTTTAGAGTACAGAAAGGCAGTGAAGAAATTAGGCAACGTTTCGGATGCGGAGCCTTATTCTACGTATGGGTTGCGAGCGACCCCATTCATGCTCATGCTCCAACGCCTCAGCGGGGACTTTCCAACCGTAAGTTCATTTATGGTCCAGGGCATTTGATTCGGCGAATTCTGAGTTCTGCACTCAGCTGTTTTGGGCGGCCAATGCAATTCTCACTCCCAAGCATTACACCGTCACCTCCTTCGCCATCCTCCAGCAGCATGCGCAAGCATTGAATTATTCCTTCCAGATAATATATCACGACTTTACACGGGTGTCCGAATCGTTTTCTCATATAAACGAACTGTACGACATGGCCAACGTGGAGAACAAGATCCCAGATGGAGATGAAGTGTATCCCAATTCTGCTCTTAGCAGTGAGAAAGGAATGGCGTTCGAACTGAAGTAAGCTCTGTTGTTGAAAAATATGTTGCTTGCGTTGATCCAATGCTGACAGGAACGTCTCCTTTGCGTATCCAGGGGGAAACTCCAAGGAAAACGCCATCAAGAACGTCTCCTTGAAGATCCCCGCAGGCAACCTTGTCGTGATCGTAGGTGCGAATGGCAGTGGAAAGTCGACGATTATAAAGCTGTTAAATCGACTATACGACGTCGACTCTGGCGAGATTCTTGTTGACGGGTTGTCCATTAAAAAGTATCGCATCGCGGATCTGCGCAAAGTCCAGGCGCTGCTGACGCAGGATCATAAGCTCTACCCTCTGACCCTGGCCGAAAACATTGGCCTCGGAAATCCCAACCATGTCGACGATTTCGATATGGTCATGGAAGCGGCAGAATCGGGCGGCGCAGAGGGGGTGATCAAGCGCCAGAAGGAGGGATTGGACACAATTCTCACCCCCGTCAACACCGCTCGCGGCTCACACCTGGATAAACACAAGCACAAGAAATTGAAGTCGATCCTTGAGGGTTTGGAGAAAAAAAGCGGAGGTATCAGGTGCGAATCAGACGCTATCTTTTCGCAATCGCACTGAGAAATGGTCTTTTTTCAGGCGGAGAAAGGCAGCGTCTTGTAGCGTGAATATTTCTACCAATACCCCTTCTGTGTGCGCTAACGTCGTTATAGATCTCGCACATTCATGCGCTTCCTCTCGGGTAACATCCGGTTTGCCGTGGCGGACGAGCCCAGCTCCGCATTGGACCCCAAGGGCGAGCATCAACTATTCCAGCGCTTGCGGGAATCCGGCGGAGGAAAGACGATGATTTTTGTCACGCATCGATTTGGCCACTTGACCAAGCATGCGGACCTCATAATGTGAGCTATCAATTGTCACACACTTTTTTTAAGCAGGTACTTACCAGTTCGGTTACTGTAGATGCATGAAAGACGGCGAGGCCATCGAGACTGGGACTCATAAGGAGCTCATGGCGCGTGGGGGCGAATATTCTGAGCTGTATAATGTTCAGGCGCAAGCGTTTGCCGACGCCACGTTGTAGCGGGTGGATAAGGATGTTTAGGTTTCTGTTGTTTACATTGTTAAGCTTGATAACCCTGTGCGTGCACAATACATGGAGTGTCCTGGGAGCTGCTTGATGATGTTGTTAATTAGCCGGTCGAAGCCGTCCACGGGAAAAAAACTGATGAGTAGCTCGGTTCAAGGTGGAGGAGGATTGCTTGTCAGGTCCCAGATTGCAAAAACAGGTAGCCGTACTACATAAATGTGACGTCTACGTCTACGCCACGGATAATCAAGCGGGTGACGACAACGTGATTCATATAAAGTAAAGTTGACAAACGGCAGAGCCTGCTACCGTTAGATCTAAGTTCTGGCACAGACTGAAAATTCGAGTGCAGCCCAAAGCCCGCTCGGTCGACGGCGCATTAAACTTTCATTATCAAAAGCCACAGCACTTTGTCAGGAGTCCGCAATGAATCATTATGATTTGCCAAATGGGTTCCCGAATACTTGGCAAGCGCACTGGAGAAGAAGTGCAAAATCCTGACAAGCTCACCTCATGCCAGTGAGTGACCTCTCAATGTCTTTCAACCAAGGTCGCAGGAGAGAGTGGGTCAGAAACTACAGTGCAGACCATTTGGATGGATTCCCAGCAAAAGACCAAGAAACATGCTTGAGAGAGCGCTTGAGGAAGGTATGCAAGGACTCATCGGTGAGTGTGAGAGTTCGAGCGACAGCATCGGACCGTGTGCCAAGCAAATTATGAGTTTTTGAGCGGCGATCATCGGCTTGCGCGCCGGAGTAGGGGCATGCCGAAGAGTTTTCGATCAGCTTACGCAAAAACTGCTGACGAAGAAGGAATTTACTACTACGAGTAGTAGAATACCGAACCCGCTGAACTATACTTACTACAAAGAGATCCCTGCGGATCCGGAAACCTGACTCTTAATGAGTCTGAATGAGCCGTATAAAGAGAACCTCGTATCAGCGGACGCACATCGCTATTTACCTCTCATCCTCACCTCCAATGGAAGTGACTCCTGTTCCAATCACTCTGTTCGACGTCAACAGCGAGCTCGATACTTCATTCTCGCCGAAAGTCTGGCCCATTCGGTGAGTCGTCCTTGCAGACTGTGGTCTTCGGGAGATGAACTAAGTGAAATTTAGGCTGCTCCTCAATTACAAGCAAATCCCATACAAAACCACCTGGGTCAACTTCCCCGATATAGGAACCGTCCTTGCCGCCACCGGAGCACCACCAACGCGCCGCACGGGATCCAAATACACCGTCCCCGCCATCCTCGACGGGGACAAAGCCATATCAGACTCCCGCACGATTGCAGAGTATATCGAAAGTATATGCCCCACGCGACCGGTGCCGGTTCATGGGACGATGCACGAGCAGGCGATCGAGGCAAATGTCGCGTCACCGCTGGTGCCTCTCATTGTTCCGTTTATAGTGAATCATCTCGACGCGCGGGATTCCGCGTATTATGTGCAGAGTCGGCGGGAGAGGTGGGGTATGTTATGTTTCAGAAAGATATTAATTGTAATAAACCAACCAGGAAAGGAGCTGCACGAGATTTGCCCGCTTTCTCAGCGCGAGGAGATGGTGCGCGCCCTCGAAGACGGTTTTTCCAAGCTGTCTGATTTTGCTGGCGAGGCAAGTCTGGAGGGTTGGATATTCGGAAAGGATGGACCCGCGTATGAAGACTTCGAGGTGGTCGGGTGGTTTCTATGCCTCAAGTTTGTTGGTTTGCCGGGTCTGTGGGAGCATATTAAAGAGTTGAATGAAGGGAAATGGGGCAGGTTGATCAATGCTGCAGAGTCATTGATGAATGTCGATTAGAATATAGTGTTGAACTTGAAATTTCCAGGTTGAATAAACCCTGCACACATATTCAGCCAGGAAATTGAAGGAAAGGGGAAAACGGCGTTTTCCGGGGGCGGAAGAGAGTCATCCGAACCGTGCTAATGTTGTTATAGATCTCGCACATTCATGCGCTTCCTCTCGGGTAACATCCGGTTTGCCGTGGCGGATGAAGCTAGCTCCGCGTTGGACCCCAAGGGCGAGCATCAAATATTCCAGCGCCTGCGGGAATCCGGCGGGGGAAAGACAATGATCTTTGTGACGCATCGATTTGGCCACTTGACCAAGCATGCAGACCTCATAATGTGGGTCACTGTCTGTTGCTCGTCTTCTTTTGAGCGGGTGCTTACTAGTTCGTATTTAGCTGCATGAAAGATGGCCAGGCTATCGAAACTGGGACTCATAAGGAGTTCATGGCGCGCGGGGGCGAATATTCTGAACTATATAATGTCCAGGCGCAAGCGTTTGCCGACGTTGCATTGTAGCGGGCGGACAAGTATGTCTTGCTGTTTGTTGTTTAGAGTGTTGAGATTAATAACCCTGTGTGCACAATACATGGAGTGTCCTGGGAACTGCTTGATGTTATCAGTTGGCTTGGGCAGACCTTTCGCATTAGGCGCAAGCCATTCAATACAGTTATTCTGATCCCGCTTTCCTTCAACTTCAATCTCCTGGCTAGGGAAAGATATGTGCGGGGCGTATTCAACCTTGAAACTTGAAGCCTGAATTCCAACTCACTATATACTACTCGACGTTCATATATACTTCCGCAGCATTGAACAACCTGCCCCACCTCCCTTCATTTAACTCCCCTAATGCGTTCCCACAGACCCGGCAAACCAGCAAACTTGAGCCACAGAAACCACCCGACGAGCTCAAAGTCCTCATACGCGGGTCCGCCGTCCTTCCCGAAGATCCAACCATCCTCACTCGGTTCTCCAGCGAAATCAGAGAGTTCGGACAGGCCATGTTCCAGGGTGCGCACCATCGCCTCGCGCTGGGATGGCGGGCATATCTCGTGTAGTTCTTTCCCTGGTTGGTTGGCTCGCAATCACCGGAATGAATTTCAAGATTTAGAACAACATACCCCACATCTCCCGCCGGCTCTGCACATAATACGCGGCATCCCGCGCGTCCAAATGATTCACCACAAACGGAACAACGAGAGGTGCCAGTGGCGACACCACATTCGCTTCGATCGCCTGCTGGTGCATCGGCCCATGAAGCGGCACCGGTTGCGTTGGGTAGGTGTGTTCAATGTACTCTGCGATGACGCGGGAGTCTGAAATGACTTTATCTTTGTCGGCGTCGACGATGGCGGGGACGGTGTATTTGGGTGCGGTGCGGCGCGTGGGTGGTGCTCCGGCGGCGGCGAGGACGGTTCCTATGTCGGAGAAGTTGACCCAAGTTGTTTTGTATGGGATTTGCTTGTAATTGAGGAGCAGCCTAGATTTATTTTTTGCTCATTTAGCTCATCTCCCGAAGACCACAGCCCGCAGGGACCACTCACCGATTGCCCAGACTTTCGGGGAGAATGGAGTATCGAGTTCGCTGTCGAGGTCGAACAAAGTGATTGGACTTGGAGGAGCTTCCATCGAGAAAGTTGGAGATTGAGGATGAGGATGAGGGGTAGCGATGACGCGTCCACAACAAGAAGTCAACTGATACGAATCATGACCGTCGTCTTCTTGAACCGTCTTACTCAGCCCTGACTCAGCCCGAGTAGAGTCTAGACTCTTCTCTGGACTGTCTTTCAAGCATCCACTGCAGATAAAGTCGACCGTCTATGAAAGCGTTTTAAAGCCAAAGAATAGCTGGCAAGAGCTCCCCGTACACATTAAAACCAAAGCAATGTTGATTCTTCGTCGACTGGTACGTTCAGGAATACAGCCGCCAAAACAAATCGTCAAGGAATTGCGCAATTCGTGAGCATGTGTCTGAAAAATTAGCGAGCCCTTCCATTTCCTTCCGTTCCCTCAGTTTGACGCTGGGAAAAGTCTGAATCCGCGTAGCATTGCTCTATTCACAGTTTGATGGTTCCCAGAGTGTCGCTGAAGCTTCACCAAGCTGTACGCGGATCAAACGAGGATGAAGTCGGGAAGGGTGGATGGAGCAGGATGGAGCAGGATGGAGCACGTGACAATCATTTGATCGGCCGACGCAAGTTCGGAGCTGACGTTGCAGCCGAGCACCTTCCTATGCGCTTTCATGTCTCTCCAGCAGGTCCGGTGGTCTGCCCGCTCATCAAGCCCGGAGATCGGCGATCTTCTGTTCGTTTGGCGGGCACCCATGACCGAAGTCATGGGTCCTGATCTAGGACGCGATATTGGAGGCTTCCGTTACAGTATTCAAGTTGTGACGGCGCGCAAGACGGCGCATCAACGTTCATATTACACTCAGATCGGCGGGTTGTGAACCAATATAAGAGGTACGGAGCCACGTTTCCGCGGCGAAGCTCAGGAAATTGAGTGATGTAGATTTGAACATTTCGAAGCCTAAGTTGAGCGGCTCCCAAGCTTCCTCAAGCGCGCATGCTCGAAAATATCCCCAGATCAGCTTGCCTTGAAGCACCTACTTTGGATGATCAACACCACTGATCAGCGTTGAAGAAGTGAACATTTCAACCAAGAAAATTCGACCGTCAGAAAGTCCATTGGGGTGACGCGGTCCCGTGCCCCCTGTACCCATCGCCTGACAGTCCCGCGTGATACATCGAAAACCGTGCGTTCTTTTTCACTCGGTCACTGTCAGATGATGCGTTCAGGCACTGGATCCCCATCTCGTGCGGCTCACAGAATATAAACAAAAAAGTCACGAAACGTTCCCCGACTCGACGTCCCACATCCGTCGCCTATGGTCTCGCTACACCTTGCAGCCTCTGCGCTTCTGACGGCCGCCCTGGCAAGTGCGCAAACGCCCCCCGTAGTCGATGTAGGCTACGCGCAGTACCAAGGGTTCGTGGACACCGCTACGAACATCACGCAGTTCTTGGGCATTCGATACGCGGCGCCGCCAATAGGTGAGCTATCTTTTCCATCTTTATTTTTCATCCAAAATTTGAACTCGCATTGAATTTGAATGATAGGGGATTTACGCTTCAGGGCCCCACAACATCCAGCCAACGAGACCGGCCTGCAGCTGGCCACATTCCAGCCCAACTGGTGTATGCAATCGGGCGACGGGACGTCTCCGACCAACCCGTTACGAAAGCGCGAGGCCGCGCAGGCTCCGGAGGACTGCTTGTTCCTCAAGTGCGTAAATAAATAAGTTTGAATCCTCATTTATGTCCGGTTTCCCCTCAATGACGATTAACGCATTTGTGGTGTCCAGTGTATATTATCCGAGCGACGCAGTAGGCACCCCGCCGAGAGGCCTCCTTCCAACCCTAGTCTGGATTCACGGAGGAGGGTGCGTGACATTCAATGTCCTTTCCGTTGCATATACTCATTTTCTTGGTTGGGAATTCGCAGTTATATTGCGGGAGCGGCGATCGGGGCTAGTGGCGAAGACGTTGTCCGGCAGGGCAACAGAGGAATCGTCGTGGTCGTCATCCAGTATCGCCTGGGTATCGCCGGTACGTCGGCATCTCCTCATTCATTACAGTTCCATTCGAACACGATCTAACCAGCGAAATGTTCGTAGGCTTCCTCGCAGGTTCCGCGGTGAAGAAAAATGGAAATTTGAATGCCGGCTTGCGTGCGTAAAATAAATCTCTTCCCATAAGTTTTCTTGGCAACATTGAAATAAAACTGATTGTCATCCAATTCGAAGTTGACCAGGAATTTGCCTTGCGATGGGTGAACCAACATGTACGTGCCCAACCGCTGTTTCTTAGCCACATGCGACTAAGAGTGACAGATTTCAAAATTCGGCGGAGACCCTTCCAAGGTTACGATCTGGGGCCAATCTGCGGGTGAGTGCAACGTTTCCGTTTCTTTTTATATAATCAACCTCACAGGTGCCGGCTCTGTCCTCCAACACGTCATCGCCAATGGCGGGAAAACCAAACCTCAGCTATTTAGAGGCGCTATCACAAGTTCAACTTTCTTGCCGCCGCAATACAACTATGACGACTACGTTCCGGAGGCAAGCTACTACCCCTGGGGCGAGATGTTTTCAGTTCTAAATACATCTTTTCAGTGGATCTTCAAGCAAGTCGTCGCTCAGACCAAGTAAGCATCATTTATTCACTCATTTGTTGAGATCGCGGACTGGTGTTAACTTTGCGCACTTCGTAGTTGCACGTCCGCAATGGACGCGATGGTCTGCCTCCGCGCTGTCGACCCGGCAGTTCTATCAACCGTGAACTCGAATATCAATAATGCTGGGTTCTACGGGACGTTCCTGACCACGCCAGTGGTGGATGGAGAGTTTATCACCCAGCGGCCGACGCTTTCATTGTTGAAGGGGAAGGTCAATGGGGTACGTTCAATCTCAGATCGCCGCTAACAGTACTCATTTCCAACCACTTGCAGCAAGCCCTCCTATCCATCACCAACCCGAACGAAGGCGTGGACTTTGTCAATCAGAACGTCTCTACGACGGCCGCGCAGTACGCGTACGACCTTTTCCCCAATTTCGGGACCATCCAGGCTGAGATCGCCGGCGCGCTGTACAAGGGGGTGGGCTCGAATTTGGATCAGGTGAATAAGATACAGGGCGAATGTGAGTGTCAAATCACTCACTCATGAAGTTTCGAAGGTGCTAACCAGGATATCTCCTCAGCTATCTTCATTTGCCCGACGTACTACCTGCTGAACGCCTTCCGCGGTCGTGCTTTCAAGGTTCATTTCTCATGCATCCTGCACCGTATCGTGATTTGATTTGATTCTGTTCTAGGGCGAATTCGCCATCCCGCCCGGCCTGCACAGCGACGACCTACCCCTACTACTGGCCCAACGGCGTCGCCCCGCCCTTCAACAACACCGCCTTCATCAACGCCTTCGCCCAATCCTTCACCTCTTTCATCGTCAACCTCGACCCCAACAAGAAACTCAACCCCACCATCCTGCCCCCATGGAGCAAGTACGATATCCTCACGGGCAATACGGCGGAGCTGGTGTTCAACAAGACGACGAGCGATCAGCCGGATATAAGGCCGCTGAAGACGGATGGGAAGCTGCTGGAGAGATGTTTGTGAGTCCACTTCCTTGGTTTGAGTTTATGAGAGATCTTGATGGCGTTGTAGGTTCTGGGAGAGCGTTGGGTCGCTCATTGGGCAGTAACGAACGAACGTTCTTGAGCGTGTTCTCAAGCAAAGGAAATCTAATGAACAAATGTACTTTAAACGCATGGTAATTCTTGGACGAAATGCTCGTTGGGCGTCCGAGTTTTACTTGAAGTCCATCCAGGCTAATTTGTGACGAATTCCCGCGTTCCGCAACCTTTTTGCCCAACATTCAAGTGATGATGTATCGTAATGTGAGTGATGTTGATATTGATGGTTTTTCAGGTTCTGGGAGAGCGTTAGGTCTCTTATCGGACAGTAACGTTCTGAACGAAATGCAATGGAGCAAAGAGATTTTGCCGCTGCAGTGTTGCTGCAGTTCAGCGGCAGTCAGCGGCAGTTCAATTTGCCGCACTCGTTGAACTGACGTCCAGCTCAGTGCTATTGGCTCTAAATCTTTGTTTTGAGCGATGTTGAGACATGAACAAGTTTGTTCGGCGGCAGTCTGCGGCAACCAAATCGATGCGCATGCAAACATTCTGCAGCGGCACTCTCACACGGAGACCAGGGAAATTCAGCTTACTCGAGGTTATGGAATGTGAGATTTCAGACCAGGAATCGAGTGAGCTGAAGTCAGCACGGAAATTTCAGGAACAACATCAGTAGCGCGCTCTGCGGCAGAGCCCACCAACAGTTTGAAACTCAGATCACTCCGGGCAACAATAATCCATTTCCAGGCAAATCAATAATTGCAGAGATATCAAGTGAGTTGGAAACTTTCATAACTTCACTTCACCCAAGCCATTCTACAGGTCAGTTTCTGAATGCCAGGTAGGTTCTGATTCACACACTGGTTGAACATTTCAAGTTTTTCACTGAAAAATTTGGTGAAAAATGTTCTGAATTTTACAGCAATTTTTCAGTGAAAAACCAGGTGAAAAACTTGAAACTTTTTAATTACATTTTTAAACTTCAAAACATTTTCACCATTTTTTCAGAAATTTTTCACAAGGTTCAAAAATTTCACAAAAATGTTTCAAGTTTTTCACCTGGTTTTTCACTGAAAAATTGCTGTAAAATTCAAAACATTTTTCACTAGAATTTTCACTGAAAAACTTGAAATGTTCAACCAGTGACATGAACTCAGGAAGTTCAACAATACAGTGTTAAAACCCGGTTCTGAAAAAAAAAGATTGACCCCGTATTATAGAAGCATCAGGGCGAATTTAATCAATCAAAATGCTCTATGATGAATTACATACCTTCAAATGTATGCACAAATATTTTCAGATTTTTTGGTGCCGTTATTGTGTTGCACGGCACCATCACTTATTTGGCTGGTTTGGGGGTTTGACCCGGATCCGAAAATCTCGGTGATGTGAGATCACAACTGTCATTTTGCTCACTCTATTGTCGCCACACTCTTGCAGATGCCTCCCACAGGTAATCCTCTGGGCCATCCTCGTGGGACAGATGCCAGAGAGCCCAATGAACTGAACAACAACTTGAATCCACTTATGAACATGCCAAAGAAGACATTATACTGTTGAGCCCATCCCCATCACCCACCCCACCTGAGCATGGTCAGAAATGTCCAAACAGTACCCCATGATACTATACTCATTCTTGAAAATGCCATAGATGTGAATAGGCTACTACTGTCTTTAAAATATACAGCTCTCGGCCGCCATCAATGAAATTTAGCCATTTTTGGCAATTGTTCGATTTTTTGCTTGCCCCCTACTGGCCCTATACTGATTTTTTGTGCATGACATTACTCATTGACCTTGTTGTTGTTCTACAAAAAAGAATCAAGCAGAAAACCCCAGAGGTTCCAGCTCAAAAAATTTTTTTTTTCGAAGATGGGCATTTTTCAGATCTGGGTTTTGACACTGTATTTGAATTCTACAATGGACCTGCAGTTTCATTTTAAATTCATGCGGGTGATCAGGATTTTTGGTCTCTTGTACTTACACCACGACCCAGGTGTTGGAAATTTAAGTGACTGAGAGTAAAAACCAAGGAATTGATGTTGAAAGGAACAAAAACAATTTGAGAAAGCTCCGACATGAAAGTCTCGGGAACAACAAGGGAAACATCATGAGACTGAATTGGGATATGAGCACATCAAGATTACTCGGAATTCTTTTCATGACCCTAGTCTTTTGGGAACTGTTGTAGAGAATGTGGGTAGGTTTGAGAAACAGAAAACCAAAACTGTTCAATGTATATGCAGACTTCTCTCCCTGTCCAGATAGAACATGCAGCTCAACATCATGATTGACTAGGCCCAAATCTTGCTCGGTTGACATGCCGACCAGCTCACATTGGGCATGGGCACTTGAGACCTTTTCCTATGTCAGAATTTTTGCCCAGTAACATTGGAAAAAATTAGGAAGGTTCAATGGTTCAGCTTAAGTACCTGTGGGCAGAAACTAAATGGAGAGGACTAAGTGGGATATTATTGTTTCAGGTGCAATTGAGTACATGAATAAATCTTAGCATGGCTAGAAAGCTGCCATTGAATCAGCATATTTGATAAATTTCTAAGAAGACTTTAGTACACTATCCGCTGATTTATTGTGCACAATATAGAAGCCAAATTGTGCTGAGACGTGTTCAACATTTGAATAGAAAAGAATGAATGTCCCTCAAATTTTTGGGGAGAGGAGCGCGAGGAAATGGCCCATCTGCAAAAATATGACATCAAAAGTGCAAGTGAAAAGAAAAGGCACCTGCAAGAATCAAACGGGTGACCTCAAAATGTGAATTTGGCAGAGAACCCTATACCATAACACCTGTAGCACTGTGATAAGGACCGCGGTGTCGCTATTGAAAGGTAATGTGTTTCGAAGGCAACTGCATTCATCCTCTAGGGGGAAGTAGAATCGAATGATAGAGAGGAAGGTCGGTGCTTGGATCTGCTTTGGAATAGGTAGGGAAAAGTGAAGAATGGATCGGGGAGACGGATTGTCTCCTTGGTAGTTTGTGTGTGTGATGGCCTGTTGTCAGTCAAAGAAGGATGGAGAATGAAATAATACTTGTTCAGGCTCCCTGTACTGCGTATGGGAACCTCTTATAATGATGCCCTGTCTGCTTTCCTTGGTGTGCTCTTCCCCTTAGAACCAGTGCAGGACGTGTGGTGTGTATCGTGCCAACAAGGACACTGACGTCGTTCGAACGAGGTGCGAGACGATCTGTCTCCTCAACTGTGAATCGGCGGTTTGGAACTGGTGGCTTCTCCCCAGGCCTGTCTTCAACAGAGCTGAGCTCACAAAAACGGTGATCCTAATCAAGGAAGCCTGGAATGGTGACACCGGGCCCGGTGTGGAAGGACCCTGTAAAGGAGGTGTGGGAGATAAGACGCCTAAGGTGCAGGTGAATATGAGAGAGGTGGCCTGTCTCCGGCCTTGAGAGCGAGGGAGAAGGGTGCACGATGACGAGGTACAAGTATGGGGGAAGGACAGGGGTACCCCTTGGATTGAGTGAGACTTGGTATAGTGAGTGGAGAAACACCCTGGAAGCTACTGACTATTCTACCTAAGTGCGCTCCCTTTTATACTCTTTTGACAACTTCACACGTTTCCAGGTGTGCCATGTGGCTGCAAGGCATTTCCAGGGCACAGAAGTCGTCATGGCGAGTTCTAGGGTGCATACTTGGCAGGAGATGAAATGTCTCCGACGGGAGACCGATCGTCTCTGGTGGGATGTGAAGTGCGGTGAGGCCAAACAACCTCAGGAGTGGTTCGGGGCTTCAGGCACGGCCATTTGGTCGTATTCTGGAGCGTCTGGCAGGTACTGGTTCAGCGGAGACAAGTGGTCTCCTTCAGTTAGCGGGTGCGCCGTGTGAAGTGCAAGCATGGTCATGGCTCGGATAGTCCACCTCTCATCCGTCTGCTCGGCCTCGTGCGCACGGGTAAGGTCTGGGGGCTAGAGGACTCGTCTTCTCATTGTGTGGAGGAGGAGCAGAAGGTGCAGGGTTGAAGGGCAAGGAGATCCTGCAGCGAGACAAGAGATATCCGTGTGTGTGCGTCGTCTTGGTGCAGAACAGCTAGGAACGAAGCTTCCAGTGCCGCTGAGGAAGGTGCGGGGGGTTCGTTCAGTGGGGAGACCATCGTTCTCATTGTGAGACTAGTTCCGGTAACGTGGTTTCCCGATTTGGAAGGTGCTCATCTCGGACTCCAGGTGTGATTGCCATATTCGAGAGCCGCTTGGAGGGGCCATGAGACGACGAGCAGTGCGTAGCACGCTCGGAGACCTCACAGTGCGCTTTGCGGCAGAGCCCACTAACTGCCTCAGAGCACATCAGCAACACAATTTCCAAGGAGTTTTTATTTAATAGTGGACTCAAAGCTGACTCTGGCTAGTGTTGCTGCAGCTGAACTACGGCTGGCTCGGCTTGGCTTTTGATGACTTCAGGGCCATCATAGGAAAAAGTCAACCAAGCCATTTTTAAATGGCTGACTTCAATGGCTTCAGCTCAGCTTCCAGCTTAAGCCATGGCACAAATGCATTTGAGGTTTACTTTCCAACAGCTCCCCTGGTAATGATAATAACAAGTGTCCATAGCTTGCTCCAAGTTCATTCACAAAAGCCGAAACCAATCCTGATAGTCTTATCAAGCTCTGAATTAAGATTGCTCAACTGGATATCTCCGCCACCATTATAATAACAGGCACACCACTCACATTCAGCCCCACTTAGCTGAGGAGTTGCAACTGCAGATACATGTATACTTCCCATCAATTTGCAATAAAAATCAAGGGCACCCAATTTTTGCTCGGTCGACTCGTTGACCAGCTCGCATTGGGCTTGGAAACCCCGGTGCAGTTGAGGTTTAATATGATAAAGGCAGCAAAAACAAAGTATAGTAGTGGAATAGAGAATAGAGAAAATTGGCCAGAAAAGCCTGACACACCTGAGAACCTTCCTCTGGCACACTTTGATTGGAAATTCCAGAACAAGAGCTGCCATAAGCATTGGTTCCAATGTCCCTGACTATTGAGAGCACAGGAAATGTTATAATTATGGTAGAAATTTTTGGAGGGCCAGACAATTTTGGACTGTAGGAGCATTTTGTTCTGCCAAAACAAGTCCATCCGGTGCATGAGGAAGCAGGTACATGAGGGAACATGCGAACAAAGACAAATATGCCGATCAATGCCGAGGACATGTGATGAAATCAGTCAGCACTCAAAAAAGGCAAAAGAAACCGAAAAAAAGGATGCATTGGGGAGAATCAAACGAGTGACCTCAAAAACAGAATTTGGCAGACATTCTATTCCACTATCACACCTGAGGACCCACTACCTAAAGTTAGTGGGCATTAGGGCGCCTGAGGACCCACTAACAAGTTAGTGGGCATCAACTGAGCTGAAATCTAACCCGAAATGGTGAATTCCATGATGTGTTTCGAGCCGGACGAGATGGAAGATTTCGGCTTGCATCTTAACAGCCATGAAATCAGTCTCGGAATATGGGATATCAGCGGCTGCCACCGATATGTTTAATTCCAGAGGAAATCCTTCAGGCTTGCCATATATAGCAAACCTCGAAGCATTTCGGGCCAACTGAAATGCTAAGTTTTGGGTTGCATTTTGGTAACGCTGATATTTCCCTCGAAATTGGACATATCGGCGGCCATTTCAACCCTGTTGATATTACACATTCTGAGGCACATTTTGAGGCCACTGAAATGCAAGCCGAAATGTTCTGTGTCATTGTGCTGGAAACACATCATGGAACTCACCATTTTGGGTGAGATTTCAGTTCATTCACTTCATGAAATTTTGGGGCTGATCTTGGCTCACTCAATTCCTAGTCTGAAATCTCACATTCCGTAACTAACTTCGAGTATGTCAAAATTTAGCTAATCTCCGTGTGTCTGCGGCACTTTTCCGCAACAAAATTGGACTTTTCAGCGGCAGTCATGCTGCTTACAGCAGCAATGTGACATGTCAGGCGGCAATGTTTTTTCACTTATGCTGCAGCAGTTATGCTTACTGTCTCAAGGGGGGTCAAAGATTAAAATTTCATATGTGGGGAGGGGGGGGTCCCAGGGAGGGTTGAAAAAAACATTTAGTGCTAGTTGTGAAGAAGCTTCAGCAGTCTTTAAAACCCTGTTTTATTGGCATTAAATGGATTGAAGAGTTTTTTTGGACAATTCACGGCCCATCAGAGTCACCCAGCACCAATCAAATAACTTTATTTCAGCTGGGAGACATCAAGTACAACCTATCTAAGATAGGCATCAGTCACTTGCTATGAGGGCCATGTGACCTGCACCGCCACCGGGCCAGCGGCAAAAATTGAGGTCAGAAAAAAAATATTTAAGATAAGAGCCATGCAGGGCGACGGGGGATACAAGAGAGTATATATGGATATTATCTAGTAAGAATCAGTTCTTTTTGTGGAAGAATCTGTCAAATAGTGCCATAATGTTTTTCAGAAGGACATGGTGGCCACGGTATCTCTTTCCTGCCCAAGCAGCTTGAGCTCCATTGAGCCCTTTGCGATATGCATCCATGAAACGATCTGAACGGGTTGAAAATCTTTGATCATGAGCCCAAATCAACCAATCTGATGAACAAATGAACTTACTTCCGCATTGATTCTATTGGAACAGCGTTGAGAGCAGCATTCATGTTGCACTCGAGATCCTCCTCTTTGGATGAGGCAGGAAACATCTGATAAATCCGCTTTGCAAACCCCCAACATTGCTCAATGAAGTTCAGTTCACAATGGAACTTCGGGAAAAAAATGACTTGATAACTGCACGCTTTGCAATGTTCCTCCAGCAGGGATTTTTGATTGATGAAGTCGGGTTGGGTGTAAAGAATACGTTGGCAGCAGCAATCGGTTCGGCTGGGAGGGCATTTGAACTTTTTGCACTCGGCCTTCAATTTATCTGGATTAGGCAGTGCTGCACCTTTGGCAATTCATTCATGAATCAAGTTACGCATCCCTTTGAATATCCCAGCCTTTGGATGACCCTCTGGGAAATAAAGAGCCTGTGGGGTCCCATCCACAAATGTTGCATCGTGCATCTGAACCTGCATCTCACTACCATCTGGACCCTTGGTTTTCACAAGAAAGTTCTGCTGTACACCTGTCTTGGAATTAATGCCCGGTGGTTTGACCACCATATGGTGTGCACTAAGTGCATCAGGGGCCCGGGCAGTATGGATGGTCGCATTATTGTATGCAAGGACATGGATCTCGTCTGGCCGTGTTGCATCCAGCCTGTCCATCATCATCGTTGTGTGTTCAAGAATTTCCTTGTTGCCATAATATCCATCCCGTGTTTTCCCCGGCTTCATCATTAACCGTGCCTCCCAGCCATAGTCTGGCAAGACAAAGGCGATCACCATCATTGAATGGCCTTCTCCCTTCTTTCTGGGTTTCACCATCTCGGAAGAATGGACCCAGCGAATTTTACGGTGATCATTTCCATAGAAGATGCACTCGTCGTGCCGCCAAATCACAATGACCTTTCCATCTGGGATTCCGACAAATGATCGTTGCGGCTCCTCCTCCCACTCTTCCCACTTCTCCCCCTCCACCTGCTGTTTCGATTTTTTCTGCGGTGCATCCCCACCTGTTGCAGCGTTTGAGGACTCTGCAATATCCCCCCCTTTCCTGGTCCATTTCCGGGTGTGTTTGTCATACATGACCCACCGCGGCAAGAAAATGTTCTGCCGGTAGTGCACAACATCATCACACTCATGCCTGTCTGAGTACATGCCCTTTGGCTCTGACTGCCAGCAGTACTCCATCTGCTTCATTCACCATTGAGCTGTCTGCAGGGAGATTCCGTTCTTCAAATTGAGCTGAGTTTTCATTTCATCCGAGGACATATAATTGACGACATCTTGCACAGCAATATAAGGACCGAGTCCTTGGAGATGCATGTGGATTTCTTGTGCGAGATCCTCGTCCTCAAGCACTGACCCATTGAATTTTCCATATTTGGAAGTTGGCAGGTTGGTGTCGTCCTTTATGGATGCGATGGACCATTCACGCAGCTGGCGCAACATCCAGGTACCATTTCCCGCCGACTTTGCGATGATATCTGCTTTTTTTCCCCATTCTGTGTAGCCCTCTGCCGCATATAACCGAAGAAATGAGAGCATCAACTCCAGCCAACCACGTAACACCATATTCAGAGCTGCGTGCTTATACCCCTTCGTGTTAGGGCCACGAGATGGACGCAGAAAGGCGTGGAGTTTCTCGATGGCCTTGTCAATTTGTTTTGGGCATGGGGGAGTGCCTGCAGGAATTTTTTCTGCTGGGAAAAACGTGTCGTCTGCACAGGAAAACAAAGGTGGACCAAATTGGACAGAGGGACGAGGACCCGCGGGATTTGCAGGACTTGGCATTGGCATGGCGCTAGTGACAGCAGGCGAGACGGTTGGTGGATCTGGTGATTGCCCAGCCGTAGCACTGACAGTTGCAAAGATTTCCTCAAAGTCGCCCAATCCATCCTCCTCCAACCGACTCAGTTCACTGGGGGTGGGAGATTCAGAGCGGTGGGTCTCCTCTTCATCAATTTCCTGTGGATTTGCGGTCAAGCGGGGCAACGTCGGGGTTGTGCCGTCCGCTGTCTGATCATCAATCTGCATCCTGTCTACTGCTTGCGATCTCTCTCTTCCCAAATCAACGGCCGGCTGCCTTTGTTGGGAGGGTTTCCTCAACCAAGATGACAGCCCAGACCCATGGGCCTCCATGACTTTCCTTTCCTCTGCTTTCTTCAGTCGCACTGTTTGAGGAGCAGGAGCAGCCCCAATTTTTGTGTTGTAATATGGCCCACGGCATTTGTCCTTGACCTCAGGCTGTTTTCTCTCTAGGATCTTTTGCAACCTCCTCTTTCCCACATCCAGCCATGCCAGCAAACTGTTCTCCGACTCAAAGGCCGGAACATCACCCAAGGCTTCCGAGAGGTCAGAATTCTCCAAAGACACGGTACTGGCACAATCAGATGTGGTAAGGTCGATTTGCATGTCATTCGATGACACCTCGGAGTCTTCTGGTGAGCTTGGACACGTCGGCTCGAGCTCGGTGGTCGGACTATCCGCGAGTTTTTTTTTCTTCTATAAAGTGTTCCTGTAAGCTCTACCAGTGACAATCAGAGTGTAAAATACCTTTGCAAGTGAACCTAGGTTTTTAACACAGGCTTTGCGCTTCAGCGCCGGCATTTTGGGGTGGTCTGGCGACGGCGGCGCGCCAAAGGGCGGGAGGCGGGACGTCACGTGTCACGGTCATGTAACGCACAACGCGGCAAAATTCTCTCTGTTCTGAACGAAACTCTGCCAGACGCATTTTCCATTGAATCCGTGTTGATTGAAAAACACTTTTTTTTTTGGTATACTGCTCCCTCAAAATTGAATATCTCCACAAATCTTGACCAAGGCCCTCTTAAGAAGACCCTAATGGACGCGTTCTCTGTCGCCAAAAAGTTGAACCTAAGTTTCTCGCCGACCTTAATGACCTCCAAGAATTGTTGTAATTAGATCACGTGGCCCTCGTAGCAAGTGACTGACGCCTATCTTACCATGCTCCAATGTCTCAATTGCCTCGAAATGGTGCACATTGAAGGGCTTTGAGTGTTCCAGGAGAGGAAATGTCACCAGAGCAGGAAATTTTGCGGATTTCACGACAATACGAACAATGGAGGCGCGTGGGAAAATGAGCCAAATAATAATCGACACCCCAATAAGGGTTCTTGAAATGGGCCATTGTCCCCATTGATGTGAAGTGCCATTGTTCGCACGGTTGCGATGCAAACGTGGCATAACATGGGCTGGATACTGTTGTTGGGAGGAAACCAGTTACCGTTGGGTTTTAGTGTTAGGTTTCAAGCGTGGTTGATAGGTTTCGGGCGGGGAACGTCTGAGGAAGAGTCGCAGTGTCAGGATACGGATTCGGGCTGAAACAGTTTATAGTAGTTGGTACTTATTTTGAAAGACCAAACCCTTGTAGTATAAAAAGGGCGGCCATTTGTAGGGTAAAGACAGAATACTACGCCCGGGTTTCTAACTCGTGTCTTTGGCTCTCTCTTTCGGAACGAACGGACGGAACGGTTGGATCGAATTTGTACGGAACGAACGGAACGGAACGGGAACGGTTAGAATGGGTTTTGATTGGATTTGAATTGGACGTACGGCTATTAACTGGATTTGTAAGCATCATATACTTTGACGTGAAACCCCCGAACACGCGCGACCGAAGTATTGTTTAGGTGTTGAACTTGTTGGTTGGATATTGGTTAGGGGTATCACTGCTGGTCAGTGATTGGTTGGGTTGATTTAGATTCGAGTTCACGCACCTACACGCTTCGAGCGTTTCAACATTGGGACAGCTGGTCTAGCCAATATAAGGAATCATAAACCAGCATGCAAAGGTATCAGAAGGGAATTGACGGACCTATTTATGCGAAAGCCACGCGCATATCTTCAAGATTCTCTTGTTCTAAGCACTGTAACCAGTGCACCACTGGTTACATCAATTTCCACCAGTTCTGGAGGCGAAAATAGCGCGTCGTTGGTGTCTTCCCCGACAAGCAACACATCCCCGAGTGGTGATTCAACTGTGATGGGTCATCATTCATGGAATATTGCACGTCTGACACGTTTGGAGGTGCGGCCCGGTATCAGGGGTGAGAAATTCCCCTCCTATATGGAAGGAGAGGAGGGGGGGGGTCCACTGAGGGCCAAAAAAAAACATTTCGGCCCTACATCCTTTTTTCGAAAGTTGAACCCCCCCTTGTACTGTCTATCGTAGTGTTTCGCCTGTCTGCAGCAGCCCTTGCGTACTTCCACATCGACCCTCCTTCAATTTTGTGTCAGCATTGCTGCAACCAACCAGGTCCTTCGTACGCATCATACATGACGTTCAACATTGAACATTTCAACCATGGCCCATTTTCGGCCTTTGGATGCATTTTTGTATGGGTATTGGAGCCAAGTATGTTTCAAATATTTGGTTCGCAACATTAACAGTGTTGACATGGCACTCTCAGTACAAACCGTAGGTGCGGAGCCCACTGCCGCGTCTGCGGCAACACAGCCACCACTCTGAGTCTGGTTGCATAAATCATTCGGGAAAGTGTTATGGCAACATAATTTTGCTTCACGATATACCGACTCCCTCTGACCAAAGCGCCCTCTGGCCCTTTCATTCATTCATTTTTCATTACACTTAATTAACAAATTCAGAGCAGGGGATACGTGGCATGTGTGCGCAGCACTGCAGTAGCTTAAATATACACCTTTTGAGGTGGCCTAATTAAAGAATCCCATGCAACTCAATATCACTGCCAGGCAGCCCGGTGAACCGAACAAATCGCAGGCCTTCGAAGCGGAGTTGCATTCTAGAGTTCACGGTTGACATCATCATCCAGACAACGCTGAGGGTCCCAGTAAGGCATAGCAAAGGTCGTCTAAGTGGATACCACGAACGATAGCGTGACGAAACAATTGGCCGGCTTGCACGAGGAGGAGTGAACAAGAAATTCAACAAAAGTGTAAAGGTGACTCACATTTCCGGTGATGGTCACCACGAAGTTCGCGAGGCACAACACTAGAAGAAAACCGAAGATCAGAATGGTGTTCAGGTTATGACTAAATACTCGCAGAAGGTGCACTGGATACTAATGTCATTTGGAGATCAGCTGGGCGTCGATGCGAGCGTACCAAGAACATCCGTGCCCCATCGTGAATGAGAGACGTCACAACGTCAGCCTGCTTGGTATGTGGTCTATCCAGGGCATTGCAAATCGTCATAACGATCAGGAAAAGATCAAAAACCATCTAGACGAACGGGTTACTGTTAGAGGAGCAAATACCTCACAGCCCTACGCACTTGAGTTCCGACGGCGTAAGGCAAGGCCCACGGCTTTCTGGAGAATTCACACATATGAGTGCCGGGATCGTATACAATAAACGCTTAAGAACATCAGTGGTTTCCAGCCTTGAAACTGCCTTCGAACTTACGCTGGATCTCTTTGCCAGAGAGAACAATAAATATTGTGGCAACCGAAATTTCGATCCCGAAAGTAACGAAGAGTATCCACTTGATCCTCCTGCGCCGATCCCATAGGACGTAAACACGGACGATGATGATGACTGAACTGTAAATGAGCAACACGTCCGGGGGAAAATACTGGACGCACAGTGAAATGTGGCGACCAGAACTGAGGATGCTATGGCAAACACCCAAATGAACCGCCGACAACTGGTGTACCTTTTATTTAAAGTCGGCCGGACACAACGGTGTGTGATTGACTCACTCCTGTGGGCGATTCATGAATTAGCCAGGAGACGAAGAGCATGGGAGAAATCCCATGATACTTGTTAAACGCAATCTTACTGTACTGCTAACACCGCTACTTCCACCGCTGAACACTGGGAGAAACATTTTCAGAAGAAGACCAGACGGGGAGGGAATGACTTTCTGTACGCCAAGTAGATTGCCATCGCTTCCGACATATATCGATTGAGGGTAAAGGCGATCTTACTAGCCCACCCCCGCCTCCGAGTTTAACCAAATGAACCGCAATTCGTCCGCCCATGTCAAGACATGGTCGTACATCAGAACCGATATTCCGACGGCTGAGAACAACATTAGTGCAGGCTATTGAGAAAGATTAAGCAGGCACACCGGAAACATAGCGAAGGGCGAATAGAGACGGGATCTGGGCCATGTTGAACCATTGGACAAGGCTCACGAGACATCTTATATGAAATAGCGATCAAATCCTAGGTCAAATTTCATTCTTAGCAGTCACTTATTTGCGTAATAGCTGCGCTCCAGAAACCATTATGATTACTTGTCGAGCACAGACTTCAATTTGGTTAATCAGCTCATCCATCCGACCAGCGATGATGAAACGGTTGCGAGTCCGATCGAGCTATGTAGCCATTCACACGAGTGTAAGACTAGGACGTTTAATTTGGCCATCGTAATCTTGGAGGAAAGCGAGCCCCTTGTTTGGATCGTAGCGTTTGATGTTCCAAGCCCATTGGTACGCCTGGGAGAAATTGGAGAGAATGGACGACCCAAAACGCCGCAGCCCTATATCTTTCCGCGGGAGATGATCAGCACCTGCGCGCATCTCCCGCTGTGTACAAGTTCATCGGACCAAAGATAGCCTTAATGACAACTCGTCTCTTGCTGGTCAATATGGCGGATGCATCGCTACCTCGCTCTGCGGGAGATGATCAGAAACTGTGCGCTTACGGCACCAGTTCTCTACCGCTTGAAATTAAAATAGGTCTTCGGCGATGGCGAAACTTACGGAACATCGGCCCGAGAAGATGACAATCACAATCGGATTATCATGTGTTTCGGCAGCCCTTCTTGGAGGTTCCTTCGCCTTGACCATCCACACAGATAGTTACGAGCATCCTGATGTAGTCCAACCTCTGGCGTTATTTGTTGACTTTTTTCGCAATCATCGAGGTGTAGGTGGTTCCTGCCAGTGTAGGTTTGCCAGGATACTTTACGCCAAGATTTTTGATCATCTCCCGCACACCTGCCACTACGTACGGTGTTTTAAAACCCGTGCTGCCTTTTACGCCATCGCCGAAGACCTATTTTAATTTAAAGCAGTAGAGAACTGGTACCGGAAGCGCACAGTTTCTGATCATCTCCCGCAGAGCGAGGTAGTGAGGCATCCGCCATATTGACCAGCAAGAAACGAGTTGTAATCAAGGCTATCTTTGGTCTGAACTTCCTGTACACAGCGGGAGATGCGAGCAGGCGCTGACCGTCTCCCGCGGAAAGGTATAAGGCTGCGGCGTTTTGGGTCGTCCTAATTCCCTCCAATTTCTCCCAGGCGTACTAATGGACTTGGAACACCTTGAAGCTCATGCCATCATATCGTTGGTCTGGAGTCCGAGACCTCCAGCACGCTAGAGCAATCCAGTCGATTCAGGCGGATATACTAATTTGTAATAGCTGAATGGATCTATATTTGCGTCCATTGAACGGGCACATGAGTCTCAATATTAATACACTGCGTTCCGACCCCCTGTAGACAGACCCCTGTCTAGCTTATGTTACATGCGGCGACATGCGGCTACATGCGGCTACATGAGGCTATGCGCGGCTACCTGTGTGTATGCCGTGATGTCCGGCTAGCTTATGTTACGTCCGTCTACATCCGGCTACCTGGCGTAGACGAACCGTCGGCTACATATGTGGACCTGCGTCTATGCTGTTGACGCATGTAGACACACCTCATAATATGGATTTGGGGCCATTTCTGGCGCTCTATTGCATAGGTCAGGCAATACCCTCATTATGCATCTCTGTCAGCATCTGCCATCAAGCGCCGTTGCCAAGCGTGCACAGCTCTCGGCTATCAGACAGGTCGGCCATCAACTATGAACTACTGATCCTCCTCACCCAAATCCTCGCTTCCATTCTGAATCAACTCAAGGGTCCTGGAACTAATTGCATTCACATTTGGTGTCCATGTGTCTACGTCCACCTGTGTGCGGCTACATCGGTGTATGTCAGTCTAGGTGAGTGGAAGGAGGTAGACTGATTTAGATTGATGTAGACATTGGTGGACCAACTGTGTCTACATTACATAGACACAGGTAGACAAAGGGGTCCATCTACCCTTCGTCTAGGGCGGGTAGACAAACCTCTGTCTACAGGGGGTGGGAACGCAGTGAATGGTATCGTTTCGTGCGACACGGCATTCGCCCGTGATCGGGGCTGGCGCAAAATTCGAGGGTTGGAATAATTTAAGAAATGGTTCCCGCGTTTAACACGGCACTCACGAAGTAACCGCCGTCTTCCAATATTCCCACAGAAACCACGACCGCTCTTCTTCCTCCCTGTGTCGCGATGGAAAGATGTATTTTGACGGTAGGTCTAATTCGAAGTTCTGACGTAGATTTCATATATCATACAGTCCATACTTTTGGTTCGGCTCGCCTTCTTTCTGCCTGGAGGCAGTTGCGTGTTCCGTGACACTTATACTGCTCAAGGACACAACGAGTCCCGTCAGACTCTGTACAATGTCTTCAGAACACTCTGCATCCATTGGATATGGGCCTCGTGCTGGCGCAGACAAGCGTGGCCCTAGATTTTGGTTGATTTTCTTCGCCAATCTCGTCGTGGACCTGCTCTCGGCTCTGGATCTCGTGAATTCCGCCTATTTCGCTTTTCTCCGAGGCGTCTAATAAACTTATCTTTCAGACCGCGGTTTCCACAGCATTACCCACAATTGTGGAGCAGCTTCACGGGTCGGACTTCATCTGGGTTGGTAGCGCTTACACGATCGCTTCAACCGCTATTCTACCGACTATTGGCGGCCTGGCATCGACCTTAGGACGAAAACCTATTCTACTTGGATTTATCGCATTTTTTTGCGATCGGCTCCGCTATTTGCGGTTCAGCGCAAAGCTTGAACATGCTCATTGCGGGCAGAGGTGCGGTACAGGTTAGCCTATCTTCAATATCTAATCTTTTCCTAGTCGTACAGGGCATCGGAGGAGGAGGGTGTATTTCAGTGACTGAAATCATTTACGCTGATCTCGTCCCTCTTCCGGAACGCGGAAAGTTTGTGGGGATCACAGCATCGTGAGTTGCAGCTTTTCTACGTTAAGATCAAGCTGACTTCAGAATAGGGTCTGGGCTTTCGCGTGGTAAGTTCAACATTGCATGAGTCTCAAGAGCTCCAGTGACTCTGTAACCAGTGCAATCGGCCCACCGATTGGAGGGGCGCTCTCAGGATCTAATGCGTGGAGATGGCTGTTTTTTCTCAACATACCCTTATGCGCCATCGCCTTTCTTCTCGTCACCTTATTCTTGAAGGTCCAGACACCCCGTGAAGGTCTTCGCAACATGATTTCAACCGTAGATTGGGTGTGCGTTGATTTAATTCACCACTCATCAACGTCTTCATTTCGTCCGCAGTGGTCTAATCCTTCTCGTCACGGGGACAATCTCAATCACCATTTCTCTTGCTTGGGCCGGTATCGAACATCCATGGAGTTCGAAACAAGTGCTCGTTCCATTCTGCGTTGGTTTCGGGGCGATTGGGGCTTTCATTATTGTCGAATACAAGTTTAGAGTTGCAAAAGTGCCAACCGTATGCCTCCACTAGGACCACTGTTCGCAGATAACTAACGAGCACGTCTACAGATCCCATCCTTCCTAGTCACGAACCGAACTACGCTGAGCGGGTGAGCCTACAACTCTCCAGTTTTTCACAATAAGTAAAATCTCTGGAAGATATATCGGCACTTCAATCCATGGAATTGTATCTATGGCCGCGATTTGTAAGTGCCCGCCTTATCGTGAAATTGCATCTCACCGTATCATAGTCTACATTCCGGTGTACTTCCAGGCATGCAAACTGGATTCCCCGATACGCTCAGGCATAGATTTACTGGGTTTCGCCTTCGTCATTCCAGTCCTTGCCATACTTAGCGGTGTCTCTGTCCAACTCATGGACAGGTATCGCCCACAAAATTATATCGGATGGATGTTCACTATGGTCGGGTTCGGCCTTTTTACGCTGCTTGATAAAGACAGCTCGAAATCCACTTATATTGGCTTCCAAGTTGTTCTGGGCGTTGGCCTAGGAATTATCTGGATCAGCACCCAGTTTCCCATACTCGCACCTCTGCCATTCTCGAATAATGCCCATGCCTTAGCATTCTTCACTTTCGTGCGATGCTTTTCTCAGGTCTGGATGCTGCTCTTTCTCATCAAATTCTCACTGACTCCAACGACAGACATGGGGGACTGTATTCGGGGGGACGATACTGCAGAATACATTGAAAGCTCGTCTCCCAGCTCAGTTCATCGACACATTTGGCAGCGGCGCCCAGTTGACTTATGCTGTCATCCAGCAAATCAATGCTCTGCCTGTCGAGCTGAGGGACCAAGTACGTGATGTCTTTGCGCAGGGTGTCAAGATTGTATGGTATACAATGCTCGGCATATCTGGTCTGGGACTCTTGTCATGTTTGCTGATGGAGGAGGTAAAACTGCGCAATGCGTTGGATGAAGCTTGGGGGATGGATGTCACTGACTGCACAGAACTCGGATTGACGGCGGTCGGGGCTGCTTCGACGGCGAAAGAGATCTAGGAACATATCTTTATGGCATGACAACGCAGTGAAAATAATTGTTGCTTTCGCGTCCGAGGGTGTGCGATAATCACGATTGAACGGAGTTGTTATATTGGGCCCGGTCTTCTACACGGAACTTGTACACTTGTTAGAAATGGAACAATAATGGCATGGGCCAGATGAGAGTGGAAGAGCGTCTATTCCCTACGGAAAAGCCGGAGCAGTCTTCAAGTTCACTGCCAGTTCTCCGGTCTGCCAGCGCTGATGGTCCGGATAAAAGTCTCGGTTAGAAATCTGCTCAACCTTGATATAGAATGACTATGCATCTCATCAGGCACACTGCTAGAAGCGCTGATATGGATATACATTCCTTCGAATCAAATACTCGCCTTCAGCTTCTGCTCGGACATATTGGGCACCTCATGAGTGAGAGCATCCAAAATGTAACCAATATGACGGTGGGAGCGAAGAGGCAGCTCAGCCCCTCGAAGTGTCTTGTTTCAAACTATTTTTTAAATCCTTTTTACTATATTGTAATTTTGAATTTGGATGGTTGTTTTGGTTTGTTTGTAAACTAAACGCATCGGGTCTCTGCGGTTGCAAGGAAGTGGCTCATGGGAGCTAATGCATACATACTCTATTTATATGGTCGTTCACAGTGAAAATATTGACATCCGTGTAAGATACAGGCATTCGTTGCATCGATAGTTTCCGGCCAATCAGCAAGCGGAGCCCTGGCGGCCCTCAAGGCTAGCCCTCACTTGGCTTGTTTGATCGCAACACTCACGTAAAGCGTGGTGCTCCGACTTTCCATAATCCCTTATCTGCACGCCGATCTCATAAAACCATTTCAGTAACCGTTTCATCAGATTATCTTCATTCATTTCTGCCTTCATTCATTTCTGTCTTCATTCATTTCTGCTGTCAGATAAATTTGGGAAATACCCCAAGATCGAGGCGCACTATAAGAGCTGTTGGATGCTGCGCTTGATCATTTCCTGACCATGTCTCTGGAATTGTTTTTGAAGAGCATTCTTATTATAACCGCCGGCCTCTCTCACAACTACGGGTTAACTCCGCCCACCGCTCACACTCCCACAAATGCTAAGACAATATACCGCGGGCAATTTTTTGAGACGACGGTTCTAGCATGGGCCTTGGCAACGAGGGTCGGCGCACTTATTTCTCTTCAAATAAAAACTCATGGGAATCCAGGTCATTGTAATGACGCTGTCAATTCTTCATGTGATCGTAATGGTCGCACTGGAGACTGCTGGGCGTACCACCCACCCGTTTCTCGGGACCCTCTGTCCCCACCCATCCTCCAGCATTCATACCCTTCGCGACTTCACCACAACATTTGCTCTGGGCGTTTTTGTTATGGTCCTGGCCTCTCTAATTCGAGGATGGTGTTTTACTACCCTGGGACGACAGTTCACATATCGTGTTGCCGTCACCTCCAACCATGTTCTTGTGACAAGTGGACCGTACGCCTATGTCCGCCATCCAAGCTACACGGGGGTGTTTGTTATGTTGGCAAGCGCTGCCTTCACATATCTAGGCTCGCACGGAAATTATATTTCGGAATGCGGAATAGTATTGACTCCTTGGAGGTGGTTGATCTACACGTGGATCGCCTGCTCGGCATATTCAGTCATTTCGTTGCGGAAACGCGGGAAGGTGGAAGATGAGTTAATGGAGACGACTTTCGGTGCAGAGTGGTTGAGGTACAAGGAAAAGGTTCCATTTAGTTTTGTGCCTTATGTTGCCTAGTCAATTATACCCCAAGTGATTTGGCGCATGCAAGATAGATCAATTTCCAGTCTTTGAACATCAAACTTTCGCCAAAAGCCCGCACTAGGGCCCATCTTCCAAACCAGGGGGAAAGTTGAACGAATACGGAATCAAATTGAATGGATGGCATATACATGCGGGATGTTCGGAAAGAGAACCATCGTTCGAAAGACCGCATCTATGAATGGAATTGGCTCAGATCAGTCCTAAAAGATCTTCTACCGCGCTTTGACGAGATCCTGTTCTCATGTGAAAATAGCGAGAATCAGAACAGTTCGGCGCTCCAATCATGTCCGCCAATCGGCATAACATCATGATGGCTCTTGCACCGTGCCACGTCACGCAGTTCCCAAGGATGTTTCATTTCATCCTTGAATCAGCTCAACTCGACCCGTGCACAAACACTCCGAGCTCCCCAGCTTGGCCAACAAAGAGATCTTACACCTGCACACCAGATAAAAGGAAAATATCGACCTAGGTGGAAACCGCTACTGGAACGGCATTTTCCGCTCCAATAGCAAAATTCCCTCAATGTTCCAGTAGCGCTTTCTACCTAGGTCGATATTTTTCTTTGTTCGGTGTGCTGTGATCGGGCTATGAATTGATCATATGCACCGAAATTATGGTCCAGATTATCATAGTGCTTATTTAAAAGACATCAGGTCTTCAATGGCCATAATTACCTTGCTATGGTCGTCGACACCTCCTTTCACCTTGCCACTTCCGCTGCTGTGTCTGGTGTTGTCAGTCCGTTTTTCTCTCCCCCCGCTCTTCAACCTTATCTTAGTCTTCATCTAGGCGGCATGGACCTATCTCCATACCCATCCCCTTCGAGGGGATTATGCTGTATGCTATTATATTGCATCCATTTTGGGGCTTTGTGTTTCAGCAATCATCCTCCGAGCTCAGGCGCCTTTCTATCTTGCGTTTACTACCTTTGGGATCCATGTGGCCGCTGCTCTGGGGTCAACACTGTGCTACCGGCTCTCTCCCTGGCATTCCCTTGCCCAATTTCCTGGTCCATTCCTATGGCGCATCAGTAGCCTTCAATTGGTCCACGTATCGTTCACAGGCAAGCGATATCTCGTGCTCGATGATCTACATCGAAAGTACGGCCCTTTTGTGCGAATTGGTAAGTCGGCAATCCTATCCCCGCTTACGTTGCTGAGAAGTTGACTAAAGGTCCCAGTCAGCTGTCCGTTAATCTTCATTCCGCCAGTAATGTAATCTATGGCGCTTCAACTCACATGGAAAAGGGAGATTCATATGTTACCCCCGGCCATCTTGGAGCAGTCGCGCTGTTTTTCAAGCAAAAAACAAGGGCAATCCATCTAGAACGTAAACGCATTTGGTCCCCGGCGTTCACTGGTCCATCGTATGCGATCCTATTCTGTATTTTGGACATGACTGATCGTAGTCGACATTTAGTATCGCCAACTTCGTTCCTGCCGTTGAGCGCAGAACACAGGAGTTAATTCATTGCATCAACCGTCGTCAATCCCAGAATAAAGAGAAGCTTTTCGACCTCTCGAAAGTATTTTGTCATTGGGCATATGATATTATGGTTAGTTGACAATTTCTCCCCTCAAGTCTATATCGAACACACAACGGCACAGTGTGAAATGGTTTTTGGAGGGTCAAACAATCTGGTTAGCTATGCGTTCGTGATGAGTACTAATAGTTATTGCCATTCTGAAGGAGCTTATGGAGAACGGAGATGCGGATGGTCTTATCCATGGGGGGAAAATGGCGACGATAGTTCTTGACTGGCGAGTACCTGCCTTTTATCTCTACGAGTTGAAGGTTTGAAGATTGCCCTCGAAGCGTCGGCCAATCCCCTTGGCTCATGGACCTTGCCTGGCATTTGCCAATGGGAAAAACTATGGTTCGCTTGAAAAATGTCGCAGCCACGATGATGAGGAATCGGGTGAAAGCAGACGCTGAGACAACGATGCGGGACCTTACTTCATATCTCGTTCGGCTTCTACTAAACGTCTTTTGCGAAACCCTGACATCTTTGCATCAGCTCGACGGCCGAACAAGCTCGGGCGACGCCATTCCTTTGACTGACCTCGAGCTAGAGGCAGTGGTCGCTATCCAAGGAGGTGAGTACGACGTATCAGACCTTGAATCGGTTTCACACATAGCTAAGGGGAATTATAGGATCAGACAATACCTCAACGACTCTGTCCTTGGCATTTTACCACATGCTTATCTCTCCATACGGCTACTATTCCAAGCTCCAACAAGAACTCGATCATGCCTTTCCACAACGCGCTGGCCCACTGGATTGGGATATCCTCGCCGCGCTCCCGTACCTCAACGCCGTAATAAACGAGGCTCTGAGATTGGCATCGCCTTATTACCTCCCTCGAATAGTACCACACGGCGGAGTTACGATCGATGGCACCTATATTCCGGAAGGTACAACTGTGGCACTTGCAGCTTACTCTCAGCAAACCAGCCCCGATAATTTCTATCCAAATCCGCTGGTGCATCAGTCTGTATTGCCGCTTTTGCGTGCTTCTGTCTAACCATTTCTAGGATTTCCGGGTCGAAAGATGGCTTCCAGGTGGACTCGGACCTGGATCTAAAACTGAAAAGGCCGCGTTACATTCATTTTCCTCCGGTGTGACATTGGGTTATCTTTTATCACAAGAAATCTTTTCTAACTTACCACGAAGGCCCGCATGTTTGCATCGCGAAATCATTCGCATATCAAGAGATGCGGTGTGCAATTGCCCGCCTGGTGTTGACTTATGATTTTAAGTTGGCCCTGAACTTCGATGCGAAAAAGTACCGCGATGGGATTCTGAATATGCGTACTACTCTTCTCAAGGAACCACTCCTTGTAACCGCATTTACACGTCAAAACGAGTAGACTGAGTACCACCACCGGTTTTGGGGCGAGGCGGAGTTCATGTAAAATTCTCGCGGTACTTCGTATGCTTATTTAACATATTGATATGACCTTACCGTATCATTACATTCAATTCGATACGGGGGTGTGACGCGTGACATGGTTCGAGCAATTCGATATCTCGATAGCAGCCGGATTTCTCAGGAAATTTGGGAGTTGGAAAGTCCGGCATCAGGACCGCCATCAAGACCGGCGGCAAACCGGCATCCTAGATCGGACTTTGATTGTAGTGATGGGATCCAGACAAGGCCGCGTCGTGTCCCCTGCCCTCCTCCACTAGTTTCCTCCACCTGCAGTGGATTCAATGAGACTAATGGCATTCAATGCCAGCTGTTTCGCAATATGCAAAGCTATATACTAGCAACAAAACTGGCAAAGGGCGGTGAGATGCGGATCAAAGCAATCAATATGTTCAAGTACGCTGTCCCATTGTTTTTCTCAACCGGCCTAGCATGAAACTTTTTCTAGGTCAGTGAAGTAACATTCTGAACCCTGCTGCTGCTTAAACGCGCCGGATCGCACCCGCCGATGGCCTTTGTCGAAACATCGAGCACTCTAGTTGGCATAAAATGAAATTTTTGACGGAGAAAAGCGTGTAGATGTGATCGTTTGTGTTCATGCGAATGTTCTTGAGCTTGAAATTGCGCTGTAGCCCCTTGTGCAGTGTCGCGTCCGTGTTGTTTGCGAGGATTTACCAGTGGCCAGCCGCGTACATTTGAGACTCCGATCGTTGATCGAGCAATTCACCTACGTCACTGGACCGCCGATCGGATCGCCGACCCTCGAAATCTCCCGGTCTTTCCAATTCCCAAATGGACTCGGATTTCTGCGTGACACCCCCAAAATTTCGACAATCTCATCGAAATTTTGACTATTTTCTCGCCACTGGGGGGGTCTGTCACGGTTTCGATAGAGTCGCCCGTGATGCGTGACATCGACCGCAATTCGATACCGATAGAGGGGTGCGTGACGCGCGACTTCCGAATTGAATGTAATGATACGGTATTCAACCGCGGCTCATGGCACACGTCGGCCCCAAGAAAGCGCAAAAGCTGGGGTACACATCAAGCGCCGGGGCGCATCGCCAGACGGATCTATCTTCTTCGCTGTGTCGAGTCAATGTTATGTTCCAGTGGCCCCAGTTATCAATAGATCAGACGCAAGACGCAAGACGCAGACTAATATATTCCCCCCCCTCCCCCCAGACTCGCACAGATCGTGAGACGCTAAACAGATATTTACCACAAAACCTTCTTGAAAGCCACTGCGACGCGCAATAGCAATAGCAAGACAGACCATTGAATTAAGTACATTGTGATAAATTAATTACTGTTCACGATCACTTTCAGCAATTGGCGCATCCACCGCTGAAGTCTTTATCGTCTGCAAGCAAATTAGCATTCATTGCACAGGTCAGGCAAGATCAATCAACCAAAGCAGTCACCACAGCCATTTCCGTCCGAGATACAGACGCCGTATCCCTGCTCCTTGAAGACCATCGCATTGACCTTGTTCACAGACATGTCCGCGCATCCGAACAATCCGAGGGCGTCCTGCCGCGTCTGTTCCTTGTCGGGCTTACCACCCGTCTTCGAAGCAAAGTACACGCAGCAGTTGCCGTGGCACGCGGTGTTGTATGCCTCCGCTGGGGCGCCGAAAATATCGTCCGGGTTGCTGTAATGGCAGACGTTCGAGTCCGCCGCCCAAGCGGCTGACCATGTGGCTGGATCGACAAGGGCTTGGCAGTCGGAGTACGTTGCTGTTCATGACATGTTTAGGTGGGTTGAAAGGTAAGTTGAGCGAGCGACTTACCATCTTCCGTAGTGCCGCAGTGAGTACCAACCTGACCGAATACGGCCGGGGCAGTAGAGAAGGCGGCGAGAGCGAGGACAGTTGAGAAGTACATTGTATTATTGGGTGGTTGGGTGGGTGGGTTGAGTGTTATGGTTATCACCTTCATCCCGCACTCCTTTTATACAGCCCTTTGGAGAGGTACTGTCAAAAAGGACAAGACACATTGCAGTACGCATTTGCGCAGTGTGTCACCCGACGGTTGAAGCTCCACCAGATCATCCATTGCATCGTTCTGGACGGCGAACTGCAGAGTCAACCACTCTCCACAAATGTTTCATCCGAAGATTTCAGCGAGAGACCGACCCTAGTGGAGTCGACTGAAGTGGAGCTGCGGATTCATATTGAATGCAGAAATTATGAGGAAGATAATTTGGAGCCAAGAGCCTTGCCGTTGCACTGATACCCGCAAAAACCGCGGTTAACATGCTCCTCCTCCTCCGCAACAACTCAGTTTGAACAATACTCTGAAAGGCGACGCCCTTGAAGATGTCGCCAACATTTACGGCGAATTTTCGTAAAATATGTCGACGTGAAACGCGAGTGACCAGAGGGCCAGTGGAGTTGCCAGGTGGAGGTTCAACTGACGACATTCACGGTGGAATATTGCCCCGTACATTCAACAGGTAACAGTTCGCAGTCTTTCGATGGGATTTAGAATATAAACTGGTGGAGAAGGACATCGCAGTCACTCCACATTGGTTAGCCGAGCGTGACATGTAAAGGGGTGAGCAAGCACTCAGGGAGCCGGTAGGCGCCAAGGAGCGCACTGCCTGGTAAGTGATCCATGGCGACAGTAGTGGCAAGAGAACAGTCAACGGTATCTTGTAGTCAGCAACACAGAACGGCAAGGGATGGAGATGCCACTGAGCGAAAGGGTGGAGTGAGGCTGTGTTGGTTCAATTGTTCGGCAAAATTTTTGACAAAGGCTCCAAACCGCTTAGCGCACTCCACCAGTAAGCGCCGTATTCAGGCAATGATTGATGCAGTTCATTTTGTGGATCCCAGTTCAAGTTGCGTGTCCGAACGTTTCGCAACACCACAATATGCCGAGACTTGAAGAGTTCATTCTGTGGTTTCAAGCAGTTCAGGTTGCACCATCCGAACTTTTCGAGACGTCACACCTTGCCATGCCTGACAGGTCGTTGTTTCATCCACTCCATCCCATTCAACTGGATGGAATCCCGGCGGGGCTCAGGATTTCTCTGGGCTTGAGAGAAGCATAAAAGGCGGAACGCAACACAAAGCTAACTACTCACCTCACGTCTTCAAATCTACCCAATCATCCACTCAATAACCACGACAACATGTACTTCATGGCCGCTGCTCTCTCCCTCGTCCTAGCGGCGCCGACCATTGCATTCCGGATTCCTTCCAACATCACTGCCCGCGATGACTTGACCTGTGTGCATTGCGGCACCACAAGCGACGGTAAGTTGCGCAGTAGTCACGGTTGTGCAGCGCTTGACTTGAGAGACCTGCAGCGACTCTCTCAGACTGTCAGGCACTCGTGCAGCCCGACACCTGGAACGCCGCATGGGCAGGTGGCTCGAATACTTGCCAGTAAGTCAGACGTGCCGCATTTCCTTTGATCGTGCATTGAACAGCATACAAATAGCTGGTCGAGCGCGAGACCGGGCTGGTACAACATCGAGGCGTACAACGTCGCGTGCCACGGAGACTGTAAGTCATTCGGAGGAGAGAAATTACAGAGCAACTCACGAGTGACAGGCTGCGCGTACTACTCGCCCTACCCAGGACGGAGCGCCACCCTCGACCAGGAAATCACTCGGCAGCGTGGTACGTCTCATTCAGTATGATTCACATACCACATCCTTACCACGCCTACTCCACGCAGCCGCAAGCCTCCTCGGGTGCGGGGATGGCGACGTAAACAAGATCAACGGTCTCGAAATCGCGGAGGCGGATCGCTCTGGCGTATGTCTATCCAATGGTGATGGATGTGGCGACTGTTTCGGTGAACATGGCAGTTGCACCGCATATACAACATTGCTCACGATTTTCTCCAGATGACGACGACTTTGCCCAGACTTGCGCATAGTGCCGCGACGCCGTAGTAGTCGACAAAGAGATATTTAACCACTATGTATAATGTACCAAAATCAGAATTAATGATCTTTGATATTTTCTCCATGGATAATATGTTTATTGGTGGACTTACCGAGGTCGCTGAGCCGCCGAGTTTCCCATCCGTCGCCCAGGCAAGACAACACCGCGATGCCAGGCCGCCGAACTTGACGCAAAAGGAGGGGTTCGGAATCAAGAGGGCTTATGATGTTTTATTCAGTCACGACCTACGGACTCGGAGAAAATCGAGTGGCTAGAGATGTCTTGAACAATAACGCGGACGTGGAGACATAAAAGCGAGGAAGAGATGCCAATTCCGCGGCACCGTAGGAGTTGACAAAGAGATATTTAACCTCTATAAAGCGCCAGGAATTAGTAGTAATGATGCTTTAGGTATTCTCAGTAGAAATGGCATGAAACAGTGCCAAGGGACGTGAATTCTGAGTTTGAGCCCACCGAGTCAGCCAAGTTTCCACCCTTCAGCCCGCGAGAATGACACTATGGTCTGATAACCACGACATTGATGCGAAAGAATGAGGTTTGCTTCCAAAGAAGCACATCAGAACCAAGTAAAGAACCCGAGTCGGGGAGAACTTACACGACTGATCCTGGCGGCTGTAGCGGCATGTCGAACGAGACAATTCCTGAGGCCCGCGTGTTAACAAATTCTTGGCACCGCAAGGTTTTTGCATTGAAAGAGTTAGCTACATCCATGCTCGAGACCGAACACCAAGAAAGGTCGGAGAACTTCAGGATGATGGTGGCAGAAGGCAAGACGCCACCGCCACTGATGGGGCTGTCAATCAATCAATCTGGTTCAATCGGAATTTCGTGGGTAGGTCTCGGCCTTGTGGGTCTTTTCTGCGGGGGTTTTGTCGCAGTGAAGGGCTTGGTGTTATAAGTGAGATAAAGCTCACTCACATCTAACCAACGTTTTACGGTAGCCCATAGACTTCACCCTACCCCCGGTGTGGCGTGAAGCCTATGTTCAACCGACTGAGTGAGGAGCGCCAGTGACAGACGCTACTCGAAATTTTTCAGTCCAAAAACCCATACCTTAGTTCACCAAAGAGACTTGTTGGCCCAGGTGGGCGTCCACGACTATATCGTTTGGGATCTGTTTTCTCAAGGGGAGCTTTCCCTGTTCAATTCGGGGACAGGTCAAGCGTACTACGACTTGCCTTGAAAAATATTTTCTTCCGTGTTGGCTCCCTGTTTCCCAAATGTACCGTGGGGCAGGTTCATTCTCCTGGTGGTCCTTCGCCGCCCAGAAATTCAACAGAAGTCAATTGTAACAACGGTGATCCAAAACGACGAACCGAGGAGATCTAGAAAAGCTAAAATAATTTGAGCCATCCCGATTCTCAAGTCCAACTGCTCAAAGTCTATAAGACAAACACTTATTAGGAATAAATGAGGTACGCAACAGAGCCCCTAGCGCTGGTGCGCACGCACAATCATATTCCGGTTCGAGCAACTGCTTTTAGGTGGAGCGTCCCCCGTTCGATCGGGAGGCAGGTCTTGCAAGCGAGCGTTCATGGATTTTCTTTATTTTTTTGCTACACCGAAATAAATCCAAATCAAATCAACGTACCAACTTCGACGGAGCAGAACCTGCCGGTTCGCAAAGTAAATCTCTGCCCAACCGCCTTGCCAAGGGTATTTATGTCGTCCCCTGCAGTCCAAGGTCACCCTAAGCACCCAACGGTAAAATCAGGTACGCAACAGAGCCCAAAAAGACCTGCTAGCGCTGGTGCGCACCCGCGAGTTGTAACCTGTCCGTTGCGTTGAACTCTTTCAAACAGAGTTTTCCCCGTTCGATTCGGGGATAGGTCATAAATTTCTTCAAGTTCCATATTTTTTTCTACATTCCTTTCTCAGCATGTTGCATTTCTCAGAATGCTCTTTCAGACCAATGATTAAAATTCCAAATCTGCAAGTCGGATCAATAATTCATCCACACGTAACAAACCTGTAACTCACGAATAAGTGGGCTACACACCATAAACCAAGACCTGTAGCGCTGCTGCGTATTCACAATCAATACCACTCGGAATGCCGTTCAAGCGGAGTGTTCCCCGTTCGATCCGGGGGCAAGTCATTTTCTGCTCGTCTCCCTTTCTTTTGTTTAGTTCTTTTTCTTTCTTCCCATCGCCTTTGGGCTCTTGGAATATTAATGTAGCCACGCACACAAGAAATACACCAAAAACAAAACCGTCCATCCAACCCATTCCCAACTCAGCCCAACACCTCCGCCAACACACCCTCTGTATACTCTACCAACCCCTTAACACTCGCGTCCGAGCCGCCGTAGCCTTTCAGAGGGACGCCGTGGAGGACGCCCTAAAATTCGAGATTTGATGAGTTCAGTTATTCGTGTACGGAAGAATCAGCATTAGGTATATGGTTCGAGTTCGAACGTAGGGAAGGAGGGGAGGCAAAGCGAAGAAAGAAAGGTGGGAAAGAAAGACGGTAGAAGGCCACAGAAGGCCAAGCGAGATTAAACATGAGAGAGGATCGGGAAAGGTCAAATTGACCGGGAAGAATCTGGAATGGATAGGGTAGGATTTTGAAAGACGCACGTATTTATCCGCCGTCGTTGAAGTTGAAGCGGGGTCAAAGTCGGCGTCGAAGACATGCGAACTAACGACGTCCCCATACTCCCCCCTTATATAGAGCCCGCCCTGCGTGGGATCGGGCGAGAGGAGCGCATAGAGCATGTATTTCGCTCGGTCGTCCTGTTCGTGTATGCGTAAGCTCAGTATTCAATTCCGGATGCGCGGATTTGAGAGGAAAGAAGGACGGATAGAAGAAGACGAACCTGAGTGAGCGATATCCACCTCTTAACGTACCCCAACACCCACCCCAGCGGCGCCAACAACCACCCGATCCACATATCCGACCCGCCCTCGGTGAGGACTTGGCCGGGGTGGATGTGCGTGAATGTTAGTTGGGGGTGTTTAGAGGCAAAATGCTGTTAGGGATAGGGAAGAGATAGAATTAAATTAGAGTCAATGAGTGGGGAGAAGGAAGGAGCGGGGCATACCGCGACCAGACCGTCGTTGTAGGCGACGCCACGGATCATGCCTTTTAGAGCGGCGATGGACTGCATTGAGTATGTACATTTAGCTGAAAAGTACAGGAAGAGAGGCAATGGGATGGACAGACTCACCGGCACGACACCCTTCAACAGCCGAAACGACCTACTCCGCGCCTTGTGCAGCCCAAGGTCGGTCGTGGCTATGGTGACGCCGTGCCCGGCGCCGAGGACGCTCATGACGTGTGCGTGTTGTCCAAGTTCTTGCGCGCGCACGAGGAGGGGCAGGAGCGATTTGGTAAAGAGATAACGCATGAAGTATCTGGAGCGCAATTGTGGTTATTACGGAGAGAAGAGAAGGAAGACGGCAGACGCACCGCATAGCGAGATGCGCATCGAGTCCCTCCGACGTCACAGTGCTCTCGACCAACGAATTCGCCGCAGGGCCACCAGCGGTGATAACCAGAAAGTTAATTCGCTTGAGTCGCACGAGGAGGTCGTCGCACACCGCACGTACGCTCTTCATACTCGACGCGTCGCACTGTACAAACTCGTGCTTTACCTCCTCTTCATCTTTTGGTTTGGGGAACCCCGCGATTATACGCGCAGCAGCCCTCCCATTACGCCCTATAATCACAATACGCGCGCGCCCGTTCGTCTGGTGCGCGAGGGCCTCTGCCATAGCTTGCCCGACGCCGGAGGTGCCGCCAACGATGACGGCGACGGGGACATAGCTAGGCGCGAAGGACGCGTTAGAGGCTTCGACGGCGGCTAGGGACGACATTTACGGTGAGGAGGATGAGGGTGTCAGTTCAAGTTATACATAGCGCGATGCCGGCGACGCGTCAGTCGTCGCATCTGCATGAATTCGATAGGAAATGAGGCGGTGTCAGCGGAAATGACATCCGGCCCGGGAAATAGGGGCTTTCAAGTATGTGCCACTTTCGGCCGGTTGCTTGTAGTAGTTGAATTTACCAGAAATGCCAAGATTCCCAGGTCTCAGTCAAAAAAGTTGCTCAAGGAAAGGTAAGGTAGGGGGAAAGGCTGCTCTGTGGATTAACAATAGATCATATGTAGAACCAAAGCCGAAATGAGTGAAGAACAAAAGGAGCCCGACAGCAGATCATGACCTGCCCTCGAATCGAACGAGAGGTCCCCTCGAAACAGTTGTTGTCGCCAAGGCTTGGGGATACGTGTCAGCGCCAACGGGTCATGTTGAAGCTTTTGGGGTCCCCAATTTATTTACAAAATTCTGGGAGAGATCATGTGTTAAACTGCATGATCCTGTCATTTGTGGATTTTCGTCCTGGCCAGCGTGTCTTATCACAGATTGATCCACTGCATTTTGACTGCATTACACCGAATTACAAATTATTGGGGATAAAAAGCTTTGTTCTTCCACTGCATAACCTGCTCACGAATCGAACGCAGTATCCCTTGAAAGCTTGCAAATCGTCAAAACACGGCGCGCGGACGCCCACCAGGGCTAACAGGTCTTTTTAGCCTTGGTACGCACCTCATTTTATTCGTGAGTTTTGCACGACTTGACTTTGCCCTCAATTCAAAGTGATTTTTATTTGAAAATGAGTATATGACAGGGATGCGACGGACAGATTATGCTGCTGATACAGGCGATAAAACCTGGTTGGCTGAGTTGCGTTGGACATTGGAATGGAGGGAGTAGTGAAACAGGACTCAGGAACCCGACAAGAAAGAAAGATGGAAAGAAAAAAAAACGGCCACTGTTGTACAACCTGTCCACGAATCGAACGGAATATCTCTTGAAAGCGTCCTGATCGCAATGCTACAGTGCGGGGACGCCCACCAGGATTAATAGGTCATTTCGTCCTCCGTCCACATTTCACTGTATGAGTTGACGTTGCGTTCGATTCAAATTTATCAGTGCTTGCTATGGTTGAAGACACGTAAAGTGACGGCTGCGACGGCCTCACAGGTTATGCTCCTCAGACCGGCCACAAAAACCGGTTGAGTTGCGATCACCGTGCTGCACAGTCCTCTCGCTGTGCAAACAGGTCTTTCAATTACTGGGTAAGCTGTTTTACTCACGAGTAAATGCAGTAGCTCATCTATATGGTTAAATATCAATCTGAAATTGTTGTAGGCATGTCCGAGCACCACTGCCCGACTCACACTGAGTGCAAGTGCCGTGGGCCTGGTTTTACGGCATCCGATGGGCAGAGCACCGACAGTCATTCTGGAAAATCCGTTATTCGGGGGCTCTGATAATGTTCCTGATACCTTAAGCTACTTTAAATATCAAGAATGGAATAGGCGGTCCCTAAACCATTCCCAAAACTGTTTGCTTCGGGAACACTATTTGCTGCACGAAAAACTGTTCCTGAAACCATTGGTTTCAGGATTGGGTTTGGGCAGCCAGAAACAAAAAGTTTTGGCTCTCCAGAGGTTTCGAGGATCCCAAAACAACAAGTTTCGGCAACCGTTTTTGGGACTGCCGGAACAGAGTAGTTTAATATCATCAATGTGGTAGGAATTTTGGTCTCGGCTGTTTCAATAATAGTTTGGCCCGGAATTCACGGTGATCAGCTGAAACTGTCTGAAAACCAATCAATCAATCATTTTGTCCACTTAGTGTAACTGCGTCGGTGTTTGCACATATGTTTGAACTTCCGGCTCTCCTTTTATATTTATCTAGCTCTCTCATAATCTGATCGCAGGTCGATATTCGAGATCGGAGCAGAACGTGCCACCATCCTCGTACATTCGGAGTGAATTTTAACTTTCTGGCTTACTGTTACAAGGTACATTCTGTGAGACTGATTAAATGGTGGAGGATGAGTCTATTACGTTTGTATATTTAAAATGGAAGTATTACGATGGACTGCACGGGAGTAGCAGATTGGGCCTTATACTGCGAGGTTGAAGCGCAGCACTGACGGAGTTATGAAGCTCAGCATTATCCGCACTCACGGGCTCCCAAACCAGGCGTAGTGCAGATGGATATCTCTCGGATTTGGTTTAATGTGCTATCCCTCGCGACACAAAGCAGATATGTGATCTTAGTTTCTCTTCGAGCTCTTAATGTAGTCCAGCTACAGTTGCCCCATTCTGTACATGTCGCAACCAGGTCTTTGGGACAGAGGACTTTTCATTCTGATGCATCTGGTGCCAGAGAATCTGTGGGAGAACAAGACTCCCGTTTTGTCCGCATATAAGGATGTCATTATTGCCTCCCATCACAACATGGCCCCCCAGCGCACAATTACTGAACTTCGCATCAATAATATTATCGATGGTTTAAGGCTGGCAATCACACTTATGGATGAGCTCCATGATGCACTCGGGACGACATCTTTGCAAGCCATCGCACAGACAATCTTATCATTAATGACTGCGCTACAGGTGAGATATTGAGTTACCATTGCCACCCATATAACATTGTACTTTAGAACGTAAAGAAAAACAGGACCGAATGCATCCAACTCTAGGAAGACACCCGTGAAGTGCTCTACGCAGTGATCAATGTTCATCTTAAATCCGACATCCCTGGATGCCTTCCATCATCGATGTTAGATCATATTGGAAGTGAAATACCACACTTGGCATTGATGGTGAGTTTGGTCCTTCTGAAAAAACTTAAGAGATATAACTTATTTATTATAGATTACTATGCGGGGTGCAGAAAGACCGGCAAAAGTTTGCTGGACCAAACCATGCTTGCCCCCCCTGCAACCATTATCAGACAATGCAGCATGTCAAACCTTTTTTGACATTGCAGATGAATTCCATGAACCTGAGCATCTTGACCAGGTCCTCCGCCTGATTAATAATATGCCGCTGGCTGTAGATCTTATTGCACATTTGGTTGATGATGAAGGTTGTTCCAATGTTTTAGCCTGCTGGGAGAGAGAGAAGACATCTCTCCTCTCTGTTGGCCATGGTCGCAGATCAAACTTAGATGCATCTATTGCAATTTCGCTTTCGAGTCCCCGGCTCACCTCTTCACCTGGGGCCATGAATTTATTGAGGCTGCTCTCCATTCTCCCAGATGGCCTCTCCAACATTGAGCTCCTACAAAGCTGTCTTCCCATAAGAGATGTTCTGGCATGTGCAGCAGTGTTGGTGGGTGCCTCTCTGGCATATCAGGATGACAAGAAAAGATTGAAATCACTTGTGCCCATTCGAGAGCATATGTGACATTTCCACTCCCCACCCCTATCCCTCATTCAGCCCCTGCAGAAGTACTTTTATCTCCTTTTGGACCTGTGGAAAAGGTATCATGGATCTCAAAAGATGGCCACCAACATCAATCAAATAATTTCAAATTTTGGGAATTTGAATCAGATCTTGCTACGAGGATTAGAAGCAAGCAATCCAGATGCTTCAGATGCCATTATGTGGACTCTATCTCTGTCTTCATTCAGCCGACTAACGGGACATGGTTGGCTTTACCTCATAGATCATATCCCTGCTGTTCTCCCTCATCTGAGTGATCATAAATTGGAAGCAGAGTTTGCCATAGAAGTTCTTTCTTCAAGTCAGTTGAAAATGATCAATAATGCAGACCTACTGATCTCTCAAACAACATCTCACTTTGGCCATTTTAATGATCCTGTCCTGGAATGTGGGTTGAGTTCTTTCACATTACTTCTGTGATCTGAAAAACTGGTTTGCTTTAAAGCAAGGTTCTATCGTGCTTTGGCATTCCATCATGAGGTGAAAAACAACTGGACTGAAGCCATACAATCCCTGGAGATGGCCCTTTCAGTAGCAAAGTCATCAGGAGACATAATAGAGCATACAGAGACATTGGGTTACTATGCAACTATGAAGTTTAAAATTGGTGAATATATCCCAGCACAGGCTCTGGCAATTCAGACACAAAAGCTTGCCATATTGTCTGGAAATCTATATGCAGAAGCAGATGCACTCTTGATTGATGCTGGCTGTTGCCGAATGCAGGGGAACCTCAAACAGAGTGTAATCCTTCTGCATAGGGCAAGAGACCTTCTGCAGCTGTGCAGCATGTCAGGAGGCAGCTTGGATAATCAAATCCTGAATGATGTGGCAGAGGCACATCTGCAGAAATCAGAATATGTTGATGCGAGGCAGATCCACACTGAGACTGCTCAGGCCACATCTCTGGAACAAAATGTGCACCACCATGCTGTTGCTCTCCTGAACATTGCCCAGATTGATGTGATAATTGGTGGAAATGAACAGGATGTGGCCAACAAGCTGCATGATGCAAAAGCACTGTTTAACAATGCCAATTCCACAGATGGCATAATCTTCTGTGAAATAGTCATGGCAAACCTGAAGTTCAGGGAGGGTGATACATCAACTGCAAGGGCTATTTTTCAAAAATATTTGCAATGGCCCTGGATATGGGTGGCAGAAATCTCATTTGCCTGTTTGGAGTACATGGCAGACATTGACTGCTGGAGTGGCACCTATGTTCACCAGACATCTATATGGGCAGTGATATACCTTGCATATGCAAACAGATGCCACACACAGTTGAAACTTTGCAAAGCACTTCAATGTCTAGGCAATATATTTCTTGCTAACAGAGATGAGGTAACTGCAGAAAGCCTCTTCACAGTAGCTCTGGATGGATTTACATACATGGATGTCCATCACAGCAGGGCTGACTGCATGCTTCGTCTCGGTGATATAGCAGGAAAGCAAGGACAAATTGCCAGAGCATCAACACTTTGGAAGGATGCCAGACCATTGTTTGAGCAGTCACTGCAGGTAAAGGAGCTTTTTGAAGTTGATGGCAGGCTTGCCAATCTAGAGTGTCATCATGAAACAAACTTGGTACATCTGGCTGAGCTAAATGTGCCCATTGTACCTCTGCAGGAGTTGTCAGTCAGTCCAAAGGCCATAGGTGATGAGGGGGAGGAAGTTGAGGTTGAGGGGGGAAAAAATGGTACTCAGACTGAAATGTAAATGTTGATATCTTTTTCTCACCCCTTTTTGTTTGTTTGACTTGGTTGTATTGATTCATCCTTGGATGCTAGGTTATCTACTCCACCTGTAGAAGAAAGAGGGATGTTGCAAGATTTGAATATCCATGTATGGCCAGAGCATGATTGTGTGATTCAAACACATGCTGCTGCCCAGGCAGCAGAGAGTAAATGTAGAATTCAAAGTCCCTATACCTTGCTTTAGCTAGGTCCCCCTTCATCAAAATTATCCAGCCGAAGTCTGCAGATAACAAACAAGCCATGCCAAGATCCTCAGATCCTAACAACATTCTGTAGCTTCCTACGAGATCCGATTTCACCCTGAGTAAATATGACCAAATAATAGCATGGTTCGGAAAGTCAAAATGCCCATCTGATTCTGCAAATCGCAAACAAGCCTCCACAACATTCCATTGGTACCCTACAAGATCTGGTTTGACCCCCCGAGTAAACATGACCAAATACTAGCATGATTCAGAAAGTCGAAATGCCCATCTGATTCTGCAATTCACAAACAAGCCTCAACAAAATTCCGTGGGTTCCCGTCGAGGTCCGGTTTCACTCCCACATTCAAAACCTGTGGTTGCACAATGCCTGTCTTTGAACCTTTTGGACAGCACTTTTTTTTTCTGAAAACCCTCCGCTGTGTAGCATCCTACATCTCCCTTAAGAAATGTGAACTCTGTGCGCAAGGTTTCATCATGAGAAAAGTGTCTGTCACCAGATCTAGGCCTTACTAATATCCTAAAGCAAGGTTCGAGACAGCATGGCCAGCCCCTAGTCACTACAGTAAATTTGAAACTTGCATGTCATGTCAAGTAGAAAGGAAACAAAAAATTAATGGGACAGAGCAACAAATAACCTGCCTCCAAATCCTCTTGAGACGTGCAGCCAAATCAAATATAGTATGCAGACGCCCACCAGGGCTAACAGGTCCTATTATCCTTGGTACATACCTCATTTTATTTGCGAGATTTGCCGGAGTTTACTTCAAGTCAAATTTGTCACGGTTGCCTTGAGGCTGACTTTGAAAATGAGTACATGACGGGGAAGCAATGGGCAGATTAAGGTAGGGGTCTTACGCATCCATCGAGTCACGTGTACGTGACGTCACGCGTTACAGTAACGTGGGAAAGCGTGAAATCTGGCTGATAGAACTTTTTTAAATTCATTGTACCTCTTCTTGGGCTTCAGAATTGTTTTTTTTTCAGGGGGGCAATGTCCCAAAAGTGACAGAAGATAGGTACACAAGGAAAAAATGTAGGCAAAGTGCTGATGATGCAAATGAATCTAAGCAATCAACCCTACATACTGCTGACTGAGCCATGAGTAAGCCCAACATGAAAAAAAAGTTCAAACTGGTAGAAACCTGCATTGAAACAGATTATATCTTATCTTGGGCCACAAAGTGCTTGAAGACATGAAAGATATTTTAACTGCGGCGCGTCTTTAAGTAAGCACATGATCGTATAATTTTCTTATTAGGAAACGTGAAATTTTTTGAAGAAAAACCACAACACTAGTTGAACATTTCAAGTTTTTCAGTAAAAAAACTAGTGAAAAATGTTTTGAATTTTACAGCAATTTTTCAGTGAAAAACCAAGTGAAAAACTTGAAACTTCTTTGTGACTTTTTTGAACTTCAAAACTTTTTCAGCACTTTTTCAGAAAATTTTCACAGGATTCAAAAAGGTCACAAAAATGTTTCAAGTTTTTCACTCACTTTTTTGCCAAAAAATTGCTGTAAAATTCAAAACATTTTTCACCAAAATTTTCAGCACAAAACTTGAAATGTTCAACCAGTGCAAAGCCCTCTTGCCAGAATGGAAACATGATTTCCTGCACTTTTCTAAAAAAAGGTGTAAAACATTTTATTGAGACCAGTTATTGGAAATCTGAGACCACAGGATTGTTCCCCTGGTCAAAAGGAAGCTTTCTGTGGTCTTACTTTTTTTCTCTACCCTGAGGCTGCTGACTAGTATCGCTGAGAAGGTGATGTCACGCTGTGACAAACGTGACTCGATGGATGCGTTTGACGCCTACCTTACTGTAGTATTTCGTTCAATTCGTAAGGTGGTTTGGGGTGACACTATCGTGCGAATTGACCCTTTCATACCCGGTCCCCTTTAAGGAATTTGATCCGCCGGCAATGCTCGGCTAAGCTCAAAATCGCCTCTGTGACTGGGTGACTTACGAAAATTTTCGTAGAATTTTGGCGGTGTGATGCGTGACCATACGAATTGAACGAAATACATGCTGCTGACATAGGGCGACAGAAATGAAGGGAATAGTGAAACAGGACCTAGGAACCCGACAAGAAATATATTAAAAAGGGCCAGACCGGCAGCACATAACCTGCCCACGAATCGAACGGGGTATCCACCGTATCCCTTGAAAGTGTGCTGGCCATGGTACAGTGCGGGGATGCCCACCTGGGCTAATAGGTCTTTTTAGCCTTAGTACGTACCTCATTTGATTCGTGAGTTTTGTCCCAGTTGACTTTGCATTTGATTCAAATTTGTCAAGGTCGCCCCGGGGCTGACTTTGTTTGAAAATGAATACATGACGTGGAAGCGATGGGCGGATTATGCTCCTGATACATGCCACGAAATCGGTGGGCTGAGTTGCATTGGATATTAGAATGGAAGTAGTACTACTAGTAGTGAAACGGGACCCAGGAACCCGACAAGAAAGAAAAGAAAAAAAAAACGGCCACCGTTGTACAACCTGCCCACGAATCGAACGGGTATCCCTTGAAGGCATGCTGATCGCAATGAAACAGTGCGGGGACACCCACCAGGGCTAACAGGTCATTTCGTCCTCCGTGCCTCCATATTTTGCTGTATGAGTTGACGTTGCGTTCAATTCAAATTTATCAACGCCCACCGTGGTTGAAGACTGACGGAGGCGGCGGCCGGACAACTTACAAGTATGTTCCTGAAACCGGCCACAAAATTTGGTTGAACTGTGATTTGCGTTAGCGAGTGGTATGGGGAGAATAGATAGCGAAACGAGCCAAATCAAGCAGACAAGAAAAAGGAAATAACCCGGAATTACAACGCATGACCTGACCCCGAACCGAACGGAGAAAACTCCACTTGTTACACTAGCCATTAGACAGGTTGCGCAACAGCCACCCGAGCCACCTGGTGGCTGATCTTGCCTGTGCAGCTGGGGGCTGGTGCCCGGAGCTGCTGAAAAAGTCCACTTCGAGGCTCCCTTGGAACGTCAAGATGTTGGGATGTTGATCTTTCTGGCGATCCCGCCCTTTCTTTTCCCACAGTGGTTTGCTCTCCACTTTTCTTGTCTCTGCAAACGTCCACCACTGAACGCGATGAGAGCCATTTGCACGGCTCAGAGATGGTACTACTGCGACACGGGTGCTTATGGTCATGAAGCAGCTATACGGCACATCATCTTGATATAATTGAATGAAGAAAAAATAGGACGATGGAGATGATGATCACTTATGATAGTGAGTTCTCAATTCGACCATTCACTACTTAACAGATTTTCCTCATTCCAAGCCAACGCCCGTCCTGTCATCCTAGACACTGGTGGGAGTCTCGAATTCAATGAAGGTGGCGCCGTGGATGCCGCGCACTCGCGCGCGGGCTATCTATCACCCACGCTGGTTCCGGTCTACGAGTGCGACAATTACACTCCACACCTTCAGCATGGTCGGGATAGAGTACCTGGACGGTATCCCCGGAAGTGCGAAGAAAAGGCGTGTGTGATTTTTTCAAAATTCACCTAGCTGAGCGACTCGAAGCTACGCTCCACCTTATCTCCCTTCTTGCTCATGCAATCAGGCAACGGACGTATATCTATCTGCTTGATGCATGATAAATTATAGATCCGTGTAAGAACTCAGACTCCGGTTCTCATGATCGTCGAGATTGCCAATAAATTCCACCAGTGCTGTATGCCGATCCTCATGCGATGCTCGCCGCTTTAGACGCCCAGATGGTTAACACGACGCTGGGTCATATTCCTCCCGCAACGCCTGTCGCTTCACGCCTTCACCTTTTCTAGATGCTGCTATCCCGCCATGTTCTCCTCTATCTCCAGCTCTGGAGCAGCACACTCGTTACAGCACTGACTGCACAGACCTTCTTTCCCTCAGCCGTTCCGTTGGCTGTCCGTTCCCCGACATTCAGTTGTTGGCTTGACACTCGGAACGGGACCAACCTCATGGCGGAGTGGCCGACATACTGGAACGACCAGAATGTATGTCTTTCCTGCCATTCTTCTGCGCCCTGCTCCGACGATTCATGCGCACAGGGATGTGGCTGGGCAGGATTCATCAAAGTGGACGGCGTTCCGCACCAGTGGCTTGGCCATTATAACGCGGAGAACGCCAGCACTTTGCTGGGCATCACGGTCACTCCCACTCGCACTATCCTCGCCCTCCAGGCTGGACCGATGCAGTTGAATGTCACATTTCTCAGCCCGATTGAGGTGCGCACCGCTTGATCGCTTCGCTTTGCACCCATTGAAGTCATGCGTTCCGCTTAGCCAGATGATTGGGTACGCCAGTCCCTTCCATTCAGCTATCTATACGTGGACGCAGTTTCGACGGACGGGGGAGAAACACAATATCCAGCTTTACACAGACATCAACGCAGGTGCTTTTCTGTTTTACGAGCGCGACGACGGATCTTCATGCTTTTGTATTGCAGCATGGGTTACGAATAGTTCCAGCACAGAGATAGAATGGGATTCAAAGCAGACCACCAACGCCGCCTATCTGCAGGCGCGGTCGTCAACGCCGAGGTCGACCTTCACAGACGTTGCAGAGGACTCGCTCGTCTTCCACGCCATCAGTATTGTAAGCATCTGAGCACTCTCGCCCTCCCAGTATCTCCATCGCCCATCTAATTACCCTCTGATCTCACTGACCACCCCGCAGAACCATCCCAACCGCCAATCGGCCATCGGCTCCGGAAAAACCATCCGCGAACAAGGTTTCGCTTTCGGCAGCGGGATCAATCTCACCTCCGACGAGGTGGACAAGATGGGCACCATCAACACAGTGTTGGCACACGCCGTTGACCTCGGGATGACCGACACGATCTCGAGTGTTGCGTGGGCGGTCGGCATCGTGCGCGATCCGGTATTGACGTTCCTAGGGGCGAATCGGCATGCGTATTATTGGTCACATTATGCGACGCTGGACGATGCGGTGTGTGGATGGAGGAAAGCTGACTTTCAGTGCGATGGATACTCATGTGTCGATATTTCCCGGCAGATTGACGCTTTTATAACCGACTTTCCTTCTGCGCGCCTGCGCGCACTCGCCCTCGACAAGCAGATCCTTCAGGACGCGAGAGCGGTCTCACAAGACTACGCAGACCTCGTCTCTCTTGCGGCGCGGCAGGCCATGGCGGGCATCGAGATAACCGTGGCGGCCGAAAATGGAGGGTATAACACGTCTGACGTGCTCGCGTTCATGAAGGATGTTGGGAATAGCCAGTAAGTTTGTTCTGACTGTCACTGTGCGGCAGTGCCTCACTAATCGCCGATATGGATCACAGGCGAGTGAACCCAACGGAAACCATCTACGCGGCCATGCCCGCTCTCATCTATCTCAACGCTAGCTTGATTGGTCCACTGCTTGAGCCGCTTTTGCGCTTCCAGAATTCCTCTCAGTATGGCAATCTATATGCTGCGTCTGATTTAGGTGAGGAGCGCCTTCTTTCCATGTTAACCCTTGTGACGATATGGTCTAGGAACATTTTATCCCTCTGCACCGGGGAATCCAGACGACAATGCCATGTACGGAATTGAAAGTGCGCATCTCGTAGTTTTCATTTTGAGGCTCTGAAAGTGTCACCACAGATTCGGGAAACATGATTATCGTTGCGTTAGCTCATGCACGTGGCAGTGGAGACGGTTCTATAATCTATAGATACGTGCGTGGTCTCCGAGTCTCACGCATCTCCAACGTGACTAAAACGTTTTGTATCCAGTATAATTTGTTTAAAAAATGGGCAGACTATCTCACAACGAATACTTTAATTCCGGGGCAGCAGTATGTGCCCACTCCTGTTGTCCTGCATCCCCCTGATTGATGCATTGCAGGACACCTTCCGACGCGCGGAACACACTTTTAGGCCAAAATCACGGGAATCATACGAACCTCGCAATTAAAGGGATCATCGCCATCCAGGCCATGTCAGAGATTAGTCAAATCATGAGCGATGTAGCACAGGCCACGCAGTATCAGGTCTGTCTCGCAACTATGGCGTTACAGGAGCTTGTCTCACATTCTTTCTATTAGTCGACCGCCGCCAACCTCCTACAATCCTGGACAGAGATGGCTTCGTCCTCGGGAAGCCTGATCTGGAGTTACGGCGATTCCTCGTCGTTTGGATTAATGTACAATTTCCTTGCTGACAAGTTACTTGGGCTCAATCTCGTTCCTTCATCGGTGAACAACATTTCTTCTCCCATCACTCGCTCCTGGGGCCGAATGCTTTTATAGATATATGAAGCTCAATCATCGCGTCTGTCCGATAAAAGTCAGTTCGCCAATGTCCCCACAGAGAGAAGGACATACTGAATAATTGTACAGCGTCCACGTTCGGTCCACCACTCAGCAGCGATAGCAACTCGTATACGCGATCTGGTAATAACTCGCCAGGAACGTCTCCATAAATACACTCACAGATCCTTCATTCATAGACTGGTCGATGTTTTGTGCTGCTGCAGCGCCCGATACCACTACGCGCGACCTGCTCATCTCGGGCGTGCATAGTCGAGCTTCGCTTAATACAACTTCGGGAACGTTTTCAAACATTTACAATGCACAAAATGGACTGGGACTCGATGTAAACTCGCCGCAAAATGGCTTCGCTACGCCGGCCCAAGGCGCTATGTTCTCCCTTCTCGTATTGAGGTACGTATACTGCGAGCTATCTATTTTTAAGCGTATCAAGCTCAGGAATCAATATTCCAGCGTTGGGAATAAAACAGTCGCCGTCCCACCGGTAGCTCAACCAGCACCAACTTCATCCTCATCTTTACCTAAACCCGTCGGCCGAAGAGCGAGTATAGGGGCGATTGTTGGTGGGGTCCTTGGCGGACTCGTCATCGCGGCTGTTCTTTTGCTCTTATTTTTGCTGCAGCGGCGACAGCGACAACGCAGGGAATCTAAGGGAGAGGACTTCTCAACAACGCCACGACCATTCCGTGCACCGCCGCTGAATATCACGAAGGAAACATTCGACATGCCGTCTCTGGCAACGCCGTTAACGCCTTCCAGTTCGAAAGTTGCACTCCTCCGCTCCCCGTCATCGGAGGCAACATCCCCACTCTCACATCCGGTAAATTCGCCCTCGTCATCGGCCAGGGAGGGCTCGTCCAGTGCGGTTGGACCTGTGGCGGAGGAGCTGCGAATGGAGGTAGCCAATTTGAGGCGTGAAATGGCGGAGCTGCGCGCTGGACAGGGTATGCTAGAGGATGCGCCGCCTATGTACCAATGATAAAATAATTTTCTTTTTTGGCGTGCACACATCGCGGATAGCACCTTAGTAATTCCCCCTTAGACCGCGGGCCAGCTTCTGACTGAGCATAATCCGGAGATTGATCTGAATCCAAGTAATGTATAACTCGTGCCTCACGGAACTCACCTGAACCTCCAGTACGCGCAGATTCAGGACCACCAGGAGTTCAAATGATGCTCCTCTTGCGGTGAGATCCATCACTGTTCTCGAGAATGCCAAATCCTTGATTTTCGCGGTGAAATCGTACAATTATTGCTCGCTTTCAGGCGTCGACTGGGTTCTACAGCTGGGCACGGGTGGCGGGAAGACTACTTGTGGTATCGGCGAGCTCGGCTTGGGAGGCGTTTGGAGGCCCAGGGGCGAAGGTGTATTTTCTAGCTTGCCTTGTACACTGGATAACCCCTGGAAACCGGCATTCGTGGACCGTGCCGTGTAATCATACCTACCTACCTACCTACCAACCCAAAAAGGAGGCCACCCCAAGTTGGCCCCGGAAGAATATTTTCGGCATCCTCCACTGGATCATACGTTGTCTGTTGGAAGCCTTCGAAACTCAGCAGGCATGAGTTACCCTAAAGTCGCGGTCAGCTTATTTTGGGAGAGCATTTCATTTTGATATCCAGAGACAAACATCATCTTCAACACGAGGAATGAAGGTGGGCAGAGATGTGATGGATATACAGACATTTGTGCAATGTAGACGTGCGACAAGGGGGATCATTATTCCGTCTGCAGAGGGGGGGAAGGACGATGCATGCGTCGTGTTTCCACCGGTAACATTCATCGGTCAGAGCTACAAGGGAAGAAAATGTCGGCCGTTGATGAGCTGATTTTTGACCTGCTGTAAAGGTTGTGAAGAGGTCTGTGCATACGATGTGCATAAGAGGGATGCAATCTTTGTCAAAAACCCGGGAAACCGAACAACTGATGCCGACAGGGTTTACTATGTATTTCCTTGACAAAAGAATTGTTGGTTTCCTGATGCTGATGAGCCTGAGGATTTAACGTCATGGTTATGCCGATCCGCAGAATACATTATTGTTATTTCGTTACCCGAAAGGAACGCCCAGTCTGTCCTCGGATGCGGCTGCAGGATGGCATGATGCACGAGCGTTGACAGCCTCAAAAAAGTCTCGGAAGAAGCATACACATTCAGCGCTCCTCGAGAGACGCATTTGCGGAGAACCGAAGTCTTGCAAAGTCTTCTGCTAATCTGGCCATGGAAGTAGCATAGGTTCATATGAATTGCGGCCGTCTTCTTCCGCAGGTGAGTGGAACTAAAACGAACACTTGGCCAAGTCCACCGTGTCAGACACGTTAGCATTTCCGGATTTCTGTCGAACTTAAACGGTGCGTTTGCCATGCTTCAAGATACAGAGAGATCCAGGCCAACCCGAGTGTCATGCCGTTTCGAGCCATGAGTGTTCAATCCTGCAGAGCCGCTCGGAATTGGGCTGATATAAACAGCGTTGGTCGTGGAAGAAGAAGAGCGTTATTGAAGAGTCTGATCGCCGATCCCGCTGCACTGCCACTCGATTGCTTTCGACAAGGCGTCGTCCGCATTTTCCGGAATAGAGCCCTATGACCGATTCCGAAAGGACTAGCAATGGCCAGGAGGACTCTATCCTCTGATTGGTGCTATTCATGGGACGATGTTCTCTTCCCGGCTGCGATTGTACTCTAATGCCACACCTTGAGGCTCGTTCCGTGTACCCCAAAGCTCCCCTGATCCTCCCAGAAAGAATCAAGCTCGCGCACTGCCAATGGCACCCGGTGCCGACCTGTCGACGGGCAACGCGAGCGTATGGCCGGTATCCGCTATCGATCTAGCTTGATTCTTTAGTCATAAGTGTACCACCTTCGATTATCATTAATCTGCTCCAGCCCCTAGGCGTTACGAAACTGATTCAGCGATTCGCCATCTCAAGAAGAATTTTTCTGCCCTGGGTTCGCTTCCAGGACGAGCGGGACAAGGTAACTCGGTTACTAAGTTTCAATGTTTCAACCTGGGGCCGGCGTTTTCGCAATTGCCAGAATTCATTTCGGTACCTCAGAGTGACTCGAAGTCACTTCCAACGTCCGCCGCCAAGTGATGAACGAGGTATCGAGATTCAAATTTAGATCCTTTGGTAGGTAGGTAGGTATATTCTGGCGCGGTTCCGTTAAGAAACAGCTGGGGCCCGTACTACATACATCACGTCTAATGTATGCTACGGATACCTTCATCCTCTGACCACTTAAACACCAGCGACGCAATGATTGCGCAATTTGCCAGAAATCCAGCTCGGTACCTCCCTTGACGGAACCGGACTGACTCGACATCAACCTACAAAAACTCTTAACCTCTGCCCCCTCTCCTCAACCAACCTTGTTATTCCACACATGAATTCCACCAACGACTCGGAGTCATCAGCACTTCCGCTTGCCTCGTCTACCGAGAAGGTTGTGGGCAGTGTGGCAGAGGAAAGTATCGAATACCCAACGGGCATGAAACTCGGCCTCATCAGCCTTGCTATGTGCCTCTCTATGTTCCTCGTTGCCCTGGTACGCGCCACATCATTTTTCTGTCCGCGATTTAATATTGACCCGGCGCTCAGGATAACACTATCATCGCGGTGGCGATTGTATGCTCCTATTCTTCGTCGAAGAATTCTTTTTAACTCTTGTGCAGCCTAAAATTACAGATCAGTTCCATAGCCTCGACGATATTGGGTGGTGCGTCTTTCTGCCGCTTATGTTTTCACTTTGGCTCAAGAAATTTCATTTGATAGGTACGGTAGCGCGTAAGTTTCCCTTTCGTAGATGGTCGCAAAACCAACAATGCCGCCAGATACCTCCTCACGACAGCCTCGTTCCAGCTGTTGTTTGGACGCCTCTATTCTTTCCTTTCACTAAAATGGGTATGCATGTCCTCTCCTCTCCCTCGCTCACTAACCGACTTGACAGGTATACATCGCCGCCATCGGTGTCTTCGAACTAGGCAGTCTTATTTGCGCCGTCGCCCCCTCCTCTACAGCCTTAATTATTGGCCGCGCTATCGCAGGACTAGGTGGCTCCGGGCTGGCAACAGGCACGCTCATCATCTGCGTCAGCGCGGTCCCCCTTGAGCGGCGTTCCATCTATATGGGACTCATCTCCGCTGTATACTGGGCGGGCAGTGTCGCTGGTCCGCTCCTCGGAGGAGCTTTGACGGACAAGGCCTCTTGGAGATTGTGAGTCCTTACCTTCGGTGTCGGAGCGCCTCTGAAAGAAAGACTTCAGCTGCTTCTGGATTAACCTTCCCATCGGTGCCATGACCGTAATCGTTATTGCGTTGTTCTTCAAACCCCCAGGCAACATCCAGGAAGTCCAGTCGATATCCCTTCGAAAGCGCATCGAGCAGTTCGATCCATGGGGCACAGTGCGCGATTCAGCCACGACCAATTGTCTGCAGTACTAATGTATCCCAGCTCGTATTCATCCCAGCCACCGTCTGCCTGCTTTTAGCTTTACAGTGGGGCGGATCTCAATATTCATGGAGCAATGGACGCATCATTGCCCTCCTCATCCTCTTCGGCGTCCTGATCGCGGCATTCGTGGCCATCCAAGCGTGGAAGCAGGACGATGCGACTGTCCCGCCGCGTGTCTTCAACCAACCCGGTATCAAAGCTGCTGCGTGGTTCGCTCTGTGCCTCAGCGGCTCGTTCCTTACTCTTGTATATCTCGTGAGCCCTTCTTTCCTTCTTCACTCTCCTCCCGCAACGCTTATGCCGACCGTGCGCCCCCCCCCCCAGCTGCCTATATACTTCCAGGCAATCAAGGGCGCATCCCCCGTCCAGTCCGGAATCGACAACCTCCCGCTGGTCCTCTCCGTCGTCCTCGCGACGCTCGCTGCAGGCGCACTAATCACCAAAATTGGGTATTACACCCCGTTTATGATACTCGCTTCGGTCCTCGTCGCCGTCGGTGCCGGGGTGCTTTCTACACTGAGCGTGGACGCTGGCGCGGGGCATTGGATTGGATACCAAATTATCTATGGTATTGGCGTCGGGGCGGGGATCCAGCAGCCCCTGATGGTGGCACAAGCGGTCCTTAAGCCAGCGGACGTGCCGATTGGGACGTCGCTTATCCTTTTCATGCAAACGCTCGGTGCGTCATCCCTCCCCTTCACTCTCCAATGGGTCTGATTCCGATTCTGACTCCCCACTCCACCACTGCAGGCGGCTCCGTATTCGTCTCGGTCGGTCAAAACGTCTTCCGCAGCCGTCTCCTCTCCGGCCTCATACGCCGCGCCCCCGGCATCGACCCCAGCATCGTCCTCAACAGCGGTGCGACCAGGCTGCACTCCGCCGTCGACCCAGCATTGCTGCCCGAGGTCCTCGCGGTGTACAACGATGCGATTGTCGCAGCAATCTATGTTTGTTTGGCAGTTGCAGCTCTGTCTATTGTTGGATCGTTGGCCACGGAGTGGAGGAATGTGAGGGCACCAAGAGCTGGAGGGAGCGCGGACGCGGGTTAGTATTACTATCTAGAAGTCAGTCATTTGGTATTTTTGTTCTGAGCTCAGTCGGAATAAATGAAACCAAAGAATGTTACCGTAATGGGATTTCTGGATTTATTCAAGGTAGCCTCGATCCTTGCAGCGACTTGGCGGCGGGTGGTCCGCCTCCGCGCAGCTTGAGTCACCGGTATCCATGTGTGTAGAATTTGCCCGTAGGCTGTTCGACTCAGGCCCAAGTCCTCAGTGCAGAGTTTTTTATTCGAAGGTCTGTTTTTTTTCTATATATTCACCAGCCTGAGTCTTTGAGGTGAAACCATGAGTACCACCGCGACACTCATCACTCTCACAATCTTCATGAGCAACTTTATCAATGTCGGGCTGAGCATTTAGCGCACCATAGAAAAGGTGTCAGAATACCTTGGCCCCTCGATATTTAGAATTGACGCGCCTGGTGTAGGTCACTGAAAATCGGCGTTGCATCCGCGAGCACACGGATCATGTCCTTCATTCCCTCACCAGCTTGGCAAAAGAGCATGAGGAGGAATAGACACACAAGAAACTTGGCCAGAGAAGCAAGACAAATATGCAAGGATATAACAGATTCAAGAATAACTTTAAGAAATTTAAATCAGTTTTGCAAGATTATGTATAGTGGCTTTCATTGAAATAGCATAACATTGACTTCTCTGCAGCCAGAAATTTCTTTTCACATCATAGGGGAGGTGGACTGTAGTGAAAACAGACCACTGGTGCAATATGCATACAGTGTCAAAACCCGGATGCAAAAAATGCCTGGATGTGAAAAAAAAACTGTTTTATGTCAGAACCCCAAGGCCATCTGGCCTTGGATTTTTTTCATGGAGCCCCTGCGAGGTGAATAAGTAATGTAGTGCATGGATACCTGGCATTGAACCAATTGTAGGTGGACAAAAAAAATCAAATGATGGCTGAAAATGGCTAAATCCCGTTGATGCCAGCTAAGAGTTGCGAATTCTAAGGCAAGAAATGATCTATTCACATCTGTGAGGATTTAGACGGCATTCAAATAAGAGCGCAATCTCTTTGGTGCCACATTTTCTAGGTGAATTGGATTCTTCACTCTATTGATCCATTTGGGGTTCTTCCCACAGGAAAATTCCAGAGAAGTACCCATGGGAGGCACCTGGAGGTGTGAAAGTGTCTGTGTTTGCTGCATAATGCAGAAGGACTGAGTTTAACACCATTTCTGACCAGAATTTTCAGATCTGGGTCAAACTGCCAAACCGGGCAAATAAGTGACCACCCCATGTAACACAATGACCCAGCCAAAAATCCTAGAAATATTTGTGCATAGGCTTCTAGGTCTATAGTGTACCACAATGCAGCCTTGGGATGTAATTTGTATCTGTGGTTGTTTTTTTTTTTTTTTTTTTTTTTTTTTGAATCCTTGTTATTTGCCCCAGACTGTGTACAGTATGGTAGGCATACTTCTATACTATTTTGTAGCTATTCTTGTCCATCAGTGTGAGATTGTGCAAGTTCTACAGGATAGTGTCCAAGTAGCCAACTTTAGGCTATCACGAACGGGTGCACCTTGTGGAGCACATTAAATGTAAAGCTGTAAAGACCTAGTAAGTAAAATAAGCGGTCTTCAGCATAAGGTATAGATATAGGTGCCCTGTGAGCAGGTGAGCTCTGATAACATAAGGTAGATGAGTGGAAAAGAAGGAAGCATGGCAAGGGGGTTGGATGTCAGGACTGCAGAGCAGGGGAGGGACTGTGTGGCTTTGACACATAATATGAGACCCGGCATGGGACTCTGAACATGTAGCCGCTATTTTTTTACGAGTCGTTCAGCGTCTGTTTCTGACGAGAAGGAAAGTTGAAGTGCTAGGGACCTTTTCTTTCTGAGGTCCTCTGGACGGCACAAAACCGAGCACTCCCGCAATTTGCCCAGAGAGGAAGAGGAGGTGACCCATTTGTCAACACGCTCGTGGGTGAAGAACTGCAGGGCTTCTTCTCGGGGAGCCAGCATAGGGACCCTGTGGAAGATGACAGAATGCCATCGTTCATTGATGTCGAATACGGGGCAAGGATGGTCATCTGCGAGCCCAAGGAGGGATCAAATGGCTACCCAAATGATGTCGCTTTGGCCGGTGTGAGGTCTCCAAGCATGCTACGCACTGCTCGTCGTCTCATGGCCCCTCCACAAGCAGCTCTCGAATATGGCAATCACAACCAGAGTCCGAGATGAGCACCTTCCAAATCGGGAAACCACGTTACCGGAACTAGTCTCACAATGAGAACAATGGTCTCTCCACTGAACGGACCCCCCACACCTTCCTCAGCAGCACCAGAAGCTTTGTTCCTAGCTGTTCTGCACCAAGATGACTCACACACATGGATATCTCTTGTCTCGCTGTGGGATCTCCTTGCCCTTCAGCCCCGCGCCTTCTGCTCCTCCTCCACATGACGAGAAGACGAGTCCTCTAGCCCTGGACCTTACCCACACGCACGAGGCCGAGCAGACAGACAAGAGGCGGGCTATCCAAGCCATGACCATGCTTGCGCTTCACACAGCGCACCCGCTAACCGAGGGAGACCACTTGTCTCCACTGAACCAGTATCTGCCGGATGCTCCAGAATACAACCAAATGGCCATGCCTGAAGCCCCGAACCACTCCCAAGGTCGTTTGGCCTCACTGCACCTCACATCCCACCAGAGACAATCGGTCTCCCATCAGAGACGTCTTGTCTCCTGCCAAGTATGCACCCTAGAACTCGCCATGATGACTTCTGTGCCTTGGAAACGCTTTGCGGCCACATGGCGCACCTGGAAACGTGTGAAGTTGCTGAAAGAGTATAAAAGGGAGTGCACTTAGGTAGAATAGTCAGTAGCTTTTGGGGTGTTTTCCCCGCTCACTGTATCAAGTCTCACTCAATCCAAAGGGATACTCCCCGTCCTTCCCCCATACTCGTACCTCGTCCTCGTGCACCCTTCTCCCTCGCTCTCATAGCCGGAGACAGGCCACCCCTCTCATATTCGCCCGCACCTTAGGCGTCTTATTTCCCGCACCTCCTTTACAGAGTCCTTCCACACCAGACCCAGTGTCATCATTCCAGGCTTCCTCGATTAGGATCACCGTTTTCGCGAGCTCAGCTCTGTTGAAGACAGGCCTAGGGAGAAGCCACCAGTTCCAAACCGCCAATTTGCAATCAAGGAGACAGATCGTCTCGCCCCTCGTTCGAACAACGTCGGTGTCCTTGTTGACGTGATACACATCGCACGTCCTGTGCTGGTTCTAAGGGGAAGAGCACACCAAGGAAAGCAGACAGGGCATCATTATAAGAGGTTCCTGTACACAGTACAGGGGGCCTGAACGAGTATTCTTTCATTCTCCATCCTTCTTTGACTGACAACAGGCTGTCACACACACAAATTACCAAGGAGACAATCTGTCTCCCTGATCCATTCTTCACTTTTCTCCACCAATCCCAAAGCAGATCCAAGCACTGACCTTCCTCTCTATCATTCAACTCTATTTCCCCCTAGAGGACAAACACAGTTGCCTTCGGAACACATTACCTTTCGATAGCAACACCGTGGTCCTTATCACACTGGCCAGGAATTTGGCTGTGCAAATTTCTGTTGCAGGGTGGAGAGCAAGGTTACCTCCCTTTGTCCAGTAGACACCTGCCAGGAAGGGTTTTGACTCTGCCATTTGGGGGAGGAGCACCAGTGAGTCTAGTGCGGCCACAATCACGTCATACAGGGTGGCAGGAGATTGCTGTAGCGGTGGGGGGGAGATGGGCAGGTTCTTTTTCAAATCAAATGATGACCCGAGTTGGTCTTTCTGCAGCTGGGTGATGAGCAATAGGACATCTGGCAATGATTGGATTGGGTGCCATTGGAGATGCTGCACAATGGGGATCAGCCGTCAGAGGTGTTACACAATGGGGATCAGCAACTGCTGCATACATGGTGGGAGCAGCTGGGGCTGGTGGTGCTGGTGGTGTGGTCACAAGAGGGAGGGAGGTAGGGAGAGCAGTGGTCTGGGTGGATATGTGATGGCTGATGAGATCAAAGACCCTCAGCAGGTGCAGTGAGTAGGGAAGAGGGATGTGTGTCGTGGATTCAGACTCATGTATCAAGGTAACTGAGTCTAGCAGTGCTTCTAGGTGTCGGTGGTGAACCAAGAGGGTGTCCCGAGCTTTCAATGAGTCATAGGGTGCAGTGGGTGTTGGCAGGGCAGTCGGACAAGCCGCCACCCCACTTTGATGGTGGTGGTTGAGTCATGAGAACATCCATCTGTGGTTGTATCACATGGGGCAGACTTTTTTTTTCAGATCCAGGTTTTGCCATTGTATTTCATCTATTTGTATTCTCAGGTTGCTAGACTTGAGATATTAAATAGATTTACAGTCTTGAACTTACTTGAAGCTATCAGTTAAGTTCCCAACGTCTCTGTTGACTGATTATATACAGGTTCCTGAACTCAAATATATTCATTCTCACTTATACTTGTGTTACGCTTTCCACTAGTAACTTGTGAATACCCCATTTTGCTTACAACCCTCCAAGAATGCTGGGTTGTGTCTGCACACCACATCCAATTTAGTACATCCCTACAATGGGAAAACGACAGAGAGTGAAATTGCAAATGGGCAATGTGAGATCCTTCAATCAAGATGTCATCCTGTTGGTTTACATTACAACAATGCACGGAAGATTGCCAGGAAACAGTTGAGATCGCAGTGTTAACGACATCGCGAACATTGTGGATCAGAAGAGAATCCAAAATCCAGTAAGGCATTCTTGAGACCTTCTGCCGGTGAGGATCGAGAAAAAAATCAGGAGCAGGTCTACCAAACTCGGAGATTGCAGCCTTTCGAGATGCTTCCATGAATTTGCGTTGATGTAACTGGTTAAAGCAGGCCGGAAAGGAGAGGCGAATTGGAGCCTAGTAAAGAGAAAGGATGTTTTGCTGGGCAGATGCGTGAATCGGCGAAGGAAATGATGATTAACCATACTATTAAGATTTACTGCCCAATTCATTGGGGATTGTTTGGCCCTATCCCCTTCTGATACCTCCATTTTGTTACTTCTGCTCTTACACTCAATTTCCACAGCCTTTTGCTGTTGACTTTGTCATCAAATTCTCATGCCTTCTTCTATTCCAGATTTCATTGAAGCTCTGGAGGTCTCGAATTTAATTAGGCCAAGGTGACGAATGCATGCCATGGTTCTTGCATTCAACCACGAGCTGCGGAATTAGTCTAAATTGGGCCAATCGTGCACAGTAGCCGCAACACGAGTTCAAGTGCTGTTGGACACATCTAAATCTGGTACATCTTTCACACTACGACCACGTATCCCTTCGGCATTGCTTTCTGATATAAAGCGCGCACCGTTAATAACTCTTCTCCCCCATCTTCAGTCCCGCCCTCCTTTTTTCACCTGTTCAAGAATGTTCGATCAAGCAGGATTTATCAACGCTTCAATTGATGTTACCGCTGAATGTTCTGGTTTGCTACAACCGCCTTCTCAACCCATAGGCTCCCCAACACCCTAATTTTCCTGGCTCTGCTTTCTCGGCCATCGATTTGGGGAACTTATCAAACAAACAAGCTCTACCTGTCATTGAGCCTAGGCCTCGGGGTCAATTGCTGTCAACCATCGGTTTTCCGTCAAGATCTGCTATCTCGTAGGCAAACTGGGGCTTTGCACGCATGCAATCGTTCTGTGGGCACTATCGAGCTTTGACGAGGCAATATCCGTGCCCTGGAAGTTTGTTGATCATTATCTCAGAATTCTTGCACTCGCATCCCGCACGACGAACCGACCTCAAGCAGGGCAATATTGCCTCAAGCATTGGCAATATCGTGTGCGGTTCGATCTGAATCAAGCAATCATCCTCACTTACATCTTTGTGCTGCAACATTCTGGTTGATTTTCGCTTCTGATCAAGACATTTCATGTCAACCTTCTTCCGTCGTTGAAGCACCAATTTTCGCAGAATACACATGCCAAATGCGCTCAGTCGGAGCTGAAATAGTGTTCATACTTCAATGTTGTTGGCGCGCTCTTTTCGCCGCCATATGTTCTTCAATGTTCAAAGATCTAGATAACGCGCCATGTTTAAGTTTAGTTAGAGCTGCTCCCAATACATCCCACGGTCTTTTACTGTCTCATTTATTTTGTGTGCCGTAGCGCAGCGCAAGCATATCTTGTGGTTAGAAGTAAAGATGTGTCGGAACCATCGGGCCGGTGTTCCCTATTGCACCCGCCATCCAGATGGGTCTGGTCGCCGATCCTGCCACACAGCCACGCAATTGCTTTTGCTTCTTCCGACAACGCGTCGTCCGCATTTTCCGGAATAAAGTATACGAAAGGGCTAGCAACAACCAGAGGGACTCTGTTCTCTGATTGGTTATTCATGGGACGATGGTCTCCTCCCGGGCCGCGATTGTCCTCGGTCAACTCTGATGTCACCACACCTTAATTCCGATTTGAGGCTCGTTCTGTGTACCACGAAGGTCCGTATTCTTTGGCTACGCTGTTCCCGGGTTGCCCCAGCATGACTCCTTCACGTCTGCCTCTGCCCTGATCGTCCCTGAAAGCATCAAGCTCGCGCACTGCCAATGGCACCCGGGCCGGCTATGGCCGGCAACCGCTATCGATTTGGCTTGATTCTTTAGTCTTCCATCATAAATGCGCCATGTTCGATTATCATGAAGAGTGCATAGCAATTGAATAATCCGCTCCAGGCGCTAACGAAACTAATTCACCGAATCGCCATCTCAAGAAGAATTTTTCTGCCCTCGTTTCGTTTCGAGGACGAGCGGGACAAGGTGACTCGGTTATCGGGTCTCAACGTTTCAACTTAGAGCCGACGTTTTCGCGATTGCCAGAATTCATTTCGGTCCCTCAGAGTGACTCGAAGTCACTTCCAACTTCCGCCGCCAAGTGCGGATTGGGGATGAACCAGGTATCGAGATTCAAATTTAGATCCTTTGGCGATGCAATGATTACTAGAAATCCATTTTTGCACCTCCGTGACGGAACCGGACTGACTCGACATCAACCTACAAAAACTTTCAACCTCTGCCCCTCTTCTCATCCAACCTTGTTATCCTACACATGAATTCCACCAACGAGTCATCAGCACTTCCGCCTGCTTCGTCTACCGAGAAGGTCGTGGGCAATGTGGCAGAGGAAAGTATCGAATATCCAACGGGCATGAAACTCGGCCTCATCAGCCTTGCTATGTGCCTCTCTATGTTCCTCGTTGCCCTGGTACGCACCACATCCTATTTTTTTCTGTGATTCAATATTGACCCGGCGCTCAGGACAACACTATCATTGCGGTGGCGATTGTATGCTCCTATTCTTCGTCGAGGAATTCTTTTTTAACTCTTGTGCAGCCTAAAATTACAGATCAGTTCCATAGCCTCGACGATATTGGGTGGTGGGTCTTTTTGCCGCTTATGTTTGCACTTTGGCTCAAGAAATTCCATTTGACAGGTACGGTAGCGCGTAAGTTTCCCTTTCGTAGATGGTCGCAAAACCAACAATGCCGCCAGATACCTCCTCACGACAGCCTCGTTCCAGCTGTTGTTTGGACGCCTCTACTCTTTCCTCTCGCTAAAATGGGTATGCATGTCCTCTCCTCTCCTTCGCTCACTAACCGACTTGACAGGTATACATCGCTGCCATCGGTGTCTTCGAACTAGGCAGTCTTATCTGCGCCGTCGCGCCCTCCTCTACAGCATTGATTATTGGCCGCGCTATCGCAGGACTAGGTGGCTCCGGGCTGGCAACAGGCACGCTCATCATCTGCGTCAGCGCGGTCCCCCTTGAGCGGCGTTCCATCTATATGGGACTCATCTCCGCTGTATACTGGGCGGGCAGTGTCGCTGGTCCGCTCCTCGGAGGAGCTTTGACGGACAAGGCCTCTTGGAGATTGTGAGTCCTTACCTTCGGTGTCGGAGCGCCTCTGAAAGAAAGACTTCAGCTGCTTCTGGATTAACCTTCCCATCGGTGCCATGACCGTAATCGTTATTGCGTTGTTCTTCAAACCCCCAGGCAACATCCAGGAAGTCCAGTCGATATCCTTTCGAAAGCGCATCGAGCAGTTCGATCCATGGGGCACAGTGCGCGATTTAGCCACGACCAATTGTCTGCAGTACTAATGTATCCCAGCTCGTATTCATCCCAGCCATCGTCTGCCTGCTTTTAGCTTTACAGTGGGGCGGATCTCAATATTCATGGAGCAATGGACGCATCATTGCCCTCCTCATCCTCTTCGGCGTCCTGATCGCAGCATTCGTGGTCATCCAAGCGTGGAAGCAGGACGATGCGACTGTCCCGCCGCGTGTCTTCAACCAACCCGGTATCAAAGCCGCTGCGTGGTTCGCCCTCTGCCTCAGTGGCTCGTTCCTTACTCTTGTATATCTGGTGAGCCCTTCCTTCTTCACTCTCTTCCCGCAATGCTTATGCCGACCGTGCGCTCCAGCTGCCCATATACTTCCAGGCAATCAAGGGCGCGTCCCCCGTCCAGTCCGGAATCGACAATCTCCCGCTGGTCCTCTCCGTCGTCCTTGCGACGCTCGCTGCAGGCGCACTAATCACCAAAATTGGGTATTACACCCCGTTTATGATACTCGCTTCGGTCCTCGTCGCCGTCGGTGCCGGGGTACTCTCCACACTGAGCGTGGACGCTGGCGCGGGGCGTTGGATTGGGTACCAAATTATCTATGGTATTGGCGTCGGGGCGGGGATCCAGCAGCCCCTGATGGTGGCACAAGCGGTCCTTAAGCCAGCGGACGTCCCGATTGGGACGTCGCTTATCCTTTTCATGCAAACGCTCGGTGCGTCATCCCTCCCTTTCTTCACCCTCCAATGGGTCTGAATCTGATTCTGACTCCCCATTCCACCACTGCAGGCGGCTCCGTATTCGTCTCTGTCGGCCAAAATGTCTTCCGCAGCCGTCTCCTCGCCGGCCTCATACGCCGCGTCCCCGACATCAACCCCAGCATTGTCCTCAACAGTGGTGCGACCAGCCTGCACTCCGCCGTCGACCCAGCATTGCTGCCCGAGGTCCTCGCGGTGTACAACGATGCGATCGTCGCAGCGATTTATGTTTGTTTGGCGGTGGCAGCTCTGTCTATCGTTGGATCGTTGGCCACGGAGTGGAGGAATGTGAGGGCACCAAAACCTGGAGTGAGCGCGGACGCGGGTTAGTATTACTATCTAGAAGTCAGTCGGTTCGGCGTTTTGTTTTGCACTCTCAGTCGGAACTTGAATAGATGATGCAGAACCAAAGGATGTCACTGTAATGAGATTTCTGAATTTATTCAAGACAGCCTCGATCCTTGCAACAATCCGGCGGCGGGCCACCCAGCTTGAGTCACCGCTATCCATGTATGTAGAAGTCTCCTAATCGACCAAGGCGCAAGTCCTCTCAATGCAGGGTTTCTTTGTTCGAAATATCTTCGATTTTTCTACATTCACCGGTCTTTGAATTGAAACCTCCATCGGGATCACAGGGAAAAGATTCGGAGTCGGCGGATTGGGAAAGAGCCAGACAAGAGGAGGCGGGAGACCCGGTCCGAGGCGTCCGACACGTGTGATCTTTTCGGGGCACATCGGGATCTGCATCGTGCTTCAAACCACCACTACCAAAAAACCTGAGCGCGGGTGCTTCACAATCTGCGAATATTGAGTGCGTCTTCGACAGGTTCTTATGGCTCCTCTCGTACTTTTCATGGTCGCCCTCACCCTCTTTTACCGAACTGTTCAATGAGGAGACTTTCTTCAAGTTGAGTCTCAACCACCACTGTCGGTTGTGTATCTGGCCAGCTTCACATCCAAGAATTGAGGGGAATCATTCAAAATACTTTTAAGAAAAGATCATACTGCGCTTGCGTAGGATGGGAGGATCGACCGCTCTGCCCCGTTCGCATGGCCCTCAATGTGACTTAGTGCATAGGCATGCCCACTGTGAACGTCTAGCACGAGGAACACCATGGAATTAACGGCTGAAACCCTGGGCACCACTCACGATAATCCGTGGACTGCCGACACCTTTCTATCCGGACTTTACTAATGTATGGTATTTCATTCTCGCTGGCCCCTTGGAGACATCCCTGCAATTCGCCGCAACGTCTACGGCCTTCAACGCTCATGGTTAGATTCGTTGATACCTCCCGTGAGGGTAGGTCTTTGCAACCAATATTCTTGCAGTTGACTTTCACCAAGAGACAGAGAAGCGAAACTGTCCCAATTTTCCCGAAGACTCTCGACTTTGATATCCGAAAAAGCTCATTCCTGGGACTGCGCAATATTGACCTTACGTCTTTGATTCCATCGGTCCCCTTCACCTTGAGACTCTGCGACACATTTGTGCTCTTCGAATACGATTTAGGAATCCTTCAATGCTGTTACAGCCTCTTCCGTTTACTTCCTGCACACTTTGGTGAAGTCACCACAAGCTTGAAAATCGGCCAAGACCTTTATTAGACTTCAATTCGGCAAAATTTGAACGATGTCTTGTTGTCTGCCCAAGCCCCAGTTGAGAAAATAATCCCAAGATTCTTTGTCAAAACTTGGTCAAAGCGTTGTCAAAGCGCATCTGATGAACGAGTATTGATCCGTCAAAGCACAACTTCAAAAGCGCAAGCGGCACCGAGTTGCTTTGATTATCCGCCGGGTGGTAATTTTTTCCCAGGTATATACCCACGTCTTTTGGATTTTGGTGACAATGGCTCCATCTCAAAGGGCTATTATTGCAGGAAACATACACGACACTTGGCCTTGAGGCATTAGAAGGTGGTACCTTTTGATCCGCGGGTCGACAGAGACTGTCAATTATTGTCCCAATTAGGTATTTTCATCATGATGTGGTGAATCTGAGCGAGGGTGGGCCGCGAGGCAAGCACAGTGTGCTATTATCGAGGGGTAAGTGTCCCACGGCGTCGGCAATCTGACCCAGGCGTCTTTTATGGAAATCGTGATCTGCTTCCGAAGGGCCTTCAAAAGCTGCACTCACAATGGGCCTCGAAGGCAAAGAATACACTTCGCTACTTGGCTTCCGGGCTCTCTTTCACCTTCATCAATCATACACCGTCCACCATGCCCGTTATTCGCAGTTCCATTCCGTATCGCAAGTCCCGCAGGCTTCATTCGACAGACGTTGCATGTACGTTCTCGTCTAGTATCGCTATTTCTATCAACTTCATTCACGATAATTTTCAGACGATGATGAGCTTTGGGAGACATATGATGAATCGTTGCTGGCATCGTCCTCGTCTGCTTCCGTCCCCGTCAAATTTGAGCCCAACGAATCGTACCCCGCCCCCCTCGTGAGCCCCGACTCGAATGCTGGGCATATCCCCCGTCCCCGGAATGCATTCATCTGCTTCCGTTCGGAGTATGTCAAAGCGCCAAAAGGCGCGTCGGTCAACCAGACCGTCCTGAGCTGCGGGGCCGCTGAAGTCTGGCGCGGCATGGACGACGAGGAGCGCGCGCCGTTCGTCCTCATGGCGCAGGAGGAGAAGGAGGAGCACGCTCGCATGTACCCCAACTATCGGTACGCACCTGGGAGCACGAGTGGCGCGTCGCGGAAGAACAAGAAGCCCAAGCCCGCCGCTTCCAGGCGGGCGTCGACCGCGACCTCAGACTCGTCCGACGTTCGTGTACGATCACCCACTCACGAACGTCGACGCAAGTACCGGACCAATCCCCCTGCGCCGCGCCCTGTCCCAAGGCGCAAATCCACCCCGGTTACACCTCGCGCGCCCCGTATCTCTCCCGCAGCTATACCCGTCGCGGTCGCCGAGACCATCGAGTCTATCGCAGAGGTGTCCGAGCCCGTTCCCCCCGCTGTGGAGGATACCGACGAGAAGAAGGATGAGGTGCGTCTTGTCGTCTTATGTCTTTTACTTTTCCTCAACTCTATTATGCAGCCCATCATTGTCCGGAGCCCACTCCGCCCGTCGTCGTACGACCGCAGCCCCACGCAGTTCGGATTCAAGGCAGATCTCTCGCCCACGACCATCGCGTCCCTGAGCCTCGCTTCGCGTGGACCGAGTCGCTCCCCATCCCCATCACCCTTACCCTCGCCCTTGATACCCATGCCCTCGCTCTCATTCAACGACCCGGCCGACATTCCTCCTTCCCTCCCCCCCTCGCCCGCACCACCCGCGCCAGCGTTCGAGGTGGGACGCCTGGATGTACGCCCCGCTGGAGATGAACGATGACGATGACTTTGATCTTCACTTTGACGCGCCGCCGGCGGACTTTGGCTTCTTCCACCCGTGGAACTTCGATGACCCCGCCGACATTTCTGCTGCGCCCACGAATTAATTCTTACCCATTACTCTCCCCCCTCATCCCATCCCGCGCACTCCATCATACGCATTATCTTTCATCGGACTCTCATATGTACAATGATAATCGTGCAATTTCCCTCGCTGTATCTATTAGTTACTTAGAGTGTATCTATACCATGTTTTTCAGAATATGAACTTACGATTTACGTCTTACTCGGTCAAAGCGAGCTTGAGATGGAAAGTCGTTCGGAAAGGAGGGACCGCGCTTTGGTTTCTCCATTTCGGGTCTACTATTCGGAATCGCGAACGTATGATCATCCCGAGCCGACTATGACGTAGGCCAATGCGCGTCCTGGTACTGTTTGAAATTTTAAAAGCCAGCATACTTCCCTCGCATGCGGAATGTCACACCAAGCAGTTCAAAAAATCTCAGACCTTCAAAACCACGATCAAGTTTCAGTTGACGCTGGTTTGAATTCCTTTGCCTGATATTGTAGGAATACGCTGGACGAGCGAATGAACTTGGAAAAGACTTGAATGCCCAATTCAATGCCTTGCAGATATCCTGGGTCTCAGGTAAAGACCAGAAAGTCGGGTAAGCAGAGCATGACTCCGGACGACCTATGGAACTGGGAGATAAATTGATTTTAGTGGAAAGAGGTACAGTGAAATGATAGCATCAAATACTGGCTACAAAAGTTCCTGGGTCCGTTTAACAATAAAATATATCCCGAGTTCTAGGCGGGTTTTGGCGCCTCGGTGCGGAGGAAGGTCTTCTAGTCCTTCATTTCTGGATACATCTCGCGCGCCGCGGCAATATCGGCATTATATCCAACCTCGTTGAAAAACTGCACGTCCTGTCAGTCGCGAACACAACGTTTGAGTCTCCATGATAGCATACCTTGAACATAAGCCGCAAGTCCTTCGTCGCCGTGCGCACCACCCAGCTGAGTGCGCTCCCCCCAACCATCTCCGGACGCATCTCGACGCCGAACACCTCGCGCCACCCGTCCTCGAGGTCCCGTGGAGAGAGCTCGTCCCCCGCGACGTCGACGGTGCGGCCGATGTACTTATCAGGATTCTGCAGAGCGAGCGCCGCGACGGCGCCTACGTCGCTCGCGGCGACGAATTGCAGGCGTGTCGTGGGCTTGAGCTGGCAGAGGAACATGATCTTCGTTAGGCGGCTGACCGCCGACGTGGGGTCGCCTTGCACGAGTTGGTCCATGAACGTCACTGGGCGGAGGACCGTCGTTGGGAGCGTTGGGTGCGTGCTCTTAAGGTACTCTTCAGCAACGCGCTTCGTATCGAGGCTGTCAGAGCGTGTTATAAATCGTGATTTGTACGATGTCGAGGAATAGGACGCACTGTGGTACATTTGTGCGGTTCCCAGGAACGCCGCCAAAGTTCGCGCCGGCGTAGATGAAGTGACGAACACCGTGAGCAGCGGCTTCGTCCGCGAGTGCGCGCGCCTGCGTCATCTCGGAATCCAGACCATTCGGATTATCGAGCCCAAGCTGCACAGAGTACACAGCATACACGGACCCTGGAGCGGCGGCAAAGAGTGCATCAGGGGTATCTGGACTGCCTTCTACGAGCCGTACACCGCGCAGTGCGGCAAGAGTGATGCTCTTCGGCGCTGATGCATTCCGCGTCTGCGCAAGGATCGTCCACGGTGCGGGACCTGGCAGCGCGGAGTCGTTGACTTGTGCGAGAGCTGTGAGGGAATAGGTTAGGATGTCTAGCAAGATAAAGAGACGCAAGTTGTACCGCGAACGAGCCCTGCGCCCTGCTTGCCCGTTGCGAGCATGACGAGAACGATTTTGCTGGATAATTCTAGGCTTGTCGACATGGTGGTGAATAAGGAGGTACTGAGACAGCGTGTGGAGTCGTTGAGGAGGAGAGAGCGGCTGGATTATAACATCTTGGCCTCTCCGTCTAAGCGTCTTGCCGCTGCACCGTCGTGGACGTCGTTGGTCGTGGCGCTCATGACGGTTCGTCGGTAACACGGACAAGGCTCCATTAGGGAGTTGGGATGTTGATCTTTCGGGTCATGTCGGCCGATCCTGCGCTCGCTTTTCCCAGTGGCTCTACTTTCTTGTCTCTGCAAACGTCCACCACTGAACGCGATGAGAGCTGTTTGCGCAAATGGTACTGCTGCAACACGGATGCCTCTGGTAATGAAATGGCTATGACAGGGCCATCAGGGTCATCTTCCCCATGTCCGAGCTCAGTAGGCGACTCGGACGCGGGGTGCGCCGCCGCAAATTAGACTTCAGCCATATCGTGGAGAGTGGCTTTACGGATCCCAGACTGTCCCTCATGCGGCCAGAGATAACCATGGTCCACCCCGCTGGGCAAACCCGACTCTCTTACTGAGTCGCGGTCTATTTTCTTGCCGTCAACTTCTCGTCTATTCCCAATGCTCCAACCTGGTGTCTGGCGCGACTCATACTTCCGCTCAGTTATTTTTCGCAGCCCTACTTTGCGCTCATCCCGGGGCTTCCTATCTTAATTTGCCCTCCTGCCTTCCCCTGTCCAATTTCCGACATACTCTTTACTACTTCCGCTGGAGCTAGCCAGAAACGCCAAAGAAGACGGTTTGAACGGGTGAATTAACGGCTAGTACCCTCCCTGGACCCATTAATAAACGAATATATTGGCGCCCTCCACCGCAGATGTATCTGCCGTATTTCTAACATTGCGCCCACAAAGCGCCACGACGCTAAGTGCTCAATTGCGACCCTGGGATCAGAGGTCCGGCCACCTGGCGCAGTAAACCCCTCGGACTTCGAGCGCGGCTTTTGTACCCAGTGGACTGTTCACCCGTTTGTCCAAAGCACGTTCACTCACACAGTAGCAGGAGCTGCCTCTGGAATAGGCAAATATCCAGCGAGGTATCTGGTTGACTATGGGTCTGATATAATCTAGCGCGGCTTCTGTCGATGAGAAGGCTGATTGCGCCACAGTCCTCGAGCTGTTGAATAAATTGACTGCACTAATATTACCGGTCAGGATTGTTGGGGTTGGCTACACAATTCGGACTCTAGCCGACCATGCCAGCTGCCGCGAATCATGTTCGCGATTTCAAAGTCGGTGGATAAATCGTCGTGGCGGCGTCTTGGCACTGCACAGTCCCTGACACAGTAGCGAGCGGTGAATTCCTTCTGTGGGGATCCTTTTTTGCTGGGACAATGACTTCTCTGGCACCTGTACCGGATGGGATGGAGTCCAGATACGTTGTTCTGTTGAAAATGGTAATTCGGTCGTAGAGAGGTCAGTATTTCTTTCAAAGTCGGCCCGAAGTCCATCATAAGAGATTCGCAGTTCGAGAACTAAAATATATCTAGTGAATTGGATTAATTCGGGAAAGACAGGCCTGAGTGCGACCAACATGCTTGTCTACTTGAGGCGAGTACTAGGTGCCCAAGCAACGGGGATAAAACCCCGAGGTATTCATGGGCATGACCAATGTGCAATTTTCAAGCAGTAGCCGACAGTAAACTGCCCAATCCGCTCTCCCATAACAGCCTGAGATCGTGGGTAATTCGGTGCAAATCAACTATTTTGGGGGTCAAAAAATGGGGATAAATGGTCCTGGGGTAATGGCGCTGTCAGAGAGCACTGTCGTACGAAAGACCCCGAGCCTTGTCCATATTGAGGTGCAGGGTTGAGCACAGTTTGAAGCACAAAATCAGAAAACTCAAGCAACGATCAAGAAAGTGTTTGTTCTCCATTTTCAAAGTGCGCAAACGTCGTTAAATGAGCATGCGCAGCCAGCGGTAAAGTTTACTGAAAGGGGCACAACTTCAGGAGGGACAGTACCACAAAGAGTCAAAACTCAGAAGGACTGTGCCCAGGCTTAAGTGCAGCAGCTGAGTGAAGAATGGGAGAGAAGCGGCTCAAAGAAGCAGTAAGCGAAGTCAACGAGACATGCATGTCGTGGTTGAAAGCCAAGCTGTGACTGATAAGATCAGCGGCGACTTCAATGAGGAAGTTCCGTTTGGGATGCATGACATGGGTTCCGTTTGGGATGTCATGAGGGTTTAGTCCCACACCATTCAATTATGACGATCCGCAGGGCTTCAATTCTTCGCAAGTTCCCGATCACCTCTCAATTTCCACCCCATTTGGTTGACTTTAAGATAACCGTATATACAGTTTCGATGCAGTACGCCACCGTATTTTTGATGGGTATTACGATGTACGGTACGGTACTGAGACGGAGAGCAGGCCGGCTAGAGAGTTGGCGGGTAGTTCCGGCACAAGGAATTGTCGGGTGGTCAGTTCGACGAGGCGAGTGGTGTAACAGTAAGGTTGACCGAGGTGCTAGCTACGTACGTCAACTGTTTCTAAACTACGGAATGGTTACAGGACAGAAAGGGGGGAGGGGGGGAGAGTTGAAATGAAGGAGAATAAAGGACTGATGTGTTGGCGACAAGTCCACCGAGTTGGAATAAAGAGTGGATCAAATATGAGTGGAAGTGCGGCATGCCAGAGAATATATTCGTTACAAACACAGGAGCCCTGACTGATAACCTATCCAATTTTCGTAGTGACTTCCAAGTGGTGGTCAGTTCGGCGGCTGACGCATCCAGCGAAGACCGTGCTAAAAGTAAATATTGTCTTTACGTTAAGTGAATACAACACTTCATGTCTACAATTACAATACATCTTCCGTGAGACCGAATCGTACAGATTTTGTACATATATACCTAAAAGTCATTAAACGTCACGACGAAAAGTCAACATATGACAGTTTAAATATCCGCTGTCGAACCCAGCCTCGGCGGAAGGGAACAAGTAAAGCCACTTGCGTAGAAACGGTTCAAACAAAGCCGAACCCGCCAATTGTGGGTTATCATTCAAGATTTGCTCCCTAACGAGCGGAACATTGGTCTCGAATCGGCGGTTCCATTCGCGCAGAGTTCGCGGATAGTCTGTCATGATTCGATTAGCAGAATATTGACGTTGACAAGGAAAGCACTGACGGTCGCCGTGATTTTCAACTTCGTTGAGAATGAGTCGCCCTTTAGAGCCTTTCTTCGCTGCCTCTATTAATGCGGTGGGGCTCGGAAGAGCGCCGTTAGGCCACATGTAATACCGGCTAAAATCGGGGGCCCTGCGATATTGAAGGTTACTTGCCATTACGCTTCAGTACGTAACTTAACTCACTGGTAGGTGCTGTATCGGGACTCGGGCATCGTGGAGGACGTTATAACCGCCGTCGATCCTTTCTCCTTCAAGGCCCAGTTGACCATTTGGAAATACCTGGCGTAGTGTCGCGTGCCAACGTGCTGGACGGAGATTAGTATTTGGACTTGATAGAAATCAAGCGATGCGTACCTCTACCATTTCAATGCTCACGAAGGCGTCGAAGGCATGCTTGAACGAGGGGGGTAAACACCGATAGTCCACCAAATGGACCGTAATGGATGATTCCAAGCCTGCGGCTTTAATGCGAGCCTCTCCAAGTGCCTTCTGCGCCGAAGAAAGGGTGACTGTGTCGACTTTACAACCGAATGTCTTGGCCGCCTGGATTGGAGTCAGAAACCACGCTCTCGAGAAGCAATGGAGCACGGGACCTCTATCGCAAAACCACACCATCCAGAGCCGATTTCTAAGATTCGATCCCCGCGCTTGACATTCGCCTTGGAGAGAACATGGTGTATTTTTGCCTTTTGTGCGAGCTCGAGGTTACATCCGTCTTCATACTTTTCTTTCAGGTCGCCATCGAGACCACCCAATTCGTCGGTCCATAGAGCGCAGGAATACCTATGATTCAAAATTACACGGCTGCGGACGATTAGAGTCTGAGGGAAGCTCACATCATTTCTTCGCTCAAGAACGCCTTCAAATAAGAGAGGTTGAGCCATTAAAGAAATGCCGAGGGTCCCAAAATCATACCTGGAACATAGCGTTCGAGGCATCATAGCCGGCAATAGCATTCAGGCGAGCACGGGAGACATTTTGGCCGAAGAGGTTGCTCGTGAATTTGAACACCTGGGAAAATACCCCATGTAGCGCAGTGGACAATCCACCCAGGTGAGCTGCGTTTTCCAGCCAGACCTTTAGACGTCAATGTGGTGGAATGAATGGATGGCACGAAGGGAGCTTACATCGCAAATGGCTTTCAGGTCGTCGACTTTCACCTCTCCCAACATGAATGACTCTGCGACTAGAAAGTGTTGGTCGTATACTGTATTGGCAACGGGAGCAAACATGCATACAGCCAAGGTCACTCGTCCTAAAAATCTTTGTGAGCAAGTTTCCTGGACATGATTAAAACGGGGACTCACATGAATATTCTGAGCCATACAGCCTGGTCAATAACATATATAGTCGCTTCGTTCTTGGCGTCGTCTTCTCCAAAGGTTCGAACGTTACTGCCTTCGACAATGTGGAGCCGCCCTCGTTTCACGCCTCGGGCAAGAACAGTGAGAATGTAGTGTCGAGCTGATGTGAAGGTGAGAAAGGGAATATGGCATTGGAATAGTGTTTGTCCGCACCGCGAGAGACCAGTTTAGCCTTGAGCCAGGCAGAAATGGGAGATTTTGTCTTTGCCATGTTTCTCTGTCGTTCAGAAGAAGGAAGAGCGAAGGGGAAGAGAAGCAGATCGTTTGCTCTTTAACTGTCGAAAGTGGTCTAACTTTTAGCTCCAAGTTCCATGTCGAACGTTCACTTGCCGAGCGTACGTATCGCCGCGGGGATTCGGGATCCGCACCCGAAACGATTTACCCAGGTACCTCCACGTAGCCGATATCGATAGAATCGACGCCGACATTTGTTGGCCAATCCTGCCGTAGTATGAGTGTTGCAATCACCCACCCGGAGACGAGGAATACGTCGCCATGAGTATTCAGTCTTCCACATATGGTAGTAAAGACCCTGGCCATGGTTCCTGCCCGAGCGCAGTTGTTAAATGAAACGCCAGCGAGTCTCAAATCAAAGTTCTGGATTCGTTGGATCCCGATGTTGGAGTCTTGGACCTACCTTTTTAACGTAGTTCTGATTTTGGACCCACGATGTTAAAAGGCATGACATCTAACGTCAACAGCGTGAGAGGGAGAAATGTTGTACGAGTATGTGCGGAGGATGTCCCAGCGGGGGCCGCCTTTTATGCGACGGCCAGCGGAAAGTCCATGCGTGGCAATTATAACTTTGATGGCTCTCAGGCGCTTCGGTAGGCTTCGGTATTGCGGCGAAAACTATGTGGGATTGCCCGCCAATCAAAGAATCTTGGAAGGCACTAATTACTACACGGGATGGCCTAAATCACGCCGGTTTCCAGGGGGCAAAAGGGAATTATGCCTGAGGGAGATTCGGCAAGAGTAGCGCGAAGACGGTGATACTTTAATTCCGGCTGTCGGCGGAGTATTTGTTTCCGCTGATGGTTTATGAGTGGCACACAAAACCGCGTCGCATGCAGCCAGACCATCCCGAGCAATGCCTGAAGTTGTGTTGGTCACGGGCTGCTCGGAAGGCGGAATCGGTTTTACTATGTGCACCTTCGTTTTCGATCCTCTGTCCTGTGAGTGTCTGATGTATAATCCGGCACAGGTGTGTCGAGTTTGCTGGTCGAGGCTGTGAGGTCATCCTGCAAAGATATAGTGGCCCGCTTATAGAGACCGTCCAGGCAAGGTATACGCCACGGCCCGCACCGTTGGGAAGATGAAGAGTCTCGAGAGTATTCCCAATATTGAACTCATGGCGCTGGATGTGACCGTGGATGCAAACGTTTCTGAGGTGGTTGAGAAAATTATAAAGAAGGAAGGACGGATTAACATCCTCGTCAACAATGCAGGCATGGCCTTTTTCGGTATGTGAGAACTTTTAATTTTGTCCAAAAACACATTCCTCACCACAACATTTCAAGCGCCTATTCTTGAAGTCCCAGTCGAGCAGATTCGTGAAGTCTAAGACACGAATGTCTTCTCCGTTATCCGGCTATCGCGTGCGGTGATGCCGCACATGGCGGAGAGAAAATCCGGATCGATAATCATCATAGGCTCTATTGTCGGCGAAATGTAAGTTTCCAAGGGTTGCGAGGAGTATGCGGATTAACCTTCTGTCTTGGTAGTCCGACACCATGGGCAGGTGTCTACGCATCCTCGAAAGCGGCAGCGCACTGCATCAGCGAAGTGCTGCAGATGGAGTGCAGACTTTTCAACATTAAGGTCTCGCTTGTCTGCCCAGGCGGCATCAAGACGAACGCAATCCAGAACGCAGCGACACGTTTTGATCTCCAGAAAAAATCGCTCTACAGCAGCTACCTCGACTGCATCATACGGCGCATGTGGGCGAGCCAAGGGCCATCGTCGATGACGTCGGAGGAGTTTGCGAAGATTGTGGTTGCAAATGTTTGTTCAGCCAATCCACCGTTCTACTTGACGATGGGGTCACACGCAGTGACGTTTGTGATTTTGAAGTGGCTTCCGAGGACTTGGGCATTGAATTTTATGTGAAAAACGTGGGCTACTCCTCCCAAGAAATAGATGCAGGCTTTCCTACTCTGGAAATAACCTTGACTTACGCCCCTAAGTATATTCGCCCAGCGCGACGGAATCCAACTCACCGGGAATGAACGCAGACAGACGGCAATATTTGATAGACAGGAGGGGGGTCGCTTACTATCGTGTTCCTGCAGTGCACAGATAGGTATATTGCTATGAGTGTATCAATGGGATCTGGAGTTCCGATATTTGCGGGCGGCGTAGTCTGGGAGTGGGAAAAATGGTCAGATCAGGTGTGAAGGTCTTCGAAGATTCGCTAGGCGCCTTCGGGCGGGAAAGCGCTGTCGCTCGCGTGATAGATGTGGCCTAGCTCACAAACGAATAAGTGGGTGAAGCATTGCTGCAAAGTGGGACACACTCCTTTGGGAATAGCACGTACTACTAGTGCTGCTCATTTGGTCCATGGCTATACGACGGACAGCGGAGATTGATAATTGCGAACGCGTAGGGAACACCGAATGGCACCGACAGCTCGGGATCTGAGATCCCATGCAGGTACTAGAGTAGGGGGAATAGGCAGTGGCGCGTACCTTCTGGCATGCTGAAGGAAGGCATCAGATGTCTCGCAAGTATAAATTTTTCTTTTTTTGAAAAATGCAAGACCCAGAGAATATTGCTGTACCCCACGCAAACCGATCCGGTCTTTGCGATCATCTCGGGTGAGATCCTTGCAGAAAACTAAATTTCTCATGTAGATCCTCCATGTGGAATACGATTGCACTGCCGCGGCAACAATTGCCTGCCTGACATGAGGATTAATAACATGACCGCCACAGGTACAAAATTAGTACGACTTACAGCGACCCAGAGATGATGCTGCCCCGACGAACAATTGGTTAGTACGGTATGTCAGGGTTGCGATCCAGTTTAGACTAACGATGAGTTCTCTGTATCGCGTAGGTTAGTAGAGTAGCGGGTCTATGAAGAGCACATACACAGTCCCCTCCGATTTCCCCAGGACATCGACTCGACCCCAGTGCAAAACGAGGCCTGGCCAAATTAGTATAAAACAGGAAAAACTTGGGAAAAACCAATTTCTTTCAGATCTCAGAAATATTTTGGGGGTGGCAAGAGATTGGAGCAAAAGACGACGTAAATGTTGACAATCCAGCGAGTTGCCGCAACATTGGCGGTTTCACTGGCGAACCTTGCGGCGGCAATGGGCGAGCTGAGGAAGATGACCGTCGGTGCTGTCAATTTCCAAACACGAGCAAAGACCGGAGATGCGGACCGATTCTACCGGACTTCCCTTGAACTCGAACCACCACCTGCGACGTCAAGAAGGACCAGTTTCGACTCCTTCTCTTTCCTGTCAGCCTCCCCGTAGATTTTTCACGAGCGGGACTCCGAGTTTACCTGTGTAAGTCCGAAGTCGCCACATTTGGCCCCGGCGTCATGGAAGAGTCTGGACGACCTTGGATAGCCATACTCAGCCATCCTGCCATCAAAGAGACATACAGCTTTCGGCATTTTATCTTGTTCTAGCACTCCAACACTGGTGATCTGGTAACTAATACTGGCACACATCTAGGGCTTGAACCTTCCAGACAACTCTCGAAAGCCATTATTTCGCATCGGCGACAGTGCGAGCCTTGCCTCGTCGTGCTGATAATTTCGAGGTACCACGATAGGCAACAGAAACTCATGGTCCATTCGAAAAATTCCTGGCCATTTTGTACGGCATTCCAAGCCTGTGGGCCTATTTCCTCTATCTTAATTTTGCTGATAATATCTTGTCAGGTTACGAGGTGCCGATTCAGATGGACCGACGGCGTCCCAAATCGTATCCTGTTCGATCTTTACCTGTACGCTGTTCAGCGATTCCCGCTTCCAGTTTACGGGTGTATGCCTCCCACACCTTTCCCACACCTTCGTAGGCTGGCCTTGTGCGACACGGCTTTTCTGGAATACCTCGAAACCCCCGCTCTCGAGGAGTTGGTCGCCTTTGAAGCTCTCTCCCCTGTCATTTCCTTCATACGTCGTACCTCCTGCCCACTCAGGCAAATGGTCGCATTCGGCTGTTTTGATCCTCTATCGAAAGCGGCGCCGACGATTGTGGAGAGCGGTATGAAACTCCACCAACTGGCGCGTAACCCGCTCGAACTCCGTGATTTTCTTCTCCGCCTCGCCGCCTATGGGCTGATTTAGCACCCAATTTGGAAATCATGTCTTTGGACCACGAGTCAGTCTCGGCATGGCGGATGTGGCCGATCTTCTGAGTGCAGTGGCAGCTCGGTGGCGTGGTGAGATGCTGCGAACGGTCATCCTGATAGTCCGTGACGTTCGTCTGTCTGGCTGCGAAGGGGTACGACGACGATGAATTGCATTTTTCAATTTCTCTACGGTGCACTAGAGACGCGGAATGGTTTTCGCATCCATTCTTTCCCGTGAGTCTGGTGTTTGATGATCTTGCCTTCGATGAGGAAGATGTTTAACGACTACTACAATATACGTTATATATTCTTGGAATTTACAGTCTGTGCCCACGCAGCAATATACTCTTCGAATTACTCGGTGGATAGACGTTCAAGTCCTGTCCAGATGCGGTTTCCCACTCTTACTGTGGATATGGAGATGAACTCACGGTGTAGAACTCGCCAAAGCTCCGCCCGATGATCGAGGTTCCTTAGGCAATGGATTGCCGTTTCCTCCTCACCAACGTCGTCTATAATCTCGTAGCTTGGGTGTGAGATCCAAATATCCTTCCCGAACGCTTAACATACAGTGGACGACAAAACCAGAATGATGCTATAAAAATAACGACGACATCAACTTGAGACTCAATCAAACCTTGGGGCCGTTTTCGACATCCAAATTCGGACGAGTACTATGCGCCTGCTCGGCACAGCTATCTGGCATTTCAAGCAGTAATGTTTGCGATGGTTCTTGTCGTCATGAATTTTACAAGGCGCTTTTCGCGGTGTGGCGGGTGGGCTCCGAATCAATGTTTCGGACTGTGCTCCATTAGCAACAGCGTCTCGTAAGGGTGACCCGACTGTGGTAATAGCTGGCTCGCTGTGATAATGCTATTGCGTGTGCGTCAGGAAATTTCTCTTCCAGAACCGAGTCGGCTCACCATTGTAAGCGGTTTACGTTTGTTATCAGTCTGGTGCTCCGCTGGATGTGACCGTGCCGCCGAAGCAGATTCTGACGTTGAATGGGCCTTGAGATGGATCAGTGATTGTGCAACTTTGAGCAAAAGCGGGGTCCTGCCTCCGAGTCTGTGAGTTTAGCCGCGGCTAGCACTCTCTTGAACTTTGCTTTCCTGCGGTCCTGAATTTCTTTTAACTTTTCTCAACTTTTCGTAAATATCCTGAACGAGCAATATCTCGGGTGGAGTAGATTCCGTGGTGGTTTTTATCTTGTCTGCTTCTTTCAGAAAGAGATAGAGGATGACATTGCAATTTACATTGCATTCCGGAGGGAAGTACTAATAGTTCAAGGGGGAGGCATCATCCTTGGATTGGAACGCGGAAAATGATACGACACTGCACTCCAACGCCGTTGGTGCAATGATTGAGCACCTATATGCCTCACGGTAGTTAAAGATTCGGTAAGTCGTCTGCCCTTGGCGAATCTGGAGAACCTGTCGAAATTCACCGCCTACGACAACCGAGAGTGGAGGAAGGCCGCCGTAAATGTCGTATCACGGACAAGGGTATTCGGGTTTGAAGATCAGAATTAACCAGTCGTGACGTAGTTTTTCAGGAAGAGAACGGGGCCCGATATCGTTCCCTTGGATTGGGTGTAAGCAAATAAATACCAGAAATGCGAGACGGAAATCAGAATGTACATCGTTCGTCTGATTTCTTGTATGATAACCAACAGAGAATTCAGTCAGTGCTGACTTCACCGTTGTTCTTCATTAGAACCACCGCGGGAATGCGTTGGCGTTCACCTGTTACTCAAGTAAGATAGTAAAGCAGGAAGAAATTGTACATTATCTTATAAACTGGAGGCTCGCAGAAAATCTAATTTGAGGGCCAAGTAGATAGATAGATTCTGTTCCCAGAACCATAACAGCGAGGATCAAATCGAACGGCTGAGTTGAGAAGTCGCATATCAAAAGCTTAAGGCTGAAGCGCCGGTGGGTCCAAGATCAGAAGGCGGCCATCTGTCAGTCAACGTCAAATGGAGTCTCCGCGCGAAAGATGTGCGGATGCTTTTTTTGAACGGTGACTAACTTCCAAAACTTGGAAGACTAGAAGAATAGGGCGCCGCCTCTTCGATAGCTGAGCTTTTAGAGTACTATGAGTGAACTGTGTATGGTGCCCGCGAGGGAATCAAAGAACAACGGTTTCTCTTTCTCGCTTTGAGAGACTTCGGTAAGAGGACCGTCCGCGGAGCATTTGTTCCTCGGCACGGAAACTGTGGTTTCGGAGATGGAGATCCCGGAGGGCAACGGGTACGTCCAGCGGAATCCGTTCAAGGAACAAACTATGATCAAATGGCAAATGGCATCGGTAAAATTTTCCGTGCCCAAAGTAGCCTCCAACTCAAAGATCTACCGTCGGCGGTATCAGTATCAACACTAGTTTCGCTTGTGGAATCGAATTTCAAAGCGAAAGTTCCAGGTTTATCAGTGAAATCAGCCTCTACGTGGTATGCTGATATTTGCGGGCGGCCGTGTGGGTCTTTGAGAATCGGCCGGACTTCAGGCGGTTACGGTCGCTAGATTTGTATCACATTTAGATGGGACAATCCCTGTAACACCCGCAATAGGTAGGCCGACAAGAATGCATGGAAGTCTCCGAGATTTTGTTTAGGGAAGTCGGAACCGTGAATCTGTAGAAATGAAGGGTTTTGTGGCATCGTATGCTCGTCCCGCAATGATTGATTTGAGGGTTTGAGCCAGAGTTTGGGTTCGTATATCTCTGACTTGAGCTTGATTTCAAGGAATTTGGGCATGGCTTGCGGTAAGATAATCGGCTTTTGAAAAATTCAAAGAACAGGTTCCAAGGGCAGGAAAAGAGGCAGTGACAAAGTGCGGCTCGGAAGAGAGCCCTTGATTGCGGGTTTGAATGGTATGATGTGACTAGATGCCTTGGTGTGAACCCAGCGCCGTGGAAGGCAAAGTGAGTGGAAGAAAAGAGGATCTTTGCTAGTCTCTTATAAACAGACGCTATAACAATTAAACTCGTACCTCGTTTGTTAGATCTTTGCCGGCGCTTGCCGCAGTGATCTGCACACATGTGACACGGAAAACGCCGGACCGAGATTACCCGACTTCCCTTCAAGTTGATTCGAAACATCACCAACGAATGCTGGGATTTCTGAGCGCTGAAGCTGGCGAGTCGCGAAAATTTGACATTTTTGCACAGTGGACTCTGCTATATGTTCGACCCGGTGCCTGCGCCAGGCTTTGGATCTATCCTCTTATCCAACTGATATCGGTGCGCTAGTCACAGTGGCCCGGAAAGCTAACCGTCACCTCACACTGGTTCTCAATGGCGCCGAAAACCTCACCATAATGATCCATCCGCCTTCCCACGGGTAGATATCATCCTGCCGGCAAGCTAACCGCAGGATGGCCCGCTCTGCAGCTGACATATTGGCGTCAGTCCCATTCCCTATTAAACGGACACTAGTCGAGGCGGAATCCCTCTGAATTCGAGCTCCAGCTCAAGATATCGATGATATCTTGGCTCTTTTCGCTGCATAATAAATTCGTAAATCTCCGCCAACAAGGATGAAGACCTCTCATTCGCCGGGTGCTAGCACGAATGAAGAGACGCCCTCGCCACCAGTCCTGGATCAGGATTCCGAAATACTGACCGGGCGTAGGCTTGGGGTGGTATTTTCCGCGATGTGAGCCGCTTTCACCCATGGCGTATAAGAACGCTTTCCACCCTCCTCTTCGCGTTGAACCAAACCACTTTATGTCCGTTCGTAAACCGTAGTCATAGATTCTCACTAACTAACTGGATTAAAGCAACGGCCCTTCCACGTATTGCATCCGTAAGCCATCTCCTCAATTCATCTCGCCATTCCATTCCATTCCAGCCAACTCTCCCCGTCGCAGGACTTCAACTCCTTCTCCCTCCAAGGCTGGATCTCCGACTCCTACATCCTCGCAGAAACCATATTCATCCTCATACACGGCAAGTTCCTTCGGATTTTCGCCGCCAAATGGGTGCTGGTCAGCGGTATTGCGCTCTTCGAGATCGGGAGCCTCCTGTGCGGGGTGGCGCAAGGCGTGGGTCAGATAATCGCCGGGCGGACGGTTAGTGGGATGGGCACCGCTGCGATTTGTGAGTGCACTCAATCATCACGTTTTAACGTCTCGAGTCTGACTGGGGAGCAAAGTCGTGTCGATGCTGCAGGTGATATCGTAGGCCACACGCCTCGAGGATCCGCCGCGCCTGTTCGGGAAACGACAGACCCCCTGCCGACTTACAAGGTTATTGGGTAGAAACCATGAAATTTCCAGCTCCTGTCAATGAGAATCCTGCTAATTGTATCTATAGAAAGGCAAATGAGAACGGCACCCAGAGAGATTCGGTAGAGTAATACAAAATGAATGTATAAAAGTAAATGAGAACGGGCCCACAGGCGCAGACCACGGATGACTCGATGGTGTTACAGTAGTAGGAGGCAAAATAATGAGTGAACGGGATGACAAGAGCCCACCACCACCACTTCAGTCCAGTTCCAAATTCTCTATGGGCAGATCGGAAGCCTGATCAACGGCGGCCTCCGTTTTTGCGCCGTTCTCCGCGAACTTCACCTTCGCTTCCGTAACGCGCATGATTTCGCGGTAGATCCCCGCAGCGTCGTCGGCGTCGGCGCCCAGCCTGGCACACATGATAGCGAATGTCTCGGGGTCGCGGTGAACGGAGCTATCGCGCATGGTGTGCGTCCATGCCTTATCGTCCTTGAGGAGCGTCGCAGCACGCAAGCGCGCGATCCTCTTGCAGAGAGTCTTGTGCGCGTGCTGCGGGCTATCCCAGGCGGCCGCCAAACACTGGCAAGAAAAAGAAAAAGCAAGTCAACACAAGTAGCGCGCAGAATATTTTGTTTTGCGCACCTCTTTGCTGCAGTATCGAACGATTCCGCAGCGGGAACACAGCGAGGAACGCTGCACGATCTTTGTGGTGCATTCGATGTGTAGGCACTGCATTGATCTGAGCCAGCAGCACCATAGAGACGGAAGGAGCCGCACCTGATTCCTGTTCCGGGTCTCCGCCATCCGGTGGTATGCAAGCGCGAAGTGCGATCTGGGATCCTTGATCTCCGGTGGATTCTCTGGCTTGATCCATTGGCCATCGGGGGAGATTGCGGGGCGGATGCGACAGACAAGATCGAACCAGCGGCGGCAATCGTCCATATTCAATTGCAGGCTCATCCGGAAATGGTCCTTTAGTATCGGTTCGATTGACACCGCGATGTCGTACATCCGCTCGTAGATGGTGGGGAGCAGGGCGATCGTCATTCGGAAGTCGACCTCGGACAGCGTGTGGAAGAAGCCCTGTGCGCACGCAATGACGGGGGGTGATGAAGAGGTTGTATTGTTCCGCCTGCGAGGCCCCCGGGTGGTACCAGTCCCGCGCGTGCTGCAAGTGGTCCGTGGCGAGGGCGAACAGGTCTGGAGTGCGGAAGACCTCTTGCGCAAAAGGCTCCCAGTAGCGCGCAAGAGCGCCGATGAGGCAGAACACGCTGTGGCCCCCCGGCACGATGGCTGCCCATTGCACGAGTCCCGACAGAACCTCACGCTCGCCGCCGGCAGCGGGGATAACGTCCGTGATAGAGCTCGGCCAGGGGCGCTCATCGACGGGAGTATTTGCTTTCACTTTTAAGAATTTGCCCGCCCCGATACGCAAGAAGTAGTCGCTGATTGTCCCACAAATGTCAAACAGCGCCAATTCAAGAACCTCTTCGAGAGGACGAGACACGAAGATGTGTTGCGCCCGAATGCTGGGTTTACAGCCGCAAGTCGTTAGTCTTGTGCGAAGCAGAGCCAGCTCTTGGCTTGTGCGCCTCGTAGACATGAATGTCATAGCTGCTCTGAGAACGGGACCCTGACGAGGATCATGCTCGGCGTCTTTGCGGAAGACGACCTTGTCGAGGACTTGTTGGATTCCGAGGATACAATATGCATCGGCGTGCATGGGATTAGTGAGTGAAAACGCCAGACGGGTGCGTTCCTGCTTAGTGGCGGATTTGGCATTCGAGGGCATGGTGGACTGGGAAGAGGGGCAACATCATTCAAACTTTCCCACGATCAACGGATCATGCACAACTTGTGCACAACGCGACTCGTGCACGACACGAGACCTTAGCGCACTACTTCCATCATCCATGGGTGAGCAAGGAGCATACGTTCCAAGACCTCCAGATGTTCACAGCACGATATACACAGTGTTCAACTCTTGGTCAGGCTGGAAATCTATCGCGAGTACGCGCGCCAGCATGTTTTTGGTTCGGTACACACTGACACGTTCACCTCCAAGATGCTTCCCGAGTCGTAGGGGATCACGCGAATTGGGGGAGCTCAAGCAGCTGCCGGTGGGTCGCGTCTTCTTTGCGTGGTCTCTGGTGTTGTGCTCGAATATGACGCAGACGTCTCACGCTCGCTCTCGTCCCCTCAGATGGCGCACGTCGAGGCGCACGGGCTGTTCAAGATGCTACGCCCGCCGCCGTGAAGGAGAAGCTCGGACAAGCTGCTGTTGCCATCGACAGTGAATATACATCTAGAGTCTCGATATACGCGCTGACAGGGATTTTAAAGAGGCCGCCGAATTTGTAGGTGGACATGCACAGCGAGGCGGTCAAGCAGCTGTTGGTACGTCTCCCAGTCGTCGTCGTGCCACTCGAAATTTACTACTTCCGCTCGTACTTGCTCTATCAGCCGGTGTACGACGTGGCGCCCGGTTCGTTGAAGACGCTACTCCGCCCGTAGTGAAAGAAAAATTTGGTGATGCTGCTGGTACGTATATATCTTCACTGACACTATGTTACGGTCAGGACTCAATGTCGGTAGATACTGCACGCCGTGGCGCACTGGCCATCGAGAACGCTACCCCGCCAGCGGTGAAGCAGAAAATCGGACAAGCATCTGCTTTCATCGACGGTGAGTGCATATTGATGTGCGCTAAGCTTCGTCAAGCCTATCCTCATACCTTCGCACTCTAGCTCTACCTGGCCCCGTCAAATACGGTGCCCTTGGAGTCGCAGGAGCCGCCGTCCTCGCGGGCCCCCTCGCGCCTCCTATCCTCGGCGGGATATACGGTATCGGCGCAGCTGGACCAGTAGCCGGAGGCGCCTTCGCGGGAATCCAAGCCTCCGGCGCCGTCGTAGCTGGCAGCTCTTGGGCCGTTGTTCAGAGCGTTGCGATGGGCGGTGCACTGCCTCTCATAGGGACTGTCAGCGCTGGTGCCATAGGAGGGGCCGTTGGTGCAGCCAGCGGAGCCGTCGCCAGTCATGCTCGCGGTACGAATGGAACCGATGCTGCCGCTGGTTCGGATAATGGCGGGCCTGGCGGTGGTGGCCAACCTGATGAGAAGGACAACCTTGGGTGCGTGAAATTATGTGTCTGGTTATGGCGTGAGCTGACGAAGCGCAGACGAAGAAAGGAAGAGGAGTCTACCTTTCCAGTGAGTGCGGAGAAGTCCATTTTCTCGGACGTGCCATCGCTTCGCCGTCGATACGCGGACTCGGAGAGTAGGTTCAAGTTGTAGATTTTGTTTGTACTTTTGCGTCGTGTATCAGATATGATGGTTTTTCGTTGCGAGCTCAAGCGAAAACGTAGGCATCGAGTCGATGGTCCCTCATCGGCCCTCTGCTTGGTGCGCGCACCTCCTTCGCAGGCGGTCTCATTGATTCTGTTCACGGTGCCGGTCAAACACAATGGTATTTACGCACCTTACTAGATTTTAATGGCCATAAACCACATTAATCAGATATTCAATAGATCAATGCTTATGACTTCATGTGCAACTGCTTGGACACGGATTTGAAGGACGCCGCAATGGTGGCTACTTGCGAATGAGATTTGGTGACTTGTCGACGGAATATGTCTGGGAGCCTTCGAGCTCGACATCAGCACAGGATCATGAACCAGCTGCAGACACAGGATGAAACAATTTCGATTGCGGGCGTAGCAAAATTGAACCTTTCAATCAACAGCGGGAGAATAACAGAGTACTTGATCATGAGATGGGCTTCTACATCGGCAGTTCTGTGAGAATTGAGCCGCATGGGAGGTTTCATTATTTTATGGAGTATAGTTATGAATAGGGCAAATGCATTAGTATTAGGTAGACCACAACGAATCTATTTTCCCCCAGCAGCGATTTGCCTGTCAATGCGCCATGATATTGTCGTCGGAGCTCATAGCGGCTGTCTCTATGCTCATGGTTACCAAGATATTTATATTCTGACTTATCGTATTCTACGTTGACCAGAGCAATGCTTTCTCTGGTTAAATGCACAACTACAAAAGGTGGCAGTATCCTCGGATGCCGGGCCGGCTGTTGCGCATCACCACATCAATACTTAGACCATCAATACTCTTACCAACAACGATCGTCTTGCAACTACTTATCCGCCTTCACTTGATCCAGACGGGACAGCGACTGCAGAAAGTCACCAGCATTCTCGGCGCACGCATCACCCTGGTCAGCGTGTCCTCATGTGCCGGACTGAATCGTGCCCCTCGCTCAGTACAGTGCATGACTTCAAAGCTCCCTCGAACATTCTGACAGTCAGACGGCCCTGGCCACACGGGCACAGAACTCGAGCCTCACACAAATGTTGCGCGACACCCGCGTCCGGAATGCCCACTCAATGGCATCACGGGCGCTGTCCCTGCGAGGCATGATCCCAAACTGAATCGAGGGCTTTGGAGGGGCCATGCCTTTTCTCAGAACACAATCATGATCGTCGTGCGTACTACGAGCGAACTCAATCGCAGCGGATTGCACCCTGTGCGAAAATTTGATCGTTGGCCCTGGAATCCCAACCCCAACACTGCCTGTCCGGTAAAGTATCTGATCCTCCATCATTATCATGATCGTTCTCGGGCTAAAATAGGAGGAGGCACACCACTGTGCAGCATATAAAAAAAGGCCCAGTACACCCTTCAAGAATTCATTGTGTTCTTCTTCCTCTCCTCTGTTTTTTCTTCTTTCGACCCGTGGTCGCCACTTTTTTTCTATTCTAACCAAAACCTTTTCTTTGGCTGGTCCTTCCGCAATCCGTCCTTCTCCCTCTGAATAATTCACTTATACTTACGAATCGCCATGTTGTTCAACGCTGCCGTAGTCTCTCTCCTCGCCCTCACCGGCTCCACTGTCGCGGCTCCCCACCGCCGCCCGAAGGCAGGCGCTGCAGGCACCACCGTCATCGCGACTGGCCCCAACGTGAGTATTTTTCTCATCATATACTTGCATACTTAACAATTATAACAGGCGAAGGCGACTGCCATTTCGACCAACGGTGGACCCGTCAGTGTCCTCCGCACAACATTTGTATATTCACCCTGCTGACTATGACTATGCATCGCAGGCAAAGGCCGTCGCGATTGGACGTCGTGACTTGGATCTTGCCGGTCTCATTGCAAGCCTCGAAGCTCAGGCGGAGCAGGCAGCTCAGGGAGCCGCTGGTCAGGCCGCAAATGGGGCGGCGCAGGGCGGCGCGGTCGGCACCACGGTCATCGCGACCGGCCCCAACGTACGTATTTCCTCCACTGCGGAGTTTTAAAAGCCTGACAAGGATAACAAACAGGCAAAGGCGACTGCTGTCTCGACGAACGGTGGACCCGTGAGTCGCATTGTATTAATGCATGACCCACCACTCAACCGGATTTCTAGGCCGAAGCCGTCGCGTTTGGCCGCCGCCAAATTGACTTAGCAGGCCTTCTCGCAAGCCTTGAAGCTCAGGCTGGCCAGGCACTGGCTACCGGTGTCGCAGGCGCCGAGCAGGCTGGCGGCGACTTCACGTTCTCCACCAGTTTCGCGACGACTGTCACTGCGGCTGCTCCCGATGTACGTCGATCTTCATCACTGTAAGCAAGGCCGGGACTAACTAACTACTTGTTCGCAGGCTACGGCAGCTGCCGGCGATGTGAGGATTGCATTCACCTCGGTTTAAGGAATAATCTTAGAACTAATGTTTTCCTCAGGCAAACGCTGCTGACGGCGCTGCAGCGGCTGCTGAGTCGGCCGCGACGGATCCGGCTGCGGCTGCAGCAACCCAGGCCGCCACCGCGACGAAGATGAAAAAAGTCAAGGGTGCAAAGAAGGCAAAGGGAGCGAAGAAGGCAAAGGGGGCGAAGAAGGCAAAGGGGGCGAAGGCAAAGGGGGCGGCAGCTCAGGGACAGGGACAGGGCGCCGCCGCCGGCACCACCGTCATCGCGACTGGCCCCAATGTGAGAATCCTCTAGATTTGTATCGCATAAATCCTGATGTATCCGCAGGCGAAGGCAACTGCGGTCTCGACGAACGGCGGACCGGTGAGTATCCCTTTCCGGTGTCTAGAACCAAACCATATCTAACCGTTCAATGTTATGTAGGCAAAAGCCGTTGCCATCGGACGCCGTTGAAATAGTTCGCAACTTGTGGGTAAATTATGTGGATGAAACAACTGTGTTCTTTTGAGATGACACACATGAAACACCAGTTGGGCCAGAAAGCAAGGCTACATCGGGCAAGCAAGCCTTCGTAAGAGGATTTTGGGGGCTCCGAAGATGTTGAGCCTCAAATTGGAATCAAAGTTTGTCGAATCAGAATGGATGGATGAAAGATGATTTCCAGTTGGCTAAAGCAACGCAGCACTGGATTTGAGCATCATCCCACACGATACGTGGGAAGGTGGCTTTTTTTTGTCCATACATGTGCTCTGCTTTTGGACGTTCAGATGGCCTTCGATGCGGCTGGCGGGTGGGATCCTTTGAGCAAGTTTTGTCCCCGCATTTCAACGTTTATACATTGATATTGTTCGTATTAGCGGTAGAAGGACCCGTGTCAACTGTAAGCTAGCGCGTGGGAGGACTAAAATGCCCATTCAATCCTGTATCTACCTGCGTCTGCGTGATCTCGTTGAAATTTGAGAGGTACATTCCCCAGTCGGCAATTCTGCACCAAAACATCAGACGACGGAAACAGAGAAAATCGAAGCGAAAGACGAACTCCAGTCCCATAGGCGCATTCGTCCACATCGCGATCGTGTCGCTATCAATTACGCCTCTTTGGTCATAGTTCGTCTGCGCCGGATTTGTGTTCATGTCGGGCGGAAACCAAGTCCTAGAGTCGGACGCTGGAGTCGCGGCAAATGCGCTCGGCTCCATTCGTTCGAAAGCACTTGGGCCTAGAGCGCCGTTGCCTCCTCCTGTAAATGACGGCTTCACGGCAGGTGCGTATGGTTCCTGGACCGGAAGGTCGTAGGTGGGATATTGGAGTGTTGGGATAGGAGCATCACTTTTGCTCTGCTGGTCCTCAGTCCCAGCAACTGCGTTGTGACTTAGGCGAGGGTTCGGAAGGGGTAATTGGCCTACGGAGGCAAGTTCTGCCAGGATATCCCTGCGAATGATGAGCGTTGTCGTCGGGTCAAGCGGACATCTGCAAACCCACCACATAATGCCTGCGTTTTGCCAGCTACAGAACGCAGAATGAGATTCTTAGGTATGAGTACTGAAATAAAGGTACTTACCGGCCTTCACACAGACGCACAATCCCCATACACTTTTGCACACACGCCATTTCGCGACTCGGGTCCGGACCCAGTCCCGTTCGCTTGCCGCTCCATACATTCAGTAGCAGCACGAGTCCCGAGATAAAGATCGTGTGCTATTGAAGTGAACGTCAGCTCTAAGTCGACTCGACCACCTAAAGGAAAGGTCCCCACCAAATTGAAGACGACCGGTACACCTCCGTTGCGCCGCCGCTGCATATCGGCCATATTAGCGCACGCCCTCGCCGCACTTGTGCAGATGGCTAGAGACGGTAGCGCCTGCCAAATAAATTGGCACGACTGTGAAAAAAGGAGACAAAACACGCACCATCGCTGTAGGCTTGCGAAGCATCGGAATGAACGGTCGGTGGATGAGAATCTGGAGGTGGTAGTACCAGCAATGCAGCGCTACGGACTGGTCAAAAAACACCGGGTCCTGACGCATCGGGTCCCAGCGCACTGAATCCGTCCTCAGAACAAGCTATGAAATGCCAAAATCACAATAACGCACAATGCTCAGGAATCTGCTCGTGCCAGCTGTTCAACGCGGAATCTAGCTCGGGTACAACTTGTTCCTCCCAGGATTCGTATAACGGGAAGAAGGCGTGTATCTTGTTGAGGGAGTACTACGTAGGCGTCACCAATGCTCAGCGCACGTGCGTGATAAGCAGGGAGGATATAGGACGCACCAGTGTCTTCAGACTGAATCCAAGGATGTGGTTGAGGCGCATGAGAGTGTTGAAGTACGCTATCCGGGACGGCACCCCGACTGGTTGCTGAAACGGATGCGTCGGGTGTTCCCAGTACTCATCGTCCACCTCTAGGAGCGGTTCCGTGTCGAAGCTGGATTCCGACGAGAATTATAATTCTGAGTGAAAAATAAAGAGCGCACTGGACGCACTCTTCGAATTGAAGCGCGCAACAGCGGCCAAGCCCAGCGCTTATGATGCGATCGAGGCACACAAGGACCCAGAATGTCCGCTTGTAAAGCTCACGCTCGACCGAAGGGCCCTCGTTAGGCGCTTGGCGTCGGTGAATGCCGAGATCCTTTGAGGTGTACGCCATTTACCTCAACTACCGCATTCACGCACGAAAGAATGAAGATGGACACCCACCTGTGCGAGCCGCAATCCGACGCCAATAAGTGTCCAGCACGCTTGTGGCCCGGAAGATCCGTTAAGGAACTGGACGGCCAGCTGAGGCGTGAACGGCGGGGTCAGCGAGCGAAATAAGCAAAACCGAAGAAAGACAGACACAGTAATGCTGCAAGTCGTAAAGGGCTGCCCGTCCTAACAAATGAGGTCCCGCATTCGAAGCCTTTATGTGAAAAGCAAAATAACAAATCAGACCTGAGAAAAGAGGGACGCGTGCCCAACGGACCTGATCGAACCACTCCCAGCCACACGAAAGACCTTTCTCTACGACGCTGGGGTGCATGCTCCACCGCGAGCCAATTGCGCACACGAGTAGAACCGTCATGGCGAAGCCCTTATCCCTAGAGAATTTAAAACGTGCATCAGCGAAGTGGAAATAAAACACACAGACAATTACGGACCTCAAATGCAGACCCTCCGCGACACCCCGCTCGAACGTCGGCCGATGCAGCAGCGGCAAGTATATATTTTGGCGGGTAAAGTAGAGGTCGATAAGCTGCCCCAGGAGAGGTTCGTCTGGGAACGTAAACGTGCATATGCGGAGAGCGGTGTTTTCCCACTATTGGGACATACTTCAAATTGTAGGCTTAATTGGGCAGAGACTCTGACGTACCGGCTTCCACGTCCAATATTGCATCCTCCGGGAAGTCCATGCCCCGGTATCCTGCTCTCCGCTGTTCCCACTAATCCGGTTATCGAACGACGACTGATTGGGGGAATGGCTGATCGCTTCCTCCAGCTCCTCGCGTTTGACGTCCGCCTTGAGTTCGATGGCAGCCTTGACAAGCGCTGCCCCGGAGCTCTTCCCCATGAAGGGGTGCTCCTTCACAGTAGCCAGCGCGATCTTCCCGAACTGCGGGAAATGTATGTAACTAGTAACAGGAGAACAGCTTCCGAGCACTTACCTTTTCTGCAATCTCGAGGTGCACTAAATCGTCCGCATGTGTCGGCGGCGGGGGGGCAGAGAGGCTGCGCAGTGTCATGCGCATGATATATAAATAGGCGTCCCAGCCATCGGGGTGTGTCTGGCTGGCCTGCTCGCTGGTTATATTCTTCTGGGCCGCCTCGGAAGAGAACTGGGAGGAAGATTGTGCCCAGGGGATGTTGGAGGTTTTGGCGAGGTGGATATTCATAAGCTCGGAGCGTAGCTGGCGCACCAGGTCCTCTGAGCGTTCGAGTTGCGCCTCGAGGGAGTCTACATAGCTGCGTGGCCACCGATACATCAGTCGCCCATGATTCAAGGAAGACGGTAGACGCACCTTTTTGAGGGACGTTTCTGTTGCATCGGGAAAGATTCAGATAAGTATTGATAATGCAAAAAAGGGATGACGGGTTCAAGAAACATACCACGGGGTTTTGAACGTATGTGCAGTCGATTTTCGCTTCGAGGCAAGTTGTACACTTTCCCCCAGCCATTTGTGACCCATCACCTACCGCACATTCAAAATTTCGAAAGCAGAGTCGTCGACGAGCTGGAGCTTACATCGAGCTGCGAATAGATGTGATGTAAGTAACAAAGTGAAAGAACAGAAGCGAAAGCGACGAAAAGCTTGGTACGTGGCTCCTACGCGCCACGTACCAGCCACGCGTCTACGCAATTTGGATGCGAGAACAACACTTACTCCTTCTACGACGGCAGAAATCGCATGCCCGCTGTACGCGGCGTCGCTTCCGGTGAAGATCATCCCCGTAGTCTTCGTCTGAAGATGACATAGCTATCGGATTGCAAGAGTGCCTACCAGCCCGGGAGTACAGTCCAAGACGCCCGGTTGTTTTCCGGTTACCGGAAGGTCAAAGCCCAAACTTGTTGTGGGTGGGTGAGGTCAAGTCAGATTGCGTCATCGACGGCTTCTGCCAGGCCAGCCATTCCGTTTCGATCGGATCGACGGCAAAGTCCGGTAAAGTCTCACGTTTGGGTTCAAGCCTTGTCATGGAAAGGGCAAATACTTTCCGGAATCAGGGTGTCTTTTGAGTTGCAAATCAAAACAAACGGTTGAATATCTATTCCACTAATCAAACATTCCCGCTACCGTACGGGTCTTCGGGAGCATGCCGAGCATGCCGTACATCACGTTTTGGTCAGTTTTCGCATAAGCAGTCACATCCAAAAATCTTCGGCTTTGCCTGTTGCCGATGATTGACACATAATACCGCTGATGCTAAATCCGACTCTCCCGGACTTGCTTCTTCCTCATGCCCAGTGAGAAAGACGTCGACCTGGAACAAGCCAGAAGGAGGAAGACCGAGTTATCAAACGGTCAACTTGAATCAACAACCATCAAATTTTATCGAGCGAGTTCGAGGGACTGCGAACCGTAGTGTATATCTCACTTTCGTATCGTCTTGTATCGTGCGACTTGGCCCATCACTTTTTCTGCAACAAATATTGAAATATTTAGAAATATTTTGGCACACATGCCTGCTTGCAAGTTGGTTGATCTTTGTCTCCTCCACCATGTCCTTATCCTCTCTGCATCTGCACAATTTCAAGAATCTGTGTCACTGGCGTTCTCTGGCTCATTCAAGCTAGCTTCAAGCCTCCTTCAAATCTTGAATTCAATTGCTGGCCCCGTCAAAAGAGAACATTAGACAAATTTGCTTGCTGGATGTCTTTCATCAAGGTGTTTCTGTTCTCGCAAGATTTGCAAGATCTGTGGTGTTTCTCAAGCCTGCCACACCTCAAGCCTGGGCGAAGAAATCTAAGATGGTGGTACCTAATGGCCCAAGGATAAATCACTGGAATACCCACCGCTATCCTTACTTGATGCATCAACATAGCGTTTACTCTACGGGTGTAGGCAGCAGTGGGGCTGGAGTGACCGAGAGTAGATACCTTGGTGCCAGAGTGTCTGGCACCTTTTTTTTTCTTTTTGAATATATGTGCTCTGCTTTCCCTCAAAAAGGACCAGAGGTACCAGAATCAAAGGGATCAATCTCACATGTCTGCTCAATAGTGCTTGAATTCTCTCTATGGCACTCGATATCCCATCAAATTGAATTGAGGGAGATTGATGTATGCTTGAAATTATCTAGAGAGATCGAGCTGTTTGATCTGGCTTGATACCATTCTCACTGGACCTCATGTCTCACCAACAACTCACCAATGATGTTCATTCAGCCAATGTCCACTAAGAGCAGCATCCCTTTTACTATAGTCCCCTCTCAGCTTCAAGTTGCTCCACCCATTCAAGTTCTGGGTCAGCCCAGATTCAAGTGCTGTTCCATGTCTGACAACTTCCCTTCTGGGTCTTGGCAGCACACCAACTGGCCAAGACCTCAGTAGTGAATTTAGTCCATTTTGCCATTTGTGCAGAAACAGTGCCTACCCACCTTTCTCCAGCGCCTCAATGGATAATCTATTTATATATCTAGATAAGAAGCAAATGTGGAACCTGATTGGCTGTCGGACACTCTGTCTCAGGGCAAATGATTCCAATGACTCACTGTGGTTTTGGGTCCAGGAGAAAGCACACTTGAGAATGAAGGTACTCAATTAAAGAGCTAGGTGATTGACTGTGATGAGTGAGGAAGGAGCTGGTATTGTCACAGTGTTGTAATTTCTTAAGGAATCAGACAAAGTTTGAGATATGAGAAACCAAATAATATTAGTGTTTGACTGAGCTCTGCAAACACTTGAAGACTACATAGAAAATCATACTACTTATATAATAAAAATTCCAATGTAACCAGAATGTTCCTCCATATTCTCTCGTGTTCTCCAATATTCTACTGATGACTCCAAAGATCTCATACTTATTTGCTGTGCCTCACAGCTTCAGCCTGATGCTGGATTGCTCAAACTCCAACACACAGTAACTGTCTAGAGAGACAGCTGATTGGCAGCATTGAGCTGTCAACACATCTGACAACACACATGGATGGGCGGTTTCTACATGCAACAATGGAGGGAGAGAGTCTACTATAAAACCCCAAGTGTGATGTAGAGGCTGGTAGACAAAGGTGGCACTCACTCAAACAATTCAGTTAGACAACAATTCCCACAACCTTACCGGTCTTGATGCAAAGGTCAAGTTTCTGGTCGACTTCCACTTAAAGCCACTGAATATGTCTTGAGTGTCATGATTTGTACACTGACATTCTCATATCTAAGAGGTGGTTTTCTATGTTTTGTAAGTATCTAGGTTTCATAATAAAGAGTAAGGAAAAAAGTGTGGTAATAAGGTTTCGGCGGTATCATAAGTTCGATGTTCGGTATCGTACATTGGTTTAAGTGGTGCGCGTGGGTCTATGAGGTTGTGTTTTGCGAGAGAATTAAGAGTATTTAATGTAAAGAAGGGAGAGAGAGGGAAAGGTAAAAGAGAAATTATAAGTGTGATAACATACTCCGGTCCAGTCCGAATCAATCGAAACGATGCGTGGCTTCTATAAATTTCGTGAACGGTTTCCGTAGCTTAGGGTGCGATAGTAGGGGGGAGAGGTGCAGAGGACTGTAGAGGCCGATTGCCCTCGTCGCCACGTGGAGGGGTTGGCGGAACGGCTCCCACATTGGGCATTTGAGGATAAAGTGCACGCGAGTCTCCGTTGATGCCCCGCAGGCATCGCAGGCTGGCGAGTCAGTGAAGCCAGCCTTGAAGCGGTACTCGTTGAGGGGGCAGGGACCGGTGCGAAGTTGGGCGATCACGGAGGAGGTTTTGCAGGTGAGGGTGTCGGATGAATAGAGCAGGATGGGTCTGTCAGAGGGTGGTGTCTGGTCAATGTACCGCAAGGGGGCACCGGTTTTCGATAGTTTCCAACGCATAGCCCAGGCTTCCAGGATTTCAAGGTGGATTTTGCGCCGAACAGTGGTGAGTGAGACGAAGGAGGAGGGGTCTGCTTCCATCCTCATGGCCTCCTTTGCCGCTGCGTCCACGAGCTGGTTTCCGATCGTTCCGATATGTGCCGGCGTCCAGAGGTTGAGAATGGCGAGGTCGGCGCACGAGCGTTGGGTGTCCCGGACTAGTCTGTCATATTGGATGGCACGGAACTGGCCCGACTGTGGCGTCGTAAGGAGAATGGCACAAAGAGCCGCCTGCGAGTCGCCCACAACCATGATATGGGTGTGTTCTACCATAGCCCAGCCAGGCCACATGTAGAATAGAAAATGAATACATCATCATCATCATCATCATCATTCTCATATCAGCGGGTTTTGGCACACCAATACATTCTAAGCTGCTCATAGCGGCTCTGGGCTGATCTCCTGTGGACAAAAACTTCACCAAATAAGCTTCTGGTGAGTTCCTTTTCATCAGAAATTAACAGGGACTCTTGCCAAATTTTGCACAAAGGGCATAACCAGGAAGCCAAGTAGTGGTAACTTTCAACATCACCATTGCCAATCACCAATCAGACATTCCAGGACCAGGCTGGTGGTACAGTGGAGATGTTTACACTCTTGCCAGTGGATTTTTGATAGCATTTTTGAACAAAAATGTACACACCATGTCTGTTTGGACTGTTGGCACTCATTGTGCTCCTGACAGCTGACAGATGAAGGAGCCTAATAAAAAGAGTGGACAGTCTCACAATGCCCCTCACTCCCCTTCTCTGCACAAGTGCTCTCCAATGCACACATGGTGACAATATGATTACTGTCTGGTTTGCCCAAGGACCAACCTAATTTTCTTCTCAGTTGCTCAGTCTTGTGTTGCTTGTGCTCATTCTGAGGCCCTCCTGGGCCTATCTGCACTCCAGGGGGTCAGCCAGCCCATCTGGATTCATTGACTGCAGTCAATTCTTCATGGCTTTCTGCAGCTCTGTGGGTGACATACCTGTGAGTTCTCTGCAATGGGGTGTACAAAAAACAACCAATCCCATTGTGCATGCATGCAGGTGCCTCCAGGAAGTTTCATTCCAAACAGCGCCTATGAAGGCCCTTATTGGACAAAAGCAAAAAACTAGACCCGGCCCGTCTGAAAATGGCGAGATTTCTAGAGATCAACAGAGAATCCTCATGAAAGCTGGAGATTTCTAGAGATCAATAGAAATCTTATTTGAAATCGTCGAGATTTCTGAAGATGTTCGAGATCTCAATGTTTTTTGAGATCTCGACATCTTTTGACTGAGGTTGAGATCTCGACTCTGCGATCAAAACCACTTGTAAGTGAGTTTCTTGAGATCTCGAGTTTCTTGTTTCAGGTGAACTTGTTTTTGATCATATTTCTAGTGTGATCACATTTCTTTTAAATTTTGACAAGGGGGTGCCAAGAATAAAATTTTGTACATTGGGAGGGGGGGGGTCCAGGGTTGGCTGAAAAATTTTTGTAGTGTATGTTACAAAAGGCTTCAAAAGGGCCAATAATGCCTTCAGGAGGTGCCAGAAGGGGTATTGGATACTTGAAGAAGTGTCTAGCACAATACCTGGCTTCTGAACCTCATGTTCAGCACTCAAGCTGAGTGTAACAGGTTGTGAGCACAACTAGAACACAGGGATTTTTTTTGTTTGAAAAAATCAGAAACTTCTCAAAGAGGCTTATGAGTTACCATATCCCATGTAGAATATAAATAACCATGCTCAAAGTAGAGATAAGTGGTGGAATTCAGCCTGGAAAGCAGCACTGCAACTCAGACAAACCGGCCCGGCTCTAGGGGTGGGAGCCACCTTCCCAATATGGAAGGAGAAGGGGGGGAGGGGGGTCAGCTCGGGGTCGAAAAAATCTTTTTGACCCAATATCCAATTTTCGAAAGTTGAAACCCCCTTGAATTTTGAAATGCCCACTGCCACCCATGTGGTGAACTTTGCCAAGGTACTGTACCGCCTTGTAGTGAAGCAATGGCAGAGCCACTGTGACATTTTGTTGCTTTTTTCACAGGCAACGGCCATTGTAGTGACTGTGACTGTTGCTTGAAAAGGCAACGAAGAATACTAATGAGGATGCTGGGCAGCCAATCATGATTAAGAACAATGGCCAATCAATTCCCGCCTGAAAAGGAATATTGAAGGTGGCACAGAATCTTTAGTCTTTTTTCCGAGACAACTTTAAGCATACTATTTCTTTACCATGGCATCGACCACTGGAGAAAAACTTCCCAAGCCTGCATCAGGAATTAATTTCATGCATCTCTCATCTACACAGACTTCTCTGTAACCTCCCTGATTCACTCCTGGAAAATCCCCCACACTCCCTCTACCAGTTCTATTTTGACGACAATAAACTCCAGGACAGCAGCTATTTTACTGCAGCTGGACATGCTCTTGAGGTGTCATTCGAGACAACTATGTTAGCTATTCAGGGCCGTCCCCTCCTATTCATGGAACGGGGGGAGTGCCATGATGAGCTGCAGAAATTCCTCAAGAAAGCTGTCAAAGGCATGACTTCAGGCGAGCGCAAAACATTCAAGAAGGCCTGGATCAAGAGGCTAATTCACGCAGCAGTGGCATCCAGTGCCAAAATTCCTCCGAGGAAGTGCAAAGAAGCGCCCGATGCAAATCCTGATCCCCATCCTGTCAGACCTGCACCTGATGCAGCTGCTGCAGAGACAGCTCAATCCCTATCCAATGTTACCAGCACATCATCCACTGTAACTTTGCTTCTATCCTCATCAACGGCTGCTATGCTGGCCAAGAACCTTGTTGGAAATCCAAAGCAGCATGGGTTTGATTCGTTTGGGTGGAAGAAGGCTGAGCTGGGCGAGGTACAGAAGTATTGGTCCAAAGTAAAAGAGTCAGGGGCAGAGCAATGGGAAAGGTTGTTGGAAGAGAGGCAGAAGACTGCAGAGGAGAAGCAGCTGGGCATGAAGGACCTGTCATGGCTCCGGAAGCAATGGGAACGGGCGCAAAAGAAACTCGCAGCCCAAGAAGATGTTGCATCCAACTCAGAGAACACAAATTCTGTCTTGATGCAAGGTGCCAAAGCATTATCAAAGGCCGTGGAGATTCCCAATGTCACCTCCCTCTCCCAGCCATCAACCCAGAGCTGGAGGAAGCATTGCACTGGGACTCTTGGTGGTGTCGTTTGGGGACCAACCAAGAAAGTATTTTGGTTCCATCTATTTCTGTTCATCCTCATCAAGGCCGCCCTTGAAATGTACGACTGGTCCCCTTTGAAAACCGTTGCCTATCTTCAGCGCAGCCATCCTGCCTTTTTCAATGTACCTGGCAGCTGGCTAAATAAGGGCATGCTTTGGAGATGGCTTGTCCTGCAGCAGCATCGCTTCACCGACTCGGCATTGCTCAAGATTGCTAGCTGTTGCTCTTTAGTGGGAAGCAGACATGTTGGCATCTTGGCACCATACCCTGAGACTGTTGATCTCATTCCCAAGACACTGAAAGACTTGCGAACCTCTGGCTGTGTTGTTAATGTCCCTATTGCACAATCAATTATGATTGTGATTATTTGCAAGTGGCATCCTGAGCTCCTGAATAAATTCACTAGTTCTGAGAAATTTGTTTGGGAATTTGTTGATAGCAAACTCAACTAAATGTCTCACAAAGCTACCCGGGTGGCAAAAAAAATCCCAGAGAATGCTACTGAGCTTTGCGAATAAACCTTCTTTTGTTTAGCTTATGTCATTGAACATGAATACTGTAGCATTTCGACCAAAGGTTCACAGGGTGTCACCTGTCACCTCAATTGTTCACTGGACAAATAGTTCACAGCTCGGCAATCACGAGAAAATTACCAAATAAGGCAGTTTGGCGAATGCCGAACCGAAAATTTTGACATTTTTCTGCCTATTTTGGGCCAGAAAATGATAAGTCACTGTCACAAGCGCCAAAATTGTTCACTCATGGCCTGCTGTCACCCGTCACCTGAACCTTTGGTTGAAATGCTACAGTATATTCCTGCAAAGGTACAATTCAATTTAACGTCTTTTCAACATGTTTACTCACCTTTACTTCAGCTCGTAATAAACTACAATCAGACAGGAGTTTACATCTGTCCAAATCACACCCAGACTTTTGAAGTCCGGGGATCAAAACAGGTTGCTGTTACTGGGAATGACTAAAAGCGTCCTTACACTGCTGGCCTCATCATTACATCCGACAGAGGTTTCCCTTCCCATAGAGCAGATTTGGTCTGGTCTTTCCTCATGTTCACTGCCCAAGGGTACTGCAGATGGCTATGCTGAAGCCAAACAACATGGCTTTCATTTTGCTTACGCTGCTAGCAAAAAAGCCAGCAGTCACTTCAGCACTCTCAAGACTATGAAGGAGCTTGTGCAATTTGTCATAGCGCTGTATGTCAGGGCTATGATTGAAGCCAACCCGGACCTTGACAATGACCAGAAGGCCATCTTTTACATTGACAGGTATCCCGTCCATATTTCACTGGCCTACCACCAATTCATTTTCGACGAATTCCCCAATATAATCCTCCTCTTTGTCCCTGAAAACCTCACCAGTATCTTCCAGCCTCAAGACGTGGGCATCCAACGGGTGGCAAAGCATCATATCTGCCAGTCGATGCTTGAATATCTTGTTCGCTCCCACCAATCCCAGATCACCACGGATATCACTCCCGACAATGTCACATTCACCAACTCATACCCCGTTCTTCGTGACACATCTGTGCAGGCCTGTGTTGACCTGTATGATTGGTTTAATACCCCAGATGGGTGCGACCTCATCAAGATGGCCTGGCGGAAATGCGAGGTGCTGAACAGGCCTCAGTACAATCTTTCATATGATTGTTTTACTAGCCACGACACACAAAAAGGGTCTCCGGACATATCTAAAAGAAGATAAAATCTTTGCCAACAAGATTAAGACACGGCTGGGTGCTATCACACTCCCACCTCTTGCTCTTGACAAAGCTGGCGCTGAACAGCTCGAAGATTGTGGTGATTTACCTGATGATGATGACCGCTTAGGATTGCATAGTGACCAGCCCAAGGATGATTCAGATGTTCCACTGGCTGAGGTTGGCAAGAGTGCATCGGGTGTTCTCACCACCACTGTCTGCGAGAAAAGTTATTGAGGAGAATCTGGCCGAGGGTTTGTCAACAGCTGATGCTGAGGAAGACATTTGGGCATTCAATGATTGGGGTGAGATGTGAGCCAGCATTGAGGAAATAAGCTCAAAATTGGGGCTTGAGGCGGATGAAGAGGATGAAGAGTCAGGTAGTGATGACGAGGACATGTAGAACAAATTAAAACATTATTTTTCATTTTTTGACATGTCACGCTGGTTCAAAGGCAACGCAATGCATTGTGAACATGATCCTGCCAAAAAGAAGCAATGCAATGACCCCCAGCGGGACCATGACTGTTGCTTCACTACAGGGCAGTACAGTAACCCACATGTGCACCTTGCACCGTTTATCTGGGCAATGCAGTTGGGCATCAACTTTGTCCCTACTCCTTTCTTGTTTCTCCCTCTGTCCATCCTGCTCACTCTGCGTGGGCAGTGCACACAGTATTAGCCCTGCATCACATGGTTAGCTTTTTACTGGGACCCCGTTCGACATGCAAATGTTCCCTGCAACATGAGTATTGAATTTTGGCGACATTATTGCGCTGCTAATTCCCTGGGTCAGACATCAAACACCTACTTATCTTGAGCTCAAATCTGTGGGTAGACTGGTGGCTTTACACCTTTGTGTAGAAAGAAAGAAGAAATCCAACCCAGAATCTCAAAAATGTCCGAGTGCTAGAGCATCTCCCTCAGACAGTGGACTTGACAGGTTGATTACTTGGCGGGTGAAGGGCACAGCAAGAGGCCGGTTGACGAAACCTGGGCTAAGTAGTCACTTTTAATATACACATTCAAATAAGGCTCCAATCATTTAGTTTTCGTTTATGGGGTTGGGCAAATTAAATGGAAATGGTATCTAAACAGTTTAAAACTATTTAAAACAGCTTTACACAGTAATTTTCTAGGGCTTCTGAAACTAGTGCATGCAGTGGGCTACAAAATATTTATTCCCTCTGAAATTGCTTTCTGTGATTGTGGTTCACTGAACTAACACATCTCTGTTGAAAAAGATGGATACCAGCAACAGTAAATGAACAACACACTTGAGACTCCCGGAATGTCAACATGGTTCTATTTCCATGGCAGAATTGATCAGAGGTAGCAGGTACTTATACAATTGGAGACATATCTAATGAAAGTTGACAATGCTGGAATTATGGATTGTTAATTATTGTTCCATTGAGGCAGTGGCCGTGCAACCTGACGTTGGCGCATCAATCCCAAGCCAATAACATTTTCCAAATTCGGAATGCACCCCGCTAGTCCAGCTACCTCAGTCACTATATATGTGTGGATTGGGAAGGGTTTGAAGGGCTCAAATACACTCCTGGCTGGAAGATGCCCTCAGATTTGTGCTCACAAATCACTGGTGAGTGGTTCAAAATTTTCAACTGTTTAAACCGTGTACAAACTGTTTGTAAACTGTTTGAAGCCATGGGCAAATTAAACAGGAATGAAAACGGTTTAAACCATGTATAAACATTTATAAATGGAAATGGTTGGAGCCTTACATTCAAAATTAGTAAGCATGCTCGCTCCTCCCGCCACCATCAGAAACCCGAGGTAGCGCCTCTCACAGAGACATGTATCTTCGACCTCAGGATCCCCCAATTAGGTGCTCCTTGATCCATCGCCCTATCCATTAGAACCGTAGAATATTCCTTCTGAAGGCTCAGTGTGGAGGTATTCAGTGATGCACACACTGTTCCCAGATACCTAACAAATGCCACTACGACCTACGAGTGGAAAGGAAAGGCGAAAAATTCCACTTGAGAGGACCTGGAGTGGGCCTGCACCCATTCGTATAGTTGGATTTGGTGATCAGCCAGGTATGGCGTTCCGTGTAACTTTGACAGGGAGCAACAAGAGCCACAAAACTTTACCCATGGACAATGAGAAACAGTATCTGAAAGTGTTGAATTGAAAACAATTTTTGGGGAGATATCAATCTCTGCTCACCAAGGCTTTCCAATGAGAAGATCGCTATGTGGATTGAAGCGTCATTAGAGCATCTGATGTGTCTATTGTTACGATGAGTAGCAATTGGGCTATGACAGGGGGTATGAGCACAGGTCGACCATTTTGGACCCACAGGCTACCCATGTCCAAACTTACAGGTGATAGATAAATGGCCATGGGGAGGCTGAAACACTGAATGAATGCGGAGATGAAGCGGTGGAAAGCCAATCTAACATAGGAGCTCTCACTGTGCATCGCTTGTCAATGGGGCATTCAGTGTTGAGTGTTGCCAATCCTTCCCTGACTGGATGAGGACCTGAATTCCAAACAAGCAGTTGGGTACGTGAGACACAAGCCAAATTACTTTTTTGAGTTGCCAGATACACAGAGTTTATTTCTTAGGTGGTGGAGGTGATTGAGCGATTCAAGCAACCATAACGAGGGCCAACATTGACATGGATATGTGAATATCCCTGAAATGTTTATATTTGGTCCCAGAGAGTGTGGCAAAGCCCTGCTGCTCTGCATACGGGAGAAGCACGATCGTGAGCTTATTGTCGGATTTTGTCAGGAAAGATAAAATTCCCAAATTGGTAGCTAGGCAGGTAGATTACATGACACAGTCCTGCTCAGGAACGCCGGGTCCAGAGATTCACTGATTGTACAGAAGCGTCACTGTATACTAGGGTCTCTAGACTCCTTTATACCACTGCAGCTAAGCTTATGGCTGCAGCCTTTTGACCTGCCGTAGTGCTGTACTATTTCGACCTTCAGGTGACGGGTGACAGAGGGTTGTGAACTGAACATTTTTGGCGGTGACTTTTCAATTTTCTGGCCCAAATAGGCAAGAAAATGCCAAAATTCTTCGTCCAGCATCAGACTTTTGACAGATATCTTGTGAGCTTGTACAAGCCGAAACAAGCCCAAAAAAGGTCTAAAAAGGTCCAGAAAGCCGGCAAGGTCACAAGCTTGCAACCTATGTCCGAAATTTCACAAGCTCAGGATTTTGTTGCAAATTAATCGGCTTTCAAAGTACTGAATGTGCCTCAATGGGCTTTAGGAGATATTTGCTGATGAGAGGATGGTGTCTTAGATTTCTTGAGGGTTATTTCACAATTTTTGAGGTGGTAAAATCCCGATTTTTAGCCTAGTTTGAGCTTGCGAGCTTGTTGCCCAGTCGACAAGCTGTTATATGCTGAGCCAGAAGAGGAAATGGAATCTGATAGGAATCTGGCACCAGGACTGGAAGACAATCCAGAAGCCAGGGCTGGGGCCAGATATAGGAAATCGGCAGTTCTTGCAACACCACACTTAGCAGGGTGAGCAACTGACTGGGCTAATTGCCGAACAAGAGGACAGAAGTGAAGGGTGTCAAATGTTGAACCGGAGTCAGAGCATCTAATGGTGATCCAATGCAGCTGGAGCTGGCTAACAGGAGTACTGGTGACACAGAGGTATGCCAGATGAAGTGAGGACAGGCTAGAGTGATGAAGAAACTGAGGAACGAGGGGCCGAAAGTAATGCTGATGTAAGCCCGTAATCGAGCCAGCCAGTAACTGGACCGGAAAAGGACCGGATGAGGCTGGCCCAAGGCTGGGACCAAGGGAGATGAACTGGGACACAGCAAAGGTGAATGGACAACGTCTGGGACTTGTACAATGAATGAAGCGAAAGGTGGACCAGGGGTGAATTGGAAGTGACTGGAAGTGGTCTGGAAGTGAAGTAGAATGATGGGAAGTAAGCCTGACTCTGGAGTAAGACTCCAGAGTGGAGCTAAGGGCAGAACAGAGGAGGAAAGCTCAGTCCATGAGAGGAAGCATGGAACAATGTTAATTTTACAGCTAAAGTACATGGAAGTAAATACAAGGTTTTTATAGTAAGTACATTTATTGTATAGCTGAAAGTAGGAATAAGTCATGTGACCAAAGTCAGGTCCATATGAGGACAAAGAAGATAGAAGAGTAAGTTGAGACAAAAGGGAGCAAGTACAGAAGTACAGATGAACGGAATAATGAGAAGATACTTAGTAAAGCATCATTAGGTAAAAGGCCCAGAGGTCCGAGGTGGATGGGATCGGTACCAGAGACAGGTAACTGGACAAGGACCGGAGGGTGATTGGAATATGATGGAGTATGACAGGGTGAGAAAGAATAGGATAAGTAAAAGAATATGTGAAGAGAATAAAGGAAATATGGGAAACACTCAGAAGACCTTTATTGCATGAAAACTGGATAAGGAAAGGTATTCCAGGATGGTCTGGGAGGGGCTGGTTAGACCAGTTCTAGACAGAGTTCCAGATGGAGGGCAAATGATGCTGCTGCAATGAGGATTGCAAGTGGCAGCGGAAATATCTGAAATGAATAGGTTTGGAGCCAAGTCCCAAAAGACAGTTGTTGTGACTGGAAGTGTGACCAGAACGTGACCAGGGGCGGCCAGGGATGATTAGAATGCATCCAGGAGGTAACTGGCACATAACTGGGATGTGGTAGGAGGTTATCACACAACAATGAGGCAACGAGTGGTGAATTATGGAAGACAATGTGGATGGGATAGGAGTGATCATTATGAGACTGGAAGGTGACCAGAGTAGGCCAGAATGTGACCAGATGTGACTGGACATGACAGTGACATGACCGGTATCTGACTGGGTCCAATACAAGGTGACTAGGACTGGATAGTCACAGGATGTCGGAATGGTAACGTTGGAGTATCGGGTGGATGAGGATGGAAGTCCAAAGTCAGATGTCATAAGAAGATGAGATTGTGGGATTCCAGAGGGATGAGACTGGATATAACCAGTCAGGAATGATTGGACTGATGGGAATAGATAGCTGTAAGTGCGCGGATATAACACAAGCTCGGAAAGCCGCCAAGGAAACTGTCAAAACACTGATGAGCATTCGCTGGACTACCATATATATCAACTTTCCCATGATTGCCGAGGAATGAACACCATTTCCAGTGAACATTTGTGGTGACAGATGACACTTGGTCGAAATAGTACAGTAGAATTGAATGTTTAGAATTTCGGTTGAACATGTTGCAGGTGAGTTTCAGAGCCTCGATTCTGGCAGGGAAGTGATGGCAGCGTGTTGCTGATGACCCACACCACTCAAAGATTCAAACTCAGGGCCCAGCCCTTTGGCGGTCCCAAATTGTACCAGCCCACCTATGGCACAGTGCTCGCCACATTTTTTTGCCATTCAGAGGTGGGCTGGTCACAAGCCTTCCACGACCTCTGTAGGCAAAATCACGACTAGGATTTGTCCTAGAATCTCATTCTGGGTTACCTAGGTATCTAGGTGGACCTGCTTTCTTGAAGTATTTATAGTTGTCTGTTCCACTACAGTTGAAAATCTCCGCTGTTACCGCGTGCTTGGATGTCAAGGTTGGCACTGTGCTTCTTAGACTTTCCACCCAATCATTCACTAGTCAAATAACTCTGCTGATGAGGTCCAAGATTCAGTAGCTGAATATGGAGGTGGGAAGCCGTGAAGGACACCGCGACAGCTGGCACGGGAGTTAAAGTGCTCTAAAGCCGGAGTGATCCAGGGAATATGCCAGGTAATGAACACAACACGGGAGTATATCGGTGGTCGAAGATGACTATGCTGGCAAGGACCAGGATCAAACAGTTGTACCCGAAGGCGGGATGCCGTTGGAGGACCATGACCACTGACATCGAGTTAAATGGCTTTGCAGCCGAAGTAATCCAGGACATATTCTGGGTAGCGAGCACAGCACGGGAGAACCTGATATACTTGGGCTAGAATTGAACACGGGGTTGATGATTCGGAGCCATGCGAGAAACCTTTAGTCTCTTGTCGACAGAGGCTCTATCCGAACACTCGTACCTCGCTGTATAGAACGAGGTTTCGAAACCCAGTCCAGGCTTCCCTCCAGCACGCTCTCCCGTCCGTGCTTCAACGCATCTACCCATGGTTAACCTCATCCAGAATAATTGACGTAAGCACGCTTTCAGACTGGGCATAGTTAGACCCTGCCGCTGCCCCGTACACGGTCCACGTCGTGTGCAACCAGGACCCGAACGCCCCGCAGCACCACGCCCAGGAGCTAGTCAACACATCAAATTCGCCATGTAAAAAGCTAATAATACGGAGAGTGAGCTACATTAATAGAGTCAGTGCTTGGTATCCGACAATATCCGTGTAGCTCATTACCACGCAGTCTTGTATATTGAACAGGAGCCGAGTGGCTTCGGGTTCTTGGGAAGACGAGCGGCACATCACATTAACGGGAGGAGTCATCTTTTTTCTGTCCCGACATTGAACAGTAGCCGAAAGTTTCCCCTTGATTTCGGACTACCCGAAAGAACTGATGGCTGTGCATTTGAACACTTTAAAGCGGACGCAGATCCCGACATTGCTTCAGTACCAAGCCCACCGCTTAGTATATCCGCGATGAAGTTTTCCATTGCTGCACTCGCCACTCTTGGAGCCCTCGTTATTCCCGGTGCTGTGGCGCAGTTGGCGCCAGCTCAGGTTGTTGCAGCTATCAATTCTGTCGCCAGTATTACCCAGAACAGCAACAATGTTCTTTCTACCCTATCAACATTGACCCCGAGTGCTCAAGTCATCACTTCGAGCCAGGTTGGCATCATGCTTTCCTCGGTTGAACTCTCCCCCCGTTACTCAATGCCGATGCTCTGCTACATCTCAGCCTTTGGTCAGCAACTTCAACACGATCATCGGTAATATCAATTCCCAGTGCCCACATTACGGCGATCCGCAGTTCGCCTGTCATTCCCGCTACCACGGCCCACTCTCGGCGTCAGAGCGCCGGTGATGACATCGTTGCGGCCTGGGACAATGTGTGTATTGTTTGATGCCCACCAACCCCTTCCCACTTTTCCTATAGTTCGTAGCGGTCCAGCAGGCCTTTATTGCCACGGTTGACAGCAAAGAATCGACCTTCGCTCAGGACGAGGTGGCCTCGCCCATCGCAGCCGTCATCAGCAATCTCGAACAGGCAGTGGATGTGCGTCATGCAGCTGCAAACCGTTCTTCACATATCTGATGCAGATTTCCGATACACTTCATTAGTCCTTGGCATCCGCGCTGATTGCTGTGGACCCGACAGACGCCGACGCAATATCAGCTGGTCAGACGGCGTTGGACAACATTATAGACATCTTTTATCAGCATTGGTGTCCGCCCTATTGCCACCCACAAACCGAACGACTTGCCGACCCAGTTATGTGAATTGATGGAAATGGGTGGCGAATTTTTCTTGTTTGTTCTTGATTTCTTTAGGAATACTGTCTCGTTTCGGCCAGAAGTTTATTGGAAGTTTATCAAATTCTTGGCGCAGTTTAGTTAGAAGTTTGGTAAGTCGTGGGGTGAGCACGACTCTAATCACACAAGTAGATTGTAGTGGTTCAAGATAAAAGTTAGCTATTAGCATAGTATGAAATACATCAGTTTAAATATGCACAGGTGGACAGCCTTCTCGAGTCATTACGAGTCATAATAAATATTCTCAACTATTCTACAATGTCCCATAGTGTTCCATGATATTCTACACTACACAGGTCGACTCTGGCGGCTTGCCCGAGTCATGTTCGAAGGCTGTGTCTCCAACACAAATTATGTGACTTGGGGGAGAGGGGCCGTCGCGGGCCGTGCGGCAGAACTCGTACTTATTTTTTCAACAGCCACGATATACTCTCCATGTATGGACTTTAACAAATAATTCCTGTATCAGTGTACATATATTATTCATCCCCAAGGGTGAAGTCAGACCAGACATACTCGTTGTCCTTACCGGCCACCTTCGTCGAACCTTGTGCCGCCGACTTCGGAACAAGCCCAAGTCCAATAGTATCAGCGAGAGCCATCTCGAGCGCATTGTCTCTGATGGGGGGCTCCAAAAATTTTGCGCCGCATAAGGAGCAAAATCGTTTACCGCTAGCCATCAATTTGCGAAGACACGCATAACAAAATGCATGCATGCACAGGGGTCTGTTTGATCGTGAGACTTTTATTTATTTTTTATGTAGAGGCTTTCAAGATATATCCTTATATGACAGGCAGGTGCAATGTTTCCAGACACCGACACCACGACATGCGTTATTGAGCGTGGTATTGCATTGCCCTGAAATACACTACAAGGACCTCCTGGCACTCCCCTAGGACCTGTCCCACCGCGTTTCAGACCTACCAGAACACATCCAGGCATGCATCTCCCCAACTTGGTATTTCTGAGGGTTTCCTAATTGGAAAGGTGCACCGGCTCGCACCGGTCCGGGGAGTTGCAAGGGGGGGGCATATAATACCTATAGACCGCAAAACAAAAATTCGGCCTCTTCCGACCAACCCCTAGTCAGTGCTGCAAGGTTCTTTTTTCGACCTACGAATTATTTATATAACAAGACAGTAGACTACGTCAACTCAGTGCAGCATTTCTCTTCGCCCACCCTCCTCTCCCTTTCTTTTTCTTTTCATGTATAGTCGGACGGACTTTAGGAACGCAGCAGAGGCCGGGATACCTTGAAGCGTGTCGGGGAAAGTCGGATGAACCAACTCTCACCGCCACCGCGATCCGATTCCGATTACTATATCACAGGAAAGAAAACAAAGAGACATGTACACAAGCAAGTTTCTGCGAACTAGGAATACTGACTATGTCCAGCGTTGCTTTATCAAATCTGCGCCCCGTTCCGCGACAACATACGTTGCCGCTTGCGTATGCGCACTTGGAACTAGTGGCTAAATTCGAACCTGTTAGGTGCGGGTTCAGGCATTCCGTGTAAAAGGACTCACTAGAACAGAAGCATCGACAATCCGAAGCCCCTCGACACCCTTTACACGCAAGTCCGGGTCCACCACCCCATACGGCGCGTCTCGCGCCGACATTCCCGCACTCCCCACGAGATGCAGCGATGGCCCGGCCGTGTTCCGGATGATCTCGTCCAGCGCATCGCTGGTGATATTCTCAAAGTCCTGAACCGGCCCAATAATGGAGTCCCGCCAGACGGGGGCGTCGAAGAATTGTTGCGCGCGCTTGAGTGCCTCCCGCAGGGCGAAGAGGTCAAAGTTGCTGGTGAGCATCCCGATATCGATGAGTGGCGGGGCGAGAGGATCGCTGCTGTTGATTTTGACGGATCCACCTGGGATATAAAACAAAGCATGTCGGGAATCAGAACACATGGTGTGAATTTTGTGCTTACGGCTGATTGGGGTCACCAAGGCCATACCAGCGCCTACGAAGTGACCCGGCTCGCTGACCCCGAAACCAGCCATCCCAGGCTGCCAGTATATATCAGGTCATGAACGGCCGTCAGGAACCCACGCACCGTAATGGCCAACTCGATGTGCGGCGTATCCAGTCCAGCCGACGGATCCGTGTGGTTTTCGAAGATGGGAGAGTCTGCGTCTAGACGAAGCCACGCAACGTATGTCGGTGAAAAGTCCACAAGGGGGCCCGTGTGCGATCTATTCCATTCCGAAAACGCCTCGTTGAACCGCGTCGTGTTCTGGGTTACCAGCTCCATGGTCTGGTTGAAGTTCACGGCCCAGCTCGCGGCGAAGGCGGGTTGATCAGAGATGTTCTGGCCGACGCTTGGGAGGTGGAGGAGGGTCGGAATACCCAGTGCGTTTAAGATGCTCTGGTCCCCGATGCCTGAGTGCATCAGAATATTCGGGGTTCCGACCGTTCCGGCAGACAGGACGATTTCCTTCAACGCTGTCGCCGTGAATTGAGACTCTCCTGCCCAGGCGTGAGTGGATATTCCTAAGGGGAGGCGAAGGATAGCTGAACCTTGCAAAAATTGCACCCCACCAAAGGACAGCGTCCCGGTGGCGTTCCTCAGATCCACGAGCTTGGCTACTTGCGCATGTAACAGAACATGCAAGTTCTCGCGTCGTATAAATTCAGGCGCCAGATACGACGTCGCAGAGCTACTCCGCCTTCCGTGCCCGATGGTGTACTGCAGCCAGCCCAATCCTAGCGGTTTGCCGGAGTTCATGTCGAGGTTAAACGGGAACACATCGGGTAACTCTTTGGTGGTTTGGAGCACCTTGCTTTGGAAAATTGGGTATTGAAATCCGCTTATGCTCGTTTGGATGAATCCTGCGGTGCCGTGCACCGACGGGTCGAACTGTCCGCGGGTGTCGTGATGATCTGCCGGCGGAACCCATTTTTCGTTCTGAAATAGTATCCTCACTTTCGGAGCTGAAACAAGATAACAGGTGTTGCCTTCAAGAAATATGGAAGAATCGCGTCCCACGACCATCCCGGATCGCCAGTCAGCTTTGCATAACGATCGAAATCGTCTTGTGTGCCCCGAGTGTAGAACATGCCGTCTAGCCACGATTTCAGCCGATTTGACATATGGAGTGGGAAGATGACTCGCTGTGCGAACTGCATCCGCCAAGCATATGCGCTGACATGGAATCAGCATCATTCCTGCCCGTTGAAATCGCAGCATTAACCTCTAGAGTAGTTCAAAACACGGTCATTCAAACCCGCTTGTGGGGTGGTGGTGTAGTCTGCCATTCCCGGCCAGTCAGCGGCCAGTGGTGGGCAGGGAAAATGGTATGGTAGTACTCCAATCATAGATCGTCGGTCCGAGCAGATTACCACCGAACTTCCAGAAAGGGATCATTGAGTCAAGCACGCCTTCATTTCTACGAACCATGATGAAAAAGTGCTGTGAAATCCAATGGATTACTAACGAGACACCTGCTTCAAGCACCAAGACCGAAAAGTCTGGGTTTTCAGTCAACCGGTTGGCGACGACGTTGCCCGCAGTTCCTCCTGAGTAGCGATGTTAGAGACAAAGCGTCGGAAAACAGGTTTGATATTCACCGCCCACAATCACGAAGTCAAACGAGAGGCTCGGAAGATCACTGACGCTGTCATAGACTTTGCACAAGCACGCTGCAACGTAACTGGCCATGATAAGGACTCGGGTGAGCATCGCCAGTAACGTGGAGTAGAGCGTAAGGAAGGGTAGTGCATCTGCGGTCTTATAGCATTTTATGGACAAAAATCTCGCACAGGCTGACGGCAAGTGTGGAAATAAATTATTCAGGGACAGCCGCAATTCCTTTGGGATAAGACTTCTCTATCTTATAAAATTGCGGGTGTCCGTCTGAAGCCTTTTAAACACCGCTTTTGGACTTTCTAACCCGCAACTTTGGAGGCGCCCGTCAAGCGCCTGCCGCCGCCTTCGGCATTGCACTACTTCATTACGTTTTAGTGCCATTCATTCTGCCTTCTTATCACATGTCCTTCAGAGCTCTTTAACTTCTTTAACCGAAGTGCTGGGGCACGAAGCGGCCCTGCACGCTCTTGTTGATCTCTAGGCTTGCGCCATCAACCTATTTGAACAAAACGGGGACTTACCTTGAAGCTACGCAGCCCGCCGACGAACGTGGAGAAGCGGACGCCATCGACCCTCCTATAGGCTACATTCCCATCCCCAAGAGGTCTTCGATCTTCTTATCAGACCCACTGACGAAGACACGTGTACAAATCGGAGACCCCTTGCCCATCCCGATGCTTCGACCGAAGCTTTCTAATGCGCAGAGATACGGAGGTAAGTTGTAACTTCCTACTAAGGACGCCGAGCCCATCCATCGAAACAGAATGCATGTGTTTTGACCATTACCTCCCAGAAAAGAGATCATGGTGCTATGTGGTGTCTCTGTGGAGAACGAGCCTCTTCTTTCTCAGGCACCCGCCACTTTAAGGAAATCACCAGGAAGCGAAACACGCCCTATTCTCGTGCAGTGATAGGTTTTTGGGGTCTGCAATTCTGATATACATAATCCTCGACATCGAAAACCCCCAGGCGTGCCGACTGGAGAGCATTCAGGGCTCAAGGACAAATGCAGTAAATAATAGTTGATAAACACAATTGCATATTTACGGAGTCCAGCTGATACCTCTGGACAATTTCTCTTGCAAGTAAGGATTGTATACCAATGTCTACCATGCAACAAAGATTTGGGTGTATACGAACCTCCGGAGATGCTGGGGAGCCATCATTTCGCTTCCCGGTGCGTTTCGCTTATGGCGGTCAAAGTGCACATTTAATCGGCCGCAAGATAAAGTGGTGATTTGGGACTTACCGCAACAAAGATAAGTGATTTGACGTCTTTCCCGCAAGAAAGATAACGATAATCACGTCGTTTAACTTGCGGGGAAATCGTGGCATCCTGCACGACATGTATAGTTGCCCGCAAGATAAAGACAAGTTGCCCCCGCAACTTTTTTTATTCCCGCGCAAAACTTTTGTTCAAATCTTCCCGCAATAAATTGAGATGTCTGCTCAAATGGAAGACAATCATTACTTTCGGGCTGCGTGGAAGAAGCAACGGTGCGCTCGACTGGAAGGAAGATCAAGTTCGTGCTAATGCAGTTGTGGAGGAGATGTGGTGTGATGGCATGGATTTACTGAGATATAGTGTATTTCAAGAAAATTGGATCATACTGGATTTTGCAACGATTCGCACTCGTCGCATCGCCATCGCTAGCCGCCCTCAGCATAATATGGTCACATTTGGGGATCCCGGGTTATTGTAGGTAGTTAGAGCTGCTTCCCGCCAATTGGCGTGCATTGATGTCGATGGTGACTCATTGGCGTAGTCATTGCAATCAGTTTTGGACCTGGACGAATTGAACCCATGCTCGGCCATCTCGGGAATGTTAAACAATCTCTTATCATTTGATTCGCTTGTTGAATGACAAGAACTGTTATACTGTTCAAATGACCATGAATCACCTCGTCAAATCACACAAGCTTTACGACCCGTGCCTTCGGCACGGCTGACTCGCTACGCTCGCAGCCGTTCCTTCGGCCGGGCGACAGCTTGTTGGGGCTCCGCCCCAAACCCTGGGGGGGAGTCACTTTGCATCTCAGTAAAAAGGCAATTTGTCTAATATAAACAAATATTGTACATAAATTGGCAGGCAATCCACACATTCAATTCATTTTCTGCAGATACTGCATTAATTATACATGCATGGTATCAAAGAAACAGAACCTACCACTTTACAACACCTCAGGGTATACAATATTTTTGGTGATTGTATTGGCATCATTCTTAAAAAGCACTTTGATCCTTTGACTTGAAGTGCATCGAGAAAGTGCCACATAGAGCTGGCCATGGGCAAAGATATCGGTACAGAGATCTAGACCAACATGGTTGACAGACTGGCCCTGTGATTTATTTATGGTCATTGAGAAAGCAAGGCGAACTGGGAATTGTCGGCGTTTCATTGCAAAAGCAATCTGGTCAGCAGAAGGAATAATTGAGATACGTGGAATGAAAGCCTTTTTGCCACTGTGTTCTCCACTGATGAGCCGAATCTCAAGAACACGGGCAGAAACTCTAGTGAGAATTCCTCGAGAGCCATTGCAGAGTCCATTTGGTGCATCCAAATTCCGAAGAACCATGATTGGGGATCCAACCTTCAATGCTAGCTTGGCAAGAGGCAAGCCAGAGGCACGGATGGAGTTGAGGTATTCAACAGGATATTCAAAGCCACTGTCAACTCCTTCCTCATTGATAGCTGAGTCTGCACTGTGGTAAACAACTTCCTCCCCTGTTATATCCGTGTCGGACCGGAGGGACGGAAGGCCGGAGACCGGAGGATCGGAGAATTCTAGCCGGAGGTAAGACGGAGCTAACGCAGATCACCACAGGGGTCTAAGGGTGAGCGCCCTCTTCTTGGCTGCCAGACGGAGTAGGAGTGGAGGTCAGACCGGAGCAATGCGGAGGCAAAGCACGTTAATTAACAAACTAAAGTACATCCATGAACGACTACGTATTTATACGAAATCCGGAGGTTTCTGGATGTGGACGGAGAAGTAGGTAAAAGACAATAAGGTCGTCGAAGAACAATAACAACAATAAGAAGTAGCATGTGGAGCATAGGGCATATGATCATAAGTAATTCTGGGGAAACGCTCAGAAGACTTCACTGCGTAAAAACCCCAGAGGATTGTGCATCAAACTGTAGCATAATGCACAGAGAGTAATCGGACACGGGCCCATAGGTTAGGACGTACGCATCCGGAGGACGGAGATATCGGAGATCCGGAGATCCGGAGATTCCGGACGGAGGTTTCTGGACGGAGATGTGCACGGACGTAACAGTATCCCCCTCTTAAGGTTCCTCGCCCACGAGGAACTAAAGAGGTACTGGACGGAGACGGAGACGGAGACGATGGAGCTGGGAACGGAGTGCTGAGAAAATTGTATAGTTGGTCACGGGTCGTTGACATGTTGAATCAAGGAACGAGTGGCGTGAGAACAAAAATTTTCTTCCTTTCAACCACCACCATCCCCAATTACCCCCATGTCCGACGGATCAAACGCGATCCCACCTCCGCGCAAGGACAAAGGCAAAGGGAGAGAGGGTTCGAGGGAGGAACAGGAGAGGGAGGACGAAGAAATGGCGATGGATATCGCGCGGGGGGAGCAGGAGAAGAAGGAGGCCGATGAGGAGGCGAAACGGGATGAGGTGCGCCTCTCCCAGCTTCTTTTCGCGGCGGAGAACGAAGCTCGGGGGGCCGAACAACGCCGCCGTGAAGTCGCGGAGCTTCTGGCGCGTGCGCAGCGTCGGGAGTTAACGGCGCACGACCGCGTCACCATCGCGGACCTCGACCGCGGGATTTCGCCGGACCGGAACGACGTGCCCGACGAGCCGGTGTCGGAAGATACGAGTGAGGACGGAGAGACGGAGCCAGAGCCGGAGATAGGCCAACCGGGGCCTAGTCGCCTCAAGCGAAAACGTGAGGCGGAGGCGGAGTCGGATTCGGAGTTGGAGGATGGTGAGAGGAAACCGCGCCGCCTGATCACCACGCGGATTGGGCGTAAAGGCCCCGTGGAAATAGAATGGCGGGCGCTGAGGGAGGAGAACGGTAAGTTCCGCCGACTGACCGGAGGGATTTTCTTATTGATAATTTCCAGCTTGTTTTAGTTGCAGGAGAGACGGAAGTATCTGCTACGTGCAGAATCACTTCCGGAACCGTAACCTCGCTTGCAACCGTTGCAAGCGAAAACACTGGAAGTGCCAGCTCCTGCCGGAGAACGAGGCGCGTCCGGCCATCGTAAAGCCAAGGGCGCCAGCGACGACGGAGGACGGAGGGGCAAGGAAGAAACGGAGGACGGAGAAGTCGGAGGGAAGGACGGAGCGGAAGGGAAAAGGCTGGGGTGCACGCAAGGTTCCGCTGTGGGTTGGCCCGCAGGAACCAACTCGGACCCGATCCGGAGACATGCGGGCGGAGCTGACGGAAATGCGGGAGACGCTCCGTCTCATGCGCCGGTGCCAGGCGCTGGACCGAGTCTTCCTCTCGTCAATGGCGACCAAGTTGGTTGACGAGGGAATGGATGATGTCGGAGCCGCCCACTACCTCGAGGCCTCGGCCCGCGAACGCATCTCCGACGCGATGGTCAGCACGGAGACTGAGGAGGCTCAACAAGCAGAGGACGAAGATGAGCACGCGGATGAGGACAGAGATGGGCAGGCGGAGGATGACGGAGCGCCGGAGGATTCCCGCATCAACGAATGGCGTCGTGCGGTATCCGACAACGAGGTCGAAGTAGGAATTGTGCTCCAACAGATCGTGGATGCACAGGGAGAACCGGAGGAGAGGGAGGTGCGGGCGGAAAGCCCGTTGTCGATGGTGGAAAGTGTGGTGGCCGCGCCGGAGGTCCAGTCGGAGATTCAGACGGAGCCTCCGGTCAAGATCGAAAACGACAGTGCCGACCAAATGGCACTAATCCAGGCCAACGTCGCCAAACGGCGGGAGCTGAAGGCGGCGGAGGCGAAGAGGGAGAAGGAGCGCGCGGAGGCGGAGAAGGCGAAGGCGGAAAGGGCGGCTGTGATAGCCAAGTTGTTGGAGGAAGGTAAGAAGGCGGAAGAAGATGAGAAGCAGAGGAAGGCAGAGGAAGAAGCGGAGCAGAGGAAGGCGGAAGACCTCCGGGTGAAAATGGAGGAAACGGAAATCGCAATCCGTCCACCAACCCCACCGGCTCTCCGTCGCATTGTCGACGTCGACGAGCAAGTTGTTTACGAATTGGTGGACAGCGACGAGGAGATGCCGGAGGCCCCGGAGGAAAACCCGGAGCCGGAGAATTGAATAAGAACATTAGTTTATGTTGTATATATCACCGAAAAAATTGTATATTTGATTTTCTTGTCGAAATAAGTCGGAAATTTGAAGAGAAGACGGAGGTTAATCCGTAAGCTCCGGTCCCGGTTTCTCCGGATAGCGCTCATGGAATGCGGCGATAAGTTCCGGAGCATCCAGGTCCGTCGCGGAGACCCATTCATAACGGGTGTCGGTATCCTCGTAGCCCAACCATTCAACGTAGTAGCGGAGTTTTACGCGGTACCTCCGGTTGATCTTGGAATCGACAATGGAGCTGAGTTCGTAGTACTCCTCGCCGTCAAGTGTATGGACGGCGCCCGGAGGTTCCGCTTCTCGTCCGGGGAATGGATTCGGAAAGTGAGGCTCGAGTTGAGAGACGTGGAATACGGGATGGATGCGGGAAAGAGCTTTAGGAAGGCGGATGGTGTAGGAAGCAGCGGAAGGTTTCTCGATAACTTCATATGGTCCGAAATGAGTCTCTGAAAACTTTTCAGTTGGACGCGTCGTTGCAATGAACTCGGCCGTAATGAATACTTCATCTCCAATTTCGAAGATGGGTTCCGGTTCACGTTTTTTGTCCGCGATCTCCTTGTAACGCTCCGTAGCGAAAGTGAGTTGTTGCCGGAGGTATTCGTGAACTGAATGAATATTGTACACATATTCACGAGCGGAGGGATCGGAGACTTCGACGTCGGAGAAAGTAATCGAGGGATGATAACCCTTGTTGGCAAAGAACGGAGTAACTCCGGTAGAGGCGTTCGGAGCATTATTGAGTGCGAACTCCGCGAGCGGAAGGAGCTCGTGCCAATCGTCCTGCTGGTAAGCGCAGTACATCCGGATGTATTGTTCGAGGGTTTGGTTCATTCGTTCCGTCTGTCCGTCCGCCGACGGATGGTAACCGGAGGTAAAATGCATTTTCATGCTGAGTAGTTCCCCCAAGGAACGGAAAAACGCGGAGACAAATTCTGTACCACGATCGGAGGTGACATGGGACGGAACTCCGTGTTTGGCGAAGACATGTGTAAGGAATGCCTTGGCTAGAAGGGCGGAGGTTATGAATCGATCACAGGCAAAGAGAATAACTTGTTTTGAAGCCCTGTCGACTATAACGCAAATTGCATCATATCCGCCGGATAAAGGAAGGAATTCGATGAAGTCGATAGAAATGGAATGCCAAGGACGGAGGGGAACCAGAAGTGGACGGAGGAGTCCGTAAGGTTTATGTCGTGGGGCCTTGTTGCGTTTACAGATCACGCAAGACCTGACATAGTTGCGTACAAAGGTCCGCATCTCCGGCCAGGAGTATTCCCGGCGTACGAGGGCAAGTGTGCAATTTTGCCCAAAATGACCGGAGAGTATATGATCATGTTTATGTTGTAAAACACGTACGCAGAGAATATCCGGAGTGTTGCCGGAGGTTTGAGGTACATAGATCCGGTTATAAAGGCGGAGTAAACCGGAGGAATCTATAGACCAACGCGATGAATTGCCGGAGGTTGCAGAGGAAAGTCCGTCAACAGTGGCGGGATCGTCTGCATAATGGGACTTTATGTCGCTGTGGAGCTTGTCGACGTCCATAACGACGGAGGCTCGGAGGACAACTTCCTCGAGTAGTGTCGTCCGGAGGGATGCAGTGAGTTGATCGGAGGTAAAAATGGGGCGAAAATTTTGAGGATTAACTTGGCTGAAAGCTGTATCCCCCTCTTTAGGATAGACGTCCCATCGTCTAGTCAAAGCATCCGGTTTTCCTCCGAGTTTTCCGGGACGGAACCGGATTACCATATTGAAATGGCAAAGATATTCGGACCATCGCACTTGCCGGCGCGTAAGCGTCTTTGTGGTGGCAAAGTATTCGAGATTTTTATGGTCCGTGACAACGTCGATAGTGAGCGGAGCTCCCTCGAGGTAGTGGCGCCAATGTTTAAAAGCGTCAAAAATCGCGAGTAACTCTTTATCGTGCGTGTCATAGTTGAGCTCCGGAGGGGTTAAGGTCCGGCTCCGGAACGCAACCGGATGAAGAAGCTCGTCATCCCCTATAATGGAGAGAATGGCGGCAATGGCATAGTCGGATGCGTCCGTCTCGACAGTAATCTGTCGACCGGGGATCCAGTGGTGAAGGACCGGAGCCTCTGTGAATGCTCGCTTGAGAGTCTCGAAAGCATTTTGACAAGCGGGAGACCAATCCCATGCGACGTTCGAACGAGTAAGTCGAGTGAGTGGAACGGTGATTTGGGAATATCCGTATATGAAACATCGGTAGAAGTTGCAAAAACCAAGGAAAGACTGGATATCCTTGATTTTTCGAGGGACGGGCCACTCCGTGATAGCGGAGATTTTGACTGGAGACATGCGGAAGCCTTCCGGCGAAAGGATGTAGCCAAGATATTCGCAAGTGGTGACGCTGAACTCGCATTTCGGCAGTTTACAGTATAGTCCCGCTTCGCAGAGGCGACGGAGCACCTCGCGAACATGAGCCGTATGTGCGGACGGATCGTCGGAGTAGATCAAAATATCGTCGAGATATATGACGACATAGATGTCCAGCAAATCGGAGAATAGCGTGTTCAGGAAGCGTTGGAAGGCGGCCGGAGCGTTGGTGAGGCCTTCCGGAACGACGCGGAACTGATAAGAGCCGTAGCGGGAGCAGAATGCGGTCTTGTACTCATCGCCCGGAGCAATCCGGAGCAAATGGTAAGCGTGTCGGAGGTCGAGTTTAGTATAAATACGTGCCTTTCCTGGAGCATCGAGGAGGTCCGCAATCAGAGGAAGTGGATAACGATCCTTCTTCGTGATGCGGTTAAGACCCCGATAGTCGACACAAAGACGGAGACTTCCGTCTTTCTTCTTAGCGAAGAGAATCGGAGCTCCGTGAGTAGAACTAGACGGATAAATGAATCCCGCCTTCAAGTTCTTGTCGATGAACTCCCGGAGAGTGGTAAGTTCAGCCGGAGAAATGGAATATACATGACCGATCGGTGGTTCCTCGCCGTCGATAGTCTCGATTTTGAGGTCGAACTCGCGGTGCGGAGGAAGGTTGTATGCCTTCTCCTCGGAGAAAACATCCGCGAAGTCGTGATATTCCGGAGGTAAACCGGAGAGATCCGGTTCCTCAGCCGAGGCACGACGAGCCTGGGCTTCTTCGGTCAGGGTTGCACGCAAAGTATACTGGATTGTACTCTTGTCTCGAATGATGGCGCTGTATGCTGCTGCGGAGACTAGTGAAACAAGCGGAGCGGAGGTGAACGGATGAGGCATAGGAACCTCAGGGATGTCATCCATTAAAGGATCGGAGGGGACGTCCATTGAAGGACCAAATTCTGGCGAAGACGTCAACGGCGTAGACGGAGAGTCCGCCGGGGATGCCGGAGGTTCCGTCTCGTCCATAGTAGGAGCAGCCACAACAGGGATCGGAATAATTTCCGGAGGTGTCGACACCGGAGACTCGGAGGGAACTGAGGGAAAAGTGATGGTGGCACTGCGCCAGTCAATCAACGGATTGAAGCGGGCAAGCCAATCGTATCCCAATACCAGATCACAGGGAGAATCGAGACGGGTGACGTAGAATTCCATTAACTGGACATCGCCGGAGGGAAACCGAGGGAGCAATTGTAGCTGTCGGTTTATGATGGATGAAGAGCCGTCGAGATACCGGAGCTTAACCAGAGACACCGCATACGGAGTAAAAACATTGGATTCACAGACATTCGTGGACACAAAACAGTGGGAAGATCCGGAGTCAATGAGAGCTCGTAAGCGGAAGTTGAATCCCGCGGCAATTCGTTTTACGAGAGACGAAGACAGGGTTTGGCCTGCCTCCGATAGGAGTCCGGAGAGAAAACCGGAGGGAGAGATATAGTCCGCGGAGAGTAAAGATATATCGAGATCAACATATAAAGCGTTCGGAGAAAGAACGGAAGCGTTGAGACAAACCTCTGGAAGCACCTCGGAGTCAACGCAACTCGGGCTCGGTGCTGAGGTATCCGAGCTGCTAACTATTTTTTTGACTCGGACGAAGAGGATGCGTCAGCAGAGGGAGCAGGCGGAGTGGAGACGGAGCCTGCCTTGCCCTGGGCTTGATTGCCCGGACGCTTCTTGCACTCGTTAGTCTTGTGGCCGGAACCTCCGCAGAAAAGGCAGAGGTTGTTCTTGATACGCCGCTCGCGTTCCTCCGGTTTTAGTTTACCGGACTTGTCGAGTTTGTCGGCATACGGTTTGGGTTTGGCCGGCGTTGAACTCGACGCCTGGCCTGCGTTACCCGAAGCGGCCTGGGAGGATGATCCGGAGGATTGTCCGGAGGGCCTAGGCTTCTGGGGTTTGTTGCCTTTGCCCTTACCTTTACCTCCACTAGTATTGCCGGAGGTGGTCGGAGAGGAACCGGAGTCACCGGAGGTTTTGCCGGAGGATCCGCCGGAGGTAGCTTTTTGTTGAGCACGCTCATGCTCTAGCTCCCCTTGACGCTGCCAATAGCGAGCGTCAATCCGGCGTGCGGCAATTTTAAGACCATTTAGAGTGTTGTCGTAGTCGGTGTGCGCGAGTAGGTCCTTGATCCGGCGTGGAAGTCCATCGTAAAAGAAACGACGGAGCGCCATGTCGTTGTACCCGATTATTGCCGCATAATTGTCGAAATCGACTTGATAAGTGGCGATTCGATCCGACGATTTCATGACCAATGCCTTAAGTGCCTGTTCCGCATCCCCAATCGGATCATGGGGACCGAAATTGGTTTGCAACTCCTCGATGAATAGACGGAAGTTTCCGTCCCAGAGCGGAATGGGAGCTCCGACATACATGCCGGGCTCAAACCATCGTTGTGCAGTACCCCGGAGATAAGACCGGACGTAGAGAATTTTCTCGTCGTCACCGGGGAAATCCTGGGGACATTCCGCAATGTGAAGGTAAATTTGGGACAGGAAGGAGTGGAATTTCGAGGGATCAGATCCGTCGAACGTATCCGGAGCTTTGAGAGTACTCCGGGTGGATCGAGGTGGAGCATTGGCATTCTGAGCGAAAGCGGTCATGGCGGTTGCAAAGGTTTGCATCGCGGCGTCAAGCTGGGGGTTATGAACATAAACCGGAAATCCCGGAGGGCCCGGAGGGCCTTGGGGACCAGGAGGTCCTTGAGGATTGATTGGTGGCGGAGGTCCGCCACCACCACCACCACCTCCTCCTCCCGCCAGGTCCGCCACCTCCTCCACCTCCAGGTGCGGGAGGAATTGGAGGGTTAACCGGAGGTTGATTTGGATCCGGAGGATTATTAGGACCGTTACCACCGCCTCCACCACCTCCTCCTCCTCCGCCACCTCCGCCACCCCCAGGAGCCGGAGGTCCTGCCGGACCAGTTCCGGTAGGGGTAGGAGGTCTAGCCGGCGGAATAGGAGGGTTGTTAGGATCCACACCTTGGGTAGCAGCCATCGGTTGAGGGGCTGCTGGGACTGCAGGAGTAACCAGAGGGACCGGAACTATTGGAACAACCGGAACTCCGGTTAACGGAGGTACGAGGGGTGTTCCGGATGGTGTGTGTTGTGATGGATGTGGTGAGCCAAGCTGATGAGGAGAACTATGATGACTACCTGATGCCGAATGATGTTCCGTACCGGAGGGCAGGTTTTCAAACCGCTCCTCCAAAATGCTTTCCATTCCAGCGTGACCCTGGAACTCAGAAAGTGTCGGTGAAAGACTAAGACGTGGGGCCCGTCTGGAAGGACCAGCCAAGTCCTCCAGGACGGGACGGGACCACGAAACCGGAGCATTAGGCCGGAGTGCCCGGCCTTCCTCGAAATGAGGGTGGCGTGTAGAAACAGGTGTCGAAAGAGTTGCAGTAGCATAGGCGGGAGTAAAATTACTGGTAGCAAGAGCCGGTGGGTGCAAGGGAACCATCGCCCGGATGATGGACGATTCGCGCCGCCGTCTGCCTTGAGCATCTGGCGTAGACGGTAGGTGAGAAAAAGACATGTAGAACAGCCAAGAAAGGTGAGTTTGTTAATACTGTTATATCCGTGTCGGACCGGAGGGACGGAAGGCCGGAGACCAGAGGATCGGAGAATTCTAGCCGGAGGTAAGACGGAGCTAACGCAGATCACCACAGGGGTCTAAGGGTGAGCGCCCTCTTCTTGGCTGCCAGACGGAGTAGGAGCGGAGGTCAGACCGGAGCAATGCGGAGGCAAAGCACGTTAATTAACAAACTAAAGTACATCCATGAACGACTACGTATTTATACGAAATCCGGAGGTTTCTGGATGTGGACGGAGAAGTAGGTAAAAGACAATAAGGTCGTCGAAGAACAATAACAACAATAAGAAGTAGCATGTGGAGCATAGGGCATATGATCATAAGTAATTCTGGGGAAACGCTCAGAAGACTTCACTGCGTAAAAACCCCAGAGGATTGTGCATCAAACTGTAGCATAATGCACAGAGAGTAATCGGACACGGGCCCATAGGTTAGGACGTACGCATCCGGAGGACGGAGATATCGGAGATCCGGAGATCCGGAGATTCTGGACGGAGGTTTCCGGACGGAGATGTGCACGGACGTAACATCCCCTGAAACTTTATTCAGCAACATTTGGTTCAACTCGTCGACATCATCATTCCTGGCTGAAAGAATTGTGCGCTCCAAAAAGTATTTATCCTGATCATGATTTGAAGGTATAGTGGAGATGCCAGGATAGATTGTATCTATCAGGGATTGAACAGTGTTGCTAGGTAGCTTCATAACTGGAGGGAGCTCAATGTTCTGAGCTGCATCAGTGTGCTTCCCATTACCAACATCAAGAAGCCATTGTGCAAAGTCTTTGTCCTCTTGACATGCATTAGCACCTCCCAATTGCATGTTCTGAGTCAAGTTTAGTGTTTCAACATGTTGCCATAAGCGTGATCGCTGAAGACAGGCTCCAACAACCTGCTCTCTTCCACCTTTGATTACTACAGGGAGAATCTGCTTGAAATCACCACCATAGACCACAGTAACTCCCCCATATGGGCGTGGATCACTCCGAATGTCCTTCATAGACAAATCTACTGCCTCTGGTACATGTCGATGCTGCATTGGGAGTTCATCCCAGATTATTAAAGAGACTCTTCGAAGAAGCTCAGCTAGCATTGAGTCCTTTGCAATTGAACAGGGCTTTCCATCAAAAATTTCAATAGGTATCTTGAATGTTGAGTGAGCAGTTCTACCGCCCAGTAATAGTAGGGCTGCAATTCCAGATGAGGCTACACAGAGTACAATACGACCTTCTGCATGCAATGCATAGCACAGAGTGTTATATACATGGGTTTTTCCAGTGCCCCCAGGTCCATTCAGGAAGAATAATTTAGGGTCATTATTTTTGACAGAATTCATAACAGCATTGAAGGCAGCCCGCTGCTCAAGATTAAGTCCCTCAATGCGAGGTTGAGCTAAATTAAATTGCTCATAACGGCCATATGCGAAGTTGTTCAGCAATAAGACGGTTCTCCTCAAGCTGAGCCCAATTTTCCACTGGCAAAGGCATAGGCTCATACTTGTCCAAGTCTTTTCCAGACCCATGAAGAATAGAGTTAAGGAGGTAAAGGCCATAATCATAGATCTCATCTTGAGAAGGGTCAGGACGGTAACCCTTTTGAATCAGCTTATGTCGAACATCATCACAAATGTTGTCCTTGAAACGATTCCACAAAGCAAGAACATCATTCAAAGGCCAATTCTGTGTGAGGATTGTTGCAAAGAGTTGTCGAAGCTGGTGGCCTGTCTGCATAGCAGCAGCTTCCTCAAGACATAGCTCCCATTCATTGTCATTTTCCAGCAGGCCACGTGCAAGGCAAGCTTCACGGAAGGTGGGATAGCAATGATCGTCCACAGTGCGCAGGTCCTCAAAAGATGTTGCACCCCGGACAACTGTCAGGAGAGTGCGAAGAAAGAATCGTTCACCTGCTGCAGGTCCAGCAAAGTACATGCGACCAATTGCAAAACCTTGCTTCCTTGGCTTCCAGTGCTTGTTCTTTATCCAGACAAAATGCTGTGGGAATTCTTGGTACAGACATTCTTGTGCATCTGCTCGTAGTCCTCTCAGATTGGTAGCATTGGCCTTGAAGTATGCTGTTAGTGTCGTATTTTTAGAGGCTCCCCGGTCCAGTATATCTTGAGGGTCCTCATCTGGGTCATATACAACAGTTTGCTGATCAGGAAGATGGAGTTGCAGTCGCACTACTGTTGGCAATTCCTGATGCATCTCAAATCGAAAAAGCCTCCATGTAGCCTCACAGGCAGAAATGTAACGGCTGTCAATATGAAGTTGAATCTCATCATTCTGCTGTTCCACTGTGAGAGTGCCTCGGTCATGGCCCTTGAAAACATATTTGTGGATGTACTTGGTGGCTTTGATTGAAATGCAGCATTCTAGGTTCATGTGACACTGATATTCAAGGATTGCCCTTTAAATGGATCAGTCAAATTGCTAATCCCAAAAGACAGTTCATTTACCTTGGAGAATGTGGAACAATCCAGCGGTTGTCAATCTTTTCACCTTTGGAATTAATGAAATGGCGGCCATTGTTTGGGCGTGCATATAATGTATAGCCATCCTGAGACAACTGAGTCTGTTCCTGGAATGCTTTGGGGTAGCCTTTGGAGCATTTTCCATCCTTCATGCAAGGTGCATTGGGATTTGCAGGGCCACATGGATTGTGGACCATCAATTTCTTCACCAATTCAAAAAGCCTCGGAGATTCCACAGGGTCAGGGAGCTGAGCAGATACAACTCGATCAATGTCTTCTGCATTTTTAAGGCGTGCTTCAGGAGCCAGAAAAATCAGGATATGAACATGTGGAAGACCACGCTTCTGGAACTCTATGGTATACACCATGCCTGCAAATTTTCCAAAAGCACCTGCTTTAATAGCTGTCAGCAAAATCCGGAGCTTTTCTCGGAAGACACGGGCAACCAAATCTGGACGGTCAGAAGCAGTTTGTCCAGGAAACAGCTCGCCCTTTATCTCTGGTGAGTTGCCATCTGCAGTCATTGTCAAAAACCAATCAGGCTTCCCAGAGAAACGGGCAATAGCGAGTGAATCCTGATAGAGTTGAAACATGTGGCGTGAACCACCAATATAGGAAGAGGGTAAGATGTAACGTTGGCCAAGGTTTCCCAACATTACATCTACATCATTTGCAATAGCATCAGCCAGGCCTTTGTAGAGATCAACCCTGAGCTTCCCCTGATTGTGTTTCAACCAAGTCAATCTGCTTTGATCTGTGGCAGCCCATGCATCAACAATCCACTGCTGAAATAGATTTCCTGCTTGGAAAATATGAAACGAATCTGTAGTCCGCCGGTGGAGACGATATGCATAATATTCTAAAAGTGACATGTTTTTTCGCCTTCGGGACCTGTTGGCTTCTTCCTCACCCACATCACGATCTTCTTGTTCCTCATCTATATCTTCATCTTCTGCATCTGGCAAATTGAGTGGGATGCGAGGATGCCAGCCATTTTCTCCAAAAGGGAAGAGTAAGACATAGACCATTGGCTGATACGAAGCATTATATTCATAAATTCGCTTCAGCCCTCCACCACGGTAGTTAAGAATGAGATCTCGGTGATCTGTGGCATGAGAACCATCTCCAGGTAAGATGACTGCAACTTCCTCTACAGTAGGTGCATTATATCGGCGGGGATCAGTCCCTTTTTCACAGCGTATTCTAGTGTAAAATTGGGAAGCAACCTCAGGATGTGCTCGTTGCTGTTCTTGGAGCCGTTCCAAAGCTGTTTTGAATAGTGGTACATAAGCATGATTTTCCCTGAGCACCTGGTCCAGAATGCCCATCACTTGGGGGGTTGAGTGGATTACGACGCATGCGAACCTGATTTGCCTCTGCAGATGAATAGAAGTAAAGCTGAGCATAGACTGGATCTTTGCCCACTTCAGGAAGAAGTGATCCCACTCTGTGATACAGACCCCCTTGAATTTTGAAAACATAGGGTCCACGACCATCCTGGACAGATCTGTCAACGTTTACACCCAAAGAGGCTAAAGCAAATGCAGCATTGTAGGCTCGAATATTTTTCTTGAAGTCATCTGAGTAGTGGCTACTGCCATCAAAAAGCTCAAGTAAATCCCGAGGTGGCTTTCGTACTTCTGGCAAGTCAACCTTTCCCTCAAGGCAGCATGTTCCAAAGAGATCTTCATTTGCTTTTGATTTCGAAAGCCGTTCTGCTTTCCAATGAAGAGCACCACAGTCAGGGCAGACCACATTCATCTGTCCAAGGGTGATACGCTGAATATCTGCTTCAACTACAGGCCGGTAATATACTGGTAAAATTCCAGGGTTATGCTGCTGCTGCTGTTGTGCTATCTGAGGTTGGTTAAGCTGTAGATTAGCCTGATTATTTAACTGTTGAAGAACCTGGTTTGCAGCAGCCTGTAAATTAGCCTGGTCATTTAGCTGTTGTGGAGCCTGTTGTAAAGGAGGTTGGTTTGCATTTGCATTATGATGTCTATAAGGAGGGGGCTGAAAAGCAGCCTGTTGGGCAGCTAGTTCATCTATCCGACGTTGGATATCTGCTCTAGTGTTTTGTGTCAAGACTGGCTGCAGAGCATCCTGCTGCTGTGGAGGATTAGGAGGAGGGTTGGGAGGAGGGGCATTTGAAGGCCCTGCTGCAGCATTAGCATTGAACTGTTGGCCTCGTCTATAAGGAGGCGGCTGAAAAGCAGCCTGACGGGCAGATAGTTCTTCTATCCAACGTTGGATATCTGCTCTATCCTGCTGCTGTGGAGGATTAGGAGGAGGGTTGGGAGGAGGGGCATTTGAAGGCCCTGCTGCAGCATTAGCATTGAACTGCTGGCCTCGTCTATAAGGAAGTGGCTGAAAAGCAGCCTGACGGGCAGATAGTTCCTCTATCCAATGTTGGATATCTGCTCTATCCAGCTGCTCCAGAGGATTAGGAGGATGGTTGGGAGGAGGGGCATTTGAAGGCCCTGCTACAGCATTGACTTGCCTGCCTCGTTCATAGGGAACAGGGTTCCATTGAAGAGGAGGCTGTAATTGTGCTAGACACTCCTGTAATACATTCCGAGTATTTTGACTCAAAAGTTGCCGTTGGACACGCTCCTGGATTGGCCCACCACCAAAAACATCCCCTGGAACCTGTTGAAAAGGAGCACCTACAGCTTGAGCACGGGTTTGATTAATTGCATGAGGCACCTGATGATGCTGAGGGCTATCTAAAACACGATTCTCACGCTCACGCTGTCGAGATTCATTGCGCACACGTTGGGGGAGTGTTTGGAGGGGTTGGATCCCTACAGAGAATTAACATGTATGAGTTGAAAGAAAGTAGAAATAAGGCTTGCATATTTATTGAAAAAACACTGGAGAAAAACCTCAGAAAAGCAGAGGTATATAGCAAGAGAACTACACACAAAAATCTGAAGATCAGATTAGATTTGGCAGATAGGGGCAAAAAGCAGCTAAGACAAACACCTAAGGGAAATGTAATTGAAAAAAGACTAAAAGCTTCATGAGATATGTATTTACCTCCTGAGACAGTATAGGGGCAAAGTGAGGGCAGGAGTAAAGGAGCATTCATCCAATCCTGCAGGTTGCCTTGAGGAAAACAGACAATTGCCTGGAGATCGGCGCGCGCAAGGGCCAGATCCCACGGCTTGGAATTCGGATCAGCGCGTGCAAGCGCCAGCATACAGCCAATTCTGAGCCGTGGGAACCGGCCACCATGACGCCGGCAATATAACATTGCGACATTGTCACGGAGGCCACCCGCACACAGCCAGATCCCAGTTTCACCTGCACACAGCGAATTCCGTAACCGTGGGACCCGGCAGCAACTTCTCGACAGCTGGCAACAGCTTGCAGCGCGCGGCGCCTCGGGTTCACCTGCACACGGTGGATTCCGAGACCGTGGGACTCGGCAGCAACATCTCGACAATCTCAACAACATCATGTGAATTTTCATGTGACTTTTCAGGTGACTTTTCACATGACTTCTGACAAATGCTGTGCTAACTGTCTCTTAATATATAGGATTGAGGATACTATTCTGCCCAGTGTGCCTGAGTGGGACCATACCGTAGATTAATCTACCTACCTACCAGAGAGCCTTTGCTCGGTAACCTGGAAGACATGGCCACCAGCATTTTCAGTGGCTGTTTCCAGGTCAAAGGAACCGATCCATTTGAAATTATAGAACTCTTCAAAGTAAAATTGGAGGTTTTGAACCCTGACAATAACCAATGTGTAATGCATATGAAGCAGACATGCTGGATCTAGAATTTATGAAACATTGAAGCCCTACTTATCTTGAGCTCAATTCTGTGGGCAGACTGGTGGCTGTGCAATATGGACGTGACATCATACAAGGCACTGTGGGGATCGTCTCAGAAGCTATCACTTGTAGTAAGTGGTCCAACTTCAACACTGTCTTGCAATCCCTCAAACTTCGTAGGCGTCTATGGAATCTTCTTCCTACTTGCTCTGCATTCCATCCTGTAAGTTCTCCAACAAATAATTGTACAATTGTCTGATGCATTGGCCGACCTTTAATAAGTCAAAAAGGACTTAAATCACGCAGTGCCATTGTCGTGCTGGTTGCAGTGGTATACTTATATGCAAGCTCACTGGCTCAATTCGTCATCCTCTTCGTAGTATGGCTCAAACAGACCCAGGTGCTATTGATGCCCGCCGATATACCAATTCAAGGCCAAGGAGGACTAGCAGACAACGCGCCCGCTTGCCTCACTAGAGATCCTCTTCACACTGAATGTTCGTTTTATCTTCCAGCGTGCGGCATAATTAAAAAAACAATACGAGATAGATAGTAGTTAGAGACAGTATCGTTGTTTGGCGCGCATGGGCCATATGTCGCAAGAGATCATGGGTGCTTTGTGTTCCTTGTATTCTGCTGCTCATGACATTTAGTGAGCCAATCTAACTATCCTCCGGATCCCCATGATAATCCCCAACCTTCGAAGTTTTTGTGGTCACGGATATTGCCTGCCAATGGGTTGATACTGATGCCGCCGTCTTTGGAGGTGGTGGGATATGCTCAAATGCTGACCTCATTGCTTGGGCTTTCTCCTTGGCCACAAATGTTGCGTGCGCAATTATAATGGGGTTCAAGGCTCGGTAGGTGTTTTTCAAACCAAAAACTGTGTCTGAACAACATACACACCCAGTGAACACCGCAAAATGATGAAGAATCTGAGCATGTCAGAAAATTTTCGGAGGCTGACCACAGAGAAAGTTCTTGCTCTCCTTGTCGAGTCCGGGTTCATCTATAGTTTATTTTGGGTAAGAGCAGGTGCTTCTTTGCATTCGGCGGCTCATTTCAAAGCTCATCCAGGTGATCTCGTACATCGACATTGACCAGGATTCGCCCTGGTCCTATGTTCACAATGTAATAGGATATGGGGGCAATCCGGTTGTGGGGTTATACCCCACGCTGATTATTGTGATTGTGAATTTCAATCGCACCATCTGGGACGAGGCACCCTCGACGGCTAGCAGCAGCACTGCCTTCAACAGCTTATGATGGGTGCCCCACAGGGAACATTCTGGACATTCTGATAACTCCAACACGGAGCACAGGGTCAATGTTGACCTGGAAGCCGCTGGGGTTGAAACCAAGAACCAAATTCTAATGACAAGATGTGATTCATAAAGACCATTGCATGCCAGAGAACATAGGATGGTAGTAAGAAGAAGTCGTGTTACACTCCATCAGAAATGAATATCATGTTGCAGCTCACAATTAAAGTTCTTAGTACATTGCACTGGTTATAGGCCACTTACTACCCCCCTGGGGTAGTTTGGGTTATATCTCGCCCAAATATTATCCACTTCCTTACTCTTTGGATCCTACATCAGCGATTTCCCTCAATCCTGGATCACCCATCGATATAATTTTGCAACAAGGGTACCCTGAGTATATGCCCTTCCAATGGGGCCAAGTCAGTGTGATCTCTGTACGCCCAAGACTTGAACGGCAGAATCGGCAGCCAAATGGTCATGAGAGGTTGATGGCCAAGTTCATAAATGAGGGCTATGCACATTAATTAGATTTTTATGAAGGATTTTTCCGATAAAAAATCACTTGCCATCCGAAAATGTGGAGTTGAGGCAATGGCTGGGTTCGAGGGTGACCACGAGAGGGAGGGGTTGATTTGATTTGATTTGATATTCGAAATTGTTACTACAAATGGCCTAGAGGCTACGGTAGCAGTCCTTTGTATGGAGGGAGGGGTGATCACACCGGAGATTGCCGCATTCACACCAGAGATTGCCAGATTTCAAGCCTCATGATGCATAAATTGAAATGCTAAGTTTCAAATTGCACTTCAGCTGTGCCTAAACTCACATTGATTCTGATAGTTTCAGTGCAGCTGATGTTGAAACTGAAATTAGTTGAAACCAATTCTATATTCAGCTGCACTGAAACAAAGTCAAATGCTAAATATCAGTTTGCAAATCAGCCTAGCTGAAACCAGAACTGAAACTATTTGATTTCATTACTAGAAAAGGCTCAGTTGATACTCAGCATATCAGGTGCACTGAAATAAGAACTGGAATTTCAGGTATCCATTCTCATTTCAGTCCATCCAAAATACTTAGTTTCTGCTTTAATTTCAGCTTAGCTGTAATTTGAACTCAAATTTCTACTTTCAGGTGCACTGAAATTCAGTCAGCACAGTGGACAACCAAATTTCAGTACACCTGAAAATAGAAGTTTCGGTTTAAATATCAGTTAAGCTGAAATTAGAGCCAAAACTAAGTATTTCAGATGGACTGAAATAAGAATGGATACTTGAAGTTCCAGTTCTGATTCCAGTTATCTTGACATTCTGAGTATCAGCTGGGCCTTTTCTAGTAATGAAACAACAAAGTTTCAATTCTGCCTTCAGATAGGCTGATTTATAAACTGATATTTAGCATTTCAGTTTAGTTTCAGTGCAGCTGAATATAGAACTGTTTTCAACTAATTTCAGTTTCACCATCAACCACACTGAAACTATCAGAATCAGTTTGAGTTTAGGCTCAGTTGAAGTGTAATTCAAAACTTAGCATTTCAATTTATGCATCAAAGGGCCTGAAATCTGGCAATCTCCAGTGTGATTGGAAAACTGCAAGACCTTGTTGATCTGATAGTCAAGCTGAGTGTGAGCCCCACGCTGTGTTCGCAACATTCGAATAACATTGTGCTTGAGAATCTGGCATGCGATTCGGAGATTCTCTAGGACCTCAGAGACTTGATCAGACATGGGGAGGAGGAAGAGGAGTCAAACTTCACGTGGGCGCGACAATGATGATATCAGAAGACCTTGGTTGCCATTGAAGCATGGGCTGTGGAGGCCGATCCTACTGCGGACTCAGGGTTATAATTAGCAGATGATCCTGTGCCAAGGACGGGTGGTAATCACAGGCTGATACATGCATGTATTCATTATTGCAGATCTCAAATAATCATCAAGAGGTGGTGTCGAGATCTCGACTCCATTGGAATGAGATCTTGACACCATCCATTCCACCAGAGTCAAGATCTTGGGTGTCATCCTTTGTTAACAAAGTCGGGGTTTCAAACAAGTAAGTTGAGATCTCGATTGGGCACTAGAAATCTCACATGTAAAATTTCCTCCTGGACAAAACATACTTACGGTTTTTTTCCGAGATCTCTAAAGATCTCTAGAGAAATCTCAAGAACCATCGAGATCTCGACATTTTGTTGGTCTTCAATATCGATCTCTAACTATCTCGACGTTTTCTGGGTGAAAACCTTGAATGTACCTAGTTTTGTCCAATATAGTCCCTCAAAAGCGCCTGCCTTGAGGACCAGTCACTCACCCATAGCTGTAGGTTTTGGCCTAATGTATGTACCTAGCCAAGTAAGCTCACTAACTCAAATCACAATTCTAGCCATCTGATGGCTAGGTCCATGTGACTTACCCTAAATTATCCAGTTGTCAGATGCACGGTCTTGCCTATATTGGGACATCTGCCGCCGCTTAACTGCCAGAGTACTACCAAATTTGGAATAATGTGAATTACACACCTAAAAACAAGCCACTCAGTCCCCTTCCTGGATGTACATGTTCTCTTTGAATTTGACCTGAAGAGTCCTGCGTTTTATCCACGCAAGCAGATAACAACCAAAGTATTCCAGAAAGCCTTAAATGCTTACCTCTACATCCCCTGGAATTCATGCCACTCCACTGACTCTAAGCATGCTTGGGCCAAAGGTGAACTTATCTGCTATGTGCGGATTTGCTCCAAGGAGTCTGATTTTGCTCTTATCTGCATGGAATTTGCAAAACACCTCAGAGCACGCAGATATCCTGGATGCTGGCTCTGCAATGTCTTTGGAGAAATAGACTACAAGGCTGAGCGCCCTAACACACTCAAGCCTTCTATGCCTGGCATGGAGGGTAGCCAAGAAGTTCACGTCTTCAAGCTCACCTACAATCCAGTCTGGGAGGACATTGATTTAACTCCCATCTGGTGTGGTCTGGATGAGGTGTGGAAGGAGGTTGGGGTAGGGTACCCCGAGCTCCGGTTCTTTGCCTTGTATAAAAAACCAGTCGTGTTGGGTGACTGATTGAATGTACACAATCGTGACACCATCGGAGAGTATCACCACCAGCTTGCACTTGATGTTTAGTTCAGTGTTGTCAGTCAGAAATGTCCAGTCGGAAGTCAAAAGTCGAGGGGTCGGTCACTGACCTTCCTGACCTTTGGCGCGTCCTTTTGCTTTTTCTTGAGCATTGCATCACCAATGACTGTCATCGTCTCGGAGACTTCGGTCCTACTTCTGGAGTGTTCGGAAGGCAAAGCCAATCATCTTTGACGGTGATCTGATGGGGCGTCTGACCGTTGACCTGTCAAAACGTTCTGTCGTTTTGTGACCCTTTTTGACTAACTCTGACAACACTGGAACTTTAGTTCTCTTTTTTCTCAGCAAGGTAGGCCGCACCTCGCCAGATTGGTCCTGGGAGGTGAGAGGGATGAGAGAGAGAGGACGGAGGACAGGTCTTGTGTGGGTGTGTGGGAGGCTCGGCCATTCCGGCCGACTGGACTTTGCTGTGCAGCATGAAGATACGGGAAAGTCTGGGTCAGGGGGAAGCGGATCACGGCAACGGCCGAGCCTGTGCACCGGGGCCACCGAAGGTCAGGAGGAAAGGAGACCAAAAGCAGCCCTAGCGCGAGCTAGAAACAAAAAACGGGAAACGGGAGGAGGGTGGGAAAAAACGCGTCAAGGACGAGAGAAAGAGTGTTTCTTCAAGGACGACAAGGTCGCGCCGGCCAACAAGCTGAGGGATCAGATTCGTGGGAATCTGATCATGAGCACTGTCGGCAGGGACCGGCTCGGCTTGACTACCTTGTCTTCCACTAAGCCTACTCGTGCCTCACACATCTTAGCTCTCAATCCTCGATGTGCGCCACGTGCTCCCCTTCGGGTTGCGCACTCAGCGGCGTGCATCTTCAGATTTCAAAAAAATATATTTGAGTTCTATAATACTAGGGATCCGCTGAAAGCGCAAGGTGCTCGCGAAGCTGTGTCCGCGTAATCACGCTTACACCTTTCCTTTTTTGGGCGCCTTTTTTTCGTCGCCCGCTTGCCATGATTTTAGTATGAGCCGATTCGCGCCACTAAAGTGCATCTTCTGGTCCACTTTTCATCATGATTGACCTAGAATTGAATGTGTTTGAAGCGATTCTTTCCCCCCAAGGTCCGTCAGCCACCTACAAACGCCTTTGTTCGTGCTTGCTGCAAACTCTATCCCTCTGCCTCATCACGTGTTAGGGTAGATTTGCTCGCTTCGCTCGCAATCAAACCGTTTATAACTATGGTATTTGGCTCGCGGTGTCCATTCAACATGGCACCATGCCATGCAACTGCCTAGCAGAAAGTCCTCTGGCATGAGGGCACAGCATTGGCACATGCTGTTCCTAATTTTTAGCTTGTCTCTGACAGCTCCAGGAAACGCACGCCATAACCCAGGTAACCGTGAATCTCAAACAGCTCGCCATAACCCAGAAAATCTGCGCAGTGTAGACGCACCTTTGGGGTTCAGATCTGTAAGAAAAATAACGCATCAAATTTGAGGAAAACGCGTTGAGTTCTTTGTGAATTCTGCGACTCATACGATGGCTTTAATCTGTTTGGCGCCTTCGGCGCCGACAAACAGCGGGTGATATATTGAGGGACACAGCCACCTGACAAGTCCTTACGGACGAAACGCTCGTACTACCCAAGCGTCGTGGGTCCCCGCCCAACTCTGTACTGTCTACACCTCAGCTTTGAGCTCGTCGTCGTCGTCAGCTGCTCCTCCTCCTTGCTCGCAATATAAATCATGAATAACCATCTGCCTCAAAAGGGAAGGCTGTAGAACATATGTGGGAGAAGAATCATCGAGGATCAAGGTCCGATTGCTGTCGTCAACAGCTTAATCCAACAGAAGCGCAAGCCTCGAATGGGCATAACCTATCTCTCTTTACACCGTCCTTCATTTCCAGCGACATCTATACTAGCGACCCAAGCGGAGATATCGCACATGATAGAAAGACCCGAGTCAACTGTAAACTAGCGCGTTGGAGGACTAAAATGTCCATTCAAGCCTGTATCTACCTGCGTCTGCGTGATCTCGTTGAAATTTGAAAAGTACGTTCCCCAGTCGGCAATCCTGCACCAAAACATCAGACGACGGAAACAGAAAAAATCGAAGCAAAACACGAACTCGAGTCCCACAGGCGCATTTGTCCACATCGCGATCGTGTCGCTATCAATTGCACCTCCTTGGTCATGGCTCGCCTGCACCGGGTTTGTGTACATGTCCACGAAAGTCTGAGCAGACGGGAACCACGTCCCAGAGTCGGACGCTAGAGTCGCGGCAAATGCGCTGGGCCCCATTGGTCCGAAGGCACCTGGGCGTAGGGCGCCGTTGCCTCCTCCTGCAAACGACGGCTTCACGGCAGGTGCGTATGGTTCCTGGACCGGACGGTCGTAAAGGGGATTTTGGAATGTTGGGATATCAGCATCACTTTTGCTCTGCTGCTCCTCGGTCCCAGCAACCGCGTTGTGACTTAGGCAAGGATTCGGAAGGGGTAATTGACCCACGGAGGCAAGTTCTGCCAGGATATCCCTGCGAATGATGAGTGTTGTCGTCGGGTCAAGCAGACATCCGCAAACCAACCACATAATGCCCGCGGTTTGCCAGCTATGGAACCTGGAATGAGATTCTGAGGTATGGGTACTTAAATCAGGGTGCCTACCGGTCTTCACACAGACGCACTACCTCCATACACTTTTGCACATACGCCATTTCGCGACTCGGGTCCGGAACGATTCCCGTCCTCTTGCCGCTCCATACATTCAGCAGCAGCACGATTCCCGATGTAAATATCGTGTGCTATTGAAGAACGTCAGCGGTCAGTCGACTCGACCACCTAAAGGAAGGTCCCCACCAGATTGATAATGACCGGTACACCTCCGTTGCGCCGCCGCTGCATATCGGCCATATTAGCGCACGCCCTCGCCGCACTTGTGCAGATGGCTAGAGACGGTAGCGCCTGCCAAATAAATTATTTGGCACAACTGTATAAAAAGGAGACAAAACACGCACCATCGCTGTAGGCTTGCGAAGCATCGGAATGAACGGTCGGTGGATGAGAATCTGGAGGTGGTAGTACCAGCAATGCAGCGCTACGGACTGGTCAAAAAACACCGGGTCCTGACGCATCGGGTCCCAACGCACTGCGTCCGTCCTCAGAACAAAATATGAAATGCCAAGATCACAATAACGCACAATGCTCAGGAATTTGTTCGTGCCAGCTGTTCAACGCGGAATCTAGCTCGGGTACAACTTGTTCCTCCCAGGATTCGTATAACGGGAAGAAGGCGTGTATCTTGTTGAGGGAGTACTACGTAGGCGTCGCCAATGCTCAGCGCAAATGCGTGACAGGCAGGGAGGATATAGGACGCACCAGTGTCTTCAAACTGAATCCAAGGATGTGGTTGAGGCGCATGAGAGTGTTGAAGTACGCCATCTGGGACGGCACCCCAGCCGGTTGCTGAAACGGATGTGTCGGGTGTTCCCAGTACTCATCGTCCACCTCTAGGAGCGGTTCCGTGTCGAAGCTGGATTCCGACGAGAATTATCATCTTGAGTGAAAAATAAAGAGCGCACTGCACGCACTCTTCGAATTGAAGCGCGCAACAACGGCCAAGGCCAGCGCTTATGATGCGATCGAGGCACATAAGGACCCAGAATGTCCGCTTGTAAAGCTCACGCTCGACCGAAGGGCCCTCGTTGGGCGGTTGGCGTCGGTGGATGCCAAGATCCTTTGAGATGTCACGCAATTTACATCAACTACCGTATTCGCGCGCGATAAAATGAAGAGGGACACCCACCTGTGCGAGCCGCAATCCGACTCCAATGAGTGTCCAGCACGCCTGTGGCCCGGAAGATCCGTTAAGGAACTGGATGGCCAGCTGAGGCGTGAACGGCGGGGTCAGCGAGCGAAATAAACAAAACCAAAGACAGACACAATAATGCTGCAAGTCATACAGTGCTGCCCGTCCTAACAAATGGGGTCCCGCATTCGAAACCTTTTTGGGAAAAGTAAAAGAACAAATCAGACCTGAAAAAAGAGGGACACGTGCCCAACGGACCTGATCGAACCACTCCCAGCCACACGAAAGACCTTTCTCTACGACGCTGGGGTGCATGCTCCACCGCGAACCAATTGCGCACACGAGTAGAACCGTCATGGCGAAGCCCTTATCCCTGAGAGAATTTAAAACGTGCATCAGCGAAGTGGAGATAAACTGAAAACAAAACACAGACAATTACGGACCTCAAATGCAGCCCCTCCGTGACACCCCGCTCGAACGTCGGCCGATGCAGCAGCGGCAAGTATATATTTTGACGGGTAAAGTAGAGGTTGATGAGCTGCCCCAGGAGAGGCTCGTCTGGGAACGTAAACGTGCATGTGCGGAGAGCGGTGTTTTCCCACTATCGGCACATATTTCAAATTGCAGGCTTGATTGGGCAGAGACTCTGACGTACCGGCTTCCACGTCCAGTATTGCATCCTCCGGGAAGTCCACGCCCCGGTATCTTGCTCTCCGCCGCGCCCACTAATCCGGTGATCGAACGACGACTGATCGGGGGAATGGTTGATCGCCTCTTCCAGCTCCTCGCGCTTGACGTCCGCCTTGAGTTCGATGGCGGCCTTGATGAGCGCCGCCCCGGAGCTCTTCCCCAGGAAGGGATGCTCCTTCACATTACCCAGTGTGATCTTTCCGAACTGCGGAAGATTTAGGCGTTATATTTATGTAAGTAGTAAACGGAAGGCAGCTTTCAACCACGCGCACCTTTTCTGCTATCTCGAGGTGTACCAAGTCGTCCGCATGCGGCGGCGGCGGCGGGGCAGAGAGGCTGCGCAGTGTCATGCGCATGATATATGAATACGCGTCCCAGCCATCGGAGTGTGTCTGGCTGGCCTGCTCGTTGGCTTTATTCTCCTGGGCCGCCTCGGCAGAGGACTTGGAGGAAGACTGCGCCCAGGGTATATTGGAGGCTTTGGCGAGGTGGATATTCATAAGCTCGGAGCGTAGCTGGCGCACCAGGTCCTCTGAGCGTTCGAGTTGCGCCTCGAGGGAGTCTACATAGCTGCGTGGCCGCCGATACATCAGTCGCCCATGATTCAGAGAAAGCCGTCGACACACCTTTTCGGCGGACGTTTCTGTTTCATTGCGAAAGATCCAGGCAAGTCTTAATAACACACAAGTGAGATGATCGGTTAGGGAAACATACCACAGCGCTTTGAACGTAAGTGCAGTCGATTTTCGCGCCAAGGCAGGTTGTACACTTGCCTCCAGCCATCTGTGACCCATCACCTACCACACATTCGAATTCCAAAAACCAGAGTCGTCAAAGAGCTAGAGCTTACATCGAGCTGCGAATAGATGAACTGTAAGCAACAGGAAGCGAAAGGGAGAACACTGGCAGGAGCGAAAGCGAGGGAAAGCTTCGAGTTCGGTACGTGACTCCGACGCGCCACGTACTATCCACGAGCCTACATGACTTGGATGCGAGACAACACGTACTCTTTCTACGACGGCAGAAATCGCATGCCCGCTGTACGCGGCGTCGCTTCCGGTGAAAGTCGTCCCCGTAGTCTTCGTCTGAAGATGACATGGTCGTCGGATTGGAAAGATTGTCTACCAGCTCGGGGATGTAGTCGTTTTCCAGTTACCAGAAGGTCAAAGCGAAGGACGAGACCAAACTTGGCGTGGGTGGACGAGTCAAGTCAGTTTTGCGTCACCGACGGCTTCTGTGCCACAGCCGTTCCGTTTCGATCGGATCGACGGCAAAGTCCGGTAAAATCTCACAGTTTTAGTTCATGCCATGGAAAGGCAATTCACACGGAGATTAGCGAAATTCCGGCCTACTCGAAGTTAGTTACGGAGTGTCGAGTTTCGGACTAAGAATCGGCTGGGGCGAAATCAGCATCGAAACTTGACGAATCGATTGAGCCGAAATCTAACCGGAAACGGGGGGTTCCGTGCTGCGTTTCGAGCCCGACGAGACGGAACATTTCGGACTGAATTTCAGCAGCCTCGAAATGTGCCTCGGAACGCGTGATATCGACGGTGCCGAAACGGTCGCCGATATATCTGATTCCGGGCCCATCGATACGCCACTCGAAACTTCAGGAATCGGCTTAAGTTTCGGCATCGCCGAAACGAGGGGTTTTGGCTCACATTTCGACTCGGCCGAAACTCAAGCCGAAACCAATCGTTTCGGCGCACTCGGAATTCATCGGCGGGCCATCGTCAGTTGAGCGGCATCTGACCGGCAGCTCATCGTCAGTCAAGTGACGTTCATCGTCACTTGAAGTCGTCGAGTCGTCTATGTTGAAGAACCAAATGATATTTATTCTATATCGTTATTTCGAACAGGCACAGTATTCCAATCACCATCTCTAGTCCTCCCACCGTTCCCTACGCTTGATGCTTCCCCGCCGGAGATGGCGAAGTTGCCGATGAAGACATGTAAAATACCGAAAAGGACAAAGCAGGGAACCCCGCCGGGCCAAAAGGTTTTCAGGTAAGTATCGAGCCTCTGGTCGTTGCAGTAGACGACAGGTCCCGTAAGTACGAATGGGAGGTACCTTCGTCGAATGTGGCTCGACGAGGAGTCGGCTAGACGGGTCCCAGGGAGAAGGAAGACAATAGGGGCGCCCGCGCGAAGACGCCACTTGCCCTCTGCATGTCCTTCCACACGACGCACTCGTTCATTCCTCAGACCTGGAAAAGGACCATAACACGATTGGGGAAAATGTCCACCGCCTCATCGATACGTTCGTCCCCCGGACGAATGAATGAGTCCGTCTGCTTCACAACAAAGCACAAAAGACGCCAAAGCCTGAAACGGCTAGCAGCGAAAACGCGAATAGTAAAGCCTCGTCTGACACACGCCGTCTTCCGTCTTATCCGCACCCTCGTCACGCTTGAACTGCTGGAATCGTTTCCCAATTCCGGATCCGCGTCCCGGTATCGCCTCGAACACCAAGAAAAAAAAGAAAGAAAACCCACAAAATAAAATAGTTCAAACACTCACCCCTCTCGACCTTATCCCAGCTTGCCCCCAGAATCCTTTCTTCCCCATCCCCGCCTTCCCCTCGCTCCAGGTGCGGTTCGCTCACCACCAGCGCCGCGTGAATAAACCCAGCATGCACGCGCGAGTGGATGGAGTGTCGAATCCCAAGCCGGTCGGTGTTGTCGCCATACAAGAAGCAATTTGTTCCATCTGTCCGTACGGGGATGATGGTGTTGACTGCGCCAATGGCCTCGGCGGCTGGGGACAACTTGTCGGGCAGCGGGATGATGTCCAGTTTGAAAAAAATTGTCACTGACGCGCCACCAAAGTCCGGTGCCGTGATGGTCGCCTTGATTTCCTGCCCGACCTCCGTCGTCTCTTGGAGTTGGTAGAAGCGCGGTAGACCAAGGACTTGGAAACCAGTGTTGTGCAACGTTGGGGACTTGGAGCAGGCGATCGGGTTCTCGAACAAGACGAAGCGCTGAGAAGGGAGTTGGCCGACAAGATGCAAAGCCCTTCGGATTTCGGCAAAAGAAAGCTGGTCATGGGCTGTCTTCGTCGGCAGAAGAGGATGCGAAAGGGGGCTGAAGGTGGGGTTAAGAATACGCGACATTTGGCCCTCCATACCCATGTTGATCGCGATCATGCGTTTTGCGTTTGGCTTGCTGTTTGCCGCCGAGACAAAGTCAAGGAGGGCGAAATTGTCGCGTATCGTGTCCGCCTTGCCGACAGTCTTGATAATGTCCCCGGCGGCGTCCGCGATAGCGTATTTTTCCTTGACCACCGGTCCATCCCACTTCATGTTCCCGGTCCAGTCATACCAAGATGCTAAAATCTTGGAATGCCCCTTGCGCGAAATGAGCTCGCGAATCATAAGCTCTGGTAAAGAGATCTCGACATCAAGATATTCAATCCCCAACGTGAGGGCCAGCTTCAGAACCTCGAACCCTTCCTTCTCTGCATCGTCCGGGGAACGCCCTGCCTTGGGAGACGATTCGGATGGTGAAGATGAGGGGCAGGGACATTGACCGACGAAGAGCAGCGAGCTAGTCCTTAACATACGAAACAGAGGGGATGGAACTGCCGAATGGTGTCAAATCGCTGAGCAAATCGACACGCAATTCCAGCGCATCAACGCCCTGCGTAAGATCGTCGATGTGGTGTAGAGCGGGAGTGATATCGAGAGGAAATACGACTGCTTCCCGGGCGTCAGGTTCGGTGCGAGATTGGGCTGCTGGCCTGTAATATGCTTGAAGAAACGTATCGTATCACCTCGTGGCGCGTACCCTTCTTGTTTGCCAGCGATGTATCAACGCTGACGTGGTTGTTGAATTCGTGGCTCGCGCAGTCCTTGAACCAAGAAGCTCATCGTTTGAAGACGTCCGTAGTGGGTTCGCTGTACGCCGGTCAGCTTGCCTCAGCACCGAGGTACGCAACGATCTCATCCATGCGGCGCATGATATGCACCACCGGCCCTTTCTTCTTATAGCGGTCTTTCAGCAGTTGCCGAGCTGCAGGTGTCTCGACGATCCCGCACCCGAGACTGATGACATGGTTTTTGTCGTGTTTGGTCGAGTTCCTCGAGAATGACCGTCTTCGCCGCGCGGACAGCTGGCCATCCGTGGTCCTCGACGAACTTGCGGACGCCCGATCTGGTGCTTTTCTTCAAAGACAGTGTCGGCGTCGATACACGTCCAGGACAGAGTACTGGCGACAAGATGACCCGTGAAAGTCTTGCCGGAACCACGCACCCCGACGAGGCGTATGACACGTTTTTCGGGACTTGTGCGACAGGAAAATGGGAGAAAGAGGAGTCGGACGTAGACGAAAGACGCGCTCGTGGAGGACGCGGACGAGCGAAAGGTGGGGAAAGATATACAACTCGAGCGTGACATGATTAGACTCGGGTTAGTTAACCTAGAGAGCGATGAGTGAGAGATAGCAAGATAAATATGACGAAAGGGGACTCACGAAAGCTCTATACACAAGGTGCAGAGTTGGAGACGGAGCTGGGTATTAATAGATCCAACAAGAAAAATAGCAGGCCAGGCCATGCTACGTCGCGAGCACCACACTCCATATCACGGTTTCACCTCAGCCCAAGCGTTACATTAATATTGCATGGCCGACAAAGTATAAGATTGGCACTATGGCGGGCCCAAACGCGCATAGCTTGACAGAGGAACGACGTCCGAGTGGCAAAAAAAACGTCCAAATATCTTCAGACCCACCGTTTCTTGTGAACGGGAAGGGCGTGTCTCCCTGTTACACACCCCTCGGTCATGCCGTCGCCGTTGTAGCAGATCCACGAGAAATTTCCGGGGTATTGTTCCCGGTTGTGCTCCGAGTCCATGGACCATGGCAGTTCCTCGTCCTAGTCCGGAAATTTTGCTTCGTTTACTTGGAGCTCGCCTGCGAGAAATACCAGTAAGCCCGATGAGCGGCGAACGGTAGCATGCTGGCAGCACTGACGTACCTGGATGGAAGGTGCACTCCTCATCCTCGTCGGCGTTCACGTCGTACGTCTCGCCCGCAATTTGGGTAGGTTTCCCAACGCGGCACAATCACACGCGTCGTGGGGCTGACGACGACAAGCTCTCTCGCCAGGGCATGATACACCGCGGGGACCGTGTCCGCAAAGCCAACCAACATGTGGCGCAGACACGCTTCAGGAACTCTGTAAATCGCAGCCCGCAGTTGCGCTCGAGAAGCCTCGTTAGGGCCGTCCTCGTCTTTTTCAACTTGTTTGTCGCCTTCTCCATCTTCGGAAGCCGTAGTCTCACCGGTCAGGTCGATGATTTCGAGCTCAGGCTCAAATCCCAGTTCTGGAACTGCCGCCATCGTAGTCCTCTCTTGCGTGTAGAAACGACAAAGAAAACAATAGAGGCCGAAGCATCCTGGGAGACCGTCCCGCTGGCCGAGCCAATAGAGTTGACGCTCCCCAGCTGAATTCCTTGAACGTTGAGGCCAATCTACAGAATCAAACTTGAGTTTGATGACGCTTGGAGTATGATGAACACAAACCTTGTTTTCCAAGTCGTCCCACCAATTCGGCCACGTCTTCTCGACACACCTCTTCTCCTCGAGAATGGTGCCGTCAACGACTGTGCCGAGGACACTATGGTGTTTAGTGTCAAATTCATACAAAAAAAAGACGTCAAACGCACTATGGGACACCACAACGCTCATGCGCGAGGGGGCATGCAACGAGGGCAGCAAGGGCCGGGGCTTGAATGCGGGCTTTTTGGTGCGTCGGCGCGGGCGCGGGGCTGTCACGCACTCCGTCGCCTACTCATCCCGATCTCACGAGGGGGCAGCGGTGGAGGGCAGAGTCTGGCATCAAGCGATTTCCATGGCCTTCGAGTTCCCCAATCGGGGATGAGTAGGGAGGATGCGTTGTCCAACGTCTCGACAAGGTCGAAGCGCGACTACGGCGTCGAGAGTGGGGCGAGGGTCGTCGCAGTCGAAAACGAGAAAGACCGTCACGATAGTCACACTGAGCATCGTCACCGCCCTACTCAGTGCAGAGCTCTTCTCGAGTGCTGCTTCGCGCACTCGAGCGCCACGGGCATTAGGTTCGCCGGCTCGTTTCCCACGACTATAAACTTGAAAAACCGTCTGATCTTATTTGTGTACGCCTCAGGTGAGTGCATTTGTTCCTGCTCTGGTGATTTCTCATATGTTTCGCAGCATGGCACGCCGTCCGCGCCGTTCCCCGCGCCGTCGCCCAATACTTCGACCCCCGCAAGCTTCAAGGGTACGTCGATCCATTCGCGGCACTGATAGACTTGTTAGTGCCGCCTGTGTTTTTCATCCATGTTCTCCACCCATTTCCATACAGGTGCAACCCGTACAACGACGCGCCGGGTTATGTTTACATCGTCCGCCGCGTCCGCCGCGACGACTATCGACGATTCTGCACAGGCCAAATGTCCCGCGAAGAGTATCGCGCCGTTTCGCAGGTCAAAGCCGGGCACGCGAAGAACTTCGAGACCCGCCAACGTGGATACTCGAAGTGCGGCGTGGATTGGGTTTTAATTTGGGAGATGAAATTGTGGACTCCCTGCCGCGTTTTGCTTGGTATGATTTGGAAATTACTGGCAACCCGTCGGGCACTAATCTTCCATGCAGAAGCCCTGATTCACGAGAGCCTCCGGCGGCTTGGGGCTACGGTTCCACGCGTCCGATGCTCATGCAAGAAGGAGCACAGAGAGTTTTTTAATCTTGTTGCGGCTGGCGGCGTCAAAGGAGTGGAAAGGATTGCGCTGAGATGGATGTATCTGATTGGGCAGGCGCTGACGATGAAGTGAGTTCATTGTAATATCAATCAAATGGTGCTCCTACTCACTGTTCGGTCATAGGACCAGCCTTCGTTAGAAAATGTAGATAGAAATCGTAGTATATGTCCGAAATTTTGAAGAACAAATTATTGCAGAGTAGCAGAAAGACGACTTTGAGTTTTCTATGTTTCTGTAGGCGAGCAGGAGGGCAATACAACACGCCTGACTTTTTAAATCAACAGCGGAACCTTTTGGAGGATAAATTAAGCTTACCTTGGTCAGAATTTTCTAAAATTGTATCAAGCCGAAACATCGCTCTTGATTGCTCTCCCCATAATTCCTAAACTGAGCCGGGAGGGTGTGTCACTTTCGACGATCCCTTGCTGGAAGTGGGTATCGAGGCGTTCATGGTTGTGGGTCGTGCAGCGGCTGGGCTTTACGCTAAAATCATGACTATCAGTAGGCAAGCCGGGTATGTAAATCGATTTCCTCACATCAAGTGCGATAACTGTTGTTCATTTGATTCAGAGTCCAGACAGCGAAGGTGCATTCCATGTCGACAAGAATACGTTCGGCGGTTATGGACGTCTTGTAGTGGATCATTGCCTAATTTGGATCGTAGATCACGTGACTCGCTCCCAAACTGGCCACGGCGACTCTCCGACTTGAGTAGCTGCACAAGTGGGACATGAACCAAGCATTGATTATGTTGTTCCAGACTGTGTGCAGTGAATTAGTCGGGGGGATTTGGAGGTGAATCACGGTGGAACGCACCAGCAATGTATATGCAAGCACTCAATTTACGTTCTCGCCCAGAGTACAAATGGCAATGGGCAATGGTACGAAAAGAGTCTGGGTTGAGATCGAAAAATAGAGAATACGGGGGATGCGCGGCGCCGGCCGTCCCGCGCAAAAAATAATGTCTTTCGAGACCAAGTAGACGCGCGAAGAAAGGCCACATTGTAACCTTCGCCGTTCGGGCTGGCTGACCCGTGTGGTCAGGCTTAAGTCGGAGTACACTTCTAAAGTGCGGGGGTCTAGCTACGCCCCCCGTCGTGCGCATGATGTTCTAAGCAAGTGGGGAACCAAGACATGGCGGTTTAGCTGCGCCCCCTTCGTGCGCAGACTGAACCCCGTTGCAACGCCTGCGCCCCCCGTCACGCGCAGACCGAACCCCTTTGGGATGCCTGCGCCCCCGTCTTGTGCATGGCGTTCGTGTTGCCTTAGAATAGCCCATTACTGGCAAGTACTTGCTCCAATCCGCACGCGCCAAATTCATATTACTGCATGTATTGAGATGCGGAAGAATGGCACTATCACGACTAGTACCGTCGATGTGGCCGTATAACGACTCACATCGTCGCAGTGCGAAGGCGGTGGGGCTGCGCGCGCACAGGGAATCAAACGCTGAGTGGAGATTAGAGAATAGCATATATAGGGTACGAGCATGGTGCATACCGTGGTGTGTAAAACGAATCCCCTTCAAGACCGAGTAGACGAGAAAAGTTATGAACTTGTATAATCAGGCCAAAGTCAGAGCACGCTTCTAGAAATGCAGGGGTCTAGCTACGCCCCCGTCGTGCGCAGACAGCCCCGTTGCGACACCTGCGCCCCCCGTCGTGCGCATGATGTTCTAAGCAAGTGGGGAATCAAGACACCGGCGGTTTAGCTGCGCCCCCTTCATGCGCAGATTGAACCCCGTCGCGACGCCTGCGCCCCCGTCATGCGCAGAATGAACCCCGTTGGGATGCCTGCGCCCCCCGTCTTGCGCATGGCGTTCGAGGGTCGGTGTTGGTAGAATGACCCATCCATAACAAGTTTTGACTCAAGTCCGCGCACGCCATATTGTTGCATGAATTGAGATGCGAAAGGTGCGCTGTAGGTGCTGCCGTGTCACGACTAGCACCGTCGATGTGGCCGTATAACGGCTCACATCGTCGCAGTGCGGAGGTGGTAGAGGGTGACGATCAAGTGAAGATTGGATCACGTGGTCAAAACGTAACAATCTTGGACAGACAATATTTTCAAAAGAGGGCGCGCAGCTCCAAGGACGTGTGGATTCGCATTCTATGGGTCACTGTACATTCCCGCAGACTCTGGTAAATTTTAAACTGTGATTTTTCGCGTTAAAACGATGATTAATATTTGACGATTAATTGACGAGCAAAATTTACATAGTACAAAAAACTAGCGACCCAGTTTTGATATCGGGGTACATATGAAAGGGTGTGGTTGTGAGTCAGTTTCAATATAGACATGGACATCGGGACGAAAAGAAGTGGAGAGTGCATAAAATAACAAAAAGCTTCTGGTTTTGCCCCAGAGGAGGCGAGACGTATGGGCGGGGAGGCTTTGGCTACGTCGTAAACAGGGTCGCAGAGGGGTTCCTGTGAGGAAGAACTGGAGATGAGAGGCTGGGAAGAAACGCTACCCTCCTCGCTGCTCGAGCACTTGGCTAGTTCTGGGTATTGTGAGTGGGTCTGCTCTCGAATTGAACAAAGCACTTACCCTCGACAAGTTAAGAATCACCGAACGATTGTTTGAGTATTCAAAGCGTGCGCAATGAGAGACAACGAGGGAAGAGATGATCGTATCGGTCGCATCATCCATTTGAGAAGAATACGACTTGGCGGGAAAGTGAGGATAGCGAAGGAATGGATCGAAGGTGTCAGGAGGAAGCGGGGCTTGCCGCCGAACAACGAAATACGTGTCATCACCCTGGGTGACGATTTTCTCGATACTCCCAGCAATAGGATCGGCTTTGATTGAAGGACGGTATAGGATCAAGCTGTTTCCCAAGTGTGTGGACGCCCGGGAGAAGTTGACGCCCTGGTACGTGTAATGAGCACGCTCACCATCTGCAACAAGGGGGGGAGATTCCTCGCTCAGGTTCCGGCGAGGGGTATAGGCGCGGTCGAACAAGCGTTTGAATTCCTTGATGACTTCTGGGCAGTCGGGACGGTTGAGCCATCGCCTCAGGTTGGCGCCTCTGGTGAATGATTTCGTGATTGTTGCCTCCAGCTCTCCTCCAATCCAATCATTCGTTTTTATCTTTTGCAAAACACCAATGAGGCGCTCAAACGGAAAACACCACCAGGAAACGATAGGACCAAAAAAGTAAAAGGAAGTCGTAGATATGGAATGCCGTGTGGATATTAGTCCCTACGCGCATGATCGAGGGTATGCGGATGGTGTTTGTTTAGGCCGTCTACCCAGTCTTTGATAAAATCGCGATAGGCCGTTGCTCGTTCGAAAGTGACGGTAAATCGGCAGGCTAATACGACGGCCTGGAATAGAGCCATACTGTGGTCAAGCATCCCAAGAAGACGAGATGCTTCGGATCCTTCAGCGAATCCCCCATCTTGCGGAGCCCAGTCTCCCCAGAGAAGAATGAGTGCGATGGGAAGGTATATGGTGGCGAGGATGCGCCACTCATCAGCTTTAATGGTACCCGCATTGCTCTCTCCGTAGTTTTTAGGCACCGAGTTGACCCACGACGGCGTGACGGTGTTGGCGATTACACGTTGGATAAACTTAAGTTTGGTAAGGTCAATGGCCCGGGAAACAAAGTGGGGATTGACGAGGGGGCTTTGTAAGACGCTGCAGTCAGGGGACATTAGATGCAGAATGACGAGGTTACTTGATCAGACTCACCCAAGCCGTTAATTTAGCGGCGTAATAGGACTTTTCGTCCGGCCCGCTCATGTCGAGGCCCAGAGAATACGCAACAAAGCGGAGGGAGGGTAAATTGTACGACTTGAGTGCCTTGGTCAGGGTGCCTGCCGCTTTCTCCACGTTGCTTTTCTCGGGGTCAGGACGCGCAGGGAGCGGCTCAGGGACAACGGGCACTTCGAGCGACTCCTCATCGCCCTCGACGACAGCAGGCACATCGGACAGCGCCTTGTCTTCAGGAACGAGAGGCTTTGTCAGTGACAATTGAATGTTGAGCACCTGTGCTTTCTCCACTTCGGGATTTCTCAGCTGGTACGATAGCTCAACCTGATCGGTGTATGACATCCAATCATGTTCGAAACCAGCCAGGGGCTGGGTGAGACGCTATATTCGAAGAATCATTACACGAAAAAAAGAATTATTACTTTGATTAAACTCACCCAGACGATCAATTTATCAGCGTAATCGGCTTTCTTCAACTTTGCCGCACTGATGTCGAGATCGAGTGAATAGCAAACAAAGCGAAGGGCCGCTAAATTATTATACAAAAGCGCCTTGCGCAACTTGTTCGAGTCATAGGCAGCACGAGGCTCAGCAACCGGATTTTCACCGCTTTCGGGGACAAGAGGCATCTCTTGGTCCTCGTCGCCGTGGGGGGCAAGAGGTTCATCGATCTGCTCCGCGCTTTCCTCAAGAGCAAAAGGTGCGACCAGCCTGGACTGAATTGAAAATATTTGTTTTTCCTCTTTTGCCGGTCGCTTCAAGAGGTATGCGGGAGGAATTTGGCTGGGGTCGTACGCAAAGCCAGTCCTGCTCGAAAGCTACTGGCCCATGCTCCTTCTTTTTTGCTACCACAGCATCAATGCGAAGGACCTTGCGGCAATGATAGTGGACGAGTCCCTCCAGCACACAGTGCATCCCATCAATTACAAGCATGCGAGTGGGGTCCCAGTAAATGAAGCGCCAGTTCTCAGACCAGCGAACGCCATATTCCTCGACAATTCTATCCCGTTCTGCCTGAGTCTGCGCATTTTTCCAAGCCCATGCCTGTTCCCGTAAGACGTTTATATCCCTGCGACACCAGTCCGGAGAATGGAAATCCGTGCGGTTGGAGGTCTCGAGTCCAAAGCATTTGCATACCGTGCAGTAATGATGGGACCCAACGCCAGCAGAGCCCGACACTTTTCGAGCGGCAGGAAGGTCATTGACCGAAATGACGACCGCTACATCAACATCTCGACCTGACTTGGACTTCCCCGTGGGAGAGATATGAAAGCCGCGCTCCCAGCCAACGACACATTCATCGACGAGAGGACGTGAATAATGATTGATTTGCTCGCTGTTGGGTTCTTTCGCGCCAGGGATTATGCTGAACCACATGTACTCGGGTTTGTACCGGATTTCGTAGTCGAGATTGAGGATGGCAACTGAAAGGATGCCGATAGAGTCATGATTTCCTCGCTTCGAGGTCCCATGCGGATTGAAAAAGTCTAACTGGACCTCGAGGGCTAGCCGCATCCTGGTGCCTCGGTCGATGAAAAGCCTTTGGGAGTCGGGCCCTTGAAATGTCCGCATGAAGTCGCCTTCAAAGATGTTGTGGATGAATTCTGGGGGCGGGTCTCCGATGGAAGCCATGGCCATGTCGCACGCCCGATCGCACATCTCTTCGATTTGAGGATCAGAGAGAAGACGCGCCAGGTGGTCCACGAAAAGAGACGTAAAGGAAAGGCTTGATCGGTCGAAGTTTTCCGTTACGGTCTTCCAGCAACGGCTCGGAGCACTGTCTCTGGCCATCCGGTCCGAGAACGTAGTTGTCGCAGACGCTGGGGTACACTCGATCACCAGTGATACGATGCTCCTTCGGTGCATGCGTGAAGTGGCAAGAAGGGGCACACTGCGTAAAACGGTCGTTTTCGCATCGAGTTTGAAGGTGTCCAAGGCTGCGCGAAGGCTTCTCGGAAGCTGTCCCAGAACATGCTGTTGTTCGAGATTATACTCCTCAGCGTCAGCAGCCAGATTCATCGACATGACCAGCCGAATGATCATCTGCACAGATTGAATAAGGAGGTCGCAGGGCTGGGTGCTCAGTCCAAGGATGACATTGCAAACGACGGCCAGCAATACCATCATTTGGGCGATTAGATCCAGGTGTCCGACAGGATTGATATGAACGTGGGCTGATCGAGGCGTGAGTGAAGGAAGGATGGTCAAATTGAGAGTGTGCTTACCGGCATCGTACGGAAGAGGCGCTGTTTCTGTGATCGCGACCTCCTTGGGCAATAATGCCCCTAGACAGTCAATACGCTGGTCCAACTCGCGGAGTTCCGCGAGAACCTCGTCCTTCAGTCGAACCAGGTCTCCATTGGGCGTTTTCACACTGCCCAAGCGTTTGCCCGAAGAGATAACGACTTCTGTGGCAGCATCAACGGCGAGGCGCATAGAGCGGTGGTCATCGTTCTCGGCGTACAACACGTCGATGGAATCCAGGCTCATTCGAGCCGTTTGCACTTGCTGCAGTATGTCAACCAGAAGGTCCTTGTTGCGTTCCACGGAGCGCATTCCTGGGTGCTTGGCTGAACGCAATAGTCTTTGAAAACCGTCCGTAACTTCCGGAAGCGGGACTGGATTAAAAGTAGGAAGATCTGTGGCGCGTAATTCCTGGAACGTCTCGCGCGTAGTGAAGAGCTTCGAAGGCTGCTCACGAACGTTGGGACCGGGGTCAGTCAAGGTAATGCCGGTGACCAGACCGGCCAGGTGGTCGATGGACTGGTTAGACAACTGATGGTATTGAGCGACCTCCACTCGATGCGCATCGTCGGAAGAATTAATTTGGTGAGTCTCGCCGTTGTTCAAGGGACAGTCTTTGCAGGGTTCCGTCCTCGCCATGCTTTGAATTGAAGGCGTATAACGCCAGCAATAGCAATTGAAGGCGTATGACGCCAACAATTGAGGGCAAAAAACCGAACAAAAATGCAATGATCATTCACGCTTGAATTTAAGTACTTTAGCGAGCATCCTTATCGATTCTCATTTTCGGAATAATGACTTACAGATCTAGAACAAAAAGATTCTTCTCCAAAGGACAGGATTCTGATGCTGGATAAATCGCTTGGCGACTAGGTCCATTTGTGGAGAAAGAACTGATACGATTCATACATGTGACATGGGGCGTTGCTACGGATGCATACGAGGGACTGGATTTACAAAAAGCACAGCAGCAGGACACATATGTATGGGATGAGAAGATGGCGCCAGCCGCCTTGGATGTGGGCCTCAAAGAGGAAGAGGGGTGAACAGGAGCGAGATGGGGATGGTGGGCAAAATGCGCTCTGAAGCGTCATAAGAGAAAGGAGGAGTTGAAGGGAAAAGTTCACGCACCGCGGTCCTCGGTGCGGGGCGCAGAGACGATGTCAACTGGAGCCGAAGCTGGCTTCTCTGGTTGGGGGCCTGTGCCGCAGGTTGGGCAGGGGTCACAGTGGGGACAGAATACCCCCTGCTACAAGTACAAGGCGATTCAAAACTCTGAGACCTTCAGAGATACAGGAAACGGACTCACCAAAAGGTTTTGCAGGCTTGGAGGTGCGGTGAGAAGGGTGCGCGCGGGAACTCATGAAGTGCTAGTTCTGGGTGACCGCGCTGCTCGCATTCACGTTTTATCCATTGCTCCGTCGTCGAGCAGAAACAATAGAGACAAAAAAAGTGCGCGGCGCAGCGACCAAAGATGCCCAGGAAGATACGGGCGCGGCGCGTGATTCTGGGCAGCGGCAAATTATCGGAGAGCGCAATTGTTCTTGGCTGTTCTTGCGTGGGGCGGCCGTATGGTCTTGCACGCGAGACACGCGATGAGATAGGCCTTGTGATAAAATCCAACATTGTTCTTCATATCGATGGCAATGGGACCGAGCGAGAAGAAATGGCCCAGGATCCAAGGGCTTCACAAACCCAGCGTATTACACTGGGTACGGATGCGTCTCCTGCTTGTTTCACGCATTTGCAGGCGTTAAACACCTCACAAAATATTTTTGGCGATGAAGTTGGTGGAAAGAATCCACATCGCCACTGCCACTGATCGATCCAATCGTCAATGTACGTAATCTTCAATATTAATCGTCAATCCTTTCCCAAGCTGCAAGAAGCCACAAATCGTCGTGTTTTTCGTGTTTTGTTTGTGGTAAGTAATTACATACGCTGCTAGACATATTTATGTATCTACCAAACTTGTCCGAGTTAGCTCACTTGAGTACCTGGTCGATATAGATCAATTCCGATTCCGACGCTACGAGACAGTGTTAACACGGAGAGGTAGGAACCAGAAGAAAACACAAACTGTGGCGGCCCCCTTCCTTGAGGGTAATTTCTCTGACACCTCCTTTTTTGAACTTCGTGACGACGGGCGCTTTTCGCGGCGTCGCTCGTGACTTTGAGGTGGGCTTGAAGGAGGCACTTCGCGGGCCAGTTGTTCGCGTATTCCTTTAGGTAAGGGAACTCATTCTTCATCTGGTGGGATAGTGAAATGAATATCGACAGAATGAAGGAGAACAAAAAAGGAACTCACTGCGGCGTACACGCGCTTCACCGCGACTCTGTCCTGGAAGGTCAGAGCCACGTCCATATTCAGATGCTTTTTGGCTATTTTCTGGAGGTGGCCCTGGCGAACAACGAGTGAATGAGTGGGATGAAATAGATAACGACGCGGAAGGCATACCGTCATTTTCGCTATCTCTGCGACTCTCTTGGCTTTATCGATATCGTTTTCAAGGAGGCCATAGAGAAACTCCTCGTGCTGTTTGAGCGTCTTTCGCGACAAGCCTGTGGGGCATGCAATGTCCCCGCCATCGCTGTCGGAACTGCCGTCGGTGTCGCTCGCGTCATCGCTCATATCAGAGAGTGGACTGCCGAGATCAGGGGGCGCGGCCGAAGACGGGGGCGGAGCGCTCTGCCGAGACGACGGAGCCAGAGCTGATGGGCCAGGTTTGGCCTCGGTGGGTATCGCCTCCGCCAAGGCGAGAGCCTTGTCCGCCTTGCCTGCGGGCCTAGTGCCCTTGGCCATGGCGACCGGAGGGGAAGCCGCGCGTTCGAACTTGTCCGGGAGATCCTCGTGCATTGTGGGGGTCTGTAGTTTCGGGAGGGTGAAGATCCGTTGCTGATACAAGCATCACGATCGGTGGCGGAGGCGGCTGCGCTTCGGCGTACGCAGAGTCAAGAGCAATGGCGGTAGGGAGCATGTTGAGGAGGCACAGTAGCGAGACCAAACGCAGACGGTGATTTTGAAAGCTCGCTTTCAGGCTTCCGCGGGCATTATTGTTCTTGAAGTGCATCATCGCATCAGTGTCGATCGCGATAGCGGAGTTTTTACCTCCATGAATACAAGGTCAGAACACAATCGGGACAAGGTAGTTGCACGTCCGTCGGATGGGGCGCGTGATGCTCGCTTGGAAAAGATGCAGAAACAATAACGAATTAACTCCGCAGGAAATCCTTCACCGCAAAAGTAGATTGGCCATATTTCGTTTAAGATGGAGAAGAAAATCAAAAGAAAAAAGCCCTGTAACATCTTCAAGTCCAGTCAAACTGCTAATCTCATATACGCACACATGTCTTTCCTCCTTTCTCGAAAACCGTCTTCCCAGAAGAACAACTATGTCTGTCGGGGGACTCTACGAGGACACTCTGGGCCCGTCCTTTCGCTTGCGGCGACGGACGATGGAAAGCTGCTAGCGAGCGGAGGTCAGCCTCGAAGTCGTCAGATTAACCCTCAGTGGACTAACCTTCAACGCACAGCGGCTGACGGCACACGGGTTTGGGACCTCCAGACGATGCAGGAGATGTGCGGTCCCAGCAGCGGAGGGGTTATGGGAGCCACAACCTCCATGGTATGGATTAAGCGTGATGACGACCCAGGCGAAGTTCTCTTCTATGGAACGCAGGGGGGGCTACGTCGTGCGCTGGCGACAGCGCACCGTAAGGATGCGCAATAACGATCGTATGTTCAGTGCTAACGGCTTAACAGGGGGCGCCCGACTTTGAGGAATTCTTCTGCGGTCAACTCACCAAGCCCGGGGAAGTAACCGGGCTCGCCTTTGATCCTCTCTCGAATCGTCTCGCGGTTTGCAACCGAAACGGCATTGTCCAGGTCCACTCGGTGGACGGTTCCATGAACCTTCGCGAACTTTTCCTAAAAGAGATCCCCAACAGCTCCCCCCAAGCCGTCGCCTTCGGTGCAATGTGTGGTACAGAGAAGGACGTCCTCGTCTTCAACCTACACAGCGGACACATGTGCGTGCATAGTGAAGGGAGAGGCTACGTCCTGACTCGCGTTGTTCCAGACATATCCTCCGTCGTGGCGAAATCGTTGGGAGGTGGAATGTTGGCGCGTTCATGTATGTGGACGAGACTTCTTTCAGTTCGTCCAAAAACTGACGGCTTGCAGTGGCGATGCCTGCATTGACGCTGGCAAAGGCTCTATGTGTCTCGCCGACCCCATTTACGGAGTCAGCGTCCACCGCCTCGAAGATAATGGGCTTCTCAAGGTCAACTCCTTCAAGATCCCTGTCACCAAGAAGACAAGGGTGCGAAAGGTCGCTTTTGCGAATCAGTGTCGCGAAGTCGTGGGCGGTAGCGACCACGGTCTCATCTACGTTTTCGACCGAAAGAAAGGCCACACAATCGACGAGCTCAGGATCGACCCAGGTGAATGGGCACAGACCGTCACCGTAAGCCTCGCATCCCCAGATGAAGCTCTCCACTGAATCGCAAACTCTAGGCTACCGAGTGCAACGGCGCCCCGACCATTTTGGCGGCCAAATCGATATGCGATGACGCCGCACCCAACGAGATATAACGTTTGGCGTAAGAGAGGCGAAAGGCGGGGCGTTGCTGGTATGTCCTGCAACCTGATGACGATGGTGCACGCAATTACGCTGCTTGCGGCGCTGGCGTTCCTCTACCAGAACATTGCAGTTGGTGGGGCAATGGCGCAGCTGGGTCGTTTTTAATAAACATGAAATGGTCGAATACGATATGACATACCTATGAATATATGGGTTTTGGGGTATGAGGCGGTCGGAACTTCGAGTCCTTGAGCGACAATGTCCGCTCCAACCCGGTCACGACGTATCACGTCGCAGGAGAGAACGGCCGTATGGACAGGTCGCCGACGTTGGAACACAGCAGTAGTTAGGTCCGCCTGGTCGAGGGCGCAGAGGAGTGCTATGTTGAGCGTCATACGTAGCCTGGAGACTCCAGATCCCAGTGCTGAACGTATAACATTCAGCTTGAGAGCTTTGACAAACCACGAGTGCCGCGGTCAAGCTACACCCCCATCGTGCGCAGACAGCCCCGCTGCGACGCCTGCGCCCCCGTCGTGGCGCATCGGCGATTTAGCTGCACCCCCGTCATGCGCAGACTGAACCCGTTATGACGCCTGCGCCCTCGTCGTACGCAATGCGTTCCTTAAAACGACTTTGGCACACAGTCTCGCGCGCCATTTTATTCCTGATGTGGCCGTATAACGACTCACATCGTCGGATGGTGGCGCCGTGGCGGTGACGATCAAGATTCGATCACGTAATGGATGTGCCGCATTTAGCCAAGTCAATCTCTTTTATACCGGTTTAGGGGCCCACCGAACTCAAAAAGAAAAGATGAAGAATATCGCAATTCTTCCACCAACGCAATGTCAAGACCCGACGAAGACGACGACTGCTACCTCCCCATCGATGGCATTGAATTTTTTCGCCAGCTAAATGGTCGCCAGTTCAACACAATGAATCATACATATCTACTGCCTTCGGACGACGAAGAAATCAAAGTACGTATCTTGGATGGCTGGCATTATGCTGGTATTCACCCTCCCCAGCGGTACGACTTATTGCACCGCGTCATACAGTTTATCTTCCTCGGACGGATTTATGTGGGACCAGTCAAATCGGTTCTCCAGTTTGGGCCGTACCGCAAAGGCGAGCCCGGACGTCACTGTGACCCCTCGTTGCTGAATCTCTATCTCAGCGCTAGATTTGGGGACCGGTAAGGGCGACTGGGCCGTACAGTTAAGTGAAGAAATTCCTTGGGTGCGTAGTCGACTTCTCAGCGCCGATGGCGGGTTTATAAACTTCTTGCAGGTTTTCGTCACCGGCGTAGACATCGTCCCTATTCAACATCGGTAAGCCTCTCCAATCCACTCTTTCCATCGATGAACTGCCTTGCAGAGAGGTTCCTGAACGATGCCGGTGAGCGCGTATGTTCAACTGCGTATCTGTTCAATAACGCCACTCTAAGATTCGAGATCTGGGATATTAATACGCCCGACATGCCCTACGAGGACGCCTACTTCGATTTGATCCATGCGCGTGCCATCCATACAGGCATCCGAGACTACCCTCGATTTTTGCGTCAAATTGCCCGTATCCTGCGCCCAGGCGGCCTCGTAATCCTCATTGAACCCGATCTAGTGCAATACGTATGGTGCCTTCCACCTACATACAGTTTGGAGGTCAACTGAAAATATCTTACAGGCAGGCGACCAACCCGAAACCGAGTGGAACTTTTGCTCGGGCCCCCACGGATGGTTCACGTTGTGGAAGACCTACCGCATCTGTCTGACCCTGCTCGGGGTAGATGTAATGGTCCCGCAATGTTTAGGGAAGCTCCTGGAGGCAACGGGCTCGTTTGAAAACATCGAAGAAAGTCGAGGTGTGATCCCGGGTCGGATTTCATCCACAAGGCAAGAGCAAAAAAAAAAAAAAAAAAAACGAAACAGGGACACTGACTTTTAGGTGTTTCGATAGATAAGCGCGTGCTGACCGTGGGCCAACTACAATGGATGGCTCACGATCTTTTGCTGCCTGCCTTGCGATCAATGTTTTTATTCTGCGGCATAGTTGAATCTCAGGTGGATCAGATAATAAAGGACGCGCAGGCCGACTTATACTACAAGAACTCCGAATTCAAATTATCCAGTCACTTGCACATCGTACACGCGACGCGACGCGAGGAATAATTACCTTCGGTAGAGAAACAGATTTCTTAACACTCGGTTGACTCTTCGCGAAATTTTGTACTTATTTTAATAAATGTCCCATTGGCTTTAGAAGAAAGTATTCGAAAACTTATGCTCATCACATCAAACAATTGTTCGGACAATTGAAGCAACGTGTAGTTAATTTCGCGCACAGACGACATGAGGAAAATTCTTTCTGTATGAATATTACAAAATGTTCGTTGATATTCGTGAGCCGGACTAAGGAAGAGCATGTATGTACAACGTGTCTAAGTGGGAGCAGGATAACCGTTCGACCGACCGAGGTCAACCAAACGCCGGTTTCCTGCTCATTTGTCAAAACAGAATGGAAAGAAAGGTACGACCACGTACCAAGTGTGACGAGGCTCCTTTCGCTTCCCGGGCACAGTTCTGGGATATCTGTCGGCGTCGGGCGCTGTGGAGGCCAGGCGGAGGGGTCGCATGCTCGATACGGCGCCACAATTGGAGGAGCTCTGTCGTCAGATAAAGGTCGGGTCGAGCCGCATAAGCTTGCAAGTAACGGTGACAGAACTGCCAACTGTCGTCCGCAACGGCGCCAGTCAGCCCACTGGTCGCCAACAGGACGCAGACCTCGTTGTCGGTCAAAGCAAGAGGCGCTTCCCCCCAATTGCAAACGGCGAGGGCGGCAGTGGATGCGACGATGGTGTGTTGCTGGGTCAGCAGCTCCGTGTATTTCCCTGGAACAGCCAACACGTTCAGAAGACGCGTCAGGCAACGATACATGTGAAATTTTTCATCGAGTGCTCCTCCCTGAGAAGGCATCGGCACCCTTGAAAAAACCTGCTGATAACCGCGGACGTTCCTCATATCTACAACGAAGTCTGGCGCCGAGAGGGGAATCCCCTTAAACTCGGTGTACTCGTGATGCTGTAGGTACTGGGCGATATCCTCTGCTGAGTTTGAGGGCGCGGGTCGCTTCATGCGATGCAGCCTCTCCCACAATTCATCTTGCGAGCTGATGATGGAGGAGGATGTAGGAGCGGAAGGTCGCTGATTGGTACTGTGGGAGGGACCCGCGTGAGAGGGGCCCGCGTGAGAGGGGCCCGCACGAGAAGGACCCGCGTGAAAGGGGCCCGCACGAGAAGGACCCGCGCGAGAAGGGCCCGCGCGAGAAGGGCCCGCGCGAGAAGGACCCGCGCGAGAGTAAGACTGATTTGATTTGATCTGCTTTCGTGGACGGTGGGCGTCTAGGTCATCCTCCCTCAGCATCCGAACCTCCTCTTGGGTTGTCGCGAGCGCCGTGTGGAGGGTGCTGCGTTCGATGGTGAGGTCGTCCAGTCGATTCTGCAGGTTCTGAATTTTGCCGTCCTTCTCCGCCAGCTTGACGCTCATCTCGGCCGCATACACGTTGAACTCGGTGAATTGGTTCTGAGTGAGTCTCTGCAGCTCCTGGAGTTTGCCGTCCTTCTCCTCCAGCTTGATACCCATTTCGGTCATGCGGCCGTCCTTCTCCTGCAGCTTGGCGCTCATCTCGGCTATACGCACGTTGAGCTCGGGGAGAACGAGCGTCTGCAGGTCCTGAAGTCTGCGGTCCTTCTCCTCCAGCCTGATATCCATTTCGGCCATGCGTCCGTCCTTCTCCTGCAGCTTGACGCTCATCTCGGCCATACGCACGTTGAGCTCGGTGAGCTGGGCCTGGGCGGTTTCCAACTTGTCTATGGCCTTCTCGTACGCCCCAACCATAGCAGCGTAGGCCCCAGATTCCTGCTGCGTCACGGTCCCTTCGTCGTGCCACTCAAAGGTGCGACGCTTCCCTCTGAGGTCCTGCAGGTGAAGGAGATCTTTCATTGCAAGCTGAAACGGTGTTTTGAACGATGGGCCCGCCTCGTCCCTCGTCCCTCGTCCTCAGACTCATCCTCCTCCTCGGACTCATCCTCGTCCTCAGAGTCTTCCTCGTCAGGCTTCTTTCGGCCAGTGTGCCGCTGGTCCATTGCCTTTGGCTCGGACTCGTCGTCCGAGGACGAGTCCATGGGATCGTCCCTGCTCGTCCTCGCCGCGGTCGGTTCCCCCGCGCTTTATAGCGTCGATGAGGTGCGAGAAATAGGCCTTGCACTTTTTGCATCGATAACGGTCGCGGCACTGAGGAATGTTATGCTTTTGGTGCAAAGTCCAGTCCAATTTTTGGATACTCTCGTATAATCTGTATTCCGCCGCCCTATCCGTAATGGAAGGCAAAGGTCGACCTTGAGCTTCGATGGTTTGCATGCTGGCAATGGGCCGCCGCAAAGGTTTCAGGTCTTGGGTTATGCCATCTTCTCCGGGCAAAGGGGCTTTTGCAGTGAGCTTAAGTGCGTGAACCATAGCGGGCGAGGATTATGGGCGGTGGGGGTTGATGACAGGGAGTGAAATGCGAATGGGGGCGCGCAATAAAATCCACGATGTATCACATCGAGATTATAGCGCACGAAATCCGAGACTCGAACCCGCACAGTGATCGATGGCGGACGTGGATCTGGATGAGAGAATGATGTTTGGCGTTGCTTGTTGAGCCGCCTTGAGCCGCCTCTGCCGTTAATTACAGTGAACAGCCAAGTAGTTGGCTGCAGACGCCTCTGGGTAGGGAGAGAGGCAATGAGTCTGAACGTATAACGTTGCAGATCCAAACTCCCTGATAAAAAGAAATGAAAGTGAAGGAAATGAAGGTTACGGTGGAGGAAACTTGAAAGCGAGATGTGGCAGTGTTGCGTCCACGGGATCACGTGTCATTAAAACCACGCGCGCTCGGACGCGACGATGCTCCACAGGACGCGAAATACTTGATTTTTAAAGGACAGAAGGACATAGGAATTTATTGGCATGGTTTACATACACATATTTAACATGTTTGGATGAAAGAGAAATATAATGGGTAGTACCGCATATCTTTGACTTAAAAAGACGGAGCCTGGGCGGATGGGACTTGAGCCCAGGGCGTCGGAGTACTAAAAAAGGACTCACACAACTGCGCCTGAATCCATGAGGACAAACATCCGCCTTGGCCCGGCTAAACCCGTGGGGGCAGACGTCCAACAGCGAGGTTTCAGGGGTCTATAGAATGAATCAGAACAGAAGAGTGGGAGCGAATGCAGTACTACTTACCTGGCTTCGCCTGAATCCATGCGGACACAGGTTTGGATGGGCCCGCCTGAGCCTGTGCGGGGCAGATGTCCGGCTCCGAAGGTGAGGGATCCGGCTCAGCCCGTCTAAAACCATGGGCACAGGTTTCCGCCTGAGAGATGTAAGATTTTTCATTGATTATGTGTTAGATATGCACCTCCTCAGTCTCATTGAACTCGCCAGAGGGCTTGTTCTCATTGAACGCGGAAGAAGGAGAATTGATCCTTTCTGCAGAAGAACCCGGAGGGACTGTGCAGGATCAGATGTGAGGTATTGCGACCGACTTGATTACATACCGCTGCGCATAGAGATGTGGCTGAAGCCGGCCGTGAGCTCGTCGACAGACATCCCGAGAGGGCTGAACCCGTCGTTGATAACTCCAAGGTCGATAGGGTTTGGGGAGTCCTTTAGAAAGATTCAGTTTCAATCGCCTAAGTCCGATGATCGCTTACTTTATAGTGATTGAGACGATGTAACATCTCTGTGGTCGACCTCATTGCATTGAGGGGCGAGGGAGAGCTTTGACGCCGAGCACGGTAGTGCAACTTGTAAGGGTCACCTAGAAGGCGAGGGCGGCATTGAAAAGGGCTTGTTAGTGGGGGCGGAGCGTCTAAGAGGACTGGCATAGGCGTGGATATGGGGCAGATCCTACGCATCGATACTTCCAGGAATATTTAAATTTCTTGTCGTTGCAGAGGTCGGATTTTCCCGCCGTGCCATTATTTTTTCCCGACTCGGTGTTATTGTCTTCTTCAAGAGCAGTAGGATATCAGATTTGCCGAATGAAAACAAGGAGCACCCGACCCATCGCGTGCATGCAGCAAATGGCGGCCAAAGAAGAACAATGACCAGATCCAGAAGATGAGAAAATGCTGGCCCACCACGAGGTATAACATCGTCGCGGTCAAGGCCAGGGAACGAAGAGTAAGGCAAGTCCCAATATTAATCCACAACGTATCACATCGTGGACTTGGAGAGGAAGTGAGAAGAGTGACACATGCCGTGACGATCAGTGACGATCAAACTTGCGCTCGACGACCGAAAGTGCAGCAAATTTAAACGGTACAGGAAGGAGTACAGCTAAACCGCGGTGTGTCTTGAAACGTCATGCGCAAGACGGGGGTGCAGGCGTTGTGGGCTGTCTGCGCACGACGGGGGCGTATCTATTATGGTCTGTAGCCTATGCTGAGCGTGATACGCTCAGCATCGCTCAGCAGCACCTTGTTTTCTTTTCAGCCAAGATCGATGCTTCGCCCACTCTTCTTTTGATTCGCTTCTTTTGATTCGGGATGGCGCTTCTTTTGATTTGGATGGCGTTTCTTTTGATTCGGGATGGCGCTCATCGCTGATTCCTGGACCTCATGATTTTCTGCAGACAATTATAACAATGGAATCCGTTGGGAAATCTTCCAGATGGCGATTCGAGGATGTGGGCGTTGTCCACCCAACCAGACTTGGCGAGCAGATGGAGGTATGCCCGCCTTGTCCTCTGATTCGGGCTGGTGCTCGTCGGTGATTCCTAGTGGTGCTTAGGACTTCTCGAAAACAATTGTGACAATTGGGCAGTTTCGGAGATTGCGTTCCGACGCCGCGGGCGGCCGTCCCGACTTCGCGACGAGCTAACAATAATGAAAAAATCCAGACGGAGGAACAATAATATTGGACGCGTCCGGGGTACATGCCTATTTTGGTTCCTTGTACTTAAAGCGAATCGAGATAAATTTCACAACGCATCACAACTTGCTGCCCAATTCCTTACGCTATGCCCAACCACAGACCGTACGTGAGCCCTATCTCGAGAAAGGTTTGTCTTCGTATCTCCGATTCTTCTGCGTTTGCTGATCTTTTGACAGAGCGTACTGAAAGACATCACTGCTCGTCTCTACCCCGCCCATCACGCCGCTGCCTTGGTCCCCGTGCAGGCCCGCTGTGCCTCTACCAACCCTCAAGACACACGACGCCCCTTTGTGGAGAACGTCATGGGTTTCACCTCGCAACCCTACATTCACGACGTCGTTGTGTTGGTCCTACACCGAGGCGCTGGTGGCCGTATCGCCCTCCTCGAGATTCCGAGTTTTTTATAAGCGTCATCTCCACCTCCCGAATAATTGGCGACTTGGTCTGAAGGGTGATATCGTCATCATGCGCGTCGCAGCAAAATGTTATTCGTCTGTGGTCAATCTGCGCGGCTCCGACGTGAAGCTCGCGGGACTTCGCTATCGCAAAGTGAGTTGAATTGCTGATGAGATATGAAATTCCTGAACGTCTGCATAGGCTTGCAGAAAAGGTTCGAGCCTTTCAGGAGAAGCGGAAGGCCTTGCGTCCGGAGTGCTTCATTATGCCGAACACGTTCAAGAAAGTTCGCGTGCGTCACGCCTAGTATTGATATTTGCACGAACACCTTGTATCTCAGTTGTACTTATGTAAATCGATACTATCAGTACTGCTTATACCCACCTACTTGAGAAAAAATAAATTTCTTCTGCGTAAAAAATCTTAAAAAGACGAGTTCAAGAAGACGGGAACAAGAGTGAATTTTATTTCCGTATGAGTGCACATACAGGCGAGGTATTGAACAACGGTACACACCCTGACGACCGGAGGCAAAAAAAAAATACAATGAACAATAACCGAAAGACAAAAACGTCCGGGACGAAGCCTCAGTCTGGAACAAAGCGTCGGGACCATATCCAATTCTGGTAACGGAGGTCAATAAATACGGGCAAGGTCTAGAGTTATCCCCCAGCGATCTAGGACGTTATACGTTCAGACCGCTCCCCTCGCCTCCTCCATCTAAGCTCTTAAGGTTCGGCATAGACGTTTCGCCATGGACGAGGATGGTGATGTGTCAAGGAGCTCTATTGTAAGTGTCTTGCCAACAAACGAGGAAGCCTTGATTGAGTCTTCGCCAGCGCCGACGCGGAAATGAGGAGATTGACTCAACGTCTCCAAAACGCATGGCAGTTCCCGGACCCACTCGTGAGGCCTACGACAAAGTAAGTGATTCGTCAACCGCCAGATGTTGCTCATCTAATATTTCGACCACAGATGCAGAGGATGAACCTGGTGGGAAAATCCCGCATCGAACAGCTCGAAACCGAGTTGGTGGCCGCAAGAGCCTTAGTGGATAAGCAGGCCGAGATGACTCAGATACTTCGGGAGGAGCACACCACGCTGGCAGCACAGCTGCGCGACATCCAAAGCCACGAGGACCAGCTGGAGGACCAGTTCATTGCCGACCAGATGGAACTTGGCGAAACGGCGAGTATTTCCAATCATCTCCATTGAGGGCTGCTCACGCTTCCGTAGAGAGCGGCGTATGAGCGCACCGCAGCGACAGTGGTCGAAAGCCAGAACCAGTTGATGGCCCAGAATCAGACCATCGAGAGGTTGACACACCAGATAGTACGTGACTTATTTTTTAAAGTCGGGTAGCGAGTAGATTTACTGAGCGCCTTAAATCCAGGTAGATCGCACCAATGAGGTCATTGACTTGCGAGCTAGACTTCGAGCTCCCTCTGGCCCAAGTCCTCGTGGCGTGCGAAAGGGACGGGCCGCGAAATTCCCAGTCCTGCACAATATCAGCCCTACGGTCGAAATTCCACTCGATCCTGCACCTCTTCCCGACCCGCCCGCGTCTTCCACTGAGAGCTCCGACGACACCACCCCGCTGAAGAGGACCAACAAGAAGACGGCTCCCATTGTTCCTGCGACCAAGCAACTCGTCAAATTTTGGAACGTATGTGAAAAGAGGGTATCGCTGGAACTAAATACTCACCTCCTATCCTAGGACGAAATGCATCTGGCGGCATATCCCAAGTTCGGGGTGAACAATCAGAAAGGCTTCATGCGACACGTCCCCAGTCTCTCGCCAGGAAATGGAAGCTTCTCCCATCCCCGAGGAGAACGACTGGCGCTTGGATTTCTCCACCGGATACCTTCATTCGAAATGGAACAGTACCATCATCCGCAGGCTGGTTGCACTGACCCTGGCAGCCCACGACTCAAAGATTTCCGCCTCTGTTGACCCGAAATGGTTGGAGCAGCAGCTTACGAAACAACTGGAAAGATGGCGCGGAGAATGGGCGCGTCTCCAGCCGAGAGCGATTCCTGGAATTGGAATGGAAACGGCCCAGCAGGCCGCCGCCCGCACGGTGGCGTACTTGGAGGCTCAGAGCACCAGGAAGAAGAGCAACTCGTCCAAGTTTAGAGTACGTTTTCACAAATGAAGCCAGATACGGAAGCTAATGACGACTCCAGAAGTATGCTACGCGAATGAGCACGATCAGCATCACCATTGAGCAGAAAATCCACAAGGGCGAACGGGACGTTGGAACTTGGCAGAGGCTGATGGACGTGATGGGGGAACTCGACACTGGTGGGATGTCTTCCGAGGAAGAGGACGAGGCTGAATACGACGGACTACCGACGAAGATTTACAAGGTCAAGGTCTGCGAGTGGCGTGCCCCAGTGATCGCGGATTATGTGCGGTTCGTCGACACGCAGACAGCGCTACACGATAAACAACACGCTGGCGCGCCGCAGGGACATTTAGGCAGCACGTGGAAGACGATGGGAGGTCCCCAGCTCCCAAGGGTCTCCCCAAGTGCCTGTACAACGGCGAGTGGCTGAGAAAACTGGCCCCGCTGGAGTATGAAGATCTCGAGGTCTCGGAAAAGCCGTTCGCGTTGCTCGTTGCAGCGACGAGCAGGATGGTGTAGGAGACGTCGTCAAGTTGACTCGGACAAGTCTGTTAAGTACAAAGTATACTAGCAGCAGCAAGTATGTGAATAGCACGCAGAAACACGATAATTGTGTGCTGACATGGTCGCGAAGCCGGTGTTGAAACTTGATCATGAGGTAGCTTGAGGACGCTAGCGAAAGTCGGTGTTGTCGTAAGACGACTAACATCGATAATACCGTCGCGCTTAGGCAAGAATGAGGTGTTGTCGTAAGACGACTAACATCGGTAATACTGTCGCGCTTAGACAAGAATGAGGTGGGCGTCGCTGTTGCCGTAAAACGACCAACATCAACGTTCAAGTATAAGTCAAGACCGAATTAGGAAGTCGCGGCTGAAGAGTAACGGCGCGACGCGTGAGATGTCACAACCGCGCTTTTCCTCTTGTAAGCATTTGCAAGGTGTCATACGCCCGCAAATTGCACACACTTGACCTTTGCAAGGCGTTATACACCCGCAAAGCGCGAACATCGTGAAAATACAACATCCGGCCCGCCCATCGTGTTCGTCTTTCAGCTCAGCGTACTCATTTCGTGTCTTAATTGTAGTATTGCAGAGACTGGTCCAATTTTTTCTCGCGCAAGATGCAGACTTCCACCTCTCATGTCCCCGCTGTACGCAGTTTTTTATGTTTGGATGTGCGCTCTATCTGACGCGTTCTTTGTCAGCCTCCCGAGTATCTTCATGGTTATCTTCGTCAAGGCAATGATATATTTACCATCTACTGCGGCAACCGAAAGTTCATGAGCAATATACCCGCCCCCAAAGATGCGCCCAGCCCGTCTCACACATCTATGGACGGAGACTATCGCCATATAACTTGGACCTCTATTGAAATGCCCTACCTCATTTTCCTCCCGCGTTCCAATCCGTTTCACGGATCTCTCTTCGGACGCCTCAATGTCACCACGCAGCAACGTCCCAACTCCTCAAACGCGTCTCCTCTCATAGCTTCAGACGTCGGATGGTCAGCGGATCCTGCCCTTGTGACCAAATGGACTGAGCTGGAGAATGCGCTGCGGAGTGTCCTCAAGGCCATGTATGCAGAGTATCCCGGTTCCCCGTTTGAAGGGATGCTCTCTGTTCCGTTCCCTTCACAATTTGGATACCGTAACTCTCCATGGCCTACCCGTGAACAGGCGGCTGTAGTTTTGAGGCACTCGCGCGACGCATTCCTGCCGTTCATGGCGACCATTGCCATGATGTTCGTCCTCCTGGATCACCCGCACCGCGATGACTCGTGGCGGATTCGTGTGATGAATGCCTCCAACGTCCACCCGCAATGGTTCGCAGATTTGGAGTCATCCGCGGCAGGCGACATGAACATAGAGCGCGTCGGGGGGTATCATCGACCTCAGTTTGAGATGGAAAAACCCAATGAATAGCCTGCTCACCGCGTGTGTAGGAAAACTCAGCATTCCTCTATACCTGTACTGGGGGGCAATCGACGAAGCCTCACACCGCCCCATGCCTTCAGTTTTGACGGAAAGGAAGTTTTTTCCCGATCACACGGAAATTCAATACCTTCGCAGTTTGTCAGGGAGCGTGTCCTTCAGTGCCTGGGATCGCCGCGGCGAGGTATATGTTTCGCGGAGGGACGTAAACTTGTATGCGCCACAAGCCTCCAGCCTCACTCCAACTGCTCCCTCCGTCCTACCTTCTGTCTCTACCAATCCACCCGTTGAAACGGCTTCTGGATCGTCCACCTCACCCTTGGACATTCCTGCTGAAAATATCGGGCAAACTTCCCCACCGTTTGACTCCCAGAGTGGACAGAAAGCAGGTGAAGCTGTGCGCGCTTTCTTAGCTCGTCGAAACGAGAAATACGAGAAATGGGCGGCCACAGAAACTCCGGCACACAGGACCAAGCGCTCAGATCGAGAGCGTAATGCATTGAAAGGTGCTCCGCCCGGCAGAAAAGGAGCGACGGTTTTCATTTGGGAGGAGGAGGACGATTTCCTCATTCGCACACCACTTAGTCGTGAATCTGCCGCAGATAGGTGGGACGAGTTTACTCCCGCTCAGCGGCACTATGATAGTTGGGCGAATGAATGGGATCTCTGTTTGGCGCTCGCTATAGAAGAGGACGCCGGAGCCGACGACGATGGCGAGGGTTACGTGGATATTCTCCGCCGAGAACCTGATATCCCTACACTCTTCGACACATCAGCTTTGCCAGACGCCGGGGCCGATGACGATGGCGGGGGTCACGTGAATATTCTCCGCCCAGAACGCGATTCCCCTGCACTCCCCGACATTCCAGCCTCTCTTTTGCCTGACGATGGCGAAGGTCACATAAATATTCTCCCCCCAGAACCCGAATTCCCTGCACTCCCCGACGTTCAGGCCTCTCTTTTGCCCGAAGAACCCATCGGGCCGCACTCCACCGCGGACGATTTACAGGCAGTCTACACCTCGTGGAACTTGGACGACATCCAAGAGTATGACGGTGATGACCACTTCTACGAGCCGTTCTTGGACATGGAAGATGTCCCCTATTCTCGCTTCGGTTTCACAGTCCCTGGGGGACCAGCTCAGTATCGGGAAAGACTCCGAGACGACTTCTGTGCCAGGTCTGTGGGAGATGAAGAATGGCCTGGCCTTCAGCGCCCACAGTATACTCATCTTCCTGCTCTGCTGGCGTATTTGTCCCAAGCAAAATCACTTGAGGACGTTCCTCGGGAATTGCTTGATCTTCGGCAAGATGAAGCAGATATTTCCTTCCAGGCCTGGGCGGTCGATGTTCAACGGAAGGACTTCAACGGCAGGGCTCTTTATATCATTCAGCCGTGCAATCCAGGCGATGATTCAAACCTCCACATCCTACTCCCGAGTGCAGCAACGACTCTAGAGATCGTTAGAAAGGGCTGGGGCTCCTTGGGCATTCAAGAAATCGTCTTCCATCTATTCCAACGAGGAGTAGAGTTTCATCTCTGTTTCCGAGGGCCACTTCACCCTCAGCCTCGTCCCCCGCATCTTCAAACTGGACTAGGGTTGCGGCCTGTTGGCTACAATCCCACTTCTCTTGACTATGTCGCCTATGAGATACGTCCGCGACGCTTTCCTTCGTTCTCCTCGCGGCCGTGCCGCTCGATTTGCCGGCGGGATCATCGGCCGTCTTTCCCAGGACGTTATGGACGATGAGCTTGCAGCTCGAGGGCCCTCCGACGAGATGTTCGAGAACGGTGTGCGTTTTTGGGATGGTCAGAGCCAAACGGCGTTCTGGGATGATGATCTGACACCGGAGGAAATGGACTTGATTTGTGGCGTCTATGTCGTCAAAACAGGTGTGCCTAAAAACATGTTTATTTGACCGAGCTGACCTTTTCCTAGGGCTGAAAAGTTCGGCAGAGAATGACGGATGGCAAAAGAAGGAAGTTTCTTGGTGGCCCAAGCCCGGCGCTTTCTTTCTCTCGGGCCTGAACATAGGATGGTGGTCGCCCGATTGCGAACGTTGGTTCCAGAAACGACTACTTGAAATCGAGCACGACCGAGCCCAACTCTGGACGCAGATCGAGTGGAAACACAAGATACGATTTATCCAGAAAAGCCGCCAAGTCATGCTGGCCAACGAAAAACTGGCTGCCGAGTACTTGCATCACAAACTCGTCGAGTAGATCGTCTTTCTTTGATCGTAATAATCGTGCATATTGTTTTAAATAAATGTATCATAATATCTTTCAAATGAGAAATGTCAGTGAGCATAATCATAGCATGCCCCACTGTAAAGAAATAGATGTTTATTTGAGATTTTGGCATTGTACGTGATCCAATCTTCACTTGATCGTCACCCGCCACCGCCTCCGCACTACGACGATGTGAGCCGTTATACGGCCACATCGACGGTGCTAGTCGCGATACGGCAGCATCGACAGCGCGCCACCTTCCGCATCTCAATTCACGCAGCAATGTGGCGCGCGCGGACTGGAGCAAGTACTTGGCATTGATGGGTCATTGTAAGGCAACATTGACCCTCGAACGCCATGCGCACGACGAGGGCGCAGGCATCCCAACTGGGTTCAGTCTGCGCATGATGGGGGTGCAGCTAGACCGCCGTGGTGACTCTATTTCCATTTCAGCCCGAACTTCGGTTAAGTTTGCTTCAAACGCCATGTGCAGGACGAGGGTGCAGGCGTCACAGTGGGGTTCAGTCTGCGCAAGACGGCGGCGTAGCTAGACCCTCGTACTTCAGGAAGCGTGGTCTGACTTTGGCTTTGACTACACAAGTCAGCCACCACAAACGGTTCGAAGGCTGCAATGTGGCTCTTCTTCGCGCGTCTACTCGGGCACTGGTTCTGTCCACTACGGTAGGCGCCATGCCCATGGCCCGTATTTCCCTGTTTTCAATGTCTAATCAGCTCTTTGGGTCCTGTACGCACGCTTATTCTAAGGTAACACGGGTACCGACCTTCGAACGCCATACGCACGACGAGGGCGCAGGCATTCCAAAGGGGTTTGGTTTTGCGCATGAAGGGGGTGCAGCTAGACCTCTGCGGTGTCTCAGTTTCGTCCTTCAGATCACACGGATGCGTCGTAAAATTCCAGTCCCGCACTTCAACGTCATGTGCAGGACGAGGGTGCAGGTGTTACAGTGGGGTTCAGCCTGCCTGCGCAAGACGGCGGCGTAGCTAGACCCTCGTACTCCTAGAGGCGTGCTTCTACTTAGGCCTTTTGCTTCAAACGCCATGTGCAGGACGAGGGTGCAGGCGCTACAGTGGGGTTCAGCCTGCGCACGACGGCGGCGTAGCTAGCGTGCTCCGACTTTGGCCTGACCACACAAGTCAGCGACTTCGCGTGGTTCTACTATCTACTTACTGGATCTGGAATTGCACTCGCTTTTACCGACCACGACAGGCACCCTGTCCGTGCTATGTATTTTCTGTCTTAATTTCCAGTCAGCCCTCGGTACCCTGCATGTACGTGGCTCCACCACCTTCGCACTGCGACGATGTGAGCCGTTATACGGCCACATTGACCCTGCTGATACGGCAGCACCGGCCACAGGCTACCTACATTCCAGTTCGCGGAATAAAATGGCGCCGCGCGGGACTGCGGCGAGAGCGCCGACGTCAGTCATTCTAATGCAACATCGACCTTCGAACGCCGTGCGCCACGACGAGGGTGTAGGCATCACAACTGGTTTCAGTCTGCGCATGAAGGGGGCGCAGCTAGGCCGCTATATTGCATTAGTCTTGCACTTGCTCCAAGTTTACTTCAAACAGCATGTGCAGGACGACGGCTCAGGCGTTACAGCGGGGTTTAGCCTGCGCACGACGGCGGCGTAGCTTGACCGCCGCACTCCTGGAGGCGTGCTCCTACTTTTGCCTTTTGCTTCAACGCCATGTGCAGGACGAAGGTGCAGGCGTTACAGTGGGGCTCTGCCTGCGCACGACGGCGGCGTAGCTAGACTGCCGCACTCCTAGCGGCGTGCTCTTACTTTTGGCCTTTTACTTCAACGCCTTGTGCAGGACGAGGGTGCAGGCATTACGGCATGGTTCAGCCTGCGCCACGACGGCGGCGTAGCTAGACCGCCGCGCTCCTAGCGGTGTGCTCCGATTTTGGGCTTTTCCTTCAAATGTCCAGTGCGAGGGTGCAGGCGTTACAGCGTGGTTCAGCCTGCGCTGGACAGCGGCGTAGCTACACCCCCCGCACTCTCGAAAGCGTGCTCCTACTTTGGCCTGACCACGCAAGCAGCCACCTCCGTGGCGAAGGCTGTAAAACTCTTCGCGTGGTTATACTGTCTACTGGGGGCTGGAATTGCATTCGTTTTGCATGTCACCCGCTAGAGAGGGGTTGTGTGAACTTTCAAAGTGTATCATTTTGCAATCGGCCACTTTCAAAGCAGGATAACCGTACTTAAGTTGCATGTTAGCCATACATGCTCGATGGTTCGAAGCCCGATATGCACATATCTCCATTACATTCCCATCGCTCCCGATCCAGGGAAGTCACTGGTATATTTCAACCTCGGATCTCGAAATCGACTCGACAACTACTAGCGGAGCATCCGGCAACTTGAACTACCTAAATAGGATACAAGCCAGCAACAACTTAACAAGTTGGGTAGTGGTGTGACTGTCACGGCAAAAAAGAATGCAATTTTGCCAGTTCCTCGGGAGTCTCGGGGCTTCGCCGATACATATGAATTCTCCACGCTGCCACCAATTGATGGGTTTGGGTTACAAAGGATGCGCCGCTCATGACGGTCCTGTTTCTCGCGTCCATCCTGTCCCCTCCTTGGATTTTCTACTATGCCCGCCAAGCACGTTAGACGCCACCACAACCCTCCGTCAGAATATCGGATCGCACTTTCAACCGTGCACGACTTTAGATACGACGCCGCTGGGGTGAATATTCACTCTCTCTCCTTGAATCTCACATAAAACTCCAGGAATTCGAGAAGTTGTCCGACTTGATCAATCGACGAACGTACAGAAAAACCCAAGGACGGTTCCCAGCTTGTGTGGCCAGCACATCTGTTGGTTGTCCTTTATCTTACTTCGAATCTTGCCAAAGTGACCGCTGTCCTAGAGAGTGTGCACTGCTTGATGGTATTTTTGTTTCAAGTTGTACCATTAGCGTCTGAGCATCAGTTGAAACAGGCTTATCTACGTTCGAAAGATGTCGCGGCGAGCTAGGACATACCCGACAGTTCAGACGGAGTTCTCGCACTAAGTTCATTTCAACCCACATTTTAATGGAAACAAATGAAATCCGGACCGTAAAGCAAGTCCGAAGCCGCATCCAACAGTTGTATAAAACCACGAAGGACCAGGGCGGTAATATCACATCCCATCTCCTCTTCCTTGTCGAGCTTGATTTCGAGTTCATAGCACGCCTCCTAATCGAAGGTCTTCCTCTCTCCCAGGAGCAGGCCATACGTTTTTTTTCCTTCCGCGTGCGAAAGGAAGAGGCTATTACATCCCGATCCATCAACAAGCAGTTATTCGTCACCGTGAAGTCGCACAGCGCAGAATACCCCTCTCCTCCCCCGGTAATCACGTTGCACTCTCCGCCTCGCGAAATTCGACTTCAAACACTCGCAGAGTGGCAGCCATCCACCGACGCCGTTCACGGAATGGACCCCACCATTATTATCCTCTCAGCTGTCACACTAACAGGATCTACAACATTCGAACTCTTCCGAAACAATATGGCTTGTGCGAGCTCAAGGGTTGATCTTACGCCCGACGGCATGCGGGGGCAATTGCGAGCCTATCAAACTGCCTTCCCAGATGAACTTTGGGAAGAATTATGTGACCGCCGCTCGAACGATTGTGAGCTTCGTTTTTTCTGAGCTTGTCATAATCAAACTGATCGATTTCCCCTGGTAGCATGCACCGAATGGTCAATCCTCCAGAAAATCTTTTCTATACAAGACGAGATGTGGCCCGAAGCCAATCCAGTTCCTTTGGTCGAGATTCAGTACATTTTCGAACGGCTTACTCCTAGAGTCGGCTCCGTAGGGGACGGCGTGCAGCTGTGAACGACCGTTGATAAAGTCGAAGGGCGACATCTATTCTATCACAGAAGCGCACAGCAAGGTATCGTACATTCATTACGCAAATCGTCTGTCTATTAATTTCCATGGCATGGCAGGAAAGTGTGCGTGCAGTTCCGGCGGCCCACGAACCTCCGCCGCCGAACGATGTGATATTTTCTCGGACGAGACCGTATAATGTGCGAATCTTTATGTCGTGTTTTCTTTCCCTGTCTGAATTTCATCGTCATCGGTTTTCAGCCACGCGGCATTCTTCCAGGGCAGGACGATATCTATGTAAAGAAAGTGCCAGGTTCAACCCAGGAAGATACTGGGGGTTCCTTTTGTCAGCCCAACATTTCCAAACGCGACTACGGTTCTGGACCGTCCTCGTCCCTGCATACTGAGCACGAGTGGAGGTTGAACAATGGGCAAATTTTGGTGGCCGACGAACCGTCCTCCAACGAAGAAGCGTTTCCTCCTGCCGGATCGTTTGATCAGGTATGGAGAAAACCCCTGCATTTTGTTATGTCCCCTCTCCTCCAAAGGTCTCATCGTATTCTTTTTGTTTCAGCCATACACGATCCGTCCAGGCAGGGACGTCGATCCGACAGGAACCTGGCGAATAATGTCAAGCCCAATGGAATATCCCGAATCCTGTTCGACTAACGCCAGCGCCTGTGGCGTTCGGGAATGCAACTATGAAGCATCGCTCTCGCCCTCGCCTTCACTCACTGAGCATGAGTGGGACTCGAACAATCGGCTGTATCCGTATTCGGACCTCCGAAGAACAACTGCACAGGTGCGTTTATGGACAGTGATAATACTTGACTTACCCCAACACCCCTCTCAGGGTGCTTTCACTTGGCCTGGGCCATTCTTATCATTGCCATCGACTGCTTTTGGCCAGTACCCAACCGACCTGACAGTGCGTCCAATTTTTTGGACTCGAGCCTTGTTATTGGCTGACATCCAACACCGAGTTTGACAGCGGCGCCGCAATCGAACTTGATACGTCAATAAACAGACAACGCCATGCCGCGTATTCGATCACGGGAGAGTTTATAGGGTGTTATCCCGTTCACGATTATTGAGGCCTCAAGTTTCCTAATCCGGAAGTCTGACTCTGTGGCCACGAACGTTTTGTCATTATGCACTCTCCAATTCTTTTCGCCCTGATATCCGTGTCTATATTCCAACTCATTCACAACCACACCCTTTCATGTACCCCGATATCAAAACTGCGTCTGCGTCGCTAGTTTTTGTACTATGTGAATTTTGATCGTCAATTAATCGTCAAATATCAATCATCGTTTTAACGCGAAAAATCACAGTTAAAATTTACCAGAGTCTGCGGGAATGTACAGTGACCCATAGAATGCGAATCCACACGTCCTTGGAGCTGCGCGCCCTCTTTTGAAAATATTTGTCTGTCCAAGATTGTTACGTTTTGACCACGTGATCCAATCTTCACTTGATCGTCACCCTCTACCACCTCCGCACTGCGACGATGTGAGCCGTTATACGGCCACATCGACGGTGCTAGTCGTGACACGGCAGCACCTACAGCGCACCTTTCGCATCTCAATTCACGCAACAATATGGCGCGCGCGGACTTGAGTCAAAACTTGTTATGGATGGGTCATTCTACCAACACCGACCCTCGAACGCCATGCGCAAGACGGGGGCGCAGGCATCCCAACGGGGTTCATTATGCGCATGACGGGGGCGCAGGCGTCGCGACGGGGTTCAATCTGCGCATGAAGGGGGCGCAGCTAAACCGCCGGTGTGTCTTGATTCCCCACTTGCTTAGAACATCATGCGCACGACGGGGGCGCAGGTGTCGCAACGGGGCTGTCTGCGCACGACGGGGGCGTAGCTAGACCCCCTGCATTTCTAGAAGCGTGCTCTGACTTTGGCCTGATTATACAAGTTCATAACTTTTCTCGTCTACTCGGTCTTGAAGGGGATTCGTTTTACACACCACGGTATGCACCATGCTCGTACCCTATATATGCTATTCTCTAATCTCCACTCAGCGTTTGATTCCCTGTGCGCACGCAGCCCCACCGCCTTCGCACTGCGACGATGTGAGTCGTTATACGGCCACATCGACGGTACTAGTCGTGATAGTGCCATTCTTCCGCATCTCAATACATGCAGTAATATGAATTTGGCGCGTGCGGATTGGAGCAAGTACTTGCCAGTAATGGGCTATTCTAAGGCAACACGAACGCCATGCGCAAGACGGGGGCGCAGGCATCCCAACGGGGTTCGGTCTGCGCATGACGGGGCGCAAGCGTTGCGACGGGGGTTCAGTTTGCGCACGAAGGGGGCGCAGCTAAACCGCCGTGTCTTGGTTCCCCACTTGCTTAGAACATCATGCGCACGACGGGGGCATAGCTAGACCCCTGCACTTCTAGAAGCGTACTCCGATTTTAGCCTGACCGCACGGGTCAGCCAGCCCGAACGGCGAAGGCTACAATGTGGCTTTTCTTCGGCGCGTCTACTTGATCTCGAAAGACATTATTTTTGCGCGGGACGGCCGGCGCCGCGCTTCCCCTGTATTTTCTGTTTTTCGATCTCAACCCAGACCCAGACTCTTTTCGTACCATTGCCCATTGCCATTTGTACTCTGGGCGAGAACGTAAATTGAGTGCTTGCATATACATTACTGGTGCGTTCCACCGTGATTCACCTCCAAATCCCCCCGACTAATTCACTGCACACAGTCTGGAACAACATAATCAATGCTTGGTTCATGTCCCACTTGTGCAGCTACTCAAGTCGGAGAGTCGCCGTGGCCAGTTTGGGAGCGAGTCACGTGATCTACGATCCAAATTAGGCAATGATCCACTACAAGACGTCCATAACCGCCGAACGTATTCTTGTCGACATGGAATGCACCTTCGCTGTCTGGACTCTGAATCAAATGAACAACAGTTATCGCACTTGATGTGAGGAAATCGATTTACATACCCGGCTTGCCTACTGATAGTCATGATTTTAGCGTAAAGCCCAGCCGCTGCACGACCCACAACCATGAACGCCTCGATACCCACTTCTAGCAAGGGATCTTCGAAAGTGACACACCCTCCCCGCTCGGTTGAGGAATTAGGGAGAGCGAGAATGGTGCTTTGTTTGATACAAATTAAAAACAAATTCGAGATCACCAGGTGGGAGGTAAGCATGATTTATCCTCAGAAAGGTTCCGCTGTTGATTTAAAATGTCAGGCGTGTTGTATTGCCCTCCTGCTCGGCTACAGGGTACATAGGAAAATTCAAGTCGTCTTTATGCTTCTCTGCGACGATTTGTTCCTCAAGAACTTCGGACATACGATGATTTCTATATACATTTTCTAACGAAGACGGATCCTTTGACCGAAAGCAGTGAGTAAGAACCCCATCTGATTGATATTATAAAGAACTCACTTCACCGTTAGCGCCTGGCCGATCAAGTACATCCATGTCAGCGCAATTTTTTCCACTCCTTCGACACCGCCGGCCGCGACAAGATCAAAAAATTCCCTGTGCTCCTTCTTGCACGAGCATCGGACGCGCGGAACCGTAGCCCCTAGCCGCCGGAGGCTCTCGTGAATCAGGCCTTCTGCAGGAAAGATTAGTGCCCGACGGGTTGCCAGTAATTCCAAATCATACCAAGCAAAACACGGCAGGGAGTCCACAACTTCATCTCCCAAATTAAAACCCAATCCACACCACACTTCGAGTATCCACGTTGGCGGGTCTCGAAGTTCTTCGCGTGCCCGGCTTTGACCTGTGAAACGGCGCGATACTCTTCGTGGGACATTTGGCCTGTGCAGAATCGTCGATAGTCGTTGCGGCGGACGCGGCGGACGATGTAAACATAACCCGGCGCGTCGTTGTACGGGTTGCACCTGTATGGAAATGGGTGGAAAACATGGATGAAAAACACTGGCGGCACTAACAAGTCTTTTAGTGCCGCGAATGGATCAACGTACCCCCTGAAGCTTGCGGGGGTCGAAATATCGGGCGACTGGTGGGGAACGGCGCGGACGGCGTGCCATGCTGCGAAACATATGAGAAATCACCAGAGCAGGAACAAATGCACTCACCTGAGGAGTACACAAATAAGATCAGACCGTTTTCAAGGTTATGGTCGTGGAAACGAGCCGGCGAATCTAATGCCCGTGGCGCTCGAGTGCGCGAAGCAGCACTCGAGAAGAGCTCTGCACTGGGTAGGGTGGTGACGACGTTCAGTGTGACCATCGTGACTACCTCTCTCATCTACTACAACGATCGCCACCCGCACACCGTCCAGACAATTCGCGCTTCGTGAGCTGAGTAGACTCGGGCGCTGCCGATGCCCATGGTGGATCAGTCGCCAACTCTCGGACGAAAGGGTGACCGACGCAGTACTCCAGCAGTCTTCCCACCCGGTTTATTGATACACACCTCTCTTTGCTTTGAAGCCACCCAGTCTCGCCCGACTTTGGGTATGTCGCGATGAATGACTGGCTCGCGGTCTTCGTCGCCTGGTGGCTCAGGGTAGCGCGTCGCAGTTGGGAAGGCCCGCGCGTTGAATACGTTTTAGACCACCCTCACGCAATATCTACTGCCGGCCGACTTCCATCCCGCCGTCCTCCAAGGTCCTCCTCAACACGTGCACTGTCTCATATATGACCGGGAGGGACGGGCGCAGAATGGGGTGCCGAGTTCTCGCGTAACAAGTTGTCGATCTCTGCATTGGCTAAGCTGGAGGATCACTTCCTGTGAGTGAATATCTTTTTTCCTCCTTCCGTTTCTGAGCTTTGGTTTTATCCCCAGCTCCAATGACGGCACACCCGCATGCCCGCCCCTCATTCACGCTGCGGATACGCTCGTTTTCGTGACCGTGCACGAAGTGCGCGCTTGGGCGATCGGGAATCTCTCGCGTTAGCCCACACCATACCAGTTCAGTCTTTCTTAAAATCTATAGCCTTTCGTGGCCGCTCACCGTGTATTTTCCTTTTCACCAGGCCTCCTGATCTTCTCAAGACCGCAACGGACCTTGCCCTCCTCCGCACTGGCTCAGTAGCCGCCGCTGTTATGATAGTTGTGAATAAGCGGCTTGCTTTACGTTTGCGACTCGAGCGCGGTGGAGCTCGTCCAGACCACCGAGCAAACGACAGCCGCTGCTGTCGTTATTGTTTTCGGTCGCCCTGTCGTTTCGTCATCGCGAATCACTCGCACCAGCCGGTGGGATTCCTTCCTTATGTCTTTATCTTTTGCTCCTTCGCCCATCTGTCTGTTCTTCACCAGGCCTTCTCGTCCCCTCAAAACTACCGGGTGTTGCCACTCTCCAGCTTGTCCTCCGCCCGTTCCAGGTACTTCTCTTAAAGTAAATCTCGTTCACAACACCTGACCATTACTCTTTCCATTCCGTCATCCAGCCCAAGCTATGTCCTCCGCCGACACTGCTATGTATTCGGAAGCGCCGTCCGGGTCTCAACACCATCGTCGAACGCTGTACTGCCTGAAGAGTGGTGTGAAGAATGATGGAGGGTGACGGGACAAATATCGGCACTCGGTGAGTCTCTGTGGTCTTGTTTCCCCTATTTCTTGCTCCACTGGCGCCCGTTTCATTCCGTACCAGCCACCCACACCTACTCACCCCCAACGATGACATGCGTGCAAGCTCCCGGCAGATTTCTGCGTCTGCAGATACGTTCGCCTCCCTCCTCGACGTCCCGGCCACAGGTGTAAATGCGGCCGCGAGTAACGGAGTCGCAGGTGGTGGGCTTCCTGCACGGACTGCGGAGCGCTGGCAGGATTTTCTCGGCTGTGGCTGGCTTTGGATCTCGTGAAGACCGTTTCTCCTGTCATCCTTTCATTTCCTTTCACCTTTTCATCTATTCTGCACCGAGTTCCCGCTGATTGAATTGCTCCTTCGCGTGGGACGGTACGCGTCTCTTCGTCGTGCGGTCGTACGGCCTGCTATGTCGTTGGTATGCAATAGGGACATGGAATATTATATATTCTTCCAGACAAACCACTCAACGATTTAAGTGACGATGAGCGTTACTTGACTGACGATGAGCTGCCGGTCAGATGCCGCTCAACTGACGATGACCCGCCGATGAATTTCGGGTGCGCCGAAACTAATGGTTTCGGCTTGAGTTTCGGCCGAGTCGAAATGTGAGCCAAAACCCCTCGTTTCGGCGATGCCGAAACTTAAGCCGATTCCTGAAGTTTCGAGTGGCGTATCGATGGGCCCGGAATCAGATATATCGGCGACCGTTTCGGCACCGTCGATATCACGCGTTCCGAGGCACATTTCGAGGCTGCTGACATTCAGTCCGAAATGTTCCGTATCATCGGGCTCGAAACGCAGCACGGAACCCCCCATTTCGGGTTACGTTTCGGTTCAATCGATTCGTCAAGTTTCGGTGCTGATTTCGCCCCAACCGATTCTTAGTCCGAAACTCGACACTCCGTAACTAACTTCGAGTAGGCCGGAATTTCGCTAATCTCCGTGTGATTACTTTCCAGAATCAGGGTGGCGTTTTGTGAGTTGCAAATCAAACCGATCAATGACCTGAATCTCTATTTCTCCAATTAAACATGAACTGTCCCCCAGCGTAAACATCCCCTCTACCTCGATTGAATCACCAGACTGACAGACTGACACCTGCCGCAGCGGCAAACGTGTCCATCAGCTCATATGTATTAGGACTTGAATAGAAATTCCGGTACTGCAGCTCACGATGCTGATTTATATGTCTACTCCCAAACATGGGACTTCCTGGCTCGCCGAAGGCAACTTGCGGCCTCGCTCTCTACAATTTTCTCGACACGCTAAGGTGGACAACGCTCTTTGACGTCGGCTCGTTACTTCGTCTCCTGCCTATGACGACCCACGGATTTCCCCGAGAACTGTATCCCAATTAAGCGCGAGCGCACGACACCTGCAATCTCGGTTGGAGATCCGAATGCTTTGGTTTGAATTTAATCTATTATCGACATATCCAACGCTTCAGCAAGTTCATCGGATCTCCACCGTGACTCATGACCTAAACCATTAGCGACCCATTATCAACGATGAAGCTCTGTCCTGTTGCAAGCGTGGAGCGCATGCAAAACAAATATGCCTCCGCCGCACCCTCAGGTGTCCCCACCTCTTTTGTCAAAGTGCCCGCTTTAAACATCTCCGTTTTTCCACCCGCCATCCTGTCCAACAACTCAGTGCGCACAGCGCCCGGGATAACCACGTTGACCCTAATTGGCGCAAAATCGACAGCAAGTCCCCTGCTTAGTGCCTCGACAGCCGCGCCAACGGGGATCAGCGCGCTCGCACCCGGACGCGGGCGACGGACGCCGAGTCCCGAGGTGAATGTAATTGAGGACGAAGCAGCGGGGTTCAGGTAACGTCCCGGATTCGCCGCAATGAGCTTCCCGACCAACAGCGAGCCCAGGTACCGCACGGTGAAGTTCGCGAGCCCGGTCTCCGCCGTTATTTCCTCCAGCGGGGTTCTGGTTGGAAAGTCGCCCGCGGTATAGACGATGTGATCCAGGGGGGCCGCCGGTCTTCGTCACCGCACTGTCGAGAATGGACCGGAGATTCCCTTCCAGTGTTTCTCGATTAGAAAGATCGGCGTTGCTGCCGCTGACATGAGCGCCGGGGTAGAGAGATCGAAGCTGTGCGATTTTGTCGGAGAGCTTCTGGGCGGTAAGAGAGGTGATGTGAACTTTGGAACCGCTCGAGAGAGCACCCGAGGTGACTGCAAAACCGAGTCCGGAAGAGCCTCCAATGACGAGTGTACGGCTATTCAAAAGGAAGTTTGGGTGGGCCATTGCGTGGAATGAAGCGATGCGGTGAGAATCGTAGTATTTTATACTGTGTGCGATGCCGATCTATCAACGGCCGTTCGTTTCCGTAGACGCCATTCATCCGGTGATGTTCTTGTGATGTTTTCCGCGGAACACGGGAAATCATAATGTAGCTGACCAGGGAATAAATTGTACGCACTTGCATTGGCCCGCTTCCCACCGAGTTCCTGTTAGGGCGAGCAGAGGAACGTGCGGTCAATGGCAAAGATTGCGAGTTGCACGAAGGGCCATCGTGATTTCTGCCTACAAAAGGTGTAAACATCAGCTCACAGCTCGGAATAAGGCTGTCATTCGCAGATCGACTTGTCCACCGGTGACCGAGAATCTGTCGAACCAGAAATTATGACCGACTTGACTTGATCAACTTGACGCGTTTCCACGCGGCAAATCGTAATACAGGTAACCTGTCAGGCTGTTCTCTTTCAGATATAACGAAACAAGTACTGTAGTGGTTGAGCTGAGCCAAAGCCATTGTCCTTCAATCATCATCGTCTCCTTCTCGAATTCCTAATCTCTTTTTGGGTTGGCAATGCACGAAATGGGCGACACTCCGCAGGCTGTAAGGAGGGAAAGATATGATCCAAGGCCAGAAAATGCCCACATTTGGATTAGTGAGTTCAACATATCAACCCTCGGAATTACGGTGAAGTTGGCGAGCCCGGTCGCCGCAGTTATTTCCCGCAACGGGGGTTCTGTTTGGGAAATCACCCGCCGTGTAGATGATGTGGTCCAGCGGACCGTTGGTCTCCTTTATTGCGGTATCGAGCACAGAATGCAGATTCGCTTCTATTGTGTCCGTATTAGAGAGGTCGGCGGTGCTGCCGCTAATATGCGCGTTGGGGTACAGGGATGAGAGGTGTGTGATTTTGACGGATAGCTTGTCGGCGATAACAAAAGTGGGATATGGACTTTGGAACCGCTGGAGAGAGCGCCCGAGACGACCGCAAAGGCGAGCCCGGAGGAGCCGCCGACGAGGGTACCGCTGTTCAAAGGGAAGTTTGGGTGGGCCATTGCGCGTTGCTTGAAGCGGCGAAAGTCGCAGTACCTTTCTGATGATCCAGGACTCATGACATACGAGTAGTGATATAAAGGGGGACGGCGGAAAATGGGTACGAGAATTTAATCAGCATAGAGTCGATATTTCAAATCAAACCCAGAGCTTCGCGAATTTTTCTGGTCGCACCTTCAAGTCAGGATCTGAACAAACCAGGCGCCCATTTGGCCAATCTCACGGGGATATTGCATGGGGGATCTTGGCTTATTATCCGGGGATCTCGGAAAAACTTGCCGTTCCCCGTATTTACCGGGAAAGCGAGCGATTCAGTGTAATTCAGCTGACTGACAAACCGTTAGATTCGTTGGCCTTGGTGCGCCATTTTTACACCATCCCATCCCATGTCTAACTTACCTCGCTTAATGATTAATCTTCTCTCCTCGGGCCGAAAGTCTTGGTAGGAGTTGCTTCTCACATGCTTCCAAATATTGCGTTCAGATAATAAAAAAAGGGAAATCGCCAGACGCTGTCTATCATCCTTCCTAGATGCCTGTCAACGTATAACTCCCGCATCGTTGAAGGTATGAATTGATGGACAATTGTATTGATTTGAATCAAAGTCCGCCGCCGTTCAATGCCTTCGATTGATATTCTCACCTAGTCTCTCGTAGACAGACGCTCTATACGAACGCTCGTACCTCGCTGTATAGAATTCTCACCGGCAGCTCGACCATGAAATGAATTCAATTATATCCGTCGCCGAGAATAGCCCCACACAAAGCCTCACCTTTGTTAGCTCACCAATGACACCTCTTTCAGAGTGCGAACTGTCTCGCACCGGAAACTGCACTACTCAGCACTCGCCGCAACCCTTTGGATTCTCCGAATAATCTGAATCTGATCAGTCCTTGAACAACCTCTTCACAGGAAGCAAATTCCTGCGTAGGCCCCACGGGCTGCGAGCCCGCCTCCGCCCGACACCGTTGGGTGAAAACCAGCTGCTGGTCCTCGCTGCTCAGCGTTCTTCAATTCGCGCTCGAAATGCCGATATGCAGTGCATCAAGCGTTGCAAACGGAAGAAGGTAGCACGCATGCGCCCTTGGAACGCGTCTACGTCTGTGGATCAGAATGGCAGCCGTGGTTGAAGGATAAACAATACCTGTAAGCGTTTTTCGCGGTCTTGAGCCGGCGACGAGTCTGGTCTTGAAACACGAAATCTATGTATGCACGCAATGGACCAAGACCGCCTCCAATATTGCCTCGCCGAGCCGGTGGAGCACAGCAGAGAAAGCGCGTTCTGGAAACTTGAGAAGTAAAAATAGACATACCACTTCGTTCACCGGGAAGCGCAACATGAACTCCGTATCCACGTATGCACTTTCATTCTAGAAAGATTATCGTGCAGATTGTACCCATAGCGTAGCCAGCAAAAGGATTCACAGGATTGGAGTAAGTAAGTTATCCCACAAACTTCAGAAGAACAGTCCAGGGAAGTTAGAGGGATATCCATAGTTCAGCAGCTCAGGCTTAGTAAGCTGCACCCACACCCACTTTCCTTTCTTCATCTTCATCTTCCCCAGCTGCATCGGCAGCACATTTTCCCCTGGCGCCCGCATCACCAGCCCATCACGAACGAACTGCTGGATGCGACTGACCCACTTGGTGTGGTCGACAGTTGCAATGTGCAGGCGGAGAAGGCCACTGAAGGGGCCAAGATCGTGTGCTTGGGGGTACGATTCACGGACACCGTGGTCTTCCATCCTGAATACCACGCGCAGTAGCCCCCTGTAGCCCGCGTGTCCCGAGCGGAGTTCGGCGTCGACGCGTTCTTCGAGAGTACTCCACTCGTCGTAGTCTATCCACGTGCAGCTCTCAACGGAAAACGCGACACTGGGATTTTCGTTGCAGTCGGAGCGGTATCTGAGAAGGACCCGGATCGCACGCTTGGAATATGGGAAGTTGTCGATACCACCCTCCAGAATTAACGCAGAAGAAAAGGCGCTCTGGAACGAGCATTCATGGACCTGCAATGCACGTCAACCCTCGCGCCAAATCATCACCGGCAATTTTACCTCGATGAAGTCCGTCAGAAGTCGTTTACGAATCCCAAATGGAGGAAAAGTAGCCGATGAAGGTGCGTCTGCCATTGCGGCCACAGTGTTCTTTCGCATCTGACAAAATTGTCTTCGAGCCTGTGAGTACCAGTGATAAAAATGCAAGAAGAAAATAAGAAGGAGAGTACTTACTTGTGCAGTGGCCAGGCCTTGGCTTGACATTCTTTGGAGCAAAAGGATGCTTCCTGGAACGTTTAAGCCTTTCGATGCCATTTTATGAGAAAGTCTGAGTACGCTACCTTGCACGCAGAGCACACGGGGAATTGCTTGTTCGTTGGGGCTTTGTAGCAGTGAGCACATTCGTTCATTTTATAGTATGTGTCGCCTTTCGAGGCCGGTGTAAATTTCATCGATAAGTCGCGACTCATTGCTGGAACTTCTGGGAGATGGGGGACAAAGAAAACGCCACTGTGGCCACGTGCCCAGTGAGCACAACAAGTGCAAAGCATCATGGTTCAAGTTGGATTTCCAAAGCAATTAAAATTACAAACGCACTGACAGGTCACGTAATCTACATACGCTGCCGATGAGACAATCGCTCAGCGGCCGGCCAGACGGTGGGGAAGGTTGTCGGCTCATGCTCCTCCATCCTCTTAGGATTAGAACCCCACAACACCTTGTACGCCACGAAACCACATTCGAGATTAGAAATAAACGGCCGCTCGGGCCTCTCATGATCCAACTCCAGCTCGCCGCTTTCGATATAAGGCTTCGCAATAGCGTGGCACAAGTCGAGCACAGTCGGAGTGGCGTAGACCGCCTTCCAAAGCACAAGAAGATCCTCCACAAGATACCTCTCATCGTTATCCCCATCGAAACTGTCGAGTACTGCGAACTGCATGCACTCAAGATCAGTTGGAACCCCGTACTGGCAGCCGCTGTGGATCTGCGAGGATTCGAGTAGCGAATCCTGATAGAAAGACGCGGGTATCCAGGTTTCCGTCATAAGCCCGGCCAAGGATCCAGACGTGCGGCAGAATCGACTGGCAATCTTTGCTGCGGACCGAATAACCGGCTCGCCTCTGCCCTTGCGTAGAATAACGGCGAGATGCTGGTAGGTGAGGCACTGCCGAAGGAGCGCATTGAGAAACTCGTGCGCGAGTGGGTCGGTGGCAGACATCGCGGCGGAAAGGACAGGCAGGTTCTTTTCCTCTTCCCAAATTGTTGTTTTGTCAGCCTGAAGACGCTTCGTGACGCTGACACGCTTCCCTGTGTCCCGGAATTCGACAATGAGGCCACAGATGGCGAGGATCTCCACGCCCGGGATGTCCGGCAGGTCTCGTCGCAAGACGTAACCGACAGGTGCGCTACCGGTGAACAATGCGTAGCGCGAACAATCGATGATTTCATCCACCTGTTCTTCGGTTCAAAAAAGGCATTGGAATCAATTTGGCCGTACGTACCGTTCGACAGAGCGATCTCGCGCAACCCGGACACCTGCGGAAGGCAAAAAGATGGCCCCAGGCATGGAAGGGAAACGCCATGCCGCTGGAGACCTGGTAGATGCGGACACCGAGAACGGTCACGTACTTCGCTCCTGTGTCTATGGGACGCAGCACATCATCCATTGCAGCCCATACAGCAGCGAGTGGGACATCATTCATGCGCTGCAAAAGTTTGGTCGCGATTGATACATCGTGCGTGGGGTCTTGGAGAAAGGAGGGAACATCCGCGTAGTTGAGGGCCAAGAGCATTAGGGTGGGATCGGTGTAGATCGCTCGGCAGACGAAGGCCCAGACGACGCGCTTGCGCTCCTCGTAGTACCGGGACGAGATGGGAAGCATATAGTTAGCAACCCGCCACCTGACGTATTCCAGAAGTGTGGACCCAACGTCCCCGAGGATTGATAGTGCATGTTTCGCCCTCTCACTGGTTACAGTATCGCTGTCCTGCTTAGGGCCCGACTGTGGTTTCTCGTCGTGTTCGGAGCACTCCGAGGATAATTCCTGGGACTGCCGCTCGCGAACCCATGTTGCATTCTGGGATTCCAGAACCAAGTCATAGCCGCGGGCCTCGAGGCAAGCAAGAAGATCTTCCAGTTCGTTCCGCTGCCGCACTAGAGACAACCAAAATGTCCGATGGCCGAAATCCTACGAAAAAGAAATGAGGCGGAACTCTGGGATGTCGACGACAAGCGAACCATATCATTGCTGATGGTCTAGTTAATCTCGGTCCCTGCGGCAAAGTGTTGCGAAACATACCCAAAAAACCTTTCCGAGAATCTCTCGCGCGCCTTTATACATCTAGAAAACATTCCGGATTGTTAGCATATTTTAATTCGAGGGAGATTACGAAGAGACGCATACTTATCAAGAAGGCGGTATCGGAAGCGAACAGTTTCATTCCATTGGCGGATGGTTCTCATGGAAGTACATGCCCGGATGTCCTCTGCGCGACAGACGTCCGAGGATTCCTGAGTGGCTTCAAGCACGGAATGCCAATTCTTGTAATTCAAGTAGAGTTTGACCCGCTCCTGGTACCATGAGTAAGAATAACATCTGAGAAGGAGAAGAGGATGCGAGTTGGATTGATACTCGCCTCGTTGTGCCGTGGGCACCAACTCGTCCCTTCAGAGGTACGGGCGTTACAAACAGTGGCACGCGAGTCTAAAGTTGCGATACAGTCTCCAGGCATCGTGAGTTTCCTAGTAGTTGGTGGCAGGGAGCAAGCTGGAATTGGGCCCTTTTAAAGCTAACGACGTGGACCAAGCGTGAAGTGGCAACAAAGCCAAGATCAAAGCAGGAGAGGGGTGTGCCATTGTGAATGCGGAAATGGAAACAGTGTAGATCAAGTTGGTCAAAGCGTGTTGTCAAAGCGGGGCCACTTCGTGAAACATAGTGAAAGTGGAAGTTCAAAGAGCAGCGTGCACGTGTCAGTCGCGTCGCGTATTTTGATGCCAATCATGACCAATCAAGAAGTGTTGAGGGCGAAATGTGCATTCGGGATACTGGCCAACGAAAGATGAAAGTTGACTGAAACAAAGTGGCTTGACATACGGTCCGCCCCATCGTACGCTGCGATTTGTGAACTTTTCAATAAGTTTCTCTTGAGTTTCTCTCAGACTCTCATGGAAGACAAACACATTAAACCACTCTCACCAGCTTTGGGGCAAATTTGGTTTCGGCCTCCTAACAGATCGTCTACGAGTTTGTGTTGAGTTTTAGAACGGAAGATGGCTGGATATCGGTTGAGCTAAAGGTGATTTGCTAGGCATGAGAGTTATCAACCACCCATTTACGACCACCAAGCGGCACGTCGGCGGTGAATGAAATGAACCGAGCGTCAATAGACCTCGTCACAACAACGCACATCCTTCACCTGGAGAGATTTGAGACCGAAACAGAATGTATTAGACGGGAATGAGTCAAGTAGACATATATACCAGCATCGATGGCGTTCGCGGATGACCGTAGCAATAATTCTGCCACACAGCTCGACCAAGGGTCGTAATGCTGGTGATGCATTCATTCCAGTGGAAGATTGCAGGGAAGGTATAAGGTGAACTCAACCATGTTGGCCTAAATTTCAAGACGATGGAATCCGTGTCAGCTAATATCTATTTTTCAAACTGGCGAAAACGAAAGTCACCTTCGATCTCTTCCCGCCTTTTGTGCAAAGTGGCGGCGTCCGCGCGTACCCATATATCTTTACCTCCTCGAATCCCCAAATCCCAATCCTCAACGATGTTTTCCGTCTTTACCATGAGCACCAGACGGCAATCATCAATTCCTTCGAGAGCTGGTATCGCTTCTTGCGTGCAAACAATTAGAACTCGAAGGCGCAGACAGCCGCACAGGAGGTCCGAGACCACATCGGGTGCTGTGCAATTGGAAAGCGCCAGATGTGTGAGGGAACGAAGCTCAGCGAGGTTGTGCAACTGTGGCCAATTGGCGTGCATCACTCCGCCGCGCCTGCTGATATCCCCGATGAAAAAATGACTGAGATTGTGGAAGAATGGTATGGTGAGATCCAGCTGCGGACTCATAAGGTCGCCGAGCATAACCAAACGCGTTGGCCGCATTTCTGCAACCATCCTGAGGAGCGGGGGCTTCGCCAGGTCGCCAATCAGCAAAAGATTGACGACGAAGGTACAGGCACGCAGGACTTTTTCGAGCTCGGCGTCAGACCAGCGGTTCGGCAGGCTGCTGTTGAACAAAGTCCAGTCTATTGCGAAGACGTAAAGATGGCGCACGGCCGTGGAGAAGAAGTCGGCTGGCTTTGTCGAGAGGGCGCGCAGGATTGCACCACCGTTCCCAGACTTTTCCTGAAGCCCAGGGATGAAGACTCTGTGGTATAGAATGGGTTCAATCCTAGGGTGAATCTCATTTAGCAGGTAATAACTCGAAATCGAACACTGCTGATACCATGAGAGAACACGACGAGCGACACGGAGAAGTTGTGGGATGGTGTTTGGGTATAGAAGTGCAGTTGTTTCGAGGATCTCGCGCTCTAATTCTGGAGGAAGACGAGGGGTTTCAGCCATACCTCTGCTGGACGTGGAGGTCGGAAACAGAAGTGGATGCCAGCCGTGATTTGTGTCCCGGGCCGCTCAGGGGCCGATTCGCCAAACAAGTTCCAAACAGACACCTCCTTTCTTCTTCTGTCTTCCCTCGCTTTCCCTCAAGTTGCTTCCCGTGGTCCTCCGGACCTTTCTAGTGCGACCATGTCTCAGAAGCGCAGAATTCTGGTGGCATTCGATGAGATCGACTCTGTCGGCAGCGATGAGCAACAAATTCAAAAGCGTCCAAGAAAAATTGCCGTCAGTGGAAAAACGCACCTTCGTCTCGAGTCTTCTTAAGTAGGGAGATCTATCCAGGTGTCTATCGACGCAACTGCGACGAATGCAGACCTCGCCAGAGAGGTGGCGACTACGCTACAGCAGTCCGGTCCAGTGACTCTCGAAATCTCAGGTGGCTTTGAGCTCCGTGAACAAGAGTGAGGTTCAGTTTATTTAATAATTAGGAATACTTATCCTCAGCCGACGAGCAGCGGTGTAAATATGATTGGAGATAGCGAAATAGTTACCGCAAAAATTGCGGTCGACGCGCGACCTTCCCTTCCTCTCTCGAGCTCGCAGGCAGTTTCCTGCGTTACACCAGAAGTCCCCCCTCTCGGATGGTACACAGCGGTTCAAGATTAGTTTCATGACCGCCGAGCTCGCCGTTGCCCACGCAAAAGACACACCCCGAGAACAGAGCGAGCCGTCGAATGGCGTCTTTGGATTCGATGGTCAATTTATTTCCGGAAACACAACCCTGGTGTGTACTCTTCAAGTCCAGTCGCACCCTCAGCTCACTTGGCGTGTGTGTAGCACGACCTCGAGAACGAAGCCGCGCGCGTCTTGCGGTGGATTTCGCCCGACTCCATGGATGTGGACGGCGGTGCGGTCTGCGTGCACGACAATCCAGGCGACTGCAGCTGCCATATCGCCGGCGAAATCGAGCGCTACGGGCTTTCTAGCACATTCCATTGTCGCTTTAACGTAGATGGAACGCCGTGTGCGCACGCCGAATGCCCATACTCGCATGCCGAACTGAGCGGTGAGCTGCCAAGCGCGGGATGCACAAGCCCAATCTAACGCCTCCCAGACTCTACCACGGCTGCGCCGCCGCATTGCTCAATTTGTATGGATGCACTAGGTACGTCCATTCGCCGCCTTCGTCTTATAAGATATTCACTGAGCCTAGTGTTCCCCTGCCCGGCATGCCTTGCGCGCGCGCAGAGCGCAGGAGATGAACCTGCCTCTGTCCTATTCTGCCCTCTGGTTCAGGTATGCCCGTCTCGATACTTCTTCTGCTATGCTCATTCCCGTCTACTAGAATGCCGGTTGCGGGCATCTGCACCATGCCCATTGCGTTGGGCCCCGCAACAGCCCTGCCCGCACCGGCTGCCCCTCCGGTTGCGCCGCGGTGCGCTTCCCTCGCGAGGCGATTGATTTCCAAACACTTGAGCCTCATCTTATCGTTGCCTGGGACGGAGACAAGATCGACAAGATCGCCGTTCCCTTTTCGGGCCCCGCCTCAGTCACGCTTACCACGGACGCCATTGTCCAGCTTGTGGAAACTTTCCTTCAAGGCCATCAGTTCGCGCTCCCTGGCCTTTCTCTGCGTGTCCATTTCAGAGACCCCGTCACCGAGTGCGTTTCGCATGTTCCATGGCTCGTCCACGTTTCGAACTGACGGCCTCTTTCGAAACATGTAGATCCGTGACGTTCACGCGGTCGACGCTGGTCAGCGTCTGTCCGTCGTCCAGCCATCTTAACCAAGGCCACCGCCGATTTGACCTCTTCCCCACTATTGTCACGAAACCAATTCCGCAGCCCGCTGGTCCCCATTCCGTCGATCTGCACACGGCGCATGCGCCCATCATAGCCTGCGGCTGCACCCCCATCAAGGACCTGTTCTCGTCCTCTGGGACCACATCCACTACGCTTGCGCAATCGATCGTGCTCTATGCGGTGAAACGCAAGACCGCGGCCCAAGCCCAGACGCCCGACAAACACAAGACAGCATCTAAGCAGGCAATGTATCTCGCTGATGAGGCGTGGCAGCCAAGCGTTACCCAAACGCCGCGCGGGATGGCTGCGCTCTTGTCGTCTCTATATTTGCTTTCGCAGTCCGTTCCGCAGAAGGGCGCCCCGGCAGAGCAGCGGGTCCTTGCGCTCGCGTACGCCGTGCTGCGGTTCTCGCCCGCCATCCGGACCCGTACGTCTACCTATTTAACATCAAAATCTCATGCTGAACGTTGGATCTGTTACTAGTGGCGGGTTTACTGCTTAACAAGGTGCCGCGCGCGGAGGAGAAGGCGGCGCTTTCGGAGGCGCTGTTCCATGCGTTGAAGGAGTTCTCGTGGCGCGGTCCTCAAGCGATAATCAGCCACGAGACGCGCCGATTTGAAACCGTGAGTTTTGCTTATTTAGCTTTCTTTCTCCTTCGTTCTCGATTTAATTATCTGTACGCCTTATACATAGGTGCGGATTTTCTTGGCATACCTTGCCGCAGCGGCAGACGCCGTAGACGGTCAATCAGCAGCTGTTCCCAACACCAAAAGGGCGGTCGAAGAAATTTCCCTTATCTGTACACTCTCTCGCAAGCAGCTTCGAGACCCCGTCTCGCTGAACTCGAGCTTAGTCGAGCGGAGCGTCGCGCAGCTTCACCAACCCGGCGGCGCGCTCTATCGCCCGACTCCGATGCACTTTCCATCCATGACAGAGCTGGCCGACACAGACATCATCAAGCGCGTTTTACCTCACCTCCGCAATCTCCCAGCCACGTCGACGGTCTTACTGCGCACTGCGGATATCGGCGCCGCGCCGCGGGAGATGCGGGGTCCACTCGATAGCGCAGCGCGAGATTTCGTTGCTGCGATCAAGCGCGCGAACGGCGGGGAACTCGTTAGTCAGGGCCCGTTGGAACTCAAATCCGTCGATGTGGTCCCGCCGCGGATCGTCGTAGACCAAGAAGTTCGTCGATCATATCTAATACTAAATACTTGAAAGTGCTGACACCGGTCTCGTTCGTAGGGGCTGCTTGCGGTGTTCACTGGACGTGGATGTGGTACCACACGCGACGTAAACTTCTTCAGGCCCATGTCGGTTGATTTTGTACGATAGCCGTACCCTTTCAGGTCCTAATTCTTCTCGTTTGTGATACAGGAACGGTGGCGACACCGAGGTTGACGTTAACGATGTTAGCCACGCCCAGCAAAAGATTATACAAGCCCGCGTGGCCGAAGATACATGGCAGGTCGATTGCTTTGGACAAGTGACCGATATTTCTCGCCCCGTGCGCGCACCAGACGAGGTACGGAGATTTTTTTCGATCGTTGCTGACGGATGTAAATTGAAATTCTCAACTCGTAGGCAATTATTATGTGTCTTGATCTTAGCGAGTCCATGAATAGATCCAGCGGGGTCCAGCGCTCCGCACATCCAGCCGCTCCCTCTTCACACTTCGATCCCATCGCTGAGACGGCTAAGATCGTCAGAGAGTTTGTTGCGAACATGAGCGAGCCAGAAAATTTACAAAACGGTGCGATCCATAAGCAAGCCTTATTTGCCTCCTTTCTCAATCCCATTAACATATTCTGTCTATAGCAAACGAATATCTGGAGTCTCAAGACCCGAGCTGCCACCATCCTTGGGCAACTCTTGTGGCTCGGCCTGGAGCACAGGGCGCGGTTTTAGTCCGTCGTCTTTCTGATTTGGCGTCAAGAGACTTGTTACGACTACAGTTCAGTCAAGAAGACGAAGCGGAGAATGTGCAAGATCTCACCGTCCGTACCACAATGGAAGAGGTATTTCTAATATTCTGTACAGTGATTCATAATTATCTCTCATCCATGTCCGCCTTAGTTGTCATCTTTCATATTTGCTGCTACGAACGCAAGCCTGAGCGAACAACTCAGGTTATTCTTAGTTCAATTGGTCCGCGATAGCACCGAGCTAGTTGCCATCGGCGAGGAACCTTACGATGTTCCACGGAAGTTCATCGATTTTAGGTGAGTCGTGGAAAGATTATCTGTCTTGGTGCCCCGACCCTGAGCCTTTCATAAGAACTGGAGACCTCCTGACGGACCCGGTCCATCCGTACAATGCTCCTTCCCGTACTTTCGTCAATCGCACCTCCGAATCGTGGTGCGAGGAAGGATCTTGGCCAATGGGTCACTCCGTTTCAGCGAACATGTCCGAGTCTCAACTGAAAAAGGCGATTTCGACTTGGGTACGTTTGGGATCGATGAAGATCTCCGTCCTCAAGTTAAACTGTTTGTTCAGGTATCCGGCACCCAGCTCCTCCCAAAGTTCAAGAAAAATTCCAAGGCTCCCTTCGTCAACGTTACATTGCGGAGACATCGGGAAGACATCTCCTGGAAACTGTCGCCGGAGACTACGACTCGCACCTTATATTCTCTTGTCAACCGCGCCACCCGGGCCATGCACTCGAAGTTCACCCTCAAAATAAGTGCGTCCAATAACTTCATTGTCGACTCGAGTTCGCTTGCCCTCGAGGGTACGGCCCTAGCAAACGGCGGTGTCGTTGAGCTTGTCGGATGTGAGGCTCACACGCGAGGAACATCGGAATTCGAAATCATCAGCGAGGCCGAGACATCCCCGCAGAGAGTGGTCTTGCCCGAAGGGGCTTCCCTCCTCGCTTTATTGAGCTACATCGATGCCGGTAATCCCGACGACCCCGGATTGAGAATGACGGAGATCACATTGTGGTTTGTTTCCGTCTAACCTTTGTTCACCGTTGCTTTATTGACATCATTCCAAAGGCACGGTCTCAAGGATTGTGGAGATGGCTTGCAACGTGGATATGCAGTGGAAACCGATGATGACTTGAATTCTCACATCGCCACTCCTGTCTCACTCGAATGTTGTCGGTTCACTGGGATTGTACCACAGGGCGCCAGGAGAGCACGGGAAGAATCCAAGAAACTTACTCGCTTGCATCTTCTCAAGGAACTCTTCAACGTTTTCTTGAATCGAGCAGCGAGTCGAATTTCGCCGCTCATTGGATAATTTACTGATGGATGCCGCGTTTCAGGGGTCGTTCGATACAACTACGTCCTTGGTTCTTGGTCTTGTTACTTGTGAGTCGAGATGAGATATATATAATCTACTTCTACTGAATATTGTCATCTACAGTTTCGGCCCAAGCGTCACAGGAACAAGACCTTACGCCCATTTTCGAAAACTTCAGGCAAACCCTGGAGCGAACGCAAGCCCGGGGCGATACTGCCATCTATGATGCCCTTGATCTGGCTAGGCGGACGTTAACACAGTACCGAACCGATTTACCAAACCTTCGAAAGCGGATCGTTATCGTCTCAGACGGCGAGGATACAAGCTCAATAGCGACCCCTCGGGAAGTTACTCTTGCATTACAACGCGCTCGGGTGGTAGTCGATTCCGTCCAGGTGGGGCCCCAAAGCGACCCTGTTTTGCATGCCATATCCGTAGCCACAGGTACCGCAGCTTCTGCATTGTTCCCACCACTATTGGCATCTTATTTTCAGGAGGTTACCGTTTCTCGCCACGAACATCGCTCGCAGACGCACTCAGCATATTTGTAAGTATATCCAGAGCCTCGGTGATCAGACTATTCATGCTTACCAACTCTCAGGACCTGGAAACGATGTTATACGCTGGCGAGCGGCCTCCTCGACCTCGCATGCCGTTTGTTACCTCCGATCTGCAGCTTTACAACTATCAGAACATACATATCTACCCAGTCGACATGATCACGGTGGATAAGTTCCCCCCGAGGGCCGAGCATCCGCTCCTGAAACAACCTGTCAAGTCCGCAGCTACGTCGCTCGGGATAACCGGGGGAGGTGATGACCGCCTGAAGCGCATCATGCGCGAGGTAAGTTTCACGTTTGAATCAGCCCGTCTTCTACTTATCGCTCTTTGTTTAGATCAAAGCTGTTGTCGCTGATCCACACCCGAATATCGATGTTTACTTCAATGACCGGGATATGTCATTTCTCAAAGTTATCGTCGAAGTGAGACTTTTCCTTTATCTGATGTCGAGAGCAGTGGACTGAGCGAATGCCAGGCTCCGAAAGACGTTGATAATTGCCCCTACAAGGGCGGAACTTTTCTGCTAACATGCGACTTACCGACTGGATATCCCCGCGATCCCCCTGAAGTGCGGTTTGTGACGTTCATTTTACACCCCAATGTATGAATTCTGCCCATAGTTCTGCGCGTGCTTGCTAAATTCGTTTTGTTGTAGGTCTCCAAGCAAGGCAAGGTGAGTCAAGAAGATCGGTCAGGATGCTGCTCTTGAATGAACCGTGTACTGCTTAGGTCTGCATCGCCGAGCTCGGACGGCTCTGGTCCTCCGATATCACTCTCAAGGAAATATTTGCCCTCGTCTACGGCACCCTGCTGACCCCAGATCTTGAAAACCCGCTGGAGATACAGGCGTCTTTGAAGTATTGTAAGTACACTTTTGGCTTTGTGTGTAGGTATAGTGTATCTGACATCTTTACAGACGAGGATGACGGGACATACGCGCTTGCCGTCGCTGACGCTATCAAGGCACATGCATCGAAGACACGGTCGCAATGGAGGGAAGAGCTCGGCGGCGAATGAATACTGAATGCTGAAGAAAATCTACTTGTACTTGTACTGATTTGCATGCTTTATCTTGGGCGCGACACCACATTGAAGTGGAACGCGAATATGATTTTTTGTGAGCTCCATCCAGCTTGAACTCGTCGCAATAAAATACTTCCTTGGAGCGCGGCTTCGGAGAAGGCGACAGAAACGTGCACACCGGAAAGTCGACGCGGTTTTAAATAATCCATGAAAGGGAAGGCTAGTCAACTCAGTTCAAGGCTGTCTCATGACGCTCCAAAAAAATTGAATGAATGTTGTCAAGCTGAAAACTAGTGGTGTGCTTACGCGACAGGGCTAGCGGCTGTATATATTTCACTACTCTACATTAATCGATAACAGTACAATTCTGATCTTGAGATGGACCCATACAGAAAACTCTCGAGCTCGATAGTAGATTTTACAACCATTGCTTGTTCCCATGATGAGAAACAAACGCGCCCGTCTCTTCGACCGTCCATCTGTTGAAAACCTCCAGACACTTGTTTACAGACTCCTCCGGCGTAATGGGTCCCTTGAAATCCGGTGGGGCCAACTTTGTGAACATCGAGCCCACCAGCTTGAGCTCTCCGGCTGCGTTGTTAAAGCCTGTGGTGATTTAGCGCTTTAGCGAGCCACGTTTGTGCGAAAGAACACCCACCCTCAGTCATCGAGGTAGCCACAAGCCCCGGGCTAATCGCCAGAAAGACGAAGCCCTCGTCCTTGTACTGCGTGGCGTACTTGGCAACGACCATGTTCAGCGCGGCCTTGGCGATGGAGTAGGACACCTCGCCGAAACTGCCGCCTTGAGTCGTCACATCGAGATCGCCGAGGGCAGTACTCAAGACGAGCACTTTCTTGGCCGAACCCTTCCGGAGAAGAGGGAGGAAGGCATTGATGCTGTGTATTGCGCTGATGGTGTTGCCTTTGAACTAGACATAATGCATAGCGATGAGCGACGAAATCGGATAAGTATCCAGGTCGTTGAGAACGCACATTGTCAAGTAAGTCGTCCTCGAGTGCCTCCACGCTCGGGCTGAAAAAAAAGTTTCAACACGTTTGTGTGTTGATTTTACTGTTGGAGACTTACAATCCATCGAGCGTAAACCCTGGATGGTTGATCTTGCCGGCGTTGTTGATCAGATAGTCTAGTTTTCCAGCGGTGGCTTTTGAAACTTCAGCCGCCGCAAGCTGAACACGAATTAGGCTAGCCTTTCGAATGCTTTGTAAAATCTCGCACCTTGAGAGCTTTCGCGTCGGTCACATCAGCCTCGAGAATTGTGACATTCTTCCTCAACAAATTACTAAGTTGGGTCGCCGTCGCCTTGCGACGAACGATAGCAAAGACGGTGTTCCCGCTATCGGCACTCAGCTGGTTGACGAATTCGAACTGAAAATGTGGGCGTCAGTTGACAAAATGAGGAAAATGATGTGAAAGCCTCGAACACCGATTCCTTTGGAGGCGCCGGTGACAACGTAAGAGGGCATGTTGTGAATTTGGCGAAATTATTCGAGTGAGGGCTGTTGGCAAGCTCGGATTTTGGCGCGCTGTTCATCTTATATTGTATAGCGGCCGCTGCGGCCGCTGCGGCGTGTTACTAATTCCGAAGATGAGCAGCTTTTTTCTTCATCGTTGGTCAGCGGAGGACTCGGCATGGGTACTTACAAAGGAAATAAATATGATTGCAAAAATAAGCACTGTCATGTGAGATTTCTTTTATGTCCCGGACATTAACCGTTCTATTGAGATTAACCGCCCAATTTGCTTGGGAGTATTTGGTCTCATCCCCTTCAAGCCCTCCCAGCTCCTATCTCTCTGCTCCGGTGCTCGAATTCTACAATCTTTTGGACTGATCTTTCCCACCAAACCACCATTTTTAACCCCCCCAATTACTTGAGATTGCTCACACGCTCTCCGCTGATCCGTGACTTCAGAACCAGATCGCGCTCGACCCGCAGTTGAATAGCACTATTGCGGCTTTGTCTCCGACATCGCGGCTTTGTCCATTCTTTATCGGGATTGCCCCATTTCGCGCAGGAGGCTCTGTCGGCATATGTATAGTGTTCCAATAGCCTTTGGAGGGCTGGAAATTTTTTATTCCATCGCTACCGCCTGCAACAGTAATAGTACACGCAATATGACTTCCAGTAGCCTCGTAGAATCGGAAGTTTACTTGGCGCGGTGGGAAGTCAGCAATTCGAGTAAGCGAGTATTCAGCAGCTGTCTTACTAATAGTCCGAACAGCCGGGAAAAAATTCAAGGCACGCGCGATTCAAGTGCTCTGTCACAGGGGTATAGATAGAGGAAATGGCTAGAATAAAGTGTAAAAAGTCAAGACCAAGCTTAAGGTCCACATCTCTTCGTGCTAGTGATATGTACATGTATGTAAGTTTAGCTGGATTCGCTCCAGCAAGCCAAATGAGCTTTAATTGATCGTGTTGCGGCAGATACTCTCAAGCGGAGCCTTCCACTGGTATTATAGTACAAGTCACATCGTTCTCGTGCAGAATCGTAGCGCGATTTGGACGGTGTATACTCCTGTTCTCTGCACCACATGCGCTATATATCTCGTTTAATTTACTCGTAAATGTCTATTATGTTCAAAATTGGCTCTGAGCTCGTGGTAAAGTATTTTCCGACCTTGAATTAGGCACCTTTCCTCTACGACGCCCTAAGTAATATTGTAGTTCAAAATGGACGAATTTAAATGGGATAGATTCATAATGGGGTGGGTATGGAGGAGGCTGACGCGAAGGAGGTCCTTCAGGATCCTTTTGAAAGTGATACTATTGCCTATCGCGAACAAAAAACGCGTCTGGACGCGTTAGAAGACGCCTGACGCGGTCAGTGTTTGGTTGTGGATGGTCAACACGTGAGCAAAGCGGGGTTTGAAATTAACCGTAAGCACCCGAAAGAATTGGTCCACTCTGCCTCTGGGAGACTCAAGACAGAGGTTACGATACTCTTCTCATTCAACCACTACCCAACGCCAATAATATGAAAAGTTTTGCCTCGATTCTCACTCGTTCTCATGGGCCTGGCTGCCCCTTATCGACTCTCAGCACCAACTTGAATCGTAGTGCAGGATACTTTCCCGTTTGGCAAATTCTGGGCTTGAGAAACCAAAGTTCCGCTCTTCTTGACACCTTAGTTGACTTTGCATGTCCTATGGCAACGTGAACTCATGCGTGCATGCGAGAACATACGTGAATGAAAAAGTCTACCGCCATGTACCGTGGACTTGGTGGACTTGGTGGACTCGGCATTTCTGCCCAAACCCTTGTCGCCACTCTGCACGGCCGAACTGAGGCCTCAGCCGGTATTCCCGTCGCCCAAGTGCCGTCCAATTCTTGGTCCAGTCGCGCACTTCATTATTGACGCCGTTACCGGCCTTAGCATCCGCCGAGAAGCCCGCCTTCCCGAGATATCACTCTGCCTCACCTCCACTTTTCTATGGGACGCCCAACGCCGGCCCATCAGCCGCTGTACCAGGTGCCGCGGCGCCGGCTTCGAGGCCTTTGCCTGCGGAACTGGCAGGGACTCATTTTGCATCTCGTTCAGATCGCCCAATGCCATTATTTTAGGTCTTTTTTTTGGCTTCTTAAGAGCTGCACAACGCGGGACCAATATGCCCTTTCCATTTTCGGCGGTACACGGACGCTTATCTAACTTGTCCACCAAGTCCACCGGGTCCACGTAGTCCATGACTTTTTGTGGACTTCCTGAGTCAGTGATTTTCTGAAGCATGCTCACGGACTGTCCAATAGCCATTGACACAGGTATGTGTTTTGCTGCAACAATCTTCGGTCTGATTGACCTCTCCGTCGCCAGTGAAAACAAGCAAGCTCGAAGGCTTCAATGACACCGAGCGAGCAAAGATTGAGTAGCTTTGGCGGATTCAGCAGCGAGATAAGAAACGGCTGGAAAGCGCGCTGGATGAAGTGAGATGGTGGACAGTCGCGGCGCGTGTCGTTACTTCTCCTTCCTACTCCGACTCATGATGCACAAGACTCTTTCAGGTTGTTGTGCTCACCGTCGCTTCCCGCACGCTGAAGTCGCCGGTGTGCTTATTTCCTCGTCTACCGTTTTTTTTTATTGCAAAAAAGAATATGCACAGGGAGGTCCGGCAGCCAATCTAGCACACGGACAACCTTTGCAGGCTGAGCGCCGTCTGCGAACTCAATGCATTTAAGATCGCGGCCGCCGACATGCCAATGCACAGACTCGGAGTCACACTACCTACGCACCCAGAGAACACTGCCAAGGAATTCCCCTCCGGCGCTGCTGTATCCTCTCCACCACCTCTGCCCCCCTGGGTGCATCCTCGTCACTCATCTGGCCCACGACCATATCCCGATCTACTAAGTATATGTACCCGTAGCTGCATGATGAACATCGATATTGTACGTGCCAGCGGAAGATGCCATACATGATGACCATCCCGCGGCAAACCGTGCGCGCGGCGCGTCATTCCAGAAGGTGCAGACGGGCATGCGCATTCCGGAAGGCGAGACAAACTAATCAGTTCAGTTAAGGGTAGGCAGATGGGCGTTAATGCGCACATCTTCGTGGTATTCTCTGCCAGGATGACAGGGTAGACAATTCTCGTCATCCAACGATTCCCCGAACTGTGAGCCAGTTGCAACAACGGCCTGTTAGCGTATGGGGTTTTCGATTGCGAGCGGCAAGCACAGGTACTTGCGAGCTGTCTGTCACATGTGGTAATTCAGGCTGTCTGTTGGACTTGTGACAGCAGGGTTATATAGTTACAGTTTTTGCGTGGATTTCTTCATGCATTTGACTACCTTAGGTACAGCTCTGTACATAGGGGACAAACACACTTTGTTTCTGGCTCGGATGTCGCGGCTCTTCGGAGCTCAAGTTCTAACACGGTCTTCACAAAAGAAAGATTTGTCACGGTCGAAACGTTGTCTTCGGCGGTGTGAAAGTTCAGGTCCATTGTCAACATCGTGGAAATGATTTTATATTGGCAGCAGCGTATGCGAGAGACGGGCCTGCAGATTAGGAGGCTGACTGTGATTTGAACGTGCGCCGGATTTCGATTTTGCCCTACCAGTCGTGGAGGAACGAAACAAGAAGGATACGACGAGAGCGATGCTCCTTTCCTTGACTTTACGATGTACGATAATGTTAAGTCTGAGGTTTATTTAAGATCGAACTCGATGTAAGCATTGGACTACTAGTACATTGAACGGATTCAGCAAAGGTCCGGTCTGTATACATGAATGCCCAAGGTTAAGCGAAGGCGGGGCCGACGACCCAGCTGACGTCGTCGTTGAACAACGTGGTGGCATCGAACGTGTCCGCGCCACCGTTGCTCGCGGCGTACAGGAGGGCGTTAAAGTGCCGGAAGTAGTGTGCCGGGTAAGACCACGAGCGGATCGAGTTGCCCTGCCCGTTGAGGCCCGCCCGCGGGCACCACGTCGCATCTTCTCTGAACAGCTTCGAGCCGTCGTTAGCGTTAACGAACAGCTGGAAGCCGGAGTGCCGGATGAAGCTGCCCGGCGTGTCGCGGGACTCGAACGACACACATGCGCTGTTCCCGAGACCCGCAACGACGTTCCAGCTCGCAGACAGCTTGAGTGCGTTGGTGTCGCTCGAGGTGACTACCTGGGTGTTGACCGTTGCGCCGGTGTGGGCGATGTAGCGAGTCGTGCAGCATGCCGTCGTTGCGCGGAATGACACCGTGGAGCCTACGCTGATGGCGGGCCCGCTCGTCAGGGAGGTGGCGGCGTATCCAGCCGCTACGACGTTGGCCTGGACCGAGTTCTCGGTTGCGTCGGACGGGTAGCCGGAGGTCATCACGCCCTCGTAGAACGTGCCCTGCGCGCTGTTGCTGTTGTCCCCGCCGATCCCGAGGATGATGGCCCCCCTCCTTGTGCATCGGGTTGTACCCGCCACTGGGGCGCGCGCCGCTGTAGAACGTCGAGAGCGAGCCGGACGCAGCGTTCCCGCCGCGGACCGCCCAAGTGCCCGGTTCGCCTTTCACGACGGCCGTGACGAAGCGTGAGGTGATCGTCGGGTTGGAGGGGTCGACGGCCGTGTTGGGTCCGGTGAACAGGCCGTTCTCGAGGTCAGCCAGAACCCAGGGACCGCTGCCGGCGCCCGTGCCGAAGCCCGTACCAAGGCCAAAGTAGATGGCCTCCATGTGCCCGTTGCCCGTGTCGTCCGCTGAGGTCTCCGCATTACCATAGTCGAAACAACAGCCTCCGTTATAATGCGTGCCGTCGAGGACCGCGTACATGCCTTCCGCAGCGTCGCCCTTGAAGATAATCAGTACACGGAGGTATGGCATGAGGGGTGAGAAAGTAGACTGACCACGGCGATGGCATTGGTGGCGTCGTTGCGGTAGCCAGAGCCGGGCGAGATGAAGACGCCGTACGCCTTCTGTCCGTTCAGCGTGACCGGTGCGCCATCCGCGGCGGCCATATTGTCGAAGCCATTGGGATCGGTGCCACTGGCGGCGCCGCCAGGAGGAGCCTGCGTGAGATGGTTGCCACGACCGGACTGGTCGAAGATGGTGGTGATTAGACAGGTTGTGCTGGCGCAGAAGGAGTCTTGCGCGGCGGCGTTGGCGACACCGCCCGCAGACAGCGGGCCGATGTTGGTCGTCGCGCCGTCGGAGCCGCGTTTAATTTGGTAGAGGGAGCCGGAGTATGCGCTGAATAGCGCCCGGGTGGTGCTGTGGGCGGCGACGCAGGGAGTGCCCCCCGGAGGCGTAGATGTCGCAGGGTCCCGCCGCGACTAGCGGAACCAGAAGACACAACGCGAGGAGTGAGGAGAACCGTAACATCGCTGTGAGCGTTCGTGAGTGGGGAGCAGGTATTTTAATACCTAACGTCAACTATCACGCGGCCCCGGTCGTGCACCGTCGAGGGCGAGGAAGCACGAGCTGTGTATGGAGACGAGGTCGATCACACGCGGGTCGATGAAGATGGCATTGCCTGGTGACGCAGCAGTGGGGAGGAAGGCTCATCATGCGCCTGGGCGCACGTGGAAAACCCTGGGAACTTTGTTGTAGTAATTCCATTGGGCTCCGACCACTTGCGCAAGAACGACTCGCAGTTGGGCCACGGGGTCGTTTCGAACAGAACAACTTGTTCTGTATCTTGTTCAACAAGATTCAAGCCTGATCAACCGAGAAACACGCCAACCCAGTGGCGACCACCACTCTCGAAAGCAGTGCCTGCGACCTGGCCAAAGATTTCAAACTGCCCAATTCACTTCTAACCCTTTACCTGTCCCTCGCGAAAGTGAGTCATTTCCTGCATGTTCCTGAAGGTTAAGAATGAAAGCCAAATTTAAATCCTCAACAGCTCACTGGCAGTGGATCTTTGTAATGGATGTGGCAGTCACTCCGTCCCCGCTCACATATTATTTTCTTTTTGACCATTTTTGTTACTTAGCACATTCCTTTTCCTTCTAGTTTCCTTCTGACGCGTGTGTTGCGTCCTAACGCTCCGTCAACTCTGTTTCCTTTTGTGGCCTGTTGATGCGATCACACTGCCACCTCCTAGCGTACCGGGAAGAAGAAGCAAAGCAAATGGCAAATATACGACCTCTTTGATTTCACCCCCAGTGAGAATCCCAGCTATGTATATCGAGCTGAATCGAGGTAAATCGAGGAATTTGACAGCTCCTCGATTTACCTCGACAATCCGGACATAGCTCTTTCTGGCTCGTTGGAGAATCGAGGAAAAACGAGATATATCGATTAATAACGAGGTATCCATCGAGGTAATCGAGGTACATAGAGCGTCACTTAATACCGCTTACCGAACCATTCCCACTGCTCCCTGTCCCACAGCCCTTCCTCGCCTGTCTACCAGATCTCCAGGCGGCCCTCGGACTTCCACCGCGTCACCGACACCGACCATATATAAATCCCTATGGAGACACGCACATCAGAAATATCCATATATGATTGAATATCGCACGTACCCATGCGTAACATAATATGCACAACAGTTGTGGCAAATCAAAGCGTGGTTCGACTGAATTCACTGGTCGTAGCTATAACATGTTACTCAGGAAAACAATGCCAAGACAGAAAAGTCCAAGGACCCACCTTGCACAAGACATGAATACTTGCAACGGAAATATTGATCTGAATTGCTCTATTGATCTACAGTCGAATCATTAGAAGAAGAGCAAGAATGAAAACCAAAGAAGTATATACGCACCTATTGTACCACAATTTAATGAAAACCTGGTGGGATTCGGGAAGTTTTCGTCAGTATGTTGAATACAACAAGACCAACACGGCTTACACGATTATTAGGCAGCTGAATTCTTCTCGGCTTGTTTTGCTGCGGCGCTACGCTCTTCCCACATCTATGTAATAGATTAGAAGGATACTATACCCCATAACACGAATATACCTTCAAATCCGTCGGCAGTAGCGAGCCAAAGTAGATATCAAACACGTGTTTGGCCACCGAACCGTTGGCACGAATATACTCATATAAACAGAGATCCCTGCCCCGAAACTTCATTTTAATCCTCGTAGAAAAAATGTAAAACTTACCGCGCTGTTTTCGCATTCGACTTATGCAAAATTACAGCTTTCGTACCGTCCCCCGACTGCTGATCCGTCTTGTTGCTTCGCGCGCTGGGCTCTATTGGCGGGGTGGTCAGAAATATCGAGGGCTTTAGAAGCGAGAACCTTACCCTTCTTGACGGGACCTGCAGACGTTCCTGCCACAAATTCAGCTCGGGTTGTGGGTCCCTTGGGATCACCGAGAAAAGCCCTGGATAAAGTGGTCATTGAGCAGAGTCATGGCGAGAATAAATCGCTTACAACAGGTTTTCGACTTGTAAATATTTTCGGAATTCAGGTAAGTACGGCTCGCGATGCAGTTAAGTTGCATACCGTTGATTTCCCGGCCGCCGGAGCCGTTACTGCGGCGTCGCAGGGATGGGACCAGTAGCTGTGGGCGGACCGGTAGTATTGGCGGGGTGCGCTACGATACAATGGGTTAGCCACCGATATTCTGAGCATGGGGAGACAAACTCACACATATGCTTAATAGCAGACGCAGGGGCATGATCATTACTCGTGAGGAGACTTCCAGCTGGAGCGACAGGTACAGAAGAAGGTAAAGCAGGGGCTGGAGTAGATGGTGCAGAGGTAAGTGTAGTGTTCGAAAGGGATGGAACGGCCAAGGAAGCGGCAGCAGAAGATGAGGGCTGCAAAGAAGGCGCCGGTTGGGAAGGAACCGCCGCTGGAGAGGGAGGTGCGGGCTGAGTCGGGAAAGGTACTGGAGCCGCCGGTATAGACGCAGACGCCACAGAGATAGGCTCTGGTGCGGCCGATGAGGCGGCCGGTGCTGGTACAGAGGTATTTGCAGAAATCTTTGCCGTTTTCGACTTTGGCTTCGACTTTGAGGAGGGTTTGCGCCCGGACGCTGTGGTCCTCTTGGGTGTGGGCTCGTCGTCGGGAGCCTCGGATGCCGCCCGCTTCTCGCCGGCGACGACCGCGGCGACAGCGGTGTCCGTTACTTCGGAATCCCCCTTGATCTTGATGTCGCGGTGCTTGATGAAATTGGGAAAGATGAGGGTCGCAATGCGGTGCGCTTTATAGCACAGCTGTAGCTCTGGAAAGAAGCGCCGCATTTCGCCAGTATAATAACTGGATACCAGGGCGTCGGCTTCATTCCAGCACTCTGGTAGTCGTCCTAGATTATCCAGATATCTCCAGATTTTCCGGCCTTGTTAGCGAGCGGCCTTGGCACGCTTGCCAGTGATGGACTTGCCGTTCTCGTCCTCAATGAACCAAAACATGACATTCTCGTCGTCCTTGGAGAGTCGCTTCGAGCCACGCTGTCCTTTCGCGTCAGACATGGTGGCCTTGCCTTTCTCGTTCTGCCGACGCTTATCCTCCTTTCAGTAGTCGCTCTCGGTCAAGTAACTGATTTTGGGGTAGTCGGTCTGCACGAGGAAATGGAGATGATCGGCGGAAGTTGAGGACGACACAAGGGCAGTAGATGATTCTGTTGAGGCCGGGTGTGTGCAAGGAGCAGAGAGTCGATCAGAGACAGCGGCGACAAGAGTAGAATATGCAGCACTGGCAGAATTCTCAAATTACCACTCATGAGTGAGGGACACGATGGACGTACTTTAAAGTATCATAACGAACTTGAAGCTCCCCGTAGGCCTTTTTCGCAGCTTGGAATCGACCGTGCAAGTTTCTGTGTGCATCGTAGACCTTGATATACTGCAGATTGCGATTGGTCATAAGGGACTCGTGTGTCGCCTCCGCGACCGCAGGATCCCATAAATTTGGTTGTGTACGTGTCGAGAGCTGCACAGGGTCGACGGGCTCAGACGTGAATTCTCACCGGTTGTTCATCCGATGGAGCAGCAAAAGAGTCTCTGCGTCTTCGAGCGAAGCCATCGTAATCCTCTAGGTTGCTGGGCACGCGAAAGGGGTCTTCTAGATCGTCATACGATGGGAAGGGTATTCTGCGGATGTCTGAGGACTGAAGGGATGTGCTGAATGTCCGAGAAGAAGAGCTACTAGGGGCAGGGCTTGGGCGGGCCAGATCGCCGGGTAGATTTAATTGAGAGGGTTTTGGAGGAGAAACAGAGGCGTTCCAAGGAAAGCATGTTGTGGTCGTGTTGTCGTAAGAAGGAAAGAGATTGGGGATCCCCAAACAAACAAACGCGCCCACGTGCGAACGCGCGTAAGTCCAAATTCATCACGGCCTGTACGTCCCGTCTTCTGCACCACTCCATCCTACATTTGTCTTGCCATGCACATAAATTCCGCCTTGTCCACGCTGTCCACAGCCCAGTTGTCGGTTGACAACTAGTGAGATACCGAGAAATATTTATATCTTATCCTATCTAATTCTCCATCTCTCACCCTGTCGTGGTCGTGTTTGGCTGGCAGCAGAGAAGAGGTGTGCCCTTGTATTTTCTCTTCCAAACTACCCTGTCCAAACGGCTTGAAATCCAAGTCGGCAAATGCTCCTTCGTGCCCAAGCGGTCAAATATGCAATTAATTCCCAGTGTCTATTTCTTCTGCACCGGCCATACTAGTTACCTCCAATGCCATCTTGTGAACCACAAAGACCCGCCCCTCATCAAATGGCACCATACCGACAACCGATGAAATTGAGTCCACCTCAATGACTTCCATCGGCGTATCCTCGTCCAGCCCGTCACACACCCATAGTGTTTTGGACGAAACCTCCAAAAGATCCGGATCTGGAGCGGAGTACGGGTGGATCAAAGCCAAGGAGAAAGTTTCTCCATCTGCCAAATCTGCCTGGAAGAAAAACTGTACCTCTGCATACGACTCTTCCCCATCAAGGTCGGTGAACTGTAAAAAAATGGTCAGAGAGAGAATCAAAAATAAACACGCGACTTACTCGTACGTTCTGAGCCATACGAACCTTGTCCAGGGCCTTTTGTTTTTCTTTCCATGCAGAGCGCGCGATTTGGCCGTTTGGGAGACGTAAGCGCGCCCATCGGCGAAGCTTTGGCTGAAATGTATCCGGGTACTTCTCGTCATTCATTTCTTCAAGATATTGGCGGATCGCGTCGCCCTGGGCTCCATGGATAACTTGTGGATATTCATCTTTTGCATGCAAGAGAATATAACCGTGTCCCAGGTCCTCCGATCCCTGGGGCAGTTCGTTGTCCGGTTCAATATCGGGTATTAATGACTTGAGGGCATTAACCTGTGCACGTCGAACACCACGCTACGATAGATTGGCGTAGGGATCAGAGTGTTGCTTCATTTCCTCGCCGAGATTGCCAATTATACGCTCCATAGGCCATTGACCATGGTATACACCTGGTCCTACACGGACGATTTCTGGAGCCTCGTGCAGCAGGTTATGCATGCTCTGCCGGCAAAAATGAAGTCGTGAGGTGAGTCGTTGATAATATAACTCCTCATATTCCTTGTAGGCCTCGCAAAACATCTGGTGGCATTCCTGGACCTCTTCCCGATGAATTTCGCGCTGATAGCTCAGGCGAAAGGCACGAACGATCTTGCAATAACTCCGGTAGTAGCGATCAGGAAGGATGCCATAATGGAGACCGGAACCGAGCCCAAAGAAGTATGTCAGGCATTCTTGGGCTTTGTACCCGCTATTGATTTTTTCTGCAATGTTTCGAGGGGGGCGATCGAATGAACCGGGTAGGTAGGGCCTCATGCTCGCAACTCGTTCTCTATGTGCTTCCCAAATCTTGTCTTTCAGCACAGTCCAGTCCCATGAGGCGACATTGTCATCGGGATAACAATCGAGTGTTCCTCGCCAGAGGTTAAGGAAGAGATCAAAAAGGTTGAGTATGAGGTGCATGTTGTCGCCGGGAAAGCAGGTAAAACCCTGCTAAGTCCGCTGAATAGTGTCGGTTTGACAATCCCCGTTTCGAGACGACGTTTCCGGTGCTGGGCGTCATTTTTAGCTTCCATGACTTTGAAAACCGCGCGACGATACTCGTCTGGGGAGCCGGGAGGTAGATTGTGACCCGAAACGTCGCCATGGTCACAGCCCTCGACAGTGTAATTATGCGGCTTGAGCAGAGCCGGGAAATAGGTCGGCGCACGGGGTTTGTGGCGGCCTTTCACTGGACAGAAAAGTCGGCAACCATATGCACCAGTATGGCCAACACGACCATCCAGCATCACCATACCCGGCGCATCGGCAGTTCAGAAGAGAAGAAAGGGAAAATCGGTGAAGACGCGGTCTGTGCTGGCGTCCCAAATTTTGAGTCCTTCCTTCTTCAGGGCTGCGATGTGATAAAGACCAGGAAATAGGGAGGATTCCACGACTTTGATCTTCAGCGGACCTGGGAAAATGCCGCCGGGAATGACGAATTTTTTCTTGTAGCGAAGATTTGCATCGAGGTCGAGAAACACCCAGATGTAAATCCAGCAGTCTGATTGCTTCATCGCATACAGCTGGGCGCCGTCGATGGAAAGCAGAAGAACAGAATCATCGTCGTTTATTAGACCCTGCTCGACGGCATCCAGATACGCCTGCCCACGGTAAACATCTTCGTACTTGTCGATTGTGACGTTTCCATTAGCGTTGCGCTGCGCCCGAATTTCCGCGGTCCGTTTCTGTCTGTGCCGTATACGTTGTGCAGCCTCCTTGCTACGCCAGAGAGCCTGGAGCACGGGCCCAAGGGGGATCGTATCGAATTGGCGCAACGGAACCTTTCTCTGCCCATCGCTATTCTTGAGGATGACGGGGTCATAACGGGGGCTATGGCACTTAGGCCATTCTTCGAGCTTATCCCAATGCCCGGTGTATGCGACGCAAGAATCTGGGCACAAATCATGGGTGATGGGAACGACGGTGTCGTAGACTCGGGGCGAGGTGATGGTACATCAACGATAGGATCTGGATCGTCATTATCATCCAGCTGGTTGGGATCCGCGACACTGCCGGGGTCCGGATAATCATCAGCGTCGGGAAATCAAGCAATTGTATCATATAAATTTGAAGACGCACAAGGACTTGCCCAAACCCTTCAGAGTCACCATCCACGAATGTAACAGGATCATCAGATGGCAGCATAATCGCCAGCCCAGAGTCCGAGTTGTCTGAGTCCGACTGGACAGGGCTAGCGAGCCGACGTTTCTTTGGCGGCAGTTCTCGTGGTGAAGTGTGGTCGGCACCAGCAATATCACTATCTACGAATGGACGAAGCGCAGATTCATGCTCATGTAAGCTCCGCAAAGGGTTGCGATAGGGTGTGTGCTGATAAAAAGGCGTTCTCTTGACCGCTTTCCGGACTTTACAGTACCGTGGGCGATCACAGTAGTAAATGGCGGGACCATGCCGTTGAGGAGAGCGGGCCGTAGCTGAATTCATAAAGTGTCAGCGGCAGGAGTACGGGGGCCAGGACAACCAGTCTGTGGGCTTTGCAGGGGCGTGAAAATTCGAGTGGAAGACCCGAAGGACGTGGAGGACGCAAAGGATGTGCGCGCGTAATTCTTTACGCAAGTTGGCGCATCTGGAAGGGCCGAGAAGAACTCGAGGTCTTGAGAACTGCCAGCGTAGAACCTCCGTGGAATCTTGCGTCAGGCTTTTAGTAGCCAGAATGACGGTAGGATACGACACGAATATTTGAGTCTCGAAGAGAGTCCGAGACCATCGACCAAGCTAAAGCTTTCGGTACCACAGATGGGGGGCCCAAGGAAAATTGTACCATAGTCCACTCGACGTCGGGGCCGCTCTTGGCTGTATTGACAAGTGTGGAAGCTTGGATATCACAACATATGAGAGTATATGAACAGGTGAAGCGCTGCGAAAATAGAACAACGTCACGGAAGAAAGTCTCAAAAATTGCTGTTTTTTGAGCAAAAGCGTAAAAGGGCAAAAATTTGATAGATTGCTTTGAATCAAAATGAAATTAAAGCGCGTCTCGCTGGCATTTGTTTTGGCTAGCAAAATGAAGAGAATGTCTGATCTACGAATCGATGTACCTCGTTCTGCATTGATATCCCTCGATTCCTCGATCTAGCTCGATTTACGTAGCGGTGATTCTCACTGGGTTTCACCCCTGAGGCCTGGGGTCCGATCTGATTCCCATATACACACCCGCTGGGCTTTTATGGGATATCTGGACACCAGGACTGTCCGAGAAGATGGGGAGGCCATTTGTGCGTTGACATATCGACAGAACATTATTTCAGCACCTGGACACAAAGTTCTCATCCCCGAGGTATATCCATCATGGCCCTCACTTCAGCCTATAACAAACGAGGTACGAGTTTAAATGTTATAGCATCTGTTTATGAGAGACTAACTTCAGCCCTCGTCACACTTATTTTTCTCTCCGTAGCATCTCTCCACGTCCCTGTCTGCCGGATGAAGACGCCGTCATACTCTCCCAGTCTATACTCTCAGCTCCCGGCCTGCTCAGTACTCAAGGTACTTTCACGAATATGACGCTGACGTACTTTCTGTATGTGTCCAAGTCGCGAAGCTCAGGCCCAGAAAAAAATGCAAGTGGAAGAACGCGATTTCCCCAGCGAGATGAAGCGCCAGAGTCAGCCCCAGATCAATATTTGTCCTCGTGATCCTTGATACCGCCTCCACCAGTACCCACCGGTCCATCCCCGCCTAACTCAAACATCATGGAACCGCCCCGTCAATGTGGGTTCCCGAACGCACCACCAAGGACCGGTTCCGCATTCACTTCAATTCAGTAAAGCCGTTATTATATTATCTTCAATTTTATTGATTGGCAGCCACGTTCAAAGTGCCGGCGAATGCCAGTCCACACTCCGCCTCGGTCATTCGTGGAAGTTACGCAGCTGCTGGTCGGTCGTCCGTCCCTTGACAGTCCACCCATTCCTCCCCCTCCCCCTCCCTCTTCTTGCCGCGCAATTTGGGTCCCGTCGGCCAAGTGGATGCGCACATCGTGCGCATCGCCGCCCGTATCGTCGCCTTCGCGTATACGGCAACCATGCCGTTATCCCATTTGCCCGCTTCCCCCATACTCACTGGCACCGGTGTGCGGCGAGGAGACAGTCAGCCAATGGGGGAACTTGGCCCGAAGAGGAGCACGCACACACGGCGTGCGTATACGACTCATTTGTTAAGTCATCCTTGCTCCTCCGTTACACCTCTCGTTCCCCGACGCGCACTTGTTGCCATCGCATTCGCCGCGCACGAAGTGGGCGAACATCGTCCATCGAAGATTTCATCGTACCCTGCTACACCCTTCGTCTTTTCCACCATTTTCTCTCATCCTGATACCCTCCTACATATCCTGCTGTCCCGAGGTCATGATTCTCACATTACGCTCAGGCAAGGGCGATGAGCACGACAATATTATCAGTGGCGGTGCATATTCAAATGCAATCTCTGTGGCTCAGGATTAAAAATCTGAGTGACTTCTTTTCTTTCCAAGGTGTTTGGCAAGGTGATGATGTCTGAGAAATGTGCGTACATTAGCAGTAGAGAAAACATGTTACCCATTCTCCTCATGTTTCCCCTCAGTCTATTCATTTGGTAGATCCCCCGCACTGGAAGCTGAATTGGTCGTTCCCGATGAGATTGCCGGCATTGGTCTGGTCAAGGTCAACCGGTCCCCTCCCGGGCACTGACGGCACAGAATGCATTACTATGGTTATTTCGTCAGCCGGGGGGGAGGTGAAGAATTGCCGGAAAGCAAAGATGGCACGCACGGGAATCCTTTGCAGCCAGTGAGATCGCCGATGAGGGAGAACTGGCCCCCCGCCGCCGAGGTTGAAGCACTCGCCGGCGAGGAACCCGCTACAAAAGCCGCTGCCGTCGGTCCCGGTACACAGTTGGGTGTTAGTTTGGCGGACCTAATATAGAGGCGGGAAAGTGATCAGAGATACGCAGAGCTCCGCGCTTTAAGAGGAGGACGCACCACGGGAGCACCGTAGACGGTGACCAGGGAGAGACAAAAAGACGCAAGGAAGGGAAATGCGATCGACGCAAATAACATGATAAGACGAATTCGAAACGGTGGAAGAGGCAGAAAAAAAACGAGTGTGCAAGAAACAGAATGGGTATTCTGAGCGCAGTGTCTCAGTTTTTATATGGGGCCTGGCACTGCTAGATCTCAGTCAAGATCAAATCGCGGATCTGCCCCGATAGATACTGATGATGGCGAGGGGTCGGCGCTCCGCGACTCGTAGTGCCGGTTTGACTTTGAGTTCGCTTTTACACCTCTGTACACCCCTAGTCTCGTTCCCATCCGTTATAGGGCAGTCGCTCACTGCGCTCACGGGCAGAAATCGTTATCTTAGCGGGCTGAATGATTCGAGGCAGCACTGTTATAGGGCAGCGCTCTCCCATACAGAAAAAATCCCCCTCGGAACAATCCGCGCGGTCCCAGGCCTGGGTGGGGGTTCCTATACATCAGCTCTAGGGAGGTAGGTAGGTAGGTAGTATTACACGGCACGGTCCCGCTTAGGAACGCCGGGGCCCAGGAAGTAACTGAGTGTACAGGCATTAATGTACACTACAGTCCCTGGACTCCTCCATACCCCCTTAGCCGAGCGTACGGCCGCAGTCTCTCGACCCACCGCGGTAGAACTAAAGGAAATACAGAGAAGTAGCACCGGGAGTATATTACCTCAAAATCAAGCGAGAGTGGCAATGTCATCATGTATCAGCACACCAGACGCCATCATCCGCAGTGATGGAGCATTCGGGTAATTTCTTGCACTCGCGGGCCGTTGCCGCTCGTTGCTACCCCGCCGCCTGCTACCGCATGGCGGCGCTGCACCTGCCTTTCCTTAGATGGAGGCCGCCGAGTTGCTCCTGACGCAGCGCTCTCTCTCGGATTGCCTCGAGCGTCGTGGGTGCGTGGCGGGACGGAGGAAGGGAAGGATGGCCCCATGTAGGCGGCGAGAGCTTCTTACTCTGTTGGAAAGGGCCGCTGCGCTGCCAAGCTCGCGTTCGCGTCACCGATGGGCGGCGCTGGGTGGACGGAGGGAGGGCTTCGATCTCATCCATGCTACCTTCGTGGCAAAGGGGTCGTGGCTCAGACTCAGGATAAGCGAAGCGCTCGGTTTATGTGGATCGAGGATTTGTTGGATGCTTCTCGGATGGCGGAGAACGTGAGAAGCTCGGTATAACGGCGCCAGCGGTAGAGGATGCTCAAGTCGACGGAGCGCGTCGCGCTGCCTCTTCAAGTCGCCCAGTCTGGTGTCTATAGTGTCAACGGGTGCTTGCTAGAGAGCGATGTCTCGAGTTGCGGTAGCTTCTCTATCATATGCTTGCCAATAATGCTGCCAGCACTCATGTACCATCATTCGAGGAAATCTTTTCGGAGTATGTGGTACTTACAGTAACACTTCGACGAAAGCGGCCGACAGCAGGCTCAGGCCAACCATGGTGCAACAGGAGTTCGGGATATCTAAAAAAATGTTCTCAGCGTACGGATTGACCTCTTTCGCCCATTCAATCAGGAAGGCATCAAAGTATTTTCCAGCTGTACATCCTGTATCCTTGGTTGACCGCGCAAAGTAGGCACGGCCTGTACGGCGGCGAGCCCAGTGAACTTGGACGCTTCGATCTACCGTGTATTTTTATACCTTGTGGGGGTCAGTACCTCGGCGGAAGAAATAAAATCGACGCAACACAACACGTCATGAACGAATACCATCATTATTGTCCTCTGGACAGAGATGAGTTCGACGTAGGTAATAACGGTGCCTACATGTTCAGTTCTACCGGATTGCGTCGTCCGCTAAACTTCTGCTAACTATAAATTGTCAAGTTGCTCTAGAAATACAAATACATGTTAGTTGAAGGTAAATGAATCGAATAGATGTGCGTACAATTCATCCACATCGTGCATAATCATCCCATCCTCATCCTCATCTTCACTAAATACACCCCAGCCATCGAAGGATAACTTGGTAATAAACGGAAATCCACAGCGATAATCTTTCAAGTCCTTGATGATAGAGATTGGGCCTGTGACGCATAGATGCTCCAGCTTGCAGCCGGATTTTGAGATAAATGATGAGAGTGCACCAATAGGGTCCCGTTCGAGGAAATTCTCCGGTACATGCAGACTACGGAGGGCGGGGACTGTGAAGGTCTCGAAGTACCCTTCAATCGGTTCGTCATCAACCTCTTGCAGGATCAATGATTCCAAGCGCGGCAGCTGGACCTCAGGAAGTCGTGCATAGCCGCAGCAAGCGAGATGAAGCTCGCACTGTACCAAGGTGGATGTTTGCCGTAAAATGGAGACGCATTCGTGCGGGAATACTGGACTGAGAGTCAGCTCCGTCAATTGAGCCCATGGCAATATGACGTGCAAAGCAGCGGCATCATCAAGAATTGCTGTGCGTAGCAGGGGGGCTTTGAGGTATAGAAGGAGGTCTTTTGGGGGGGATTCGTCGAATTGTAGATCCAAGTGACGCAACAGAGACATCGGGCCTTCGATTGTGGGAATATGTGAATGGTGAAGGTGAAGTACCAGGTACTCCAAACGAGACCGATAATTGTGGATCGCTGCAAGGGTACTCGGAGAGTAGATTTCGAGATCTCCGTTGTTAATTTCGAAGGAAAGCGGACAAGAGCGCGATCTGCGCAGCCACGTATCGATTATGTGGATGTGCAGTTCAAAATATGGCAGCTGGACAGAGACATCGTCAAAGCAGATGGCTCTCCAGAGTACGGGGAGGTCAATCGCAATCTCTCGCCACGTGCGACAAATACTTGTGAGGAGATTGGGCGAAAAAAGCCCCGTAAGTGGCGGACAGTCGGGATACGGTGGCAAGAAATGGATGAATATCTCTGAGGTGATTTCGTTCGGCAAAATCAAGACTGGGTATGTATAGGAGTCGAGACGTTCCTGCACCAGCGCTTTCTGAGCTCGCAAAACGGAGATGGAGCCTTCGAGAACGCGAATTTGGGCGTCAATATCTGCGATGTGCGCCCGGTCTGCTTCGAGGGCTCTGAGCATGATTAGTGGATGCTTCGGCAGGGAAAAGTCAATGTTGGTCGGCTTTTCCATATGTGAGGGCTCACTAGGGATTCAGCGCTTCCTCTGAGTTTGTCGGTGGACGGAAGGAAAGGAAAAAGACAGCCGTACTGCCATCTGATGCGGCACTTTCGGATTCCGAATTGGGAGATGGGGGCTGGTCTGATAGCTGAACGCATTTCTTCCACTGCTCGCCACCCCCGCTATAAACGAGGTGAATATGACTGCTCCGATCTTCCGAGATCTCTCTAGATCTTGGGTTTAAAAATATCCTCATTTTGAAGAACGAACTATGCGGAATTCCAAATAGATGCTAATACATTATGAGTACAACATGCGAGGTACGAGCTTTCTGTGGAAGGGTCTGTCCATGAGAGACTACATTATGAGTGAATGCTAGTGCACGACTTTCGGATTCCGAATTGGAAAATAGGGGCTGACCTGATCGCTAACATATTTTTTCTGCACTCCCGCCTGATTGACTCGCTGCTGCCCATGCAAAGCCGATTCGAAAGGCATCAAGTTTTTAGCTGCACATCTTGTTTCTTTGGTGGTTGATCAGGCGGAGCGGGCGCCCCCCGTATAGCGAACCCAGTGCAGTGAACCGTACACGTGAACGCACGCTTCGACCCTACTATTCCCCTCTAGAACTCGGACACTCAAGAAAGAAGCTCGGATACGTTTGCTCTGAGGGCCTCTGGTGCACATCTGAGGCGATCGACGACTTGTCTGACGAGGCCGGGTGTCCGAGTTGTAGGTAACAGCTCAATTCCCGATTGCCGGCCTTGTATTACAACACCTTCTCGTCAAAAAGGCTTGAAATGTTGCATGGCTGAGGTCCTACCTCGGGACTATCATGTACATAAGAACAGCGCCAGGTAGGCCCAGGAGGACTGGCACGAGACATGGAATTCTTGTCGTCAATCTGGGCAATTGAGAGATTAAATTGACCGGCATTGTCCGAATTTTGGGACTCTCGTGATAGCTGCAGGGTAGCTCTGTCTCTGAGCTTTTTCATGGACACTTGCATGATATCTCTTCTGTATGATTTATCGGGGTGATATCCCCTGAGATAAAGGGCCCTTGACCCAGAAATACCCAAATTCTTCGAACTTCCGAGTAGTTGTCAGATGTTTCGAGTGTTATTTATCCCATGACCTTCGATATGAAAGGATCTTACACCACATATGTCTAGGGAATATCCTACCGGCTATATCGCCCACTGATGTGGACAAGAACAATGCGACCTTTGCAATCCATGTTCAACCATACCTTTCGGCAATCAATACCACAGAAAACACTTTCCCCCTATTCCTAACTACTTCTCGCTGGAGGACGTATAAGCCGGTCCCCGCGAAGGGAAAGCTGTCGTTATCGAGGGGCCTTTGATCAGTGTCGAGTGCAACGACGATCGCACGGTGAAGCACTTCATCGTGGACCTAGAAAAAGTCACGTTCGTCAGTCAAGCTCATGCTGCGCCGAAGGCCGCAGAAAGTCCCACCAAACTCGGTGCGTATTGGATATCTTTCCCGCCCGACTTGTATATGTACTCCAGTGAATTCGGGTGCCCCTGCACGACTCAAGTTCACCGGTTTCTTCGGAAGTCAAGAGTCCGACAACTCGGGTGAGCCAGCTTCGAAGAAGCGAAAGGCGATGGATGATCTGCCGGAGGACAAGGGAGAGGGGTCATCGTCTGGGCGGCAAGCATTAATTCATTGACTAATATGTACTTGAAATAATGTACTACTATCCGCGAACTTGAACTCAACCCTTTTTTAATTTGCAAGTGGAAGAAGACATCATGAAATACCCACTATTTACTTGAATTTCGGGACTCAGTTTCGTAGCAAAGCACGGACTCACTGCTAGTAGAAAGTGAAGAAATGATATATATATCGACATAACATAACGCATGAACGAATAGCGTCACTATTGTCCTCTGGACCGGGATGCATTCGACGCCAAGAAATAAAGGTGCATCCATATTCAGCTCTATCGGAATACGTCGTCTGTCCGCTGGCTACTTAGCTATACATTATGCTCTAAAAATACATATTAGTTGGAGGCAGGAATGATGAGATGAATGTGCATACAATTCGTCTACTTCAGATATTTCCTTCTCCTCATGTTCCAATAAATACCACCCATCCAATGACAACTTGGAAATCGAAGGAAACGCACGGCGGTATTCGCGCACGTCCCGGATTATCGACAATAAGCCGGTAATGCGTAGATCCTGCAGCTTGCAGCCGGATTTTGAGACGAATGACGAGAGCGTATCGGTGGGATTCTTCCCAAGCTCGAGTTCCGGGATTTCTAGGTGGCGCAGAGCGGGGACGACGAACGTGTCGAGATACCCCAATATTGGTTCGCCATCATCGTTCAGAATTAGGGACTCTAAAAGTGGAAGCCGTACTTCCGGCAGCACGTCCGGCTCTGGGTCGAGGACAAGGTCCAGCTTGCAATACATCAAGTTGGGCGTCTGCTGCAGAATTGGGACACATTCGCGGAGGTATACCATTTGCAGTGTCAGTGCCGTCAATTGGGACCATGGTAGCATGACGCGGGAAGCAGCTACATGATTGAGGGTGACTTTGCGTAGCAAGGGGGGCGGCACCACATGCTATGAAGTCAACTGGGGGATCCGAATATTCAAGTTCGAAATCCAATTGGCGGAGTGTAGGCATTGGGCCTTCGAGGATAAAGGTGAAGGATTGGGAAAGGACGAGTTTCAGGTATTCCCAGCGAGCACGCTGAGAATTCACTGGCCCAATCACCTCTAGTGGCCGACTCGGAGTGTATATGCCATCCGTAAAGATTTTGATAGAAAGCGGACGACAACCGGATCTGTCGAGCCACATTTGGGAGATATGGGATTCTTGTTTATAGTGTCGACTGTAGAAGGACAACGAAATGGCGCTCCACAATGCTGGGGTAGCTAGTGCAATCTCTCGCCATGTGCGACATATTTGGGCGAGAAGGTTCGGCGAGAGTAACCCTGTAAGCGGCGGATAAAGAGGGTAGGTCGGTAAAAAATGGATGAATATCTCTGAGGTGATTTCGTTCGGCAAAGTCAAGACCGGGTATGTGTATGAATCAAGGCGTTCCTGCACTAGCGCTTTCTGAGCTCGCAAAACGGAGATGGAGTGTTCGAGAACGCGGATTTGGGCCTCGATGTCGGCGACGCGCGCCCTGTCTTCCTCGAGGGCTCTGAGCATGATTGGTGGATGCTTCGGCAGGAACAAGTCAATTGTGGTCGACTTTTTTTGTATGTGAGGACTCACTAGGGATTCAGAACTTGCTTCTCTCTCTGAGGTTGTCGGTGGAAGGAGAGGAAAAGTGACAGCCGCACTGCCGCAGCCATAGATCATTGATGCGGCACTTTCGGGTCCGAATTGGGAGATAGGGGGCTGGTCTGATGGCTGAACGTATTTCTTCCACTGCTCCTCACTCCCACTATAGACAAGTCTATAACTGGTCTTATTTCAGAGATATCTCTTGGGTCTGAAAATATCCTCATTCTGAGGAACGAATTATGTGGCGGAATTCCAAGTAGATGCTAATACATTATTAGTACAACATGCGAGGTACAAGCTTTTCTGTGATAGCGTCTGTTTAGGAGAGAGACTACACTATGAGTGAAATGCTAGTATGGCTGACTGCCATTACCTACGAAGATTTCTCCTAGATCTATCTCCCCAACATCTAGTTCTGGTAAATTTAAACACGCAGGTAGTGACCCCGAACCTCTCCTTCTCCCTCGAAGCCGTTGTCGACCTGAATTACTGGAAGCGGTCGCTGGATGAACTACAGATGGCGTGGACACATGTGAAGGAAGCCCAGGTTCAATGGTGAGCACATCGGGCGGAAACGCATTCCATACATCGTCGAGTTCCGGTTCATCTCTTGCCCAAGGGTCGCCTTTCCCGCACACAATCCAAATGACGTCTCTGAGGAACAGTTTGGGAATATTCCTAATGTCTGAGCCGCGGTGTATAGCGAGCATTAGGCATTTCAGTACCACTGGAACGGCCGGACCGAGGGCAAGAAACTATGGGTGTTATTTAGTACTGGTTGTACAATATTTACGAGAAAAAGCCGAACCTGGCCATACGACAGTACGAAATCTTTCTCCACCGTCCATATATTTAGCTGCCTTGACCAGTCTTCGAACAGGATTGCAACATAAAGGAAAGGAATCCATGGGTGCAGTCTCGCGGCTATATACCTGTCCATGGGACCAAAATATCAATAGTGTTGTACATGGTACGAGATATACACACCATGTCGCACAGAACCCACAGCTGAGTCATGGCTCAATACCGCCGCTCTGCTGAGGCGTAAAACAGACTCACACTCCGCGTTTCCAAAAAAATGTTTTTCTTATGGAGGGATGTCGCGCTGCATATTAAGATGAGTTTCTGTATATTCAAACGCAAGGTTGTCTCACCAGCAAGGGTACCCATCAATTTCCACCTCAATCGTTTGTGCCGAGCGAGGACGCATTCATATATCACAAACGAGATACCAACAAGACCAACCCATCGATAGACACTGCCGATGTCAGAACGGACTGCTGTGCGCCAGCACTCTCCGGTCCCACATTCGATGGAAGAATAAACTTTCGTGAAGCCATTCAGTTGAACAGAAATGTTGAGCGCCAAGCATAGAACCAGGGTGAAAATGCCGCATAATCCGTCGAACACCGCTTGACAGTTCAAGTCTGCTATCAACCCCTTCCATGCCACCGCCGGATCCGTCGAGAGTCGTTTCAGATTGCAGACAGCGCTGTTTGCTTTTGGTGCAAGAGATTTTACGAAGAGCCTAGGAAGTACTAGGAGAACGCAATACGTGCAGACAGGCGAGCGGGTGAGGATGACCGCAAATTCAGCGTCGTCTATGCCAATTTGGTTCCGCCGGATAGATACGAGCACGCCAATAAGGACGAAGATTATTTGGAGGAAGAGTAGCCCATAGTAAGTGCGTGGACTTTTGGTCGACCATCCAATGAGAATTGCTGTTTGGAGGAATAAATGCCATCGCGGTCCTGCCGAAAAGAGCGCTTACCGACACCAATATGGGTGAGGAAGTCTGCTTAGATTATGAGAGGATGCTATGCATGATGAATTCGGCCTTACTGGAGAGCCGTACCAAGTATCCTTGCATATCAGGGTTCATGATTAAACACGGTCGAGTTGGGGGTGGAGACGGAGAGAGATGAGAAAGTTAAGCTGTTGATTTGTTATTGCCAGGGTGAGCAAACGTGGTGCCCGTGCGTAAAGCGATGCGGCGTACGGCACGCTTAACTTCTGAACCTCTAATTTTGCCTCATGGGCTTCAAGTTGGGCGGTGTTGAAGAGTCCAGAATTCGGTTGACATGACTCGAACAGCCCCTCCACAGGAATGAGCTTGCTTCTCAACACAGGTCTGTTACGGCAACGCTACGGTGTTCTACAGTAGTGGTCCAAATCTGCGGAGCTGCGTGCTTCATTTGAGTGAGACCTACATATAATTCAGGATGCGGGGATAGCATGCATGGTGAATTCGGCCCACTGAATAGTCGCACAATGTATCCTTGTATATCAGGGTTCATGATTCAACACGTTTGAATCGTGGGTGGAGGCGAAGGAAGATGGGACAGTTAAGCTGTTGACTTGTTATCGCCAGGGTGAGTAAACGTGGTGCCCGCATTGTGTAAAGCGATGCGGTGTACGACACGATTAACTGAACCTCTAATTTTGCCTTATCGGATTGGGCGGTGCGGAAGGGTCCAGATTCGGTTGACATTGACCCGAACAGCCTCTCTACAGGCATGAGGTTGCTTCTCCCGACACATGTCTTTTACAGCAAAGCTGCGGCGTTCTACAGCAGAGTTCCAAATTAGTCCAGAGCTACGTGTTTCGTAAGTATTTTTGGTAGATCCGTAGGCAATAACATCGGTCTTGTGGTCGTCTTAGAATGCTGTAAAACGCCATGTGGCAAGGGCTGATATAAAGCCGTTCATCGGCAACTTGTTCTGAACGTCAATGTTCTTTCATGGTTGATTCCTTTTCAGTACTGTTGGAGAACTTCTTGGAGGGGAGTGAACCAGAAGAGTGGGAGCGTAAGCTAGAGAAATTGTGGGAGGACTGTGAGCGAGAGTGGGAGCGGAAGAATTTGGAGCGAGAGCGGAGGGAGCGGGAGCGAGAGCGAAGGGAGCGGGAGCTTGCAGAGCGGAGGGAGCTGGAGCGAGAGTGGAGGGAACGGGAGCTTGCAGAGCGACTGCAACGATGGGCACAACTTGCCCAGCAGCTCATAGCGCCTCCTCAAGGCCTCGCGCTCACACTGCTCTCAAGTCTCAGTGGGTATTTGTGCCATCCTCTCCGTCAAAAATTGACCATGTTTCCGGTTAACAGTGTTTATCATGTTGGTCGTCCTGGCTCTCGAGCTGGTGGGGTGGTTTACCTTCCTTGGGTTGCTTGTTACCATTCGTAAGTTCTTGCAAATGACTGGGACATATCGCGGCTCATCTGATTTCACAGTTGCCTATTTATTGCTTATCATCACGTTTGGGTTGACGCCAATCATTAATGCGCCGGCCTCCACGTTCCTCGATGGTATCCGCGTGGATGCTCATATCAATGGGCACTGCGCGTTGTCCCTCGATCCATGCCATCAATATTTCCGATACAACGGTTGCCAGATATCCTCACTCATACCTTGATGCTTTCCTTTCGTCTTTCATGCTCCATGTACCCCAGGACGGGGTGGGATCCTGTGTTCTTCATTTATTGGCGGCCGGCAAGAGCGATGGATGGTTCGGAGGAGGCGGATATTGCGAACTGGCGGCTGTGCGAAAGGACTAGGCGTAGATTGTAGACTAGACCTGAGATGTGTTTTGCGCGTAGCAGAATAAAATTTAACTGAGTTGGAAAATTGCGACCTGAGGTCAGAGGAACGAATAGTTTTTCAGACATTGAAGATACAAGTTTCTGACAGGTCAAGAACGCCACTAGAGGTTCCTCAACAAGTTGAGCGTTTCGTGGTGGTGGTATGGAATCAAGCGGGTCACAACGTGACATCGTTCTTCTTCTTCCCACCATCATCTCACTCAGCGACCACCACTCTCGAAAGCAGCGCTCTGCGACCTGAACCAATGATCACAAATTTCTCCGCTTTTACCTGTCCTTCTCTTGCAGAAGTGGATCATTTCCTGCAAGTTCCTGAAGGTTAACAATGAAAACCAGATTTAACTCCTCGATAGCTCAGTGGATCTTGGCCGACTTAGCGCGGAGATTCTCTAATGGCGCCAGGTGAACTCAGCGTACCAGCTCGTGGGTGATTCTATCGCGGCGGTACACTGGTACGTGTTTCTGCGACAATAATGCCTAACCTCCGGATCCCGATACAACTTTGTCTCCTGAGACGGCCTCTTTGATTTTGGCCCTGAATTCTGATCTGGTTCCCGAACACAGACCCACTGGTTAGACTTTTATGCAATATCTGGACACCAGGACTGTCCGAGAAGACGGTGAGGCTATTTGTGCGTTGACGACGCGACAAGACGTTTTTATTTTACCACCTATAACACTGGGCACGAAGCCATCATCTTCGAGGCATATCCATCATGGCCCCCACTTCATTCCTCGTCACATTTATTTTCCGTAGCAGCATCTCTCCACGTTCCTGGCTGCCTTCTAGACGAAGACGCCGCCATCGTCTCCCAGTCTATACTCCCAGCTTTCAACCCGCTCAGTACTCAAGGCGCTTTCATGAATATGACCCTCACGTACTTTATGTGTCCCAGTCGCGAAGCTCCGGCTTAGGAGAAACTGGAAGAACGCGATTTTTACCACGGCGGGATGAGGCGCCAGAGTCAGCCCCCGATCAATATATGTGCGGCAATAGAAAGTGACTCGATCTCTTTCAGTAGGTCTTGAAGGTCTTCGAGTCGAGAGTTCTCATTTGGTCCCCTGCAAAATTGTAGCCGGCATATTCAACTGCGACCAGGCACTCGGAGTGCCAAACATCGGGGACTGTGGTACCATTACCGGTGCGGTCTTGGACAGTGAGTTTCTTCCCAACCCGCGGGACATTTCAGAACTAAATAATACTTCCTCTCCGAAGGCGTGTCATGGCCGTTGGAAATCACGCTTCCCGCACACTCAGGACTAGTACTTACCCTCCTCAAAAACACCTGCGGGCTCGTCTTTTTGAATGACGATTTCAACAACGATTACAAAACTTGCTTGATGTCCATCGTACGTCCGCCCATCCCCTTGTCCCAAACCCCTCAATATTGATATTCTGAACATATCCGTAGCCCGACCTAAGCCTGTTCATGACTGATTTGTGCCCATGATGGTGAGATGGGCTCGCGAGTTCTGTGCGCTCTGTGCGGTCGCCTGCTCAGCAGGACCTGCAGAATTGTGAGTTGCAGTAGGTTTTTTCTGATGGCACAGCGTACTGACGAATTGTCCCTATGTTACAGGATTGTCTCCTTTAAATTTCTTGGACTTCTAGGTCTTAACTCTGAGTTACATCTATTTTTCACTGTTTTGTGCCTTTGGTTTCAATTCGGAGTCCGGACCGTGTCCATATCAAGGACGGAGCTCCGAATCGTTCCCGCATTAGTTCCCAAGTCAAAGTTATGAGGACGGTAGGTAGGTAACGTATTCGACAGTGATGAGAACGTGCAGTTCAGCAGGAACTTGAATCTGAAAACAACTGCAAGTTGAGATAGCGTCGGATGTGATCAGACCCGCGGAAATGGATCCGAACCAGATCCGAACCACATGGGGACACTGGCAACTGAACATGCGATGATCTGCACAGTCAATCATTTTTGACACCTGGCGACTCTAGCGCCCAACCGCACGGTTAGTCTGGCAGTCAAGTCTGCAGGCTAACCCACACAATCTCAAGCCTGCTGAGCAGTCTACCAGCGCTACAGTCGCGTCCTGCCTGGCAGTTCTCGGGCTTTCGGACTCGGTTGAAATTTGAAGCTATTAGCGCAGATTGGCGCTCAGACATGATCACTCACTGTTGCCTTGTTGACTTGTAAGCAAATCACTTTGCTCTCAGTATTTATACCAAGTGATGTGAACGTACGGTCTCTCATTCCCTCTTTCCCGCCGCCCGGATCGTCTCGTTCTTTCTTTTGCCTTCATTCTTTTCCCCTGGCAGCGCCACTTTAATTTTTTTTCTTAATACTCGCGCCATCATGCTCACTCTCATTTCGCTCCTCTCCCCTCATCCCGGCGGTGCTCTCTACTCCCATTCCTATTTTTGGACTGGGTACCTCAGACGACTCGGCGACGGGCGCGCCAACGCCCGTGTCTCTTGACACGGTCAACAGCACGCTCCTCCGCCCCGCGCAGTTCGCGCGCGCCGCATATTGCTCCAGCGCCTCACTCAACTCTTGGACGTGCGGCGCCCCTTGTGACGCTCTCAAGGGCATTACGTTCCTCCAATCCGGCGGAGGTGCGTTGACTTCCGTTCCCCCGCGGGCGGCTTACTGACTTCGCCTCTGAAGACGAGGGCCTCATCCCCCTTTGTAAGTTGATTCGCATGCGTGTCGCCAACGTCTGACGGATACATGTAAAATCCCACGCAGACTACATCGCGCATGATGCAGCCGACGACAGTCTCGTTGTCGCGCATGAGGGAACGGATCCTCACAAATTGCACGTCCCATATTCTTCTCTATCTCTCGTCAGCAACTCATACACATCCCCAGCCTCTCCATCCTGAACGACGCGCAATTCGGGCTCGTTGCCCTCAACGCTTCCCGATTCCCTGAGGCCGCGGGGAGTGCGTCGTTATATTCACTCTCCCTGAATGACACTGAGAGTCATACGTGCCACAGCGGACATCAAGGTGCACGACGGCTTCCAGGAGACGTTCGAGCGCACGGCGGATGGGCTGCTTGCCGGTGTCATGGCCGGGCTCGCGAGTACAGGCGTGAAGAAGGTCGTCGTGACGGGCCACAGTCTCGGTGAGCCCCCTCTCTACTACCTCTTCATCCCTTCCTTCCCTCCGCAGCGATGGATCTTATTTATTAATTCGATGCCTTGCTAGGTGCCGCGCTTGCCTCCATGACCGGGGCACTGATCAAGGACGCTGTGGACCCCTCCGTGGACGTTTCCGTCACCACTTTCGGCATGCCCCGCGGCGGTAACAAGGCGTGGGCCGACTTCCTCGATGACAAGGTCTGTCCTTCCCTCGTGGTCTGCCGTTTCCAATAACTGTTGATCTAACTCATTCCCATCCTCCCTCGCACATCAGCTCGGCCTCACCTTCGTCACGAATCAGCACGACCCCGTCCCGATCGTCCCACCCAAAACCCTCGGCTTCCAGCACTCCAGGTCAGTCATCCTGCTCTCCATTAATCAACCTGCGCCTCCGTCGCCTAACTTCCTTCCAGCGGAGAGATCCACATCGTCGACAGCACCCTACAAAACCTCATCGCGTGCCCCGGGCAGGACAACGTCAACTGCGTCACGGGGAACAGCCTGCTCAACTTCAACATCGCCAACCATCTTGGTATATTTTTTCTTTTCTCTTCTCTCTCTCCTCCTTCCTTCTCCTTGAGTCCTATTATTCTTCCCCCGACCCAACGCTAACTGTCCATCTATCCGTACAGGCCCGTACTTCGGCGACCTCTCCTTCGGTGACCCCCAGTGCTCGTCGAATTAGGATTCAGGAAAACGTTTGAAAACGCAGGAGGGAGGTGAAGTGGGAAGCAGAGGAGGTTCTGTTTTACAGCAGTAATTCGAATTCGAGGATTCCTCTTCATTATTTCTTCTTCTGGGACCTATCGGCGGTTGGGACACTGAGGTTTATTTGCGGCAGTACGTTTGTAGGGTACGGTACATCCAAGCAAGTGAATCATACTAATCTGGGTTGAAAAAAAGTGTCGTAAGTCGAGAGATCTTGCTTGCCGTCCAGCATGCTCATCAGTACTAGTGCTGACCTGAGCGTCTCTGGGTGCATGGACAAAGATCCTCGCTGTAGGTATGTAGAATCATACGGCACTGTCCCGCTCAGGAACGCCGGTTTCCAGTGAGTAAATGTAGAGGCCGGATGTCGCCACAACTTGGTACGTTCCGAAAGGAGACCTATATTATTCCGAGTGTCCAAGCTCAATAGTACTGTAGTATTTAAATCACTTCTCCTGGGCTGTGACCTGTGACCGCAAGATTCGAACTTCGGGTTTCGAAAATGGGTTGACTTGACCGTGACATCCAAAAAAAATTCGAACATGCATCAAAAAATGTGTTAGAGATTGGCAGAACAGCTCTGAGACCTTCAGAAATTGCTAAAAAAAAGCACCTCCGACCGTAATCAGATATGAAGATCACGCCAATTTGGAGACACGCCAATGACAAGGGTAAGGATCTGGACGTACTGGGACTCAAGTAGAGTTGAAATACAAACTGAAGGGGGCGACATCAGTGTGTTAATCATGTCAAAATTGGCACTTCGTGAGAGCCCACGGGTTTCCACGCCTGTACGCGCCGCGTGCACGAAAAAAGGTTTTTTAAGGCCTTTTTCGCCCATTTTGTGACTGGTTTTGCACCTTTGAAAATCCCCTCGGTGACCCGTGACAGGTTCGAAAATTTTCGAAAATTTTGGGCCCTGTGACGCGTGACATTCGAAGTGATTTAAATACTACAGTAGCAGCTAGCCACCGAAAAGGATCGCCAGATTTTACTGAGGCTGTGGATGGCAAGATTTCGGGATTGAAAGCGGACACCTAAAAGGCGGTTTGAGCGTGGTAAATTCAAAGCAATCGGTCGGACGAACCTTCCAGTTCACGGAAATGCATGCAGTAAAATGGATCAATACATATTGTTTTTAGAGAGGAAACACAAGACATGAACAACGAAAGGATAACATCAATATTCTTCTCTAGAAATAAAAATGAGTTCGAACAGGGGGCCACCTGTCAAGCGCCATCAAAGATGGACCATATGCAGTATGTTGGTGTTTGTCACTGACATTGATCTCTCTGGCAGGGTCACGTGTAAGTGCTTGCGCACTATTCTGCGCGTGATCCTTCATGGGCATGCATTTCTTCGTTGCTCCCTTGGTTCTCCGCAGTTTCAGCAAGTAAATTCATCCACAAAAATAAATGTAATCTTTATTACTGAGGTATTTCAATCAAATCGACAGTCACGCGTCACGGACCCCTCTGTCGATGTCGAATATTGGTCGATGTCACGCGTCACGAAGGCGTTTGTCGAACCTTTAAGCCGTCACGAGTATCCTCCTCTCCCCCCCCAGGAGCACAAAAAAAGTCAAAATTTCCGTGGAATTGTCGAAATTTTTGGGGGTGTCACGCAAAAATCCGGCCGCTGTCGAAATGTCGAATAGGTAAATCCGGTCACGCGTCACCCCCCCTGTCGATTTGAATGAAATAGTTCAGTAGCAGATGGGGAGTCAGAACCGGTACAAACCTTTCTCTTGGCCATTTTTCAGGATTTCCACATGGGATTTTATTCTTATCCAACTCCTGTGCCCATTTTTCAATATCATATCTCCCTGGAATTCATGGAATGGTGTTTTCCACTCAAAATCTATCTTTCCAGTGGGATCAATGTTGATGACAAACACCAACATACTGCATAGAGTCCATCTTTGATGGCGCTTGACAGGTGGCCCCCTGAGTTCGAAGCAATAGAAACAAGTTCATGAAGGCACATACGGGCAAGCGTTTCCGTATCTTTGCTGGGCCGAACGGTCTCCAATTTCCTCTCTCCTATTGAAATAAATGTCAGTTAGAAGTAAAGTATTCAAGTCGATTCGCGCACAGTTCATAATTTCATGAACGAAACATATCTCTCCATCATCTGTGTACGTATACCCATCGAAGAACAACTTGGAAATGGAAGAAAATGCATGGCGGTACTGGCGCAGGTCCTTGATTACATATATTCCGCCATTAATGCCCAGTACCTCCAGCTGGCAGCCGGTTTTTGTGATGAATGAGGCGAGGGTTGCGACGGGGTTCGTCCCAAGCCAGGATTCCGGCATTTGCAAACTACGGAGAGCGGGGACAATGAAATTGTCAAGAAATCTCGTCATTCGCACGCCATCCATGTCCGACAAGATCCAGGATTGCAGTTGTGGAAGTCGAACTTCGGGCAAGGTGACACTGCCGGTGAGCAAAAAAATCGCCGCCTCCCCAGCGAAGGCCCAAGTTGCAATGAATCAGGGAAGATGTCTGCCGTAAAATTGGGACACAGTCGCGCGGGCGTACCGAGTTCAGAGTTAGCGCGGTCATTTGGCCCCATGGCAATTTCACACGCAGAGGCGTCGAAAGCGCTATTTCTCGCCATTCGTGACAAATTGCTGCGAGGACGTTTGGCGAGAATATCCCTATAAGCGGTGGGCAGAATGGATAGGGCGGAATGAAGTGGATGGAAATTTCCGAGACGATTTCGTTCGGCAAGGTGGGGACCGGATATATGTAGGAATCGAGACGTTTCTGTATCAGCCATTTTTCTACTCGCAATGCAGATAGCGAGCGCTCAAGATCTAGAATTTGGGCCTCGATATCAGCGATGCGCGCTCGGTCTGCTTCAAGAGCGTTCAGCATGATTGGTAGCTAGACATGGAAAGGAACAGCTTGAGTTTAGAATACTGTAAAAGGATCGTTCGACTCACCAGAATCACCAGAATCGAGCTCGAACTTGTCGGGAGAGGATGAAGACAAGATGAAAGATAAAGATCAAGGGTGCAAGACGATCGATCGACGCTACCCCGAATCACAATGCCTATTGATCCGACACTTTGGTTGGGTAGATAGGTTGAAGCCGGTCTGCTCAATATACTGTCCGGGAGAGAAAAATAACGAGCCGGGACTCATCTCAATGTGCGTATAAATTCATCGACTTCGGAAATCTTATTCCCCTTTCCATCATCTAATGAGTTGGAACTTGGTGGTAGCATTATTAGGATTGAAAAGAATACCGAGACGCGCATTGCAAAAAGAACGTTACATATTGGGATATATGAAGAGAGGTCATTGTAACAGATTCTCAAGTGCACATAATTACGAGTTCAGAGCAATACAGTAAGAGATGATTGAACAGGTATATAAATCATTTCTTCCGACACAAAATCATTCTCTAGACCCGCAAATAAAAAATTAGTAAGTCCGGTGTCTCGAGAGAAGGACAAGCCAACTCACAGTCACCATCTTTTAGAGGTTTCTTTCTTGACTTCTATCTTCTTGATGGATGGAAACGCGCTGCGGTAGAGCCGCAGGTCATTGACCTGAGGATCCTCGCTTGCAATACGCAGCAACTGCAGCGCACAACCGGACTTGAAAATAAATGACGCGAGCGCCTCGATTGGCTCCTTCCCAAGGAATTGCTTCGGCATTTGGAGGTTGAGGAGGTGGGGGAACCACCAGACTTTCAACAAATCCTGGGATGGGTATTCGATGTGGGTTCGAAATGTGCAGGGTTCTCAAGAGAGGGAGGCGAATTTCCGGGAGCTCACGGTCGTCCTCGGAGATGACGCCCAGTGCGCAAAAAACAAGGTTGAATGCTTGCGGTAAGATTGTGGCACATTCATGTGTCCATACCAGCTCCAGGGTCAGCGAGGTCAGTTGGACCCACGGCAATACCATGCTCGGAAGGTCTGATTCATCACGGATAACCACAGTGCGCAATAGGGGGGCCCCGTCTCCGGTGATGAGGCTGCCGCCCGAGTGGCAGAATAATTCCAGGTGACGGAGAAAAGGCATCGGACCTTCGACTGTGCGGAGAGATGAGTCGTTATAGCGAAGTTTCAGATACTCCAGGCGAGAACGATGGGTAATCGCAAGAAGTTCCGGCGATGGAGAGTCACTTCCATCGATTTCGATGGAAAGTGGACCACACCCGGATCTATTGAGCCACTGTTCGGCCATACAAAGACGTCGTTCCAAAACCTGAGGATTGTAGGAGGAGGGTAGAAATATGGCTCGCCAGAGGGTGGGGGCAAGCTAGAGCAATCTCTCTCCATTTGCGACAAATTTGTGTGAGGACAGTCGGAGAGAGCCGCCCCCTGAACGGTGGTCGGAAGGGGTAGGGTGGCAAGAAGTGAATGAAAATCGTTGCTACAATTTCGTTCGGCAGATCTAGGACCGGATAGGTGTATAAATCAAGCCTGTTCTGTGCCTGGTCCTTTTCGTTTCGCAAGGTGGCAAGAGCGCGCTCGAGATCCAAGATTTGGGACTCGAGATCTGAGATTCGAGCTCTGTCGGCGGCAAGGGCGTGAATCATCGTGTTACACAAAAAGAGTGAGATCGGAAATGAGCAGAACAGTCTCTCGCTCACGTTCGTTGATGTCGAAAAGCTCTCGAGTGGCAGCAAAGATGCAGGGGTTGTAGCGATTGCCGACAGCGTGGGAAGATCCCAGCGACCTTTCGGACTCGGGCCGTGTTTTTTTCGCGATTCTTTGTAAGTACCTGTTTGCCATCTGTATTCTCGCCTTGCCTTCGACAAACATAAAGGGAACGAGCTCTGTGGCTAAATCCAAGGTGACGACGGATACCCTCACGTCTACTAGTACACAACCTGACTTCTCACCCCATCCAAGCCAACGATCATGCTCATTGCTCTCGAGGCAGACCGAGCGCGCGTCGCTGATCTTGAGGCGCAAATTCTGAATCTCGAGCGCTCCCTTTCCGCATTGCGGGCCGAAAAAGCATTGGCGGAGGATCGACTCCATTCCTACAAGTATCCAGTTCTGACATTGCCGAACGAGATCGTCTCGGAAATCTTCATCCACTCCCTGCCACCCTATCCTCAGCCACCGGCGCTTACCGGCCCGTTCTCCCCGACTCTTCTCACGCAAATCTGTCGCAAATGGCGAAACATAGCGCTGGCGACCCCCGCACTTTGGAGGGCCATCCGAATAACCGCCATCGGGGCTGAATATCTTCGGCAACAAGCCCAAATAACCAATATGTGGCTGAGCAGATCCTGCTCTTGCTTGGTTTCCTTCGAAGTCGACATTTGCCACGAATCCTTTGCGCCGGCTCTCTTCGCAACAATCACTACTCACCATATGCGCTTGGAGTACTTGAAACTTTTCCTTCTTCGCGCACATCTTGCCACTATTCAAGTCCCGATGCCAGCGCTTCGGTGCTTGGATTTTCGACTTTGCTATTCTCCTAATTTCGACCTTCTTGTCTGTAGCGACGCTCCCCTGCTACGCACAGTCTTCCTCGACGAAATCGCCGTTTCACATGTCATATTACCGTGGGCCCAATTAACCACCCTGACTTTGAAGCCCGTATATACGGGCCAATGCGCTCCCGTTTTACAGCAGGCGCCCAACCTGACTCATTGCGAGCTGGGCCTCATGAACGACGATGACGATGCGCTACCTCCTGATGTCCAGCTTCCGTGCCTGGAGTCCTTGATCCTCCTGGAGATTGATGATTTCCCTATGATGAGAGGGTACCTCGAAACCCCTCATCCTTCCCCGTCTCCGCAGTCTCCGTGTACCGGAGAATTTCCTTGAGGCAAACCCAATCGATACCCTCACATCATTCATGTCAAATTCCGGATGCAAGCTGCAGGATTTGTGCATCACTGGCAGAATATCAATCCTCACGAACTTGGACAATTATCGCGGTGCATTTCCTTCTCTATCCAGGTTGACCTTGGATGGGTATGCATATGAACAAGATGATGATGAACCAGAATACATTTTCGAAGTGAATTCATTGTGCGCAAAATTATCTTGTTTCTTTGCCTCCCACTAACCTGTATCCTAGAGCCGATTAACAGTCCAGAAGGTTTGGCGGACGCAGATCCAAATAAGCTATATGAACCTTTATTCTTTCTCTCCTCGGCATCAAACTCATCCATGTCTAGAGGGAACTCGTGATGTTATTCTTTCAGTGCCCATCCTAAATATATTTTTCTATACGCTTTTCCCTACCACCCGAAGGTCTTTTTTTATACTGGCGAGTCGACAGCCTACAGGTAGATTTCGCTCTACCCTCCATTAGCCGGCTGCTCGTCCACTGCATCCGGTCAAGCACTTTTTGTCCGAATGCAGGCCCGGGTAGAATTTCTTCGGGAACAGATCTTTCATTCGCATCGAGTTTATTGTCGTTTCCACTCCTCAACTTTGGCACGAGCCGGTTCAAATTAGAGATGAAGACTGATGGACTTCACCTGCACGTCGTACCGGGACGGCATGGTCAATATGTGACGGTATCGAAAGTTATACATTCTGTAATGGATGTTTAGATCTTAAATTTGAGACTATTGAAAAGCGCATGCGGCGCGGCGCGGCGCATCAATCCCGAGCCATCTTGTCATTTCAACGATTACCCTATTGGGAATTTATTCGCTCTATTGAATGTAAGATGACCAATGCATAGATATGATGGACTGGAGGGATGTTTGCAGACATCGGACACTCCCAACCACACGACCTTCTGAGATTTTTGCCGCTAAATCCTGTGTGAGCGGTTCAGTTTTGCGAATCGTTTGAACCGTGCAAGTACAAACGTTTTCAAATCGTTTCCCACCATGGGCAAACTAAATGGAAATAAAAAACGGTTTAAACTGTGTATAAACATTTACACAAGGAAATGATTGGAGCCTCAAGTACTTCCAGCTCCGCAGGAAATATGCGTTGCATCGTGGATTCCCGAACGATCCATTCCGGTATATCCCCATTCCTACCTGCCTCGGCGCCTCTGCCGCCCTCACACCCGCAACACACGCCTCATATTCCTCATTAGTCTAACCTATCTCACATTATGCGTCTTAGAGACGAGGAGCGGCTGTTCTATCTCTTTCTCCTTGTTTCTCCCGCAGCGCACCAATGCAAAGCAATCATATGATTGAACCTCCGGAGCTCATTACAGATATATTTTGTATTACAGAGATTGCATAACTGTTGATAATAACACAAAGACAAGCCCAATTAGCATCCCAAATGGAGTGATTTCCACGGTTCCACTTCCACTGCGGGGTCCCGTCGCCCCTGTAGATGAGGATCCGCCCGCCGTCGCCGGCGAACTGCCACCCACCGACGCAACACTGTCGTCGCTGTCCAGGCTGTCGTCGGTTATATTATCCCACGTCGTTCCCTGTAGATTCCACGTGAACGATCCGCCGGTCTTCGTGGTGTTTCCGTGCACGCCGATGAGCATGCTCGCGCCGCCGACGGGATACTCCAGCATGAAGCTGATGGTGGCATTCTGGCCGGCGGTGAGGGGCGGGATGGTGAATATCCTGTCGTCCGCGCCGTCGGCCGAGTCGGTGATATTGTCGCCGTTATTATCGATCATGAAGCCTCCGAATGAAGAGCCGGATGCGCAATGTATAGTTGCAGTGTATCTGAGCGAAACCATTAGATAGAGCAGGGAACTATAAAGAATTGGCGACATACGTCCCAGCCCATAAGTCGCCGAATGGCGCGATGTAGTAGCCGTATGCAGTCGAGTTTTGCTCCATCTCCTCCGCGGAAATGAAAGATAAAACTAGAAATCAGAAGAGAATGTCTATCTTCAAATGACGATGTGAAAGGTAAAAGATTTTTCACCGACCCGTCTCATTGCTAGCCTCAGAAATGAACTCTCGTCTCTCGAGTTGAGCCACCAAATCTCGGAGCTGGTCATCATGATCGGAAGTAGCTGGTGACTCTTCTTCCACCGCGACGTGCCTAGGAGGCGTATTGATTGAACCCAGGACTTTATCGCAGTCCACTGAAATAACAAAATTATCGCCTTTCTTCAGTTTTTGCAGAACCCCGCTCATGGTACCACCTGGGTGTCCATTAAACCGCGTGCTTGAGACACAGTACGCCAAACGTACCCTGGTAGCTATTTTCCACGGCGGGAATGCATGTCACTACTTGGAGGACGGTTGTTCCCCCGCCTTCGTCTGAGCTAGCGGGAGGGTACTAGCAGAAATAAGTATCGTTAGCCTCGGGCAGCTGGAACAAACTGGATGACATACCTCATCACAGCTGTTGAGTGCTGGATTGTTATTATTAAACTTTGGTTGCTTGCATAAACCTCGTTTGCAGCCGGCGTCCCGACGTTTCTTAGCCTAAATATTTTTGGTGTGTACTTCAGTTAAACCTAATAACTGAAGGAGATGACTGACGATATGCTTACCTTTGCTCTCTTCAACTTCCTCGTGTTGGCTGGCCCGGAATATGTCAATTTCTGGGTATTTTTGCCACGAAGCCCTAAGCGGAAATGAGAAGGGAAAGCAGGGAAGCAAAAAAAGAGGTGCACCTTTACACATGCTCCTGAGCAAATTCCCATTCTTCTTCTCATCGTATTCAAATCTTATAACATTATCTTCAAGTGCCTTATCGATGCACTCGTTACGTTCGCAAAATGTGCCAGAAGGGCAGCCTACACAAGGGTGGTCAGGGTGACCGAGCAGAACATGCGAGCAGACAATAAGATTCACGCGAAAAAAGGGATATTAATCAAAGTTCTTAAAAGTGTGAAACTTACAGCTGTCCCCGCAACAACTTTCTCCAGTAGGACAACAGGGGTTGGTTGTGCTTTTGCAGCATACGGCACCGGGGGGACAACATCCCACAGGAGATGCATCACAACATCCAGCTTCTGCTACACAGCATGCTCTACCGCCCTAGAGCATAAGAGCAATATCAGCCAAGAGTCAATGAGTTATTCTGAGGACATGATGGCCGGAACTTACACATGTATTGGAGGGTTCTTTGCAGCAGCTGCGAGATTCACATAAGAGGTGATGTACTTGTATGATTAGAACGGTTTGTATACGCACGGGAATTCTTGAGTCCCGGGGCACTGCGGAGATATATGTTATCACATCGGATAGCAGAGGAACAGCTGTGAGTTGGAACATACCCAGAGGGGATTAGAGCAGCATGCCGTTGGCGGTAAACCACACTATGGGGAGTAGCATTAGTGCAAGGATAGAGAGAAGGATAGAAGCATATTAACGAACACACTGAGAACCGATAGGACAACAATACGGTTCAGCGCATGGAGCTAGCCAAGCCGTCAGCCAGATGGTCAGCCATGCGTCATAAGACACTCTTACAGTCCCCGGCAGGACACTCCTCCTCCTGTTTCTTGTTCAATCGCTGATGGTTCGGTACGAGAAGAGACTCTATGACCCCACGGGCCGCTGAAGCCTTTGGATTTGGACGTAGACTGGAGTTGCCAGGCGCAAAGTTGGTGAGGCTCTCGAAGTCGAAGGTGAATTTCGACGCGAGTGTTTGGGGATCATAAGCCGTTGTATGACAGGGGATGTGGATGAGGGAGAGGATAAGCAATATGATTGTGTCGCGGATGGACAAATGGGTATAGTGCATCTTGAACTGGAAGGAAAAGCTAAAGCGTTTCTGTTGAAGAAGTCCCAGACCTTAGTAGCCAATGTGTGTAGTGGGGATACAAGGGACAGCTTGCGGGTTGTAGGAATTACATTTATCGAAGGGGTAAGCGTCTGGCATTGCATCAGCGACGCTGTGCATGTCAAGTGTTGTGATCTCTCGTTTTCTAAAGCAGATGGACGGCTTTCATTTGTATGTCTTTGGTTTTATTCTCCTTCTGGCAAAAATTACTGATTAGATCCAGGTGCTGTTGAAATTTTTCCTCATTTGGCACTAGGCTGCTGTGTCAATTCTCCTTCTGAATCGACAGCAGTGTGTTACTTCGTCCCACGTCGGCCTGTGGGTACAGTACAAACTGACAGGAAACCAACTTGGCGGTTCCCAACACGATTCAAACGCACCCATCAGTTCTATTGAGTGGTCCGTGACATGCAACAGTAGGCCGCATTCCCTCATCTATCCCGATGCGTTCGGGACAGCAGGAGCTGCGACACGTAAGACCATCAACTGCTGCAAACGACATATAAACGGGACTGCTTTCAGACTTGAGCCTCCACGTCTTTTCTCGCTTCCTCTCGACACCACCCCATTGACGGACTTGGAAGATTATCGCCGTGCATTTCCTTCTCTATCCAGGTTGACATTGGATGGGTATGCTTATCGAGAAGATGGTGATGATGCACGAGAATGCATTTTCGAAGGGAATTCCTTGTGCGCAAACTTATCTTATTCCTTTGCCTCTCACTAACCTGTATTTTAGAGCGGTTGACAGTGTCTGGCTGGCAAAAGGTTTTGCAGACGCAGATTCCGAATAAGGTTATTGTATGCACCTTTATTCTGTCTCTTCTCGGCATCAAACTCATTTGTTTCTAGGGAACTCCCGATGGCACTCTTTCAGGACCCACGTTTCCTGAATATATCTTTCTATATATCTTGCCCTTCCACCCGAAGGTCTTTTTATGCCAATGGGTCGACAGCCTACAGGTAGATTTCGCTGCTCTATCCTCCATAAACTGGCTGCGTGTCCACTGCATCCGGTCAAGCACTATGTGGGCCGGGGTAGAGTTCCTTTAGAAACAAATCTTTCGTTCGCCTCGAGATTATCGTCGTTTCCCCTCCTCAACTTTGGCACGAGCCGGTTCAAATTGGGAGATGAAGACCAATGGACCTCACCTGCACGTCGTACCGGGACGGCATGGTCGACTTAGGCAGATTCCCGTTCGATTCGGGGTCGGGTTATACACCCTGTCTTCAACTCGAGTTGGGACCTGTGGCCTATGCCCGCCACCTGCACTGTTTATGAGTGGAATGTGAATTTGTTGCGGGCCGCCGTTTGGTTCGGGGTCGGGTCATAGCAACGGATGTTTTGCTTTTTCATTCTTTCTGATGTCTCTTTTCTTTTAGATACATCTTAATCCCCAGGGAACCGCTGAAAGTTCTCTTACCAACTCACACATCTACAGATCACTCTATATATTTACACTGGAACTAATATTTCCGTCGAGTCGAGTTCATTTTTTTCGACTGTAAATGAATTCACCTTCTACCAAGACAATTCCAGGTCCAACGAGCCCCGTTGTGGACGGTCGCACCTGTGTTTTATTATGGTTTATGATTATACAGCAGGCCCCCGTTCGATTCGGGAACGGGTCATGGCAGCAAGTAATAATTTTATCCTGAGTCTTTCCCCAAATTACCAATGCGCTTGAGCGATTCACTCATTTTCACTGTAAGGTTCAGTACCGGTGGCAGAAACATCTTCACCAATACACACTCAGATTCTCCTCATTCGAGAACAAACCATTCGGCGTTTGAGTTGCGTTCGTGTTCATGTTCCTGTCCATTTACGTGGCCGCTCTCTTTGAACTCTGTTGAAATATAAATATAAAGACAAAGACTCGTGGCGGTGATCATCCGCACCTGCATTCCGTGTGTTCTCTTCGACTGGATAAGGGAGGCTCTCGTTCGATTCGAGGTCGGGTCTTAAGAGAGGAAGCGACATTTTTTCCCTTCTTTCCTCAATAATCCCTTCAAGGATTCACTCATTTTCATTTCAGGGTTCGGTCGACTCGATACTGGTCGCTGGACGTGCTTGAAACTTCACCAACACACAGCCGGATTTCGCATCGTTCGGGAAGAAATCTTTCTTTCAAGCTCATGTTCGTGTTAATTTTACATACAAGCTTTTTAGGATTCTGTGGAAGTATTGGGAGTCAAGGACTCGTAGCCGTGGTCCGCATCTGCGCTCTCTGGTATTTCTTCTTCTAAGTTTGTGCTGCAGACACCTCGTTCGATTCTGGGCCGGGCCATAACTATTTTGGCAACGCTGAACTCATCTTTTTTTTTTCCAATGGTATCGACTGTCTTACTTAGGACCGTAGGCGGTATATTGAAAATCTGTAGGCCACTGGGCGCCGCAAAGCTGAAATTCCGAGTCTCCCTGCCCAAGTATCAAGTTGTATTTCGGAATTCCCACACCGGTGGGCTCTTAAACGTGAATCTTGAAGGTAGAATGTGGCAACCAAAGACCCGTAGCGGTGGTCTACACCTGCATTCCATCGTCATCGCACTCTCGCATAACAACCAGGCACCCGTTCGATTCGGGGTCGGGTCATGCATAACATGCGGTAGATTTTTTTTTCGGCCTCGCAAGTCCCAACGCTGGCACCTGGCATATGGCTATTACTAGTCTCGTACATTCACTAGTCTCGTACATCGACAATTATCCACCAATCCGCCCGCACACAACCTCCGTCTGCTACACCCGCCTACCCCGTCCTCGCAAACGGATACGCTCCCGCCGTTACCCGTTCCCGCTCCCCATAGCCACCACTCCCGCTCCGACTATGCCCGTACCCGTAATTATAATAGCTCTTCTCCTGCATCCCGACCTCTTTCTCATCGTCGATGTCGCTGTCCACATCCGCCTCACGTGGGACAGCGAAGGTGGGCGGCGGGAGGCTCTTCACCATCCGATTGCGGTGGAAGGTCGTCCGTTTGTTCTCCGCCTTGGCTTTGTTGCGCCGACGGATGAGGAAGAGCGTGAGGAATGTGAGGAGGAGGAGGAGCGCGAGGCCCCCCGACGGCGGCGCCGATTATGATTGGAGTTTTGGAGGGGGAGTTGGAAGGAGCTGGGGTGCTAGAAGACATGAGGGTGTTAGTTAGCGTAAGTAATGGAGCGTCGCGGATGGAAGAAGAGAGACGACGCACGCTGTAGAGGCGGAGGTTGAACTGCGCGTGCGGGAAGGACGATCAGGGAATATTGAATATAAGTACAGATACAGAAGACGCACGCTGAGTCGGCGCTGCCGGACGAAGTAGGCGGAAATAAGGGAATGTTACCGGAGTCGTCGCCTTCGGTGATGCCAGTCTCGTCGCCGTTGTTGAGGGAGCTAAGTGATAGCAGTTCTCAATATGCATGGAAAGGATGTGAATGAAATGCGAGTGTACCTCATTCCTCCGGCCCCGGCACTTGCGACAACTGCGCCATCGTTGGGCATGACGGTGAAAGTCTTACTCATGGCATAGGACTGGGACGGATCCGCTCTAGAAACATCATGACCATGGGACTCACACATTCAAAATGCACTAGGTAAAAGGCAACGCACGGATTCACCGCCCACATCCTGAACGTACCAACATCAGGGAACATCATCTGTGTTGTCGTATCCGACAAGCCATTGGCCGTCCCGTCCCCGAGTTGCGTCTTCTCTCCGCCGATGAGGTTCTCGAGGAGGAAGACGACGGAAGTGGGGTCGGAGTCTTGTTGGCGTGACCAGCGGACGGAGACGGCCTGGTTGGCGAGGACCATTCCCATGGAGGGACGGTGGATTTTGATGCTGAACGCCGTCCCGCACAAAATGGCTAGGACACTGTCGATTCCAAGGCGAAAAGCAAGGAGAAAATACATGGAAAGGGGCACGGCAATCAATTCCAAAACTTGGTTGAAGTAGCAGCAAACGCACTAGATGACATAGAACATTCCAGCCCCGCTGAATGATAAAGAAAAAAAGAGGTGACCGAGAAGAAAAAAAGAAGAAGGTGGGCAGAAAGCAAGCTGAGTCCGCTGTTCATCGTGTACCCAAAGTAACGGTAGTATTCGTGTGCTTGATGATTGATGATCGTTGCCACGGTAACACAGAGATTGTGGCAGTGCGATTCCACTTGGCGATGGCCGATTGGCGTGCAAATCCCGTTTCCTTCTCTTCCAAACGCACTGGCAGTTTCTGTGCAGGTTGACGGGCTTGTTGGCGTAGCGTTGATACTGATTCCGAACGACCCGGATGGGCCTGGATGTAGCTGGAACTAGCTGGAAGCTGCCTCAGGCACAGGAACGGTAGTCGGCGTGACACCCAATGCAGATCCATCGGCCACAGTGCGGACAAACTCACTTGGCCCGTTTCTTGGGGAGATCTACATCACAGGGGCGAATAGAGTCGCGTAATAGTCTTTCTCTGCTGCAACGAGGATTTTCCTGTTCGTCTTCGCCCAAACTCTGGAGAGCCGCGAACGCGGTTCGAAAGGGATGTCCTCCTCTCCTCGCGACTCGTACTTACCTCGGATCCCCACCGTAATCCATTTACTTCAATTTTCAGGATTAACCGGCTTCCTGAAGTCTCCGGTCTATTCTGGGCATCGTTCTTATTTCAGTGTGCTCCGAGTCGGATATAGCCTTTATTTTATCGGGCGGACAATTTCACTTATTTTGATCTCCTTCACAGACCTGTGGCAGTGGTCCGCACTGGCATACCTTGAAGCGTCCGGTGCTGAGCAAATCAAGGAGCAGGCGTCCGTTCCATTCGGGTGTAGGTCGTTTGTAAGGATTAACCACTTTTTGGACTTCTTTTTCTCCTCATTTATCTCTGGAGTCTAGACCGCTGTACAGTATCTGAACTAGGCCGGGGTTCCGTGGCGCATTTACGCCGCCTCGATGCTGGATCGACGCAACCCCCCATTCTTTGGAAACAGCCTCAACTTTCGATCAATCGGGATTTATAATGAATCCACTTCAACTCCAGCTGTGCTGCTTTCCGCCGATACTTACATACATGGTTCGGCCTCTATATGCCCAACAAGACTCGTAGCGGAAGACCGCACCTGCGTTACATTCGAGAGCCAAGTTTACACAGCAGGCTCCCGTTCGATTCGGGGTCGGGTCATTTGGAACACCTGTGTTACCTTTTTTCCCCCTCTTTACCTCGCGGTTCCTTTGAGCTCATTGAAATCATTCATCCTCAGCTGAAAATTTCCACGCGATTCATTTCTCCCTGGGGCTTTCTCCGTTGAAAGGACTGTTTTCCTCGGTGACGAACAGACGGATCTTTCGTTAGAACGGAGTGCATTTTGCGCTCAACTTGCCCTCTTCTCCCACTGATATTTATTTTTTCTTGACATAAGGCTCAAAAAGACCCATGGCGGTGGACCGCACCCGCATATCTTAGAAACATCCGGCACAAGGACATTATGCAGCAGGCGCCCGTTCGATTCGGGGTCGGGTCCTATCGGTTGGTGATGCTTTTTTCTCTTCATTCTCCCCAATTCCCTCTAGATTCTAGACAATGTACGGTATCTCAAATCAGATTGGGATACATATGCTCTGGCACTCCTACGCTGCCTCGATACCGAATTTCCCTCTGCAAACCGCTTCAAACCAACCGCTTCCATATTTTCTCTCCGACTCCCTGTTGCACCTGCACACCGTACTTCCTTGCTCCCTCCTGTATTCTGGTCTTGTTCGATTCGGGCCTGGGCTATGAGATCACTTCTAGCTCTGTTTCGTCTCTTGAAATTGAACTCAGTCTTCATTCACTGGTCTTTAAATCTTGGAGCAAATTTTCAAGTGAGGTCATTTTTATTTAAACTCTTCGATTCGACTCCACTCAAGCATGTTCAAATGTAGGCTGAGGAAAGACCCGTGGCAGATGGCTCGCAGCTGCGCTAAGTATAGTAGGACGACTACACCTTTCAGCAGATCTCCCGTTCGATTCGGGGTCGGGTCATGCCGCTATCATGAGATTGTTTTTCTCCCCTTTTTTTTGCTGCCTTTTCTTCGCGTTCCCTTTCCATAGACTGACCTATCCACTCATTCTACATAGAGAGCACTCTTTTTGTTTCCGAACAAGTCTTTGACTGAGTGCATTTTCATTTCAACTCCCCATTTATGACTTACACGACTGAAGTCTATTTAAGCATGGCCTGAGGGAGACCCGTGCCATTTATGTTACACATGCAGCAGACGCCCGTTCGATTCGGGGTCGGGTCATACGGCGACGACATCATTTTTTTCCCGCTCTTCCTGGCTTTGTCTTTGGATAGACCGATCCATTGATTTATTTCCGGCCTCGTCTGCTTCAAATACTTTCAATACCTCCACTCGGTTCAATTGCAGGTCAAGGAAGATCCGGGGACGATGGCTCGCAGGTGTTCTCTGTACTCAGGGACGGCTATACGTTCGAACAGATTCTCCGTTCGATTCGGGTCAGGTCATGATCATTTCATGCTGTTGTGGACGATTTTTGTTCCTTCCTTTTTCCTTTCTTGATTCTTTTACTTATACTGATTTATTGAGTTTCAGGCGTGAAGACATCCTCTGCGCACTTTGGCAATCTATATACCCTTGTTTTTATTCTGGAACAAGTCGTTCATTTTACTTCAACTTCATTTCACATTCACTTTACACGCGACTCAAGTCTATTCAAACATCGCCTGAGGACGACCCATTGCAGATGGTCTGCAGCTGTACGAGGTTGGCTGTACGTTCTCGCATGCAGCAGGCGCCGGGTCGATTGGGTCATATATGTTCTTATTCTTCTTTGGTTCTTCTCACTGTCCTCGATTCCTCCTTGACTTATCAACAGCAATGCGCGGATCCAGCTGTGTGCATACCATGTCCATCTCTGGGATTTGCAAGTAACCATGCATCCAGGATTCAGATGTCGTGGTGGAGGCAAGGCCGACCACCATTTAGCTCTCTCGGCATATTCCATGCTCCACACGATCGAGGTACGAGATCTTACTGTGTTGAAGGCTGGCTGCGAAAGACTAATTCCATGCTGCTGCAGCTTCTTCTGAAGCAATCATCTGACCTATGATCGCGCCCTCATGGCCTGTTCAAAAGGGAGGTCCATGTGATCTTCTTTTACTCTTCCCAACCCTCCCCCCGAATCAAACCCAGCAAAACAGCCGAACTAAGCTCTGAAACCGACTGTCGCGCCGTTGCTTCAAGGCTTGAATCTGCCCTTCATTTCCAACTCAATGCCAAAAATGATTACTGGCTTCCTTCTCTATACTTCACGTCATTCGCAAGATATAAGACACCTGGAGTTTTCCGCTCTCGGGGCGATGGTTCATCAAAATCCACTTTACTCGGGAGAATATTTAAGATGCAGAAGGAGTGCGTTTGAATGAATCATTCAAGACGTTGAGCCCCAAATGATAATCCCTTGATACATACCGGATCCTGGGTTCTTCGATATGGTCCGCCGTGGTCGACTCTAGTCTTCCTCACATAGGCGTGGTATTCAATCGAGTAACATCGTAAACAAGATTTTAGCGAGCTAGTTGGATTTCATGGCCCGACGAGCTTCAAATGTTGACAGGTGAACAATGTAATATTTATTTCTATGGCTAATTGCATGCAACTTATCCCGGAAGGACGATATCAGTTGGTGCAGAACTCACCAAGATATGGGTGATTTCTTGGCGAGAATCGGAAACAGTTTAAAACAGCAAATTTTCGATCCACGCCTTCGGTACCCAATTGCCGTAATTGTGTATAGCTTTGTGGCGAGTACTGGTTGGACTTGAATTCCGAGTGCGCTACAGGTGAGCTATCCTGTCACGGGGCTGACCCCGAGATGGCCAAACCAAGAATGAGAGCAAAAACTGGGGGAAAATCTCAAGGGCTAGATAGCCACGAAACTAGCGTTGATTCGACGAAGCGTACTACGACGAACCAAGAGATATAAGTACAGGAACAAGGCTGTGCGTAAGGTAATAACCGATATCGTAAGTGTCATATAATGTTGAAACAGGCATGATGTCAGGGGCATGTACATTTAATCTGCTATGCCCCTCACATATCCGCTAATACCCTTGACAACAAATTTAGATTCTGTTGTTAAGCGGGAAGGAGGCTGTCGCAGCGAATTAACTTCCAACCTCCCTCCTTTTCATCCATGGACTATGAAAGCTACCCAGGGTCTACTTTCAGCTCGGCGAATGTGACGACGGACAACAGGGAAGCTTCGCTGTCAGTCCTTCTCGCCGTCGCAGTCACTCCCTCCTGATGGAGCCTAACCCAGATATACCAGCGCTTCGTTCCCGAGCTCGAGTCACCTCGTCATCGCCGGCGGTACCTTCACGAGCAACGTCAAAATCCAACAAAATGCTGCCTTCCGGTCAGACGCAACAATCCGTAAGAAAGGATCGTCCTCGTCAGTCCTCGTGGTTCTTGGTGGCATCTTCATGGAATGCAGCTGACAGTGCTGAACCTAGATATGCTGGAGCCTTTTTTCCGGGCTCGAGCCGCTTCGTCGTCGCCGGGGGCAACTTCACAAGCAATGTAACCAACTATATCCATCATCCTGCTCCCGCTCCCCCGGCCGGTAGATCTCTTACTACTCCTTTCTGAGTTTATGCTGCTGAGATTGGGACGATAGATTTTCGTCGCATTCCGTGGGGAGATATCGATCTGAGGAGAGAAATACGGCTGAACAGACAACCCAGTGTTGTCACCCGCCAATGTGAACGAGCTTCCGTACGGATGTACTTGGCAAAGATAGATGGCAGGGCAGCGGATATGACGGTGGCCGTTTACGAAGGAAACAATGCGGAGGACCAATGGCAACGAGATCTTGCTAGATACTCAAGGCTTCGGTGAGTTCCAAAACAATTGCGTCGCGGATTGATTGCTTTACTGTCGAGTCCAGGCATCCTAATATTCTGCAGGTCTTCGGGGCAGCGAGCTCTTCCGGCATCCATTGTATAGTGGCTCATGGCGGTTCGTCTTTACTTACCTTTCAACCTTTGACTCCTGAAAACTGCAATTAGACCTCATCCATTTGGACGACTATCTTGAACTACATCGCCATTTACCCATATTTTTTGGCCTACATTTATGGCCGCGTTGTATGTTTAGCCTCCTTCACCCACTTGACGCTTACAGAGATCCCCAAAGGATGGGGACTGTGGTGTGAGCATCTTGCACGCAAGAATTGGTGAGCATCTCACTTGGCACTATTGCAGGATGCATTTCGTTATTTCGGGACCATGTTCGGAACGGAGGTAGTCCCAGTCAGTATTAGTCGTGTCTGCTGACTTCTAACACAACATCGTAGCCAGACCTCGAGGACGTAACGTACTGGATACGTTGTTCGACCGGTAGGCTCTGCATTGAACATGCACCACACACTACCGATAATTACTACATCGGCCTGGACTGTGCATCAACACTCGACATCATGATCTCCCTCGATGATACGATCAAGGAGGCCCTGGTCATTGCGTCTTTGGAATTGTCTCAGTACCACAGACTCTGCGAATTGCATCAGGAAACTGTATGGAATTTCTCTACAAAGGGAAGTATTAATCTAGGGGCAGTAATATACTGTTCCGACCGCCTTGATGTACATGGGAGGATTGAGATTGCATCGTTGACCCATCCAGATTCCAAGCCCAGCGCCTGGTACACCTCTGGTGGGACCATGGTAGATGGATGGACACGGTTACCTTATTTTTCTGTTCTGATGGGAGTTTCTGATCAATCTTCATAGGTATGAAGCCCGGAGCGTATTCGGTACTTGTGTATGGTGTGAAATATGCATAGACGCCTCTGCAGAGACTTGGCTGTCTCAAGCAAATCACATTTTTGCGCAACTGCAGATTACATCTAACTACGAAAGCTATGGTGCGTTTCAGAAGACCTATCGCTCCATATTTCAGCTAACCCTGACAAGCCGTGGTGCAAGGGATTCAGTTCGGTCTACAAATTCCTGCTACGCCGCAGAACCCTCCCGAGGGATACTTGTTTGTTTGCCCAGTAGGAGAGTTCCGAACCGGGCCAGCCTCATTCGGATCGCCCGGCTGTCCCGCATACTGGTCCCTCGATCCATCTGGTGTCCAACGCTTAAGCACAGATGGGGCAAGGCATCTTGGATTTCCTTCCCTCCAATTAAATGCAATTGTGGAATGCCAGTCCTGGGAAGCGAGTGGCTTACGTGGGATTGAGAAAATTTCACGAAGCCAAGGGGTTTGATCCTGAGAGCCCAGATGTTGCACTTCATCTGCGTCTCCCGCTCTATCAGATCTCCGCTACGACAGAGATACCATTTGCATGCAGTGAGAAAAATTAACTTACAATTCGCGTCTGTACTAATGTTGAAAAGTTAGTCGTAAGGTTTATGGTGAGGAAGAGCACCAAGGAAGCAATTATTCAGATGGCTCTGAATATGTGGAGCATGGTGGATCAGAACCCCAAGCATATGGTAAGTTCATTCATTGTGGTGGATGTTGGCAACAATTCAGTGAGTTGTAACAAACTGAACCAGGCGACCACTTTCTAGCGCGTCCGGGTGTCGAGCTCTCTCGCTTTTCTTCAGAGGAACAGACTTACGTTACGCCTTTCTCGCCTCCCACCTGGGATCCAACTGCTCAAAAACGGCGTGGAGAGCCGATTGACTCGGAGCGCCCACACAAGAGGGCTAGGATTTGAAAGGCATCTGGAGATTCATAATTTCGGTTATAACCTTCATTTCCTCTTGTTCATTTCGATATCCAACCACTATGTTTTCTGCAAAATATTCTTCCGGTGGATATCCATGGTGAAACGCCGAGTGTTACATGCTATCTACTATGATGATATTCTAGCTAACACCTAGATGAAACCATGGTAGATAGTACCCTTTTCAGCCATAATATCCACCGGTGGATATCTAAGATGAAAGGCTGATGGCGGATACTCTAGTAGAAAGGATCAATTTCATCAGGCCAGTGGATATCTCAAATCAAAGCTATCTATCGGCCAGTCGAATGCATGCTGTTGATCATACATAAATTATTGAAAAATCCGACATCTTTATGAGCTTTTCTCGTCAAGAGATGGGATGGGAATAAATATAAATTCATTTTTATACTCAACATGGTACATGGTACAAACTTTAAAAAAAAAAAAATTGGAACATTTAAGATAATGAAACTTACTCTGCAGAAGCATTCCAAGCTCATCTGCTTGTATTGCTGGTGATTGGACCAGTCATTGCTAAGAGCCTGTTCGGATGCACAATTGATTGTCGATTGTGATTGTGCTTCCTTTTTGAGTAGTCTGATTGTCGTCTGATTGTCGTCCGATTGTTGTAACACCCTTCTTCATCCACGCATAGTCTTTCTTTGGTCTTTCTTTGCTGCAACGAGGGTTCTCCTCTTCGTCTTTGGCCACACTCGGAAGACCCGCGAACGCGGTCCGAAGGGATGTCTTCCTCTCCTCGCGACATACTTACGCCGTAATATACTGTACCCGGACCCAACCCGGACCTTTGGCGCGCTTACACTACGTCTGTCTGCATCCGCACACATGCCGTAGACAGGGTACGACTACCCATCGACCACATCTGTCGACCTGCGTCTACGCTGTGGGCAGATTTGAGACAATCGGCAGCGGGAGCGCGCTCATCCTCACATGCGTCTACGTTGGTCTACCCTTGGTCTACGTCCGCCTACGTGGTGGACCGACGTAGACAGATATAGACAAATGTATACGGATTTAGACCAACTGCTTCTACATAATGTAGACATACATAGACGACGGGGTTTGTCTACCCTTTGTCTACTGGGGGTGGGAAAACAGTGTCTCTGGTCCTGTTCTGTATTGGAGTTTCTGACTGACTGGCCACGTATATACCCTACGCTCTCAAGCGCTGAGGTTCTCAGACAGCTGGATGAAGTACAGGTAAGAAGGGCTACATACAAGTGCCTACGATTCGGAAGAAAAGAGGTAGCATTTCTGTTCTTGTGGTGTTACGACCACTGACTCCCTGAGCACAATGGACCTTGGTTTTGAGGGCTTATCGCCAAAGTAACTTGTCAGCATGGCAATCACCCTCTGGCCGGCGTCGAATGAAATGTTGTCAGCTAAAAGGCTCGCGACTCCACCGCTGACTTCCGCCTGTTTGACTCTGCATCCGCCTCGACTTGTTCAGCTTCAGAGTGACCATGTCTGCAATGTCCTCCGTTTGACTCCAACGTGCACCAGCCTAAATGATATTCCCTGGGAATATCGCACCTGAAAATAAACATCGGGTTCTCATGGAAGGAATGTCTCCTGCTGTCTGTTATTTTGGGCTTGTGCGGTGTGGCTATACAGAATTCTTCGGCGTGTCATTGGGTTGGAACCCAGCACTGGAGATGAAAGCGTGCCTGTATGAACCCCAAATGAGCTATACATTGACCATATTGTGCGGAGTTCAGTTTTCAGTCAAGCATTTCCGTGTGGGAAAAGTGTTCAAGTTCATATCAATCTCGACGTTCATCTCCATCCCATGATTGGATCCACCGCCACGGGGCAATGCAGATTTCCCTCGGGAAGGCACCCTATAAATGGGAGATGCGGCGCGGCAGCATCTACCCATCCATCCTATCCCTTCACGGCCATGGCAGATTGTTTCGAACCCCTTCCTCACCCCAATTTGCAACAGAGTATCATCCAGGGTCTTAAAATCCGCATGTATGTGCTTATGGTCAGTCCACTGCAACTCTTCCGCAACAGTTACTCATAAACCCGGTGCACTCCGAAGGCCGAAATATTTGTTTATGGTCAGTTCCTCGCTGGGTCGTATGGCATTTATACCCATCCGATGATATCAGGCACATACGTGGTGATTTTCACATTCTACGTGAATATCCTGCGTAGACGCGGAATTCGGAAACAACATTTCCTGCATGGTGCCACGATCCCTATTCATTCTCTGCACTGCACATTGCACACTTCTTCTGGCCAGTACTGAATTCAACAACAAGTCGGATCTGTCTTTGGCCACTAGTCCTACATCCAGCCTCACCCCGACAATGTACATGTTCGGCGCCTTCGCGAATGCAACGAACATAGTATATGTCACCAGCAAGTAAATGTATCTATTTGCCACACTGAACCTCATTGAAGATCTTCCCAGTGTCATAGCAGATATCATTTTTGTTAGCCTGTGTAATCTTCCGTGTTAGCTGGCTGACACGGTCGCAGATTTTCCGATGTTACGCGATCTGGAATTTTCGCCGCAGAGTCGTAGTGATTCCCGTGCTCTGCACTCTTGCTGTTGCGGGTGAGCGCGCATTGTTGCTGGAATATATCATTCTGATTCTTCTCGAGTTCTGGGTTATTGGAACGCTGCGACGTGGCTCCAGTGGTTCAAACTGGATGAAAAAAAACGTCCTCCTCGACCCAACTCGAATTGATAGCTCCCTCTCTCCAGGCCTATTTGGTATCTCAATCATGATGTCGCTTCTCACAACTTTCATATTGATGGGATTGAGTGGTAAATATTTAGCGCCGCAGCTTCTTCACCGCTGAGCTGATGAGTTTCTGTCTTAGCCGGTCGCATTTGGTGGCTGGCCCGCACAGCACGGCAAGTCCTGGGAGGAAAATTGACATCCCGATACTATGTTATATGCGCCATGATGTGGGTTCGTCCTCGCTCCACATCGGCTGACTGACACCGGGAAGTTTGGAATCTGGGGCCATGTACAGCGTTGGTGGAGTGATCTTTATTGCCATTTTATTCTCTTCTGTCCCTAACAGTTGTGTGGTTGACATTGTGAGTCATCAAACCGTTCCCGTATTTCTCCCTCCGGCTGATTTTGACCATGATAGACCGGCGGGGCCGTATTAGGACAATTGGTCGTCTGTGTCATACAACCCTCTGCCACGTTACTACCTCACCTATCTTCTACCAGGGATTAGCGCCGACGATAATTGCCGTCCGCGTCGGACTGGGTCAAAGTGTCGAAAGTGTGGGCAGTTTTGTCGCAACAGAACACTCGCGGGCCCAGAGTGGCCTCGAGTTTCAAGCAACGACGACACATCAATCAATCGAACATCGTGTCATACGCCTTGGGCCCGATAGGGAGGATGAGCCGGAGAAGACAGAAACTGTTTGATAGTCTCAGCATGAAAGCTACTGTTTTTGTATCTGGTTCCTCCAAGGTGAACTCCTTAGTTTAGCTCATGCTGGAAACCCAGCCAGCACACAGCCTACCCAGAAAATCAATCAAAGCATTTCCTCCATATGAACGTCGAGGACATCGCCCACGTAGCAGGGCTTGGTGCGCAGCGCATTGGTTGAATTTGTTACATTTTCCAGTTCATAGAAGCATCCAGCAGCGACAATAGAAGATCGAGGTTTTTTCCATCTCCATTGAAGAAGACATTTGACCATGGAGCCTCCAGCCTACTACCACATAAGGGAATCGTTGCCCATCAGTATCTCAGTATCTCACCAGTATCTGGCAGCCATATACAGTCCCAAACCAGGAAGTGCAACAATTAGACTATTTCATGGATATTTGAGCCATGTCTTACCCAAATCACTTGGTCCAAACTATGTTCTGGACTGCATTGATATCTAGTCCATGTCACGATTTATCTCTGGGAACAAAGTTGAGTGGTGGTTGAGAATGAGTTCAATCTTTCTGGCACCCCAAATATGCCCAAGACAGCCCAAATAACGTAGAAGCGCAACACTTCGACGTGATTGATTGTAGTTCCGGGAGCAGGTATTTTTGTGATTTGACCTGCATATCCATAATCAGAGACGTTAAAAACTACCGTTGCAACAGAATTTGAATATGCCAGCACTCTCAAGACCCACAGATGGGAAGACCCGGTTGTTGGGATCAATGACTGTCTGATGTGGCCGAAAGCATTGGAATATTTTGGGTTCCACAAGGTTGTTTGAGACAAATCCTGCTGTGGACAGTAAGATTCAATCCCCCACTGTACTGTACTCTTGCTGTACTCCCATAAACTTCTGGTCCAAATGAAAATTCAGAAGGGGTCAAATAGCTACTGTACTATTTCGATCAAATCGACAGGGGGGGTGACGCGTGACAGCTTTTACCTATTCGACATTTCGGCAGCGACCAAATTTTCGCGTGACATCTCTAAAATTTCGACATTTTCCTGCAAAGTTTCATCTTTTTGGCGCTTTTTGGGCAATTTTAGGGCCTGCGTGACAGCTGGGAGGTTCGACAGAGGCCCGAGTGACGCGTGACCTCGACCACTCGCTTACTTTCCGCCTCAGCTGTCAAACCCAATTCGGAAATTTTGATTGCGGCGATGTTTCGGCATCTTCCGCGGCACAAGTCGGCAGCACCGCCTTCTGTAAGTGCACAACAAATGCTAAGTCCACCCGTTTTGAATTCGAAATAGCAGGATTCTGAGACTCGCATAGTGTGAATGGAAATATTACTGTGGAAAGCAATATATTATATTCATCAGCTACCCAACAGCCACCACCAGTTACAAAAAACTTCACCATGTTGTGAGCAAACGGACGCGTCAGACACAGTAAAGTAAGAATGACAGAGGTTGAAGGGAGGAGTTGGAGGTTCTGGGGGCATGCAGGCGAAGTTCGACAATGTCGGTTGCAAAGGCCGAACACAAGGGAGAAGAATGAGGGAAAATGGAGGAAAGACGAGGGAGAACAGTGAAAGCATCTTGCGTCAGACATTAGCAGAGTCGACGTAACACGCGAGGCTGTTGAGCGCAAGGAGTAAACGGCGGACTCGCAGTCGCAGCGGGCGTCAAGTGTCAATAAAAGGTGGCGCGCGTGTGGTCAGTGGTGACTTGGTGCTCGTAGTGAAATAAGACCACAAGCGAACGTTGAGGTCGGTCGGTCATCAGGGTCGTCTTGGTCAGTCAGTGGGGGTCTGAGCGGTGTGGCCCGAGCGGTGTAGCGGGAACGATGGTGGTGGCGAGAGGAAAGTTGTGTGGCTGACAGGCACAGTGATTGATTGGAATGACGGACTTTCAATTTTCGCCGTTTGTGCCGCGATCAAATTTCCAAATCGAGTTTGACAGCTGAGGCGGAAAGTCAGGAGTGACCTCGACTCAAGTTCGTGATCGACAGGGGGGTGCGTGACGCGTGACTGCAAATTTGATCGAAATAGTACAGTACTGTACTATTCCGTTCAATTCGTTTGTCACGCGTCACACCCGATTTCTGAAAACCCCTGCAATAATTTTTTCTCGATTTTAGCGGATTTTGGAGATTTGTCGGAAAAATTAAAAGTCACGTGCATCGACGAATTGAACGAAATAGTACAGTAGTGTTGCGCTTCTATGTGTGTTGCGCTTCCCGGTTTTGGACTCTAAAACAGCGGAAGATGGCTAATCAGCGTTGGCAGCGCGAGTTCGCAGTGGCCGAGGTACTTAAAAGTGAAGCCCAAAAAGGAAGGCATAGCCATTGGCAAACACGGCAAAGCTGCAGCCAAACACCCTTCTTCATTCAGGCGTAGTCCTTCTCTGCTGCAATGAGGGTTCTCCTCTTCATCTTCGGCCAAACTCCGAAGACCCGCGAATGCAGTTTGAAAGGGTTGTCCTCCTCTCCTCCCGACATTCCTTGGATCCTCGCTACGATCCACTTCTAAATCTTTGCAGGATTGACCGGCTTCTTGAAGCCTCCGTCCTATTCTGGGCATCGTTCTTGTTCAGTGTGCTCCGTGTCGGATATAGGCATTTTTTCATCGGATGGACAACTTTACTTATTCCGATCTGCTTTCAAGTCATTCAGAAACCCGTGGCGTGGTCCTGCAATTCTTGCCATTTGGTATGTGAATATAATCAGCAGGTGCCCTTTCGACTCGGGGCTGGGTCGTATATCGATACTTTGTGCTCTTTTTTGTTATTTTCTTCGATTCCCTCCTAACTGATCATCAGTATTTTCGATTAGGTTGGGAAGCCGTAGCACGCCTCCTCTACCTACTGTACATACTAGATCACCGCAACCGTTTTCGCCTAGAAAGAGCTCCGAACCAATCGCTTCGACCTCCTTTTTGAGCAGGTATTACTTATCCCGATCTTAATGCACACCCAGCAAGACTCGTAGCGGATGGCCTCATCTGCATTAATTTCTGAAGTAGCTGTTGTGGTCCGAGTTTACAGCTGGCACCGCGTTCGATTCGGGGGTCGTTCGTGCTTGGTGTAGGGTTTTTTGCTATCCAATGCATTCATGAGGTTTAAATCTCATCCTTACTGCCTTAAATTTGACACAGAATATCGTCCTCATATATCCTGGAACAAATCTCTGAGATCATTTTCATTTCAACTCTTCGACTCAAGTCCGTTCAAATGTAGGCCGAGGAAACACCCGTCGCAGATAGTCTGCTCCTGCACGCTGCAGGTACTCCGCAATCAATACACAGCAGGTGCCCGTTCGATTCGGGGTCGTGTCGTGCGGTTGTTGACGCTTGGGTTTTGGCTTCTTTTTTTCCTGCCTTTTCTTTGCTTTCCCATTAATTACACTGATTTAATAAATTTCGGCCAGTTTTGAATATCTTCTGCGCTGGCGTGGCATTACTATCCCCTTCGCCCCCGTACGGAGTACTCTTTTTTTCCATTCTGAAACAAAATTTTCCGTGAATTTACTAAACTCTTCATTCTTGCCTTGAACACGACTCGAATAAAGTCCTTTCAAACACAGGCCTAGCGAGATCTGTCGCAGATGGAAACACAGCGGGCGCCCGTTCGATTCGGATTCGGGGTTGGGTCGTATGCGGGAATCGGTTCCTTTCTCTTGTTCTCTTCGGTTCTAGACTGATCTATAGCATTTTGAATCTTTTTTCCTGCGTTTTCTTTGCTTTCCCATTCGTTACACTGAGATAATAGTTTTCGGGCGGTTTGGATGTCTTCTGTGCTGGCGTGGCATTACTGTTCCCTTCGCCCCGCACGGAGTACTCTTTTTTCCAGTCTGGAACAAAAATTTCCGTGAATTTACTAAACTCTTCATTCATGACTTGAAAACGACTCGAATCGACCGTTCAAACACAGGCCTAGCGAGATCTGCAATAGATGGAAACACAGCAGGCGCCCGTTGGATTCGAATTCGGGGTCGGGTCGCATGCGGGATTTGGTTCCTTTCTCTTGTTCTCCTCGGTTCCCTCCAGACTCCAGACTGATCTATAGCATTTTGATTTAGTTTGGGATCCTATGGGGCTCCCACGCTGCCTACATACATACTGGAATCTAGATCGACCCAAGCCTATAAAAAGATCCGAATCAACTTCAACCGCCCCGATTCCCCTTTTCCGCCTCTACTGATCTCACTCTTATGAAGACTCGTAGTGGACAGCCGCACCTGCACTCTATGCTTGCTGAGCGCTGAGGCTGTGCATTTGCACAGCGGGCTCCCGTTCGATTCGGGGTGAGTCATAGGACTTGGCTGTGATACTTTTTATATATAGGCTGCTTTCCTTTGAGAACTAATTGATTTTCAGGTTTCAAAACGTCATCGCCGTTGCGCAAAATAGATATCCTCGCCGCCGAAGTCTACAACTCGAAGTCTCCTTGCATTGCCGGGCTGCCAAATTCCGGACAAATTGTGTGATGGGTACATTTCTATGGCCTGGGATTCTTAAGACCAGAATTCGATCTCCTTCCAGGACATTTAAGACCCGTGGTGGTGGTCCACACCTGCAATTCTTGCAGATATATCCTAGGCGTTATGCAGGAGACGCCCGTTCGATTCGGGCCTGGGTCGTAGGTCTGCGATTTGCTCGTTCATTTTATTCTCTTCCATTCCTGCTGAAGTCTAGACTGAACTCCAGTATTTTATTTTGAATCAAGTTGAGATGCTCTGGCGCTCCTCCGCTGACTAGATATACTGGATCGGCGCAACCCCCATTCTTTTGAAGCAGCCTCAACTGTCTTCAATTAACCCGCGTTTATAATGAATTCACTCTAACTCCAGCTGTGCTGCTTCTACCGGTACTTGCATACATGGTTCAACCTCTAGATGCCCAATAGGACTCGTAGCGGAAGGCCGCACCTGCGTCGAATTCGAGAACCGGGTTCACACAACAGGCTCCCGTTCGATTCGGGGTCGGGTCATACTGATGGACATGTATCTCCACTTTTTTTATATCTTACCTCACGGTCCCTTTGAGCCCAATCAAGTCATTCATCCTCAGCTGAAAATTTCCACGCGATTCCTTTCTCCCTATGGTTTTCTCCGTTGAAAGGACTGTTTTCGTTGGTGACGGACGGACGGATCTTTGGTTGGAATCGAGTGTATTTTCCTTTCAACTGTTCTTTTCTCTCACTTACCTTGAGACAGGTTTGCTTGAATTCAGGCTCAGAAAGACCCGTGGCGGTCGATCGCACCCGCACATCTTGTCGGGATGACAAAATGATGCAGTGGGCGCCCGTTCGATTCGGGGTCGGGTCCTCGCTTGGTTGTAATGCTTTGTTCTCCTCATAACCGCCTCGAACCAACCGCTTCTCTATTTTCTCTTCGACTCCCTGTCGACCCCTCGGGCTTTTCTGTTTTGGCCTCTGCCTAATTGATTCAGTCTGTAGATGCCCAACAGGACCGGCGGCGGTAGCGGCTGAATCCTTACCTGAACACCATACTTCCTTGCTCCCTCCTGTATTCGGGTCTCGTTGGATTCGGGCTCGGGTTATGAAACATCATCAAAAGCCTCTCCCTCTTCACTCATGTCAAGGTCTCGGTCTCCCTCGTAGGATTCTCGCAGAGCACATCAGTCGGGCTGTATTGTATACACCGAAAAACCAAGGCCATGGAATACGCAAGAAATACTGGCTGACAGTATAAGTGCGAGCAAACTTCGCGTCGTTGCCAGTGACTTTACGATCTCGAGTACTTGGCCAATTGACTAGGGTAATAAAGGCAAGCGTAATCATTGAGTCAAAGTCCTGATCATCGGCTCGTCGCAACCCCCTCATACTCCATCCCAGCAATCCAGACCCTCTGTATGTCGCGTGTCGCAGAAATATTTGCAATGGGATCGCCAGATATCAAGAGCAAATCCGCACGCATGCCCGGCGCGACCACCCCGCGATCAAATAGCAAATTGTGCTGCACAGCCAGTACCGTCGCCGAGCGCAGCACGTCCACCGTCGACATCCCCGCCTGAACGAGAAGCTCGAGTTCATCGTGCAGCGCGCGTCCGTACGGCAGTGCCAACGTCGGGCTGGAGTTCGAGTCGGTCCCGGCGAGGATTGGGACCGACGCCTCGTAAAGCCGAGTGACGCTCGTGTTCGCCACATCGTACGTGCTCGGCGCGGCCGCTCCGGCGGCGATGAATTGGCGGAAGATCGATAGTGTGGGGATGGAGACGGTTTTTTGTGCGAGGAAACGGGCGATGAGCGCCGAGTCGATGGGCTCGTCTGTTGGGACGTGGTGTGACTGGTCCGCGTGCGCGGTTAGGGCCCTGTCCACGGCGGCGTATTCGGCGGCATGGCATGCGACACGCAGATCGTTCGCGTGGGCGGCGGAGACGAGCGCATCCATGGTCGCCTGGTCGAGCGTGGTGGCCGAGTCCTGGCGCTCTGCGACGATCTTGATGAAGGTCGCGCCGACTGCGAGCTGGTCGGCGACGAACTGGGGCGCCTGCGACGGACTGGTGATAGTTTCGTTCGGCTTGAGGCCGAGCATGAGGGCGTGGGTACTGTTGGGCGTGTTCGCGCTCAGGCCAGAGAAGCGCACGTCGGTGAGGCCGGTGTGGTTCTTCAGCGAGTCGCAAACGGTATTTGGGTAGCAGCTCGCGACAATGGTGCTCGTCACGCCGTACGATGCTAACTCCTCCAGATGATCCACAGATGTAGGGTGGGTGTGGGCGTCAATGAGTCCAGGGAGTAGGGTACCCCCATTCCCGTCGACGATTTCGGCTCCGTCAGCGTACGGCACGATTTTGTCTCCGTCGATGAAGATGGTCCCAAGCGGTAGGAGGTTCTCCCCATCAAAAACACGGACGTTTTTTATTGCGGTCTTCCGCGGCGCCGGGACATTTCGAATAACTAGTGGTGCGTCAAGCATCTCAATGCTGCTCTTTTGCTAAAAAATCGTCTTACCTCGTCGGGCATTGTTCAATCGAGCAATTTCCAACCCCTCCTCGAAAGCCCGGGGAGAATGTTCCGAGTGGGGGCAAGAGTACCCCAACTGCGGAATGAGCAAGGTTATAAAGATGACAAGAACAGAGACCATGGCAAGTGAGTCGAAATTATCATTATCTTGATATTTCGAGGACGGTTTTATTCCAGCTCGGTTGCTCGGGATGTATCCGGAATGATGGACAGGCGGCTATTCAACCGGAGGACAAATCATCTCGAGGTCATTATGATCACTTAACAGCGTGGACAGCTCGGCCCGCCTCTCAAATTGCTTATGTGTATCATTGTGCAAGCAGCTAAAGCAGAATTCTGAGCCTCCCACGCAGAGCTAGCAGACCGAATGAGCCGGCACGATATTCTCCCAAACGCACGACATCATGACCAGTGGACGGACTACTAGTCCCGGACATGTAGGTGTGTGCCTATGGGATATGAGGACTCGGGCACATCACGGAGGCTCGGGGAAGGAAACAACTCATCGTGAATCATACGGAGGAAGTAGAAACATTGGAGAACATTATGGAACATTTTATTTATGATTCACAGACTAGTATAAATACCGTGGCTACAGAGGGAGAATCCTCACGAGCTTGTACCACCCGGCTTAACCGCCCGGCTTAACCGCCCTTGTGTGAATCTTACTTGGATTGAACAAAATCATCGCGTCAACATCAAAATTGAACGACGTTAGGGAGATAATTTGCCGACTCCACCATATATTATTGTGTGGTCCGGGTCGAACACGATACATTTCAATGGCTTGAGTTGTCGAGTTGGGGCTGGGATTCAACAGAGCAGACTAATTCCGATCTTGTTTCAAAACTTTGCAGACCCGTAGCGGGGTCCGCTCCTGCAATCCTTACGGTTGTCTCTTAGGAGTTATGCAGCAGGCGCTGTTCGATTCCGAGTTGAACTAAACTTCGGCTTGATCGGCCCGACCGATTAGTCACCTCACTGATCCCGAGGCAGTGCTCGCGCCACTCTCTTCACCAAAGCTAACAAAAACTAGATCCTGAGCCCAGTTGAGTCGACGGCCCTTGGAGTCGTCGCAAACTGATGTTATTTATAGAGCGAACCCACGATTCATGCCCAGAACCCTCGAAGCCGACCGGACGCGCATCGCTGTTCTTGATTGGTTCTTAAGACCCAAATTCTCGAGCTTGAGCGTTCTCTTTCCGTATTGCGAGCGGAAAAAACGTTGGCGCAGGAACGACTTGACTCCTACAAATATCCGGTTCTAACACTGCCGACTGAGGTCGTCTCGGAGATCTTCATCCACTTCCTGCCACCCTATGGGCCTATCCTGATTGCCCACCGCTTACTGGGCTACACTCGCCAAACATTCTCGCAGCCGTTTGTCGGGATTGGCGAGAAATAGCGATGGCCACCCCAGCGCTTTGGAGGGCCATACTTATAAACCCCACTGAACGCGATGATCTGGAGCGACAAGTCCAGGCGTTACATACGTGGCTAACCCGATCACGTTCTTGTATGCTTTCCTTCGAAGTCGACAATTACAGGGATTACCTCGCCCCGGATATCTCTGAGGCGTTCAGCGCTCACCATGTACGCGTGGAGTACCTGAAGCTCACCTTTGGTGTGCCAATTTCCCCACATTGAACTCCCAATGCCTGCACTCCGCCGCTTGGATATTCAAATTTTCGAGTCTCCCCAGGTCGACATCTTCGTATGTCGTGACGCCCCCTTCTTACACACAGTCCTCCTCGACTATCTGGCTGCTCCCCGCGTCATATTACCATGGGCGCAGTTGACCGCACTGACTTTAAACCCGGTACACCTGGACGAATGTGTCCCGACTTTACGGCAAACATCCAACCTACTTCATTGCGAGCTTGGCCTCTGGGAGAATCACGGGGTACTACCTTCTGAAGTCCACCTTCCACGCCTGGAATCATTGATCCTCCATTACCTTGATGGGCTCGTCATGAGTGGGCCTCTGGAGACGTTCATCGTCCCCGCTCTCCGCAGTCTCCATGTCCCGGAGAGCCCAGTCGATCGAATCTCCTCATTCATCTCGAAATCCGGCTGCAAGCTGCAGCATCTGGCCATCACAGGGAAAATAAATGCAATCCAGGACGTGCGCGAATACCGTCATGCATTTCCTTCCATACTAAAGTTGTCCTTGTGTGGTTGGCATCAACCGGAAAGCGGGTACGAGGTGGACATTTCCGAAATTGACGAATTGTACGTACATTTTCCTTCTTCCCAAAGTACTGTAACTGAAGTTATGTCTAGAGGAAGTTAATGCTGTATGGTTGTCAAGGGCTAGTTGGGCTCCGAGGTTTGCTCAGCTGACCAGATTCCAACACGAAGAGCCCCTCGTCTTAGTTAAAGCTCTATGGAAAAGAATACAAAAGCTGAGGTAGCGGCGGATGAGATAAATCAAGGATGGAGCTCGAATTTATCACTCGTGGTTGACATTGCGGTCAATTTTCAAGGCTTCAGCGTAGTAGTCCAAGTTATAAATAATTTGAAATGGCGGAGCGACAAGAGGAGAACCAAAAATGAGCTGTAGCCATGACTAGACTCGCAATACAGCAATTCATTGACGTACGAGGAGTAATACGCTGAGACGGAAAATGGTCCAGTGCAACGCTAATCAAAAAGGAAGTAATGAAATGTTAGGAACCCCCCGCCAGCGCGGCCCTCGTCTCCTGCAAGAACGCACCCGCCGCCCGCCGTCGCGCTACCCTGCTGAACTGAAAATCCAGCCGCTGCAGCGCGGGAAGCATCGCGAGCCACGGAATGAGCGGGCGCGCCGCGGAGATCGTGGCACACCGTACATGGACCCAGTCGACGTCGTGCAAGTGCCCCACCACGTCCCGCTCCGCGGCATCCACCGGCGGCCAGGGAAGGGCCTTAGTCTCTGACTCTACGACATCTAGCAAGAGGCATATGGGCGCGACGAACGTGACTGTGGATAGGCGGCGGAGTGCGTGAGTGAGTGAGCCGGCTGCGGTGGGGGTGCCGCGTTGAAAGGGGATGGATATGTGGACGAGCTGGGGGGAGCTGTCGAGGGCGTCGAGAAGGGGTTCCAGGCGCGCGATATCCGTGCAGGAGATCTTCGTCAGTGACGGGAGGGTCATTGGTGCATCGAGAAACATTGATGCCCCGTTTGTCTGATCGTCGATGGAGGTTATGTGCGGGTGGCGGCGGAGGAACTCTCCGAGTGCAGTGGGATTCAGCCGTTCGTGTATGTGGAGAATTTTAAGAACAGGGAGCGTTAGATGGGGAAGAACGGTCGAAATTGTGGAAGGAGACGCCTCCCACGGCGGGAATTCGCTGCTGTTACTACGCCCGAGCTGGAACCACCACATGTCATCCATGCCAAATGCGATGAGCGTGAACGGTCTCGGCGCCCCCGATGCAGCTGAGATTCGCCGGAAGAGCACCGATGTCGGATTGGCAGCGCTATAACAAGGGGCGGATCTTCTTGACCAAAGAGGGCCCCAAATTAGGCGAGCGGAGCCGATGACGCCGACTTCTTCCTCTTCGTTCTCCTCCTTCGTCGTGAAGCCAAACGAGCCAGAAGATCCGCCTCGTCCGAAGGCGCCCCAATTCCCAATCATGTACACATTGGGATTCGGCAGTATAAACACCGGGCCCGCTGTTTTGCCCGCCATCTCGCGTGATATACGGCTCATCGTGGCGACTATTATCTCCCGCATATATTGAGCCTCCTCCGACGTCGGATCTCTGGTCATGTCGTCGTCGTGAGGAAAAGACAGTTGGAGTTCCTCGATTGAATGGGAGTTGGCAAGAAAGCGCTGCAGGCGGTGAAGATCTCCGGGGACATCATCGAGCGCTGTGAAGCGGCAGACGAGAGTTTTGAGCTGAGGTGTAGACGTAGGTAGAAGCAAAGCAGGGAGGCAATGCGACTCGATGTCGAGGGCTCCAGCCGCCAGCAACTCGGAAGAAATAGCCTTTCTTTCCAGATATATTACCGTAGCACGGCCGTTAAAAGCGCGGCAAACGCCACCCGCAGTAAAGAGACTGTAGTTGTCGAGTTCTCTGAGGATGAGGTCCCAGATTTCGGGGGGAACATGAGCTATATCATCCTCGAATGATGGCGCCAAAGACACCCGTCGAAGCTCCTGCGAAAAGGCCCAGAAAGTTGACATCAGGGCATTGGCAGGTATTAAGTATCACTTGCCGGAAAACAAGGTCTTGAGATGTCAAGAAATAGATGGAGAATCTGAGGGATGAGCCGATACATCGACAGTGATCGCGCCAAGGATCGCGGAAGTCAAGGCTGAAAAAACGTACGTAAATGATCCCATTCCCACGGGCCCGCCCACCCGACCCAATATTATGAATCACCAGACTTGCGAAAGCTTCATAACCTTGTGGAGGGTTGAGCAAGGATGTCTGCATTCACACTACTGCCAAAAGCTCACCTATACATCATTGTCGTTGGTGAATTCATTTCATTTTCACTCCTCTTTCACAAATTTCACTCAACTCAGCTTGAAGCCTGTTCAGATATGGGCTAAGGTTGGACTCTGTGACACGAAAATATCCAATTAGGTACCCACAAACTCCTACGGCGACCCACGGCTGCGAACGCTCAGGCGTAGTAGGCGACGTCGACGGTAACGGCGGAGCGGGGCGGGGCTAGGGTGCGGGTAGCTGGAGCTGCCAATGTGGTCCCTGTATACTGTACTATTTCGACCGAGTGTTCAAGTGACGCGTGACGCGCACCTGTGAACTGAACACTTGAGATACCGGTGACGGTGACGCTCTGGAAATGAACACCAAATTTTTTGAAGCCTCAAAGTCTCATTCTAAAACACCTAAATTTTCGGAAAAAATTCACGAAAAGAAAATACTAATGTCCCTCCCAGAGTGCGGCGTTATAGCGTGTCGTTCCGATCTCTTTGCGCTGACCACGTCCGAAGTTAAGTAACATATTTCCGCGATGGGGAGGAATGGCGATGGGACGAGCTCGAACTGATGCTTTGGGAAATGGAAATTTCATCCTTGGCTATCTTGTGGATTATCGCCGGCGCAGTGGATATTGTTTTGCCTCGGTCAATCCATTCGGTCAGGTTGAAAACTTTGTCTTCTGCCATTGGTGTATCACGAGGCGGTCGAAGATAGATTGTTTTAAAATTTATCAGACGCAAATTCATCCAGATATTGTACGGAAAAAACCACGAGTGCAGTCTCCAAAATTGGTAGCCATTGGGATATTGTCTGTCGCTTGCTCAGTGAACCTGGCATTGAGCAGCACAAGCGAACTTGAATCACACATGAAAATCCCACTGTTCCTTGACTGTTCCGGGGAGCTCAGGCGAAATTTCTGTCGTCGGCATCGCCTTCTCCAGTTCCTTGAGGGGTCGCTAAAAAAATGAACACTTGGGCCAAGGTGACACCTTAAGTCGCGACTTGAACACTTGGGAAAATGAACACCTGAGGTGACGCGTGACACCCTATGAACACTCGGTCGAAATAGTACAGTATACTAGTCTGAATTATTATTTTTTAGCTTAAATTTGCTTGATGTGAATAGTTCAAACCCAGCCTCTGGCTCGATACAGCTCGATATGTTGCAACACAACCAGCGAGTCAGTTCGAGTAATCGACCACTTTTAAAGCCACATCGGACTCGTTCGCTTTGGCTGCCCGTCGTTTTCACTGGAGTTCATGTTCAATTTCTCGACTTGACAAGGGCTTGCGGAAGCGTGGTCCTCCGGCTTTCCATACACCGTTTCTCCTGTGATATTGGTCTGAAAGAACCGTCAACCTAAGCCAGCGACCCGACACAAATAACCTACGCAAAGACCGATGGAAGTGATCTGTCCGCCAGCTGAAGCCGACATGTTGCCAATGAGCACATGTCGCCGACAACTGGTGGCCAAGTGAGAATTAACTGGCCGCCAGGTTCAATCACCCATGGTCTCACGGTGGGGCCAGGTCTGGCTGGCTGCCAGCCTGTGTCGTAAGCTAGGGGGAGACGTGCACCTAGAGGTGTCTATCTGATCTGTTCATTTTTTCTCGCTTTTTCGGATCCACGTTATTGTAAAGAGCACTGCCCTTGATTCTAAGTTTCGAATCCAAGTTTAATCGCCCGACCCCAAATCCCCGATATTTTGTTCCAGCATGGGTGCCAAGTGGGTACTGTGACTGACCCACCGAGATTGCTGTACTTCTTACGCGACAGCGACCGTTTCGTGGCGATGGCTTATTGCCGACCGTATGTGAAGTTGATGGTTTATTGTATGGGAAATACCATATTTAATATTTAATAAATATGATCTGCAGGGAAGCTTGCAATCCCACGTTGCGAGTCAGTGACGCTTCCAGAAATTTTCTGCGACATTTGAAGTGCTGTTCAACTGCGCATTCAATCAAGCGAGATCAGCGTCTGGGCAACGGATCTGCGGAGACCGTGCGAGAAAGGCAGTTGCAATGGAGACTTGATGCGTAAGTGCATCTTCCCGGATGGTGGTAGGTAGGTAAGTAGGTAGGTAGGTAGGTAACATTACACGGCACGGTCCCGCTCAGGAACGCCGGTTTCAGGAAGTATCCCGGCATAATTATCCAACACGGAATTTCTGAAAGCCATCATATATCCTAGACCTACTATTGCGCTGGTTGCCAAGTTCGCGTTTGATGTCCTGGAGTTATTCTACGCTGTTCCCGTGTTTCGGTTGGAGGATGAGGCTAACCCATGTTGAAGTGCTAACCTTATTTCTAGCTTCTTCGTGTTCTTTCAGTTCTACCGCGGCGAGATGGACTCCAAAAAAGCCACTGCGACCGTGAGCTCGGCTATTAGGACTCGGAGGGGCCCAGGGACGATGATGTAGCTATTTTGTGCGTGTACGTCGGGATACTCCCTGGAAACCGGCGTTCCTGAGCGGGACCGTGCCGTGTAATTCTACCTACCTACCTACCTACCACCCGGGGAGCTCAGTAGGTAAATTTGTGGAAAATTATCCCGACAACAGCGTGAGGGGGAGCTGATAAGATCAACATGCCCATCTCTTCGTCGCTCCACCAAAAAAAAAAGCGTGGGCTCGAAGGGGAGAGAACCAAACAGTCCCAACGAATTGGGCACATCTGATGCACTGGTTGAACTACGCAGCTCATTTGGGAAACGTCATTCCCGACCACCATCATCTAAAAACTCGAAATCTTGCTACGGCTTGCATTCCCCCCTCCGCACATTCTTAAGTGTGACGGCTGCGTGGTGGACTCGCACCGGGCGGATTGGAGTAGCAGAGAAATGGCTGGGACGAGAAAAAAAAAATCAAAAACAGAAAAATTACTACATCCACTTCGTTTGTCGAGCATCCAGCTCAGTTTCACTCCTTAAGCCTCATTTCACCGCCCACTGTCTCCTATAAGATACCTCTTTCAATTGAATCCACCTTTGGGCCGCTGGTCTTCGTGCCCGCCGTTGTTGGCCTGGTCGCGCTGCCAGCCGCCCTCCCATCTTGAGGTGCTTACTCAGCACCGCCCGCGCCATCATTTTTCCGGATCTACTCGCAATTAAGTTCACCCATAATTTCCGCGGCCTCCGAGCTTCTCTTGCCGACTGTCGGCTCGCTAAGGATGAACTGTGATCTGACTGGCATTAGCCGCGCGACTCCGGGATCGGTCGAAGAGGAGACTGCATTATTATCATAGTCACAGTTGACGCACCTCGATCACATTTTCCACATTGAGTATATCTTGGATGTATCCTCTGAATTCACTGGCATGCCCTCACCACAGTCACTGTTTACTTTCTTGCTGTCTACAGATAACACTTTCCTCGTGCAACCCATCGGTAAACCATGCTTGATGGTGATGAAGTGTATTGGACGCATAAGTTTCTTGACCAAGTTAATGTGCTCAGTGTCCTATCTTTGTTTTCATTTTTCTGGGCGTTATGATCGTCAGCTAGTCACTTGACAGAAACGGTGCCCTCGTAATGAACTAGAGCAAGTTTGACCCTGTTCCTGTACAATGCTTTCAACTGCCCCCAGAATCTGCTTAGCCAAAAAACAGAAGATAGGTCAGGATATGCAAGAAGAGGCATAGAACACTCTTGACAATCTACTCCAAATGTGCGGGCACAGGCGGCTTGTTATAGTGGAAAGTACTGGTGATCACAGACATGCCTGGCCAATTGTCATAAGGAATGCAAAGTTGTATGGAATGCATGACCAACAACAAATTCATTTCAAGTTCCTTATGTCTGCTGCAAACTGAATCACCATACTTACTCCATGATTGCCCCGCCACCAACGGAAAGTGGGATAATTCCTCTTCGAGTTCAATGCCTCCATCTCATCTTGACCACCTCATTTATTTCCTTGGCCCCGTTCAAAATGACTAAACTCACGCTGCTCTTAAAAAGTTCACAAGAACTAGGTGCAATGAGTAGAATTCCTGGGCTAATGATCTAATGTGTCAAGACTCCCATTCCACCGGTGCACTGTGCTTGATTTAGTGGACACTACCTCACCTCAGGATGTCCAGAATAAACTAGAGCAAATCAGTGGATGTACGCAGGAAGGAATGGGTTCAGGAGTCAATTGACTCGAATGACCAGCTCTCTTTACATCAGGATGACCTGAGTCATTGAAGGACTACCACGAAGATAGATCACTTCAAGAAATACGGCAATACTGAACAATGATGAACACTCAGGTGCTTCAAGAGGCTTGAACCTCTTTCCTGCTCTCGTTTCATTGTTTGCCGCTGAAGTTCTACATTTTGTGTTTTCCCACAATGACCCAAGTTGTTCCTGTCTTGAGCTTGTTTCGAGGTCCCCATTTTCCACTAACTGCTTCTTTGTTTACCCTTTAGCTCTACCGCGGCGAATCGGGAGATTGCGACCGTGAGCTCGGCTACGGGGTGACAGAGAAGTCCAGGAACCATAGTATACAACAGTGCCTGTATACTTAGATAATTCCTGGGCCCCGGCGTTCCTGAGCGGGACCGTGCCGTGTAATACTACCTACCTACCTACCTACCTGGCACGGCTATTTCATGATGTACCGTAACTACCTGCAAAACCTCATGGTCCAACTCACTGATACGGAATTTCTAAGGGCCATAATCTATTCCGGACCTGTGATAGCATTCGCAACTAAATTTGCGCATGATGTCTTTGAAATATTCTACTCAGCTCCTGTTTTCCGTCCTTGCGCTTATCCGGAGGCCCTCACTTCCCACCAACTGCTTCTCTCTCCATCCTTTGGTTCTAGCGGACCGGAAGGTGGCGGCCGTGAGCTCAGCTGTGAGATGATAGAGAAGTCCAGGAACCATAGAGTACAGTGGTGCCTCTGTACTGTCAGTTACCGGCGTTCCTGAGAGGGACCGTGCCGTGTAATCTACCTACCTGCCTACCTACCTACCTAACAGCCTTCAACCATGGCATGGAATCAGAGGATGACGCCCAAAACGGCCCTGGATGGAGATACGGCTTCGGACAAGCTGAATTTTAGTGATTGAGAGAGAGCTACCACACGGAAAAAGTTATCTCGCTCATAATACAACTCGTCAAATCAACATGAGAGAGACTATGCCGCAATTTCTACCCGGGTTCTTGCTGAGCTCTCCATTGAGGAGTCGATTTTCCCATATCACATAGTTTCAGACGCAGCTCCTACCCGGGGCCTTGCCAAGCTCTCCATTGAGGAGTCGATTTTCACATATCATTTAGTTTCAGATGCTAATCCGAGAAGTCGGGCAGAATGGGCTAACACGAATACGTACCATTTCGATATGTCATCATAACGGAGGAGAATTTATCCTCAATTCACCGTCCATGAAACCCATTTGTACAAAAATTCTCCGAATTTTGAGCTCCACTTAAATACTTCAAGCCGTTAGGCATTCAGTCATTACCCGCTGGTTCTTGGATTGACACAGCGCCTTCCCGAACATGTCTGATCTCAGTTCCAGTAACTGTTTGAGAGTCGGCATCTAACTGCGCACCGCGACCGAGGCTCCACCGGCCACACTGACGTTCTATCCTATTGCTGTGTATCATCTCGGTTGCTAGTTCCCTCCGACTCTTCTTTCACATCGCAAGTCTTGGCCATCAGCCCTTGAGTAATACGCTTAAATGCATGATAACCGTTATTTCCCTTGGAAACCTGGGTACGGTTTAAAGACCAACCACTTGGCCTCAGAACTCATCCCAATGCCTTTCCACAAACTCGCCAATTTTTTAACGATTATATCTGCTGTTTCAGGCAGCCTGGTTGTACACGAAAGCCGTAGAGCTGCTCCTACCGGATTCCTCAGCCAAGGCGCGGCTCCCGTCACGGACGTGTTGACTCTGAGATTTGGCTTGACTGCCAACAATCTCAGTGGGCTGCAGGAAAAGCTCGTCTCCATCTCCACTCCCGGTAACTTGGACTTCAGACAATGGCTTTCGAAGGATGAGGTGATCATACATTTGTTCAATTCTACAATTCACTGATTCCCAAGTCTGTAGGTCAAGTCTTTCGTCCAGCCGTCCAACGAAACGGTTGCAGCTTTCAATTCTTTTGCGGCTGCGAACGGTTTGAAGCCTACCGTTATCTCACCGAACGGTGATTGGCTATCTCTGACTCTGACGGTCTCCCAGGCCAACCGGCTGTTTGGCGCGCAGTTCGAGAAGTTCTCGCACGCATCGCTCACGGAACCTATCACGCGCACCCTCACGATCTCGCTACCTTCCGAGCTGATTGGCCACGTCGACGTAGTCCACCCCAGCACGTCATTTACCGGCCGCAATCCCGGTTCTGCCCAGCTCCCTTTCCATCCCCACAGTTCCAAGAAACGCACCGAGCCCGTCGCGTCCTGCAACTCGAGCAGGCCTGACGGCATCGTAACCCCAACTTTCTTGCAAAACATTTATGGAATCCCTTCAGCTCCAGCGACTCAGAAAAACAACAAGATTCTTGTGACTGGATACTTAGGCGTATTACCAAACCGAACGGATCTCTCTGTTTGTTCCTCTGTATGGACCGTGTAGTTGCACCTAATAACTGACCTGTTCGCAGATGTTCCTTGAACAGTTCCGACCCGATATACCTCAGAATACATCATTTGACTTGATAACTATTGACAACGCGAAGAATCGAGATCCCGAGGATGTTTCCCCCGTCTTTGTGTTGGAAGCAGATCTTGACGTCGAATATACAGTCGGCACGTTTGCCAAGTCTTCAGCCGTGTTTTACAGCTACTGAATTATAACTAATAGGTCTCGCGACGGGGGTGCCCGTTGAGTTCCTCTCTGTCGGCGGTCCCCCAGACGGTAATTTCTCGGATTTGGCGACCGCCTTATTGGACACAAACACTTTTCTTGACGGAGTTGACAACCCGCCATCTATAGTGACAACCTCGTATGGACCCATGGAGAACCAATTTGAAAGCTCTGTTGCTAGGTCAGTATTCCATACAGCCAGGAAGCTTCTTGTTCACTGAATAGTTTGCAGGAAGATTTGTGACAGTTACATGGCCCTAGGCGCGCGGGGAATTTCTGTTCTGTTTGCTTCAGGAGATGTGAGTTAGCCTGTTCTTGACATTCAATTTGACCCAACTTAGAGTATTATTATAGGGCGGTGTGCGTGGCAGCCACGACAATAGCAGCATTCCTGGTGTTTGCGAGAGCAACACTTTCATCCCCGTCTTCCCTGCTTCCTGTCCCTATGTTACCGCTGTTGGCGCCACTCAGGGATTCAACCCCGAGGTGGCCACTAACCTGACAGGCGGCGGGTTCTCAGATCTGTTTCCAAAACCCTGGTACCAGACCCAGGCGGTGGACAGTTTCCTGAAAACAATTCCCCCGGATTTCGCAGGGACGTTCAATAAATCAGGCAGAGGGTACCCCGACGTCGCTGTTCAAGGATGGGGCTTGGATTTCGTGTTTGCGGGCACAACCCTTGCCTTAGGAGGAACGAGTTTCTCATCTCCGATTTTTGCGTCAATAATCGCTCTGGTAAACGATCGGCTGGTAGCCGCCGGCAAGCCCGTTTTAGGCTTTATGAACCCTTGGCTTTATGCGCACTCGGAGGCATTTACGGATATTACCGAAGGTCATAACTCTGGCTTGGAGTGCCCCACATCATCGGTGAGCTTTTCAATTGTTTGAATCACATTGATTTCGCACAGTCCATCTGATCTGCTTTGAAAAATCGTCATAGGTTGCGTTTGATGCGACGAAAGGATGGGATGCACTTAGTAAGTCCGCACAGTCCTGAAGCGGCCTGCCACTCTGATACCACCCCCGCTAGCTGGCCTCGGATCTCCTGTTTTTCACAAATTGCTTACCGCTGCTTTCAAATATTAGTCACACTAAATTTTGCATATTCCTTAATACAGTAATTGCTTCCTAGAAAGCAAAAGAATAGATACTTTTTTCAGAATATATTTGCATTTCCGGCAGCGATGCCGAGGCACCTGTCAGGATCCCATCGGACTTGGATCTCGGATTTTCCTGTTTTGACCCTTGTTTAAACCTTAATTTATTCTAATCTGTAGGGGGGGGTCCCGACCCCCGTTCCAGATTATATTCATGGTGAATAAACGGATTTGGAAGCTGCCACGACGTGTTTGACGGGACAGCGTAGGCATCATCGCGTTCTCTCGTGAACATGCAACTGGGCAGTGTACTCCTTCATCCGTACTCAATCCTGAGTCACAGCCGAAGATTTTCTCGGATGCGGGAACTAAAAGACGTTCGGAAACGTGTCGAAACGCGCCGGAATAGCATCAGATATCTTGTATGGCGACAATATGTTCTCTTGAGCAAGAACCGGTGGAAGGAAGAAAGGTGAATGGGCAAACAGAGATATGGTTGTATATTGTAGCCCTTGAAATTATATTGTTTATGGGAACCAACACAATCAGATTTCGCCACTAAACCTTAGATGCCGACATCGCTGGCACCCCTTGGATATTCAGCGGAAAATATTTAGTCTTATGGGAAGTCAATCAATCAACGCAAAGAGAAATGAAGTTGAGATGCGAAAAAGCTTAGTCTATGACGTTCCAGATGTAACATTAATCATTTCGGAAAACAACTTTCAGATTTCGGAAACATTTTCTTTCAAAACTCAGAATACGTTTATATTGGATACCAGCATGCCAAGGCTAAGGAAGACTTATAGCTGAGCGCTGATGGTCTGCATCTCATTATGCTGAGAAGTCGGGTATCATATAGATAGCAGGCTAACGGGCTCCCCCGTTCGATTCGAGTTTTATCTTCGTCCTCATTGATCCACATTCTGATTTGAGTTAAACGGGAGCGCAGCTCTTTCACGGCTTTTAGTTCATTTTATTGCATTTAAAAGCACCACTAGCGCTTTGTCACGGTACTGTTCTTCAGCATCAAGATTTCTCCCTTGCTCGTACTTCTGTTTAGACATCATGAGACGAAGATATAATAAGAGAGAATGAGGGTGCCCACGATTTCACATGCTCGACGGCTGCTGGGCTAACATCCTCCCTTCCTCACGAACCGCTGAAAATTCGGGCAACATGACCTGGACGTCCTTCCATCTATTATGGAATGCTATCGCTTCGTCGGGCTCTTCGAGCTCATCGTCGTCATTGTCATCATACTCGCGATGGGTCATCACCCTCGTGACCTCCGGGAACACGCCGGAGAGGAATCGGGCCACGGCGAAGGGGTTAGTTATAGGTGAATGCTCGACATCGAGAGCTTTAAGCCGGCGTTGGTGGAAACGGGTCCTTGGATCAGGTTCGGGTGCGGGGACGACGGTGGCGTCAAGCGCTATGGTGAGTTTGCGGAGGTGCGGGCAATGTTGGGCGAACGAATGAAGACACGAAAGTGTGGCTCGCGGTGTATGGAATTGCGGCCAAGCGAGCGCCAAGTCGGAGAATCCATCATTGTCCAAATCGAATCCGAAGAGAGAGAGGTGATCGATAACGCTGAGAGGCTGGCAAAACTAAAGAGGTGTTGGAGGGAATGGAGGGGGGGGATTAATTGGGAATTGGAGTTCGTACCATCCATTTCCTCGCATTCGTTGTCGATGCTGAGGTTTGTGAGAGAGGAATGCAAAAAAACCCGCTGAAATAGCGGCGAAGAGGTCGTTCATTTCATCCGGCGTGACGCACTCGTGAAGACACATGTCGAACTTATTTAACGGGACGCCACTGCACCATCGAAGAAATTGAGTCGTCGGTGTGATCTCTGAAGCGAGTGTTAAGTCTCTTAGCACGGGAAATGGTGGGCTATCGGCGACTGGCGACAGCGGCGACGCGGTGGGTAATTCGTCTAGCGTTAATGACTCTAAGGTTGCCAGGCGAGAGAGATGTTGGAAAGCATCTTGGTCCACAGAAGGAAAAGTTACCCTCCGAATAACCTGGAATCCACGCAAAAACTCTAAATCAGCCTCCGAGGCGGTTTGGGTGCGCCACGGAACCGAGATATCGGTTAACTTGGGACATTTCGCGGCAAGAGTCGACAGAATTGACGCCGAGTCGGAAGGCGGGATAAAAACTATCCTTGTGAGAGTAGGACGAAGGAAAATCTGGATATGGTGGAAGTCTGCAACAATAACAGGTTGCCAATCGAGAGTCTGGAGGTTGGGAAATAGCGCTTCGGGGAGAGCTACACTCAAGGTAGGAAAGATCTTTGACAAAGACCAGCCGTTACGTCTGAGCCAGAGATGTTTGACCCGCGGCGAGTATGCACGAGCCCTATCCCAATCCGAAACATGGATCGTGCGAAGCAGTCGCTGAATTATTTTCAATATTTTTTAAATGTCGATGCCATTTGATCAGCGCTTACAATTGTGTATTTTTCGCTCCACGAATACTCGTTTGGTTCGACGTCCCAGATATCTGAGGGCGCACATCGTATGAGGAATCTTTCCAGTGGTGCAGACGACCACAGATAATCCAGGGCCGGACCCTGGAACGTCGTGCAGGTCCTCGCGACAACGGAGAGGTCACGAAACGGCGTTGCGGCGGGCCAAGGATCCGAGGAAATGCGTGGATCGAGCTGTGAGAAAACCATGTCCACAATCTCTGGGATTTGCAAGCAACGATGCATCCTAGATCTCAGGACGCGCGGCGCATGACGCACAGTAGGCCGTTCGCCGGGATTCGCCAAACGTTCCAAGCCGTGGGCTGGCGACGCCCCTGCAGGCGGAATTACGACGATGCGTCACTAGACTATCCTCACGACAGGACAGGCCGCAAGAAAGACACGCCGCTGATTGTACATCTGGCCCAGGAGGGATGCCTGTTGGACTCTGGAGCGGTGACGGGCCGTTTGAAGATTCTGCCAAGTACGTGAGCGATAGAGTCGCAGAGTGGCGGTGTCCGGATCAATAATCGAGAGTGCCGGTAGTGACCTTGCCCTTTTGACCTTGCTTTTGACCACCTTCAACGCTGGGTCGCCTCACGGTTTTCTCTTCGCTGTTAACCGGGAACCTGGACCACTTTCTACGAGAGTCCCTGCGGAGCTGTGGGAGAGCAAGTCAGGACCGCCGCCAGTCTTCTCTCTGGTATACGACTCCATGCAGTGGTAGCCTTGTGCAAACAATGATATTTAGTGTCGCTTTTCCTCATTGTTCGATGGCTGAGAGATTACTTCGTCCGTTCCTAACCTTCCTTCTTTGCTTCGTCCACGCCTAGCTGGGAAGTCTGATTCTGGGCCTGGGGTTCATCTGTGAAACCAAGTACTGTATGCAGATCAAGATTTTCCTTGGTTTGCATTCGAACGAAAGTTTAAAGGCGAGAACTGACTGGGTGTGTGCGAAAGTACGTGAACGAGCTGCCCTTCCCATGGATCTTCAAAATCAATGGCTGCCCCTGACTGTGTTCTTCCCCCGAATCGCAGTTTCGTGTGCTGTGCCATACTGTATTAAACTCCTCTTCCTCTTAGAGCCCATCTGCGCGCTAAATTCCGACCTCGAAATCGGTGCAGCTGTCCCGGCGCTGTGATCCACCTGATATCTGTGGGTTCTCGGGAAAGGAATGTCGGCTATCTTCGCCCTTCGTTAGATCTACCTTGATTGGATGGATTTGCAGGCTGCGAGTTTTCGGCATTCCGCCCTTACTCTCTGAGGATATGTGCGTGCGTTCCTATCCTGACTTCGACCGACGGACACAACCGGGTACACAGTTGGGGTATCCGACAGAAGCTTACTGCCGGTAGCTGCATCGATATCGACCTTGCTTCTCGACTCTTGGCGAGCCGAATCTCCTGTCGCCCTGGTGGCTGGCGCCCCGACAGGCGTCTCGCGCACCGCCGCCTCGGCGTGTGTACTTGCAAATTTGCGACGGATTCTGCGAAGATTGAGTCCGAAAAGACGCTAGTCCTGGAGGTGTCTGGACAAGTACTGTTGCGCAGCGCAGCACCAATTGGCGGCGGGCTCATCTGTCCCACTAGCGAAATTACCAACTTCTCTCTCCTCTTCAAGGTCGGCTGTCGAAGAGATGAATTTAGCATTACAGTAAAAATTATCAATGTGTCGACCGATTTCTGGAATAATCCTCCAAATCGTACACTCGCGGCATCCGCTCCATCCTCACGGTACGTTCAATTCTCACATGGACCTCAGCGTCCTCTTCGGTCACAGGTGCCCCATAATGCGCCGACTCGAGATCAAAGTCGGGCACCGTCAAGTCGAAGCCCCTCGCGCTCTTGGACTCGTATTGCGAGCGAATGGCGTGGCTCACATTTCTCGCGGTAGTGATTCGCTGGGTTATTGTGACAGCGGCGTTAATGGATTCATTCCGCCGTTCAACCGACACCTCTGCCCACGATAAGTTCCGGTCGTGACTGAAGACAGGCGAAATTCACCGTAAAGATGTATCAGTAGACGCTGGCTCATGATCCATGTTACACAGTAACCCAAGGAAGCTCTGGAATTTTGTGGATTAGCCTCAGGTTCCCGTCTGGATAAAGAGCATCGTACGCGGCAGTCTAGCGGGGATTTCAGTAGACGCAGGATAAGCGAGGAACATTCCGCACCTGCTGTACTAATTCGCTTAACGAAGTCAAGCGATTGAATAGCAAGTTGACAAAGTTGATCGCGGTGAGAACCACGAAGTACCAAAGACCATCAACGAGCATCCTGAAAACTTCGTCAAAGCAAAACGATATTATCATCCTTTGGGTAGCTCACATTCTCGTCACTCTTGACATCCTGATGAATAATCAGCACCAGACGACTGAGGATGAGATATTAAGCAGAAGCTCACATTGATCCATTCGAAGTCTTCATTTTCAGCAGAAAGAAGACGCAGACCACGGTTGTGACGAAGTTGTATATTATTGCAACCACATAGCTGACCCATCCTCCCCACGCCGACGTTGGGCTGTGGCTGCCACAACTAGAATCACATTTCAGATGCACAGCAAGAATCCGTTTGATCTGAACACCGACTTTCCCTAGATATGATTCAGTAACATGACTCGAGAGGAACACAAAGGGCTCACAATTGGTCCTGTGAACACCACTGGACAGATAATGAGGGGGTTGAACTCAGGCTTGGAGTAGGAAACAGACTGGTTCGATTCTGAGCAGTGGAGAGCCATTCCAACTGGATTAAGACAGATCAGTGGGGAAACACGAGGGCAACACCTTTGCTAACGTACGCTGGAGGCTACGAAATAGAACAAAAGTAACGAATAACCTATCTTTCCGGATTTACGGGATAGGTTGTATGCCCTAACGTCGAAGCTTCGGTCTTGAAGCGAAAGACAAAGACGAAAGAATCTACGGTACCTAAGGCCCTGAATGCGAAGAGAGATGCTGGATTAGAGAAATTGACAGATTTGCGTTATTTACCAGTATCGCCTGAGAGACCATTGACTGTACAACTAACGAAGAATCAACCAAATATCCCTCGCGAGGGAGTGCAATAGAGACCTTTGAATAGCGAAGGAATCATGTAGAATCTGCGGCAGCGTTCCCGATCGACTTGACCGCGTGTAGTTAATATCGGTCCAGAGACACGTTCAGGGACTCACAGCCGGAATGAAAAAAGCTGAAGTTGCTGAGAGTCAAAACGAGAATGCTGGTGTATCTGTTGAACACAGTTATTGATGACAACCGAGGGTCCGTGGATGAAGCAGGGAACGTACCGAATGAGCAGGAAGAGCGTTGACGACAGGCTATGAGAGCATGGTCACAACCTTGAAGGGGCACCAGTATCGAGAGCCAACGCACGTCAACTGTCTCCCCTTCCACGCCTCCCTCCATATCCTCAGCTCGAAAGGTAGGGTCTGAAGATAGCTAGGTATTCAATCAGCCACTCGACGGTGCATGCACCCAGCCCAAGTACACCCACTCGTAGCCTGCAATTGCTAGAGACGCAACGCGCAGATATGCCGAGACCTCATAGCTGGTGTTGCTGGCCGCGGTCATGAGCAGACGAGGGATGAAAGAAAGAGGTGGGTGTCGACTAGTGCGAGGTCATGGGACAGCTCCGAATTTTGTCGGGATGGTTCCCCCTTGGGATTCAGATTCTGATCAGTTACTTATACCCATAAAATACGGCGGTGAACATGTATACTTACCGCAGTTGGCTCCGATGTTTGCATAACCCAGCTGGTAAGTTAGCATCCAGGCGTCGCGAAACTCCGACCATAAAACCTCATAATTACAAGTCTCGCAAAGTCAGAATACGCACCTCACACGCACCGGTCATGTACGTATGGGTCTTTGACAGGTCTGGTAATTGTCGGACAGATTGTGTAATAAATTCCGCAAAACTCCGTGATTGCCGTGAATTGACACACCTAAGTAATTGAGTACATGACTGAAGTGACAGAAATCTCTATCATAGGTATCACAGGTGCCTAGCAGGTAACGCCTAAGTAACAGGGTCCAAGGTGGCGTGAGAGTTCGGCAGCAGAAATAGCGACAGTATATACGAAGTATGCTTACTGTACTTTACTATTACGACCAAAGGTTCAGGTGACAGGTGACAGAAGGTCGTGAAAAACAATTTTGACCCAAGTGATAGGCACTTTTTGAGCCCAAATGGATGAAAATTGTCGGTCCGGCATTTGCCGGACTGCTATATATGGGAGCTCGATGTCGTGGCGGACAAGGGGGTGCCAACTTTAAAATTTCGGAACCAGGTTGAATTTGGGGGTAAATGTGGGTGGGGAATCGATATTTGAAGGTTTCAGGTTGATACGAGCTGAGGTTGGGGAGATATAGCAAATTTGATGGTGAAGTTGAATATTTTCTCGGAATTTTTTGACATTTTTTCTGAAATGAACGCATCCATTAGAGCATTTCCTGAAAATTTTTGGCCCGACCCCCCCTGGGAAACTTCTCAAGAAAAAATCGGAAAAATCGGGAAAAATCAAAAATCGATTGCCAGCCCCCTATAACCAACCCGATGTCCATTTTTTGAAAGTTGACACCCCCTTGGTGACGGAGTACAAAAAAGGTTTTGGATAGCTTTGTCAGCTTCGGCATTTCGGCATGACCTTGGACTCAGCGCCGCGTTGAATTTTTCGCTTCATTTTCTCTCTTTTTGTCGTCACTATGCACTTGTTATATTCAGACCCGTATCGGGAGATGATCGGAAGCTTTCAGGCAGCAGAAGGCATACATGATGCCAGTAGTACACTCGACTTTCAATATATTATCCAAGTCCTCTCGTTCATCATTTGCATACTGAATATAGGGAAATGCACGGTGTAAATTAATAATTGTATCATGCCGACCTATACGCTCTACTCAAGTCTCCCCGCGCCAGCAGAACTCTACGTTCAGTCGCGACTCGCGAGCGAATTAGAGTGTGGGCCTGCAATGACCAGGCCCGGACGTGACTCAAACTTGCGCCTGCCTCTTGAAAGATGTATAGAATTCGGTATCGTCGACCTAGTATCTGGAAGTACAACATCAATTACAAAGGAATAATACGGCACATAAATAGTACATGTAAAACCCGCCACCGAAGATAGACAAGCGAAGTTCCCTACGAAGTCAACTGAGGATCCAGTAGGATATGAATGAACGTAAGGAATGCAAACACGGTTCCACTGTAAGACAAGTATCAGCCGACGCGCAATTGGGGATCTGAAAGAAAAAAGGAAAAAGAGGGCAAACCTAGCGAGTACAGTGCCGCCTACAACAGGGTACCAAAATTCGGCAATGTCCGCAGGGGTCAGAATCCAGACAACGTATGACCGCGGCCCGAGATACAGAACGCTGCCATCACACCAACATGTGTCGTACACGCCAGCGAACTGAAAGATGCAGATGAGAAGGATCCAAGCGGCATTCAGGACTGCTAGGGATTTTCCGGAATGGCGCAGGCATACAGCCGTTTGTCGGAGGTGTGGGCTAGGACTCGGAACGGACGACAAGACGCTGGAGATGACCAGAAGGACCCACACAATTGTGGAAACAGAAGCATACATTAGATAGCTCCCCGAGCGGCAAGATAGTCCTGTATCAGTGGTAAGGCGCCGCAAAATGCGAAATAATGAAAGCATACCAATCGTGGGAGTTAGCCACTCAAGCAGCATCGCAGCGCTGACGGTTCCCCACGTCAAGAGTAGCGCAAAGATGGCGGAAGCGAACATCCTGCATACAACGCTGGAAGATATCCAATGATTTTTGAACGCCACTTCTCCGCGGATGTAGTTTGACACATGTTCCAATGAGCCATGTCGATTCTCCAGATGGATCTCAATCTCTGGATCACCGACAGTCCATACGGTGCCTTCTACGGGGGTGCGTTGCGCCGCACGGCGAGACGCTTCACTGAAGCCCGAATACACGGCTTCCACGGCAGCATTCCAGCGGAATAGACGGGCATAGTTGTAAACGGGCGGGGTGCGATGCTCGTCCGCGCCGAAGTTCCCATCCCAGGGTGCAAGCTCTATGGCGCGTCGGTTCAGCTTCATGTTTACTGGAACTGGATCCCTCGTATCTGTTGCGAGCCACGCGTGCCCGTTTGCATGCCTCAGCGCACGGTGAAGGCTTACGCGATCGCATCGCGGTCCAAACTGGAGCCACGAGACGACAATAGGAAGTAGCCATAACCAGGCGAATGCCACGGCTAGCCCATCAGAGTTCAACGGCGGAGACGAGTTTGATGTGAGAGCTGTGAACCAATTGTGAGCACTGGAATAATGGATGAAAACATAGGATTCACCGGTAAAGATGTCGACCACTGTCAAGGAAAACGCTATAACTACCCACCCGATCGATGCCACATTTGCAAAGGACCAGGTATACATGTAATTAATGTCGAGCCAGACGAGCAGATCGGCCCACCATTCATTATTCTCATGAAGAACGATGAGAGAAGCGAGCAAACCATCCTCTGTCGTCACTTTTAAGGGGACCTGTTGGAGCATGTTTAAAATTCGCCCTGCGCTTTTGGCGTTGGGATACGAGATCTTAGAGAAGCGGCGAGTAACCCAGCGGCCATTCAAGAGAGTGAGAAGGACGGAATAAGCACCAAGGGTAGGAGAGCCGACATTCAGGAGAATGGACATCAGGTTGTCGAGCTAGTGAAAGGCATGAGTGCTGGTGTGGGTGGATCAAATGATTTCCTACTCTGTTATTTGCACCGAAGGGAAGTTGGGAGACAAGGGCAAGGAACGGAAGGAGCCATGTACTGTGGAAGATCAGCGATTGGTAGTCGAAAATAAAAATTACAAAATAACTAACCTGAATCGCTGAGAGAAAACATTCCAGGTCCGAAAGTGAGATCCAGAGCCACAAGCTTGAATACACAATGCGTAGCTCATCGCCGTGGCGTTAGCGGCGGGGACGGGTCGTCCGTGATTGTCCATCCAGCCTTCCACCTGCTGGCCTGCCAGTGTTGCTCGCAAGTTGTTGAATACCGCTAGGCAGTCCGCTGCCGCGGGCGACGAGATAACTAACAAAACAGCGACTCTTAGAGTATTTGCACGCAGAGATTCTGTGGGTCCGAGTCAGTATCTGCCATTTTATCAGAATTGATCGAGGTCACTTACGCATGGCTGGGAGGAAGAATGGCAGAAGAGACGACGTGGCGAGGAAAGACAAGGCTTACTTATAGAACATATCGTACGGGTCATTTTTGGGGCTGTTAAATCATGTTCCGTATTAATAAAGCGCAACACCGTCATGATGACAAGAGTATGCGAGAAGGGTAAATTTGGGAGACTTGGAAAATGCCTATCGATGAGTGGGTGAGTGACTTTGATACCAGCGGTTGGCGGTGCGAGGCATCCTTCCGACCCTAAGGACCTCGAATGCCGTACCTCATCGGAGCACCAAAGATGAATACAGCTTTACCTCCCGCAAACGAGTAACACCAAGACCTTGAACACCGTAAAGCCGGTGCGATAGCAGATAAGAAGGGCACGAAAGCTGTCGAATCCCGAAAGCATTGCAACCACTCGGCGACGGTTGGCGGGAACAGCCATCGGCGAACCAACAGCATACCTGGGCTAGTACGATCCCTCGTCTTTCCGAGTCGAGTCCCTTATCATCGCCGGAAACGATTTAGCCTGAGCCGAAATAATAGACCAAAAAGGAGATTTTGAGGTTTGCAGGCACACCTTCACAGTGAATAGAGACGAAGTGAGTAGTGGGCTTGAAACGGTATTAGTGCCTTGACACTTCCTTGACACGCTGGTGAACGGGACAGTGACAGCGAGAAATGAAAGATCCGCGTATATCTATATTAGATCCAACCCAGTCAAAGCGGGAAGGTGAGCCGTAACACTAGGAATTATACTCATGACACACGGACCTAGCCAGGCAAATTGCACCGTAACGCCACGACACTAGCCAGCTGGCCCGCTAGCACAACATCGCTGTGCTGGGCAGCCAGCTGTCCATTTCGGGGCTTCAAGGGGGAGGGGAGGGGGGAATGGGGCTTTGATGGCCCATTATTTCAATATTAATATTTCTCAGCTGATGCAGCAATATTGGATACCTAAGCCCCAGCAGGATGAGGATACTGGGAAGGCGGCTATTCTGCCATCCGCCCGGTCGCGGACCTGCCATCAATCCCGCCATTAATCCTACCGCACCCACCGCTGCTGCCGCCGTCGCGCCCACTGGCGCCGTTGCATGGCCCTTCGGGTCGACATGCCATTTTTGGTGCGCCCTTGGCTTACTGGATGTGGGCTACGCACCTGTGTAGCTGGGCGTATGTAGGCGTGCGGTGGCGGGGCGGGCGAAGCGGTAGCGGGGCGGACGAACGGTAGCGGGGCGGGCGCGGGGTGGCGGGGCTGTACGGGGATGCTAACCGAGCCCTATTATGGCGGCGCTGCATGGGCATAGGTAACCGAGCCGTGCCCGCCGTGCAGGTTGCTGGGTGTATGCTACGCACTTGAGTAGCTGGGCGTTCGTGGGCGTGTGTAGCTGGGCGTATGTAGGCGCGCGGTGGTGGGGCGGGCGAAGCGGTAGCGGGGCGGGCGAAGCGATAGCGGGGCGGGCGCGGGGTGGCAGGGCTGTACGGGGATGCTAACCGAGCCCTATTATGGCGGCGCTGCATGGGCATAGCTAACCGAGCCGTGCCCGCCGTGCAGGTTGCTGGGTGTGTGCTACGCACTTGAGTAGCTGGGCGTGCATGGGCGTGCGGTGGTGAGGCGGGCGAGTGGTGGCGGGGCGGGCGCGCAGTAGTGGGGCTGTACGGGGATGCTAACCGAGCCCTATTATGGCGGAGCTGCATGGGCATAGCTAGCCGAGCCGTACCCAACGCGCAGCCATGCTCTGGGTTACTGGGTGTGTGCTACGCACTTGAATAGCTGGGTGTATTTCAGCGTGCGGTGGTGCGGCGGGCGAGCGGTGGCGGGGCGGGCGCACGGTGGCGGGGCTATATGGAGATGCTTGCGCTACGCACTTGGGTAGCTGGGCGTGCGTGGGTGCGCGGTGGCGGCGTTGTATGGGGATGCTTGCCGAGCACTATGATGGCGGGGGTGCATGAGCATAGCTAACCGAGCCGTGCTTCCGGGCTAGTGCTGGTCTAGGCGCACACAAGGCTTTGCATACCACGCATGGGTTGGTTGGTGCACAACGCGGGACTGGTGACCTCGGCATGGTGGGACCGTCGGGATTGATACGGGGCCGAATACATTGGGAACATTGGGCGATCATGTCATAAGTTTTGACAGTTTCTGTTAGAAGTTGCCGTCACAACTCAATCAGCGCGCCCGCAAAGGCTGATGGTCTAGCAGTCGGGATTGCGTGGCATGCAGAAATATCCGAATAAAGATATCTCCACAAATCTGCATTCTAACCGCTAGGCCATTAGTTATTTTGATTGACCCCCTGGTCCGGTATTTTTTCATATACTTCAAAAGACTTCGTTTCTCTACTTCGTTCACTCACTTTCAGTTGTCTGCTTCATTAGAATATCAGTTGTATCATTAGAGGCTATTTGAAACGGCTTTTCGGACGTTTTTTCTTGAAATTTGGAGCCGTGATCTTTGCAGAACTAAGCGAGTAGCCAAGTGGAGCCTTACTGAAATCCGGAACCCCACCCGGATTTTCGGCTAAATCTCCGGCCCAAATGTCCCTTCTGCGTGGCAAGAAATCCACCAACTCACTGGTGACGCGTATGTAGTTCCCCGTCCCAAAATTCACGTCCACAGGTTGCCAGAAGGGAGTTTAAACTAGGTGTGCATTTGCCGAAATGGCAGTGTGAGAACGTGGTGGAGCGCTTGGCTTGAAATTTGGGCCTTGAAATTTGATATTCAAAAGGGCCAGCAAATAGCCTCTATTGCTAATCTACTCACTCCAAGAATACATAATGGTTGTCTGGTGGGCTGAGCACACTTGGGTGTACTGAAGGGACAACAAGAAAAAGCGATGGGGAATCATGGGACATGAGCTCAATCATGTTCAGCACTTGAAACCTTTTGCTACGTTGCTAGCCATCAGAGGCAATTATTCGTGCTGCGCTGCTAGCCATCAGACGCAATTATTCATGCTGCGGTGCTAGCCATCAGAATCAATTATTCGTGCTGCGGTGCTAGCCATCAGAATCAATTATACGTGCCGTGGTGCTAGCCATCAGAAGCAATACTCACGCTATGGTGCTAGCTATTGCAGTCTTCTGTTAAGGTGCTAGTCGTTGTAGCCGTCTTCCCAGTCGACAGAGTACTAGCCGTTGGTGTCTTCTAGTGCTCTTTTGTCTCAAGACTCGATCACAATTTTCCCAAGTCCACAATCACCTTGGCCGTTTCCACATATGATATCTGGTGTGGTTTTGTTCGTCACCATCATCTGTGTTCACTTCCGCTTGCGACTTGCAGTGGAATATTTACCTTAAAAATCGACAATTGATTTTGTGCACATTTAGAATGTGTAAAACACTTATTTTAGCTGCACGCAAGTCATATAAGCGGTGCAGAGCCTCCCACCGACTTACACGCGTTGATTATTACCATATATGGCGCGTATGAGGGAGCGCCTCAGTGGTCACGTAACCAATCCCTGTATCTTGTCTTGACACTTTGAATGATGGTGCCTTCTTGTCATTGATTTTTGTCCCAAATGCGAGTGTATCTAAACTATGAGTCCGTAGATACTATTGAAGAACAAATCACCAATTGAAACGCTCGTAATATGTAGCCATTCCTTCCAGCACCCAACCAACATCAGACGACGCGGCCTCCCACGCCGCACGCAAGGCAACGTCATCCCGAACTGTGAAGCCCCACATGTAGAGGCCGGCGACAACACTTACCACGCCATATGAACCCCAAGTGTACAAGTCCCCCCCATTCCTCTCCCTTTCCTCCATATCCATCCTCCACCTTCCAAGAACCGTCGCTTCGCTTGGTACGCCATCCCGGCTGTAGCGAGTCCCACCACTGTTGCCATGCAGCGGCAAATGCGGTCACGTCCCCAATCTTGGGCGGGGATACCTTTGCCCGCATCCACGTCGAAATCGAAGATGGGCGTCCTTTGGCAGGGAGCTTGTCTTGCCCTTGCTCAAAGCGCGATGCCTTCTCCATCCGAATCCATGCAGCCAACACGGCGTTGTAGTGAGCACCGAGGTCGACTTGAGTGACGTGTTGATGGGCTTTGGCGAACCACTGTGGTGCAGTGCTGGGACAGTCTGTGGAGTTCACCGAGTCCAGCCCCTTCAACGTGCGGGCATTGCGACGCTGGGAGAGGGTGGACGTTACGCTGCCTCCCTCAGTTGCTGACCGACGTGGTCTGCCTCGCTTCTTTGCGGACGACTCGATAGGCAAGGAAATGACGGTTCCGCTGGGGGTGTCGCTGGTAACATTGACGGAACTGGTGATGTTGCTCGAAGAGACATCACTGGCGATGTGCGGAGTGCGAAGGTCGACGGTGTCGCTGATGGTGAGGTTCCCATGCGACGACAAGGGTCGCGAAGCGAGGGGAGGAGTTACAGCATTGCCGCTGCATAAGATCACGTCGTTGCTGATGGGTATGCCAGTGGCAGGTAGAGCGCTGTCCTGCAGGGGCAATTCTTCGGCGAGGCTGAATTGCTGCGGTGGCGTCTGATGTAACGAAAATGGTTCGCCAAAGGATGGATTTTGGAAGCCCAGTAAGCCAGCGCTGTCCAGCGGTTCCTGAATGGGTGACGACGAGTTGGCGACAGCAAGGCTATTTTGCGCGGGGAAAGCGGGGAGAGTTGGCGTGACAGCTGTGTCGACATGGCCCGATGATGTTTGCCTCGGCGTTAATGGACCACTGAGCATGCCCATGCCATTCCAATTGTCCAAGCCACCAATGAAGCCATCCCATGTGAGATCATGAGAGAACGGCTGAGCCTGCTGGGGAAGCGGGGTCTGGAAGGGCAGTTGCTGCGGAGAATGAGACGGTGCAGCCTGCTGAGAGAACGGTGTATGAAAAAATGACGCCTCCTGCTGAGAAGATAAGGATGCAGCTTGTTGAGAGACTGGCGCCGGCGAGAAGGATGCGACAAGCTGAGACGATGGGGGTGTGGTCTGCTGCAACGCAGTATGCACGGGCGCTGGATGAGGTGTTGGGGCCGCGGTTTCTTCGACTCGTCGTTTTTTGCGCCGGCCTGGCTGATTGTGGGCCTCCTCATCTGAGTCCTCATCTGAGTCACTCGAGTCATCATCTGACTCTTCGGAGTCGGAGTCGGATAAGGCGTTGGAGGCGGACGCCAGCCGGGGGGCAGTTCCAATTGCTGCGCTACTGCTGCTTGCCTGCTGACCGGTGGAACTCGTCCCACGCTGAGTCCCAGGAAGTGCCGCATTTGCACAATCATTCGCCGCTGCCAGATGACATTCTCATCAGTACTTGTCTCTATTGTGTGCCAAAAAAAGTATTACGCACTATACGCCGTGTGAAGATACTCCACAAAGAAGTTCGCGACCTGCTTGGTAAACCGATCCTCGTCCCATCGCGCCCAGTGAACTGAGGCTGCGGTGAGATTCCGTCCAAAAGAGATACTAATGATTTATGTCAGCTCGTGTTGTTTCTGGTGACGATTCCACTTACTGCTGAGTACTGATTTCTCCTCCATACTCAGGCATCGGCCCGCCAACAATCAGGGTCGCGTGGCAGCCCGTAACATTGAAAATCTCTTGCAGAATTGGACTGATGAAATCTGGAAGTCGTTTGAGGGCTCTGTGAACGCATCATCACTAACGAGCTCAAACAATTGTGGACGACAACATACTCGTGGCGTGCCTGAGGGGTGAACGATGGGAGCTGCGTGAGACCCGCCTGGTATGCTGCTCGGGCATCGGTGGCCTCCGTCTTGGCTCGAGCAGCAATGTCATCACGCTCGGCCTTTGGGAGCGCGGCAAAAATCTCCCTGGCGATCCCCACGGTAAAGTTGACCTTGGGCTTCTTGTCGCGAAGGGAGGGATCGGACTGGACTTTCTTCTGCCACCTCTGGTCAACGATGGGAGCGCACTTCTCCTCGTATGACTCATGCATAAATTGTTGGTACGCCTGCCTCGCCTTTGGTGGTGCCGTCAAACCGGACAGCCGGGCGAGAACACGGGTATAGGGATCCTTGAACGGGTCAAGGCAAGTTGAGCGACGGTACTTTTGGGTTCGTCGGATTCGATAGCGAAACCAGCGCCGAATACGCTGAAGTCCCAATGTAAGTTAACATAGCCATCAGCATAATCGTCACACTTACACTATTGAGCTCCTCAATGCGGGCCAGCCTGTATGCCTCTTCATCGGCGGGAAGATTCTCCGTTCCGATAGGCGCCTCGGGGTCCCATGGAAGCAAAACGGGCTCTTCATGGTCACGCAGTCTCCAGGAAATTCGTGCATGGTACTCCCGGCAGATCTTTTTCCACAGCTTGCGCTCTGCAGCCGTCCCCCGTTCCATGGCAGCGGCATAATCGGCCAGGTACGGGTTCAGGACTACCTCGCGGTTGCCCTCTGCCCAAAGGCGAAGATTCTTGCGCTCCTCCTTCGGTATACGCGCACGATTGCGTTTTTTGCTGCTGCCGTTTCGAGCCATGCTGATCTTGAAGGGCGAGGTTAGCATTTATTCAGCTCCAAAATTTTGTCGCTCACTTGACTGTTTGAAGTTGTTCACTTGAACCAGTGTTTCTAGTGTCGGTAGGAGAAAAGTTGTTTGTTTTTCCTTTATTTGTGATACTTATATTTCGCTTGTCTTTATGCAAGTTGGCTTCAACTCGGCTCTCGAACTCAAAAATCAATGATCATTGACCACGGACAACTTTTACTCGACCCACAACAACCCTGACTTAATGGTAAATTTATTCTATCCCCAGTGGAAACTGTCTCTCCTTCTGAACGTCGCGAAAGTGCTGGCTATCAGTGATTTGAGCTGTGGTCATTATTATTACGTCTATCTTTAGGCTTACACGAAAAACAACTCCAGTATGTGAAGGTGGGCGCACTTAGTGTCACTGCAGCGTGAAATGCCAAGGGTCAGTTCCCAAACTCCTCTCTCCCCTTGATCCGTCGCTTCTCGGAAATAGATCAGTTGCCCCGGATATTCCCGGCCCATTGCTGTGGATCTGACGTGTTCGGACACAATGGTCAGTTCTTGAACTCCTCTCTCTGCCGGGTCATGTGGCTTCTCATTGTCCTGCACTGTGATTGTCCTATTCCGTGTTCTTTGGTCTTTTATCGTGGAGTGCTTTATTAAAAATGGATCTAGGCAAGCCCCTGACTACCTTCGTTCTGGAATAGGGCAAATCTAAGCCAAAACTTCGTGTTTTCGAGCTGGCGGAGCCTGAGGAAATTTTTTCAGGACACCAACCAAGACATGGGAAACAGCCAACCTGAAACGTCTTCTAACCCAAGCCGCTGTCTACGTCGGCGGAACAAGTTACTCAGCTCAATAGATCATATTCTAATGGTCAGTTCCTCTCCGCTTATTCCGCCTACACTACCCTACCCTGTACTCGGATGAATGTTGCTGCGGGTGTCACACTGGCTATCACTGCGCACCGCCATAAAGCTATGTCTTTTCCTTTTGTCGCGTGTCTAGCCATTGCTCAGCATTCTCTTTCCCCGGACTTCATTTGTCCGTGCTGCCGTCGGTAAGTTTTTTCTCTCTCTCTTACACGAATGTTGCTGCGGGTGTCACACTGGCTATCACTGCACACTGACATAAGCTATGTCCTTTCCTTTTTCCCCGTGTCTAGACATCGCTCAGCATTCTCTTTCTCCGGACTTCATTTGTCTCCGCGCTGCCGTCGGTAAGTTTTTTTCTCTCTCTCTTACACGAATGATGCTGCGGGTGTCACACTGGCTATCACTGCACACTGCCATAAGCTATGTTTTTTTTCTTTTTTCCCGTGTCTAGCCATCGCTCAGCATTCTCTTTCTCCGGACTTCATTTGTCTCCGTGCTGCCGTCGGTAAGTTTTTTCTTCTCTTACACGTCTCTAGCCACCACTTGACCCTGGATTCCAAGGACCTCATGTATCTCCACGCTGCCGTCGGGTAAGTTGTTTTCTCTTTTACACGTCTCTAGCCACCGATCTACACTCCATTTCTCAGGACCTTATGTACTCACTACATGTTTTGCACGAGGCTGGGTCTTGATCAGTCCGCATATCGGACCTTCTGTGTAGGATCCAAACAGCTTTAACCAATAACCGCCCACTGTCACTCACAGGGTTAGGTCTCTCCAAACCATTTACCATCGGGTGTGTTGTTTTCTCTTTTCTACGTCTCTAGCCAATGCTCAGCACTCCGTTTCTCAGGATCTTGTGTGTGTCGCCATGGCCCATCGGCATTCCTCCGAAGACCCCGACAATGCTGAACTGGCAGCTATTCTGGGCCGCCTGAGCTTGGCTGGATCTCCTAGGGCCCGCCCGCCACCGTATCAGCCAGATGATCACCCTGCACAACCCCCCTTGGGCTCTCCCCTCTATCAGTACTCAGGCCCGATCCGGCAGGGTTTCACTAGGCTATGGTCAGACAATCTGCGACATGTGTGTTTTTTTTACTGATCGCCCTGATAGGTCTGAAGCTGGAGCAGCCACACAAGGAGTTCCGGGCGCGCATGTTCACGCTGTCATTCAGGGAAGCAGCCTGAGCGGAAAGCGGTATGTTGTCTTTCATGGCTTGAGGTGCGGGGTCTTCGACTCATGGTGCGTCATCAACCGACATTCTGCCTCGGATCCCTAATCTATGTGTCCAGGAATGTTGCCAAACCCCTAGTCCATCGGGTGAGCTGTGCCCTTCACCGAAGCTATCCCACTCTCGAGACAGCACGAGCGGCTTTTGCTTATGCTGAGGCACGCTCTTGGACACGAGTTATCGATCGCAACAACCCCCGTCCTGCTCATGCTATACCAGCTCTACCTCAGCCCATATTCACTGCAGACGTCCAGTCCGCTATTTTCGTCCAGCCAAATCCTCTTCACCTCTCCGAGAGCATCCAGGATAATAAATGGTACATCGTCTATAAAGGCATTCATCCAGGCGTATATCGATCCTAGTCTGTGTCCCAAAGCCTGCAGTGCGATGCGTCAACTTACCCTATTTACAGCCTGGAATCCCAGCTCAATGTTCTAGGTCTCTCTTCGGCAACTCACGACTCCGTTGAAGGCACGCTGGATTTAGCTATCGCAATGTATCTGCTGCAGGCGGTGGAAGACGGCAATGTGTCTATAATTTCACCAGCATATACGGAGGATAATGAGCATTTTATATAGTGTACCATTCCTGTCTCTTTTTTTCGATGTTTTGAATGTATACCCTAGTTCTTATCCCGACCTTTCTGTCCATGGGCAAAAAAAAAAAAAAAAAACGATCGATTCTGATTAGCTTTTAACTGTTTAATACAATCACGCTAGCCAAAAATCGACCCTTGTGGAGGCGACCGATTATGTCCTCCCCAGTGCTTAATCCAGACATTAGTGGCGGGGCAAACACATGCGCAGCCGGGGCAAGCGTCTTCTGGGCAGCCACGAAGACCACATGGCAGAAACACCTCTTGCGGGGGGTGTTTGAAGTCCCACTTTGTCCGGTTAAAGTCGCAATGCTCATCAATCCAGTCACTTCCTGGATCGCTATCATGAGAACAGTCGTTTCCTGACCGCGGTGATTGAGGACAAGGTTGACCGGCCTGCCCGCGGGAGTGGACAGTTATTTGCTTCCTGGGATAGATGGTCAGTGGAGAGGACTGCGCAAGAATAGTTATCTTTTGCCTGGCAACGTTGGAGACACGTTGATGAGTTTTGGAGGGTTTTGAGGACTTCATAATGCCGGTTTCTTTTGAGGGTTCTGAAGACTTTGTTGTACCTTTTCGTTTGGATGGGTTTTTTCTTTTTGAAAACTTCATCGTACCTTTGGCTGAGGTACCGCATTTCTGGCGAAAAATGAGTGAAACGAATGGCTTTGAAGATAAACGAGTATTCTACCTTTGTGGTTGATTGGTGACCGCTGCAGCGAGCTTGTCTGGGTGCCTAGCAGAAAGCAGAATAAAGTTTCACTGGAGTAAACTGGATATGTAGCGCACCTTTCTCGATATTTTGCTGCTGATCGTCTCGCTTGGCGCCTGTAAGACTCGATGACCTTATAACCAGAGTTGCTGATGACCTCCCGGTGACTTGAAAGAGGTGAGAGGAGAATAGACATGACAATTCCCTGGCTAAGCTCACCGTTGCATGCGCAGACGTGCGGCTTCACGGCGCTCCTCAAGGTGTCTAAAGGCACACCATGACTTCAAGATGTCAAAATAAAAAGATGAGACACACACTGGCTTTCATAGCGAAGGCGAGACTCTCGACGACGTTCAGCTTGGACTTCGGGATCTAGAGGTTTGCGACCACGGCGCATGGGTGAAGGTAAAAGTAGAGAAAAGAAGTCCTGATTGATGTCAATCCGTTGTCTTGATTCAGTTCGTGACGCAAATAAGAGTAGAAAAATATTCTTCCTACTCGCCTTCCATGCAATAAAATCGAGAAAATATCTCACTGAATAGTCAGGGTAATTTACTTGCTAGGTAAAGATTTTTCGAATTTTGAAAGTGAGGTGCATAATTAAAGGTAAAGTAGCGAACAGAAAAGAGTACGTCCTTAAAGACGGATCCTGAATGATGCACCTTGAATCAGTTCGCGACGTCAATAAAAAATACAACTTTATTCACCCTTGTTTCTCTTCATGCGGTAAAATCAAGAAAATATTATGGGAGATGCGCGATGTGCCTAACTTGCCTTGAAATATTCTTCAGATGGTATTGATTATTCCTCAAATTAATAAGAATTATTTTTTGGTCAAAATGGACAAAGTTTTCAGAACTCTCGCTTTGAAGGCCATTTCCGCCATGGTAAAATTTGAGGCCACGCGGATGAGCCGTTCATTTTGAATTGGACGAATTGTGTAAGTTCGCGACAGATAAAAGTCGCACGGATACAAGTCGCGACTACAGTGAATAAGCTTCGCTACATTTGTCATTCCCAATAATTCATCCACCGGTCTTCATATGCTGGGAGAACCGTTGGTGAAGGATGTAATTATATAACCAAGTCTATCAATTCAAATTAATATGATCTACTTGTCTATGATATTTCGGACAGCGTTTTCCAAATGCACCAGGTCATCGATGGCAATGATCTCCTGGACCGAGGTTGCTGCATTCGAGTCCCATTGAGCACGTAAAAACCCATGCAGTCGCTCACTCCATGTCGCCTGCTTCAGCGCATACGCCTTGGCTCCCGCCGCCGCGACCGCGTCCAAGTCGCTACGGCGTGAAGCTTGATCTCGCCACCATCGTGCCTGCCACTCGAGATAGCGTAAGACTCTGCGCATCTCTTCCCGTAATAACATCACCTCTTCCTCCCAACGCTCTTTTCGAGCCTGTGCACAAGCCCATTCAACGCGAATCGCTAAGATATGTCAGATTTATTGTCAGACAGCAAAATGTTGACTTACAATCATGCAGATGGAGGTCTGCGCCATCTTGATCGAAGGCACCTGGGGCCGTCCAGATCCAAGACATCACACGCCGCGATGTCCCAGGCATATTGCGTGATGCTCGTGCTCCCTGTCCGGCCCGCGCGCTGATTGTAGCGAGCTTTTTCTGAGCTTTCAAATCAGAGTTGTCCGTGTCGCCATCCAGTCGGAGGTCATCCTGCTTGAGCTCCCGCAGGTGCAGGTAGTCCTTCTCGACTCCCAGGGCCACTACATCAGCCTTTTGACATTTTTTTTGCCCTTGCGTATATCTGGCTGGGGGGGCCCCCCCCCGGGCGCCCCGGCCCCCCCCCCCCCCCCCCCAAAAAAAAAAAACCCCCCCCCGGCAAGAGCACCCACCCATCCACTTTTGCTAGTACATGCCACAAAATTCATAATATTGGTCAAACATTACCGTAGCGCTGTAAGAACGAGTCATTTCTAAATGAGCTATTTTGAGATTGTGATTTTCGGACATAGCCTTGCGGCCTTGTGAGCTTGCCGGGGGGGCCCGGGCGCCCCCTTTGGGCGGGTTCGGGCTAGCCGACACAAAATGTCAAAAGTCGATTAGTTGAGCCCCCCCCGCGTTGAGCTCGTCTGATGTGCTGCCCGGTCATATTGGCGTTTCGATAAGCGATCAGCCAACGCTTGGCATGAAGGCGTGAGCGAATCTCGCTCAGGCAGTTCAGGCATTGCGACACTCGCAGCCGGGTTTCCATCTCGAGGAGCCCAGGCAAGCACCCCCATAGCCGGTCCTCGGTCCCAATGCCCCGCATCTCGCTGGGCATGAACAACTTGATGTGCTCGGGCTGCGGCGGGGGCGCATCCGGCTCGCGTGATGCTTCCGCGGAGCTGATGGCAGCTGAAGCGCCTGGGACATATACCTCCTGCAAGGCGCGGAAGCGGGAGATCTTTGCGAGGAGGTTACGGCGCCACTCCTCCACCCTGCTTTCACGATCGGCCGTAAGTAGAGCAGTACCCTTAAGTTGGGCGATGATTCGTCGTCTGTATTTGGATATTATCAGCGATAGATAGTAATTTCCCACGGCAACGCACTGTGTATCCTCGATCTGAATCCCAGCCGCGAGGAACGCAGTTGCGCTGCGACCGGCCAAATCTGCCCTGCCATCCAACATCTGCTGCTTCTCATCACGCTGTAGCTGCAAACGGACTTCCGCCTCAGTAGGGCAGTCTGGAAGAGCGGGTGTCTGAGTAGATGTAAGAGGCCATTATTAACGCTCACCTTTGCGCTGTAGGACGTATGGGTTGGGCTTTGAGCTATCTTTTAACCAGTCGCGTATCATCTGCTTCCAAACTTTAAGAAGCTCTTTGTGTACTCCGTCATTGACAGCCTGGAAAGCTTGGACCTGCTTCTGCCGCTCTGCAAGCGCAACAACCAACTTGCGCTTCAGTGTATGACCTTAAGAGGAATGCGAGTCGAAAATGCGGATTATTGAAGACACTGTGTACTTACCTTGCGTCAAATTCTTAAGGAAGTTATGGTTGTCGATCCTGTCGTCAAGGACATCGGCCCGGTTACCGAGCCCCATCTCCTTTGTAGCCAATGCCGCTGGGTTAAGAACTGCCCAAGTGCGCTCAATTCCTTCGCCGTCGGTCTTCCCCACACCCGCTTTGAAGCTGAGACTGTTGTCTTCCCGACAGTCATGAGAGCCTGCATGCCAAACAGGTAGACCAAACTGGACTTGGACCTTGCTCAAATCCATGTGCATCTCTGGGGGTAACCGGGCCATGCGCTCTGCCACATTCACCTTCCATTGGCATGCAATGTCGTAAGAGATGGTGAGAAAGAGCATCATGAGACCCATTATTGCCGAAAACGCGATCCAGTCCATGTTGCAATATCTGTAAGCGCATACCTGAGTCAGTGATCTCTTCCTCGGACAGACGTCGCACCGTTCTCCCTTTTGGAGATCTCCTAACCCATTTGGTCGCATGCATTCGTGTCGGGCGCAGACACAGCCTCCGACGCCAGAAACACGGAGCCCAGTGGTCATTCGCGTATCCTTCTGCAGGAGAGCAGCAAACGCGATGCAGGTACTGATCTAGTCATAGTCATTAAAATCTCGTCAATTTTAGACAGAGCCAGACTCACATCTGTCTCTGTGACGTAGTGCCGGACATGTTCCTGGTACCCCTTGGGCTCGACCCAGTATCCCCAGCCAGGGCCTAGCGGTGGGTCTTCGAGCTCATTTGCACGGATTCTGTTTTTGAGTCGGAAATTGGCGTCGATGGCAATGAGAAGCATGTAGAGAAACCTTCGATAACATCAATACCCCAATATGGCAAGTCATCAATAAAGACACGCACTGGTATTTTGGATCAACAGTGCGCCAGTCAGGAGGAAGATTTTTGCCATCATGCGGGCAGGCCCAGCAGTTGACAGCACATTGACCCAGGCGGGTCGCATCCACACCAGCTGGGTCATGCCCACGACCTGCACGCTTCAGGCGCATGAGAAATGCCCACTGCCGAGCCATGCGCTGAAATGGGCGAACACGGTCCTGGGGTGAAAATATCAGGTCAGTGGAGGATAGTTGGAAACATATGTATACTTACCGGGACTGAGCCTAGCCCACTGAATGCAGTGGTGTTTGTCATCCTCTCCATCGCGGTAACAAAGTCTCGAACGTTCATATTGCCGACAACGTTGTAGAGTCGGAACACCTCAAGGGTACGGAAAGTAGCGCAGGTTGCGGGATCTGTCGGGGTTGCTGGGTACCACATGTTTCGCAAGAGTTGGTCCACGTTGTCCGCTTCGCCAGAGTGCCCACAGTTACAATATCGAAGGCGGATGGTATGTATGAATGGAGCCTCGATCAGTACCATCTTCTGCACTGTAGGGTCGGGTAATGGACATGGGAAGCCACCGTGACCGAGTTGGTAGATAAGGCCCAAGTGTTCCAGCGTTTCCGGTACCCAGAACATGCCGTTCCATTCCTGTCTTTGCCCTTAGAACTCCGTAGAAAAGAAGAAGGAAAAGCGGAAGGAAATACCTCGATGGAATGCAGAGGCAAGCGCTGGTGATGCAAGAGACAACAGCTTTTGCATTGCAGATACTGGCCGCAGTCAGAGCAGCGGAACAATCTTGCAGATGTACAATCGTCCGAACGGAACTCAGCGTCACAGTGAGCGCAACGTGGGCTACAAATATTATCGCCAAGACCCTCATGGCGTAAAAGCTCGTCGAGAAAGCGGCCTTTCAAAGGTCTCCACTGGAACATTGGATTCTATTAATTGTATAAGGCGATCAGCTCGACGTTTTTTTTTTTTCCATGACCAACAAATTTACTGACAGAGCTGGCATATTCTTTGCGCTTACTACCGGTTTCTGCTTCCGTCTGTGGCTGGGCTTCTGCATCTAGATCGGTGTTACTAGAGTAGAAGTCACCTTCTGGGACTGGCACCCAGGAGGCAAGGTGGTCCCGGAGGTCAGTGGGTTCCACCCGCTGTTTCTTGTAGGCGATATTGGTGAGCCCATCCATCCTGTTGAGACCGTCGGCATCGACACTGATGTAGACGCCCCGGTTAGCAACAAAAGTCTTGCCAAGCTGCTGGCGACCTTCATCGATTCCCGAGTCGCGCGACGGGCGCCCCCGGCGGCGCTGAGTTGAGCTCATGTCACAACAATTTCAGCCGTGGACAGTCGTTTGCAGAGGTCGGCAAGACAATAATGAAAGAGGGATTATTTGAAACGACCGGCGGGAACCCGTGCTTGGCAGCGGAAGTGTTGGTCGATGTCGGAATCGCTGATCGCCTGAATGTATCAATTTTTCGGTCAACTGAGAACTCGGCAGCGAGACTTCATGAAATGTAGTCATTTGCGGAAAGAAATTACGGATGTCCATCGGATCCTGTATGAAACAATTCCCCTTCCGAGACATTTCTTAAGCATGTCCTATTATCCAGAAAACCAAAACTTTTATTCGATCTCCGCTGTTTGAAACGAGGAGTTCAAATGCGGTAACACTATGATTGCCGGCCCAGTAACTCAAGACTATTGACCGCCCAAGTCGAATCCCAACTAATTAGCAGTGGGGAAAACAAGCCCCGACCAACTGTACGTAACACGGCTCTCATCCGCAGCAATTTCAGGGTAGGAAATCCGGAGCCATTCCTCTAGATCGTAATTGCGCGACGGAGCACTGTGCATGACCGTATTGCAGTCAGGGCACTTCCAACTGGTCTGAAGCCAAACCCGAATGCAAACGAAGCAGTGGGTATGTCCGCATTGAGTTCTGTAGTTGATAGTTAGTATAGAACTAGTGTGAATAAATGCAAGTGATGTACGAGACCGGATGAGTTTTGACGCAGTGACAAATACTGCACTTATGATGGGGTTCCTTGGCAGTAAGGGTAGGTGGTTTGGGGCCAGAAAGCAAAAGTTGGGACTGTGCTACCCCACGGGCAGTCGACCTCCGCCATCCACTATGGCTTCCGATAGGACCGGGACGTGGACGCAAGTTGAGGCTGGATTGAAGGGGGTGATCAGTGACGAGAATCGTAGCGCGACCGGCCCTGGAGTGCAGAGTAACGAAAGGGCCCGGCTGAAGATTTGTATCTCCCATCCGAGGAGAACCTCTGGCAGAACTGGTAGCGGCTTCAGGTCGGGGGGCCGTGTTAGAAGTCGACCCTTCAAGCTCTTGAATCCTGGCGCGGACTGCACGCAGTTCGCAGGACTTGAACTTTTTTTTGGGCCGAGCTGAAAATAATATTAGAATTGTATTTTGACAGAAGCATAAACTGACGCGAAGCTTCTTCAACATCGATTGGAGCTTCGCGTGAGCCCCGACATGGTGCTGCAGGTGATTCTAGTGAGAACAGAAATGCGAAAAGATTTTCATAAACCGACGTGGGGAGTCTGAGACAAGCCACGGGTTCCCTTGTGAACCCGCGGGCAACTGACTTGTGGGAGTGAGAGGCGACGCCGCTTCAGGAGCAGGCAGCGCTAGAGTCAATACAGTTAGCGTGATACAAGGGAGAGAATAATACAGAGAGACGGACCCAGAGGCTGAGAGACACCTTCTGACATGTTGAGTGGGTGGTGACTTGTTTTCGAACCACAGGGTACATATTTACGGTGCCGGATACTGGTAGCGCGAGATCTAATGCTCAATTGCTACGATGAAACAATGTTCCGATGTGACGTTAATAACTTTCAGGGGACCGAATTCCGATCTCAGATCTGAAGATCTACTCACAAGATCTGAAAAAAAAAGAGAGATTCCCTCCGCTTGCGCAGGTCTCCATTTGGTTGTTCTGTGTGAACGACATCGTAAGCTACTTTGGATCGTACTGTATTAGCCTTGAATTTAATATATTCAGCGGCAAAATCCCTCGCGAACACAAACTATTCACCCACCAATGTGCTTCAACAAAAAATATCCTACTTCTTCCACACACCGCATTACTCGAGAGACTTCTCGCCACGAACTGTTCTTCACTCGAGAGGCTGCCGGTCTTCAATTTCGCAGCAAATATCCCTACCAATTTTCGGGTTTGCTTGAGCGTCAGAATATCATCACTTCATTTTTGGAGAATGAAGATATCGTTTACCGTGGTGATGTCTGTACGGCTGTGTTCTATACACCCTCAAATTAACAATTCGGCGCAGGTTCAGGCCTCTCCTGGATACTCGCCGCTAGGGGGTGGCCCAGGAGGCCACGATCATTGCCCGCATGGAGGACGATCCTGGTACATCCGTTAGCGATTCGTCTGGGGCCGCTTCGGAGGACAATGAGCGTGCTAGCTTAGCCCCAAGACTAACACTCACCGATTGGGTTCGCTCACCCAAGCGCCTGATCACCTACTCCAGGCGACACCGGGGCCGTCTTGTGGAGGGTAATGGGAGGTTTTCAGGCGAAGATCAGGTAGGAGGGGAGAACGCAAGCGCACCTTTGGCTGGTTCAGGTCGGTCGAGTCGCCGGGAGTCGCAGGCAATGGTGGTGCAGGGCGTGAGTGTGCCAGTGCGTTCTTCCCGCCGGTTGTTACTTCGAGAGACACAGCCGTCGCCTGGAAATATTGGCTGGAAAATGCGCCTGCGCCATGGGCTAATTATCCATGATCCCAGGAGGCGAGTGTCAACTTCCGCTTGTTATCTATGGCTTACCTTCCTTGCTTCAGAGGCCCAGCTCCCATGGTCGATGCCAGGCAGGTCGTCATGGGTGTACTGTCGACTGGGCCCGTACAGTCCGCCGATTGGTGGACAGGTGTATGCCATCGGGCTAGCACCAGGCTTATTGGTGTCTCCGATATTGGTGGTTTCCTGGATGACGGCAATCTGCAGTTTGGGATCGAGTATCGACAGGTTGCCAAGAAGGGCTTGGTAAGGAAAATCTTCGGGACACGAACTCACAATACTGACCTTCACCTCAGATGCCTGTCAAAGTCGGCAGGATGCGGGATATCGAGAAGGTCATGGGCCGCATCCGCGATGACCCAGATCTCCAGGCCATCTCCACATACCAAAATCGTGCGTAATGTTGATTCAGGAGGTTACCGCCACTAATGTGCGTTACAGACCTCTACAACCAATTCTTTCCACAGGGATATGCGATGCTCGCACACTTCATGGCTGAGCTAGAGGGGAGAAAAATAGCGGCTCCAGAATTCAGCGGTTCTGCATTTTCGACAACCGAAATCCACTTACCAAAGCCCACTGACCCGGAGAAGCGCTGGGAAGTGCGATTTGATACTCTGGAGGTTATCACCGTCCTCGGCCGATACGATTACAAGCGCCGCGGGCATATGATCTTATGGGATGACGATAGCATCTTCCCATTGGCGCCGGGCACTACCATCGTCATTCCTACCGGGACTAAAAGGGTGTCGTTTCTCCCTGTCGCGGCCGATGAGAAGCAATTTCTCTTCCGGCAGTATTTTCACTCATCAATCCTTCGTTGGGTTGAGAAGGGCGGGTATTCGGATAGCAGTGCCGATCGGGAGGCGGCCACATCAGAAGAGGTGGCGGCAGGGGCTTGCTGCCTGGGAAGCAGAACGCTCGCGGCGTGCCCAGACAAGTCAAAAGTTGTTTAGCAAGCTCAGTGATGTGTACACTCTCTAGATTCTAGATTCAATGTCATTCATTGGTCTGCCTATATGGAGTGGGGAAGTACTTGCAATTTGAATGATAATTCAGTCTGGCCGTGTTGACGCAGATTGGCCTGGGAAGCTGCCAACTGACTTCGTCGGGTGTGCTGGCTAGAAGCAAAGACAATAGCCAACAGGCCGCACCGCTTTTTGTGATTGGCGAAAAGGAATTCACAGTTGATTCACAGTCTGGCCGGATTGGCATGGGAAGTTGTCAACTGACTTCGTCGGGTGTGCTGGCTATAACCAAAGACAATAGCCAACAGGCCGCACCGCTTTTTGTGATTGGCGAAAAGGAATTCACAGTCTGGCCGGATTGGCATGGGAAGTTGTCAACTGACTTTGTCGAGTGTGCTGGCTATAACCAAAGACAATAGCCAACTGCTGGCACTGCTTTCATGAGTAGCGAAGGCGATGCTTACGGGTTGCACAGGCTGGAGCGAGGAATATCTCCGAAGTCGGAAACCTGCGGCCGAAAATCCGTCAACTTGACGGATTGTCGACCGCGTGACATAACATCCATGTGCTGCGGTGACTAAATCTCGTGAGTGTAACAAAGTAGGGCGACAAAACCAATGAGACGCGTCTATAGCATAGATCCCAGGTTATAGCTGTAGTCGCCTCACTTAGAGATTGTAGAGCTAGAGAGCTATTGACCATTGTGCGGCTACAAAGAGCTACAAATCATTGAGCCACAGCTCGACTATCAATCGCTATATTTTCAGCTGCAGATCTAACCGGTGTGCTATTCCCCACGGAGTTTTTCCTCATGCGGTGCGCTCTCCGAGTCCGATCGGGCCAATGCGGCCGACAGGCCTGCACCTTGAGGAGAATGCATACCCAAAGTAAGAGGAGACAGTTTCACAAATGTCATATCATGGTAGCTGCATTTGAAAGAAAACGAGTATTTATTGAGATCCGGCTTAGAAGATGTGGGTACATTGCATTACGGGTGACAGGTACATGCAATGCGAGTCACGGCAAAGACAAAGTACGCGGGAAGGAACTAATAGCTGTACACGATGACAAGTGAGTAAAGTGGGGGAGAGGGAAGATAGGCAGGGGCGTACCATCTTGAGAGGGCGGGCAGGAATGATTGCGTCGTCACCGCCATCCTCGCTGTGCGCACGCTTGACAGAAGGCGTAGAGAGATGGGCGGCACGTTGCTGAGCCCGCGCAAGATTATGCTTGATCCGGGACAGGACGCCACGGCCGCGCTTGAAGGCGACGAGGCCGACAGTGCGGATGCGAAGATGGCGACGGCACATCTCGTGGCTGAGGCGTAGAATGCGAACGCTGTCGAGGGCGGAGACAAGGGCATGTGCGTAAGGCTCGTGGAAATCCCCGAAGACTTGGTGCAGCGATAAACGGGGGCCGGCGCGCATTTCCCTGCCAACGTCAGGGTGGGGATTGGACAAGGCCCAAGCCCGCTCGATGGAGTCGGCGTCGATCCGCCGAGGGGTTTCGATGCCCTCGCCATGCGCAAGCGTGGGATCGTGGGCGGTGGGGCAGGAGGTGCAGTAGTGGAACGAAGGCACTGGAGGCGGCGAAGGAATTATGTCGTGAGCGTCTGCGCCGCGGAAGGGACGCTGGGCGAGAGTGAGCGCCTCAGGCTCGGTGACTTCGGCGCGTTCGCGGTCGCAGTCGCAGAAGGCGGGCCCGGGCCAAGGGGAGCTCATTTTGAAGGAGAGGAGAAGTGATGGGATGTAAATGAAGCCCAACAAAAAGGCGGACGAAACGGCATCCAAACAAAAAGATGCTATTGATGTGAATATTTTACACAAGCAAGGCGTGAGGTAAGGGAAAAATATGCAAGAAAACCGCCGAATTTGCACGCAAATTCAAATCAAGAAAAACAAGACGATACATTCAAGAGCAACGAGTACAGAAAGGGAACATAGACAATGTCCACCTTAGTGCTCCAGGGCCTCCCGTCCATCACCCTCCCTCCGCCTACGCTCGCGCCGTTCAACGTATTCCTTGTAAGCTTCTTCGCCGTACCGCTGGATATAGATTTTGCGGCGGCGTTCGGATTCCCCTTGAGAACGGCTTGATGATGCCTGAACCATTTTGGGTATCAACAGAAGGGAACTTGTGCAAAGAAAACCACGTACCTCTCCCGATACCTGGCTCGATAGACTCGTGAGCGCTCGGCTGCTCGTTCTTGCTCTTCAACCGGACGAAGCTTGAGCTCCGCACGCTTGCTGGAGGTGGAGAAGTGGCTGTTGGAGTCCGAGACTAAAAGAGGAAGTCGAAACCGACGCACCGGGCCATACGAAGTCGAGCCCTCTCATTGCGCTCCAGATGACGTTGTATCCTACACGCAGAGCACATCAGACCTGAGGTCGGAGACATAAACGAACTGACGAGGCCAGCAGCATTTTTTGATCAACAGGCGCGAGGCTGGGAGACAACAGCTGCAGAGAGAATGACATGGTTGGTGGTAGTGAAGTGGCGAGTAGATAAACAAAAGCAAACCATTGATGAGGCTGACGTTTGACGGGCGCTTGCTGTGCGCTGTAAGCGCTGTAAGTCAGAGGCCGAGTGAGATTTGCATCTATTTATGACCCGCCGTTTTTGAATCAATACCTTGACTCAAAGAAAAGGTAAATAATTCAAGGTACTGATTCGAAAAATATAGAAACAAACATCGGCTATTGATGCTTCCGTGTTTTCGGGCCAGATGGCAACGCGGCAGCAACGGCCAGAGGGGGGCACCGCTTGGGCGCTGCTTGAGGACCAAATGGGGAAGGAAAAGAGTGTGTTGACTACCGCACTAGCCGTGAACGGCTAGAAGCGTGGATTTACGGTCCAATTTCCCTGGCTAGGACCGGGACATGAGAAATATGCCTACTGACACAGGTGGGAAGGTGAATTTATTGGTAAGGTGGTGGTTCGCAATCGCCGCCTGCCAGCCACAGCATGGTGCCGCTGATGCCAAATAATCCTGTTCGTTACCAAGACTGTTTGATCTGAAAAACCCTGAACCACATTCAGGGACGCAGTCAAATGACACGGTACACATCAGATCAATCTTCAACGTAGTCTCAGACCAGATTGCCCCGACACTAATTTGGGAGCCCTGTCGTGACATGAGACTAGTATCCTGAACGTTGTTCTGTCATTCAGGCCACCTGTGCCACAGCTACACATGCCACAGCCCCGGCCACCGTTTTGTAGTACAAAACGGAGAGGCAGATATATAAGTCAGTTGAATCAATTTGAACAGAAAGCTAAGTTGGACGCACTTTGAGACCGAAACTAAACCTTTAATCCCTTTCGTATTGGAACACTCTTCAATCCAACTGTCCAAGAGGAACTTGTGAAATAAATCTAAGCGCCGTCCTTAAAGGTTCAAAGTCTAAGTAGACCAGTTGAAATTAAGCAAGAATAATAATACACTTTCAAAAATTGAACAAGGCAATTGAATCGAGTAGAAGTGACTTGAAGGCTAGCCAGCGGGCTACCTTCAATGGGTCAGGAATTCGGTTTGAGTCAGTTGATATAAGGACAAACCGTAACTCCGTCAAGACCGCAACTCATGGATTGTGACGGAGAGCAGACGGCTAGTTCCGGCACACAGGAAGTCGGGTGGTCGAACCGACGAGATGACTGGCGTAAGGATAGTATTGACCGAAGATCTAACTATGTACAACCAGGCTTATATACTACGGATCAGTAACTAGGTAAATAAAGGAAAATAGAGATCGGGTTTTAAGGAGTGTTAGGCGACCATGTGCAACAGGTCGCGTGGAAGTTGATGAGAGGACGGTTCGGGACGATGTACCGAATGAACGAGCGAGAGGAAAGAATATAAAGAGTGTTTGAGATGGACGAATAGTCCGTAAATGGAAAGTGGTTGAAAGAATGATTGACGCGAGAGCGTACCGTTACATGGATCCGAACCAGCTTAAGTCTGAATTCTAAGTAAGGGGCTCAAATTAAGCAAAATGATCTCACGCACCTGCAAGATTGAACAGGGCAAGTTGAATTGAATCGGCCAAATTGAACGTGATCCGATGAACCGCTTTCAGAATTTGAATGAACCAGTAAATCGGGTTGAGACAATGGATTGATGGACGTACCTTGACTGCCACTCAAAATTATTCGAGGAGCTCGCTCGAGGAAACTCTAGGATTAAAATCAATTCGTTTCTGTAAAGATTCAAATATTACACGCAGCCACGCGTTGTCAATTTTCTCTAGAAATAAATGTTCGTTGGAGGCAACGGAAGGAAGGAAATTTGCACACAAGTCATCCACCCCGAATGTCCTCCTCCGACTCCAATCCACCTTTTTCTCGATATTCACATCCATCCAAAGCCAACTAGGATATCAACGGAAATGCACGGCGATAATCATGCAAAGTTATGGATATCTCGCCCGTGATGCGCAGATCCTGCAATTTGCAACCGGATTTCGATATAAATTTTGTGAGGGTGCCAATTGGGTTCCTCTAGAGAAATAGCTCCGAGAGTTCGAGAGTGCGGAGAGTGCGGAGAGCGGGGACGATCCACGCGTCAAGATATCCATTTAAGCTTCCATCATCCAGGTTTTAATGACCAACGATTCCAAGCAAGAGAGTTTGACCTCGATGGCATCATATCCGTCATCAACGACGAGTTCCAGCTCGCAATGAATGAGGTTAGAGGTTCGTTGCAAGATAGGGGAACACTCGTATGGGAATACCGAGGTGAGAGTGAGAGCGGTCAATTGGGCCCATGGTAATGCGGCGTGCGTGGGAGCCTCATGACGAAGCACTGCAGAGCGTAGCAACGGGGGTATATACAGCAAAGTCCACTGTAGGTGGGAGGCACAGATTCAAGTGGAGAAGTAGGGGCATCGGGCTTTCAAACACAAGAAGAGGTGATTGGCCGGGGTCAAGCTTCAGATATTCCCAGCGAGCACGATGGGCAACGATGGCGGCAAAGGCTGCTGATGAACGGGATGCATCTCCCGCGATGAGTATGGAAAGTGGACAACACTGAGATTTACTGAGCCACATCTCGGTCATTTGGGCTTGCCGTTCCAGATATCGAATGGTCTTGGAGAAGGACAAGTACATGGCTCTCTAGAGTTCAGGGGTAGTCAACGCTACTTCTCGCCATTGGCGACAAATCGCTGCCAGAATGTTCGGGGAGTGTCTCCCAATGAAGGATGACGCTAGCGGGTAAGGTCGCAGGAAGTGGATGAAGATCTCCGAGACGATCTCATTCGGCAACGTTAGAACTGGATAGCCGTAGGAATCGAGTTGATCCTCCAGTATTTTTTGGGTCGGGTCCGCTTCGAGAGCTCTGCTCATGATTGACGGCTTAGACTAGAGAGAAACAGATCAATTTGGACAGCTCTGAGACTCGGAGTCGCCGTGGTCACCTTGGATTCAGAACCTCGCGTTCGTTGATGACAGTGAGCGGACTCAGGAGGAGGCACTGCCACTTGATCTGACACAGCGCCATCATATCCGAGAGGGAAACGAAGTTCTGAATCCCAGTTGAGTCGACGACTAGTCCCAAATTGACTAGTTTCTTCCCGCTTCAAGCCGCCGGTCATGCTCAGTACTCTCGCGGCCGACCGAGCACACGTCGTTCTCGACGTCCAAATTCTGGATCTTCAAAACGTTCTCTTTCCGTATTTACGGGCCGAAAAAAACGCTGGTGCAGGATTGACTCGACTCCTAAAAGTATCCAGTCCTAACGTTGCCGAACGAGATCGTCTCGGAAATCTTTGTTAAATTCCTATCACTCTACTCCGTGAGTAGTACCCCCAGTCACCACCACCGCTTAATACTGGGCGTCGAACAATGTCGCAGCAATCTGCGAAAAATAGCGCTACCTACTCCTGCACTTTGGAGGGCCATACGTTCCCTTCGGGACAATCATTGCGACAACGACTAACACATTAATCCTTCTATTGAGATTATGTGCCCAATTCGTTGGGGCTGGCTGTTTGGCTTTGTCTCACCTAAAAATAAATAATTAAATAACCTAGAGTGAGAAAATCGCCAATCAAATAAGAAAAAGTTGTCCAAGGGCTCTATGACCCGGCCCCGAATCGAACAAGGAGCCTACTTATTGTCTCACAGACGGCGTTTTTCAAGAAATGCAGGTGCGGGCCATCCGAGCCACGGGTCTGATATGGGCATGTATCAATGGTGAAGCAAGTGGGACTTGGAGAGGATATCGTAGTTGGGAGATCGTAGTTGAACCTGAATTGGACTTGGTTCGCACCTTTTCCGACGAATGCAAGGAAAGGGGTAGTTATGAACCTCAGGCAACATTATTTTCGATGATCTGCGAGGGGTAAACCTTGAAGAAATGCTTCAGTAGAAGAGACTTGAGTGGAGACGAAGCAGGAGGAAAGACAGCTGTAAGAATTTATTGTACCCCACCCGAGCGAAAATCGTATATCTCTAAATTTGGGAAATGAAAGGCACAAAGAAGCGCCGGCGGTGTGGTACACCTGAAACTGAATCTGTCGGAAAAACGGGGTTCGAATCCTGTTGGTGCTTTGCTCCTTCTAATCCTTTTTTTCTTCGGGGGTGTTGTTAGAGAATATGTAAGAAAATTTCACGGTACAAGACTCGACATACCGGAATTTTTATCATCGAGGGCAGCCACTTTCGCCGGTGTACTTGCTGCTACGTTGCAATCTTCGGGCTATGGTAATGCACACTATCTCATAAGAATGAAGGCCAGGGAAAAAAAGGAAGGCACCTTCCTGTTCGGGCACCCATTAATCTTGAAAACCCTGCCAGAAAGCGCCGGTAGTGTGGTACACCCGTCGATCCAGTGGCATTGCTTCCCCAAACCGGATCTGTCAGCGAGATGGGGTTCGAATCCCCGCTGGTGCTCTTCGCATCTTTCTGATCTTTTTTTTGTAGTCTTCAAAACTTACTAATCAAGAATCAACATACCGTTCCTTTTCTCTACGGGTCGAAAGTCGTGACCGACATCTTCGAAAGGTGCTGTTTGTGGTACGGGTTCAATGCCCCGACTCCACCTTGTTCTCGGGTCGGTATCCGGGAAAACCACATAGCCATCAAGCCTGAAACCACCAGCAGAAAGCGCCGATAGTGTATGGCACACCCGCCGCCCAATTGGTAGGGCTAGGTTCTGGACATTATGATGAGAAGGGGTTCGATCCCCCATCGGCATTTGCTTGTATAGTGACTTTTCTTTTTGAACTAAGCATAGCGGAGCTGGGTTAACTTGAAACAGCTGCAGGTAATAGAGAAAGGAAGAATCGACGCAAAGCGGCGCCCCTCAGGTCTGAGTAGAGAAAGAGCAAGCACAAGGAGCAGGACATCATCGTGTCATCCTGAACGAGACCGCCCCTGCACTGTCAGGGTAATGCTGACAAGGCCAGGCAGTCGGGGTATACCAGGTCCGAACCCAATGGATTCTATTTTTTCCTTTTTTCTGACCACGCGATTCGATTTCCGATAGCAAAGATAGAAAACAGTCCAAGTACCAGTCCTACTCCCTCCTCGTCAGAATTCAATCGTCTCTCGCTGAACTCAAGCAACGCACCAGTATATATACAAGGAATACCGCGAGTGTATTACCCGCTACTCAAGCTTCTCCAACTCCTCCAACCGGGCCAAGACGACATCCTTCGACGTTTCCTCGATCTCGCCCGCGAGGAAGATCTCGTCGAGGATGGCGTAGACCTGATGGGGCGTTAGTATTGACGGGGGAAGAGTTGAGAGGGGGAAGGAAGGTATATAATATGGAGACGGCAGAAGGAGAACGGTGTCGATGCGAGGAAAGGATGGAGAGGGAGGCGAGGGAAGGAGGATCAAGTATAACCGTGGGTGGAGGAATGAGGGAAGGAGGCAGGAAGGCTCCCCGAAAGAGAGAGAGCCAGGCACGACACGACGCACCTTATAGAAATTGAATACGAGATCGAGCTCGCATACGTTGTCAAAGAATGTGTCTGCACGCGGGAGTCGCACATGTACGTCAGTACGCGCAGCGCGGAAAAATGTAGGCAAACGCACCTAACACCTCGACAAAGAAATGTATCGCCTCTAGGTATGCGAGTTCGTTATCGTTTGCGTCGACGCAGACGCAGAAGAAGAGGCCGGCGTAGCGTCTGTAGACGACTTTGTAGTTGCGGAACTGGGGGTGAGAGGTGTCAGCCAAGTACAGAAGAGAAGATGAACGCGTTAAGACAAGAAGGAAAAGCGAAAGTGAAGGTGAAGCGGGAAATGAGAAAGGGAATGAGGGGAAGGAAACGGAAGAAGCGAAAGAAAGGAAGCAAAGAATATGTGAATAGAAAGACGCACCTCCACGAAATTCGACTGATACTTCTGGTCCCGCGGCGCGACTAGTCGGTGGACCTCTCCGCGGAGGCGGACCTAAATCGCCCAAACCACCGGAAGGCTCAGTTAGAATCTTATCTTGTTCCGAGACCGTGAAGGACGCAAACACACCTTTTCATCGTCGTCATAGGGAACGTACCACTTCGAGAGCCGCGTCTTGCCTTGTCGGTTCTAGGGACCGTAGCGAATAACGAGCGTATGCGTGTCACGTCGAGAGCATCACAGCAGGATAGCAGAGCAGACAAAGGTGCAGATTTTCGTGTTTATGAGATTAAGTGTTGATACGGCCAAACTGAAGGGCATGCAAGCGCACCTGTACGAGGATGAACCTGATCATGCAAGAGGAGTGGTGTGGGGAAAGCCAAGTGGCGTGTTGGTGCTGTGTGTTTGGCGACAGCCGAATGATCCGATTCTGGGCGGCCCGGAGTTCCCGCTAATAGGGGTCTGTTTTCACCTTCGAAGGTTTGTGATTGAGAAACATTTCCAGCCAGACTGGAATAAGAATCTGAGGCTTTCATAGAGCTCATCTACGCATTACACTAATATTGGGACTCAGGATGGCTTACTTACCAACCTGCCCCAACAAAACGTCGGGCTCATATCAGTTAAAATAGATTGAAAAGCGAATGGAACAATGTGAAGGGGTGTCCTGAAATGTTGAACCACACATTCCAGATGATTTCAGCGCCGAGCCTAAAAAAAGGACTTCCGAATTCTCCACGATGCCCACCCCGAATCGAACGGGTGCCTGCTGTATACTGTCAGACTGCGTAGCCATGGAATGCAGGTGCGTCCATCCGCGAAAGGGGGCTTCCTGGTTCTCTTTCTAAAGAGACTCAAGTGCTAGTAGGTAAATAAGTGAGAAATTGACAATCGCAATTGAATGTTGAACGTTGAGGCGAGAAATGCGAATTATTACAGAACGAGTGTCAATAAGGAGTTTATGGGGTCGGTTTCTCGGCCTTTAAAGCCCAAAAACCAATTCCAACAAAACGGTCTAAAGGCATTCAGCTGAGAGTAATAAAAAAACGAGGAGATCTATGAAACATAACCCGCATCCCGAATCGAACGGGATCAAACTTCATGCAGCCCACAGTACAGCGAGATGCACACCATCTTCGACGGACGTTCTCGGCCTCATTTATGTCAACAAATAACTCGGGTAGGACGGTGTAAAGGCAACCGCCTACAAAAATCAAATCTTTATCAGATCCCAACTGAATGAGAGAAGGAGAGTGAATGAGATAATGAGTAAGAATAGAAACAGATCCTATAAATCTCGCACATACAGATTCCCAAAGGTTTCGACATTTTTTCGACACACTTGCTGCCCACTGCTAGGTCACTTGAACCTCGGTTGAAGAGATTTATGGTTCATAGTCGTGTGTATGCCAATAATGGTTGCAAGGCACCTAGTTTGTAGCATCCGAGCGTCGAGTAGATATTGCTACTGATTCCAGCACCCTCGGGATTGAATTCAAGTTAATGACCACCATGAAAATTTTCAAACAAACCCGTGTACACGTTACGGCCGAAGAATTTTTCAACCACTCAGACGTTCTGTGCCGTGGAAAGCCCCTCGAATCGACGGCCGTGCCCTTCACGGGAACGGGTGGCAACCCTAGACACCATTTGCCCCAGAGCCGCCCCAGAAAATGCCTTCCAAATGGGGAGAACCGGTCAAAGCGTGTTCTCCCAACCGGACGAAAATCACAACAATATGAGTTCTTGCTGTAAAAATGTGATTCAGAGAGAGCCGAGAGAGAAGATTCTATAACCTTGGCAGAACTACAGAAGGAATTGGCCGGGGTCACAAATCCATGCAATTTCTGCAAATTTCACCCCTCTGGCTGTTCAGCTATGAATTTTGATTTGGTTGACTATCTAATTGAGGAGCATAGAATACAGACCCAGGAAATCACGATAATCCAATCAACATTCAAGGTCGAGAGAATGGACTTTTCTTGGAAATAGCTCGGTTTCTGTGTAGGCTGTCGAAAAGCCCTAGAGCATTTTCCATTATTCGGACCGTGCCGTGTAATCCTACCTACCTACTTACCTACCTACCTACCTGCCATCTATCATGGGTGTTCGTTCTTGATGGTAAGGGTATCATATAGTGTTTCACTGGCTTGGCTTGGCCGGGAAGCCATGGCTTTGTCTTGGCTTCACTTGGCTCAGGCTTGAAAAATTACAGGCCAAGGCTAAAGCCAGGAGAAACCAGGGCCAGACCAAAGCCAGTGGCTTGACCCAAGGTTTGAACTCGAATTTTTACAGGGCAATACTTTGGGTCTCTGGCATGTTGCGAGTGGTACTGTATATAGATATCTGTGCACTAATTGCATCTTTCAGAAACAAAAAGGACCTGGATTACTGATCGTAATAAAACTTTTCCGACTTGCCTACAGGGCATCAGTTGTCCCCAACAGGCAAGGTAGTGCGCGTGCCGCACAAGATGGGTCCCAATCTCAGAATGAGATTGATTTCACAGGAAAAATTGCTCTCACTACGGCATTTCAACTTGATTTGAGGATACCTTTTGAAGCCATGGCTTGGCTGGCCTGGCTTGACTTGGGAAATTCCAAGCCAGAAGCCACGGCCACAGCAAGCCGGTAGGATGGTGTAAGGTCCGCGTAGACTTGAAGCCGAGCTGACCCCGCAAGAGCCTTCAAAAATCGATAACTTTCAGTCCGAGTGAGTGGATGAAGTGTATGATTCCTAGAAGCTAAAGAGTCTGTAAGTACTGTCTGTCTAAATACAGAGTTGAAACCCAGATGCGAAAACCTGGATGCGAAAAATATGTAGTTATGAGCTCAGCTTCGATATATTTGTTCCAGCTTTTTTTTTGTCGTACTCTCACAGGGACTATCACCAATCCTACCTACTCAAAAAATCCCCACTCAAATTGTTAAATAGCACGAGAGATTGAAAACATGTCGAATACGGAATTCGTGGCTGTGCAGGAAGTCGTGAGCCGAGAAGTGTTATTATGAGTGTCTACTACATTTCCCAGACTCAAAATCGTACATGGAGGATCGCAGGCAATGGCTCTATTCCCTCCAGGTCACAACTAGTGGCAGGGATGCAATCGGGACGCTGTTTAACCTGATTCTTCTGCATCTGGGTCTACTACCAAAACTGGACATGAAAACAATTGGCCCCATACTCCGAAACGACCTGCACAGAAATCCCGAAAATAGTTGTGCACATACTATAGGATACTGGTGTTGCATTCATGCACTTGTAAGTAATGGATATCAAAATGCCAGCATGAAACATGGGTGAAGTTGAGATTTTTTCGCGTCCGGGTTTTAACTCTGTACTCAATGTAAATAAGATAGTAATCAAATGTCCTTGTACCTAAAATGTGAAGTCATTTGTAAACTAAAAATAGAACTCAAAGAAATGAACTAGAACAGAACAACGTCCGCAGTGTCCGCAGTGCGGGCGTTGAATGTTTGATGCGCCGCAGTTCGGGTGCAGACGGAAGCTCCACGTTACAGATAACCTGGCCTGGCTTCTTGGCTTGAGCCAGGACCATGGAAACACTGAGGGTGTATGGAGGGGTTCAGTAATGGGGGACCAAGTTAAGCGAACTTCGGACGATTAGCGGCGCAATATTTGCAACGTCCTCCAGATTTTGGCGGCCGCAGACACTAGGTATTCCGCTAGCGTGGCTGTTTGGCTTAGCGAGAATGACAGCCAGCCGCATCGCTTGGATCGCACACATCACTCGGGAAGTTGCAAATAACGAACATTATTCAAGGTAAGAAAGCAACAAGGCAAACATGTAGGATACGTTCTCGAATTGCATCAAATAACAATAGGTTTGACCTTCATGAGGCTCGCAATCGTTTCCTATGTCATCCGTTAACTTTGCAATGTGGCGGATATCGGCGCGCTCACATCAGACAGCTGAAGATGGGCCTTCACAATCTCGGGAGGAGTCAATGCGAGCCACTGCAAGTAGGATTTAGTAGCAGTAAAAATCTTTGAATGCGTGCGTTTACCTGGTTCAAACTAAGGTCCTGGAACTGCTCTGTGCGGCTATTAGACCAGCAATCCAAAGTCAACGAAATTATAACACTAGCCTCCGTTGAGAATCTCCAGATATTTCAAAGTGCTTCACGAGTCAGTTTAGCGGTGGTGGAACAATCTCTGAGGAAAACTTACGTGTTTCCCGTATTCTCGATGTAGTGACCTCGAGAAGATATCAATCAGCACCAATTTATGGGCGCATCTAGGTCAGCTTACCATAGTTGTTCGGGACGTAGCCTAATCGGATAGTATCAGCAACTCAAATGCAGCAGAAAATTGAGGTTATTTCGTACCTATATCGCCAGGCTGAATGAGACCGTGATTAGTCATTCTTGAATAGTTTTATCGCTGGGAACATACCTGATAGTCGAAGGTCCTTGCATTTCCTTCCGCCGCAAATAGCGTCATGCGGGCTTCGCCCTCGCTTAAGAAGGGCGTGAGCTTACATCCGTACATGAAGAAGACATAGTCGCATACAGGAAGAAATCCATTTCATCCATTGTGGGATGCCACTGCATTTCAAGCGTCACTCCGAGGATGAAAACAACTACTGTGAATGGACGTACATGGAGCTCTCTGCGGTTACGTTCAGTCATTCCTCAGATGCATTCTGACACTGTAAAAAAAACCAAGAGCCCACCTCATGGCACCCGGTTGAACCGTGATCTCCGCCACAGCGATCGTATTCGACACCTGGACCAGTAATTTAGTGAGAAATCTTCTAGCGAGGCAAGAAAACCGCACCGTGAAATTAGTCGAATCCGCAATCTTGATCGTGCCCCCAGGGAGCTGCCTCGCATTGACTTGGGAGAGAGGGAATGCGTAAGGGTTGGGAATTTGTCCCTGGGGGTCGGTCGGCGGGAGCGCGTTGGGGTTCGGGTCGGCTGCAAGGTATAAGGTTATTTGAGTTGAATGTGAACGTTGAAAAAGAGAGGGAGAAATAAATGGATACACACGGCCAGGGAAGATGTACAGGCCCCCCGGCTGGTTGGGAATGTGCGAGAATGCCTCCCTTGTTAGCTTGGAAGTTCTTCATGATGACTGCGCGAAGGTGAGTTCTCCGAGTCACATGGATCGGCAGCCCGGACCTTCGTATGGAACGTGGGACATCCAGTCGGTCAACTATTCGCCGAGGATGGTGAGTACTGCCACAGAAACTAAGACAAACTAAAACACACCAGGAACGTCCCGTCGTCACTGAAGGCTCCATTGTCAAATACCTGAAACACGCTCATTCCAATTTGATTTATTCATTGTAAGATACTTACAAGAAGAAATTCAGAACCGCCTTCAGTCTGGTTGGTGGCCTGCAGACTGTGGGGGATGCCGGGTGGGAAGAACCAAAGATCTCCGGGTCCCTACAAGTGTGAATACAATTAGCTCGTGGCTGCGGTAGAAACTTGGCAAGATTTAGCCTGCATTCAACACATACCACAGTTGCCAAAAAGTTCCTCCCATCTTGATCCACGGCGGAGATCTGAGTCCAACCCTGGCAATGACCGAAACCCCTCAGTTCAATACCTTGATAAATGCAAAAAAGCGGCGCTCACAGCTAAAACGTACGCCCACTGATATTATTCAGCTTGTAAGCCGACCTGCTTTATCGGAAGTATCGCTGAGCAGAGCTCACCTCTGATGCCGTGTGCCAATGGAGTTCACTGGAATTGTTGCCGTTCAGTTCGTATTGGCCATTCAATATACTCTATGATACGCACCGAATTGCACCTGCTTCAAGTCTTGAGAAGAGAGACGGTGAATCGAGACGCCGTCTAACTAGAATTCAATCACACTGACCGCATATCGACAGCCGCCATAGCTGTCCCGATAGGCAACATGTCAGCTGTGATGAAACTCGCGTCAGCCTTGGTGTTGTTCAAATGCTTTATGTTGGTGGGAACAAGACGCACTGTTTTCCTGGCGGGACCATCCCCCGGTTTGAAGCCGCATGTGGCTCAGGTCGAGAGGCCATTTCGCATTTTTCCTTGAAGCTAATTAGCGTCCGAGTCCCAAGAGTAACAGCTTGAGTTAGTCGAATGTGAATTTGACTACTTACACGTCACCCGCGTCGGTCGTTGGCGGCGCGAGCACGTCCGGATTCTCCTGCTCGATAGGGAGGTTGATGTCGGTTCCCAGGATTGGGGCGCCCAATGCGCCGCGGATTGGCTCGGGCGTTCCGCTGGTGAGGTTCCAGAGGGGGTTGTTGGGCTCGGTGCCGGCGAAGGGGACTGTAGCGCTGGGCTCGGCGGCGGAGGAGGTCGACGAAACCGCGGGAACTTTAAAAGTACTCGAAGACGTGGCTGAGGCCGGAGCTGCGTCGCTGACCGCGCTGGCAGCTGCAGAGACAGACGCAGCAGGCGCAGGTGCGGCAGAGACGAACGCGGACAAGAGGAGAGCGCAGAGGCAAGAAGAAACTGATATCATGGTAAGAACTGGTGGGATCTCGGAGGACGTACGACGCTCAGACCTGTTTTTAAGGATGCGAGGAGGATCTAGAGTCTCGTGCACGGTTCCGGTTTACGGCGCATAAGTTGAACTACGGTAGAGGGTTTTCACCGGGTGACAAGATTAAAAATAAGATTCATGGGCGGCAAGATTAAAAATAGACGAGTTCAATGCGGGACAATTCGGGGCGTGTTGCGGGGGGGCCAATCACAACAATCGCATGCAGCGAGCGGCGAACTGTTCGGTCAATAAGTATTTATATTTAACGGTCAATAAATATTTATATTTAACGATGAGGACGGGATTTGTCAGCCATGCACCAGGGAATCAACGAAGGGACACATAGATAGAATGGTCTATTCTTAAGGAATAAGGTGATGGTCGGCTTTCAAAAATAAATATACTGTTGGAGAGGCAATCCGGCATTATGGCCGAGGCAAGGCCGAGGTATCGAGTCAATATGAGTCAAGAGAGAATATTGGAAAACCTGGTAGATTATAATAGAACAATCTAGGTACAAAGGACAATTCTGTTTCTCTGTATTCCTCAAGTGTTTGCAGAGCTCAGTCAAACACTAATATATATTCTTGGATTCAACCCAAAACTTGTCTGATTCCCATGAGATATTACAACATATACTGCAAGGTTTCATGTTCAACTCTACGGAAGGTGGTACTGGTATTTCCCACTGCTCGTTGGAAAGGGGAATGTGGAACTGAATCCTGCTATACTATACTAAATATGAAGAAACCAACACGGGAGATCTGCGGGGCTTGCCGAGTTGAATCGAAAATTAATTTCATTCTCTTCATTGGCTGTTCGCGGCCCTTTCGCAACAATGGTTAGACCGTTGAATTTGAATAAGTACAGGCTCCGCAGTGGCGCCATATGCATTGCGAGTCAAAAGCCGGGGCAAATTATTCGTGATCAGCTGGAGGGGATCCGAAGTCTGTGTAGACCACGTCAATTGAAAGCAACTTGAAGTTAACGTTGAGTTAACGCAAGCTAGTTTGACCACCTTATGCCTAGAAATTTTATTTATTCGCTCTGAGAGGGACGTATCTCCTCGGTACCACAAAATTGTCACTTGACAAGCGAGACCGAAGGCGTTATGATAAAAAGGGTTCAAATGGCTTGAGTTTATCTTCAAGATCCGCGCATCGGCCCGCTCACGTGCCATCGTCGGCCTCCAGTCACAAGCCCGCGGACGATCAACGGAAATGCGACAAATTTAGCTAGGCCCTTGCAGTACCGTCCAGTTCCGTCCATAACCGGGTTCGAAGCGTTTCCTGACATACTCCCCGGTGAATTAAATAGCTAGGCAGATTATTTTAATAGGCGCTTCAAGTTAGCGCGCGCGCTCGTCATTTCGGGCGGAAGAGAAAAGACTTGTTTTGGAGATGGTTTCATCCGTTCTGACCCGACTTTTTCTAGGGCTGCCACCCGTCGATTTGACGGATTTTCCACGACACGGACCGTCTCGAAACGGGCCGTCGAGTGGTTGAAACAATTCTTGACGTGACGGCCGTAACGGGTACACGGGTTTGTTTGAAATTTTTGCATGAGGTTCATTAAGTGCTCAAAATTCGACCTGGGTCAGGTGCAGGCGAAGGCTACCACTGTCACCGCTTTGTGTTCAAAGTGAAGTACCCGAGAAAGAGGTTGGAGTCTAGAACCGGGGCAAAGTGTGAACAGACCTTCCAAACGAAAAAGGAGCAGCTTAACAGAAAGAGCCACTGAAGCCATTTCAACACCAGGCAGTAAAAACACCCAAACCAAAGGTGTATACCCGGCCCGAATTGAACGGAGTGCCTTGCAGGGAGTCTGAGGATACCTTAGACGGCGCAAGTGCGGAACCATCCGCCAACGGGTCTTACTGTCTCTAAATTCGAATAGAATTTAATAAGAGCAATCCTACTGTTCAACTTTCTTTCGTTTCGAAAATCTAACTGAACATCCCGAACATGATTATGGCCGCCACTTAGCAGTATTAACCACGCAAAAATTCAAACACGTCCGTTGGGTAATTTCAATGGTACGTAGTAAAACTTATTCTCTATGCCAAGGAGCCTTGGCCCAACCCCGAATCGAACGGAGGTCTGCCGTATATTGTGTAGAAGGGATAATCCATGGATTGCAGGTGCGTGCATCCGCCATCGGGGCTTTTTTGGCTCTGTTTTCAATAGAGAGAAGTCTTTACATTATGGGTGAGAAATTGACGACGGAGTTGAACGTTGAGGCGGAGAATTTGAATTACTGTGGAACGTCTGTCATTAAGGATTTCCTAGGGAGCTTATGGGGTCGGTCTCCTGGCCTTTAAGCCGGAAATACAATAAAACAGCCGAAAGGCATTCGGCTAAGAGTGATAAAAAAAGGACGACCAGCGCTACGGGTCTTATTGAACCATTGCCATTGTTGAAAAAATAATTCGGAGTTCGATAGGGCAGCCACCTGCAAAACCAAATCTCAATCGGATCGCAACCCAACGAGAGAAAGCCATCCACGCCCTATTTCAGAGTGAATGGAATAAGAAATGTTAATAGAAACGGCCATTCGCTAGGCTTACCAAGCAATATCTTCCTGGCCCTAGAAGTAGGAGAAAGACGTTGAAGACCTGAATCCAACTTGTCCTTTTATTATTGTGTTGCTAACAATGGCTACCGGCGGTTTATAATCCACTGCATACCTACTGTGTGATGTAAGCTACATTTTTGTGCTATTACCGCCAAACCTTTCGTTTAAGAATTCCTGTGCCGCTTTCACAGGAGTCCGCGCCATCTTCGTCACTCCGTTACTTCGCTTAAATTCATCAGTTTGATGGCATTCTATGAAAGTTCGTGAGTTCAAGGAATTTCAATGAAAGTTCGTTACTTTGCTTGGATCAACTACAGCGTGCCTGTCGGCACATCACAGAATCAGCGGTGTGCCGAGCTCGGGTGGTTAGGGTTAGAGGTCAGTGGTTAGAGGTAAATGGTTAGTGTTAGGTTTTGGTTCAGGTTAGTGGTTAGTGGTTAGTGGTTAGCGTTGGGGTAAGGTATCTATATGAAAAAACCTGCCCGGTTTCGTGTTGAAGGAACGTTGATGGCCGATATTCGTAGTTCTTGAACGTGCTGAGTTACAAAAATGACGAACTTACACAGAAAATCATTGGAAGTAACGAACTTTCTCTAAATGCGATCAAAGTGACGAGGTTTTGTGAAAATAAGCGAAATAAGCGAAATAACGAAGTGATGAAGATGGCTACTACCCCCTTTCACAGCATCTTGTTTCAACAGAAACGACTGCATTTCGGACCCTAAGATTAATCCAGTAGTCAGTACTAGCGTGAATCCCAAGATATCACACCTACACTGAGAATATTCGTAGAACCTGTCTTCAACCTGGGCCTGTTCAACCGCCTCACGCCCAACAATCTCCCCACGCGGCTTGCAACCATGCCTACGCTTGAATAAGGCGCTGCAATGATCGTCGAAGACGCCGCGGCGAGACGCGCAGGGATGTCCTCCCGAGGCGTGCCGGGCGGGAGGAGTACGCGGCGGGAATTCATGTGGCACACCATAGGTCGCGGAAAGCAGTCCTGGAGACTGTTGCACGCCGGATCCCGTTGGATCTGGACATGAATCTCTCCCCTCTGAAAAGGTTGACCCAGCCGGACAAGAAAAGTCCACACCGTTGTGCGGGGTATGTGCATGAGGAGATCACACTGACGACCACGACGCTTGATAGTGTAGTCGTGGCCCACCGTAAACCCAGTCCACTCGAAATTGGCTCCATTTGCCATGAAGTCGTCGGCTTCCATGAGATCTTTCGATGTATATGGGCAATCAGAGTGAGGACGATTTGTTCGATGTGTATCGTACAACGCAATCGGCACTCAATATTGTAGCTCCTGGCTCGCAACATACCATCAAGTGCCAAGCATGCAAGTTTTGGAGTCACAGCGACTGTACTGGTACTCCGGCAAAGGAGTTTACTTGTCCCCATTGCCTGAATGTGGAGCTTGGTATGGAGAATCCCTCACTGGATCCGAGGCCATGAAGACCGGACAGGCCGTTGGGATGGCCGAGCAGGCGCCGGTGGTCGACCCAGGCTGGCGGAGCAACAGTGGGGGCCAAGGCTGTGGCCTACGATCAGGGCAGGTTGCCACCACAGTGTTTGTGGGTCGGCGACTCGAGCGGAATAGTCATTTTTGGCAGCCAGCGGCCAGTCAGTGGCTAGACAGCGGTCGCATCTACAGTTTCCGTGGGCAATAAACTTCTGGAGGTGACGCCTATCACCATTAACAAGGGCGAGATCGTCAAGTGGCTACTCTACAAGAACCCGGATCATTGCGGAGTTTATCTTCTGCGCCGGGGACGACAAGGTGTATTTTCAATTTGCCCACATCAGGAAAAAAGCGAATCCTCTGTAGCCAAGGGGGGATCTCTGTGGTCATCTGTAGCCTCTGTAGCCAGCCAAGGGCATATGTAGTCGACTGTAGCCATCTGTAGCCTATGGGCAGCCAATGTTGCTTCATGTAGCCAGTGCTGATACAATATAGCATCTGTATGCAATGTAGCCTACATAGAGAAATGTAGTTCACCTCATGAATCTGTAGCAAGCTGGCCATGGAAAGCAAAACTGGGATACCAAATGCAAATTGAGACTGAATGATGCTTCAATTCACTGTGCATTCCTTTGCATGAAAAATCCTGCTCTCTGAAAAGTTGGGATCATCAAAATCATTCTAAACACAAACCTTCAAGTTCAATGCATCAGTGTACGGTGATACAAACTAATTTAACGGACTTCCAGAGTGCAGCAGTCACCTTGGAATGAGCTTCTCGATAGTGGGTGAGTAGGTTGTGGAATAGACACAGACCTCATGTGGGCATCACAGTGCAAAACTTCACCATGGCTTTTATAGTGTAGTGGTATTTTGTACTCCTCAAAATTTTATCTGTTTGCGTGAGGTCCAGTGTTCGATTCCCCAAGGTAGCTCAATTTAAGTAATTTAAATGCCCCATTCAGAGTGAAGAAGATTAAGCGGAGAAATAGAAATGCTAACAAACAAATAAACATGAAGTGCAAGGAAGGTGTCAGATCTACTTTTTTTTTCATTGCAAAACTGCTCTTGGGTAGCCTCACGGTTGAATACAGAGTGCTACAGAGACTGGCCCATTGGCTACAGATGACTACAGGAGGCTACAGAGCCACCCCGGTTAGCTACAGGTGCTACATAAAGGGGTACCTAGCAACGGGGCTACAGATGATACATAGCCTCCATAGCACAATGTTGTGGCTCCCTTTTTTCCTGATGCACCTCCTGACCTCCTTTCATTTGTTTTTCCCTTGCTGATGCTCTCCAGACCGACGAAAACATGTTCCGCGCGCTCCTCCCCTTCACCGCCGGCTCGGCAACCACAACGATGGAGGCGCCGCTCTCGGTTACGCTTGTGGACGCGGAGGGCGACGCGACACCAGTCGAGCTCACTATCAAGCCTGAGGGTGTGTTCACGACAGCGGTGGGGCCCAGTAGCAGGCAGACACTTGCGCGCTGGCATGTGAGGACGCCCCAAGAGGTCCTGGAGCATATGCTGGGTCTTGTCGGGGGTATTCCTATGAAGGGAGAAGGCGGGATATCTTGAATGCTATGCGTTTCGACTCCAAACCACCCATGCGAAATATCGATGGTCAGATTTGTATTTTTGTATGTAATCCTGCTGCATACATCGTACAGTACACGTAGAGAAGAATTATACTTGCATGCCCAGAAAAAAATTCGTAGATGTGTTGCTCGCTCGGACATCTCGGACATGTTAAGCTTACACTTGTGCATAGTCTGTTTTCAACTCAGAGGGTCTGTTGTTGAGGAACATTTTCCGACCAGACTGGAACAAGAAATCTGAGTCTTTTATAGAGCTTATCTACGCATTACGCTAATATTGGGGCCAGGATGGGTTACTTGCCGGCCTGCCTGCCTGGACCCCAACAAAACGTTGGCCCATGTCGGTCAAAGTAGATTGGAAAGCGAACGAAACAATGTGAAGAGGTATCCTGAAATGTTGAACTACACAGTCGAGATAATTTCAGCGCCGAGCCTAAAAAGGATTCCCGAATTCTCCACAGTGACCCACCCCGAATCGAACGGGGGCCTGCTATTTATTGTCAGACAGAGTAAGTAGCCATGGAATGCAGATGTGTCCATCCACGAAAGGGTCTTCCGGCCTCTCTTTCTAAAGAGACTCAAGTGCTAGTACGTAAATAAGTGAGAAATTGACGATCGCGGTTGACGTTGAACGGTGAAGCGGGAAATGCGAATTACTACGGAATGAGTATCAATAAGGAGTTTATGGGGTCGGTTTCTCGGCCTTTAAAGCCCAAAAACCAATTGCAATAAAACACCCTAGTGGCATTCAGTTGAGAGTAGTAAAAAAACGAGGAGATCGATGAAGCATAACCCCCATCCCAAATCGAACGGGATCAAGCTTCAGTGGCCTGTAGCACAGCGAGATGCACACCATCTTCTACAGGCGTCCTTGACCCTACTTATGTCAACAAATAAATCGGGTAGGACGGCGTAAAGGCAATCACTAATTCCCTGTCAGGTCCCAACTCAACGAGAGAAGGAGAGTGAATGAGATAATGAATAAGAATAGAAACAAATCTTATAGGTTCATCCTGAACAATGATAATGTCGACGAGTCATAGAAACTTCATCTTGAGACAAGACCCCATGCGTGTTCGACAATATCAAACAACTGCGTAAGTGCGGACCCATCCGCAACATGGATTCCAGAGACATTTATGCATAGTTTTAGACGGAGTAGGCAGGGGATATCACTGCCGGCCGCCTTGTGTTCAACCTGAAGTACCCGAGGAAGAAGTGGTACTGTGTCAAGTTGTAGGGGAGCAACCGTCACGCGTCACGGGCCGCTGGTTGCGTTGCCTCTTTCCCTGAGGGTCACGGTCATGGAGCGGTTGGTTGCCTCAAAAAATCGTGACACAGCGAAAAGAAAATGCCAAAAAAATGCCCAGGGTCGGATTTTTAGGAAAAATTGCAGGGAAACTATGAATATTCGCTTGTGGATCTGCATTTCAACCCCTTGAAGTCCACTTATACCTTTCACAAGGCAAAAAAAAAATGTTTTGGTTGCCTGCCCAGGCAATGGTCACGCTCACGGTCGAGTCTGTTGCCTGAAAAAGAGGCAACGGGCTTGTCACAGTCATTGGGGCGTTGCTCCCCTACAACTTGATACAGTATTCTAGAACTAGGTCAATTTGTGAACAGACCTTCCAAGCAAAAAACTCCGGAGCAACCTAACAGTAAAAATGTGCAGCCTAACAGAAAAGATATTGAAGTCATGATCATTTCGAAACCAGGCACTCAAAAAGAGTCCAAATCTTGAACATGGATCGAAATGACCCGACCTCGATCAAACGGTGTACCCTGCAGAAACGCTGAAGATGGCTTAGACGGTGTAAATGCGGAAACATCCGCCAACGGATCTTACTGGCTCTATATTCGAATAGAATTTAGCGAGAGGAATCCCGTTGTTCAAAGTGTCGTTCGTTGCGCACATCCAACTGGATATCCCGAAAATGACCATGGGCCGCCACTTAGCAGTAACGAACGCGCAAAATCAGAACACGTCAGTTGGGCAATTTCAGTGGTGCGTAGTAGAATTTATTCTCTATGCCAAGGTGCCATGACCCAACCTCGAATCGAACGAGGGACTGAGATTCTGGGTTGTTTTCACTATACCCAGCGCGGCTACGAACCATCCACTATGCGTCTTCTTGGTTCTAGAAGTAGAATAAAGACGTTGAAGGGATCCAACTTGTTTTTATTATTATGGCGTTACTAACAAGGCTACCGGCGGTCTACAATGCACTGGATACCTATTGTGTGAGGCAAGCTACATTTTTGCGCTATTACCGCCAAACTTTTCGTTGAAAAAATCCTGTGCTGCCTTCACAGCATCGTATTCCAGTAGGAACGACTGCATTTCGGGCGCTACGATTAATCCACTAGTCAATACTAGCGTGATCTCCCAAGATATCACACGTACACCGATAATATTCGCCGAATCTGGCTTCAATCTGGGCCTGTTCAACCGACTCGCGCCCAACAAATTCCCCGCGCGGCTTGCGCAGAGCCTCGTATGCGATGAGGCGCGCAGGGACGTCCGCGCGAGACGTGCTAGGCGGGAGGAGTACGCCGAGCGCCGCGGCGTCTTCGACGGCCATGGCAGCGCCTTGTCCAAGCGTAGGCATGGTCGCATGCGCAGCGTCGCCCAAAAGGGCCGCGCGCCCATGCACCCACGTCGGAAGCGTCGGCACCGTGCGCATCTTCCACTTTGTAACGTTCGCGTTCATGAGGGCAATCAAGGCATGGAATTGGGGATGGAATCCCGCGAATGTACGATGTACTTCCTCGCGCGGGGCATGAGACTGCCAGTCTATTGAATGCGCGGAAGTCAGTCCCGAATGTAGCGCGGCCGATCGGACTCCGACCACTGACCTTTATCGTCCTGATGCAGATCCTCGAACATCGCGGTAACGTTGAATAGGGTCCCATCGCGGCAAGGATACACGAAAATCCATCGAAATGGGCCCGTGCCGTGGCACGACACGCTGCAGGCGATAGACACGCCATCATGCAACCACGCAAGCTCCGGAACCTTCTCGATTTTTGACCTATCAATGAGGGAGCGGTAGCAACTCCATCCGCAACTAGTCGATTTCACCTCGCCGCCAAGTATGGAGGTGCGCATCATGGACTGAAACATGTCCATATTGCGGCCAGCTCTCCCAAAATTGCCAATGAGGAATGCTTACTGCAATTCCGTCCGCTCCGAGGACGAGATCGCTCGCGATCGTTTGCCCATTGCTCAATGTGAGCGAGCCTTCCTCTGTGTCGCAGTGTACTACTTTACTCGAGAGGTGAAGGATTGGGAGGGGCCCATCCCCGGGACCAAGCGCGAGGCGTACCAGCTCCGAGTGGAAATCACCGCGGTGGCAGAGGATATTCTACTTGTGTTCAGCAAAAAAGTCCAGGCGAGTTCTAGTGCGGCGTACTGGTTGAACATCTAGCACGGGGAGCGCCCAACCGCCACAGTGACTCTCTCCGGTGACAGCGTTGAAGGAGATGGTCTGGCAGGGAGGGAGGTCAGTGCGAACGAGCCATTTTCCAGGCAAACCTACCCCATCCCAGTTGACGGCTTTCAGATTTTCCTTCGAATATCCAAAATGCTCCATGACCCGTTGGAAGTTGAGGGGTACAGTGATAGCGGCACCGATATCTTGTAGTCCCTCAGTGGATTCGAAAATCTGGAGGGAGATTGATTTAGATGATCACAGGCACGTCTCGAGATCAACCCGCCTGAACTCGATGACCATTTCTTCGAAGAGTAATCGCGGCAGCAAGACCCCCGATACCCGCCCCGACGATGGATATGTTCAACGACATCGGAATGGATTGTTGTGGACGTACCTTTGAGCCGTATGCCTCCTTCTTTTATAGTGCTGCTCTGAATGTACCACTTCTGGAGCTACAACCGATAAAGCCGGAGCGGCGGGACTTCACTGAGTCCTAGAAAGCCCTCGGAAGCCACACGGAAAGGGATTTCGGCGTTCTTTGCTCCTTGGAATAGTAGTAGGCGGTTCTCAACGTCAAGGGTGATTTGATTATCAGATACGCGGTGCATATCACAAGTCTCGCAATCCAAGTGGGTCCAAGCGGTCGATCGGATTCGAGTGGGTCTGGCATGCCGGCCATATACGTAGGCGCCACACAGCATTCGGGTGGTCATAATCGGTTTGCGCGTGGATGATCCGCCGGATGAGCGCGGAATCAGATAATTGATCCACCGCTTGGTTATGGCAAGCTTTCGGACGTTGAATCGAAGACCGCAGAAGAATCCCAAGAATTGAATGAAATAAAAGTTGGACAAATGAGAAATTTGTGAGAGCTCGGGATTCCATCATTCTCCATAAACTGGCCAAAGCGAGAGTAGTTCATTTGATGGTTCGTACTATCGCATTACATACGCGGACGAACTTCACATCGTCATTTTTTACTAATAGCAGTCATCAGAATGTTCATTCGTCTTGTGAGCACTTACGCTGGACGGAAATTAAGTAACTGAAGGAATGGCATTGGGGAATCTGACATTTGGTCCCAGAAGAGACTGAGTAGCCCGAGAACCGTCGGTTGAGTTTGTTGGCTGCAGTGGACAGATTCAAACTGGATCTTGTCGTGCACCGACGTAAGCCTCCAGGATGGAGGATCAATCCGCACCTATGATAGCAGACCAGATTGTGACAAAGTCATCCGTACCGCAGGTAAAACAGAATTGCTGTGATGGACTGCGAGAGCCATCACTGACGAATACCCACAACAATCGGCCGGAAACTTGGGCTGACGAGATCTTCCAGATCCACCGGAGCCCTTCGAAAGAAGGCTGAAAAACACAAAATTCTTGATAAAAAGACCACAACAGTCAAGTTACAGTCCATTAATGACGCCCAGAATCCGTGTCATCATCAGGGTACAACTTTCGCCCGAAAGTCGTGAGAACACGCTCTGAAAGACGCAAGCGCACTTACCTTGCCGGGATTAAACAGCCCTAGAGGGTCGACCGTGCGCTTAATCGCTTTCATGAGCGCCACAGTCCCCGCACCGAGCTCCTCGACGAGGAACTCCCGCTTCCCGAGGCCGACGCCGTGTTCTCCCGTACCTGCTCGCATCCGTCAGCCATTCACAGTCATACTGGATACAATAGAGGAAAGGAAGGAAGGAAGGAAGAGGAAGGACGCACAAGTCCCATCCAGCGCAATCGCGCGCACGACCATCCGGTGCACGGCATCCTTCACAATTTCCAGCTCCTGATCCGTCGTGAACAGCAAGAGAGCGTGGAAGTTCCCGTCCCCGACGTGACCGACGATGGTGTACGGTAGCCCGATACGCTCCAGATCTTTCTTCGTCTCGAGCACGAGTTCGGGGAGTTTCGAGACCGGGACGCTATTGTATGTGTATCAGTTCCGTAATGTATATAGACGAAAGGAAGACGAGGACGAAAGACGAAATACGCACCAAACGTCCGTCGCCCACCCCTTAGCGCCGGGAACGACTGCCATCCCTGAATGATGCGCGTTCTTCCGATCCTGCCAGATGTCGTGCGCCTCTTCATCGTCCTTCGCGAGCCGGAACTCACTGCCGCCGTGCTGTCCGCATATCTCCTTGACGACGCGCGCGGTCTCCGCGAGGGCCTCGGGCGAGTGCCCCTGGAACTTGAAGAACAGGCCGTCGGACTCGGCGTATTTATGCTGCGAGGCGCCTGTGCATTAAACTTCAGATAAACAAAAGAAACGAAGTTTAAAACTGAAGACCCGCTGACCGTATTTATTCGTCGCGGCCATGAAGGTGTCATCCACCAATTCTACACATTCTGGAGGGGGTTAGTGCGGTGCAGAAGGAGGAGTATTGGTGGAATGACGACTCACGGATGCCGGCAGCGATCCCAGACCGTAATATCTGGATCGACGCCTCTACGGCTGCTTTGACGTCAGGGAACTGCACGCTCGCCACGGTGGTAGGGAGCAGTGGAGCCAGGCGGAGTGTAACTGCGATATCGTGAGTGGTGCTTCGAAGCGTGGCAAGGCAAGGCTAGATTCATACCCTCAGTGATGATCCCGAGGGTCCCTTCCTGTACATAAGTCTCGCGATGAGTCGAGGGAAATGATGTCTAGCAATAAGGAGAGGAAGAGAGATCTCACAGCGCCGATAAATAGTTTCGTCGTATCAAACCCTGCAGAGGATTTCCGTGACCTGCGCCTCGTCTTTATGACCTCTCCGCTGGGCAGCACGACGGTGACGTTGAGGAACCACTCGGCCTTTGCAGTGCCGTAGCGGACCGCGTTCGCTAAGCGACAATAGCCTCAGCTCAGGCAATCCCGTCCCATGTTGGTAGTGGAATTGAATTATACTTACTCCCAGAGCAACCGGTACTCGCCATCCCGCCTATCGTTGCGTCTGGAGCGGGGTCTATCTGGTGAATTGGGTAAGCATCGAACGTGTTTGTGCGGGGGTTGAAGGTCACGTACAGGGAAGAAGAGTGGAATGCCTTCGTTCCGATTAGTAGACTCGTTGAGGTGGGTAGAAAGTCGCTACCTTCGCTCTTCAAAGTTTCGTTCAGTTCCATCCAACCCAAACCAGGCTGGCAGACAACGTCCGCGTCGGCCTCTGGAGATTACCATGTTCAGGGTTCGTTCGACAGAGATATCGATTGCTTACCGTGAATCTCTAGGATCTTATTCATCCCAGTCATGTCCATGCAGATGCCTCCCCCGGGATGCTGGACAAATATCAGCATCCTCGTTATACACCCGTCAGACACTTACACCGATAAATTGCCCTTCAAGCGCGGTCGCGCCAGAGTATGGCTGCAAAGAAAGTTAGAACGCCTGGATCTCGATTTGAAGGACAGCAAACCGTGATTGGCATCTTGTACTCATTCGCTATCTTCACAATCTCGACCACATCCTCTGTGGACTCTGGATATACAACTACGCTGTGATCAACGCCTCAAAACGAGAAAAACAGTATAGTCTGTCAATCCAGCTAGAAATAGGCAAGACTCTGGACAGTACCAATGTGATATGTATTTGTCGAGAGGCCGTGGACTTTCAAGTCGTCAGGATCCGTGGAGACAACGCCCGACCGTGTCGAAAAGACCTTCCGCAGATCATTGATGGCCTGGCTAAATTCCTTTGTGGTCCCAAACACAGGTTTTTCCGGAGGGACTGGAGAGGCCTTTGTCGTGGGGAGAAATTGGGCAGCACCGAAACCAATTGCGATTCCACAGATCCCGGTCACAGCTCCAACTAGCCCAGAGTTCGACCGGGTAGTTGAGGTGCTATACAGCCTGGTTCCAGGATTCAACGGCTTGCCGCTGAATCGAATGGTTCGTCGTAGCAGTGGACGGAGAATAGAGGCCATGACGTTGCCTCGGGCTGATTGTCGCCGATCAACGTCAACGTCGCTGACTCGGACCGATTATCCGACGGAAATACCCGTGATCCAACCATGGATGCTCAAGTGAAAGAGGCTGAAGATAAATCCGCAGAATCAGGCTTCGTACGTGCATACTTCCGTGAAATATACAGGGCTAATCGTCCAACCGCTCATCCGCTAATAAGCACAGCGACACAGTTTGCTTTGACTTCGTCCATTTGAACCGCTGGCTGGCGGCGTGGTTTCAAAACGCGGGAACAGGCTAAATCGGTACAGCAGGCAACGGCTTCGGAAAGTCCAACTCAATACTCCTTATGTCGCCCCTCCTCTTTAACTTTCAATCTCCCCCGCGCCACCATCTCCGCTTGGCGTAGGTTCCCCTCCGTCGGATTTTCAACCTGGGGCAGGAGCCTCTCCAGATCCGGATCATTGCGACATAGCTAAATTTCTTGCAAGATACAGGTTCCGCGGATACGAACATTGGCTGCGGTATTCCCGGCGAATGAAAACACCAGAGATAACACAGTGAGTGCTACGGACACAACCAGCCCGGCTATGATCTAGTGTCAATTCAGTTAACACGAGGAATGAGAATCCTGATCCGTTCTAAATACCGCTACGACACTCAGCTATCGAGGATTATGAGTGCATAAGTGAGTGTAGATGTAGATGTAGATAGACTTACGTTCACGCGTGTTAGTGGAGAGGTTTCCGTGACCGAGGCGTTCCCCCTCAGCAAGATGGGACCGTCATATGCCCCACTGATGGTGCCGAACCATGGCCCATTTCTATTCGCCGAAATCGCACCCTGTCCCAAAGTTGGAGGAATGTGAGCTACTTCAGAATAAATATCACTCGAACGTGACTTCAATTTCGGCGGTCGTCTCGGCTTACAATTCCAGAACATAGAGGCAACGATTGTCGAAAGGGCGTTTTCTAGATCATGGAGGAAAACTGCGTTGGACGTGCCGTTGAAGCCCTGTGGTCGTAAGTTCAACTTTTTCAGCAGATACCTGCGTTGCATGTTCGGTAAATTCGACGGCGCTCGAATCAGATTTGCCGTACTTACACATCTGCGACCGAGGCCAAGTCAGATAGACCGATCTGACTTGGATCTGGATCCAATTCAAAACCACTCCCAAGGTCGGGTGGAATACGTGTGTACCACGACGCCCACTAGAGGTTCGTGATTAGGTGTGTCTTGCAATTATTTTGAGATTCAGAAGATTGCAGCTCACCGCATCGATGAACTCATTGCCCGTCTCCAATTTATCAGGCTGCGCCGGTTCTCCAGTGACATCATTCTGCTCCGGGTAGGGCAACCATGTAGAAGCGGTCTTGTGAATATCTGGCGAGACTGAGAGGAACTTTCCGGACTGGGCATCCACCACTGCCTTCTGAGTAACTATTGATTGTGAGCACTTGAGAACTTGAATGGACGACAACGAATTATTCATCGGCGGACGAAGCTTTACCCAGGATCCGTTGTGCCCGGCAGTATCCCTGATTGGCATTGTGCTGTACAGAACAATAGACTTAATGGGAGGGGGGTCTAAGAAGGCCAGTGAAATCATTCCCGGTTCTGTCGCAGAGTGAGTACGGAGTCCCTCAGTTGAGAAAGTCTTACGAGTGGAGATTATCTGACACTCAGACGTATCGTTGTCTTTATCCAACGACAAGAACCAGGTGCTTGCATTGGCCGAGAATTCAGTTGGAGCCTAGTTTCTCCTAGACAGACGCTACAACTATAAGCTCGTACCTCGCATGTTGTACGATCCGGAAATTAATTATCTAATTTTTTTTTTCTTTCGAAAAATGGCGCAGCCAGGGTTTTCCGGAAGCGCTGTAAACAAAGCCGCCCGGAACGAATATCAAGAGGCGGGTTGCCAGTGGAGGCGGGAGCTCCAGGCTGAGTCAGCCCGGAGAAGGCGCCGGAGAGGGTACAGAGAGCGGGACAAACGCGACGAACATTATTTTGGCATCTGCGACCAGAAAGAGGGGGCACAGAGCCACCATGCTGAATTTCAGGTCAAAATCGAAGTGATTCAGCAGGTGTTTACGCAGGTTACTTTCAGATTGCTTCGTCCTCATCAAACGCGCAAGCATATGCAAACATATTTTGTCCTGCACTGAACCAGCACCGAACTTCCATGGACTTGACGCCACTTTCACCGTTTCGCGCGTTTTATTGCTCGCGCTTATACAGGACCCCTCAAAACTCTCCTGCTACGCGTTTCTTGTAAGTTAAAACGCGTTATTTGCTTTCCAAGTTTCGCTCATTTGCCACTGCCTTCACAGCGACATCCACATGGGCCCGCACGACCTGGTATTTTCGTACATCCCCACCAAGGATCTAGTGCACCTCATGTGCACGTGTCGGCGCCTCCACTCCCTCGTCAAGAAGGTCTGCTTCGACCTCCACCGTCTTCTCCTCCCTTTCTTCGGCGACGCCACCGAGGTCGAGAGATTTAGGCTCATGCAGAGCCTCACGGACACGCTCATCTCTGGGTCCACAGCTCTCCAATACTTCAATCGCGTCACCTATCGCGACTCTGACCTCGACATCTATGTGTACCGCCTCACCGCGCGCATGGCCGTCGACTTTATCGTCACGAATGGGTACACATTCGATCCCCGGAAATCGCAGAAAAAGAACGTCGTAGAGCAGCTCTCGGTTTCGATTAGCGATAGACCGCCGAGCTATCTGGGACGTGGGATCGCGGATGTTCTGGATTTTCACAAAGGCAATAAAAAGATCCAGGTCATCGTTGCAGAGTCCACGCCGATGGAGACGATCCTCAGTTTTCATTCCAGTGCGTTCCCTGCTTTTTCTTTCTTTCTTTAAACTGAATAACATTCTCCGAAGCCGTGGTGATGAACATAATCACCCCGTACAACGCATTCGCCCTCTACCCACACTCAACCTTCGTCACCAAGGAAGCCTTGATAGTCGAGACCGTCGGCGCTGGACAAGAACTCGGGCGGCAGAAGTACGTCGACCGCGGATGGTCCATGACCCCCAAACCCTCCTTAAAGCGCAATTCCGAACTCGGCGTCCGACGCCTTCGCTGGGTGGGCGACAAATTCACATGGACCATCACCCTCCCGCCCCTTACCGTCAACACCACTGACATGTGCTGCATCAATTCGTGGCAACTCGAAAACGAGGACGAGACCACTGAGACGACGTGGAAGATTTGGGACAGTCCCGTGCTGAGGTACAAGTACATCCGTGGGGATGCTGCGACCGTCAACGTGGTGTTGGACGAGATCCAGTATGTCGTGGTTTTTTTCCTTCTTTCCCTCCCTCCCGCCAGATCCTTATGTTTTATATAGATCGCGATATTCAACCAACTTGGCGGCCGAGTTCGCACGCGCTCTCAGTTGTCGGCGCGAGGAGGTGGAGGAGGGTTTGGTCCCGTTTTAATATATTCGTCATGATCTCTCGTTTCAATCTTTCCAGGGGGCGCCTATGCCTATGAACTCTGTTTTAATTTTTCTGTAGAAGAAAATTCTGTATGTTATGTAGTAAGTAAGACTTCGTCATTTGAGCTCATTTCATGCATACATGCCCTCTCCTCAGAGCGATTAAAGGACAAATGACATTCACTAGCATTGTGTCAAGGACAGTTCTAGTCTTGCTGTGGGCTTTAATCTTGAAGGTATCTGCTGAAACCACTTTCAAAAAAAGTCTTCTGAGTGCAGATGATTTTCTTTTTGGTCGCAGGGAAGCCGCATCGCAGTGAATGAGCCACAACATTTATGGGTAAAATTGACTACAGCAAGTGGTTACACTTTACGAGGCACCGACAGAGACATAGATATGCGCAAGTATCCAAGTTGAAGTTGAAGAGGCCGTGGAGGAGAAAATTCGCCTGTAAGTTGAACCCTATTCAACCCAGCGTAACGTAAGTACAGATCGCGGTTCCGAAGCACAGCCCTCGGTTCCTCTTCTTTCTCTCACACAACAGTCTCTATTGACGAGGTACGGCCCAAGCACTGCTATTCCTTTACCGCCAGTACCTCATCTTACAACAGCGCCATCCTGACTGTATTGTGCTGGCAATGTGGAGCCCTGCTCGGCGCGCCGCCTCCTGACGACGTGCTCTCAATCTTACCGGCAGTCAATTTGACTCGCCTGCTAACCACCAATGAAGTTCCCCTCGACGAGGAAATGACGTCCATCCGCACTATCGTCTCGGAAGGACAGCACCGGGTCGACGCGTTCGACGCGCAGATCGATAGTTTGCGAGCTACGCTTAAGCAGCTCGTCCAAAAGCGAGACGAGACTGCCAAATCCATCTGTGCGCATCGCGCGATTGTATCCCCAGTCCGACGCATGCCCCCCGAGTTAATCTGCCAGATACTGGCATTAGCTTTGCCGAGCGACGGGGAAGCTGCAGCCTACAATCCTCCTTGGTATCTAGGGCATATACTGTAGTATTTCGTTCATCTGGTATGGGGTTTTTGGGTGTGACACCCCGTACGAAACGACCCTTTCGTACAGCTGGCCGCGCCAGCGTGACTCGGCGAAATTTTCGTACGAAAATACCTATTTTTGGCCGGATTTGGCTCACTTTTCGTGACTTTCGGACTGAACCTTTCGTACAGCTCTGCTGTGACCGCGTGACTTACGAAAAAAGTTCGTACGAAATTGGCTGTGTGACGCGGGACGTACGAGTTGATCGAAATACTACAGTATGCCGGTCCTGGAGAGTCTGCGCACTCGCATCTCCTGCTCTTTGGCACTTCATCGCCATACCCTCTCCTCCCGGGCCTGCGTCTTCCACTCACAAATTTGTGACCATACTCGAAACTCAGCTGCTGCGATCAGCCAATCATCCACTCGATATCTACTGGGAGGAACATGCCAACGCAGATCGGGGGGCGTCGGCACAACGGCGAGGGATGTTCTGTTGATCCTCTCATTTTGGATGTCATGCCTGCTGCGACCGTTGGAGGACCTTGCATCTGAAGGTTGGGCCCTACTTGGCCGTGCTCGATTGGCTCCAACGAGCCGAAGGCCGCCTCTCTGGTCTAGAGGTTTTGGAGATCACCGACGGCCTCCCGGTGCGAGACTTCATCCCCGACATTCAGATCTACCTGATTTTTGCTGCGGTCGCGCCGAGCCTGCGGAAAGTCATCCTGACTCAGAATGACGAGGCTTCCCCCGAGATGCTCATTCCCTGGAGACAAATAACACATTACCGAGGGCGTTATTCCCGAGAGCGTCAGTTCGAGACTTTAAAAGCCGCTACTAGGTTAGAGGAATGCGCACTGAGTCTCTCCCACAACTACAGCACCATTCGGCTTGTCGCAGGGACATTCGTCCTGCTCCCTCACCTTCGTCGTCTCTCTTCAGAAGATTCAGGGTTTCTTGCTTTCATCTCCGCTCCCCCTCCTCGAAGAGCTCACTCTCCCGACTCCATCCGAGATAAACAACATTCTCCCATTCGTCCGGCGTTGCTCGTGCACGTTGACTAGCCTTGTGTTGACAAACTGCACAATTACACCCGAACTTCTCAACGTCCTGCGGGGTCTTCCTTCGCTCACACATCTTTTCATCGAGAGCGTCGATTCGGGCAAGCAGGTGCAGTCCACGCTATTCAAGGCTCTCACCATTTCCATCCCCGGCGGCGCATCACCTCGAGCCAGAAAGTCTGCCCCAACCTCACCTCCCTCACGTTTGGGTATGGGCATAGATTCCCTCGGGCTCTCTTCTTTGCAATGGCGCGTTCTCGTGTCTACCAGGGCTTATCTTCTCTTCGTGTGTTTTGCACTAATGATCCCGACCGTGACGACGCTGTCTCGGACGAAGTGGCGGAGCAACTCGAGTCTGTGCGGAGTGAAGGACTCGACGCAAGGATTTTGGGAGGCAAGGATGTTGTGCGTTTGAAGCAGAGGATGGTTGTACCGAGTGGAGCCAGTGGGGACTGGATTCCTCGTTCGCAAGACTATTGAAAACTCACTTCGAAGCTGTTTCGTGGCCTGAATCTGTGGAACTTTGATACAGCCGTTTTGGAAACAATAGAGGGGTTTCGTAAAATATTGATGCTCGATTTTTGCTTACCTCTGTTGACTGATGGGTGCCCCACAACGACGTCATCCCTTCACCATCGCAGGCGTGCAGGTCTTTAAGAAACCTAGTTTTCCTTCTGGACCATATTGAAGGACTGTATTACATTACCTCACGTAGAACACCGAATAAACCTAAGGTTTAGACCAAGTTCGGAAGTGTTTCCAGCGTCGGCGTCCACAGCCGAAGATCAATCAGTCAACAGAGGTAAGCAAAAATCGAGCATCAATATTTTGCGAAACCCCTCTATTGTTTCCAAAACGGCTGTAATAGTTCTCCACGACGGGTCAGACAAGTAAGACTTTTATGAATAACGAGGGCGATATCCCCGTACATACTTGAAGGTGAATTTAAATCAATTTTTCTAGGCGAAAAGTAAGTCAGGATGCGGGCTGCCCTCGGCAGTCGACGCCTTTCATGATCAATCAATCAGATTTGCAAAACTTTCTTCTCTTTCTTTGGGAGCTCGCATGTGTCAAGGAATCTACAAAGGTGGTTGATGCTGCTGTGTAAATATGCCTCGCACGACTTTCATGAGCAAAATGAGCCGCGATTGGATTCATTATCCCAAGTTTAAAGAAGATGAGTACAGTTTTCTGGCTTGTTCAATCGCTTCCTCGTTAACGCCTCAAGTCATTCCCCGATGCCAACACTACTTCACGCCTCGGCCTCCTGTGTGGCCTCACGCTCCCTTAGCAAGCGAGTTGCAAATTTCCCTTCTCGGAGCGTCTGCCTCTTCGTACTCATGGTGAAAGACCTGTTGAAGATGGATGTGATATTTTATCTTCCCTTTGTTGTCCCCGGATGAGACCCGTAATGTTCTTGTATGTGATAATATTGAATACATGTTAGATTTGCTTCTCGACACGGTGTTTCTTTCAGATCTCATGGTATGTAAGGTTGCATTCTTGACCCATCTTTTTTTCTGGCAGCTGTGTTGGTGAAGCATCGGCTCAATGTCCTGGCTGCCGCTCAGTTGCATCCAATAGTTTTTAAGACGGACTTGAATTAGCCTATCTTGCACTCAGCTTGGTTGCTTCTTCGCCTCGAGTCTCCGGTCCTTCTTTGATTACATCTGCGGTTGCTCATGGTTTCGATGTTGTCTCTGCGAATGAGGTATCCGTCGATGTTCCAAATGCTGCGAGATTGTATATTCTTGGTAAGAGGCGAGCCCTGGTCAACCAATATTCTGCAACCCACCCGAGCGACCTGTTGATTGATGGTATTGAATATCTGAAGTTGGCTCAGTTGATAAGTCTTACTAGTCTTCATCGGTTGTCTATTCGTCAAGCCAATGCTGAACAACTTCGACGTTCTATAACTGACCATATTTCCTCCGGACGCTGTGCAATTCAATCTTCGTCCGATTCGATTGTATGTGCATTCATTTTTTCATTTTTTTGTTTTGAGATCATAGAATACAGCTGGGAGTCATTTGGTACTACTTAGTACGGGTCTTGTTGTCCATTAGTTCAAACCAAAAAATATGTACAACGTTATCAAGATCCAGAAACCTACATCTAACCCCAGTCGAGAACCTAAGTAGGATATTGATATATTAATAGACTGAAGAACAAAGCTAACGGCACGCACTATGGCCAGCGGTCTTGTTAACTTCAAACAAAACAGCCAAAGGTGGTGAATTTTAAGCAATTCAACAGCAGGCTCGAATCCAAAGAGTGCCTGGGGTTATCCTGGAGGTAATATGTCATGAGTTGCGGTTGCGGACCATCACGTCAAAAGAAACTCCACAACCTACAGTTGGACAGAATGAAACTGTAGAAGAGAAGGAAAAGACCCCGAGTCAACATTGATTCAGAGCAGGTTTAGGTAACACTGGAGGCAAAGAGTGGGGCACCCAAACTGCAAGTGCCTTTAAACACACTTGTTCGCCGAGGATCAGGGATTGAACGTTGAATCTGAGCGGTAGAATGTTGTCAATGATCCTGGGTGTATTTTCGGCAAGCGCTCGGGGTACTCGCCGACCGTGGATACGTTCTCGAGGATTCGAAAGGAATTGAGAAGCAAAGGAAGTCTTCCAACGCACGATCCGAACATGCCCGGTCGTATATAAGTAGTCTTGCAGAAAGAAAACACCTATTTTTAGACACATTCATTATAGTATTGAATTCGAGAAGGGCCGAGTCCGGATGGAGAGACGGCTCGAGATGGATCTGTTGCGTTCTTCTAACGAAGTGTAACTGATCGTCCGCGTAAATGAGAGAGGAGGGGGGAGAATCCGTTGACGACTCGAAACGGACATGAATAAGCCGGATCAATAAACAGCGTGAGAGGGAGGCTGACAAGATCAGTATGCTCTTCTCTTTGTCACTCCACCAAAAAAACGTGAAAGGAAGAGACGAATGAAGATCACATGTCATTCGGGTTTGCTGGCAGAGACTTTCAAACCACCACGAAAACGCTCCCATCGGTTTCCCCACTCTGCTACCAATGGTTGCAGCGGAAAAGCATCCTCAAGTCGTTGAGAAGTTCCCTGAGGGGGGTTGCCGGGCATGGGCGACGGTCGTTGGAGCGTACGTTTCATCCCATCCCATCGATGTTTGAACTTCATTCTTTTATAGATTCCTGATCCAATTTTGTGGCTTTGGGTTTGTGAGCTTCTACACCGCGGTGACGATGACTGACCTGATTGCACCGGTAGATACACCAATTCATTCGGGGTTTATCAAGGTCAATCTTTTCTCTTCACTCGAATAACATACACATGCTCCCACCTCCATAGACTTCTACGTCCGAGACTATCTATCCCAATCGTCTTCCTCAGCAATCTCGTAAGTGACATGATTTGACACTCGCCGACCTGATTTTCGTACTGTCTTCAGCTGGATTGGAAGCGTCAACGCTCTTCTAGTTATCTCGGTGGGTCTCATAGGAGGTCGTCTATATGACCGCGGACATTTGTGAGTTTTCCTCTCTGGTCTTGCATCTTATCTCCTGATCCTCCCAGCCATCTCCTGGTTTACGGCGGTTGCTTCATCCAGTCACTCAGCTTATTCATGCTTTCCCTTTGTCGGCGGCAACAATTATACCAGGTACGCATCCTAGATTTTGATTTTAGAATTTTATCGATGGTGTCATTGCACAGATCTTTTTGGCGCAGGGAATTGGCATAGGTCTCGGTGCCGGAATTGCCTATATTCCAAGCGTCGCAGTCGTGTCCCACTACTTCCATAAACGCCGTGCACTGGCGATGTCGATCGTCGCATCTGGGTCCTCCTTTGGTGCTGTGATTCATCCGATAATGTTGAACAACACTCTCCACAGCAGCCTTGGTTTTGGAAATTCCGTCCGCACAAGCGCTGCGCTCATCACGGGGCTTCTTGCGTTGGCCTGTCTTCTCATGCGCCCCCGCCTATCACCCTCCCAAAAGGATCCAGAGTTTTGGAAGTCACTGCGACGCTTTAGGCACGATCGGCCGTATGTTCTAGCGACGATTGGGTGAGTAATGATGCATACCTCGGGCATGACATTCGTTCGTTTCAACCGTTTGCAGCATGGCGACATTCAATGTTGCCTTCTACTTTCCGATCTTTTACATCCAATTGGACGCAGTGACCCACGGAATAGACCGCACCTTCGCCTTCTACGCTGTATGACATACTGTTTCCGCTTTCATCACGTTTTTCTCCCACTGATACAACTTGTTCAGCTGGTCATTATGAACGCGTCAAGTTTCATCGGTCGCCTCACTTCAGGGTTCTTCGCCGAGTCCCTAGGAATTGCGAATATGGTAGCAGCCGCTGCTGGTTGCGGAGCAGTCATTATCCTCGGTATGATTGGGCTCTCGACTATCGCGAGTGTCGTGGTGCTCGCGATACTCTACGGATTCTGTGCCGGGGTTTGTGCGTCTCCCCTTTCGTCTTAGATGGTGATAAATTTATCTGACATTGCGCAAGTTATCACACTCATGCCGCCTTTGGTTGCGCTTCTGACGGAGGACATGACGGAACTCGGGTGAGCAGGAAACCAAGTTCTTAGCCACAGCAGCGTCCTTTAAACTATAATTCGTACTGCCCAGTCTTCGTATGGGCGTGGCCTTTGCCTTCGAAGGCATCGGTGGCCTTATAGGTGAGTTCCTCCTCTGTGAACTTTTGTGACTTTGGCTGTAATTAACTCGTGAGCAGGACCGCCAATCAACGGTGCGCTCCTCACTGCAAATTTCATTTGGTGGCGGCCGGCATTATTCAGTGGGGTGAGTATTGTTGGGCGCGCAAGTACAAAACGTGATCTTTTATCGATACAGCTGCTGGGCCTCATCGGTTTTGCGTTCTTTTTCGCCTCACTGTTGGCTGTGCGTCACAAGCGTCGCACCGGCGTGCATCCAACACCAACACCAGCAGTGAGTGAGACGGAGAAGAAGACGGACACCTCCCCTGCACCAGGAAGGAATTCGAGTGTCGTATAGCCGCTTGTGTGATTTGGATACCTGCTGGAGAAATTTGAAGGTTGTTGTTTATAGACGCATTTGGCTTAAGGGAGCGAATACCATCTCAAGGAAAAGGTAGTCACGTTGGCCAACCCCAAAGATAAGGCCTTTATATATCCACGAAGTCGTCGTAGGGAGCCAGTGGCTCCGCCGACTAGGCAACTAATTTAGGACCCGGTTAAAACGCTTGTGCGAATGTTCCCGTCATAGATCCTTCTAATGTCCATGAGCTCCGAGCCAACCCTTGAACGAAAAATAAACTCCCCATCACACATGGGCAGACTGTTTGACGCATGGACTTCATCACAGCAACTTTTGCGCATTTAAATATGCCTCTGCGCCTGTCGCGATTCATTCATCAGACTGTAGCAAAATCGAGAGAGACACGCGGAAACTTTGTTCCGAGAACAATCAACTGTCAGTTCAAAGAAATCGGGACCAAAAGATAGGATTGAACTAGAATAGCTGAGTATCATTACCGTACGGTGCGTAGGTATCGATGCTGACCATCTGCCACAGATATCCAATACTAAGCATACTGTGGGAATGGATGAAACCCGGGGAGGGAAGGACGGAAGGAACGTGTTAGCCGCGGTGCTCCCTAAAAAGAACATGCGGGCACTGTACCTACATACACGTGCCTCAACGATGTATGCTACAGACATAATACCCAACCCAATCGATGCGACAGAATGTCGGTCAATGACCACACCCTTCTCACAAAACGAACGGAGTAAATGGGAAATTTTGAGAATTAATGAGCCTGCCTTCCACCGACCTCATAACCTGCAGGGATAAACCGCTCGAAAGCGTTGAAGACCGCGAGGACATCGAACACAAATTTTACCAGCCGCCGAACCCCCTTCCTCTACGATATCATCCGACGGAGGAAGTCGTACTGAGAAAGGGATGAGTGCGCCACTTGAAGAGCCGGATCCAAAGCGAGGATCTCACGGATAACCGCCATGGATCGACGAACGTGGGGTGCGCATCCCAGTCGAGGAGGGCACGAACCTCGTCTTCGACTGCCCCATGGCAGAAACTGCACAGCCGCTCCTCGCGAGGGATGGGGCGCCTATACCGAGATCGATACCGCAGGCGTTCCACGCTGAGATTGTGATCACACAATAACAGACAGATGAGCGCCATGCGATGGGCCGGAATCACTGTCAGGATCAAATAATAACGGCGTCGGCGTTACAAGGGCCAGTGTTTTCGAATCCTCCGCAAGCACGAGACGATCTCGCAAGAGGTGAATCTTCTGCAAGAAGTTGATGTCGAACTGCATCGGCCGCCTCAACCACCTCCTTGGTGATAGCGTCGAGAGTCGGGATGAACAGGAAGTCGCCGGGGACCACGCGAATGGGGATGGGGAGAGCACACAATAAGTAAAATAGCTATGTCGTAAGCCCAGCATGTCTTTCCAGCCGCAAGTCCACGAAGTCAAGGAGCGCCGAACACACCCTCCGGCCACCCGGGAGCCCAACCATATAACGAAGGCGCGAGAGAGCGAGCAGACGCCGAATGCGAATGGGCATTAGGCTGGTCTCGGTGAATAGAATAGCCAGCATCAAGCGGGAGTTGTTACCGAGAAGTCGACATGGAAATAAATGCAGAGGATCCAGATACTGATCTAGTAAGTGGGGGTTTACGTCGATAGAAATCTCAGCCGATATCGATAGCAGTCAACGCAAGCGCTCCGAGCTGCAGAGGCTCCACGATGATGTAACCCAGCCGAAGGACTGGGATGACGCGCAGAAGAGGGCCGAATATCATCCACTTTGACTTCTGACGGAGACCCGTTTGTTCGAGCACCACACGGAGAATGAGTTGACCTTGGCCTGGAACGAGAATCGTAACGTCGTCGACATGATGATGTTGTCATCCGCCTGCCCGGCCGGTGACACTGCGAGCCATGAAGGCGAACGTCATCGGGGAAGCTCCTGGAAGCTCCCGTAGCCTGAAATCCGCAAAAAAGATGATCAAAGTAGGTCACAAACCTCCTACACAGGTCTTGAAAAAGCCTGAACGTGCGGTGAATGAGTACAAATACGTTGCTGAATAGTGCGGAAGATTTTACCTTGGCGCAACTTCGTATATGTGGAAACGATAGTCTCCGAGCATAGGCTGAGTTCCTTGGACGAGATTGGTTTTGAACTGGTCTTCATTTGTCTATGTATGTAAGATGGGACAAGAAGTAATGGATCGATGAAGTTGATCTAGTTGAACACCATGGCAGCGGGGAAATCGGGCCGACCGGGACGGTTTTCGTGAATTGCACCCGAAACTTCCCGTCATTGCGCTGTCGACTACCACCGTCCTCCATTCTCGCGTCCCAAGGACGGCTTGAAGCGGCAGGGTGGCTGCCGCTGCGCCACTGATGACCAAAAACGAAGATGAAGAAGACTTGGGATCGCTTCTGGGTATAGTTCTGCGGCTGCCTCGAACATTTCTCGGTCCAATTCGGGAAGACAGAACGGTGAGGAATCGGAGCTTGGCATGATGGCTGAAAGCAAAGAGATCTGATCTGATTTGGCACCACTTCATTTCAATCTCTGACCCTCACCTCACCACCTCACCGTACACGAGCGGCCACGTCGCACGAGCCATGAGCGACTAAACCTGTTAACTCAGGGGATGAGCTGAGTGTTGGCTGATGGAAATTAACGAATGGTATAACTTACTTATAAAAAACCGTCTCGGACCTTACAGGCTGAACGAGACACAGGTTAGCCAGAACTGTCCGGTCAAATGATTATTGGGCCACCAGCGACCAGATCTTACTCTTGGCAAAAGGCCTGACGGAACCTGAGCATGGCCGTTCAGGAAACACATGTATCCTCATAGGCCAGTTCGGCACGGCGTTGTGGACGCCGGCGATACCCTGTTGGCATTTGACGGCTTGCACGGTTGTCTGTTGCAACCGCCGTTATTGGGTTGTACAGGTGGAACTATAATCTGTCCGGTAGTTTAGTTACCCTGTCCGTTCTTTACCTTTTCTCGTCCCCGTTCTACAACCCTGAGATGAGTAATGGGGTATTCGCTCTCACTTCAGCTCATCTCAACCCATTCAACTTGACCGAGCTTGGCGCGGCCATTATTTTCTCCGCATTTCCTTCTTCTGCTCGCTTCTTCCGGTCAAGTTCTAGGTCGTCCCTTGTGTCAATTCATGGGTCGCCCCATGACGTAAGATTCTGAAGCCGGGTTTCCTGCACTGGTAGCTCCACATGACCGCATCTCTTCAAATTCAAGGCCCATGAATGGCCCACTTCTCCGGCTACAACGGGTACTCGGACGCGTCTGTGGGTATCCACCTTCCATCAGAAACCCTCCCGCGCAAGAAGCTCGTCGGCCCGCTCTTTAAATCGCAGGGAAGCGCAAACGCGCCCAGATTAGCAAAATTTCGGGAGACTCGAGGCTAGTTTCGATTCCTAATACGAAACTTAATAAATCGGCCGACCCGAAACAAAGCCGAAACTTCACATATCAACCCATTCGGGTAAATCAATGCATTTGGGGGAAGCTGATATGGGAAGTATCAGCTTACATTTCACGTCAATCAACTCCTATCGACTCTTAACCGAAACCCAGCACTGTAACTTGGAGTTGCCCGAAATTTCTTTAATTTCGGTGTGATCATATCGTACGGAATCCTGTTCGAAGCGCACGGAGCGCGGCAGTGACAGGTTTCCCAGTCCGTGGTTCTCGTGTTACTGAGATGGTGGCACACGGGGTCCCAGCAAGGATATAAAGGCGGTACAAGCTCTCAAGCTCGAAGACCTCATGATGTTCCGCCTTCTTGTGACTCTAGCAAGTCTTGCTCACTGCGCCTTGTCGAGCGATGTTCGAGACCCTCCGTCCACATTCGCTTCCGGGGCGTGGTCTTTGGTGCAGCAAGGGTGCGTCGCGGCGGCTTCACGATTCAAGAAATCGCTAACCACAATACTTATCTCCAGGACTTCTGGTGTCAGCGGCATGCAACTGGCGATCGTAACGGAAACTACTGCTCTGATCTTCGACAAAGTGTATGCCGAATATTTTTATTTTTAAACGCGATTCTCATTCGAAGCAGCGAGCACAATCCCCTCATGACGGAAGACGGGAATCCGGCATGGACAGCCGAGCTTAATCTAAACACCCACGTCGTCCGCCCGCTGCACGCCCTGAGCAATACGTGGTGCGCGACGGGCGGCTTCCTGGGCAATGGAACGTTTCTCAGCACGGGGGGAAACCCCATCGTGATTACAGGTACAACATTTTGATTGTCTGCGGCTTAAATGGGGCTGAGGGTCTTTCTGAATCTAGGCCAAGATGGTTTACAAGCACTGCGTTTCTTTGAGCCGTGCCAAGACGGGAAGTGTGATATCTGGGAGAACTCATCTGTCGTTCACACGACGTCGCCCAGGTGGTATCCGGGTTCGGTAAGCTAATTCCTTTTTTATCTAAATCCTCTCTAACGATTTTTACAGGTGCGAATTGAGGATGGATCCGCCATTATCTTCGGGTATGTGTCTTTTTTGGTCTCTGACGCTATGTACCCAGCTAAACGGAGACTTTTAGCGGGGCAACCGCTAATGGGTAAGTGGAGGTTTGAAGACAACTGTGTATTTATATCGACAATTATAACAGATGGATGAACAATGCCACTGCAAACAATCCGTCCTACGAGTTTTATCCTCCCAAAAACATCAACGGCGAGTCTATTGTCCTGGAATTTCACACTGCATTCGTCAGTGCTGACTAGGGCGACAAGGTTTCAACGGCCTCAAGATCCCCAGCCCATTCCTAGCCACGACGCTGAACGCCAACCTGTTCCCGATCGTTATGGAACTCCCCGACGGCAATCTTTTCGTCGCAGCAAACCAAAGGGTAGGATAGCCTCTTATGACTGCCACTCGTAACCTCGTTTATACGACTGAAGGCTATGATCTTCAACTGGAAAACGAACACTGAGACACAGTTGCCGGGTATTCCGAATGGTGTTAGGGTTTCGTGAGTACCACATATTTACTCCTGAATATTGAAGACTCATGTTTTACTGTAAGCTACCCGCTCTCAGGCTCGGCAGTTCTACTACCGCTTACACCAGAGAACAACTACACGCCCGAGGTGATGATATGCGGTGGAAGTACAATCTTAGACACCGCCGATCCATCGACTTTGAGTTCTCAATTTCCCGCTTCGGCTCAATGCTCGCGGCTGCTCTTAACCGCGAAGGGCATTGCTGCTGGGTGGAAGGTTGAACAAATGCCGCAAGCCCGAGTCATGCCCGACATGGTTCTCCTCCCCGATGGCCGGGTCGTCATCGTCAACGGCGCACAGACTGGCTTCGCAGCTTACGCAAATGTTGGTGTTGTCAATCGTGAAGTGAAGTGATATTCAAATAATTTCTAGGCACCGGACGCCCTGGGGCCCATCAGCAATGCAGACCACCCGGCATTCACGCCTGTCGTCTATGACCCGACAGGCGCTGCTGGGAGCCGTTTCAGCTCACAAGGCATTCCGGCTTCGAGTATCCCGAGAATGTATCATTCCACGGCGACTCTTACGCCGAATGGATCGATTTTGTTGGGTGTGCTAGTATCAATCTAGTCTGCTACTATTGAGTCTTACAAACATTTTTTAGCGGGTTCGAATCCAAATGTCGACCTAACCGTCGGGACCGAATACCCGACTGAATATAGGTCGGTTATGAATGCTCGATAGAATGCCGCGTCCAGCTGATCCCAAGCACAGATTGGAATATTATTCTCCTGCATATCTGAGCAAGCCCCGGCCGTCTTACAAGGGTCTTCCGGCTACGGTCAACTACAACTCCAAGTTCACTCTTAGTGTTCAATTGCCTCCGGGTACAACCGCAGTCACTGGTGCGCCTCTGGTCCTCCATGCTGAAAAGCACCGGTACTAAAGAAAGCAGTCGCGTTGATGGACCTCGGGTTCGCGACGCACGGCGTCCACATGGACCAACGTTTTGTGAAGCTCGTGTCCAAGCTGTCGTCGGACAGAAAGACACTCACGGTGACGGGGCCGCCGACTTCCCGAATCTATCCTCCCGGCCCTGCCTTCCTCTATGTTGTCACCGCTGGCGGCGTTCCCAGCTTCGGACACAAGACTATCATCGGGACGGGGGCATCCCCACCGGTTGATCAGGGCGCTATCGATAAGTTGGTGACCATTGTGATTTTTCGAGCATTCGCTGATGCATTAATTTTAGTATGCTTCGGATGTCCGAGTGGTAAAGGTAGCGATCTTTCCCTTTCACTACTTTGAGTAAAAATTTCATACAGGTAAGGCTGTGGATTGCAGGAAAGGAGTTCACATTCGTAGGCCCATCGAGGCAGTTTTAGTTACCGTTACCAATAATGTAAACGTTCCTGATAAACTTCATTGACCATCAAAGAATTCAAGTCCTCGTCCAACTTTGTCCACTGCTTGCCGAGGCATTCCGAGACAAGAAAGGATGGGCCGCTGGCGATGGACAAGCTATATGTGCAGCGTAGGAGCGCCAGGGATCTCTAAACTTGAAATAGACAACACAATGAAGGTACTCCAGCTAAAAATAAATGAAGAGAAAAAGGCAGACAGTGTCATACCCCTGTGGTGCGGCATAAACGGAAGCGCAGGTGCGGACCGTCCGCTACGTCTTGCTGACTCTATACGTACACTGAGGGAAATCAGACAAAAACACAGGGGACAAGGTTGAAAATGAGGGCTGATACCCAAACTCAATGAATCACAACTAAATATTCCTTTCCGGCTGCCGTGAAGAGCGATTAAAATGATTTAAAGGGAAGGGCTGTTTCTGGCCATTCTCAACGCCGCAAATCTGAAAAATAAGTGAATGAATCCGTCTCAAAGGCATGCAGGAGCGAAGGCAAAATGACTTCAGATAAAGATGACACGAACGAGTGTCTAGCTACTACACGCTGAATCAGCCAGTCAGAGTAAAGTCATGAACCCCCACACTGACTTTATCTTGGCCTTCACATGTGTAGAAACGGTAGCCTCCGAGCGTATCAACGGTAGGCCGGATTCTCTCATGATCCCTGGAAAAAGTTTACGTTGAACTAGTATTCGGTTATCCACCACTTTGCTATGGAAGCCAGGGCAAAGTTGAAACAAAATTGAACGTTGAACACGGGTGAACCGGGCCGATCGGGACGACTTTGTCGAATGCACCCGAGATCAACCCGAGACTTCCCGTCATACGGCTTGTGGACTACCACGACTATCGCGTTCGGCGACTTGAAGCGGCGGGATGGCACAGCGGCGCAACGCAGGCAACCACGAATCTGGATCAAGAAAGACCGCCCGGACTAGCGCAAACTGACGACCACTGGCAGACCGCGTGTGTTCTATCCCGACATCCCCTTGGCTACTGACTTGAATAAGAGTATGAGATGATACTCGTATTCTGTGCAAGAAAAAACTCCGCTTATCGCTTTCGCAGTCGACCTGCGCAGGCCTCGGCAGACCTTCCAAACCTATACCGAGCTTAAGGGATCCGGAAGAGGGCACGGTACGTGTGCCTTCTTTCGTTTTGTTTGAGTCGGTACAGCGTCCTCGTGCCACACCCTCCTCCGCCGATATCTACGCCTTTCTTTTTGTGCGAACCTGAGTCGTCAAGAGTCATGACGACTCTGTCAGGCTCGCACGCATCGTGTCGAGCGCCACCAACGGCACCTTCATCTCGATGATACATCCGGCGAATGTGCATGCTCTTCACACGGTCTTTCCCCTCCCCCTTCCCCTCCCCTCCCCACGCCTTCCCTCCTCATCCCTTGCCCTTGTCATGTCCACCTAGCCCTCGCGCCTGCGCCCGCTTGCTAACAGCCCATCCAGGTTGCTTAAAATCACGACTGCGGCGCCGACTCTCAGCTTCGCCCCTAAAAAAATGTTGGGACGAAAGAGCTGCTGCTGATTGCTACATGGCAGCGAGGTGCATGTTCCTCCTGAGTTCAGATCTCCACGGACGCAAGACGATTAGATCATGTTACCGCGCACGCTTCAAGTCTCAATCAATAAGACGGGACTCGGGAAGGCATGCCACTTGCGCGCGCACGATGAGGCCGGTGTATCGTGTCGTGCTTATGAACTCTGGAGTTCTCTCCTGCATCTGTCTGCGCGCTTCGGTGGCGGTGGCGGTCGCGTACAACGATGTGTCTCATTCCATTTGCGTTCGCACTCATTTCGTGTATTTCTCTTTGAGTTTCCTTCGTTCCCTCTCTGGGCGCGTTTTCTTGCACGAGACGGAAGCTTGGGGATGTTGGAATGTAACGTTCCGCCCCCATAATCTGCCTTCCCTTTCCGCGCGCGAGATGGGATGGAGCATCAATGTCTTGTCGCGAGATGAGTTTTGGGACTAATCGAAAGTTTCGGGGAAGATATGTCGCGACCTGTCACGAGTATGAGCTAGAAAAACGAATCGTAGTTGTACCAGCATTCAACATTCGCACGATGGCTGTAACACGGATTCATCACTGTAGGCGCATTACTGTGGAAGGGCCCCGGAGCCATTTCAATAGATTAGGAAGACGAGGATGACAGAGATTAGAGTATCCTGAGCGGCTGTCATGCCCCAGATAAGTACTGTAGATCACACCCATTTCTGCACCGCAAATTCGACGCCTTTCCGGCAGATTCGGGACGTGTGATCCGGTGTTACGAGTTGCCTTCCACCACGACCATCTCGCACTCCTCGCAGCTCGGTCGGTTCCCAATGACATCCTAATCCCTCCGGGAATCTGCTCCCCGATTTTCTCTGGTTTCCACTGGACGGATCACTCGCTATGGCAAATCGCTGCATCTCGCACATCGAATTACTAAGCCTGAGGCTGCGTTAAATGCGACCAAATCTTGTCCTCTACCCATCTTCCATCTAGAAGAAACCCTTGAGAATTTTTTTTTCATTCACCGGGCTTTCCGCGGCTCGGAACACGGTCGTTTCGCGCAGAAATATCGTCCGAGCGGAAAGGGTACTCAAAAGATGGCAAGGGATCCGGGTATTGTGTCTGCCGGTGCGTCTTTAGTACTAAGACATCAGTTTAGGACTTATGCTCGCCATTTGGCTCGCTGCCACCAGTTTGCGAGTACTTTTCTATCTGCCCCGTCATTTCCGCCTCAACCTCGTTCGACGACGACGCTCCACCTCTGGCATGCTGCGATGGTCTCCCTGCATCGACGAATGTCAATTCAGGTTCTGTGGTCTGGCCCGCGCCTGTCTGCGAGGACAAGGGCAACGAGTATGGGGGTGCGACCGGGGGCAGAGAAGCAAGACGCGTGTTTTCCGCGCAGTCCACCTCCTGCGCTCCGGGCAGGGCACTCTTCTTCACCCATAGTCCCGCCGCCCCTGAATCTGCTGGTATGCCGCTGGTCACGCGAAGGTCGTCGTACGGCGGCCCAGCAGCAGCCGTTCCAGCGACGACCGTTGCTGCGTTGCATGACTGCATCCACCCATATCTGGCGTCGCGCTGACCACGCCCAGCTGTGTGCATGGTCCCATTCGCGTATCGCTTCCGCGCAATGGCGCAGGCATCCATTCTGTCCCATGCGCGCAAAGTGACCGCAATGCGGTTGCGCTGTGCCTCCATGGCCCTCGATTCATTGTGTATCACCCATGTGGACGCCGATAGATGCATGCCTGCTGTCCGCGGGGCTAGAGGGTACTGGGTGCGCGATGTAGCGATGGGTAATGCCATCTTCGCCATGGGGCGTCGTCTGGAAGCTGTTTGCCTGCGCAGCCTCCCTCACTCTTCACGCCAGCCACTCTGCCCTTGCAGCCATCGACGGGGGCGCCACCTGGTGTTGCGGAGCCGGCGGCTGGTGAGCAGCGTGTGTCGCCGCGTATGCACGTGCGCCACGGAAGTAGTTTCTTCGCTCGCAAGGGAGCGTGGGAAGCCTCAGCGCATGGACGCCCGTTCACCGCTGTGTAGCCGGGCAACAGATACGCAAATACCGGGGCGCGGACAGCAGGCGGGGGCAGCAAATGCATCCCAGTGCTTGCGCCGCCCGTCGCGGCGGCATCCGCGACGGTGCAGATCGTTGCTTATGGTATGGGATAGCCTTGCCCCGCTTGCGTGCTTCGATGGAAGGTGAATGCGGCGGTAGGTAGGTAGAATTACACGGCACGGTCCCGCTTAGGAACGCCGGGGCCCAGGAAGAAAGCGCGGATAGCACATTTGGACAGGAAAGGCTTTTTACGCAGGTATTACTTCTTATTATGTAACGCTATGTACATTACACGATGTCTCATGTTTATGCACTCTGTATTTTCTAATTCTTCAAGATTTTTGGAATATATTTTGTCCTCGTCGACGACGACGTCGAGGACATTTGATCGCGTTTGATTGCGATGGGCAACATTTGATTGACGCAGTCCAAATGCGGTTGTTCATCCTCGTTGCGTAGGACAGTGGCTTGATGGCTGAGAGGTAGATAGGTAGGTAGGTAGGTAGAATTACACAGCACGGTCCCGCTTAGGAACGCCGGGGCTAAATGCAGAAAGGACGCTTCGATGATACATCAAAGTCGTCTTTAAACTAGTGGTTTTGATGTATCGCGGTCCCCCGCTGATTAGCGGTGGCTGATAGACTCGGATCCACCCGCCATACTAAGGTGCTAATTCTGACCTTGATTCTGAAACTGAATTCTGAGGCAGAATCGGCCCAGAATCAGAATTGCGCTTTCAACTCAATCTGATTCTGATTGTGGCCTCAGCCTACTCATTGGCGCTGGCTCGCACGCACGCACACACTACGCTAATCTGAAGCTGGGCACCGGCAGCGCGCCTTCGTATCTTGTGTTATCTTCTCTTCGACGTTCAATACCTACCTGTGTAGCGAACCGGTAAAGGATCGCTGTTGTTCAAATTTCAACCTTTGATTTATGCCTGCCTCATCACCGACGTTCACTGCCTCAACAATAGCGAACAGAGAACAGCCAAGATTTGACAGGTGCTATGTAGCCTGAAACTCTGCGATCGTGCCTCGAATTATTTAGTCGCTTCTCATGCCGCTGCCACACCGGATCCACACCTCTATTTACGGAAATGGAAAAATGAAATCAGAATAATGGAATCAGCTTGCAGAACGCGAGGCGGCTCCGTTGAAACCCAGTAATCTCTCGAGGAAGTCTACTTCAGTGTTCACTGCTGGAAACTTAACATCGTTTAACGTCTCTTCCCCTCACTTCCATCGGGAAAGTCGAAGCGGTTGAAGGAACATGATTAGGAGGAATTCTGAACTTGATTTTGCAACTGAATCCGGGCGCAGAATTAGCCCAGAATCAGAACCACGCTTTCAACTCGATCTGATTCTGATTCTGGCCTCAGCCTAGCCTTTCTGGGTTTCGTCACGGCAATCTCTGGGTCACCAATATAAACCTTCCACATCTCTGAAGCATCAATTTTCCCCTCCTATGCCTCCCGCAACTGTCTCCGACACTCTCATTCAATGTACTACCGTTGCTGCAACCACAGTAAGAGATATGGCCGGATCCTTTCGGGTCCCTTTCCTCATGGCAGCAGCAACGTTAACTTTGTCGATCCTGAATACTGTTCAGGTAAGAGAAAGCACAATTATGTCCAGCTATGTACCTGATGTACCATTCAGACTCTTCGCACAAAAAAAGAACAATGGTCTCGAATGGTTGAGAACATTCATGTGATCTTGTGCACAATTGTGCATCTGCATTCAGACTTGGGGGTTGATGATGTCCTCCCGCCCAACGTTTTGCATTCTTTGGCTGGATTTACCGAGTGTGTATTTTGTCCACCCTTTGCAACAACCTTAATGATGGACCTCAGGTCGCTGACAAAGATCAACACCTACGCAAAGAGCCAACAAGAAACTGGGAGGCTTCAGCAATTGTTTCGGCAATTTGATGCAAAGGCTCGTTATGAAACATGTCAGCAGGAGCTGCAGCATTGGACCCGGATATTTCAGGTATGTTTTAAAATTCATAATTGGTAGTACTCATTGGCCTTACATTGCTTGTAGATTCACGCAAATGCAGAAACTGTGTCAGGAGTCAACCAGATTCACTTGAGTGCACAGGAGCGTCACGAAGAACTGCTGGCACTCCTTAAATTGCATCCAGAGTTAACAGCTTCTGAGACAATGTCCTCCGTAAATATGCTCGATTGACTTACCCCGGGAAGGATATTCACTATTTATAGGATACCGGTGTACCACAGAGCATCAACAGGTCTTTTTGCTCTCATTCGTCTTGAAAATTGAAACTAACACTACCTACATAGTTCGGTCTCACTCCCGCTTTTGCCTCCAAATCCGAAGATATTCTATGGGCGAGAGACTGAACTTGAATATGTTGTGCATACTCTGGTAGAAGGTTCTGCACGAATTGCGATACTGGGACCTGGCGGAATGGGTAAAACAACGCTGGCTAAAGCGATACTGCATCACCCAGAAGTTGGAGCAGCCTATCAATATCTCTACTTTGTCTCATGTCAATCGGCTCCCTCTTGTGATGAGCTGGCCTCGAGCATCGCATCTCATCTTGGACTGCAAAGGGGCCCTAAACTGGCAAAAAAGGTTGTACAGCATTTTACGCTTAACAGTGATCCTACACTGCTAGTGCTGGATAATTTTGAGACTCCATGGGGGATGGCTGGCTCAAGATTGGATGTGGAGGAATTTTTGTCTTTGCTGGCAGATATTTCTCATCTGTCATTTGTGGTAAGTTTTAGGCTCCTAACCTATTCAAAGTTCTCAAGCATCCCAGATAACCATGAGAGGTGCAGAGCGACCAGGGAAAGTGAACTGGTCCAAGCCATTCCTCCCTGTTCTCAAGCCTTTATCTGATACTGCTACTTCTCAAATATTTAACGATATAGCTGGGGATGACCATGATCCCACCCTCATGCAACAGCTCCTGGAACTCACGGGAAATCTCCCATTGGCAGTCCACCTTATAGCACATGTCGTGGTAGAGGATGGCTGCAAACAGACGCTGCTACGCTGGAAGACTGAGGGGACCCATGTCCTTTCTGATGGATATGATTCAGGCTCAAGTCTGGATATCTCTATCATGTTGTCATTCACCAGTTCTCGAATGACTTCTGATGCCCAAGAATTGCTCAGTCTTCTGGCCATCCTTCCCGATGGAATTTCAGAGGCTGATTTGATTCAGAGTCAGATACCCATTCACAAGATCCTCCATTGCAGATCCATATTGATCCAGACTTCATTGGCATACATGGATCATGGCCACATACTCAATCTGCTTCCTCCCATTGGCGAATATCTCCGCCGGACTCATCCAGCTTCCCCGACACTCAAGTTTGCTATGCGTCAGTACTTCCACAGGGTCATTGGATTATGGCGAACACAGGCAGACATTGCTCCTTCCTATGATTCGTCTAGTCCAATGCACAAGGAATTCAGGAACTTCATGTCCCTTCTTTTAGATGCCCTCAACACTCCCACTGAGGATATTGAACTTACTTTGCAGAGTGGTCTAACTCTCATGCGATTTATGTCAATCATGTCAACCCTGGCCATGGGCTCATCTTCACTTTTAACTGGGATCCGTCAGCACATCCGGAATTCACAAACCAATGTCTATGCTGACTACTTGGTGATGCAAATTCAATATTCCAGAAATGAAATGACTCCACTGGACTTTGAAGAGTACACTAGGCTGGGAGATGCTCATTTTCAGAATGCGGACATGGAAGCTAAATGTAAGAAAGGTATTGTGATTATTGTCTGATGATACTGATAAATCTTGCTCCTTGTAGCCCGATGGTACAATGCACTGGGTCATTATCATTACCGCAGAAGAAATGACCATAAGAGCTCCCTTCACTATTATCAAATGGCATATCATCTCACTTCTCAGAGTGGCTATCCTACCTCTCATGGGCTATTTGCATTGAGTGGGATAGCTTTTTCACATTATTTTATGGGGAACTACCGAGAAGCACAGGAATATGCCTGGCAAACACGCGAATATGCTCAAATCCGTGGGGATGAAATTGCCCAAGCAAATTCTACAGCAGTTGAGGCCCTGTCACTCACAGAGATGGGGGAATTTCCAGCATGCTGCTCACTTGTATGAAATGCTGGGAGATGTGCTGCCACCTTATGCAATGCATCGTCAAAATGAACGAAAAGAGTTACAGGCCGTGCTGCACCTCAACAAGACCGAATATCTTGATGCAAAAAAGATCTTGGAGGAGGTCATTGAAAGCAGAACTTCCAGCCGACCACAGAATCATGACAATGCCCAAGCCTACCTTTTGTTGGCAGACACAGCTATTGGGCTTGGGCTAGATCCAGAGATTGTTCAAAGCTACCTGAACACCTGCAGACAGCAATGCACAGCTGTCGGATGGCTTCCCGGTCTCCACCATTGCGATGTGACAGCCTCTGATCTTTTACTCCAGGCTGGAGATACTGTTGGAGCAAAGGAATCATTCGAGAGGTGTTTCCTATCAGCTCAGAAATTGAACGATAGTGTAGGCATGATGCCCTGCCTACAGAAACTGGCGGAAATTGAAATCTCGAGTTATAAACATAATGGAACATTCCGATGGACCGGGGCATGTGTCGCATTTGCCTATAAATCCCAAAGCACCCTACACATTGCGACAGGACTTTTATATCTTGCTGATATGTTCATTGCTTTGGAGGATCAAGACACAGCCTTCAATCTCCTTTCCATTACCTTGGATGCATTCACTCACATGGATGTGCACCAACGAAAGGCAGAATGCATGATTCGCATTGCTTCCATCTTGGAGCTCCGGGGAGATGTCAGAGGTGCTGTGGAGATGTATGCGGCTTCCAGACCTTTATTTGAGAGGTCTTCACAGGACCAAGAGGTTTTCAAAGTTGATGCGTGGCTTGATGCTAGACATGAACAACAACTGCAGCAGCTTCAAACCTTAGCCCCGCGCTCTCACTTGATTTTAGCGCCACAGCAAGCAGGAAAAGACCCTACTGGAACCCCAAATCCCAGGAAGGAACCCGTAATTGAGCTGTCATATTGAACTCATATATAGACATATACTCTATATTGTATAGTGATTTTGGTGTATCTCTTGTTATTTATTCCCTGAATGAAATACTCTATGTCTCTCTTTTTATTGCAATGGATATATTTTTCTGTATCTTTTATGCTCCATTCTAATCTCTGCTGCTACACCAATGAGATCCCTTGTCTGTTCCACACAAACTGCATCGTCTTGATGGCTGGTACATGGCAAGCAGGCAGAACTGCTGGTGAAGATAGCTATATTCGGAGAATCGGTGATCTCTCGGAGGAGGGAAAATAGGTGATCGGTGAATGATGATGGCAGAAGATCTATTGAAAATAAACCTTCGTCTTTCATGGTAAGGCCAGCCTTCCCCCAGATCTATTGGCTCTCAAGCTGCACTTATTCAATGATTGCAAACAAGGGGGTGCCAGCTTTAAAGTTTTGGAATCAGGTTGAATTTGGGGGTAAATGAGGGTGGGGAATCGATATGTATAGGTTTTTAGGTTGATACGAGCTGAGGTTGGTGAGATATAGCAAATTTGATGGTGAAGTTGAATATTTCTCGGATTTTTTTTGACATTTTTTCTGAAATGAACACATCCATTAGAGCACTTCTTGAAAATTTTCGTTGTGTACAGGACCGGCTAGATAACTCTATGTATATTTATATATATTGTACAGTGGTACATGGGCTCTGAGGGGCCCACCTACACTTTGATGGAATTTGAAATGAAATGATTTTTTGAATTGAACAGGTGCTGCGCTCCTGCATGAAGGTGTGTAAGCTTCAATTGGATCTTGGACATCTCAGGCAAATTTGAGCAGGGTGAGTGCTTATCCTGTTGTACTTGCACAGACTCAGACTTGGTATTCTCGATGGAACCAACCAGCATCAATGCATCTGTAACTGAAGCGCAACCTCACACGTTGAGATCGGCCTTGCTTTCAATTGATACTGAACTCATGCAGTGCTGCTGCACACTTTGTTGAATGGGGAAATTGTGGAAGGATTTGAGTACCAAATTCTAAATCTGACCACACCAGTCTGATTCCATGGCTCTGTCGAGATCCCCAATGTCTTGTTAAACAAAATAGAATGAGGGGAACAAAAGAGTATGTGTGAAAGTAAAGTGGTTCTTCAAGGGGATGTTTGGTCGTATCTCAACTACCCAGGATCAAGCACGGTTGACAGGAATACGGTAATACTGATAAGCGTAGAATGTGCACACTTGTGAAAACCTCGTGAATACCCAGTTTTGGATGAGTTTCACAAACTTGAGCATGATGGCTGAAACATGTTTCAATGTGCGCTGGTTTGCTGTGTTGTCATGGAGTAGCACCCCAGAATCGCTGGGAGTAGGCCTGCAGCAGCTAGCTGTACGCCAGTGCTGGTGGCAGACAAAGGGCTTGATACCACATGCTACTACATCACATGCCTACAACCTGTACTCCCTACCACATGTGCCCAACACAAAACGGTGATGTCCTCGTTGCCCTGAAGTCCATGAACCAAAGAAGACCCTCCAGATCAATGCAGCCTAAACCAACCCAATGCTGTAAGTGCTTGACTCAAAGCACAAAGCCGGGGATCACAGTCCTAATCGAGACGAGGTGGCAGGCCTTTGGCAGGCACGGCAGTGGTTGCATGCAGGAGGGAACAAGAAGGTAAAGATGGCTGGAAATGGAATGTATTTTTAGCATGTTTTTTGGTTGGCCATGCATGCCGGTGCAGCCAATTTTGAATTGAATTGAGGTGATGAATATTTTTGTGTGGCCTGGGTGAGCGTAGTCTCTTATAAACTGACACTATAACAATTTAACCTTGTACCTCGGTTTGTTATAGTCTGTTGTAAAGGTCGATCCGATGGTCGGTGGCCGCGTTATTACAAATCACTGGAATTTCCTGGTACAAACACAAGTTCAGCAATGTATATTTTGGTCTTCTACCTCAGCACACCTGTTGAGGAACACGATATGAATATGCTGACCGGTGAATAGTTAGGTGGAAGGTTGAAGAAAGACAATGCCAAATTTTGATAGCTCGGCGCGCGGCAAAGGCCGAGAAGCTGGTTTTGGTAGCGTGGACATAAATTGTGATTCCATCAAGGAATAGGATTTAGAGGTACTTTCTCACCAAAAGTTTGTGAACAGAGGTTGTGGAAGGGTTGAATAATCATTGGAAGAATTCAAACTCCGATGATTATATAATAACACGGCCACCATGCACGATCGCACGCTTAACCACAGACTAGGGTGAGCATCACTGGCATCATTGAAGACTCGCAAACGGCTGGGAAACACCGCTTTGAAGACAGCGTATAGGATGCAATGGTGACGGCTTGGGGAGTGAATGTGTCGGCAGGTCTCCTGCATCTTCAGTCCAATCAAATGGATAAGTCGCAACAACAGGTGTGTCAGTTTGTGTTGCGATCTCGGAAACAGCAGATGCATGGTGAACGACGCCGGGGTCAATGACAGGGTCTGGGACATCCATTTGCACTGTGGTTTCCGCCAACAATGGACTCTGCACCTTGTTTTTCTCCTCGCTAAGTCTTCATCCAACTTCGAACCCCCACATATGCTCCTTCTTGATATTCTCCTCATGATGTGCTGCAGCTGCTGCCTCTGCGTCCTTGCACCTCTCCAAAGCATCCTGACACCCCTTTGTGTATGCCTCCATATAAATCTCTTTCCTCGCATGCTCCATCTCCTCTTCACCCCACTGAAAGCCAATGCAGACGGCCTTCTCCCATAAGTCCCACAAGCTGTCCTGTAACTCAATACCTCCCTTCCTCCTCACATCCCACAGCACAGTTTGCAGTAGTATGTGCTCGATGTGCGGGTCTGGAGCCTCAGGCAGCGAGGCTTCAGACATATCTCCAAAACACAACACGAACTCTTGAGGGCTCCAAACAACTGCGAAAAAACTGCAACTTCTAATGCAACTTCTGACTGCGACTACAGCTGCAAACAACGGCGTGAATGGAACAAGAGACGAGTGGCGCACAAAGGTGATCTAGCGGTGATATCGCTGGCCGGAAGTGGTGAGCAATCCCACTTCAATCACCAAAATGGAGTAGCACCCTGGAATCGCTGGGAGTCGGCCTGCGGCGGCTAGCTGTACGCCAATGCTGGCGGCAGACAAAGGGTTTGATACCACATGCTACTACCTCACGTGCCTACAACCCATACTCCCTACCACAGTCATCATGTCGACCAACGTGTTGAACACATAGTATTATTTACCACTATATTCTCCATTGTTCTGTTTCCCATTGTTCCCTAGGTATAAAAGGATGGCCCTGTATTAGCTACAAAGGGAAATCAAAGTCCGCTTTTACCTCTCATATATTTTCTTGGGCCTAAGGCTGCACATTGTTGTTTTTGGACCCAAGGTCACACGGTTGAATCGGAATGGAACGGATTGGGCCGAAGGCCACACAGACATTGGAGATTGTTTGAAATTGGGTTTTTGGTTTTGGATAGGAAGACGGGTTGTGGTGGAGGAGAGTCTTGGTTTTTTGTTAGTTTTGTTTGGAGCACCAGACGAGAGGTTTCAGAGGATGGAATGCTGGACTGCAAAAGACCACATACGGTGGTCCGAACCCCGAACACACACAAAGCAACAGAGTGTTGTGGATATTTGAGTGATTTATTCATTCACTAGTCCTCTGAAACCTCTCGTCTGGTGCTCCAAACAACAGTTCCTTCCGCATACTCCATTGTACTCGTGTCTCGGACGCAAGACAATTTGGATCATGTGTTACTGCGCACACTTCAAGTCTCAATCAACAAGACGGGACCTAGGGAGGTGCACCATTTACACGCGCACTATACGGCTGGTGTATCGTGTCATGCTTATGTACACTCCAGAGTTCTCTCCTGCATCTGTCTGCGTGCCACGGTGGCAGTCGCGTACAACGATGAGTCTCATTCCATTTGCGTTTGCACCCATTTCATGTATTTCTCTTCCGTTTCCTTCGTTCCCTCCCCGGACACGGACGTGGAAGGGTAGGGGGCGTGGGTGGGTTTTCTTGGACGAGACGGAAGCCTGGGGATGTTGGATGGGACAGATGAAAGTTCCGCCCCCACAATGTGCCTTCCTATTCCGTGCGCGCAAGAGAGCACAAGAATGGGAGGGAACATCAGTATCTCGTTGCGAGATGAGTTTCGAGACTAATCCAAGTTTCGGGGAAGATATGTCACGACCTGGCACGAACACGAAAGAAAAAAGAATCACAGTTGTACCAGCAATCAACATTCGCACAATGGCTGTAACACGGATCTATTCTACTACAACGACTTATTAACGACAAAATCGTAATGTAAACTTGTCTAGCACAAACAGCGCCCATAGGTAAAATGTGGACTAAAGTCAAAATGCTTAGACTTTGGATTCTTCCTCTCTGCTCACTCCTTGGGAACTATCTAAACCTGAAGCATTAGTGTGAAGGGTTCCGACGGCAAAGATAATGGAACCTTGGGGCTGAGAGACCTAATGATAATGGAATAAAGTCAATACGGATGTCTATCTATCTGGCAATGCAAACATACTTTTCGGTTTGCCATATCACTTATCCCAACGTTGAAAGTTCCTATAGTGCTACCGCCTCGGATATATTCTCGACCATTAAGATTGGCGAGAACAGTGTTGCAGTAGAGTGGGCAGATCATTAGGTATAACCCTACCCACACAACGCTGTTCGGGAATGCAATCATCTAAAGGAAGAATCAGACATCATCAACGCGAAGAATGCAAAATCTTACAGTAATGACCACGAAAATTGCGCAAAGTGACGTCCAAAGGCCGGTGTTAATCGCAAAGATGGTCAGTCGATGTAGCAGTTTTACAGTCCTGTTCATCAACGTGTCAGCATACAAGGGACTACCACTGCAGGCGCATTACTGTGGAATAACCCCGGGGCCATTTCGATAGATTAGGAAGACAAGGATGACAGAGATTAGAGTATCCTGAGCGGCTGCCATGCCCCAGATAGACCACACCCATTTCTGCGATACGTAGATCAAGTCCCTTCCAGTTCAGCAATTGGAAAGACAGACCTCATGCTCATACATTGTAGCATTCAACTTTGTCTTAGCACTGTAATGCGGTTTAGCGGATTGTTCATATCTCAAGATCACGTTGCTTACCAGAATGTAGTGAAAACTGGCAGTCAGGAAAACGTCAAGAAGGGTTAGGATAATATTAAAGATTTGAGCCGCACTGATGTATCCGCCTAAAAATCAGTCAGTAGGAGTAGCGAAACCGATTAGGCATTAACCTAATTGGTATAGGGACGATGTAACCTAGAGATGAAGCTTAGACGGAAAATGAGAAGGAAAGGGGTAAGACTCAAACGAAAATGGCCAAAATTAACCACGAGAGCCATGTTCTTCCTAAAACTGTTCCGGATGCCAGGATAGTAAGCGAACAGCATACAGGCAAAAATGAAGCTGCGTACACCTTCAGATTCGGGATGTGAAAAATAGCTGAGAGGCAAATGCAACGAAGGCCTGTATGTATTCCGGAACTATGATATACTTGAATTGTTTCTAGTGATACAACTTACAGTTATCAAATCAGCCCACTGTAAAAACGCGTCAAAGATGTTTCAAGTGTGTGTGTGCGTAAGGAACTTGCCAGGAGAGGCCTTCGGAAACTTTGGGAAATAACATCAGGTATTGTTCAGAGGAATAATCTGACCCGACTCACATGCTAAGGTAGATAAGGCCTGTGGGCCAGGCCTGTAAATCCTCCCAAACTGAAGGAGTTACAGTTAATGGTGTATATTTTTTGTACGTGTTGAGGAACGTACTAGCAATGACCACCAAAATGACATGTGCAGTGTTCAAGGCCCTGAAAAGGTGACATAAGAGCAAAGTCACTAGAGCTAACTAACAAGTCGATGAAAGGAATTGCACTAGTTTACTTACAATAGGAAGACCACCTTCGGGGAAAACATCAGCACGATGCAAAAAGCCGACACGCGATAGTACGAACTAATGGTTTGATAATGACACGCTCATCCTTCGGATGATTTCTGACCAAACCCTCAACAGTGTACCATTGGTGTTATCTTATTACTACTCACAAGCTGTACTGGAACCTGATTAAATTGTTGTACTGTTAGTGTTATGGGTTGATGAGGGTTAAGACGCGGACGTACACTTGCATGCAGGCTAGACCAAACAGCATGCAGTTCCCCACAACAGCGAGATACACTGGAAGCAAGAGGCTCAAGTCCATTTCGGTTCTTGGTTGATGGCAGGCGGACAACGGTGGACAAAAAGTCGAGCCACGGATTAAGCGGTTATAAGGTCATATATTTGTTTGATTTTCTGCGTCATCGGCGAGAGGTCAAGGATCTTTACGCACTGGGAAAGATGCCCCATCATAGATTTCGGTCTATTGGGTGGTGCAACAATTTTGAAGTTGGAGAGACCTTGCCGAGCAAGTTAATTCGCCGCTTGACATCAGGACGGCGCAATACAAGGCGTATCTTCTCATTCAGCTTCGGCAATGTTCCTGAAGCGTGAACTCAAGCAAGGGGGATGATATACCCGGCGGGCGGTACTGACGCCGCCTTCTTTAGGCTGTATTGGAGTCTCGAGATTCTAGTTATATAATTCAGCGAGCGGAAGGTATTTTAGACTGCTGGGTCGCCCTGGTACCCAAGTATTTTTTCCGATGGAGTTGGTGGTCGAACTAATTGAATCGGGGGATTGCCGTGCGGTCAATGCGTACTTCAAGGCGTTGACGCGTAGAACGGGTCGGCCGCGAGATGGGTGGCCATGAGAGGAAAGAGGCGGTGCAAATATTTGATTTTTGTGCGGCCCATCAGACCTAGGCTCGTGTGGAGCAGCAACAATGTAGCGAGCATGTTAGAGGTGTCAGATCTCTGGCACACTGATATGCTCGCGTGGCAGCACAGCCATTAGAGTTCCTCAAGGCCATGATTTATTCCAGACCAACCGTCGCACTTGTGGCAAAATTTGCTTATGATGTTCTTGAGATTTTCTACGCCGTTCCGGTTTGGCGTCCATGATTTTGTTTCGGGGTCCTCACTTTCCACTAATTGCTTCTTTATTTACCTTTTAGCTCTACCGCGGCGAGTCGGAAGATTGCGACCGTGAGCTCGGCTACGGGGTGATGAAGAAGTCCAGGAACCATAGCATACATTAGTGCCTGTATGCTTAGTTACTTCCTGGGCCCCGGCGTTCCTGAGCAGGACTGTGCCGTGTAATTCTACCTACCTACCTACCAGGTGGGGAAGTAGAGCCGAAAGCTCGATGCACCCGCCCTCCATCAAATTCCCCGATATAGGATGCCACGCTTTGGCGGAAAGTTCGTTAGTCCCTAAGAGCCACTCAGTCCTTGGATTTTTAAGCATTTAGACACTCATCTATCATACATTGCCTCATGTACCATGCCACGCCACATCAGGAAAAAGCCAAATTGCTATGTACTGCCACATAGACACCTATAGACACCATAGAGGCCATAGCAACGATGCTATGGCGTCTATGAGTGTCTAATAGTCTATGTGGGTCTATGTAACCGCCCATAGATGTCGGAGAAATGCTCCGAACCGGATCAGGCCAAATAATGCTGGATAATGCGATACGGCATGGGCCGCGTTATCATGTCAAGACAACAACAACAAAGAACTATTATAAGGGAACCCCCCAAACCCGGTAAAATATGTTTTTGGTCATTCAAACACATAGCTTGACATTCAAATAACTACCCTACATTGTTTTCGCGATGTTATAACTTCAACTGAGGGCGGGAAAGGCTTTGGAGTCTGCCGGCAGGCCTGGACCGGCTGCCGTAAAAGACATAATAATGTTGCTGGATAGTTTCGGCAGCCTTCTAAGGCCGGATCAGGCCGCGACCTTTTAAGGCTAATTTAATTTTTCCAACAGAACCCATAGTATTTGGGATTTTCCCGATGTACTGAGGAGAATTCTGGAAATTGTGGGCTCGCCAACATGTCCGAAGAGTCCGACTCATTTCGGATAAGTTGTCCAACCAGTAAAGCGAGCACGTGACAGCCACGCGAGCATATCAGTGTGCCAGATCCAAAGATCTGACACCCCTTGGCTCGCCATGTTTTTTTGCCATTCGCAACAAGTCTACATCACACCGAAATCGTGATGTGCTTCGACACATTGCTCTTTTTGGAAGAGTGTTGAATCTGAGCGTAGAGTGTCAGACTTCAAATGTGTCGCTCTGCCGCATCTGGTATATTCTCAAGGAAGAATTGGACAAATTTGGTTCAAATGTGGGGGATTCTGGTTGACAGGGCGATCTTATTCGCTGTGGCACGGTTTCCGTGCGCCCATCTTACAGCATCACGGTTTGGGTCGTGATTGAATTGATTCCATCTTTCCACACCGACGGGCAGACCGCGACGTACCTATGATCCTATACTAAAATACTTAATTCGGTGCTTTGCATCTCCCGAGCCTTGTCCACAACTTGTCCATCAAAGTTGGAACCAAACATTCAGCCTCACAGAAAGTGTATTGCAACTGTTCGTATACATCACGGAATCGCGTGCAGCATCTCGTTCTCGTACACCTTTCCATAAACCCTCGTCCAATCTTTGTAAGTTTTTCTTCCGCGGACTTGGACCGTGTGGGCGCCGTCGGGATCCACCGCACGTTCGAAATACCTGTCCGCACGGCATAATATCATCTGCCGGATATAGTTCAAACAGTGGGGTGCAGTCCATGTATCCGGCCACGTATTCTTGGCGGATGATATCCAGCTGATGGAACATCAATATTGTGAAAACCTCTTTTGCCGAGTTGAACCAGCCCGCCATGAGCAGGAACAAGGGCGGCCCACTGCGCGTTCATTAAACTGGTAGGTGCTAGCAGTATTATGGATGTCGATGAATACGTCTTCCAGCTTTCCTATATCCCGCACGGCAGACACTCCATTGATACACTGAACCCCTACAGGACTTTGTTTAATCTATGGAAGATCCGGTAAACAGGCCAACCTGGCATCTTGAGGGACCCCGATACTAAACGTCAGGCCAAAGATGAAACAAGGTAAAGCGGCAGCAGCTTCGGCAATCTTCTTGAGCATATTACACCGACAATGGAAGAGAAAACTTGTGGCGATGAAAAGAATGATCAAGTTTCATAGCAACCGTGACGCCCGGTGACAATTGAAGTTACCGAATGTTGTCTCTTTCCCTCATGGTCCATCGCTCGCAATTGACTAGTCTAGCTGCCTTCCTCGCATGCCTTGCTGCGCTGGCCAATATATGGCTTGTATCGAAGCGATTTCGAGACTCAAATCAGTTATGCCACTTGCCGGTCGAGCATAGTACTTCAAATTGATATTTCCTGAGCTGTTATCTCACCACGAAATGTACAGCATATATTGGGGATGACTACCCAGAGCTATGGGACATACTGGCGGACCCGGAAGTTGCGATACTCGTTGAGGGAACCAGATTTTATTGAGGGAGGCACGAACGCGCTGGAACTATGCTCAGGGGTTCAGATATGTTAAGCTCGGGCAGGAAGAGAGAGCCTTCGCAGTCTCGATGTTTCATCAACTTCACTGCACTAGACTCATGCGTGCCACTCTAGCCGGCTCTTACGATGCGCATGCCATGGGCCACATGCAACATTGCTTGAACTACATTCAACGACAGTGAGTCGTGTCCGTTTCATTTCTGTGTCCCAACTCTGATCCCTCACGACGGTATTTCCAGAATAGAACAGTGTCAAAAGTATCAGAATGTATCAACTGCTCGGTGGCTTCTGTCTCAGCATTTGCCCGGTGCGTGGTGCTCGCAACTTCATGCGCCGGTCTCAAACTTTCGAGAATTGGAATTCTTGACAACCCCTCCTAATAGACGACCACGACATATAGACATACTATAAGCTGCAGCAAATGTCTGTTTTAGTGCGTGTTTGAAATGTTAAATCGAACAATATAGTACATTGCGCATAGTGGTTAACGGTGTTGGGTGAAAGGATGGAAATTGATGGGTTTCATTGAAAAATCTGAGGCTCAAGTATTACAACAAATAGTAAAGATGCCAGGCAGAAAAAAAAAGAAAAGAAAAAGTGCCATCGTAGCCTTAATCAGAAGGGTGCTGCATGAGGAAAATAGCCAATTCGAAGTTAGTGGTTGTGAGCATGAAAGCTGATCAAACTCACCCAGGTGCGGAGGCTGGGCATCCTGTTGAAACTGCAGATAACAGTCCAGCGTTCCACAGCTTATTTTGAAGGTGTGCAAATTTCGAGAAGGGTAGTCAAATGGTGGGCTTTCAAACTGACCCGGAGCTGAGAAGAGTATCGTAGTGAGGAGATCTGTCCTGGCCTGACGAGTGGACTGGGAGAGTGCTTTGGAATCAATGTTATCCGTGGAGTTGAGGATCCAGACAGCAAGAGAAACGGGAAGCGTAGAAAAGACTAATCATTTTCCAGAATCCTGCTGTTCCTCCAGGGATGGAACTGTGAACATTAAAACACGGCGCTCCATCGCAAAATCTAAGGTGCGGAATTGCGAGACTGTGGATATCTATAGGTGGGGCGAGAACTTTAAAATCATCCAGACACGAGGCTGAAGCCATACTTGGGATGAAACCAAAAAAGGCGCGATCTTCTGGGTATATCACTCCGAAATTTGAAGACCAGTGTCGTATGTCTTCATATGCGACTGAAGGATCCGAGGCATTGATTTGTGCGAGCAGGAGGGGGAAATTCTGAATGGGGCGGTGGGGACCATGTCTGTCAGGATAGCATTCTCCACCCAATATAGGGATTCGGATACTTGAGCTTGTTGTAGGAGACGACAACAGCATATGATTGTCGGCCATGGGTGATGTTTAAAACCACGCTGCTGAACGAAATGGAGCAGCCAAGAAAAATTAACCACAGAGTGCGACTTTCATGGTCTGGGTCAAGACAATTAACTTGAATGATACGGCAGAGTATGGACACACCTGGACTAGGTTTGGTACGTGTTGATGAAGGAGAAACCCCCTATTCATCTTTGTTGAAGGAAAAGGTAGTCACGCTCAGAAGGGGAATCTGTTCAGCCATGGCTCACACTGTCTTGGAGCCTGGCAAGCTTGCAACATTGTGGGTCGGCCATCATGATCTAAAGATTGACTAGAGCGCTACAGTCCCTCACCGGCCAGTTACTTCCAGTCCGATTTATATCTGGTCTGCTAAGCCTTGTGCTGCAAGTCAATCTAGCCAGTAAGGTAAGAGCTGGGGCCTAACTATAAGGATAGCATGTAACGGATGTGGATGCCGACTGCATCCGTTGCCGTTCTTGATGCTGCAGCTGCGCTCGGGCTGCGCCGCAGGTTCACAATGACTCGTAGTACAAAGGCGTAGATAGATTAGGAACAAGGACACTTACAGTAGAGTAGTATATAAGCAGTTAGTTCATAGTTAGACAGTCTTTTGGAATCCAACTACTCACCCACTTAGCTCGGTGTGAACGTTGCGAATCTTGAAGGCTCTCGAGGGTCAGTTTACACCTCAATTATTCACTGACCTTACATAGCAGTTCCAAACTTTTGCTGGTGATGTAGAAGTACGCTGCATTGAGCACGGGAGGCCGCCCAGGAAGTAATGACACTGAAACTGGTTGCCCTTCGTGTGGTAAAGATAGAATGTTCGCCGGCTCCACCGATGGGGACAAATGAAACATCGAAATCGGGGAGGCAGGAGGGTAACACCGGACCGAATGATAATACAGTATCAGGATGAGCTGAGGCCATAGCACACATGGATGCAATATCCCACACAGACATTTCCACATATTCAGGACATGGGTGGAATTGAGTTGGCCAAGGCTCAAATCTCCTATTTAGAAACTATTGTCTTTTTATCAGCGATTAATGGAGGAAGTAGAGAAAGGGTATGTGCAGGTGGGTGCAAGAATCCCACGAGTTCCTGATGAGATATCAATCGGTCTTCGAGGATAGTCGGAGTACAGGTGGTGGTGGTTCAAAAGGAGAGGAATGCGCATCGCCACCTGTCAGACATCGCATCGACACAGTCAGCTTATCGACACTCCTACAACATCCTCCCTCAGTTCCTATGCCCTCATGTCGCGTGTCAAGGTCACACATGTCGAGGGCCTTCCTCAGAACCTTTGTCTTGATGATATATGTAATGCTCTTCACGCATCCTTTTCCTCTGCTCTTCCTAGGCTCGTGATGAGTGGCAAAATTGTGGCAAGCACTTTGCCGTAGGCAGGCTGGTACAACTCGGGCCAAACAAAAGGGCTGAGCCCAGAGTTTGAAATCTTTGGAGGGTGCCGATCATCGGCATCATTGTGGCTGCACAGTCCCATCAATTCTCAGTCAAATTTGAGGTTCTGGTTTGTGCGTCCTGGGATGCTTTGTAAAAATCTGGGGAGACAGACTTCAGGATAACTGTGGCTGGAGTCAATTCAACCTTTGGAGTTGTGTGATACAATGAAAATTGAGGCCAGGCTAACAGAGAAGGAAATTTTCAAACTCTGGGCTCAGCCCTTTTGTTTGGCCCGAGTTGTACCAGTCTGCCTACGGCAATGTGTTTGCCACATTTGTTGCTCATCGTAGGCAGACTGGTTACAAGTTTATGCTCTTCCCACCTTGCCTCCCCCTTTCACCCTCACCGTGACAAAAACCACGGAGACAGTGATTTCGTGGTGAATGTTTTCCAGTACGCAATGAAGGGAGATCCTGTAGTGAACTGCAGTTGTCTGTTTTGGAGAGCTGCAGCCTCACCCAGCTTTGGTTCTACACTAGCAGTTGATGAAAAGAACAAGTTTATATTGTGGAATGGTTTGTGCAACTGCAAAAAAAGGTACATTGATGCTACAGCGGCCCAATGCGAGCTTTGGGCCGCCCTCGAGTGCATACCTGTAATTTGGCGGCACTGGCTCACAATGTTTGTACCTGGATCCAACGAAGATGGGGTGAGTAATTCAATAAAATCAGAGCGCGCTCTGCTGCTTGTCAGCCTTATCGGCTTCATTTGATTGTCCACCGCTTTTCCTAGGGAAGCTAGGGCAAAGTTGAACGTTGAACACCGCATCAGATGGTTGAGCTGGGTTGATCGAGACGACTTTGTTGGCACAGCACCCAAGATCTACCCAAAATTTCCCCCTATCACTCTCTCATACTTAAATTAGAAAACCTCATAGCTACCATACACCAGACTCGAAGCAACCAAACACTGCTGTAGCACAACTACCATAGCCCTCGGGCCACATGTAGTAACAATACTGAATTAATGAAATGAAATGAAACAGCACCCGAGATCTACCCGAAATTTCTCGTCATGTTGTGGACTGCTGTGGATTACCACGACTATTGCATTCGGAAAGCGACTTGAAGCGGCGGGATGGAACAGCGGCGCGATGCTGACAACCATATGTAGGAGTCTGGATCACAAAAAGCCATCTGGGCTAGCACAACCTGAGTCCTGACGACCAAAGGCAGACCGTGTATGTACATCCCCTTCGCTGTTGACTTGAATAAGAGTATGACATGATACTCGTATTCTGTGCAACAAACTCCACTTATCACCTTCACAGTCAACCTGTGCAGGTCACACTGGACCTTCAAAATATATACCGAGCTGGAGGGGATCTGGAAGATGGCACAGTATGGGTGCCTTCTTTTCTTTTTTCACCATCCTTACCTCAGAGTCATCATGGTGTCCTCCCTGCCGCATCCTTCTCTGACATTCACGTTCTTATGTGTCATCTGTGAACCTGAGTTGTGTGTCAGGCTCGTACACGCATCGTGTCGAGCGCCACCAACAGCACTTTCATCTCAATGATACATCTGGCGAATGTGCATGCTCTTCACACGGTCTTCTTCTCATCCCTTCAAATTCCTCTTCCTGTGATGCCCACTTCGCCCACCTTGCCCTCGCACCTGCACCTGCTTGCTAATGGCCTATCCAGGTTGCTTAAATCACGAGTGTGGTGTCCACTCCCAGCATTGCTGCGACAAAGGATGAGGGATGAAGGAGGTTCCGGATACTGGGGCCAGGGTGCATGTCCCAAGTGCCGAGTTCCCAAAATGTTCTTTGTGCTTGCACAGATCTGGCGGGCAATGTTGCAGGGTTGTGTGCCTGGCCCGTAGGCTGCTGAAATGGGTCGGTAGTCTGTCTATGGGTCAAGGGGATGCGATGGATAGAAATGGGGACAAGGCCCCGAGCCGTAGAGTACTAAAAGAGCGAGATAATAGAGTAAAAAGTCAAGAGCGAGAGGTTGTGGGAAGCGAAATCGGGGGTACAGGTGGCTAAACAGCCCACTGGTGACGTTTTGAGAATAAGTGGTCGAGGTCCCTTGGTGGTACCTCTAGGTGTAAGCCCTGCACTGGCCGCAGTTGTGGTGGTTTGTGACGAGAAGATCCTGTGTTGGCCTTATTTACGTTACAAACAATGTGGTAACGGTAGGTAAAAATAACTGTGGTGTAATGTCAAAACCAGCGCGTGGAAAGAGTTCCACGGACCGGCCGTCCGACCCTGCAACAGCGATAGAATACTGACAATGCTGGGTGCTGCGGCGCATGCCTCACGTCTCGCTCAGGATGGTGGGCCACTGGCACGCCCATGGTGGTTGTCATGCTCAGAGTCACCCACTCAGCAGCTCAATTTGCCTCCCTCCTTTAAGCATGCGAGACCATCGTAATCTTGCTCTGAACCAACTGCAGTTCCTCTGCGTTTGACATATGCTGGACGAACGGGACCTGAGGCCTAGTCCCCCGTGCAGATGCAATGAAGGAAAGGCATGCCTGTATACATTGGTGGGGGAGCGGCGTGCTGGAGCGGCACAGGTGGCGACGGTGCTGGATACGTCCTGGTATCTGGGGTGCAGTACCGCACACGTGACAAGGGGCCACAAAGTGGGAGCAGTCACGGCCACAAGCTTGATAGTGAGGTCAAGGCGAGGGGTAGACTTGTGCTGATGTTGGTCTCTTTCATTCAACGCGTCAGCCGGGATTGTTTTTGAACTTCATTCACCCTTTTCCGTCAAGCTTTGCAATGATTCTTGCCGGCAAAGCCGGGCAGGAATGGACTTGTTCTTGCAACAATGAGAAGTCATGTACAAAAAGCTAGGAGGGGGGGAGAGAGGCGGTTAGTGTGATGGTGGAGAGTGCTCAGTGCATTGAGGCTGCCCTTCAGACCTGTCCTTTCAGCATTTTGCTTTGTGTCAAGCTAAGTGTTAAGCACGTACCCGGACTAATGTTGTCGTGACTCCAGACTTGAGTCAACAAAGTCAACTTGGAGTTGCTGATTTAGACTGAGTCAAGTCAAGTCGCTTTATTGAATCAAGTCAACTTGAGTCAACTTCGAGTCGGTCACAACCTAGTTGCACGGTTCGTCAAAAAAACGCGATTGGGGACAAATTGGGGACATGGTCGAATTTTGTGACAGGAGTGACAGAGTCATTGCGTGACATTGCCGGGACAGCCGAATTTTTTTTTTCCCCCTTTTGCGTTTTTCAACCTGCAGAGTACTTAGAACGAGTTTCTGAAAATTCATTCAAGAAAAGTCGACTCGACTCGATTCAAAATCGACTTAGGCCGACTCGACTTTCCAAGTCGTGGCAACATTAACCCGGACCCATCATCTTCAAAGGGCTTAAACCTCCAACACCTGTTTGGATGCATTTTAATTCCCTCATTCTCCGCAGTGCGTTGCCACTGCAGGAAAACCTCTTCCTATTCGGCATCGTTCTCGGTCGCACTGCGCCTTCAATGCAATATCTGAACCCCGCCAAATTGTTCTTACATTTTTCCTGGTTGAATTCGCTACCCTTTCCGGGTGCAGATGCTGCCTGAGAACACTTTGGAGGCCCTCGGTGGGCATCTACATAACGTACGGTCTGCTTCTGTTACTGCAACAGATTCCGCTCGTTCGACTCGAGTTCAGACCACTTCGGTTTCTGATCAGTCGTTTTTCCGTGTTTTTTCCGAACATCAATGCAAACCAACCAACATGGGCAGATGTATATCTGCCACCAGAAAGGCTTGGTGTCCTTGGGAGGTGTCTGTGTCTAATAACACGTTCAAGCTGGGAATAGACTTCGCTCGTTCGATTCGAGCCCATGCCATGTGGGATGGACGTTCTTTTATTTTATTTTATTTCCTGGAGCTATCATCAAGCCTGACCACCTTGTGCAGTTACAGATCCATATAACGCTGCAGAGGATTGATCCCCCTCGGCTCCGAAAAATATTAGTGCAGCCTTCACTTACTCGCCAATAGGGGTGCTCAATTCTTGGCTCGTCCCACTCGTCCCATGAATAAATAATAATAATTTGATCGAAACAATCAAAATTTAAAACTCCGCCCGGCGCGGCTCTTGCTACTCGTTCTCTCGCGACATTGGGTGCCCTTGGACCAATTTAATTCATCCCGACAGTGCACAGCACGCTCAATGTTATTCTGACAATCAATTAACAAGCTACGACAGCTCAGTAATTCACATCACGAGCACCTAACTCCAGAATTGGTCGCAATAGCTGTACCTATTCCTCTCATACTTTGATTTCCTTTATTTCTACTTTATCATTTTTGATTTTTGATTTTTGATTTTTTTGATTCGTGTCTTTGTCATACGGGTCATTTGTGGTGAAAAAGACGCGACATGTTCACGGCTGGACGGAGTTTCAAATTTTGATTATTTCGATCAAATTATTATTATTTATTCATGGGACGAGCGGGACGAGCCAAGAATTGAGCACCCCTAATGTCACCGCGGCTGTCAGACTTTTTCCAGAAAATTGTACACACCGGTTGAGGCCGCAACGTGAGAATGGCGCATGCGATTTCATACAAGCAGGTGTCCGATGTATGCTGCAAACTCAAAGGTGTTAAATACTCAAAGTCGATGATTCATGTTCTGTGAAGTTCCAACTCGTCAAGCAAGATTTTGTATCGGAGAGATGACAAGAAATTGTATTCTATGTGAAAGTCTTCTTTTTGAATCAGGTTCTGGGATAGGGTATATCTAAGGCGCGACCGGACGTCGCAAAGAAATGTAAGATGTCTACTCCATAGAAAATCGGCATGCTCTAAATAGGAATGGATTGAGTGACTACTGAATGTTGAGGTGGGCCTCATAGAAATTGAGAAGCTGCCGCCCATTGGTCGTTGCGTTAGTGAGATAGTCGATGGATACGATTGGGAGCACGCACCAATTTCGGAAACTTGTCCGCGCAAATTTGGGAGCTCATTCGGACGTGCTCGCCTCCATGCCTGAGTTGAAAGTTTAATGGAAGGAAGGGGAGTGGCATGTTGAATAGGACGCACAGTGTGAAGAACACATACAACTTGTCGCCGACACGACTGACGGTGTGGATCTGCTGGATGAGCTGGTCCCAGGTCGCCTCGTCGAGGTACTCCGCGGGCATGGGCCCGAACTGGTCATCGTCGGGGATCTTCGAGTCCACGAGGTCAATAGATTCCTCGAATTTTTTGCTGGTCTTCCTCTCGGGCTTTTCCACCACTGACATGGCGAGCTCGTCGTCCTCCGTATCAATGTTCCCGTCTGACAACAACACGGACTCGTCCCTCCCGCGCGTCTTGGCCATAGACATAGGGTCGTCCGGGTCATATTCGTACTCGCTCTCTTCCATGCACTTGCGGGAGCGCTTGGACTCCTTCTTGGCCACCTTCTTTGGCGCCTTTTTCTTGTTGCGCTGGTCCCAGTATGCATCGATGAGATCGGTCGCGTTTCTGTCACGGCGAAAAAAACATATTCAGATCACGTTGAAAAGTCGCGGAGGCTGTCACGAGAACGAAGGAACGAACGAAGAGACGTACCCAGCATCAGCCTCGGCGACCCAGCTGTTTTGGTCTGACCCGTAGCCCTTCCACTTCACGAGATACCCGAACTTCTTCTGAAGCGCAAGAGAAAAGAAGTGAGTCTCTGGTGAGCAGGGAGCGTGCGATGTATACGACCTTCTCAAAGATCCCTTTTCTTGCGTCTAGGATGGCTTCAATCTCGTACCACTCGCTGTCCTCCGCTTCATCTTCTTCGCCGCCACTCTGTTGGCGGTCAGACTCGTTATCCTCGACCTCGGATTCTTCCTGGTTCATCTCAAAGTGCGGCCAGGGCGTTTTGTTTCCCCCCTCTGATATTGCTGACTTGAGCTGAAACGGGAGCTGTCGAGGCCATGAACGTGAATGGGGAGTTGCACGATGTCTTTGTTGTTGTCAGGCCGCGTTATATCCATCTGAATTCGGAGATCATGGCGGAGGTTGAAACACGGGATCTCGGCCGGATACGCTAGGGATCGAAACATTTCGGCCAGCAAAGTACGAAGTACGCGACAAGTAAATGCAGTCCGAGAACCTGACCACACCATACACGATTGAGACTTATCGGGAACAAGATGTGTCAACATCACATTCTTCAAAAATTCAACCGAAGGTTCAACCTAAGTATTCCTCGTCTAGACACCGCTTGAGAGGAACGCAAATCGTTCACGACGTTCCCAGGCAACCCAGCGCGACGGCTTGGTTCCACCTGGGCTCCTCCGTCATCGGATGGTGAAAGGAATGACCTGCCACCGCAAGACTCCTTTTTCCTCGTCGGCGATAATATCTGGCAATAGATAATAATGTACATGTACAACAATAAATAGTGTTACAAGCCTGACACACACGTCACTGTACCCCAGAGCACGGTGCTCAAAAGATATTTCAGCCGCCAAACATGGAGGGAGACTTTTCCTACACGCATATGCTAGTGGTGCGCCCGAAACCACTTTCTGCCGATAGTCACCTCTACAAAATTCCCCAGCGCGGAGAGGCGAGCAGACATGGACGTGTCCTCCGCGACGTATACGACGAAATTAGAAACGGAGAGGGATTCGAGTGCGACGGTTCCTCCTGCAGCCACACGACGCGACTCGACCATCTTCATGAAAGCGTCCGTCAACAAGACATTATTCACGAAAAGCCGGCGCAAATTCGGGAGCAAGACAGGGTCGTCAGCCTCTGCAATGCGGGTGTAGAACTGCTCTGCGGTGCTGCGGCCGAAGGTATCTTCGACCGTAGAGTCGAGGGAATACCTACTGTCCCCGAAGAGGGTCAGGCTGGCGAGCGCCGGCGTCGCTGCGAACACTCGGAGGATTTCCCACTCCCTAGGGTCGAATCCGTCGATACGCAGTTCAGTGATTGCGCAGTTTGAGCGTTCGAGCAGGGACTTTACAGCTTGTGCCTCTGAGAGGGGGAAGCGCAAGTCTTCCAAAGCGGGGACTTCGAGATTGGCCAAGGTATTATTCGAGCAGATGATGGAGAGATTCCGCATCTGGGAGTGGATGAGGGGGGCCGTCAGGCCGCGGGAGCGTGAATTCAAAACGAAGGACCGCATGTTCTGCGCAAGATTGAGAACGTGGTTGTGCTCCGGGTCGAACTCGTCGCCCTGGTAATGCGTAATTTGTGCCCAGGGCAGCTCCATAATAACGTTTGGAAGGACAGCCGAAAGATTAAGGTCGCGGAGTCTCGGGGCATTTGAGAAGGCGTCGATAGCATCCAAAGAGGAGGACGAGGACAGCGAGATGTCCAGTTTCTCCAGGTTGGGAACGTTGGCTCGGACAGAATTGAGCGCCTGTAGAAGGGGCGCGGATAGCTTGAATTGAGCGTCCTTCCAGCGGTTGCATTTCGACAACAGCATGTCGAAAACACTGCGGCAACCGCCGTCATTTGTGGGGTGCCCGGGACAGTTGAAGGTGAACGTGAGCAGGTGGTTTCCCGTCCGCTCCAACCAGGTGCGCGCCGCCTCCTCTTTTCGAGGGTCGCCAGAGCATTGGAATATGAAGGTCGACCAGAGTTCTCCGGTGTCCAGCGCGATGGCTCTCCACTTCCTGCAAATCATGCCAGCCCTCCACATTTCTTGTGTATCAAACGTCGACGTCTCCCCGAGGTGAGGAAATTCAATCGGGAAGCAGTTCTTTTGATGGAAAGCGAATATGCGGGAGACCATCTCCGCAGGAAGGCGGCGAACGAGGGAAAGAGCTCCGATGGAACGCTGGATGTGTTGTGCAGCATTTTCATCGAGGCGCTGGAGATGAAGGAGTCGTAGCTCAGCCTCAATGATTTGAGGGGCGAGACTGGCCCGCACCGCCTGAGCGGCAGTAAGGCTATCCCGGATCTCCCTTGTCTGGGATTCGTCTGGAGTCCCGTTGTTTCGAAGCACCTCGTTGGTCGAGGGGGAAACAGTGTACGAAACCGGATGGCCGCTTGCGGTAGTCGACTGGAATGCCATGAACTGTTGAAAAAATCAGCGGCTGGGCTGGAATGGCGGGTAGGAATTTGGATGTACCAATGCACTGCAGCGCGCCGCAACGAGATGACAGATAAAGTCAAGAAGGAGCGACGTCAGCACAGCCATTGATGCGATTGATCGCATCACTGGTGTTCTCCAAGTTCGAGTGCAACCGTCTGCCTAAGAAGATCCATAATTAAAGGGTTCTGAGTAGCATACAATCCCGGAATGCGAGAGAAAGGGTAACTATAAGAAGAAATTGTAATAATGGCAGCGCATCATTCCAAGCGGTCGTTTCGTGACTCAAGGGGCGGCCTCCCCACCCACCGAGCGAACGAATCAAACTCGCTTTCCTCCTTTCTTCGAGCTACCCGTCTACTGAGCTCCCTACTGAAGCGTTGCGCCTGCATATCCTCGCCGGCCAGAGACGCATTCGCACGGCGGAAGGCATGCAGAACTTCGAATATTCTGCGTCGACGAGGTGAATAAGCTACTGGAAGGAATGCAATCACGTACTCGTCGATGCGCCTGTCGAGCTGTTGCCACATCAGATCCGGAGTTATCCGCCACACAAACAACCCCTCCGCATCTTCGCCCGGGAGGCCCGTGAAGTTGTACCCCAGGAACCGCCGGCTCCAACATCTTCCTCTCTTTCAAGCCCGCATTGGCTAGCGCAAGGCTGACGGCGTCGTTTGCGTAAACGGCGAAAGTGCAGGGGAGAATCACCGGCAGGCACAAGTCGTGTTGAGGGTGCAGTAGGAGTTCCAGGGTGGGTGCGCCCGAGACGCGCTGCACGACGTCGGAGATTTCGTGCCCAAACTGAACGCCGTGTCTCCTCAGGCGATCCGGGTCAGTCCGAATCCACCGGGTTACCTCCTTGACGTTGGATCTATGAATATGAGTCATGTAGCCCTTGATGGTGAATCTTTCGTCCCATGGGTACCTGGTCAGAAGAGACCCAATTAGCATCGGAGGTTACTGAAACGAGTTATGTGATTGATTACTCAGGATCAGGAAACTGTGCGGGCTGCGCAAAAGTCGTGAGCAATCTTCATCGTGAGAAAAATGAAATCGAAGTCGTACAATGTCTTCGTAAGGGAAAGTATTCGACCATTCGTCAAGTACACTATCAAGTAGATCGGTTAGCCGATTACAGGATATGGAGGGGATTCGATAAGCGCACGTCAATTCTCCCGCTCTGCCCATCTCCCAAAGAGTCACCGGTCGCATCAGCATCGCGAACCCAGACAGACTATATCCAGGGAGTACCACAGGGGAAAGCGTATGTAGAGGATGGTTGAAAGTTGCTCGTAGCCAGTTTCTGGTCCAAACGCGAGTTTCGTTTGCGAGAAGCTCGAGGTTGAGATTGCCGTTAGGAGGGGCGCCGTTTCCCGGGATATTCTTCCTTCTTTGCAGAGACGAGACGTAAGAGGGCAGAAAGCGCAGGCCGTATCCCTACGATGGAGACCACGTTCAAGTTATACCCGTTACAAAAAAAAAAAAAAAATACGTACCCGGGTGGCGTATTTAAAGACGCTGCGAAGCAACAATCAAAATCAAAATCAGATACAGAGCGATCCCAGTTCGAGAAATTAATTACCGCTGAGGTTGACTGGCACGACGCTCAGAGAGATAATGGCCGTGGATCAAGTTCATAGTAAAAACGTTCGATCCGGCTAATCGAGAGAAATATTAATTAGTACGCGCGTGTGTGCATGCGACACATTTGACGTACTTTCCAAAGCCCGAGCAGCACGAGGAAGCATCCAAACATTAGACCCATCCCAGCCCATGGCGCAAATATCGAGGTCAAAATTGAGCAAGACCTCGCGCGGCGACTCGAGCAGCTTCAGAACGATCTGGATTCTGCGCAGGGGGTACTTGGCGTAGAAGGTGATTGTTTTCGAGTTTCTCACGGCGAACGTCCGCGTTCCGGCAGGCATGTTTGAGCAGAAGGTGTCAAAAATGTGGTGGATTTTCTTGGTGGCGTCGTCAGAAGAAAGGCCATAAATGTATATGTCGATGTCCGACGAGCTCCATTGGTGACGGCGGCCCTTTTCGGCCATTAAGCAACCGAGAATGATCCCCCCCGCGACGATGACGTTGCTCCAATCCAAGTTCTGCAACAATCCGTCTGACATGGTGTAGAAGTTTCGTTTGAAGGCGGCAGTGGAGGGCTGTATTGCGATTCTGGGACCACTAGCGAGCGAAAGAATCGAGAACCCGGTGAGACAGTCAGGGCGCGCGATGAAGCGCTTCGATTTTTCGAGAACGTAGGCGGGAAAGACATGCTCCGCGTCGTCGAGCGTGACAAGACCATGTTGCCACTGAAGAGGATCGGCATCCCTAAGCCGTTTTTCGTTGCCGAGGATCCTAGGATCGGGGGGAGCGTCAGTTGCTTGAACTGCGGACTCGAAGATGCCCCGCACCATTCGTCTATATTTACTTGTACCTCACCCGACGCCGACTGGTCCCATTCGACACCTTCCTCTGCACCGACGTAAAAGAGGCGAAGCAGGGTCTGCCGCAGGATGGTATATGGCAGATGATGCCACTTCCATATGTTACTTTGCAAGATCACGGGCGGAATGTTGGCCAGTGTGTCGTGAATAGTCTTGGCGTCCGCCATGGCCAGGCAATCTGCGACCAAGTCGCTCAGGCGCGGCACTTCGTCTGATACCCCGTTGATCTGCTTGTAGCGACGGCTGCTCGTGTGCTTTCACGTGCCGTTCAATGGTGTCTTGGGCCATGCTTGAGGAATTTTCCCATTTGGTGGCCGACGGAACAGGACGACTTGGAACTGGAGGACTTTGTCGCATCATTCCGAGTGGCACTAAGAGTGGGACGGGGAGGCTAAGCGTGTGTAAGCAACGATCTGCAGCATGGGGAAGATTCAGTTAGATAAATGGCGGCAAAGGAGGGGTAGAGTGGCGCACGACGTGGGTCTAGAAGAGATTTCGAAATATGGTGGCAGAAGAGAAGGACGAAGAAACACCTGCCTTGATATATGTCGGGCCAAAGCGCAGACTGAAACAGTAACAAAGCGCGAGTGATCGAAGGAAGGATCGACGGCACCGCCACTGATGGATTCGGGTTCTCGGCTTATTTTCCTGTTCTTTTACGTATCATTCGCAAGAGTTTTTTCTTCCTTGTTGGCTGTCGCACCAAAACGCATACGCTCCAGTCCCTCGGGCTTGGGCTGTTTGGTGATCTTGTCACGCAAGGTGAAACACAGAACACCTTCTATACGCAATTCCAACTCCCTGACGGCATAAAACGGCGGCAGAATTTTGGTTCAGATTGCTCGAGTCCGGCAGCCCGGCACGACAGGTTTTATCTCGGTCGGATCCGAGTGGTCGCCATGTTCAATGCATTTGCGCCGCCCCCCCCCCGCCTATTACTTTGTTCGCAAGACATCTATGTATATTCGGGTGCGCCCTGAACCTATACATCAGGCAGGGTGTTCCGCCTTTATGAATTTGTAGGATATTAGTCAAGTATTATATGTGCATATGCCCCCCTAAAAAAAATCAAAATCCCAGTGACGCGTTTATCGATCTTCCTTCTACTAGGAATCAAAGATGGCACCATAAGCAGCGATGCCCCGACTTTCCATGCCATACACCACTCTTCTTGTGAGCTTGGGGTTGGAAATAACGAATACCGCCTCCGCTTGTGCCTCCACTACGAGCTTATAAGTAATCGAAACCATATCGGGCCGACCCTGCGTCCGAGTATCTGCGCGCTATTTCGTCAGACTATAGTCGTCGGCCTCTGAATACAATACGCACCCCAAATCCAAGCATCAGGATCGGCCTTCTTTACTGCCCGCAAGATGCTCTCGCCATATGTAACCAGCGGATTGGGAGTGGACCAGAAAACACGCCGTGGCGTGACATCTGCGTAGAAGAGGGAGAGACAAGGACCGATACCACTGCCAGTGGCGACAACAACAATCTTCTTGAATAGCTTCGAGGTATACAACAATCCGTGCATCGGATAGCCGCGGATCCACAATTTTGTCGGTGGGTTCGCAATGCACTCGCGCGTCCAGTCGCCGGCGTTGGAAACCACCACAGAGAAACCTTTCGGTCCGCTACCGTCGTCGTCTGGGATAGTTGCGAATGCGTGCCATTCCAACAAGGGTTTGTTGGAAATTTTCAACCCGTAAAATGGGGGCATGTCGCGGTATTTGAAGTGGAGGCGGATTACGTGGCTAGAGAGGACCTCCGGGTCAACATCATGTCGGCGCAGGCGTGCCCACGAGATGATTGTACAGCTCGTGGAGATGCAAAGCGTCCAAAAGTTCGGAGTGCTGATTAGATAACGCCCCAAGGACGGAGGTCCCGCTTCGAATACGCGATATTGGTTCGCCGAAAAGATGGAGTGCATCCAAAATGTCGCAAGCGCAATCCAACCAGAGTATCGGTGCACCGCCTCGAAATGGTTGTGGTACTTCCGTCTGAGAGTAGGGTGTGCTGCCGCGAGCATGAAAACAAACATCGTTACGAGGATGTAGGAGGTTGTGAGATTGGCGAGGGCCCATCTATTTGGGTCTGCAATGTAGTCGCTGGTGATCACCGCGGTGTACATGATGTACCAGACCACAGCCGCAACCCCCGCTCCGCTGTGGGCACCTCCGTAGTGAAAAACCTTGGCGAGCCGGCGGCGAAGCCAGAAAGGCGCGCTGTGAGGGCACGCAACGGCGATCTCGTATGCGAGATTGACAAAGTTTTCTTGCCGGAACAGAAGCGTCACCATGAGATTGGCCGACGCTGCGCTCCCGAGACTTGGTGCCAAAGGATGGCCGTCTTTTTTAACCACAAACACGATGAATGCGACCAGGTTGACGACGAAGATCAGGGTGAAGATCTTGCGATAGTAAGTGAATGCAATGTCTGAATTGAGAGATTAATGAAAAATAATCGTGACGGTGATTGGGGTTCCATACGGTGCAACCATCTAGTGAAGCTCGACTGTCCTCGTTTCGCGGGAAGCTCTAATGCGGCAGGGTCGAACTTGATAGCTTCACTAACTGCATTCTTTTCAACATCTCCCGAATGGGTTGACGTTCCTGCAGAGTCCAGCGAAGGCGGTAAGGTATCGGGAAAGGTTACAACGGCCTGCGTACGTTCGTTCAGCTAGATACAGCGATAAAATGTAGATATGCACTCACCTCGGTCATCTTTCGCTTCTAGGGGGATGGCGGTTGAAATGGAAGCGCTTCGCATCGTCTATTTAACTCTGCAATATTCGCTTCGCCGTATCGGTTATGGGGAAATGCGGAGCCAGAAAGGGAGAGACTCGCATGTGTAAGGAGAGGGATTCATGATCCTGCTAGGGCTGCACATCGTCCCGCCGTTTACGGCGACGGCCGCAAATTCTCGAAGCTGAGACGGTGACAGGCCGCTATTTCAGCGGCAATTCAGTTTGAGCTAATGCGACCGGGCGGGACGGCAAAAGTGACCGGTGCGGCCGTAAAAATGAGGGACGGTCAAGGGACGGTTTGATGTTCTCTTGAACCCGAACTTGCCGGGTGATTTCATAGGCGCAGGATAGTAAGAATCGGGAGCCCAGCGTGGTCCCATTTCTAGAACGTGCGAGGTTGTAGTCTACGATACACCGGCCTACAGAATGTATCGGGCTACCACTGCTCAACAGCCATTGACAAGTTAACCTCTCTCGGCTCACTCCTGACTTTCCGCCTCAAACGTAAGCACCAAATTGGGGTAAGTCTTTGCGGCAAGGACGGCATCATTCAAACTCCGCACCGGTCAACGACGCACAGCATCTTGTCAGCCACATTCTCTCTTTCTTTCCACCATCATCCTCCCTGCTCGCTGTCATCCCCCGCCCTCAATACTGCCCCGGCCATTGCTCCTCGGATCAAGAATGCTCTTCGCATTCTACTTTCGATTGACGTTCTAATCTGGAATAGCTCTTCCATTAAAATAGTTAGGGTCCACAGCGAAGGCATGAAGGGCTCATGCGTGCTAGGATGACTGTAGGAACACAGTGTTCAGAGACTGGACCATGCTATGTATAATTCTGTCACTATCACCTGGTCTAAAGGTTTGCAGTGTGAGCTTGTTTCAAGGGTTTAAGTATTCTAACTTGAAATGTTAGGAACTGATCTGTGCCAGTCAGTAGCTTCGGACAGTTCTGAAACCTCATGGACACCAAGCCAGTGGATGCCTAACACAGAGCCGGGACGACAGAAGGTAAATTTTGCCAGGTTCCGAGAAGCACTTCAGCATGCAAGATTGTTATTCACTGATAGTAATACAGATAGACATCCGACTTGTACCTGGCTGACCATATTGACCCGTCCAGAGTCCTCAGCTTTCTATTGCACCTCTGCCGGCCAGCAAGGGTCAATCTGTCAGTGGTCGTGGTAAAAATACCACGATCGCTACGCATCTTGAAAATTGCTACCTTGCCCGTGCTTCAAACTGGCTTTCTCAATTCGGTATATGTTTGTGCCACATCAATATCGTGCCCAGTCAAACAATATTGTTCATATTTACCGCCATGAGCTATGACGACTACAGGGCACTATAGGACGCCGTTCCAAGCTACGCCAACTAAAGCAGCTATCAACGTCTATATAATTAACCGGGGAACTACGGCCCCGGAACTTTTTCCTCACGGAGCTATTCTGGTCGCGTCGTCCCGGTGAATTGTCCGGTCATATTACCGTTGGCACATTTGCTAGAAATTTTCTTGTTCCATGCAAGACACCGGTGAGTCGTCATCTTCTGCGTCAGACGAACCGATCCAGAGAGGCTTCAGTTACGGCCTTGAGAAGCCTCTCAATACGATGACGATTAGTCAGCACCGGCTCTATCGATTTCTGCCAGCTGGGTATCTGTGGATTGAGACGTCCACGTCCGCCCAAGGTCCGAAACCTTGGCATGGGTTTTTTCACAACGCTCCTGGACCTTAGGTCCACCACGATATCTTCTGCGCATGCTTGAATATATGGGGCTCACAAATTCTGCTGAAAAAACTGGGCAGTTGAAACTATGCCAGTACCAGGTGCTTTCGCCTCAAAACTTAGCCTCGTGAATTAATAGATGCATCACACGTAGAAGGTCAGAACCCCTCTCTTCAACTTGTTCGGACCTGACCTCAAGCTTCTCTGTCCAAGATAACCATCTCGAATCTGATTTGATGAACGCTTCGACTCGTCTACTTGGTTGAATGTGACCCTGCGGAGTCGAGAGAGACAACCTTATTTGACCCGCAAACGTGTGTTCATCTCACATAACCATAAGAGAATCGATATACAACCCCGTTCTGGCCCCAATAATCTCAGAAATTGTGGACTGAAGGCTCGAGTCTGCACGATTATGAGGTTCTTTGCCATCGCTTCATTGGCTTTTGCTGTTGCAATTGCACTTGTTCAAGCTCAAACGTTCCCGTTCGGTCGGCAAGTGCACATTCAGGACTTCAGGGGGAACTTTTAGGACCTGGCCATGGACAATCCCGGTGCGGCCGATCTCAATCCCGTTCGCATGTCCGGAACCCTACCCGTATTCCCCAACACATTGACACAAACCGTACGTTTCCGGGCGGCTTTTATTTTACAACTACCATTATAATAACGGTAAATGCGCATGCAGTGGACCTTCCAAGCCGTTGGCAGCATCGACGGCCCGTCGACTTCAGTATCCATTCGGGATGCCAGCTTTGAGACGTGGATCTCAAACACGATGGCTACAACAGTGTCGATCATCAGCAATTTGAATCCGGCGCATGCTCAGGTGACGGTACACAACGCGCGCCTCAGGTGGAATATGACCATTGTCCGAAATGACGGTTCTGCGTTCGTCTGCTCTATTCAGCTTCTCCCACCTTCGCCGTACACACAGCCTTATAGCTTCGTTGTCCGCCTTAATGAACGCGCAAGTGGATTGGCTGCGACGAGCTGGCCGCTCATTAGTTCAACTCGAATTGGGCTGACATCACCAGTACAGGATTATTTCTTTTGCATACCTCTTAGCTTCTAAAGGCTTCGTGCAGCTCACGTTGGAGACGTCTGATCCTTCCAGTCTGGAGCAGATCTTTACAGTCACTCCAAGTGAGTTCGTATCCTTTTGAAGACCTTTTCTGAAGATTATATACCCACTCCTTCAGTTGAATCTTAACATGGTTCACGTTATTGGCTTTGCATTTTGGGGGCTAATTTATTTCGTGTTCATCGCCATATGTGCCAGTGTTGCTGTCATCTTCGACATAGAGAAAGCAATTGAACTACCCTGAGGTCTTTCTTCTGCGTCGGAATTCCATAGTCCATAGTCCAGATAAAGTCCCAAATCCGTCGCGCGAATTTAGAACTCGGAGAATTTCGCCCAGAGGCGCAACTCAACACGTACGCGTTGTTGACGCGTTATTTGGTTTGGGGGTTTTCTTCCACGTTTCAGCGAAATCAGAGGCAGTGCAAGCCTCTTGTTTTCTCCCACCTCGTGCTGCAAGCATTGCTCTTTCTCCCAGGCAACTGGTGGTGGTAGAATATCGTATCTGGCAAGACTCTTACGCCTTCAAGTCGTTCTATCGAGTCTCCCAGCAGTCGCCTCGATGTCATGCCACTCAGCCAACTCAGCGCCTGTGACCGAGATCGAGCTCAGAGCCCAGATGAAGATGCAGCACTCTATTAGACTCGGATCTTATATCCTCCTTTCTGTACTGCGACTAGAAAACACCTATCCCGTCTTGACCCTGCTGAACGAAATCGCCTCGGAGATATCCGTTTCCTGCCACCCTATCCCGAATGACCTCCTTCCATTGGGTTACACTCTCCGAATTTGCTGGCCGAAATTTGTTGCCTATCCACCTCACCGTCTTTTGTTCGCTGCATGACTCAAAAACTCCGTTCTTGCCCCCTTTCTGCCGACATTGAGCCCGCCCAAAGCCTTTGCACCACTCGTTGCCCACCACGAACGTTGACAGTACGCGACAGTTTGCTTTTGTAAATCGCGAATGCCCACCGTTAAAGGCGCGATGCCTTTACTCCTCGAGATATCCATCTTCATGATCTCCCCAAACGAAGTTCAATAATCATGCTGCTCCCCGACTTCACACCATCTCTCTCAATGGCATCGCTCTCTCGCGTCGTACCGCCGTGGGCTCAATTGACGGGCCTGACGTTAATCCGTGTATTCTCCCACAAAGGCTCCGACATAGTCAAACCTTTCGACGATAATGTTCGTCCGAGATCTTCCAGCTTACGTATTTAGAGCTATTGATTCTAAACGAACGCGACGCACCGGTAACGAGTATCTCGACACCTCCGTCGTCCTGGCGCTCCGTACACTCGAAGTACCGGAGAGCTTCCTTGGGACGAACCCAATCGACGCGCGCGCGTCCTTCATTTCAAAATCACAGACCAAATGTCGCTAACCCGGGGCTCGCGGCGCGAGCACCGCCGTGCATTCCCTCCATCCATCAGTTGTTCGTTGATGGGTGTGTGTGTGTGGCGAAGATGGGAAGCGGGAGGACATCTCTGAAGCCGATGGATTGTGCGGGAATTGACGATGGTTTCCGAGGAACTTTTGATGGGTATGTGTGTGGCGGAGATGGGGAGCGGGGAGGACATCTCTGCAGCCGATGGGATTGTGCGGGAACTGATGATGGGTTTTGAGGAACGAGCGATGGCTGCAGCTGAACTCATCTCAGGGAGAGCATTGTTATGACCTGATTTCAGAAGTGATATGCTCTCGAAAAAACATCCTCTGCCAATTTCCTTATCGGCAGGGTAATGCATAAATTTCGAGATGCTCTTGAACGTCACAGATGTGTCAAATGCTTTACTCTCCGTCATCAACTACTTGTGGCTAGTCAACGGAAGTGTACACCCGGGCCTGAAATTGACTCACAATCAACTGAAATGATGCCCCGCGCATGTAGCACCGGCATCGAAGTCCTCACGAGTCCTGCAACATCCGCAGCATCGACTTCCACCTGCGCCTCTACGGTCAGGAGGGCGGCCATGCTCCCCGGTCTCGTCAGCACATCTTCGAGTGCGCGTAAATCATGGCCCAGCGCCTCGACGTTGATGGCGGGGCGGGGCTCCTGCCCAGCGACCCACCGCGGACCGAACAGCGTGAGTGATAAGGTGGTCATGCCGTTGTTTTTGGGGAGGCGCGCGAGCATTTGGATGTGCGGGTGCGGGTGCGGGTGCTCCGATGTCCCGTGCTCCTTTACACAGAACTCGCCGAGGCGGATGGTGCGGAGGGCAGGAAAGACGCTAAGGTCGACTGTTGTTCTAAAGTCATTCAAGTTTTCTGCAAGCGATTGGTTAGTACAGATTATGTATGATACATGAACCCCGCCCAGCCCACCGATCTGTGAAAACTCGAGTGTAGTGATCGTGGCGCGAGAGCGAAGGTTGAGATCCAAGTTTTCTGGGTGCATTATAGGCGAGCGGCTCTGCACGTAGGTCAGCCCGGAAACATCCAGCGGACACGCCGGGTCCACGAGTGCCTCGCCCACAACGGCTCCATTGAGCTCAAGGTGGTGAACATGTGGTTTGTGTGTCCGCGGCACGGGCAAGTCGTCGCGCATGTGGGCGGGTAATGCGCGGAGGTAGCATTGGTCAAAGTCAACTTGATCTAGTCCGGTGGTACGGCGGGAAAAAATCGTGAATAGGTCCCTGGGATTCCATAACGGGCCACGAAACCTCAGCCGCCGAATCGTCGGCAGTGCCACTAGAACTTGCAGTTCCTCGATGACGTGGGGATAAAGAGGGGCAAATGAGTGGCGTTGGAGCGTTATAGTGTCCAGATGCGACCACGGGACTGTGTTGAGCGGCGAAATGGAAAGCGGTCCGCAATTTTTGAAGTAGAGGTGAAGAATGTAAGAAATCAGGTGTGGAGATGATGATAGAACGGCCGAGAGGCGGTTCCCCTGGCCGCGATTCTCGATCTGGATTTCACAAAATGCATGGGATTGTGCGCGGGCAACGAAGGCCCTGCAGGCAAGACTGCATGAGTGAAGGTCATTCTGGGATTGGTAAAGCAGGTCGATGATGTGGTCCCACAGTTCTTGAATATGAAGGGCAGCAGGAACCATGGTGGTGAGGATCAAGCTGCCAGCTGGACTTGACACTGCCATTTGTTTGGCAGATCTGTTGCTTTTCCGTTAACGTCAATCTTACCATATCCGGCCGATGGCGGTGAGTTGTTTGCGCATCTTATGTTCTGTCAATCAGTGGCGGTGTCAGTACTGCTTCTAGACCTCGCAAAAAAGACAAATTTCATCCACCCCGCATAATTGTTGATTGCTTCATATTCCCGGCTCAATTGAGGCACACTGCTAAACAGGTTTAAACAGTTCAACGCGCTATCTACTGTACTATTACGAGGTTCACTATTTTTAAAATTTTCACTCACCGAGATGCCCGAAATTTTTCTTTTGCATCATAGCGATTTCCACACATCAAAGAAATCTGGGTTTCACCGTCACCTGAACCTTCGGTCGTAATAGTACAGTATCTACGAGCCAACTCAATTGATGGCAAGCGCAGTTCGAGGGGGACTTTTGCCATGGAAGAGTATCTCCCCGAAATCCCAGATCAACGTAGTAGGTTCGGCCTTTCTTCGGCCTTGTAAGACAATTACCTGGATCATCCTTAAGTTCTCCGCTGTTGCCATGGGGACCCCGCTGAAACTATCGCGGCCGGTTCCGTCAAGTGGCAGTGCCCGCCATCATTTTTCAGCGTCTCTCGGCAGCCGGCAAACCTACGTAGCTTCTCCGATGTATGCCTCGACAACGACTCCTTGGAGCTCCTTCCACGCACAAGGCTCGCATCTTGACATTTGCTGCCTGCCTGGCAATTACAGGGTGAGGCCTCCATAATTAACCGCTATATGCGGTGCGTCTGCACCGCCGTCGCAAGGGCGAAACACCTATGGTCACCGATTATCGGGTTAGAGACTGAATGGGCATGATATCCGCAACGCCGCCAATGATCCCTTCCATACCCCGTACCTTTAGTGTCCTACAAATACGGCGATAAGCGGTGAGCTCTAGATTCCTTCTCCCCCAGCTTCTCCCCCTTTCAGTGATGCCCCTTCTCCCGCCACGCCAAGAGCAGGCCTCTGCGACCGGGCCTAGTGCCGGCCTGACCTTTGGCCTTACCTTTGCCGGCATCCTCGGGCTCGGGCTGGTGGTTTTTCTTATCTTTTTCGTCGTGCGGAAGACACAGAGGAGCAAGGAGGGCGGTCGGAGAGGAGGCCTATTATTCTCCGCTGAGCCTGACGAAACCAAAGACCACCTCATAGACGAGCAGGCGCCACCAGTGCATTCCGAGTCCGACGCTCGCATCATACACCGAACGCAGTCTGTATCTACACCTCTCACTTCACCCGACTCTGCGGGCAGCTCCAGACCATTAGTGCCCCGTATCACAATCCCCGATTCCCCAGGCCTCATGACGACCGCCTTCATGGACGCGCACGGCTCGGCCGTCCACTCCGCGTGCATGGACTCGTCCGAATCCGCATCCGCATACTCCGCGCAGTTCCCTAGTGCGACCTCCAGCCATCATCCACACCCAATCACGGTCCGCGCGGGGCCCTCGCGGCTCCTCCCCGTGCGCACGCAGGCGCAGCAGCAGCAGCAACCAGAGCAGCCCACCACGGTCGCGCGAGGCGATGTTACCGCCGCCGTCGCGCGCCCCGTCATCACCGCCGGCCGGGCCGCGGCGCTCCCTCTACCCCTTCTCCGGCTCGCAGATCATCGCCGCGCCCGACGTCGACGCGTCGCGGATGCGGATGACGACGATCATGGGGCTGCCCTCGCCGTTCATCTTCGGCACCGCGGGGCCGCCGACGGAGCCCGGGCACGCGCAGGACGACCTCCCGGTGTCGGTGTCGGCGATGTCCGCGCTCTCGGAGGAGCTCGACGAGTTTCTGGAGACGCTCCCCCTCCCGCCGCCTCCCCGGTCGGCCGACATTCACTCTCCTTCTCCTTCTCATTCTCCGTGGACGCCGGCGTTGTCGTCGGGGGTGTCGGGGGTGTCGATCTCCTCGGAGACGCCGCGCTTGTCGGCCTTCCCCATGCCTCCATCCGCCGTACCTCCGCCCGCCGGTCATATCCCCCCCGTACCTCCACTACAGATTCGGAAAAGCGACACATAAAATGGGCATGGAGGACCGCGGTGGTCGCAGAGTTGGTTTTTTTTGTTTTCTTTCCTCGCGTACCATACTAGTATGTTACGGGACATTCGCTAGATTCACGACGTTCGCTGTATTTTTATATTAGATGTACTTTTTACCGACATGTTGCCCATGTCGTTCGCTGGGCACATTGTACAATTATGTACGGCCAAAAAATCGGTCTCCACTACTTAATCGATCTCGTTGTTCTTTGATAAGCCTTTGGGCCCACGACTTTGGAATTGGTGGGCGGAAAGACGATACGCTGTCTAATGTAGGTCGGGTTTTAAATTCCTGCAAATGAGCGTTTCGTTCAGGTTGTCAGCCACCTGGGTTGATTCAAACAACCACCTGGCGCACATTCACTGGCATCCAGATTTGCATCCAGATTTCTAGGGCTGGAAAGGTGTTCTTCCATCTTCTTATAACTCGGTGTACTCTCACACTTGTCCACAATGTTGTCTATATGCAAGTCTGCTGGGCTCATAATGGTCTCTCAGAGAAAGACGCTACAACAAATATGCTCATATCTCGCATGCCGTGGCGCATCGCTTCAGGTCTCCGACGCCGTTTACAACGATCCGTAACCTTTGAGCCAGTGGTCGACGGCTGGTCGGTGCTACCTCGAGTTCTGAACCATCGCCATCCTTCGCTTTGCTGCGACGGGACAGACGAAGAGGGTCGAAGGGACATTGGCTTGTGTTGAGGTTCCAAATCCAGTGCTTGAAGGGGCCTTGAAGAAAATTGGGCTTCGGGAAGTTTACGCATCGGTGCGACTAAATGCGCATTTAGTTAGCTGCGAGTTTCAACTTTACATGACTGGTGTCCTGAGGCGCGTGCGCGTCACGGTCTCGTGCTGATAAACATTGTTCGATGATCCCGTGATCGCGTTCCCAGTCAATCCTTCTTTCCTTCTTTCAAGTCTAAAGGTCCAGAATATTGGTGCCCGCAAAAGAATACATTTGTTACTTCTTCGCTTTATATTTCACTAAGGCTCGAAATTATCATGAGTTGGGAGGGTTTCCATTGGTAAAGATGATATCAACTATTTCTCGAGCCTGGCCATCGCCCCGAGAAGTATGATCGAACTATTGATGTTCCCAAAAATGCTGAAGCGCTCTTTGACCTGGACCTGCGTCCCGTCCACGACCTCTCGGGTTGAAATCCTATGCCTCTGCAACCTTCTCCGCGTCCGCGTTCGGCTTCGTAGCCGCAGCGGGTGGCGCCGTTTTCACAATCCTCAAATTCTTGATGAAAAACGCGGAAAACAGCGCAAGCCCCGCCACCGGCACCCCCACCACGAACACGATCCGCAGCGCCTCGCTATAGCTGCGCACCACACCCGGAATCATCGCTGCTGGCAGTGCCTCGTAGATCGCGGTCGGGCTCTCCCTTGACGATCTCCGCTGGCGCCTCGGGGGGCGTACTTGAGGAGGAACTTTGCAAGCTCGGAGGCGAACACGGGCTCTGCGACGCCGAGGCCGATGGTACCGCCGAGGAACTGCGCAAAGGTCGCCATGGAAGTGGCTTGAGCGATGAGACGCGGCAGGTCGCGAAATTCGACTTGCATGGCGAGGAGGGAGTTTTGCATGCCCATGCCCGTGCCCATGCCAGCGAGAATCTGGAAGCCGACGATTTTGGCGGAGGAGGAGGAGGTGTTGAGCGTGTAAAGGAGGCCCGATCCGACAGCAAGGAAGAAGGGAGCGGTGAAGAGAAAAGGCCAGCTGGTAAATATCGGTGTTGAGTGGGGTATGGATATGAATACAGTAAACGCACAGGTAGCCTGTCTTGCCCACGATTTGCCCGGCCAGAATGACGGTCAGGACGAGACCGAGCATGAAGGGTAGAAGGTCGATGCCCGACTTCGTGGCGCTGTGGTGCCTCACGGCCTGGTAGAATATGGGGATGTAGTACGAGAAGAGCAGGAGGGAGAACCGTGATAGGAAACAGTACGCGAGAATGGCCCAGCTGGAATGTGTGTGTGATTAAAATGAAACATTTATGTATGGGAGGATTATAACTTACACTGAACGCGACTTGAAAATCGTTGTTGGTGTCATGGCACTCTCGCCCATATAGATCTCCCACCAGACATATGCGGCGGTGAGGACGCCGGCGAACACGAAGCACTACGACAAATTCATCAATGGGAACATGGGCAGGAGAAGGGACTCACGATAATAACATCCTTGTCTCCCCACGGCTTAGTGTTTCCACCCCATTGCAGAGCAAGCACCAAAGATGTAACCGCCGCGGCCACAAGAATCGCTCCAAGGAAATCAAGGTGGAGGGTCTGTTGGAGAATATCGCGCCGGGTGCGCTTTGTCGGGTCCGAGCCCAAAGGAGGTGCTGCCTTTAGTAGAAATACTACCCCGGTTATGGAAACACCGCCAAGTGGGAGATTTATGTAGAAGCACCACCTAATTTGACACTCTAAATGAAGCGGCCGAAGTGAGATAAGAAAAACAGGCACACCTCCATGTGACGTTGTCCGTAAACGCACCGCCTGGAGAGAGATGAGAACACACAAGAAGCACAATGAGCGAGCACGCACCTATTAATGGGCCAATAACCGAAGACAAGGCGAAGACCGCGCCGAATCTGAAACCTCAGCATCGCAGCTAAGTCGGACGATGAAATATACTGACAAGCCAAATAATCTGGGACGGTCCTCCAGGCGCGTAACCTGCGCGATTACTTGGAACATGGCGGTGACTGGAAAGGAGTCAAACGAAAAGACGGGAAAAAATCACCATGGACGCACACATTCCTGCGGCTCCGAGACCGGAGACTGTCCTCCCCGCAATTAGTTGATTTACATTCTGTGAGACCCCGCAGAGCAAGCTGCCAAGCCTTTAATTCACAAGAACAGCAAGGGACTGTTTCAACGCGCCTGCCAACTTCGAAGATGACGATCGAAGACACGAGGATCCATTTGGACGGGTAAATCCGCAGAATTTGGCCATAGAGCAGTAGAAAGACGGTCTGCGCGAGGATGAAAGAAGTGGCCACCCATCCTTGGAGAGTAAACGAGTTAAAATCCTACAGAAGTTGGTCAAATTTATCTTGAGCAAATGATAGACCGTACGGAAGCGATCCGAGGTAAGGCGGTCGCCAGGATGGTTTGGTCCAGTGCAATGAGAAACTGCGACAGCAACCTCCGATACAAGTCAGGAAGGAAAATAAAGAGGGGAGAAATGATTACATTGCGACGAAAGCCACGGCTAGCTTTTTACCAGTCACGATTGTATCTGGATCGGAGGCTGGCGGCGGCGCTGCTACCTTTTCATCGCGAGTGACTGACCCGATGCTTCCGGCATCTCGAAGGGTGTGGTCGGGGGAGTCTCGACGCGAAGGTGCGGCGTCTTGGGAAGACATGGGGGGACAAACCACAATGGGCGAGTCAGACCTCAAATATGGCCCGGCGCAGGCTGACGACGCGTACCTTACACGGCGCGGAAGCTAACCGTCTTGCATAAGATTTTTGACAAGATCTTCAAGTTGGCATGTTAGGGTCGCTGATCTCAGAATTGATAAGCACGGTGTGACCGAGGGAACCACCAGCAAACTTACGTGTGCGGTGAGGGAGGTCTTTAATTTTAGGAGAAAAAAACACAGTTCGAAGGAAGGAAACGGCTTGCAGACAAGAATAATTAGGAACCCAACCTCAACACCGACCTCCGACGACCCCTGGCATATAACCGTCGAGGCATGAGCTTATTGAGCTAGATTCTGCTGCAGGCGGCACTGAGCCCGAAGCGGTCCGCGAGGGTCATTGCTGACTTGAGGGCGTGAGTCATGAGTTCGGAAAGCAGCCGCAACAAGAACTTCCCCATCTAGATCGGTAGTGTAGCACAAGGATAGCATTGAAGTGGTTGACCGGGCGGGGTGAATATGGGAGTGTTCCGCCAAGTTCGATTAATTGCGCTGATTGTTTGCATTCGTGGCGCAATCGACGCAATCAGCAATATTCCGCGCGCAGGCAGCCGAGCTGCCGCAGCTCATCACGGGAGAAGCGGACACGCCAGAGGACTTGGATATGTTGAGTGACATGACATGAGAGAGTCCAGTTAATCATCGCAGTAAGCTCGGTGCGTTTTTCTTTCGCTATCGGTTTGATATCGACCCAAGAGAATATCTTGAAACTGGAGGATTTTCGGTGACATGAAAGTTGGAAAGCGGAGACTGGAGAAAGAACCAGAAACATGAAGAAGCTCGAATGAGCGAGGGACTGTTCGCCGGTCCAAGTTCCATCATATCTTCTAAGGACCTTCGAGTCAGGTCAGAGAGAAGCATTGGGGCTTCAGAACACAGAGGTGAGACAGTATTTAAACCGAGCTCGGACGATCCACAAAGTTGTCAAAAACTAAAACCAATCCACGTGAGTCAAACGAGTTCAAGGAGAGAAAGGAGAGAAAAAGTCACCGCAGTCCTTCGGCACGGAGATTCGAACTGGCAGAAATCATGAGACTAAAGTAATTTGCGTATGGGACGAGAGATTTCTCATCCCCGCCTCAGGTGCCAATAAGTCAAGAGAAGAATGTATGAGTGAGAAATAACTTCAGCGAAGAAAATGTATTATAACTAACCTTGTCGCCTCAGCTGTATCTCCGAGAAACCGATAAACCGTCGGACGGACTTGGCAATTGGATCGTCTACCAAAGCACGCAGGCGCTGGTGGACGCAAATAAGTACCCGTTGGTCCGCGGGAGTACTATAGCTTGGTTATGAATTTTAAATTTATTTCAGCCAGTCTCCCAAAATTTTGTGAACCACTCACTGCCTGGACCAAGTACTAGAACGCTTCACGCAGGATTACTATTGATCAGCAGCTTGAAGGGTGGAATATCATGCTTTACGTTGTCTGAGTTTAGATCTTCTGATTCTTCAGAGTCGGGACCTTTTTCTGTCGTCTCGTGATACTATTCTTCATCGACAAGCTCGAGCTGCAAGACTTTTGCATGTCTAGTTTTCGATTCGGACTGGGGCTTGCCCTTCCGGTGACGGGTTTTTTTGTTGGAGGATATTGACTGTCTTTCGATGAAGTTCCATAGAGTTGACCAGAGGAGGGAACATCAAGCACAATATCTTCACTGGTAGGGTCAATTTTTCAAGCCCAGTGGCGCTCTGCCGAACGATTCTTCAAGAGAACCACGGCGGAGTCCGACGTTAGTGTCCTGTCTCACACCGGGCAATGAGTCTACCGATGGATGACGAAGCCAAGGGACGCGCCGGAAAGGCGGCTGTACTTTGCCGCCATTGACGCATTGAACATTCTCACATCCCGTCATAACGGCATCCAGCAGTCTTCACACCGACAACCACGACAACGCAAGGAAGCCCGTGGCTCGACTTCAAAGCTTGTTCTTTCGTGGATGCAGTCCTTTGACTCCAACGTCATTCAATCTTATGGACCTTTCATTCTTGACTTTGTTCTGTTTATTCCCTGCGGTCACCCCCCCAAGTTCCCTCCACTCCCGACGGTGATGATGAGTAGGCGCTCCTCATGGCGCATTTCCTGGGTTTTTACGCACTTCTGTCTTGGTTTAATGGTAGCCCCCACGCACGCAACGTATTGCAAGCACCTAGAGCCCAGATATCCTTTCGATCTCATGAATCCGAGTTTACACTGGCATTCTGGCTTGATTCTTGCTGTGGATTTCCAGCTGCCACTACTGCCCGAGTCTGTGATCCTGCTCGCGCGTAGGAATGACGAGGGAGAAACTCCAAGTGCTCCTTAAGAAGGTGCGTGATTTTGATGTTTTCCCCATTCTCTCTTCTTGATTTTTCCGGCAGTCCCATCTCACGCATATACTCCATCGCGCATCGATGCGTGTCGAATTCGCGCCCGCTTTGGCCTCTTGCTCCGAATCCTTGACGAGTATACCGCGACCTCGTACCCTTTTGAACGGCAAATCCAGATATTCGATGCCTATGGGTCGTGGCCGGAGCACGCAAGCTCCACCGTCTGGCCTTACTCTCCAACGTAGTCCATGGACAATCATAGTCTAGACACCATCGACGCTCCGAGTCTGTTCCCGCCTAGCAGTCGAGATTAGCTTCATCTTAAGTCCCCAAAGCGCCTACATCAAGCATAGTCCACGTACTGCGCCGGGGCTGTCCAGCGGCTAGACCGGCGGGAGGGTGGTAAGCAACGAGGTGAAGGAAAGTATTGTGCACTCGCGCGCATGTTCGCTTCGACAAACGCGTTGGTGCTCATCCGTCGCATCAACATCTGTAATGGTCCATGCATTTCTTGATGGTGAAGAGAGACTCCCCAGCACGGCTACTCACAGCGGAGAATCGTAAAGTTGATCCTACCCGCGAAGCTTTTCGTCCTTGCGGCACGGATCCCTATCAATCTCACCATTAGCTAAGCGTACACACACGGCAACTGATGTTCAATGCACAGTAATTCCCCACGGCCTGGTCCGCATTTAAAATGAACGAATACCGCTGGCCAGCAAAGATCGCGATCTGATCGACGGTGTACGGCTGCGTCGGGATCCCATCCGCCTCGATGACCGTGATGTTCGCGTGGCTGTCGATCTGGAAGACGTAGTTAGGCGAGCAGACGATGTTGAAGAAGCGGATGCGGTAGCGCAGGCCGTGCTGCACGGTGAGGACGCCGAGCGGGGCGGTGACTGTTCATTATGAAACATCGATGGATATGTCAAGTATGGCTGGGATAAGGAATGAAGCGGCGCGGCGTGGCTTACGGGTAATGGGTGTCCCTCCGAGCCCCTGGATCAAAGTGGAGTCGGAAGCCCTGGCCGAATTTCAGTCCTGAGGAGCGACGCCGAGGTAGTAGACGTAGGTAGGCAGGTAGAATCACACGGCACGGTCCCGCTCAGGAACGCCGGGGCCCAGGAAGTAACTAAGCATACAGGCACTAATATATGCTAGACGAAACGTAAATGTGACCTGCGGGGTGCCAGTGGCCTGCTTAAGCTTGGCGAGAGTGTGGTCTGGAGCACGATTAGTCACAGCGGTATCAGTAGATTTTGGTAGATATCTGCGCCTAGATTCATCACGTACACCAATTGAGAGTCAAGAGTGTTGTTCTGAAATGCAAGCGCTGTCAGGATCTTTCTATACCATTTAGTCTCCTGCTGACGGGCGGCAACATGTATGTAAAGTATTTAACCCACGGAGCTAGCAACTAAAAACCAAAACGCGAAACTCCGGCTATACGCTCACTTGTAGGTCATGAGCGGGTTTCGGTGATTGCTTCAAATTCACACTTGACTGTGAGTTTCCAACGAAAGACGTACCATTCCTCGTAGTAATTTGGGCATTGGCTCCAGGAGAGACAGGTGAGTCGTTCAATGGACTGCGCACACGCGCGGTAAAACTGAGCAGTGTCATGCTACAGCTGCCAAACTTTCACGCAGCAATCTATCGAATTGTCGAACCTGAACCTATTTGATATATCGATATCCCCGAGCCCGCCCCATTGTAGGCCACTTTCCTCTTCATTATATTAAGTGCGAACTTGAAGAAATCACCGAAGGCCGCCTATGGATGTGGTGACGTCTGTTTACGATTTATCGGTGAATGCGCTTGCCCAGAGTCTACTTACTATCCGAGCGCATTTCGGGTTGTTGAGTTATTTTTAACTGCTAGCCTCAAGGGATAAATTATGTAAAACTGTATTCAATCAAGTTGGTATGAAACGCTGGCAGAGATCTTATGTAGGCGTTCCTGGTAACACGGGACTGTTATCATTCGTTGGCGAGAAGCTAAATGGTATATAAAGCGGCTACTTCAGGTACCGAGACTACATTGACTTTACCCTACCCCCCTGGTCAAGATGAAGCTCTCCAAGAAGGCAAGTGGCCTCGAATTCTGTGCGGATGTCGCTCCTCATACCTTCCAGCTCGTGGCCATGCTTTTCGTCGCAGTTGCTGCCGCCGTTCCTACAGAGATGTTGAAGCGCGAGGTATGATCCTGCATTTCACAAAGAACTCCAGTGTACTGACACATTAGCAGCCCGGAAGTTCCCTTGAATCGGAGGCCAGGAGCATTATTCATTGCAATGCCATATGTGTCCCTGTTGATTGCGTAAGCGCTATCGTGCTTTCTACAATGTATTCGGGCTAATCAGAGCCTACTGCAGGGAGACCGCACCGTCACGGTTCGCGACTGCTTTGGGAACCCGTGTGCTTGTGCCGATTCCTAAACTCACTGTCTGCACATTGTGTTGCCCTTTCCTTTGAATATTATTTCAGCCTTCCCCGAAAATGTCACATTGCAACAGCCAGCTCTATTTTTAGACCCTCTTGTGTGTGTACAGTCGGAACTCAGCCCACTAATCCGAAGTTGCATTTCAATAAAACTGTATTAGGTTTGCTTAAACAATGTGCATTCCAATGCAAAACAGGGTTTGAAATTTGTTCTGTTTAAGCAGAGACTGGGCAGCGCTGTTGTGGTCAAAAATAGGTTTGAATACAGTTTAATCAAAACATTGATCAAGTTCAACACAAACCAGGCTCTTTTTAAGCCAGTTTAAACTCTGGAAAAGCTAGAAATTGCGAAGTGCGAGAATCGAACTAAGAACCTCCAGATGTTGAGGAGGAGAGTCTCGAGCATTAACCACTTCTCCATGGAAGACATGGTATAGTCATCATTTTGATGATCAAAAGCAGTACGGAGACTGGAACTAACTTAGTCATTTCTGAACTTGAGATAATACACACTCTGACCTAACATAATCTTTAGCTACAGCTGGCAAACATTACATGGCACATACTGTGCAAAAAGTCTTCAAATGTTTACATGTCAAACCTATGTGCAACCTGACTAATTGAGCATGAAATTTGAATGATGTTTACCAAAAGTTAACTGATATGGAGTTGGTGGAAATATGCCGGAACATACAGGAAGAAATAGGATTCTAGTATAATACGGTACCCATAGTAGAGCTCCTCATGAGCTTGTGATCAATGGCCTAAGAGCTTGGAGTGATGCTTCATTTGGTTCATGAGATGAAACAAACTACACCCTCTTGACTCAATTGTAGCTTTTGATTCTTCCTGAATAATATTACAAAAGAAGTTGACTTCATACAATATTAGTGGAGGTGGAAGATGTACAAGTAACATTGTGTGGCTTGCAAAATGTATGAATGATTGGGCAAAGAAGATATATGTTGCTGGCTTTGAGCTCTGGGTAACTCAAATTGGGTCCAGTTGTCGTTGTTTTGACCATCAAAATGATCATTTTACTATGTCTTCTGTGGGGAAGTGGTTAATGCTCGAGACTCTCCTCCTCAACACTTGGAGGTTCTTAGTTCGATTCTCGCACTTTGCAATTTCTAGCTTTTCCAGAGTTTAAACTGGTTTAAACAGAAACTGGGTTGTGTTGTACTTGATCAATGTTTTGATTAAACTGTGTTCAAACCTATTTTGACCACAACAGCGCTGCCCAGTCTCTGTTTAAACAGAACAAATTTCAAACCCTGTTTTGCATTGGAATGCCCATTGTTTAAGCAAACCTAATATAGTTACTGCATTTCACACTAGTTCAATTTGAATACGGCGCTATTCCTTTGAGATTGTGCATATTACACTTTCATAGTATACTGGGATGTAGTATAGGAGGATTCTGAACTTTGAGCAAAAAAAGATTTTGGAACTAAAAGTTTTTTTTTGGATTTGATTTATGCAACATCTGTAATGCCATAGAAGTCGATTGTGTTTTGATTTTTCTTACCGTTTTCTTCCCTCTGGAGTCCCGGTGAAATACTGATTTTTAACGAAGTAGAAGCCCTGTTGCAGATTTCAAACAAGAAGTACCTTTTGCTGTAAGCGTCGTCACCCACTCTGGAGTGGGAGGAAACAGGTTCACCTCGTGCCAGGTGCGCAAGCTCAAGTTGCGTGTTCCTGCTTGAGCCTATCTGATCACGTCTTTCAGGGTGCCCAGGGTCTTGCAGAAACAATTGATTGGAGCATCGTGTTGAATGCAGGTGGTTGGGCCAGCCAATGAGTGTGCGCCTGTCTCCACGCAGAGCCAGTGAACACAGGTGTCCTTCGGGGCACCCCACTTGATTCTGTTCCTACGCCACCTTGGTCGATTTGCCATCCCCGTACGGCACATTTTGTGCTCGAGGTGATCCCCTTATCTTAGAATTTCACTTCAGTGCAGTATGCAAAACCGTAGTATTCCAATGCACGCAATATAGTTATTACTCGGTCCATCGTTACACTCTTCATCAAGGAGTAGCAAATCCGACGCGGGCGCTCCCTTGGTTGAAAACTAATACCATTGTCAGTCTTGTTGCAGCTTTGCATGTTGAGCGAAAATGTACCAGTGTAGAAGTTCTGAAATACCAATTAGTATGGCATGAAACAAAGGAGTTCCAGTACTGACCCTGAGGAATATTTCACCCAACACCCAGAACGCTGTGACCAGAGTACGTCAGGCAGCGCTAGTAAAAAGAAAACAACACTTCTTACGAATGTCGTCCTGAGAAACCACACTACCAACGCAGTCGGCGGTGCCTTCAAGCAAGACTTCGAGATTGAAAATGTCTGGTGCTACATTGAATAGCTGATTTCCTAGTGTAATGCCGACTGTGGGGATCCTGTTGCATGGGACGGTGAAGAATCCAGGGCCAAGGACTGCAGAGGCATCCTTGGCACCAGGGATTGCACTGTAAAGCATCTTGACACTCACCTCATCCCCGAGCAAGAGGGTGGAGCCTAGAGTTCCTCAGCCAAAATAAGTCGTTGATTTGCTGAACAACATACCAGTGTCAATGATTGCAGTGACGCCGTTGGCCGTTGCAATGACTTCGTTGTTCGCATGCAAAGCTTGCAAGTTTAGGGCATAGAAAACCTGAAAACAATCATCTAAGAGTTTTCCAAAACAAATAACGATACAGGTGCTCACCTCCTTAATGGGCAACACATTACGGAATTCTCCAGTGAATAGCGCAGTGTTCACGCTACCCAGGGAGAGCTCCGAACCAATATCCGCAACATTATCCCAAAGACCGGCGGGATAGTCCCTTGGTTAATCAAAGTGGTGAGCAGCGGGTTGTCGCTGAATATGGATAAAGCGGGGAACCCCATACCAACAAGACCGTTGGAAGGGGATTCACTCTTGAATTCCACCTAGTAGTGGTTCGAGGCACCTGGTTTTCGGTGTATAAAAAACGATGTGGAGGGTGTGGCAAAGTTCATACCAACGGCCTGGTCTTGTGCGGTAAGTCCCACGATTGTCACTGTGTCCATAAAGACAGATCCAGTGGTATCTCCTTCGCCAGCATGAAGCTGGAGGGAGAAAGCTGAAAATGGGTTCATTGACAAAAACTTTGCGCCGATCAACCAACGTACAGTCGGAGGTGTTTATAGCAGTCGAACTAAAGTTGTAGTCAGATCTTCATGTCCAGAATTCACAGACGTGGCAGATACCTAGCAGCTGGGTTATAGAGAGTATGGCCAGCACAAGTCGCATCACAGCCCACAACAGGAAGGAATGTATCACTGATGCCTGTATCTATCGTTCAAGCCGAGTCAGGAGCAGAACCAAAGACGTGAACCGGTGTCAAAGTCGACTGGAAGACAATATTTTGTTAATTCTGGGACACACTGGAAAGGTAATTTCGTTTCACCTGTGAGAGTTTGCGGGGGTGTGCCCACGGTGATCGTGCCAAACCAAAGGTCCTCGAAATCCGTCAAGGGCTCAGAAGCAGTTGCCTGCTTGGATGTTGCAGCCAGTTTCTCAGGAGCAGGATTGTTGGTCATCGCAGTAAACTGTCCTTGGAACCCATTAACAGCCGGATAGATCACGGCTATCCCGGAGGTCAGTGGAATTTGACCGGATTTGATGACCTTCGAAATCTAGTGATTTTTCGCTTGGATTCCAGTGAGCTGACTTTTGAAGTTCCCTAAATATGCAGAATATCGGAATCCAGTGTATTTGGAGCTAGATTTCCGTAATTTAGCCGTTGACGCTGCCATCGTCTCTGAAAATCATCTGGCAATTGCACATGTCATTGATTACATACCGCATCAATCATCCGACGCAAATCTCTTCTGCTTGAGGCGCGACGCGCTCACCGACGCAACACCGACGCGATTTTTCCCGTGCATAGCGTACAGTTGGCCACACCCAGATGCGGGCAGCACTCACACGCTGCTTGGCCCTTATTTTATTTCTCCTGTGGTTATCCACATCCACCGCAGCTTGGCTTCCGTGTGGCGCCTTCCCAATGCCATCTCAACTTGTTAATCCACAATGTGTGTTACTCTGAATCCTCTTCTAATGATGTCCTTACACCGTTAAAGTGTTTCTCAAGAACTGCGCAAACTTATATGCGTGTATCATTTGCCCGGATAGCTCGTATACACCATTGTCAAGGGCGCTAACCCATGAAGATCTCAAGTCTCATGTGGAGCGTGTTCGAAGGATGGACCGTGAAGCAGCTCCCGTGTCAAGTCCCTTGCATATGCCATCTGAGCTCGACTCTGAAGCCAGCTTGTCGCCCGGTTCGCACTCAAGATCTGCTTCTTCTTCCCCACCTGGAAAAACTCCTCTCCCGAGTCAATTGTCGATGCCAGACCTCCTCGACCTTTTTGGAGGTAGACCATCAAATTATCTGTCGGTACATGGCCCAGCCCTCCCTTCCGATGATCCCGACCAAATATATGATGATTTTGCTGGGGAACTTGCGCGGAACAGGCCATCTCCAAAAGAGTCTGACGAGTCCGACTCAGGCGACGATGAAGATGATTACAACCCATTTCGAGAACCTGAAAGTGATGGAATTATGCCCTTGGAACACCCGGAATCAGATGGGTTGTTTCATCAGTATGACAGTCAAATTGCGGAGGAACAGCGAGGTATTATGCTTCTGATTTCGACCCACGCCGCTGTATACTTACGGTGCACACAGATTTTGCCCCCGACCATTCATTACTGGTCTCGGGCGAGGATGAATGGTGGTGCTGGCGCAGTAAAGAGGTAATATCGCGCGCGTATTCAAAAGTTGTCACCAAATTAATGCCCCGATCTTTAGGAATGCCTTCTTGATATAATGTCTGGATTCCCTCGTGCCTGTTTTTCCGAGAAAGAGCTCAACGCGACGCGCTGGTATGCCAAAAAAAAATGGAGTCTCATCGCAACCTACTATCAAACAAGTCAAAAATCACCGCGAAGATATCGTGAATGTTGCGGGCCTTGGGACTCGATTATTGACAGGCAAATTGGGTAATACTTTCGCGGTGAATGACTGGTTTAAGATTCTCAAGCATGTAAGATGGTAATACAGTTTCGTCTCAGCTTACTGATGCATTTTAGGAATTTGCTAACCCGCTCATTCGTCCCAAGCTTCACTTGTATCCGGAGGATAGCGGGGAGAGACTTGAGGAGGCGCGTCAAGCGGCCAAATGGAAGCAAGAGGTGGACGGTAATATTTCTGGACCCATGGCTCGCGGCCGTGGTGGGAAGGATTACTTTGTTGAAGAGGTGTGCTTTGCCAAATTAGATGGCGGAATGGTCGGGCCTGTCATGCCCATGCGATGGTTCACGTGCCAGGGCCGAATGTGGTCCATTGCGCATCCTCTCCGGCTTACAGCCGCAAAATCGGCGTTTGTTATTGACGGAAGGGAGAGTTCTTGCCTTGAAATTCCCCTTGACGACTACTTTCTTAATGTTCGAGATCTCGAGGACCCTGATGTTCAAGCGCGATATACCATTCCGCCCCCGTCAAGCATTGCAGGTAGTTTTCATTGTTTTACAGCCTGTCACTGTCGATGATGCTTCATTAGGAATACTTCGACACGCGTCTCTTCCCTTGGAAAAATGGACACAACCTTCTGTTAACAAATGGCGTGTCAAGGGGAATGGACGGCGAGTTCACTCGGTCCCGCTTTGGAAATATTGTGACGATACTTCTGGCAATGTGTCGAAGAAATGGAACAAGCATAATTCCATTCTTTTCACGCTCGCCGGTCTCCCACGTGAACTTACGCAAATGATTTATAACATCCATTTTATCGCTACATCAAACCTTTCCCCACCCCTCGAGATGATGGAGGCCGTTGTCGCCATGTTACGGTATTTTTATCTTCTTTGATCACCCACCACATCTCATGTCATTACAGCGAGGCGCAAAAGGACGGGATCGAGGTCTGGGATTGTGAATACCAAGAGTGGATCCTGATTATCCCGTGGTTCCTAGCCTTCCAGGGCGACAACCCCATGTCCAGCGAGTTCGCATCCCATATTGGTATGAAAGGGAAATATTTCTGTCGTGTTTGTAAAGCAAAATCCGACAAGAACAACCGCCCTCCCGGGCATGCTGGCGAAATTGACAGATTGCAAGAATTCATGACGGTGAGCCGCTTGTGAATTATCACTGAGATAGTATTGAAACTTGACGAGGCGGGCACCCCTCGCACCAAGGAACAAACAGTTTCTGACCTCACTGCCCAGCTGAAACGTGCTGTGGATGGAGCTCCGAGTGCTGTCGATGATATGGCGACCGAAACCGGGTCAAAGGATAAGTTTTTTCAGCACTTCGTCGACAAACTTCAGGTGGCAGCATCAAAACTTAGGGACAAGCAGAAAGAGAGAGGTCCCGGTCCTTCTGACACTGGCGTCTCGAAGGCCGAAGAAGTGAAGAACCTGCTCCGACAACTTCGAGCTGACATGCCCGACGACATCTTTAATCCAGTTCTATCTATCCCGGGTGTGTCCTATTGCTTTATCCTCAACGAAATATTTAAGCAGCATAGATTTCGACGCACATCGCGACACTCCAGTTGAGATACTCCATGTTGTCCTTCTCGGGGTTGTGAAATATTGGTGGAGAGATGCAGTTTCCCGGCAGAACTCCAAAGGGAAGGAAGAACTCAAGGCCCGGTTATCTAGCATGGACGTGTCCGGCTTGAATACGCCTCCGATTTGTGGCAACACTTACGTCCAATATGCCGGATCACTGGTTGGTCGTGATTTTCGCGTCATTCTGCAGGTCGCCCTTGTTGTTCTCCATGGCCTGATCCCGAATGCACACTATGACGGCTGGGTTGCCCTCTGCAAGCTCACACCACTTATGTTCCAACCCGCAATTGATTCTCTACCGGCCTATCTTGTGCGTTTGACTCTGAACCATGTTGAGATTTTCCTGACTCGACAGTTTTAGGAGAAATTAAATGAGGCGGTTCTGGACTTTCTAATCGCCACTGCTCTTTGGAACACACAGTGGTTCAACAAACCAAAATTCCATCTGTTCGTTCACCTCACTGAACATATCCGCCGATTCGGGCCGCTGATTCTCTATGCAACGGAGAGTTTCGAATCTTTCAATCTGGTGATCAGGCTTCGTAGCATTCACTCAACTAAACATGCTCCGAGCCTCGATATCGCTACTGCATTCAGCCACTTACATGCGATTCAACACTTGGTCAGTGGGGGTTATGTCCTTGAAGATGTAAATGGCAACAGCATCCTGCCTCGTCAAGCAGGCTCTGAGGTCCTCGCTCTTTTAAAGGATGATGAGTTCCTCGGATACATGTCGATGACTGGACTCACGAACGCGAGTAGAAGCGGTAAGTCTTATATTGCTGGTCATGACAAGGTCTTTACGTGCCATTAGGACTTCACATGCCACTGGTGGGCAGCGCACCCTGTCTCTGGCCTGATACCGCAGCTGGAAAGAACGGGATTCGAAGCCTCGTACAAGAAAACACCAAAAGTACAGCGATGTCGAAACCTCATTCTGGCAAATGGTGACAAGATCACGATCTCTAAGTATCTTGTATACAGGAGAGAGAATTGCCTTCATGTTGGACGTGTAGAGGAAATTCTGGTTGAGCCTGAAACCGATTCAATTCTGGGAATATTAATATCGCGTTGCCATATTGGCGCCGATATAATGCCGTATCGACTCCCATCATGCACTGTCCAGGAAAACCAACACCTTGTTATTTCATTCAATGTCCGTCCAAGACTTTCAAACTATGATTGTTTTTCACTGACCTGGGGCGAAGGAACTCGTTTGCGCCATCAACGTTAACCACAATTGCGCCGCTCATCAGTGCAAGATGTCGCTCACACGCCGAGTGGTCCAGGAGCGCCAAGAGACGGACCGCTTCAAAAACGAACTGAACCACGCTGTGGAGCCAAATGATTGCTTCCTGAATTTGACACAGCTGCGAAGCGCGACACATGTACAATATTTTCGCAGCGAAATGCGATTCCCGGATCTATCCCTGGTCGACGCCATCGAAAAAGCCATCGAAAACAAGGAACGGCTGGAGCGGGAAGCAAAGGAGGCAGTCAGGGAGGCAGCCAAGGAGAAGCCGGCAGCGAAAGAGAAGGGAAAAAATATTTGGAAGAAGGACAACTCCGCGGTGGAGGCCGCGGAACCTGCATTGACAGCCGAGCCACAGGCAGTAAAAATGGCCCGCCCGAAGAAACGCAAAAGGACGGAGGTTGACCGCGACTTTGCTGAGGGTGGAGAGGAACTAGAATATCGACCACGACCTTCAAAATCCCGCACGAAGGAGTAAATAGAATTGTTTGTGTATGTTAGGACATTGACAGCATCAGACATCCGTCTTCTTGTGTTACGCCACGACCGATCCTTCCCAGTCTTCGTCCTGAGACCCTTCCTGAGGCCATTCCACATCTACAGGCTGGGATCCATCCTCCACCTCGGCAAGAGTGCGGTCAGGATCAAAGTCAGATCCCACCTCTGACTTCCAGCCGTTGTGTTGGGGAAGACGCTGAGCAAGCTCCTTGATGTGGTCCTCAGCTCGATGCATTCGGACGGCTAGCCCTCCGACTCGGTTCTGGAAAGCCATACAGTCTGCTCGCATGTGTTGCCATTCAAGCTGCAAATCATGGATCACGCGTTCGGCGGCTTGCTTCGTATCAATTTCGTGACGAAGGCACGCAACTTGGTTCTCCAGCTGAAGAATACGAATGCGCAGCATGTCTTGTTCACTCAGCTTCGGTATCACGGGCGGTAGGTCTTCTGTTTTGGGAACAACCTCGCTACGCCGTCTTTTGGCTGAGTTTTGCGCCACGTCCACAAGTACTTTGGGAGACGCTGAAGGGAGAGATTAGAAATAGTGTCCTCTGGTCAAGCAAGTTGAACGGGTACCGTCAATCGGAGGCCGGGAAGACCAGTTTTCCTTCTCAGTCTTGACGGTAGGCTTGATCTCATCCTCTGGTGCAGACAGAGCATCTCCGCACAAGTCTGATACGCCATGGGACAATCCCCGCAATTCCAATTGAGTCTCCTCCCCAGCTGGAGCACCCAAAAAACGGGTAAAGGCATCCGCATCCAAGACTTGCGAATTCAAGTAGCCAAAACCTGGATTGAGCGCACTGGTAAAATTCGGCAACGAAATCAACTTGAGGACTTGGATAACGGATAGCCTTACAAGGATGTCTTTGCTGTGCCACGCTCCCTGACTTTTCTGTGATTGCGGGTGGACATTGGACGAAGCAAGGCCAAAATGGATTGTTTGTCAGTCTTTTGATTTTTTCCATCTTTTGTCTTGCGTCTCCCGCTCTCAGCCGCCATGTCGCAGAGCCCTGTGTCTGACTCCCCTGCCCTCCACCGCACTCAGCGCACGCCCAGCCACCACTCTCCTTATCGTCGTGGGCCCATAGGGCGTTCGTCTCATGGCGGGGGCGAAAATTTCCGTTCCATGGGACCTGGCCATCCAGGCGACTTCGACACACAATATCCCGCATACAACAGCAGCTCCAGCAGCAGCTATGGGATGCCATTCGCTCCCGTCCACAACTTTGAGTCTTCGCGCCGACTTCCGGCTCTCACTACCGTTGTCAATATCGACGAGATCAGCACCGAGTACGGCCTCGATAGTGCCCAGCGCAAGTCAGCCCATAACTTCGCGAAGGTGCATAGTTGGGCTCTTGTTTGAATACAAATCCTCTCTGACGCTGCCTTCACCCTAGCTCACCGGCGAGGACCGCGCCGTCACCTTATTTCTCCGACTCCTCCGCATGGAGAAGCAAAACAACAATTTTGAGGAGAAACTCGAGGCCATCGAGATGCACATGAAGACCATTGGGGCGTACTGCATGGAAAGTTGGAAACCCTCGAAGCAGCAACACGTACGTTGCTATATATTATTCATGCTACGTAGCTAATATGTTTGCTAGAAACTACTCAAGTCCCTTCTCAAGCACTATATGATTCGACCAATCACGTCCTATAACAATTTGGTTCCCATTGTCGAGGTACGTTGCTTGCGTCATCAGGGTCATTCAACTGATATTCTTTCAGACCTACATCTACGATCATGCGAAGCAGCTACGTCTCGAGCTATACAAGCAGGATCCAACGGTTAAAACAGTCGTGAATGAGGTAATTGCGATGGAAAATGGTAATGTGAGAAGTGCGATATGCAAAGCGGTACGTCGTGGTCCTTGATGCTTTTCTTAATCCCGCTGACGATGTGTTTGAGGTTTGGACCTCGGTCAAAGAGAAGACAGACCCTCGAGACCTTCAGCAAGAAGATCGTGGGTGGGTATCATTTGCCAACAAAGCCGACCAACCCGCCAAAGGACATCATGGCCTGCTTGGCTCTCATGGTAAGCTTTGCATCTTATCTGCCCGATACTCGCTGACATTGCGAGACAGCGTAAGATTGCCCGTCCATTGGCCAAAAAGGAGAATACCCGAGGTGCAGATACCAGTTTTTTGGACCAACCTCGAGGGCGAGCTCGATGTTCTTTTCGACAAAAATGGGAACGACCGCAGCAATCCCAAGTGGCGCGAGTACGTTTCTTCTGCGTACCGCACTGCACCAAAACTGATACCAGACCAACAGGTGGGAGCAGGCCATCATCAACGAAGACAATGCCGTGTATCTCCGTCGCACACCGGAGAGCAATGCGTGCACGCAAGAGGAGATCGATGCCACGCTACTCGCGGTGTCTGGTTCCATTGACCCCGCCGCGACCGGGTCTGCGCCACCTGAGGACGAGGAGGACGGAGACGGGAACACTGTCGAAGAGCGCGACGTGAATATCTCTTCCCTAGGTAACCTTGCGGCTCTCTCTGTTGGCCCTGTTGTACGCGAGTATTAGAATGATATCTTTATTTACTTCACCCACGATCCTATAATTGTAGTTCTTTCGTAGTCTATTATACGGCGAATTATGCAATTTTCAATAACATTTCAATACCATTTGACCGTCGCGTCGCCCACAGACTGTGCTTCAGATTTCAATGAGCTGTCCTTTGGATTTCGAAGGTCTTTCCAGTGGAATCCGGTGATCTGCATATTCAGTGGATTCCTTTGGGCGGGCCGATGGATCCAGACGACGATCAAACCCGTCGAATTCCACCGACCTCTGGGATAGCCGTGTAGATGCCCCCTGTATTCTTCTGAATTGCTGTAATGCCGGAATGAATTTTACTAGAGCCAAGGAAATGAGAGAATTGTGAAAATAATCAAAGAATGCACACACACCTCTTGGTTTTGGCGATCTGCATCTTGAGCCTATTAATAGAGAGTTTGTGCCCAGCGGCATGCCGCTTTTGTGCATTGTGCAAAAATGGCATGCTGCTTTTTACAAATTCTTCCTGGCAGTCAAATTCCATCGCTCCAATGTCATTGCAGATTCACAATGGCATTTAGAGTGAAAAAGTGAAAAAGCAGCATGCCGCTTTTTGCACAATCCAAAAGCGGCATGTCGCATGGGCACAACCTCTCTAATGTTGTTCAAGACGCCATCTCACTTCATGGAAGTCAAGATGTCCTTGCACTTGGACAGAGGGATCTTCGGCAATGCAACAGCGCAGACGACCAAGTAAAACAGAGGCAATGCTTTGAGAGGAATCATGATTTTAAGCCGCAGCTGTGCACTCACAACGGCGGGCTGATATAGGGATAAGAACGTAATGGTTTTCGGAAATATTGTTGGAATTCCGTGATTCGGATCGTGCCGTGTAATCATACCTACCTACCTACCTACCGGGTCTTTCGCTTGCTATCTCCGATGCCGCAGCCTGGTACGGCAAGGTAACAACTTATCTGTTATGTTGAGTTCCTGCATTTACCATGTTCAACTTCGTATTTTGTCCCCTTGTACCTTACTTACACTCCAATTGTTCTAATTCTTCTCATTAGGTATATTGGTTCCTGACAAGTTGTGTATACTAAGTACCTAGTAGTTCTCAAATGAATCCCCTGCACGTTTGCGAGGCTCTTCTGCCATTCCCGAGTAAAGGCCACACTGCATTCAAGGCCCAACTAGCTTGGGGATGGCATAGTCCAGCAACTTTCATATCGGCCACATTCATCTTCGCTCCAATGTTCTATTTCCAAATCGACACCTTTGCGCAATTCCTCCCTTTGTCAACAAGTTGTATAACCACCCTTATTTCGGCCCCAGAAAGAGCTACATTATGCTCCGACATCACAACATGCGTGAATGCATTGCTAATTATTCTGTCCCCGAATTTGGTTTGCAGCTCGCAAAGGCTTCATTCTGCTCATGTGCACAAAGCCGCCTTAAGCGTTCCATGGATTCACATACCCCGGCGGAATTCTAAATAGGCCCGTCCTAGCGCTCGCCTGCGTCTCTCTCATGCGCGACTACTTTACCTGTACCGGTATTAGTGACTCTCCGCACCTCAACTGCCAATCCCTGTGCGCACGCGATTATACGCTCGAAGTAGCTGCTCCCGGTTCCGCTTCTCAAATTCTCTGTCATCACAGACGACATCCTCCCTGAGCGCCGGGGCTTCCGCTCCAAGATTTGCCTCAGCGTTTCAGAATGAGGTTCCTCCTCCCCTCACTTACTCGATTTTTTTTATTTTACTTGCAGCGACGGATCGACAGGGAGGTCGCAGAGTCTGAGTTCATTGGCCACTTGATCCACTTCTAGGACGCGCCATACTGCAATATCTTTTCGGGTGCGATTGTGCCACTTCCTCCATATCATGTAGTATGATCTCTAATTCTTGTGCAGGAAATGATACTGATATCGATGGACAGGATCATGTTCCACTCAATATTCTTCAGTTTTTGCACGACAAAATCAAGAGTCTCGTCGAGGAAGAGCGCTGAAGCATCCTCCAGAGATGGAGCTGCCTGTGTCCAGCCGCGTTCTGCTGAGCAAGATCTGCACATAATCTCGGCAGATGACAAGCAAAAGATGTTTATTGATGAAATCGGGAAGACCATTGGAAGCACCATGTACGATTCTTATCCAAGGGAATGCTGGTAGCTCATGTCTCTGCTGGAATAAGTCTCCCACTGACCTCAACCGGTCAGTACACGAAGCAGGAGCCCAAAGCGCAGGGAACATGTGTGCGGCATTCTGTGTCACCAAAAAACACGTCAATGGGAATTATATATTGTTTTCGCTGCCCATACTGTAGCATTTCATTCAATTCGAACGGGCTGTGACCCGTGACCCGAAAATTCGAACTTGAGTTTTCGTATATCGGCCGGGCGGACTGTGACACAAAAAAAAAGTTCATATATAGGCCGAAAATCCACAAGAACCTCCCAAACAGTCTTGAAATCACCTGCTTTGAGTGTAGAATAAACCTATAACATCATAGATTAAATATGCCATGATAAGACTGAAAGCGATAATTACATCAATGATTCTACATTAGTCATTTTTGCCCCCCAATCCGCCGCCCCTGCCGCAATGAGTGGCCTCCCCGATGTCCTCAAGATCCCGGATGGGCCGGAGAAGCTATCACTACCGCCCAACAACCTACGTGAGAGCACCACGGCGTTTAGAACGGAACACGCCGCGCACACGCGAAAATTCGGATTTTTGCGCCCTTTCTGGCCCATTTTGTGACTTAGTTTTGGATATTCGTACATGCGCTCGATGACCCGTGACAGGTGCGATTTTTTTCGTATATTCTGGCTGCCGTGACGCGTGACATACGAATTGAATGAAATGGTACAGTAGTCCAGAAGTACATGTTCCGCGTGCGGGTCGTTAGATCAAATCATATCACAAATCTAGTCATAAAAATACAGATACTCCCGAGTCCGTCTTGAATCTTGATAGTACTTGTGCGAAGCAATGATCATGCAGTAGTAAATTTCTGCCCCGATTGTTAGTTCATGAGAATCAGAACGGTGCGCGGTACTCACGTAGTGAATTCACTGCGAGGAGTGCCGAACTATGCATCTGAATGTATCATTCGCCCGCCAGTGAGTTTAAAAGCAGACGGGCCGACTCGTTTACTTACATAGGATCTACAGGCGCTGATTCTGGCTTCGGTTCTTTGTCTCCCCTTTAGGGGCCTCCATGAGTTTCATCCGTTGCTTTGCCTCCAGGCGCAGCTGCTCCGCCTTGCGCACCGTCTCCTGCTTCCGGACCCGCGCTAGGTAGGCTTCCAGCTTCGGATGCAGGACCTTCCAGACTACAAGAGACGGTAAATTAAGTGCAACAGTCGGCTATCATGGTATGCCCGTGCTCACCTCGATCGGTGAGCTCAATCGGCTCGGCGACAAGTGGGTGAGTGTCGAGACCGGGGCCGAGCGCTTTGAGCTCGTCACCCCATTGGAGCGATAGCAGCCTCTGCCGAATACTTCAAATACCGTGGATTAGTACTTGAGTTCAATTTGTAAAGCACCTAGTGCACGTACAGAGGAATTCGACGGGATCGAATCTCCGCCTGAACATTCAACTCCCAACTACGGCACTCCCGCGCATGCTTTGGCATGAGTCAGATGAATATTCGATGCACAAAAGAGATCACATACCACTCGGGCTCTCGACATCACGTCCCTGCGGCTCTCCAGGAAACCAAGTCTGTCCGCAGCCGGCATTCCCTCAAGCTTCTTCCGAATTGTATTGAGGTCCACCCAGAGGAATGCGCAGCCGTATGCTGACAATTTCCTTAAGATCATCAAGTTTGGGGGAAGGGATGGCGACTTACGCATCGGCGGGCGTTCACGGATGACGTCTCTGATCTTGAAGGCAGGGAAGTCGGGCAAGCATTGCGGGGGGCGGGCTTCATCATAGCGTGTAATCCTGTGCAAACGTTGATCATAAATACTACTGCGTTGCGAGGCTGTATTGGAGACATACCGTTTAGACAGACACCGAGGACATAACCGACAACGCAGGTCCCAGTCGATCGGGCTGTTGTTCTTCTTACACTCCTGAAGAGGACAATCAGTCACTATAAAGTTGAGAGAGGGTCATTGTACCTGACACACGGTCAAAAGAATGAGGGCAAGATATCCATGTTCACTCATGTCTCCCGGACATGCAGGGAGGCCCTTGATTTCCGCAACTTTCCGCCTCCAGACAAAGGTGAAATGAGGGCCCGTAAGAGAATGATAGAGCGGCTTCGACGTCCGCGAGAGATGGATAAGGTCTACAGTCTGAGCTTGGAGAGCGATCTGCTGGCGTTAGCGAATCGGTCCTGTACACTGTTGAAGGCTTCACCTCGCTTAGAGTGTCATGTGGGAGGGATTGCATTGTGAAAGGATTTGGAGAATCCGCCGCGGCGCAGGGTTGCCGCAATGAGGTTTGAAGTTTCGCAATGAAAACAGTGTTTGCTGGCACAGCGATGTCAGTGGGTGGCAGTAGGAAATAAAACAAGAAAATCGTACTGAGCGATTTTAAGAGTGAGGCTGCAAAGTATGCGGTTTCCGTCGTTATGGTGGAAGAAAGAAAAGTTCGACGCGGTCACGGGACCTTGCTGTGAATTCTCTTCTTCGGCGACAACAGCTTTAAATTGCATTTCAATCTCTAGATCGCAAAACAATTCTGATTCCAATGACATATAGTAAATTCCAGCTTCTAAATAATGTGCATTTGGTCAGTTTAACAAGTAAACATCAGCCTCGAGCCCGCGACAAGGGAGCACATATTCTCGAGGGTCTCTTCCACCACATGATGTAAAAACACAAGATGGAACCGCGACGCAACACAAATCTCCCATCTTCCCTTTTCATCCTTCCCGTCGAATCGAAGCGAAAGGCGGCAGAGGATCAGGACCAGAGGTATCGCCCCAGAACACCTTGCCCAAAAGCTCAAGGGTTACGGACCGTCGCAATCGGCGTCTTCGACCGGTACAGTGCACGCCCTAACACAGTGCAAGCCAGGCATCTCGACCTACGGAGTGTCGCACAAAGCAACATACTGCAGCTAGGCAGCTGAACGGAACATGCAGTATCGATTCCCCCAGCTTTCAACTTAGACCTCCGAAGAGGGCAGATCGCCGGGTTGGCAATCCACATGACCTTCAACTGCCTGCGCCCTCCGTTTACAGCTGAACGACCGTCCTTCGAAGTGTTGGGAGGGCCTGGAGCAACCGTCAAATGGTCATCACCGTCGGTAAACCTGAGAATGGATTAGTCCGGCAGGAGGTGTATGGTTAGCCCACTTACCTTGTCCTCTGGGTAGGGCAAGTAAGTATGGAATCCATTCGGAACAAAACACTGCAACGCACCCACGAGCCCAGTAAGGACATGGTTAACTGTGATAAGCGTCGAGCGAGAACTTCATCGAGATGTGTCTGATGAAATGTGAGGCTATAGTTGAATATATGACGATGGAAGAGCGCACTTTTGAAGGGGGGACACTGGATAATGGCGCATACCAGGGAGAACATGATGGTAAGAGACAAGAGGTGTTGCGGAATATTCCGTGTGGCTGACCCCAATTTAAAGTCGGGCGACCAAATAAACAAAGAGCACACAGTATTCAAACAAGCGAGTCTCGAGCACCCACAGCTCAGATGTCCTTTCGATCTCCTGAATTCGAGTCTACACTAGCATTCTGGCTTGATTCTTGCTGTGGATTTCCGGCTGCCACTATTGCCCAAGTCTGATCGTGCTCACCCACAGGGAGGAACGAACGAGGGAGCGACCAAGTGCTCCTCAAGGAGGTGCGCGATCTCGATGTTTTCACCATTCTTTCTTCTTAATTTTTCTTCGGCAGGCCCATCTCACACATCTCCTCCATCGCGCGATGCGTGTCGAATTCGCGTCCGCTTTGACCTCTTGCTACGAGTCCTTGACGACTCGCGAGCCCACCGCGACCACCTCGTCCCCTTTCGAACGGCAAATCTGGATATTTGATACCTATGAGTCATGGCCGGAGCACGCAAGCTCCATCGTCTGGCCTTCTTCTCCACATCAACAGCCTCAGATGCTCCATCGACACTTTCTGTTGACCAGCTGTGCTGGTTTCCGCAAATTATATCACACACCTAACCGTCTTTGCGCATCCGAGTTCAAGTAGAGCGCGGTTTCGTTTCCGCCATCCAACGACAACACGACCGCCCGCGACGCACTCAATTCTGATAATGACCCTGCTTCCATAGAATCCACGTCTCGCACCTCATGTGGTCACAAACTTCGTGCTCGCCAGAGTCCGCTCCAGAGCCCACACGCCCATGTTCCCCGCGAAAAACCACATCGCTGAGTTCAGGCTTGAGCTCGCTACTCGCCAATCCCTCGTCTGTACTTTGCATCCAGCCGCGCACATCCGCAGTCCGGATAAGATATGGGCAGTAGGGCGCGGCTGCAGTGGCACGCCATCGCGGGAACATTTTGAAACAGCTTGATCATGCACCAGGGCTGCCGCAGCTGGCGGAAGCTCAGCATGACACGCATAGGGGCAACCTACATATCCCACTGGCGTCAGTGGCAGTTCCTTGTGCAAAGCGGCCGACAATTCCCGGCGCAATCCAGCAGCCGTCGTACCGCATCGTTACCCCAGACTACGTCGTCCCTCGAGCCTCAGACTTCATATACCGATCACACGCGACCGGCGCAGTCACACCTCCCATACGAAGGTGATTCGAAGCCCACACTATCTCGCTAGCCACGCCGCGGGTCGCCTTTCTTCCCCGTTCCAGTGACAACGCTCACGTCGAGCCAGAAATTTTGGCGTGTATTCCGGGGTCCCACCTTGCGCGCCTGCATTCGTATTGGCGTTCGATAGTCCCCAGCTGCGGCCTGATTGCTCGTAGAGACCCATGTTTTCCGTTACACCCTTTGCCTCAGTCCCTTGCGCACGGCCGAGCTGCAGAGATATGATTGCCCCGTTTCCTCGGGGCGAGTTACGCACTGAAAGGAGCTGATATCAGGCATAGGCGTGCGTAATCGCCTATCTTCTGAAGTGGTTAAGCTCATCTGCGGGCGGGTCTGGAAACGCAGACTGGATCCCATCGCGCTCGGCCCAGCAATGGCAGGAGGAGGTCAAGAGGGAGTGCGCGGTATCAGCTGACGTGGCGGTGAAACAACGACATCCCAACATCTTGACATTCACGCGGTGAAAGATATCCACCGGTCGTTTTCCCGGCAAAACGGAGACAGTGTATGCACCTGCGAGCGTTGAGATATCGGTCTTTCAACGTAGTGAACGGTATGTGCCCGCCGCTTCGCCTCCTTGCTCGGGCTCATCCGTCAGTGTTGGACTTAAGGCTTAGCCCTTAACTTAAGTTAAGGGTTAAGATGCCCTTAATATTAACCCTTCACATTGATCTTTGTCAGTCTTAAGTCTTAATTAAGGGTTAATGATGGCCATTATGTAACACTGGCATTTGCGGAATATCTTTGTCTGCTCTTCATCCATATGCTACATCCTCATACCTGCTAAAAAGGCAAAAATTGGCTTCCTCTTCCCTTGTTGGAGCTCTTTGGAGAGGATGCGCCATGACCTGTTGATCATCAGACTCATTGTGGTGTCACCAGGAAACGTTCAACTGCTAGATACTGTTGATGGAGCTCCTGGTGGCCGAACACACCAGTAAGGAACCAGATAAGAGAGAATTGTCAGGATCAGGGGACAATTATGAGGAGTAGTAGCTGGTCTTGGTTGTGTTTCCTGCAGGGCAGAAAAAGAATTGCAGCCTTAACTTCACACTTAAAATGACCTTAATATTAAGCCTTAATTAAGCTTAAGGCCTTAGCTTCAAAATTTGCCCTTATTAACCCCTTAAGTTCCAACACTGTCATCCGTAGGTGATGTACAGGGCATCAGTGTCGACTCGTGCTTCACCTCATGGAGATATTTTTATTTCAGCCTCGGCGGCACCTTTTTGTGGCGCAGTTTCCTCCCTCACACCTTGCCCATCTCCCCTTTGTCAAGTTTTCCGGGGAAGCTCACTCAGCGGTCTCAGCGGTCGTCTCCAGGAATCGGGCTTGGCCTAATCTCGACGCCCTCCTTCTCCGCCCCGTATTCATTTTGCTCTATTCCACGGACGACTCGCACTTTGGCCCTTCTCTGAGGCCCTAATATATCCCATTTCACCCACGGCGCTGATTCCGTCTACGTACATCTCTTCTCATACGAGACAAACCCTCGGTGCTCCAAGATCGAGCCACTTAGCCTGGAGCGCGCGAAATAAGTCGGATAAGCTGGGACGAAGATTCGTAGAAGCGGGAACGGGGACAGCAGCATATATTTAGCCGTCTCGGCGCACACGTTACAATGTAGTGACGTTGCCCGGACTTTCGCATCCCGCTGTCACCGTCTCATCCTTTCTTTGCTCTCATCGCCTCGCACCCGGCGTCGATCATCCATCCCTGGACTCCCTGCCTGTGCCGCCCGCGACGATATTCAGACATCTAGCCATGATCTGGAAGACCCAATACGTCCATGCTACGGCCCCAGAACTCAGATGGGGTGGATACGAGCTCTGCACATCAGGACGAATGACCCGTCTGACGTCCATAGTTGCGCTAATGACAACAGTTAATCTTCAGCAAGCTCCATTATTTATGTCTTCTGGTGCTGCCCGTCCCCGGTCTTCGTCTCCCTCCTATCTCGCGCTATGCACCCACTACACGTCAACAGTCCTCCATGCCGTACTTGCATGCTCCAAGCTCGAGGAGGCGCTGGCGGCGGAGACTCTTTTATCGGCGCGGGCAGCATAATCTCAACGACTTCTCCTTTGACTCGTCAAGCCAGACGCGCCTCCCCTCCCCGCCGCATCCCCTTAGACGTCCGCTCCGCGCGCACCGTGGGTCGTACTAGGCTCAGCCTTATCCAACAGTGCTCCAGCATTGCTAGGCAACCTTGCCATCGGGGTCGGGGATTTGTGGACATGCGATATATTTCGCAGCTGAGTGCACGCCGGGCGGTCTGCGGGCCAACTCGCTAACGTGCCAGTGGCCACCTATACCAGCGATGCGCTTCTCCCCTCTCTTTCGCTGTCGTCACCGGTGTCTCGCTTCACACCGATACGAAACGGCACAGAAACGACGACATAAAGGCCTATTCAAACACGACAGGTCCTGAGCACCTCCGCCCATCTTCCTCCTCAAAATGGATGTTATACTTGACCTCGCGGGCTACCACATCTCGCGCCGTGGCCTTCGATTTCTACTCCCCGTCCACCCCTCGTCTCACTCTCAAAGCGACGATACGGATTACACCGTCGTACACGAGGGCTTGTATAGCGAAGTCTCCTTGTTGATACGCCCTCGTGACACGAGCTCGTCCAGCGCAGGCCCTCAGCGGCATTAGCGTCAAGGAATGATGAGCATCGGAGCCTTAGAGGGTGACCGGACGTCACTATGCGCGTCGCTTACAGGGTGGGCGACCACGACTACCGAGCGTGTCTAGTTCCCAGTACATGTATCGGACGAAGCCATAGACGAGGCTATCCTTCCGACTACGTGGGCCCGGCTGTCGCGGCGGATATAGGGTACGCGTACTTTCTAATAAATATTTGCGGACGGTAACTCTTCCCTTTTGCAGGTGCTTTTTCCAGCCCGCACAGCATATGGTCGCACCGCCGCCATATATCAAGCACATCGCTCTCTTCCCCTCCCTTCATAACTCGTGCAGTATCGGCCTGCATTGTCCTTCGGCTTCCGCAGCAACCGCGACTTTCTCGCAGTCAGCCAATCAGCCACTGCTGCCCGAGCATTTCGTTTTACCGTTCGCACATCACCATCCATTTGGTGAAGCATATGTTATAATAAGGCAGGGTCGCCGGAAGTCAAACGCGGAGCGGTGGGGTAGTTATTGTGCGTTAGGGAGACGAAGTGACGAATACCGCAAAAGAACAACGGTTCGTGCACGACAGTCCGCGGTTACGCGACGCGAAGGTCACTGCTTTGTATTGGCCAGAGCCCAAGCTTCCCTCGCATCGCGACAGCACTGGCGGCCGCTGCTCCTCGCTCGCCTTCGCCAGCTCTTGCACACTTAGACCAGCCAAGCTATTTGCCATCAAGTCGATGCGCGGAAGTAGAACGCTAAGCCCCCAGGTCACTCTTGATTCCGTTACCATTTTTATACCCGTTGCTTGTTACCGCCACACTGTCCTCCCGTTCGTCTTGTTGTCAGCATGCACAAACCATACATATAGATGGACGCTCTCCTCTAATTTAAGCTTATTTTTTCATCGTATTATGGTCTTAGTGTTGCTACCGGAGAGAACAAATCACTCTAGCATTTCTCATCGATAATGTTGCTGGTAATGTTTGTTTGGCATCTGTTTACCCCCAACTGCTCTTCTTCTCAACGCTCACTACTCGTCGCTCGCCCTGCAAGTCCATCTTCAAACTTATCCGACTTCAAATTGGTTATCCTCAAGCCCTTCTGCCTCTCAACTCCGTCTTTCCCTTCATTGTCACCGCATTCACGAACATATCATGTCCGCAAGCCTCGCCAAGACCCAAATCCCTTTCCGCAAGTCTCTCGAGGTTGCACAGCGCGCGGTAATACAAGAAACAACATTCGCGAGATTTAGATCAAAGGCGTGGCGCATCCCAACACTTCCTCACATGTTCTGGACACCCGAAAAACGCGCACAGCAAGAGCATTACGACAAGAAGGGCGGGGACGCGCTACGCCAACTCGTGTTTTCGGAGCTGCCTCTACTGCCGTCAGTACAAGTGGAGTGGGATGTATGTTCATTGAGTTCGCTCATGCTTCTGTTCACTAAATGAATTCTAGATCGTCACAGAGGCCCTTACCTCGCCGGAAACTTTCAAGGCTCTGTTCGATGCTGTCGGCCACGGTGATCATTGCCAAGAGTGCTCGCTGTATGCTCCAACGTCACCGATTACCGACCACCTCAAGGCGTTTCGGATCTATCTCGGCGCTTGGACAGAGCTGCAAGGGGACGCGGCCTTGGGCGTCTTCCGCTTCAAGCCGTGGTTTCTACACCATTTCGAACCCCTTTCAGAGCGCACACTAAAAGCTATCCGTCCGCGGTATGTTATAGATTATTCCAAACTTGAAGACCTTGTACTCATTTTGGACTCTCAGCGTGGTCAAGCAGCGTGCGGCCGAGGTCGGGTCAAAAGAACACAACAAGAGGCGTAAGATATTGACGTCTCTCCTAGCACAACTGTTTGATGTTGCCTACAGCGAAGGATGATTGGAAAAGGACCGCCCTCCGTGGTACGTTCGGCGCATGCCCTTGACTTCTTTATTCAATGTGATCCAGAATCCACAAACCTTCCACCTGCGTCGCCACGACCGGTCCTTGATCCGTCTGTTTCGTTGTCTCCTACTGCGTGCGCGGTTCGTTCAATTCTCACATATACTAGGATGGAAAACTGATTACATTCTACCTCGACAGGAACGCCGCGGAAAGCAAGCCACCAGGCTTCGGGCTGCAAAGGCCCGTGGATGTAGGATCATTATTTCCGCCTCGATTGTCGCCAACTGAACATAAATCCAGGGACCGCACTCGCTGAGCCTACCCAGCCTCTGGAAGAAAGCTCATGCGCCGCAGAGCCAGAGCAGGGTGTCTCGTCACCATCTGTTCGTCCTGCTAGCTAACTTTACCATTGAATTATCTCACTTTTTTTGGCAGAACTCGAAACTGCCAGGATCCACCGCCCAAGGACTGTCGCCCACCACCGAACCGTCTATTACTCTTCCTTCCTTTTCGCAACTGATGATGTCGCTGCCTTTCCTTCTCAACTGATCACGAACATTGTTATTACTATACTTTATCTCCTCCGTCAGGCCACAAACTACTTGTACATGGGCTGCTCTTCTACTCTATCATTCCTGTTTCGGAATTAGAACGCCTGTATTTCCTCGTTTGCTAGAAGTGTAGGACAAATGATTTGTACTAGGTGTAGTGGAGAATGTAAATTTGCCTGTCTGATTCTCAATTTTTTTTTTTTGGTGTTGACATGTCCTTCTTGAAACTGCCATTTGTTCTTGCGTCCTCACGGCGCATTGAACGCGTTGTGTCCAAAGTAGAACTGATTCTATATCTGACCTTCCGGACTCGACTTGAGGTCTCAATGAATACTCAGTCGAATCTTGTCAATTTTTTTTCAGTTGTAGCATCTGCTTGATCAACGAAGTAATCTCACCTTGATGACCGACCAGTTTCAATTTTTTGGGCTTCTTTTTCTGTTTTCTTTTTTTGGAAAGTCCGCGGGGGACCGGAAAATTGATGACATTATAGACAACGTTTTCGAGCATTGGGAAGACTTGAAGATAGCGAGGGCGAGGACTGGGCGGGAGACGCGTCTTGATGCGGGACGTCACGCGTCAGACCACTTGGTCCTGACCCCGACCCCCAAGTCGATTGCACTCAATAATCGCACTGGACACGTTGTTCCTGGAACTTATTGGTGTCACCGTCCACTTGTTCGCGATCGGGCATTATTCGCGAGCTGACCAACCAATTTTAAACTTGAAAGACCGGACATCCAAGGCCCCATCCAAACGACTTTCGGGGTCAACGACCGGTCAACACCCAGCACCCATTGCATATCACTTGCATATCACGAAACTGAATTGATGTCATATGTACTAGTGCACTGCCTTCGGATCTCGGAGACTCTTCAATCTCTTGTTTGGCAAACAAACAAACTCGCCTTTTGACCTCAAACCACCACCATCTCGTCCACTTTCCGCGTAAGTGCTTGTTTCCGCTTATCTTTACTTCTCTGATAGACTTCCGCCAGATCGCACTGGACCCTGACTCCACTCACCTCCGACGGAACTCGCCTTCGACACGACTCGACTCCGCCGACACGGTGACGCTTGTCGGATGCTCCGTCAACCCCCGCTTAGTAGATAATGGGCCTGTCGGGTATCAGAAGGGAGAGCGCCGGGGTTTGGTGGGCGCATTGGCTACCTCCGGGCGAGCTTTCTAGCGAGCCAGGGAGTCGTGATCATGCGTTACTTCCATTCAGCGCGGTTTGCCATGACTCCTCCCTAGGTCGAGGGTGTTACGTCGATGCTTCGCGCTCGACCAGCTCTAAGACGCCGTGTGGAACGATGGGTGTCCCGCATGCTAACGGGCCAAGGGTACGACGCGATGCATGGCTTGCCTGATCCTCCGCCACAACGATTCGATCTCGACGGGCGGGACTAGGGGGACGAAGGGAGATTCTTACGTTGGGTGGCGGTATTTCTTGTCGCTCTCTCCTTTGTGGCTGAAGAGATCTCGGGGACGGGTGGAAATGCCCTCGCGCACCCCTTGCCGCGGGCCCCGGGCTTAAGGCGAAAGCCGACGAAGTGCGCGGAATATCCATTCTTTTTAGCTTACTGTAGTATTTCGATCAATTCTCTGTGGCTGTAACCTGTGACCGGAAGATTCAATTTCATAAATGGACTGGGGCGACCGTGGCACCCCAATTTTTCGTAAATTCATCGGAAAGTGGCGCGGTTTCATCGATTTTTGGGCGTGCCAACGACATCGATGTGGGTTAAAATATTCATAATCTCGATATAGCCTGACCTATGGCAGATGTGAGTGCTGTATCCAGTTGAACACCCAGAAAAGAACAAACGAACCGCGGAAGCACATCAAAACATTGAACGCCTCGGCGCCGCTCACCACAAGCACCTCGTGAGCGAAAAATAGAATTTTCACGCGTTTTTGGGCCATTCCGTGACTTTCTTGGAGGCTTGGAGCATTCGAAAATCTCTTGGATGACCCGTGACAGGTGCGAAAGTTTTCATAAATTTTGGGCCATGTGACGCATGACCTACGAATTGAATGAAACACTATAGTATACTCATAATTTTGTTCAGCCTTAGTTCAAGTAGCTTCAGATAATCAGGAACAAGGATTTGGTATGATAGCTGCACGCGTTCGGGAAAAGCAGGTAGAAATCGGTGAATATCGACTGGACATCCTCGCGCGGCGCCAATAGAGTCCAGTCTCCTAAAGTACAGTTGATTGAACTGGACGAAGGATTAATACCGAGGGTTGGCGTGCCTGGACTGTCTTGACGTGCGTCCTCAAAGATACCAACGAAATTTAGAAGGGTACCGCTGCAACAAGGAAAATTGAAGAATCTCCTGTCGACATGCACTTGCAATGGCCAGACGTTCTTCTGTGATTCCGCTTGCTTGAAGGACGGATGGAAAGAACATAAGGAGGAGTATGGGTGCACTGGAAAGGCTTAGTAGCGGTCGGACACGCATCGCAATCCCTGATGATATAAGGCAAACCGTCGATCTTGTCGAAGTTCTGTGGTCAACTAGTATTGCAGATCGGGGCATACGGCTTTTTTTCTCGCCTCAGGTGGCGCGGGTTCAGGAATTGGCCTTCTGTGGGAGGAATTTCAGAAGCTATCACTGACATTGTATGAAAGTTGGGGAAACGAAGAATCAACTAATGAGTGGATTGAGATTTCAGAATTTATGGCGATTCACAGAAGGAACTACATTAAATTCGGAAATTCAGCACAATATGTATGTCAGTTGCGCGCGGCTTGAATGAGATCAACTGCCGCCGTCGACCTCGGTGTTATGCTGCATTTGAAAGGAACCGGTCCGCTTCGACGATAAATCAACATTGCTACTCATCCGTATAGAGCTACCCATTTCGCGCGCACCTGATGAAACCTGAGATATATTCATAAGTCGGCTCAATGATGTCGCCTTGATCGTTGACTGCCTTGCGTATGTCAAACGTAGCAAGCATCGACACAATGCCAATCCAGAGTGTCGCGGTGGCCAGGTGTCTACCGGGGCACAACCTGATAAAATATCGTTATCGCCAGCATCCACGGGATGCGTATGTCCATACCTCCTGCCATACCCGAAGGCGGATATGGGGTCTTTGACTGCCGGATCTAGCTTTCCATCAAGCAAGAAGCGCTCCGGTTTAAATTCGTGTGGGTTGGGATATACAGCCTAGAGAGTGTAAAGAAGTAAAATCAGGCGGGATGGGATTACAGACCTCGTCATGCAGAACAGCCCTGAATTTTGGGGAAGGATCAGAACGGACATGGAGGAAACGAGCGAATGGCAAAATTAATCAATATATAAAACTGCTTACCACGCGTTCCCGATTACGAGTGAGCCTGCCGGAAGTCTATATCCGCGATACTCGTCATCGGTTCCCAGAAGCCGAGGGATCGCTTGTGAGAGTGAGAATGGAGATGCCGCTGGAGGGAACCTACGCACCAAATGGTGTTACCATTTTCCAGCGGAGAACCTCTTTCAAGAGCGCCGCGACATACGGGAGAGCCTCTTCGTCCTCAAAGGTGGGAAGATACTTCCCGCCAGTGACACGATCAATTTCCTCCTGAGCTTTCTTCTGCGCTTCGGGATTGGCTAGCATGGCAAGGACAAAGTAGCCCAACCCTGACGCCGATGTATCCGCTCCGCCGATGAACATCGTCCCAGCTGTTGATTTTACGTGATCCTCTTCGTAATACAACCCGTCGCGATTGTTGAGCGCATTCAGGCTTTCGGAGGTGAAGGACACAGGGGTCGTAGCGCATTCCTAAGTATTCTGGTTGGGAATGACATAAGATACTAGAAAGACGGCGAGAACGCACCATCTGCCGTTTAGTCTCGGCGAAGGGAACCTCTACCATGGCACGGGATAGTTTCTTCCATTCCTCCGCTTTGCGCTTGAACCCCGCGCCGGGGAACCACCGCGGGACATGCTTTAGAATGGGGAATGTATCCTGGAGAAAAATTCAGCAGTCATACCACCCAGATACGGAATGAAGCTGACGACGAGGTACAATCCGGGAACATTGGCAAGCGAAAAGGGGCGAATGGCTTTCCGAGCGAGATCGACGTATGGGTCGTTAGACGGTAAAACACTGATCCCATATGCCGCCGACATTATTAGTTCCCCGGCCAACCTGTGGAATGATATCCATTGCTTAGCGCCCAGTTCAACAAAAAGTCAAAGTGCGCGCAATAACATACTGTCTGAAATGGTCTAGAAATGCATCTGGGCTGTGCAAGAGACGTTCAAGAAGTGCATGAGTGACAGCGAGTTGCTGGGGTCGGTAATATTGCGATGCTCTGACATTGAACGCCTGATTAAAAAGGCGACGATGCGTGCGCCTGCAAATGGTCAGATCGATGGATTTGTAGGTTTTGCTAGGTTGGACTAACCACCCGTCGCCTGGATATTGGAAAACCGTTCATCTCAAGGCGAAGCTAGATCAGAGTTACATACCGTATTTCATCAAGGCTGGGATCAGCGGGTCACTGGTGATAGAATTTCGAAATTAAGCTGTCCACGTACCGATATTGAAGCCCCAACCCATTAAATCGACGACCATTGGAAGGTCAGCTCTGGCGAGATTCGTCAGATCGTGAATATGCTACAATTCCGCACCTGCCTGTCCGAGTACATTGAAGAGTGCTTCTCCAAGAGTGCGTCTGTGGCCTCGAGAGAGCACAAGACAATGACGGACTTCCCCATCATATTGAGGTGGATGATATCGGAGTCTTTGGAGGAGTAAATATGATGAGGAGACGTAGGAATGCTATACATACTGTATTCCTTGCTCCATCGCGCATACGTCTCCCACTGAAAAGCTGCCGGCACATCGAATAGATTTCCGACCAGTGGCAGCTGCCTCGGGCCCGGGGGCAGCGGAAGCTTATGAGAGTTCTTGCGCGACCACAGGCCGTACAGAGTTGCAGCGACAACCACACTCGCACAGAGGATCGTACGCGGGGCGTCAATGGATGCCATTTCCGAGCAAGACTTCCCAGAGCGTAATTATAATGCCACGTATCCACACTACGGCTCGAATTTTGATCGTTCAGGTCGGACCATTCGATGGAACATGGTGTGTTATCGAATTCTCCGGCACAGATGCGGTCCTGGCGAATCGATCCCAGAAAGGCCGCGGCCAAGCGTCTCTGGGGCCGAATCGGAGTGATGTGCACTTCAAATTCAGACGTAAGTTAGGCGGTAAAACGACTAATGGGTATCTGTGCATGCCAGTTATCACTCTGTATATTCCCCTTCAAGGGCTGAGAATATCTTCTCTAGACGCCGGTCAACGACCATCCAGCCTACACAGGACGCCTATCGAGCGGCCAACCAAACCGCATGGAGACTGACGTTCCCTATGAAGCTTTGATTCCGAAAGAGCATAGAATACGTACAGTTAAGGAGGTAGAGAGTACTTACCTCCCTGGATGTTAAACTTGTTGCCAGAAGAAATGGGACACAAATCCGGATCTTCGTGAAGGGGCTCTCAGGCTCCTCGTTTGTGAAGATTATCTGGTTAGTGACGACAGTGAAATGGCAAATGGAAGCTCATAAAGATATCGGCATTGATACCGTACTCATCCCTTAAAACTCCGGGACTAAATACGGCCATGAGAGTGTCGGTACGGTCATTAGAGCGGGGTCCAGATGGCCCGTCCAGGTCCGAGGGCAACGCTGCACACCTGCGATTAGAAGAAGAAGAATGTGCGCATCAATTAAACGTACTTCAGACATCAATTTTGCACCGTTCCAGCGAGATGAACCTGCTCCGGGTAATCCCTTATCGGGGTACTTAAATGACACGGTGCCCGTCGGGGCATCGGCAAATAACTGGGATTGTCATGGGGGGATTTAAGGTCGAGAGGATGGCGGAGAGAGATGCATGATAAAGTTGCCGTTTGAATGTACGAAGAGCAGCGTCGTTATCGTATTTCCGTTCCGCTTGAAAACTCGTCAGGCGAGGAATTTCTTATATCAAGGAAGAGTGATTTTTGGGGATTGCAAGGAATGCAAAGACAACCGACCACGCCGTTACGGTGCGCACGGCGCACATTATTCCGAATTTCGCCGACGGACACCGTGAGATACACGGGATAATATTCGATATTCTCGGTCGCAAAAGACACAGTAGTCTTGTCGGCTCCGAGAACAGGCGGGCCCCCGCACAGGTGGTGTCATCTGCAATCATTTTATCCTGAAAGCGCCGGAATGATTAGATGCAAAGGTGCGGGCAGAGGCAAAGATACTTAAGTACTTTTACTTTTCGAATTGAATTCATTCGCTTTCGTATGTTGTATCATGGGAACCTTTTGGAAGCAACCAATGTATGATTGAATTGAACTGCCGTGGAAGCCGGACGGAATAAGATGATCTGGGCCTAAGTATAAGTATATCCAAAAGTGGGCGCGAGCCTCGTGTGCCCGTGGGAGGCATCAAGCAACTGACGTGAGAAGCGCAGCATCGGCCTTCAGTCTCCCTCAAGTTCTCCTTGTTCCTCCTTCATGCCCAACCCCGTAGATGATGCTCCCGTTGGACCCGGGAAAGTAGCACTTCCTCTAGATTCTGACCCACACGATCTGCCCCCAAACAACACGGCCTATTTGCGGAAGTTTCGCCGCAGGGTCTTTCACGTCGTTGCTGTTTGCTGCACTCTGGCACTCGTGGCCTTTTGGCTGCGTCCTTCCGCAGTCCGAAGGCGTGATGACGATTTCAGCTCAAAGGCTCCGCTCAGTGATATTGCCAACGATCCGCGGCTAGAGGTGCGCTGTTATAGCACGTCCATTGAGAGTGTGCTAACGTCTTGCTTTCAAGTCATACCAAACACCAGGAAATGCAGATCACTGTGCAGATTGGTTAACGGGGCCAGACGGTCTTGCTTCTGCGTCATTTGAGCTACCCACGGCGGCCGATCTACTCTTCTTCCTTTCTCGCGGTCCCGTTTCCGGCCATATCAGTATTGTGGAGTCGGCGAACTATTCTACTGGCCCCATCGAAGTTAGCGTCACAGCACACAGCGGCGAAAACCTCGACCAAACGAAGGTTTGTAGAATGGGTGCCGCAGACGAACATGGGATTCTTCTTTGGGTCTGTATTCCGCTGCAATTTTTTCAAAAAGAAAATGAAGGCTGATTTTCTCGACCAGGCTGAGCCACGACATCCGCATGGCGATCCGACAGGGAATTTACGGTTTAATATAACAGTCGCATTACCGTCAGGCGTGCGCAACTACAAAGATCTCACAACCGACCTGGTCTTGTTCTCTCACGGCACCGATGATTTCTTTTCCCCATGGTCCCCATCCTCGTTCGAAGTAATCCGGCTGAAGACTTCGAACGCAGCTATAAATTTCAGGGTTCGTCCCCATGTTTCAAGTACTCTGCCATGTTCCAACTATGATTTTAGGGCTTGGTCGGCCGCTCAGCCTTCATACAAACCACCAACGCCAAGCTCGAAGGCTTTTTCAGCGGACTTGAAGTCTCCGCGCAAACTAGCAACGCTCCCATCGATATTATAGCAACAATGTTCGGAGAGCGCTCTGGCTCCGAGTCGCGAGTGAATCTCAAAACCTCCAATGGGTGAGTCGCGTCCGCGGCTCCATCACGGCAATTTATATATTTTTTACCATGCTACAGCGCAATTACCGCCCACCTGGGCCTTGTCTCCGACTACGAGAACAACATTCTTCGCGCTGTCGCTCAGACCTCCGGCGCGTCTCTCACCATCCACGCCCCCGGGCGCCTGATGCTGGCGAAGAATTCCAGCTTCTTCCTCGACGCATCCACATCTGTTGGCCCCGCCACGGCTTATCTTTATCCGGAATACGAGGGCCTGTACGACTTGCGGACGACAAGGGCTGAGGCGCAGCTACGAGGGGCGAAGGACCTGGCGGATCCGTCTGGCAAGGGACGGCATAGAACTGTGGCCAAGAAGAGTACTGGCCGCCACGCGCAGGGAAGGATTTATTGGAGTCACGATGGAAAGCCCGCTGCAGCGTCTGAGCGAGGGTCGGTGAAAATCACCACATCGGTATCTCCCGTTGTACTATATATCTAAGGCTTGTCCACCGAGTATCGAACCAGTATGTATATCGTAACGTCGAGATGGTTAATCTTTGCACCTTGAATGATTGACGCTTATTCCTCGATTCGAGGAGATGCTCGTGGTACCCAAGAATTTATACCCACCTGTACCCCAAAGGACCGAATGATAGAATTCCGCAGACATGAAGTCAAGTTTTACGAGACAGCACCTTTCCTGACTGTAAACTCAGTAAACTCAAGGGCTCTTGGAAATATCTCTAGTGAAAGTTCGAAACGTCGAAGATACGAAGGAATAACATTGGACGACGTTTTCATGACAGGACAAGAAATAGCGTACAGAGACTTTCGTGCATTTGAATAGGAGACAAGTTCGAGGGGGAAGGTTGTTCGATGGTTTTCAAAATTTTGATGGAGGAAGACAGGCCAAATTTATTAGAATGGGAGAGAAAATGTAAAAATAAAGAAACAAAGCCTTGACTTTGGATAATCCAAGCCTTCTACACCTGCCCAGTGCCGCAGACTGGCTGCTCAATGTCCACAAAAATAAAGAAACAAAGCCTTGGGTTTGGATAATGCAAGGCTTCTACACCTGCCCGGTGCCGAGACAGGCTGCTCAATGTCCACCTTCATGCCGATCCCATCTTCTAACGCCTGTCCCGCCTCCGGCTCCGGCAGCCTTGGGAAGGTCAAAATCTGACCCACGTTGTGTGAAGGTGAGGGCGAGACGGTGAGGCTGAAATCCGACCAACGAGGAAAAGAGCCGATGGTTGGTGAAGGAGTTCTACCCAGGGCGGGGGGAAGGCGCGACGGATCCAGAGGCCGACACGGAGTGCCCGGAACCATTGTGGAAATACAAGCCGATATCGGAGGAGATCCTACACCTCGTTATTGCGAAGATGAAGCCTTGGAAGGCCACACGCTCAGGCACGTACCCCAATTCCGTTTACAAATTCTGCGCAGAGTTGCTGGTACCACGGTTATGCATCATCTACCGAGCCCTGGATTCCCTAGCGCACGAGCCAGCAGACTGGAAGATCACCGAGACGATAGTGGGACGTAAGCCGGGCAAGCCGGACTACTCCAACCCGGGGGCGCACCGACCGCTAATTCTGTCGCATGGGCATGCCAGGCTACACAATGCAGCAAAGAATTATCAGGTCACGGTGAATGCGGAGCGGTACAATATGCTCCCTACAAACCATTATGGAGGAAGACCAGGGCGAACGGGAGTGGACATGGTACAGGGGCTAGTTAAGAAGGTGAAGGATGCATGGCGGAGGGGACAGGTGGCGACGTTGCTGCTGAGGGATGTAAAGGGGGGCGTTTCCAAGCGCGATGATCTCGCGGGTGGTGCACAACATGCGGATGGCGGGGGTGCCGCGCGAGCACACTGATTGGATGTTGCGCAGGTTCGAAGGACGAACAACACGCCTGGTGTTCGATGACTTCGTGTCAGAGCCATTCGACATCATCGATGGACTGGACCAGGGCGATCCGCAGTCCGTAACATGTTACGAGTTCTTCAACTCCCCACTGGCTCGAATCGACGACAACTCCGGCATCTACATCGACGATTACCACATACTGGCCATAGGAGACACGCTGGAGGAGACAAATAGGATGGTGGCGGAGATAGTGACGAAGGAAGGGGGAGCGGACGAATGGGGAGTCACCCACAACAGCATATTCGGGGCCGCGAAGGATCAGGTATGCTGTTTCTCCCGACGAACACGGCTTGTGCAGCGGCCGTTTGGACAGAAGCCGGTACGAATGCCGGAGAAGCGGCCGGATCTGATAATAAACGGGGTGGCGATAAAGCCCAGCAAGGCGGTCAAGCTAGTAGGAATATGGTTGGACGAGGGGTTGACTTTCAAGGAGCAAGGAGCGGCGGCGGTGGCGAAGGGACAAGAATGGTTGGTGACGTTTCGACGACTCGCTAAAGCTTCCAGGGGCGTACGGACAGCGTGGATGCGGCGCCTGTACCTCGGTATATGCGTGCCGAGGATGTTCTACGGCGCAGAGATCTTCCTGGCGCCGGTATACCAGCGCAAGCACGGAGCGAACAGGAAGCATGATGGGAGAGCAATCGTGAAGAAACTGCAGTCAATACAGTTGAAGGCGGGGAAGATGATACTCGGGGGGATGGTCTCTTCACCGGCGGATCTGGTGGACGCCCACGCGGACTTGGTGCCCATGCGGCTAACGATCGATCGTCATCTGCACAAAGCCGCGCTTCGGTACGCGATGCTACCGCCGACACACCCACTGCACGCAGCGGTCAAGAACGCGGGCAAACGACATGTCAAGAAGTACCCACACCCGTTACACTTCTTGATGAACGCATACAGAGACGTCAAACAGGAGTTGGTGGAGGAGATACCAGCAGTACGGAGGAAGGCGGGATGGAGAGCACCGGTAGAGGTATGCGTGGCCCCCTCCAAGGAGGAGGCCAAGGAGGCAGCATTAAACGAGACCGCGAGGGTGACGCTGTTCTCGGACGGCTCGCTCATCGAAGGAATGGTAGGGGCGGCAGGATTGCTGTGCGTGGACGGAGAGGTACAGCGCGTGAAAGGAGTACAGTTAGGATCGGCGGAGCATTACGGCGTATACGAGGCTGAGGGAGTCGGTGAGGTTCTGGCCATTGAATGCTTACGACAGGAGCTCGGGGAGGACATCGAAGGAATCGTACCGTTGGGACTCGATAACAAGGCGGCGATCGCGACAACCACATCGAACAAACCCGGGCCAGGTCACTATATATGGGATTTGTTCCATGCGAGGCTGAGCAGGACGAGAGACACCCACCCCAACTTCCGGCTTCGCATCGTGTGGACACCGGGGCATGTCGACATCCCGGGCAATGAGGCAGCGGACGAGGCGGCGAAGAGGGCGGCGCGGGAAGGCAGCTTCGGAGGCACCCTTAAAGTGCTGAAGAACTTGCCTTACAGCAAGTCCGCCCTCACCCAGACGCACGCGAAGATCCTAAAGACGGAGGCGAGGAAGCAGTTTGAAAAGTCCCCACGATACCTGCGGATCAAAGATATCGATCCATCCGCACCGTCGAATCGCTTCCAAAAAATCACAGCTACCCTTCCGCGGAAACACGCCTCGTTGCTATTCCAACTACGCTCACACCACGTCCCGCTGGCAAAACACCTCCACCGATTAAACAAAGCCCCATCCCCCACATGTCCTTGCTGTCACAGGGACAACGAGACCGTCGACCACTATTTACACTTCTGCTCAGCCCACAACCACGCGCGCCGACAATTGTACGCCGAAAATCCCCTCACCCAACATTCGAGTCACCTCCTGGGCGACCCCAAGTTGTTCCCCCCGCTCTTTCGTTACGTTCAGAGGACAGAACGGTTCCATACCATATACGGTGACTTCAAGGACCTCCCGAACCCCGACGACGCCAGATAGATATACTATTAGACTATTTCGCACTAGATTTTATGATACAGACACTATTCTTTACTAATACCCACAGAGCCTCTGGCCCATACTATACCCTGGCGGTTTTCCGCTTAGCAGGCGCTCCTCGCGCTCTGCCGAGTTTAGAGTCTGATTACGTACAATACAGGAAGGACATTACATACAGAACAGTTCGATACACTAGATAGCTTTAGTTCTACCATATGCCTTAGGCACAAAGGAACTAAAACAAGGATTCAAAAAAAAAAAAAAAAAAAAAAAAAGGCTGAAATCCGCTGGCAGTGGCGTGGCTCCACCGTGTCGCCAGACTACGTCGTCTGCTGGAAATGGGGGTGCGTCGGCACCATTCGTGTCATAACGGAACTGTCCCTTGAGCGAAAAGAGCTGGAGGGAAATCACCGACTCGATAGATTGCGTGTCCGTTTCTAGGTTAAGTTGGTGAGAGAAGAAGCTTGAACATGAAAATATAGACACGTGAACGGCCGACATACTCTGGGTACACCGTCAACGAGGACGACTAATAGGCCTCGGCACCGTTGTGCCGAAGTCCTTCGTGTAGTACCTGCACACAATTTTGGAGTACCGTGACCGGCAATGCTGCTGTCGCAAAGGACATCAGTGTTTAAGGTCGGATACTGGTCGCTGTCTTCAAGAACTCTGGAGATTTCGACTCTACATCTGCTTTCGATATGTTTTGACTCGGAGGACGAAATGAGTTGAAATTGACGGCCCGCTGAACGATTGGCGCTGGGTGGTGAGCGCCCCGAGTTCAATTCATTTCCTCGTGCTGATAGTGACCAATACCCGTGCAAGAACTTTGGTACTGCCTGTTTATCGAATTTTCTGGAGGCTTCATCCAGGTCTAACAGATTTACGGACTCCTTTCAATCATTCAAGGCAAATGAATGTCAACATTAGTCTTGTGGGCACAGGTTAAGTACAATTACTGAATTCCCTCAGACATGCAATTTGATTGGGGACATGAAAGTAGTACAGAGGACGGCGGGACGAAGGTGATAAGACAGAGAACTTGAGACATGATATATCCTATGGTTGAAGTCCTGCTCCGAATCGTTAGGTGCTGGTGCTGGAAAGCGCACTCCATTATGTTGGATTCAGCGTTAATTCAACCAGTCTTGAGTGGCTGACCCTGGATCCAACTCAACCGGATTGGTTGACTGGTCAACGCTGGATCCAACACATTAGAACCAGATGCCCGGGTGTTCAACATACAAAGAAAAGCGACGTACGGAAGAGGGAATAGCTTGAAATCCGACGGGCCGTACGTCCCGCCAACTGTGGTTGCCGCCAAATTAATGTAGACCCACTTATCGGAGGTGTAGACCTTGGCTTGGCCCTTAACACCCGCGGTATTGAAGACGACGGCGATCCCATCCGCGAGATTTCCTTTCACATCGGCAACTGCGATCGGCGACAAAATAGGGTTCTTGTAAAACAATTGCGCGTCCATGGCGAGGTTGGCATCCACGGATCCTCTGAGCTTAGAGAGACAGAACAATAATCAGCAGACCAGAAACTGTCTGTGAAGATTCTCACAGCCCATGCACCAGCGCCCCCCAAGGGCACATTAACATCAAAGATGAAGGGATAATCAACATCCCTGGCGGTCATGACGTGGACCTCCTCGCTATCTGAGGCCTTGGACAAATCTAAATTGTCGTTGACGAACTTCTCGAGATCTGGGACGCCGCACGTTAGCTTTCCCCCCTATGGTCGTAGAAATCGGCGCAGATACCACTAGTCTGGAGTGCCATGTTCTTTGCTGGATGAGTTTTGGATGAAATCTGGGATGGGGATTCTATCCAGGATCCAGCACGGATTTTATAGCTTTACCGATAGAGCTAACTTTAGCGGGACATGCTCTCGTTTTTAGCGGCGCGGCCAGTGAGTCGTACAGAGAGACAGCGTAAGCCATCACATAATTCCGCAATTTGAGGAACATTGAATGCCTCTTGTCAAACCGGGAGTGTGAGATGCCCGGTTGAACCGGCACTACCAAGCTCAAAGGAGAAAGACAATACGAGTGATTGAATATTCAAAACGAGACACTAAGCCCCATCAACCTTGCTTCCTTCAAAGAAGCAAGGTTTATGTAGCTCTTTGCTCCTGAACGGACACAGGGATTGGCATCAAACAAAACATTATAGATTCAACATGTCGCGGCAGAAGTGGATGCTCAATTTTACAAAGAGACCAGGAAATCCTTGAGGAAATCCGCAATTATTGAAAGGCCGATATGAAATTCAAAATCTGACGTTCCAGAAGGATAGCTCGAAATTTAGCTCTCACAGGACGACAGCTCGAACTATGAGTGAGCACATCTGCACTTGATGGCGGAAAGAGGGCTTTGAACCTTCACGTAATCATCCATTTACCTTGGTACATGAAATCAAGGTCCCGGAAAAGCAAAATTCAATGGCCAGAAGTACTAGTGGTCTCTTGAGACAGCCACTCCACATGTGCGCAACCGAGTGGATTATTAATTTGGCATACTGACTGTGTATGCCCGCCATGAGTTCGACGCCACGAAATCCGGAGTTATTCATGCTCCGGTCTAATTTTGATCTCGCCCTTAATAGAGAGGTTGCGCAAAAGCCGCATGAGCAGCATGCCGCGTGGAAAAATTGACTCCCTGCCAGCGTTAGTCCACTGTTCTGAGCCTGAAAAGAAGGGGTAGTGGGCGCCTCCCCGGAGCTGCCCCCGTTGCGTGACAGACATGGGAATGTGGGACTGAAGTTGGTGGAGCTTGATGATGTGCGGACCCCCCACGCCTGCAGATCCAATGCGTATTATTTTCGGGAATCGGGTATAAGTTAAGAGGGACAAGGGGTGGTATTGAGCATAAAAGAATGGGAAAAAATATTTGAAGAATTCAGGAAACCTTACGGCTTTGCACAGTGACCAAAAGCCGCATGCGGCTCATGCGGCTTTTGCGCAATGTCTCTAATTCATACGTGAGTACGCTATGAGAGTGCCTCCCTTGGATGTTAAGCTTGTTACCAGAAGAAATGGGACACAAATCCAAATCTTCGTGAAGGGGCTCTCAGGTTCCTCATATGTGAAGATTATCTTGTTAGTGATGATAGTGAAATGGTAAATGGAAGCTCATGACGATATCGGCATTGATACCGTACTCATCCCTTAAAACCCCGGGACTAAATGCGGCCATGAGCGTGTCGGTACGGTCAGTAGAACGGGGTCCAGATGGCCCGTCCAGGTCCGAGGGCAACGCTGTACACCTGCGAAATAGTTAGAAGAAGAAGAATGTGAGCATTAATTAAAACGTACTTCAGCCATCAATTTTGCTCTGTTCCGAAGTCATCAGCAAATTTGCGCAAAGCTGATTAGCGCTCGCGACTGTCCGCAATTTGATGCCAGCGATCACCAGCTCATGTCCGCTTGATGGCAGCTCGCGAGGGCTCAAAGCTCTTCATCGCCGATAGCGACTTAGCTCCGTGCATATGAGCGCGAGCCAATTTGGCCAGTATGAGTCAATCTCACCAGCCTGACATTGACTGGTGAGCGGGTACCAGCTCAGCTGCCTTACTCCCCCTTTTCAGATCCCCCTCCCATTTCGCTCTTCTTCGAACTCGCACACAAAAATGAGAAAAAATAGGGGGTTTCGGAATTAGATTTTCGAGCCCAACTTTTGGTCCAACTTTCGTTCCAACTTCATCCCAACTTCTTAAAAGTTGGAGCAAAAGTTGGGGCTTTGTTTGTGAAACACCCTGTTAGATTTCTGTTCAACTTTCGCAACTTTCTATGTACCCGGACCGACATTCACATCATGGAATCGGGTAATCCCGAGTGAGTAAATGGACTTTTCATCTCGTCCCACCATGTCTGGCTCAACATCAGAGGATCGGTTGTCATCGTTATCATCGTCGATGACTTTGACCACCTCATCAGCGGCCTTTTTACCTTTTACTCGGGTTTTTGAGGGTGCAGCCTTGGGCTTCGGTGCAGCTTTGCATCGGGCCATAGGGTCAGAGAACAAGAAATAAATTGAATGCAGAGGACAGTCGCAAGTCTTGCACAGTAAGAAAATATAGCATTATTACATAACATGAGGCGGATCCAAGTAAAAGCCTCGGCGACGGCCGGAACAGTGAGCCGAAGTTGGAACACGAAGTTGGAGGAGAAAGTTGGAGCTGAAAAGTTGGATGTCAAGTCGGGCTCTTGTGCTCGACTTGACATCCAACTCCAACTTTTGGCTCCAACTTTTGTTCCAACTTTCATAAAGTTGGACCAAAAGTTGGAGCAAAAGTTGGGCTCGAAAATCTAATTCTGAAACCCCCTAATGTATATTCAAGGTTATACATAGTGTGGCTGGCACCCAATAATATCCTCCCTCACCCTCCATTCCCCCCACGACAAGGCGTCTGCGTCAAGGGCAGGGTCGGCATGGGCGGGTCCGTGACATTGAGGATGTTGCGCACGGACTGACTGGGCAGGAATGCAAGGAGCGTAAGTCGCATGGATGGTATGGGGGTTGCTCTGCGTAAGGCATTGATGTCTTGTCACAACGTAATGATACAGGAGCCCTTGACCTCGAGTTGACGGCCTTGAAGGAATCAGGTGCCGTGAGGATATTGGGATACTTGAAGGTCAGTGGCTTCGCCTTGGAGGACTTGTACTTGATTGGGACTTGAGACCAGGAGCCGCTTGAGGTTTTGAGCTGAGCTGAGCTTGGCAGGATGAATTCGGCTTGAGGTCTTGAGGTTCTGCGATATAAAGGGGGGCGCTTTAGGTGCTTGGTAGGCCTGAGATTTGTGATGGGCAGCTAGAGGACGACTTGAAACCGCAGCAGGGAGGAAGAACAGTCGGAGAGAACGTTGGGAAGGAAGGAAAGATGGTGGTAAGAGAAAGAGATGGGCGATCAACCTTCCATCAAACTATCAACATGAGGCGGTGTACACACTGACCACGCACGTGTTGATGAGGTTTACTCTTGCGGCGCGTTCTGGCGTGTTTAAGACGCGTCGCCTCTGCAAACGGGGTGACTAATCTTTCTCCGCACTCATTAAGGTGCAAACGGTGCCGGCCAAATGAGATATTCTGTGCGCACCCCTTCCGATCTTTCCTTTTTTTTTAATGGTGGATTGCTAAAGAATTCTTCAGAGCACCGTCAGTAAAAAAGCCAACGCCGTGAAAAGCCGCCTTGATTTATCTCGAGCGCTCATTCAATAGGAATGCCGCTATTCTTCTGAATATTTATGTTGACATGGCAAGTTATGGGTGCAAGCACAGGTATCAACCCGAATCATAAATAACTTGTAATAGATCACCCGCCATTGTGCTGAGCCTCAAAGCTGGTATTAAGCTGGCGAGATGAGGGAGATCTGGTATCGAGCTGACAACTGCTGGCGAGCGCTGAAATGGTCCCCATCAGATTCGGCGACGATCATCGGCACCATCAGCACATATGGGTTTTCCGCAGATTTGCTGATGGCACTCCAGCGAGAACCTGCTCCGGGTACTTAAATGACACGGTGCCCGTCGGGCCATCGGCAAATAACTGGGGTTGTCATGGGGGGGGGTCGAGAGGATGGCGGAGAGAGATGCATGATAAAGTTGCCGTTTGAATGTACGAAAAGCAGCGTCGTTATTGATCGTATTTCCGTTCCGCTTGAAAACTCGTCAGGTGAGGAATTTCTTATATCAAGGAAAAGTGATTTTTGGGGATTGCAAGGAATGCAAAGATAACCTACCGCGCCGTTATGGTGCGCACGGCGCACATTATTCCGAATTTCGTCGACGGACACATACACGGGATAATATTCGATATTCTCGGTCGCAAAAGACACAGTAGTCTTGTCGGCTCCGAGAACAGGCGGGCCTCCGCACAGGTGGTGTCATCCGCAATTATCTTATCCTGAAAGCGCCGGAATGATTAGATGCAAAGGTGCAGGCAGAGGCAAAGATAAGTACTTTTACTTTTCGAATTGAATTCATTCTCTTTCGTATGTTGTATCATGGGAACCTTTTGGAAGCAACCAATGTATGATTGAATTGAACTGTAGTATGTACGAAAGTACTATTATCGTGGAAGCCAGACGGAATAAGATGATCTAGGCCTGTATATCCAAAAGTGGGCGCGAGCCTCGTGTGCCCGTGGGAGGCATCAAGGAAGTGACGTGAGAAGCACAGCATCGGCTTTCAGTCTCCTTCAAGTTCTCCTTGTTCTTCCTTCATGCCCAACCCCGTAGATGATGCTCCCCTTGGACCCGGGAAAGTAGCACTTCCTCTAGATTCTGACCCACACGATCTGCCCCCCAAACAACACGGCCCATTTGCGGAAGTTTCGCCGCAGGGTCTTTCACGTCGTTGCTGTTTGCTGCACTCTGGCACTCGTGGCCTTTTGGCAGTGTCCTTCCGCAGTCCGAAGGCGTGATGAAGATTTCAGCTCAAAGGCTCCGCTCAGTGATATCGCCAACGATCCGTGGCTGGAGGTGCGCTGTTATAGCACGCCCAACGAGACCGTGCTAACGGCTTGCTTTCAAGTCATACCAAACACCAGGAAATGCAGACCACTGTGCAGAGTGGTTGACGGGACCAGAAGGTCTTGCTTCCGCGTCATTTGAGTTACCCACAGCAGCCGATCTATTCTTCTTCCTTTCTCGCGGTCCTGTTTCCGGCCATATCAGTATTGTGGAGTCACCGAACTATTCTACTGGCCCCATAGAAGTCAGTAACAGGCGGGGTAATTTTGCGCTTGTAAAAACGTGTCGGAAATGGTCAATAAAAAGACAGAGACAGTAGGAAATCAAGGAAACCGGAACTTACCAGCGCCAAATAGGCAATATGCCATCAGCCCTCAGAGAGCGGTGATTTCTGTGCCTCAAGGCTCATGGTCTGGATGGAGAAGGCACGGGAAACTGAGAACAATAGGTTGAGTTGGCATGGATATGTAAAATCACCAAGACAGTAGAACACCATGCACCTGTAAACAATGGGGGAAATTGACGGTGGCGTGTGCGGGGATCAAAAAGTGTCAAAGCAGGCACTACGAGCGGTCATGTGGTCAAGTAGTTTCCTGCGGGTTTAGACCAGACACGTTGAGAGGGGAATTTTGACGCATTTTGATGTGGCAATGGGCAACCTGTAGATAGGGAGACATAACACTGCCTGGTGCTGCCCTAGAAACAAGGGGATAGTCATGGGGACACACTGGGTTCACAGAATATCGTCAAGACTATCGTTAGGAATTGAAGGATATGTGCTCAAACCTGGGCCGTAACTTAGGAACAGGATATTTTGGGTCTATAATTTACAGTGGTAGCAGTGTATTTGGAAGGTGCAAACAATTGGGGTATATAAGGAGCATGAAATGTACTAGGTAGAATAATATACCACGCCCAGGCTTACCACCTGTGATTTGCTTGTGCCCTCTTGCTTGATTTTAACGGAATGATTTACGGAACTCTACGGGATTGTTAACGGGATTTCATAACGGGAATGAGTGAGCTTACGGGACAGATTAACGGGACAGTTTTTGGGTTATGGAAATTATTGTTGGTTGGGTTTGAAGAAGAATGAGTTAGCTTTTGGGACTTGACACCACACACCTTTTAAAACACCCTATTCCAAATTAGTATTTCGTGGTTTCCTGCCACGCGAACCCTCCGAACACATCATAAAGCTTTCGGAACTGGTTTTGGTTAGGTAAACCTTTGGATAAAGGTTTCACTTACCTTCCAATTTCGATCCTTTCATCTGGAGCCCACTGCGAGGGGTGGTTCATTTGGAATTAAATTCGATTGATTGTGCTGGTTGCAATCCTCAATAGCTGGACAGCTAGCTTGAACCAAAATCTCTGCAGGCAGAAATTCGGCACGAGCACCCATCGAGCAAGGAAGAGACGAGGTTAGAAAACAAGTATGTGCATGCTTCACAGCGTATGCAGTGAAAAGAAGGACGGAGCAGGACAATCTAGGCATCTGTTATGGTCATGCATACAACAACCCCTATACACTCCCTAAAACCCTGGCGGGAAATCCTTTCTTTCCATTTCAACATCAGCCCTTCACCCCTCATTTAACTTCCTCGTGATCTTGGGGCTTCAGGGGTTTTTACGCAATGAAGGTTTACTGAGTGTTTCCCCTTTATATATTATCTTCCTCCAATATCCCTCCGGCCATCCTCCATTTGACCCTCTGGGTTCGCTTCCCTTCCGGTTACTCCCCTCCAGGTTGGGTTCCCATCATTCCCATGTTCCGGTACCCTCCGGTCCTCTTTCCTATTATGAGCCTATGGTCACATATCCTTCCATTGCGTCTGTCTCTCGTCGCATTTTGTTCCAGATGCTATTTGTCTGGATCTCCGATCTCTGATCTCCGGACCTCCAGACCTCCGGACCTCCGGACCTCCGATCTCCGGATTCCCACGGTCTGATCACTGGTCACTTATCCTTTTCCCTCCGGCACTTTATGCCTTCACATTCCCTTGACCCTTACGCTGCATTCTGCAGTTCCTCCACATTGAGTTCCTCATTCCTCCGTAACTCTCCGCTCCACTCCTCCGGAGATTTTACCTCTGAACCTCTGTTTCTCCCACGCTACCTCCGGATTCCCACGCTCTGTGCCTCCGGTGCCAGCGTGACTCATACCTTGTTGAAAGGTATTACTTATCATTTCTATGTCTCTGTTCTTCTTCGATATCATATCACTCACATGCTCACATGCCATATGCTCCTCCTTATTGTTTTATTGTTTATCCAATACCTTAGCTAGGACTACTTATTGTCCTTATTGTCTTTCCTTTACTTCTCTGTCCACATTCGGACTTCTTCATAAATTAGTATAAAAGCTAGTGAACATTGTCTGTTTCACTAGCTTCAAAATAAAACGTTATGTGGCAAACATGATGTGCTCCATCATTATACCTTCTTTATCTCTTTCCTCGCACTCTTGATTCTACCTCCAGACCTCCGGCCCTCCAGCAAATCATTCATTCAATCATTGTCGACTTCCGCCTCTTCATCATATGATGCTCCAAGTATGTTCGCCCTCCCAATTCCTTCCAGCCTTGTTTCTGGCCTCGACGCCAGCTCCGGCTCCGGCCTTCCGGAGCTACCTCCGGGACCCTCCGGCAGATTATCGACTGTAATTGATTATCAGTTATTTATTCATTTCACCTCCACAACATCTTCTGACATTTCCCTCTGGCCATTGCGTCACCTCCGCGTTGAAACAGTGCACTGGGGTGCAGCCGTGAAATATCCAATATAAAGGATAATAAAATCAGAGAGTGCAGCGAACTGATAACTAACTCAATCCAATCCTAAAACCTCTAAATCAAATCACAACTCCAATCCAATACTCTCTTGTGTGTGTGTGTGTTCGGGGAGGTAGGGTACGTATCACCCTTCGAGATGTTGTATTCAAACTGTTTCACTTGTGCGGGACGAGCAAGATATACTCCTGCGGTACGAGCCCTTCTCGCAGGTTCGACTCTTGTACCGCACGAAGGGTAGAGGCAATGGAAAACTAGAGACCAACTTCAAAGACTGAAGTGAAGGGACACCGTGCGGCAGGACGCTAACCGTACAGTGGGTAGCAGCAGCTTAGTGGGCGCTCGTGCCGTAGGAGGGACTTCAAACTTCTTATTCTATTCAGTCGGACTCTATGGTCTCTCGCTCTTGCCGGACGCGCTTGGTCACAGTATACGTCGGACTCTCGGGTCTCCGTTCTGACGGACGCTTTGGTCTCCGCTTAGAATCGGAACAAGGAACTCCAATGGCGGAATAGCTGGCTCAAGCTCTCCTTACGGGGCGAGGCTCTTACACTACGCGGCGAGGTGGCTCAACGTTCTTATTCTCTCTCAAAGGCTTGTGCACTTCCGTTCAAATTCAAAGTCTCGTCAATTTGGTTCTAGAGTCCACTACAATGCCCTGTATTCGTGGGTAGGTAGTCTACTGGTTTACACAAACTAATACTGTCCTTTTTATACAAACTGAGAATCACATAAGGAGTTAAGGAAAATATCAGATCTTTAAGGAACAAGCCCGCAGCAGGACGAATGGCCAATAATAAAGGACATATTAGCTCCCGTGGGTATAATGGCACTCCTGCGGGGCAAGCCCATGCGTCCTTCCGGTATGGCGCCAGTATGACGTGCTGGTTGTCAAGCTGGCGGTGCGAACAGCTTAACTACAATCTGATCTTCGACACTTCTCCGTGATCGCACGGCAAGCACACTGGACCTTGACCTCCTACGGTACGAGCCCGGGTATTCCTGCGGTACGACCTCAGCCATAGATTCCCCCACTCCTAAGTTGTGGACTCGTGCGGTGCGGTCCCTAAGTCCTACGGTAGACCTCGGGGGCGTCCCTGCGGTAGGTGCGACTGCTCCAGCCGCATGGTCATCCCGTTTGATTGGTGGTGAAACTCCTTATGGGAGGCCCCACAAGCTTCTCCGGTAGCCCCAAACGTTCCACGGCAGGACCGCCGGCGGTCCGCTCCCTGGCTGCTCCTGCAGGATGGCCAACCATTCATCTCTTCTAAGTCTCTGGTGTGCGGCACAAGCCAGTTCAATTAATTACTTGACTTCTTCGTGCGGCAGGAGCAACCCAGTGATACCGTGCGGTACAAGTCAGGGTATTCGTCTGATACAGCACAACAGAGCTAGCACAGTATGCACTCATGGTGCAACCGTAAGTAATTTGACACCTTCTGTCAATCAATTCTGGTCTTCCCGCAGGAAGAAACCTCCGTACGGTATGACTTTCTTATCTCGTCCATAGGGTTCTGGAGTGCCGCTTGTACCGCAGCTAGCCTTTCGATATAATAGTTCCTCTTGGTCACCTCCGGCACACTGAGATGATGCTTACCACAACATCCCAGAGCCCAACGGTAAGGAGTTCCAACCGAATTCTGCTCCCGTAGGAAGCATAGTTGAGTTGTAGCTCTAATAGTGGCCCGTTGGCTTTTGGCCATTAACAGTGTAGCCTACCACTCCGAGGAGAGTGTACGCTCTCAATCTAATACCTCACTTGTTCTCCCGTAGATAGTTCGAAAATGAATAAAAACTTAGTGTTTTTATGCATGCTCTGCCACACGCCCTATCAGCGTTTTCTCCGGCTCCGGCAACATTGCATGGGCCCTGCTTATGTCAGCACCTCCGCACTAGCTCCGGCTCCCCGCAGCTCTGGATCCTCCGCATTTCCCACGCCTTCGTGCTCTGCGTCACGGCGTGTTTCCGGTCTCTGACTTTGGTCATCGGGCATAACCACACCATGCTCATTTTGTCCTGCTTATTCGTTCTTGCTCCCATATGGTCACGCTTATCCAGATAGTCGCGTCACTCACCCACCCATCATCTACATCTCCGTGTAGTGATCACGAGAATGACCATATCTCCGCCACTTAGACTCCTCCGTCCTAATCCATGTCAGACTAGTCCTTTCATTCCCAGGCTACTCCTTGTCCTCCGGCATTGGATATAACAGCATCGCAGGTGACGCCAGAAGTGTTAATAGCGATGAACAATCTTCAGACGAGTTACCTTTTGGGAACGAGTCTCTCTTTGATGTTGAGCTTTCCTTCAACACAGAAGATTCATTAGATCTAGGATTTATCCTTAGACCCATCACACCCGACACACCAATAATGGCGAACGCACCTCAAGCACCGGCTGGTACCGGTGTTGCGAGTTTCAAAGTTCCGCGGCCTTGGGAATCGAATGTCCCGAAGTTTACCACGGAAGACAAAGAGGATCTGCAGGATTTCATCGAACAGGTCGATGATATCATCACCTTGGCGCAGATAACGGATGGAGAAGAAATGAAGAGGCTGCTCACCAGCTATCTGCCAGCTAAGAAGCGTGAGATCTGGCACGCGCTTCCAGAATATGCAAATGGGATATCTTATGCGGATTTCAAGAAGGCAGTCTTGAAGGCGTATCCAGAGATAAAAGAGGACCTGGATGGGACCCTCGAAGAGTTAGAAAAATTATGCTCAGAGAACAGGATGATTAAACGCAGCGAGGAGGGGTGCCTAAAGCGCTTTGGAATGTGCTACCGCTCGCTCGTCAAGAAACTAAGCCTGCCACCCGCAATCATCCTGAACAAGGAGGCCTGTCGGCACTACCTCGATGCGCTCGAGTGAGGATTTGCTGAGACATTGAGGATGGCTATAAACACTAGGAATTTAATTAAAGAAGATCTGCTTCAACTAGGAGGCAATGCACCTGCACCCGCAGCAGCAAATACAGTGGATCATTGCAAGGAGGACCCAATCCTCTTAGATGAATTAATCAAGATGGCTGAACGCTTAGCAAATAAAGGGAGTGCCAAGACGACATGGGGAGAAGAAGACGAGCCAGAGTATAAACAATCGGACTGATTCCTGGCAGTCAAGATTGAGTGCAGAGACGCACGAATTGACGAGCTTGGAGGGGAGTTGTCAGGTCTAAAAGATGCATTTATCATTGCTCAAAAGCAATCCAAGGCTGCTCATGAAGAATTACTGAAGGCCTTACAGAACACGAAAGGTTCTAGCCCTGCTCGGGAAGATAATGAGCAGTGCGACATGGGAATGAGAAATGGCCCACCCACTACGTATGGTCTGGATAGACAATACAACAGAGGGTATGGTGCACCCATGCAGCATAATGGATGCTATTACTGCAATGGTCAAGATCACTTCTCAAAGGAGTGCACAGTAAAAGCAGCTCACATTCATAAGGGTTGGATTGTAGTTGAGGATGGTCAGCAAAAGTTAATGGATGGTGGATTTATTCCCCGAGGAAAAGGGCCGACAGCAGTACAAGTTGAGGGAGTATTGGCAGCGCAAGAGCACTGCAGGGCAGCATTTTAATGAATCTTTCTATGGTGGTGCCTCAGAGGATGAATTTGACACGCTATGGGACAAAGTACGCACTTTGCAGGTCAAGCTTAACCAGGTTCAAGCTCAACCGCCATCATCCTTCAGTCACTCAATGCCAAACATGCAGATGCAGGCGCAGGTTCAGCCCTTTTTGAATCAAGCAATGCCGGCACCCACGGTTAATATGGAAGAATTGGGACGCACTGTTTTCAATATGATGAGGATGGGCAGCACTGCACAAGATCAATATATTCAAACCAGGAGTAAAACACGTACTGTGGGTTTTGCGGATCCACCGGAGCAGGATTTTTAGAGGCCCCAAGGAAGGAGGCACGGACGAGACAAGGTGTCTCTAAGCCTCTGGAGGGAGATAAGTCCGAAATGCAACCAAAGGAGATAAAAGAGAGAGGATGAGAATTACCTTACCGCATTGTTAAGCTGGTAGGCGCTGGGGCCCAAACTCTGCCAGCATCTGAAAGCAGAGCAGAGCAGAGATATATTGACGAGTCAAGAAGGTCATATGAGTTGAAGGCGCCGGTTCAGCGGGAAGGACTCACCGATGAGCTGCTAGAACGCATCAATAACACCGAGGTGATCGTAAAGTTGGGGGATCTGTTTGGAATGAGCAAGGACCTTCGAGAAGGGGAGAAATTGCAACTTACAAGGGTACGGCAGCAAATAAAAGAGCAACCCAAAGAACGCGAGCCAATCCTCCCGACAGCCGTGCTAGAAGTTGAACCACAGAAAATGGTGAACTTAGCTGAAATGGATAGCCAGCTAATGTGCGACGCAATAGAGGTCAGGGACTTGCCTGAAGTCCAGGAGGTGTTTGTTACAACAGAGAAAATGGAGGGCTTGCCGGTGGGGTCGATGATTGCGCAAGATCCCTACTTGCAATATCTGGAAGGATTAAGCAATGGAGAGGAACCCAAGCAAATTTATGTCGCATGCGACTCCGTACCTTTGCGAGTCACCTTCCCGTACATCAATAGCCAGGGCCCCGTTGAATGCGTTCTAGACTCCGGGTCACAAATTGTTTCCATATCACTCGCGCAGGCGCAAGTGTGTGGATTGGTTTGGGACCCAAACATCAACATTTTCATGCAAAGTGCCAATGGTCAACTTGAGAAATCAATGGGATTAGCGAGGAATGTACCTTTTAGATGGGGAGAACTGAAGGTTTACCTTCAAGTTCATGTCATCCGTGATCCAGCATACAAAGTCTTATTGGGGAGGCCGTTTGATGTGTTGACGAAGAGTCGTACAGATCATGAAGGAGGGGATCAGCTCTTGACGCTGACTGACCCAAACACCAATAGGTCTTGGACAGTTCCAACCTATGACCAAGTAAAGGAGGACCCGAACTAAGAAAAGAAAATTCAACCCCAGCAGGCAAATGTTCACCAAAGAATTTCATGACAGGTTTTTCGCAAACCCTTGAGGAATTGACCATGCTGGGTCAAGGAGAGGAGTTGGCATTTGTAGTTGGGTTTGATGAGGAGCAGGATATGAGAATAGAGAGGATATACCAGCCAAGAGGGGGGCGGATGACGGCAGAGAAAATTATTGAGGCCTATGTTGCGGCTTCAGAAGACACAAAGGATGTTAAGGAAGATAACGCTGCTGCTGATCTGTTTGAGGGGTATCGAGCACAAGTTATTGAGGAGATAGAGGGAGTCCCGCACAAAGTTTTCACAAATGTCTTGGAAGAATCTGTGAAGCAGTATAAGGGTGTCAGGGATTCCTGGCAAGAAAAGTGAACCTGGCACACAGTAGGCACGGATGTGCACTGCAGCTGTACGCAGGCTGTCGAGTTTGCTTGTCCAGATCAACCAGATGAAGAAGGACCAACAGAAGAATCAGTATCAGTATTCGCGGGCAAGAAATACAAACCAGTTGGGCTTAAAGTCCGACCCATCTACACTGAGCTACCAGAGCAATACCGAATCTGTAGGGAAATAAGAGGAAACCCGCTAGAAGACTTACCGGCACTGAATCCAAGACCAGCGGAATTTGTACTGAAAGGGCGGTATATGCTGGAGCGAAAAGAGGATGTTGAAAGCAGGCATGCTGGATTTCTATTACCTGAAGAAATGAAAGCGCTGCATGAAATCATTGGAAATCATGAGCAAGCTTTCGCATGGAATGATGAAGAAAGAGGGAGCTTCAGAAAGGATTTCTTCCCACCTGTGGAATTCCCGCTCGTTGAACACGAAGTATGGGTGGAACGTAGTATCCCTATTCTGTGTGGCCAACTCAAAGAATTCTGCAAAATCATCAAGAAACAACTTGATGCAGAAGTATACAAACCCTCCAACGCCTCATACCGCAGCAAGTTTTTCGGGGTGCTAAAGAAGGATGGAAAAAGCATCAGATTGGTACACGCTTTGGAACCATTAAATGCAGTCACCATCGCGCATTCAGGGGTACCACCAGGCACTGAAGAACTGGCAAATCATTTTGCTGGGCGGGCCTGTGGAGGCTGCCTCGACTTATTTTCAGGATATGACCACCGTGACATAGGAGAAAAACCAAGGGACTTCACCACATTTCAAACTCCTTTCGGCGCATTACGGCTAGTCAAGCTGCCACAAGGCTGGACCAATAGTGTTCCCATTTTTCACGACAATGTCTCCTATATTTTACAAGATGAAATTCCGCACACAACAATGCCCTACATCGACGATGTACTGATCCGTGGACCAGGCTCGCACTATGAGTTGCCTGATTGTAGCTGTGAAATGATACCAACGAACTCAGGCATTCGCCGTTTTATCTGGGAGTACTTCGCGGACTTGAATAGGATTATTCAACGTGTGAAATACTGTGGAGGGACCTTTTCAGGCGCAAAATCGGTCTTGTGTGCAGGAGAATTCTTTGTGGTGGGGCATTTATGCTCATTTGAGGGACGCTGACCAGACACTGATAGGATTGGAGTGATCTTGAGGTGGCCGCCGTTGAAGGACATATCGGAAGTGCGTCAATTTCTTGGCACGGTGGGGGTGTTGCATATGTTCATAAAAGACTACACACTGCTCGCCAGACCCATCCAGAAGTTAACCCGAAAAGATATTGAGTTTGAATGGGGAGACAAACAAGAATTGGCAATGGAAAAGTTAAAACAGGCATTGGGAAGTGCACCTTGTTTAAAACTGCTCAACTATGACTGGGATTCGGATATCGTCCTAGCGGTTGACACTTCGTGGATGGCGATCGGGATCCAGATTTATCAGACCAACCCCAAGGATCCTAAGCAAAGGTACTATGCTAAATTCACGTCAATAACACTGAATAGGAAGGAAGTGGAATTCTCTCAGCCGAAGCAAGAACAATATGGATTGAAACGGGTGCTGGAAGCCATGCAGTATTGGCTGCTCGATTGTAGACACTTGGTGGTTGAGATGGACACCAAGTATATTCAAGGGATGTTGAATAATCTGGGCATGGGCCCCAACACAACTATAAATCGGTGGATTGAGCAGATCCTGATGTTCAAGTTCAAACTTAAACATACCAAGGGAACCAACTTCCCACCAGACGGACTATCAAGACGGGAAGCCCAGCCAGGGGATGAGGAGTGGCCTAGAAAAGATGATGAAGACTTGGAACCCAATGGGCCGCCGGGTAGACATGAGGATTGGGATTACTTTGGGGAACAACCTATGGAGCTTGAAGAATTTCAACACAAAATCAATAACCGTAGCAGCTACTTACAAGAAATCTGAAAGACGGCCACTACCATACAGGATTTCGACGAGGAGTTAGGCCTGGCGCGAGCAGATCAACAATTATTGACAGGATATGTCAAGCAGAGTTATGAGAGCGAAGATTTAGTTGTTGTAGGGGCTCAGGTATACTGTACCGACTTGTATGGTAGCAACCACACTGGCAGCGTTACGCAAAATTCAGTCCCTGACTTAGCAACAGCACCCAAGTTATGCATTATGTTCAACCATTTAGGCAACCCACAAAAAACTTCTAAGGACACCAAGTTACTCTAACAATGGACCACTCACTTACTTAAAATGAGAATCTGTGTCAACAATGTTATTCACGTCTTCTAAACAATCCATGAGTGTGGACTGAGGGAAATTTAGCTGATATCACGGGCACTTTGTAGCACAATAACAGCGATTTTTTGGCCATTTTTTGACTTGTTTTACAGGGGAAAAAAAATAGGGAAAAATACATTATTTTAGCTAGCAACCGAGCCTCCGTTATGCGTTACACAGCCAAAAATAGGCAACATTTTGAGGGCCGCGTTATGTGTTACGTTGCTACCATAAAAGTCGGTACAGTACATGTATTTCTTTCCCTGAATACTCTTCAGCTAACTGCTATTTACATATGTTTTTCTCATTCTTGAGTACGTGTCTCATCACATGATTGATACATCACTATGTAGCCACGTATTCTGATCAATATCACTACCTTTCATACCTTAACCACCTAACGACCTATTGTCGCATTGTCCTGCTCTCTTAACAGCAGACAAATGCACTGGGCCTGCAGGTGTTCTTTAAGTGTATTGGTATCGCTATCCAAATCTTCTTCGGAGGTTAGCTTCGGTCTGGGTCTCTGAGTGGTAATTGTCTTATCTACTGCCATCTGTGAATACTCTTGCATTTGATCACCTTTTGGGACTTCAGAGTCCCTCCCAGCGTCATCCTGAGCCAGCCTTAGATCAACAACCGAAGCGTTGAAGGATATCCATCTTCGTTTTGTGTAGAGACACATCAGCACTCGTTGGAGGATATTCACCTTCAAGGGTCTCTCACTTCATTGGTTAAGGCTTCCTCGGGGACTTGGAGCTATTCTCCAAGTCCTCACACCATAGTAAAGCTCTCAGTACTCACCAGGATCGTACGGCATCGTCCCCAACTATAAATATTTGTGATACTCTCTCTCGAGCTGTTACAGTTGTACCGGCGTACATCCAAATCGCTGAACCAGAAGCAGGGCTATTGCCGGGTAGGGACTTGCGCGACAATGAAGAAATCAGAGAGCCATATGATAAGGAACATCGAAGTGCAGGCGCACGCAACCAAGATGAGAATCTGATTTTGATGAGGGAATGGTTGAAGGATACTTTGACGCACCCTAGAGGGATGGAGGATGAGCAAAAATATCAGTGCTTCCTTTGCTATGCTTCCAGGTTCTTCGTATCAAAAGAGGGGAAGCTGTATCGTCGAGGAAAGGACTCACAAAATTTGCTGGTGGTTGAGAAAGAGCACCGAATGTATATGATATGTGCGGTGCATGACGTGCTTGGGCATCGTGGGGGATTTGCCACAACCTCGTTGTTAGAACAGAGATTTTGGTGGCCTGACCTTGAAGGAGACGTACATTGGTACATTAAATGCTGTCATTTGTGTCAGAAGCGGCAGTTGGCCATAATAAAGACTCCGCCCGTCATCTTGGAAACGCCAAGTATCTTCAAGAAGATACATACCGATGTAATGCACATGAGTAAGAAATCAAACAGATGCAGCTATATTGCAGACACAAGATGCACGCTGACCAGATTTCTTGAAGCACGGGGATTGCGCAAGGCAGATGGCAAAGAATATTGCTTTATTCTTGCTGGAGGATATAATTTGCTGTTGGGGGTGTCTGACGTGGATTGTAACGGATAATGGAGCACCGTTTGTGGCTGCAATAGAATGGTTGAAAAATAAGTACGGGATAATAGGCATCAAAATCTTGCTGTACCATTCACAATCAAACGGAGTTGTTGAGAGAGGTCACTGGGATCTACGTCAGTCGCTTTATAAAGCAACTGGTGGGAATTTACATCAGTGGTTCTATTTTCTGCACCAAGTTTTATGGGCAGACAGAATCACAACTTGGAGAGGAATGGGATGCTCACCGTACTTTGCAGTCTGCAGTACACACCCAATTTTACCTCTAGACATTGCAGAAGCAACATGGCTAGCCGAATATCCGGATGGAATAATATTGACAGACCAACTTGTGGGTCTTTGTGCCCGTGCACTGGCTAAACACGTGGTTCATGTTGAAGAGATGCACAAGAAGATGGTGGCAATTAAAGTTAAAGGTGCCAAGAACTTCGCTGAAAAATATAAAAATGTTATAAAAGATTACGAGTTTGAACCAGGGGATGTTGTACTTGTAAGGAATACAGCTGAAGAAGGGTCCTTGAGTGGGAGGAACTGAGACCGTTGGTGGGGACCTTTGGTTGTGGTTAGAAGAACGAGAGGCAGTGCTTATATTGTCTGCGAGTTTAATGGGGTAGTCTGGCAGAAAAAGATCGGGAAGTTCAGGGTCATACCTTATCAACAAAGGCAGAAACTCACCATTGGGCCGCAAATTGAGGAGCTCATTGACCTATCACGAGAGATGCTAGACAAGCTGGAGGGCGAGCCTGAACCTTATCAAGGCAAGGACCTGCAATTTGATAAGGTTCCACTTCAACAAAGTAAAGATAACCTGGTACCAAGCAGCTCGAGAATTGAAGAAACACTGTGAGAGGCTTCAGGAGGGGGGAAGATGGAAAACATGGCAAAAATCCCTTTGAAAGAAGAAAGAAAATCAGTACAAAAATGAAGAAAAAGAAGACTCTGCAATCGGTGAAATCGGATTGGCTTGGGGCGGTGGGACAGCACCTGACAGGTAGTAGAAGTAAGCCTGGGAGATCCTGGAAACACTTGACAGAAGGTGGCTGTCATGACGCAACCGCATTCCAATCCTCCCTTCCTAGGCACAACCTGAAGAGTGTTTGCATCATAACCAGAACAATTGATGCTAAAGGCTCCACTCATCAGGATAAGATCTGAAGCCTAAAGATCAAGGCAATACTCAGCATTGGGAGTTCATTGCGTTGTAGAAGCAGGGTCCAGTAGTGTCTCAGGTTTCAGGAAGGAAGGCAGAAGGAATGATAGATGAGAAAAAGGGCACACGAGAAAATAAAAAGCACCCAGCGCTCAAGAATAAATATTGGGTATAGGACGACAAGCAAGATAACAAGAAAAATAAATAGCACAGGGAAGAAAAACCGGCAGACTAGTCAATAGTCTCACGCAGGGGACAAAGCATGATGAGATGATCAGCTGTGGAACAATAGTAGCAACGTTTAACTTTCCTAAAAGAAAGGAGTCAGGTTGGGAAGAGGGCTAGTTAAGGCGGAAACATACTTGTGGGATGACCGACGGTTTGCACAGTTCCGGTTGATGGAGGGATTGGAGCTGCCAGAATAATTCTTTTTGAGTGCGGGAGAGGCGGTGAATTTCGGCCTGGACAGCAGCCAATCGTCCACGAATTTGGGCTTCAGAGGGAGAAGTGACGGGCCGAAGGGGTGCGGAACCAGCTGCAGGGTATTGCATTGGATGACTGGGCCAGGCGTAGGGAAGTTGTGCTTGAAGGGGGTCAAATTAATGAATCAAAGGGAAGAGGTTGACACAAGAAACACACCTGCTTGCAAGCGATCATTCTCCCCCTTCTTCCAACCGCCGCCTTTTATGGGAAGTTTGTGCTGGCCCAGAGTGAAGTCTGGCACAAGGTCCGGTAGGGATGGGCTTGGTGACAACGGCAAGCGCAGCTAAAAAGGGAGTGCGAGTTTAGAATAAAATAGAAAGGATACAAAAATGAGCACATACGGGGGTGCGTGGGACTGTGCTCAGTGACATTCTGGCCAAACAAGCTCCGAGTTCATTAAGAGGGGACAAGAGAATGGCTAGACGCACTATGAGTAAAATAAAGACATGTTTAACAAGGAACAAAGTAGTCGTACCCTGAGAACTGGGCGGGATATTGGTCAGGTCAACAGTAATAGGACTTGGTGGAGGATCCTGATCAGATTTTTTTTTAAAAAGGAAAGAACATGAAAAGACAAGACACGCACCTTGGCAACGGGTGGGGGGCTCATCGGTACCAGACTCGTCACTACCAGAAGGGATAGAGACCACGTCTTTGCCAGGAGAAGGCAGTGTCTTGGATATAAAATAAGACGATGATAGAAAGAAAACATCGAACAGACCTTCTTATTAATATTGGCAGCATGCTCAAGAGCGGCACAGCGTTCAATATGCGCAGCAGCCCCTTCCGCCGCTTGAACACGGTTGGCATGGGCGCACCTGCACTCTCGGAACAATTGCCGCTTGCAAATAATTTCACCAGTGAAGTCTTGAATCGAGATGAAGGCGTCGCTGAAAGGAGTACCGGGATGCACATTGTTGGTGTGCATCATCGAGCGTATAGTAAAAATGCATTCGCTGAGTTCAGGGACCAGCGCAAAGGAGGCAACTTGGGGGGCGGAACTGAAGCTGGGGCCAGGATAAATCACCTAAACAAAGGAAATAGAACTCCGCGTACCACAGTGTTTGCCAAATCAACGAGAAAGGCATCCTGATCAGCGGGATCTTTGTACTTGGTGGCCCAAACAGTCTTGAAAACCTTGCAGACTATTTCTTCATTTGCCTTGGAAAGGGAGCCAGGGATAGGAGAAACCATGGTAGAAAAAGCTGCGACTGAACCAGCAGTCAAGAAAGCAAGGAGCGTCGAAGAAGAAAGGAATGAGGAAAACCAGTGAACCAGTGCACCTTTTATAGCAGAATCAACTGGGACAGTTGAATGCTATGAAAAAGGGAGGAACAATGAAAATGTACTAAGGACACGTAGCCACAATGGAGAAATTTTGTGCTCTGTGACATGGCACTAGGAAGGAACGTGGTTGAACTTTGAAACACAAAACACGTTGAAACAGAACCCCTGAAGGCAACTAGGGAGTCAACTGCAAACAATGCAAGGAAAATAAACACATACCAAGCCCCTTGAAACGAGCCAGAATCAATGCAGGAGACAGTAAGCTGTGAAGGAAATGAGCACAGCGCAGGACACAGAAGTGTTCCAAACGTTGATGGGTGAAAACTCATTTTGGGACAGGCGTTAAGACTCAGGGAACAGCTTAGGAACCAGAAATGTTGCACCAAAAAGAACCCTGAGGGTTTTATATTCAAGAAAACATACACCAAGAAATTACGACTCGAAAATTACATTGTTAAATAAATACCAAGAAAGACCGACGTGCGTGCAGGATGCAACTAAGAGAGCATAGAAAGAAAAAGGGACTGGACGCACTCCGCAACGGCTTGCAGGACCAGCAGGTGGACATGGGCCTCCATGCCAAGAGAGAGGAAACGAAGGAGGAGCATGGGGTTGGTGGAGGTGGCAGCGAGCAAGTGATAACCGCGGACAGCAATGTCGCGGGTTGCGTGGGAGTTAACCTAGAGGCACAGTGAGCAAGAAATGAAATAAATGAAGAATGAAAAGGCACGCACCAGAAACCGAGACATAGCACCCTGCACACCGCTATAGAACCATGCTTGTACTCATTCAAACTCATTCAAACTCGCGATCTAAAGAACCAGAAGAAGATCAGTGAAGGTCAAGAAAAATTAAACAAGGCGACGTACCAAAAAAGAGAGGGCACGAGATGGTTCTCCTTTACGGATTTGACTAGCTCGGCGCATTCATCCAAGAGATATAAGTCACGACAGTGTTGGAGGTTCTCCATAAACCAGAACGGGTCTGCCCAGTTACAGTCCAGGATACCAAGGACGGAGCAAGGAGGGCATGGGATGCCAGCCTCGGTGAATGAGCAATCAATGGCCATCTCAGCGCAAAAAGCAAGGGAAATTAGGCAAGGATTGAGAGGAAAGAAAAACATAAGACATGTACCATAGGGTGGTGCTGGACTAGTTTCAGAACCCTTCCATCATCAACACCGAGAGGAGAGTTGGAGACATGAGGCAGCCGGCGGTGTCCATGGGCGTCGTGAGTAACCACAAGAGGGTTGTTAACCGGAGGAACAACCGGGAGGACGAAGCCATTGGGAGTGGACCGTGAGGAGTGAGAAACAGGTGTAGGTGGCAGAGGTGCTCGGCATGGGTGGTCGAAAAACGAGCGGCCGGAATCAGTTGTCGGCAGAGTTGTCAGAAGAGGAAGAAGGCATGGCGTGAAATGGTGGGAATATACACGAAAGAAGGTAGATGAAAAATTAAGTCGAGGAAATTGGCACGGAATGAACCATTAGTGGCGGCAGCGGCGGCGTTTTATGCAAAGGGAATCATGGCTGTGCAAAAAACAATGGCTGTCAGACAAGAGAATGGGTGGGGCAAGGATAATGTGTCGCACACGTACGAAGGACCGAAAGAAATAATGGGAGCTGGGTGACAGAAATTCCCGACAGAAAAGAACTACGAGCAGTGTGTCAGAAGCTTGTTTGGGGGCCTGCACAGAGGCAAAAAATACCACAGAGCCAAACATAGTGTGTACAAAGCAGACGGTGACCAAGAAAATCAAAGGCGTGAAGAATTTCGAGAAAAGCGGGCTAGTGACGTGAAGTCAACTAGTGTCGCAATATGAAGTCAACGACAGCACAAACGCGAAGTCTGCACAAGCCAGATTTGAAGACCAGACGGGAGGAGTGGGCCTGGAAGCTACCACCCCGATGGACATGCCAGTGAGGTGGTGGTCGGAAGCAAGTGAGAAAGGGTGGGAATGGCGCCTATAGAGTGGCCTTGAAGTGGCTTTCTCAGAATGACTTACCCGAGTGTTCCGATTTAAAAATAAGGAGGGTCTCACAGCATGGAAATTTCCGTGAATTGGGGTGTAGTAAAATTCACCAACAGCCATAATTGGTTGACTGGGGACAGTCAGAAGTTATGAAAAAGGGAGATAACAGGCAGGGTAATTTTGCGCTTGTAAAAACTTGTCGGAAACGGTCAATAAAAAGACAGAGACAGTAGGAAATCAAGGAAACCGGAACTTACCAGCGCCAAATAGGCAATATGCCATCAGCCCTCAGAGAGCGGTGATTTCTGTGCCTCAAGGCTCACAGTCTGGATGGAGAAGGCACAGGGAACTGAGAACAATAGGTTGAGTTGGCATGGATATGTAAAATCAGCAAGACAGTAGAACACCACACACCTGTAAACAATGGGGGAAATTGACGGTGGCGTGTGCAGGGATCAAAAAGTGTCAAAGCAGGCACTACAAGCGGTCATGTGATCAAGTAGTTTCCTGCGGGTTTGGACCAGACACGTTGAGAGGGGAATTTTGACGTGTTTTGACACGGCAATGGGCAACCCGTAGATAGGGAGACATAACACTGCCTGGTGCTGCCCTAGAAACAAGGGGATAGTCATGGGGACACACTGGGTTCACAGAATATCGTCAAGACTATCGTTAGGAATTGAAGGATATGTGCTCAAACCTGGGCCGTAACTTAGGAACAGGATATTTTGGGTCTATAATTTACAGTGGTAGCAGTGTATTTGGAAGGTACAAACAATGGGGGTATATAAGGAGCACGAAATGTACTAGGTAGAATAATATACCACGCCCAGGCTTACCACCTGTGATTTGCTTGTGCCCTCTTGCTTGATTTTAACAGAACAATTTACGGAACTCTACGGGATTGTTAACAGGATTTCATAACAGGAACGAGTGAGCTTACGGGACAGATTAACGGGACAGTTTTTGGGTTACGGAAATTATTGTTGGTTGGGTTGTTTGAAGAAGAACGAGTTAGCTTTTGGGACTTGACACCACACACCTTTTAAAACACCCTATTCCAAATTAGTATTTCGTGGTTTCCTGCCACGCGAACCCCCCGAACACATCATAAAGCTTTCGGAACTGGTTTTGGTTAGGTAAACCTTTGGATAAAGGTTTCACTCACCTTCAAATTTCGATCCTTTCATCAGCGTCACAACATACAGCCATGAAAACCTCGACCAAACAAAGGTTTGTAGAATCACTGCATTCCGAGCCTGTGTAGACCGAGCATCCCTCTGGTCTACGTCGGCCGACCCTAGTAGGCCGAGTCGGGTAGGCCAACGTGGGCCAAATTTGGCCTACATTGGCATCCCCCTCGGTCTACGCAGGTCTACACAGGCCCCCCTATCTTGGTCATTGTGCGTGTTGTTGCTGTTGCCCTGCTCCCACGTGGCTAAAATTGCTCTTCACGGGTTGCCATGTTCCCACGTAGGCCATATTTCATTACTTATTTGGTCACTCTGCCATTACGCCGAGGACATGGCATGGCGATTGCCGTAAGTTGGCTCGGCTATGCCGAAAGTTGACAGCCGGGGGCTGTGTCGTTAAATATAACTATATTACCACCAGGCGTTGCACCGCGAAGACAAAGTGTGTTTCAATGGGTATTGAACCACAGTAGCGCTCGGATCACGGCAACATGGTTAGTTTACCTGGAAGCTTGGCCTACGTCTGCCTATGGGGATAGGCAGACCCTGTGCCTACAACCCCACGGAATGCAGTGAATGGGTGCCGCAGACGAACATGGGATTCTTCTTTGGGTCTGTATTCCGCTGCAATTTTTTCAAAAAGAAAATGAAGGCTAATTTTTTCAACCAGACTGAACCACGACATCCGCATGGCGATCCGACAAGGGATTTACGCTTCAATATAACAGTCGCATTACCGTCAGGCGTGCGCAACTACAAAGATCTCACAACTGACCTGGCCTTGTTCTCTCACAGCACCGACGATTTCTTTTCCCCATGGTCCCCATCCTCGTTCGATGTAATCCGACTGAAGACTTCGAACGTAACTATAAATTTCAGGGTTCGTCCCCATGTTTCACGTACTCTGCCATGTTCCAACTATGATTTTAGGGCTTGGTCGGCCGCTCAGCCTTTATACAAACACCAACGCCAAGCTCGAAGGCTTTTTCAGCGGACTTGAAGTCTCCGCGCAAACTAGCAACGCTCCCATCGATATTATAGCAACAATGTTCGGACAGAGCTCTGGCTCCGAGTCGCGAGTGAACCTCCAAACCTCCAATGGGTGAGTCGTGTGCGTAGCTCCATCACGGCAATTTATATGCTTTTACCATGCTACAGCGCAATTACCGCCCACCTGGGCCTTGTCTCCGACTACGAGAACAACATTCTTCGCGCTGTCGCTCAGACCTCCGGCGCGTCTCTCACCATCCACGCCTCCGGGCGCCTGATGCTGGCGCAGAATTCCAGCTTCTTCCTCGACGCATCCACATCTGTTGGCCCCGCCACGGCTTATCTTTATCCAGAATACGAGGGCCTGTACGACTTGTGGACGACAAGGGCTGAGGCGCAGCTACGAGGGGCGAAGGACCTGGCGGATCCGTCTGGCAAGGGACGGCATAGAACTGTGGCCAAGAAGAGTACTGGCCGCCACGCGCAGGGACGTATTTATTGGAGTCACGATGGAAAGCCCGCTGCGGCGTCTGAGCGAGGGTCGGTGAAAATCACCACATCGGTTTCTCCCGTTGTACTATATATCTAAGGCTTGTCCACCGAGTATCGAACCAGTATTTATATCGTAACGTCGAGATGGTTAATGATTGACGCTTATTCCTCGATTCAAGGAGATGCTCGTGGTACCCAAGAATTTATACCCACCTGTACCCAAAAAGACCGAATGATAGATAGAATTTCGCAGACGTGAAGTCAAGTTTTACAGGACAGCATCTTTCCTGACCATTGTAAACTCAGTAAACTCAAGGGCTCTCAGGAATATCTCCAGTGAAAGTTCGAAACGTCGAAGATACGGAGGAATAACATTGGACGACATTTTCATGAATGACAGGGCAAGAAATAGTGTACAGACTTTCGTGCATTTGAATGGGATACAAACTCGAGGGGGGGATCGAGGTTCGACGGTTTTTAATTTTTGATGGTGGAGGAAGAAAAGCCAAATTTATTAGAATGGGAGAGAAAATGTAAAAATAAAGAAAATAATGCAAGATAATGCAAGCCTTCTACATCTGCCCAGTGCCGCAGACTGGCCGCTCAATGTCCACCTTCATACCGATTCCATCTTCTAACGCCTGTCTCGCCTCCGGCTCCGGCAGCCTTGGGAGGGTCAAAATCTGACCCACGTTGCGTGAAGGCGAGGGCGAGACGGTGGGGCTGAAATCCGCTGGCAGTGGCGTGGCTCCACCGTGTCGCCAGACTACGTCGTCTGCTGGAAACGGAGGTGCGTCGCCACCATTCGTGTCGTAACGGAACTGTCCCTTGAGCGAAAATAGCTGGAGGGAAATTACCGACTCGATAGATTGCGTGTCCGTTTCTGGGTCAAGTTGGTGAGAAAAAGCTTGAACATGAAAATATAGAACATACTGGGAATCCATTGTGTCCTGTTATTCGAAGTAAACCCTACCGCGGCCACTTTGGTCCAGTTGCCAACTGCGCCGGCCTCAAATGCGACCAGCATCTCACTGAGAACACTCTGTTTCCATTCCAACCCACCCTCACCTCTCTGGACCTCGATCAGCTGCCCAGCAGGATCGAGAATGGGAACAGCGGTCGGCATACGCGAGCCACGGAGCTTCTCCGGCGTCCACGTGGTGCAGAAAACGCGACGGATTACGTGCACAAGCTCGTGGAGAACGGTGATGGTGAGGATAGCACCTAAAATGTGCGGTTCCTTGGGATAAGCGAGGCTTTCCAACCATGTATTGCAGATGGTGGAAGATAGCTTGATTGTCATTTTTTCGGTCTTCTTCTCGTCCACGGACTTTTCCATCCACCCCACAGTGCACTGGGTGCACGCGTAGACGCCTGGCGGGAGATCCGTCTGCACGAAGTCGGGGAAATGCTGGCGAAGATAGTCCGAGACCTGGTGGCGCAAGGAGACAGAGGGCGGGCCCCCCCGCCTCGTCGACGAACGACGCCATACTCTCTAGAATCGGTTCGCCCCGTGGTGTGTCAAGCAGGAATCGGCGTATGTCCTCAATGAATTCCCATTTGAGATCTCCAGGACCTAGCTCTACGACATTGACGAGGCCGTGGATACTGAAACGGAAGTTGTTCGACATGGTTCGCGGGGGTGAACGAATGCAGGTATAAGGCGTCTGGTAACAGACAAAGAGGATTGCCTGTGCTAGCAAGTCGGTGGTTTGGGAGTCGGTGGAGAGTCGGTGGACAGGAGGTCCGTAACACCGCCACATTTTGTTTTGTACATTCTGAACCCCATCCAGGAGTGTCGCTTTATTGGGAGACTCGAGACTATGGCGTCCACCTAGCATAGAGGTTAATCTCTCATGGTCCCACAGAATTCATACCCACTGACCAAAAAACCGATCGCGAGTGACAGATAAAGATTTCGCTGTCGTGAACGGTGAACTCGAGCTTTACGAGACAGCACCCTCCCGGTCATTGTAATCTCTAAAGCTCTTGGAAATATCTCCATTGAAAATTCGAACCGTCGAAGTAATGCGTATGAATAAAATTAGATAACATTTTCATAACAGCGCAAGGGACACCAGGAAATACTAGTATATTTGAGAGATAAGCAACGTGAAAACAACGCGGCCGAACCTCACGGGGCAATAAACAGAAACGAGGCACGTCGAACTAACGATGGTTGAGCTGAGGCCTCGGGCAGCTGAAAGATAGGACTCACTGTGCATCAAGTTCACCGTCGCAGAATAAGGCTGAAGTGAAACATAAGCCGTCGTCAAGGCAGAAAACGTAGAGGACATTACCGAGTCATCCTCGATCTCAGATTCCTCTTCAGGTTCAACATCCGTTAGCTGGTCTTTTAGCTTGTCGTCCGCGATCACTAGCTGGGTGGCGAGGTCCAATAAGCCTGATTGGGCCACAGACACCCCTCCGAGTCCAAGCGTGCACAGCTTCCCCCACTCGTACTCTTCGTCAGGATCATCTGACATTGCCAAATCGGAGGGGTCGAAGTCGGTGTCTAATCCGAGATACTCCTTGTACGGATGGAAAACTTCTTGGGTCGCCGACTGCGTGTAAGTAAGCCGGGCGATGTACATCTTGAAGCCGTAAGCCTTAGCCAAAGGCGCTAGATGGCAGAGCAGGGTGGCATTGTAGCCTTTGAAAGCTCGAGTGGACTTCGAGTTGGGGAAGCCTTTGAGGAAAAAGAGGGTAAGTGCCGGCGCGTTTATGCCAGAGCTCAGCCTATATCTCCACAGGCAAAACGCGTCGCGCAAAGGTGGCAGCGCGCCGGATAGATTCTCGAGGGTCGGAAAAACGAATGGTTCGACTCTCGATGGATCGCCGGACGCGTGGTAGGTCAGGCAAATGATTTCGCCGCCCGCGCCGACTTCAATGCGGGCATCAGAAACACCGATGAACATGCCGACGGCGCAGACGCTCTGGCTGAGATCTTCGGGCAATCGAACCTTTTCGACCACGGCGTCATGAGTGGCAAGCACGCGAATATCCGTCGATTCGGTAAATGTCGGCAAGATGACGAAGATTGTTGCGTAGTGGTTAATGTTTTTAGCGACGGTCCTGCTTACAAGTCAGCCAATACAGTCAATGAACAACACCAGAATACGAACGACAGTTTGTGCGAACCGCCCCTGAATATATCCAGTCCCGCTAGAGCCAATGTTTGACCACCATCTCTTTTGTCGGTGACTTTGAGGCTCCCCATAACGGCGCTGATGGTGCGCGAAATGGATTCTTTGGCCCCCTGGCCAAGAATAACGACCTGTCTACCTTCAGCGGGAAGGAATACGTTTGAAAATGGGAAACACACCTCCGGCGCCGATACGGCATGTCTAGATGCATCGCCGGCAAAGAAGGCCACGTCCCTCGGAGATAGTGGGACGACGACTGTTTCGCCGTAAATGTTGAGGCGAGTGATAGGAAATTCTTTCGACACCGATGAGGCGAAGAATGGAGCGGGGTTGTCGCGCATGAAATCGACGCGGGTGAAGTTGTTGAATTGACTCTGCGGGAATGCGGTCGTCGATATCTGGTGTGGCGAGTGAAGGCTCGGTGGCATATTTACCTCAATGTCGCGGCAGTCCCACCAAAATGGCAGTTCCTGGGGAGAAATATACCCCTTCTTGTCCGTCTTGATGGCACTCAAGTCTTTGGTGGCCGCTAAGGCAGAAAGTTTCAGAGGATCCATGGTGGTAGCAGAAGTAAAGAAAGTGGTTGGAAAGTGATCGTTACGAGGCCTTGACGAGGCCTTCATTTATAGCCGTTGGAGTGCTTTGTGTCTTTTGAATTCCCTTTTCCAGCTCTCAAAGCGTAGAATGAAAGGGCATTGTTGTGGGTGGAACAAAGAAATGAGTGTATCGCCTCCGAACCTTCAAAAGTCCCTTGTTCCCGGTCCAGCTTGAAAGAACAGTCAGTCATCTGCCTGTGCTACCTCGACAGGCGCAGCATTCAGGACTGGAGTGAGAGACAGGTTTGAAAGCTCACCCAAGAGTAATACTGTACATGGTACATCTTCAGGATACATTGCAGAATAAATATACATGATTTGGGTGGGTATGCAGATATTATCTCTAGTCAACCAACCTCCAGTCCATTCGTCGAACTGGAAAACGTACAAGCACATCGCAAGAAGCAGCAAACACTCTCCTCTTCTGGGACTCCTACCGCAGATCGACAATCTCCAAGGCAGCATCTCGCATCTGCACGTGTCCCTTATCTGCGTCCTGGGCGACCAGCATGTCAGCGTGGAAATGAAGAGATAGAGGATGAGAGCAGACGCACGGTATATATCGGTACGTCCGGATGCGGGTGGAAGGCTTGCTTCGCGGTGCACTTGAGCACGGTCTGTAGGCCCGGCGGGTCGGTGAGGCGGAAGATGCCAAAGCTGGGAGAGGGTCAGCGATGTTTGGAAGAAAGGGAATAGTAAGAAAAGAAAACGGGGTCGAATCGTACAGACGAGGCAAGAGTGAATCCACGCCGAAGGGGAAGATGTCGAGATAAGAATGCAGGGAGAAAGCTAGCACGTACTTAGGATCCGACTTGGGAGCACAGACGACCGCAAAGGACTCGGGGAGCATACACTGGAAGCTGGCATGCGTGTGCAGGTCCACAGAAGACATGAAGCACGATTGTGAGGGATGTGTGTGGATCTGGGGATGCGAGCGAAATCAGTCAGCGACAGATGAAAACGCAGACGAAGGAAGACGACGGAGGAAAAAGGCGAGAGCATCGCCGAAACCGTCAACCAGCATCAAAGAGAGAAAGAGGTATCTCGACCCGCGCTGGAAACTTAACGGGCAATCGTGCACTCCCCTTCTACACGAATACCGCCAACAAGACCCACATCACATATTCGTCACCGCAACCGACTCCCGGACGCACTGGAGCACTACCAGCCCACCCACGACTGCTCGTCCGAGCGCAGCTTCCAATATCATGCAACCATCAAATCCCCCGAATGGAAACATTGGAGCATTTAGTGCACGACAACACCCATGCGCCGAGACGTCCACGCCCATTCCCACGTCCACGACACGCATGCCACCTCCCGCACCCGACCCCGTTCCCCAATCAACCTCCCCCTCCGACCAAGTCAGTACCGACATCCACGGCAACGTCCACGTCCATATCAACAGCGTGCACGGACCCGCGCCGCCCTCTCCCTCCTCCATGCCCACACGCACACCTCATTGCTTCCCCACTTGCGCACTTCCCCAAAAGCAGAGAATAAAATCAAAAACGCCACTCACCCATCCAAGCGTAATCAGCCCTCTCTCCTCCGTAAAGCCGAGTACACTTTCTTCCTCATCCATCGTACACGTGTCGCTCGTCGCGTGTTGCTTGGGGATGAGCAGCGTCTCGACGACGTAGCGCGTCTTGCCGTCCGGGTTGGAGCCTACAAAACGCGTTAGTGAGGGTTCTTACGCGATGGAGAGACCACCCACCTTTAACGACTTCGCGGCCCAACAATAACCCACACGTCTCCAAATTTCGACTCGTATTCACGCTCGCGATCGCCAAGAACCGCGGCAGCGTCGCGTGGGGCAACAACACCGTCCTCAATCTTGGCCTTCCCCCATTCCGCCGCGTCTCCTCCGCACGCTCACGTTCGTCCCGCTCAGAACGTTCGCGATCAGCGCGCTCAGCGTCAGCTTTGGCTTGTGCAGCCGCGGCGCGCGGGTCGGGCGGAGGAGACAACGGCGTGCTGTATCCGACGGAACTTGTGGGCGGTGCCGTCGCAGCCGCCCTTGCTGCTCCCAACGCCATGCTTGCATGTGGGTTCGCCTGCGTTTGTCCCTGCTGCTGCTGCCACGACCCCGCGCCGACGCCAGCATAATTATCCTGCGGGACGGCAAACGCGGGCGCAGCAGGCGGCAGGGAGGACCCCCACGCCCCGGGGACGTAACCCTGCGTGCGCTGGTGGCTCGACATGTGCCGTGCGAGTGCAGGGTAGGTGACGGCGGAATTAGAGTAGGATGAGGTCGGGAGGCCGTCGATGCTGCTTCGGGTACGCGAGCCTGAGATGGAGGGGAACGTGAGCGTGCGATGCAAAGGAAAACAAGGAGGGAAGAGGGAGAGGACGAGGGACGGAGGCATAGGTGGGCCACGTCACCAACGACCAATAAGACGAGCGGAGGAAAGACGGGGAGGAAGGATCGGCGAGCGTTAGAAGCTCATTCCGACACGCAAGCGCGCCGACCGATCGCCGCAAGTAAGGTCGCCGCAGCAGCATCCCGCGGCACCACAAGCAGACATTATCAGTACCACCATCTATATGCCACTGGCGACGGGCATCGCAATCAATACGCGCGCCGCTCGCACACCATTCACACCTCCCCCCTCTGCAGCGATCCGTTCGCCCGCCGCGTCAGCATCTTCCCGCAGCACCTACAGCCTCGGGATGAGCACGCAGTATTAAGAACACGGTGCTCCGCGATCCCGATGTCGCTCGTGCACACACGCAATCCCCTGCCCAGCCTCCTCCGAATCGCAAGCCCATGAGCAAAAGGCAATACTCACCGTCCGCCGTCGACAATCTCTCCATCCGAGCCGAAAGGTCGTCCTGCCCGTGTCCGTGCTGCGTCGGGTGGGGCATGCCGGGAGTAGGGTACGAGATGGTCATATGCGTATTCGGCCTGTAGAAGTTGAGGAGATAGCGAGCGAGCGAGGTAGTAGGTAGCGAGTACGTCGACACACAGAAAAGCAGGGGAGGGTAGGGACAGTAGTGGTTGTACCGAGAGATCAGGAAGGATAAGGATATGAAAGATCGTATAGCAAAGACAGGGACAGCGGGATGCAGTCCGGGGGAGGCAGATGTAGTAGTAGTACGACGGGGAAGCATGGCAGGAGTAGACGGCAGGGAAAAAGATATCGTATCAGATACGTAGAAATCGTAAGGTGGTGAGCGCGATATGCAAGCGGTGCGAGTCCGGTGAGAGCAATAGATATCCGCGTCGCCGAATTTCAGCATAGTCCGTCCAGTAACAAAGTTGTAGTCGTCGCCGCCGCCAAAGCGTCGAAGTAACACCACCACCACCGTCCCACCAGAAATCACCCAACCCGAGCATCCGAGGCGGATCGTATACGCGTCGGATGAGAAAAATCGTGTTGCCCAAGGTGAGAGTGACGTCATCATATTTGCGAGCGGGAGCGAGCGGCGGGCCAACGGAAAGCGAGAAGCGTGGATTGGACGGAGTTTGAGTTTTTGAAGAACGAAGTCGAAAGGGAAAGAATCCAAAACAAAATAGTCAGTCATCGAATCACATCAAAGAACCGCGAAAAGACAAGGAAATTGAAGAAACCAAGCTCGAGAACCTAAGCTCAAGCAACGCCACCGCCGCAGTGACACACATCTCGAGCTTGGGAAAGTAGGAAAAAAAAAAAGAAAAAGAAAAAGAAAAAGAAAAAGAAAAGAAACGCACCGTTCCCCCTCACGCTCACTGTCCGTCCCCTCGCTCTCCCACTCATAACTCGCGGCGTACGGCGGCCTCAAAGGCATCGGGCCCGGCGCAGGGGTGCTGTGTACGCTGTTACTTGAGGTGGCGGAGTAGGGCGTGTGCGTCGAGGTCGAGGCCGAGTAATTGGAAGGGGAAGTCGAGGTGTAAGGATGAGAGGGCGTCCCAGAGGTGCTCGGGTAGCTCGTACTTGAAGCAGAGGAATAATTCGATGGTGGCGGAGCATACGACGCCGGACTGGACGCATTACTGTGACTCGTATAGCTCGTCCCTCCCTCTCTAGGCCCTTGTCCTCCACCGCCGCTCGTATTGATGCTCGGCTGCGGGAACGACACCCCCGCGCTGCTCGGATAGTTGTACGCCCCTGCGCCGCCCGTATTCGACCTCGCGAAGCTGGCGGGAACTTGTGCCGGAGCCTGGCTATGGAGGGACTGTTGGTTGGATGCAGCAGCGAGAGTTACAGGTACCGCTGCGGGTGCCGGCCCACCCGCGGCCGCGGCGGCGTGCCGCGGCTGCGACGGCGGCGGCGGAGGCAGAAGAGAGGTATTGTGGCTGGGGTTGGGACTGTCCTGCTTGATAAGCTGTCGATGCTCCAGCTCCATACGGCGTCGAGGATTGCGATCCGCCGTATGCGGAACCAGATGCAGATGATGCATACGCCGAGGAAGACGACGACGATGCGTACACACTCCCACTCGCGCTGCTCTTATAGCCATAATCGCCAGGTGAGGGGCGCTGGTACCCAACCTCCGCGTCCCTCCTCGCCGCCTCCTCCCGCTGCGTGCGCCACCGCGCGAGCTCATCCGCGGTCGCTTGTTGGGCGGCAGTGTGGATAGCCTGAGACGCCTTGCGTTGAGGAAGAGCCTGTTGCTGCACGCTAGAAAAGAGTCAGACTTGGAGGCGGCGCAGAGCAGGCGAGTAGGAAGGGTAGAGATGAAAGGCGCGGGAGTGGAGGCAAGGAAGAGACACCGAAGGAAGGGATAAATGGGCAGACGACTCACGCAGAAGCAGCAGCCCTAAATGCTGGCACCGCGTCCTCGGTCGCCTTTCCACTCCTCGTATACCGCTCGTACCGATCCACCAGCGCCGCTTTGAGCTTGCCGAGGTTCTGAAGGATATCTTGGCCATTCTACGACATAGGAAGAGGATAAGCAACGTGCATAAGATCGCAAGGCAGGGATAGCAAGAGAGGGAGACAGAACGCTTACGCACCGCGGTCAAATTCGACCTCTGCTCCGCATTGAGCCCGGTCCCATAATCGCGATGCGTAGGAATCGTCTCGACAATCATCGTCGCTGCCCGCGCGAACTCGATGAACGCGTGCTCCATGTCTAATCCTACCGCCTCCGGGCTTGCGTTCCCTCCACCTCCGGTGTTCGCGGATGAACCGGTCGCGCGCTGCATATGCGCTGCGCCAGCCTTGCGGTGGCCCTCCGCAAGGCGCAGGTAGTGCTTCAGATCGCGATTAGTGCCTGAAGATGGGGCGCCCTCGGCGGCGGCGGCCGCGAGCTCCGAGATCGTCGCGGGGCGGATGGGTGGCATCGGAGCGAGTTGCTCGTTGTGCGTCCTAGTGCCTCAAGTTCGCGACTCCGCGTAGTCGTCGTAGGCGGTGTCGTTGATCGCTAATCGTTGCCTAATCCTCGATTTCTTGGACTCGAGAAAGCCAGCCAAGAAAGTGATGCAGAAGCCGTGAATGAAAAGTCGTTAATCCAGGGCGCTTGCCTATCGTTAATCACCACCGGAGAGGTCAAACGATGGAAGTGGAGGAGAGGAAGGTCTTGTGGCACGTGCACACAGCAGCTGCGCTTATTCGCTTATTTGCCGTGGCATGGCGGTGCCGGAGCGGGTTGTCTCAGACTTGAACGGTCATCTCGTATTCTCGGTGTCCGGGGTCTACGACCTGTGCTCGGATATCCGCACTGACGAGACCATCTATTAACACTACAAGCCGGAGAAAACCGAAATAATGCTCACGATAATACTTCAAGCTTGGCACTCGGCAGCGGTCAACTTTGTTCTGGAAGGTAGTGCTCGCGATGAAGCCTTGGCCAAATATTTTGAAATATACTTCCCATCCATCTTTCATTCAATTTAGCTGGAAGCTGTGCGTGGGTCAGAAAATCCAGAATATAACATACCTCAGCTATCCCAATAAGCGTCGCAGTGCTAAGAAGAGGCATGATATTAATCGGTACGGCCTTAACTCTTCCTGATTCTTGGATGACCTGAAGTGAGATAGTTAGAACGCGTATTTCGCAAGATCAGGTACCCACGAGCCGCGGCAGCGCTGAATACCATCCTAGACTCATTGCAAGGTTGTCCCTAAGTAAGTGCTGTGAACGTGGTGAACCACCCTCCGCTTCAGATCGAGTCAGCGCCAATCGCTGGATGAAACTTGGTGAAGAGGAGAAATTAATTGGATGTGAAACAGAGGCTCACCGGACTCGAAGCGAAGGAAGGCGCGTTTTGAAGAGAATCGTTGAGTTCAAATGTCCCCGATGTTAGACGTACTCACAATATAATAAAGCGGGAGACAATGGCAGTGGTAGAGACGATGAAAACGTCCTCCGGGACTCCCATAGTCGTGCCGTACACTCAGACGACCCTGAGACAAAAGGCTAAGGGGAAAAAAAATTAGGATAAGAGTGAATGCGCCTAAAATGACCACTCACTGTCTCGTCGAGTACTCCTACGGCATAGGAACAGAAATTAGCACAACATATGCGGAAAAATCTTTCAGTCCACGTACATTGCGTAGAATGTTGTCCGAACCAGTGTTCTTGAAAGGAGAATCCGACTTGACAGATGTCGACAGAGCGCGATGATAGTACCGTGTGCGTCGCAGTGATCCGCGTCAAGTCGGATTCTAGGACGATTTCGTGGGATATTTGACAGCACATCTTGAACCACTCAGGATCTGCTTCAATCCAGTCGAGTCCACGCCGGTTATAAGAATAGGCAGGCCGAAGTAAAGAGTAGGCAGGAGAAAGCAGTAAGGACCAAGGTAAAGACCAACGGAGCATTGAATGCAGTGAGATTCATCGTGTGCCGAAGGGCGTTTCGCAGGAGGAGTCCGACGCGTACCAGTCGATCGCAGCGTACTGAAGGTTGGTGCGCGAGTGTGGAGAGAATAAAGACGTGTACGCCGGCAGCCATAGAGGAAATCCCGTATGCATCGGGCCGAGAATGAACTGGAATTTGGGAATGAACGGCAGGTGAGTTGAAGACGAGAAATAAAGAGAAACTGATGAGCATACTACTGAGCCTTTAGCCTGAGCACATCTGTTGCGTCACTGCCAAACTACGGTTCCTCCGCCTTTGAAAGAGATATCCGCCACTGGAAGCTGGAAGTCGTGGTCAATGGGTGTTGGTGAAGAGTATTGGGACGCAGCTGCTGAATGTAATGTTTGTGGTCGGAAGGAAAACGCGGATTTGACGTAAACGCCACATTCCTCCATGGCATGAGGCTCGCGACCGCTTTTAGGACGCTTCTATTCAGCGGCTTTCGAGAAATAAGAGAAAAACAGATAAATTTCGTCTGAAAGATACAAGTACTGATTCTAAGACAATCGGATAATTTGCGCGCAATTAGTCGGCTTCCGCCTTAAGCCCGGGGCCCGCGGCAAGGGATGCGCGAGGGTATTTCCACCCGTCCCCGAGATCTCTTCAACCACAGAAAAGAGAGCAACAAAAAAAGACCGCTAACCCACGCAAAAATCTCCCTTCAACCCTCCACTCCCACCCGTCGAAGTCAAAGTCGAGTCGAGGTGGCGATGGTTCAGACCTGGACCGCATCCGTCGTGACTTGAGCTCAGAGGCATGGTGGGAAAGCCCCCGTTTCACACTGGCGTCTTAGAGCTGTTAAGTGCAAAGCACTAATACGCCCTCGGCCTGGGGACTATGCGTGGAGGTAACACACGGTCAACACTCCCTGGCTCGCCAGAAAGCTCGCCCGGAGATAAGCCAATGCGCGCTCCTACGCCAGTATTTCTCCCTCCTGATAGCCGGGGGACCAATTTTCCGCTGAGCGAGTACGAACGGAGCACCTCAGTCGTCACCGTGTTGACTGTCGGGTCAGGGCGATTCGCATCGTGACGAAGGCGAGTCATGCCGGAGGATGAGTGAAAGCTGCTGGGGTGTATCAGAGAGGTCAGGACGAACAGCGAATGCACATACGCGGAAAGTGAGTGAGATGGTGGCGGTTTGAGACAAGAGACGAGTTTGCTTGTTCCGAGCAAATAAGTGTTTAAGTAGGTCTCCGAGATCCGAAGGCGGTGCATTTGAAATCGGCGGAAGTCGAAAGAAAGTCATCCTTAATCTTTCTGACATTAATTCACTGGGATTTGGCGCTGAAAATCATCTCAATGGGTCCGGATTTCTGGTCTGGCACTGTTTAAGAAAGCAGCATGACCTTGAAGTTCAAAATTGGTCCATTGACACGGGGATATCACTCTGTCAAATACTTAACCAGATGTGAATAGTATCGTCGGGGGGGGGGGGTCAGGATGAGCGGCGAAAGTGCATACGTGAAGCAAGTGGAGATGGTGGTGGTTGGAGGTCAAGAGACGAATTTGTTTGTTCGACTTCGGAAGCAAATAAGTGTTTAAGTGAGTTTGAGATCCGAAGGCAGTGCACAAATACATGAATTCCTGGAAAAAGAAAATGCGTCCAACGATCCAACGTCGGCTCAGAATATCACTGGTTAGCGTTGACTGCCTCACAAGAGCGAGTAATGTGTAAATCATTCCATCCGACCTGCGCTCGCTTCGGAAGACGCGAATGGTTTACTTCCCTCAAGTCCCAACTGCCCAGTGCTCAACTGTCATTGGCAGTCTGCGGCGCGTATTCGGTTGTACTTGGATTGAAATAATTCAAGGGACATCGGAGAGCACAGGCTTCATCCCATAACACATTCTAAGCAAAAGTACATCACAATATAGTGAAAGAAACACGTCGGGCGTAGGGTAATGGCAATGGTATCTAGTTATGTCTTGATGATAGTATTGTGGGTAAGATGGGAAAAGATTGGAGAACGAGAAACCGTCAATTCAAGATAAAGTCAAGAGACATTATTTGTTTCATGGTGCGTTGCGGGATATCGGACTTGACATCTAGCGCCTCAAAGGGACTTTCGTCACTCGTCTCCACAGTGTTTGACTCTTTCTCGTCCTCCTGGAAATAATCAGATTCATTGCAATCCGCGATTAACCAGCGAAACGAACCTTCGGTCACGCAGCCCCTAGGCAAAGGTTTGATCAATATTCTTGTAAACGAACGTGGAAGATCTTACGGGAACGGGTCTTAACTTCGCGGAGCCTAGCTGTGACCATCTTTCGCCGCTCCTGTCAAAATCGCCAACAGAGGATAAGTTTTCATCCTGATATATACGAAAAACCACGAACGGCGCAGGAACTGGGCGAGAGCAAGACACTAGGGTCTAGAACGAGGAAGATTTTGGGGGGCTGAGGTTCGTTTCTGTGGCTTAAATCCTGTGGTTGAAGAGGCCCCGAAGAACATGTGCTCCCTTGTCGACTGGGCTTCGGGCTTAAAGTTTGCGCTTCGGCGCGACTGACCAAATGCACACTTTATTTTATTTTATCTATAGTTTGACCTCTATATTATTCAATCTGGATTAGAGTTTTGTGAGTGAAATTAGCGACTCGCAAAGTTTAGCACCCGTCGCAAGGACTTGCGCGAAAGTCCCGTGACCGTGATCAACTCCCTTCAAGTTTCCCTCCTTCCCCGCTACCACCGTACACTGTTTATCTCGCCGAGTATATTTTTGCGATGATGTCTCTTGTGTTCAGCCGCTGAAATCCTAGCAGAAACAGGGACTCCGCGACACCCCAAGAGTTCAATCACCACTTCAGAATGCAAGCCATTCCGCTTGATACGCTGTTAGAGGTGAAGAGCTAAAAGTCATCCTTGATTCCTTATCTAACAACCGACAGGTCGCCTTCCAGTACGATCCTATCCCCCTCCTTCACCTCTCAAAGACTTCTTCAAGCCTTTACCATTCCCTGAGGGCTCCCCACTCTCGCTACATCTGGAGGACGATGTTGGCGAGAATGGAAGGGCTACCGCCATGTCCATCCGGGCTGGCCGAGTACGCCTACCTGGCACTGGCGCTCTTGCGCACATGTCAGGTATTCATCATTTCCAACACGTATCCTTAGTGCATCAGTACCTGACCGTTCATGGAGGGCTGCGGAATCGAGAACGCGGAACTGGACTGGGATTTGAGAGTGCGCCTTTGTACATCATACTTTCTTCCAGTGTAAGCATGACGAGGCAATCCCGGGGGTCTTAATTTAACTTTCGCAGCATCACCACCTTTACTGAGGCCAAACCTCCTCTATGTATGACAAGCTGTCCTTCCATCAAGATGTGCGACGTGATTCACGTACGCCCACCGACTCGTAAGCCATCAGTTACTTGCCGCGTTCACGGTGATCTCAAGACAAGGTTCAGCCCACGGATGCGCCTTCTTGACTGCAGACTTGTGCGCAATGAGGAAAAAGGTAGCCGCCATCCCCGCGATCGATAGGGCCGCCTTCTTCGAGAGACGGAAGACGGTGATGTCGGACGCCACAACAGTAAGTTGTCTCTTAGGTGTGTCGAACATTTGGTCTAATTCCCATCCAAGCATGCTCGAGACTGCCGAGCATGGGAGGCCAGCTTCCAAGCTGACCTGAGATCTCGCCGAATCCCACTGTACGTGAACGAAGTGCTTTTTCACGCTCAAACGCTAATTCTTGAATATTAGCATTCGCGAGAAACTCCTGTCACTCGGATGGGGAGACGAGCTCAAGGTGCTGGGGTCCCAGCTTGATCGTCTCCCTCTCGTCGCTGAGCCTATTGAGCTCACGGAGAGCGGTAAGTACCGTGCGTGTTATAACCAATTTATGAGCTGATCAATTTTCAATTGTAGCCTGGGTCGTTCTGCAGCCATCCCTCGAGGAGTATCTGGCGGAGGTTCGTGAGCGGGAAGAGAAAAATAACGACGACGAACTCCGCGCCGAGGAGAAGATGCGCCTGAAATTGTCCAAGGCCCTTGAGAGGCAAAAGCGGCAGCATAGGAAGAGCCGCAGATGAATTTTGTGAGTGCACCGGCCCTCGAGCTACTTATAAGTCACTGACGCTTGAATGGCCTTCTAGTTCATTCCCTACGTAGCCACACCTCAACCTATTGCTTGCACATGGCCTCTCTACACCCCGCTTTACTCTTCCCAGAAATAGAGTGTATTTGTACCGTTTTCCTTCCTTTCCTCTCCTGGATTTGTGGTTGGAGCAACTATGTATCTGTACACGTTACATACTAGAGTGAAGATCATTAGATTTATCGTAGAATAGACATTGGTTGTAGATCTGTACTCCCGACAAGAATTTGTATGCATTGAATCAAAGCAGTAGGAGCGAAGAAGTGCGTCTGAGTACGGATGGGGTGCTCCCCTGGTCCACAATGCTGACGTCGCCCTCGCCGAAGCCAATCCCAAGCGCACCAACTCCGGAGTGCGCAATGTCTCTTGACCTGCCAAAATGGGGACGACCGCACGGTCATCAGGATGGTATAGTCGCATTATACGTCAGCTGCAGGGCGAGCAGGACCGTGGTCTGCAATCGGATTCGATCTCGGAAATGTTTTTGAATAAAGGGAGGCATTTGCTGAGCAGCGACATAGGCGTGCAAGGATCGGCCTCAGCAGCAGCAACTGAGGTGGGATACAACCGAGCCTATCTAATCGCCGCGGATTGAGTCCGTACTGACAGCAGATACACAAGTTCCATCACTCAGACGTAATTTTTTTCAGGGAAGAAATGAAGGACAAAATGAGAATACTTAGATGGACTAAACTGAGGCTGATTGTGAGAGGCTTTCGGTCAAGTAAGCGAAAGGAAGCGTACCTAGAAAACAAAGTTGAACTGCCAGAGATATGCCCAATTTAATCCAAACTCGAAGCTCTTCGAGAAGGGTGATGACGGAATAGTTGGGGAGCAGCCGGAAAATTAGCCTGCGCAGAAAATAAGACTCGAAATGACAGAGATAAAAATAATCAAAAGGACGCACGGAGGAAAATCTCATCCGAGTCGTCGCTTGGTGCAGACGCAGCGGAACGCTCCAGGTTAATACCACCCGCTGGTGGCGTTCCATTACCAATGAAGACTGTGGGCGAGCATCAGATTGCCGGGAAACCAAAAACAAAGAGAGATATTTTTACGCACAGGAGAAGTCCGTTGTAAAAATTCCGTTCCATGAAGAGCAAGGCTTGGCGAGGGCTCCTCAAACTTCACTTGGAATACGTGCATATCGTCTTCATGGTGAAAATTGAGTGCATACACGTGAAATACATCGGTGAAGACTGATAAAACCGACGAAGCGCCTTGTCGAACATGTTGATGGTTCAAAGCGTCAACTTCAGGACATTTATACTCCCACGTGCATGTTCTCCCTGTCCGTGCGAGCTTCGAGCCGTATACAAGAACAAGCTACACGAACACGGCGAGAAATCCGAATGTCTTGTTCTCACTAGAGGATTGCTGACGTGAGAACATGGTGCTCCGTGATCTCAATGTCACTCACATACACAATCCCCTCCAACCCCTCCCCAGCCTCTTCATCCGAAACGCAACCCATCAACACAAGGCAATACTCACCGTCCACCGTCAACAATCTCTCCATCTGAGCCGAAAGGTTGTCCTGCCGGTGTCCATGCTGCGTCGGGTGAGGCATGCTGGAAGTAGAGTACGAGATGACGTATGCGGATTTGGCTTGTAGAGGTTGAGAGATAGCGAGCGAGCGAGACAGTAGGTAGTGAGTACGTCGAAACAATGAGGGGAGGGACAGTAGTGGTTGCACCGAGAGATCAGGAAGGGTAAGGATATAAAGGTTCGTATAGGAAAGACAGGGACAGCAAGATGCAATCCAGGGAGGCGGATACGTAGTACGCGACGGGGAGACGTGGCAGGAGTAGACGGTAGGGAAAGAAATATCGTATTAGATACAGAGAAGTCGTAAAGTGGTACGTGCGATATGCAAGACAGCGTGGCACGAGTCCGGTAGGAGTGATAGATATCCACGGCGTCGCCAAATTTGAGTATAGTCCGTCCAGTAAAGAAGTCGTAATCGTCGCTCCCACCAAAGCACCTGAGTACCACCACCACCGTCCTGCCAGAAATCACCCAACCCGAGCATTCGAGGCGGATCGTATACGCGTCGGGTGAGAAAAGTTGTTTCAAAGTTGTTTTGTTCAGGGTGCGAGTGACGTCATATTGGCGAGCGATGTCGGGGCGAGCGGCGGGCTGCCAACGGACAGTGAGAAGCGTAGATTGGACGGAATGCATTGAGTTTTTGAAGTAGAGAGTCGAAAGGAAAAGAATACAAAAAAAAGGTCAGTCATTGAATCACATCAAAAAAAAAAAAAACGGGAAAAAAGAGAAGGCCAATGAAGAAGCCAAGCTCCAGAGCCGAAGCACGAGCACCGCCGACACCGTAATGAGACACGTCGAGCTCGGGGGGCAGTATGATAGAAAATGAAAAATAAACACACCGCTCCCCCTCACGCTCCCCACTCTACAGCGCGCGGTGTACGGTGGCTTCAAAAGCATCAGTCCCGGTGCAGGGGTTGCTTGAGGCGGCGGAGTACGGCGTCGAAGCCGAGTAGTTGGAAGGCGAGGTGTAAAAATAAGCAGTGCTTGGGTAGCCGGTGCTTGCAGCAGAGGAAATTTTCCACGCAGAAGAGGAGGGTGGTGGGGCATATGACACCGGGCTGGACGTATTGCTGTGGCTCGTATAGCTCGTCCCTCCACCGCCACTCGTATTCGGGTTAACGCTCGGCTGCGGGAACAACACACCCGCGCTGCTCGGATAGTTGTCCACCCCTGCGCCACCCAATTCGACCTCGGGAAGCTGGCGGGAACTTGTGACGGAGCCTGAGTACGAAGGAGCTGTTGGTGGGATCCAGTAGCAAGTGTTACAGGTACTGCGGCAGAGACAGAGGAGAAGTATTGCGGCTGAGGTTAGGGCTGTCCTGGTAAACTGCCAATACTCCAGCTCCAGCACCGGCTCCGTAAGACGGCGGCACCGCGTCTTCGCTCGCCTTCTCACTCCTCGTATACCGCTCATACCGATCCACCAGCACTTTGAGCTTTCTAAGATTCTGAAGGATATCTTGGCCATTCTAAATACCGAAAACGATGAGTAACGCGCATAAGATCGTAAGGACAAAGAGAAGAGATGCAGAGTACTAGTAAGCTCACGCACCGCGGTGAAATTCAACCTCTGCTCCGCATTGAGCCCGGTCCCATAATCGCGATGCGCAGGAATCGTCTCGACAATCATCCTTGCCGCGCGCAAACTCGATGAACGCGTACTCCATGTCTAGTCCCACCGCCTCCGGCCTTGCGTTCCCTCCACCCCCCCGTGTTTGTGGATGAACTGGCCACGCGTTGCATATGCGCTGCGCCGGGCTTGCGATAGCCCTCTGCGAGGCGCAGGTAGTGCTTCAGATCACGATTATTGCCTGGAGATGGGGGCGCTCTCAGTGGCAGCGGCTGTGAGCTCCGAGACCGTCGCGGGGCGGGTGAGCTAGTCTCTTTCACCGACTTCCCACTCGTAACCTCGTTCTGAACGGGTGAGCGGGATTGGAGCGAGTTGCTCGTTGTTTCTCCTAGTGTCTCAACACGGTGTTTGAGTGCTGGTGCTGGTAGGGGATAAAAGAGATCTCTGTTTCAGGTTCTCGAAGGAGAAAGGAGTCCGAGCAACCGGCGCATCAGACCCCTGTCGTCCGTACTTGCTCCCTTCCTCCTCGTCCCGAAGCCGACGTCCGTTCTTGTGGATCCTGGTCTCTCATCTCGGAGCAGGGCTTCGGTCGATTCGGGCCTCATTCGGAGCAGCTATACCGGTACTATGGGTCACGATCTTGGTATGTATCGAGTGATGAACACTCACTCCCGTCGTGTCCTTCAGGAACGAGTGTCTGCATATCGGTCGAATCACACCATGCCACCCATGTCCCGCCTTGCCATACACTCCGCTTCACTCCGACAAGGACCAAACTCCGGCGACGAATCTGGCTCTGGCTCCGGCTTTCTTTCCGAGTCTGCATGCGCTTGTCATCACTAATAGCGCTCTCCCCCTTGTCCTGGTGTCCTAGCTTGTGGGTTTCTGTTCACAACCTTGGGTCTGGGCCACTGGAGGATTAATTAGTATCGGAACAGCTATGCACGGTGACATTGGTCAAGTTGGTCGCGCAAAGAGACTTACTTTCATCGTCCTCGTTCTGGAAACTTCAAGCTGCTCCGCAGATCTAGATGGACACATTGCTACCTCTGCTTCGTGCTCGAAGGACGCCGCGATAACCGGTAGGCACAAGCGACCACTGCCTTTCGAATACTGACGTATCTTAGATTAGCAGGATACTCGGCCGACGGGGAGAGGAGGAACAATAAGGGCTAACGTACCACAGCTCCAGAATCCCATGCGTCCATGCAGACCGAATCTACTATCGTCTGGAACACCTTGTACTTGTCCTGTACGCTGGCGATCAGATTCCTTCAGGAAGACACCAAGGTCGCAGATCAACGACGCTGGCTCCCCGCCCGATCATGGTCGTGGTTGGAGAGGTGTGCTCGCAATCGATGGCCTTTGACCAGCTTGATGGTCTTCTGGGAAGCGTCGCCGGAGGCAACCTTCAATTTTGTCGGCAATGTGGAGCGGTGGCCATGGACAAATGATAAAGGCGGTGAGTGTAGCGTCCACGGAGTGTGAGGGTCATTGACCATGGGGTTCTTCGCCAGCAAGGGGAAGGGGAATCGTGACCTAGAAGTCGGTGTGGATGCAGGTGCGTTCATCTCTTCATCCCGTCCGTTAGGTTTTCCTGTTACAGCTGAGCGTCGACCATGCGAGGTGCGCCTGAAGCAGGCACTGAGGATGAGACGGCGCAGGGTGCATGCCGAGGTGCTGCATCGCGTCCCCGATTCTCTGTGCTTTCCACAAACTTGGTCAGTAAGGGCCATAAGTCTGGGAGCCTTCCAAACCTCTACATCGCGCTTGCTTTTTGCAGCGCTCGCTCCGCACACCCCATAGACGTTCATGTAATAAGACGCGTCAGGCATCAGTTTTCGGGCCTGCATTCGCGTCCGCAAAGATAGCGACCAAATTGTTGCCGAATATGATACATCTCCCTCGGTGGTCTGAGATTTGTTTAGTTGAGAGCGCGAGAGGGAAAAATAGTAATGCACCGAAAGAGCACCACTAGATATTCGAAGGTCTCCTCACAATATCGAACTTCTCCAGCGCTGGCGCGCGCCAACTAGTCGAGAACGAAGAGTGGGTCCAGATTGCGCGAGCGTAACCGAGTGATTGAGAATGGAAAAGTTTGAGACAAAGTCGAACCCCGTTGATTCATAACACATACCTTGGGATATTCCACTTTGGGACGCGTTCGGGTGATTCAGCCTGAAAGAAAATACCCCTCGAGCCAGGACAATCGCGATTGGCAGAGGTGATAGCTGCTTCAAACTAAAAAAAAGATAGAATGTTAAACAGCTTTCGTGGATCAGAAATCACGTCGGAAACGTACCTTGAACACTCAAAGGACAGTGAAACGCGCGAGTAGCTTGCAGGAAAGGTAGGCGGTATTAGTGTCGACTTTAGTATCGAATCTGAGACTATCCAAGCCACTGAAGTTATCAAGACTATCGATAGAACTTGCCTGGATGCACGGCCGCTCATGGGTTAACACGATGCGATAGAGCAATCGAGCGGTTCAGCATTCGGTGCTAAGAGCAGAGATCAAAAACGCCAGTGTCCCAAAAAGGAAATTCGTATCCTTGCTTTTTCCTTGATAAACGGCTAGGATTTAAATTTTACGATGCGAAAATGGTAAAGTATCTGATTCAATTGAGGTAGGTCTCCATGTATAGGACGGTGTATAATAAAAGGTAAATGCACATCTAATCCACGTAGAAATATACAAATCGACCGAAAACCATGTTCTGGATCGCCATCTACGATTGCTTTGAATGTCTAATATTTTTCTTATAAGTTTCCAGCAGAAGGACAGACAGCGCTCCTACTTACTTGTGTAGCTTGTGGTCCGCAAGCCCTCGCTTCGTGAAGACGCGCTTTGAATCAGGGCAGTCTGGACAGTGTTTCTCGTTGCGTGCGGGAATAAATGGTATAGCATCGGGATTTTGATCCTTGTGTCTGAGCAGCACGATTCGTTAGCAACCCAATCGCTGCGTGACGGAAGAGACGTACTTATCTACAACATGGTCGGACATTCCCTTCGCTTTGATTAACCGCGGGCAGTATGAACACCGCACTTTGTCGTTACGGCGGCCGAGCGTCCCCTCTGGCAAGATTCCGTCCATCATGTACTTGAATTCCATGAGGATAGCGGTCCGGTTGACCATCCAAACTGGATGAGATCAGTACTAGTTTCCAGAAAGTACGGATTAAAGACTCACCAGTGTGAGTGAGCAGAGCGAGGTCCCTATTGAACGCCGCGAAAATGCGAGCCATCGTCGGGCACCTCAAGATTCCCTGCAGTTTCTTGTCCTCCACAGCGGACATAAGCTTGACGCTATGGAAAGATGGCATATGCATTGCGAGTAGATAAAGATGGCCGGACGTACAACTCATAGTTCTTGCGGCTGACAATCGCCCTCTCCGAAACGTACTGCTTGTGCCATACTTCAAGATCCACTCCATTCTGTGGAACGAATGATGAGCACTGAGATCGCGGGATTTCTTTTGAGACAAACTTGATAAAGGGCGGGTCGGGACTGCTCGCGCTTGAGATACTCCTACGGGATGACGGTTAACTTGGACGACGATAGTAGCAGGAGAAATCTCACCTGCTGCAACTGTGCGACAGTGCGGCACGGAAAACCTAAAGGATCTCGTTCACGGTTGCCCCGTTCCATTCGATAGGCCTGTTGTTGTTCTCGTTTGGCGTACTTGATATCCCGTGCAGCGTAGACGTGAGCCTGTTCCCCATTATGAAAGGTACGTTGCACTCGAGGAAGCCATTTTCCCAAGGGATGATTATCGTATTCCTTGGATCTATCGAGGTACACGCCTGCATCCCTGCGAAGGAGAAATCATCAAATCACAGATCTCAGACATGGAGAGACGCACGTACGACGCGAGTAGGTCTCTACAGGTTCGCTAGGAGCAAACATCAGATAATGGTCAAAATACAAAAGCATTTCGCTCACAGAACAAGCCCTAAAACGTAGAATCCAATGGAAAGGTTCGAGCTCCGTCCGTTTCGAGCACCACTGCGCGTTGTAAATAAACAGAGAAACAACTGGGCACAATTAACTCACGTTACACGAACCTCCCCCGAAAATAAATAACGCATACGCTGACTGGGAGTAGTTCCCGCTCGCTTCAACGACTGGCCGAGGCGGGACACAGGGGGCAAGTCCCTCGAGATACGTTTCCCTGTGCAGCGGTCCAGAGGTATCCATGTATTCGAATCAACGAGCGGAGAGACTTTGACACCATTTCAAGCTGGGCAAGATCAAATGGGCTACAATGCTCCAGAATCTAGATGCATTCTCTGGTCAGTTCAAATCCGTCTTGTAAAATACTTGAGAAATGACTCGCCGCTAAGCCTATGTCCTTGGGAAATCGATTGAATACAGAGAAGGAAACTGCAAAAGTATCGCTGGTCGGAAATCGAGAAGAGTTGGGGTGACGCATGACGGCGAGACGTTCAGAGTAAGAGAGGTATGATTTTATTGTCGTGAAGCGTCTGCCGACCAGAGAATGAAAGATTTGAGACCAAAGGCCCTCCAGGTCGCAGAGAGAGAACCAAGGGACGTGGCACGTGTCCGTGAGTCGAGCCGGTCCGGGTTACCGACTGCAACTGAAGAGTTTCGATTTCATTTTCATTTTTCATTGGCTAGTGTCTTTATTCAAGCTCGCCCTCCGTACCTAAGGAGGTCGCGAATCTACCTCGAGACAATTCTTTACCTTTTGGCTAAAGTTTTGAACCATGTTTGACCATTCTTGTGGTTTTCTTCCCGTTTTCCCGACTGCACCTCCCTCCAAGAACTCGCTTACCGAATCCCTGGTTGAGCTTCAGTTGGGTTTTGTGGTCCAAAAAACATTAGCGGCAGGTCATGCCTAAGCCTCGAATATATTCGCCAAGCGAAAAGTTCCTTGCAGGGAGAAAACTTTCAAGATAGCCCGGAGCTTTGCAAAGAAACAATGAATACATATCTGTAGATTTCGGCTGCACCGTGGCGGTCATCACCCAAGCGCAAAAAAACCTAGAAAAAGAAACGGAACTAGCCAATATACAGAAATCTACGCATTTACTTCTTTACATGAGTATTCAAAACGCGTCTGGGAGTGCTATGTTCCTGAAGGTACACTAGAGGATCTAAAAGTACAGTAGAGTCCGAAACCTGAGCGTCCTGAAGAGATTCCACTGGCGTCCATGCCAGCTCTTGAGGAGTAGAGAACGTAAACTCGCTTGGCTCGGGAAGCTGTGGTAGAAAGTGATCAGTAATTTTGAATACGCAATCTTGACAGCCGAATATCTACCAATATTTTGCTGCTCGAGGCATGCGGCGACTCATTAACATTCTACCCAAATCAAAAATCAAACATGGGTGGAGAAGTAGGAAAATTGGTGCACCTCAACTGATTTAAGAACTGGGCGTAGTGGTTTGCGGTATAAAACCGGATTTCCTTCGACAATTTATACGTTTGAACACTTTTGATCAACCAATACATACCTTTGGGACGCTTCGCTGCTGGAGGCTCAGTTTCCAAGCTATTTTCACGAGGATTACGCGTGAGACGACCGGCTTTTGCAGCATCGAGAGCCTTGATGCTCTCTCTGATATATCGCGAATGAGAAGATGACCGCAATTGAGTTAAAGAAAGATACCTACGGGTTGTATACTGAAACAGCTTTAATCAACGATTCAATGAGTGGACCGAAGATCTCCCGTATCCAATCCTGAAGGTCCTCGATAGATTTATACAAGACGAAAGCGGCGGCAAAAACTTCAAATGCATTCCCGGGGTACTTCGGAAGATGCTCTCCGGTAAAAAACCCTCTGTTCTTCAGAAAATGAAGAAACGTGGCTTTCGAGAGCAGAGGCTGAAGAAGGGACTGTAGAAAACTCTTCAACGACGTGCCTTGAAGAAGGAAGCGACTTACCTTGCGCATATGTTTTCTTTCATCAATATCGGGTACACCGCTTTCAACAAGAACAAGAAGAACATGAAGCATAGCAACATGCATGGCTGCGTCCCCGACGGTCTCGAATGGATCTCGTTTCTCCGGAGTATCGAGAACAATGGCCCACAACGGAGCAGAGACCTCGGGGAATGCGGAAGATGGTGTTGTGGCAAACGGCGTAGCCATAATTTTGTTCTGAATAAATTTTCGGAGATCGTCGTTGTCTCGGAGATAAATCAGAACAGTGTAAGGAAACAACTGTGGGAAAACTCACTCGCGTCTTGGGAGGTAGTCTCGCCATCTTCCTCCTCTAAACAAAATGTGTGAACTCAGAATAGATGAAGAATAAATCTTACACGTACCATCGTCTATCTGTGCCTGTCCATTATCTTCCGGGGGGTTGTCGAGAATGGGCTCGCAACCTATTCGTCTCAAAATGGAATGTATAGTGCGGAAAATGTTCTATCTTACCGGTGTCGATTTCACCTGTTGCAAACCCAAAGTATTAAAACGATAGAAAAGAACAATTCAGGCAATTATTTACCTGAGCTACCAACATCAATGGTCGGTGTTGAGGCATCGAGCGCTGGAGGATTTGAGGCGTGTTCTGGAACTAATTAATATATTAATAGAATTGAACAGTGAACTTCAAATACCATACCTTCACCGGTAGGATTTTTGGTATCGGCAACTTCATTTACTGTATGTCGTTAGAAAGGCAAAGAAACATGTCTGAGCTCCATACCAAGCCTTTCGGCTGCGGCTCCCTTGCTTTGGGGGGCGTCGTCTCGGTTGCTGATGCTTTTCCTCCTCTTCATGTCCTGTTTAGGACTCTGAGGCGCGGTTAGTAAATTCGCTAGATGAGCAAGTTAGATTTTTCATAGCGCGGGGTTGCCATTGATGTACATACTGATCGCCTTTGCCGGAGAGTATCGGCGCTTTAAGCTGAGGGATGATATTATTACTTTACAGGAAATTCAGACTTCTGTGGCCCAACTAAAAGCATACCTGGTCTTCGTTAAAGCTTGACTCTCGTATATTTTGGTAAGAATTTCCTTTGTACCGTCGGGCTTGATATTACGGTCACGTTCAACGTGGAGAGTTGGCAGTCTGACCGACACGAGTCAGTAGAGAAGACACTCAACACGAACTACAAGCTCACTGGGCTGCCTTGCCGCAAATCTTAGAAATCACGCCAGAGAGCGAGGTGGCAAAAAAATTATTCACGTTGGAGTGTCGTGATATCGAACCGATGATAGAGTTGAAAGTGTCAACCGGGTTGAGTGTGTGAAGACCGAGAGAAGGCTCTTCGAACTTCTTCAAGAAGATCTTGATACTCTCTCTGCAGGTGAGTGCACTCCGTACGTACTGGGAGAGTAACCGATGATAAGACTTTCATGAAAGCCATCTTAAGAACATACCGTGAGTGATCCCCGACTCAATACATGAGGCGGCAAGCTCTCGAATAGCAGGCGGACAATCGCGTAGGACGTGTACGCCTGACCCAACGAGATTAGCGTATCCAGCTCGTTCGAGTGGAGGTGATCGTCTTGGAAAACCGCCAGGGCCAGTGCTGGGAAGTGCCCTGAGTGCTCCAACGCGCTTAAAGCGCTAACTGCCTCTTTCTTGAGACTTTTGAGAGTGTGAGGTTCTTTTTTGGTTCGGGGAACACTTTTAGGCTTCTGTAGCTGCGGCGAAGGTTTCTGTTGGCGTCTCTTGCCCTTTGGACGCGGCTTTTGTGTGGAGGATGGAGGAGCTGCGAGCGGGATATGGAAGGGCTTCAGCGAGAAAGAAGACGGGTCGGAGGGTTTGGCGAAGGCCAGAACTGCAGCATCTGCTTTGTCGTCGCGTTTTGTTTCGGGTGAGGGCGGAGATGATAGTTGAGTGTTAGTGGGTGGGACTGGGAGGGAAGGGTTGGGGCCGCTTTCTGGTACAGTGACATCCTCGGTCTGCACCATGGTTGTGAATGAAGACCAAAGTCCGGCGTGACGTCGACCAAACAAACGAGAATTTCAATGGCTGGACTTCATGCAAGCCATGGCCTTCATTATTCCCTTCATTCATTCAGTTGACTGTCTCTGGGCTTGTCACTGTCGCAGCCGGACCAAAATTCATGCCAAAAAACAATTTTTTAAGTAGATACAACGTGTGCAACAAAACACTACTCCACCTCCACCTCCTCGAAGTACCGACGTGGACGCAGTACCCAGTGCGACTCCTGTTTGTTCATCCTCGAGCTCTACCACCCCTTCTCCCCGTGTGCGCAGTGCTCCGGTGCCTCCCGCACTGCTCGCACAGCCGGAGTTCGGCTGGCACGAGCGAGGATATCAACCGCGTACAAGTCTGCATAATCGAGAGTGAGCGGTCCTAAATAACATCAGGTACCCGCGCGGCACACCGATGATTCGGACGGCAAGAGTCAGCAGCAGTATTGGGGTGGTCGAAGACGCATCATACGAGTTCCGTAGCGGCAAGGGGCGAACCGCAGCATGGCGGACTTCAAGGACACCGAACTAAACTAGGTCGATAAGAGCAATATATGATGGCTGGCAACGCACCAACGGGCTCGACGGACAGCGAAAATGATGAGGGCACAGGGCTGACTCGACGATATAAGACAGCGCTGAAAGAAATAGATACTATAAACAACATACTTGAAAGGCGACAACTGGCAAAATGCCCAAAGGTCTGATACCTTTTCGTAGCTGAAGAAGGAAGATGAGCGACAGAAAAAAGGACTGTTGATGATATACATACATACAAGTTAAGGAGAAAATGGCTGAACAACATTTGATTGAGAAATGGGTTCATGCACAACGGCCCAGGTAATCTTAACGCGCGTCGTGCAGCCCAGGGGTGTCCACTGTCGTCCAGAGGTCGCAAAGCTATGGTGTGACAGCGAGTCGCTTCAAGCGAAGTTAATAGAGGTGTCACAGGTGAGAAAGGCGGCGTGAAGACTTGAAGATTCATCGTCGAGGATGCAGAAAGCTGCATCGATGTGTTGGTAGGATTCGGAAGAGACTCGGCTTTGGTGTTGTTGACATGCCACCCAAAACGGCTTCCAGCCTTCCCAACCAAACGGCTCTGCATGTGGTCCTCCAGAATTTCCCCGAGATTTTTTTTTTGTACTAAGAACTTCGTGATAATGACCCTGGACTTTTTGCCTGAGGGAAAGATCTCTCGATTTGCACTCTGCTTCACCAGAAGACGGAACTTATCATCACTGAATCTGACTTCAACTTTCATCCGGCTAAGGTTCTGGACTCTGGGCGGCGCGCATTTTTCATGGAAGTCATTTCGGAATTAGTTCCTGCTGGGTTCATACATTCACCTGCTCGACAGAGTAATATGATAATATTGTGCATGTCGATCGACGGATTATTTTTAATTTCTCAAGGTTTGCTCTAGGAGGTGAGTAGAAATATAAGGCTTGAAAGCCGACTCTTACTTCTGAATCGGACTTTCTGAATACCACGACGTGCCAAATTCAAGTGTAGTGCACTGCCTTCGGAGCTCAGAGACTCTTCAAAACCCACTTGTTTGGCGAACAAACAAAATCGTCTCTTGACCTCAAACCACCACCATCTCGGCCCACTTTCCGTGTAGGTGGTCATTGCCGCGTATCCTCGCCGCTCTAATAGACGCCAGTAGCTCCCGTTCGACCTCGACTCGGCCTCCAACACGATTCGCCTCCGCCACGACTACCTCGACCTCTAACACGACCCGCCTCTGACATTGCCCTCGATATGGTGACTCCTGTGATGCGCCGTCCGAACTACCCAGAGGCCTAAGGGCCCATCGGTTACCAGGAGGGAGTACCACAAGCGTAGGAGGCGCGCATCGGCTTACCCCCAGGCAACCTTTCTGAGCGAGCGCAGGGGTGTTTTGATCATGCGTTACCTCTGCGCCGAGTCCCTAGGCCGAGGGCGTTACGTTGATGCTTCACGCTCAACCAGCTCTAAGACGCCGATGCAACGATGGGTCTCCCACCATGCTTCTGGGTTCTAGTGTTACGGCGGACGCGTACCAGGCTCGATCCAACGCCCTCGACTCGACTCCTACGCCGCTCGCTTTCGAGGTCTAATATCCTACTGCCACTGCTACAAGGGTGCGTTTTCCATCGTTGTATATCTAGCTATAGCCTCACACTTGCCCAGACACATCTCGATGGTCTCGCTCATCGCAGTTTCGACCTGGATTCATGGGTGCGTGGTAGTAATTTCTTTCGGATTCATTCCATAATTTCCCTCCGTGGCAGACAATGTAAGTGGGCTAACCACACCTACCGTACTAATCCATTCCCAGGTATACCGATGATGATGCACCACTGGTCCTGATCCTCCGCTGTCTTTCGCTTCGATTCAACGGGAAGGATGAAGAGGGAAGACGGGAGATTTGTGTTGCGTTGCGGTTCCATCTTGTGTTTTTATATCATGTGGTGGAAGAGACCCTCGAGAACATGTGCTCCCTTGTCGCGGGCTTGAGGCTGAGGTTTACTTGTTAAACTGACCAAATGCACATCAAATCTAGTTAGAAATTTAGTTGTATATGCATGCATGTATGTTATTGGAATCTGAATTGTTTTGCGATGGATAAATTTGAATGCCAGCTGCTGTCAACGAAGAAGGGAATTTGCAGCAAGGTCTTGTGACCGCGTCGGACTTTCCTTCCTTCCACCACAACGACGGAGAACGCATACTTTGCAGGCTCATTCTCAAACTCGTCCAGAACGATTTTCTTGTTTTATTTCCGACTATTACGCACTGAAATTTCTGCGCCAGCAAACACCGTTTTCATTGCGAAACTTCGGACCTCATTGCAGCACCCTGCGAGGATTCTCCGAGTCCTTTCACAATGCAATCCCTCCCCCATGACACCCTAAGCGAGGTGAAGCCTTCAACAGTAGCGTACAGGACCGATTCGCCAACGCCAACAGATCGCTCTCCAAGCTCGGAACGTAGACCTTATCCATCTCTCGCGGATATCGAATCCGCTCTATCATTCTCTTGCGGGCCCTCATTTCACCTTTGTCTGGAGACGGAAAGTTGCGGAAATCAAGGGCCTCCCTGCATGTCCGAGCGACATGAGACATGAGTGAACTGGATATCTTGCCCTCATTCTTTTTTACCGCGTGCCAGGTGCAATGACACTCTCCTCTGATCTTTATAGTGACTGATTGTCCTCTTCAGCAGTGTAATAAGAACAACAGCCCGATCGACTGGGTCCTACGCTGTCGGCTATGTCCTCGGTCTCTGTCTAAACGGTACGTCTTCGATACAACCTCGCAACGCAGTAGTATTCTTGACCAACGTTTGGAAAGGATTACACGCTATGATGAAGCCCGTCCCCCGTAATGCCTGCCCGACTTCCCTGCTTTCAAAATTACGCACATCATCCGCGAACGCCCGCCGATGCGTAAGTCGCCATCTGTTCTCCAATACCGAGTGGTCATGGAGATATTGTCAGCACACGGCTGCGCGTTCCTCTGGGCGGATCTCAATGCAATCCGGAAGAAGCTTGAAGGAATGCTCGTGGCGGACAGAGTTGGTTTCCTGGAGAGCCGTAGGGACGTGATTTCGAGAGCCCGAGTGGTATGTGATCTCTTTTGTGCATCGAATATTCATCTGACTCGCGCCAAAGCATGCGCGGGAGTGCCGGAGTTGAGAGTTAAATGTTCAGGCGGAGATTCGATCTCGGCGAATTCCTTTGTACGTGCACTAAATGCTTTACAAACTCAAGTACTGATCCATGGTAGTCTAAGTATTCGGCAGAGGCTGCTATCGCTTCAATGGGGTGAAGACTCGGAGGTCAAGGCGCTCGGCCCTGGTCTTGACACTCACTCGTCGCCGAGCCAATTGAGCTCACCGATCCAGGTAATTACCAGGCATACTATACCAGGCTGTTGGACCTATTTTACTGACCATTGTAGTCTGGAAGGTCCTGCGGCCGAAGCTGGAAGCCTATCTGGCGCGGATCCGGAAGCAGGAGGCGGCACGCGAGGCGGCGGAGCTGCGCGTCGAAGAGGAGCGGCGTTTACAAATGACCAGAGGATTATCGCATCAGCCAAAGAACGGATCCAAAAAACTACGACGGGATTAAATTATGTGAGTTGCAACCGTCTGCTTTTTTTTTCAAGTCACTGACGGGCAAATGATAGGCTCATATTTCAACACTCCTTCAAGTTCTCACACCAGATCCACGACGTGAGTGCATGACACAGTTTGCATTCTCATCAACTAAGCACTCGGGCAGACATGTAATCCTATTGCTTGCGACAACAACTATACTCACAATTATATTCCCTTTCCAAGGACAGAAAAACTGTATATGTACCTACTAGATTTGCTATATATTTAGAGCTGTAACGATTATCCCGTAACAAAGACGACTATAGTATCAACGACGAGCCAATATATTTTGGTATAGGTATCCGGAGCGATCATTGACCCTGCAGACCGTTGCCGGACACAGGCAATGTCAATTCCATCGGTGGATGAGGCTCCAGTCTAAGAGATGTAGACAAGTCCGTCTTGAAGCATGAATCGAGGATTCCATCTGCTAGCCGACTATGCAGGACCTGTATCGAGCAGTAGGGTTAGCATCCAAGGGAAGTAACAAAAGGCGGACGGACAGTCGAAACTACGGAAACATACATTGCAGAATTGAAGTACGCTGGCCAGTAAGAACACTTGGCGGAGTCTCTTCGCGACCTCCCAGTCGATCCGCCGCTGCAGGTAAAGAAAAGTTGAGGAAGTGAGTGGAGGAATCGTTGTTGTGGAGGACGCGCCACCGACCTGGACCCCACGCGACACATCCGCTCGTCCCTGGCCTACGTGACGATCTCGCTGAGATACTGGAGTCCTCAGCTGGATGCGTGTCTGAGGCTTCGTCCCGAGCTCGCCCGTGGGCACAAACGACGGTGGGGGTGGTGCGTCTGGCGGCGGCACAGCGCACCTCGCCTTGTACAGCTTGTCGTATATCAAGGCCGCCTGCTCTTCACTGAGACTTCAGGTCGCTGATAGTCGAGCGCTTGGAGACGAATCAAATGCTGTCGATTATCTTGCAGCGGAAATGCTGGCCCTCGTTGAAGATTATCTGGTCCGCGATGACAGATTTGTGGAATGAGACCAAGAGAAATCGCCGCGCACAGAGATCGAAGGATTCGGGGAGCAGAGAGTCGCCAAGAGAGGTAAGGTAGCCGCGAATGAGGCTAGACGCAGGTGAGACCAGACACGGAACATCGTGCACAATTTCTCAGCGCCGAAGTGGCTCATAATCCATAAATCGGTCCAACGTGGCACAGGTCGATTTTGGACGATGTGAAAGTCGTTGGACTGCAGGATAAGAGCGACGAGCCGCTGGTCGCAAGCGAAATGAACATCGTGGGGCTGGGGATTCAGAAGGAGGCTGGGCGGGAATTATGCTCGGACAGAGCATCGGCGTGGACCAAAGCGGGGGAAGGTGGAAATAGTGGAGGGAAGAGTAAAGTCTGCGCTCCAGAGGGCCTCCCAGCGCCGCGCTTGAGGAAGGACCTGACTTGCTTGGATGACTCCTGATTCGGGAACTTGTCTCTTTTCTCCCACTCCCTCGAAGCCAGCACCTCGTCAATCTCGCATCCACACTTCCCCACCACGACCCATCGACGCTTATTCGAGATACCGAAGGTTAATATGGAGGCGTGAACCGGCTCGGAGCAGGGCAATCCCTGAAGTCCTTATAAGCGGCGGGCGGTGACCCTGCTCTTCCCATGCGGGCTCACAAGAACTACTTCCGTCGTCGTCGCGGAAGCTAATCCCAAGCGCATCACCTCTGAAGTGCGCAATATCCTTGGAGTACGGCTGCCAGCAAACGTGCTGTGCGTAGGTCGATGCTCGGCGAGCATGGCTTTCGGGCTTCGTGATGCATCGCGGCATGCAATTAGATTTGGCGTTGGAAGTATTCGAATTCAAGTGATACCTGCTGTTGGACAGCCGCGTTACCGACACATGGACCGCACAATGTTCTCGCGAACAATGGTCAAAGCTACTGAGGTCGGAAGGCAGCCGTTTCGCATCGATGTCCATAACGTTGGAGCAAGAAGCGCACCGTCGCGCGGGCATCGGATGGTGCCATGGTGGAAGAAAGACGGGAACGGAGAGCTGCGTGGTGGCAGCACAGAGGCGAGCTCAAGGCCGCAGATCGGCTTGGCCTGAAACGTCACCCGTGGAGGGGTGCAGCACAATGGTGCCCGAAGATAGAGGAAAGAGGTACAAAGGAAGAGGAGGTGAAGGTTGAATAGCCAATGAACGCCGTCGAGTCCTCTAGCCTTAACGAAGGCGCCCCGACGCCGGCTAGCAATTCCCGGACAACGGGAATGGAGCATTAACACCGTCTCGAGCGCCGTGGTCCCGAAAGATGTAAGATTCGGCGAAGAGCCTGACGCGGGCCGTTACAGTGCGTGGAGGTGGTCAACGCCTGATAATATTACAGTGATGCTGGAGTACTCGAGCTCCGCTCCGTTGCAATCGGGGACAGGCGGCGGAAGAGCGACGGTGTGTATCCGCGAGGTGGGCTATCGCGCGTTTGGGAACGCCGGGGTAAGGAGGGACAATGTCTGCAGACACTGTGAATGAGATCTTCATCTTGTGTGCCTACGAAGGGAAAACGGACCTTCGTATTTTCTCCCTCTCGTTCTCGCCATCCTCGCGCTCGTCGCTCTGCTCTCGAGGAACGACGGTTTGAGACTTCAATTGGGGTGCAGCGCACATATGGCCGTCGTGACAAGTGTTTACGCCTTGCTTGCTGGACTTTTAGGATTCAATCGGTATCGAGGTAAACGATCACATACCGAAAATTTTCTTGAAGCCAGTGGAACCCGACTACTTCCTGCTCATTGTAAAACCACGGCCGACTCGCCATCGCTGTGCCCGCGGATGCCTATCCTGCATTCGCATCGCAGTGCTGGTTGCGAAGAGGTTCGAGGTTGAAAGCGATAGGGTCACGAGTCGCGGGCAAAGGGAAATTGAAATCGTCCGACTCCGAGACGGTAGACTCGTTGGAGCCCCAGGTGTGATGGAATCTGCGAAAATAAAATTAGTAGGAAAAAAGATGAAAAAAAACACACAACGCACCTCGAGGAGATCACATTCATTTGCAGCGAGTGGACGTTCTACAGCATTCTACCCATAAGGACGAGCCGGCTGCGTCAGGCACGCCCGACGCAGAATAAAGAATCCAAAGATCTATGGATTGAATGTAGTCCGAGAGAAAACTTGCCGCGACTAAGGTCTTCAAGGTCGGAGTTTTATATTCTTCAGCATTGTGGATGAGCATCAGTTTCGAGACTGCCAGGCGTCACTGCACGCGGCGCAGGAGTATCGCAGTCAACGAGTGATATAGATGGATGGCACAGAAAGACTGGTGTTCAAGCTGAAGACTCTTCCGGTGGATGGAAAAAGATATCTTTGTTTCAGGTTCCCGAAAGAGAAAGTCTGAGCAACGGCATCAGACCCCTGTCGCCCGGCTCTCCTCCTCCCCTTGCTCTCCCCTTGCTCCCGTCCTGAGGCCGGCGTTCGTTCTCTTGGATCTGGGTCTCCCATCTCGGAGCAGGGCTTTGGTCGATTCGGGCCCTCATTCGGAGCAGCTATATAGGTGGCGTGGGTCAATATCTTGGCATAGGGGAGTGACGATTCACGAACACTCACTCCGAGTCCCATCGTTCGACTGTCCTTCAGAGAGAGTGTCCACATATCGGTCGAATCAAACCATGCCGCCCATGTCCTGCCTTGCCACTGGCTCTGCTTCACTCCGATGAGGAGTAAACTCGGGCGACGAACCTGGCCAGACTGGCTCCGGCTCTGGTTTCTTTCCGAGTCTGCGCGCGTGCTTGTCACCACTATAATAGTGCTTCTCCTTGTTAGCTTGCGGGTTTCTGTTCACAACCTTGGGTCTGGGCCGCTGGAGGATTAATCGTATCGGAACAGCTATACACGGTGGCATAGGTCAATATTTTTGAGTTGGTCACGCAAGAAGACTTACTTTCACCCTCATTCCAGAAAATTCAAGCCGCTCCGCAGATCTAATCCCGAAGATGGACACTTTGCTACCTCTGCTTCGCGTTCGAAGAACGCTGCGATAACCAGCAGGCACACGCGATCACTGCATCTGGCCCTATTCCTCCTCTCCCCATTGACCGAGTATCTTGCCAATCTAAAATACGTCAGTATTCGAAATGCATGCATAAGGTAGTGACGGCTAACGTACCACAGCTGCAGATCTCGTACATCCGTGCACACTGATCTAACTTTCTTCGTTGTGCGCTGGCGACTGATCTTCTTTACTGATACACCGAGTGCTAGGCGACAACACACTGGGTCCGTCTTGGACATATTTGTCGGCGATACGGGGCGATGAACTCCAGCGTCCTGTTCGGTGGATGACAAGCTCTTCTCTGGCAAGTCCTTTGCATTTCGTCCGATGTGTGGAGCGGCGGGTATGGATCGAGAAGGTGGGTGAACATCCGAAGATCATCCAGCGGTTGTTGCGCATTCTAATTTGCAGGATGCATGTCAACAGGTCTTGAAAGTTGGGCGCGTAAAGTCTCGAGAGGTGGGTCGAGGTGCGAGTCAGTCTTTTCTGCTTGTCCTGTTCTCCGGATGCGATTTCGCCACGAAAGATACTGTCGTTCGCCCTGAGAAGCATCCTCGAACGACCATTACTGGTGAAGGACCTTTATAGGCCGTCTGTGCCGCAGAGGTAGTCCATGAACATCTGCGAAATGGAATGGACGTCAACACGTATATTTGCGAGGAAGCGGTGGCGTGGATATGTCCACAGTCTTTCCAAGCAATCTCCACGTTTAAAAACGCAAAGAAACAAAAGAGTCAAGCGTACTCACCTCATACGACCGTCTCAAACACATCACACGTTCTTTCCTCTCCCTTTTCCCTTCCTCCCTTCTGTGCGCGGCACCAGGGGCTGGTCCATCTCTTCTCGGTGCGGTGCGTGCTCGCCGACGCGTACTAGAGGTCGTCTGCTCTATAAACCCATCGCCGGCGATATCCAGACTAATGGGAGATCCAGTGGATGGCCCATCTATGAATTCGTGAGCTGTTGAAAGGATCGAATGAATGGTGGTCTCCAGATACGCACATGAATGTGCTTTCGAAACCGATTTAAAGACTCCTTCCGGAATGAAATTGAATTCGAAGTGTATATATATTTACGAGGGGGCCTGGGGATAAAATCGTGTGATTGCGCTCGAAGTTGACAAGTGAGAGACCCGAGGCTCGGTGGTGCGCATGTTTAGTCGCTTGCAGTTGTAGCAGCACCATATTGGAGGGTCTCGCGTCGACTTCGAGTATCCATTCTGCGCACGGTTCCCCAAGAACAAAACAGCTCTAAAACCACAGGATGAGCAAACCTGTTGAATCAAGGGTTTCAGATCTGGAGAAACATACATACGACGCGAGGAGGTCTATGCAGGTTCTCTGAGACTTGAGATGAGACCATGGTCGAAACACAGAAACATTTTGCTCACAGAACAAGCCCTGAAACGCTGGACCTAATGGAAAGGTTCGAGCTCTGTTCGTTTCGAGCACCACTGTGCGTCGCAAATAAACAGAGAGACAAGTGGGCACAATTAACTCACGTTACAATTAAAAAGCTTGAAGTTCAGATTGCTCCTAGTATGCGTGATGAACCCTGAGCCCACAGTAATAACTCCTGAGCTGCTTGAAAAGATATTCCCGGAAGTTTTGATTTTGCTTTGGAAACCATGGGGCACGCAGCAAACATTCCAGCAAGTCGGAAGTTGCCGCGGTGCTACAAATACGGACAACCTCTCGGAACTTGCCAGCCGCCCTTGCTCTTGACTTCCATCATCGTCCATCTTCTCTTCCTTCACCCCCGCACACGAACAACTGTAAGTGTACTGTTATACTCCAGTATGACTTGTGACTGACTCGTGCGATGTGCTAGCTGCCTCGATGTTCTACCCGGGCTATCCTTCGACGCTCTCATTTGCTTGACATGCTATCTTAGGTGCTAATACATCCCTTTTCTACTCTCAGATGCTCATTTGTTGTAACTCCAGCTTGCCCCTACTTTGTAACCTGCCTCAACGTTCTCTCGGCCTTTGATTCAGGTGCGTAACAGTCGTCTTCCACCATAGTATGCTCACAGCGCTCTTCAGCTCCTCTACCCTCAGTGTCAATGCGACCTCATGTTCCATGGTCAGCGTCACTCGGTGTGTCGTCTGATCCTCGATTGAACTGCATACAACGCTGATTCTCCCTCTATAGACTACACCCACCTGGGAAACGACTGAGCGGCCCTTCACCCGAGCACCCTCCGCAATTGAGCCCCATCTGGATACCAAATAGAGAGCGGCGCCCGGCAATGGAACCACTCGTAGAGAGAACTTTACGCAGCCGTCACGATTCGGTTAACTGATCCAGGTTCGATGCCAGTCGCAAAACCTGCACCGACTTTTGATGCTCAGTCGATCGACGGTACTGCCTTCTGCGTGCCTCGTCTTCTGGCATCAGTCAATCGCCCTCCACTGCGACTGGATCGAGTGGTTCCATTGCGCGCGCGCCCGCAAGACACCCTCTCGTTTGGAACGGTCGGATCCCTCGGTATCGGAGTGCGTCATAGGGAGGTGTCCGTATCAGTTCCGATCCCCGTCAGGCCTCGACACTGAACTCGACCGACTTTTCGTGCACGCCGGGTTGGAGTAGAGGACGGGAGATGTTTTTTTGTGGGGTTGCAGGTATTGAATGTATCGTCACCACTTAGATGCATACTTTTTTTCTGGAATGCATTCGTGTAAATTTCGATCCACAGTCAAATTTCTGCGCTTCAGTGGCTTCTTCTGGTGAAAAGTTCAGGCTGCGAAGTCGCCCTTGCACACAAAGTGCAGGTCGTGTAAAAAAGAGGAGTACCGTTCCGAATTGGTTATTGCGAAAAAGCCTTAAAACCAAAAAGGAACGTATGTGCCAGACTCGCACCTAAATTCGCGGTCGATGCTCTAACCAATTTATACAACGCCGAGGCGCAAGACACTATTCTACTTGGAAGCACCCCACTCGCCCCCGACAAGTCGCCACCGTTTCCCATCTAGCGAACGTATCAGCAACAAAGCACAATGGCCAGAAGGATCCACGCACGTAGTATAACTGAAGACAGGGTTTTGCATGCTTCGCCCCACAACTCGATCGTTTTACGATCCTCCTCCGAGTCGCGTTCCATCCTCTTATCAATCGCAGGAAGTTCCAAAGCGGAGAGAGCCTCGAATTTTTTGAGATGTTCAGTAATTTCGAGAGCATCCTGCTGCATGATCATGAGGATGTGAAGCAGATTCCGTGAGACATCTAGACGTACATGAGAGATAGGCGGCGCAACGCTCGCGCTCCTTCGAAGCTTGACACTTTGAACACGTGGTAGATTTTTGGCTACGCTTCCAAGGATAGCTAATTCCTCGAGCGTGTCGAAAATACCAAAAAAGGTTTCTGGTGAGGCCATCTTGCCAAGACGGTGCAGCGGTGCTTCTACATCCGGCTCATCATCGTACCATAACAGGCACACCTGTTTAACGGAACTGCTCCACAAATCAACAGAGAAAATGGAAGCGCTCGATCCGTTGTAAATCGTGAGATTCGGCAGTAGGATAGGATCCAGATGCTCGAGCCGTTCGCTTCGGGTGAAGGTGAGATCGGTTATCGTCTGATGCCGATTGAGGAAAGAGGAGAACAGGGAAGCGGTATGAGGACGTTGAATATTGTATCGGAAAGTTAAAAGGTTGGGGAAATGTGCGTTCTGGAGCAGCTCCGGGAATTCCTCGTCAAGAAGGAGATCGAGGTGTTCCAAGTGGCACAATTGAGAAAGAACAGAACTAAGAGCTTTGATAAGGTGTGGAGACAGATTTCTGAAGTACATGAGTTGTTGGTCTGCGTGAAAAGAGACGTCAGAATGGCACTTACAACGCAAACTCCTCGTCCAAGTCTGCATCTGTGATCGAAACGTCTCGCACATAGCGGGATAACGACAAGCCGGAGCGCTGTTTCATCGTGCGGAGGAAGAGTTTGATTTGTGGAAGGGCGTCGAGATATATGGTGCGGTAGAGCAGTGGAGTGGCAATATTGCGGAACAGCCGCGACGTCCTGCAAAGCGCAAGAAGATCTGGATTTGAGGCATCCAGCATCACGGACGTAAGGATTTCGTTAGGAAGGAATCCGACAATGGATTTGGAGGCCTTGGCGGCCCTACGGGTAAGGACCATCGGAGCTTGTGGTGGAAGCGGGCCAGAAAGAGACAAAGGTGACAGTAACGGCCACATGATGTGACAACACGCGAAAGGCATGACCTAAATAAATTTAATATTTTACCAATTAATGTTATAGAGAACCATCGGAAGGGGACGGAAGAAAAAGCAAAGGAAGGGAAAGAAAGCGGAACTAGACCATCAGCGCATGGACCTCTCCTATTCATTTCATGACTCCATCGACGAGGAAGCTCAAAATACCTGGAAGCAAAGCAAGAACGATGCGCTGAGTCAGGTGCCCTCTTAAACCTCGCCACCAAGTTGTACCACCAGGTTATGGAGGTTGACGCTGAAGAGGAGGGCGAGATTGAGGACGACGTAATTGATCTCGTCAGTTTGTCTCGAGAAGGCTAAGCGCCCAGGCGTCGTTTCAGTATCGTTCTGAAACCGTGATCTACAATACAAGCACAGTTAGTTCTAATTCACAAATACATTTCCTCAGCTTAACCCTTCCTCGTTCGAAGTACCTCGTTCTTTTTCATAACGCCATGAATTTTGACAGGCAGTCTATCTGCCTTATAAAAATGGCATCCAATTTTTCTTGACCCCCAGGGTGCTGGGCATTCCTGAGTCCCCCTGCAAGCAATACTGTGAACAGCCCCGCGAGAACGGCGTCTTCCTCCTGGCTCGCCGCAATAGAAAAAAACGCAGCCGTAATCATAAAGTCATGTACTCGGCCGAGGCTCAGCTTCTGCACATTTACATCGCCTGCTAACCCCATATATCCTCAAGGAATCTAATGCAATCATTTAATGTGTATAGAGATGGTAGCCACAACCCGATGATTCCGCAAATTCAGAGAAATAAGAAACTAGAAATACAAAAAGACGGAAGGAATAGTAATGTCGAGTCGATGATGGGGAATGAGATAGTTGATACAAATGTGCAGTTGCCGGTTGTAACTTGTGGCTGATACAAGCTTGTCAGTCATGAGCACGGAAGCGCTAACTACACTCACAGAAAAATGAAGGTGTTTTCACTCGGGCCAGACAAGTTTCACGCGCAATGTTACCAAGCCCAAGCTAAAGCACGACATCGGCGCAAGATCCTCAGACTCGGAAATGGAGCGGATGGACGTACAATTTGCACCGCAGAGGACTATGGGACCAAGGCGCACGAGTGCAATGTGACGGCGCTTTTGTCCACGTCGCCAGAAACTTGAGCTCCGTCCTGGACTATAGCGCTACTCTTAGTACAGAAATTGTAGAACGTAACTGCGTCTCACTCACCTCATTGTCTGTTCCTCCTTGCTTTCCTCTTGCGACCACCCCCGGATTGAGAGTTGAGACGGTCTATCCTGGAATAGAACTCATTCTCGATGCGTAGTTCGTTAGCCTTTCGCGCCTTCTCCTTCCCGCGCATTTGTGCCATATAAAACTCGAGGGCCGGCTGGATGCCGAACTAGGCTATGAGTAAAAGTAAATCAGGCGAAAAAAAAATATAGAACACGTGAACGGGGCCCACAACTTTCAGTGAGCTCGATAGGCTCAGCGACCAAGGGGTGGCGGTTGAGTTCAGAGCCCAACACTTTAAGCTCGTCTTCCCACCCGAGAGACTGCAGCCGCTCGCGAATGCTGACATGTTCAAGAATTAGCGGACAAGCGACTACAATCTCGGTGAGACGACTGGGGGCACATACATAGAAATACATAGGGATCTGATTTGGGCGTGGAACTTAGCTTCCCAAGCCCTACCTTCCCGAGCACGCTTCGACAGGAATTAGATTGAAGGTCTGATCTATCTGAAGGAGTCGATCACATACCGCCCTCGCCGCAGACATTGCTGCCTTCCGGTCCTCCAGAAAAGCGACCAAATCTGCGGCCGGGATCGCCGCGACTTTCCTTCTCATGGTGATGAGCTCTGCGGTAACAAATGCACATCCGTGGGCTGAGTTTTGCCTTTACTATCAACATAGACTGGGGAAATGATGATAACTTACGGGTGGGTGGACGAACGTGAATAAGATTCCGGAATTTGACAGATGGAAGGGATGAGAGACAGGGAGGAGGCCTGGCCTCGTTGAAAATCGTGATACTGCGAGAGATTTATAAATCAGTACCTTCGAGATTGCCCAGTGCGAGGAGCCATACACTGCAGAAAGGCAACTTGTGCAAAGTCGGACGCCCAGATCCCAATCTAACTCTGACGGCGCATTCCGGCAGCCCTGAAAATAAAGTCGTTAGGTACCGACGCACGCACAATTGGTGTTATGGAAAGAATACCTGACAGGCGCGCAAAAGCACGAGACACAAGTACGCGTATTCAGACTGGGTAGAAGGACGCGTGGGAAGCCCATCGATACTCTCAAGTCTGCTTTTCCAGATGTACCGAGAGTAAGGTGCTGTGAATGTATGGTATATATTCACGCAGGTCTTTGAAAGGTGGAGGAGAGAGATCGTATCGCACTGCGAGGCGATCTGTTGGTGGTTAGCAACGGGAGCAGATACAATTATGAGGTCTTTACTTCATGAAGGGTGTCCAATGGTAAATCTTCCATTTTGAAGGAGAATTGGGCTGTGGGGAGGCGAAAGTTCTATGGCGTCCGCGGCGGCCGTTTACTAGGATGTCCTGCTGTCTCAAGCTCTTGGAGTACCCTCTATGGAGTGGGATTGAACGAAAAAATACCAGTGACATCGCAGCAAATAACGTACTGGGCGAGTCGAAAAGTCGCCGGTGGTAGTAGAAGGAAGAGAGTTGATCGCGGTCACGGGACCATCACACGAAAACGCGACCATTCGCCATACGCGTGTCAGTTCACACATGAAGTTGCAGATCCCAATTTAGCCTCTCTGGACAGGATCTTTAGTTGCTATCTTGTACCTTGCTCGATAATTTCAATCCAGACAAAAAAATCGCGAAAGTTGAACATTAATAAATGTGCATTTGGTTAGTCGCGCCGAAGCGCAAACTATAAGCCCGAAGCCCGCGACAAGGGAGCACATTTTCTTCGGGGCCTCTTCAACCACAGAATTTGGACCCACAAAAAGACCCTCGATCCAACCCAATCTCCCTTTGACCCTCTTCATCCGTCCCGTTGAAGCTTCGAAGGGTGGTGATGGTTCAGAGTCAGAGATAGCACCCGGCTGCCGTCGACCACTGGCTCAAGGGTTACGGATCGTTGCAAGCGGCGTCTTCGACCTGAAACGGTGCCCCGCCAGCATCTCGGCCTACGAAGCGTTGTGCGAACACAACATAGAGCAACGGCACGATCGAGGGACACACGCAGTATCACCGTCCCTGGCATTCTAGAAAGCCTCCGAAAAGGCCAGATCGCGAGGGGTGGCAATCCACGCAGCCCGCAACCGCGATGTGCGCTCCGTTACTGCTAATCGAGCGCCTATTGAGGTCGTGGGGGCTTGAGATGTCCGTCTGACTCATCGCCGTCGGTGGACCTGAATTCGATGAGTAGGATAGGTGGGCCATGGATAGTCCACTTACCTTGATTTCTGTGAAGAGAGAAGTAGAATCAGCAGAGAATAAATTCAAAAAACATCGCCGAAACGCACCGAGTATAAACCCAGCGCGGCTTCGACACCAACCAAAGCGACTCGCGGCGAGGTGGACATGTCTGGGGAGGTCAGTGAGTAGAGCGAGATATAAGAAGACAAAGGAACACACCTGTAGCAACAAGGAGAAATGAATAATGGGGCATGTGTGAGAGAAGATGAGGGTAGGAGACAAGAGGTGTTTGGGATCAACCGAGGTGGCTGACAACTTGCAGGTGAGCAACCAAAACAAACAATAGGCTGTGTAAGATTTTGTGCGTCTGTTTAGCTTGTTCGTACTGCTCGAACCTCATGTACATTTTGAATCCAAGTTGTTTCTAATTTATTCCTGTATTTTCTAGATACAAATGGAAGCGGTAGAACTTTTTCCGCGGTTGACTGTTGCCGTGGGTTGAGACCCCCGCTCGTTGAACATCAGCTGAACTCTTGCGGGACGATTTTGTTATTGGTAAAAATTATGCCCCTTCGCTCACGCATTTCTCGCTGCGAGGGCACGAATGACTCTCGTACACAAGCCCCGAGCATTTCTAAGCGCGTTTCAGCGTGTAAATAATATTTAAACATACTCTTGACCGATATTGAGTGATATTCAGAGCTTGAATCGTAATGGAGATACACTTATAACTGATGGGTATGAAGGGCGGGAAGTTGAACAGACCGAGTACAATGCCAAACCTCCTGGAGCGCAAAGTGAATCGGGTAATTAGCACAAGGAGTCAGACGACAACTTTGTCTTCATGAAAGAATTCCTTCGATTTAATGCACTGAAAGAGGCTTAATATTCGTAGCGAGGCTACCACTACAACAGGAACCTCAGGACCTAATTAGCTAACGTGCAGTAGTTCTTTCACACGCAGATCTGCGCAAGGTCAATCAGCACGACTTTACAGGAATAAGGAGTTACTTACTAGCTGACCTGCAGGTACCACTGCAGCAGGGCACAAGTAAGTCACAGAAAGACCCACTAGTTGTGCACCCTTTGCAGATCTTGAGTTGAGATTAATTAGTTGACGTCCGCACCAGAAACATAAGGAAGCTTACTCCAGAAGATGCGCAATAGAGTGGGCCACCATTAGTTCCTCCAGTGGAGCAACAGGGGACTTTAGCATCACAAAAGGAACCAAAGGGGATGCAGGACCTGCATATCTGTTGGTTGAATCAGCGAGCAGATCGATGGGACGTGAATATTACACTACCGAGGTCGACGCGCAATAGAGCGGTCCGTCGTTCGTCCCGCCGGTTGAACAACATGGAACGTTCGTGTCGCTGCAGAAGGTTCCGCTGGTTCTGCACGAGAGACAAACCTAAATAAAACTTCAGAAAATTGAGGGGAAATGGAATATGTACCAGTGGTACGACTTACCTTCTAAGCGGAACAATAAAAGCCGGAGCAGCACGAGCCCGAAGTGCAGAGTAAACTCCCAGTGGTGCCGCATGCACGGGGATTTATGTCCGGGGTAATGGACGCCCAAGCCTGGGATACGTAGAATCCGGAAAGGAGCATCGATGCCGTAGCAAGGGAAATGAAGGACCACATTCTCGGGGAGGCTAGATACATCACAATGTTTGCGGCGGTATTTATACAAATGAACAGCAGATAGCCGGAAGGTTCGCAAGGCACAAATAGGGGCTGTCCGCCGGCTTACCTCTTGCATGTCCAGCTGTCAGGTATGTCCCTGATATACCATCGTGACGACAAGATACGTTGGCAAAAGCATGGATGCTCTTGATTATCAAACATGTTGGAATCGTGTTGGAGAATACTTTGCGGAGAAACAAGTTGCCACCATTGTGAAAACCTGAAATCTTGGAGGATGACCCTGATAATGTTGTACACAGGGTCAACGTGACAGATAGAATTCATTTATCAAGTTACTTGCTAACAGCGACACAGCTTGGACACAGCTTAGAGACGACACCACGCACCAAAAGAACTGGGGATATGCCAATGCCAGATAGGGTCGATGTGCCTGGGGGTAAGCCTATGCGCGCTCCTATGCCTGTGGTACTCCCTCCTGGTAACCTACAGACGCTTAGGCCGCTGAGTAGTTCGGACGGCACATCCCAGGAGTCACCATGTCGAGGGGCAATGTCGGGGGCGGATCGTGTTGGAGGCTAGGTCGAGGTCGAGTGCGAGCTGCAGAAAATCAATTGAGGAGACAAAGATGAGAAACAATCACTTACAGGAAAGGTGGGACGGGATGGTGGTGGTTTGAGGTCAAGAGACGATTCTGCTTGATCGCCAAACAAGTGATTGAAGAATTCCGAGATCCTGAAGGCAGCGCGACTTGATATTGTCCAGCCACGTTAAAAGTCAACGTTTCAACCAGTAAAGGTCGTCTTGGTCGTCTTTGAAAAATCAAATAAAATGGACTTGACTTGACTTGACTTCAGATTTTTGCGAGCGAAGCGAGCATATCTTCCCTTCACGTGACGGGGTAGAGGGATAGAGTCTTTGACTTTTCGCCCTTGGTTCGTGACTAAGCATCTCCTTATTTAGTAGGTGATTTCACGTGAGTGTCGGCAGCCTTTCGGCGGTTTCATTCTCCGCCGCGTTACGCGTTACTAAGTATTACGCAACTCTCTTCTCTCTCTACCACCATGCTCGTCCATGCCACCACGGCCCTTCTCGTCCCCACCGCCCACGAACACATCGGCAGTTATTACCACGTCCCTCTTTACGCCCTCAATGCTAGCCTACCGATGGTCTCGACGTTACGGCGCATCCATGGTCGACAACGACGCGTCGAGTCATCCCTCCCGCCGGTTCACATGCTGAGCCTGAAGCATCACCAAGCGACATCGGCCGTTCCGTTGGCGAGGACCTTTCACCACCTCATCGCGTTGTGGCGCATTTACGTCGTGGACGCCGCACGCGTCGGAGTTGTTTCGCGTGGCATGTGGAGAGGGTCGAGCCATATGCATCCGACACCGTATTTCAAGGTCAGTAGGATTTCTTTTAAAACCCTCCCCCCTGTATCCGATTCTTTTCCCGCAATATACTCTCGATGTTGCTTATTCTGGGTGGGGCAAGAAATATGTACCATTGCATTTGCCACCTTGAACTACGACTGTCCCATTGTAATAGCCACAATTCATGCCAATACCATTCATTTTGAATTTAGATCCCACTCCATTATTCCCTCTAATTCCGACTCAATGTTATTGCCTCTGTGCGGTTTCTTCACTGTGACACTTGATTTTGGAGGTGCCGACACGGGGTCTGAAATATCCGTCTGCCGGTGGTGCCGTGCCCTTAAAAGGCATTGCCCGAAAAGGGAATGCAAGGGCGAAAAGTGGAAATCTGAGGGATAGCTGGGACAACAAACATGAACAAATTCTCCGCGCAGTGGCTGACATCCCTTTGGAGAGAAAATGCCCTCAAAAACATTCATTTCTGGGTCAATTTCGATGAAAAGTGGCCCCGATGATGCGCCTTCATGGCGCAAATCGACCCATACCAAAATTATTGCAAGCGGGGAAGAAAAGTTTGGCGACTAAAAAAGGAAATCCGTAAGCATGATTATGCCACCGCCTTTCTGTCTTCTTCGCGAGCACCTCGCGCTCTTGGCGGATCTCTAGTAAGTTGTAAGTCTGCGTTGAACCCGGACCGGCTCGACTCACGGACACGTGCCACGTCCCTTGGTTCTCTCTTTGCGACCTCGAAGGCCTCTGGTCTAAAATTTTTCATTCTCTGGTCGGCGGACACTTCATGACAACAAACTCGTACCTCTCTTACTCTGAACGTCTCGCCGTCATGCGCCACCCCAATTCTTCTCGATTTCCGACCAGCGATACTTTTGCAGTTTCCTTCTCCGTATTCAATCGATTTCCCAAAGACATATGCTTAGCGGCGAGTCATTTCTCAAGTATTTTACAAGACGGATTTGAACTGACCAGAGAATGCATCTAGATTCTGGAGCATTGTAGCCCGTTTGATCTTGCCCAGCTTGAAATGGTGTCAAAGTCTCTCCGCTCGTTGATTCGAATACATGGATACCTCTGGACCGCTGCACAGGGAAACGTATCTCGAGGGACTTGCCCCGGTCTCCCGCCTCGGCCAGTCGTTGAAGCGAGCGGGTTCTATTCTCAGTCAGCGTATGCGTTATTTATTTTCGGAGGAGGTTCGTGTAACGTGAGTTAATTGTGCCCAGTTGTTTCTCTGTTTATTTACGACGCGCAGTGATGCTCGAAACGGACAGAGCTCGAACCTTTCCATTGGGTCCTGCGTTTCAGGGCTTGTTCTGTGAGCAAAATACTTATGTACTTTGACCATTATCTGATGTCTACTCCTAGCGAACCTGCAGAGACCTACTCGCGTCGTACATGCGTCTCTTCATGTCTGAGATCTGTGATCTGATGGTTTCTCCTTCGCAGGGATGCAGGCGTGTACCTCGATAGATCCAAGGAATACGATAATCATCCCTTGGGAAAGTGGCTTCCCCGAGTGCAACGCACCTTTTATAATGGAGAACAGACTCACGTATACGCTGCCCGGGATATCAAATACGCGAAACGGGAACAACAACAGGCTTATCGAATGGAACGCGGCAACCGTGAACGAGATCCTTTAGGTTTTCCGTGCCGCACTGTGGCACAGTTGTAGCAGGTGAGATTTCTCCTGCTACTATCGTCCGAGTTAACCGTCGTCCCGTAGGAGTATCTCAAGCGCGAGTAGTCCCGACCCGTCCTTTATCGGGTTTGTCTCAAAAGAAATCCCGCGATCTCAATTCGTTCCACAGAGCGGAGTGGATCTTGAAGTATGGCACAAGTAGTACGTTCCGGAGAGGGCGATCGTCAGCCGCAAGAACTATGAGTTGTACGTCCGGCCATTCTCATCTACTCGCAAGGTATATCCCATCTTTCCATAGCGTCAAGCTTATGTCCGCTGTGGAGGACAAGAAACTACAGGGAATCTTGAGGTGCCCGACGATGGCTCGCATTCTCGCCGCGTTCAATAGGGACCTCGCTCTGCTCACTCACACTGGTGAGTCTTTAATCCGCACGTTCTGGAAACTAGTACTGATCTCACCCAGTATGGATGGACAACCGGATCGCCATCCTCATGGAACTCAAGTACATGATGGACAGAATCTTGCCAGAGGAGACGCTCGGCCGCCGAAACGACAAAGTGCGGTGTTCATATTGTCCGCGGTTAAACAAAGCGAAGGGAATGTCCGACCATGTTGTAGATAAGTACGTCTCTTCCGTCGTGCAGCTATTGGGTTGCTAACGAATCGTGCTGCTCAGACATAAGGATCAAAATCCCGATGCTATACCGTTTATTCCCGTACGCAACGAGAAACACTGTGCAAACTGCCCGGATTCAAAGCGCGTCTTTACGAAGCGAGGGCTTGCGGACCACAAGCTACACAGGTAAGTGTGAGCGCTGTCTGTCCTTCTGCTGGAAGCTTATAAGAAAAATATTAGACATTCAAAGCAATCCTAGATGGCGACCCAGAACATGGTTTTCGTACTCGATTTGTATATTTCTGCGTGGATTAGATGTGCATTTATTTTGAATTATAAACTGTCCTGTATATGGAGATACCTCAATGGAATCAGATACTGTACCATTTCGCATCGTAAAATTTAAATCCTAGCCGTTTATCGAGGAAAAAGCAAGGATACGAATTTCCTTTTTGGGACACTGGCGTTTTTGATCTCTGCTCCCAGCACCGAATGCTGAACTGCTCAATTGCTCTATCTCATCGTGTTAACCCATGAACGGCCGTGCATCCAGGCAAGTTCTATCGATAGTCTTGATAACTTCAGTGGCTTGGATAGTCTCAGACTCGATAACTTGCCGCCTGCCTTTCCTGCAAGCTACTCGCGCATTTCATTCTGTCCTTTGAGTGTCTAAGGTACGTTGCCGACGCGATTTTCTGATCCACGAAAGCTGTTTAACATTCTATTTTTTTTTTTAGTTGGAAGCAGCTATCACCTCTGTTAATCGCGATTGTCCTGGCTCGAGGAATATTTTCTTTCAGGCTGAATCACCCGAACGCGTCCCAAAGTGAAGTATCCCAAGGTATGTGTTATGAATCAACGGGGTTCGACTTTGTCTCAAACTTCTCCATTCTCAATCACTCGGTTACGCTCGCGCAATCTGGACCCACTCTTCGTTCTCGACTAGTTGGCGCGCGCCAGCGCCGGAGAAGTTCGATATTGTGAGGAGACCTTCGAATATCTAGTGGTGCTCTTTCGGTGCATTACTATTTTTCCCTCTCGCGCTCTCAACTAAACAAATCTCAGACCACCGAGGGAGATGTATCCTATTCGGCAACAATTTGGTCGCTATCTTTGCGGACGCGAATGCAGGCCCGAAAACTGATGCCTGACGCGTCTTATTTCATGAACGTCTATGGGGTGTGCGGAGCGAGCACTGCAAAAAGCAAGGACGATGTAGAGGTCTGGAAGGCTCCCAGACCTATGGCCCTTACTAACCAAGTTTGTAGGAAGCACAGAGAATTGGGGACGCGATGCAGCACTTCGACATGTGCACTGCGCCGTCTCATCCCGTTGAGCGACAGAGCAAGGGCCTCGCAGTCGCGTTCACTCTCAAGCTGTCGGTCTCTTCCTTTCCTCATAGGGCATGTAAAGCACAGAAAAGGATGTCTGGGGCTGAGTTGGGTGGAGGTTGCGATTCATGTAATAGTGCTTGCTTCCGGGGCACCTCGCAAACAAGAGGAACGATGGCCGACGCTCAGCTGTACCAGGAAACCTAAATGGACGAGATGAAGAAATGAACGCACCCGCATCCGCACCGACTTCTGCGTCATGATTCCCCTTCCCCTTGCTCGCAAAGAACCCCGTGGTCAACGACCCTCAGGCTCCGTGGACGCTACACTCACCGCCTTTATCATTCGTCCATGGCCACCGCTCCCCATGACCGACGAAAATGGAGGTTGCCTCCGGCGATGCTTCCCAGAAGACCACCAAGCTGGTCAAAGGCCATCGATTGCGAGCACACCTCTCCAACTACGACCATGATCGTGGGGACCCGGCGTCGTCGATCTGCGACCTTGGTGTTTTCCTAAAGGAATCCGATCGCCAGCAAGGTGTTCCGGACGATGGCAGATCCGGTCTGCATGGATGTGTGGGATTCTAGAGCTGTGGTACGTTAGCCCTTCTTGTTCCTCCTCTCCCCGTCGGCCGAGTATCCCGCTAATCTAAGACACGTCAGTATTCGAAAGGCAGTGGTCGCTTGTGCCTACTGGTTATCGCAGCGTCCTTCGAACGTGAAGCAGAGGCAGCAAAGTGCCTGAATCATCGGGATCAGATCTGCGGAGCAGCTTGAAGTTTCCAGAACGAGGACGACGAAAGTAAGTCTCCTTGCGCGACCAACTTGAACAATGCCACTATGCATAGCTGTTCCGATACTATTTAATCCTCTAGTGGTCCAGACCCAAGGTTGTGAACAGAAACCCGCAAGCTAGGACGTCGGGACAAGGAGGAGAAGCACTATTCGTGGTGACAAGCGCACGCAAGAAAGCCGGAGCCAGATTCGTCACTTGAGTTTGCTCCTCGTCAGAGAGAAGCGGAGGCTATGGTAAGGCGGGACGTAGGCGGCATGGTGTGATTCGGCCAATACGCAGACACTCGTCTGTGAAGGAACCTGGACACGACGATCCATCTGATGGGAGTGAGTGTTCATCTGACATCACTCGATACATGCCAAGATACTGACCCATGCCACCGGTATAGCTGCTCCGAATGAGGGCCCGAATCGACCGAAGCCCTGCTCCGAGATGGGGAGACCAGGATCCACGAACGGATGACGGCCTCGGGACAAGGAGGAAGGGAACAAGTACGGACGATAGGGGTCTGATGCGCCGGTTGCTCGGACTCCTTTCTCCTTCGAGAACCTGAAACAAAGATCTCTTTTCTCCCCCCACCAGCACCGGCACTCAAAGTACTCAAACGTCATGTTGAGGCACTAAGAGGAACAACGAGCAACTCGCTTCAGTGCCGCTCACCCACCCCGCGACGGTTTCGGAGCTCGCAGCCGCTGCCGCCGAGGGTCCTCCATCTTAGACAATAATCGTGATCTGAAGCACTACCTGCGCCTCGCAGAGAGCTATCGCAAGGCCGGCGCAGCGCATATGCAGCGGGCGGCCGGTTCATCCACAAACACGGGGGGTGGAGGGAACGCAAAGTCGGAGGCGGTGGGACTAGATAGAGCACGCGTTCATCGAGTCCTGCGCACCGCGATTATGGGACCGGGCTCAATGCGGAGCAGAGGTGGAATTTTACCGCGGTGCGTCAGCTTACTAGTACTCTGCATCTCTTCTCTTTGTCCTTACGATCTTATGCGCGTTACTCATCGTTTGTAGTATTTAGAATGACCAAGATATCCTTCAGAATCTTGGAAAGCTCAAAGTGCTGGTGGATCGGTGTGAGCGGTATACGAGGAGTGGGAAGGCGAGCGAAGACGCGGTGCCGCCGTCTTGCGGAGCCGGTGCTGGAGCTGGAGTATCGGCAGCTTACCAGGATAGCCCCAACCCCAGCCGCAATACCTCTCTTCTGTCTCCGTCGCCGCCGTCGCCGCCGCGGTATCTGTAAAAGCTGCTGTTGCATCCCACAGCCCCTTAGTACCCTCCGTCATAAGTTTCCGTCAGCTTCTTGAGGTCGAATTGGACGGCGCAGAGGCGTGTAACTATCTGAGCAGTGCGGGTGTCGTTCCCGTAGTCGACCCGAATACGAGTTGCGTGGAAGGACAAGCTATATGAGCCGCGGCAATACGTCCAGCCCGGCTTCGTAGGCCTCACCACCATCCCCCTCTGCATCGATTTATTCCTCTGCTGCAAGCACCGGCTACCCAAGCACTGCTTATTCTTACACCTCTTCTTCCAACTACTCGGCCTCGACGCCGTACTCTGCCGCCTCAAGCAACCCCTGCACCGGGACTAATGCTTTTGAGGCCGCCGTATACCGCACGTTATGAGTAAGAGAGTGGGGAGAGTGAGAGGGAGCGTGAGGGGAAGCGGTGCGTTTATTTTTCATTTTCTATTATACTGCCCCCAAGCTCGAGATGTGTCTCATTGGGGCGTCGGCAGTGCTCGAGCTTAGGCTCTCGAGTTTGGCTTTTACATTGTCCTTCTCTTTTCGTTTTTTTTTTTTTTTTGATGTGATTCTATGACTGACCATTTTTTGGATTCTACTTTCGACTCTACTTCAAAAACTCAATGCATTCTATCCAATCTACACTTCTCACTTTGTCTCGGATACTCGTGTTGGGTGATTCCTGGCGGGACAGTGGTGGTGGTGGTACTTCGACGCTTTGGCGGGGGTGACGACTACGACTTTGTTACTGGACCGACTAGGCTCAAATTTGGCGACGCTGTGGATATCTATTATACCCATCGGACTCGCGCCGCGCTGTCTTGCATATCGCACGTACCACCTCACGATTTCTTCGTATCCGATACGATATGTCTTTCCCTACCGTCTACACCTGCCATGTCTCCCCGTCGCGTACTACTACATATCCGCCTCCCTGGACTGCATCTCGCCGTCTCCGTCTTTACTGTACGATCCTTTATATCCTTATCCTTCCTGATCTCTCGGTACAACCACTGCTGTCCCTCCCCATGTTGTTTCAACGTAGTCACTACCTAACTATCTACTGTCTCGCTCGCTCGCTATCTCTCAACCTCTACAGGCCAAATCCGCATACGACCATCTCGTACCCTACTCCCAGTATGCCTCACCCGCAGCATGGACACCGGCAGGACAACCTTTCAGGAGAGATTGTTGACGGCGGACGGTGAGTATTGCCTTTTGCTCGACGAGCTGCGGTTCAGAGGAAGAGGCTGGGCAGGGGATTATGTGTGAACGACATCAGGATCGAGGAGTACCATGTTCTCACGTCAACAATCCTCTAGCGAGAACAAGACCTTCGGATCTCTCGCTGCGTTCGTGTAGCTTGTTCTTGTATACGGCTCGACGCACGGCTAGGGAGAACATACACGTGGGAGTATAATGTCCTGAAGTTGACGCTATGAGCAGAGTTACGGATGGGCGCTTCAGAAGAGTAATCGGTCGACGAATTAGGTTGAGTCTTCTTGTCCTCCTTCCCTGTCGCTCCTCCTTTTCAATCATTTCTTGCTTACAAGCTTTGTTTCCGGGTTTTTAGCGATATTGGCTTCATGGTGTCCTTGTGAGCGCTCGAAATGCCCAGACTTCTCACCGGTCAGTGATTCATCCGGCTGTTTTCTTCGAGAGCAAAACTCTTTTAGAACGTTTGTCCCCCAAAATCCTGACATTCAAACAAACTGTAAGTGACGATGTATAGCGTACCGTACTTGTGCATCGGGTTACAAACAAGGAGATGTTTAACGTGCATTGGTCGGCTCATGCAGAAGCACTCGCCTTAAGCTCAGAGCCCGCGACAAGGGTGCACGAGGACATCCAATCCTTCTCCGAGACCTCTTCAGCCACAAAACATCAATGCAACAAAGTGTCCCTCAACCCCCCGAATTCACTCCCCGCACCTCTATCCAGCCCAGGCGGTCGAAGATCCAAGTCGGAGGACTCGCCGGCAAGCACCAGTCCGATGCGCCCTCGTCGACGCTCTAGCGTATCATATGGGTTCGCCATCAACGGTGTCGAGCATCTCCGCCAATCGGAAGCGGACCCGCGTAGCTCGGACGCAGGAGACCCAAGCGCACCCCCAGCACTTCCATTGTCGTCCTTGGCGGGCGGGGATCCGGCGTGAATGAGGCAACTCCCTAGCGTCGCGCTCCGTGGGCATGGAGGTGACCACCGTTCTAGATGCGGCCAGGTTTCCGCGATTGTTTTGGTTTGCGCAGGCAAGTTGATGTAGGAACGCGTCACGACCCCTCAACTCCCCACTCGCCACGGCGGTTTCCCGCGAGCTTGCGGAGGGAAGAGGTCCGCGCCACGGCCTATCTGCCGAACGTCACCACATCTAGTAACCGGCAGCGCCTTTGGGACACGGAGGGAACTCGGGTCGAGGCTCATCACCCATTACCCTGGCGAACGGTTGTTGCGAGTGTACGTCTAGGTAAATTGTGAGTGAAAACAGAGGAAAATGGAAAGAAAATACTGCGAGGGCGAGAACGAAACTATCAAGGGGATTAGCGAGTGGGAAATAACACGCGGGCAAGATACTTGCTTTGCGACATGGTGGTTGAGAGAAGAGAAGCATTCGAGGTGGCTGACATGAAGAAATAAAATAAGGGTTAGTATGCCGTTGCGTGCAGCGTGCCGTGCGATGAAACATAACCAAATAACGCGTCTTGCCTTCTACCACCACCACCGCACAATGCACCCACCCACCCGTTCCCAAATCCAACAAAAGATTGCAAAAATCAACAGTCTTCATGACACCCACCTCAGCCTCGTCTCTACTAAAGACACGCTGGCCACTCGCTGCGTTTTGCTTGAAATCCGAATGCTCGAACTTGCGAATGTACTGGATGGATACAAAGGTGCGGCATTATTTTTGTCCTTCCATTGATATATTCTCATAGAATGTTATACTAGAGGCACACACAGTGTTTTCGGACCGGCGTGAGGCGTCCAAGGAGAACCACGACTCCACTGTCGCTTCCGCGAACTCCCGCAAGCGCAAGCGCGCTCTTGCGTCCGACAAGGCCACAAAAATCTCCGCGCCGGCCCCTAAGCAGTCGAAAAGGAAGCACCACAATGAGAACATTCCAGCGCAAACCACTCAGGGTGAGCCCCCGCTTTTGTCAATATCAATGCGGTTGTTCACGAACCGCTGCAGGCACCGCTGGGAGGTTGACGCGTAGCAGTTCGAGACGGAATAACACAAAACTATTTGGCCTAATTGCCTAGCAGCACCATGCAGAAGGTATGCTCCTTTTCAAGCACGATTCCAATCTCATTGTACTAATATCAACATAGCATTACTGGCCTCGACATTATACAACTATTTCCATACAGCACATGTACAGTTAGGCACACATCACTATGTATCATCTGAGAGCATCATGTACTTTAAAGTATTACTCTGAGTCGACGAAACTTTCAGACGGAATTTGTGAAAATGTCACCGTGTGAAATTTTCAGGCTTGAGCCCCAAACCACTTCCTCGCCTTGCCCTCGCCCGACGCCTCCATTCCAGTGACCTTCAAGCACATCTACCAAGTCTGCTACCTCAGATGGATCAAGATACCGCCAGAAACACGGGAGGTTTGTCATTTTGGGCGGCAAAATCTCGCCGAAACCTGACTTCTTTTCAGGGTACCTCAACCCCGAAGACTTCGACGCACCTATCGGCACAAACGCACTATCGATATTAGATCAGCGGGAGGCACAGCAGCTGGTCATAATGGGCGCAGAAGAAGCTATTGCGGGTCTGAACGCAGCGCTGCAACGCGAGGACGCCGAGCTGGACACCGAAATACATAGGCTTCAAAAGCTCATTTGGCAGGAAGAGGACGCGATCAAGAAGGCCAAGAAACACGAGGCAGATGGTCTGCGTGCGATAGAGTCAAAAGAGAAGGAAATCGAAGAAGTTTTGGCCAAGATAGAGACCATTATCGGGGCGGAGGCGATGTCGAATTGGAAGGTGTCTCTGGGCGACTCCAGCAAAACTAAACCAACTCTTCCCGCTCATATGAAGGGTGTTAGAGGCGCCACCATCAAGGCCTATATCGGCGCGCCCATGGTGCCTTCCTCGGATGGACAGTCATTGGTTCCTGTGGCAGGGACGTCGCGTGCCGGGAGTGGAGGAGCAACGGACGAAATTCCTGAACCTTGTGAGATAGGGTCAGGTTTCTGAGCGCGGTGTCGGAGCGGAATATGGATTCTGTTTTTCTTCGCCTTTTTACCTCTACGACCATTAGATCGAATAGCATTAAGGCCATGTTTCACATAGTTCAGCGTCCAAAAGAACTAGAATCCCGTGTTACATTTCGTGGATGCTTGCTCTGAAGCGACAAGTCGACATCTCAAGCAATGGCTTAAGCCTCCGACTTCCAAAGGCGGAAAAATAGGCGTTGAAGACGTTCCCATGGTAGCATCGTGAATTGTATATGAAAGTCGCTTGTTCCCCAAGTTATATTGATGTCGCCGCGCGCTTCTGAATCCGTCCTCAAGGTGTCGGAAACCCTCCTAACCTGCAGCATGCAGCATATCTTCCAGTACGAGCGATACGGATATCTGCATGCATGGGTAGAATTGTACTCCAGCAGCGCATCAGTTTGAAGCATGAAACTGGCAAAGGTGGACATTACTCGCTGGAAGGGCACTTTGAATGTCACTTCCATGAAGCGACCTCCTAGAAATAGTGAGAAAAGTGTCGTATGTAACCAGGGACGGAGAGTTGTCCTGGTGGGGATCCCAGCTGGTGAGCAGGATCGCTTTTGTGGTCAAGAAACAGGAAGGTCAAGCTTCCCGAAGTTTTTTAATGAACGATGAATGCGCCTAGCCGGAGTCACAATTATTAGGCTCGGATAAAGATTGTGTAGGAACAGGTCGTCCTGCCGTCGGCTTTCCTCAGTGACGCAAGTTCCCCCGCGGCCTTCATTCAGAGAGGCCAAGGAGCGCGATCTCATGGCGTATTATGGAGCTGTTGCAGTACAGATCAATACTCTTGGTGTACAACTCAAACGGAGGAACGTTCATAGACACAGCCAACAGCCGTACGCTTGAGAAATCCGAGCGACGCAAGGACGCCGAATATTCGCGGACCGGTGATGTAGTGATCGAGAGTCGTTCAGGCGCTGAAGAAGAGGTTAAACAGGCATCTTCTACACACAAGAAGGAAACCTACTAGACACGCGCCATGTAAGGGCTTGAGATGGTCGTCATTATATCTGGATGAAGCGTGGTCAGGATGGCAAACATACTCGAAGTAGCAATCGAGCCCGGCCAGCAGATATCTCGTTTAGATCAAGATGACCACAGTCAAAAAAAAGATGGCCACGAGATACTTGTAGTGGTGGCGCGATTCCCTTGAAAAAATGAGCACACGGACAGTGTCTCCACCAGCGCATAGGCACTAAAATACAGAAGCGCAGCAGGCTTGTGACCTGAGTTTATGGAGATGAACACAACTTGGAGTGCCACTATCGTCAAGAAAATTGAGGCGGTGAAGGAATACGGGATTGGGTCCGTGAATCTGGCACGGATTTGTAGCCTGACATTCGAAAGGCTGGAACTGCCGGAACCCAAGCCTGAGTTTGAAGAGCAGCAGGGTTTGAGCCAAGGAGACACGTCGGAGAGCTGCCGCTAGGCATCGCCGTGAGCGACATGAGCGCCAGAAGTGAGTGACATGTGTCGCAAGTCCTAAAGGAGGAATTCAGCATCAAGATCAAACATTTTTCGGCTAAAACATTTTGCAGTGAATCTCTTGAATCTCTTCTACTCTGACGACTCTGGATGACTCTGTTTGCGAGCAATGGCAGGCCCCATCGAGTCCCCAGATGCCAAGACTTCCCGTCGGCTGCAAGGTGCTTCTTGAGGTGCTTCGGATTTCGTTTGGGCTGGATCGCGACTCGAATGAAAGCCATTACTAGTTAAGGAGTCTGCATTGCAAGCGACGAGTGCAGCTTGACGCACCAGCAGCCGAATATCACCGTCGGCGTCGTCTTGAGTGAATGGGCCTTGCTCGCGGACACGACCTTGAGCCACTTTTGTAGCCCTTTATCTTCTGCCGTATCTGGATGACGATTGAAGACTTTCATCGAACGAGGAAGTGGTCACACTGGCAGGGATCTCTGGAAGGACGACAAAGGTCCATGGCAGCTAGTACATTGATGGACCACAGTGTTTTTGGCCCCGGGATCGAGGTCAGTCATCTTGCAGTGTCTTTTCTGCCTTTGTTTCGTTGAAAAAGGGGAAAAAGTATTGAAGGTTCAAGTCCAGCCCCATTGTGGCCTTGGTTCGTGGTATGATTGCTTTCGTCTTTGCGGAAGATATCACTGCCAACTTGAAATCTCATTTCATGTCCCAGATATTCGTTTCACCAGGTGAGGACATTTGAGCTTGAATGATACGCAGTGTGAATTGAAATTCTTGCGGCAGATTCAGACGAACAGGCAGATTGATTTTGCTTCGATTTTTACCTGGAGTTCGACGTTGGGGCCGAGAGCAAGTCCAGAACAGGAAATATCTTCCGGAAACGTGTTGTCTCCATCCTAATTTGCTTGCATCTTCTCTACTTGCTTAGCCTTTGGCTGTAGACCCTATTAATTTTTACATTTTCCTTTGCGCTAGTGGGTATGTATTTTATGCCATTCTATGTAGCGAGAATTATTTACCGTATAAAATAGTGAGTTGATCAACTTGACACTTATTGATCAACCGATCACTTTCTCTTCCTCTCGCATCATCTCAAATTTAACGCCCTTGCCCTCAAGAGGCACTCCACGTCGCAAACCACCTCAATACCAGTGCTACCGAGTCCATTTTCAACTTCTGCAACCTCGCCTTGTGCCAAGTCCTCCCAGCCATCATAACAATGTCCCTCAACACCATCAAGCATGCACAGACTATCCCTACCTCTCGGAGTGCTTCGCTTTTCGGTCCAATGACCAGTCTCGACGCCGCCCGGGCAGCCATGGTTGCTGAAATGAAGACCAAGACGTTCAAGACCAAGTCATGGGTCTTGCCTTCGTACCCGGTCAAATCCTCGGACGATCCTTCGGTCTGGTCGGAAACCCAGCTCCAAACAGAAGGCACCACGGCTCTCCGAAAACTCGTATTCGATAGACTACCTACCCTTGACCCCGCGATAGTCACCACTGATTCTGAATGGCAGGTAAGTTCACCTCTCGCTTCCTCTCACTTCGCTCTTCATGCACATGGATCACAGGCGATTGCTGGAGCGCTTACATCGCCCGCAACACTCGAGGTGCTGCTCAAAGCCACTGGGCACGACGAACGCTGTCAAGGCTGCCCCTTGCACCCAAAGGCGGGCCAAGCTCTGGACATGTACAAAGCTTTCCTTATTTACCTTGGTGGTTTCATGTTGCTCCAAGAGCATGGTTTCTTGCGCTTCCTTGGCTGGTTTGATCGCCATGCCCTACTTCTCGCACGGCCAGGATTAGCAAGTATCCGCCCACGGTATGTGGCCTGCGATGCGGATTAATCCTGCTTAATACGTTCTTCATTGTACCTAGCGTATCCAAGAAGCGTACACTGGGAGAGTCCGAAGGGAGTTCGAGGTTGGCGAAAAAAAGGACAGCAATGCGTACGACAATTGCCTCACTCTGGTTCAAGTCTCATTCCGCCTACAGCCAAGGATACTTGGAGACGTGGCGCACTCGCCGGTATGGCATATTTCCTGCTTAATGACACCCGGTGCTAATCCTTTTCAAGATTCTACGAATCTTCCATCAACCCGGCGCTCTCCGCCCGTGTATGTCCACGACCCTTCGGTGTCCCTATCACCAAGCTCATGCATGGTTCGTAATTTTAAACACTATCCAAGCTGCCAACCTAATGTCTTTTCCTTCTTTCTTCTTTTATTTTACAGAGTAGACGCCTGGAGCGGTCGGAAAAACTGCGGAAGGCGCGTTCTTGTGAGTTTCTCCGTTGCAGTCAATTACATTGATCTCAATTGGATCCGATTGTCCAGCAGTCTCTACACCCCAGGTTCGTCTCGTCTGTCCGCCCGCATATCGAGTTTTCTGATCCTGTTAGCAGGAGCAGGAGACCCACGGCGCGGGACCGGTTTTCGAACTCACGATACCTGCTCGCACCACTAGAGAGGTTATGTCGCTGGCGTTCGTTCTGAATCCAGAGTAGATGGCCTACACTACCCCCCACATTCGTTCATTCACAACGGTCTTTCCCGCATGCAGTTCACTTTACTTAGACTCCTTGATACCTCTAGAATATGTCCCGATTACCATCGTTCTGTATCTATATCTTAAATGATGTAACTGCCTGCCAATAGACCCTATCCGACTCTACTCTCTGGAGAATATTTAATAAACAGTCGCAGCTCGTAGAACATGTCTCGTTTGTGCGGATTGAACTGAAATCGATCAGAAAGTCATTTGATATCGCGATTAAATCGGTAATATAATACAAGAGTGCTTACATAGAGGAAGGAATAGACCTTCCGACGTCGCATTCTCAATGATCCGCACGGAAGTACCCACACGGCATCCCCAGAGCCTTTTATTTCTTCGGGTTTGTCGAAAATACTAGGGTTTACACAATTTATGGGACGGGTGGGCAGCCGGAAGCGTACCACTTAAAGACTACAAGTGTAGTCGAGTGGGGAGAGCGCAAGGCAGGCATACTGCTCGCCCATGCTGTAGTCAAATAAGCTCAGCCAGTCGGCACGCCCTCACATTCCGAGTTCTTGACTTTGTTCTGTGACTGCGGCACCAATCAGAGCGGTCAGTGATCTACTAGTATGATCGTTCTGAGCCATGTGTCGAGTGCCTTGCGCATACTGCGAGCATTGGATTTGCTTGGCGACTAATTTGAAGGAGTAGAGCATCGAGAAGCTTGTTAGTTTTGCCTTAAGTTCCCATCGACGTCTTTACCTGTTTCAAAGATGCATTTTTCAGTTAGGCCCACCAGAAAGAAGTCGTCATTGGAGATGAAGCAGGGTATTGATTCGCGGAATCAGCGACAAGAAGGGTCTCTGCGGAATGAGCAAGAAAGCAGTGGTGGTAGAGGTAAAAACGCGTGACGTCATGGGCACGTGCTGTCCACGACCTCCTCCGCGCGTCTCCAATGCTCTCATTCTGAGCGCGTTTCTCGAGGCGTTTATTTCAAATATTTACTTGGATCCAGGCGTAAATAGTCTGCTAGGAGGAAATATCACAACCAGTTTTTTGAACTTCTTTCTGATTTCTGGGCGGACTTGGGACAGACCGAGGAATTGATGAAGGATACAAGGCCTACAGACCTTTTACTTCTGGGTTGGACTTTCTATACGAGACGCGGCTGACCGCTGCCATTCTCGATTGGAGTGCACTGCCTTCGGCTCTCGGCGGCTCTTCAAAAGCCACTTGTTTGGCGAACAAACAAAACTTGTCTCTTGACCTCAAACCACCACCATCTCCACTCACTTTCTATGTAAGTGGTGGTTGTCGCTCCTCATTACCGCTCTGACAGACTTTTAACAGCTCGCACTCGATCTCAGCGCGACTCCTTTCGAACCCAACCGCCTCCGACACGCCCCGCTTTCGACACGACTCGACTCGACCCCGATACGACTCGCCTCCGACACCAACAAGGTGACAGCTGTGACGCGCCGTCCGAACTACCCAGCAGATATTAGGCCTGTCGGCTATCAGGAGGGAGAAAAACAGGCGTCGGGAGCGCGCACTGGCTACCTCCGGGCGAGCTTTCTAGCGAGTCAGGGAGTCGTGATCACGCTTTACCTCCCCGCTGAGTCCCTAGGCCGAGGGCGTTACGTTGATGCTTCGCGCTCGACCAGCTCTAAGACGCCGTGTGAATCGATGGGTGTCCCGCAATGCTGCTGGGCTCCAGTGTTACGGCGGACGTGTACCAGGCTTGAACCATCACCCCCCGCCGATTCGACCTCGACGACTCGACACCCACGTCACTCGCGTTCGACATCCGACATCGAGGACTCGACTTCGACGGGCGGGAATAGAGGGTCGAGGGAGATTTTATGTGGGTTGGCGGTCTTCTTTGTTGCATTCTTTTCTGTGGTTGAAGAGATCTCGAGGACGGGTGGAAATACCCTCGCGCGCCCCTTGTCGTGGGCCTCGAGCTTAAGGCGGAAAGCCGACTAAGCGCGCGGAATTATTCTTGCTTTCATTAGATTACTTGTGATTTTCGAAATGTACAGAATCTAATGAACCTTTTTTGTATTAAATTGCAATGAAGTGGAGGACGAATGTGCCAATCGCATGCCTGGGGATTGACTCAGAATGTGTTTCTCTCGAAAGCTGTAATAGAAACTCTGTACACCACGTCCTAGTAAGAAGAACATGTGCACTAAACGTCAAATCCGCGCTTCGTTCTGACCACCATTACACGCTAGTACTCAGCAGCTTTGTCCCAATCCTCTTCACAAACATCCCTGGCCACGACTTCCAGCTTCCAGCGCCGGATATCTTGTTCAAAGGCGGAGGAACCGTACTTGAGTAGTTCGGTGACTCATGCAGCACTGGAATAGAACTTTGGTTGTACGTTTACAAGTTCCCCTCATTTATCTATCCTCAACTCACCGGCCGTTCATCCACAATTTCCCAGTTTATACACGGACCCAATGCATACAGGATTTCCTATCTGGCTGCCGGCGTTACACATCTTCATTCTCTTCACATTCGCGTACCCACCTTCAGCACACCGCGATTCCACTACTAGTACGCGTCGGACTCCTGCGGAACGTCCACAATGCATCTCACTGCATTCAGTGCTCCGCTTGTCCTTACCTTGGTCCATACTACTTCCACCTGCCTGCTCTTCATTTCGACCTGCTCGTTCTCATAACCGGCGTGGACTCGACTGGACTCGAATAGGTCCCGAGCGGTTTAAGACACGCTGTCAGATATCACACGAGAGATCCTAGGAACCTGACTCGACACGGCTCCGAGTCGCTGCGATACGCTCGAGACGCGTCTCGCCTGAAGCCTTTTCGTCTTTTCCTCCCATCAATTCACGGCGCCAGCAACATTGCATTCGTGCTCGATTCGAGTCTGTCCTCGTCATGGAGTCGGATTCTCCTCCTTTCAAGAACCTTGGCTCGGACAACATTCTACGCGGTGTACGTGGACTGAAAGACTTTTCTGCATACGTTGTGCTAATATCTGTTCTTCTGCTGCAGTTGAGGCGCATTTACTATTATTTCGATTGTTTTTCTTCATCTCTGAATCAGGTGCCGAAGTCGTCTCGCCGTTTTGGTGAGTCTCTCTCTCGTGCAAGGCTTCTCCTCCTTACGTTATTTTATTCAAGTTCTTTTGGGATCGGAACTGACTCGGTCTGAAGCGGACGATTATCCATCACGTTGACGGCGCCTTAGGCAGATCTGGGAGCCCTTTTCAGTCTGGCCGTCAGTGCTGTTGCAGTCCGTGGCCATCTAATCCGCGTTCTGATTGTCTCACTTCTCCAGCTCGGAATCAAGAGGCAGAAACGGCCGAGGCGGCGTCGATTGATAGCATGCGAAACTCTGCCAGTTATACCTGGTATGTTATACCCTGAATATCAATATTATTCACGAATCAAGGTCCTGATCAACGCACAGCTACGCAATAGAAAATTCAAGGAACCAATTTTCGGCGCGACCAACGTCCAGATAGTGTGAGTTGTCTGAAAAACCTTGTTTCAATGTTGATTGAGCAGCATTGCAGGCGCGACCTTCCCGATAGACGTGGAGCGAAGTTGACCAGGAGAAGATGGGCTCTGAATCCGCAGAGCGAGAAGTTGATCGTGCGCATTATCTTTCTTTCGAATTTGTCTTCATGAATGATCCCCAGTCGATGCTCGTATGCCACGAAGAAAGAATAACAGAGGCAATCCGAGCACAGGTCGTCGAGCCCGGACACCGAGAATACGAGATGACCGTCCGCGATAATCCGCTCCGGCTACCGCTAAGCGGTAAATAAGCGAATAAGCGCAGCTGCTGCGTGCACATCAACACCTTTCCCTCCACTTCCATCGTTGGACCTCTCCGGTGGCGATTAACGATAAGCAATCACCCTGTATTAACGACTTTTCATTCACGGCTTCTGCGTGACTCTCTTGGCTGGCTTTCTCGAGTCGAAGAGATCGAGGATTCGGCAACGATTAGCGCCGCCTACGGCTACGTGGACTCGCAAACTTGAGGCACCAACTCGCTCCGATGCCGCCCACTGGCCCCGCGACGATCTCGGAGTTCCCAGTCGTCGCCACCGCCGAGAGCGCCCCATCTTCAGGCAATAATCGCGATCTGACGCACTATCTACGCCTCGCGGAGGGTCATCGCAAGGCCGGTGCAGTGCATATGCAGCTCGCGTTCATCGAGTTCGTGCGGGCCGATACTGATTGTCGAGACGACCCTTGCACATCGGGATCATGGACGCGGGTCTTGTGCGGAGCAGAGAACGAATCTAACGGCGGTGCGTGAGTGTGAGCGTTCTCTGTATCCCTTTCTTCTTCCATTTCACTAATCCTCATCTGTATGGTAGAATGGCCAAGATATCCTTCAGAGCCTCGGCACGCTCAAAGCTGCGCTGGTGGATCGGTATGAGTGGTATACGAGGAGCGGGAAGACGATCGAGGACGCGGTGGTGCGTTTAGGGCTGCTGCTTCTACGTGAATCTTCGCCCTTCCTTGCTCCTTCACCTCCCCTCCCTCTGTCTATCTCTTCCTTCTGCTCCACGCCTTCCCTTCCCTCCTTCACCGCCTATTTTTCGTCGCAACCAAGACTGACCCGCTCAACAACAGACTCTTCCTCAACGCAAGGCGTCCTAGGCCGTGAACACCGCCGCCCAACAAGCGACCGCGGACGAGCTCGTGCGGTGGCGCGCGCAGCGGGAGGAGGCGGCGAGGAGGGACGCGGAGGTTGGGTACCACCGCCCTTCATCCGGCGCAGGAGGGATTATGGTTATAAGAGCAGCGCAAGTGGGGGGTGTATATACTCGTCGTCGTCTTCCTCGGTGTATGCATCGTCTGCATCTGGTTCGTATACGGCGGATCTCAATCCTGACGTCGTATGGAGCTAGAGCATCGACAGCTTACCGAGCAGGGCAGCCCCAACCCCAGCCGCGATACCTCTCTTCTGCTTCTGCCTCCGCCGCACGCGCCGCGACCGCGGGTGGGCCAGCGCCCGCAGTGGTACCTGTAACTCTCACTGCTGCATCCAACCAACAGTCCCTCCAGCCAGGCTCCGGCACAAGTTCCCGCCAGCTTCGCAAGGTCGAATACGGGCGGCCCAGCGGCGTGCAACTATCCGAGCAACGCAGGGGGTGTCGTTCCCGCAGCCGGGCATCAGTACGAGCGGTGGTGGAGGGCAAGGGGGAGGGACGAGCTATACAAGTCGCAGCAATACGTCCAGTCTGGCGTCGTACGTTCCGTCACCATCGAATTATCCCTCTTCTGCAAGTACCGGCTACCTGAGCACCTCTGGGACGCCCTCTCGTCATTATACTTCGACCTCCCCCTTCCAATTCCTCGGCCTCAACCTCGATGCACACCCCCTACTCCGCCGTATCGAGTGACAGCGTACACAGCACGCCTGCGCCGGGCCCGATGCCTTTGAGGCCGCCGTGTGCCGCGAATTATGAATGGGAGAACGAAGGGACAGAGAGTGCGTTTCTTTTCTTATTATTTTTCCCCCCTACTTTCCCGAGCTCGAGATGTGTCTCGCTGCGTCGCCAGCGTTGCTCGAGCTTAGGTTCTCTCTCTATTTTCGCGGTTTCTTTGATGTGATTCGATGACTGACCAGTTTTTTAGATTCTTTTCCTTTCGACTCTCTTCTTCAAAGACTCAATGCATTCCATCCAGTGCACGACTTTCCGTTGGTCTCCCGCCGCTCGCCCCGACATCGCTCGCAAATGTGAAAATGACGCCACTCGCGCTTCCTCCACGACTTTTCTCGCCTGCCGTGTATCCCACTCGCCTCGGCTTTGCGGGTTGGGTGTTTTTGTCGAGGTGGTGGTTTTGGTTGTGGTTCTACGCCAATTCGACGGCGGCAGCATGATGATATCGACTTCGGCGTTGGTGGATTGGTGCTGATATCGATGTCTATTTTGACACTGGACGGAAGGATGACGAATGATTGCGACTGCGACTACAACTGCGATCGGGACTGCGATTGCGACTACTGTCTGCATTCGCGAACTCTCTTCATCTTACGATTCTTACCATCCTGATGACTCTGTTTACTGCTGCTCCTACTCATCCTCGTCGACTACTACGTATCTCGTCCTCCCGTCGTCCACGCTCCGTACGATACCATCTCCCATATTTTTCCTGTACTCCTCCTACTCCTGCTACTGTTACCTCTTCCTCTCCTCCCGTCCTCCATAACCTTATACCCATAATCTCTCCTTCCACGCTACCTACCGCTTGTGCGCTATCTCCTCAACCTCTATTACAGACCATCTCGTACCCTACTCCCGGCATGCTTCGGACGCGGCACGGACACGGGCGGGACAACTTTTCGGCTCGGATGGAGAGATTGTCGACGGCGGATGGTGAGTATTGCCTTTGGCTCGAGGGGTTGCCATCCGAGGAAGCGGCTTGGCAGGGTATCGTGTGTGTGCATGAGCGACACCGAGATCGCGGTGTTCTTCCTAGTGCCGCGTATGTCTTATTCTCCTTAATAATTAGTCTCTCCCGCTAACACACCCAGGATGTATAGATGCTGCGCTCGGGCGGATCTTCACCGGCGAGCTTCTCCTAGCCACCATTCACGAACTCAAATTTCCGCTGCCCCAGGAAAGTTGGAAGCGAAGCAGCGACGATTTATGGAAATCGGAGAGGTGTCGTGGCTGCGTGTACTGCCGTGAAGCTCGTTCGTCCCCTTTTGAGTTTGTGCCATTTTCAACAGAAATATAACTAGGTACTGGACGCGAAGAACGGTTACTCCGGCAACCGGAAATCTGCTTCCTGTATCAACAGAAATACTACTAGGTACTGGACATGTGACATATGAACTAGCGACTGGAAATCTGCCCCTGCATCAACAGAAATACTACTAGGTACTGGACGCGAGGAGACATGTGACATATGAACTAGCGAAATCTGCCCCTGCATCAACAGAAATACGACTAGGTACTGGACGCGAGGAGGCACATATGAATCAGCCTCCTGCATCAACAGAAATACTACTAGGTACTGGACGCGAGGAGGCACATATGAACTAATGACTGGAAATCTGCCTCTGCATCAACAGAAATACTGCTAGCGTACTGGACGCGAGGAGGCAACAGCTACAATCGCAACTGGAATCCGCCTCCTGCATCAACAGAAATACTGCCAGCGTACTGGACGCGAGAAGGCGTGACTACGCTACATAGAGCTATGGATACAAACGAGGTACTATACAATCAGAGGCGCAATCAAATAGTCGAGCGGTCAACGCATGAATCTCACGAGATAGTAAGTCGCCAGACGTCGGGCGCCCCACTGGTGGGCGTGATCCCTTGGAAGGTGGTGTACCCCATCAAGAAGTCCACCCGCTTCACGCCTTCGCGTTTCTCCTGGGAGTAGCCGCTGTGCCCGCGCAGCCGCTCGCACCGTCGCGTGTACGCCGTAGACGCGCGCCGCATGAGTTTTTCGGTGCCCAGCGCGTTGAACTCTGCCGGCGTCGCGTTCACGCGCAGCGTACGGTAGATGGCGGAGAGGACGTCGCCCACGGAGACGTATCGGCGATTTGATGCCGGGACGGGGATCTTCCAGGGCAGGTGTGGTGTGACAAGGGAGAGGGAGAGCCGCCGAGGATAGACGGCGGGCTCGAGGAACGCTGCCGCGGAGATACTGGGGCGGTGGCTAAAAATGGAGGAGGGATGCAGGGAAACGTCGTATTGAAGGAGAGGAAAATGCGACAGGGCGATGAGATTGTGGGCCTGCACCTTCATCGCAGTTGGGGCGCAGTGGGAGCCTTTCGGTGTTAATGGTGCCGCATATAGTGGCGGCGGCGTGAGCGGACCAAGCGAGGAAATGGATGATGAGGGCGAGGAGCGAATGAGTGGAGGGGGAGGGGGAGGCGGCGAGTAGAAAGTGTCCGTCGAGGCAAACCGGACGCGCCTTGAAGGCATGGTGCACTCGAGGGTGGGGCTTGCAGCTCGAAAAGTGGTCAGTTTAAATACTCGCTCCGATGAGAATGCTTAGTCGTCACCATCTTATCTCATGCTTCTTCAGACCCATGCCATCCCATAAAAGGTTATATCCCGCGCCTAGCGCCCGACTGAACCGGAAATGATGGACCACAGCAGACCACAGCAGACCACAGCTTGATTGGAGCTCGTGAAATTGTGGAGGTCAAACACGCAGCTGACTCGAGGATAGCTCCTCTGTTAGCCTCAATGACGTATGAAGATCACAGATAACCCACCGCAAAGTTACGTGACCTTAATTTGTTAATTTCAGGTCTCGGCCACAGCCCCACGAATTTGTGGAACCCACCAGAAATAAACCCAGTTTCGGGAACGCTCCCTAGCTGTTCCAGATCGCTTGAGCCTCTCGCTCCCGCGTTGCACAGACTGGGTAATTATTGTTGGTCGTTCCTATTTCGACGTTCGCCTAGGTGCCGTCGATGCGAGCCCAATGCAGCCAATTTCCTCAACGGGTTGTTGGCCGATGGACGGGCGCGGGTGCAGATGCGGTCATATATCAGCGCCACAGGTGGGGTGGTCCGAATCGAAACCTTAAGCCTGTAAATAAAGCTGCGGGCAGTGTTGAGGATATTGGTAGAACTCGTAACAGAGATCTTGCTCCTCTGGGTTTTCTCGCCCCAACTCGCTTCTGCACGTGGCAGGAAATGGCAGGCACCTCTCTCGCAATTCTCGTTGCTAGATGGCAGAGGAATGGAAGTAAAACTGTTCAAAACTGCGACAAATATATAAAATATTTGACAGACTTACACAGTAGCAGCAAGGAATTTTGTGTGTGCGGGGGGGCTCGGCCGTTCCGGCCAACTTTGGGGCTTTGCGACACGGCTGAAAGGCGGCGGCAAAATCCGAGTCGGATGAAACTTAAAGCGGAACGCAAGGACGGCCGAATCCGTATGCCAAGGCCACTCAGGGTCTGAGCAAGGAAGGAGACCGGGAGCAACCAAAGCGTAAGCTCAAAAAACAGGGAATGAGGGGTAGGGCAAAAAAGACGCGTGAATTCGAGGATGAGGAGCGAGAAGTCGGAAAGACGTGGCTGTGCCCGCATCACTTTCGTGGTAAACGGCCCAACCGGCATGTAAGACGATACGCGACAAATCCGTAACTCCCCTACTTTGCCTCCCACTACAGGCTGAGTCGCAAGCTCCTCAGCCTTAGCTCCCATGAAGCTTCAGATGGGCAGTCACGGCGCAACGGAGAGGGTCGCGAACTTCCTCGTTTTGAGTGCTCATGCCCATGGCCTTCATTAATTCATTGTTCAACCCGAAAATATTATTCGTATACTTAAGATTCTCTACGTATATACGGCTTTCATTTGGATGTCCTTGGCTTTATCCCCTTCGAGGATTCTCCATTTTGCTGCCTCTCCTGTGTGGTCAAAATTTTACAGCATTTCCCATCAACTTTCCCCTGTGCCATACTGCTGTGCGTGTCACCCGAACTTTCTCCGATCTTGAATTACCGCAGGCTGTGGAAGATAATCCAACTCGGGATTACCCGTACTATTGAGATTTAGCGCCAATTCGTTAGGGGCTGTCTGGCTCTACTCCTGTCTGCTACCTCCATTTGGTTGCTCTGCTCTTCAGCTCGATTTCTACAGTATTTTGCTGTTGCCTTTCCCACCAAATTTGCATTACTTCTTCCATTCTAGATCTCACTGATGCAAAAAGCTGTAGAGCCGTCGCATTGAATTGGCCCGAGGTGACGAATGCGTGCCGTACTTATTGTGTTGAACTATGAGCTGCGGAATTCGTCTAAATTGGGCTGATCGTACATAGCAGCTGCAACATGTACACGGGGCTCAAGTGCTGTTGAATGTGCCCAAATTTGGCGGATCTTTCGCACTGCGGCCACGTATGCCTTAGGCAGCGCCGTTAGAAATTCTTCTACCCAGTTTCAGCCCCGCTATTTTTTCCACCGCCATCAAATTGAATATTTCTCTTCAAGAATGTTCGATCGACCAAAATTTATCAATGCTTCAATTCTGGCCACTGATGCCGCCGCTGGATGCCCTGGCTTATTACAACCGCCTTCTCAGCTGACCTCTGCAACACACTCATTTTCTGACACTGCTTGCTCGACTGTCAATGTGGGAAATTTGTCGAATGAGTAAATCTTACAGCGCAACTAACCCTAGGGCAACGAACTATCAGTTTTCCGTCGCGGTCTGCTATCTCGGTCGGCAAAGCCGAATTTTGCAAGCATGTTATCGTTCTGTGGGTACTTCTAAGCTTTGTCCTGGAAGATTGTCAATCAATTAACTTGCGTGACAGAGTGCCCCAAAGTTGAACAAAATTCCCTCGAGCCCCGGCAATAATGTTATCAGTGTATCTGATCCAGGCCAGCGAACCCCACTAGCATCTTTCTGCTGCAAAATTCTCGTCTCTCCTCAACACATTTTATGGGATCAAGATGCTTTTCCACTGTTGAAACACCAATTTCCCCAAAGTATCCGAATGTGCTCATCCGGAACCAAAATATCGTTCATAATTCAATGTTGCTATTCGCCGGCCCATGGGTTAAGGCTACTTCCAATACATCCCTGAGTCTGTTACCCTCTTATTCTCTGCGCCGGAGCGCAGCGCAGCCACATCTTGTGTGGTTTAGGCAACTTGAAGCCGGACCGGGAACACCGGACTTCTCGGAGGCAATATCATTTCTTTGTTCTACCCACAACAATGCCCTTTCTTTCTGCGCTTTGAGAACTGGAAATGGCAAGTCAAAGGACACAAAGCACTCGAATGGCTATAAATGAAGCCCTCATAACAATCAATTCACGCCACTTTCTTTACTTCTGCCACTGCCATGGATCCTCTCAAACTTTCCGAGTTAGCAGCCACCGAGGACTGGGATACCTTGAAGCCCGACATGAAAGGCTATCTTCCTCCCCAGGAACTCGAGCTTTCATCAGACTGTGATATAGAGGTGAATATGCCACCGACGCCGTTACCCGCCACAATAGATACTGACGATGCATTCCGACAGAGTCAGCTCATAAAATTCACCTATGTTGATTTCATGCGCGATAATGACGCTCCATTCATCGCTTCATCAATTGGGAAGGAGTTTTCTGCTACTCGTATCATCATTCGGGGTGAACCCTTCGCCATCCCACTATCTTCGCGGGACGTGGCCTTCCTAGCCACTCATCTCGGGAAAGGCGGTGCATCCAGACATACCGTGTTGGCGTCGGAGGTGTGTATGTCCCAATCTCAAGCTTGCTTCTTTCCGTTAAAAATAAACAGGTTACTATCGTCGGCGACGCGGCCAATGAATGTATTTCGCGCTCCAACCAGGCTGTTTTGAATAACCTCGGGGTCCCTGACGGGGAATATGGTCAAGAAGTGACTCTAGCGGGATTGGACTTATTCAAGACGGGTTCGCACAAACTTTTGTTCGACTTTTGTCCTTTTCCTTTCACTTCCTCGACTGACTTATAAGCAGGACCGCCGCTAAAGCCCTCGATCACTTCGCAACAATCTTCGTCATCCTTCCGACCTTCACCAACTCGGTGGATATTCGCGTACTTGCCACTCATGACGGTGTTGTTGATGAGGTTCGATTGCCCAAAACACTCAGTCAGAGTGTCAGCGCTGTCGGCGTGTACACTGGCGTTGTTGACGCCAGCATTGAGGTCGGTGCAGGTGGCGAAGTCATTTGCTTGTCCTACCATGTGTCCCCTGAAACTGGATCATCGAGCGCCGGACCTTCTGTCATTCCGACCCTTTCCGGCGCTCTGCCCCCTTTGCGCGACGCGTTTTGCCTGCGGAGATACAAGCTAAGCTCTGGCGAAAACGCCCCAGCACTTAAGCTGTTTATCCTCGACGGCTGTCCCGAGTCTAGCGCTGATTTTGCAGATTGCAACGCTACACTCCTGTGCCATCTAGCACCCTTGGCCAAGGCTTACGACTTCAAGATATACATCGCCCGGCTTATTTACACGCAGTCGACGACCCAAGAAGTTTCCCATCCGTACAAGGAGTACCTCGGATTAGACATCGACCTCGACCCGTCAGATCTGGAAATGTCGGATGATCCCGACGAAGAGTACGAGTGGGAGGAGCTGTGCACGCTTGGAGGGGTGCCTGTGGACCAAGCGGGCTTATTGGACCTCGCCACCCAGCTGGTGATCGCGGACGGCGAGCTGCAAGACCAGCTTACGGATATTGAACCTGAAGAGGAATGTGAGGTCGTCGATGATTCGGTAATGTCCTCCGCGTTTTCTGCCTTGATGAAAGCTTATGTTACACTTCAGGTTTATTCTGGGACGGTGAACTTGGAGCACAGTGAGTCCTATCTTTCACCTGCCCGAGGCCTCAGCTCAACCATCGTCAGTTCGACGTGCCTCGTTTCTGTTCATTGCCCCATGAATCTCGACCGCATGATTTCCGCATTCTCTATCTCTCAGACATACCCTATTTCCTGACGTCTCTTGCCCTGTTATTACCCAATTTTATTCATGCACATACTTAGCTTCGACGGTTTGAACTATTTAATGGAGATATTCCCAAGAGCTTTAGAGTTTACAATGGCCGGGAGGGTGCTGTCCCGTAAAGCTTGAGTTCACCGTTCACGGCAGCGAAATTTTTATCTGTCACTTGGTCTTTTTGGTCGGTGGGTATGAATTCTGTGGCACCATCAGATTCTTCAAATCGAGGGATACGTACCATCAATCAAAGCATTCGAGGTGCAAGAATTAACCATCTCGCCATTATTATGATGTACTGCATGATAGTTCGACTTGCCACATACTAGCCCGAGTGTCTGGAATGGAAGAGAATCACTTGGAAACGTCCAAGAACATTTGGTGAATAATCATGGGTCTGTGGCTAACGCTCACCATCGGTTCCTACGTTACGGGCGGAAAAACGGCGGCCTATTAGAGGAAGATGAGAGGTGAGGTTCAATTATTTCACCCTTAATTAGGACACACGGCATGCTTGCTCTTCCACTAAAATTCATTTCGATTCTCTGTGAAGGATAAAAAGGGTTGAAGGGAGATTGGGTGGGGTTGAGATTCTTTTTGTGGCTTCAAGGAAGAGAGCCTGAAGAATACTCTATGTGTCGCGGGCTTTGGGCTTCTGGTTTGTGTTTCGGCGCGGCTGTTCAAATGCATATTTGATGTTCAGCCTTAGCTGCAAAATTCGTGTATTATTGGATATCGAGCGATGCACGAGGCGGAAACAATAAAGACTTTGTCAAGAGCGACTAGGGATTGCAATTTTGAATTGACAGGCGCGATACCATTCGCGCCTGTTCGTGTGACCGTCCCGTGACCGCGTCGCCGCTCTCTCTCTCCTTTCCCACCATTTCAGACCCTTCGTCTAACCTGGCACATTTTTGCTGCGATATCTTTTATAATCATCCTGAGCTACCCCCAAGCAGAGACCATTCCGAGAACTTGAGACAACGGGACTTCCTAGTAGGTAGCAGCTTATTCAGACAAGATTGAGTCGCGAACAACTCCTAAGACTTGTCAGCCACCCAACGCTTCTTGCTCTTTACCACCATCTTTCCCACAAGTCAGTCGCCCCAACTTTAGTCGCCAAAAAAACTTAGCTGATGTATTTGCTCCCCCGCCCACTAGTTAGCCCGCGACTTCAAATTTCATGGTTTCAAAAACTCTCCAGCCTGTTCTGTCCGCTCCTCCGGCTGACGTTCTCGTCAGATTCGAATGACTTCTGGCACCACGGAGACGGATGAACGGCCCGACCCGAGACCCCTCTGAGCCTCTGACTCCATCGGTTACCGACTGGGAATGCACAGCTGGAAGTGCAATCGGCAGTGTATCGCTCGTGGCTTGCCCTTCTGGTGCGCTTTCTAGCAAACTAGATGGTACGAGATCGCGATGTCGGTCCCTGTTTTCCCTTTTGGAACGGTGTGAATATTCTCAGCCGAAGAGCGTGCCGGTATGGGAGGTGCCCGTATCATACCTGATCCTCGTTCAGCAAAGGCTACAATGGAAGTGCTGGGGGGTGTTCGAAGCTTCTGCGGCCGAGAACGCAGTCCGCTTCGGCGGAGAGGATGATCGACACCCATGATCCTTAACCGGAGATGATTGGCTAGATTGCGGCCCAGGGCACTCGGACTGGTACTTACCGGATGAGCCTTCCGACCGACAACACGAATCGATTCGACTTTGCGCGCGTACGACGGGTTGGAGTAGAGGTGCTGGGGAGAACGCTATGGGGCTGCGGATATCCCTGTGTCAACCCTTTTGTGGTGGAAAGGTTCCCGGGGGTGGATCTCCTCCTCGTGCTCCCTTGCCGTGGGCCCCGGGCTTCGGTAGGCGCTTGCGTCTACTCACTAAAAGCACGTTCAAGTGATTTTCCATTCAAATGTATTAAGTTCAGTAACATCGGTTAATTTCGGAACCGACGTTCATAGCGCACCTGAAGTTGTTAGAGGAGTCGGTAAAGGAGCTTGACGAGATTGAACCACTGGTTTCTGCCATTGGATTCCATCTTTTTCCTCCACCAACATCATCTTCAAAGCAAGATTATTCCGAAATCTTTGAGACGCAAAGAGCGTATTGAACGGAAGAGAGTCGAAGAAGATCTGAGTGTTGACGGTCAAGGCTAGCTTTCGGAGCGGGGTGTCCAATATCCGCCTCGAAAAGTGAGACTGTGGCTCAGGAAAACTTTGAGGTTGTACCATACCAAGGCTGTGGGGTTGAACTTCAATCGAGGGGTGGTTGAGCTTGCGAGAAATAAGAGAAAATATGTAAAGATTGAAGCAAATTGCGATGTATAGCATCCGACCATTCATTCCAGAGATTTCTGAATGTGCAAGATGCAAGCAACGTTTTATCGAAATCAATTACTGGAGAACCTGCACGTCTTTTTTCAACCTTATATCAGCAGCTGCGGCGGCTGTGCTGCGCCCACAAAGCTTGCCACGAACCACAACTTCGTCGCCCTCCTCTACTCGTCATAATGGGGGATAAAGAACTTTTTTTCGTCAGTATGTGAATGCCATACTGCCGACAGACTAGTGCCTTACTATTCAATCAGAACGAATCATTCAAGCAAAAATCCATACCGAGGGTAGTCGTCGGAAGACCAAAAAAGTTTGGGTACACGTCCTGATGTCTCCGAGTCTTTGAAGCTTTTCTGATAATCTTTGGGAAAAGCATTACCTCACGGAGGTAAGTTCCAGATTCAACGCGCTCGGATGATATGACAGTCTTGGCCGCCACCAGTGGGAGGGGTATGACGATAAGACGTAAGTATCCATGCATATAACTTAAGACGCTCCTCAGAGCTTACCTTGTTCACAGCTGGGAGCCAGAAGAGGTGTTTGACGGGACCAAATACGCTGTGAAGCTGTTTTGGAAGAATGCAGATTGCGGCCCCCGCAATTATCAACAGATGTCGAAGTTTACACCGGGAGAAATTATTTATTTGAAACAGGCATCATCGAAAGGGACCGGTGCGTTGGATAAAACAGTTTCAACGGATACAGTGATGATCCTCGATGTGTTCATAGCGTGCAAGACGAAGCCCGGACCAGGGAGGTCCTCTGTTGGCCTGATTGTTGGGACCCGCGTGTTTGCCCTTTGGCCCGAAACTAATCATTATTACTCCGCCGTCGTTCAAAGACGGTCGGGAGCCGGCAGCTACGTCGTCCTTTTCGACGAAGACGAAACCGAGCACACTGTCCCCTTGAAGCACCTGCGCGCTTGTGAACAATTGCGCAAGGGGGACAGAATTGTCGTCAAGACAGACAATTTTGAGGTTTCAGATTCCCGGTTCGACGGCTCGTTCACGGTGGAGAAAATTCTGGACTATTCTAACATCACAATCTCTGCGTACGATGTTCAGCACCAGTGGAACGACCGCCTCCTGTCCCATTCCGACATCGCCTGTCAATTTGGAAAATAGTCTTGGTGTGTTCATCTCGACTTTTTTTGGTCCCTGCTCACATCTTGCCTCACTATTAGCGCGAATATCGGATCCAAACCACCTACATCTTTTTGGAAAAATTAATGTCTCCATTGCGTTCAGCCATTTCTTGCAGTGCTTCATGTTGTAAACACACGGTTTCATTGTATATAATTGCGAGGCCGGAATGAAATTAAAGAGATGGTTCATTAGTATCAGCTTCGAGACGACAGGCAAATCGTGGCTCTGAAAAGGATTCCTGGAGTTCTGATACATTCTAATGTGACCAAGGCTTGTTGTTAAAGGAGGGAGATCTAACACATAGCAGACGCGGTACCAATTCCAATTTTCTAGTCCGGAATTCCTGGGTCGAAGGGGTCAAGTTCTAACTGGAAAATAAAAAGGTACATGAGTATCAAAATAAAAAGATTTGAGGCAAGAACACGCCACATCGTTAGTAGGAAACATCTTACCGCAGTTTGTTGACGGCAGTAAGGGTGATATGCAGCTGCGCTACGAAGGCAGCTTCGTCGGGGTGTGCGCTGGCGAGAGCAAGAGAAGGACACCGCAACTCGCCGCCCATTTGATGCAGACACCAAAGACCTCCAAGGAAGACAGAAAAGTGAAGTCCAGAGCTCTTACGCTTCGGAATAGTCGGACGCTTTGTTTGGACTATGTGGCCTCTGAAGAATGAGCGGTAAATCCGAGGCAATGCACGATGGACGGAATTTTTTGTTGTCAGATCCGGCTGGACGCCGGTAGTGTAGACAGAGTTTGAGAGGCAACTTGAGATACAAAACCCAACTTCCAAGCTCCTTTGGATTCCTATAGCCCAGAATTGACAGGAAACTGCTCGAAGAGTAAGATCCGAATTATGTAGAGATCCAGATCAACATCGAGATATTATGAGATTATTCAGGAATGCGACAAAATTTCAGAAAGATGCACCCCCGTGGATTTAGATTATGAATACAGTTCGCAGGATAAAAATTCGACATGAGAGTTGTGATCACTAGCAAGCCTTCGGAAGTCAGGATCACAGCAAAGGCAAATAACGCGCCAGTCTGGCTGCCACGACGATGCTCAGATCCACCAAGGGCGCTCCAAAACTATACTCTCACCGGCGGCTGTGCTCTTCTCTCTACAAGATGTTGATTTAGAGCCCAGCGCTCACACAAGCTGCCGACAATGAGAGCGTTTCTGAGAGCGGGACGTGATATCGCGATTGAGGGGCTGAAGAATTCTGAGAAGCAAAAAAATCGGAGAACGTCAAGGAGCAGCATTAGCCTTTGGCCATAGATGACCACTGCGGTCTCGGCAGAGTGGCACGTACATAGGACGCTTTGTTCGAGGAGCAAATGATCTCTGAATTCAAGCGATTTGCCAAGGTCCTCGTGTGTATATTCAGGCTTGACCGTTCTTGGCTCCGACACCCAGCAGCACGTCTGCACTGACCGTGTATTATACGCCATTTCCGCACTATCTCGTCAGACGTATTCTCCGGCTGCCACGTCATGCTACGCTGCGGACGAAATTATGTGCCTAGTCCCGCTCGCTCATGGGACCGTTCCTGGCCGCCGCGAACCCTCGGCTCATGCTCCCGCCGCCGGTAGAATGCACGCGATCCATGTCTCCTGACTCCGAGTCGGCCTGCATCCGGCTCATCCTCCCTCCTGCGTTCGCACAGCCCTCAGTCCGTTCGGACGCGTCCATTTCGCCTGTCCGCTCCACAGCTTTGGCGCTCCTCGTCTCTTCGGCAGCGTCTAGCTCGACAGAGCGCTCCACGTTGGGGCATGTATCCTAAACGTATATACACAGGGAGCGCTACTCGCTCTAAGCGCCCTCCGCGTCGCTTCCACCTTCCTGCGCGCGCTCTTCATCCTCCGCATCCTCCTCATCGTCGTCGGCGGCGAGTGCGACACGAGGAAGCAACGCGCTAGCTTCCTACACTCGGTCTCTGCGGCGAGTCCCCATACTGGAAGAAACGTCGCCTCGAATGCGCGCCGGCAGAAGATCCCCTCATACTGGCGCAATTGTACTCGATCGCCTCTCCCGTGCGGCTCAAAACGTTCCGACTGCTTTGTTGTCGCCCGTGCGTTTTCTCTCTCCTTTTGTTTTCTCCTTGCTGACATCCCTCTCTCAGATTACCTCCATCTGCAATAACAGCAGGCTTTAGTGCAAAGTACAACCTCAAGCAGTGCAGTCCCCAGTCTCACCCGCTGCCCCCCCGCGCGGGCTTTGAAATCGCTCGCATTGCTCATTGCGCTTGACCGCGCACATCTCGCCACCCTTGGTCCACGGCAGACACTCTCCCGAGCAGCGAACAAAGTGCTTCTCCGCCCGCCCTCGTAAACTCCTTGTCTTCGCCACCAACGAAGGTCAAAAGTACGCCGAACATCGGCGCTGGCCCTCGGCATGCGGGGAGTGCCCGCGACTGTTACGGAAAGCCTCCCAATATGGCACTTCTTGTGCTTGCGCTCTCACATGTACCACTGTGGATCGCCTTGGGTGATGGTCAAGGGACGTCGACGGTGGAATATGAATGTTGCGTCCAGGGCCTTCGGCGCTATCCTGAGCGTCCTGAGTGTCCTGCGCGCGGTGGAGGAAGTGCTCGGGTTGAGGTTGCTGTTTCCAGACCGAGTGAGACTATCGACGAATGCGGGGGTGGAGGGCTGCAGAGGGCTACTTGCTTTTCGTCGTCGCGTATCGAGTCCTTCACGGGGAATAGTCGAAATCTAGGCTCGAGGATGATTCGGCGGAAGAATTTAGTGGTCCTTCTCCTGGGTGTCCGCTTCCTCTTCCTTCTCTCCTTGCTTTCATTTCCGACACCGATCCTTCCGCTCTCATTATGACGCCGGCGCTCCTGCCATCTTTGTACGCGTTCCAGCGCTGAAGCGACACCTACTACAGCCCGCACATGTCAAATCTCCTGCAGCGGCAGTGCCGCCGGTGCGCCTTCGCGGGCGCCACCCTCCAGATATGCGCGCCATCGTCACTCTTACCTTCATCCTCACCTTCACGCTTGGAACCGTGGCCCACCGGTACAGAAACTGACCGGAACCCGACGTCCAACGCGCTCCTCCAGCTCCCCTTCTCGCCCGTGCTGGCGTTCCCCTGCGACAGCCAAAGTCTTCCCCCCCTTGAACTCACTCCACCAGCCACTGTAAGCGTTGAACGCGCAACAGTACGCGCTGCCGCCTTTCGCCTCCACCCTCCCGCTGCAGCTGTGGAAGAACGACGAAGCTCTTCTCTGTACGTCGTGACTGAGACAGGGGCGCGAATGTCACGGATCATCCCACTCCGTCGTGCCCTCTCACCATCTTCCTCAAACCTCGGCCCACCCACCCTGTGCGCGGAACTACCGCTTGGCTGCCCGGCGGCCTTGAGTACGGCCCGTTTCATCCAGACTACTCCCCGCCTGCGACTGCCACCGAATCCCACCAAATCTCATGCTCAGCACATCTGATAGACCAATGGACACGGTTTCACGCCGTCATCTGTCCGCTCATAGCCACCGAATTCCCCGCCGTCGACTCCGACCTTCAGAACAAGGTCCATGACTTCATTGAAGACGAATGCGGGATCCTGCAGCCTTTCCTGCACGGCAGTATGAAGCAGATAATTGCGCTGGTCGGGGAGATGGGCTGAGACAGGAAGGGAATGGGTGATTTCGATTTCTGCGAAGCCCTATGCCATAGCCACTTTTTTTCGCTCTCGGATACTGTCATCGAGCTCAAGATCACCGTCAACATGTTCGACAAGGCGCTTCGTCGGTTTTGTCAGTCTTCATTGATGTATTTCACGTGTATGCATTCAATTTTCACCATGTAGACGATATGCACGTATTCCAAGTGAAGTTCGAGGAGCATTATTATTCCCTCGCCAAGCCTCGCTCTTCATGGAGCGGATTTCTTAAAACGGGCTTGTTATGTGCGTAAATATATATTTCTTTGTTTTTGGTTTCCCGGCAATCTGATGCCCGCCCATAGTCTTCAGTGGTAATGGAACGCCACCAGCGGGTGGTATTAACTTGGAGCGTTCCGTTGCGTCTGCACCAAGCGACGAATCGGATGATCTTTTACTCCGTGCGTCCTTTTGATTATTTTGATCTCTGTCATTTCGAGTCTTTTTTTGCCGCAGAGGCTAATTTCCCAACTGCTCCCCAACTATTTCGTCGTCACTCTTCTCGAAGAGCTTCGATTTGGATTAGATTGCGCGTATCTCTGGCAGTTGTCGCATCGACTTTGTTTTCTAGGTACGCTTCCTTTCGCTTTCTTGACCGAAATCCTCTCACAATCAGCCTTAGTTTAGCCCATCTAATTATTCTCATTTTGTCCTTCGTTTCTTCCTTGAAAAAAAATTACGTCCGAGTGGTAGAACTTGTGTATCTGCTCTCGGTACGGGCCCAATCCGCGGCGATTGAATAGGGTCGGCTATATCCCCACCTCAGCTGCTGCTGCTGAGGCTGATCTTTGCATGCCTATGTCGTTGCTCAGCAAATGCCTCCTTTTATTTGAAAAAATTTCCGAGCTCGAATCCAATATTACCCTGCTCGCCGTGCGGCTGGCGTATATACCATCCTGATGAACTCTTGGTGAAGCCAACGTGGCTTGGAGATGCTCAGTTGATTATTGTAATGGTATCATGATTTGCTTTTGCAATTGTCAAGGCTCGAAAAAAAAGACAATTCATCTAAAATTACAAGCTAGAAAAAGGGATATTTTCGCGCACTTAGTCGGCTTTCGCCTTAAGCTCGAGGCCCGCGGCAAGGGGCACGCGAGGGTATGTCCACCCGTCCTCGAGATCTCTGCAACCACAAAAAAAAGCACCACAGAAATCCTCAACCGTACACACAATCTCCCTTTGGCCCCCTTCATCCGTCCCACCGAATCGAAGCGAATTTTGGTGGAAGATCAGAGCCAGAGGTCGTACCACATGCCGTTGTCCGGTTGATCAAGGGTTACGAAGCGTTGCAATCGGCGTCTTGGACCCGACAAAGCACGCTTGTTACGCTAATGCCTCGACGGTTCTCGGCCTACGGAGCGTTACACGAAGGCAACAGAATGCAGCAGAGCAGCCCAGGATCACACACAGTATCGCTTCCCCAGTTCTCTAGAAAGCCTCCGAAGAGACCAGATTGCCAGGTTCGCGATCTGCGTGGCCCGTGACTGCATGCGCGCCCCGTTATCTGCTATACGACCGGCCTCGGGAATTTCCGAGCGGGTGGGGTGTCCGTCTGCGCTCGTCACTGTCGGGGTACCTGAAATAAATGAGCTGGGCACTTGAGGCACTGGTAGTCCACTTACCTTGATCGCTGCTAAGGGAAGGGAGGACTTAGCATCGAATCAATTCAAAGAAATCGTCGAAACTTACATTCAAACCAAGCAGCCAGAACATAGCTGCAACGAGCGTCGGGCGAGAGCTATCATCGAGATATCTGGGGGAGCATGAGGCTACAGCTTGATATATGACAATCGGAGAACACATCTTTGCACCGGAGAAATGCTGAAGCCGAATGGTCGAAGGGCTTGGAGAGACGTGCATCCGATAGAGTCGCCAGAGGTTGAGAGTCAGATAGAGGAAACATTAGACGAAGGGCCTTCGACGCCTCGTTCGAGTGGCTGGCGTTGTGGTTGAGAGCAAGGAGGACCGGAAGTTGCCGAATGATCGACGCCAATTTATACTCCGCTCGTGCCGTCTCGGCAGCCTCTGAGTCATGGACTTGGGTACTTTCCGCCTCAAACGTAAGCCCCAAATCGGGCAATTTGATGGAGGCAGTGTTGAGCTGCCGAACCTGCCGAGCACGGCACAGAAATGCAAAAGAAATGGCAAAGTCAGTCTCAAGTCGCAAGCTTTCAGAATTCAGATAACAGTGGAAGAAAAACTGTGATTATATTGATATAGAAATCTTTACATCCTCCTTGCTTCGTGTGCGCGAAGAGGACCGACCATTCGAGTCCCTCCTCTCCCTCGCTGCGCTCGGGGGGTCCCCCAAGCCGGGCCTCTCAGGTCAGCACACTAGAGCCTCGTTCGTGCATTTCCGTGTGTCCCTCCCCCTCCCCCCCACACCCTAACCTATCCCTAACTCCAACCGGCGAGGCGGGAGGACACGGCGGATACCCGGGAGTTAGAGCGTGCTGCGCTTGCCCTAACCCCCTCGAGAGCGGGACGCAGACGTCGCCAACGCATTCTTGATCCGAGGAGCGATGGGCGGAACGGTATTGAAGACGGAGGACGACGGCGAGCAGGGAGGATCGTGGGGGAAGGTAAGAGAAACTGTGGCTGACAGGATGCTGTGCATCGTTGACAGGTGCGGAGTTTGAATAATGCCGTGGCCGCCGCAAAACATTGCCCGATTTGGTGCTTACGTTTGAGGCGGAAAGTCAGGAGTGGAGTCATGGTTAACGTTCTCAGCTGCTGAACAAGACTAGAGATTAACTCACGCGATCTCGAGATTCGTAGAATAGTGAATGTAGTGAATGTAATACAAGCAGACTGGCATCAGGATTGCGCTTTGTAATAAATTGTTCGAACAGACGAAATTTGAGGACAGATTGAACATGACAAGAAATGAACCATAAACAGATCGAGAGTGAAAGATGTTTGTCGGTACACGTAGAAGTTCGAAGAACTCAATAAATATTGTAGCACTGGCTGAAAGAGAGCAGAATGATAATGGGAAGTGAACCGTGAAAAATTATAGAGGGCAAAATGGTCGAAGGTGAGTGTGCCCCGTCTCTTCTGTGCCTGATTACTCTGGTAGATTGACCTGAACAAAATATCTCGACCCCAGTCTATTAGCTACAATTCAGTTGTCGGTGCACCATATCTCGAGCCTCCCCTCTGACTTAGCCATAGAGCTCTCGCGGACGGTTTTGATCGCGAGCGCGTAGTCTGATTCATCTCGCAACGACATCTTGCCCCCGTCCACATTCTTGAATCGAAGCGAGAGGCCATTGATCTCCTTGTCAAACTTGGCCACGACTCTGGCCATGAACTCGGCGTAGGGAATCTCGGGCGAAACCGCCATCCCACGCACGTCGTCGGCGTAATACAGCTTAACCGCAGCATGATTTTAGTCCATGCAAAAGTTACTCGAAAGAAAGAAAGAAATTCCGACCTTGACACGGATCTTGGTTAGCTCGATCGGACCGTTTGCGTTCCCTGCTAGGATGTCAATAGATCGTGGGACATATAACTGGCGTATGTACCTGTGGAGGGAGGCAGAGGCCTAACATCAACACGGGGAAACTTATTGCCAGTTGGAGGAGCGTCTTGAGGGGCTGATGTGGATGGCCATCGGTGAATCGACGTATAATAGTCTTGAACGCGTGCACTTGACATTTTCTTCTCCGAAGGTCGATATAAGAGTCCCACGGGCTACATAGAGACTGTTATTTGCGAGCCAGAGGCTGAAAAATGTGAACGTACGATGCTGAAAACGCTATAACCCTCCCCGCCCTCTACAATCGCTGCATCGATCACGTCGTGTTCGACAGTTAACTTGACTTGCTTCGCCTCTTCCATGAGCGCCAAACCCTCCACATTGTGCCCCATGTAAATAAGGCACAGTCCCTGATTGAATAGAATCTCGGCGGAATATAATCTGAACTTAAAGCCGAGCTGCCCATAGTTGCTATGAAAGATTGAGGGGTCAATAAATTGCTTGGGCTACACGGAGTGACACACGAACATGACTTCATTTCCTCTCAGATATAAGAGCGCATCGGCGAAGGCTTCGCATGCCTGTTTGTATCGGGCCAGGTGAAAATTACAAATCCCGATTTGGAAGTAACTGTGTGTGCTCGCTGAGAACGCGATAGGAACGAGATTCTGGGCTCACCCAACAGCCAGGTATTGATCCAAAGCTACAGCGTCCGCCAGTCGTTCAAGCGCCAATTCGTGCTTCCCCATAACCGCGTAGATTAGTGCCATATTTACCAGCACTTTGGAGCTGTCATCGATACGCTGAGAAGCCCAGGAGTCTTAGACGACAAATGAGATTGATTTGGTGCAACTGACTGAGAAGAGCTCGAGGGCCTTCTCGAAGTCCACTTCTTCATAGGCATTGAGAGCTGCGTTCCAAATTTCGAGCTCTTTCAAAATATTGAGCCTAGACATTCAGTAAGAACGCCGAACGCTTTGCCCGATTGAGTTGGAGCAGGCCAAAGTTGCGGGGCGAGTCCAAACGTGCGTGAATTCTAGTCGAAGAAACTCCCTAGAGTAGAACGAAAACAGGCTAAGTACGGGGAAGCTGAAAGCCCACTGAAACGACAGTGGCAACCATCATAGTTTGCATCAAAATCGACAGCGACTCCAGAGCGGTCCGGGCCGATGCGGATACCGTGCGAACTTGAAGTCAATCTAGATTCTTTGGTGTGTTGAGTGGATTGGTAGAACTCGCATCAGAGATCTTACTCCTTTGGGTGTTCTGCGCCGCAACTCGGCTTCTGCCTGTAGCATGGCAAGAAATGGGAAGCACTTCTCCCGCGACTCTGAATCGTTTTTAGAGCCGGAGAAATGGAAGTGAACCTGTTATACTATTTTTCTTGAATGTTTTCACAAGAACAGAACTTCAATCCCGATGATACCGTTTTTTCGCCGTCGAGTAAAATCAGACAGCTGGCGAACGTCGTCGCGCATATCGGATTTTCAAAATGAGGAGCAGTTGCTCAAAGGACCCGTAGCATGTTTTATGGTCGATATACTTGTATGTCTTCAAAACCCACTACGTTTTCTACTGCCTGGGCTCGAGCCGAGATGCGGCATCAGTTCAGAATCACTTTGATCGGGTAGAGGTTCCGAATTAACTCTTGACATATGCGGGTTCTGAGGAAAGAGAACTCACAAAAGATCAGATGGTTCATTCAATCCGACATGCAGAGACTCTGACGTTGAATCTCTTCCCGCCGGAACGGCCACTCGACCACCCGAAGCAATATTTGATGGTAAAAAGATTTGAGAAAAGACCGGTATAGACATGTTATTTTGCCGGGCGGAAGGCGGTTCAAGAAGAAATGCACCGTTTATTCGTGCTGGCTACGGGACAATCATCCGAACGAGGATGTGGCGGTGGCAGCATCCCGGCATTTAGACTTTGCGAATTGATCGCAGTTCTACCAATCCACTACGGACTCGATTCTTTGCAAGCTTGACCATCAAGCTTCGAGGATCTTTGATCACGCGAAGGTGTTCCACAAATCTTATGCCGCCAGCGGGACCAACGTGACACCGTAAAGCTCAAACAAACCACAAACGACCCCCAATATCAATTGCGGCGTCAATGCCCCAAGAGTTCTCAAGTCTGGCTTGTTCAAGATGTTACAATTCCCGCACTTACCGACCGGGTTGCATCGTGCACAGCGCTCATAACTTGGCAAATGCACCCGGTCGTCTTCACAGTTTGACGTTCTCCTCGGTTTCCCTCCGTCCTTCGTTATGGCCAATTAACCCTCTCGCAAGACAAGGGAAAGTAGCACCTTCGTCTGATTCAGACCTTTCCGACCAACGCACCAACTTCCTTGGGATATTCAATCTTGGTTACAGGTTCTGCTACGCCGTGAGCACCTGTCTCAGTCTGTTAATGGTGTCTTGGTTTTCACACTTTCCTGCTCTCGGTGCTATCCGCCATGCGGCCGAGGCGCCCATTAACACGGCTCACGTTCCACGTCTAAAGGTATACATAGCTTTTCTCCGCATCAGATATAGTACCGCCCAAATCATTACAGAAGTATCAGACACCCGAAAATACAGATCACTGTGTAGAATGGCTATCGGCGCCTCAGAAGCACCTTGCCTTTACGTCTTTGGAGCTACCCACCCGCGCCGCTCTCCTTTTTTTCATTTCGCGCGGTCCCGTCTTCGGCAATATCAGCATTATGGACACCTCGAAGTCTGATGGTCGGCCCATAGAAGTTAATGTCGCCGCCAGATACCACGACCTTGAAAACCTCCGGCAGACTAAAGTGTGTCGGATGGGTTCCACCAACGAACATGGAGTCTTCATTTGGGTTCGCATTCTACTTCAACTGTAACAGATGGCGTTGAATTTCCATCAGGCTGAATCCCGGCGCCCGCATGGGACGACCCCAGACGAGATCTCTATCTCAACATAACAGTTTCATTGCCGACGGATGCGGGGAACTACAGCGATCTTACCACCGACATGCTCTTATTTTCTCACTCTATCGGTGATTTTCTTCACAATTTCACCCCAACAACGTTCGGTATCATTCGGTTGAAGACGTTCAATGCAGCAATAAATTTTGGCGTGTGTACCATCCATCTTTCATTCTTTCAACCGTAGCTCAAATTGATATTATCCACAGCGCTTGTTTGCCCTCTCAGCGTTCATACAGACGACGAATGAGATTCGGGGCTTCTTCGAGGATATGATTTCAGCATTCGAACGCGCAACGCTGCCATCCTATGTACCACGATGATGGTCGCGGGGGCTGGGACCGATGCTCGAGTGGACCTGAAAACCTCAGAAGAAGAGTGAATGATATTTTTCTGCTACCAGACGCGTCCTCCATATTTCTGTTCCAGTGCCATTACCTCTGCCTTGGCCCTTTTATCAAATTTCAGCATCCTCAGAACCGTCATGCATACTTCTCGCGCGCCTCTCGCGATTTTTACCCCAAAACGATCACTGGCTGTGAATACCAGCTTCTTTCTCGATGGGTCCAAGACTACCGAACCGGCCTCTGTCTACATTTATCCTGAATACGAAGGCGCATATGATCTGCAGACTTCGGTTGCCCATGCACACGTTGAAGCAGAAGACGTCGATGATCCTTTGGTATGGGCATCACACCGTGGCTGAGTTTAACAGAGACGAGCACTCGAAGGGAAGTAGTTATTGGAGTCAGGGCCTTCGCCCAAAGTTACTTAGCAGCCATAGCGTACTCACGTACAAATTAAGGGCAAGATCAAAATTAAAACCGGAGCATGAATAACTCCGGATTTCGTGGCGTCGAACTCCAATTATGCGAATTTGGTAAGTGGGATGCAATTGGTCCATGGCGGGCATACACGGTAGTACGCCAAATTAATAATCCACTCGGTTGCGAGGTACGACCGAACGTGTAGTGTGTGTATCTTATCGACGCGCAAGGGACTACCACTTGCCGGGTCCGAGCCGCTATTTTTGCGTCTCCGGGTTCAACCCGGAATCTGAGAAGCTCCGGTTTGACGGAAGAATTAAGGTCTATTGCGATACTGGGAGTATGCCGAATTCAAAATTGATAGCTTTTGGTCAATGCCAGCAAGACTGGAAATTCTGCATGCGAGGAGGGGAGCGAGGCGGGGAGCACATACGAAGTACGACCGGACGTGTGGAGCGGCTGTCTCCACTAGTACTACTGGACATTAAAATTCGCTTTTCCGGGACCTTGATTTCATGTACCCAGGTAAATGAGTGATTACGTGAAGGTTCAAAAGCCGTCTTTCCGCCATCAAGTGCGAATTACCCCACCCATACTTCGAGCTGTCGTCCTGTGAGGGTTAAATTTCGAGCCATCCCTCTGGAGCGTCAGATTTTGAATTTCATATCGGCCTTTCAATAATTGCGGATCTCCTCAAGGACTCACTGGTCTCGCTGTCTATCTGTCTGGCTGCAAAATTGAGTATCCACTTCTGCCGCCGCATGTTGAATCTATAGTGTTTTGTTTGATGCCAATTCCTGTCTCCGTTCAGGATCAAAGAGCCACACAAACCTTGCTTCTTTGAAGGAAGCAAGGTTTATGAGGCTCGGTGTCTTGTTTTGAATATTCAACCATTCATGTTGTCTTTGTCCCTTGAGCTTAGCAGTGCCGGTTCAACCGGGCATCTCACACTCTCCCGTTTGACAAGAGGCATTCAATGTTCCTCTAAATCCCGGAATTATGTGATGGCTTACGCTGTCTCTCTGTACGACTCACTGGCTGCGCCGCTAAAAACGAGAGCATGTCTCGCTAAAGTTAGCTCTATCGGTAAAGCTATAAAATCCGTGCTGGATCCTGGATAAAATCCCCATCCCAGATTTCATCCAAAACTCATCCAGCAAAGAACATGGCACTCCAGACTAGTGGTATCTTCGCCGATTTCTACGACCATAGAGGTGAAAGCTAACGCGCGGCGTCCCAGATATCGAGAAGTTCCTCAGCGACAATTATTCTTCGTCCAAGGCCTCAGATGGCGAGGAGGTCCACGTCTATACCGTCGGGGGTGTTGATAGTTCTAACCCGGACCGGCACAACTATGATGTTAACGTGCCCTTGTGGGGCGTTACATGGATTGTGAGAATCTCCACGCACAGTTACTAGTCGGCTGATTATTGTTCTGTCTCTCTAAGCTCAAAGGATACGTGGATACAAAGCTCGCCATGGACGCGACATTTTCTATCAAGGTCCCTATTTTGCCGACGATCAAACTTGCCGATGTGAAAGGAAATCTCGCGGACGGGATCGCCGTCGCCTTCAATGTGTCGGGGGTGGTTAACGGCCAAGCCAAGTTCTACACCTCCGATAAGTGGGTCTACATTAATTTGGCGGCGACCGTATTTGGCACGGCACACGGCCCGGTGGATTTCAAGCTATTCCCTCTTCCGTACGTCGCTTTTCTTTGTATGTTGAACACCCGGGCATCTGGTTCTAATGGAGTGCGCTTTCCAGCACCAGCAGCACCTAACGATTCGGAGCAGGACTTCAACCATAGGATATATCATGTCTTAAATTCTCTGTCTTATTACCTTCGTCCTGCTGTCCTCTGTACTACTTTCATGTCCCTAATCAAATTGCATGTCTGAGGGAAATCAGTAATTGTACTTAAATTGTGCCCACAAGACTAATGTTGATATTTATTTGCCTTGAATGATTGAAAACAATCCGTAAATCTGTTAGACCTGGATGAAGCCTCCAGAAAATTCGAGAAACAGACGGTACCAAAGTTCTTGCACGGGCATTGGTCACTATCAGCACGAGGAAATGAATTGAACTTGTGGCGCTCACCACCCAGCGCCAATCGTTCAACGGGCCGTCAATTTTTAACTCGTTTCGTCCTCCGAGTCAAAACATATCGAAACCAGAAGCAGAGTCGAAGTCTCCAGAGTTCTTGAAGACAGCGACCAGTATCCAGAACAGCCGCTGGACCAAAATCAAAATCTTTTTAGAATCGTTATTCTAGACACATGAATGATCAAACCAAAACCAAATCTCATGAATACAGCTCAAATGCAGCGTCTTTGGGATGAACGGTTCATTGATTAGACATGATTTCTCAACTTCATTAATCACAATCTCGGTGGACGTGTTATATGTTGTGCTTATGCCCAACTTTCGGTTTCATATCACACTCTCAGCTATAATGCGCCATTAGAGCTTGATGTTGAAGGATGATAGGCCGCACTCACTATCGTTGAATGGATGAAGGGCTGTGTCATGGCTGGGTGTCAGCAGAAAGAGCAAAAGAAATTACAGTGAAAGACTCACAATCATAAAGCTGTTTAGTGTCTGCATGTGAGCAAGGAAACGGAGAGAGAAATAAGCCACGCACGAATTTCCTTACAGCCACGTCGCCAGCATAATCGAACAAATTTGGCTGTATCGCGGTCTAAATCGGGGGGCTATGCAACGAAAAGGATCCGCGAGCGACGAACGTACGAGATTGGCTATGCTAGAGGGTATCCCTCCGCCGAAATCCTTCACAAATTGTACACCAGAGGAATTGCAGTCGACTCTAGCCATTTAACGAGTCGCTCGAGGAGCATCGTTGAGAAGAGAATTTCCTAAACTCTAGAGCACTCGCCAGCAATAAATGCAATTGTACGTAGTGATCTCAAAGTTCGGTTCGGTTCAGGTTCAGGCACAATTTTTCCGAACGCCGAACCTGAACTTCGGTTCGGTTCAAGCAATTCCCTGAACCTGAACCTGAACCTGAGGTTCAGGTTCAGTGGGTTCGGTTCAGCATTCACTGGCGTTTGAACGCCCGAACCGAACTTTTTCCCCCATTTGTGTGTATCTCCAATTTTTCGACGATAAAAGATGAACTACATGTATAATTAACACCCCCAACCTTCTCCATCCTGAACCTCCCCCCCCAGGGCTCTACACTACGTGAATTGGTTGGTGATTGTACAATATCTGCACCACTTACGTGTGCATTGCTGTACGTGAACTTGTGCTTACCCAAGAAGCGGAGACGACGGCCCGCAACCTTGGTCACTGGCGAAAGTAGTCGATGAGAGAATTGAAGGAGCGAAATGAACTGAGGAAAGAGCAACATTGTACTACACCTTTTATAGGATGAGGATGTGTATGTAAATCACGAAATATCGGAATTATAATGGCGGGCAGCAGGATTGGTACCTGGTTAGCCACACAGCAGGTAAGATTGTTGCCTGCAGGGATAACGGAGATGAAATTTAAACCAGTTTGGTATGGTTTGTGCGCAAACCTGTCGGGAAATTTTCTTGACAGGTTCGGAAGTTCGAACGCGTTCGAACGCGTTCGGCAATCTCCTACTTGTCCTGAACCCCGAACCGAACTTTAGGTTCAGGTTCAGCCATTTGCTGAACCTGAACCTGAACTTCGCGTTCAGTTCAGTCCGGTTCGGGTTCGAACCGATTTCCCGAACCGGACTTTGGGATCACTAATTGTACGTGGGGATATGATGAAAGCAGATTGTGCGGTGGTGAAAACAGTATAGAGCATATCCCCTGTGTGTGGTACATGGTGCATGCCGAGCTACAGACAGAATAGATGGGATAACAAAAGAGGGAGGAGCGGCACAAACATTCAACCAACTGTTGATGTAAGTATGTTTTAGATCGGAAATTCGCTTTCATGAGGACTTACACCACAATGTCGGTTTGGTTCAGAAACTCGCCTGTAACGAGATAAATTGTAAACAAATATAGAAATGTTGAAATCTACCGTTGAAGAACGCTCCAAAATCGACGAGGGGATGTCCTGAGCGGAGTTTGTGAGCACAAGGTCCGGAAGTTCTGACATTCAACTTGCCAGGATCATTATCGTTATTCGGATGAAAGGCACGGAGTTCGGTATCCTTGTGTTTGGTGATGTACACGGCGTGCGTAGCGAAACTCTGCGAGTCCAGAAGGTCTGAACTGTTCGACGTACATTCGACCAGAATGCCTCAAGTAAACTTAAACAGAACACATACCTGTTCTCGATTGTGAGGTACATTCCAGCCTCTCCGTGGGACGGCGCAATTTTGTATCCCCTCGGTTCTCCATATGTATTCGGCCTAGAACCATGAGAGGTCTTGTCTCAGGTTGACTCACACCGAGATTAGCAAAATTTCGGGTGACTCGAAATTAGTTCCGGAATGCTAAGTTCCGGGTTAAGCTGAAATGTGAGCCGAAACTTACCATATCAGCTTCCCCGAAACGCACTGATTTACCCGATATGGTATATCGATGCGCCGATATGTGGAATTTCGGCTCACATTTCACTGTAACCCGAAACTCAGCGTTCCGTAACTAACTTCGAGTTGCCCCGGAATTTTGCTAATCTCGGTGTGACTACGGAGCGTGCTTACTTGTCACTATTCTCAACCAGGAACATATCCGCGCCATTTTGTTGCCAGAATTGTATGACTTAGCAGGATCTTTGAGTAGACAGGAGCCGACCAATTTCGCGACATCCTCATTTTCCACACGCTCCCGCTCAAGGCGCATAGTGGAGCGGGTTTTGTTTACCCAGGGATATTTGACCTCGGTAGGAACGATCTTGTGCTTGACGAACGTGTTTTCAGTCCCGAGTATATCCATGTCAACCTACACAAAGTGAGGGGTCGAAGAATATATAGGTTGAGTTGAAATTACCTTCCAGTTGAGCGAATGATCGTGCATGCTTCCACCCAGGGCATCATAGATTTGATATCCTGAACGCTGTCAAATGTGGCTGAGAAAGCTTTCTTTCTGCTCACCATAATCGCTGTTTTTGGCGTCTTACTCGAGTCAGCCTGCATATCGATAGAAAAAGTCCAAAACTCACAATATGCAGCTTGGATATATCCGGACGCTCGGACAATGGTCTCGATGGATCCGTCCAGAGCGAACTGTTCAAGTCATGCACAGATTGCTAATGACAGAAAAAAAGAAATCGACGAACCACATAATCAATCAGAATGGAACCGCACTTTACTCGCTATGTGGAAAAGTAACCGGAATTAGTATTTCGACGAGTCCCGGCCTGTAATGTCACTCTTGAAGAACAAACCTTGGGGCAGAAGAGTTTCGCCTGCAAAAAACAATCATGGATGGAAGTGATAGGAAACCGAAACACTTGCCGTCAAAGAGCGTGTCATTCCCTAAAGGATAGCGCCAATATGTATTCCAAAGAATGATGCGTTCTTCTCCGTCGATTTCTTCCCTCCAGAGTGGATCGATGCCTGCATCATGCTAAGAACCAGATATTGTTGAACGACATTGAAATTTGAACACACCCCAGATATCAAAGTCATCGTCGTCCGATCCAGTCGCAGTCTGCCAATGACGTGAAATTTTCGATTTCAGCAGAAAATGCAGTGTACCAACGCCATTGAGCAGATCAAGAATGATGTCGGCCACCGTCACACGGAGATTAGCGAAATTTCGGCTTACTCGAAGTTAGTTACGGAATGTGAAATATCGGATTAGGGATCGAGTGAGCCGAGATCAGCACCGGAATTTCAGGAGTCAACTGAGCTGAAATCCAACCCGAAATGTTGAGTTCCGTGATGTGGTTCGAGCCCACCAACAAGGAACATTTCGGCTTGCAATTCAATGGCCTCGAAATGGGCCTCGGAACGTGTAATATCAGCAGGGCTGGAACGGCTGCCGATATGTTCAACTTCGAGGCAAATATCAGCTTTGCCAAAATGCAACCCAAAACTTTGCATTCCAGTTGGCCCGAAATGCTTCGGGGTTGCTATATATGGCAACCCCGAGGGATTTCGATGCATCTGAAACTCCAAGTTTCGGCTCGAACAATATGAGTCCATTTGGGAATTGGAAAGACCGGGAGATTTCGAGGGTCGGCGGTCCAGTGACGTAGGTGAATTGCTCGATCAACGATCGGAGTCTCAAATGTACGCGGCTGGCCACTGATAAATCCTCGCAAACAACACGGGCGCGACACCGCACAAGGGGCTACAGCGCAAGCCCAAGCTCAAGAACATGTGCATAAACACAAAAAATCACATCTATATGCTTTTCCCCGTCAAAATTTTCATTTTATGCCAGCTAGAGTACTCGATGTTTCAACAAAGGCCATCGGCGGATACGATCCGGCGCATTTGAACAGCAGCGGGGTTCAGAATGTTATTTCACTGACCTAGAACAAGTTTCATGCTAGGCAGATTGAGAAAAACAATGGGACAGCGTTCTTGAACATAAGTATTGATTGCTTTGATCCGCATCTCACCGCCCTTTGCCAGTTTTGTTGCTAGTAGCTTTGCATATTGCGAAACAGCTGAAATTGAATGCCATTGGTCTCGTTGAATCCACTACAGGTGGAGGAAACTAGTGGAGGAGGACAGAGGGGACACAACGCGGACTTGTCCGGATACCATCACTACAATTAAAGTCCGATCTGGGATGCCGGTTTGCCGCCGGTCTTGATGGCGGTCCTGATACCGGACTTTCCAACTGCCAAATTTCCTGAACAATATGTAAGTCGAAATTTCCCCCGGAATTAAACGTGTCGGCGGCAGTTCCGGTGCCGCTGATATCCCACGTTCCGAGGCTGATTTCGTGGCTGTTGAGATGCAAGCCGAAATCTGCCGTGTCGCCCGGCTCGAAACGCATCACGGAACTCAGCATTTCGGGTTAGATTTCGGCTCAGTCAACTCCTGAAATTTCGGTGCTGATCTCGGCTCACTCAATTCCCTAATCCGATACTTCACGTTCCGTAACTAACTTCGAGTAAGCTGGAATTTCACTAATCTCCGTGTGCGTCTGAAAAATTGATATCAGTCACAAGATCCAGAGCTGTGGTTGAAAGAACACTGACTGCAGTGACATTTGAGGTTCCACTGCGTCGGCAGGTCTTCGTCTTAGCATACTCTCATGAGTCTCAGGTAAGAACGGTACCAAATCAAACACACCAGCATTGTGATTTCGAATTTGAGCACTGCCGCTTGTCTAGGCTTGCGTACGTCGAGGCATTGGAGATTGGCAATGGTCCAACCGCGAATTCTTGGACATACGGCTCCAAGACACATTCAGTTCGATGATTCCGTGGGAGAAGATGGGTCGCCGTCCAATCACCTCTTCAGTTGCACCGAAAGCGATCCGTGCAACGGCGAATCGGGCAGGGACGGGACCTCCGTTGTCAAGATACTCCAGGGCATTTCCACATGATTTCAGGTCGAAGCGGTATCCGCGTAGACGCGGGATACCTACCAGTTTTATTCGGCTGCACGAGATCCACCATCTCGATCGCATTGTCCCTTGGAACTTCATTGTGAGTAAATCAATTCCCTAAGCGTAAGGAAGACGAGAACAGGCGCCAGCCTCGGCGGCCGAAGTGAGATTCAGCTCCGTTTGATTATGGAGAAAGCTGATAACAGAGGCCTGGCGTAGTGAGCTGGGTTGTCGTCGCATGAAATGATGAGGGCAGTCCCTACCGCTTCATCATCAGTGAGGATCAAGAAAATATTAGCCTTAGGAGCGACAACGATTGGGCTGAAGGTAGTGGAACTATTCGATGGAGAAGATCCTGCTGACAGGACTTCGATGAACTCAGACTTGGTGCGCCAGTTTTTGCTGGATTTTAAGCGTGCATAAGGACCGGCAACAACGAGAGATAGCAGACTCGAAAGCAAGACGACGACGAGAACGAGCATGATAAGCACCACTTGCACTGTAATCCAGGTAGGTATATATAATCTAGCCGGGAGGGAATCAGATACATAAGAACTTCGATAAGATATCTAGGCTTCTTCGGATGCAGCCGATCAAGAACTTGGGAGGAGCCTGCTGGCATTGAATTTAGATCTCGTGGAGTTCAGGTAACCAGAAACGGCAGGGCAGGCCAAGTTGAATTTTCTTTGCCCAAGCCCACAAAGCGGGCCGTTCAGTGGCGCAAAACCCTTCGAAAGGGGGTCGTCAGAAGACTGAAACAACGAGATGGCTCCGTAATGTTATCTTGAGTGCGTTTCCGCATGGCGCACTCTTTTGACCAGCGCGCCAGAAAGACAGCCCCCTAGGGGGGCGGACGGCTTTAGAGCTGGTGGAGAATATTTTGACGCATGATCTAGGCGATTATCACTTCCTTCTTCCTCGCACGCCTCATTTTCTGCCTTGCTGTACGGACAGTGCCGGCCACCAGCGACCCGGCGTGTATCACGGCGCTGCGCCAAGTATTAGTTCACGGGTTTCGGGAGGAAGGGAATGCGTTTGTGGACCAATTCGTCGCGGAATAAGGAGATGCCGTTGCGTCTGCGGTCAAGGCCGTGGAGGCAGCGATCGATGGTCATGTACCTTCCACTGGCAACGCGAGGGGTCGTTGGACGACCGAATTTTTATGGTGAAGCCGGATTTAAGTACGCACGAGGTGCCGTCGTTGGAGGTGACTCGCAACATTATTACGGATCCCGTCCATGGAGGCCGAACAGATCCTCGAAGGTGAGTGGGTAAGTTCGTACAAGCTCACGATCAATTTATTTCCAACCTTAGCCTCGAGGACGCTTTTCTTTTCGCCTTTCCTCGATCCTCGCAGTGCACGTTGCACCCTGCCGAATCGATTTAACGGGAGTCACTCTTGAATTATGATAATTACCTGACACATTTTCTTGTTTCCTTGGCCTGTAATATCATCTGTCGTAGTCAGATGTAAAATTCGCTCGTTGTCAACACAAAGAGAAGATTCAAGTTGTTAAGTTGAGGGAGAAGCAATACACGCTCACCTGGACGCTGATCGTTCTGGAGTCGCTTGAAAATTGAAAAAAAGAACCGCCATGGAAATTTCAATGAATATGCATAACCCATTATGTCAAACTGACAAGCGAGGATATTCTGCCTTGTATTTGAGCGTGTATCGGTCTGGAACTCCCCACGCCTTCATCAAGCTCCCTCTTTAGCCCCTTCAATCCGTCAGACAGTGCTCCGCTGCTCGACTGCATCGGAACCATTCGTCTCTGGGTGGCCACACCGTATCCTGGAATACACGCTACATGCAGCTGGATGCGACCGTTTCCTCTCGCTGCTCGGGCCACTTCGTCCGGCCACTTGTCGCCCAGATCGCTAGCCCGCATGAAGCCAAGCGACGTCACGCGTGTGAAATCGAAAAGGAGACACGGGATTTCGTCCGGATGTTCGTTCATGAAATCCAATTGCCACAGCAGGATAGCTTCTTGATTCTCTTTGTATTCGGCGTCGATGAGGGCACGCAAAAATGATCGATTTCGTGCGCTCATTTTTTCTGGGTCCTCTGAGATTCGAGTGTTACAGAGAAAATGGAGAAGTTAATAATTGTCGGATTACTTACGCTGGTTCAGTGCAGATAAACGAGGACAGGCGTCACGATGATCGTCATTCCAGTCGGCAGTTTGACATCGTCGAGAACAATAATACTGTCGCCGACAAAACGAGCAGCGCATCAGGTCGCGTTTTCGATAGATATTGCCACACTGTCAAATCTATCAGTAAGAGTATTGAGATGGGCAAAGACGCGAAGCCATACCTGCAAACTATCACAGGCTTTCTGGGATATATAATCGTCCGACTCGTAATATTTCAAGATCGTTATGCGCCTCTGCGCTGTATCCCAGAGCAAGCTCCATGGATAGAACAAGGGAGACCGTGTAAAGCCCTGTGCGCTCTGGAGATCTTTGACTTCGATGAAAGCAAGTTCAAGGCTCGACAAGACTGACTGATAGACCGTGTATAACTCGATCCAAGAAAGGATGCTTCGAAGGGAGTCGTTTGTGGAGTGGTCGCTATGGTTGGGGAATGAAATTATGACACGAAGGATGCCTGCCCGAACTGCCTCCCTCACAGGTCGAGGGGAGTGAAGGTCTGTAATTCGTTTGTTTAGGTAGGCCCAAACGGCAGGAAGCATATCATTGGCCAAGAGCGCGTGCTCATCATCGCGGCCAGTAAGCCGTTCAGACAATACTGAAGCAGCGTGTACAAAGGTCGTCAATACGCCATGAGAGTGCAGAGCATCCTGAAAGGGTTTGTTGTCGGGACTGCGAATGACGAACATAAGGACGCGGCAAAGGTAGGAGATGTCGAGGGTAAAGGGATTCACTGGAAGCGGTCGAGACACATAGCGATTAAGGTGTCTCAGGGTGAGTTCTGCCAAGCCAGAGAGACTGCCATCGGCGCCCTCAATAAACTCTTCGAGATGAGGTAGATGCTTTGAGTCTCGGGTGTGGGCAGAGAGAAATGTGCAAACCTCAGTCAAGGCTGCACGGGGTGTTCTCTCCTCCGGTTCCAAGATGAACAGCTTCCAAGCTCGGGCGACTATGATGCAGAGACAAGGCATCTGGTGTAGTTCCTTGGCGATCTCCTGATCCTGTTTCAGCTTCCCCACGAGCAGCAAAATGGCGATGGATAGAGAAAGTTCTGAATATTGCGACAGAGGGGGGATGAATGCCCAATGACATTGAAGGAACGATATCCAGTCACGAACCCGATGCAAGACAGCCAGGGCAGCATCTGGTGGGATAGACTTGATGACGGAGAGATACTCCAGTGCGCGAACGGCCTTGGCGACTGTGACTCTGAAATCGTCAGGGTGGGCATCGGCCTGGTCTGCAGTCGGTATAAATCTAGGATGGAAGTTGGCGAAAACGACGGGGAGGAGTAGAGGGGCCTGAGAGTTAGGGTCGCCTTTCGCCAGGTTAAAGAGAGACATGAAGTCAGAGGACGACCCGGCCGCAGCGGCCCTCGCTACTGGCTAGGAAATTGAGTACGATTGAGCAATGTGGTACAGATGAAAACTCACTCTGAGGCGGAGCGGGAGCTGAGAAACCGCCGGCTCGACTTGCAAGCTTCGAGGTAGCATCGCGGGACAGAAGAGGACAGAAGCCGCAAATCTTTTTTTGACAGTGTGAGACGCCGTGAATCACGGATCACTAAACTGCCTTTTACGGAACTGCCTTGAGGCTTGGACCTCCCTTCTCCTTCTCCTTCCAATGTCAGCCTCCACGAGCGTTCAGCTGCCAGATCTTCTAGGTCTTGGACGAGAATTCGAACTGTGCACCAACAGGCACTCTCACACCGTTACATCTGCGTCGGAAAAGTCGTTTATAACAGAGGAGAATGGCTTGAGCGACACCGAAAAAGCTGGTCTCCGATCCATGAAGATTGGACTTTGGGCTTCTGCGTGTTTCCCGACATGCGATCCACCGCAGCTACGTTTGGCTACGGATTTTCTGACAGCGCTCGTTGTCTGTAACTGCCGATCCGCGCGCGCTCGTTCCCTGCGCGACTGTGGGTGGATGGATGAGCAGCCTGCTGGTAATCTGTCATGCTTGGCCGGTAATGATTTATTTCGAGAGTGCGTTGGGCATATTTCGGTAAAGATGATAACTTACGACTTTTCGTGCAGTTTTATACATAAAGTCGCTTCCGCTATGCCGTCAAGAGAGAAATTTAACAACTCCGCTGAAGCATTCCGTATTGCTCAAAAGCAAGTAATTTCCCATCGCCAAGGGAATACCCTACCAACTATAGACGCTTATGTGGACCTTCGACGAGATCTCAGCGGCATTCAGATGGTGTTTGATCTTATCGAAATGGTCGAGGGTTTAAAAGTGCCTTCAGATGACGCAGCATGGGATGTTCTGAAGACTTCCGCTGCAGATGTAATCGCTTTATCCACGGTACGAATGTTTGATTCACCATCTATTTGTTTTTTGAACTCGCAAGACACCAGGATATTTTCGCGTACAATAATGACCAGTTTATCGGCAACCAGTTCAACATTGTCTCGATTCTCCAAGTGCACAAAGGCCTCTCAGTGCAGGCCGCTATCAAGTATTCCTTCTCTCTCGTCGATCAGTCGTTTCAAAAATTCCTCTCCGCCGAATCCACTCTCCTCTCACAAGAGTCCGCCCCAGGTCAATCAGCGTCCACCGGCACATGGACTTGGAATCCACTGAACCGGAAGCAGGCCTCCGAAACGACACCTGCACACGTCCCATTGACATCTGACTCGACGCTTTACCTGCGCGGTTTAAAGGACTGCATCGTCGGCACGCTAAATTGGAGCTACGAGACGGAATTGTATTTTGGGTCCAAGGGGGATGAAGTCCGGCAGTTTGGTTGGGTCTTTCTGAAAGACAAGGAAGGCGGCTAGTCCATGCTCAAAACGTAGGCTTTTTGCTTTCACACTTTCATGTCGCACTCACTCCCTGTGTAGAAGTGTTATAAGATTGGTATGGGTATATGCCTTCGACAGTCAGTTGTACTTGTAGTCACTGTGCAAGTGGCCATGGCCCCCTTCGTCATCCGAATCACTGTCTTCCTCTTCCTCCAACGCATCTCTCTCCTTGATGATCTCTGCCCGCCAAGTCCTTGCATCCACGTGTTCTTCGTTTTCCAGGCTGTCTGCGTTCTCAATGCCTTCGATTTCTCTGTCTGCGAGCGATAAATGCATGCGCATAAGTCTGGGGGACAAGGCACTCACCCATTTCGGCGTTCATGATAACGACCCACAGCACCTTGTCAGATGCCCAATGCTCCAGAAGATCTGCATCGGCGACTTTTCTCTCAAGCTTGCTTTCTTTGGGTCCAATCAGGCCATCGAGGAGCCCCGGGCCTCGCTGGCGCTTTCGGGCGAGCCGTGCGGCCCTGCGCAACTCCTTGCGTTCTCGGCGGCTCATCGCGTATATTTCTCCATATCCCATTGGCTGCGGGTGACCACCATGACTGGAGGGACCTGTTCCGTCGTATCTTTGCTGTCCTGCGTAGCCCTGCGGGGCACCGTATCCGTATCCTGACGTCTCTCCATATCCCGACTGGCTTGGATATCTAGGCGGACTGCCTCTATAGGCAGGTTGGCCGTCTTGGGGAATAACTCCCAACCGTCGCAGTTGTTCTTCGACATTAGCGAGCCTTTGGCGACTCTTCTCAGCCTTGTTCTGTTGTTTTCTCGTGTACCACGAGTCAAAGGCGACGCTCCACGACCCCATCGTGTCCATGACGCCGTGCGCCTTCGCAGGCGGCGGCACATCGAGGTGCAACGGTAGCGCATACCCCGCCAGTGATGCGAGGCGCCGCTGTGTTGCAAGCGGCATTTTCTGTCCGTCCCCTACGCCGCTGATGCTGGCCTGAACTTTCGGCGGCTTGTCCGCGATCGCGCGGACGATGCGGCTGGTGAATGGTATCGGCGCCTGTAAAAGGATTGTGCCGACACCGCGGCCGATCTTGTTCATAGTTGAGGGACCTGTTCCGCTCCCGGTACGCATGACAAGGTGCTGCATCGCTGCGGTCGTGCAGATGCGGACGGCGAGTCCCTTCGGTTTGAAGAGACGCTGGTTGGCAGCACGGAGGTAGCGGTCTGTGAGGGTCTTGGTGAGGATGTGCGTCCCAGCCTCTGCGGCTGTCTGGAGAAGGGCTCCTCCGAGCATGGCCCAGTGGTTTGGGCTAGGCCGAGGTTAGTGCGCCACAAAAGCAGAGGATGGACGGCGTACATAAATCCGATCACCATTCCTGTTGAGTGGATGTTCAGGATTGCTGCAGCGACTCCTCAATGAGTGACACATACCTGCGAAGTCCACGACGCGGAGAGGAGGACTAGCAGTCATGGCCAAATTCAGACCATCAATAAACGCGAGAAGCTGGTCTTGCGAAATGTCAATACTTTGAAACACCGGGTTATACCCTCTTGCAAACGGGGAATCGAACGAAGCGGCTATCTGGGGGATGCAGAGTGGCTGAGGGAGTCCAGACGGTCCGTGCAATGAAGCAGGAATCTCCGACGACGGAAGAAAGGGCTGTATGAGAATATCGGCATCCTGGCTGAGCTGGCGCTCTCTATCAGAAGAGGATCGCTGGGAAGGAGGTAGTTGATAAGGTGATGCTCGAGGTGGCCAGTACGAAGGCTCAGCTCGAGGGTAAGGAGGAGGAAAGTATGCGGAGTCCATCAAGTCCCAGATTATTTGCCAACTCGATCTCTCTATGGCTGTTTTATACTCGCGGCGTTAACGGCTGTGTATAAAACCATCGCAACGAGAACCCATCATCTCGGCGTCATTCGCTGGATTTTTTGAAGCATAAAATGCTACTGAATGTTATATATTTTTGGTCTCCGAATCGGAGCCCGCATGTTAGCGGATCTGATTCGCGCAGCACATTTTTTGCTATGCTCGGGAGCAAGTGTTTCTCAGCGGGATTTGCTCGTCATGCAGAAAGAGTGTTTCACTATTTCTAACAAAATTCGTACTCTTTCCAGATGTTCTTCCTAGAATAATGATCGATCTCAGTCGCACGGCAGACTAGGCTAACAGTCTCAGAAACTTGGAAACTTCGGAAGAGTGTCACTGTGTTTCCCCCCAAAGTAGACCATGGCCTACCTTGGTGCAGCCTTCGTCTACCCAGAGTACATGTACGTGTACCACAGCATGTAGACTAAGATTGATCGACTTATACCTCTGTCTACCTTCGGCTACCTCCCCCTGGCTATTTTCGGCTAAGGGGGTGGCCAGCCTTTAAATTTGTTTATCTCTGTGTACTGTCATATATCCTCTCATCGAGCATGTTTATATGGTGTTCACATAGGTAGCGCAATGTGTTTGTCTACTCTCTGTCTACCTCAATAGACAGACCCTCGGTCTACTCGGGGCCGGAACGTAGTGTGTAACCAAGGGTGGTAAAAGCGCTGCAATGGGAATGCGCAGCGAGAGCTGCGCCAGTTAGGGAATTACGATGTATTCTCGAAAGCGTTTTCCTCCGTCAGTACGCATCCCTCTCGTCATAATTCAAGTTCTTCTTTCAGTATCCTTGATATCTATCGGCGACCAACTGTCCGATACTTACATGTCTCCTGGATACAAAGCAACTACACTCGCCTGGGACATATCAGGTTTGCGGCGGTATCAGAAGACGCCGACATGGACTAACCTATATCAAACTCTGAGGCTCATTCGAATGTTCCCACTGGTTGATATTTAGCTTCCTCCGCTTCAAGGATTGCGTCCGTGATTGTGCATCTAGCACCAAGGTCCGTCAGGACGTTGTAGATATTTCTGTTGAGCATGGACACTATCCGTTCCAGCAGTGGAGGGTTTGAGCTAATTTGGGACGTGGTCGCCAGCTGAGAACGAATAACCCTCTGTACAGATTTGCCCAGAAGGATCTGTGCGCCTCGGTGGGAATTATCTACAGGTCGGAAATCCGGAAAGGTGATGTATGACAGCGTTTCAGCGGCCCTGTAAGGCAATATGGGCGAGCTGCAGGCCAGTAGAAAATCCGTCACGGAAATGACATGGGCCTCGATACAGGCGGACCGGAATAGATCGAGGTCATCCATGTAGCTGTCATTCAAGCCTAGTCTTTCCTCTTTCAAAATCCCCGTTGCTGAAATCAATGGGTGTCTCAACAATTCATCCGCCACTAGTGGACTCTCGAAGTGTCGCCGGTATAGCCCCGATAGTATATTCAGTTTGACCAAAACCATGGTGGATGCGTATGCCGGAGTATTTTCGTTGATTGCGCTTAGAACCCAGAATTCGAAGTTCACATCATATGGTGTTTGGTTGTCGGTATATTCCAGACCAATAGAGGCCAACTGCCACATCGCCTGTACGTATGCATCCTCGAAGTTGGGAGTACGTTTGTTCATCCTGGAAGCGATACGTGGCCAGAGGAGGTTTACTTGATATCGATTCAAGACACAGAGCAGCGCCGATCTACAGTTCCGCTGTGTGAGATAGGTCACGACAACGTCGATGAAGGTTGTCGAGCGGTGGGAGTCCCTATGGGAAATGGAAAGAAGGTGCCCGAGAGCGATGTCGATATGATGGACGGACGGTGTGTGTCGTAACATGTCTATGTTCGAATTTATCAGCTCAATGATTAACGCCTCGGCGCTTTCTTTTACGGCGGTCGAACGTCCATTCTCCCATCGATGTCCACCTGGCAGTCCAGAGATTATATTGCAGGTCGCTTCGAATTCATAAGGTGCTGGGGCTTCTGCTGCTTCCGCCAAGAATCGCAGGATGATATGATATGGAATCTCGTTCCAGGATTCTTGAGACTCGTCAAGAATGGCCAAAACATCTTGCGACCATGCACCATGCAATCCCATTTTTGCCAGAATGCGGAGATCCTTCCCCCTGTGCGCATACACATAAGCCGATAGCTGAAGCACTTTCTCCGCAATGGAACGCATCTCCTGACGGAGCATGTCGCCAGCTAATAGTATCCCATCACTGCGTTTCAAAATGGACCTGATGGTGTTGGTTTGGTGGGAAAAGCTCCGAAATAGGTTCCACAAGAGGATAGCTCTAACCGACGGAAGATAGTCGCATAGGCCTGGGTTTCTAGCCAGCGCAGAGGAAGATGCAAGCAACTGGGCATCGAAAGAACTGATTGAATCTGAGATGATAATATCGGTGTCGGACATCGCCGCCATTGCCCAAATGGCTTTGAGACATGCAATTTGGCGGCGCGTGGCGACCGAAGAATGAATGAGGTCGCTCGTAGATTCCAAGAGGAATTGTTGCATACGCGGAATTAAACGTGTGTCCCGGCAGTCAAGTAGTCCGGAGATGAGGTGATCATGGGAATAACGCCTTCCTTGCGAGCCCCAGATGGCGTCAGAGAGTCCCTCGATGAGGACCTCCAGTGAATGACCATCAAGGTTTTTGCCGTCCAGCACAGAGCGCGAACGTCCCGAAATTTGGTATCTCCTGAAGCCTTGGTGGCCTGCTTCACTATATGCCCAATCATGCTTCCTACAGCGCCGTCACTGCGCATCGTGGGATTACGCGAGGATAATGTTGTCATCGCCTGCAAGACACGCCATATGATTCCGGAAAGAGGCGTCCAATATGGGGAGTCGGGATGGAAAAGAGGCAGTGCAGTCAACAGGCCGTACGCAACTGCGATGGAAGCGGTCCATGTAGCTGCTACCCCCACAAGAACAGGATTAATTGGTATCGGAAAGGCGACGAGACCGGCGAAAAACATCATAAGGGAAGTGTGCAACAGAAGAGGGATGAGATCGACAAGGGTATGCATGCCGAATGCCTTCAATCCAGAGTAAAGGTATGAAAATATCTTCGCTCGAATAACAGGGGATTGATTCCGGTCAGTCTTTTGAGCAAATCCCCTAGTCCACTGTTCTACTAGAGTTGCTAACAAAGCGCATGTGAGGCTCAGAAAGAGACTGATGAACCAAAGAATGTTGCAAACGATAGAAGAAATGGATGCATGTGAAGTGGTCGGTGCAAACGAAACACTTGGGGTTCCATCAATAAGAACCCGAGATGCGTTGCCATCGGAAATCTGACGAGATATTGTCGCCAACAGAGCCACGATTTTATCAGAGGGATCGGGCTGCAGTGTCTGATAACTTTCGACAATAAATGCGGTAAGTGTGGCGGAAAACAGGGCAGCCTAGATTGGCATTAGAAAAGGGCCTGGTTCACGAAGTCCAAGACTGACGAAGAGTAGAACACCATTCATATCTCGCGTCCAACTTTCCATGAGAGCCTTGTCATGTTTCTCGGCCTCTGCTGTGTACACTGTCCAGATCTTGGTACAGGCTTCGTCCGAGCCAGATTCTAGAGGCGCTATGAGTCGGTCTCGCTCAGTCCGAGGGGCGAAGGATAGTCTCACCGTTTTTCAAAGAATCTGCCTCGATAGATGTTACTGCCAGACTTGCCATGAGAGAGTATGGCAGAGAGATTTTTGGTGAGTCACATCTACGGTGGCCGTTACCCGCCAGCTTCGTTTAGCGAGGCTAAGCGAGATAGCCATCATTCTCATCACGAATCCGGCCGGCACCGGCCCATTGTTCTCGAAAATCTCTGGCATCCCTCTCCTTTTGAAGGAACACCCAGGCAGCAGGTGCAGTATACCAGCAGCATTTGCATAATTATGGTCATCTAGCAGGAGAAAGTCCATGTACTTTCAATTTGCCCGGTTTTTCCGGCTCTGCCACCGAAACGTGACATCGTCACATTTGTGACCTTTCGCGTCTCCGATACCTCTCTTCACGCGTCCCTCGCGTGTTTTCACAGTAAAAGGTGGGAGTAACGTACATTGATATAAAAGAGAGTCATTGAGGATGGTAACCATAATAATTTGAGTCAATACCATGGCCTGGGAGGTGAGAACATGAACATAGTTCAACTGATCAAAGATATATTTGCAGGGTGCAGATGTTCATCTAATAGCAGGACATTGGTGAATTTAATGTCTTGAATGTCTTGATAGTGCTTAATAGTATGAGGAAATTGCCAGCAGAACCTTGGGCGTACCTACTACGGTCCACATGTGCACAAAAAGGTAAGTGTAGACAAAAGTCCAGTGACAGCTTGGAAAAAAATTACAAGAGACATGGGTGAGGTAAAAAACCAAGGAAATGTGCCTGAAACACAGTCATGCACTTATAACGCACCGGGAAGCGAGTTTGAGCACAAATTTGACCAAGGGATCATGGCTGTGACAACTATGACAACTATGACATTGCGATACTGACATTAGAAAATGAAGAGAGACTTGGCCATGAACATCTCTGAAAGCCCTAAGGAGGCCATTTTACCACTACCTCTATGCTAGGTTTGCTAGATGAGGTGGTATGGTGGCGGTTGGAGGACAATGGGCCGGGACATATTGATGGCATCACTGATCGGCAAGCAGTGGCTTCTTGATGCCATCGAAAATTGAAGCTGGCGGGTCCCGGCCACGCTACACATCCCACTGATGGCTATCGAAAAGTGGCAGATCTTTCCCAGCCCTCATAAATAGCAAATTTTCTTTAATTTTGGATTCCGTCGAGAGCCAGTAGGACCGATGATTATCGGTTCTGAGGTTGGATCCCAAATTTCGGGGTCCGAAAAAATTTGTCAGGACTTTGGGCCTGCAGCTGGCCCAAAATCTTGTCGGGATTCTGGCTTCAACCTAGGCCACATTTTGCCCTTGTCGGGACTCGGGATCAGACCTCAAACTGTCCTCAAAATTGCCCAAAAAATCACCAAAAAATCATAAAAAATTTCTACTTTATGCAATCATCCGCTGACAGTGAATATACAGATATTTGCCTGGCCCTTCCGGAGAACTAGGCCTGGTCAAAATCTCCGAGTAACTGTCCGATCTCGTGGCGAGTCGGCACAACCAGCAATGGGAGCAATTCCTCTATATCCCGTGTTGCTTCCATGTCGGAGAAGCGCTCGGAATCGTCATCCATTGGGCCGATCGTGGGCTCCATAATTGGTGGCAAATTCAAGTGCAGAAGATCGGCGATGGGTAATGTTTTTGGCGGGTGATTCGAGGTGAACGAGGAAGGGAGTTCAGGAGTCTGGCTCATGCTGCCTCCACTACCAGGTACGTCGTGGTAGGTCCGCTAGTTTGAAATCCATTCAGCTGGATCCCATTGCGAGGCAAATTGGTTGGCCTCTTCGTCGACGTCAGATATCTCGATGTCATGCATGTTTAGAAAAAACTTTAGAACGAGTATGATCGCAAATAATTGGACAGAAGCAAGTTTCAAGTGAGAAAAGATGAATTCAGTGGCATATCCTATCTACATTGTCCACAGTCCACTGATTTGGAGTAGCCATTGTGATTCTTTGTGCTTCAAAGCCCACTTGAATTACTATTTTGGGCATGTCGGGACTCGGGCTCAGACATCGACTGTGGGAGTACCCATTGTCGGGACTTTCACACCTAAAAGAGCAAACTCTCCGGCTTGTTAAATGTGAGGTTTAGTTTTCTACTGTGGGACACACTTTCTGTTTTCCAGAAAGTTCATCTTTGTACCATGCCTTCCGGCAACTTGAATGTAATGATTTAATCAAATGTTTCCGATCAGCTGAAAACAAAGACTTTTAGCTGAAACGGAAAATCTAGTGGAATATTACACTTTCAATGGAGCTGAATGCAGAGATTAAAGGAGTGAATCTAGTGTTCCATTTGGTCGCGGTAGAATAAAAGACATTTGGCAAAGAAAGAAAGGTCGTCTGAAAGGCAAACTTTCAGCCTTCCTTTCAATGCACTTGAAAGACATACATTCAGAAAGAAAGAAAAGATCCCCTTTCTCCTTTCCTTTCATCCAAGTTGAAAGAGGAACTTTCCTGGACACACAAAGTGGAATGGCAATCATTCACTGCTCCTTTCTCCCTTTTTGAATTGTTTTTCTTTCAGTTATGTTGAAAGGAAGTTTGAAATTTGATCTTTCAGCTGCCCTGTCTTTCTTTGCTGGATGTTTTCTATTCTACAAGAACTGAATGGTAAACTAAAATGAGTCCTTTCATCTCTGCATTCACATTAGTTGAAAGTGTAACATTCCGCTGCATTTTCCCGTTCAGCTGAAAGTTTTTGTTTTCAGCTGATCAGAAATGCTTGATTAAATCTTTACATTCAAGTCACCAGAAAGTGTAGTACAAAGATCAACTTTCCGGGAATCTGAAAGTGCATCCCACAGTAGAAAATTGAACCGCACATTTAACAACCTGGAGAGTTTGCCTTTTTGGGTGTGTTTGGATTGCACTTGTGTCGCTCGCTGAGCCCATTTGTCGGGACTCCGGCACAGACATCTCAAGACCGATTTGGGAATTTTGTCGGGACTTTGGATCCAACCTCGGAACCGATAATCATCGGTCCTGAGCCAGTCTGCGCCAAAAACATAGCAACATGCCTAAATGCGAGTTCGGTGAGTCGAACAGTTTGCGTGCAAGTGGCAAGAGGAGACAGTTGTTCGGCTATTATCAAGCCGAGTTTACCGATGGTTACCCCTTCTAGCATCATCTTCCCAGCTCTCATCCGCCTTCAAGTTGATATTGCTGATTGAACTGGCTATCGAGCCGACGACACGAAACTGGCAATGCAATTAATTTCTTTAAATCTTGGCCTTTGCTTCAAGTTGATCCTCGCAGACTCGCAGAAAGGCTCCCAAGAGCTTGTGGTCAACTTGTGGTTACTTTTTCTCATTCAACCTCAATGCATAGAGCATCAATCGAAGGCCAGCTGCCCCTGTGATCAGCGAAATTCTCTGTATGCAGCATTGAGCGTCAATTTTCCGCTGGTAATGGGCATAGAGCCCCTGATAGCCTCACATACCCGATTCGAACCCCACAATTCTGGAAATCACTTATGCTGCGACCGGCGTGTATATCCCTGAATCGTCCAGGAGCGATTTTTCTTCACAGTCGCGGTCTGGTGCCAATTACCCAGGTAGTACATTCCCTTGGTCTATGCAATGCTCTAGATGTGTTTACTATTCATCGAAGTCCTGGTTCAGATATCATACCGCCAGCTCTCACGAGCGTGGGAACAACTTGGGAACCGGGAACCGCGTTCACTGGCTCTTCAATGCAAAGCTTTTCCGAGCTCCGGCTAGCTGAATCCGCCTTCAGTACCGTGGTTTCTTTCTGCAAGTCCACGCGAATGGTTTTTCGGACGGCTGAGGTCATGGACCCACGCAATGGGTTTTAAGGCGGTCCAGACGTCTATCGCGTCGGTCGCCCATCTTTTCAGCCGAGTATGTTTGGGTTTCACTGTCTCTTTACTCTTGCCCTTGTCTCTGTCACCTGGGCAAGCAGGATCGACGTCCGGCAGGCAACCAACACAAATGCTGCGATCAACCAGATCATCGACACAGTCGACGAGGCAATGCATCAAGTGGGGCCCACCATCTGTGCGTACTTGCGTGTTGTGGGAGAACTATACTGAGGCATTTGGTGATAGTGACGATACAAGCGAACCATACCATGAATTCGGCGACGCTCGGTAATCAGTTTTCCAAAATGGAGACGACCTTCAAGAACATGGACAACCAACTGCTTGCGACTCCAGTGAGCAGCGGCTCGACGACTGTGTCGCCAACCAACGACGAAATCAGCATTACGCTCTCGGACTCCATGCAGTAAGTGGCTTGTGTTCACCCGCCTTGAATGCAGTCCAAATGTGGAAATCGTAGATTGGTGGCGTCGAGTCTGTCGGGCGTCCAGGCCTCAGGCACCGTTCCGGACTTCTCCAATATGGTTGCGACGCTCGATCCTATCATCGCCAATGCTCTGACTCATTATAATCACACCCTCCCCGGCGCGCTCATGCTTGTGCACACCATGCAAGGCTTTTCCAATATTCCAGCGAAATTATATTAATATTTTTCGTAGGATGCTCGACGCGAGCCAGTTCCTCCGCGCGGAGGGATTCACCGGTACATTGGCTGCGTTGAACTTTTAAGACTACGCTCAGCGTTTTTCTCCTCCATAGTTTCTGTTAAATCACGTGTCTTTCGTCCCCTGAATTATTTTTTTGAGTAAAATTGAAAAGCAGTGAGGAAGAATCTTCGTCGCTGGACCTCGGATATTTAGAGGATCTGCATTTTCTCGAACAGAATCCTGATAGTGGTGGGAAGAACTATCCCAAATCTGAAAGCGAAGCTGACTTCGCTGAACCCCGACTCTAATGATGTCACCTCCAAGTCGGTCTGGTCAATTACATTGAGGGAATTGACAAGAACTCTCACTTCTCGCCACATCTATTGATCTGATTCCCAAAGACTCCAAGATATGATGAGGTTTTTCTCCAAGGGATGCAGCAGCGACCACTAACGAACGACTTGGAAGCCGCAAAACCCACATCTATGGATTGGTTTTGTCGTGTATGTGGAGGAAAGCCAAAATAGAAAACATTCTCTCCTTATCTCTCATCGGGTTCCGAACCTGAGGTTTTCATGTTTTTTTAACAACGTGGAGTTTGGTTGAGTATACTGGAATTATTATACCTCCGATAAGCACCTTTCAGATCACAGGCATCTGTGCACTCATTTATGTTGTCCAGTTCGACCTTGAAATGAGATTCATTCGGATTCAGCACAGTACCCAGCTCAATTACATATGAGAGCTCTACGATCGCTTAGTTCTGTGGATAGGCGTTCAATTGAGTCACCAAAAGAGCTCCATTAGTGTCGTACTTGCCTAATTTGGGTCGGTCAAAGCGTAAATTCCCATCAATGCCTGACGATTTCGGAACTCAGGAGCATTCCAGCTCACACGACAGCAGCCCTATGTGCGTTAGCTATATCGCAATATGTAATCCAGTTCGCAAGTTTCGTTTTGTGCTTTGTTACAATGTGAAGTACCATACGACGTGGAGTATCAAATCCTTCACTTACATAATGTACGTTAATGTGCAGAGAACACGGGGTACTTGTATATATGAAGCAGCCCTTCCACACGACATCCCCAAGATCACCAGCTAAAATATTCATCAACACTACACACATACATACGGAATGAAAATACATACCTGTATGTCTCCGTATGGAAGAACAGGTCTTTACAGCTACCAAAACCATCGGCAATTACAAGCTGCGAATCCGCAACGGCGTTGCGAACATCGTACAAGAATCCTTCAGGTCCACACGCTGGTGCAGCCGAATTCAGTGCGATGGAAAACGGAAGGAATATCAGATGAGACGCACCGACGATAGCGACCTTGCTAGCACTTGCATGCGCCTCGCGCACGATATCGCCGAGGACGGGGCGTCCGCGCAAGACGTCAACGCTGGGGTCGCTTCCCTTGATATCTTCTACACGGGTGAAGTGCACGCGCACGCCGACGGCAGTCTCTGGGAGCTCTGCTGCCGCTGCGGTCACAGTGGGCTCCATCCAGGCATAGTTATCTGTAACAAGAAAGGTCAACCAGAGGATGGATATGGAGAAAGAGCAACGCACCGCTATCCGGGACAACGACGACGAATTCGACGCGCTGACACGCGGCGCCGTTGGCCTTCATTGATGCAGCGAGGTCTGCGAAGAGGGGTAACGTGAAAGTGGCGCCTACGGACCATGAGCGCTGATTTGGGGACTGCAGAAAAACAAAAACACACCGCTTCCTCCAGCGAGCAAGTACACACGCTCATACGCTTTAAGAGGGACATGCAGCCCGCCGTATGGGCCGTCGACCACTACGCGCGACGTCCAGGCCACTTTGCCGCTCACCCGCTGCGCAAGCGCGCTCGTGAGCCCACGATGCACCCGCATCACGAGCTCCGCCGTGTTCTCCGCACCGCCCGTATGCACGGAGCTGACGGTGAACGGGTGCGAGGTGAGCGCGTGTACACCCAGCCCGAGGACGCGCACGAAGACGTGCTGGCCTGGCGCCCACTTGAAGCGCCCTGGGACGCGGACGCTGAGCTTGATGAGGTCGGGGCCGACGGACTCGACGGTCGCGGGGAGCCCGGAAGCCGGTGGTGTAGATCGTGCGGGCGACGCGGGAGAGCCAGGCAAGACCGTAGATCACAAGGGTGGCCCAGAAATAATCCCTGAGGGGCATGAATTAGATGTGAGGCAATGTAAGACGGTGTCGGGGCGGAACGCACCAGGAGGTCAGGCGGAAGTTGACGTGGATGAAGAGGGCAGCCATGAATATCCCTGAGGCGCTGCAGCAGCTCAAATTAGCATATTATTTTGTGAAATCGAGTTCAGGCATACATGAAGTGTAGTCTGCAAGACGCGATTAGTATATTGAAGCCTCAGGGGAAACGAGCCGACTACGCACTTCTTGAATATTTCGTAGTACGGGTTGCGGAAAATGCCCCATGAGAGAGCGATCAGGTAAGTCTTCGAGGATGGCAGTCAGCGCGAGGGGTCAAAGACAACAAAAAAATGAAGTGGAAGAAAATGGTGAGGATGCGGGAGCACCAGAACACACCTGCGGCACGAGCGCTGCGACGCCCGTCCAGTACCACGGCGAAGTCTTGTACTGGACCTCCATTTCGCCCATCATTATGTCGTTTATGATGAACGGGAATGTGTGGACCAGCGACGTGATATCTGCAGGCCAAGGGGAAGGGAAAATCATTAGCACGCGTAAGTGTCCGAGAAACGGAGGAGGCAACATACACATGAAGACCGCGCTCCAACGGTGGAACACCTGGAGCTTCTCGTGCGACGTCCCGGTGAGAATGCCCACAAAGTTAACTTTCGTTGCGAAGGCGCTATGGGGGCGGCATGAGCGTGAGCAGGCACTCGATTTCAAAGGAGGGAGAATGGGCAGCGTACATCATAAATGGCATAATAGCGATGGATATCCACCCCGAGCGCGTCGCGATCGGCGGGCTGTGCCCCATGGCTTCATTCGGCCAATAAAACGGGCGTATGGCGAGCATCAAGGCTAAAAATGCCAAAGGTTCAGGGCATGCAGAAAGAAGGCTGGGTGGGTGTGGAGGACGAGGACGAACCCATAATGAAAATAAACATCCCAGAGACCCCGAGGATGGCGGCGAGCGGCGGGGTATACCACCTCGTAGCGTGGAGGTGAAATTGGCGTGCGGCAGTGTATCTGAATGCCGCGGTAAACTTGTCAGCCGGTCCTGGGATGGACTTCCCCTGGTTAGAGCTGGGAAGATGAATATTAGAAGGAATGTAGGGACGGTCGAGGGAGCAAAAGCCATACATCCTGGAGCGTGCGCAAAGTCGCGATGCCGTGTTCAAGATCGCAGAGGCCAGGATGACAGCGCAGAAGAACGCGAGCGTTGTCTGGCCGTAGTCCCAGTCTGCTGTATACCACTGGCGATAATTGACCTCGACGAAAATCTCATGGCAAACTCAGAGCTCACGTCGTGCCATCGTGTAACGATCAACTGTTTCTGTTCATCAGTCATGGCAGAGTAGTCGTACCCGCTAGGAACGCGGGACGAGTGCCAGAGGACTGGATGCTTCAACCAAATCAAACCCATAACGGATTGTGGACGAGGGAAAGAAGTGGGGATGGAAGCAGTCGAGCGAAGAACTCAGGATCAGTTCAACACGAAAAGAGCGCAACCAAATTCATTTGTGGCTAGGGAAAACAATAAAAGCAAATAGTCCGGTGATCGCAGACCCAGGGGAGCACGAGGTACACTTATAAAACTGATGTGCGGTAAAAACGGGGGTGAAAAACAAAGCCAAGGCCAAAATTGCGATAAACGGTCCTGACTCGGGGGAATGACTCGGGAACCCGCTCCATGGGGGTAGGATGGTCGTCGACAGATGGAAGATGGATGGCGATGGATACGACGGACATGTGGGCAGGGGGTGGATGAGACGAACCAGTCAAGCGAGGGTTCGGTTCACGGTGAGGTGCTCATGGTGAGGTGAGCGGGCGAGCCGCTTGGACAGAACAGGAGAGAGGGTAAGGAGGTCGAAGGGTAGGAGGTCTGAGATGGGAGAGTAGGGGAGGCCACGGAGGAGTAACAAAGAACGATGCACACCGGTTACTTCGATTCGACGAATACCAGCCAAGCAGCACGACTCAGTCCCTTCTAAGATATAGAGAGCCTACTCAAGGCGCGATACGACGGGGGCGTAAGACTCAAAGAGGAAGGGACCAACGAGAAGGGAGGAATGGGGAGGGGTGGTGGACGGGGCGAAGAGGGAAGGCGAGACAAATTCGCCTGGCGACGTCTTATATACGTTTGATGTAACCGAGAATCACTTGATTGCGATCCCTCGAGCCTTTTGTGCCGGCTAGCCGAGCCCCTCGTTTTGGGTCATCCTGACAGACAGAGTCCCCGTTTCAGCGTACAGCCAAGAGTAGAGGCAAGCAAAGGCCAAGTTCCAAGAAACCCTAGTGGCAAGCAGGACATTCGTAGCGGAAAGCATATTTTGGGACTATCCGACCAGACTGACAGAGACTCATTCGCGATTGGCAGGGTGACCACGGAACAGACGGTGGAAGACGGAAGAGAGAACAAATGGAGGTGGAGACAAAATGATTGTGTCAGCAAACGGTCCGGGGGCGGTCCGGTCAAGCTGGTTCAGTTTGCGCAGCCGCCTCATGATTTTCGGGATAACCAGAAACGCGGCGGCTACTATGCTTCTTTGATGTCTTAGATCCAGGTTCGATCTCTGCCAAAAACAAAGTTTGCATTGCGGGATGTCGAAACGTCCGTCACGGTCCCCATTTTATCGTTGGACCCTTGCCACTTGCTACCTTGAAGTCATTCTTAAACTTGTTTTTCCCCCTGCTGTCGCCCGTCTACCGCAATGGACTCCATGATGAATATGACCGACTCAGGCTCCTCGAACACAACGTCGTCCGACAGCATGTCCATGATGATGATGAAGACCTACCTGCACTTCACTCCAGGAGACACCTTCCTCTTCAAGAGCATCGTCCCCCTCTTCGGGCGGAGCAATCTTCGGAGCCTGCCTTATTCTGTTCCTTATTTCGGTCGGAGACCGCTACCTGCGTGCCGTCGTCCGCGGTGTCGAACGCAACCTTGCCCAGAGGTCAGTATGAAACCAACGCCTCTGTTAAATATATACTTACTATCGACCACGTCCAATGCAGAGCTAGGCACCTCACCACAGCGTACCACTTCCCTGGCGCAGCGGGAAATGGCGGTGACTCTGCGGCCTCCGACTCCAAGATCCCCACTTCCGAAGTCGACACCCCAACAGCATCCAACCGGTTCATCCTCTCGCACGAGTTGAGCCGCGGGATGCTGGCCGGCCTTCAAACCACCATCCACTACATACTCATGCTGATCGTCATGTAAGTTTCTCCGCTGTACCTCTCCTTCCCCCGGCTGACTCTCTGTCAGGACCTTCAACGCCGTGTTCATTATCAGCGTCATTGTTGGGGCGATTGTTGGCGAGGTCGCCTTCGGCAGACTCAACCGCTGATTCGATTACAGTCTATGCTTGCCAATTTGTATCTTGCTTCCCGAGTTAAATGGCGAATCATATCATTTTAGGACAGAAATAATTCATAGAAATAAAATTGGCGTGAGCTCATGTGCCTGCGTTCTATCCATTGCAACCAACGGCTCCAATGAAGACTTCGGAACGTCGCATTTATTGATTTAAGTTTGTTTGAATACAAAGTAGCAACGAGTGTTCAGGGGAAAGTCCAATAAATAAATATTCATATTCACACCAAATCCTTGACCTCGTCAACACCCCCAAGTGTGCAAGACCTCGCCCACAGCCCATCCTCCTCCCATGCCTCCACCCCACCCATAACACAATGCGCCACCATTCCGCGGTTTCGCAGAATACTCATCGCGAGCCGCCCGACGTGCCCTTTGTACGACAGCGTCAGCACTACCTTTCCCTCCAGCGCGCTGCTTTTGCCGAATTCCGCATCTATGGCAGCCAGCCGTGCATCGAGCAGCCTAAACTGTTGGACCATTGTGGGCGGGTGTTTGTACGGATTCGCGGCCGCGCGCGCGCCGAGGTGGAGGTTGCGTGCGCCAGGGATGTGCGCGGCAGCGAAGTCGTCGGCGTCGCGCAGGTCTAGAATGGCAAGTCCCGGTGCTGCGGACGAGGAAGAGGCAAATGGTGTGAGGGGGGCAATAAGCATCTCGTGCGCAGTGGCGGGGGTGATCTCCCAGTCGACGTTGTAGCTGGGCAGGGTGGGTAAATATCTGGGTTGGTGAGAAAGAGAGACACGTACTTGTAGGGATCCACACCGATGAGCTCCGAGTTTCTTATGGGCAGGAAGTAGGACGGGCCCAGCTTCTCGAAATACTCGGAGATGTATTGGAACGGCTGGTCGCAGCAAATGAAAGCGCCTGTCCCAGTCATTAGTATCAGACAAAGTAGGTATAAACGTCGACAACGCACAGGGTATCTTCCCGTCTTCGTTCCGCAACGAGTCGAGCTCGCCCGTGGCCTTCTTCTTGTCGAGGAATTTGAAGAGGCCGAGAAGCGCAAGACCCGAGGACGGACCCACGAGCAGGCCATTGCGGCACAGCTCCAGGCTCTTCTCGTACGACTCGAAAGGGGCGACCTCCTCGATGCAGTCGACTGCATCGCGCCAGGGGAACTCGACCGGCGCGAGGAGACTGAACATGCGCGGGCCGGGGACGCGGTCGCCCGGAGTCGTGCAGACGCTAAAGTAGGGGATGTTAGTTAGACGGGTATCTCGAATGAAGGGGGCGAAAACGGACCCGACACGCGCCACGGACGGCTTGACGGACTTCAGGTATAGGCCCGTGCCAGTCATCGTGCCTGCATGGATGAGAACATGACCAGAGACATGGGAGGCCTGGCGTACCCGAAGTCCCGATAGAAGCCGCAAAAATGGAGATGCTGGGCAGCTGCTTCATTATTTGGGGGCCCGTCCAGCGGATGTGTGATTCATAATTCTGAGATGAATCTGTCAGCGTACGATTCCCAACCAGCACAGATGTGATTACCTCAGGATTCGAATACTGGTCCGGGTTGTAGCACCTATCCTGTTCGCCGTCTTGCGTCGCCGTGAATATCCCTCCATTAGGGTCCAGGGGTTCGGGTTGTCCGTGACCCGCAAAGAGTGTCCTGCGATGTTTTAGCTCCAGGGGATGAACACGAGAGAAAGACAAACAAGTCAAGACCCTGGATAGGGTGCTATTAGCTTGTATACACCGGATATCGATTACTCACAAAGAAGCGCAGAAGGTCGAGTTTTGTCGGACTGGTTTTGTTCGAGAGGTAAGCCTTGGTGTTCTGGATGCCGTAGATGTTGGCCAGGATGCCCATGGAGATGACGGTGCTTCCAGAGGAATACTCGACGAGGGTGTGGGTGTCATCGGTAATCTTGCCCTTCTCCCGCCCGCGCAGGATCATATTCAGCGCTAATGACAAAAAGTCCCGTTTAGCTGCTGTTGGAAGCTTCGTTTGAAGGAGACTTTGCCTGGGTATAGCTTGACGTTCGTCGCGGGAGTGTGAGAGAGAAGTTTTGCATAGATGTGGACGCCATCTAGGTACGGTGATTCAGAACTCCATTAACCAGGCTACTTTCTTTCAGGCACCACCTTTCTTGTACGGATTCAACCGCTCCGGAAGCTCGACCAGCTGTCCACGGCTCAAGATAAGAATTTGTCGCAGAATAAATGTAGCCCGACCCACCGGGATGGGAGGAGCCTTGTCCGGGTGGTAGAAGTCATGAATGGCGTCCTCGCCAGAGAACACGTTGAGAATCGGGTCTGAGGGCATTTCTCCTGGGGTGGTCGAGCTGCCACTGACCTTCCCGTTTAATTATGCGGCTTTGCGCATGGATTGGTTCCGCGACGCGAGGATCTAGATCCGACGAGCGGTAGCATTTCAGTTAGCGGCACGGAGGCGAGCGTGTCAGATACGGTTCGTGGAAGTAGAACGCCGAGCTCGGAGGACCCCGGACAGCGGTTGGACTCGACTATCACCCGCTCGCTTCGGCCTGCAACCGCGTGTATATCACCTCGATGGGGTGACTTCCACCATGACAATGTCTTCTCAGACATCCGCACTCCAGGGGAGCGCGTCTGCGCCCCCGAAACTCACAGACCAGACCAACTACTTACCTAGGCGCAAGATAATAACGGTACGAATTCAGATTGACGCGACCCAGCACATTTTCTGACACGCAACAGGTCTTTCTGGCATGCGCGTCGGTTGGGACCACCGGTCTGCTTGACGAGACCATGATTTCGGTCGCTCTGCCCACCATCGGTTCAGACCTTGGAGCAGGAAGCCAGATCAGCTGGGTAGCTGCGGCTTTTTTCGTGTAACTTCGGCCGCCGTTATTTTTGCAGTGCTAAAGTGGATACAGAACCAGTACCGCTTGCCAGGTATTATACGGCCGTCTCTCCGATATCTGGTCGCGCAAAATAGTGCTTTTCGCGCTTATGTTCATATTCTTTATGTACGTTACAAGTCGGAGGAGGAGCTCTATTGCTGATTCATGAAATATCAGTGGAAATATTGCCGCTGGATTCTCCCAGACGTTTGTTCAATTGCTGATTTTTAGAGCTGTACAGTTCATTTTCTTTTGGTGTGAGGTCTGCTGATATCTTATAGATTTCGGGGATTGGGGGAGGCGGCTTGTCCACTGTGGCACAAATAATCGTATCCGATGTCGTTTCTCTTCGTGAACGTGGAAAATATCAGGGCATTCTAGTACACTTTTCAATGTTTTATTGGCCGCGTTGTATGATTCTTACTTTTTCAGGGCGCATCTGTAGCATTTTCTTATGGCGTTGGCCCTGTGATCGGAGGCCTTTTTGTTGAGCATTCCACCTGGTAGTCTCTTTCACGTCCAAAGCTCTCCAAATTATTCATGTAAAATGTCAGGCGATGGATATTTTGGCTCACTCTACCGTTGACAGTCGCGTCTGCGGCGGCAGTTTATTTCTTCATGCCTTTGAAAACTGTTGAAGGGGATTGGAGACAGTGCGTCGATCAAAATTTCTGGCAACGTATTCTAACAATTTTCAGAAAGCTTGCACGCATCGATTTTGTTGGCTCTCTCCTCATCCTACTGGCTTCAACGCTTCTTGTGGTGAGTTATGGTTCAGGCGTCATATCTGAACTTGAACCACAATTTTAGTTATCTTTGACATGGGCGAGCGGCTCGTATCGATGGCAAAACCCTCACGTTTTCGCGACATTAGTCGTCGGTGCCCTGATGAGCGCGGGTTTCGTTCTATGGGAATGGAAAGTCCCCACCTTTCCCGTCATTCCGAGTGAGTTTCTATTTTCGTTGCCGTTATTTCAGGATCCGTTCGTCTGACTCGGAAATTTAGTGTACATATTCAAGAAACGGATCGTTATCGGGGCAGGGATAACTCAAACTATCAACGGCTTCCTGACCGTGGTGCAGGTATTCTATTTGCCGACTTTCTACCAGCTGGCGTACGGCTATTCACCGGTCAAATCCGGACTGCTTGTCCTTCCCCTCACATTGGTTCAAAGTCTGTTCTTGTCCTTGGTGTATAAAAATCCTGACCGACTCTGTGATTGTTCAGCCTTCGCATCCACTGGATCAGGCCTAATTGTTACCGCGACAGGGCGGTACCGGGTATGTATTGGTTGGAATTCCAAGTGCACAAAATGATCTTCCTGTGCAGGAGTTAATCTTGGCAGGCTGGGCCATTTGGGCGGTAGGCCTCGGACTGCTGGCGACTCTCAATGAACACTCTACTCTCGGCCAACAAGTGGGTTACTCCCTGCTAACCGGAATCGGCGTTGGACAAACATTTCAACCGTACATATTTGTTCTACTCTCTAATATATTCTAACCTTGTTTAGATCTTTGGTTGCGGTTCAGGGGGCTCTAGAACGGAAGGACATGGCCGTCGTAACCGCCATGCGGAGGTAATTTTTCCATTTTCGATCGCATTCGCTTGGAACTCAATCCGATTTCTTTTAGCTTCGCTCGAAACATCGGTGGAACCATTGGCCTTGCAATCACAGGAACGATAGTGTGAGTACTATTTTGAACCCATGTGCTACATCATCATTTCAACCATTCTCAGGAACGGGATTCTGGCCTCATATGTCGACAAGTTGGATATCAGTGTGGAGCTTCGGCGGTCGATTATCGACAATCCAGTATCGGCTCGCTCGGAACTATCTCCCGAAGTTCTTTCTCGCGTTATTGCGGGATATCACGAGGGGTTCAGGACAACGTTCATCATCCTAGCTTCGCTAGCTGCATTTGCGTTTGTCGTGGCGCTTGCGCTGATGTCGCACCGGGATCTCCATCGAGACGACGATGCGAAATTGAAGGCCGAGGGGGAAGCATTTGCTATGGGCACACGTGTGCAACCGGAGACCCAGAAGCAGCCGGCCAACAAGGAACCGTAGTAGATTGAACAATAGGTAGCAATCAAACACGGAATCAAAAATCCGAGTTTTTCGGTTACATCACAAACTTGGGAGACCATATGGATACAGCCGCTCAGCTGCCTCGGTTCGAATCGAAAAATATTTTGTCTGGAAAAGAAATTTGTCTCTGGCGGTTCGCCAACACGGAAACAACCTCCCGACGCTCTCTGAACAGCAACATGCCCTACCTAAACTCTCAGAGACTGATGCCTCGTCCGGTTCCCGCGCTAGACAACTTGCATGAGTTCACCTCAGCAAACGAGTACGACCTCAACAGTTTTCTTCCAGTGCCGAAAGGCCCGCTTGAAACGGCTCTGGTTACCGTGGAGCCATTCGTCGTAAGTCGATCGAGGAAGTAAGTTACCTGGCACTAATATTCTCTGGTTTGGCAGCCTTTGTTGCACGCAGATGCCCTTTCCCGTGCATTCTGCGCGCCGCCGAGTGGCGATCCAGACATTTGGTTCTATCCGTACCCAAAGGGAAAACCGTTTGGTTGGCGACATTCAGCATTTACTGTCCGATCCATTTTTAACACCATACTAGAGTCGAAGGAAGAAACCTTGATATATGTCGAGAAACAACGCCTCCGAGCAAATCTACTCACCTTCGCCGTAACGGACCGCAAATCTGGGGCTCTGGCTGGAATAATGAGGTACGTTAAGAGTCGTTTACGGACAAGACATGTTTTTAATTTTGTGAACTCCCATTCCAGTCTTGGATGCGACCCCGCGCAAGCCACTCTCGACGTCAAGCTCATGGGCCTCAAGATTTTTCCAAATTTCCGCGGCACGCACGTTTTCATACACGGCTGTTACCTTCTGCTCAGCTATGCGCTCGATCCTGTGGGTGAGGGCGGTCTTGGCCTCGTTCGAGTCGGCTGGAGGACTCCTCCCGAGAACATACAAAGCCAGAAGGCGGCAGAGAAAGCTGGACTTTGCAGAGAAGGTATTATGAGGTCAGTTACGCTTCATGAACTCCAGCCATCCACCAAATTATTCGCAGATGTTACGAAGTCTCCCCGAATCTTGGGCCCGAGTCCCCATACCCCAAAATGTTGGTGCCCGACGGCTCGAGGAGGATGACGGAAGATGCTGTCGTCTATTCGATGACTTGTCACGACTGGCTTGCCGAGGGAAAGCGGGCCAGATTGAGGAAAATGCTTTAAAAGGGCCGTTAGCAACGCGTAGTTTTCCGTACCGTACCGCGAAAATCGTGTAATTCCACCCTACGTAGAGCATTCTTCAATTCGGCTGCTCGTTATTGATTCTGCAGATCCATCCGGGCAAAAAGGTGAAACGCCCCGGACCAGCCGCGGGAGAGGTGGTTTGGTTCGCAAGTGGCTCGCGGCTGCAACAGCTCGATTCTGATTTGGATCCGGCTATGAATTAGGCTAAGATATATAAGAGAGCGTCGATTCGGCTTCGTCGTGTACTTGACCAATAAACATGAACGTCTTTTCAGGCAAGAACGCGCTCAAAGACTTCTATGACCCATCGAAGTGTCCGCCGTTGCCAGTCAGTAACAAGTCCGGCAAAGTTCAGGAATATAGCAACTCACCTCACTCATGCAGTTGGTGGAGCTTCCGAGCCATCCATTCGAGGATGACGGGGTCGAAATATTCGCGAAGATGCTGACCCTGTTGCCCGCAGGCAACGTGAAGTCCTTACCAGGTGATGTCGAGCTTCGGCACACGGGAAAGGCTCGCTGACCAAACTACGTTTGATTAGCCCTCAACATGTTGCTTCGCGCGGTTGAGAGCGGAGAGATCAATGAGGATACGAAGCGCATCATTGAGTGGTCTTCGGGAAATACGGCAATCTCCTTGGCCATCATCAGCCGCATCTATGGGTTGGGCGATGTTTCGGCTTACATTTCAAACAAGAACTCGCCGGCGAAGATGCAGCTCCTCCGATTTTTTGTAAGTTCTATATCCGCTACTCAGTATTATTCGCCCTTAATATGTGACTAGGGACTAGAACTGTACGCACTGCTCTGATTTTCCGGGACGGTAGTTTGAATGCGAAGCCGTAGGTCGCTCTTCGGTGGACCAGCCCAAGTCAATCCAGATGATATGGACGGCGGGATACGCGCCGCTATCGTCGATGGGGCTAAAGAGGGTTGCTACAATCCATCGCAATACACCAGTGGGCGGGTGCGTGAGATTTATTATGAGTATTCGAACCTGTTAACTGTATAATTCAGAACCCGGAAGCTCATATTCGGTGGACGGGGCCGCAGCTGCATATGCAGCTACCGGATATGTCGATTTTTGCTGCTGGGCTTGGAACTGCAGGTATTTCACCCTCATGTCGACCAAAATGTTGTAGACGACTGTTGCGCAGGGACTATCACTGGTGTCGGAACCTACCTAAAATCGGTGAACCCAAACATCATCAATATCGGGCAAGAATTATTCAGAGATCTATTCACTTGCCCATTTAACTAAAACTCAGGGTGTTCACTGCCCCCGGAGACAAGGTGCCAGGGCCCCGCCCAATCGACCTCGCGCCTCCGCCGGCGGACATGGATCTTCCCTGGAAGGATGTCATTGATGAGGCGGAATTTGCCACATCTTCAGATTCGTACCAAGCTAGTCTGGAGCTTTGCCGCCAAGGTCTCCTGGTTGGTCCGAGCTCCGGCCTGGCATTGATAGGCCTTTACCACTACCTCGAGAGAGCGAAGGCAAACAGCGAATTGGATAAGTTTCGGGGACCAAATGGCAAGGTTAAATGTGAGTCGAATTTCTCAGGAACGAAATTCTGAGATGTACGAAAACCGACCTCAGGCGCTTTCATTTGTTGCGACCAGCCGTTCCAGTACATCGGCGAATATTTCGACAAGCTTCCACCGAGTTTGTTTCCGAAGATCATAAATGACGAGCTGCTGGGAGTCGACCAATATCCGTACGGTACAAGCTGGACCATATCGCCCGACGAAGCCTACATCAGGATCAAAGCGCCGGCCTCAGATCGCGCAATAGTATTGGACCTTCGCGATTCTACTGATTTCCATATAGTGCGAATCATCGGATCGATTCACCTGGACTTGCACTGCAGGGGGGATCCGAACCCTTTCACAAGCCCGTCGGTTCTTCGTCGCCAGTGGTTGGAGTTGGACTCTCGCCTCCACGTCGATGATCCGGAATTCGGACCGAAGCTGCTCGGTAGGGTCATCGTAATCAATTCGTACAACGGCCATACAGGAGTGGTGGCGAGCAGTGTGTTGCGGAAGAAGGGTATCGAGGCATACGCGGTTCGGAATGGATTTAGTTTTGAAAGTAAGCGCCGCAGTCTCTGTATTTCGTCGCTGACCAAACCAGCCGTAGATCGATGTATTCTTGAATATGGACGGCCTTTGTCAAAGCATATGATCCAAGTTAGTCGAATTGACTTCGAATGTGAGGATAAAGTGTACTTCCCATTTCGCCGCTGATTCGTATTTGGGTAGCCGGAAAAGCAAATATTTTCGAGTATGTGCGGCCAGCAAAATGTGGGATCCAGGTGCGTCGCTGGCTATACCAGAACATGAAACAGTGCCAGACCTTCCATCAGTGACGCATCAGGGAGGTGCCTTGATTCCGAGTGCCGTAGCTGAATAGCGAGGACTTCGTATTTATATCGAGTACGCGCGTTGTATAAAAATGCCCAAAGAGACGTGAATCTGGACTGATAAACACCGCCAACCATTGAAGTCCCCATTATTCAAGACTGACCAGAAATGCGGAGTTCATCGGATTGCCGGAAGTGTGCTCAGCACTATTGCTTCGGAGATGCTGTGAAGAGGATTTCTCAAGAACAAATGGAAACACGAAGCGGTCAAGGTGGTCAATGTCCGACGGACCCAGCACTGCGGGAGAAGTGTAGCGATCCAAAGGCCAAGAGAAGAATGGAAATCTTGTGGAAATCGCAAAATGATGGAAGATGTTAAGAACGGCATCACCAAAAGCGGGAGATCTCGCTGATCGTCGGTGATGATTGCAATCGCACAACATGCTGATGGCAGTTTGCAACGCGTTTGCAAACCCATCACCTACGCTTGGAGATGCAACACAATGCCGGTGGAGGTTTGCAAAGGTGCCGCAATGCTGGTGAAGGGTTTGCAAGGAACGCGCCAAGCTGGTGTTGCGTTTACATACCATTTTGTTCGACTGGCCCACACTTCTAAGTTCTCTCAAACATGGCTCCGACATAGTAATTCATCACCGAACCAACGAAAAGCTACCTTTAATTCTATCATCCTTGCAAGATTTAATTCAGCCCCGAGTGAAGAATATATTGAACGAGCATATGGTATAAGATTAAAGCGCATCGTAACCAAGTTGTCGTAGCCGAGTAGGCCAGGTACGACTACCATAGAAAATCAAACTCAAACTCAAACTCAAACTGTGAGATCTTCGAATCCGTCCTCGCCGTCCTCTGGCCCCAGATCCTCCTCCTCCTCCGGGTCACATAATGATAAATAGGTCCAATCAACGAGTCGCAACACCTTGAGCGGAGTGGTCGCCGTTCAAAAGGACAATGCCTTTCCGGCAACCGAATAAATGTACTAAACTGGACTTCCTGAAGTCCCGGAAAATAAATAAATAACTGAAATCATGCCCTGTACTATAGGCTCTCCTTCAATCAATTACAGCGCCATAAATCCGACATCATGTCATCATGCCTAACTGGCCTTGGCCCAGGTGGACGCTCTAATACCGCTGGGGAACGCATTACCGGGGACACGAGGCTGGCGCTGGGTGGTGGGTTGCGAGGTACGCGTTATCCCGCAGCGCTTCAAGCACTCCGCGGTCCCAAGAGTTATGCTGTCAGGAATCTGTAGCGATTTAATCAATATGTTTCTGCTTAGGCGACTCAATTCCCTTCACCATTTCGTCCAATCCCATTACTTGCTCGACGCCGATGTCGCCAAGGGTGGCTGCGACTATGTCCGGAGAAAGCCCGAGAACTGTAAAGAAATAAGGTGAGAGAGATATTCTAAAGCAGGCTCGGTACTTACACCGTTGGCCAACTTGGAGTATGCCAGGATCCTCACTGTTGAAAGATGCAACAAACATGGCTGGTTCTGTTTATCATTTCAATAACAGCACTCGGGGAGAAACCCGAGATCATACCGCATCCTTCGTTGGCCTGGAAGTGTATTGAGCCTTGAGGGAAGACGGTAATAGCCCCCGGCTTAATCTCTGTCATGATAAAGCGCGCTCCATTTTCCGTGATCATTCCTGTGCGTATCGTTCCATTTACACTGAATTGAAGCTCTGTGAAAAGACATAAAAATCCTACAGTGAAGACCAATGGGGTGTAAGCTTGCCTGTGGCACGGGGATGGGTGTGCGGTGTATTAATGCCGCACGGCTCGAGGAAACCCACCGCTGTGGAGTCTTCACCATCAGCAAAAACATCATATGAGCGTATGAATCCGAGTGACCCATGGCAACCGCGTTGTTGACAACGGCGGGGAAGGTTGCGGCATTGGCCACAACAAGTTTGCCCCCTTTTCCAGGAATAGTGGCGCCAGAGGGAGGGTTGAAGAAGTCAAACATGAACTGGTTCGTAGTGAATATGTTACAAAAAGTACCACAAGGAAACTATTTCACCTGCTTGTCATCCGGCAAGAGGTTGACGCGGTCGACCGCCGTGGGTGCGTCACGCAATTGGCCTATAAGGTCTGCAGGGCTAATGGCGAGAACAGAGCCAGAAATAGATGCGAGTACGAGAATGGACGTGAAGTGGACCATTTCTTTTTGATGGAGTGCAGGTGGAAAGAACAAAATAACCGAAGCTCAGAGGAAAGATGGGAAGAAAAGTTAAGAAAAATTCCTCCAGGACGCAGTCAATTTATGTAACGTTTACAGTGCTGTTGGAGAAATGGAGATGATAATATTCGTCGGCTGAGTCGGGGTTTCAGGGAGTTGGCCGGTCTCCTCGCCTTTCGTTCGCAGAGCCTGTCAGTGTCAGTGGGCAGTCGTATACACAGCCTATTTGCCTTTTCAAGTTCAGGAAGCAGTACGTTGGTCATTTTTTCAACATAAGTGACAGACTGACGTCCAAAGCCAAAGATCTGTTCCCTCAAGTTCCCCCAGCTTGATTTTCTCCGAGATCGCCGAGATCGCCGAAGCATCGGTATTTTTTGATGGACACCGCAAGCACGTCATTTGAGAAGAGGCTTTGAATGTCGTTCTTCGCACAATAAGATCCCTCTCATAGTGAGAAACCAACGTCTAAGTAGGACTGCAAGAGTTCTCACCTTTTCCAGATCTGGATCGGCACAGCCATTCAAAATGTTACGCTTTGACCAGCCAAATTAGACAATGATGAAATCTCCGCCATTTATTCATGATGAGACTTTGACTGGTTAGAGAAGGGACTCGGGGGGAAGTAGCAGGCGAAATGAATCAGTCTCAATACAAATACCGTCAAACTCTCGGGGAAGAACAACACACATGCGTTAGCCATGATTTACATCGCAAGTCGGAAGTACTCTCAAAAGTCCTCTAGAGTTCAATGCGATCAGTCCATAAGAAGAAACTAAGAGATGAAATCTTACATCAGAGGGAAATTAATTCCCACCTCCGCATCCTCCACCTCCTGAACAGCGTCACAATGCAAGAAAAGGTTTCTGATTTGAAGGACATACCGCATCCACCACCGCATCCTCCGGATCCTCCTAAAACCGACTTAGCAGGCCACAAAAACGAAAACAGGAGACATACCGCAACCGCTATCACAGCCTGACCCGCACTCCGTCCTTGCCCGTGCTGAAGTCCCACATCCACCGCCGCCACACCCACCACCTAAGAGATGGTTATAGCGTTGTAGAAAAATCGAGCAAGGACAAGAGCACACCACAGCCGCTGCCACAACCAGATCCACACTCAGTTCCCAGCGATGCGGTACCACAGTCTCCACCCCCGCATCCGCCACCGCATCCTCCTCCCCCTGTAGCCCTGTGAGTAGGGGCAAAGACCAACAAATGCAGAGGACATACCTCCACAGCCACCCCCACAGCCAGATCCGCAGCCAGCGCCGAGCGGGACAGCGACGAGAAATGCGGGATCATGCAGCACGCTATGCGGACCGTCAAACTTCTCCGGCTGGACGAGGTACGAGGGGTTCGTCCCGTGCCCGACGAGCTGTGACAGTTGTTGTCCGATCGTCTTCCCGGGGAGCGGGCATGCGCAATGCGTGTATTGGACACCGAACCGGGCCTTCCACGCGCGACGCGTTAGGTCGAAGGACGACGTGAGTTTGGATGAGTCGACGTTGTCGTCACTGGCGAACGAGTTAATAGGTGTTCAACACGATAAAGGTCGTGATTTACTGGTCGATGAAGCGGCCGACAAATTTGACGGTGTCTCGAGAGTACTGGGTATCTCGAAGTAAACAACTCATCCCAAGGCAACAACAACGTCGAGTACCTTGGTCGCCATCAGTTGGTGAGTGTGCCATGCCAGGTCGATGTCGAGCGTCGGAACGCAAAATGACGCCGGGGACGAAGAAAGGAGGTCGAGGAAGCTGCGACAAATTTAAATTCAGAATGTGGAGGAAGATGAGATAGAAAAACTGCCCGTGGTATCTCGCGATAACGTGTTGAAGCGCAATTTGATCTTCAGCGCTGTCGAAAAAAGCCGGCTTGGTCCACTGCAAGTTGTACATCTTCGTCACGAACGATCCTTGGCGCAGAACCTGACCCGGAAGGAATTAGAAGTAATTTGCGAGAAAACTCCACTCACCGCCCCGACAAGTTCCACTGAAAACATCTTGTCGTCGGCGTAGGCGCTCATTATCCTCCCGATCCTGAGGATACTTTGGGTGAACACAGGGATGTATTTTGTGAGTCAAAATAACAAACAGTTTACCGCCTTGCCCCTTCATCTTTGACGTCACTAATCCTTTGAGTGTGTCCAACTTATAGTTTGCCTGTTGCATGAGAAAATCCGCGTATGCTACATCTGACATTGTCCCGGGCCGCCGCAGAGCAGAAGAACTCAGCACTGAATCCTTAACGATGTATCCGCGCGCCAGGTCGAACATCTTGGTCGGTGTATGGATAGTTCCGCTGAAGAAACGGTAAGCTTACGGCCCTAAAGATGTAAAGCAGCTCGAGGGTCTTACGCAAGGAGCTCTGACGGTTTCTTGCCCGTGACTTGCTTGGCTAGATCGTTCGCAAGCTTGCGCAGACCCAGTGTATGGCGTGTGATTTCGGAAGCACAAATGCACTTGATTATAAAGCCTTGCTGCAGGTAACCGGTACCTTCCTGAGTTATGTAGGCTGGAACGCAAGTCAGATGGGTAAGGAGAAAGGACAGAGCTACGAACGGGCATAGGTGATAGCTGCACACTTGAGGCAGGCGATCTCTCTCGTCACCATTTGTGTGGCGGAATCGAAGGGGTCGAAGGGGGTGAGAGTCATCTCGACCCAGGCATCAATGCGTTTCTGGGTGGGATCAGCAGCGAGCAGCTTTTCGAGTTCACTGCCCTACGCAGAATAAGCAAACGTATTCCGAATCTCCTGTAATGGTTTACCAGAGCAGCAGTAAGTGCATGTCCGGCCTGATGCAGCCCGTTCAGCGCTTCGATGCGCTCTCCATCTTCTGCGTACCACCTGAATCGACGTCAGTTGGCCCATATCAGAGTATATGAGTGACGCCGACCCAGGATTCAGCAAGTACGCATGCCACACCTTCCACGCGTGAGTGATTTCCGCGCAGCATTTGAAACCGACCTACCATGAGGACATCGAGCGGTGGCAATATCGTCGCCAGCCCTTTCTCAGAGTGAGACGGCTTAAGCACCTTGCACCACTTCTCGAATCTGGGTATGCAGTCAGAACCAGAATCCGGCAAACATTATTCTAGGTCTGACCGTTCGACTGCAAGCCCGACAAACCACGACCAGCGGCCCTCCATATCAGACGGGAGATAGGGAATTCCTGCTGGGTTAACGGTCATCCGTGCAACCGACAGCTTCATCTCAGCGAAGGCATGAAGGAGAGCGAGGTGGGCCTTGATTTGAGGTACGTCGACAAACGCTTCGGTCAAACAGCTACGGTCGACGCCCAATGCGCCGGGGAATGAATAGGCTGGAGGAGCCTCTTTAGGACCAGCAAAAGCATTCATGTTCGGTGAATTGGCAGCCGTATACGAGGGGAGGAGCGGCTTCCATGATGTCTGGTGCTCAGTTTCGCAGGGCACTGGCCTTATACAGAGAGGACTGCGATGGTAACGGGTAACACGCCTCGCGACCTCGGTCTTCCCCTAATGGCAAGCTACGGCGTGATTGCCGGTTAACCGCTGAATTGGACAGTGATCGGCTTGCAGGAAAAGTATAAAGCTCCATAAGAGTACTAGCTTTGAAGGCTTTGAAAGCACCGAAAGAAGGGATCCGTTCCCCGTAAAATTACACGATGATAACTTTCAGATATAGTGTGTCAATTTGAGTAATTTAACGCATGCCCAGCGCATGTTGAATCGAGAAAGTAACTCCGAGGCGTATCTGTAGGCGGACGCGAAAGGGTCTATTTATCGAGGGCACGGCTAGAGTACTTCACATTGCTGCTCGTTACGTCTGTTTCCTCTGGATATACAGACGGGAAGTAAAAACCAAAGACTGAATCCGAAATTGGGTCGTTGTCTATACATAACTTCTTTACAAATGGTATTGTCGATGAATACAAGTAATTACCGTCCCAGGGGTCTTAGTTAGTCCGATGACCGGGTCTAAATCTTTTAGAACATCGGGCATGGGTCAGATTTTTAGGGGTCGGTATCGAATAGGCAAGGGCCTTTCCCCCATCCGCGTGACTTCTGCACAAGGAGTGAGTACGACGCAAAAAGATTGTAGAAGCAAAAATAAGCCTACGTTTTCAGCATGGACTCCAGCTCCTAGCCGCCGTCCTTATCTTTCAGAAAGACCCAGCCAAATTGACGAATTTCATCTCCCTTGGACCCAAAATACAGCCCGGTCTCATAGCTCCAATTTAGCGTGCCGACGATGCAGTCCTTTAAACCGCACAGGTAAAGCTTCGAGTCAGATGTCAATTGGACGTGCGCCGGAGTCTTTTCGGAGGTTTGCCTCCAGTTTAGTGGATTCCAAGTCCACATAGACGTGGTTTGACCCGGGACGGGGCTTTGTGAGAAGAGAGTGGATTCGGCGGAGAGGAATTTTTGGAATGACTGGTCGATGAGGGAGAAGGCATACTTGATAGCGGCCTGAACAGAGAGGCCTCTATGCGTTCGGACAATGGAGACAATATTGAACTGGTTACCGATAAACTGGTCATTGTTGTACGCAAAAATATCCTGGTGCATAGCGTGTTCAAAAATGATTTTCCGATCGTGAATGAGAAAATCATACTGTGGATAAAGCGATGAGATTGGCAGCGGAAATCTTCAGACCATCCCATGCTGCGTCACCCGAAGGCACTTTTAAACCTTCGGCCATTTCGATAAGATCAAACACCATCGGAATGCCGCTGAGATCTCGTCGAAGATCCGCATACGCCTCTAGAGTTGGCAAGGTATTCGCTTTGCGATGGGAAATTACTTGTGTCTGAGCGACACGGAAGGCTTCGGCGGACCTATTGAATTTCTCTCTTGATGGCATAGCGGAGGCGACGTTCTGTATGAAACTGCGCGAAAGCCATGAGTTATCATCTTCGCCAAAACGTGCCTAACCCACTCTCGAAACAAGTCATTTCCAGCCAAACATGGCAAATTACCGGCAGGCTGCTCATCGGCCCATCCACATTCACGCAGAGATTGAGCCTGCGTTATTCGACAGTTGCATATCACAAGCGCCGTCAGAAAATCTGCAGCCAAACGTAGCTGCGGTGGATCGCATGTCGGGAAACACGCAGAAGCCCAAAGTCCGATCTTCATGGATCGAAGATCAGCTTTTTCGGTGGCGCTCAAGCCATTCTCCTCCGTCATAAACCACTTTTCCGACGCAGATGTAACGGTGCGAGAGTGCCTGTTGGTGCGCAGCTCAAATTCTCGTCCGAGACTGAGAAGATCTGGTAGCTGAACGCTCGTAGTGGCCGACATTGGAGGGAGAAGGGCAAGGGAGGTCCAAGCCTCAAGGCAGTTCCGTAAAAGGCAGTTTAGTGATCCGTGAGGCACGGTGGCTCACGCTGTCAAAAAAGATTTCCGCCTTCTCTTCTCCCGCGATGTTACCTCGAAGCTTGCACGTCGAGCCGGCGGTTCTCAGTTTCCGATACGCCCTTAAGTGAGCCCTCCTTTGCCCAACATCGTTCGCTCGCATTCAGTTCCCCAGCCAGTGGCAAGGGGCGCAAAGCGGCCAGATCATCGTCTGATCTCTTTAACCTGGCGAAAGGCGACCCTAACTATTCCTCTCCGTCTTCTTCGCTAACCCCCATCCTCGATCTATGCCGACTGCAGACCAGGCCGATGCCCACCCCGATGATTTCAGAGTAAACGCCGTTCGCGCATCGGAGTATCTCTCTGTCATCAAGTCTATCCCACCAGATTCTGTCCTTGCTTTCTGGCATCGGCTTCACGACAAGACATCGTTCCTTCAATGTCATTGGGCATTCATCCCCTCTCTGTCGCAATATTCAGAACTTTCTCTATCCATCGCCATTTTGCTGCTCGTGGGGAAGCTGAAACAGGACCAGGAAATCGCCAAGGAACTACACCAGATGCCTTGTCTCTGCATCATAGTCGCCCGGGCTTGGAAGCTGTTCATCTTGGAACCGAAGGAGAGAACGCCGCGTGCAGCCTTGATTGAGGTTTGGACGTTTTTCTCTGCCCACACCCGAGACTCGGAGCATCTACCTCATCTCGAAGAGTTTATTGAGGGCGTCAATGGCAGTCTGTCTGGTTTGGCAGAGCTCACCCTGATACACCTTAATCGTTATGTGTCTCGACCGCTTCCAGTGAATCCCTTTGCCCTCGACATCTCCTGCCTTTGCCGCGTCCTTATGTTCGTAATTCACAGTCCCGACAACAAACCCTTTCAGGATGCTCTGCACTCTCATGGCGTATTGACGACCTTTGTACACGCTGCTTCAGTATTATCTGAACGGCTCACTGGCCGCGATGATGAGTACTGAGCTGGGGCAGTTTTGAGCATATGTCCGAGCGCGGCCGAACGACAATCTTCCGAATGAGGATTTGACGGCGATGGCAGGTGGCGGCATCCCCCATCCCCCATGTCGTCTTTCCGGAATGATCGCAAGCTCTACCATTTGCACTACGGACTCGAGTCGAATTGTCATTGAAGCGGAGATCAAGTCGAGCATTCGGTCACGGTGATGCCGGTCGCTCAATAGATGGCGCTGCCGATCTGCAGTTGCATCTGGTGGATTTACTATTTGAGGAGCAGGGCACTCTGATATCTGGCTGGGACCTGCATGCACACTCAAAGGATTCCCAAAACTTGAAGCGACGTTTAATATAGGACTTTGACCCGCCCGTCTGATGGAACGTCCGTTACCTGTTTTCGATGGGTACTTTTTCGGTCTAGCAGGGTTGTGGGATGTTCAAACATGTTCATCCGCAACTAAAATTCATTCCTAGAGTGACTTTACTTCTGGATGCGAAAGGTGCAACACAGTGTTTGACAAACCCGTCAGCAACCCGTCACCGCAAAGTCTCGCGACGGCCGGGTGCCGTCCCCGCCAGACGGGTTGAAGCCCTAGTTGAATATTTTTTGCATTGAGCAGACCACCAGCCATTAACTGCAACCAACTATGAATTCACAGACATTCTTCCACTACTAGTCATAACTTCATGACTTGATCTCCTGTTTCCCCGTTCCGTGGGCTGTTTCTGCTCTAACTGGATCGCCTACGGTTCTCTTTTCTCATGGGTCTAAATCTCTGATCCCCTTCCGATACATATGTGTGGACGTGGAGATGGTGTTCAAATTAGAAGATTCTGCGGAATAGCTTACTGTGGTTATATGGTAAGATAACCGTCCCGTTCAAGTAATGCTGCATGAGTCTCCTAGTTAAATTTCCCCGAGGTTCTCCGTCTTCGAGTGCCCCGAGATCGTTACGTGGTGAATTCGAAGGTGACGCGCTCAATTTATTTCAATCTCACGCTATCACGCGTCTTCGGCTGTATCTATCAGGAAAAGCACCTCTGTTGTGAGCTACCGACCGATCACTGTTCAGTTGAGTCTCTCCCATACCTTACGTTATCAATTGGCTCTTCTCTTTCGGAGACAACGAGAAAAAATTGTATTTGACTATGACGAATATCAGATGCAAGTAAACGAGAAGTACGTCAGGTAAATCATAATTCAAGATGGACTCCTGTTAAATAGAAGGGATTATCTTGCAAGTCGCCTCAAACGGCACTTCGGGAGGCTCATCCGTAATTTTTGCGTATCTGGATCCAGCTTCAGACCACAAAATTCGGTCGTCGGTCGAATTTGACCGCAGATGCAGTAGCATGCACTGGCTCGAAACGAGACCGCTTATTATTGCCGACTCGGAGGAGGAAAAGATGTGTGAAAGAATATTGCTGGGGGCTCTACCAGCGTCTGCAAATGAACTTGAGGGTTTGTCTAGCTGTTGGGCTAAATCTTCAGTAACCATTTGAGAAAGAAAAGTACGTACTATCGTTGACTGTGTGCGGAGGTAAGTCTGAATGGGACAATCTTCATTCACGCCCTCGTGATTGATCTATATACGGTTTCGTGCGTCGTCACGACGCGAATTTGCTCATAGCTCTCATGTAGCAATGCAATGTGCGCTGCATCTTAGGTTTGCAGATTCGTTATATTTATCCTGAACATCTCGGCCAGAGGAAGCATAGAGGATTCACCGGAAATGCCGTCCGGGGCCAGAGGCCGTCGTTGCAAACAAATTGCGGGTAATTGAAATAGGTCTGTGTCCCGACTCTGAGGGCCCCAGGGCATGAAATGAGGCCCACAAACAGTGCTGTCTTGGAATCCAGAATGCTGTGTGGTATACAATGGACCAAATATCCGAGATCCGTCGCGGTTCTATAGTACAGTGGTTAACACTGATGCCGACCTTAATAAGCGTATGCTGGCATCGCTTGCGTTCGATCCGCCCACAAGGCAAACAGAAACGCGGTCACGAGGCTGGTGTTGCAACTCTCTTGTCGGGGAAATGAATCATTGCACCCTCTGCTGCGGCGCGTTGTACGCCGGGCAGGTCCGCACAACCTCTCGGGGGTTCTTTTTTTTTTCTTCTCGCAGTGTCATTATTAATATTACTCCTACTGCCTTCAAGAATCATCACCAAGTCGATGAGGAACTCCGTCAGAACCCGGAGTAATGTTCTAGTTGCCTGTACGTGGTTGTTCTTGATGGCTCTGCGGAGTCACCAAGAAAATTTGAATTGGAGAATTTCTTGTCAACATATTGGTCACTTTGCAAGGCGCAAAGGGCCTCGCGAACCGACAGCAAATCCTCTGCAGAAGACTAAGGTATCGATCAACCGAACGTAAAACAAATAGCACGTTACGTCTTCTCCTCTTACACTCTCCTTCCACCCCCATTTTGCGATACCTCACTTCCCGCCGATTATACACAACACACCGATTATGGCGACGAGCACCGTTGGCGATATCCTCCCATTTGGAGTGTCCTCAGTCCTCAAACAAATCGGATCCCTGGCTTTGGCGAACCGATACACATTTAGCCGACAGATACTAGAAGCTGCTCGCTCGGCGAGCGAGGTGGAGGTTCAGAAGCTGGAAGCGAGGGGTCAAGCCTACATGGAGCTGTTGCTGCTCGACATGCTGCACGGCGAGCTACCAGCTGATCTGTACGCGTCTCCAGAGGAGATCATCCCCGTACGCCGAGTTCTGGTTCCGATGCATAATGGTGTAGATGCTGACACTCATCTTTAGCTGGTCGTCGACAAGATCAAGATCGCCTTGTGTAGACCGCCATCGGCCAAGTTCAGCCGAAGCGTGGGCGCCATGTGCCTGAGAAGGAAGTACGATGATATGGCTGCGTTCCTTCAAGCACCCCTCGAAGATGTATTCGATTTGATACGGGCCGGCGCGACGTCTATCCCTCGGCCGTGGGTTGTTTCATGTTTTGAGTACATTCTATCCTCAATCGCGCAGACATAGTGACCATGTACCGGAGTCTCTCGAACCCGGAAGAGACCCGCTCTCCAAGCTGCTGCGTCGCTTCAAAGCCTGTGCCGATGTTTCGGTAGACATTTCTCTGTGTCTCTGTCTCTATCGTGTCCCTGACAATCCATCCCTTAGCTCGACCGTCCCCGCCTCATGTCCGATCTTCGGTACACCATTCAATATCTGCGAAGCGCAAATGCCGTCTCACATATTTCAGGCCTGCTCTGAAGCCGAAGGACATCGCTCTAAGCAAGCTCCCCTATACCCACCTTAATGTATCAATGGAGCTGGCCGCCCGAGAGGCCCACGGGGATCTTGCCACTTTTCTTGCTACTATCCGGGACAGGGAGCTCCTCACCGACGGACTTTATCCCTCCGTTTGGCCCACATTGCCGGACTCTGGATGGTACATTGCTCTCGACGCGACACCAGCTAGCCGCGCCTTCCACTTGCGTCAGGGAAGTGCCGCACTTCGCGCATTCATTGGAGAAGCGGTTCAGCATAATGTCGAAAGCAAGATCGCAGCGGGTAAAGGAGAGCCAGGGATGGAGGTCAGCAACGCGGATCTGGAGGTACGTCTCGTGCTCTTTTTGTTGAATGACTGGACTGGATGGCCTGACGCCTCATTCCAAGATATTGATCGAAACTCTCATCGGGAACCAAGGTCTTCTCAAGCTTCTCTACAGGCTTGGGGTCTACCAGGACCTCCCTAATTGTCCTTTCGAAGGAATGTCATCGGAACTTCCTGCCCAGGCCTTCAAATTGTTTCTCAGCGCTCTTCTATGCACTGCTAATGCTGGAATGAAAGAAAAGACGGTGGGGAGCATGTTGTCTCAGTTATTTCGTCCCACCGACGACATCGTAGTCAAGTCGTATTTTATTTTGTGAGCATTCCTTCATTGTCGCTGAGCTCCGAGAATTAAATATGCATCCTAGCGCCTGCCAAAATCCGATTCCGACTGATCAGAAGAACGAATCTCCTTCTCCGGCGAAACGGAGACGAGGTGTGTTTCTTTGCAAATTTATTTCGTGCCCATACAGGCCCATACTGAATAACTCCGGAACAGTCCTGGGTGCGGTCCAAGCGCCAGAGGGCAAGAACCAATTTCATTGAGAGCCTACTCAGTGTTACAGCTAATTCTTGTGTAGTCATACCTGCGCAGTCGACTCCGCCTCGGGACGGCCAGGAGGTAGATCCACCCAGGATTACGGTTCAAGGTAAGTTTACTTCCTCGCTGAGCCTAGGTTCAAGTCTTGATCGGGTTCTGCAGCCCGAGCTCCACCCATCACCCCTCCACGCGGAAAAACGGCCCCTCAACCGACCCCCCAAGAGTAAGTCATCACTTTAGTGGAAGTCCTCGGCACATTCATTCGCCGTTAAGTAGTCCCAGCCCCAAGTCCCCGAACCATATCCATCTACGCGGCACAGCGGCGGGTAGGAAGGACCTCTGTACCACAGATCAAAGTTTCAAGTAAGTTAACCACTTCCCACCTTCCAATTCTAAAATAATCTCAAATTCAGCAACCCCACGGCTACCGCGAGAAGAAACATTCATCGACAAGCTCCTCAACGCGGACTTGTCAAAGCCTTTCCCTTTTCCTCACAAACCCATGCTATCGGCCAACGCGGCCAAGCCCACTCCTTCAGAGACTTTATGAGTTATTACGAATCTCACGCCCGATGTCCCCGGCGGACAATGACCCCTATGCGATTATGTTTTATGTTGTATTATCGATGTGTATATCATGGGACGTGGTTTAAACAGAATATCTTTCTTCTCTACTCAAGAGTCATTACCTTCATTGTGCAGGAAGTCTCTCAGCGCAAGTCAGCTGCAAATTCAAATAGCACAGTTCGAATGAAAATAAAAAACAGAGGTTCTGGTGCTACGCATTTCCTTCCTCATTTACTACTTCTTGATTTGTATTCCAGTCGGAACGATTCTCCCGATACTCCCCCACACCGCCAGGTTTACAACATGTGAGGTACGAGCACAAATTGAACAATTGTTGTAGTGTCCGTCTATGAGACTACGCCAGGTTGTATTTCAGCGAGCGAGCGATGGGCATGAAGATATCGTTCAGCCAGAAAGAACTTTTACCGTACCACTCCTTGAGAATGCCTTCGTAAATTCTTCGTAATCAGTATCCTTGAACGGTCGGGCCACAAGAAAGCCATAACGAGAGGCAATTCCTTGAAAGGCAATCCCACGACATGGTGTCTCAGGTGGTGACAGCTGTCGAGAAAAGATTTGCGGGCTTCTCTTCTCCCGCCATGCTACCTCAAAGCTTGCACCTGGAGCCGGCGGTTTCTCAGCTCCCGCTACGGCTCAGGTAAAACTTTCCATTCTAACGGGTTCATAGACTCGCATTCAATCGTTTTAGCCAGCCGCTGCACTGGCCAGTTCGTCGTCTGACCTCATTCTCCCCTTAACCTGGCGAAAAGCGACCCTGAATCTCAGGCACCACTATTCCTTCCCATGTTTTTTTTGCCAACCTCCATCCGCAATTTATTTCGACCACTGCAGATCAGGTCAATACCCATCCCGACGATTTCAGGGTCCCAGTCGCAAACGCCATTCGCGTACTGGACTATCTCCGTCAGGAAGTCTATACCACCAGATGCTACTGTGGCTATCTGGCATCGGGTTCGTCAATGGATACCGTTCTTCCAATGCTTTTGGGAGTTCCTTCCACCCTTGTCGCAATATTTAGACGGCACAGACTCGAATAACGATCATGAAATATTACCTGTCGGAAGTCTGTATATCGCTTAAGGCTTGTGGTAAGTTAAAGGTGTGTACATCAGATTCGCGTTTACCATTTTCCTTACTTCAACAATGACTTTCGCAGTGTGGCAATATCCATCGAAAACGCGACCTGATGCGCTGCTCGTTGTGTCGACGACAATATTACTGCTCCAAACGATGTCAGGCTTTGGACTGATGGTCACCGCGACGCCGGTTCTCAGATACTTTCACTGAACCAGAGCGAGTCTGAATCAATTCCTGATATTTCTGCGCCTCCTAATGCTTTGATTTCAGAAGAGCCAGAATACTTGAGCACACGGGATCGTTCGTTTTTACGACCCTCGTCGACTTCGAGTACAAGAATAACCAGGTGGATATCCTGCAATGGCAGCTAGAGTTTATGAACCAGTACCCCGACGAGATTCCCTGCCTCGTTTTCGGCCATACGTTCATACCGTGGAGATATAATATGACTCTTTGTTGCAGCTAAGTTACATCCTCGGAGGGAAGGATTTCGACGGGGAATATTACCGCTATTGATTTCCTCTTTGAAAGTGGAGACAAAGTAAGGCCAGAGTGCTCGAGGAAGGTAAAATACGCACCTACATTCGTCCGAGTAAATAATGTTCGGACTCCTAAACCCTCTCCGGTGCATGAAAGACGCAAAATGCCTACGGTGTCTCGCAACAGCGTCAGAGCTTTGGCGTCCCTGGAGGACATGAAATCGAACGATGGGGATCTGCGCGACCGCGGCGTTTGTGAGGACAGTTTTGAAGAATGAATTCGAGTTCGATGACCACATATCAGGGGAAATGTCGACGTCGAACACCAGTTCTGTGAGCCGATTCCTCGGTGTTAGACGGATAGCTATCTCAAGGACGTCCGGGAATACCCTGCATACGTCCTGAGCCGCTGGTATGCTCGGCGGGTAGAAATGTATGCCATGACCGATGCGCAGACGCTGCAGACCTTCCAGACTTCCGAGATCGAGCACCATGATGGTCCCTGCAATAGGGCACCGTCATTCAAAAGTCTACAAGTTGAAATAGTTTCTCACACTTGAGATGTGTAGAAGGGTGTACATCGAGCCGGAGGGACTCCAAATGGCCCTCGAGACCATGTAAGAATTTCGAGATTACGCTGAGCGAAGTGGGGTCCGGTGCGCTGTTCGGCATGTAGAGGACAATTTCGCGTGCTCGGGGAGCGTAATGGGCAGAGGAGAGCCACTGCAGGACGTCCGGTGCCTGCTCGAATCCTTGTATGGACAAGGATTCCAACTCTAGTGTGAAGCGCGGCCAAACATCATAGTGATAATCCGCCCAAGTGACCCAACCTAGCCCCAGCTCGCGGAGGTTCGGGAATTTCGACAGGAACCCGACAAAGTCGGTGCATGTCGTAAATTTAGTGTGCTGGAGAGACAATTTCGCGACCTGGAAGAGGACTGGAAAGTCCTCTAGTGATGCGGGAAGAGATCCGACAGTCACGGCCCTCAACTGTTGTGCACTTGGGAGATGGCGCAGAATCTGGGAAGCAGTATCGTCGATTTCGGATGGCCAAAGACGAAAATTCAAGTTCCGCGTATGATTTGTGACGACGTTTGATGGGGATTTTAACAATGTGAGAAATCGTGCGTCGAGTCGGACCGCAATAGTATCAAAGATATGGTGCCTACTCGAAGGAAGCCACTGACTGCACACGAGTGAACATGCCTGAAGGTCGGTCTGGCTGTCCCATAGAAAGTCGATGATACGATCTGTCAGCTCTGGCGGCATGCGTGAAGACATCTTTTAGGCGCAGATGATCAATATCCATGAATTGTTTGCTACTGAAAGTTACCTGCGCGCTCAAATCCAAGCTCAACGGTATGACTGAGAGTAGGACGATGAAGGGAAAGAGAGAGAGCGCTGGTTCGACTTGACGTGGCATGGGTGCTGTAGTACTATTAAAAGGCCGATGTATTCACACAAGTACGTCAAACGACGGGAGCTGTCGCGGGCATCAGCCGCTATTCTAGTATACTACTAGTGCCTGCATGCTTAGATAACTCCTAGGTTTCGGGGTTACTGAACGACGCCGTGCCGTGTAATATACCTACCTACCTATCTACCTAGACAAGATGTGCTTTCACTACGTTCCAGTGTAGGCAAGATTGAACCAATTCAGCTGTGTCGTAGAGTCTAGAACGATGAGTGTACTTTTCCGATCAAATCGACAGGGGGTGACGTCAGACATCACCAGGTCGCCGCGAATGGAGGCGGGAGTATTTTCAGCGGCATCTGGAAAGCACGGAGTTTAGCATGGAGTATTGGGAATAGTTGTCAAGGGCAGGGAAACAAATAAGGTAAGATGAAAGAAGGAGTCCGTAGTGGATGAGTAGAACTGCAATAATTTGACCGACCGGTGGCGTTGCCACTTCGAAACTACTAGGTTCAACAAGTTGCGGCGATGATTAGCGAACTACAATGCAAATGAGCGAGTCCGTAGTGGAAGTAGATCTGCGATCATTCGGAAAGTTTGATCGACCGGTGGCGCCGCCATTTCGGAACCAGCGAGTTCTACAAGTTACGGCGATAATCAACGAACTACAATGCAAATGAGCCCAATCCATAGTCTAGGTTGGTTTCAAGACCTGATATGTTTTATACATACTGGAGGACTTTCCATAAGCATTAAACAATGTTTTTGAATATCTTAACCTCTATTTGCGCTGAATCGCCGCACTGACTCAGCAGCTGTCAGGACCCCATCGGGCTCAGATCTCACTTTTATTATTTTGTACCCTCTTACAGAGCTTAATTTTTTTAAGATCTGGAAGAGGGTCCCCCCCCCCCTCTCCAGATTAATCCTCGTTGAATATCCTGTCTTAAATGCTTTCGGACGGCATTCGTGCTCCCACACGCCTCTTTTGGGTGCGTAGAAGCACACACCGCCACATGTCAATGTCGGCCCGAATACTTATATGATTCCATGCATTCTCGCCCTCTACGTCGCCGTCGCCTGTATCTGACTCTGAGTCCCGACCAAATGACTCCTGCTCCCTTACCAGATAGCCTCTCCATACCACTGTGGAAACAGAGATGCCATATGTTCTCAATTGGACCACTCCCACACCCTGTTCCACACGTATTCTCCAAGCCTTGTTAGCTCCAGGTAGCATTACAGCCGTGGCGACCCCCGCAAGCCGCCGTTGATCTTCCATCCCATCGTCCTCTGCATCTTCGAGCTGTTGATGGGTGATTAACGCGTCGATTTCAACGTGTTGGGGTCTTGAGGACGCGTTGTTTATGCCGCACGTGCTATTTAACGAGCACAAATAAAAATGAGAATTCTAGGACTTTTCTATTGCTTATGGGAACCTTCAGGGTTTAAAATAATCGGAATAAACGCCTTGATGGCATCGTTGGCACCGTTAAGATAACTGAAAACATTTTTTTAATGCTTATGGAAAGTCATCCACTGAAAACATTTTTTAATGCTTATGGAAAGTCAAATTGAAAACATTTTTTAATGCTTATGGAAAGTCAACTGAAAACATTTTTTAATGCTTATGGAAAGTCATCCACTGGATGACTTTCCATAAGCATTAAAAAATGTTTTCAATTTAACCTCTATTTGCGCTGAATCGCCGCACTGACTAAGCAGCTGTCAGGACCCCATCGGGCTCAGATCTCACTTTTATTATTTCGTACCCTCCTCCAGAGCTTAATTTTTTTAAGATCTGGAAGAGGGTCCCCCCCTCTCCAGATTAATCCTCGTTGAATATCGCATCTTAAACGCTTTCGGATGGCACCCGTCCTCCCACATAGCCTGTTTTGGGTACGGAGACACATGTCAATGTCGGCCCGAACATATGCGGCCTGATACCGCTCTCCCCTGCTCTCCCACTTATTCTCTCTCAGATAGATACTACAACTGGACGCTCGTGCCTTGCTAGTTATATCTCCCACTCCCTCTCCCTTGATTTTGAGCCAAGCCTCGACAGCTCCAAGCAATGTTACGGCCGTGGCAATTCCTGTTGCCATTGATGGTCCATCCGGCATGGTCCTCCGCGTCTTCGAGCTGTTGATGTGCGATAAACGCATCGATATCTGTGTTTCGGGGTTGTGGAAGTGAGTAGAGACACGGTCTGACGCGTTGTTTATGTTGCACGTGCTAATTCAATAGAGATGATATTTCGACAATTTATCTATTGCTTATGGGAACCCAAAGGTATTAAAGTAATTGGAGTAAACACCTTGATGGCATCGTTGGCACCGCTCAGATATTCAGAAAACATTTTTTAAGCTTATGGAAAGTCATCCACTGGGATTGAGAAGATATTTTAGGGATATTTTACCGAGATGTGTGTCGAACTGCAAGTGTCCAATCCTCCCCACCGCGTTCAGCCCGGAGAGTTATTTTGTTTTGTCTTTCTTCAATGGATGAAATGCTTGCACCACTTTTTTCGGTTTCCGAAGCCTTTGCATATCCCGGAGGACTTTCAAGGGTGGCCTCGGTTCTGAACCTGTGATTTTTTTTTTTTTTTCGTGTTCAATTTTACCCTCCAGCTGTAGATGCTTCGTTTTTTTTTCTGGAAAATGGAACCCCGTTCAACTCGAGCCACATCTAATGTTTTCCACTACCTTACAGGTCTGCGAAAGTTGATATGTTTCTCTTGAAAAACATGTTCCTTTATTTTCTAATGCTTTGCACTTTTTTCTCACAAAATTTCCAACCGGCTAGCTTCCTGACAGCGATATTTGTGTGTGAGAGCGGGCCTCAAGACCATGAAACCGTCCGGGCCGTTACAGCTAACTGCAAAACCGGAGAGCCTTTTCAAAAAAAGCTGGCTAACGCCACCTGACGTCAGTTCCCCCGTTTAGACACTCAGCTCCACCCGCCCACTAGACGATACACGGTCACGCCGCGGTTAGAACAGTAGCGCGTTCCATCATGAAGCGGTTGCGTAGTAGAATGTAGTAGAAAATATTTTTGAATGAGATATAGTGTCCGTAATTCAAGAGACAGAGGTGTTTGAATTATACAGTTCGTGTGCCAAAGACTTGGAGGTGGAGCCACAAAATAAACTTTATGACGACTTGACGGTACAACATGCCTCTTTTGTTCGGGTGGGATGTAGCGGTAGTTGTTCAACATGGTGGAAGGGACAGGCGTTGTATTGCATGGTGTACTACGACTCGGAGCTAAGTGCTGAGTGGCGAAGGGTGGCGAAGGGAGTGGAGCTAACTGCCTAAAGGGGAACTGACATCAGGTGGCGTGGGCCAGCTTTTTTCGAAAAGGCTCTCCGGCTTTGCAGTTAGCTGTAAAAGTGAGAACCGAACGGCGAGGATAATTCCAGACGGAGAAGATTTGATCCGAGTTCTACGCATCCACTCAACACTTTGAAAGAAGATGCATTAGGTAAGATGAAATAAAATGCATTAAGGCTCAACAAGTGTCCAATCTTGGAGCCTGAGGCAACATAAATCTCACGTCGATGACAGGGGACAAGAATCGAATTTTGAGTCGGAGAACAAGTCGGGTGGCATGATGATGCCGGCCGCCGCTCCGCGCTGCCGATCTGCAGTCGCATCTGGTCGGCTTAATTGAGAACCAGGGCATCTTGATATCTGGCTGGGACCTGCGTGTACGCTCCAATAATTCCCAAACGTTCTAGGTTATACAGTAAGATAACCGTCGTGTTCAAGTCTTGACTCCTAGTTACATTTCAGCGAGATCCAATATTTTAGATGGGAAATGACTTTAATTCCCGGGGCTTGATTTATGTCTCGGATATTTCCAATGATACGCGCTTCCGCCAGGGTTCCTTGAAGATCCTTGTCTTCGAATGTTCCGGGATCGTTCCGCGAAGGTGACACGCTCAATCATTTCAATCTCGCTATCCCACGGTTTCTGTATCCGTCATGAAAGGCACCGTGCAACAATTACAGTAGCGACTTCAGGGCGGCGTATTAAATTGTCGGCTCTGTGCCGCAGTATTAGTAATGGATTTGAGTATTTCGCTCACTGGAACGTGCGCGCCAAGTTTCCTGTCCTCATTGACCCTGTATCAACCCTGGATCCTTCTGTACTCTAGCCCCCGCAGAAGGTAGGCCCACAGAGAAAAAAGGAAATAATGCTCCTATGTAAACTGCCACGGAAGTCGAGAAATTATCGATTCATGCGGAGGGAACGGACCTCTGGATTACAGGCGTAATTCGATGTGACTAAAGACAAGGCTGGGTAAGATGACCGGGACACGAGTATTTCACCTACTTATCAAGATGGTATGGACGCGGTACGAATCATGAAGCGAATGGAGAATGTAAAGCGAATTCATAAGAGTATGGGGAAGAAGAAAAGAAAAGGATTATTTTGTACTGAGTTTGGGGGCATCGCCCGGCAGGTGAAACGTATATTGGTCAGCTGAACGCGAAGAGTATCCCAGGAGGCAATTCTACTGTATCAAGCAGCGAAACTGTCTTGCACTCTGTGAGACAAAGTCCAAAGTCAACGAATGAATTGTATCAAAAAATGAGGCTGTGGAAGGGCAAGCCTCAAAAACCATCCAAGAAATATATAGGACCGAGACGCACTTCGGTTTGGTCAACAAGGTGATCCTTAGCACAAGAAGCCGGAGAATCATTCGTCCATCACCAGACAAAGCAGCGTCGGCACATCTTGTCACAACTACATCTTTAAAACGGTTCAAGAGCGAAGTAGACTGCGGACGTACCACTAGACACCGGTCAGATCCATCTCTCCTGAGTAGACCCGATGGAAATGCAAAATCCCTCGTTCCGCAGCTCGGAGAGCTTCTTCACATCGCTCGCGTTGGGCCGGATAGCACTAATATAACGCTTCTTGTGGCGGGACCACGCTGCCTCGCGGTCGGAGCCGTCGTCTGAGTAATCGTAAACTTGAAATTCGAACGAGTCTGGGATGGCGAATGTGATATGGCAGGAGCATAGTGCTTTCTTCTTCAAGATCACAAGAGCGCGAAGAAGGGCCGTGTAGTTCAACGAGTCGTATTCATAAAGCGACTCTGGGTCGCCTTTGACATCCATGCGGATGGATTGGAGGTGGGATGTAGCGGGCGACGCGCTGATGAGGTGCATAATGTCTGCTACATCGCTCGGGCACACATCTAGCTCGATATCGGAGAGCGCAGGAGAGAATTCGAGGGCGTCCCGGAGAATATCTCCAGGATGCGTCTCCTGGCGAAGATGGAGCTTTCGCAGGCCATTCGGGGACAATCTGGAGAAAAAGGAATAGGCGTCGTAGGTGTGAGGAGGAAGGCTAAGCGTTGTAAGATTGGGCAATGTCAAGTATCGAAGGAGCTGATCGTGAGGCTGGTATTCTAAGAGTAAGGACTTCAAGTGAGGGAGCGGCGGGAGCGGGAATAATGAGAAAGTGCGCCGCGAGACTCTGCCGGCTTCCGCGGGGTATCCGAGCCGGTAATAGGCTAAAATGGGGCACAAATCAAGAACGTTCAGGGCCTCCTCCAAATCAAAACTCTGTGCGGTGAGGCTGGTGAGCTGTGCCCAGGGAAGGCTAACGCAAGAGAGGGGGAGGCTGATGAGGGAAACCATGCGCAACTTCGGCGCCTTCGCAAATAGTGTCAGGGGCCCAATATCGGAGACATAGCGCCAGTCCATTGTGTTACCTGGGGCGTTCGCATCCAGAGAGAGTTCCTCGAGGGAAGTGACATTCCCTCGCAGAGCCGCTTGCACCCGGGGATGGGAAAAACAGCCGAACGGGACAACAAAATGTACTCGGCGCCATTGCGACGCATGGCCGAAAATCTGGAAGAATGCCTCCGGAAATGATGACGAACCACGGCCTGGATAGCAAGTGGGTAAGAGGTTGTACTAGAAACGCAAAGAGCAAAAAAATAAAAAAAGATAGTACCCCGATAGACGAGACTGAGATTGAGGAGAGCAGCGCCCGCTCGCTGAAGCCATCTTGATAGATGGTCAGTGCCCAGACTGCCAAACGTCCGCCCGCTCCCGCCATGAACCGCAAACGAAGCCCACAGCGCAGGAGTTTTCAAGGCAACATCTCTCCACCTCCTGCAGATTTTTAACAAAAGTAGTGGGGCCGTGATGCTGCTGGGGACCGATGGAGCATCTGGAAGGCAGTGGAGGAATATTTCGGATGTAACCTCGCTCGGCAGGTCGAGGACAGGGTAAAAAACGGCGGATAGTGTTTTGCGGATGGCCTTTCGCTCTGCTTCGAGGAGGGGAATCTGAGAGTTGAGGTGCGCAAGGCGATCGCGTAGATGCTGCAAGTTTGGTCGAGGCATTGCCAACAGAATGGGGCGAGTGGATCTATGAGACTCGGCCTCCCACTAGGCGCGGGTTCGCACAATGGGCTGTAGACGGATTCCAGCGGTGATAGACCGAATGTAGAGGGTGTAGAGAGAAAGAAAGCGCAAAGGCAATCGCAAAGATCGTCCCCCGAATCGATCCGAAAGGGCACGTGCGTCGCCTATCTGACCCGGTTCCGAATTGAGTTTTGGCTGTTCTCCAGGTTCGAGCTTTCAAAGCCGCAGTTGTGAAATCTCTCGCGATTCTGTTATCTGCAGTACATTGATGGCGGAACAATGAGATACGCCTGCTGCCTTGTCTCTGCATCATAGTCGCACGCGCTTGGAGGCTATTCATCTTGGAACCGGAGGAGAGAACACCGCGTTAGGCCCTGACTGAGGTGTGCGCGTTTCTCTCCAGCCATGCTGGAGATTAAAATCTGGAGGAGTTTTTTGAAGGCGCTGGTGACAGTTCATCCCACTTGGCATGGCTGGCCATGACACACCTCAATCGCTATCTGGGTCCGGTGTGTGTCTCCCCCGAATTCCTGGATCTTTCCGGCATTATAATGTTCGTGGCTGGCAGTCAAGGTAGCCGACCATTCCAGGACGCCTCGTGGCGTTATCACAACATTCGTACGGGCTGCTGCGATATTGTCCGAATGGCAATGTGATGGCGGCGACGGTGCGGACCTTGCCAATCGGCTTGCAGATAATACGCTGCTCTCCGCTTGGGCCTACTTGAACAAGTAATTTGTAGACCTCCATTTACCCGCTCCTTTAAAAGAGGCAGTTCGAACGGGCATCTTTTGTGCTATGATTGTTAGCTCCAGCAAAGGCCATGGTCTCCGACTCCCACAAGCAGGTGCTTGCGAATCATCATTGCCTGGATCGAGTTGTACACTGTATACTACTCCGTCCTGTCTAGCATCGAACCGGCTTTGGATGACATCAAAGACCTTGACGGCCAGGGCCTCTGTGCAGTCCGCATTGTTCGAGCCATGGAGCCTTTTTTGGGATACGGCTCAGAGTAGCATAACCATCATGAAGTGTTACGAGTCCGAAGGTTACGTATCCCTCAAGGCCTGTGGTAGTCTTCAAGTATGTCGCTTTCCACGTTTTCCGATTTCGTAGGTTCACCAAAAGATTTCGAAGTGTAACATTATCCATCGAAAACGCGACCTCTTGCGTTGCTCGTCATGTCGGCGACAATCCTACTACTCCAGAAGATGTCAGGCTGCCGATTGGAACGATGGCCATCGCGACGCCTGTTCTCGTATATTATCACTCGATCAGAGCAAGTCTGAATTACCTTTCTGACATTCCTAGGCCTGCTAACAGAAGAGCCAGAATATTTGAGCACACGAGATCGATCATTCATACGTGCTCTCGTCAACTTCGAGTACAAGGAGAATCAGAAGGACGTTCTGTGGGCGCATCTGGAGTTTATGAACCAGTATCCCGACGAAATCCCCTGCCTCGTTTCGGACCTTGCGATATACAATGAGTGTTCAATTATATGCGGGCCGGTCTGGGCGATCAGTGGCCAGACAAAGTGGCCCGCGCAGCGAGAGGAAATGGACGCTTCGAGTTGCATGTCGTGAATACACTCGGTGGTGGCCTGAACATCTGGAGACGAATGTTTCCGATGCAGTCGAGTAGCGGAGCATTGCGGGACGGAGTGAAGAGGCTGAAGAGGGAGCTAGAAGAAGGTCTAGGTAGCTCTTCCCCGATACACGCTCAAATTCGGGGAAGGGTATCTGTGCTTGTCAGTGTAACTCAGCGTGTCATCCACGTACATTGAAATTTCCATTGGTGATGCTTCTGTCGTCAATTCTCGACCAACATTGCCAGAGTGATTCTTATCCAAGAACTGTGCATCATTCGTACTTGGGGACAATTCAAACTGTCTGTGCTACTGTCTTTGCTTTCGGAAGTCAAGTCAATTTTAATCATCTCTACCTGCGTTGCAATGCAAACTCAAACCGAGACTTGACATCAAATGTGATACATTTTTCGAGATAAACAGTGACGAACTCTGATTCTTTACTGGCCAGTAAGATTACCAACACTGTTCCAGAAGCTTTAAAAAACATATGTTGAGTCCACGGCGATGTTCATTTGAACAAAGTAGAGTACACACCTACAGCGCTGCAAAAGAGCATTCGAAGTAGTGATCGGTTGAACGACTGGCGCCCCAGCGGCCGTCTTGTTGAAAAGCATCTCCGTATTTAAAACGTTGAACGTATTCCAGTGGGGGGTGATTGTGGTCGGGTCAACCTTGATGTTGGGGTCGAGATTGATTATGAACGAGGTGAAGGATTGAGCAAAGGCGTTGATAAATGCGGTATTGTTGAAGGGCGGAGCTACACCCCCGGGGAAGTAGTATGCAACATCGTTTCCGTGCAGTCCTGGTGGGATAGCAAACTCGCCCTACAACAATTTAATTCAGTGGCCAGTGGGGCTGCAAAATAATCTGTGCATACCTTGAAAGAACGGCCCGGGAAGGCATCCAGCAGATAGTAGGTCGGACAAATGAAGATAGCTGGAAGGGATCAATGGCATCTATTATCATTCAAACGAATTATCACACTCACATTCCCCTTGAACTGCGTCGACTTGGAACAATTCATTCCCAAGGTTAGCATACAAGGAACCGACTGTATTAGCTTGTGGGGGTGCCGAAGTCGGGGAAAAGGTCCAACGAGTACTGCGCAGCCGTTACTGCAACATTCTGGTTGACGAAGACGGTGCCCTCGAAGGTGTTGGTCACCGACAAAAGAGCTTTCTAGATGGACGCGGACAAGAAAATAATTAAGAATCGATTTTATTGAGACAAACTGCACATCGTACCCCGTTGACTTTGCCCTGCAACAAAGATAATGTGGGCCGCTGCGTGATGAAGGTCCCGTCGACCACAGGCACCATCAGGAATGTACCGAAAAATCCACCAAGATTAATGTTGTTGTTAGCCGTTTCCAAAGTGGTCGCATCGACGGCTCGTAAACAAGCCAGCGAATCCGTAGCAGCCGTGCAACTGTAATAATTTAACGCAACTCCTGGGGCAGGACGACAGGCTTACTTTGTCTGGGCCACAACTTCGCTGAATAGCATCTGGAAATTATTCATGGGAATTGCTCAAATCGAAGCGAAGGATATTACCTCTGGAATACGGTCATTAAATTGATATTGTGAAGGCAAGAATGTCGAGCTTGTTATCGCGGCTCTGAATAGCTGGGGCTGCGTTTGACCGCCGTTTGCTATAACATGTTGAAGCACGGATCCCGCGCCTGAATCAAACATAATGAGATATGTTCATGGATAATATAATGCGACCGAACTCGCCTGCAGATTCGCCCCATATTGTTACTTTCGCAGGATCTCCTCCGAATTTTGTGATCTCATGCAAAGTTCACTTGACGCCAACTAAAAGGTAAATAGAAAGACACACATGTTGGTTCACCCATCTCAAAGCAAAATCTTGATCAACTATGATACCGATCAGCAGGAGAATTGCAAGAAATGAAATGGCTTTACGCAGGCCGGCATTTAACGCCCCATTGGCCTTTACCGCAGCCCCCGGAAGGAAGCCTACATTACTGGATTATTTGGATCCGACGTGACAAGTAGTGCGGCAACCACTTGCCGAAGACTCCCAAACGATACTGGATCAGAACAACTACAACTCCTCTGTTGCTCTGCTGAATGATGTCTTCGCCGTTGGAGCCGCTGGCTGCACCGGCTATATAACTGACCATTGTCAGAGTGAGCACGAATAACGTCTATCTGCGAAATGAAACTGCTCATACCCTCCTCCGTGGATCCACACCAGAGTTGGTAGATTTGCGGGCGGTGTTCCTGCTGCATTGCTCGGATAGTATACACTGAGTGGATCATCAGTGTGGGCCGGGTTGGGTCGAATTATACCGGACTTACTTTAAAAAGAGACAGTCCTCGGTGGCGATAATTTGAGTAGCGCGGGTTTCCAATGGGTTGGTGGGAGACTGGCCAGTCGAGGCCTGAAGACATTCGTTGGGCTGCGCCGTAGCCGGTTGCACACCAGTCATATTGATCGGAGGTTGCGGGGCTCTGAAGCGTAGGTCACCTATTCATTCCGAGTCGTTAGAGTGGGATCTCTTCGTCGACTTTGAAAATGCAAGGATAGTTCACCTAAGGGCGCCGCAGCATACCGAATTCCCAGGAAGTGGGTGATGTTATTCGCGGTGTTCACAGCTCCTTGGTATTGCGCATAACCTAGGTCGATGATTGGAGAGGTTTGGGCTGTGGCAAATGGGGCAGCCAAGAGCATGATGACGCAGAGGCGACTCAGAAGATGTAGGGAGGCCATGTTGGAAGGATGGGTGTCGGGTCGATGTGTTTGTGTTTCGTTTTAAGCTACTTATAACCTGAGGGTGGGTCCGGATGCACCACTGCATGGTGTCAGATGACGGAATGTGGGAGCAGAGAACGCTCGAACCTGTATCACGCGGAACTGTCATGGCAAAAGAATGGATATAGGCAGCACGGGATCGCGTTTTTTCAAGTTCTTCCTCGTTAGCGGCCCGGGTTATGAAGGATCCGGACATGGAAAACAGGCGCCTCTGAAATAAAAGGCTCCATTGGGAGCCGCTTGTCTTCGCAGAAGCACCTCTGACAGTGAACAGACGCGGGTGAATGTTAGGCACTGGTTTCGCTCCAAGTTTCCAACCAACACTGATCAAGGGACGGAAGCTGAACTTGGGCGGCAGTGGCTGCACAGGCGTAGAGCGTCGAACAATTGAATAAGAATTTCTCGACCCGGAAAAAGAGACCTATATAGTCGTTAAATATAGCCACTAAGTAGTCGGATCGTACAGCCTTCTAGTTTAAGATTAGCTTCAAGCCTCCTTTTCAGGGCCTCAAAACTCTGCGTTTGGGTGAGTGCGGTGAATTGAGGGCGGTTCGGCTTGAAACAGATAATCCATCGTGTCGAAGCTCCCTGAGTTGGTAAGGAATTGAGACAAATTTGGGCTGTATCCCATCTACGAAATGCGTATGGATGCCGATGTCCCCCCACTAGCAACATCTTGAGGCATTTGAAAGAGGAAGAGGAAAGTCAGGATGACCGAGCGCATGCTGCGTGCGAAAGGATGGACATAGCCAGCACGGGATCGCATTGAAGTTCTTTCTCGTTAGGGGTTATAAAGTATCTGGACATGGAAACTACATAGACGCGTCTCTGGAATAAAATTACTCAACTCTCAGGGCACACTCCTAAGCGTCTGTCTTTGCGCGACGGTCATGAACCCAGGTCTTCGCAGAAGCACTTCTGACAGCGGACATTGTTAGGCAGTAGTTTCGCTCCGAGTCTCCTACCAACACGAGTCCGCGCCACCTTCGTCACTTCGGCTAATTTTGAGAAAGTTAGTCACCCCGTGTAAATTTGGCACATTTGAGGTACCGGTATTCTTCGTCAGTTGGGACTCCCAGCCGAGAATTTTGGTCACCTGGACGTCCCGACTGTGAACCCTCGTCAGTTCAATTCCTCGCTGTGAATCTTCGTCAGTTCAACCTGTCTGTCACACCGTGACCGTGATTCTGTCGAGGTAGTATCATTGCGAGTAGGTGGTAAGGGATAGGCTAATGAATAAAATAGCTAGGTGTGCAGTAAGTAAACTTAAAAAGATCATGAAATTCAACTGCAATTTATTCGTCCGAGTCGGCGAGCAGGACTGCCTTGACGTACTCCGGATACTCCTCTCTGAATTCATCCCAGTGATTTTGAGCGTAGTCGACAGTGCTCATTGCCACCCCATCACGTTGGATACCCCACCCTTTGAGTGGGCCAAGCTTGAGTTGGCTCCGGGGCGGATGAGCTGGTTTTTTTTGTCTGGGACTCGGAGACTGTTGAGGGCCCAGCGGCAGCGACAGATGCTGAACTTGTGAGCATGGAGCCAGACTCGAAAGCAATATCTATACTTGGTGTGTCATGCTCCACAAGTGCGGCAGTCACAGACGGGTAGGTGGGCTCTGAGGAACGCATATTCAGCAGCGAGTGAGCAGATTATTTTTGAAACGAACCTTCAGGTTGTTCCGAGTTGGAACACCTCTTGCGCTTCCGAGGTCGTGAAACGCGCACGCGCCGAGAGGAGTTTGACTGGAGTTTGATTAGCGACTATCGGTTTTGCGTACGTGAAAAAAACACCTTCTGCTCGGCTTAAGCTAGCTTCAATCGTGCCTGTGCCTCAACAAGATTTTGTTTCGCATCTTGAACTTCCTCGTCATTGCCGTGCGCGCGCCTTGTCTCCTCCGCAGCCCGCGCACTGCGCTTATTGCGGCTGAAAGGCTCTACTTGATTTTTGTAATATCACGGCAACCGTCTCGTTGCCGAGGTTGGGAATATCCGTGAGATTAACGAGGAAACCTGTCGGTTCGACAATGATCGGAATTTGCGACGGCAAGCCCGTTACATGCTCAAGGTGGAGGATTTTCGTACAAGAGGGCACCCAGAATCCTTCCGGAAAATGTGTTATTTCGGAAGACACATCGTTCTCCAGCCAGACTGTATCTGATTTCGTCCACTCCCAGCTCATGGCCGTCGCAACCTCGCTTTCCGACACCTCATACATGCTCAAATCAACGGAAGGCTCACAATTTTCCGAGTCGTCTGGGAACCAAAGGAGTGACAGGTCAGGTGAGCTCTCCATCGCATTAGAAGGAATAGTAGGGGACGCCAACAACTCTGCAACATTGAAATCGAGCGGCGACGAATATGGAGTGGTGCGAGAGGCAGCGTTGTCGGGCATTTGAGATGAAGGGCACCCATCGTTCATGCTAGTGACCGCGGCACAAATTTTCTCCCAGTCATCGCAATATTGTTGGAGTATATTAACGTCGCGGACGCGGTGTAGCGGTAAGTCGAGGGAACGTGGTGGTCAGAGAACAAAAAGGCCGATGACGGCAACGGCCACGTGCTTCGTGTGGACAAACATGTTGAACTGACGAACTTTCGCAGCGGGGAATCTGAACTGACGAAAATTCACTGCCGGCAGTCTCAAGTGACGAAGAATACCTCAAATGTGCCTAATTTACATGGGGTGACTAACTTTCGCAAAATTAGCCGAAGTGACGAAGTGACGAGGGTGGTATAGACTCTACCAACACTTATAAATGAACAGAATGATCCTAGACCGCAGTGGTTGAACAGGCGTGGAGCGTCGAGCAGTTGAAAAGAATTTCTCGCCCCGAAAAAGAGTCATAGACGTCAAACATAGTCGCCAAGTAGTCGGATTGTACAGTCCAACCCAGTACAGTATCTTTCGAGGGCCCAGATTTCGAGATGCCTTTGGATGAGCACTGCAGGGAATTGAGGACAACTTGGTCTATACAAATCTTCGGCAGTGCAGAATCCGCGGCTCCCCTGGATACTGAGTTTCAAAAGTAGTGTATAATCAACACTTCCAAGATAGAAGGAGAGAAATTTTGACTCCAGAGCAGATTTCGTTTTTGTACGAGAAAGTCATCCAGTGAGCCCAAGCTATCAGCAACAGATTCGGAACTGGAGTCTTCAGAACTTGAACTTGAATCTGACTCGGGAGCAAGACTGAACTTGAGTTTGAAGGCAGAGTGAACTTGAGGGCTGGGGGGCGGCGCAAGCCGCAGAAGATAGAAGTGGGACGAAAAAGATGCAAGACATACACGAGCTTAGCTGCTTGCGCGTCTTCGGCGATTTTTCCAAGTCAGATGATCAGCCGGAAGCGCATCCCGGCATCCGAAACGACATGCGAGCGGGGGCCCGGGCTTATTCTATGAGCAATGCTTAAGAAGAATGGACGCACAGTAGAGATCGGAGTGCACGGGGACCGGGGGAGGGTGTATGGTGAGGTGCTCTACAGGAGGGCCGCGGCGTCGGCTCTACTGGCCACTATGTCGTAACCGGTGATCTACGTTGCCGCCGCCGGAGTCTCTAGCTGTCCACAAGGGCGTTTCCAGATGCACCGTCACCGACCTACTCACTCGTTATGCCATCCCAAGTACCATCCACCGGGTCCGACTGCCGGTTCTCGGCATAAACGCAAGCGCAGCTTGGACGACGACCCCAAGACGACCCAGTTGAGGTCAGTAAACTTCATCGACTGAAGCAACCCATGGCTCTGTTCCGCGAGGAGCTCGAGGGAATTGAGGAAACGGAAGGCGAGCTAAACCATCATGAAGCACATCGGTTATTTGAGGATTATTTTGGCGGACGTCACGAAAATTGTGTGCCCTCAAACTTTCTCTGACCATCTTCGTGCTAATGGAGTTCCGCCTGTAGCGTTACAATTTTTCTTCTCTGACGAAGAAGGACCTCGAACTCTTGGGCGATAAAGGCCAGATGTTAGTTTTCAAGTCGGCAGGAATCACTGCGTTGCTCAGCAGCCAGCGTCCACGGGGTTCCCTCAGAGCACGGTTATTCAAATATACGACCACGTCAATATTGATGTAAGTTGCCAGCTTGACCGATTTCATTCTTTGACTCCTTAGTTTGAAGCTAGATCGCGAATGCTTCCTTACTCTCCGTGGCCAAAATAATAATAGGAAGGAACGCCGATACCTCTGTTGCGGTTCTCCCGAAAATGAGGCTTACCACTGGTGACGGTATGGTCGTTACCAACCCGGACACAAAATTTCAGGCATGGCTGACCGGACATGTCGACTACGGCGTCGTCCAAAATCAATACAGGAAATTGTGGAATTGGTTTTATAATGGGTGCGCTCGTTTCACACTTCCAGACCTGACATCTGTAGCTTTCCCCAACCGTCACTTCTCCGGAGTCGCTATACACATTAAAGACTTGGAAAGCTTAGGAGAAAGAAGCAGCTCCAAGGGTCATGGAAGAGTGTTGCGTATTGTCTGTCGCGAAGACTTACATGAGTCGTCGGTGAATATTTTTACCAGATGTGAGTAGCTTTCGATTGCGAGCTACCTATGTTGCAATCATTCCCCGCTTTGCGTGCGTTTCTTTGCTGGTGTGGCATGGCCTTTCCTTTGGTGGTGCTCGTATCGCATCTGCGAAGGTTTTCATCTGTATAGCAGTGTTCTCCCCTGGCGAACCTGAAGGTTGTGCGTCACTGCGGGATAAGTCGTCTGCGGATCGGGACGCCTGAGAATAGCCAAAGAAAAGCTTATTGAGGCAAACGGATAATAGGACGAAGAAAAATGCAGAGAAATCGAATCCCCGAAGTGGTGGGAGGTGAACGTTGAGATCAAGAGGACTTTCGGCAGTCGTGTCCGAGATCAAAAACGTTGATTCCTATTTTCTTCCTGAACGCAGTACTTGGTCTGTCGAGCCATTGAATAAAAAGTATGATTAAGAGTTAAAAACCCATGCGAGTATGATTATTTTGTTACAGCTAAGTTACGTCCTAGGGGGAAGGATTTCGAGGGGGGATATTACCGCCATTCATTTCCTCTCTGAAAGTGGAGACAAAAGGAATGCGAGTATGATTATTTTGTTGCAGCTAAGTTATGTCCCAGGGGGGAAGGATTTCGAGGGGGGATATTGCCGCCATTCATTTCCTCTCTGAGAGTGGAGACAAATAAGGGCAGAGCGATTGAGAAGGGCAAAATACGCACCTACAGGCGTCCGAGTAAATAATGTTCGGACTCCTAAACCCTCTCCGGTGCATGAAAGACGCAAATTGCCTACGGTGCCTCGCAACAGCGTCGGAGCTTTGGCGTCCTTGGAGGACATGAAATCGAACGATGGGGATCTGCGCGACCGCGGCGTTTGTGAGGACAGTTTTGAAGAATGAATTCGAGTTCGATGACCACATATCAGGGGAAATGTCAACGTCGAACACCAGCTCTGTGAGCCGATTCTTCGATGTTAGACGGAGAGCTATCTCAAGGACGTCCGGGAATACCCTGCATACGTCCTGAGCCGCTGGTGTGCTCGGCGGGTAGAAATGTATGCCATGACCGATGCGCAGACGCTGCAGACCTTCCAGACTTCCGAGATCGAGCGTCATGATGGTCCCTGCAATAGTGCACCGTCATTCAAAGGTTTACGAGTTGAAATATTTTCTCACACTTGAGATGTGTAGAAGGGTGCACATCGAGCCGGAGGGACTCCAAATGGCCCTCGAGACCATGTAAGAATTTCGAGATTACGCTGAGGGAAGTGGGGTCCGGCGCGTTATTTGGCATGTGGAGGACAATTTCGCGTGCTCGGGGAGCGTATTCAGCAGAGGAGAGCCACTGCAGGACGTCCGGTGCCTGCCCGAATCCTTGTATGGACAAGGACTCCAACTCTAGTGTGAAGCGCGGCCAAACATCATGGTAGGAATCTGCCCAAGTGACCCACCCTAGCCTCAATTCACGGAGGCTCGGGAATTTCGACAGGAACCCGACAAAGTCGGCGCATGTTGTAAATCTTGTATTCTGGAGAGACAATTTCGCGACCTGGGAGAGGACTGGAAAGTTCTCCAGCGAAGGGGGAAGAGATCCGACGGTCACGCCCCTCAACTGTTGTGCACTCGAGAGATGGCGCAGAACCTGGGAAGCAGTGTCGTCAATTTTGGGTGGCCAAAGAGGAAATTTCAAGTTCCGGGTATGATTTGTGACGACGTTCGATGGGGATTCCAACAAAGTGAGAAATCGTGCGTCGAGTCGGGCCGCAATAGAGTCAAAGATATGGTGCCTACTCGAGGGAAGCCACTGACTGCATACCAGTGAGCACGCCTGAAGGTCGGTCTGGCTGTCCCATAGAAAGTCGATGATACGATCTGTCAGCTCTGGCGGCATGCGTGGAGACATCTTTCAAGCGCAGATGATCAGTATCGATGAATTGTCTACTGCTGAAAAGTTACCTGCGTGCCCAAAATCCAAGCTCAACGGTATCACTAAGGGTAGGATGACGGAGGGGAAGAGAGAGAGCGTGCTATAGTTTGACTTACGTGGCATGGGTAACGCAGTATGAGCTATTAAAAGGCGATGTATTCACACAGGGACGCCAAACTCTACGGGAGTTATGCTGGCAAGGGGCAGAGTGAGCCGAATAAGGTAAGATGAATTGATCCAATAGTAACGTCTTCAGCGCTGACTGAGAATCTAGATATCCTGGAGGCAACAAGCGGAACCCGAAACAAGTGGACAATCTCACGTTGCCGACGGGACAAGAATCGAGTTGTAGTCAAGTTGGGCATTTAGTCATGGTGATGTCCGCGGCCGCTCAATAGTTGGCGCTGTCGATCTGCAGTCACATCTGGTCGACTTGAAAGTATATAAGGAGCAGGGCACTACATGCATGCTCCGATCATCGAAGCGAGGTTGAATATTTTTGCGTTGGGTAAAGCACCAGCTATCAACACAATCAACAATGAATTAGCGGATATTCTTCCACTACTAGTCAGAACTTCATGGGCGTTCGCGTGAGGCTATTCTCCCATTTAGACTTGGTCTCCCGTTTTCCCGTTGCGTGGAGTGTATCTGCTTTAACTGGATCGCCTGCAGTTTCTTTTCTCATGTCTCTAAATCTGATCCCTTCCCGGTACGTATGCGTGGGCGTGGAGATGGTTCAATGGGGAAGATTCTGCGAAATACGGGCTTACTGCGGTTTCAGGTTACACCAAGGGTTATACGGTAGTTACATTTCAGCGAGGTCCTTAAAAAATGACTTAAATTCTCGTGGCTTGATTTATGTCTCGGATGAGCTGCCGGCGACACTAGTTACAACTGTTCCGAAAAGCTCGATACTTACCCACAATTTTTTCGCCCACAACCGACTTTTGATTGAGTGCTCAGGATTACCTGACTTGGGACTTCCATCAGGCATGTGCTGCGCTTGCCGTCAGCAAGGCTTCCGCTCCGTTCGGAGCCTTCAAGTTCCTCAAAACTTGCTCTCAAAATATATTCCGCTTGTGTGTAGAGCGGTCAGAACATCTACAGAAGATGCTCAGGCATGTCCTCTGGGCAAAAAAACTTTGGATTGAAGTTGACTGCAAGTTCGCTTTTCCTGGCCTCGGCTTGGCGCAGCTCGGCTAGGCTCCGAGTCGGTCAGCCTCCATCACAAATTGGTTCAGAACAAAAAAGTTTAGCCCATGTCAAGCTGTTCGGAAGCCGCTGCAACGTGAGACGGACTTCCGCCAGGGTTCTTTGGACCTCCAACAGCGTTCCTTGAAAATCCTCCGTCTTCGAGTGCCTCGGGATCGTTACGCGATGAAGGTGACATGTACAATTTTATTTCAATCTCACGCCATCGTGCGGGCTGTATCTACCGCGCTACAGTAGCGACTTCAGGGCGGCGTATTGAAACGTCGGCAGAGAGGATATTGAATACCACGCTCAAGAGCGCACGCTCCAAGGCATGCGCTCAATGACCCTGTATCAACCCTGGATCCTTTTGTATCATCGGAGTCTGGCCGCCGCAGAACGTAAGCCTACAGAAACAAAATAACAGACCTAAAGGCCAGACCGCCACTGAAGTCAAGAAATTATTAATTCATGCCGAGGGAACGGACCTTTGAATTACAGATTACAGGTGTAATTCGGTGTGACTAAAGACAGGGCCGACCGGGACAAGAGTATTTCACCTACTTATTGAGATGGCATAGACACGGTACGACTCACGAAACGGATATTTGAAAACGTCCGCCGGGAGCGCTCCGTCCCGTTGACATTCTGTGGCCGAGGATGATATCAGCCTCACAACTCAATTGACTGTGACCGAGTTGATCTTCTTTGAGACGAGGCGCGGCATGATTCGGTCTGCTCGGCAGTATCCAACGATGTTCAGCGCCTGTATAAATCGTTGGATAACATATCACTTTCTCGAACAACAATTGGCTTTTATTTTCGGGCACATTGGTCAAATTGCAGATGACATTCGCTCGTTCTTCTGAGATTACGTGGCCTCGCGCAATGTCAAGATAAAACCAGAGTTCCATGCAGTTCCTGCACGCAGTAATTAGCGGCCAGACGAGATATCCGCTGAAGGAAGTAACTTGTGGGTCCACTGGATGTGACGTCATCATATCTCTCGCTTTGACCGACCCAAAAAAGGTTCTCCTAGAATGCGCCAAGAAGTTGGGCAGCACGGTGCCCATGATATACATTGGTATGAGTTCATATCGAATGCTGAAGGACAGAAGATTGTCCTTCCTTTCCTTCCTTCGTCAGTCAATCCCGTCCTTCTCTTCCCTTCCCATCCATTCCTCAATCCATCAGCAAAAAATTAGCCATAGCCTGCCCGTCCCGACCTATCAGCAATTCACTCCTCCCGCCCGTCATGCGCATTGTATATCACAAATCACACAAACACCCCAATCGCCCCTTTCTCCTTCGCATTCACCCACTCCCCGTCGCCCTCGTCCTCCATCTTCATCTTCTCGCTCACATGCAGCCTCCCACACCCCGCGACGGGGCAGGACCACTCGTGCAGCGCCTCCACGACGGGCTTCTTGGGGCGCGCACGGCCCTTGCCCTTGCCCCTTGCCCTTGCCTTTGCGTTTGGCTGGCGCGCGCCGGGGGGAGGGGATGGCAACCGGGGGAAGGGGAGCAGCGATTTCGAAGGCGCCGGGCATGGTGGTGGATCCGGACGCACGCGGGCGGAGGCGTGAGCGGATGTTGCTGCTGGGGGTATCCTCGTCGAAGAGCCCGTCGAAGAGCTCGTCGTGCTCATACTCCTCTTCCTCTTCCTCGACGTCCCTTGCCTTCGCCTTCCCCTTTCCTTTCCCCTTGGCCTTCGCCTTCCCCTTCGGCTCTAGCTCCGGCTCGTCATCCGCCGCCATCCCATCGGTGCCATCCCCACCCCCCGCGTCCTGCTCCTGCTCCTCCTTGGGTTTACGCAGCTCCTCAAAACACTTCCCATCAATCAGATGCCCACACCGCAACCCCCTACCCCTCCTCCTCCGCGCCTCCGCCTCCCCGCCCTCCACCACCCCATCCGCGCGCACCAACAACGGGTCCAGACACCGCGCACACACCAGCAGCGTGCTCACCCCCGCCCGCCTCCTTCGAATTCTCCGCGTCCACGTCGATCACCACCTCCTTCCCCTTCCCCTTCCCGTTTCCACCCTCCACCACAGGCACGATCTCACTCGGTGCAAAGTCAAACACGAACCCAGCCTCCGCGCTCGTGGGGTGCGTCCACTCCTTCTTGTAGCTCTCCTCCTCCTCGCCCGCACCCGCACCACCCCTCCATCCGCGGAGGAGCGCAAGCTCGCGCCTCGCAAATGCCCGCGCAGGGTGCGCAAAGCGCGCGTTGAAGCGGTCCTCGTGGTCCTGCAGGTATATGTCTAGCGCGAGCTGCGCGTCATCGCGTGTGCGGTCGTCCCCGTCTTCGACGCCCCGGAGAGGCGCGAGTGCGAGGAGGTCGACGTCATGGTGCTGCGCCACGAGCGTGTCGTCACCCCAGCGCCACGGGTTGAGCGACGCGAGGCGGCGGAGGATGCTGTTCCCTGGTGCTGCGTTCGGGCGGCGGCTAGCGCCCCCACTCCCACTTCCGCCGCTGCCGCCTATGAGTGCGACAGCTGGTGCGACGCGTCCACCTGCAGCACGCCGCTCGCTGCGACGTTGGCGATCCAAACGCTCCGCCTCCACGCGCGCGTTGTTGTAGCTGATGAGCGCGCCGCCGAGGCCCATGGGCGGATTGTGCCGCGCCCTTGGCGCAGGGCGGAAGTCAAACTCTTCGTGGATTTCAGCTACGCGAGGTGGGATGCGGCTGGGTCCGGCTCTGGGTGCAGCAGGTCCTTGTATAGGTTCAGGCGGTGGGGACGAATCGATCTCGAACGCGAAGGGGCGGGATGAGGCGAGGATAGGGGGCGGGTACGGGAAGAGGAGCGGCGTTGCTTGCGGATGACGACGAGGAAGCCGCGAACGCCTCGAGGCTGAAGTTGGAGGAAGGCGGGACGGGAACACGCGCGGGTCGGGGACGCGTTTCGGGGGAAAGAGCCGAAGGCGGAGTAGCGTCGAGGGAGGGGCGGCACCGGAGGGATCGAATCATCAGGGATGGGCGGAGGAGGAGAGAATAATTCACGGAGACGACGAGCTGTGGGTACGATAAGCGGGGCAGCAGTAGGAGGCAGATGCATACCTCTGGAACTTGAGGGGCCGGCCAATGCATTACTTGAATTTGCTGAGAATGTGTCATTAGAAACGGACCCGGGAGATTCATTGGCAGGAAGAAGAGAAATGAGTCGTGTAGATATACTCCCAGTGGAGTATATCTTCAAAAAATAAAGTCGCGTACACCCAAAAGAACTGGAAAAAAAAAACGGCGAAAATTCACGACACCCACCTCGTACATCTGGGGCCGTGGAGAGACGGAATCCACGTCGGGGACCTATGTTACAAGTCAGTTTTTTAGAACGAGGGACCGGGGTACAATATAATCAGAGCATGGCGATCGAGTGTGGAGGCAAAAGCGCGGCCTGGGTGGCAAAGAACGGGAAATATACCCCCTTCACCATGTAAGACGAATTCTAAGGTGACCTCTACAGCAGCCACTGTACTCTCTCTATTGCGCCACACACGAGGCGCACGGACCCTCTGCACAGAAAGAACCACAAAAGACGATTAACTCACCCTCACTGCCTCCAGAGCTCCCGGCGGCAGGCTCAGGCTCGTCGTCGCTGTCCAGAAGCTCGATAACAACTGGGTCTTGCTCCACGCGCCTTCTCTGCGCCGGTCTTGGATTAGGATTGGGCAACTCCTCGAAGGAGTCAACGTCGATGATTTCTACAGAGTCTCTGCGTCGACGATGTGGGACGACGGTGGAGGAGGACATTGAGTCGGAGAAAGCAGACAATGGGCGCTCAACAATCGTCGCCATCGTCGATGAGAAAGAAAGGATAGCACATAACGTGATTCATCGACGCGTTTCAAGCAAACAAAGCACAAGTAAACAAATGCGAAACAGGAAAAATGGAGATTTTACGTATTAGTTGCGTATTAGGCTCAAATCTGGGATCTTGGCGTGTGGAAATTTGATGGAGCATAATCTGGGAGGAAACCTGGAAGATATGTTCAAGCGAAAAATTGTGGGAGCCGTTTGCGTTGGCATGGTTGAATTTCGAACGGGTGCGGGCTAGTTGTTCGCGGGGCCGAAAATTGATCGGGATCAGAGGATAAACTCTTCTACTTGATGAACTTCAGCTTAGGCTACGTACGAGTCCGAGATGAAACGCGCGATAATCAATGTGGATTGAGGAAACGAGAAAAACTTCCAGGAAGTTGAAGAAAGAGCCAACCAAAAATAGTGCAGAGTTCGTCCAGACCTGAATTCGACCGAAAAAAATCATATCAAGACTATGAAGCCGAGTACCGAGTATCTTAGTACTACAGACCACAAAATATCACTCCCTCGGCTCCTCGTCGCGTTGGATCATCCGTGCCAACACACTGATAGAATACGCACGCAACGTAGGGTATCCCCTCATCACGATCATCCTTCCCCGCCTTCACCCTGCCCTTCTCATCATACGCCACCTCAGCAAACAGCCGCAGATGCCTCAAATCTCGATCCAGAACATTCCGGCAGTCCTCAATCTCGAGTTGCCAGATCCTCACCCCCGCCCTCGCGCCTCGCCCACAACAGCGCGCGCAGTAGGTCCGCGCGCGTTACGGGGAGCGGCTCCAAGGGGCTGGGGCTGATCTCTCCGAGGTCGAGGCTGTGGAGACAGAGGCGCTGAAGCCCCGCCCACGCATGAGTCAGACTGATCCCATCGGGAGCACGCACGGCCAGCTCGTACGGCCCGTAATTCCAGTGCGTGACGCCCAGCACAAACATCGCCTGCGTGAGCAGAAAATCGAGCCATTCCGCCGGGACGGTCTTGTGTAGATGCAGCGTCCTCACACTATTTAATCTGCGCCCTAAGGCGACCCACATCCTGGCGGTAATCGGGCGGCGCCAGTCTGGCTGAGGCTGCGCAGGCGGGAGCGCCCCCTGCATCCCGTGCAGATGCAGAGTCGTGATCCCGGCGAAATCGAGTGTATCGACTAAAACACGAGTTGCGTCGCAGAGGGCGTCGTATGGCTGGCACGACTTGCCCTCGATTCGGAACCGGCGGAACCACCACGGGCGCACGGAGTCAAACAGGGAGTACGCGAACCCGTCTTTGTGGATGATGCGCACGGTATCATACGGCGCGGGGGAGGCGCGCGAGAAGTCGGATAAGAGCGACACAATCAGGGTGTCGCTATCCTGGAGGGTCTTGATGTTGCAAGAAATATTGATAGTGGCGGAGGGCGGGATGATGAGATACCGCAGCAGGTGCGCACACGTCGCCGCGGAATTTCCCCGGACAGTGAGCGCGGAGAGATGAGGCAGATCGACGGGAAACCCATCGAAGGTGGTCGGCGAGCAGTGGATTAAAGCGAACGTCTGGAGCGTAGGCGACCCAAGCAGGATGGTCAGAAGCATCTCCATCATCGGCCGCTGTAGAGCGCTAATGTTCTCGAGGTGCAGGTGCGTTACATGCGAATACCACGCCGAGTGCCACGGAAACGCGCAGCACTCGAGATGTAGTCTCAGCTCCGTCCTCGTCTGAATTCTCGTATCCACGACCGCACTCCAGAGGAGAAAATCATGCGGCAGCCACATCCCCCCCTCGCCATTGTTGTTAGCTGTAGTGTTTACAATTTTGAGGCATTGCAGACGCGGAGCCGGACCGGCGGAACCCAAACAGCTCAAGAAATCTGTGAGATGGCGTTGTGCAGAGCGCAACTCCAGGATCCCTAGTCTCTCGGCATTGTCCTTGATAAGACCTTGAAAGTACACCATCCCAAACGTCCGATCCACCTTCCTCACATCCGCGCGAATTACGAGCGGCGCCATCTTGGATCGCTTGAGGAAGACAGGGATCACTGTGTGAAGCGACCCTAGGGGGAGTGTGCTCCAGAGTTCGGGGCAAGTGAGGGCGACATTGCGCCAGAGGACGCAGACTTTGGGGATATTGAGCCAGCTGTGGTCGGTTTGGAGGCGACCAATCGAGACGGGAACGCAGCGGACAAAGATGTCGGCGAGGATTTCGGGAGGTAGGCGCGCGATCGGTGAGGGGGAATCATCCTGCGCGTCACCTGTCGACATTTTATGAAAGATTCTGTGGTGGCAGGGGCGGAACAAGGCGGGAAAAGACAGGAGGCCGATGTCACGTGCTACACTGCGTCCCTCGATCTCAACTCCCACCAACGATTCGATTCCTTGAATGGCTGGAACTCTCATCCCATTTTTCGTACCATATATTTTTTTCAATAACGCCCAAATTTTCCAAGCTTCTCCTTGGGCGGCTCTCAGACATCCTGATCAGCAGTTGCGAATCCTGACAGGCTGACAGTGGCGGCGCACTTCACAAAGTGCCAGTGGGGGACATCGACATCCATACGTACGCATTTCGCAGATGTGATAGAGCCCAAATTGCCTTAATTCTCTACGGGAGCTTCGACTCGATGACTTTATCTGTTACAAACCGAACCTTCCTCAATTCACCGCACTCACCCAAACGGAGAGATCTGGGACCCTTGAAAAGGATACTTGACGCTAATCTCGGACTATTTGGTGACCATATTAACGACTATGACTCTTTTTCGGGGTCGAGAAATTCTTGTTCAACTGCTCGATGCTCCACGTCTGTCCAGCCACTGCCGTCTAAGATCAGCTTCTGTCCATTGATCAATGTTGGTTGGAGCCTTGGAGCGAAACCAGTGCCTAACAATCACCCGCACCCGTCCGCTGTCAGAAGTACTTCTGGGACGACCTGAGCTCCTGATGAGACGCTTAGGAATGTACTCTGTCCTCGTGAGTCAAGTAACTTTATTCCAGACTCGGAGACGCGTCTATTTTCCATGTCCGGATACTTCATAATTCGGACCGCTAACGAGAAAGAACTTGAAAGTGACGCGATCCCATGCTGGCTATGTCCACCCCCTCGCATGACAGTTCCGCATGATACAGGTTCGAGCGTCCTACTCCCGTATTAATGTTTCGTCATTTGACACCATGTAGGCATCTACACCTCAACTTCAGGTTATAAGTAGCGTAAAACGAAACATATCGACCCGACACCCATCCTTCCAGCATGGCACCCCTCTATCTTCTGAGTCGCCTCTGCGCTATCGTGCTCTTGGCGTCCCCACTGGCCAGAGCCCAAACCTCTCCAATTATCAATCTAGGCTATGCGCAATACCAAGGCGCTGTGAACACCGCAAATAACATCACCCACTTCCTTGGAATTCGCTATGCCGCGGCACCATTAGGTAAACTATCTTTCGTAGTCGACGAAGAGAGCCCACTCTGACGAATGAATAGGTAATTTGCGCTTCAGGGCTCCGCAACCTCCGGCCAATGTGACCGGTGTGCAGCTGGCTACGGCACAGCCCAACGAATGTCTTCAAGCCCCGACTGGCCGTTCCCCCACCAACCCCTTGAAGCCCCGCGCGACTCAGATTATCGCCACGGAGGACTGCCTGTTTCTGAAGTAAGTCTAAGTCCAGTATGCATCAACAAGGGTGACAATGACAACCTACCCATGGCCAGCGTATACTATCCGAGCAATGCAGCGGGAACACCCCCCGCAAATCTGCCAACTCTGGTATGGATTCACGGAGGAGGGTATGAAGAATGTCGAGGATAGACGTTATTTGTACTCACTCGCATTCCTACGGTCAGTTATGTAGGCGGCGCAGCCAGCAGCTTCAATGGGGAAGACATCATTCGGCAGAGCAACAGAGGAGTTGTAGTTGTTCTGATCCAATATCGTCTGGGAGTCTTTGGTAAGTGGTTGCTGCATTACATATCACGTCGGGTCCAAATAATCTATCAATGTAGGTTTTCTTCCGGGTGCTGCTGTAAAGGCCAATGGGGCGTTAAATGCCGGCCTGCGTAAAGTGGTTTAATTTCTTGCAATTCTCCTGCTGATCGGTATCTCAGTTGATCAAGATTTTGCTTTGAGATGGGTGAACCAACATGTATGTCTTTCTATTTACCTTTTAGTTGGCGTCAAGTGAACTTTGCATGAGATCACAAAATTTGGAGGAGATCCTGCGAAAGTAACAATATGGGGCGAATCTGCAGGTGAGTTCGGTCGGATTATATTATCCATGAACATATCTCATTATGTTTGATTCAGGCGCGGGATCCGTGCTTCAACATGTTATAGCAAACGGCGGTCAAACGAAGCCCCAGCTATTCAGAGCCGCGATAACAAGCTCGACATTCTTGCCTTCGCAATATCTATTTAATGAGCGTATTCCAGAGGTAATATCCTTCCTTCGATTTGAAGAATCCCTATGAAAGTTTTCCAGATGCTATTCAGCGAAGTCGTAGCCCAGGCAAAGTAAGGCTGTCGTCCTGCCCCCGATGTTGCGTTAAAGTGTTATAGTTGCACGACTGCCACGGATTCGCTGGCTTGTTTACGAGCCGTCGCTGCGACCACTTTGGAAACGGCTAACAACAACATCAATGCTGGCGGATTCTTCGGTACATACCTGATGGTGCCTGTGGTCGATGGAACCTTCATCACGCAGCGGCCCACATTATCCTTGTTGCAGGGCAAAGTCAACGGGGTACGCAATGCAATTTGCCTCGTTAAAACTGATTCTCAAATATGCTTTTTTTTTGGTCCGCGTCCATCTAGAAAGCTCTTTTGTCGGTGACCAACACCTTCGAGGGCACCTCGTTCGTCAACCAGAATGTTGCAGTAACGGCTGCGCAGTACTCGTTGAACCTTTTCCCCAATTTCGGCACCCCGCAAGCTAATACCGTCGGTTCCTCGTACGCTAACCTCGGGAATGAATTGTTCCAAGTCAACGCAGTTCAAGGGGAATGTAAGTTTGATAATTTGTTTGAATTATAAAGGATGCCATTGACCCCTTTCAGCTATCTTCATTTGTCCCACCTACTATCTGTTGAATGCTTTCCCCGGCCGTTCTTTCAAGGTATGCACAAATTATTTCACATCCCCCAATGTCCACTGAACTAGATCGTTATAGGGCGAGTTTGCTATCCCACCAGGACTGCACGGAAACGATGTCGCATACTACTTCCCCGGGGGCGGGACTCCGCCCTTCAACAATGCCGCATTTATTAACGCCTTTGCTAAATCCTTCACCTCGTTCATAATCAATCTCGACCCCAACATCAAGGTTGACCCGACCACAATCACGCCCCACTGGAATACGTTCAACGTTTCAAGTACGGAGATGCTCTTCAATAAGACGGCCGCTGGGGCGCCAGTCGTTCAACCGATCACTACTTCGAATGCTCTTTTGCAGCGCTGCAGGTATGTACTCTACTTTTTGTTTGAAATGGAGATCGCTGTGTATTCACCTCCCTCAAGCTTCTGGAACAGTGTTGGTAATCTTACCGGCCAGTAAGGAATTGTACTTTGTAACTGTTTTTATCTCGTAAAATGTATCACAATTTCTCTGTCAGCGTCATACACAGGTTGTGAGCTGGTGTTAATAGTAACGCGAGTCATATACACTCAACTTAAAGGAGAGTTGGACTTCTCGTAGACCGAGCGGCATGGACACAGATCACTCTGGCGATGTTGCTCGAGCTTGGACGGCACAAAGACCACTGCTAATTTCAATGAATATGGATGACTCGTCCGGAGACATATCGATATTGTGTTGAGGTAATCCTACTGAGGGCATTAGACCTAGCGGCCAAAAATTTGAGAAAATGGGGTGTACCTGGCGCTGCTTACATTCGGAGGGGGACTGTGATAGTGGTCCCAGGGAAATGGAGGCAGACGCCGAACATCCATGATAGTGACAAATGGTGGGTTCAAGAATTCTGTAAAGTGGGAAGCCGCATGCCAAACCACTGTTTGTCACATGGTGCTGCATAGTACAATACGACCGCCAGATCAATATTCTGGATTCAAAATGGGCCACCGAGATCTTGCTAGTTCGCTGGTAGTTTGAAACGGAGGAAAGTCTAAATGGGGCAGAGCTGCGGATTCGCGCCCTCGTGATGAATTGATGGGGCACCAGAACGCGTCGCGACTCGCGAGGCCAGCATAATGGAGCCATTTATACATTTAATTGACGGTGGGGCACTGTTATGTCTGGAAAGCTTTCAAGTCTATCTCACAAACAGACAGACATTTCCATTACGCTCTCCCGAGAAATGAAAAAAATAGCTGTCAGCGTGGAAAATGTTGCAAACACAGAGGGTGAATTTTCAGGGCTCCTGGAATTTTTGAAAGCTTTGAAATTTGAGAGAGCGAGAATGTCAAATGACGCACACAAAATGAAAGAGGGAATGCTGTGCGAGTGGGTATAAAATGGACCAAACATCCGAGATCCGTTAGCGGTTTAGTAGTACAGCGGTTATCCGCTGATGTCGACCTTAATAAGCGTTTGCTGGGCATCGCTTGCGTTCGATCCGCCCAAAAGGCAAACAGAAACGCGGTCATGAAGACTGGTGCTGCAACTCTCTTGTCCGTGACAGGGGAAATGAATCATTCCACCTTCTGCTGCAGCGTGTTGTACGCTGGGCAGCGCCGCACAACCTTCATCGGTTCTTTTTTTTTTCTCTTTAAAAAAAGAAATTGAACCGTCGGAATTTTACGGCCTGGATATTCGTTTCATCTCCGTAGAGTCCCTCAAGAAAGCCAGTTGTTTCGCGAGTTTGCTGAGAGATATAGTACCTAACGAAGCATTTTTTTCCCGTGCACTGATGAGAGTGGGGACAATAACTCTGCATCACAACTCAGGCTCCGTACCGCTGGGCAGAGACCGAGTGGGCGATTCCAGCAAGTGGCGCTTCTTTTTGGGAAGTCGATCAACCAAAAGGCAGACAAACCGTCACGTTACCCAATCCTTCTCTTCCTCTTCCCTCATCTCGCCCTCCCCTCCCGTCTTAATCCCGCCCTTCACGCACTTTCTCGCGAAACCTGACTGTATTTATGATGGCAGACCCCGCCGTTCTCTCCCCTCGCGTCCGTGAAAGACCGGCTCCGCACGTTTGCTCTCGGCCAACAATACCAATTTCCCCAGACAACGGCCGATACAGCACGAACGACAAGCAACGCCGAGGCCGAGCGACTGGCTCGGAGGGGAAATTTGTTTTCACACCTCATTCTTTTTGATTTGCTTCGGGAGGAGATACCCGCCAGCTCGTATGATGGTGCAGAGGCAATTATTGAGGTACGCCAGGTTCAACCTGTCATATGCACTCATCTATATAATTCGATTGGCTTCTAGGCGTTTTTGGGCGAGGTCCATGCTGCGTTGTCCCGCCCGGCAACGGCGTGTTTTCAGACAGCGTTCGGGATAGAGACATATCTGAAAACCTACGACGCTCTCGCATCGAACCTCAAAGTCTGTATCCTCCCGGTAGTCTTCGATATGATTCGCTCTGCTGCAATGTCAATCCCACGCGGGTGGGTCATTGTCATCTCATCACTTGTCGGCCGTTTTAATGCTCCTTAGGCCTTACCACCCCTCCCTCATCCTAGCCGACGATCCACTGGCCCAGCTCCTCGGCCGCCTGCGCAAGTTCTGCGAGGACGCGGTACACTCCATGCTCAATACTTGAGACCTCAACTCACGATTTGTTTTCCAGGTCGAGCGACCTCGCCTTGTCTCCAACCTTAGGTACGTGATCTAGTTAGTGATATCTCCTCCGTCTCTTACATCTAACACATATTTTAGGCCCCCTCTTTCGGTGAAGACCGCAGCACTCAGCAAGCTCCCGGGCCCTCGACTCGAAAGGGTGTTTAAAGCCATAGTGCAGGATGCGAAGGGGGATTTATGTGTGTTCCTTGCAATGGTCCGCGACCGAGAGATACAGACAGATGGGTACTACCCCACCATCTGGGACCCTCGCACTTTGTCGAACGCTGGGTGGGCGTTGATCTCTGATGCCACGATGGCCGCACGTGAATTCCACATCCGCCAAGGGACCGTGGCTCTGCGCGCGTTCATGATCAAGAGAATGGAGGCGGAAAGTCAACGGAGGGCAGTGGCGGATAAGTTCGGAGTTTCAGACCGTTCCATCGTACCAGCCGACTTGGAGGTAAGCCCCGGTCATTCTCCTTGAATGACTAGGTTTAACTTGGAGTTCTCAAGGTTCTTGTCGACACGCTCATTGGGAACGAGGGCATTCTCCACCTCCTCCATCGGCTGGGAGCCTACCAGGATGTCCCCGGCTGCCCGTTCCAGGGCATGGGCTCCGAAATCCCCGCAGCGACCTTCAAGATCTTCCTCAGCGGGTTGTTCTCGACGACTCCATCCGGTCAGAAAGAGAGCGCAATGAACGAAATATTGTCGAAATTCTTTAGCCCAATTGACGATATTTTGGTCCGCGGGTATCGTATCTTGTGAGCTTTCCCTCTCATCTAGAAACCTGAGGAATTGAATCATGCATCTCAGTCAGCGGCTCACGCCTACTCTCTGCATCCCGGACGAGGCCGCTTCTCCAGCGAAGCGGAGACGTGGTGTGTGCCTTTCATACTACTTTATTTTCTCCATCGTACTGACTATTGGAACAGTCCTTGCTCCCGTCCAGGAGGCAGCGGGTAAAATCGATCCTGTTGCGGGTCTATGATCAATAACTCTTTATAGCAGCACTGGCGCTCACGAACCCGCCCCAGGAGTCCGAAAAGAAGCCAGGTCGGTCACTTGTACTGCAACTGATGTCTAAACTAACTAATTGTTCCCAAGGGTCCGCCCCAACCCCACCGTCCACCCCCCCCGCGCCCAACAACCACATCCCCTCCGAAGGGTCGGTTGTCTCTTTTTCGGCGACAACTCGCGGCTCACTTGTTCCTCAGCGAACGTCATGACGCCGCGGAGCTCATCGCTCTACACAGCCCGCTTGCGGTCAATCCCGGGCAGGACCACGATCCCCGAGATCAAGTTGTCCAGTAAGTATACCCATAACTTTCCTCGCACTCGTTGAACTGATCCCCATTTCAGCTATTCCGCGGCCGCAGCGCCAGACCACGGCCATCGATGAGCTGCTCAACGCTGACCTCTCCAAGTCGTTTCTCTTTCCGCGCAAACGTTCGCTATCGGCCATCACGACCCCGTCCACTCCTTTCAATGAACTTATGAACAATAATGATGATAAGTGACGACATAATGTCCCCACCAGCGCTTGCGACGAGTTTATTTTTTATTTTTTTATTGGTTTTATTGTATTGTCTTTTACCCTTCTCGTCATGTATCTACCCGTCATGCTGTAATGAAAATTTGTCTCATTCGGAGGAGGACAACCGACAAGATCGTGTTTTCAGTCGCGTTAGGCAAGGCCATTTCAGAATGAAAGTAAAGTACGCGGCAGCTGCTTCCATTGCGTCATTTTTGTTCGCCGTCTTCATTGTCCAAAAATTGTTATTCAAAATATTATAGAGAGAATAGGGTGAGCTTCCAAGCGAGAGTAGACACATCGCGACACGATACTGAAATTGCGAAGTTACATTCACACGATTCAACTGCATTCCATAATGCACCCGACAGTGAGATGCTTGTGATGCACTGTTTGAGGGAGTTATCCAGTCAATGAAGCCCTTTGATCACGGTCACATTTGAACTGGACTTAAGGCATAGGATTAGCAATTTGCTTGAACACAGATAGATCCAATGCACTCATATGCAAATATTCCAGCCAACCGATATAACAATATCACAGTTCAAATGAAATGATACAAAAAGAGTTCCATTGTTCCGTATTTACCTCCTTATCTATTACTTCCCAACTCGTATCCCGCCGCCGCTAGTACAGCACGATTCTCCCGATAATCTCCCATACCACCAGGTTTATGCCTTAGAGAGTGGGCGATGGGCATGAAGATTTCGTTCAGCCAGGTAAAGATGCAGGCGAAGGGTAACGCCTCAACGAGGAACAGTGCACCTAGGTATACCTTGAAGGCCTTCGCAGGAAAATGTACAGGAACGATATTGGGTTCACTAAATACACCGGTTCGCATGAGTACTGACTGAAGGGTGCGATTAGAGGTCAAAGAGTTTAGAACGAGCTGTAATAAGAAGGGGTTTGGAATTAGAATTGATATATTGACACACAGAACACGCACCTCGTCGGTCAAAGGCAGGTTGTATTCCTGTTGATACACTATATCCGACACGCAGGCCTCGAGGATGTACTTCCCGATTGCTAGAAACGATTCACACTTGCTGCTATCGTTGACCGGAATGGACAGCCAATTGACATCAGAGATGAGCGGTGCCGCGGTCCCAAAACTTGTTCTTCTTGGAATGAGAAGCATGACATCGATCTCCATAGCGAGTGTTGTGGCGAGGGGGATGGACGATGAGCCTTGCGGGATGGAAACTAGAACAAATAAGGAATATATTTAGGAAGGCAAGAAACCCACGTTTTGGCTTAGAGAGCTGAAGCTTTTTCAAAATTCTCCGTTCCGAGGTGTTCGCAGATAATCCAGCCAACGCAGCCACAGGAGTAGTAATAGGCGGTCCTTCTTCCATCGATTTCTTCTCTTCTGCTGGAAATTAGAATTTAGTGGCAACCTTCAGAGATGGAGGGAATCTCACCGCGATTTGCTTTGGACCGTTTGATTTGCCGCTTAATGTACGCCTCTTGAGCTTTGGTTTGTTGATGCTGCGAAGCGTCTGCGGGCTTCTGAGGAGTTTTATTCATCTTCTTAACGCGTTTCTTCGCTGTGTATGAATTCTCAACACTCGATATACACCACAGAGATGATACTACTCACGTGGTTCTCGACTCTGAGATACTGGATGGCTACGTTTCTGATCGTTCAATGTCGAGGCTTCACCTTCACCATCGACTAAAACGAACTCAGGACTCGAAACGGGGACAAGCACCAGAGATGAACTGACAAGCGAATGACGTGCACCTGAATATACATGAGTAGCGCAGAAACCCGACAGGGCCAGATAACTCACTTGAACTTGAGGAGCTTCCAGCGTTCCTGAAAGACCTTGAGTACAACTGTAAGGGAGAAAGAACTTTGCCGTACCATTCCTTGGGAGTGCCTTCGTAAATTCTCCAGAATCAAAGCCGTTGTATCTTTGAATGGCTGCGCCTCGTCCTCTCGAGTTCTGGCGCAACGTTAAATAAATCCAAAACACGAGAGAGAGAAGAAGTATGATCGCACCCGGCCTTCGCATTTTCCGCTTTAATGTACTTGAGAACTTCACTTTTCCCCACAAGAACAGCCGCCAGCGCCTTTATATCGCCTAAGCCCTCGCAAAAGACCGCGTTCACCCATTTCTGCAGAGTATGTTGTCCTCGTTGCTTGAAGAGGGATCCAATGACCATAAGAAACATAGCTCCAGCGGAAAGGTCATCGCGCTGTCTCGTCTGGAGCCGGAGCGCGAGCTTATCGAGGTTGGTATCTGCCATGACAACGTGCATGATTCCCTATTTTTGGCGTTAGGATACGGCGCACCTGAAGTGCAAAGAAAAATCGCACCAAAAGAAATGCTCTGGTTTGATAACATTCTGGAAGGACGTCCCGGAGTGCGACGAGTAGAGCGAGTGCGAATTGCGCCTTCCCACATCCAAATCGACTGTTTATCTCGTCAGGTGTGTAGAATTCGCAGATCGCTCCCTCTGCATCCTCCCTATACAACTCGACAAATTGAGGTAGCGCTCCTAGCTCCAGTCTTTCGATGGCCTCCTCAGTAGTTGTTTGGAGCTTCACAACTGCCGGGGTGAACATAAGAGCGATTTGGGCTTCAAGCCGGGAATCTTCGTGAGATGCGATGTTGGAGATATCTCGAGCTTAAGTCAAGGTCACCCAACGGAGAAAAGAAGAGCGATTGTTTACGGAACTCGGGCCGAACCTGTGCGTGTGAAATGTCACGCGACCGTTCGCAGAGTTCAACCAAAGTTCAACTTCACAATCATCACGGCGGTCGGGCGAGCGATGCCTTCCAGAATCTCAAGAGATGCTGGGAGAGTTAAAATTTTCGCATCTGTTTGACATCTATTCCAAGTGGACCTCGAGGGCCATACTAGTAATCCAACGCTTCAGCTTAGTGCTGTGCGGCCTTCTCCTCCGCCTCTTTCAAAAGCAAGTCATACAAGAACCTTATCGCGTTGACACGGAAGTTCTCTGGGTCAACGCTGATGGCTCCCGGATCGCTCAACGTGAGGAGCGAAGGCGAGCCATCCGACGACAGGGCACTCCATTTCGGCCAGAACACAGCAGATGTGTTACGGGCACCGGTAGAGAGATTGGGATCGAGGGTGTTGATGAAGTTGACTGACAAGGGTTCATCTTAATACAAGGTCCATTAACCTGTGAAATGAATCAACGTACCCAGAGAATCGATGGGGCCTAAGTCGGTCGAATTTGAGATGGTTGGCGGGAACCATATAGTAACGTCACTGCCATGAGCGGCGCCCACGATTGGAGTCGACTTGCCCCGTTTGTTCACTAGGGCCACAGTTTAAATCGAATGGACAGTGGCGGATTTATAGAGCAGAACACATACCCCAACTCCAGGCATTCTGTGTCTTGGATGTGTGCTCGAGGAAGAATCGGCGAGCTCCGGTGAATAGGAAATCGCCTTGGAACGCTGCGATGCGTTTGAACTGTGGTCTGACAAAAAAGTGTGTAAGATGCGTTGAGTACAAGTGTGGCCGGTCGTACGTGAATTGGTTCGCAAGACCGGTGTCGAACGGAGATCCCTACTCAAGGAGTTAAGCACTGCATGGAATTTGAAGATCTATATATGCACCTGAGTAGGATCATCTGGGTAAAGCACTGCGAGCTCTGCGATCTGCGCTGGTGTGCTCTTTGGGAAAAAACTACACGTAAATTCATCAGTCAAACAACGGAAACCAGAGTTGTGAGGCGTACTTGGAGTGCAGGTATCCCAGAAATTCGTCGTTGGTCCTGGAACAAAATCCATGACAGCATAAGGTTATGAATCAAACCACCTACGTAATGTTGGTGCTCGACAGCGAAAATAATCTGCGTAACACTCGGTTGAATTTTGTCATGGAGAACCCGGATGGTATAACTCACGTTCCTTCGTCATCAGCATCCCCGGTCATAATGGGAATCTAAAGTCACCTCAGTATCATTTCAGAAGACGTGAGACAAACAAGTCACCTTGGCGTACAGTCCTGTGGAGACCGAAATGAGAGGGTCTTGAACGATGATATCCCCATCCACACGCGGCCGCCAGACATTCTGCACACTCGAAAAAGAGAAGATATTAGGGGTTTCATCCACGGCGGCCTTGAAGGCATCCAAAGGAACGCGGCGGAGACATTCGAGCGTGTCTTGCGATCCCGTACAATTATTGGCGGCCACCAGTTCATCGTAGTGCGATTGGCCGTCCTCAATGGAACCAGTAGTTATGGGCGAGCCAGAGAGCTGTAAACGCTCTTATACGGTGTGTTTTTTTCCCTGGACCCAAGGATCACGCACCATGAATGCGCCGCGGAACAGCGAAGTGGGTTCAAATCGCTTATTAGACAAGAGCAGTATGGCAGCTGAAATGGCTCCGGCGCTGGGACCACCACTTACATGACGAATGAGCTGTTAGAAGAGTGCAGACCAACGAGCACCACACTCACATCACAACTCGCGCGGGATCTCCGCCAAATGCGGCTATGTTCTCCTGCACCCACTCGAGTGCGAATATTTCTGTGGACAGTTGAACGCAGAAAACTTGTTATGGAAAGTGCACTTACGATCTCTCAGTCCGAGATTACTAATTCCAGCATCGCCCACCTCCTTGCCACCCAGAAATCCCCAAGCTTTATGATACATCAGACCGGTTTCCAAGAAAGAAGTATCTAGCTTACCGCTAACGCGATAGTTCGGTGTTACAATGATGACAGGTTCTCCGATAGCGATGGACTGTTCGACCACTGGGCGCACCTCCGTGTCTGGAGAGTTCCCGATTTCGAAGCCGCCTAACTCGTAATTTTAGTCTCGTGTGGCTGCACCCGTCATGACCTACCGCCATAAATCCACTTTGAATACGAATGTCAGTCAGCATGGATCTTTTCACAAATACAAAAAATATGAGCGCACGACAAGCACGGGAAGCTTCGAACGGGGCGTCGCCGAACTTGGTGCGAAGACGTTGAGCTTCAGACCTACATATGGCTTCGGTCAATTATTGTCCAGCGGATGAACATTGAAACGTACAGTCCTCTGACATTTCCGGGGCTACGATGGGAGGGATCGGAAACGGAGCAGACAGGGCTTGCTGGGGACAAGCTGGGCTAAATGCTGTGGCATTCTGCACGCCGTACAGAACCTCGGGCGCCTTGGGAAGAGAGAACCCGTACACTTTCATTCAACCGATAGTTAGCGGGGAAAGACAAGGAGTTGAACGCCTACGCGGGCTGAGCGAATGGGACACCGAGGAAGGTCGAGAGATTTCCGTCTAAGGTGCCTTGGAAGACGCCGTACTTCAGGGTGACAACGGGGGCTGCGCCGCTTACCACACTGAGCCTAGTAAGAGCCGCGAATAGGGTAAGGAGTGGTGGGAGCATTTTGTGTAATTCTGCATGAAAGATTGTTCCCAGGGCGGTTTTAACCTGTGGAAATCCCGTCGAGTCGGGATATACGCAGTTTTAGCGCGCAGACGCGTAATCTCGGCGCGGAGTTAAAATCCATAATCGGGCGGAGTACTTTGACGGCTTTTTCGGTCAACCGTGATATGATGGCGGCACAGGTAGACGCGTAATGAGTCGGCTAGGTGGTGAGCCACACAAACTCGCCGTTGGGATAGGGATTCCAAATGGTTTTTAACGCACAGTAAAATTCCCCCAACTAGGGACTCCACTGAACACTTTCTGGCTGGAAGCTTAGGGCGGTGGATTGGATCATTCGATGGATTCCGAGTCCAGTTGCAGGCAAGTCTTGATTCACTGGCAGATTCCGAATCTCCCGTTGACGCGCATAAGCCCTAGCAGCCGTCAGACTGCCAAACGGTCGAGGGCTGTCGAGAGTCGAGACTCGAGACCCGAGGGCGTCGAGAATGAAAGGCACCTATAAAATTGCGCATCATGATCACGCTGTCGCAATCAAGTTTGAGATCGGCACGACCCGATAAAACCCGAAGTTAAACAAAGTTGGATATCCTCTTGATATTCTGTTTTCTCGTCAACGTTGGTGCCGAGAACACGAAATTTAGATTCTACAATAGAGAATATGGTGAATGAGATGTGTAAACTGCTGACAAGAACGGGAACCTCAGCGGGCCGAAAAGGAACCTCAACTTACGCCCTGCGTGAAAGCACTGCTACCACTAGTATTACAGGTTCAGTAGCAGGCGGACGATTCAATTCAAGCATTCTATATGGGATTAAACATGCCTCTGATATACATATCAACTTGGTTGCCTTTCCGTGATACTCGAACAATTTTTTTCTCCCTCCATGCCCTCGTTCATCTCGGATTGAGAAGTTCCTGCACCTGGAAATTGAGCTTGCTAACTTATCGACCTGTCAATCATACCAGGCAGGTTGGACTTGGTGCTCTGGGCACGTCGTGACCTCTGTACAGAACTCGCAGGACAATATCCAGATACAGCCCGGGGTTCAACTCCGAGTAAAAGAACTACTGTACAGCTTTTTATTTTATTTCTTGGGCTTGGTATGTATGTCCACCGCTGCAATTTAATAGCTGTCTTTCTCTAAAGCCGCACGGGTTTATATAAATAATAAAAGTAAAATCACTCTGTCCCCATGCTACGAGGTAGTAACGACTTGGGATTCAACAAAATAAAAATTCACATCGAATTCGGATTCCAACTTCCAAAGAGGTCACGCAAAAGGGTATCATCACCTCTTCACTGAACATCTAATACCCTGACGGTCATTACGGGCAAACGGAGTTGGGAGGTAGGTGCAAACCGAGGAGAGCTAAATGGGGCAACTTGGATTCGCGCCCCTGCGATGACTTCATTCGGCACATACAACGCGTCGCAGGGCCAGATTAGATTCGTGAACATGGACACAATATCTTCTAGCGAGATTGCGGAGCCATAATCGACAGTTCCGACTGCCCAACACACATGCCTGGGGCCAAATATTCAGGACTTCTAGTCAAGCCCTAAATTTGAACAAGTACATCGTAGGAGTCGCTGAAGCCTGTATGCAAAGCGAAATAGCGGTCGTAAAGTGTGTAAGAACGAGTGTTATCCCGATGAATGTAGAATGCTGTGCAAGGGGATATAAAATGGACCAAATATCCGAGATCCGTCGCGGTTCAACAGTACAGTGGTTAACACTGATGCCGACCTTAATAAGCGTATACTGGCATCGCTTGCGTTCGATCCACCCACAAGGCAAACAGAAACGCGGTCATGAGGCTGGTGTTGCAGCTCTCTTGTATCAGGAGAAATGAAAATTGCACCCTTCTGCAGCGGCGCGTTGTACGCCAAGCAGGTCCGCGCCCTGTCATGGGTTTTTTTTTATTTTTAAAGCTACATTCCAGTGACGCCTGAATATTCATTTCGATGACCGCAGCCCATGCATTGTTTTTCTTTCAGGCTGAGAGTCTGCTTCCCAAGCTGCCAGCGAGTTTCTAATTGAGCTGTGGGCACAATTGCCATATATCGAGCCATGGGCCAGAGGGATACTACTGCCAAAATTCATGGCAAGTACTGCGCTCAAGGACGCACTCCATTTGCGGGTGCCGATCATCAACTGAACATACAGCTGAGCACGTTACCTCCTCCTCCTTCTCTTCCTCCCTCATCCTTCCTCTTTGTCTTCCCCTTCCTTAGCGTTTCCCTCACTCGCATTTCTTCTCACCCTTTCCTGGCTCCCACTGCACCACCCCCGCAATACCTATAGTCATGTCTCAAGTCACCGCATCCTCCGCTGGCATTTCAGCCGCACAAGCAAAAATCCAAACTCTCGCCCTCAGCAGCCGGTTCCGCTTCTTGCAATGCACTTTAGATGCCGCGATGGCAATATCAGCAACTTGGACTCTGCAGGTTCTGGTCACCACCCTCATCAGCAACGAGGGTCTTCTTCATCTCCTCCATCGTCTCGGCGTATATCAGGACGTCCCGGGCTGCCCATTCGAGGGCATGGCCTCCGATCTTCCCGCCAAGGCGCTCAAGATTTTCATTGGTGTCTCCCTTTCCACCACCGGCCCGGGCAAGAAGGATGACATGATGAGCGGACTCGTTAGACGGCTGTTCTATCCCACAGATGACATCTTGGCCCGCGCATGTTACGCCTTGTGAGAATTTTCCCTTCCATTGTTTCCCTATCTTAAAGAATTAAATCATACATCTCAGCAATTATAGGATCGAGTCCGTTGCCAGCATCCCGAATGAGAGTGCTTCTCCGGCAAAGCGGAGACGCGGTGTGTGCCTTTCATACTACTTCATTTTCCCTGTCGTACTGACTATTGGAACAGTCCTTGCTCCCGTCCAGGAGACAGAGGGTAAGATTGATCCCGTTGCGTGTCTATCATCGCTAATTCTTTTATAGCAGCACCAGGGCCCACGAATACGCCCCAGGAGGACGCAAAAGAACTAGGTCAGTACCTCCCTCTCTGCGACTGATGTCTAAACTAACTAATCTTGCGCCCCACCTTCTACCCCTCCGCCCGCAACAGCCGCTGCACGCACGACACCCCCTAAGGGTCAGCTAATTCTTTGCTGACGACTTCTCGTATCTCATTCGTTCGTTAGCCAAGGTTATGACGCCTCGTAGCTCTCCACTCTACGAGGCTCATCGGCGGTCAGTTCCGGGAAGGACTACGATGATAAAGGTTTCGAGTAAGTATACCCCTCTTTCCTCGCAAACGTTGAAGTAACGTCACTCGCAGCTACTCCGCGGCCGCAACGCGAGACCACCGCCACCAACGCGCTCCTCCACTCCAATCTCTCCGAACCCTTCTCTTTCTCGACGCGCAAGCATTCATTTATAGGCCACCACGGCCCCGTCCCCTCGCTCACTTAACGCTTAAAACAAAAGTAACGTACGACGTCCCCGCTGGACAACGTCTTCATAACGAATTAGTTTTATTTTTTATTATTAGTTTTATGTTTTTTATTGTTATGCACGCAGAGACAATTGGAATGAATGAATGACTCTTGTAGCGTCGCGCACTTTGAAAATTTCAGTCTGTGTCCGCAAGTCACCTCGCGACGCGTTGCCGATGTCATCACGACTCATGAGGGCGCGAACGCGGGTTGCCCCTTTTAGACTTCCTTTCTTTCGTCTCACCTGCATTCAAGACTCGAGAGTCAACTCTAGTCAACCCCGAGCAATCCTACGTTGTGGTCGCCTCTGAATTAGGGCTAGAGGTTTATTCCATGCTATCTGCGTCACTCAGCTAGCTGAGCGAACGACCAACAAGATTTCAGTGCCAGGCTAGAAATTTGAATCGGAATCGGAATCTTTTTTCTTCCTACATGGCCTCGTTCATTTGGAATTGAGCTTACCAACTTATCGACCTGTCAATAATACCAGGCTCTGGCACATCGTGACCTCTGTACAGAACTCGACAATATCCAGATACAGCCTAGGGTTCAACTCCGAGTTTGAAAGAACTACTGTAGAGCTTTTTTCATTCCTTGGGATTGATATTTCCAACGCTACACTTGAATAGCAATTGTTCTGCACACCTAAAGCCGCAAGAGTTGATACTAATAAAAATAAAATCACTGCGTCCCCAAGCTACGAAGGCGTAACGACTTGGATTCAACCAAATAAAATTCACTCGAATTCAGATTCCAACTTCCAAAGAGGTCACGCAAAACGATCCTGTCATCTCTTCGTTGAACATCCAATATTCTGACAGTTGTTGCGGGCAAATGGAGTTGGAAGTAGGTGCATACCGAGGAGAGCTAAATGGGGCAACTTGGATTCGCGCCCCCGTGATGGCTTCATCCGGCACACACAACACGTCGCGGGATCAGCACAAAGTTGATCAGATTCATGAACATCGACATTATATCTTCTAGCAAAATTGCGGAGACATACCTGACAGTTCTGGCTGCCGAACACACATACCTGGGACCAAATATTCAGGACTTCTGGTCTAGCTTTAGATTTGAACAAGTACATCGTAGGGGTCGCTGAAGCCTGTATTTGGTGTGGAATGACAGTCATAAAGTGTGTGTTATCCCGATGAATGTAGAATGCTGTGCAAAGGGGTATATAATGGACCAAATATCCGAGATCCGTCGCGGTTCAACAGTACAGTGGTTAACACTGATGCCGACCTTAATAAGCGTATACTGGCATCGCTTGCGTTCGATCCGCCCACAAGGCAAACAGAAACGCGGTCATGAGGCTGGTGTTGCAGCTCTCTTGTATCAGGAGAAATGAAAATTGCACCCTTCTGCAGCGGCGCGTTGTACACCAAGCAGGTCCGCGCCCTCTCATGGGTTCTTTTTTTTTTTTTTTAAAAAAACTACATTCTAGTGACGCCTGGATATTTGTTTCAATGACCGCAGCCCATGCATTATTTTTCTGCCAGCGAGTTTTTAATTGAGCTGTGGGCACAATTGCCATGTATCGAGCCATGGGACAGAGCGATACTGCTGCCAAAATTCATGGTAACATGGCAAGTACTGCGCTCAAGGACAACTCCATTTACGGATGCCGATCATCAACCGAACATACAGCTGAGCACGTTACCTCCTCCTTCTCTTCCTCCCTCATCCTTCCTCTTTCTCTTCCCCTTCCTTAGCGTTTCCCTCACTCGCGTTTCTTCTCGCGCTTTCCGGCTCCCACTGCACCACCCCCCGCGATACCTATAGTCATGTCTCAAGTCACCACATCCTCCGCTGGCATTTCAGTCGCACAAGCGAAAATCCGGGCTCTCGCCCTCGGCAGCCGGTTCCGCTTTTTGCAATGCACTTTAGATGCCGCGATGGCAGCATCAGCAGCGGAGGCTGAGCAGCTTAAGCGGAGAGCGGACGTGTACTTGACTGTCATCCTTCGCGATTTATTGCAGAGCGAGCTCCCCGCCAATGTGTACGACTCTGTGGAGCACATTATCGAAGTACGCCAAGTTCGGTTTCTAATGCGGACTGGCCTGAATGGTGACATTGCTCCATAGGTCTTCATTCCGGACATTCATGCTGCATTCTCTCTACCAGCGACCGCGGGGTTCGACCTTGGGTTCGGTCTTCTCTGTTACGTGAAGTGCTACGATGGCCTTGCTCTGGCCATAAAGGGCTGTCTCGAGGACGTGTTTAACGCCGTTCGGGCAGCGGCCATGGCTGTTCCCCGGGGGTACGTTACCATGGTTGTACTACTTGACAGATGATTCAAGCTATGTTTCACAGACTGTACCATCCCTCGCTGATCCTTGCGGACGACCCGCTCGCTGTACTCCTCCGCCGTCTACAGGTCTTCTGCGATGACCTGGTGCGTCACACGGTGAATTCCCGAGATGTCAACTCACCATCCGTTTTTCCAGGTGGAGCAACCGCGTTTGTTGAGCCTGCTTCGGTACGTGATCCAACTAATCTCTCTGTCTCCGCCAATTGAGTTTACATGTAACATCCATTGCAGGCCCGCTTTGACGGCGAAGAACACCGCGTTGAGCAAAGTCGGACGCTCCCGCTTCCAATCGGCGATGGCGGCCGCCGCGCAGGATGCCAAGGGCGATCTCGCCGCGTTCTTGGGGACGGTGTGCAACCAGGAAATCCAGACCAATGGGTATTATCCCTGTGTCTGGCGTTCACTTTCGACCGACGGGTGGGGCGCAATTTCCGACGCTACTATCGCTGCTCGTGGCTTCTATCTCCGCCACAGGGAGGCAGTTCTTAGGACCTTCGTCGGCAAGATAATCGAGCAGGCCTTAGAGCGGAGACTCGCAGAATCTGAAAGCCAGCTGGTCAGCAACTCAGATGTGGAGGTACGTGCCTTATTAGATTCTTTCTCAAATCCAAATATCCTATGCTCACTTTTGATTCTGTAGGTTCTGGTTACCACTCTCATCAGCAACGAGGGCCTCCTTCATCTCCTCCATTGTCTCGGCGTATATCAGGACGTCCCGGGCTGCCCATTTGAAGGCATGGCCTCCGATCTTCCCGCCAAGGCGCTCAAGATTTTCATTGCCGTCTCCCTCTCCACCACCGGCCCTGGCAAGAAGGACGACATGATGAGCGGACTCGTTAGACGGCTGTTCTGTCCCACGGAAGACATCTTGGCCCGCGCGTTTTACGCCTTGTGAGAACTCCCTCCCATTTTTTCCCGATCTCAAAGAATTAAATCATGTATTTCAGCCATCGGCTCGAGTCCGCTGCCAGCATCCCGGATGAGGGTACTTCTCCGGCGAAGCGGAGACGCAGTATGTGTTTCCTGCTGTTTTTTTATGTTCCCATCGTTCTGACCATTTGGAACAGTCCTGGCTCCAGTCCAAGAGACAACGGGTAAGAATGATTCTATCGCGGGTTTTATGTCGCTAATTCTTCTATAGCAGCACCGGCGCCGGCAAACACGTCCCAGGAGCCCGCAAAAGACCCAGGTCAGTCACTCTGTCGCTGCAAGTGATGTCCAAACTAAGCAATCTTTCCATAGCCCCCGCCCTGGCACCGTCTACCCCTCCACGAGTGACAACCGCTGCACGGAAGACACCTCCTAAGGGTCAGCCATCTCTTTTTTGACGACTTCTCGCATCTCATTTGTTCGTTAGCCAAGGTCATGACTCCACGTACATCCGAACTCTACACAGCCCACCGCCGGTCAGTCCCGGGAAGAACAACTATCCCGGAGATTAAGCTCTCAAGTCAGTATACGTACCTCTTTCCTCGCAATCGTTGAAGTAACCTCACTCGCAGCTACTCCGCGACTGCAACGGGAGACCTCCGCCACTGACGCGCTCCTCAACTCCGATCTTTCCGAACCCTTCCTTTTTCTCACCGCGCAAGCGCCCATAATCGGCCACCACGGCCCCCTCCCCTCGTTCGCTTGATGCTTATAACGAAAGTAACGTACGATGTCCCTGCTGGACAACGTCTTCATAACGAATTAGTTTTATTTTTTCTATTGTTATGTACGCAGAGACGAATGCAATGAATGAATGATTCTCATAGCGTTGCGCACCTTGATATATTTCAGTCTGTGCCGGAAAGTCGCCTCGGTATTCATGGACGGCATGCCAGCGAGGCGGGAGTTATAGGCAATGATGTCGACAGGAACGAGGGAGGAAAGGTAAAGGATGCCGAGCTTTGTTGTTCTTGCAAAAGTCGAGAATCGAGAGACAATGAGCCACAACCTTGATATCCGAGTCAGTAGTATAATTTGAAGCAACTCATATTATCACGCGGGCGAGATTTGCGAATAGTATTACTCCTTTTTCTCGTCACGCGCTAAGGTAGATTTGCTCGCTTCGCTCGCAATAAATTTGGTCGCCTTTCCGTGATACTCGATCAGTTTTTTCTCTCCCTCCATGCCCTTGTTCATCTCGGATTGAAAAGTTTCTTGAAATCGAGCTTGCCAACTTGTCGACCTGTCAATCATACCAGGAACGTTGGACTCGGTGCCCTGGACGTTGTCACGTTTTCACAGAACTCTTGGAACAACATCCAGGTACAGCTCGGGGTTCAACTCCGAGTCGAAAAGAACTACTGTAGAGCTTTTTTTACTCCTTGGGATTGGTATGTCCAACGCTGCACTTGAATAGCTATCGTTCTGCACATCTAAAGTCGCATGGGTTGATACTAATAAAGGCAAATCACTGCGTCCCCAAGCTACGAAGGCGTAACGACTTGGATTTAACAAAATAAAATTCACTCGAATTCGGATTCCAACTTCCAAAGAGGTCACCGTGACGCAACTTGAAAACGATCCTGTCACCTCTTCGTTAGACATCCAATATTCTGACAGTTGTTGCATTGCGGGCAAATGGAGTTGAAAGTAGGTGCAAACCGAGAAGAGCTACATGGGGCAATTTGGATTGGCGCCCCCGTGTCGGCACACATAACGCGTCGCGTGTCGGAAAATCCAAATTTGGATGACCAGGGGTGATATACCGGTATCAAGCCCGGTCAGGTCATCAGGCTTTGGGGGTCTTGATCAGGTTCAAAAAACTTTTATAATAGTTGGTCAACCTTGATCAGCTTGACTGAGCCTGACTGGTCTGACCGACCTTGACCAGGCCTGATCAGGGTATGGAGCTTGCAAGGAAAAAAAACATTTCCACTGTCTAGTGGTTGTACTAGAGTTCCTAATCCAATCATCACCTTGCTTTCACTTCTCTTATCCCTTTCATTTAATTCTGTAACTAATACGACTCGCGGTGTTTGAACTGGCGATGCTTCCAAGTTAAAGTGCACCACAACCACTACACTAAAGTACCCATTGCATACAGGAAGAAAGTGTGTTATAGGTATATGTGTTTTCGAACCTGATCAGGCCTGATACCCACTAATAAGCCATTGTCAGTCCCGTCAGCCTGCTTCTGCCGGTACGCTCTTGTCCAGGGAAAAACTGACGACATCAACATTCAGAAGTCCTCAATAACACAAGAAAAAAATTGTCATTCTCAGTGTTCAATTGGCAGAATTTGTTCAGCCCTTCATTACCGCCAAAGTACAATTAAAGGACTAAGTAAAACACCTGGACAACATTCAATTCCCGGAACATCGCACACCAGGCATTTGGGTCTCTCTATCTGACATCTTGAGCGAGCATGCGCAGGAAAGCTTGAGATTACGGGCTCATCGACACCAAATTTGACTTACACCACCTTATACAGACCTGTGATTTACATTGAGCAAAACTATGTCTGACACATACACAGAGAAATGCATCCTCTTGAGACATGCTGAGTTGTGCTCCCGAATCTTGAAAATCCAAGCCAACTTGATCAGGTCTGACCCGGGTTGATTGAACTTGACCGAGCCTGATAAAGCTTAATATGCGCTGGGCACAACTTGATAGGGCTTGATACTCGGCTCAGGCCTGATCAAGCAAATTTGGGTTTTCCGACACGGAGTCAGCGCAAAGCTGATCAGATTCATGAATATCGACACTATATCTTCTAGCGAAATTGCGGAGACATACCTGACAGTTCTGACTGCCCACCACACATACCTGGATTTGCGCCCCCATGATGACTTCATTCGGCACACACAACGCGTCGCGGGGTCAACGCAAAGCTGATGATATTCGTGAAAATTGACACGGTATCTTCTAGCGAAATTGCGGAGCCGTACCTGACAGTTCTGACTGCTCGCCGCACACAGCTGGGGCCAAATATTCAGGACTTCTAGTCAAGCCCTAAATTTGAACAAGTACATCGTAGGGGTCGCTGAAGCCTGTATTTGGTGTGAAATGACGGTCATAAAGTGTGTAAGGATGAGTGTTATCCCGATGAATGTAGAATGCTGTGCAAAGGGGTATATAATGGACCAAATATCCGAGATCCGTCGCGGTTCAACAGTACAGTGGTTAACACTGATGCCGACCTTAATAAGCGTATGCTGGCATCGCTTGCGTTCGATCCGCCCACAAGGCAAACAGAAACGCGGTCATGAGGCTGGTGTTGCAGCTCTCTTGTATCAGGAGAAATGAAAATTGCACCTTCTGCAGCGGCGCGTTGTACGCCAAGCAGGTCCGCGCCCTCTCATGGGTTCTTTTTATTTTTAAAACTACATTCTAGTGACGCCTGGATATTCGTTTCGATGACCGCAGCCCATGCATTATTTTTCTTTCAGGTTGAGGGTCATCTGCTTCTCAAGCTGCCAGCGAGTTTCTAATTAAGCTGTGAGCACAATTGCCATCTTGGCCCCCGAATTCTGAGCCTTTTGGGAGAAATAGCATGCGACTTAAGTTGGCAAGTATGCCCAAACTAACTAATCTTTCCATAGTCCACGCCCCACCTTCTATCCCTCCGCCCGCAACAGCCGCTGTACGCACGACACCCCCTAAGGGTCAGCTAATTCTTTGCTGACGACTTCTCATATCTCATTCGTTCGTTAGCCAAGGTTATGACGCCTCGTAGCTCTTCACTCTACGAGGCTCATCGGCGGTCAGTCCCAGGAAGGACTGCGATCCCTGAGATAAAGGTTTCGAGTAAATGTACCCCTCTTTCCTCGCAGTCGTTGAAGTAATCTCACTCGCAGCTACTCCGCGGCCGCAACGCGAGACCACCGCCACCAACGCGCTCTTCCACTCCGATCTTTCCAAACCCTTCCCTTTCTCGACGCGCAAGCGTTCATTATAGGCCACCACGCCCCCGTCCCCTCGTTCACTTAATGTGAACGAAAGTAACGTACGACGTCCCTGCTGGACAACGTCTTTATAACGTATTAGTTTTATTTTTCTATTGTTATGTACGCAGAAACGAATGCAATGAATGAATGATTCTCGTAGCGTCGCGCACTTTTGAAAATTTCAGTCTGTGCCCGAAGGTCGCCTCGCGACGCGTTGCCGACGTCATCACGACTCACGAGGGCGCGAACGCGGGTTGCCCCTTTTTAGACTTCCTTTCTTTCTTCTCACCTGCATTCAAGACTCGAAAGTCAACTCTAGTCAACTCCGAGCAATCCTACGTTGTTGTCACCTCTGAATTAGGGTCGGAGGTTTATTCAAGGCATGCTATCCACATCACTCAGCTAGCTGAGCGAACGGCCCACAAGACTTCAGTGTCAGGCTAGAAATTTGAACCTGAATCGGAATCGCTAAATCTTCGACTCCGAGTTGTCTCCCGTTCCTCTTTAGGAGCAAATTTACCTCGAGCTCTTTGCTATCTCGATGCAAATTGACACCTCTTCTGCTCAAATTCTGAATCGACGCTCGCATCTCTCCGTCGGCCGTCGGCATCTCCGGATGCAGTTCGCCTGCAGTTCCAAGCAAGAGTTGCTGCTATTTTCGTGTTCAGACTCCGTATAACGGCATCTCGCAGGTAAGTATATTTGCGCAGCATGCGCTCGGCCATTCGGACTTTCCTCTTCCTCTTTTCAAACGCCTCAAGATGTTGCCAGCAGGGGGACATCGACATCCATACGCATTTCGCAGATGTGATACAGCCCAAATTTGTCTCAATTCTCTAGCAGACTCAGGGAGTATCGACACGATGATATGTCTGTTTCAATTCATCGCACTCACCCAAACGCGGAGATCTGGGGCCCTTGAAAAAGAGACTTGGCTAATCTTAAACTAGAAGGTCCGACTATTTGGTGGCTATATTTAACGACTATATATGACTCTTTTTCGGGGTCGAGAAATTCTTGTTCAACTGCTCGATGCTCCACGTCTGTTCAGCCACTCACGTCTAAGATCAGCTTCCGTCCATTGATCAGTGTTGGTTGGAAACTTGGAGCGAAACCAGTGCCTAACACCCTTGCCTGCAGAGGTGCTTCTGCGAAGACGAGGGGTTCCCAATGGAGCTTTTTATTTCAGAGGCGCCCATTTTCCATGTCCGGATACTTCATAACCCGGACTGCGAACGAGAAAGAACTTGAAGTAACGCGATCCCGTGCTGGCTATGTCCATCCTTTCGCACGACAGTTCCGCGTGATACAGGTTCGAGCGTTCTCTGCTCCCACATTCCGTCATCTGACACCATGCAGTGGTGCATCTGAACCCCAACCTCAGGTTATAAGTAACGTAAAACGAAACACATCGACCCGACACCCATCCTTCCAGCATGGCCTCCCTACATCTTCTGAGTCGCCTCTGCGCGATCGTGCTCTTGACTGCCTCACTTGCCACAGCCCAAACCTCTCCAATCGTCGATCTGGGTTATGCGCAATACCAAGGCGCTGTGAACACAGCGAATAACATCGCCCACTTTCTGGGCATTCGGTATGCTGCGGCGCCCTTAGGTGAACCATCCTTGTATCTCCAAAGTCGACGAAGAGATCCCACTCTAACGACTCGGAATGAATAGGTGACCTACGCTTCAGAGCCCCGCAACCTCCGATCAATATGACTGGCGTGCAGCCGGCTACGGCGCAGCCTAACGAATGTTTCCAGGCTTCGGATGGCCTGTCTCCCACCAACCCATTGGAAACCCGCGCGACTCAAATTATAGCCACCGAGGACTGTCTTTTTTTAAAGCAAGTCCGGTATAATTCGAACCAACCCGGGCCACACTGACGATCCACCGATGGCCAGCGTATACTATCCAAGTAACGCAGCGGGAACACCCCCCACAAATCTGCCAACTCTGGTATGGATCCACGGAGGAGGGTATGAGGAATGTCGAGGATAGACGTTATTTGTACTCACTCATATTCAGTTATCTAGCCGGCGCAGCCAGCAGCTTCAACGGCGAAGACATCATTCAGCAGAGCAACAGAGGAGTTGTAGTTGTTCTGATCCAATATCGTCTGGGAGTCTTTGGCAAGTGGTTGCTGCACTACTTGTCACGTCGGATTCAAATAATCCAGTAATGTAGGCTTCCTTCCGGGGGTGCGGTAAAGGCCAATGGGGCGTTAAATGCCGGCCTGCGTAAAGCCGTTTCATTTCTTGCAATTCTCCTGTTGATCGGTATCCCAGTCGATCAAGATTTTGCTCTGAGATGGGTGAACCAACATGTATGTCTTTCTATCTACCTTTTAGTTTGGCGTCAAGTGAACTTTGCACGAGATTACAAAATTCGGAGGAGATCCTGCGAAAGTGACGATATGGGGCGAATCTGCTGGTGAGTTCGGTCGCATTATGTTATTGATGACCGTATTTCATTATGTTCTATTCAGGCGCGGGATCCGTGCTCCAACATGTTATAGCAAATGGCGGTCAAACGAAGCCCCAGCTATTCAGAGGCGCGATAACAAGCTCGACATTCTTGCCTTCACAGTATCAATTTAATGACCGTATTCCAGAGGTAATATCCTTCGCTTCGATTTGAGCAATTCCCATGAATGATTTCCAGATGCTATTCAGCGAATTTGTAGCCCAGACAAAGTAAGGCTGTCGTCCTGCCCCGGGAGTTGTGTTAAATTGTCACAGTTGCACAACTGCCGCGGATTCGCTGGCTTGTTTACGAGCCGTCGATGCGACCACTTTGGAAACGGCTAACACCAACATCAATGCTGGCGGATTTTTCGGTACATTCCTGGTGGTGCCTGTGATCGACGGGACCTTCATCACGCAGCGGCCCACATTATCTTTATTGCAGGGCAAAGTCAACGGGGTACGATGTGCAGTTTGTCTCAATAAAATCGACTCTTAATTATTTTCTTGTCCGCGTCCATCTAGAAAGCTCTTTTGTCGGTGACCAACACCTTCGAGGGCACCGTTTTCGTCAACCAGAATGTTGCAGTAACGGCTGCGCAGTACTCGTTGGACCTTTTCCCCGACTTCGGCACCCCACAAGCTAATACAGTCGGTTCCTTGTATGCTAACCTTGGGAATGAATTGTTCCAAGTCAACGCAGTGCAAGGGGAATGTGAGTTTGACAACTCGTTTGAATGATAATGGATGGCATTGATCCCTCCCAGCTATCTTCATTTGTCCGACCTACTATCTGCTAAATGCCTTCCCTGGCCGTTCTTTCAAGGTATGCACAAATCGTTTGCAGCCCCAGTGGCCGCTGAACTAGATCGTTGTAGGGCGAGTTTGCTATCCCACCAGGACTGCACGGAAACGATCTTGCGTACTACTTCCCCGGGGGGTGTAGCTCCGCCCTTCAACAATACCGCATTTATCAATGCCTTTGCTCAATCCTTCACCTCGTTCATAATCAATCTCGACCCCAACATTAAGGTTGACCCGACCACAATTACACCCCACTGGAATACGTTCAACGTTTTAAATACGGAGATGCTTTTCAACATGACGGCCGCTGGGGCGCCAGTCGTTCACCCGATCACTACTTCGAATGCTCTTTTGCAGCGCTGCAGGTATGTACTCTACTTTGTTCAAATGGACATCGCCGTGGACTCAATATATGTTTTCTCAAGCTTCTGGGACAGCGTTGGTAATCTTACTGGCCAGTAAAGAATCACAGTTCGTATCTCGCAAAATGTATGACAATTTTGATGTCAAGTCTTTGTTTGAGTTTGCATTGCTAAAATCAACTTGACCTCGCAAAGAAAAGATAGATACACAGACAGTTTGAATCGTCCTAAAGTGCGCATGATGCATAGTTCTTGGACAAGGTTCACTCTGGCAATGTTGCCCGAGAATTGACGACATAAGCATCAGCAATGAAAATTTCAATGTACATGGATGACGCGCTGCGTTAAACTAACGAGCGCAGATACCCTCCCCCGAATTTGAGCGTGTATAGGGGCAGAACTACCTAGACCTTCATCTAGTTCCCTCTTCAGCCTCTTCATTCCGTCCCACAACGCTCCGCTACTCGACTGCATTGGAAACATTCGTCTTCGGATGTTCAGGCCACCACCGAGTATATTCACGACATGCAGCTCGAAGCGTCCATCCCCTCTCGCTGCACGGGCCACTTCATCTGGCCACTGATCGCCCAGATCGTCGGCCCGCATATAATTGAACACCCATGGTGTACGCGCAAAGTCGAAAACGAGGCAGGGGATCTCGTTGGGGTATTGGTTCATAAACTCCAGATGCGCCCACAGAATGTCCTCCTGATTCTCCTTGTACTCGAAGTTGACGAGAGCACGGATGAATGATCGATCTCGTGTGCTCATATATTCTGGCTCTTCTGAAAACAAAGTGTGAGGAGACCTAGGAATGTCAGAAAGGTAATTCAGACTTGCTCTGATCGAGTGATAATATACGAGAACAGGCGTCGCGATGGCCATCATTCCAATCGGCAGCCTGACATCTTCTGGAGTAGTAAGATTGTCGCTGACAACACGAGCAACGCATGAGGTCGCGTTTTCGATGGATGATATTACACTTCGAAATCTTTCAGTGAACCTACGAAATTGGAAAACGTGGAAAGCGACATACTTGAAGACTACCACACGCCTGGAGAGATACGTACTCTTCGGATTCGTAACACTTCATGATAGTTATGCGACTCTGAGCCGTATCCCAGAAAAGGCTCCATGGCTCGAATAAAGCAGACTGCACAAAGGCCCGTGCAGTATGGAGGTCCTTGATGTCGTCCAAAGCAGATTCAAGGCTGGAGAGGACGGAATAGTAGACGGTGTATAACTCAAACCAGGAAACAAGGAGTACAAGACATCGGCTTGTGGTAGGATTGCAATTGCTGGCATGGAGAATCATAGCACGAAGGACACCTGCTCGAACTGCCTCCCGTAGAGGTGAAGGGGAACACAGGATTAAAAACCGCTGGTTCAAGTAGATCCAAAGAGCGCGCAGCGTACTATCCGAAAGCTGATCCATACTATCAGCAAGCAGCCTGTTATTGCGCATGACATGACGCCATTCGGAAAGTATCGCCGCAGCACGTACGATGGCCGTTACGATGTCACGGGATTGTAAAGCATCCTGGAATGGCTGGCAGTCGTGGTTGCCAACCACAAACATGGTAATGTAGGAAAGACAACGGACGTCGGTGAAGGAAACAGGATGGGGCGGAGACCGATAGCGTTTGAGGTGCGTAACAGTGAGCCACGCCAAGTGAGTTGGACTGCCACCAGCGCCCTCGAAAAACTCCTCCAGATTTGATTCTCCTTCGTGGCCAGAAAGATATGAGCACATCTCAATCAGGGCTTCACGCGGTGTTCTCTCCTCCGGTTCTAAGATGAACAGCTTCCACGCGCGTGCGACTATGATGCAGAGAGAAGGCATCTGGTGTATTTCCCCAGCGATATCTTTGTCCTGTTTCAGCTTGCCGATGGCCAACAAAATGGCGATGGATAGAGAAAGTTCCGAATATTGGGACAGACGCGAGATGAGCGGCCAATAGCATTGGATGAATGATATCCATTCGCGAAACCGATGCCAGATAGCCTTAATAGCATCTGACGGTATAGATTTGATGACGGAGAGATACTCCAGCGCGCTAACGGCATTTGCGACTGGAACTCTAAAATCGTCGGGGTGGGCATCGACCTGGTCTGTGATCGGAATAGATTGTGGATGGAGGTTGGCGAAAAATACTGGGAGGAACAGAGGTGCCTGAGATTCAGGGTCGCCTTTCGCCAGGTTGAGGAGAGAAATGAGATCAGACGAGGAGCCCGCTGCAGCGGCCCTTGCTACTGGCTGAAACGATTGAATACGAGTCTACGGTCCCGTTAGAATGGAAAAACTTACCCTGAGCCGTAGCGGGAGCTGAGAAACCGCCGGCTCGACGTGCAAGCTTTGAGGTAACATGGCGGGAAGAGAAGTCGCAAATCTTTTTTGGACAGCGTGAGACATATGTCGCGAATCACGGATCATGGGCACGCTCTTTGCACCGGCTCTTCTCGAAGTCCTCGTGCTCTTGACTTTGACCGGCGCGTCGCGGGTCCTATGGGTCTGCCTTCCTTTTAGCACTCGTCGTGTCGCCCAACGTTGCTTGCGTCGTCCAGCGCCACTATCTTGTTCACTGTCCAATTTCACCGCAAGTACAGTGGTACCTTAGGGGGCACGGATGTCACTTCCTGGAAGCAACGATCCCTCTTTATGTTTGGGGGCGTCAGTATAGATCTCGATAGTAATATTCTTCAGGAATTTCGCGTGGGTTCAGCAGTCCTAAATCCGAGTCTGCTGCCGATTGACTTACAGCAGCTCAAACTCGGTCAGATTCGACTGAGATAAACCCTTTACGCGACATATCGTGAGGGAAAGGTGACGAATAGCGACTAACTGATTTGAATAATGTTTCCTTACGTGTCTCCATATTCAGTTTGCGGTACTCCGACCCAACGAGCCATAGAAAATAAATGGCCCAAAAGCTCATGCGGTACTCCGAGTTGGAAAGCGGGTGTCAGGCAAAGAGTGATGCGGTACCCCGAGTCAGGAAAATCACTCGACCCAGATGCGCTGCGGTACTCCGAGTCGGTAACCTTGGTAAAAACCAGTTGACGCGGGGCCTTCCTACGGCCCTCCGACTCGGAAGTGGCGGGCAGATATAAGAAACCACACCACGAGATACATACCCCACAATTTACCCAGCTTAAGGTATACCCCGCTACCGATACTAGCCTTACCTTCCTACTACTCTCTTAGAAATGTTGTTGCGTGTGATATATGCAGTGATCCTTGGGATTCTCTGTGCGCCGTCGACTGCCAGACCCATCATCGATTTGGGGTACGCGCAGTACAATCGAGTGGTCGATACGACTACCAATATAACGGCCTACTTGGGCATCCGATACGCAGCTGCACCCGTTGGTTTGTAACCTGCCCCACTTTGAAAACATCTGATCGATTGCTCTGTAGGGGACTTGCGTTCAGAGTACCCCAGTTGCCCCCGACTGTCGCCGGCGTCCAGAAGGCCTCCATACAACCAAATCAATGCTTTCAGGCAGTGATGGGGACCTCCACGACCAATCCACTAAGAGCTCGTGCAGCTCACTCTCTCGTGACCTTGGAGGACTGCCTATTCCTCAGGTCTGTACATGGAAGTTCTCTTTAATTTCCAAGGTCTCTGGTTCACCACCATCTTAGTGTGTACTATCTCAGTGACAGGGAAGGCGTACCGATCGCCGCACTCCCAACCATCGTCTGGATTCACGGCGGAGGGTGCGTTCGTAATCTCTCTCGATGAACCTGGAATCAACTCCCTAAGGTATCTTGTCGTCGCAGCCAGCATGTACGATGGAGGTGATCTCATCGCCCAAAGCAACAGAGGAATTGTGGTTGTCACCATTCAATACAGTCTCGGCGTTTTTGGTGGGAGCGCTTGAAAGAGCACGCGTTGGTCGTCTCTGACTGTAACACTCCGCATTCCAGGCTTCCTTTCCGGCACTCAGGTGAAGGAAAAGGGGGCATTTAATGCCGGCCTCCGTAGAGCGCGCTCTGTTCAGATCATGACTCAACCTTTCTAACTTGAGAAATTGAACCTTCCTAGTTGGCCAAGACTTTGCTCTCCGCTGGGTGAATCAGCATGTAAGCAGTATTTATTACTGACTTCCATGATTAATCTAAATGGTGGTGCAGATATCCAAGTTTGGAGGAGATCCTTCCAGGGTTACGATTTGGGGAGTCTTGGCTAGTACTCTCGTTTCTTTACCTGTTATCAAAATTGTCTCACTCGGTATCGTAGGTGCAGGATCTGTGCTGCAACACGTCGTCGCAAATGACGGGAATACCAGCCCACAATTGTTTCGAGCAACGATCACAAATTCAACGTTTTTGCCTTCGCAGTACTCCTACAACGACCGGATCCCCGAGGTACGCGTTCATTTTGCTGCTTTCATCAATGACCTGTCCCTAGTTATTGTACAGCGAAGTTGTGGCGCAGACGAAGTAAGAGCTTTGCATTGCTACTTTGAAACGAGAATTCACTCACAACTTTTCAAAAGCTGTTCAATGGCCACAGACTCGATGGCCTGCTTGAGGATGGTGGATGCCAACACCTTAGAAAATGCCAACCTGCATATTGCTGCCGCTGCGTTCTATGGAACTTTTGTATTTGTGTCCGTCGTTAATGGATTATTCATCACGCAGCGTCCGACTCTGTCTCTTACTCAAGGCAACGTCAACGGAGCGCGTCTCTTCTCTGGTTTATACATTACATATTTTTATTCTGATAACGCAACAGGAGGCCCTTCTATCCGTAACCAATCAATTCGAGGGGACAAATTTTGTGAACCAGAGCAACACGGCCCTGGCAAATGCCACAAAATATGCGTTGCATGTTTTCCCCAATTTCGGCGCTGCTCGGGCCGACGCCGTCGGAATGGCGTACGCTGATTTAGGCACGCCACTCTTCCAAACCAACGCCGTTCAGGGAAAATGCGTGTCCGAAGTTCTATCGATTCAGCGACTACTGAGATCCTTTAGCCACATTTATTTGGCCAACGTACTATGCACTCCGCGCCTTTCCTGGCCGTTCTTTTAAGGTTTGATCTAGATCCATAGTGCATTCCACCCAGTCTTTACTCATTAGTATATAATTAGGGTGAATTCGTCATTCCTCCGACGACAATGGAATGAACGCCGAATATTATTTTCCCTCGCTCATTCCACTGCTCAACTTCCCAATCTTCAACAACACGGACTTCATAGATGCGTTTACGCAATCCTTCATTGCATTTGCTATCTCGCTCGATCCCAACGTCAAAGTGAACCCCCACTCCATCACACCTCCATGGACCAAATGGGATGCTGGGCAAACCGAGATGCTTTTCAACAAAACGGATGCCAATCAGCCGATCCTTGAACCTATACAGACGTCGGCGGAGCTGTTGGAGCGCTGTCGGTGCGCATGTTTCCTCCAAGATATATATCTTTTCGAGAAAGAGTTACTGACATTTTGTGCTTAGATTCTGGGAAAGTCAAGGGAGTCTGACGGGTCAGTAAAGTGGTCGTGAAAATGATGTGAACGCCAATTTTCCATGCTTCAATGCAGACCACTCTTGAATCCACAACGAAAAAACCTGCCAGACTTAGAGTGAGCAAGTTTACGAGTTTTGTCCGATGGGGCTCTCATCGGATGTCTCATCCGCAGGTGCCATGTTACATCCATGCCATAAGACGACCTCAAGGCTGAGTCACACGGCGACCGCATTGACCGCACGACAGCGCAAATGTCTTTACTAGCTTTTACCTGCTGGCGGGGGGAGGAGCGTAGCTAAATACACGGCACGGTTCGAATTACGAACCGTGAACTCAAATTTGATGCTCGTGTTTCTTTATTGGCAGTCTTTCGTGTAGCCTTTCGTAAAGTCTTCCGAGGAAGCCGGCATCTTACGGACACCGATAGCGCTTGCGGCAACGTGCTTCCGCATAAAAACCCCTTAAAACCCAGCGAGCTGCGATTTTCCTTCTCCCACCTACCCCCTCCCCTTTCCTTCCAGTCATGTTTGGGCGACACCTACGCGGCGGAATATTGGCTGTGGCAGCCTTAGTTTTATGCGCTGACGCACAGACCCCAATTATCGATCTGGGATATGCAAGATACCAAGGCATTGTTTCAGCGGCCAACATTTCCCACTTCTTGGGGATTCGATATGCAGCGGCGCCTTTGGGTGGAAACTTTAAATTATTGTTCGAATTTCCGCTATTCAACGTTTTTGTTTTCATTTGCAGGTGATTTACGTTTCCGCGCGCCACAGCCTCCTGCCAATATTTCCGATGTGCAACAGGCCTCATCCATGCCAGACCAATGCTTCCAAGCGTGGTTTGGGTCTTCATTGACCAATCCCTTGGAAGCGCGGGCCGTCACTTCATCAGAGGACTGTTTGTTTCTCAAGTTCGTTCTTTAATTTCCTATATAATACCATCCAGTAGCTTTTTTTTTGGTTCCAGCGTTTACTATCCCAGCGACGCTGCCGGGACCCCGCGTAAAAAACTCCCCGTTATTGTCTGGATTCATGGTGGCGGGTGAGCTTTTATGCACACATTCTTACTCAAAGTAATTCCGTTGGCCATTGGAACAGATACGTTGCGGGCGGAGGCGAGTATCTACAATGGGGAGGATATAATCAATCAAAGTAACCGTGGAGTTGTCGTTGTTACCATACAATACCGTCTCGGCATCTTGGGTGCAATTTTTATCATTTTTTTATTGTTCAAATGTCTAAATGTGCTGATAACAGGGTTCCTCTCTGGTGAAAAGGTCAAGGCAAATGGAGCACTAAATGCCGGACTACGTTGGTTAACCTCATTTGACTGTTGAAATGGCTAACGTTCTCGGAACTTTCAGTTGATCAGGATTTTGCGTTCCGATGGGTTAATAAACATGTATGTCGAGCACAGTATCCAATCTTGAGTCCCGCTGACTTGAACTTGGCCTCAAGATATCCAAGTTCGGCGGCGATCCCTCCAAGGTAACCATTTGGGGATTATCTTCTGGTGCGTTTAATTTTCAAATCGCGTGTGGCGACGATGAAAAACTCACTGACCAGAAATTAGGCGCAGGATCGGTACTTCAGCACGTCGTGGCGAACAACGGAAAGACAACGCCGCAGTTATTCCGAGGTGCAATCACCAGCTCCACGTTTCTGCCCTCGCAGTACAATTATAACGACCGCGTCCCTGAAGTGAGGAATCTAAAATAAATCTACATTTCTTTGGACCGTTCTGGTCTGAGTCTGGGATTCACAGTTGTTATTCAGCAAGGTCGTGGCGCAAACGAAGTAAGTAGTACATACCTCTCACCATTATCGACGCTGGGAATAGATACTGACGAATGTCTCTGAAGCTGCACTACTGCCGCGGACACAATGGCTTGCTTGAGGTCTGTCGATATCAGCGCACTGCAAACAGCGAACTCCCAAATCAACAACGAAGGATTCTACGGCACCTTCTCCTTCGTACCCGTTGTCGATGGCTCCTTCATTGCTCAGCGGCCCACATTGTCTCTCCTGCAGAAAAAAGTCAATGGGGTTAGTTTTCAAAAAGAAGTAAAACCATTGCAGCGCTAACTTGCCAACTCAGGAGGCCCTTCTCTCGATCACAAACACGTTTGAAGGCGTACTTTTTGTCGACCAGGATAGCGCAGCCACGGTTAACGCGACGACGTATGCGCTTGATCTGTTCCCTAAATTTGGTCCTGCGCAAGCTGGCGCAGTGAACTCCTTGTACACCGACTTGGGGACGCCGTTGTTTCAGGAAAATGCCATCCAGGGGGAATGTGCGTGTCTCGTCAAACTTTCACGGAAAAATTCATGACGCTCTTCAGCGATCTTCATCTGTCCCACGTACTTCCTCCTTCGCGCCTTCGCCGGGCGGTGCGCGTTCAAGGTGTGATTGTGACACAAAACTAGTCGGTATTTGTCTTACAGATTGCGTGAACTATTTCATGTAGGGAGAGTTTGCGATTCCGCCCGGCCTGCATGCGGACGACTACGGCTACTACTGGCCCTCATCCTCCACGCCCGCGTTCCAGAATGCGGACTTTATCAATGCTTTCGCGCAGAGTTTCACGGCGTTCGCCATCGCGCTTGACCCCAACGTGAAGCTCAGCCGGACTATTACTCCCCCATGGGACAAATGGAATGCGATGACGAGCCGTACTGAGATGCTGTTCAACAAAACGGAGGCGGATGCACCTCTCATCAAGGCGGTGCGGACGTCTGATGCACTGTTGAAGCGCTGCGAGTGAGCATTTTCCAGTTTTTTCGTACTGAGTTTGACCTCACCAAATTTTGCGTTCAGATTCTGGGAGAGCGTCGGGGCCCTGACGGCCCAGTGACGCGGCACGTCTATTCAGGATTTCAGACAATCCCCTTCACTTCTTATTGACATCCATCGTTGACTTCGACTTCTGCTCGTCTGATACAATTTCCGACTCGCAAGTTTTCTACAATAAAAAATGCTAGGGAAACATTATACAATGCCGGGTTGCCGATGCTGTGGTATCATGTCGGCAGTGCGGATTTGGCACGTCAGACAGGTCATATCCAAGAGGTAGGTTGCAATTCCCCATCGCAGACCTTTCCTACAAGGCCCCCAAATGCTTTTGACTGCCCGAATCGCGAACTTTGGGTTTGAGGTTTCACTTCGACTCGAATCTTTCTCAGATTAGGCTATCATACCCTCCCATTTTCATATATAACTCATATCCTTGCGTCATCAGAATAATATTTTTTGAACCTTGGGAGGTATCGTATCGAAGCAATTAATATTTCAATGCTTCCGTTCTCAGGAGTTCCCGGAAACCGCAAATGGCACAACTACACCTGGGCCTGGCTACCGGTGATCCACACCCTTCCCTGCGGACCGCCGTTCCGGACCCTGCACAGCAAATGGCCAATTAGCCTCTCAAAGGCAAGATTCTGTGTAATTCATCAAACCACTATATGTGATTGTCGAGTGCTTAATGTCCACAAGAACTACCAATTAATTGTCCCCAGGATGTGCTTTTGTCCATACTCAGAAATTAAAGAACGAGAGATTGCAGCTTCTCGAAGTCAAAGAAGCCAAGACCTGGTTTTCATCAGAACATAGTCCACAGATTTGTGTACGACATACCGGAAGCGGGATCCCAGCTGTGCTCAGAAGTTAGTTATCTCCTGCAGACCAAAGAACATCGACTCACCCCTTGGTCGCATTGAAACCTGGCTGTTCGCATCCGTTCACAAAGCCGTCTCTGTACGAAAATTCATAAAGTATTGGGAAAGTCCCAAGAAAAGAACGAACGTGATATCGACCAAGGCTTCCAGACCAACCCCGTAAATGAAAGGATTCAAAAAACCCATAGTCGGTTTTCCATTGCGGAGGCGCCAGTCATTAAGCAGAGCAACTATGCTGGCAGCAGTGGGCACGGCCGCACTGGTACCACCACTGATATCCCACCGATTGAAGAAGTAGTCGAAGAACGCTCCGCTGCCTAAAAAGAACATTGAGCTGGTCAAGAAGTGATCCACCTAGAATTTCTTTTTAAAAAAAGCATACCAACGGCTGTAATGTCGGGATAGGCCCGACCTCTATGGTTATACATACTCGACTGTAATTCTGTCTCGTCGGGATTCGCTGGGCCGGCAAGATAAGCAGATACCGCGGTATCTGGGAAAAATGTTGAAATACGGTGCGGAAGAGATTTTGGAAGGAATACCTTGATACGCTGGCCGGTCGAAATAATAAGAAAATCCAGCTCCGGACGCAAAACTCGGTGTTTGGGTCTCAAATCCAAGAGTCATCCCAACCGAGGTTACGCTAAAATCGAGCATCAACAAGCTGCAGTTGCAAGGACCAGGCCGCGCACTAAGGACAGGACGCAGGAAAGACGGGAAGGAATGTCGTCGCATTGTTTCCGGTATTCGCAATGCATGCCTATAAAATGATTGAGGTAACAGTGTTGTGCGCAGCGTAGAATGGCGTACCGATAACTCGTCAGTGCCTAATCCTTGGTCACCCGTGCTGAACAGAACAGAAACACCTCTGTCCGAAGTGAGGCGGTTATCAATTTCGTTAAAGAAGGCTACCTACCTGGCTCCGAGCTTTGCGAAGCCTTGGCACACCGCGTTCGCGTAGTCCTGAGCTGCATGTGAGCAAGAGATGTCGCTTGGCGACCAACAACCTACTTGCGGGACAGTTTGCTCGTCATCCCCGTACGACGTTGTAATCACAGTGGGAGGCTCGTCAAGTCCCAGTAGATAGTCGATGAAGCTAATACAGCGCTTTTAACAGAACAAATCGCTCGTGAAAAAATGGAACTTACTCAAGATATGGTTCATTGACGCCAGGTCGTTCTCCGTCTTTTCAGTGCATTAGTGTAGAAACAGCACTACTAGAAAAGAACGACCTTGATTCTGGTCCGGAATATAGGGCGGGACAGAATTGGTTGTATAATAAGTCATGGGAATCGGGTACGCAACCTGAATGGCTGCAGATATGTTTTTTAAAAACAATCCACATGCACATCAGAATAAGAAAGAACTGACCAAGCTGAGTATCGAGATTACCCTCATCGCCGACGGAGCTTGCAGTGAAAGGTCCTGAATACAACACTTGTTTCAGCAAGTGTTGCATCGCAAAAGACAGACCCACCCGTGATGTTAACAACTTCCATCGTATAATTGGATCCGATGGACTCTGGTATGTAGTCATTGAGGTACAGTTTCAGCGACTCACTGTCAAACATGAGTGGAAGTTCAACAATGCGGTCATGAACTCACGGTTTGGCCAATATGTCGAGATACCCAGCACTGTCAGTCGTAACGTCAGCTTTAATAAAATTCGGCAACAGAACACCAACACTCCAATGCGATTTCTGCCATCTACAACCTTGGGGGTGTAGTTCCCGATGTTGTACAATTTCCGAACACAAGGAGGGTCGATGACAGATACACAACTCTCGAAATGGCTCTGATTGAGCGGCACAGGCCGTTTTTGGATATCCGACGGAGTAGTAACGTGACCGTCGAGAGAGAATTTCCCCATGCCATGTCGCAGAGGATCGAGAAATGCGGTTGTGGGGTGCACGAAATTAATATGGGGAGCCAGATCCTGCGGCAAGCTATAGCTTAGGGTGCGGACGACACGTTTCCTGCTCGTGACGTGCTCGAAAACACCGAAGCGGGTGGACAACATTTTCTCGGCAGAGGAGATAGGTACCACGGCCGTAACGCTGTCCTTCGAAGAAGACCACTTCACCGAGCTCGCGTTGTGTGTCGCCAGCCAGCCGTCGACCAACTCGAGGGTGTCATTGGATGGCGTCGACAGGGCATGCACCTGCTCCTTCGAGAGGTGCTTCCCGTAACTGGGATGCGACGGATCGCTGATATTCAACAGTAGGGACTCGAGCTGAGTAAAGCCGTGTTGCGCCAGCCCGAATCGCAAGTTCAGGCCTCGACTTGGAGATAGTTCGGCGTCCTGGATCTCTGCCCAACCAGAAGGAACGTCGGGGAGTGAGTGCTTCACCAGGGAAGATGCAGAGGCGCTGGTCAGAAACGCGGCGAGTAAGCTGCACCAGAGAGGTGGAAGAACCATTATGTGGTGGTGATACTCTAATACACGCGAGCCGCTTGCATTTTATATACTTCTCGTGCCGGGAAGAACCCCCCGAGCAACACCCGTTTCGATTAGCCGAAGTGTATCATGGAGAGCGATGCCCGTCGGACTTCTACTGATCATTGAAGATGTGAAAATATTGACATTACATTGCGACGAAGCGACGAAGCGAGCTCGAATTGTATTGGGTTTGTTGGCAAACCAGCGCGGTCACGCCTGCCGAAACGAATTGCCAAGAGGAAAGACGGACAAGAAACGGGCCAAAACCGGGCGGCAGAAGAGGGCAGAAGTTCAACGGAGTAAGGGCCATCAATCTATCGCCGCGGCTTTTGCCGATGATCGGTATCGTAAAACGGTGTACAGCAGAACTGGGCCTATAATGTAACTGAGAGTCTGAGATTCGTGTTTCTTGCATTTCTTCCTTCCTTCCTTCCCTCAAACAACCAGATGACTCACAAGTCTGCCTAAGCACCTCGAAACTACATGTTGACGCATCCTTGAAGCACTCGAGGCGCTGCCAGTGAGTTCCACTTTTAAAGAGCCTGTACGAGGACCCATTGAACTGAGGGAATGTTTTCGGAGGCAAACAGCGTTCCACCTTTGTCCCGACGTCTCGCGGCGCCGCATCAGCGATTCGATCAGGTGAGAAAAGACAAGACGCGGTCACATGCTAGTAGAAACGATCACACGCTCGCGACTCGTAGCCTGAACTTTTCATCAGAGAAAGCCACTGAAGCTCAGAAGTTTGACTGTGGATCGAAATTTACACGAATGCATTCCAGAAAAAACAAGTATGCGTGAGTGGGGACCACACGTTCGATACCTGCGACCCCACAAAAAAACGTCCCCCGCCCTCTGCTCCAACCCGGCGTACGCGAAAAGAAGAAGTCGGTCGAGTCCAGTGTCGAGGCCTGGCGGGGATCGGAGCTGACACGGAAACCTCCCTATGACGCGCTCCAAAACTGAGGGATCCGACCGTTCCAAACGAGAGTGTGTCTTGCGGGCACACGCGCAATGGAACCACTCGATCCAGTCGCAGTGAAGGGCGATTGACCGATGCCAGAAGACGAGGCGCGCAGAAGGCAACATCGTCGATCGACTGAGCATCAAAGTCGGTGCAGGTTTTGCGATTGGTATCGAACCTGGATCGGTTAACCGAATCGTGACGGCTGCGTGGAGCTCTCTCTACGGGTGGTTCCATTGCCGGGCGCCGCTCTCTATTTGGTATCCGGAGGGGGCTCAACCGTAGAGGGTGCTCGGGTGTAAGGGCCGTTCAGTCGTTTCCCAGGTGGGTGTAGCCTATGGAGGGAGAATCAGCGTTGTATGCCGTTCAATCGAGGGTCAGACGACACCGGCAGTGACGTCGACGGCGGCGGTCAGCGAAGGCGAGCTCATGTTGAGGAGAAGGAGCTGACGAGCAAGATGTGAGCATCAATGGAGTGAGAGGTGGCTGCGACGCACCTAAGTTCCGGTCAGCACGTCGATGCTCATCACATTGAGGAGCGATTAGTACGCGGCCGAGGCTAGCACGTCGCACGAGTGAGCCAGAGGTTAAACAGAAGAATAACAGAGTACTCACAGTTGCTTGTGTGCGCGGGTGAAGGAAGAGAGGAAGGACGATAATGGAAGTCGAGAGTAGGAGTGGCTGGCAAGTTCCGAGAAGTTGGCCGTTATTTGTAGTACCCTCCTCGGCAATTCCCGAATTGCTGGAATGTTTGCTGCCTCTGTGTCATGCTGCACCACAAGGGGGTTTCAACTTTCGAAAATCGGATATCGGGTCGAAAAGATTTTTTCGACCCTGAGCTGACCCCCCCCTCCCCCCCTCTCCTTCCATATTAGGAAGGTGGTTCCCACCCCTAGAGCCGGGCCGGTTTGTCCGAGTTGCAGCGCTGCTTTCCAGGCTGAATTCCACCCCTTATCTCTACTTTGAGCATGGCTATTTATATTCTACATGGGATATGGTGACTCATAAGCCTCTTTGAGAAGTTTCTGATTTTTTCAAACAAAAAAAATCCCTGTGCTCTGGTTGTGCTCACAACCTGTTACACTCAGCTTGAGTGCTGAACATGAGGTTCAGAAGCCAGGTATTGTGCTAGACACTTCAAGTATCCAATACCCCTTCTGGCACCTCCTGAAGGCATTATTGGCCCTTTTGAAGCCTTTTGTAACATACACTACAAAATTTTTTTCGGCCAACCTTGGACCCCCCCCCCGATGTACAAAATTTTATTCTTGGCACCCCCTTGCTGCACCAACAATGTCATTCGACAACGGGAGCGCAGCAAAAGTTGCCTTCGGCAAGATGTTTAGCCGAAGCAATGTGTGTTTGACAACTCGCACGGAACGGTGCTAACTTTGGCTTAACCCAAGGACCACTGGCAGTGAAACTGGGTCATACACTATAACAACTGAGGTACGAGGTTAATGTTATAGCGTCTGTTTATAAGAGACTAGTCATACACCTCTTCAACAATGCCATTCCAGAGATGTCTTTCCTGGCCCTAAGTCTCTGAGATGAACCCCTTCTCGCTATCATTCTAGATGCTAATTTCCCCTCAAATGTTTGGGGAATAATGACGACATGTTTAATACAATATGAAGGATACTGCTACTAGTACTCAGGACCGGGTTCTCCTAGTGTGGAGTAATGATGTTGCGGATTCTGAAAATGCTGATTCGGAGGTCCAGAGATATCTGGAGGCCGTTAATCCAACGTTTTCTCCGACTACTAAATGTGAGGGAACTCTGGGATGCGAGGTAGGAGATGTCCCCCCTCCTTCTCAATGCAAAATATATCTGCCTTTCCCCCTTCCCGGAACCATCTTCACTCTGCTGAACTCACTGAGGCGACTGATTTGTTCTTCCTGGAAACCTGGCCATTCGAGTCGCCGTGCGAGCGGGGTTTTTTCATGCGATGTCATTACGGATCCTTCATTTCCAAAAAGTGAGTGGCTTTCTGTTCACTCTCTCACCCAGCACTAAGATACATTCCCAGTCATACCGGATGGAGAGTTCGAAAAAATGATCTGGGCTTGCCGAGCCAGCACATTATTATTCTTGACAGATGACTGGATCGACAAACAGGTGCGCGTATGATTGATTTATACCATTTATGGGCCAATCTTGCTCACAACCACTCTTAGCCTCATGATAAAGGAGCCGGTCTGAGTGACCGTATCGCCAGGATAGTCTGGGGTGAAATGGTAGGCGCATTCAAAGCCATATTTCTGTGGAGGTTGACAATCACCACCAGGACCCAACAGCTGGCTCTCTAGTCGAGGAAATGCTCAATCAGATTGTTCGTGCCATCGAAGGAAGCACTGAAGTTGAACAATATCATCAGCTTTCCCACCTGACTTGTGAATGCCTCAGGTACGAATAAACTCATGCCAAACTTGGAGTCACACATTTATTGAGCGTATGCCAGACTTCAGGACACGCCAGCTCACCAAAATATGACCGAATATCTTGACTTCCGGAGCTACAACTCTGGCGGTTATTTTGCCCTCGGTCTCGCCTGCTATGCGCTTAATATTCGGCTCACCGACGATGAGCTCCAAAGTCCACGCCTTGTGATATGCGAGTGGTTGGCTCTAGGTAAGCCTGATATCTTAGAAACGCTGCTCGAATTGGCGCTGACGAGGTGCATAAGATGCAATTGTGATGGAAAATGGTGTGTGGTCCTGGTATGTCACTTCAGGTGTGGTTCTCATCGGCCCAGATGTAGCCTCCTACGAAAAGGAAGCGGAGCAGAGTACCCTGGGAAACAATCTCATTGCATAGTTATTGCGACATGGCACCAATGTCCACACATTTGCTTCTGCATCTGCCATGAAGTTTTATCTCCGAGAATGGATCGCAGATTCCGAAGCACGGCTTCACGAAGCCATTCTTGTGGCACTCATGGATAGCATCCTCGGGGCGTCAGACGCTGTTCGCAGATGGCTTCACGCCCTCCCATACGTAGTCAGTGGTAGCGCTTGGTGGTCACAGCACGTAAGAAGTCACCTATCTCACCGAAACAAAGCTCATCACCGTCAACAAGACTGAACGATATAATGTCCCCGGCAAGCCCGTACCACGCAGAATTATACATCTCAGGGGGAAGACCGATATTATCGTCCCAGAACCTCGAGGCGTTGAAATTCTGTGATTGTCTTCATTCTGAGGTCTTTTATCATCCGACTTCCCGCTTTTGACGCCTTCTTGCTCATCTCTGGTATTGATGTCCTGCAACTGGCTGCTAAATCTGCAGTGACTTTTGTCATGCGGCCAGAGCATGTGGGTCCCATAAGTAACAGTCTCACAGTCCAATGTCCAATGTTATTTGAGGACTCAGTGTCAATTTATTGCAAGGGCGTTATTTGCAATGTGTTCCTCCTCAGCCTTTCGATGCCCTCATGGTCTACTGTACAATTACATTCAAATCGATAGGGGGTGTGACGCATGACATGGTCCGAGCAGTTCGATAATTCGATAGCTGCCGGATTTCTGCGTGACACCCCCCGAAATTTCGATAAATCTGACCAAAAATTTGACTTTTTTTGCCACTGGGGGGGGGTGACTTTTGGAGAACAAATGGGAAATGGGATTTTTTTTTTTCGAAAGTACGGCGATCAGTACGGCGATCGGTACGGCAATCGCCATGAGATCATGTCATCCAACCCGGCATGTCGGCAAACTTGCATTGGACTACCGCTCTTGTCCTGCGCTTGAGCTGGTGAGTTGTCCACTGCAACACATTGCCCCTAATTTTACTTTATTTTATTTTATTCCTTTCTTTCAAATTCTTAGTGTCGACAAGCATCAACACGGCTGCCAGCTGAATGGGTGGTGTGGCGGGGAAACATGCAAGAATAGCGCCCACCATGGACTCAAGATACTTGGATTGTAATGATCAACAAATGTCAGGATAACATCAGAGCGTGAGGCCGGCGGCGACAAGGTCTGTGGACAAGAACAAATGGAAAGGATGCCTGCAGTCAGAGATTAAGAAAAAAGTCACAGTGAAGTATAATGGTACACTTACAGTTTTTCGTGTGCGGGGTGAAGGAAGAAAAAAAAGACGATGATGGAAGTCAGTGACTGGCAAGTTCCGAGAGGTTATCTATATTTGTAGCACCGCGGCAACTTCCGAATTGATGAAATGTTTACTGCGTGCGCCAGGGTGTCTAAAGCAAAATCAAACCTCCGTGAACATCTTTCCAGCAGCTCAGGAGTGACTACTGCGGACCCTGGATTCACCACGCGTACTAGGAGCAATCTGAACTTCAAGCTTTTCAATTGGGACGTTTCGCGCTGTAACCTATCGAGAAATCGGGTAGATGCTTTCTGCTCTGGACACACCTCAGTACGGTCACACTCTTTTATTCAGAGCGGTTACCAATGGACGAGGGTAGCCGTCAATATGAAAGCCTTGTAGGAAAAGATTTGGGACGATCCAGCTTCCGATCTCAAAAATAAACGAGAGGTTGCCGAGCTATTAGAGTAGGGGTCAGCTGCTTTCTGTCTCAGTAGAATTTATTTTCCCTCCCAAACCATGGAAACAAAATTGGTTTTCTCACAACTCGTTCCCAGTAGCCTTTTATGGCAATAGATTTGCCATAAAAGGTAAATCCCTCTGAATCACATCTCGATTCTAGCGCAGCCGACAGGGCCAAATCCGAGTGGCTCCTGCAAAAAATAAGCCTGAACACAAAACCCTGCTGCATTTCATGGAACTTCGCTTTTTCCTTGTGGTTAATAAATATTCGTATGCATCATTGCGTCTATTGACATGTCATGTCCGGAAAGACATACATAGGCTGGGTTAATTATTTCAGTACTCGGAAACATATTAAAAGAAAGTGTGCAATAAAAAAAAGATGAAGGCCAAAACACGGAGTAACGACAGCAGAAAATCCCAACAAAAGAGCGACGAGTAGCAATGTACAGTATCCCAAGATTTAATTACTTTATAGTCTATGTATGTGCGAGGGAGTCCGTAGCAATGCAATGCAATCAATAAGAGAAGATCATGAGCCAGGGGTTGAGCGCAATCTAGAGCAGTCGGAGTTAGCGGCTGAAGGCTAATTCGAGATGAGGGGCAGACGCACCGGAAGGAGGATGTGGCAGCCCACGACGAGCGACAGGGGGATGTTGAGCGCCCAGTTCCACCCGGGGATTTGCCACTCATACGGCACGGCGTTGGACTGCATTACGATCATCATGATGATCGCCGCGAAGCAGATAATGAACGACAGCTTGAAGCGCTGCCAGATGCGAGGCACTGCAGGGACGAACAAATGCCAACGTCAGCCCTCATTGGACAGGACAAAGGGTACGACAGGAGGAACGTACCTTCAATCCAGAAGGTCGACCGCTCGACCTCTTTGACCGTTGATCCCCACGTCCTACGCGACACGTCAGCATGGTGAACGAATGAATGGGGGACTGTGAGCGTACATGTCGTATGAGAACAGATGTGCGAGGATAGCGGTGGAGAGGTGGATGCTGAGGCCGCCGAAGAAGAACAAGCTATGGGGCGCAAGCGCCGTTAGTACGGAGCCTTGAAGGAGGGTACGAAGATGCGTACAAGAATGGAATCCATCGGAGGTTTTCAATCATACCGCCGAAGAAGTTGCGGTGACCGAGACGGTACTCGAGGAGCGTGAAGCCGAGGTTGCCGAGACCGGGGAAGACGACCGTGCAAGCGAGGAGGATCTCGAAGCTGTGCAGGTAGAAGCGGTCGAGCTCTGGCGCGAGACCGAGGAGCAGGAAGTTCATGATGGATCCAACAGTGGCGGCCGCAATTCCGTCTAGAGCAGCGTCAGCAAGTAATCGCGAGTACCAAGAGAAATGTGCACTGACAATAAGAAAACATGTCTGAAGGTCCTCATTAGCTTTGAGCGCAAAAAGAAGAGTGAAGACAACGCACAAGACATCATCCCAACCTTGTAGTGCACCGGCGCAGCGGACCACACGAACCCACGCAGCTGGTCGCTAATGGGGCCCTTCCTCCACCACCGGATGATGGGATTGAAGATGATCTCGTCGCACTGCAAAGATCGTCAGTCTAGCGTCGGATCCAAATTCACATATATACGCACCCCATACGCGTACTTTTGCCAACGTGCAAGTTCATCCACGACCGTCAGACTCACACCTTCCTTGAACCCGCCCTCGGAGTACGTCGCCCAGCGGAGCGTGTACCCGCCGAGCAGCAGGCGCAGCGCAAGGTCAAAGTCCTCCGACACGTTGCTCTCACTCCACTGCTTGCGCTTCCCGTCATCGGGGTCGTCGAACGCGGCGTCCTGGACGGCGCTCCAGCGGAGGAACGCATTGTGCCCCACGAAGGGCGCGACCTCGCCGTTGGCGCACCCGTACGAGATACACTTGTTGATACGGCGCGTGAAGTGGGTGATACCGTTTTCGAAGTAGTGGTGCGCGACCTGCATGACGTCTGCAAGCCATTTTCGTCAGCGCATGGCACAAAGAAACGGGGAAGGGGGGGAGACATACCCGACTCGTGCTGGATGATGGCCAGATCGGGGCTCTCGTACATCTCGCGCGCGGCGTCGCGGAAGCAGTCCTCAGGGACGATGGTGTCCGAGTCGATGATGAGGATGATCTCGCCGACGCGCAGACTCTTCCCGTTGCACGCCCAGGGCCGATGCCGCCGCCCGCTCTCCTCGTATATCTCTCCTCGACCGCGAGGTGCATCGCCTTGTCTTCGAGGCACTCGCCGTCGTCCTCGGTCACACCCGCGGCCTCGAGCGCCGCGAGGTGCTTCTCGAGCTTCAAGGAGAGGGCTGCGCGCGGTCGTCAGCTCGAGTAGGAATGAAAGGAGGGAAAGATGGACACACCCAATCCGTAATTCATGTTGCTCGCCTTCTTGAACTTGCCCTTGCGGAAGAAGCCGTCCTTGCCGTGCCCCGGGCGCGCGGTCCATCCGATGTTATGATTCGCATAGAACGCCATGCGCTCCTTGCGGTCCTCCTCCGAGATGAGCTGCATCCCGTCGTCGCAGATGAAGATCGCCGACGTCCCGCCCTGCCGGGCGTACGTCTGCATCGCCTTCTTGACCGAAAGAACCGAGGGCGCGCTGTACAAGCACACATCAATTAGCACACATGCTTCGTCACAGACAACAACGGGAAATACGCACATAACCTCATGCAAGCTCTCCTTGTACACGGGGCACTGGATGGTGACGTGCGGCAGATTGTTGTCGACGGCGGGGTTGGGAGCGGGCTTGACGGCGGAGTAGTAGGCGGAATTTTCGTGGTACTGCGCGACCGGCCCGAGGATGAGAGAAAGGTTGCCGACGAGTTGGAGGCAGAAGAACTGGCGGCGGTGTTAGCGGGGTTATTGAGATAGGTGAAGGAGGACACACGATAGACACGCAAAAAGATCACCGGCAACGTCACGATTAGCGCAAAGCGCGTTGGGTCGCCGTCGAGCGCATACTCCTCGAGTAGGACGCTTATACCTGAGAAGACGAAGTCTGCAGGGAGGCGTGAGTTAGCATCATGACATGGAGAGCGCCAAGGTGGGTAAAAGGATGGATAAGCGCGGAGGGAAAATCATCCAAAGAGATAAATAAAGTTTGAGCAACGTATACAGGGCCGATGTGATGCCGCCGGACGCCGACGCGCGGCACCGAAGACAGAGAAGCGCTGGTTCCTGCCCGTCAACGTCCAAGCGTGCGTGTCGAGCAGGAACGACATCCCGCTCGTTGAGAAAAAAAGAGGGATGACGCAGGAAATGACGACGCTCGCCGACAAGAACAAAGGCAAGACACCGAACACGCACGGCCATCGCGCGCGGCACAGGGCCAACGAATGGAATCGCTGGATAACAAGAATAGAGGTGACTGTACGATCCAGAAACACAAAAGCCCGAAAAAACGGCGTGCCTGGGTGGGACAGCGCATAAAAGCCTGCCACCCCGAAGGTGAAACCAACAAAACAAAAGATGTTACTCACAAGCAGCCAACCCCGCACCACACCCCGCGTACAACGGGCCCAACAACACGAGCTTCCGCTCCTTCGGCGCCCCTCCCCCTCTCCCCCCCTTTTCCGGATCCTTTGAAGCCGCCTCCGGAGACTGTTTAGGCTGCAGGCGCCACGACCAGCCGAAGATCGTCGTGGGCTTGTCTTGGGGTTTCGCGTTCGTTTTCTCCGCAGCAGAATGAGAAAAACTCTTTTTCGGACAGGTCGAGCTCCTCGCGGAAGCGCGAGTCGGTGTCTGTGGAGCGCGAGTTGAGGTACGCGGTGCTGCCGCGCGCTTCTTCCTGTACGCCCTCGCTGCGCTGGTCGGGCTGCGAAAGAGCAGCCTGCGACGCGCCGAAGAGCGAGGCGAGGATGCCCGGGGCGGCGTGGCTGTCTCGCTTTCTGGCGGCAGGCGCGGGTACGGTGGGTGGCACATCGGTCGAGGAGATTGAAGGCACCACGGAGGCGCGGGTGCGCCATATGAACTTAATGAGCTTCTCCTCGAACTCGGCGGCGAGGGGCGTGAGGGCCTCGACGGCGGGGGCCCAAAGGACGAGAGAGGGAGGCTTGCGCTGTGCGAGGGTGACGTTAGCGTTGGATTCTAGGCAAACAGAAGGAGAAGAGAAGACGACGTACGATAAACGCTCCACACTGATCCTTCTCCGCCCCGGGGAGGTCGGCCATGCTTCCCAAAACCTGGATGCGCGTCGCCGAGTCGACGAAGAGGGAGTATTCGTTCGCCGGTCTAAACAATAGAAAAAATGTAAGTCATAGTTTTTCTCCCCGAAAGAATGGAGGAAAGAAGCAAGACACTCACACCCTCGCACACGCCGCCGTAACTGCCGCGTTCCTTACCAGTACCGCGCCCGCCGGGTTCAGCGCGCGCACGGCCGCCTCGAAGGGGACGAGGTGCGGCGCGTTGTAGGGAAAGATGCGGAATTGCGCGCCGTCGCCTTTGCCACCTATTCATCCTCGTTAGTACCTTTCTTTCTTGGGAGGGGAGAAGAAACGAAAAGGAAGGTGGGGATAAGCGGCAAAGCATACCTGGCGTATCGGCCCCACTGGCCTCCGCATCCTGCTCAGGCGAAGCCGGAGAAGCGCCAAGGACGGTAGGCGGCGCAGCGAGCGACGGCGCACCCGCCGCGACGCGGAGCGCGACACCACCGAGAGAAGCGTGGGCAATAGCCCCCGCGGAGGGCGCGGGCGCGAACCAGGCGTCTTGTTGGGTTTTCTCGTCTATGGAGCAAGGTCAGTCTCTTTTTTTTTGAAGACGGTGAGGTGGGGTGGAGGACTCACAGATCGCATGCAACAACGCATCCACCTCGTCGTAGTCGCTCGTCAGGATCGTCACGCCCTCCCTCTCTGCCTGCCTTTGTCTTTCTCTTGCCCTTACGCCGCCATACGGACTCGTCCCCGGTCGTGGGCGCGGGCCGCGTTCGGAGAACCCGTCCTCCCCAACGTCGATCTCGATATCATTGAAGCTCACCGAGCTCGAGGCAAGGGAGCCCGAGTCGGGGGAGGCGTCCCACGAGTGGGAGACGCCGAGGCCGAGCTGGGAGGGGATGCGCGGCGGGTGGGTGGAACCACTGCTGCCAGGCGGAGTGTACGCGTGGTGGTGGTGGGACATCGTTGTCGAGTCCTATTCTAGAATCCGGAAACCAAGAAAGAGCGGACGAGCCAACACCAACGAAGGGAGGCGAGCAGACGCGCGAGGTATAGAGATCCGCGTATGTATATCCCTTCCTGTCTAGGCTGTCCTTGTCTTTGTCGATATCTCGGTCCGGCGATAGATCCTGTTCCTATCCTATCCCAGGACTTGTATTGCTTTCTTGTTACGGGAAGGTACCCCTTGCGCTTGAGCCGGACAGAAGGGTTTTCTTTGTGTTTGTCCTGTCGGGTCAAGGGTCGGAGGTAAGATATGGCAGCGTAACACCGTACGTTCTGCCTTTCACGGTATCGGTGTCGCCGAGCAGATTGAATGCGGAGGCAGGCAGCAGCACACAGCCCAGGATAGATAGACAGAACGCTGATTGAAGTTTGAACGCAGGCCCGTTATTCGGCTCTGCCAGGAACGAAGCGCGTGTACGCGAGCGACTTCTCCCCTGGGAGTCCGATAGCGTTCCGCGCCTTCGTTTACCCATCCTCCTTCCACGAGGCCTCCACTACTCATCTCGAGTCTAGACGACAGATTCTGAACATATTAGGCTCGTTGAGGTGAGGTGACACCCAGCGATCGAAACGGCGCCTGCAATAGATAGATAGCCACCGACACCCACACAGGCAGATAGACAGATACCCCTGCCCGCCTGTCGATGGAGGAAGAGCGGAGATCGCATGGCTGACGTCGGACAGAAGCAAAAAGTCGAAGGGCGTTGATTGCCGGATACGGGTTGTGGTGCGTGGGAAGGGAGAACGCGATCACGTGTACCTAACAGGCGTTGGTTGTCGCGTCCTCGGCTGGGTTCCTAGGGAATTTGGGAGGATATGCTTGGCGCAATTCGATGGAGGCCTTCATCGGGTCCCTGACTGAAACGATTCAGCTCCGAGGAGGACTGCATCGCGGTCAAGTTTCAACAAATTAAATTCCGTCATTGCGTACCTATGTAGCAACAGCAGCATTCATCCGCTCTAACTTAACACCCTTAATACTTCACTAATATATATTTAAATTGTATCTACACTCAAGACTAGTAATGTTTTTCTGAAAAGAAAAGAAAAGACTAATACTCCCATGTGAAGGTGAAATCAGTAACTGTACAGGTTGCCTTTGACTATAGTATAGAAGTCACAATTGGGGGTGTAGAACGGATATTATATTAATGACAAGATACGACGCTGATTGTTGGTGCATGCGTCGTTGCTACATAGATATGCCTACGGGACGTCTTCCATTCTGCGAAGACAGCCATTTACTCGCGATCGCGAGTTCAGTTACGGGTTGCCTTTCTACTGGAAAGCTATGCATAGGTGGATATTAGTGACGAGTGCTTGTGGCTACCATCCGGCTCATAGATATGCGGAACACAGCCGAAGTCCACTGTTCAACGTTCAACGGACTATATTAAGAAAGACCACGCGTGGAGATGCCTTTCAGCAGAATTTATTAATTAGTGGAGTATCCGATTATGCTGAAGCAAGGATACGACCGCGACAACTTCCCAGTCTGATCCTTTGAACAGAGGCAGTGAAAAATGGTTATGGGGAAAAAACGGAAATCTCGGTATGGTACAGGTAAAGTAAGTAGCTAACCTTCCTTAGTTGAGGTATTCAGGGTTAAGTATAATATAGAAGCCGAAGACGAAGCACATTGCCGAATGACCAGATTGTACTTGCGACCTTAAGTTAGATTCCAGGGAATATACTGAATACAGAATCACGATCAGATAGGTATTAGTAGATGATTGGCATGAGCTGGAAAAGATAGATTATAATTAGTACGCAAAGCAATCGGAAGTCTAATATCTATCTTTATTGGCATGAGCTGGATAGATAGATAGATAGATTAGTACGCAAACAATTGGAATTTGATTAGTATACTATACTACATGCATACGCCGGAAAGTTCAAAATCTTTTACTGTGCTGAACCGTCAGTAACACATTCACGATGCAGGTTTCTGGCCATTGTCTCTCAATCTTCCTCTTAAACTCTTACACTTGTCCCACGCGCGGAGAGATCCAACTCCGGCCAGCAGCGGCCTCTCCGGCGTCTCGGCCGTCCGGTCAACAAATTAACCATTAGACTCAGATTCAGATAGCGGTCGAGCCGCTCAACCTCCTGCGCGCATTTGTCGTAATCCGGCGATTAGAGTACACTGAATATTTGAGGCGCACGGCTCTGAGTGAATGAAGAAGACAAGAGGCGGTTTCTGGTCTCGAGTCTCTGTCTCCTACATATGTACCCAATGGTAAGTAAGTACGGAGTCTGTAATAATCATATCTGTTATCCCACCCCTCAATCTCAGCTGGGCGGAAAGATCCAAACCCCGGCCAGTCTTCGGCCTCTCCGGCGTCTCGGCCGTCCGGGCAACAAATTAAACATTACATTAGATTCAGATAGCATAGTAGTCCAGCCGCCGTACCTCCTGCGCCCTGCACGCATTCGCATTTATCGTAACCCGGCAAATGCTTATTCGGAGCGAGGAAGATAAGGGATAAGGATAATCATCTCTCAGGTCCTGCGCGCTCGGTCGGTCGGTGTTGCAACATTCCTACTTATCTGGACAGTGGCGGCGTATTTATCGGCGAGTAGATTAAATTCGTGATGTACGTACGTTATGGACAAACATTCAAGTCTCACCGGAACGTACCGCATGCGTGCCTCGAAACAGACGTACGCTGTCAACGCACGCCTGAGATTCTCGTCCCGCGAAAATCACATGCGCACGCAGAGACAGAGAAAGACAGGGTGGTAACTTTGTCTTGGCTGCCCACGAAACATTCCTCCGTTCATTCAAAGCGTCAATGGTGACGGAGACGGAGACGGATTCTCGCGTGGCCGATCATATAGGACTCTGAGTATTAATATAACAGAAGATGAGTAAGTAACGAAAATGATATTCATAAGGGATATGGACTAGACCATTGGTGTAACATACATCTGTGCTGTATACCGACGGAATTATTCGGTGCCTAGCCTACTTCCCATCAAACAGCGCCTGGCCATGGACTTTTGTCATGCCCATTCATCTCTCCCGTTGCGCTATACTCATCATAAAAGAAATTAGCATCGGCATAACACTCGCAAGAACTCTTGGCGGTACCTGAAGACGGGAGCACATGAGATATTGAATGTCAAAGTCTCCGTGCGAATGCACATTCCTGAAAGCATGAAAAGACAGGCCGGGTCCTGATACATCCGCGTCCGAGACAGCGGCCACGGTAAATCTCGCAAGAACTCGCCGAACCATCCGGTATTTATTGCACACACCTACGCTTGAATGACATCGTCCCTGTCCCTTAACTTAACTCGCTTCCACTATGTTCCCTATCCATAATCTTATCAGCTATACGGCGATCACTGATACCGGAGGTAAATCACTGAAAATTTGTATCCCCATCTACACACTCTTGTCTTTGTCCATCAAAGTATTTTTGCAAGGGACATCTGCCAGGGCCAGGTCCACAACAATCCGAATGTCTTTCTTGTATGTCCATACATACACCGGAATCGGAGATAAGATGACCTAGTACTGCTTCTTCGGGTCGGGTGTCCTTCCCGCCGCCGCATTTTGCCTTATCCTTCCTTTCCTCCCTCCCTTCCTTTCTCCTCCCGTCTCGTAGTCTGCGACGATGGCCTCCAATCCCTTCTCGACGCCGCCCCTCTCGCGCGTCACCACCCTCGACAACGCCTCCTCCGGCCCGCCGAAGCGCATGGCCAGTACCGCCCTCCCGCCCGCCGCGCCGTACGCAGCCGTCGCCAAGCCCTGGACCCAAAAGCCCAACCCGCGCGCCACATTCTCTTACTACCTCACCTGGTTTTTATTGTTTGTCGGCGCCTCCCTCGGCGGCGTCCAGTCGTACTTCTCGTACCACAACGTCCGCATCGATCGCGCGCCCTTGTGCCTCGTGTTTTCAGAAGACTTCAACGCGGGGGACGACGCTGCGGTGTTCGGCAGCGGCGGGAGCCCGGGACGGTGGCTGCGGGAGGTGCAGATGGACGGGTTCGGGAACGGGGAGTTCGAGATGACGACGAGCTCGTCGAATAACTCGTTCCTCCTCGACGGGAATCTTTACCTCCTCCCGACGCTGACGCAGGACGGCGCGCCGTTCCCCGACGGGACGACGTACAATGCGACGGATTGTACCTTTAATATCACCGCCCCGAATGGTGAGCGTCTCCTTGTCTCCTACTCCTCCACCGATCCTGTGAGCTAACTTTACTGATTTTGAAAGGCGGCTTCAACGCTGGACCAACGGGGACTGACTTCGATTGGTCCGGTTACTTCACCGCCTGTTCGCGCACCACGAATAGCACCGCCGGTACGATCATCAACCCCGTGCAAAGCGCGCGCGTGAGCACGTTGATTAGTGCAAAGAGTGCGTTATTTTCCTTCATTTCTTCCCTTCGTATCCTCGAGTTTTTTTTGGTGGGACTTTGAGCTGATACTGATATTTACATGTGTGTTTGTAGACGGCAACGAAACAACCCTGACCCGCGGTTCCATCCGCTACGGTAAAGTCGAAGTCCGCGCCAAGATGCCCGCCGGCGACTGGCTCTGGCCCGCGATTTGGATGTTGCCTGTTCCCGGCTCTGATGGTCAAGGTGCATACGGCGCATGGCCCCGCTCAGGCGAGATCGATCTCGTGGAGAGTCGGGGGAACGGCATCCGCTACACCAACCGCGGGTCCAACTACGTCCAGGGCGCGCTCAACTGGGGGCCCACCCCGCAGCTCAATGGCGTCGGCAAGTCGTACTCGTGGTGGACCGACCGCCGCACGCCCTTCTCGAACGACTTCCACACATACACGATGGAGTGGACGGACAAGTGGCTCCGCATCAGCGTCGACACCCGGCTCCATACGTTGCTCGATATGCAGTTCAACGAGCCGTTTTGGCAGAGGGGGGATTTCCCGAAGACGGTGGGTGTTGAATGCTTTCTGTCGATCCTTCCCCTCCCCTCCCAGCTCTACCTTCCTTTCCCTTCTCACACACTCTCCTTCCTTTCTCGTACGCTCACCTCACTGGCTAGATCACCGGCCCCGACGGCCGCCTCGAGGCGCTCCAGGACCCATGGGCGAACGCAACCAATAAGAACGCGGCGCCGTTTGATCAGGGTGCGTGAGGCTCGCTCTTTTCTTTATGATTGGATTGTACTGGGGAGGTGGGAGCGGTGGAAGCCGGTCGCGAAAGGAGGACGGAGGGACAGGGTGGTGTCTGCGCGGGCCGTAGTCGGCGTGGAGAGGAGAGGAGAGGAGAATGAGAACGAGAAACGACGGCGTCCTTCAGAGGACCAATGTACTACCTTCTCCCTCTGCGTGGACGAGAAGGCTGGGCCATTCTTCGGGACGCCACGTGCCCTTTCACAGGGAGAGGACGGAGACTAGTCCCTCCTCCACATCCGAAGCAGGATGAGAGGCGCAGGGGAGGCATCCCTTCCCTCTCCCTCCCCTCTTTATCCTCCCTCCTCGCTTTGCCCTCCTCGCCCCCTCCTTGTCCCCCTTTTCTCTCCCCGTTTTCCTAACGCTCTTTCACCCTTTCGCCCAATACTCACCACGTCAACAGACTTCTACCTAATCATGAACGTCGCCGTCGGCGGCACGAACGGGTGGTTCCCGGACGGGCAGGGCAACAAGCCGTGGCTCAACCACGCGGGGAACCCCATGGCCGATTTCGCGAGCAACAAGGGGCAGTGGCTGCCGACATGGCCGGAGAATGTCGAGGACAGGGCGATGGTTGTGTGAGTCTGCGTGTTACTACTCTGAAAAACGGGGATGCTGATATGATTTTGTGCGTAGCGACTACGTCAAGATGTGGAAGCACTGCGGGGATCCGTGAGCGTTTTCGTGGCGGAGAGACGAGCAGACGGGACGGGGACGGGGCCGGGGAATGGAAAGAGGGACTGCATGGGTTTTTTGGTCGGTACTGACTCTCGTTCGCTATCACATCCACACACAGACATACATAGACTCCGTATTCATTCATTCCTTTGGTATTGGTATTGGTAACTGTAACTTATCACTCGTTCGTACATTAATATGTCTTGATAAAAGAAAAAAATCGGAAAATCGTACTTGTAGTGCTTCTGGATTGCGAAGGCAGATAAAGAAATGGGATTTGCCATTTATAGTAATTCAATTTCCATAAAAGGCTACTGGAGTGGCCTCTGATGACTGGATTCTTTCCCGTGTCCAAGATGATTATGTGTGCTCATCGGGCCACGCAGCCATTTCTACGAACCGAGGTCGGAAGCTGAATGGTGTCAAATATTTTCCTTCCTCAATCAACACCTGTTATCTTCGTCGACATTTACATCTCAAATAAAGGATCTGAGGGTACTGTGATATCCTTAGAAGAGAAAAATCGAGTTGATGACCCAAGTACACCGCGAACCGTCCAGTTTTGCAAGCTTCAAGTTCGGAATGTTTCTAGTAAGAATGCCAAAGCAAATTGATGCATCCAATCCACGTCATTCTCAGTCAAAAAAGACCTTGTATATTCAGGTTGCCCAACTTGACTCATTTAAATGCTGAATTATTGCGAGACTCAACAGGCTAAATTTCTGCAGCAGTAAATTTGAACACCAGGTACATATTGATATTGTGATATACAAGTTCCGAGATGAGATATCAAATTGTTAACCCATTTTACCCACCATACTCCCTCCCAATTTTGCCTTATCAACAGCCTGGTGCAGTTCCTGGACATCCTCCCACCATGTGTTCTCCAGATCTCTCCAGTAATCCAGGTCTGTCACTGTATGAGCTCGCTCTGGAGTCCCGAGGCTGCCTTGTATCAATGATGCAAGCCGTGATAGGAGGTCTGCGAGTCTATCAATGCTGTCTCTCAGGTCAGGCGGCACATCAGAGCCATTGCTGGATTCATGCTTTGTTCTTTCTCCCGCTTTTGCAAGCGCCTCTCCAAGGTGAACAAGAATGGTGTCCTTGAACTGCTGGGATGGTGTGCTAGCCTTATCCAACCCTGTCCAGGCAGCAAACACAGTAGTCACTGTGCAGTCCAGAAGATTGATATGATGCCCGACATGGTTTGCACCCCAATCTGAGAAATCAGCTTCATTCCAAGTGCTCATCAGTGCATTGAAAACCATCACTCGGGTGGCTTCCTCTCCAAACCCATCGGCTTTGGCCTCACCTCTATCCCCCCCATACACGGGAAAGAACATTCTGAAAGTTTTCCTGGTGCTCCTCCTGCTCTTCTGACATAATTCTTGGCCATGCTGCGAGCCAACCAGGTAGATCAGCAGAGATGATCTTTGTCCATTCAGGGTGCTGTGATAGTTTGTTGCCGAGACTGTAGTAAGCCCAGTTACTCCAACCCCCGTGACTAAGATTGGCCCACACTGAAGGCTGTTGCAGTATTGGACGCAGTTCCTCCTCTGCAAACCAATGATCTGTGGAGTCCAAAAGGGCACAAGCCAAGTGCGCCCAATCATATGCTCTGCTCCAGTCGTCCTCTTTGATTTGTAGTGCAGAGAGGAGGACCTGAATAGATTCCATGGAGAGTGTGTCTCGAGCTGAGGGCAAAAGAAAAATTGCTTGCCACAAGTCACCAAGAATGCGGGCATTTGAACTGCTGTTTAAGCCACCAACCCAATCCAAGGTCTTGGAAAGCCATGTGAAATCAATGTTTGCCAAAGAGTGAGGGGGGATGCCTATGAAATTCCATACTGGAGTGCTGCCCACAAGTTGGAGTGCAGACCTTATTGCCTCTTGTGAGACATTGGGTAGGGCACAAAACTGATATCCTGCCCCAACACATCTATCAGCAGGCCAATTTACCGTGAAGGATACTTTCTCTGCAATTTGGGAAACCTTGATGACAATGTCATTTGCAATGCCATGGTCCAAGGGCTGTGGGTCAGTGAGGCGCTTGATGAGGTTCTCAAACAAAAGTGCCATAAGTAACATAGAGTGTTCACTAACAGACCTAGTATAAGGATCCAATAAATGTCAGGTTGACAGTTCATACCTTTTGTCCAACACAGTACAGTCTTGGGCTGTGGTGGGAACAAAGAACGAGTTGAGACAAAACAGGAAGTCGGCAAAGATTGATTTGTTCAGGTCAGAATCACTGGGATTAAAATGTTTGAGAGTGATTTTCAGCATTTTCTCGGGGAGATTCTGTGCTGCAATGAACCGGAGAGTCCACAAGGTTAATGGTAAAGCACCAAAATCCAGGTTCAATGGCCGATGTGTCCAAAATTCAATGGATTTTTGTTCTTCTGAGACATTTTCAGTACTCCAAAAGGTGTAAGTCCATAGATGTGGTGCTCGTTGATCCTTCTCAGTAACCATGTCAAGTATCCAGAAAGCTTTGATGCAGGCAGTAGCACGATTTGTCATTTCAGTCTGAACATGCCACCCATGTTCCATACACGATTTGAAGGTGTCATCTAGTCGGCTCAGTGCAGGCTGAACATTGAGGTTCACTGGCCACTGGATTTCAGAAACCAGCTCAGCAGCAACCTCTACAAGCATGGGATCAGTGGATGCCTCCAAAGCCCACAGAATGGCCTGGGCCTCATTCAACCGGCTGTCTGGAGGATCAAAGATGGGAATGGGTTGTGATGGAACTGACTCAGGCGGCTTGGGGGAATGAGACAGTGGCAACAGTGGGGCCATTTGGGTAATGGCACCTGTGCACTGTGAAATAACCATATGGGTTTGGTCAAAGGTAGATCCCAGATGACCCCAAACATCTTGAACCAAGTGATGCAAATGTTTGGACATGGGGAATTGGTCCAGAATGATCTTCAAGAGAAAGCTAAGTGATGTCTGAAATGGTGAATCTGGTGATGCTACAGCAGAAATGATCATCACAGTATATAGAATGGATCCCAACCCTGTCAGGCTGAGAGCAATTGCTGCAATAGCATGGTGTATTGTCCACAGATAAATGGCAAGTGCTGTGGCAAACAGCAAGAGTGCAAATTGCAGGAGGAGAGGAAAGACTTGCATGACAAGGTCAAACCTCCAGCTTTGCATGCCATCAAGTTTGCGTTGGCGTTCAAGCCCACGCTCTTCAATTGTTCCTCGTTCACCAACTGAATTATAGTGTAGTAGCCACTGTTTTCCAAGAACAGCCAGTAGTGCAGCAAGGAGTGTGGCCGAGAGACTAAAATATAGGAGACTTTGTGCCACAACCACAATTGTAGGTGGTGGTGACAGTGATATATCTGGAGGCAAAGCAGCTGGAGGGAGACCTGTGATGTTCTGTACCAGAAGTGAGAGGAGGATCTGTGTGGGCCCATTTGGATCAGGCTGGAGTTCAGGCTGGATCTGAATAATGAATGCTGAGCTAACGGCTGAAAAAAAGACCAGCCTGGATAAAGATCAAACAACAACTCAGGCCGCGACAACTGGGCACATACGAAAATCAGTGAGGTATCCAGATCCTGTCCATATTTGGCTTGTAATTCATTGTCAAATTCATCTGCTAGTTTCTTGTACGCTGTCCAGAAGGCAATCTTCTTGTCAGGGGATTGGGGCTGCTGCTTGAGTGCCTCAACAGCCTTTGTCACACTACAAGTCTCTGCTTAACAAAACTAAGGCTCAATAATGAAACATCTATCTTACCTTTCCAGTACTGTTTTCAAACTTTTAGGTCATAGTCAGCGTAACAGACCGTAAAAATGAGTCGGGCGTGCGTACGTTGCAGACTGCTCATTGATTGCACCGACAAGCCTTTTCATGATCCCCGGCCTTCAGCAGCTGTAGGAAATGAGGAAAGGATAAATACCTGTTTGTATTATCGCTATCGGACCCCACTGGCAGCTCGATAGCTTCCCCAGGCCTGGAAATGCGTCAATACAGTCCGTAAATGAGTCCAAGATCCCACTTTTCATTCCTTGGCTCCGCAACGGCCTGTGGCCCCTTAGGATGGATAGTGTCTCCTTCTCTAGCACCCTCTGAAGGCGTGACCGATGGCGACATGGATAGCCGCCCGTTGGATGTCGTGGACAAGAGGGAAGTGTCAAGTTTGACGCCGGGAATGATGTCTCGGGCGGTTATGTCCAATTCGGGTGCAATCGGCATGTTCGGCAATACTCTCCCGCTCGAACTTACCTTCACGCCTGGTGTGTACGGCCCCCCGTTTCGGGACCTTGTTAAGATATTCACATCGTAACAACTCAATTTTCAGCCTGCTACACCCCGAAAAGCTGGCAGCATTGGTGACACTCGCAAAGATACTGTGTCTATAGGCCACAACCTTTCTTTTTTCCGTTTTTTATTGCCCCAGCGTCTTTGCCCGCACGAATTGTCTCATCCATTGGTATAGAAATCGAAATTTTTGGGGAAAAACTGAACTCAGAATGTGGCGAATTTTTTTCGGATAGTTGATGTTGCGAGAATGCGCTTTGAGTGACTCCCACGGTTGGTCGTTTGGTAATTCCACAAGCTTTCCACAGTAACACCGAGTTCATGACGAAACTCTTTTCAAGCACATTACTTACCGATCGATCGCACCGGCCATTCCTCAACTACTTTCCAATACATCCTCTACTGTCTGAGTTGACCCGGATCTGCCGAATGCTGACCTTGCACGCTTCGATTTCAGTTTTCGAATCATACCAGGTTCGTTTGAATTCTTGAATCTATCTGTTGTCTTGTTATATACTTCATGGATTAGCTTCGGGCTTTCAATTCTTCAATGCAATACTAAACATCCAGGTGCGTTCCTCGAATCCAGAATCATTGCAGACTGAGACTGCACCCATACATTCCGGATCCATTTTCCATTCAACGGATTTCAAGTCATTCAGAACCGAAAGAAACTATCTTCAAAACGAATGCTTGCTCTTTTGCGTGTACGTTACGCCCACTGCATTGTATTGTGAGTATTTGAGAGAACACTTACAGTACTTATTGAGCGATGATACCAATCAGTTCCGTTGCGATGTAGGCCTTGGTTCAATGAGCCATCTCGTTGGACTTTTCTCGAGCAGACTTTACCTTTACCATTACCTGAGGTGCGTTCAGCTCCCGAGCATGTTTACACGTACACTTCCTACATGCGCTGTGTCCGTTCGTTCAATCCTTGGTCGCGGGTCCGGGGTCGCTTTTTTCCCGTTCAACCTGACTGCTTTAATTGTATTTGACCTTGCCTAGGATTCCTCCTGGGACCGTTGGAGTAGCCGGCTAGTAAACAGACAAAACCCACTTTGTTCCAGATCCAGGCCAGGTGAGTCTTGTCTCTTTTCTTTTCGTTTCTTTTTAAGTATCTCGTACATACCGTCATGAGTTCTGATCCCGGTTACGCTGCATCCCTGTTTAGCATAACCGGCCAAAAGACCAAAGAATAAACGAGACATACATATTGATATCGAAGCAGGCGCGTAATCGATACGTCGTTACCTCCATTGTCTCTTTTTTCTTCTTTTGGCACGGTCCTCTAATTTTCCTTCTCATCCGTCCCTGCCATGTATTGTTCCTTGATTCACCTCTTCCTCCATGCATTGCAGACTTGAATTAATCACAGAAACCCAGCGCAGGAACGAGTGCAGGCGATTTGCGTGATGTACAGCAGGTCAAGTGTCGCACCCCAGTGAAAATCGTCTCTTGGGAGGTATTGGTTGGCCTTGTGAAATCAAAGTTTTGAAGCTTAAGGCCACGCGATGCAGCCCGAGCCACAGACAACAAAAATGGGTTTTTTTTGACGATTTTGTATAGGGCTGCATTGCGCCATATGAATATTTTCGACATTACTATAAGATACATTACCGGCGTATCCAGCTTCGCCGCCCCATCGACATCGCCCGCTGCCTGACTGCCCACTGCACGCCGCCTCTGCCTGTCGCGCTGCTGCCCCCCGCCCTCATCTCCACACCAGCCGCCATGCACATTGCCGTCTTCCCATAGCCTGTCATTGTCTTGTCTTCGCGCTAGGCCTGGCGTGGCCTCATCGCCCTTTGTTGTCGTTCCCGCCACCATGTCCATTCCCGGAATACAAAAAAAGGAAAAAAAAAAAAAAAAAAACAATCGCGAATCTACGCAAATGATGGTGCACTCAGCATGACGATACTTATGTCGAAGTTATGGTGCCTGTACAAGTACATGTACTTAGTCAAATTTCAAAACGGATGGAGTAGGTGGCATACCTCGGTCTTGCGCCACAAGCTCCGATCCATCTCTAGTAGATAGGAATGAGGAAACACATTTTGTGCATAATTCTCGCACTTACGATGCAAAACCCGCCGATGACACACAAGAGAAACGAACAGAGCACATTAGACAGCCAGTAGTCCAAATAAATACAGAAAGACCAGATACACCAGGGAATCCCAAGGAGAAGACCAGTCTAATAGAGAGGATCAATGCTCGAGCCCAGGTAGAGAGCAGAAAACTGTTGACGGGCAAAGGAGACAGGCGGCATAGCGAGGGAGATGGTGGTACGGGAAAGGAAACCGGCACGTCACCCGCATGTGCCACTGACTTATTAGCTCGATGCGTTCCCGAACCGACTTGAAGTCTTTTGAACTTTGAAGCAAGTAGTGTTGTCGGTGTCAGGTTCAGAACCGATTCTGAACCTGAACCGAACCCGACCCGGACCTCAATTCAGGTTCGGCGAGGGTGCTGGACCGAACCGGACCCCAGGTCAGGTTCAAGGTTCGGGAATTTTCAGAATTTCCCGAACTAACGCCCAGGACGGGATTTTCACTGGGTGGCACAGTTGTGGAATTCGCCGTGTGACTGATACTTGTCACAAAGAAATGTCAGCGTCTAACCAAAACAGAACCACGACAGCGCGGACGCGGACGCACGAAATCCAACGCGTTTTCACCGACGGAAGCCATCGGTCAACAAGTGATCGGCGTTCTACCCTGGTTTTGCCAGGGTAGAATTGTGTCTGAGTCCTTGATGTTCAACGACGGCCTCCTACCCGTTCTCCACGCCTCCCCTCTCGCGCGTCACCACCCTCGACAACGCCTCCTCTGGCCCGCCCAAGCGCATGGCAAGCGCCGCCCTCCCGCCCGCCGCGCCCTACGCCGCTGTCCCCAAGCCCTGGACCCAAAAATCTAACCCGCGCTCCACCTTCTCCTACTACCTCACCTCTTTGTCGGCGCCTCCCTCAGCGGCATCCAGTCGTACTTCACGTATTTGAACGTCCGCATCGACGGGGCGCCCTTGTGCCTGGTGTTCTCGGAGAACTTCAACGCGGGCGATGACGCTGCGGTTTTTGGTAGCAGCGGGAGCCAGGGACGTTGGTTGCGGGAGATGCAGATGGACGGGTTCGGGAACGGGGAGTTCGAGATGACGACGAGCTCGTCGAATAACTCGTTCCTCCTTGACGGGAATCTCTACCTCCTCCTGACGCTGACGCAGGACAGCGCGCCGTTCCCCGACGGGACAACGTACAATGCGACAGACTGTACCTTCAATATCACCGCGCCGAATGGTGTGTGCTCTCTGTACCTTTGCTCCGATTTTTGACGATGTGTTGGACAGGTGGATTCAACGCCGGCCCCACGGGACCGACTTCGACTGGTCCGGGTACTTCACCGCCTGCTCGCGCACCACAAACCACACCGCTGGCACGATCATCAATCCCGTGCAGAGCGCGCGCGTGAGCACCCTGATTAGTGCCAAGAGTACGTCTCCCTCTTTCCCCCACTTCACAAATAAAAAAATGAACTAATCTAAATTGGCCTTAGACGGCGATGATAAATCCCTCATGCGCGGCTCCATCCGCTACAGCAAAGTCGAAGTCCGCGCCAAGATGCCCACCGGCGACTGGCTCTGGCCCGCGATCTGGATGTTGCCTGTTCCCGGTTCTGATGGCCAAGGCGCATACGGCGCGTGGCCGCGCTCGGGCGAGATCGATCTCGTGGAGAGCAGGGGGAACGGCATCCGCTACACCAACCGCGGGTCCAACTATGTCCAGGGCGCGCTCAACTGGGGGCCCACCCCGCAACTGAATGGCGTGGGCAAGTCGTACTCTTGGTGCGTTCCAGATTTCGAAGTCAGAGGGCTCACTAACGCTTCGCTCGCGCAGGTGGACCGACCGCCGCACGCCCTTCTCGAACGACTTCCACACCTACACGATGGAGTGGACGGACAAGTGGCTCCACATCAGTGTCGACACCCCCCTGCACACGCTGCTCGACATGCAGTTCAACGAGCCGTTTTGGCAGAGGAGAGATTTCCCGAAGACGGTGGGTGTCGAGAGCTTTCTGTCGATCCTTCCCCTCCCCTCCCTAGCTCTACCTTCCTTTCCCTTCTCACACACTCTCCTTCCTTTCTCGCGCGCTCATCTCACCGCTAGATCACCGGCCCCGACGGCCGCCTCGAGGCGCTCCAGGACCATGGGCGAACGCGACGAACAAGAACGCGGCGCCGTTTGATCAGGGTGCGTGAGGCCCGCCCTTTTCTTTATGATTATGAGTGTACGCCTGGGGGGGGAGCGGTGGCGGTTGCCGGAGGAGGACGGGAATAGGGTGGTGGAGGCGCGCCGTCTTGGGCCCCTAGTTTCTCTGCGAGGCGTGACGAGGAGAGGAGAACAAGAACTACGGCGTCTTTAAGGGGACGAATGCGCTTCCCCCTCTACGCGCCGTGGAGGCTGGGTCTTCCGGGATGGGACGCCACCCTGCTTCGTTTGCCCTTTTGCAGGGAGAGGACGGAGACGACCTCCTCCACATCCGAAGCCAGATGAGAGGCGCCGGGAGACATTCGCTCCCTCTCCTTCTCCGTCCTTGTCCTCTCTTTCCCTCGTCCTCTCTGCCTCCCGTCGCCCTCACGCTCTCTTTCCCCCCCTTCTTCCCATCGCTCATAAACACTCACCCCCTCCCCACAGACTTCTACCTAATCAAGAACGTCGCCGTTGGCGGCACGAATGGGTGGTTCCCAGACGGGCAGGGCAACAAGCCATGGCTCAACCATGCGGGAAACCCCATGGCCGACTTTGCGAGCAACAAGGGGCAGTGGCTGCCGACGTGGCCGGAGAATGTCGAGGACAGGGCGATGGTTGTGTGAGTCTGCGTTCTGTCAAGACTCGTACTCTGAGCAAGGGGATACTGATGTGATTTCGCACGTAGGGACTACGTCAAGATGTGGAAGCACTGCGGGGATCCGTAAGTTTCTCGCGGAGAGATGAGGAGACGGGGCGGGGACGGGGGCGAGGCGTAGGAAAGAGGGAGGGACTGCATGGTTTTTTTTTGGTCGGTACTGACTCTCGCTCGCTATCACATCCACACAGACATACATAGACTGCATATTCATTCTTTTGGTGGTAAACTTTAACTTATCGCTCGTTCGTACATTAATTTGTCTTGATATAAAAGAAGAAATCACAAAATCTTACTTGTAGTGCTTATGGACTGCGAAGTAGGTAAAGAAATGGGATTTGCCATTTATGGTAATTCAATTGCCATAAAAGGCTACTGGAGTGGTTTCTGACGACTGGATTCTTTCCCGTGTCCAAGATAAATATTTGTGCCCATCGGCTTCGTCGACATTTCTACGAACTGAAGATGACAGCTGAATGGTGTCAAATATTTTCCTTCTTCAATCAACACCTGTTATCTTTGTCGACATTTACAACCTCTCAAATAAAGGATCTGAGGGTACTGTGATGCCCTTAGAAGAGAAAAGGTGAGTTGATGGCCCAAATACACTGCAAACCGTCCAATTTTGCAAGCTTCAAGTTCAGAATGTTTCTAGTAAGAATGCCAAAGCAAATCAATGCATCCAATCCACGTCATTCTGAGTCAAAAAACACCTTGTATATTCAGGTTGCCCAACTTGACTCATTCAAATGCTGAATTATTGCGAGACTCCACAGGCTAAATTTCTGTGGCTGTAAATTTGAACACCAGGTACATACTGAGATTGTGATATACAAGTTATGAGATGAGATATCAAATTGTTAACCCATTTTACCCACCATACTCCCTCCCAATTTTGCCTTATCAACAGCCTGGCGCAGTTCCTGGACATCCTCCCACCATGTGTTCTCCAGATCCCTCCAGTAATCCAGGTCTGTCACTGTATGAACTTGCTCTGGAGTCCCGAGGTTGCCTTGTATCAATGATGCAAGCCGTGATAGGAGGTCTGCAAGTCTATCAATGCTGTCTCTCAGGTCAGGTGGCACATCAGAGCCATTACTGGATTCATGCTTTGTTCTTTCTCCTGCTCTCACAAGCACCTCTCCAAGGCGAACAAAAATGGTGTCCTTGAACCGCTGTGATGGTGTGCTAGCCCTATCTGACCCTGTCCACGCAGCAAACACAGCAGTCACTGTGCGGTCCAGAAGATTGATATGATGCCCGACATGGTTTGCACCCCAATCTGAGAAATCAGCTTCATTCCAAGTGCTCATCAGTGCATTGAAAACCATCACTCGGGTGGCTTCCTCTCCAAACTCATTGGCTTCAGCCTCATCTCTGTCCCCCCACACACGGGAAAGTACATTCCGGAAGTTTACCTGGTGCTCCTCCTCCTCTGACGTAATTTCCGGCCATGCTGTGAGCCAACCAGGTAGATCAGCAGAGATGATCTTTGTCCATCCAGGGTACTTTGATAGTTTGTTGCCTAGACTGTAGTAAGCCCAGTTACCCCAACCCCCTTGACCAAGATTGGCCCACACTGAAGGCTGTTCCAGTATTGGACACAGTTCATCTTCTGCAAACCAATGATCTACAGAGTCCAAAACACCACAAGCCAAGTATGCCTGGAGTTCTGCTCTGATCAAGTCATCCTCTTTGGTTGGTAGTGCAGAGAGGAGGACCTGGATTGATCCCATAGAGAGTGTGTCTTGAGCTGAGGGAAAAAGAAAAATTGCTTGCCACAAGTCACCAAAAATGCGTGTGTTTAAACTATCATTTGAGCTGCCAACCCATTCCAAGGTCTTGGGCAGCCATGTAGCATCAGTGTTTGCCAAAAGGTCAGGGTGTAAATGGATGTGTCTGAGATCCCACACTGAATTGCAGCCCACAAGTTGGAGTGCAGATCTTATTGCCTCTTGTGAGACAGTGGGCAGGGCACAAAACTGGTATCCTGCCACAATACATCTGTTGGTCTGCCTGCGTACTGTGAAGGATACTTTGTCTGCAATTTGGGAAACTTTGATGACAATGTCATTTGCAATGCTATGGTCCAAGGGATGTGGGTCGGTGAGGCGCTTGATGAGGTTCTCAAACAAAAGTGCCACAAGTAATGTAGAGTATTCACTAATGGACTTAGTATGAGAATGCAGTAAATGTCAGGTTAACAGTTCATACCTTTTGTCCAACACAGTGCAGTCTTGGGCTGTGGTAGGAACAAAGAATGAGTTGAGACAAAACAAGAAGTCAGCAAAGATTGATTGATTCAGGTCAGAATCACTGGGATTAAAATGTTTGAGAGTGATTTTCAGCATTGTCTCTGGGAGATTCCGTGCTGCAATGAACCAGAGAGTTGATGATGTTATTGGTAAAGGAGAAAGATATGGGTTCAATTGCTGATGTGTCCAAAATTCAATGGATCTTTGTTCTTCTGAGGCATTGCCAGTACCCCAAAAGGGATAGGTCCATAGATGTGGTGCTCGTTGATCCTCCTCAGTAACCATGTCAAGTATCCAAAAAGCTTTGATGCAGCTAGTAGCGCGATTTGTCATCCCAGCCCGAACCTCCCAATCATGTTCGATACACGATTTGAAGGTGTCATCTAGTCGGCTCAGTGCAGGCTGAACATTAAGGTTCACTGGCCACTGGATTTCAGAAACCAGTTCAGCGGCAACCTCCACAAGCATGGGATCAGTGGATGCCTCTAAAGCCCATAGAATGGCCTGGGCCTCATTCAACCGGCTGTCTGGACGATTGAAGATGGGAACAGGTTGTGATGGAACTGACTCAGATAGCTTGGGGGAATGAGACAGTGGCAACAGTGGAGCCATTTGGGTAATGGCACCTGTGCACTGTGAAATGACCATATAGGTTTGGTCAAAGGTAGATCCCAGATGACCCCAAACACCTTGAACCAACTGATGCAAATGTTTGGACATGGGGAATTGGTCCAGAATGATCTTCAAGAGAGAGCTAAGTGATGTCTGGAAAGGTGAATCTGGTGATGCTACAGCAGAAATGATCATCACAGTATATAGAATGGATCCCAGTCCAGTCAGGCTGAGAGCAATTGCTGCAATAGCATGGTGTATTGTCCATAGATAAATGGCAAGTGCTGTGGCAAACAGCAAGAGTGCAAATTGCAGGAGGAGAGGAAAGACTTGCATGACAAGGTCAAACCTCCAGCTTCGCATGCCATCAAGTTTGCGTTGACGTTCAAGCCCACGCTCTTCAATTGTTCCTCGTTCACCAACTGAATTATAGTGCAGTAGCCACTGTTTTCCAAGAACAGCCAGTAGTGCAGCAAGAAGTGTGGCCGAGAGACTGAAATATAGGAGACTTTGTGCCACAACCACAATTGTAGGTGGTGGTGACAGTGATATATCTGGAGGCAAAGCAGCTGGAGGGAGACCTGTGATGTTCTGTACCAGAAGTGAGAGGAGGATCTGTGTGGGCCCATTTGGATCAGGCTGGAGTTCAGGCTGGATCTGAATAATGAATGCTGAGCTAACGGCTGAAAAAAGACCAGCCTGGATAAAGATCAAACAACAACTCAGGCCGCAACAACTGGGCACATACAAAAATCAGTGAGGTATCCAGATCCTGTCCATATTTGGCTTGTAATTCATTGTCAAATTCATCTGCTAGTTTCTTGTATGCTGTCCAGAAGGCAATCTTCTTGTCAGGGGATTGGGGCTGCTGCTTGAGTGCCTCAACAGCCTTTGTCACACTACAAGTCTCTGCTTAACAAAACTAAGGCTCAATAATGAAACATCTATCTTACCTTTCCAGTACTGTTTTCAAACTTTTAGGTCATAGTCAGCGTAACAGACCGTAAAAATGAGTCGGGCGTGCGTACATTGCAGACTGCTCATTGATTGCACCGACAAGCCTTGTCATGATCCCCGGCCTTCAGTAGTTGTAGGAAATGAGGAAAGGACAAATACCTGTTTGTATTATCGCTATCGGACCCCACTTGCAGCCCGATAGCTTCCTCGGGCCTTGAAATGCGTCAATACAGTCCGTAAATGAGTCCAAGATCCCACTTTTCATTCCTTGGCTCCGCAACGGCCTGTGGCCCCTCAGGATGGATAGTGTCTCCTTCCCTGGCACCCTCTGAAGGCGTGACCGATGGCGACATAGATAGCCGCCTGTTGGATGTCGTGGACAAGAGGGAAGTGTCAAGTTTGACGCCGGGAATGATGTCTCGGGCGGTTATGTCCAATTCGGGTGCAATCAGCATGTTCGGCAATACTCTCCTGCTCAAACTTACCTTCACGCCTAGTGTGTACGGCCCCCCGTTTCGGGACCTTATTAAGATATTCGCATCGTAACAACTCAATTTTCAGCCACGCCCCGAAAAGCTGGCAGCATTGGTGACACTCGTAAAGATACTTACTGTGTGTAAGGATCACACGGCTCACGATGCCATCACGGCGATCATCTCGGTTTCCTTCGGCCTCCTGCTTGAACCACGCCGGAGTTCGCAAGCCTGCGCCCGCGGTGCGCAACGACCGCGCGCACAGTTTCTTTTCTATTGTCTTGTACTTGTACCGTAGTTTCCGTAGTATCCGTAGTTACCGTAGCTAGTCCGCAGGACTTGTAGTTTACTATAAATACGCTGTTCATGTACGTTAGTAGTCAGTTCCGTTAAACACGCGAATTTGCTCGACTCAACTTCTTGTCTACGTCAACAACTTCGCCAACGGGATTCTTGTGTCTACGACTCTCCTCAACAGAGACTCCGTAGCTTCACACTGTGTCTATAGGCCACAACCTTTTTTTTATTGCCCCAGCGTCTTTGCCCCACGAATCGTCTCATCCATTGATATAGAAATCGAAATTTTGGGGGCAAAACTCAGAATGTGGCGAATTTCTTTTTCGGATAGTTGATGTTGCGAGATCGCGCTTTGACCGGCTTCCACGGTTGGTCGTTTGGTAATTCCACAAGCCTTCGACGGTAACACCGAGTTCATGACGACACTCTTTTCAAACGCACATTACTTACCGATCGATAGCCCCGGCCATTCCACAACCACTTTCCCATACACCCTCTACTGACTGACTTGACCCGGATCTGCCGAATGCTGACCTTGCACGCTTCGATTTCAGTTTTCGAATCATACTAGGTTCGTTTGAATTCTTGAATCTACTCATCTGTTGTCTTGTTATATACTTCATGGATTAGCTTCGGGCTTTTAATTCTTCAATGCAATATTAAACATCCAGGTGCGTTCCTCGAATCCAGAATGCAGACCGAGACTGCACCCGTACATTCCATTTTCCATTCAACGGATTTCAAGTCATTCAGAACCGAACGAAACTATCTTCAAAACGAATGCTTGCTCTTTTGCGTGTACGTTACGCCCACTGCATTGTATTGTGAGTATTTGAGAGAACACTTACAGTACTTATTGAGCGATGATACCAATCAGTTCCGTTGCGATGCTCATATCGAACGAGGAACGAGTTGATCACGATACTGAAGCGTCTGTCAAGAGAGACTAGTTGCGATGTAGGCCTTGGTTCAATGAGCCATCTCGTTGGACTTTTCTCGAGCAGACTTTACCTTTACCACTACCTGAGGTGCGTTCAGCTCCCGAGCATGTTTACACGTACACTTCCTACATGCGCTGTGTCCGTTCGTTCAATCCTTGGTCGCGGGTCCGGGGTCGCTTTTTTCCCATTCAACCTGACTGCTTTAATTGTATTTGACCTTGCCTAGGATTCCTCCTGGGACCGTTGGAGTCGCCGGCTATTAAACAGACAAAACCCACTTTGTTCCAGATCTAGGCCAGGTGAGTCTTGTCTCTTTTCTTTTCGTTTCTTTTTAAGTATCTCGTACATACCGTCATGAGTTCTGATCCCGGTTACGCTGCATCCCTGTTTAGCATAACCGGCCAAAAGACCAAAGAATAAACGAGGCATACATATTGATATCAAAGCAGGCGCGCAATCGCTACGTCGTTACCTCCATTGTCTCTTTTTTTTTCTTTTGGCACGGTCCTCTAATTTTCCTTCTCATCCGTCCCTGCCATGTATTGTTCCTTGATTCACCTCTTCCTCCATGCATTGCAGACTTGAATTATTCACAGAAACCCAGCGCAGGAACGAGTGCAGGCGATTTGCGTGATGTACAGCAGGTCAAGTGTCGCACCCCAGTGAAAATCGTCTCTTGGGAGGTATTGGTTGGCCTTGTGAAATCAAAGTTTTGAAGCTTAAGGCCACGCGATGCAGCCCGAGCCACAGACAACAAAAATGGGTTTTTTTTTGACGATTTTGTATAGGGCTGCATTGCGCTATATGAATATTTTCGACATTACTATAAGATACATTACCGGCGTATCCAGCTTCGCCGCCCCATCGACATCGCCCGCTGCCTGACTGCCCACTGCACGCCGCCTCTGCCTGTCGCGCTGCTGCCCCCGCCCTCGCCTCCACACCAGCCGCCATGCACATCGCCGTCTTCCCATAGCCTGTCATCGTCTTGTCTTCGCGCTAGGCCTGGCGTGGCCTCATCGCCCTTTGTTGTCGTTCCCGCCACCATGTCCATTCCCGGAATATCAAAAAAGGAAAAAAAAAAAAATCGCGAATCTACGCAAATGATGGTGCACTCAGCATGACGATACTTATGTCGAAGTTATGGTGCCTGTGCAAGTACATGTACTTAGTCAAATTTCAAAACGGATGGAGTAGGTGGCATACCTTGGTCTTGCGCCACAAGCTCCGATCCATCTCTAGTAGATAGGAATGAGGAAACACATTTTGTGCATAATTCTCGCACTTACGATGCAAAACCCGCCGATGACACACAAGAGAAACGAACAGAGCACATTAGACAGCCAGTAGTCCAAATAAATACCGAAAAGACCAGATACACCAGGGAATGCCAAGGAGAAGACCAGTCTAATAGAGAAGATCTATGCTCGAGCCCAGGTAGAGAGCAGAAAACTGTTGACAAGCAAAGGAGACAGGCGGCATAGCGAGGGAGATGGTGGTACGGGAAAGGAAACCGGCACGTCACCCGCATGTGCCACTGACTTATTAGCTCGATGCGTTCCCGAACCGACTATGGTTCAATGAGGATGAAGAGAGTGACGAATTTCTGCTATACTTTGATGCTCCCCAGGCCGCTGCAGACACTGACCCCATTGATTGGTGATATTCCAGGAAGAGGGAATTTTCCCGCCTGTACTACTATCGGCTCGCACGCGATATTATGTCTATTCCCGGTAGGCTTCTGATGTCTGTCAATCTCACACCATGGCTCACCGTTCTTTGAGGATCTGCGGTTGCTGTTGAGCGAGTCTTTTCGGGTGGTAAGGACACTATCTCACTGCGCCGTTCCCGATTAAAGCCCGAGACAATCCGGACTTTGATGTTGGTCAAATATTATCTCCGTCTGAAGAGGAAGAATCTCGAGGACGCCCTCCTTGCAGCACTGAGCACAGAATGCGTAGTTACCTATGGATTAATTTAAAGTCATTTGAGTAAGTAAATTTTATACGGCCGTAATGACCGTAAAGTACCGTAAAATTGACCGTACCGTACCGTAAGACCCTCCCATCTCTACTTTACGGTTACGGTTACGGCCGGGTAGCCTACCGTAAACGTCCGTAAAGTTTACGGCCGTAACCGTATACGGTTACGGTGGGGATCCCTAGATGACAGTCCCTGCGCCAGCACCTTGTCATTGTCATTGACTAAGCATTCGAGCTCTTCAGGGCGTTTGAGCTCTGCTAGTGCCCATTCGAGGTCTCCGAGGGCTCATCCCAGCGACTCGACATCCTTGTCCACAGCCCATGCGAGCCCTTGGGGCGTTCATTCAGCTCACCTTCCATGGCTGATTTGCGCCCTTCTACCTCGCACTCCCTCAAGCGCGCATGCCAGCGAGGCTTCGGCCTCCGTGGCTCACTTAAGTTCGTCGCCTGCCACCCCAGTTCCTCATAGCTCGGCCTCGTCTTCTGCGGCGCGCTAGCTCTTCGTCTTTTGCGCACGTCAATGCTCATCAAGCAGCTCTCTTACTTGAGTTTCTCGACGATGTTGAGCCCTTCAGCGCGTGTTCTCCCTTCCAGCAAGTACTCTAGCAGCACGCCATTTTTGTCCACCATCCATTTGTCCATTCGAGTTCATCTGCCACCCCCTCAGACTCCTCGAGCATGCACCCACCCAGTTGGGTGTTTTCATCTGCAGTGCACTTGAGCTTCTGGTCTTCTCGGCCCCACTCAAGCAGCGCGGCTTTTTCCTCAGCCGTCCGCTCCTGCTCAGCTTTGGGCCACTCGAGCAGCGCGGTCATCTCATCATCTGCTCACCCCGGCTCGTTGACCACCCGTCTGAGCAGCTCGTCTTTGACGGTGCACTAGAGCGCTCAGACTACGTTGTGATCTCAATGTACACACCCTCATCCACCTCGTCCATTGTCGTCCACGCACGCCACCACATCAGCCGCTCACATCAAGACGCCTTGCGACAACAACGAGCATCGCGGGAACAACAAGCACGGACGAGACGGATTATTTACGGGGCCTGAGCGACCGGGCACTGTCGATTTGACTGCAATGCTCCACTCATCCTCTTCACTTTTATTGGACTTGTGTCTGACTTTGCTTTCGATTCCACGGGTCACGAAATAAACACTGCAATGTGCTGTAGTAGCAATAAATTCAATAAATTCCTTCAAGAGACGGGTACCCATACTTTGCTTCAGCCACAGACTGCTCTGAATAGCAAGAAAACCAGACGGAATATAGAACCGCCTATGTTTATCGAATTTGTGATTGCGACACGTGATCGCGATTCCTTCTTGCTCTCTCCGCGACGATGCCCAAACCGAAAGTAGACCCAAGAGAAGACGAGATTCGGAAACTCAGAGCAACAATAGCCAAGCAGACCAACACCATTAGTGTGTCTTGCCTTTCATTACATCTCCCAGCTCATTTATTTTGCCAGCAAAATTGGAACAAAAGGTCGAGAAGCAGAAGACCATCACTGCCCTTGTCCGGCGTCCTGAGGGTCAAGCCGGGCGAAGTACTGATCGCGGGGGATACAATACACAAGAGGCTATGGGTCTGAAGGGGCTGGACGAGGATTACAACCGTCGCTGTGCAAGTATTGCTATCTACTAGCTCATTTCACGTACTGACCTGAATATATGCGTATCATTATTATAGCGGATGGTAAAGAGATATATTCATGAATATCTTTCGGTCTTCAAGTCTATATCGCAACAAGACAAAGGCCGCGTCACATTGATGATTATTAAGGTTAGTTACAGCTTTTTTCCACAGACGGTATCTTCATTGGTATATTGGTATAGATCCAACGGGACATTCCGTATTTTCGGCAATTCGATGAGGGTTGGCCCATTCATGATATCACTCGCATGTATCTCTCGAACGAGCAAACGAGACGCCGCAGCGACATAAAGGCAGAGAAACTTGCTTACGGAGAAGACTCCGACGCAGAAGAGCAACCGCAAACCAAGGGCAAAAAGAAGGCCCAGGTTTCATTCTCCGTTCCAGAGACGGACGTGGAGACGGACGCTGACACGGATGGCAGGAAGAAGCGGAAGGTCAGTATTTGTTGGGGGCTTTATTGGTTGTCCTGACCACTTACAGATGCCGCTGAAGAAAGTCACCCATACAATCCTCTCAGATGACGACGACGATGACGACGACCTTGATGAGCTACTCAAACCCACAAAAGTACCCATTACGCCAAAAACGAAAGCCAAGGCTGCCCAGTCTCCGAAAAAGACGGCGAATGCGGTGAGTATATGATATATGTATTTGCTGATCGGCCATTGACGCTTTGGGCGAAGAAACCGTCGAAATCTGTTAATACGACAAACACTTCTGACGCAGAAGGCAGCGATGATGATGCCGGGCTTGAAGATAAGGTTCGTGTATGGTATTTTGACTGGTTTTAACCGCGCTAATTAGTCTGTCAGGAAAATCATTCACCCGCTAAATCGGTTTGTGTTGAGGACCAGCGGTGCCTTTGAGGACTCATTGAACATCTTACAGGGCCAAAAAAGAAAAGCACAAGTCGAGATTCTTGATGCCTCTCCTGCGAAAAAGGCAAGCATCTTTTTTCCCTCCAATTTGAGAGGCCTGATATACCCTACTAGGCCAAATTAAGCTCCAAAAAATCGAATACCACTACTGCTACTACCAACGATACCATCATTCCTCCAGCTCTCACTCCGCCAGCCAGTCACCGCAAAACTCAAACCGCGAATCCCCTTCTGACTTGGGCGGATCTCCCCCAAAACTGTCCTGCTGTGCTTTGTACTCATCCGTTGCCCGCTACACCCGTCCCTGGCATCCTTTCTCTCTTTCAGCGGCAAAAAAATCTGGTTGATGCCAACGGCCCCAAAGCAACTGGGGTTTCTTTCATAGACCTTGAAATATGCCAAGCAATCTCGATAGCACGGCGGCGCCACTTCATGATGCAAACAGGCGAGGCCCGTGGGTGGCCCGCCACAATCGATCGTTTCAACATTCAAACGCGGATCTTCAGCGAACCGATTCATTCCGAAATCCTCTCATTAATTCTCAAACCCGCTGCACTCACAGCTTGCCCGATATGGACAGACTTTCTCTTGGCGATCAACCATGATCTTTTTGATTTCAATAGTTCGAAGACCAAATACGAGTACCCTCAGGCTATCAAGCATAAAGCATGCGGATAGTGAGTCCCTCTATGTGTACATGAGACTATTTCTAATTCTCTACCTTCCAGTTACGGTCCTCTAGGCGCGTTCATAATCAGCTCTAGCTTGATGCGCTTCATTGCTGTAAATGAGGCGAAACACAACCTCGAACAACGCTTCTTTGAAACCTTGATGACGATCGTCGGTCAAGACCTGCACTTCAGCAGCAACATGTACAACGACTACGACGACTCAAACCATATGGCGATGAAGGACTTTGTTTCTTTTATTTTGGTTCCCTTTGTCGCCGTTAGCCTCATTGCACAAGACTTCCCTGGTCTTATGGGTGGTATCCAAGGAGCGATTTTCGAACGTAACAACAGCAACGAGTATGGAGATCTGGTCCATCCCGAGGACGATGCCGATGAACGGGTTCACCAACTCCATCATGAAAATATGAAAGCGATCAAGGCCCTCAGCACAGACAACGACAGATATAATCATCTTCTGCCCAAAAAGAAACAAACCCTGCCTCCCCCGCCTCCCAAGGACGGCGCTATTCCCTCCTATCCTGCTCCACCTCCGAAGCACGACCCTGTTTCATCCCTTCCAGATGCCACGGCTCCTCCTCGCCATCGCAAAAAGGCCGAGCCTCTAGGCCTGACGGTAGGTGGTTTTTAAAAAAAAAAATAGTCTATCTTCGCTCAAGGAATAAATGCAGATTCGTGTACCTCCATACCGACCGGTCGAGGAAGAGGAAATTACAATTGAGGACTTTGCGCTTGTAAGTAACTTCAATCGCAAACCTCGACATCCACTTACCGGACTTGTTGTAGCCTAATCTGAAGACCAAGAAGACGCTGGCACCGATGCCGAAGAAAGAGAAGAAAGAGAAGGCGGTGAAGAAAGAAGCAACCCAAGCCGCACCTGGCCGACGCGCTACCCTCAGAATGGTCAGTTGTGTTGGGCTTTTTTGTCTCATTCTGTAGTCTGATATAAGATTGCAGAGGATGTATGAACTTTTGCGGGTATTGTATGATTGTATCAAGTGTATCAAGTACCATAACTGTTAGAACTGTATTCTTGTCGCATCAGATGTACTTCTTTGACATCAAGCCGGCCGAATTTGAGTCTGAAAAGCTCTTTGTTATACGTGGGGGAGTCAATAAATAATCTGATATTAATCCTCACCATCTGGGACCATTCTAGACCCGCTGAAATGTCAAGCTTTGGTGTGTGTAATGTATGCGAGTCGAAATTCGTGCGCAAGGTCCGTGTTTGTTGTTGTTTACGCGACGCGTTCCTTTGCTCTCGACCGCCACCATGTCGCGCGCCGCTTCTTTCCTGCCCTTCCTCGTGGCCTCTGGACATCATCATTGGGATTCACCTCATGTTCCTTGCCCCCACCCGCATTTTGACACGCTTTTGAGCTCTGCACGCCGATATCCTCCATAATCAGTTGTGAGCCAAAGAACGACGCGCCAGTTCTTTTTTGTCGCCCGCCGCAACTATTTGACGTCCTTACATGCATCTTAGTGTCTCAATGTGCAACCCTTCGCAACTCAGAAGGTTTGGGAGGTTGCTCAAATCCAAAACAAAACGGCTCGAAAGGTGCGTATTCTAGGGTCTCTCAACCAGCTATCCCGCAGCTTATGGGGACCTTTCAGACACTTTTAATTACTTCTACACGCATCTCAGATAACCTTGACGCGTGTTAGAGACGCGTTTTAATCCCTGTAAGTGCTTATCGTACGCCAATAGTGCCCTCAGATTTTTCTCTGGCAGCAGCTTTTTGACCAGCTCGATGGTTTCCAGTTGTCGCGCAGATTATGGGAGATGGAGTTACATGAATAATGGCTGGGCACCGGCAGGTGCGTGCGCAGTCATCTTTGTCGTCATTTTTTCGATGCCCCTTCCTCTGCTTCTTTGACCGTGTCGATCTTCCTACTTTCTTTGTCCTCCATCATCCCGCCCTCTCATCCATCCTTCCCCAAATCTCCCCCTTGATAGCTCTCTTTATGTCTCTGCTAACCATGATGGCCAGACACGGCGAACACTCCATCTTAATGGACTTTTGACGGACCCTCACCTTCGCACGCCGAATTGCAACAACATACTTGCGGGCACGACTGGCTCGGCAAGAATATCAACAATGCGGGCATCAAGCTCTTCTCTGCAGACGAGAAGACCGTGCGTGACCTTCATCCACCTGCAGCCACTCATCCTGATCTAGCCCCAGTCTACACCCATCGCCCGGCCGACCATCTCCGTCGTGCACGCCAACTCCTCCCCGCACGGCAGCTCCGACGCCACGAAGCTGACATCGCAGCTGATCGAAGAGTACATCCACCTCGACCTCCGGCCCACATGACATGCGCAACTGCGACGTTCTCCAACTAAACGGCCTGCTCAAGATGTTGTGCTGCGACTGCTTCTAGCTTTCGGTATGTTCCGTTCACATACCTTTCGTTCCTTTTATTGATTTAGCTATGCTTTAGCTCCGAAGCACGCGCCGCGGCGGAAGAGATCATCGAACGGCTTCACAGACGGATGTTTCACAGGTGGGATGACCCCGGGAGCAGGATTCCGGTCCGCTTTGCTGATACGAGCGAGTAGAGGGAGTTGGGGGTACGTCTTTCATCTATTCATCCACTCCTTCCGTTCCATTCTGTGGTGTTTTGTTTTTATTTCGGCTCTCCCCATCAGTTGCGGATTTGTTTCTTTTTCGTTCTTTTCACTTCGAGACACGATTTCAATTTGATTCCATCCAACGATAAATCCTTACTTTCATTCATTCACAAGTCGTTTCTTTGCTGGTTTGAAAAATATTTTCCCTCGTCATTTTTCATAAATTTTCCTTCGGCGAGAGTATCTGCCTTCTGACCTCTCGGTCGTTTCTACAGTTTTGGTTTTGTCGCAATTCATGATACTCAAGTGTATGTCGTCTTCTTTCCCTTGTATCTCTTGTCACTTGACTCACTCGACTTTATTTGCGGTTTACCTTTGCGGGTGTGTTGCGTGTTTTTTGGCTGCAATGCTGACTCTTGATGATTGGTTTGCACAGGTTCCGCGTGAATTGGTGAGTACCATGCCTTGAAATTACCAAGGTGGTAAATGCTGAACAGACTCTTTCCAGATTGACCCGCATGCTCGTGGGCGATTTGGAAGTTGGTAAGCGGTTCCTCAGTTTGTGCTCTCCAGCTTTTCCTGACGGATTTCATGACCCAATTATCATCGCTGGTGGTTCACCGGCCGTAAGATAACGAGTCTTTTCAATTGAGTTTGTCTTTCCAGTTTTCAGCCTGATTTTTGTGGCGTTGATGTGCCAATTCAAGCAGATTCTCTAGAGCAATTCTGGATCATTGCGACATCTCGCGAGCGTCTATTTGGTACGTCCTTTGTATTTCACGGATTTCCTTTCTTCATCTCATCTTTTTCAATGTCATCATCAGGTGCAGTTGCGCTCGCCCTGATGATTTGGGACCACACCATCGCTCTCGCCACCCCTGCGCCCGGCCTCTCGCACTCCCTGATCGCTCGTACGCACTCCATCCTTTTTCTCCTTTTACCCAATCTCTGATTCTCCTTCACAGTTGTCGTTTGATTCGGTAACATAGTACCAAAGGTATGTCTAGCTTTTTTTATCGGATCTCATGTCTGATGAAACTCGACTACCCGCGCGGGACTTGATCTGGGCGGCGCGCGCTCCGCTCGTACCGCTTTCCGCACCCCCATGGAGGGCCCACAATGCTCGTGTATGTGTCCTTGTGCAGTTCATTTACGCTACGCTTACTCTTCCCGATCGGTTTGCATAGCTTTCGCGTGTGAACAGGGAAGTACACCACTCCGAGTTAATCAATGGCGTGTTCTACGGTGCGCTTGCGACTTTTATCACAACTTTGAGAAACTGATACTGTTCAAGCAGATTCTAGCCGACAATCGCAAAATCGGGCGAACATCTATCTGGTACGTCATCTAACTCTCACGGGTTATCCTTTTTCAATCTTATCTTTTTCGTTGTCATAAGGTGCACTTGCACACTCACGCCGATGATTCGGGACCATGCTGACATCCTCGTCGCCCCTGCGCGCGCCTCTCGTCCGTCGTGCCGAGGCCGACTGCGGCCTCACAATTCTGCATTCGTTCGTACGCACTCCGTCCTTTTCTCTTTTTACCCAATCCCTCATTCTCCTTCAGTTGTCGTTCGGTTCCGTAGCATAGTAACAAAGGTATGTCTAGCTTCTTTTATCCCATCTCATGGCTGATCAATTTTCCACGCCGACTACCCGCTCGCACTTGATCTGAGCGGCACGCGCTCCTCTCGTACCGCTCTCCGCTCACTGCGCGTGAATGATCATCCTTTTCTTTCTCAGTCCTCTCCTCACCCGCAACTCCAGCCGCAGGACTGACGACTCAGAAAATATTGAAGGGGTACTTGTCCTTGATTTTGGTGCACTGCGGCGACTTTGATTGAAGGGCTAGCATATTATCTGGTATTCTTTTCTTCTCTTGCTTCCACCTCTGCTAGCCTCTGCTAACTCGCGAGCATCCAGAAACTTGATCGACTCCGTTTTCACGTCAACTCCATATCTGTCTTTGATTTCTGGCGCCGCGTTGACTTCGATTTCTTTGCAGGTCAACATATGCCGCACGAGAGGCTTTGCGGTATGTATTTATGTCTTCCGGAAGTCAGCAAGGCCGTATTGACTCATTTCCAGAACAGGGACCACTGCGGGACAGGAATATGGATGGGATTGACTATATATTATAGCCTACATGTAATTTATGTACTGGGTAATACATAGGTTTTTTGGCAGTCCAACCAAGGATGTGATGCAATGAAATCGACTGCGAAGAAGCCCTGGATCTGACTGCGAAGAGACCCTGGATCCGACTGCGAAGAGGCCCTGGATCCGACTGCGAGCTGACAGTCGATCCAAGGGCCAAAATGGCCAAAATGCAGTCGGATCGACTGCGAGCTCGCAGTCGGATCAAGGATATGCTCGCAGTCGATACGACGGTGACACCGCAGTCGGATCCAGGATATTCGCACAGTGGATCCGACTGCGCGTTCTCTCTACAGTGCGGGAGTGTATCAAATGAAGGTAGGACCAGAGCAATAGTGCACACTTGCACACTTACTGCTTTGCTAGCACAAGACAGATGCATCGCCACGGACCCGGAAAGCCGAAACAAGCTCCGCTTGATGGTATGTCTGAGAAATCCCACCGATCATACCACCGATCATGCCACCGATCATCTCATTTGCGTGGTATTTCCATATCCCAAATGCTCTCAGAAATCCAACGCGTTCTCACCGACGGAATCCATCGGTCAACAAGTGATCGACATTCTACCCTGGTTTTGCCAGGGTAGAATCGTGTTTCTGGATAGGCTCCTCTGATAGCGTCCAACTCGTTCTCGACGCCGCCCCTCTCACACGTCACCACCCTCGACAACGCCTCCTCTGGCCCGCCTAAGCGCATGGCCAGCACCGCTCTCCCGCCCGCCGCGCCTTACGCCGCCGTCGCCAAGCCCTGGACCCAAAGCTCAACCCCCCCGCCACCTTCTACTACCTCACCTGGTTTTTGTTGTTTGTCGGCGCCTCCTTCGGCGGCGTCCAGTCCTACTTCTCGTACCAAAACGTCTGCATCGACCGCACGCCCTTGTCTTCTCAGAAGACTTCAACGTGGGCGATGACGCCGCGATGTTTGGTAGCGACGGGATCCCGGGACGCTGGTTAAGGGAGGTGCAGATGGACGGGTTCGGGAACGGGGAGTTCGAGATGACGACGAGCTCGTCGAATAACTCGTTCCTCCTCGACGGGAATCTTTAACTCCTCCCGACGCTGACGCAGGACGGCGCGCCGTTCCCCGATGGGACGACGTACAATGCGACAGATTGCACCTTTAATATCACCGCCCCGAATGGTATGTGCTCTCCCTCTGCCTTTTGTCCGATTTCTGATCATACATTGAAAGGCGGCTTCAACGCGGGCCCCACGGGGACCGACTTCGATTGGTCCGGCTACTTCACCTGCTCGCACACCACGAACAGCACCGCCGGTACAATCATCAATCCCGTGCAGAGCGCGCGCGTGAGCACGTTGCTTAGTGCAAAGAGTGCGTTATTTTCCTTGGTTCCTTCCTTTCGTATCCTCAAGTTTTTGAGCTGACATTGATGCCTGTGTTTTTAGACGGCAACGAAACAACCCTGCAGCTGACCCGCGGCTCCATCCGCTACGGCAAAGTCGAAGTCCGCGCCAAGATGCCCACCGGCGACTGGCTCTGGCCCGCGATCTGGATGTTGCCTGTTCCCGGCTCTGATGGTCAAGGCGCATACGGCGCATGGCCCCGCTCCGGCGAGATTGATCTCGTGGAGAGCAGGTGGAATGGCATCTGCTACACCAACAGCGGGTCCAACTACGTCCAGGGCGCGCTCAACTGGGGGCCCACCCCGCGGCTCAACGGCGTGGGCAAGTCGTATTCTTGGTGCGTTCCAGTTCCTCTCTCCCAAATGGCCTCGCTATCGCATGGGCTCGCCCTCGCACGGGCTCGCTAACGCTTGGCTCACCCAGGTGGACCGACCGCCGTACGCCCGTCTCGAACGACTTCCACACCTACACAATGGAGTGGACGGACAAGTGGCTCCGCATCAGCCTCGACACCCGCCTGCATACGCTGCTCGACATGCAGTTCAACGAGCCGTTTTGGCAGAGGAGGGATTTCCCGAAGACGGTGGGTGTCGAGAGCTTTCTGTCGATCCTTCCCCTCCCCTCCCTAGCTCTACCTTCCTTTCCCTTCTCACACACTCTCCTTCCTTTCTCGCACGCTCACCTCACTCGCTAGATCACCGGCCCCGACGGCCGCCTCGAGGCGCTCCAGGACCCATGGGCGAACGCGACCAATAAGAACACGGCGCCGTTTGATCAGGGTGCGTGAGGCTCGCTCTTTTCTTTATGATTGTGATTGTACTGGGGAGGTGGGAGCGGTGGAAGCCGGTTGCGAAAGGAGGACGGAGGGACAGGGTGGTGTCTGCGCGGGCCGTAGTCGGCGTGGAGAGGAGAGGAGAATGAGAACGAGAAACGACGGCGTCCTTTAGAGGACCAATGTACTGCCTTCTCCCTCTGCACGGACGAGAAGGCTGGTTCACGCCAGACTTTGAGGCGATTTCGCTGGGGCCAATATCCAGCCAATACGAGATGTTCGGCCAAAATGAGTTGTATTGGCCGGATATTGGCCCATGATCAATATTGTACTGTATGTTCGTCGAAGGGAAGATGGAAAAAGAACGCACGGCGGTGTATAAGACCCACGCGACGAGGCTCGGACGTGAGGAGGGAAAGATATGACATTACATCGAGAAACAACAGTAACGGATGCACTACACGAAGGCACCCAAATGGATGCGTGCCCATCACGGAACGCGGACGAGGAGAGCGCGACAGAGCACAATTAAAGGAGCGCCTAGCCAAAAGACAAAAGAGCAAAGCTAGAATGGAAGGCAAACGAGGGAGACGTGTCTAAATTAAAGAGGAATAAGACGAAGTCAAAAGCAGGCAGGGCCAAAAGAAAGTGGAGAAGGCACACGCGGTCGTCGGGGTTTTGGCGAGACGGTGGTAGTTCTAGAGAGCGACGAGCCTAAGTTTGAGGAGAACGAATTAAAAACAAGGGCGGAGAGGAAAGCGGCCTGCGGGGAAGAACCACGGAAGGCGGCAGTGACGTAACCGGGCGTACGCGCGTTGGCTGTCCGGGAATGAGCACATCGGCGATAAGGGTGGGCGAGAAATATGCACCGAAGTGAAATTGGCTGGAAACGCGCATATAGATAAAGGCGCAAACATGGAATGGCCGGTCTGCCAGCACAGCGCTGGAAGCTCGGTGCTCGAGGAATGGCCGGCACATATCGCCGTCGTGGTCTTCATGGCAAGGGAGCCCGGGCGAGCGCAGCGATGGCAGGGACCGAGATGGGGAATTCATGCACGAGTGGTGAGCCGAGGTACATGTAGAGGCATGTAGAGCTAGATTTGATTGGACTCCGATCAATGTCGGAGATTAAGATGGCGTTATTGCCGCTACGGCGCCGATCCAGTTGAGATGGGAGTTGTTGGCACCTCCTCGTCTTGCAAGTTGGACTCTATTTCCCACAGGAGTACTCCCGTTCATTGCCTGCATTCGCTGATTTTTCTTTTCTCTCTTTGAATCGGAGCTCAACATTGAATTTTCGCTGTCAGTGCGAGATAAAAGCTTACTGTCATTGCAGAAGCATCATTGTCAATCCAAGTTTGGCACCCACGTAAGTACTGCACCCGAACCAAACGGCGACTACGCAACACCCTTACGTCCTCACTCTAGGCACCGCAACCACTACCCTCCAGCTCATCAACACTGAGCTGCAGAAACAACTGATCTGCATTTCGAGCGGGACTGCAGCAGTTCATTCGGGAGCCCGATATGGAAGCGTCGCTATCAGCTGGCTATCATCGTCCAAGCGCCACATCAATCTAAGTTCGACACTCGTAACGTACTGGACCATAACAATGAGGCCGACCACTTCCCCGGATCTCCCGTCACAGCCTTCTATCTAATTTAAAGCGCAACGTGCTCTGTGCATGTTCCTCCGACCCTTCCTCTTAACTTGTCTTTACCCTGATACATTCTTCGTGCTACGACCCACAAGTCTACTGAGCAATTTATTCTCTTTGGTCAGTTTTATCTTGCATGTGATCTTCGGTACTGGTTGATAATAGTGCTGTTGTTTATAGATAAGATTCACACCTACACAGAATGACAATGCCTCCTCAACTCAGTGAAGAGCGCACAGTTCACATCCATGGTGCAAGATAAATTAATTATTATGTCAACATCAATGTTTATTTTACCCAGGCGGCACAGGAGGTCCCGGTGGACCGAGCAACAACCAGGGTGGTCCCGGAGGTGTTGGAAAGGGTCCCAAACTGTATTTTGATGCCGACATCATGCACATTGTGATCCACCGCGGTGACAAGGAAGAAAAAATAGATATCACACGCCGAGCTTTCCTTGACTGGCTGTCACCTATCAATTTCTTTCTACAACAGGCAGATGTTTCGCAGCTGCGAACAAAGGGAACTGGTGGATGGCTGCTGGAACATCCTCTCTATAAAAAATGGGAATCTGATTCTGGAAGCACCCTCTGGTGCCGTGGAATTCGTATGTCAATCTTCACCCCTTATATCCTAGGCTAACCAAGCTGAAATTTCCAGCTGGTGCTGGGAAAACAGTCCTTGCGTGTGTTCATCTTATACATGGAGTTATTGCTACTAATTATCAGAATTCTAGATCAATGGTTGTGGATCATCTCAGTGCTGCATTCAGAAACAACAAGGATATTGGTGTAGCTTGCATTTATCTAAACCACAAGGAAGTGGACAATCAAACACCATCTAAGCTTCTGGCAGCTGTCTGGAGGCAGCTGGTACTTGACAGGGACATTGGCTCCATTGCAGAAAACTTATACAAGAAGCACCGGGAGAAGTGTACTGAACCATTGCTAGAAGAAGTTGTCAATGTGCTCAGCTCTAGCCTTAAGGAGTTTTCACAGGTCTTTGTCATTGTTGATGCCATGGACGAATATCCCGAGTTTCAGCGGGAAATTCTACTCCAAAATCTAGCAGCAATGGGCAGTAATGTGAACTTATTGATCACTTCAAGGCCACATATCTCTCTGGAACCCTTCTCCCTTTCAGATTTCATAACTCTAGATATTCAGGCAACACCTGATGATCTTCGAGAATACATCAATGCACAGATCTGCTCTTCACGCCTGTCTCAACATGTCAAGGACCTACCCAAGTTACAAGAGGAAATCCATGAAAAAATCATTGTTGCAGTTGATGGGATGTAAGTGGTGTTAAAGCATTGTCAGAATGCAACTGACAAAAAACTTTGACCAGGTTCCTCCTTGCCAAGCTTCATGTTGAGTCCCTGAAGACAAAGAACACAATCAAGGCTGTTTGCAAAGCCTTGACAGAGCTACCAAAGAACCTTTATGAAGGCTATGATATTGCAATGCAGCGCATTGAAGCCCAGAATGAGGAAGACAGAGAGACAGCTCACTCTACCCTCATTTGGGTTGCTAATGCAAAGAGGCCACTGTCAGTTGAGGAACTGCGAGTTGCTCTTGCTGTTGAACCAGGGACACAACATCTTGATAAGCGAAATCTTATGAGGATTGAGATTATTCTCTCTGTCTGTGCTGGGCTTGTAATTGTGGACAAGGAATCTTCTGTGGTGCGACTTGTCCACTACACCACACAGGAATATCTGGACAGCATTCAGGCCCAGCACTTCCCAGATGCACAAACAGAGATAGCAGGCACTTTGCTCACATTTCTTGCCTTTGATGGATATCCAGATAGGTCCTGGAAGTCGAAGGAGGTGGAGGATCTACCCCCTCTGGTTGAGTATTCACAGTATTGCCTGGCACATGCTGCTGGACAGCCAGAGGTTCAACTTAGAGATCTTCTTCTAGCATTTCTCTGTCAGGCATTCCAATGGAGGAAAACATTGGGTGGGAAATACTCATGGAACCATAAATGGGACTCCCCACCATGGAATTGTCCAGATTTTCCATCAAAACGTGCCTTGTGGATCTCGGCAGCAGCAAACCTTGAGAAAACTGCAGGGTTTCTGTTAAAGGGGGCACCATTGGCACAGCATTTGGACAATCTGGAGATTATTGTGGCATCGTACTATGGCCACACAAAGATTGTCCAGATCCTCATTGACAAGGGTGCTGATGTCAATGCAGCAGGGGGAGAATATGGGAGCTCCTTGCAGGCTGCTGCCCAATGGGGCCACACAGAGATTGTCCAGATCCTCATTGACAAGGGTGCTGATGTCAATGCAGCAGGAGGAGAATATGGGAGCTCCTTGCAGGCTGCTGTGCAATGGGGCCACACAGAGATTGTCCAGATCCTCATTGACAAGGGTGCTGATGTCAATGGAACAGTGGGAGAATATGGGAGCTCCTTGCAGGCTGCTGCCCAACAGGGCCACACAGAGATTGTCCAGATCCTCATTGGCAAGGGTGCTGATGTCAATGCAGCAGGGGAATTCTATGGGAGCTCCTTGCAAGCTGCTGCCCTATGGGGCCACACAGAGATTGTCCATATCCTTGTTGACAAAGGTGCTGATGTCAATGCAGCAGAGGGAAGATATGGGAGCTCCTTGCAGGCTGCTGTGCAACGGGACCACACAGAGATTGTCCATATCCTCATTGACAAGGGTGCTGATGTCAATGCAGCAGGGGGAGAATATGGGAGCTCCTTGCAGACTGCTGTGCAACGGGGCCACACAGAGATTGTCCAGATCCTCATTGACAAGGGGTGCTGATGTCAATGCAGCAGGGGGAAGATATGGGAGCTCCTTGCAGGCTGCTGTGCAACAGGGCCACACAGAGATTGTCCAGATCCTCGTTGAGAAGGGTGCTGATGTCAATGCAGCAGGGGGAGAATATGGGAGCTCCTTGCAGGCTGCTGCCCAATGGGGCCACACAGAGATTGTCCAGATCCTTGTTAACAAGGGTGCCGATGTCAATGCAGCAGGGGAAGAATATGGGAGCTCCTTGCAGGCTGCTGCCCTATGGGGCCACACAGAGATTGTCCAGATCCTCATTGACAAGGGTGCTGATGTTAATGCAGCAGGGGGAAGATATGGGAGCTCCTTGCAGGCTGCTGCCCAAGGGGGCCACACAGAGATTGTCCAGATCCTCGTAGACAAGGGTGCTGATGTCAATGCAGCAGGAGGAGAATATGGGAGCTCCTTGCAGGCTGCTGCACAAGGGGGCCACACAGAGATTGTCCAGATCCTCGTTGACAAGGGTGCTGATGTCAATGCAGCAGGGGGAGAATATGGGAGCTTCTTGCAGGCTGCTGCACAAGGGGGCCACACAGAGATTGTCCAGATCCTTGTTGGCAAGGGTGCTGATGTCAATGCAGCAGGGGGAGAATATGGGAGCTCCTTGCAGGCTGCTGCACAAGGGGGCCACACAGAGATTGTCCAGATCCTTGTTGGCAAGGGTGCTGATGTCAATGCAGCAGGGGGAGAATATGGGAGCTCCTTGCAGGCTGCTGCCCAACAGGGCCACACAGAGATTGTCCAGATCCTCGTTGACAAGGGTGCTGATGTCAATGCAGCAGGGGGAGAATATGGGAGCTCCTTGCAGGCTGCTGCCCAACAGGGCCACACAGAGATTGTCCAGATCCTCATTGACAAGGGTGCTGATGTCAATGCAGCAGGGGGAGAATATGGGAGCTCCTTGCAGGCTGCTGCCCAAGGGGGCCACACAGAGATTGTCCAGATCCTCATTGGCAAGGGTGCTGATGTCAATGCAGCAGAGGGAGAATATGAGAGCTCCTTGCAGGCTGCTGCACAAGGGGGCTACACAGAGATTGTCCATATCCTTGTTGACAAGGGTGCTGATGTCAATGCAGCAGGGGGGAGAATATGGGAGCTCCTTGCAGGCTGCTGTGCAAGGGGGGCCACACAGAGATTGTCCATATCCTCATTGACAAGGGTGCTGATGTTAATGCAGCAGGGGGAAGATATGGGAGCTCCTTGCAGGCTGCTGTGCAACGGGGCCACACAGAGATTGTCCAGATCCTCGTTGAGAAGGGTGCTGATGTCAATGCAGCAGGGGGAGAATATGGGAGCTCCTTGCATGCTGCTGTGCAATGGGGCCACACAGAGATTGTCCAGATCCTCGTTGACAAGGGTGCTGATGTCAATGCAGTGGGGGGGATTCTATGGGAGCTCCTTGCAGGCTGCTGCCCAATGGGGCCACACAGAGATTGTCCAGATCCTTGTTGACAAGGGTGCTGATGTCAATGCAGGGGGAGAATATGGGAGCTCCTTGCAGGCTGCTGCACAAGGGGGCCACACAGAGATTTTCTGGATCCTTGTTGACAAGGGTGCTCATGTCAACATAGCAGAGTGATTGGCTGCATGCTGAAGGAGTGGGTACCAGCAGGATTGGAACAGCACTGAGTCTAACTGTAAATTTTAAATATAGTCTTTAACCCTCAAGTGAAATGCTCAGATGATTTCATGATTTTTCAGAGGTAAGGATGGACACAGGTATACCCATGGGTACATTCAGGCCTACCTGTACCTGGACCCGCAAAAACCGTACCCACATATGGGTCAGGTATAAAACCTGTACAGGTTATCTGCGGGTCCCCAAATACCCACAGAATTTACAACATAAACAATATTCTATTGTCAAGTATGGTACGGTAAAATGTAGCGGGAGCTATGAGCAAGGGCAGATGATTTGACTTACTGTTATATTGCTTTCGTTAGGCCACAAATTTATGGAGAGAGTAAGAGAATTGGACAATTTGCCTGGGGCAGAAGGTACCCAAACAACCACGAGAACAATATTGATGAAATTTGGGTCAGGTTTGAGATGATGGGTCAGTAAGCAAGGGAAAATTGGATGAGTACAACATTTGTGATGACGAGAGAGCCCATGCTGAGCAAACAAAACAGAGGTCATGAAAAAAAAGAGACTGAATAGGTCAGTCAAGCCAACAATTGGGCTGTGAATATCTTTGAACTTTGTTTTTGGCTGTTTCCAGGAGTATCTCTTCAGGCATTGCTGCTGAGATAATAGATTCTTGAGGATCACACTCCTGATCCACCACCTCAAGCCTCAATCTTACTGCAGTTCTGTTCATATTTATAGATATAAAATTTCTGCCTGCTTATGTGTGGTAAAAATGAGCATTTTTGGAGCTCAAAACCTGCGAGTACACAGGTCAGGTATGCAGGTCGAGCACAGGTCTGAAATTGCAACCCGTACCCATACCTGCCCATACCCACAGGTGTACCCACAACCTGTGTCCATCCTTATTCAGAGGTTCAGTGTGGGCTCGGATCCAATTCCAAATTGTTCTAGGATATCTCTACTGACTGTTTCCAGCTAGCAGGACACTGTTGGTTGACCCATGCAACTTGTATGTGCATGCTCAAGATCACTTCACTTGCTGTTCAAAACAGTGTCAAACAGGCTCCCAACAAAGTTGAACTGTATGAGTGCTGCAGCAGCTTTTTTTGCAATTCCTTTTATGAGTATGAAGTGCACACTGAGCTCACTCACCCAACAAAATTTTAGAATGATTAGTGAGCTTCAAGTGGTCAGACACTGTAGTGTTTTGCCTCCCAGTGGTGTTACGCTTGATGGTTAAAGACTGTACCCCTCTATCAGATGTTGGGTATTTTCTGAGCAACTGTGACATACTTCATCAGTAGATGTACTTTTAGTTGAAATTTGAGGTCTTGTCAGTGACTTTTTGAGGTTAGGATAACATCCATCAAGGTTAGGGCAACTGATCTCAGGGATTCCAATATTGGGCCAGGACATGGAAAGAGAACCCTGCTTCAGAATGATCTGAGGCTGTGGTGCTGGAAAATTGGAAAAAATCTCATATAAACTGCTGCTCTACCTAGTTACAGTAGGGGACAATCAAAGTCCGCCTATTTTGTAGTGTGTGAACCACTCTTTTTTTTTGCTATTCTGAGTTCAGAATCAGATCCAGATTGAAAAAAGGAGCCCAAAAACATATTTTCAGAATTTTCCCACAAGAAATTGGTTTTCTTAATATTTTAGGTCATTTGAATGAAATTGTGTGTACCCCTTTGGGGCCCAGAGAACAAAAAAAAAAAAAAATTGTATTTAAATATAACTACTTCTTTGCAACCACAGCCTCTAGTGCTTGCATACCCTTTTCTGTGATTGTCCTGTGGGCTCTCTGCTGTCTGCCAGCCCAATCAGCAGCCTTGCCTGTCAAACCATGCTGATAGACACTTATAAAGCGCCCGGAACAATTGATGAACTGGCAGATCACATCCAGCTGTTCCTCTATTTCAGCTTGAGCAGACAACCCTTTATCTGGCAAATCATCTCTAGGTTCACTTGCAGCAACAGAAGACACAGGTTCAGACATCTGTACAATTTCTTCTTCATCAGAAACTGCTGCTGAAGATACAGGCTCAGAAATTGGAGGTAAATCCTCTTCAGACATCTCTGGAGATTGTGATGCTTGGTGAACTGCAGGGACCTATGGTGATGATGGAGCTGAAATAATCTGTATGTCATCATCGAAAGAGACTTCAAGATCTGTGGTGTCTGGAATGGGTGGTCCACCTTTTTGCATCATGGCTTCCCTCCAAGCAGGAGGTAACTTTTTGGAAGTGGCAGGCAGTGTTGATGTAACCCGACGAGAACTAGAAAAGCCATGAGTCCAAGAGGCCTTGATCCTGTAATTGTGCTCTGAGCTTTATTCATGCCATCTGCTGTGGTATTGTAATGTTAGGGACGCTCTGAAGTTTTGTATGAGTATTAAAAACCATTAACTTCAAATATTGCTCACCTTTCTTCCACATTTGCAGAAATCGCAACTTTGGAGGCAGCCAGTCCAGATCCTTGGGATCCTCCTTCTCAGTCATCTCTAAGAGATTAATGCCAAACTCCTCATCGTCAAAGTCATTCAGATTGACTTCTGATTCAATATCAGACTCATCATAGTGCTCCCAATCCACTCTCATGCTATCAAAATGCATGCCTGGCACAAAAACATCATCAGAGTTGTCTTCTGTGCCTCCAATGGCTGAGAGTGTTTGAGATTGCTTTGGCTGGTTATGGAAGCCAGAGAGATTTTGATTCTGTCTCTTTTTGTGGGGCATTGTGAGTGGGGGAGTAGAGAAGGAAAGATCGTTTTTTCCAATGAAATGGCTCGATGAATTTGTGAGATCTCACTGGAATCATAATCAGCACTTCAAAAGGAGTCATTTACCATTTTTTCCAGTATTTTTCCGATTTCTTTTGGGTTTCTCAATATTTTGGGGGTCCCATGACCTTATATCTGAGAATTTTGGGATTTGGCTCGTAGGATCTATCAATAGGTGTCTAAATTGACATCTTACACTGTTTCTGAGACTTCAGATTGATTGCTGTGGCTACACTATACCAATTTCCTGCGCATCCAAAATAGGTGGACTTTGATTGTCCCCTACTGTACATCTTCAATCAATCCTATCCTTTATGCCACTTACTCTTTGGTGTGACCAACTCCAACCTCTGATCTCTAACAACTTGTGTGCCAGAACTAGTAGCCAACCAGTAGCCAACTATCCATCACATCTTTTAAGTGCTTGAATACCCTGTTGCATCTTTGCTGGTTTACCCCTGATCTGATCAACCCTGACTACCACTTTGTTGCTGACTCCCCAAGCCCAAACTATCTTTCTAATCCAAAACATTAGTGAATATCTGTGGCTGTGCAAAAGATATCCAAGAAATCCTGTATATATATGGCTGGATTCAGAGCTCTGAATCCTGAATGTGGCTGTGCTCTAGCATCTTCCAAACTTCCAAACCAGTGACTGTCATCACCAAAAGCGGGAGTATCTGGTAAGGTCAGGTGAGATCAGACCAAGCAGATGGGGCTTTACAAAGATTATGGATGTTTTGCCAAACCGCCATAATGCGTTATAAGGTGCTGCCAGCATGGTAGAGCTTTGGCCAGCAACCATAATCTTGATAGCAGCTTTATAACTAATGTTGCCGCGACTTCCGACTTCAAGTCATTCGGAAGTCAAAGTCGCAGCCGACTTAAGTCGAGTCGAGCCGAGTCGATGCTGCGACTCGGGTTGACTTCCAAGTCGACTTGAGTGACCTCAAGTCGACTTAATGTTCCCAATTCCCAAAAGGTGTCCTGAGTCGTTTACAGCACAAAAAAAGCAATTTCTTGAATTTTGGTGGACCGTGACCTGAGCGCATGACACCCAGGTGACATCTGTCACATTTCCGTGATTTTTCGCGAAACCGCCACAAATGAAGCTAGAACGCCAAAAATACCTTGTTGTAAAAAATGTGCTCTGGAGTCGACTCAAGTCGACTTGAGTCGACTTGGACCTATCAAGTCGAGTCGAGTCGAGTCAATTCTGCGCTCAAGTCGACTTTCGAAGTCGCGACTCGACTTTTCGAGTCGCGGCAACATTATTTATAACACATGTTGACCTGCCTGGGTATCATTAGCAATCATGCAGCCAAGTCAACAAGTCCTCGATGAAGTCACAGCACTCAGGAAGAATGTTCTAAGAACTGCCCCAACATAAACCTTCTCAGGATGGTCACGGTGTGTGCCAGAATGGTTAGAGTACGACAGGCCTGATTATTGTTGCCTGTGTGGTGCAAATGCCTCTCCATCAAGTACCAATTTGGAGTCTCTGGCCTTGGTTACGGACTGAGTTTGTTGATGGTCTGTGCACTGTTGATCTGCACGCGTGATTGTGTGTGATCATGGTTGATGATTGATGAGCGTTGCTCTGCTCTTTCCTCTTTCCCCCCATGTTGCTTTCTGCCTCCTGCTGCCTGCGCCCACGAGCAAGCCCCTGCCACTGAAACAGTGCGCTTAACTATAAGCTAGAAATGCAACTATTGTTGGATGCTAACAAGCACCACAACTAACAACCACACAACCAACTACTATCACTCCCAAAGAACAAGCGTGCTCCCTTGGTGAGTTCGGGTCCGAGTTGTAGTATGCGACTACTGGTTTTGAAACCCAATGTGATAACAAATCTTCACTAGTCTGACTGACAAACAATGCCTGCGGCACTTCAACTATGCAGGATTTGTACGGAACAATGCCCTGTGGCCTCAATGAATGAGTAATATATGTGGTTTTGGGTGGATACAAGACACGAGGAAGACTAATAGATAGTTTCGTCTACATCAGGGCAGAGTTTGTAAGGTTTCAACAGTGAATCCTCTAATTGAGGTCACAGATCCAGCTTTCAATCACTCTCACAACAAGCAATCCTCGTTGTAGACCTTGGCTTAACCTGCCACAGGTACCTTTCGCTCTACTTCAAGGCTTAAGCACCTTGCTGGTGACCAAACTGATCTTCCTGTTGGTTACCGAGGGCAATCTCAACCACGGATGCAACTGGCAAAGCAGATGTGAAGCAACAAGCCCACTCAGGTAGGTAAACCTCTCTTTTGTAGGTGAAGACCGCCCGTGGGGTCAACAACATGAAGCTTAACTTCTTAACTCAAACTGAACTAGAGCCAACAACCAAACTTTGATTTATAGACACTACAAACAGAGGTAGATACTACTCTCTGCGAGCTGGCCTGAGAACAACCGCAACAATGTCCGCTGGGGTGTACTGGCCTTCTGCAGGGTCCTCGAGCCCTATTTATACTACTGGAATATAGATTTACATGTGAAAAACAGAGTGAAAACAAAAGAAAACAAAAGCTGTCCATGCGTATCTGATGCATCATCACAGGCCAAGAGAAACCCTTCACATGGTTCTCACGTCCTGATTTGGGTATATGGTAGGTGCTGCGGGCTGCCGTCTGCAACTGTGGGCCTGGAGCCTCCAGGTGCAGAGTTGAATCCGCCCTCTAGGATAATACTGCTATTGTCAAAGGGAGCCCGCAGGTCCGTTCCTTGTTGGTCTGTACCCACAATCCCACTCTGAACTCTGGTCCAATGGAATAAATCCCATTGCTCCACTCTATGTGTCTCTGTTTGTCACTAGGGACGCGACGCGTCTCCCCACGTGTACTCTCTCTACGTAGCTCTCCTCTTTAACTGCTTTCTGCTTGCTTCAGCATGGCCTGCAGGCCTTGCATCAACCCCATGACCTAATGCCAGTCTGGAAGGATGGCCCGCGGCCGACTCCCTTAGCCTTCAACCCACTCGCTACTACTCTGTAATTCTCCAAAGACTTCCTCTGTGCAGTCGTTGGTCCTCTATTGTAGGATACAACTTCTGAATGATGACTTCTGGGGCTTTTGGGTATTTATCTTCTCTTTGTGTATGACCAGCAGCCCGCAGAGTATGCTAGACTTGATCTATACACTACAATCAGCAGCTCAGAGCTCACTCTGATCCTCCTTTGTATCACTGAACAGAAGTCCAGAGTACTAGTGATAGTACTACCAGAAACTACCTTGCAACTCTTATAATATGTGTTTGCAAGTGCAAAAATAGCTAGATGACGCATACTTGGCGGTGTGCCATCTCATCTCCCCTTCACTAAATCTCAACCGTCCTCGGTTGTGCTAGGTGCCATTCACTTCGCATGTCTAGTGGCCCACGGGATGATATCTCCATGCAAACATTCATTATTTTTGCCCTCTGAGTTTCAATCATTCATCAATTGAACCAGCCCAACTATTTCTGACTGATCTTTACCACAGATTCCATTTAAGGATTCTTTACTTGTCAAGCAACACAGATCCTGCAGCTACTATGACATTTGCCTCCACGGCGTGGGACTGTTGATCAGTGATCAAGGTCCGACACGTTCTGCAGATCATTCATTAAGTCTCACAAATTGGGGTCAGAGACCTCGAAAAGACCCCTCCGCGCTCCTTTGTTATTGACTTCCACTTTCTACGTCCATTTGAACTCTAATTGTTGAGCCTGTGGGCCTACGACCACTGGTACGTAAATTCATCACTGTTACTGAATTAAACTTTCTTTTGTGTTCAGGGACCGTTATTCTTGGAAAACCTTCCCAGAATAATGGCCCTCAAGCACATCAAGCTTCTCATTCCCGAGTCAGTGCACCTGGATGCGGCTATGCCTGCAGTCCATCAGAACACGGAAGTTAGCACTTATTCAGTAAAAAAATTTTGTCCTTCCACAGCACGAATCAATCTGACTTCGCGTTCGCATTCTCTAATCTTTCTCTAACACCTCTTTCTGGTTTCTCATTGCATTCTCCACAGCTTACTCTGGCTCCCCATATGATGTCTACACGTGCCAAAACCTCAAAGAATAAGAAACGGCAGCCGCCGGCAACTTCGCCTGCGCCTCCTCAGCACAAAACTGGCCCCCATGCTCCACCTTCAGAGCCGGCTTTTTCCGAGCTGGTCGACGGTGAGGACCACCCTTTTGAGCTGCCTGCCAATCACTCCACAGCGCCCCAATGGGCTATGTTTGCCTCCCCTGACTGCACCAAGATCATCCCGTTCTTTGATTCCGTCCGTATTGCTGACCTGGGCGCCATTGCAGCCCTAGTTGCCTGCCACGGCATAAACTCTCCCATGGTGTGTATTTTGCTGTCCTTAATTGACCGCTCACTTAACACCAGCATAGGTTAAATTCATTGCTCAGTTCCCTGAGCCCGACCCTGACTTGCTCAACTTTGAGTTCGCCGTGGCCATCGCGGCAGCCAAATGCCTCAAATTATTCCCTCACATTCTTCATCGCCAAGAGTTTGAATCCCTGATCGAGTTCAAAGCGGAGAAACAGGCACATTTGGTGCGTCTGCATTGCTCTTTTCTTTCCTCAGTATTCTTACTCATCTTTTTGACTTGCAGATGGAGCGGGGGATCACCAAGGTTGGACGGATCGTTTATTATCCCATGGGTCGCAGCTGCAGACCCCTTTGCCGAGCTCGATGTGGACCTCAACTTGGTCCTGGACGCAGCCGACAATGGCGACACGGACCCTTGGTCGCAGCCGCAGACCCCTTTGCCGAGCTCGATGTGGACCTCAACTTGGTCCTGGACGCAGCCGACAATGGTGACACAGACCCTTTTGCAGAGCTGGAGATGGATGATACTCCACCTCCTCCTCCCGCTCCTGCTGCCGGCCCTTCGCGTTCCCATCCGGCTGACGACCGCCCGAGCAAACGTCCCTGCATCGAAGTTGAGACCCCGCCACGCAGAACGTGCTTGCTGGGCGCACCTGCGGCCAGGCTGCTTCTTCCGGCAAGGCGGCTGCCCATTCATCTTCCTCATCTTGCCCCACAGCTCCTGTTGTTGCTGCTGCTAGTCATTCCACTGCTCCATCCACTGTTGCTGCTGGAAAGGCAAGTCGTACTTTTTACTTTTTTTGTAATTTCTTTGCCTTCTAACTTCTTTAATTTTCAGCGGAAGTGGTCCGAGACCAGCACAGCTGCCCTGTCTTCACATGTCACTGTCGAGGTCCCCTGTGTCCAAGACGCATACGCTTCCCCCCGCCTCGACGTCCAACTCAGTGATCCGGGTTCTGCAGGTTGAGCCTCGTCCCGCTTGGCGTGGTGCGCCTGAGAGTCCCACTCCTGCGCGATCCACAGCAGGCTCCTCAACCTGACCGGCCCCTTCTGCTGGTCCATCAACTCTCTCTCAGGTTGCTGTGGCCCCTTCCCCACCTGAGGATGACGCCGATTTGCCCTTGAGCCGTCTCGACATTCTGAACAACATGATCGCTAACCCTCCTGGGGGTGAGTAGCTGGTTGTTTTATCTTCCTTTGTCTACTTCACTCAAACTGTTCCTTTCCTTTGCTACACAGATTGGTCCCAGGCCGAGGCTTGGCCTGTTCCGGCTTACCAGCGCGTCGACAAGCTGTTCATTCGTGACACACTGTGTCCACCGTGCTTTGCCAAGGTGCCCACCTCGTACCTTGCCTGCATTAACAAGAATGTCCAGTGCAAGTCTGATGGCTTTGAGTATACCTGCGAGAATTGCCATCACGGCAATACCGCTGCAGCTTCACCGTGCCTGAGCGTGTCCTCCAGATTGTTGACAACTTGCGTCCTCTCACCGGCCTCATGCCCAATGGTATGTCTTTATTAATTCATCTCAACTCTTCTATCTCTTATTCTTGCTATAGCCCTGTCCCGCGCTCTACTGCACATTATGCAAACACGCTGCAACGCCGACCTCCTTTACGCCCTTCTCGCACACAAGCTTATCGCACACCAAGGCACTCTTGAAGATCTCGCTGTTGTGTTTACAAACCAGCAGCTAGGCCTCCCGGAAGACATTTTTGCATCGTACTTTGAAGACATTGACAACCGCGAGATGCTGTCTGGCTTTGCCAAGCGCCTCTGCGCCAATCACTCGTATGTGGTGCTGCTCCAGTGGCACCTTACTCATAACCCGCTGTCAGGGCCCCAGCTGCTCAACCCAGACGGTCCGCAGTCGACTTCCAATGCGTACCACACTATGCAGCATCCCCTGGATATGGACTCTACCCAGTTCCATAATGTCGAGGTCAACACCGCCGCCAACTTGTCCGTTTTTGCAGAGCATGGGGAGGTCCTTGATGCTGACCTCGCCGCTAACCCCGTCGCCGCTTTGCCTGACTCGCCCATGGCTGCAGGCGCCTCACCAGTACCTTCTGGGCCCGCAACTCTCGCTGCCCCCCAGGACACTGTGCAGGCCCCCACGGTGCCACCTGCTCGGCCATCGTCGGTGTCTAGGATGCCTCCACCTTTGGATTGTTGAGTTGATGAACCGCCCCGACCCCGTTGTGTGGCCCCCAACTCCAGCGCCCATCCATCGTGCACCTTTTTCTCTTATTTCTCCCCAACATGCACTCACTACCTTTATTCATTCAGCCAACAATCCCATTGCCCGTGGCACTGTCATTACCGCTGGTAGCAGCCCTTTCGCTGGGCTCGGGGTTTATCCACTGGGGTCCTACGGACTGGGCACCCCGCGCACTGAGCATCTGGGGTTCAGACTGGGTTACAATGCAGGTGGGGCGTCTGGTTCTGGTGGGACCAGCAGGGGCTGATCGAATATCTACAAACTTTTTATTTTATTTTTGCAAACATTTTACGGACTCTTTTCAAATACACTTGTTTTTTCTACTGTCGCTTTCTTGTGTTGCTCCCCTACTACCATTTGGACTACAAAGTATTTTGACTTGTAGTATTTAGTTCCAATTTGTAGTAGGGCGATAAAAATCACAATTATTTTTCTTATTGTGAGATTTTGGACTTTGAGTTTTTTTTGCGATCGAACTAAGTTTGCCATGGCATGATACTTGTTATCAGAAGTGGCTGCGGTGGCCCTTTCTCAACTGGTTTCATACTTTTCAAAGATCTTCATAAAATAGAATATCTTTCTTGGCTCTTTTGCTCTGCACAAGAATTACTCTGACTTTTCTTTGGGTCCCGCGGCTGCTCAATCACGACCCACGGCCCCACCATACTCTCCAACATCGTGCTATGACCCACCCATGGCCCTGTTTCAAGGCCCAAAACCATTACTACTCATAATTCGCAATAGTTTTTGGCCCACGGCCCAAGAATTTCCATTCCTGGATAAAACCTAACTCAGCTGACCTCAACAGTATCTGGCAGAAACCGATCATCAATCACAACGAACATCATCTTCCCAATCAAGCCTTGATTGTTAACTTCTTCGAAAAAACTCGCACATGGTTTTTGTACTCAAAACCATAGTCCCGCGGCTGGCTTTTCGTTGAACCATATGGCCCGTGGCCGCTCAGTCTGACTATCATAGCCCTCTCCCCCCACTAGAAATATTAACCATCCTCGGTTAACTTTTTCTGTGCAAAAGATGACCCAGTGCCATGGTTTTTATCAGCCACTTTGTGTTTCGCTAAAATTTTTCCATGCGGTCTTTCCATTTCTGTCTTTCTGGTGAAGGATTTTTCGTATAAAGGCCCCCGCAGGGACGTCCAGAATCTTTGTCTTGTTCTGACCCCACGACTTATGGCTCCCAGCAATGCCCTTCCTGCACTACAGTCTGCGGCAAACAACTTCATCGAAGCTCTTGGTGAATACGACAGTCTCACTTCACAGAAACTCTCAACTAAGATCCAGCACACGGCCCTCAATACTGCAATTGACTGCGCTGTAAGTCATTGCCTTCTACTTTCTTTCCATACCACCCACGGCTTAACCCTTATAAAGGCAGGCTTTGCTGGCACGTACCCTCAAGCCATCGCAGTGTTGTCTGAACCAGGTCAAAGGTCAAAGGCGGTTGACTGATTTGGCCTTGACCCACCGCTTTGACCTGGTTTGACCGTTTTTGACCGTGTTTTTGAGCGTGGGTCCATAAGCCAATTTGCATGTTTCCCAGCGTCGCACAACACGTCGGAAAAATTCCTAGACCATCCATTCTCTGTTCTATATCATTTACATACCATGATTCCTGGCTCCTGGTGCCGGGAATATTATTACAAGGGTGATACCCTTCCCCCAATCACACCTACAACTCGGACAAACAGTCATATCTTGCTCATTTCTCAGCGGTTTTCATTGATTTTTTGCATGGGACATTTAGAATAATGTTCCCTATGACTTCCTGGTGATGTATCTATCTAAAGGTCTCCACAAGCAATCTATGGTTCGATGCATTCAATCGATATTACCATTTTTGGAAATCTTCGAATCCACAATGTCCTGCAATGGCACGGGTATGCCGGAACGTTTGAAAGGTAGTTTATAATTTACCAAAGAAAAGTTCTGCAACATTCTGTGGCACTAGATATCCTGGTTCCATTATAAAAATACCATTTCTCATGATCTGAAGTGAGGCCCGTGGCCGGCAACCAAGTCGGATGAGAGGCTCGAAAGCAATGCAAAGCAGGTCAGGACACTAGTTTGAGCATCCGGAGAAGGTCCCGTCGCCCAAATCGACTGGGCATCCAGGCAAAACGGGGATTCAACCTGTCAATATGGTTGCCAGCTCCAGTCAGGCCATAAGGAGATGGCATGGGATTTCTTGATCAAAAATGGCATGAAGGAGTTGAATGTTGATACAGGGAGCAGAAAAATATCCTGGACTCACTCGGAATCCCCTCCGCAAGTACTCGGTATCAACATTAATGTTGCCACGACTCGGAAAGTCGAGTCGCTCCAAGTCAAGTCGGCCTAAGTCGATTTCGGATCAAGTCGAGTCGAGTAAGTCGACTTGAGTCGACTTTTCTTGGATGAATTTTCAGAAACTCATTCTAAGTACTCTGCAGGTTGAAAAACCGCAAAAGGGGGGAAAAAAAAAATTGGCTGTCCCGGCAATGTCACGCAATGTCACCGACCGTGACTCTGTCACTCCTGTCACAAAATTCGACCACGTCCAATTTGTCCCCAATCGCGTTTTTTCGACGAACTGTACAACTAGGTTGTGACCGACTCAAAGTCGACTCAAGTCGACTTGAGTCGATAAAGCGACTCGACTCGACTCGGTCTAAATCAGCGACTCCAAGTCGACTTCGTCGGCTCAAGTCTGGAGTCGCGGCAACATTAATCAACATCCGGTCAAAGCACCGATCAGTCATGCTTCTGTAACTAAGTGGATGAATCGGGAACTTCGACAATGCCCTGAGGTATTTTCATTGTGCAGCAATTGTGCAGGGAGTTTATAATATGTAGATGAGTGGATCATGTCGAGTTTCAGACAATTTGGTCAAGAAACAAGTGCAGGAGAAAAGATTGAATGCTACATCAAGCCATCACCTACAACTCTGACACCGGACCGCACCAGAAAAGGCAACGCCGTTTGCCCATTTCTGGCCCGTTTGCCCTGATGTAAAATATGGGAGATAAATTCATTCAATAACAATCATCTTATATGATTTTAACCATGTTTTTGCGAAGTTTCGCGAGCCTGTTCTAAAAAAGGAAATTCGGTCGACCGTTCGGTCAACCAATGGTCAAAGGTCAAAAAAATCCGGCCAACCACGGTCGACCGGGGTCAAAGACAACACTGAGCCATCGGTCATGTCCGTCAGGCCTCCATTTGCAATAAGCTCTACCAGCTTCGTTCTTTCGTCCAAACCGCCACCAAGAACGGTTTTTCCGCACCCGCAGTGCACCTGAGCACTATTGACAATGTGCTCAAGGCCTACAAGGCAAAGGAGGAGGAAAAAGCTCGCCGCGCTAAACACGTACGTTTCTAGCCCTTCAACACACATTCCTATCTTTAATCTCTATGTTCTTTCAGACTGCCGGCAAATCCGCTGCCACCGTTGAGTCTGAGGACGAGTTTGGCGATGAGAAAAGTGTGTCCAACCAAGTTCGTGATTCCTCATCTACTAACGAGATATTTTCCTTGGCTCAGAGATTTGGTTGCTTATCTCATGGCTCGTTGGTCTTCAGCTCGACACCAACAAGTCACCTGCAGGCACTACCATTACTCCTGTCCTGGCTGCGGCCAAGAGGTGACAGATTGTTGAAATCAACACATTGATCAACTCGCATGGCATTGTCCCCTTTAGGCAGTATCGTAAGCACAAACTTGTCATCAACCATAAACAGCGAAGAACAGATATCTACGGCGTATCTACTGGAATACATCTTGATTTTGGGAACTATCGGAAAAAACACCTCGCAACCTGCTAGCTGAGCTATCGCCTGCAGGGTATTCAAGCCCGCGGGACCTTGTAAGTATGGGGGAGATTGTTGTTCTCTTTCTCCGCGCACCGTGGCGATCTCGGTGAAGAGGGCGCTGGACGTTTGTCACCGCACACAGGGTCAGAATGTGGTGATAGTGAGATGGCGGGCCACTCGATGGCCTTTTATTTCTGGGATTCCAAGCGCTACTTCCTCGGCCCGAGTGACAGTGATTTGCTCAAGGAATGTCGAAGACACGAGTTGGCGCCATGAAGGGTGACGGTCTTCAAGATGTCTAGGGAAGTTGTACTTCCAATGTGTCTCACTGCAATTCAATGGACACAGCAACGGAATATTTGTGCATGGTCGGGTTTGGAGGAACGTTGATGCCGTGGAAATGCGGAATGCGTACGTAAATGCGCAATCGGAGTCGACTTTTCCGCTCTTGATGCGTAATTGGCACTTTCCGTCATTCATTGACCGCCCGCAAGTTCCACATGGATAAGCATCAGCAACCTGGGTAGTGGTTAAAAGGAAAGACTGGCAAGAGGATCTGAACATTGTACCGGAATTTTGACGGAATCCTCGGGGACTCCCCGCAAGGCTCGCCGGATATGTTGACCCATGTGGGTTTGTCTGTCAGTGTCCTTGACACGTTTACCACAAATCCGACAGGTCTGCCGATTCGCGATCACATCAGCAATGGGGGTGCCGACTATGGAATATGCATAGACAGTGCCCTGGAAGCCTGCGAACAGGATGGTTAGAAAAAAGCGAATATGTATTAAACGGGACACTGACTTTCAGACAGTCCAACTTGGTATGGGAAAATCCCATCGTTGGTACCGCTGAAGACCGGGATTTTATCGTGCAAGGTAGGATCCCCGATGACGCGATTTTTGACGGTGTACCACGAGTTTAGCAAAGCAGTATTGTCGAAAATCCATGTCTTCTCGCGCTCGGAGGTGAAATTGATCCCGGTACTGTCGTTTGTTTTCTCAAGGTCGAATATGAGCGCCTCACGCCGACCCTTTTGCGTGATTGGATCAATCAATCTGCTGGAAACGGAGAACTGCAAATACTTCAACTGTGAAACATCCGCAAAACCAGCCTTTCCTCGTTTCTTGACGGACAAGGAAACAAATTGTCCATCCCACACCCATTCAGACCCATTCTGTGTTAGAGGGACAAGCGAAAAAATTTTGACCAGACACAGTGTATGGAGACGACGATAGGCTGAGTTCCGCAAGAGGAACTGCAGAGATAGAGGGAGATTTACTGCCAGGGGGGCCACGCTTTATCAAAGTGCTTTTGGCAACAGCAAGGCCAAGGTGAGTGCCGTTGTAGCATATGAACGTCGTGAAGAGATTTCCCAACTGGAAATGCGTGGATGGGGATATGGTCTCTCCTCCTGCCAATGGTTCCTCCCTTTCCCATGATTTCCCACCAAGCGTGAACCCGCGGACCCGTTGGAGGCGATCGTGGGTACTATGAGCATCAGGGGTATCAAAAAAAGTTCGGACGATAGCCTTCTTGTGGCAGAGCTGGCCGCCCGAACTAATAGTTGCGAAGACTGAATGGGGATCATGAGATGCAATGTCGCGTCGAGATTTATCTGCCGCCATTCGAGAGTCAAAATCGAACTCGCAAATGGGGTTGATTGACCCAGCCCGACCAACTATCTCCAGATCAACGTCGGTTGCCCGCGTCGTCGGGATATTGACCATAGAGCGATCAATCTCGGTCGATATACCAGGATATTTGCCGCCAAATGGGCGCAACAGATCGGTCTTTGGAAGTTTGAATAGCTCCTTGAATTACCTGTCCATGACAACGGAATATTTGCGCAGAATGCCCTCCGCCTCTTCAACTCCAGCAGTATAGTGGATGTCGATATCGCGGCAGTTCTCTGCAACAAGGTCACCTCTCCACTGTGTCGGTCGCAGATGGTCGAGATCTCGAGTTCGAACGAGTTTCAGTCGGACGGGTTTTCGTTCGAGCTCTGGGTGAAGATCGTAAACGCGGTCTAGGTTCATGGCTGAGCAGAACCGAAACCCAGAGTTCGGCAATGGTGCAATTAGGAAAGTGGCCGCCTATCATGCGAGATCTGCCGAACAATGTCTCCACCGGGTCATCTCCAAGGAGGCAGAGGTAAACGGCAAGTCGGGGGTTAATATCCAGAGTTTTGGCGACCATGAGAATGGCGGCCTTCACCGTGGCTTGAAGATCCCCGTAAAAGCTGATTAGACATGAATGACCCGCCATTCTGAAGGTATAGACCGCATATGAGATGCGCAAACTTGACGAGGGATTTGATCTGTTGAGATAGGGAGAAATCCGGATTGATAAAAGGTTGAAGCAGGGCATCGAAGACCTCGCCGAGAAGACAAAGAGCTTCAAATTCGGCAGCCTCGCTTGGATCGAAGTCATCTACATCTAATTCCCGCATCTCAGCGATGCAGAGAAGGAGCTTGATGGCCTGTCCCACATTCATCGTGTCTTTAGGATCCAAGAGCGTGTGGATGGTCGTCTCTGACCAATCGTGGTTTGGCAATCTTTCAAGCCACGACGTGAGAAGATCTCTGTTGACCCAGACATCTTTTGCTAGCATTCCGGCCGAAGAGCAGAGCAGAGCACGTAGACCTGTTTTGCCGTCGTGTGAGCAAAAATTGACACGGCGTGACGGCCAAGATTTGAACGTACGCTTAATTTCATGCCGGTAGTCCATGTCCATCCCAACATTGTTGTGTCCTACTCGCCGATTGAAGCCAGGGAGGTTGCATATAAAGGGATAAAGTGGATTCCCGGGGAGAATTTCGCTATGCATACATAGCATAAATAGTGCATCACGGCGACCAGGATCTCCATCTGAGCAAACCGAGAGAATTGGACCGTGCTTTGCCTCCCCATCTGGTGAGTGCCTCCATGCTTCGAGAACGGCCTGCATTGACTCAAGCATGTCCCTCCACGACCCCTTTTTGCAAGTTGGGGCCATAAACACGGGTTTGGCTCCGTAGTCGCGTCCAGAAAGGTGGGAAATTGCGCCGACGGTTGTTTCATGTGCAATGTGCACTCTGCCCGATTTTACCGCCTCTACTGCAGCCTCAACTGCTTGTGTGTCCTTGCCGACCGTTATTCTCTCCAGCGCGTCGACGTGCTGTAAGCAAAAACCTGCCATTTGATCTGTTGTCGGCATATATTCTATCCTCCGCTCAATCGCGATTTCATCGAAAGACAGATTATGGCCGCAAATTCCCGGAGAACCGTTGCTTCCGACGCCCCTTGGTTCGTGAGATCCGAACATAGTGGTGATGTTTTCGGAAATGGTCAAAAGATAAACGCGGTCGATGCATGGCTTAGTTTTCTGTTGGCGGCGATGCGGCTGAAGCGTGTTCAGCGAGGGAAGAGCAAAAATTGATTGATGCATTGCATGAACAGCCCCGCCCCCACCGAGTTCGTATAACATGATGGAGAGGTCGATTTCATACTCGCTATAATTCCGCGGGGTGTATTTGCCGTGGGCAGCAGCTTGAATCCGTTCAAGAAATGCCTTAGTTCCCCATTTTTGCTCTAGCGCATTAGGAAACATCCGATGTAGACCGGGAACAGTGTTATTCCCAAGGAACTTGAAAATATCGGTATAGTCCGCGAGCCGCTGGTGAGCTGAGTCAAGAGAACGATTGGCATTCAATTTCTAACATGGACCGTAATGAGATACACTGCGTTCCGACCCCATGTAGACAGAGGGTCTGTCTACCCGTGTAGACCAAGGGGTAGATGGACCCTCTGTCTACCTGTGTCCACACCATGTAGACACAGTAAGTCTACATATGTCTACATTGGTCTACATAGCCCTAAATTCGTCGACTTGCCTACACTGATGTAGACACACATAGACTGACGTAGCCGCATGTAGGCAGATGTAGACACATGTGCATGCACTTGGGCCAATTTGAGACTGTGAAGAAACCCAAGAGAATCAAGTTGAGTCATTTTGCGCCATGAAGTTGAGCGAGGTGGGTCTACCTGCATCTACACTGTAGACGTATGTAGACTTACGTAGCTGACCAGTAGCTGATGGGTAGACGGACCGTGTCTACACAATGTGGCCGGACGTAGCTGGATGTAGAATTAGCTCACCACAGGTCCCGGGGTACACATACGTAGCTGGATGTAGCTGAAGCTCGCTGCATGTAGCCGCAGGTAGAATTAGGTAGACAGGGGTCGGTCTATGTGGGGTGGGAACGCAGTGATAGAGGCAATGAGCACTTGAAACACCAGAAAATTACCTCCAGTCTGAGTTCATTTATCTGTGCCTTCAACGCGTCAATCTTTTCTCGAAGCTGGGCATGCGAGAGCTCCTCCTCCGCTTGCACGTTACTAAAGACGCGGTTTGCACGCTCCTGAACAGCGGCAACATCTATTCCCAGGTTCAAACACCGAGAACATGTGCCTCCCATCGCTGCCAAGTTTGTGTTTTGCAGGCAGCGCATGGATCGAATAACCGGGGGCTCCATGGATATAAATCGATAGCCTGGATGATATTTCGAGCGTACATGTATGTGGCCCAAAACACGTCGAGATCCCAAGGAAGTTCAATTCCAGGACAAGACGTGTCTGGGCGAGCAAATGACGAAGTCTCTGGAGAAAAATGTGTTGAAAAGCGCAAAGGTGCGGTCACTTGGTGAGGGATAGGTGCGGGTTCTGGTGCTGAGAGAGGGTGGATCGATGCTAACAAGTAGATATTAGTTGCACAGCGTAAACTAACAGAGTGGGTGGCGCGCACCTGGTTTACACTTACTCCCCTAAATATGTTTCTTGAGTGACCACTCATTTGCCCCTGGTTTGAAAATCTTGAAACATTTTGTACATTCCAGAGGCCTATCCGCCTGAGGAAAATTAGAAACTACGCCGTCACCTGGCAGCTGAGTATGGGCGAATCCGGCGGTAGCGGGAGCAAAGGGAGAGGGAGAGAACCGGCCAGTGTCCGGAGAGACATGATTTTGAATATGGACAGAGTTCCGTTGTATATATGCATCAGTATGTGCAATATTTACAGTGCGGTCATCGGTTGTCGGCGTCGAGTTCACGGTGGTGTGACTGAAATTAACGCGGTAGCGAGCTTAGTGGAAGGGCGGGAATGTGAAATGGTACTGCCGTAGGGCCGGTCGAGGCCCTACTACAGCTATACGAGCCCAGAGGCGCGTCGAGTTGCGTTATTCGATATGATGTGGTCAGTGGCACAACAGTGGCGTGTTGGAAGCCCCTAATCACCGCGCCTTCCGCATTTGGGGGGAGGGAGGGTCCCTCACGTGGTTTGATCAATGTGTTGATTTCAACGATCTGTCACCTCTTGGCTGCGGCCCTTGGTACCGACTCCCATGCTGGATCTGGGTCCGTTCCCAAAGATTTGCATTTCTCTAAGAAGCCCGCAGGTGAAAAGGTTCATCTGTTATAGACGTTTTTCAACCCTTCTAGATTGCTTACACTCTGGCAGGTGCCCATCTGTTCATTTTGCAGCTCTACCTTCCACCGCTTACCAAACTGCGCACTGAAATTCCTCCAGGAGAAGCAAATCAAGAACAACAAGGCTATCAAGAACAATACCAAGGAAGTCATTGTTTTAGATGAGACTCTTGATCTGCCCTTCAGAGACCTCCGCAAGGTATTTATGCCTTGGTCTGTCCCAAATCATTGCCGACACTTTCACCTTCAAAAACATCCCGCGGATGAGAAAGCCAACAAGGACCATCGCATGAAAAAGGTATGTAACTGACTGCAGACTGTTGTTTCTAGCTCACGATTGATTCCTCAGTTGGAGCCCAAACGTCCCCTTTCGGTATGTCCATTTTTCTGTGCTGGTCACCGTATTGACTCTCTTATCAGATGCCTGCTCCTGAGGAGAAAAGAACCTAGTTCTTCTCGCAAACGCCGTTGTAATAATGCTAGTCATGTTTACAACGCTGGTCAAGACTTCACAGTCCCTGGTAAGTCACTTCTTCCATTGTCTTCTTGGTCATCTATAACGCCTGTGGCTGACTCGTTTCCAGGCAATCTCGAGTCTGACATCTCGGATGAGCTCCTCAACGTTGCCCATCAACTCGCCCTCCCTGATGACACTCCTCCCCCTGACAGCAAGTTCCGCCATCGTCAAGTTAAGGAGCTTAAACGACAAATCTACGTCTGCGGCTACAAGCTCAAGCATTTCATCAAGCTGTGCAACTTCTACGCTGGCGAGATGGCCAAGCTTACTATCAAGTCTGAGGGTGAGGACGATGGAGATGATGTGGAGATGGTGGATGACTATGCCAAGATGGTTTTGTATGATTCCGGGTCAAACATTTCCATCCTGACTGACTCCTATTCCAGATTTAACTGAAACACTCCTTCCATACTATCCTTTCCTGCCTTTTATCGAATAGCCACGCTTCCACGTCCTTTAACAGGACCTACTACGCACTCCAACAGTGTACTCCATGGACTCTTTTTACTATACACATCCTTTACGGACTGCTACGAGTTTCCCTCGATCATTGTCGTCTTAGCAGTACTTGACAAATTCATTTGTTTGACAAGTCTACTCGTCGTCTCAGCAAGATCAATTCTGCCCGTGGGCAATTCAAATCGCCCTGTGGCCTACTTAAGGAACCATACTTGTGTTTTCCCTTGGAGATTCCACTGTTACTACTTCTTCTCAATGCACTGGTCTATGTTATATGGTATTTCCGTGCAACGAGCTTGTTGAGTGTACGCTTTACTGGTTGGAAGATTCCAAAGTGCGTTTTTTTGCACCCCTGTGGCCCTTATCCCAGATAATTTAGCCTGGTCTTCAGCCCGCGGCTCGCTGTCATCACTACGAGTCATCTAACCTCGTCTGTGTCATATACTCTTGGCTCCGCTGCTGTCACTTCTGTGAACGTCGCCTCCTTCATGACTGTGAATTTCGCAGCTGCGCGGTGTTCTATGCGTATTTGCAACAACACCGTGCTGAGATGGCTAGAGGTACACTTGCTACCCCACCGTTCATGCAACATTCTTATAATATCTACCGCTTCTAGACTTCCCCTTTGGTCGGGACAAGTATACTATTGAGGAGCTTCGCCCCTTCATTCCTGATGCGCATGCGTTTCTCACCCGCTGTTACTTTAATCGAGTCCATTGTCAAATCAAGGACAAGATTTTTCGTATGTCAGATGTAGATGCACTACTGTGTCTTGGTACCAAAGTCTGGGCCAAAGGATATCACCCACGGGTCCTCAGCTATGTCAACATTCGTGTGCTGCAGTTGCTACCTGATGGTGCTCCTGCTCCTGTATACCCCCAATTCGAACCGTAAGTCTAACACTTCTTTTTCAATTGCCTGCAGGTCCACTTCTCATGGTTGGGCCTTTACAGGCTTACTGCTTCGCTCATTATTTGAGTTCCGCGGCCCACTTCTGTAGTCTTTTAGACACCGGCAGCACCTTCATCCTCAGACTCAGAGTCTAATCCAAACTTTTCCTCTTCCTCATCTAATTCTGACTCTGAAGTCTCAGACTCCTCGAAGTCTTCTGGTGTCACCCGTAGTCGAACTTTGTCGAATAACAGGTCTTTATCCTTGTACTTCTTAGTGGCCTTTGTATTAGATGAGTTTTGGTCATCATTTATTAGATCTGCCAAGGTCTCTGGCAAGATGTCAATGAACCTGTGGATTTTTGCAGGAATCTAAATGCTATGCCGTGCTTCATAAGGAATAACTCAAAACACTGCAATCCTATCTTGGAACATAGCACCATTCATCTCTGCTACTAGATACACTCCTCCCTTGGTTCTTCTAACAACAACCATGGGTCCGAGGTACCACGGCTCCATCTTAGTGTTCAATGATTTCTCTACTTCGGTATGGCGCATCAGAACTAGATCTCCTGGTTTGAAATTGTAATTCTTTATCACACTCTCATTATATCTTTCATATTTTCGTACTGATACACGCTTGGCATGATCAACGTGCTGCCTCATCTGTTGCACATGTTGTATATGCTTTGCTAAAGCCTGCGCTCAAAAACCTATCACCTCGGAGTCGGTCAATACTCGACCTGGCAACTCGACCAACCAAGTAGCTTCTTCAATATCCAGCAGCAATATTGGATGTGCCCTGGTAACCATGAAGTACGGTGAACAGCCCAATCCTTTTCTGATTGTAATGCAATCTGCCCAAAGCACTGGGTGCAAATACCAAAACCATTTAGCTGGATTTCCTCCCATAGCTTTGTACAATGACTGCCTCAGTGAAAAGTGACCGTTCTCGATTTTGCCATTGGCTTGGGAATTATATGGCAATATGAAGATACAGTCGAACCCCTCATAACCCATACCTTTCGGTGGAAGCCCCAAAGTATGGGTTTTGGGGGTGTATGGGTGTAGAGAAAATCCGAAAAAAATGTATTAAAAAATCGTTTTTTTTGGTCACAGACACGTAGCTGCATATAACAAAGGATATTTACAGTCTTTTAGCAAAGAAATCAGTAATTGAAGACTCAACCATGGCATTCGTCGCCTCAAGCTGAGTCTGGCGCCCAAAAGTAGCAAGGAGCAAGTCCAGCTTGCGCGCATACTCGTCACCAAGTGTGCTGATGAAGCTCTGCACGGTTGCAGCTGTGTTTAGTGCCTCGCAGCGGGTGGGACGATTGACAAGCTCAGCGTCGTCATCTTGGTCATCGTCACCACTGGCAGTGTCAGAAGCGTTCTGGGCACTACGAGAGGCGACGACCGCATCAAATATGTCCTTTACCGTCACCTTGTCACGATTTGAGCCTAATCGCTCCATCTTATCTAAGCACGTGATGAGATAAGACAACGGAGCGAATACCGAGAAGGAATTCGATCGTCGGACATATATTTAATTCCTTGACACGCGTTCTATATGATCGGAGGCAAGGTTACCTCGAGGATAATAGGACGCGCGTACACCTAACAATAACACGTACGTTATACGTCTTTTTAATAATAACTGACAGTTCTTCTTTGCTTCGATCGCTATACACGTTGTTTCCTTTTGTTACTGCGTACATATCTATAGACTACACAGCCACTCATAAACAGTATAAATACGAGTAGTTATTCGCTTGTAGTCTTTACGCTTTTATTCACTCATTTTTCGAGAACTAATACCTCACTCCCCAATCCGCGATCCTTGTTATCGTTGGACGAGAGGTTCTTGATTGTGACATAATAAAAGCGTACCCTTCATACCGCTCGTACCGTCATCCCTCGACACTCCTATCCTCTTCCTCCCCCATTCGCGCACTTTTTGCGTGTCCTTACTCTCTACTTCTACTTGGCTTCTCGTACCTGCAGACCCATTACTCCTCTATCCGTACCCTTCGCCGACCCTCTCCTTCGTCCACACCGAAGTAAAATAATTGCAGCGACAGCTATTGTCGGACCAGATCGACCAGACTGCGCCACACGCCACGGGAAACGTTGAGACCGTCCCCGCGTAAGGCAGCTACAAGGCCACTAAGTCGAATCTTCGGAGACGGCTAGGGCGCTATCATCGGGTGTGTCGTAGAAGACCCGGGGTAGTTCTGGCAGCAAGAGTCCGGGTTAGTAACACCTACCGCTTCGTGCGGCCCTTTTCCCCACGGCTACGTTTCGCGCTTCGCCTGCGCCCTCCTCATCGACGACTACTTCGACCTATTCCGAGGAAGTAACAACTCGACCTCGTTTTCGAACTATCACCCCTCGACCTTTTACTCTTACCCGTTTCGATACCTCCTCTGAGGAGGGTTTCCATCCTCAAACCATCCCGACTTTTCCCGTCTCCACCGCCATGTCCCAACAATCTTCCAACTCAAACCCCTACCCCTTGCACAATTCCCCGGGCATATTTAGCCCCCATTATTACTTTTCCCGTGAGGAGTTCGCTGCCCAGAAACAGCAGCAACTCCGAAACGGTTCGCGCCGCCGAAGAGGAGGCAGCGCGACAAGCATCCGCGGCCAGATATCCATCTGGTTATGCGCCACCTCCAGTTCCTATTGAGGAACAATTCGAAGCTGCCGGCTTTGATGCTCTTCGGACTCTCGGGCCCGAAAGACTCGCACGCGTAGAGGCACGCGTTGCAGAAAAGCTTCAGGTATTGAAGCTTCAAGAATACCAGCGAGAGCTGGAAGAGATGACTTCGCCATACCGAAGTCCAGCAGGATCGGGGCGCGCTACGCCTCGATCAGGAAGGGAAGTCCCCCTTCCACCAAGTCGGTCGTCCACACGACCCTCCCCCTGACCCCTGCCGACACCTCCGAAACCAAAGGTCTTGGCATCCTCGCCATCAGTGGCAGCCCCACAGCCGCTTCCTGCGGCAAACCCCTTGCCGGCTACGGCATCCGTACCTTCGCCATTGGTACCAATGGCACCGATCACCCTGGACGACCTTCTTCGGGTCGCCCGGTCCGGAGCCTCTAGGACGGGCTCAGCAAAAGTAGTCCTCGCCGACGTTCCTGACGCCTTCGACGGGAACGACAAGTCCAAGTTCGAGACGTTCTTGGAATCGTTACGCACCTATCTAAGTGCGTATTCCTCGGAATTCGATACCGAGGAAAAGAAGGTCTTCTTCACCCTTTCACGCCTAAAGGGTAAAGAAGGCGCCGTATGCCCAGCCACCAACTGGGTACGTAATTGGAAGATGCACAATCTTCCAGGAGACTCCCTTCGCGCGGGGGTAACGTTCGCCCACTTCCTGGGCGATCTGAAAACAACCTTCGAAGACCAAAATCTTCGAGAAACCGCTTTCAAGCAGTTGGTGGAGACAACCCAGGGGACCACCCCCCTAAACGATTTTATTCAGCTCTTTGAGCTGAATGCGGAAATGGCCGGGTTCCTTCCCGGTCATCCGGCTTACGACACATTCCTGTGTCAGACTCTGGAGCGACTTCTTGCCGCCGGAGTCAAGAAGATGTTGTACTGCGGAGTACACATCCCCCGCGACTACGTGGGATTCCGCACCCGCCTGATCGAGATCGGCGGGATCATGGCGCGCAACCCGCAGGCGGGTTCCGGAAGTCAGTTTTGGACTCCCGCGAGCCAAAGGGACGTATCGACCGTGTCGAAAAATAAAGGATCGACTGGGCCGAATCGGGGAATGGCACCAACGACTCCGCAGAGCGGAGTCGCCTCGACAAACAAGGAGAAGGGCGGGCCCCTCAAGTGTTACAACTGTGGCAAGGAAGGCCACATGGCACGTGCGTGCCCAGAACCACGGCGGGAACGTGGGAAAGTCAATGTGCGCTCTTTGCGCACTGACGAAATGTCCAAGGAGGACTTTAAATTCCTCATGGAGAAGGCCCGTACCAAGTACGGCAAGGATTTTTAAGGAGGACGCCGATCAAGGCCGAATCGGTGTCCCCGGAAATTAAAAAATCACAAAAAAAGAAGGAAAACGAGGAAAATCAAAAAAATCAAGAAAATAACCGGCGGAAAGCCACCGGTATACAAATCGTGCCTAAGGAGCCGGGGCCGACTCGGGATATAAAAGTCGATAATAAAAAGGGTCCCTCCGGGACGGTGGCTCAACCCGCCCAGCAACCGGTCAGAGCGTACGGCTCTGCTGGAGCGGGGGTAGCGCCACAGGGCGGTCTCTTTGCCCCGCTGGTAGCGGCAAAGGATACAGTAATTTATAGAAAAAATCATGTACAAGAAAAGGCAAAAAATATATTACCTATGCATTCTCTTCCCATACGAATTTTATCTAAGGCCCCTGGAACCCAAACCAGTGAGAAAAATAGCACGGAGAAAAAGGTTGTCACGGACGAGACGGCTCAATCCACAAAAGTGGAGGAAGCGCCGAAACACACGCGAGTCCCGTTCGGACTCAAGAAGCAAGAAACGGCCCGATGGTTAGCACGACGCGCCATGGGAGTTTCCGAGAATAGGTTGGCGCAAGAACTCCGCGCCTTCCAATTCCAAAGAACCCGTCACGAGATGTGGGTAAATCTGACGCTCGAAGCGTTAGATACGGGAAAAACCGAAAAGGTTAAAGGCCTGCTGGACACAGGCTGTACAACCACGTGCATGGACCGGGATTTCGCTAAAGCCCGGCAGTACGACCTAAAAGAGCTGGAAACACCAATTTTAGCTCGCAATGCCGATGGAACCGAAAATACCAAAGGCAAGATCACCCATTACGTGGAGTTGATCATGGGAGTCGGACCACACAAAAACCGACAACGTTTTTTAATTACCGGCCTCGGGAAGGCCCGGATATTTATCGGATACGATTGGTTGTTCTGGCATAACCCCTCGGTGGACTGGAAGTCCCAAACGATTCTATTTAATCGTTGCCCGGATGAGTGCGGTATGACCGGCACGGAATTTGGCAAAGGCATCTTCGAAGAAGAAAAAATCGAAGATGGCGAAAGTATTTTATTAGTCGACTTCGCGTATGAGATTGCGATACGCGCAAAAAACACATCTGCACAGCAGATGGCGGAAAAGGCAAACGCAGAGCGTGAGCACATGACGGAAGACAAAATCCTGGAACAATATAGGGATTATGTCAAAGTATTTGCGAAGGAGTCCTTTGACTCCCTTCCGGAACGACGACCGTGGGATCACGCGATCGAATTAAAACCGGATGCGAAAGCCGTCGACTGTAAAATATACCCGCTCTCCTTGATAGAGCAAGAAAAGCTTAACGAGTTCCTGGAGGAGAACTTGAAAAGCGGTCGAATTCAGCCATCAAAATCCCCGATGGCTTCGGCATTCTTCTTCGTAAAAAAGAAGGACGGATCTCTTAGACCGGTACAGGATTACCGTAAATTAAATGAAATGACAATCAAGAACCGATATCCACTCCCCTTGATATCGGAACTGGTTAATAAACTTCGCGGCGCGAAATATTTCACGAAGCTCGACATCCGGTGGGGCTATAATAACGTCCGGATCAAAGAAGGCGATGAATGGAAGGCCGCGTTTAGAACGAACCGGGGTTTGTACGAACCTTTGGTGATGTTCTTCGGTCTTACTAATTCCCCGGCCACGTTCCAAACAATGATGAACGATATCCTTCGGGACCTCATCAACGAAGGACGGGTCATCGTCTATTTGGACGATATTTTAATATTTACGGAAACCCTGGAGGAACACCGAGAGATTGTCAAGCGAGTGTTAGATACACTCGAGAAGAATAAATTATATCTAAAACCCGAAAAATGCGATTTCGAGAAAACAGAGATAGAGTACCTGGGCGTCATCGTCAGTCACAATTCGATGAAAATGGATCCAGTGAAAATCGCCGGAATCGCGGAATGGCCCGAGCCAAAGAATGTCAAGCAGGTCCAGTCATTCCTAGGCTTTGTTAACTTTTATCGGCGATTTGTCAAAGGATACAGTGACATCGCCAGGCCGCTCACTAAATTAACCGGCAAGGCCGGGTTCTCCTGGGGAGACGAACAAAAAACAGCGTTTAACGAACTGAAACGTCGGATTGCCGAAGACGTCACTTTGGCGTTACCGACGGACGATGGCAAGTTCCGTCTAGAAGCCGACGCCTCCGACGGAGCCACAGGTGCTGTACTTAGCCAAGAACAGAATGGCGAGTGGCGGCCCGTGGCTTTTCAATCACATGGCCTCAGCGAGACTGAGCGGAATTACGAGATCTACGATAAAGAGATGCTCGCGATAATGCTCGCTCTCGACGAGTGGAGGGCGCTCTTGATGGGCGCACGGCAAACGTTTGAGATATTAACAGATCATCAAAATCTGCAATATTTTAGACAACCCCAAAAACTAAATCGTCGGCAGGCTCGCTGGATTATCGAGCTAGCAGAGTACGATTTTACGTTAACACACAGGGCGGGGACCCTTAATAAAATTGCCGATTTATTATCCCGCAGGGCGGATCATGACCAGGGCAAGGGTGACAACGAGAACGTCACTCTCCTTAAGCCCGAATATTTCCGAGCACAAGATATCGTGCTCGAAGGTCCCGAGAAAGAAATCATGGATCAGATTCTCGCGGAAAAGAAAATCGACAAGAGCGTCAAACTCTTGAGAAAAAACTCCCTGGATGGGAAAAAAAGGACGATGTTATTTATTATAATAACCTTATTTACGTCCCTCGGAACGAAGAACTCCGAGATAAGATTATTGGGTTACATCACAATAACCCCCTGCTTGGTCATCCTGGAGAGAACCGTACGCAAGAAATAATTGAACGTAATTATTGGTGGCCAAGACTTGGAAACCAAGTCTCGATGTATATAAAAGCATGCGAGGCATGCGGACGGTCTCGGATTCCTCGGGACACCCAGGGAAAGCTTAACCCGCACAAGATTGCGGAAGGTCCCTGGCAGATCATATCTATGGATCTGATCGGTCCTTTGCCTGTTAGTAACGGGCACAACGCTATACAAGTCTGGGTGGACACATTCACCAAACAGATACACGCGGAAGCCACGTCCATGGAGATTACGGCCGAAGGTGTCGCACGCTTGACGCCGTGACAGAGTCATCAGGTACCACGGAGTACCACGTAAAATTATATCGGATCGGGATACCCGATATACGTCCGGGTTCATGCGGGAACTCAACAAACAGCTCGGCATAGAAATGAACCCGAGCACCGCATATCGTCCGATAACCGACGGACAAACGGAACGCATGAATCAAGAGATCGAAAAATATCTCCGGGTTTATGTTAATTATCGCCAGACGGACTGGTCGGAGTGGCTTGCGTTAGCCGAGTTTGCACATAATGACAAACAAAGCTCGGCAACAAAGGCTTCTCCATTTTATTTAAATTACGGCTATCACCCTTGGAAAGGGATTGAGAACGCCGTCGAATCGCGTAATGAAGCAGCGCAGGAATTCGCTGATAAAATGAAGAAAATCCGAGATGAAGCAACGGCGGCGCTTGAAAAAGCGCAGAAAAGGATGAAAAAATATTACGACGCGCATAAAAAGGACGCGCCTGTATTTAAACCTGGAGATAAAGTCTGGCTTTATTCGAAAGACATAAAGATGGATCGACCTTCGGGGAAGTTCGCCGAAACAGGGCTGGGCCCTTACGAAATCGTAGAAAAGGTCGGAGAAGCGGCCTATAAATTAATAATCCCAGGAGCACCGACGGGATTACACGACGTATTTAACGTGGCCAAACTTAGGCCATACACGGAACCGCCTCCACATCGGCGAGAAGAACGACCCGCGCCCGTTATTGTTAACGATGTTCCGGAATTTGAGGTAGAAGAAATCCTCAAACATCGTAAAATGGGTCGCGGATACCAGTATTTAATCAAGTGGAAGGGTTATCCACTTGGTGAAAGATTATGGGAACCGGAACGGCATTTAAAGAATGCCAAGGAAACTCTTAACGAGTATAAAAAGAAACACGGCATTAAGATTCCGTACCGTTCCGATATTTCCAAAAGGACACTGGGATTATTTAATTCATCGGTATAAACCGAAGGAGGAGTCCAAACAATACTCAACGAAGAAATTATATAACTATTCTATGGACTCGGACATACTCGATTCCGAGCGATTCGAAGAAGTCGAAGACGACACAGTTCGATCTACGGTCGCCGAGGACGTCGACCCTTAAGAGGGGGGGTAATGTCACGATTTGAGCCTAATCGCTCCATCTTATCTAAGCACGTGATGAGATAAGACAACGGAGCGAATACCGAGAAGGAATTCGATCGTCGGACATATATTTAATTCCTTGACACGCGTTCTATATGATCGGAGGCAAGGTTACCTCGAGGATAATAGGACGCGCGTACACCTAACAATAACACGTACGTTACACGTCTTTTTAATAATAACTGACAGTTCTTCTTTGCTTCGATCGCTATACACGTTGTTTCCTTTTGTTACTGCGTACATATCTATAGACTACACAGCCACTCATAAACAGTATAAATACGAGTAGTTATTCGCTTGTAGTCTTTACGCTTTTATTCACTCATTTTTCGAGAACTAATACCTCACTCCCCAATCCGCGATCCTTGTTATCGTTGGACGAGAGGTTCTTGATTGTGACACACCTGCTCTGAGTCCTGCTCGCTCTCGGGGTTTACAAGGGCGGCGATTGACATGCGGTTGATGCGCTGGAGGACGTGACGTTCCTCAAGCCCATCAAGGCTGTTGCTGAGGTCTTGCTCGGCCTCGCGCACGGGGTTGAGGAGGGAGGAGATGGGAATGATGGGCTGCGTAGATGTCCAGACGGAGTCTGGAAGAATGCCGGCGTGAATCCAACAGTTTTTGATTGTTGTGGCGCTCACCGCATCCCATGCCGACGCCGCAATGCGCATCCCCTGCAGCTGGTTGATGTCGTAGATCTTGCCCGGTGTAACACCCTTGTTGTAGTTGTCGATTGCGTATTGGATGAATTGCGAGCGGTAGAGAGCCTTGAAACACCGGATGATGCCCTGATCGAGGGGCTGGATATGGGCAGTGAGATTTGCAGCAAAATTTACTACAGTAATATTGGTGAGGTCCTCGGGGGGATTGTGCGCCGAGAAGTTGTCTTGAAGAAGGAGAATGTGGCAGCCGGCAAGGCGAAGCTCAGCATCCCAGTTTGTGATCCACTCCCGATACAGAACAGTCGTCATCCAGGCCTTCGCATTGTTCTGATACAGGAAGCCGAGGGCACGCGCAGTGTGGCGTTGGAATGCACGGGGCTGCTTGGCCTTGCCAATGATAAAGGCCTCGGGCTTGATGGAGCCGTCTGCATTGACTGTGAAGGCATAGGTAAGCCGGACTTTGTTGCCTTTAACACCACTATGAGCCTGCATTGACAACCCACGATCCGGAGGGAACCTGTAGCAGATGTTAGCAAGGCGGGTAAGCACCAAAAAATGCAGGCGTACCTGTAGAAAAGTCCCGTTTCGTCCATATTGTAGATGTCATGCGCTTTAAATCTGCCCTTCTCGATCAGCTCCCGAACTCTCTTCCTCTCTTCCTCCACCATCTCAGGACTGGCCGATGCAGCCTTGCTGTGCCGCTTGAACTCACGCAGCCCCAGCTGGACCTTCAGACGACCCAGCCATCCCTCACTGAGTGCGAGCCGGTCCTCTTCTGGGACGCCACACAGCACCGCAAACTCAGTCCATTTCTGACACAAAACCTTGCCGCTAACGTGAATCTTGTCGCGCATGGCTTGCTCAACCCACAGCTCCAGCATCTCCGTAACCTCTGGGTGCTGTGTCTGGCGCATCTGCTTCGCCTTTTTCGACACTCTCGGCGTGCTGCTGGCGGTACCGTGACTCATTCTTCACCCAGGCTGCAATCTTTGGCTGCTTCAGACGCAGATTCAGGTACTTGGGAGCAAAATGCTTTGCTGTCTTCATCTGGTTACTGCCATTACTGTGGTGCCAGTCGAGGATTTCGATCCGTTGGTCCAGGGTCGCATTCTCAGCATGCGTGAAGACGGGCTGGACAGCCTTCTTTACACCGGGGGTCTTGCCTGGTGGAATGACAGGCTTCTGTGTGGGCCCTTCAAGCATTTAGGATGGATGGGGGGAGGTTTAAAGGTGAGCACGCACTTTTTCTCTTTGCGCTGGGCATTTTTAACGCAATGACTGATGACTTCACACCTGCAGCGAACTCTTTCATGCGCTGCACCACAGCTTGGAGGCCATCACCAAGGTGGGAGAGACCCCACTCATAGTCGGAAGTGTTTTCAAGGAGGTCTAGTGCCCGCTGCTGGTCAATCAGGTTTGCAGGACCATCGAGCCAGGCAGAATCCTCATCATTGGTGCGCTCCTTCTTCTTGAGCCGGTCCTCGATGCTTGCCTTCTGTTTGGTGACATGCTTTTCGAGGGCAGCAAAGCCAGTTTTGAGGAGCTCAATGCCTCCCGCCATAGATGGACGATTTTTTGCGTCGTTTTGCCCCCCAAAATGAAAATTTATTCTTTCCGATCATTATGGAATTTCCTTTTTAAGTAATAGTATGGGTTTCTAGTGCCGAAAATTGCTATGGATCATGGGTTTCTATAAATGTATGGGTTTCGCCTGCCCACCGGCACGGTTACATGAAAAAATCATGGGTCTGAAGGGGTTATGGGTTTACAGGTGTATGGGTTACGAGGGGTTCGACTGTATGCGGTATGCCATATTTCTCCTTCAACCATGCTACAGCTTTCTTGAATTGCTCTGCATTGTTCGTTACAAAGGTCCGCAGGCAACCCCACCAACATATAACATCTTCTAATAAGAACAATCCAAGGTTCTGAGCATTATCTTTGGTCAATGGGCGGCCTTCAATCCAGCTGGAAAGCGAGTCTCTAGCATCAACTGCTAATCCACACTTGTTTGAAACTTTGCCCATTACCATCACATCTACATGAACCATTTGAAACAGACTCGGTGTATGGGTAACCACTGGTGGTATTTTCAACAGTGTATGCTGCCACTTTTGGCATATATGGCATGTATTAACATACCACGCAACATCTGTCTCAAAACCAGGCCACCAGAATCTCAGTCCTATCAGTTCTCTAGTCGCAAAAATCCTGTGGTGTCCTAGACTGTCGTGTGCAGCCTTCATCATGCACATCTGGTGTTCTTTGTCAACCACTAACTGATGTGCGGTACCAATGGATTTATGATACATCCTCCCCCCTTTCAAAAAGAAATGTGAGGCGAATCTCATAAATGCTCGGTATTCCTGATCATCATTCATACCCGTGGGCCGTTCCAATGGCTCCGCTAACCATTTCTTAACAAGCATTAACTTGTTATCCTGTTTCTTTACTCTATCTGACCTATGTGTCTCCACATAAGGCTCTCTCTTTTCTGCATTCCACTTCAGCTCAAGATCAGGTATCAACGGCTCCGTCATTTGCACATATTGAGGAATCAGCAAGCCCGTGGCCTCATAGGTATCCTTGTGACTTTTGCTAGCAGCATCCTCGAAGCCCACAGCCATGAGTGTTTCATGTCAGAAGTCTTCAATGGATGTTGCCTCCACTTCCATCTGTAGGTAACCACCTCTTGTATCAATAGTATGTTTAAACTCCTCAAAGTCCAGTGGCTGTGGCCCATCAGGGTCTACATCCTCGTGGTCTTCGGGAGGTTCATTCTGATCATAACCCTCCTCAGAGTTAGGGAAAACTTCATCTCCTGGTTGAGGGTCTCTACGAGACAACCCATCTGGGGTGAATCTCTCTCCTGGCACATGTTTCAACTTGAAATGGAACATTAGGATTTTCTCAATCTACCTATTAATGGTCACATTAGGACCCATGCCTGGGTTCTTCAACATTCCTATAATATATAGTGCATCTGTCTCAACTACAAGCCTTCAAACACCGAAGATCCAATAGTACATGGCCTCTAGTGCTCTCATTAAACCATAGAGTTCCCTCTTAGGTTGCAAGTAATTGGCTTCCATCTTTCCAAGCGTAATTGAAGCAAAGCGGGCATAGTGAAATGCGGGAATCTAATGTACTGGTGAAAGTGGAAATCCATCCAAAAACATCAAATACAATCAATCCGATGCGCGCGGGTTCGGGGCTCCATACAAAATATATGCATGTTGCAATCCAGGTGATTAACGCGATAAGGGTGCGGGAACAGGATAAATGGTGATAGGGCGGCACGACCAGCACGCCGCCAAGTGTGTCGTACATGTTCCAGATCCACCTCCATTGGCTCTCTTTCCGGTCTCTCCTCCTAATCCACTCCACCAACACGTTGCTGAAACAAACCAAAATCCCAAACATGAATCCAACCCCAAACCAAACCATAAAGTACAACAAGATCCAACTAAGAAACTAAAACAGGGGCACAAGACCCTGCAGCAGGACCACTAGTCTTGCTAGCAAGAACTAGGACGCTCCTACTGCGGGTCGAGCCGTGGAAGGCATGCGACGATCCATAATTGGGCAGGGTACTGGAACCGGGGCTTGACTTTTGATGTGTCCACTAAACAAAACCAGAAAAACCGAACTAAGAGGGTGAGAGGTGGGGTATATTCTTTTTTTTCTCTCGAATTTACATTGAGCTTTTATACCTACACTGTTTGGGCTGCACAGCCAAACACAAATAGCTATTGTTCACATAGAAACCATTGTTCAGAGGAAATGTGTTCCTGTTTCCTTCCTACACGTCTCCTTCTCGACACGCCACAGACCAGTGCGCGTTGCTCCCACCAACCACGTGTCCGTGAACTCCTCGGCATTTCAATCTACTCCCGTGAATATTCAGAAAATCGCAAAATCAGCCCGTTTTTGCTGATTTCGCCACTGGACATACTGCCAGCTCATCAATAGTATTTAATTTTGGGGTCCTGCAGGTCATATTGGAATAAAATGATCCCAACGGCCCTCCAAAACGTATCCACTTGTAATACTATTTCTGAATCCCAATCATAATTCAAGGGCTTCAGCACAGGACAATCCTTCAACGTGTCTCTGACCTTCTGCTGAGCTTCATCACAAGCCGCGGTCCATACAAATGGCACATCCTTCTTGGTTAACTCATTTATAGGTGCCACTTTTTCAGTGTAACCTTCAATGAAATTGCACAATACACCAACAGTTCCGAGGCAAGCTTTCACCTGCAAAAAATTGGTGCATGGACCCCAATCATTGATGACTTTAATCCTGTCTGGATCCACAACTCTGCCTTTGTACAAACAGATATGTCCTACTACTGTGAACAAGTCTGCGCACAATATCAACTTCTTACCTGAGAATGTTCCCCCAGCATAGGCCATCCGGGTAACAACATGATTCAGGTTCTGAAAGTGTTCCCAGACGAATCTCCTAATGCCGCGGTTCTCTGGTATCCGCTCATAATCTCCATCTTCAGTTTCATACCGCGTTGGCGGCCTGCGGACGTACGTTGTTGTCAATGTAAGGGATGGTTACATGCGGAATCTCTTCCCTGAGGACGTATGTAACATCATTATGGAAAATGGGCACAGAATTAGTCCATCCCATTGGCAACTTTACCAGTCTCATAGCCCCAAAGGGTGTCTGGAATGTGGTATAGTCCCTAGATCCTTCTGCTAAATCCCTATTATCATATCCAACAAACATATCCAACAAGGTACCACAGGACCTTCCTGCAAAGTGCTCTGCCAACTGCTTGGTACACAGGGAGGTCAACTTTTAGAATCTGAGTTATTTTCGGAGTGATTGGACGAAATGCATAATAAAGTGAACCTGGAGTGAAGAAAGCGACGCGGCTTCATGGCGTATCTTTCCTGTGTTGACCGTAGTTCAAAATAATTTGAGCACTGGTTGCCTTCGATTTTTGAGCCTCGTACATAAAGTCACGTGATGTGGTCTGGGCAGGCCCGCACCGCACGGTCCAGATGCCCATCCCCCACATGCCCCGCTCGCTCTCCCTGGTCCTCAATGGGCACTTAGTACAGCAATAAATGTTTATATTTCAATACCTATACTGCACATTGAATCTACAGCGAACACAAAGAGGCCAATGTGGCGAAAAGGAGACGCTACAGCCCCCTCTGAGCTGGAATGATCACGGGCTTGGATCCAATGACATGGCCCACGGCGTCAACACAAAGGCAGGGTGGACACTCAGACCACAGCTGTTGAATCACCAGGGTCATATAAGCTGTTCTACCGCAAGAGAAAAGGTAATACACAAACCAAAGCCCGTCCCTTAATGCGCCCCTCCCCATTACCTCTCTGATCTTGATGAATGCGTGCTCTGGGGGGGATGGATGAGCATTGGATTTTGAATCAGGCAGACCACTCACCTTGGATTATACCACCCACTGTTGTTTGAGTATTGAGTATGAAAATCCGCCAGTCTTGAGTCAGTGATGCTTGAGTCTTGAGTTGATGCTTGAGTCTTGAGTGATGAGGTCTTAGAACTTGTGTGAGGAGCCCATTCTTCTGTGGTTTAAGATCTTGATGTTAAAAAGAATTCATGGTTGAGGACTTGAAGACTGAGAGTGACAGAAACTTTGCGGAAGGAAGCAACTTGCTGACTTGAAGATTGCGGCTTGAGAGGCGCTAGGCGAGGCAAGAAGATGTTCAACGTTTGACTCTGCTTGATGCGACTTGACCAATTGAGGTTTCATTGACACGGACAACACCGATGCGACGTGTGAGGTGGTGGAAAGATGAAAGGACGACATCAACCTTGACCAAACACGGTCGCAACAATTGAGTGATGGCATGCCAGCCAAACAACACCACATCATTCAGAAATCTTTGTAAATCCTCTATGAGCCAGGTAAATAATTCATTGGTGTTTAGATTTAGGTATTTGTGGCTTGCATTGACTGCAGCACCTGCCCTGTCGCACTGAAATAATACCCGTACCCCCCCAAACCCGACTGCGCCTGTACTGGCAGCTCAAACGAACTGGAACTACTGCTCTCAAGAGGAGGCTGGCGGTTTTCAAGCGTCGTGACAGCAGACCCCGGTGCCAACCCCTTGAATTTGCTCTGGTCATCGAGAATAAGCTGGTCGACATAACTGTACAAAAACTAAGATCAGTTGCGATGTTGCAAAACTTCCGCTGCAAATCCATACCTTTTCCACTTGGGACCAGTCAATGAGGATCCCCGCTCAGCCACCTCGTTCTTAAACCACTTGTCAACCCTCCCCCAGAAATTCTCGCCCTTGGCAATTTTACCGGCCTTCTTGGCTGGTATCTTCTTCGGCTTCTTATGGGGCTGAGCCTCTTCTGCCTTGTCGTACTCAATGTCGAGGATATACAAGATGGCGGGCCCAGATAGATTTGATCTGAGGCAGATGGATTTGATGCAAGGCAGATTAGATCGAAGTGCAGCGCATTTCACCAAGCGCGACAGATGTCCATTTTGGGTATCTGCCTTGATCGAGTTCGCTTGCGGGGATCAATGGTGTGCCGGTTGATGGTCATTGGTTTTTTCGCAGCTCTCCTACCACCACCATCCCCAACATCCCCTGCCCCCACAATGTTCCCGACACGTTCCCGACGCTCCGAATGACTCCTGCTTCCAGGAACAACAGTGAGGGGATAGTTACCTCCCGGCCTTTACGGCACTGGCAAAAAGGATGTCGGCTGGTGAGCCGTTTTGGTTTCGCTTTCGCCGGCATGTCCATCTCACTCATTTTCATTCAAAATTGCCCTCCCAGCACTTGAGCACCGGCGAGCAAATTTCCCAGCGAAGCGTTCGCCCATGCGTGTGGCAAAGAACTTATATCCCGCGGGCTCCAGAAGCCCATCACTCGCGGCAGCATCGGCGTCGCCACAGACTGAGACGATTCGAGCGACCCAAGTGCTGGTGAGCATCACGCACTGTTTCCAAACGTGTACATACCCTGCAGATATAGACATTGAATACAAGCAACTCAGATGAGCCAAAGCCTCCAAACGACACAGCCGTAACAACGGCCCATTCCGCCACCCATCATCTCTATAGGTGTCCAAGCGCAAACGTACGCATCACGTTGCAATCCAACACTCTATTTTCTTGACGCATTTTTAACTCACTGGCAGGGCTGCCAGGAAAGTTCCTCACTTTTGCGGAACACACTCTATCACAATCAGAGTATGAAGAGCTGAGCTTGAATTAGGATACAATTAGTAGCATTAAATTCATAATCATAATCACTTCAAGTCAACTTGAATAAACCCTGCCTACTGCAAGCTATGAGTTGAACTGTGCCGGCTCGAAAATCCGTTAAGTACGACACATCAAGACAAAGTATGGTACATTGAAATATGTCGCACTTGTCCTCACAGCCGTATTTGGACATGAGAATGTGCTGCACATTCATCCATCTGCCTCTCATCAAATTGATTTGCCTCAGATCAAATTCATCTGGGCCCGCCATCTTGTCGGTCCTCCTCAATGTCGCTGTCTGGCGCCTCTTCCTCAGCTGGCGCGGCTTTGAGCATGGGGTGGTCAAACACAAAACGACGCTGAAAGGCCCCCATGAGAATGAGAAATAAATTGAGCAAGACAAGGGACGTACCAGAAGGACGGCGTGCACAGTGTAAATCTGCGGCAGCTCTTCCACAGTTCCACCTTTGTATTTCAAAGCCGATGCGTAGACAAATTCGGCCAAAGGAACAAAATTCTTGGGGTCGATGCTGTTAATTAGCTGGCCAAGCTTATTAGCACATAGATAGAACCAGGAGTTATTGCAAAACTTACATCTGCACACCAGGCATTTCGGACACTCGAGCACTGTCGCTTGGTGATTTGCGACAGGCTTCTCTCCCGACCTGGGACGCCAAATATATTCTCAAGACTAAGAACAGCTTGGCATTTCTCCAGTACGGCCTGTGGGACATGAGTGGGAGGACGCAACAAAGAAAGAAACACTCACAAGGACATCAATGTGCATGGTCAAGAACTTCGTCCTATTTCCGTCGTAAATCACCTCCTGCACGATGCCGCGGATATTCGCCTGGCATACAGGTGAGAAAAGTGCAAGAAAGGCCAAGGACACGACAACAATGGGCCACACACCTTCTGCTGCCGAGTGAAGCAAAATGTCTCCTCCAACCTAATTTGCAGGTCCCTCCATATCGCCCTATAATCCCTCCTCTCGTCCTCCTCCGCTCTCTTGACACGACGACGCTCTGCTGCTTCACCAAGGGTGGCGGCAAGCATGAACAGGCAAGTTGCCAAGTCAGGAAGAGAGAGGCCGGGGCTAAGTGAACCAAACTAAAAAACGAGAACTCAGTCAGAAATTTAAAGAGGTGGAAACTGCCTTACCCCGACAAAAGTTCGCAAAAGCTGAAGCTGCTTGGGTTCAAGGCCAAAATCTCGAGCGATGGTGTCCACCACAAGGGGGCTGAGAATCGGTGCGACGGGCATGGACATACTGTGGCCCGGGGACGGGGAACCAGTGGGATGGGGCGGGGAGCTTGATGGGCCTGTGGAAGTAGCCCGAGGAGGTGCGGTAGAGGGCGGTGTGCTGAACCCCAAGTCCTCAGGGGAATTTGGTGAAGAGCTGAAATTGAAGGCAGGATGCGTGAGGGGAGTCGGATTCATTGAGGGAATACAGACAGGGGTAAGATTGTCGTGATCCTTTATATGGTCACGACGCGTGTTTCACGTGTGGGACGCGACTGGTGGCCCAACAAAGTGATTAAACAGACGCATTCGATGCATCTGACGCGTTTTGCAGGCATATAAAAGGCCGGAGGCAACAATTTTGCAATTCACCTCGATCGCCCACTTGCCCTTTTCAGCATGAAGGCTGACAAGACCAAACACTCTTATCGCTTCTCCCCCTCGCCGTGCAAATACGCCCTCCCTGAGCCACCCCAGGAAGGCCTCCGAGGACAGTCTTGCCCGAAAAAACATTGCAAAGTATGCCATTTATTTCTCTTTCCTCAATATCCTCTGATGTCTCTAGATTATTTGCATCACAGGCCAATGAATTTGAGGCGCCATTGTCCAGTTATGGCATGCTATGCAGCCAGGTCTCTGAGACGCAGTTTTTTGCGCAGTGTGAGTACTTCAGTGATTTATTCCGTCAGCTTTAGCTAACACACCTCTGAAGTTGGCGTTGATGTCTCCCTTCCAATTGCCAATGCCTATTCCCCTGCTACCTCGCCTGTGTCTTCGCCCATGCCTTCGCCATCCAAACAGCCGCCACCCACGCCTCCCAAGATCAACATAAATTTAATTCACGACCCATTTGAAAATCACCAATACAGATCTCGACTTCAAGGACCCCTCCTTGGGGTGCCGAAATATATTGACTTCTCTCCGGAACCTCACTGCTGGGGCAATCCTTTTGCCAACGACCCAGACATGGAACTGGATCCATGGCCAGTAGGTGCGCAAGGCAACGAATGTGCGTACATTTGGCCTGTTGTATTATTCAGCCTCGTAACTCTTTTCTCCTCAGTACATCCTGGTACAGTGCAACCGCCATGGGAGGACCAAATCCATGCAGAACCCAACCAAGTTGCTCCAGCTTCCCCGGCATCCAGCAGCAGCCCTTTGGTCCAGGCCATCAACATCAACCCGAGCGATGAGTTTATGGAGTTGAGTGAGTTTGAGACTTGGCTTGTGAAACAGGTTCGCGCAGCGCATGCCAAGGGGGACTCTACTGTAGATGGATTGCAACAGTTGAAGTTGAGATTGAAGGACCTCGAGGAGGAGAATTTCGAACTTACCACGTGTCTCACTCAAATTATGTCCGTATGTGCTCCAGTGTAATGTTCGAATTCAGTCCTGCTGTATATTCTACCTCGAATAAATTGACCATTGCTGAACTCCGACCGACCACCGACCATTGGACTTCCATGCATCCTTAAAAGGCAATCCAATTTCCTTTTTTGGTTTCAATCATGAATTTGGACGCAGATGAAATACAACGGCCTTTTATTTGACTCCTAGTAACTCATCCATGGTACTAAGTAGCCCTAAACCCATCTCCCAGCGACTGTCTCTCTCTGCTTCAAGGCGTTCAAACTCCTGCGGATCCTGCACCCGTAACTCCTCCGACGTACGGCAGCCATTGTCAACGTAGCGCATCAGTCCACCGGCAGTGAACTGCGTGAAGGATACGCGTGTGTCTCCTTTCTGCACCGGTACGTTTGAATGACTGATGGTGGCAGATGGGAGGAGAATGAGGGTGCTGGAGAGGAATTCGATGACCAGCTTCAGTTCCCAAAGAACAAGATGGCCGCCCTTGGTCGGGTCAAAATCCCCAGCTGCCTGAACTGCACATAAGCCAAAAAGGAACATTCTGGACGTCGCGATGTCGAAATGTCCAGACATTCGGCCCAAAGTTAAAGGCGGCGCACGAAAACACGGAGCGGGGGAAGATTCGTGGGAGTTGTGGAAAGTGCTTGCAAAGTTTGGCGTCCTGCGTCCAGTAGTACTGGTGAAGCCGTGGCGCCCACATTGCAAAAGCAGCTGTGTAACAAAAACATCGGTTTAGGACAAGAAAAACATAAAATAAATACGCACAGCTCGCAAACGTTGCCATTCAGTCAATGTGCTTGTTTGCAAGCAGCCGCTCTGTCATGGCGGTGTAGTTACCACAGAGTAACCAGGTAGGTGCGGTCTGCCCTTTGCTGTAGGTGAGGCCGACGTTGATGGCAGCGAACAGGCCGCGCCGATGTTTACGCATGTCGGCAGGAAATTTGGTGGCGTTGCCCTCATTCATGATCTCTTGAAATGCGGCGGCAACTGAGGCTTTGTACGATGGGGTGTTCAGTTGGCCAGCAAGGACGGCGAAGACGTGGCCTTTGCTATCAACGAGAGGGCAAGGGTCGCTGCACACGACATGAGCAAGCAGACGAATGAGTGGCAGAATAACACTTACATCCCATTCCATTGCACCAGTCGAAAGCCCAGGCCAAGTAGCTCAAGGAGGCTGTGGCATTTTTTGCTGCCCCACTTTTCGCCCTTCTGCTCGATCTTTGCAACGTACACGCCGTGCGCGGCAGGCAGAGTCGCGGTGTCGAGCGATGTTGCAAGAGGTTCCGCCCCATGGACATACTCACGCATGGTCGAAGCGCGAGGTACGTGACCCTCTGTGGCTATCTGTCGGTCCTGTTTCTCTGCCTTCCGTCGCTTGCTGCCTGTCTTGGACTTGGCCTTCGCGGCATCGGATTTCGGTTTAGCAGGGCGTCGGCAGTGGGGGCCTCTATGAGCTGGTACGGCGGCGGCAACGACCTTGTCAAAGGAGGGGCTGTGGCGGGGCTTTTTGCGTGGAGGTTGGGAGGGAGAGACATCGTCGACTTCGTTAAGTGGATCGGGCGGGTATTCAATGTCGATGTCATTGAGGGGATTCGGCGAATACTCCTCGTCCACCTCATTGAGCGAGTCGTGTTCTTCATTGTCGTCGCTCTCACCAGCAATTGCGGCGGCGAGGAGGGGTGCAAAGTCGAAACCGCTGGCCTTCAGCCCGGCAATCTGGGCCGGCATCGAGCCAGGGAATGTCGAAGGCGTCTATTTTTTATTTTCTCTTTTAATGCTGAGAATTTGTCAAATAAAAAGCGACCTACGGTGTGCAAAACAGGCGCCCATATCATGGGGAACATTGGCAGCGAATGATTATGTCAAGACTAAAAGAAAGAATAAACGCGTCAGTGGCATTATGGGCGGCATTCAATGGTAAGGTGGCAGTTTTTTCCGCAGGTGACTTCATCTGCTAGCTGGCTGCTAAGTCCCGGGTTTGGGTCTCATGCAGCGTGTCTGCAGGAAAGCTGCCCAGGCATTGCAATAAATACTAACTCGCTGGCATTATCCGCCGCTAAGTCCCGAGTTTGGGTCTCATGCAGCGCAGCCAGCGGCAGTTCGTGCAAGAAAAAAACACAACTAAAAGCACATACATATGAGGATTCCAAATCAACAACGGCGTGTCGGGGAAGGCCACACAAAAAGATGTGTCAGTCAGAGTTTGATGGGATTCTTCTCTGCTCGGAGATTGCCTGCTGGCCGGCGTCTTGTTCAGCACGTCCAGCGCGTCCAGTAGGAGTCCGGGCAAGAACAACCAATGTTTTTCGTCGAAGAACTTGCCAGGAACTGATGAACGACGCGTTGTGGGTGGTGGTGGGTGCCACAAACGCGAGAGTCACATTGTGACCTGTGACATCCTTTGTTCTTTCTTCCTCACGCACCAAAGCCCACAACTGGCCCCATGGCCGACACTGGCGGCAACCCGGGCCCAAACGAGCTTATATGCGAGGATGCCCTTCGATTGCCACGGCTCTGCACTGAATAAGGCCGGGGTGAGGGAGTCTAACAGGCTGTTCATGCTGAAGCTTTCGTGGTCCTGGCGCCGTTCTCGCATCTCTTTCTCCGCGAACGTAATCCTCCTCGCCACCTACGCCTTGCGCACCGAAAACCAGGGCAACATTGACGCCTCAGTGGCGCAGTCATGCGGGGACTCGGCCAAGGCATGCGCAGGCATGAAGTTGCTCAAATATGGGGTCAATCAGACTGCCCAGCGCGTTCTCATCGCGTCTGTGTGCTTCTACATCGCGTTCTTCACCACTTTGTGGGGCCCTGTTGCGCGGGTCGTCACCAGCAAGATCTTCCCGCTCAACATCCGTGCCAAAGGCATGTCACTCTCCATCGCATCCAACTGGCTCTGGAACTTCGCCATCGGATACGCCACGCTGTACCTTGTCGACCCCTCTAGCAATGGCCTGCCCAACGGCGTCGCGACCGCCGGCCTGAAGGTCAAGGTGTTCTTCATCTGGGGCTCGATGTGCTTGGGCTGCCTCATCTTCACATACTTCTTCATACCGGAAACCAAGGGCCTCTTGCTCGAGCAAATCAATCTGCTGCACCAGGAGTCGTCCAGTGTGTTTTATCTGTTCCCCTTACACCGCACTCCTCCCAGTCACACCCACACCCCCGTGCATCCCTAAATCTCAGGTTACATCTTGCTGCACTACATACATAATCATACAGCACGCGTAATAAAACAAGCTTTTTTTTTGTCTTCTTGCTGTGAAAATCTTGGGCGTCCAGCTCCCAATCCAAATTAGGAAATTCCACAACGAAGGTACACGTTTCGATAAAATACAATGCCAGGATGTAGAAAATGATGGAAAGCATTATGGTATATGGCCGGGGTAATGAATAAATTGTAACTCAGCGACCTGGGGGGGCAAATGGCTGGCACTCGAAGATGACGCAGCTGCTGAGGCACTAGGCCTGGGTCGAGGAGGCGGAGCTGGGGCCGCCGCTGTGGCCTGCTTCTTGTGGATGGCAATTTCTCTGGCGGCACTCGCGTTTATAATGACCTCAAGGTCCATGGGCGTAGAGTCAAGACGGAACTGCTGGACGTGGACGGCATCTCGCATCTGCGCAGTGTTGAGAACAACGTCATCCAAGTTTTGTACGTGCGTGACTCGTGCGGCAGTTTGGCTGGTCTTTATACGTTCCTGGAACACAGGAATGGAACCCGTTGCCGTGCAACCGTTGTCCAAGCAGTTGTGTTGTACATTGACGGTACACAGAAGATCCTACCAATGAAATATGTGTAAGCTTTTGCCAAATTCTTGAGGTCAAGAACTTACCTGCACGGAATGCACCAACCACTCCCCACAAAGTTGTACTGAGGGCATGCCATAGCGCTCTCGGGTGTGATCGACAACGACTTTTTGGACAAGGACACCATCGGGCTGTGACGAGAGCTGCGCAAGGGAACCCACTTGTTGGATGATTTCTTCAACTCGTGCAACGTAGGTTTCCCCAGCATACCGCGGGTCTTTTGCAATTACATAATTCAATGGCGCACAAACGTCCCCATTGCCAAGGTATACTTGCTTGTTGGTTTTAAAAAGTCCGGGTTTTGTTGACCACGAAGGCACATGTTGGCCAGTAAGTGTTCGATTGACTGGGCGCGACACTGACTTGTCAGCAACAGAAATCCCTGCACCCATAATTAATTTAAATGCAAGGTATGTGGATGAAAGCCAGACCTGCAACGGGTTCCTTCTTTTTTTCAAGCCCAAGATAATGTGCAGCAGTGCTATGTCCCGAAACGAGTGACTTGGGACCGTCGCCGATAGTCCTCCAAGCCGATTTGTCATGGGAGAACATGAAGTTTGCGGGCTGCCGCTCGAGGCGTTCTGGGGTGTCGAGAGAAGTTTCCAGGGCAGGAGTGTTAAGGATGAACAGTCCACCACTGAGTAGATGACGGATTCGATTACCCTGCGCGAAAGCCAGCGCTATATCACGAGACGGCGCGTGTCGATTTGAGTGGACACTTTTGGCGCGGATGACCGCGTTGAAAGATTCGAAGGCCTCTGTTGCAAACAAAATAGCAGGACCAAAGCGACGAATATGGGCAGGGAGGTGGAGAAAGATGTGGAATTTGGGTTTATTGAACCAACAATTGGTCCACTGTGCGGCACACAACAGAAAATGATCAATTTCCTTGGTCAAAAGCTCCTAGATGAAATAATAAGCAGAAGGTCAAGGTCAAGTCTTTCAAACACACCAGGTGCAGTTCGATGTCGTCGATTTCGGACTGCCAGATGAGTGGAATGACTTTGGAGAGCGCCTGCCAGGTCTCAAGGCACTCTTTTGAAACAAGGTCATATAGAACAAATGGAGCGACTTGAGCAATGGCGCAAAAATCCCGGCCCGTCAAAGAACCCGAATACTGGACAAGGGTTCTGCCTGCTAATGGAGAGATGCCGAGGCCAGAAACGTTGAATGAGGAGAGTCAAGTAGTAAGCAGTTCCTTTTTATCATCCTTTCCCTTGAGCTGCGCAATTGCATCTTGCCAGAGATACTTAACGAAGCCCAGCAGGACGACATGCAGGATTTCAACCGGAGTGTCTTGGTGGGGATCGAGACCTGATTGCAACACGTGAAAAGAGAAACTGGCATGGTAAGTTTGGGCGAACCTTTAATTCGCCACACTGGACTCATAGTGTTACTGGGCAGACTCGCTACTGCGGCTTCTAGAGCAGCTCGCTTTGTTTCTGCTCCGCATTTTTTTTTGTAAGAGTCGAATAGCCTGTCAATAAAGACCATCTGAAACTTATCCTTGAGCCCGTGCTCTGTGCATGAGTTCTTCACACTTGTTTTGGTGTCGAGTTTTGTAGAAGCCTCCGTAAAGAATGACCGAAGTGTCTTGGTCGTCTCCGCTTTGTGGCGAAGTTTTTTGATCTGGTGCGCTGTCAGCCGGAAAGGGATGGTGTGCGTGACTGCTCACCGTCATAAAGTCTCTAACGCGGTCGACCATCTCCTTCATGGTCTCACGGAACCTTTTTGCTGGCTGGTGTTTTTTAGCCTGCCCCTGCGCACTCGCTGCTGATTTTTCGCTGCCAGCTACACTGCCCTCGTCACTGCTGCCGGCAACACTCCTCCCTCCTTCACTCCTCACGCTCCCGGTGTCGCTATTTGAAGCCTTTTCTCTGACAGGCTCATCGGCGTCATCCCCATCCATAGCATCGTGACCTTTTACCCAGCAAGCCCAGCAAAACAACTTGCCTCGCAATCCAATGTGGCACGCAAACTCACTTTGCATGGGATTGTCACCCAATAAGGCGAGAACCTCTGGAATGACAAGCACCGGCTCATTCAGCTCTATATCCCAAACCCAAATGCCCTCCCCCTGAGCCTTTCTTCGAGATGCGTCAACAAAGAGAAATATCAAGTCAAATTCGGCAAGACTTACTCCAGTTGATCAACAATTCCGTCAAGCATTTCCAGTGGTCGTGCGAGGTTGGATGTGCAGAGAAAATGGATGTTGTATTCCTTCTGAGACTCTTCTCGTGGTAGACCCGCCGGCGTCATTAGAAAGCTGTTATGCTTGTTCCATTTCTTCGAGACGTTTCCCGAGGTATCGTCGCAATAGACCCACATCGGAAATATGACTACACGAGCGCCCTCGGCCTTTGCTCGCCAGTGGTTGCCGAGGACGGGGTTGGTATATTCCCAAGTTGTGCTTTGGTTTGTGGTCGGATCAAAGACGTCTGAAATATATTTAATGAAATTGATGACTTTATGAAAAGGGAGACCAAACAAATGATGTGCGATGGGTGCGGGACATTGTAGAGGGCAGCATCTTCTTGAAATTGAATAAAATTTTTGAGAAATCGCCGACTGGAAACTTCATAATCATCTGACTTGAAGACCCGCCAACCTGAGCCCTTGTCGGTCGTGACCGGCAGCAGCCGCCAACATTTCGCCAAAAATTCGCCACCACACGTGAACCACCGGATGGGAATACAGAACTCGCCTGTATCCGAGTCTAGCATGGCCAGCTCATAGATGTAATAATCATGGCCGGAGATGTGCAGCATGGGCGTGGTCTGCTCAGCTGGAAGCTCCTTGAGCCAGCGTTCACCCTGGTGGGCCTCCGACAACCTCGGACCGCTATCTTCAGGATAAAAAGATAGATGGGGTCGTACCCGAGGATTAGCCATTTCCTGTAGGTCCAATTTAGCCTGCGCAGTCAGAGCAATACCCAAATCTTACCTGAGCTATGATCTGCGCCAAATTGTTCACGAAATATTTGTTCCCAAGCGCACCGTTATAGGAAATGGTTTGAATCCCGCAAACCTTTTGCAAAGCCAGATTGATCTTCTGCATTTGCTTGATGCTTGGGACGTCGTCGACCTCATTGACTTTGAGGAGCCAGAGAAAAAGGTCGAGTTGTTTTTGGGAGAAAACGGAACAGGGCAGATGCATGAGTATATCAAGTGTGCATGACTGAATGATCTCATTGGAATTAAGTGCATCAGTGGAAAAGAATGGGACATACAATTCGGTCGGGCCATGGGAACCAGTAACGATTGGTTGCTGTTTCGTCTTGGGTTTGGCCGCGTTTGTGTGGCTGCGGCTCAAAAGTATCACTGCTCTGTGAATCGCCGGACTTTGGTGCATCTGTTGGGGCATAAATTCCTTGACGCACCCGTGAAGGGAATCTGTCATACCAGCAACTTCAGGTTCATCTTCTGACTGTGAATCTTCCGCGTCGGAACGCTCTTCAAGTTCATCATCAGAAGCGGGTAAATCAAATCTCTCGAGTATGTTCCCGGCAATAAAAGCCACGGCCCGCTCATCGGCAGACATGGAAAGGTCGCCTTCATGATTGGCCTCCATTAAATCCCAATTAATGCCAATGCCGGCACGCGGGGGAGAATCGGGATGCAGGATATTCTGGTTTGCGGCTGCAGGATAGGGCTGCACTTCGCCTCGTGCCAATGACAAAAGAAGATGGCGCAGGCCATCTTGGGCAATATCTGCCTCTGTTGGCACATTAGCAGCGCGTTCTGCTTCAGAAGCCGCCTGTCTGGTGGACAATTCTTCCAAGAGGCTCTTGTGGCTTGCTCTCTGTTTGTGACGCTTATGTTCGGAGTCCGAGTTCCGGGGAATGCCATCCCTGCAAACCACGCAGTAGCTGATTTTTCCATTGGGATCAACGCTGAAGTCCCACACAAGGGCTGTCAAGCAAAGACTTCATGTCATTTCCGAGTCCGATGAAAGGAGGTAAATGCCGTACTTGTTTGGCTGGAGCTTCCGGCTATATCTGCCATCGGGCTGTCAAGTTGTCGGGACACTGATGCCCGTTGCCCAAAGTTCAAGTTATGGCATGAGGATAGGCAGTGGATATGAGCTCAGGTTGCGCTTCAAGAAAGATGTACCAGACGTGACTCAGATTTAGTGCTCAGCAAATTTGAAATTTTTGTATCCAAGTTAAATCAAATATGTGCGGCATTCATGTTCCGGGTCAACCTCTGCCTGATTTCTGTGATGCAGCCCCCGCATTTCCGAAGCTCTGGCTGTGTACCTGGTGTTACTCCTGAGTGTTGAATGGTAACTTCATTCAGTCTCTCCAAGGAGTGAACAATTCTCAAAGACTTTCCATCTTTCTTGATCACTGCAAAAATGGGAGATCGGTAAGAGGAGTTAGATGGTTCATAAACACCCACGTCAATTTTGAGCTTGATGTTTCGACAAAACTCTTCAAAATGTCCAGGAGGAATCAGTATCTGTGAACACACCCAAGGAGTATGTGGAACAACCGGCATCTCTACTGGAGGGAAAAATTCGTGCTTGAACTGTCCTCTTTCTGTCTCATCCCATGCAAAATGGTCATTATGCAACATCATGAAGTGATGTACCAACTTCACTTCCTCTGGCTCCAAGAAGCCATCATTGTGAGAGGTATCAATCGCTTCCTGACGCTCCGCGGTGTATCTTCCTATTGGAACAAACTCTGGTGGGTTCGGATTCAACGTTGGCATATCTTGCAACGGATCCCCAGTAATATTCCTCTCAATTCTAAACTCTGCAGGCAAAAATCCAAGTATGAGTTTGATCTTATCTGCTATCGGCTTGTACTTTTTACCCAGGAACGTATATTCAACTTTGGTAGGGTCCGTGGCTGGTCCTGCTGTATCCACCTTAGTATGCATCATCTGTTCTCTTGGTGCAATTGGTAATGCTGGCGCCAACTTCGATCGTTGCTTCCCAAGTGGTCTGCAGGGCCATTTTGCATCTGCACTAGCCTGTAAATTAACCAAATTTACTTTGCGTGTCATTTTACCAGCGCGGTAAGGTTTCTTTGCTCGGGTAGGCTGTTTAGGCTTACTAGGAGTGTCTGCTTGATCGAGAAGAAAGACTTCCATTCCTTTCTCAACCTACGCTTCACCCAAATACTGTTGTAATAGGGCTGCAGCTGTAGGGTCCTTTTCCACCACTGACTGTGATGCACACAAATATGCCATCCTACAATCCTCTTTGGTAGCCTTTAAACCCTCTTTTGGCTTGCCATATCCTACACACACTAGCTCTCCTTTCTCATTGTAGTCCCAGGTGGTCATTACTTCTCCCCCATCCTCAAGATCATCAAAGATTACCGAAAATCCTGGACAGTACTAGCTTGTGTGCTACTGCCCGTGGCAGTCTCCTTATCATCTTCAAGACACTTCTGGTGCCCGTGGGGATATGTTGCAAATGTACTCCTTTTCCCTGTGTACGGGTCCGTAATGGTGATCTCGACATCTCCATTCCTTTTGTTGGCATGAATAGTTTCTGCCAACATTTCGAACGGTCTTCCTAGAAGAACCTGATACAGTGTGACTCTCAATATATGCACTTGTAAGTACAATATGATGTCACCAAATTGGAATGGCATGTTCTTTGACAACCCTAGTGTCCTTTCGACCTGTTCGTTCATGCTTTGCATGAGAATAGACATCCGCAGGTCCCACGACATCCCAAGTTTTTCTGCAACAGTTACATTCATGGACACAATTTGTGATCCACCATCGCTTATTGCTTCAACTTGCTTCTCTTTCACAGTCAGATACAAACATTGAAGCTGTCCAGATACAGGGCTCATTGTAACCATAATATCCTGTGGCCTCTCGCTGGGTTTCAAGGAATCAAAGTACTATTGGACAGGATTGCCTATTATAATGCTACCTTCTGCCAACTTGTGGTCAGCAGATGTAACAATTTGAGGGAAAGTGTCAAACATCAGCACTGAAACCTCATTTCCAGCTGTGTCTAGGGTTACTAGGTTTGTCTCTACTAATCTCACGTTCGGATCTTCATCTTCTTGACTATCAAAACCTGACCGCGGGTCATAATTTTCATCTGTGGGCACACTTGTAGTCATGAAGGTTTGAACCTTTGCTGCCAGTATGTCTCCTTCTGTGGTCTGAACAAGATTAGGCCATCTGGACTTGTTCAAGCTTGACTCTAAAGCTCTCCGTATCTTCGGATTGCTGTCGATCAAATGCCCGATCGTGATGGGTACTTCAATACCCCAGATGACATCAACAATGCCTGTGGTCGCCTTTTCCTCCGTGTCTGTGTCCCGCAGGGTTCTAGGCTTGCGCTTTCCTGGTATTTTGATCTTTTCCCTGAGCAGATCTACTGGCTTTCAAGGCAAGACCCCTGTAGGTGGAGCATCCCTTAGGGTCGGAACATCCCTGAACAGCAGTTCTTTACTGAACTCCTGTCTAGGGGGTGAAACCTCACTCTCATCCTCAGAATCCTCGACTTCCTCAACGGTGGCCTTAGGTCTGGGCATAGATTTTGGTAATCGTGGTATCTCTACTACCACCTGCTTTCTTGGAGTAGGCTCTTGCCTGCTCTTCTCTGGTGCTTTGCTCTGCTCTGTGGTTTTCTCAGAATGTTTACGGACCGCTGCTTGACTTTCCTTGGGAGGCTTCCTCCACTGGGAAGCCCCCTTCATTGGATCTAATGAAAATCCATGTCTTGACCACCTGTGGGCCCTTTCAAGCGAGTGACTAGTAAGGTTTGCAGGTCTTTCAGACTAATGAAATCCGACCCACTATCTTTCTCTTCCCTCAGTACTATCCGCAGCTGGTAATCTGATGCATCTCCACCAAAGTACATGTCCATCATCTCATCGTAGTTCTGACCAACTACAATGCGGTGGGAATAATACTCGTGAGCCTTCTCCTTAGGAGACTTGTGTGGCAGCTCCCATGGTATGCTCTTCCCATTGTACAAGACGGTTCTGCCATTCACCGCTTTAACAATACCACTGACTATGTCTTCCTTTCGATGTTCACAGTTGTCAATGAAATGTCCAGGTTCATAACAGTAATAGCACTCATTGCAATAGCCCCCTTTTACAGCTCTATCCCTAGTAAAGCTAGGTCCAGCCCAAGGCCCTTGATCTGGTCCTCTAGAATAAGGTTGGTTAGGGCCACGGCTTGCGCCTGCCTCTAACAACATCTTAATCTGCTGCATCTCTTTATGTTGGTCTGCTGTGAACTTGTCCATATGACCAGCCATTGTCTCTTCAAGCTTATGCGTAATTTTCTTAGGAAAAGTCTCTCAGAACTCAGCTTGGACTCGGTTCTAGGCTTGCACTGCGGCCTCTATTTTATCTATCCTGCCAGACAATTGCTTCAGTCCGGACGAGTCACTGTCAGTCCCGCCTTCCTGAAACAACACTGTACTCTTTTTGCCTTCTGACGACGATGCTATCTCCAGCCCATAGAAGGTGGTAGCTTCATCTTCGCAGATTTTGGCAGCTGCCGCAATGAGATCTGACCAAACATATCTGTCTTCCTTGTCTACAGCCAGTGCAATATATACTGAACCAGGATTGGCTTTCTTGAATTCAGCTTTTGCCCTGAGATATGAGGGTTGAACCTCCCGTGGCCTAAGCAACATATGTTGTTTAATCCTATCGGCAAGTTCTTCCGTCAACCCGCACAGAAATCCATTTGCTGCTTCACGGTTGGATATTCTAGGCTTTGGTTCCATCAACTGCTTGATCATGCCTTTGTAAAGTCTAATCCAGGCTTGAAGGCCCTTATAGTCCGTTACTTTAACTGGCTTTTTCGACTTCTGGAGGACAGTTTTCTCTAGTCCTGGGACTGATCCCTTTTCCACTTTGCAGTACTCAGGATACATATCCTTGATCTCTTCCTTGAACTGTTGCATTCGTCTTCAAAATGACCTCCTCTATGGCATTCATGTACCAAGCCAAGTTGTCTGGTTTCCCATCGAACTGTAAGGCATTTTTACCAAAGCTGGACGGCAGCTTGGACACATCAAAAGAGGCTGGCATTTTATTCAGCTGTGCAATGACTGGAACTACTGGTAATTGTACTGGAGGTACAACCGGATTTTGTGCAGGTATGTTTTGCACTGGCGGTTGCTGTCCCGAGTTTACTGGAACAGGATTTATGTTCTGACTGGCTGGTGAGTTCGAAGCGCCCTCCTTAGTCACGTCCAGATTATCTTCTGGGATGTCTGAAGCAGGTGATGGGAAGCCGCAGTTAAACGGTAGTCTGTCCTCTATTTCTGACTTGACGTCTATAGTGTCTAGACACGATGTAGTACCTCCCACGGAACATCCTCTGCTGGAGTTACTAGTGTTTGGGATCTTTGTGGAAGGTGGGAAGTATACTGGCTCGGGTATAAGCGAACGTCTGGATCTATCCATTGTGTCCTTGGGAGCATGCTCCTACAAATGGATCTCTCCTAGAAGTGTGCATCTACCTGATCTTCCCCTCTTGCCTGGTGAATTCAATCTTTCAGACGTGATGTCTAATTGATCAGGCTACAGTTTACTGCTTCTAACTGCACCCACACTGCTAATGTCCTTTTGGACCTGTTGTTTGCCTTTCGACAAAGGTTCGTTTCACAATTTCAAAACTGGACCCTCGCGGTGGGCTCCAGATGAAACAGTGCGCTTAACTATAAGCTAGAAATGCAACTATTGTTGGATGCTAACAAGCACCACAACTAACAACCACACAACCAACTACTATCACTCCCAAAGAACAAGCACGCTCCCTTGGTGAGTTCGGGTCCGAGTTGTAGTATGCGACTACTGGTTTTGAAACCCAATGTGATAATGAATCTTCACTAATCTGACTGGCAACAATGCCCACGGCACTTCAACTATGCAGGATTTGTACGGAACAATGCCCCGTGGCCTCAATGAACGAGTAATATATGTGGTTTTGGGTGGATACAAGACACGAGGAAGACTAATAGATAGTTTCGTCTACGTCAGGGCAGAGTTTGTAAGGTTTCAACAGTGAATCCTCTAATTGAGGTCACAGATCCAGCTTTCAATCACTCTCACAACAAGCAATCCTCGTTGTAGACCTTGGCTTAACCTGCCACAGGTACCTTTCGCTCTACTTCAAGGCTTAAGCACCTTGCTGGTGACCAAACTGATCTTCCTGTTGGTTACCGAGGGCAATCTCAACCACGGATGCAACTGGCAAAGCAGATGTGAAGCAACAAGCCCACTCAGGTAGGTAAACCTCTCTTTTGTAGGTGAAGACCGCCCGTGGGGTCAACAACATGAAGCTTAACTTCTTAACTCAAACTGAACTAGAGCCAACAACCAAACTTTGATTTATAGACACACTACAAACAGAGGTAGATACTACTCTCTGCGAGCTGGCCTGAGAACAACTACAACAATGTCCACTGGGGTGTACTGGCCTTCTGCGGGGTCCTCAAGCCCTATTTATACTACTGGAATATAGATTTACATGTGAAAAACAGAGAGTGAAAACAAAAGAAAACAAAAGCTGTCCATGCATATCTGATGCATCATCACAGGCCAAGAGAAACCCTTCACATGGTTCTCACGTCCTGATTTGGGTATATGGTAGGTGCTGCGGGCTGCCATCTGCAACCGCGGGCCTGGAGCCTCCAGGTGCAGAGTTGAATCCGCCCTCTAGGATAATACTGCTATTGTCAAAGGGAGCCTGCGGATCCGTTCCTTGTCGGTCTGTACCCACGATCCCACTCTGAACTCCGGTCCAATGGAATAAATCCCATTGCTCCACTCTATGTGTCTCTGTTTGTCACTAGGGATGCGACACGTCTCCCCATGTGTACTCTCTCTACGTAGCTCTCCTCTTTAACTGCTTTTTGCTTGCTTCAGCATGGCCTGCAGGCCTTGCATCAACCCCGCGACCTAATGCCAGTCTGGAAGGATGGCCTGCAGCCGACTCCCTTAGCCTTCAACCCACTCACTACTACTCTGTAAGTCTCCAAAGACTTCCTCTGTGCAGTCGTTGGTCCTCTATTGTAGGATACAACTTCTGAATGATGACTTCTGGGGCTTTTGGGTATTTATCTCCTCTTTGTGTATGACCAGCAGCCCACGGAGTATGCTAGACTTGATCTATACACTACAATCAGCAGCTCAGAGCTCACTCTGATCCTCCTTTGTATCACCAAACAGAAGTCCAGAGTACTAGTGATAGTACTACCAGAAACTACCTTGCAACTCTTATAATATGTGTTTGCGAGCACAAAAATAGCTAGATGACACATACTTGGTGGTGTGCCGTCTCACCACTACCTCATTTCAAGCCAGATCTCATACTGCTTCCTCATAACTAAGCCCTTCAATTGTTCAAATCCTTGGGCAAGGTATCGCTGAAACGGTGCACTTAACTATAAGCTAGAAATGCAACTATTGTTGGATGCTAACAACCACCACAACTAACAATCACACAACCAACTACTATCACTCCCAAAGAACAAGCATGCTCCCTTGGTGAGTTCGGGTCCGAGTCGTAGTATGCGACTACTGGTTTTGAAACCCAATGTGATAACGAATCTTCACTAATCTGACTGACAACAATGCCTGCAGCACTTCAACTATGCAGGATTTTTACGGAACAATGCCCTGCAGCCTCGATGAACAAGTAATATATTTGGTTTTTGGGTGGATACAAGACGAGAGGAAGACTAATAGATAGTTTTGTCTACATCAGGGCAGAGTTTGTAAGGTTTCAACAGCAAATCCCCTAATTGAGGTCACAGATCCTGCTTCCAATCACTCTTACAACAAGCAATCCTCGTTGTAGACCTTGGCTTAACCTGCCACAGATACCTTTCGCTCTACTTCAAGGCTTAAGCACCTTGCTGGCGACCAAACTGTTCTTCCTGTTGGTTACTGAGGGCAATCTCAACCGCAGATGCAAATAGCAAAGCAGATGCGAAGCAACAAGCCCACTCAGGTAGGTAAACCTCTCTTTTGTATGTGAAGACCGCCCATGGGGTCGACAACGTGAAGCTTAACTTCTTAACTCAAACTGAACTAGAGCCAACAACCAAACTTTGATTTATAGACACACTACAAACAGAGGTAGATAATACTCTCTGCAAGTTGGCCTGAGAACAACCGCAACAATGTCCGCTGTGGTGTACTGGCTTTCCGCGGGGTCCTCAAGCCCTATTTATACTACTGGAATATAGATTTACATGTGAAAAACAGAGAGTGAAAACAAAAGAAAACAAAAGATGTCCATGCATATCTGATGCGTCATCACAGGCCAGGAGAAACCCTTCACATGGTTCTCACGTCCTGATTTGGGTATATGATAGGTGCCGCGGGCTGCTGTCTGCAACCACGGGCCTAGAACTTCTGGGCACAGAATTGAATCCGCCCTCTAGGATAATACTGCTATTCAAAGGGAGCCCGCAGGTCCGTTGCTTGTCGGTCTGTACCCACAATCCCACTCTGAACTCTGGTCCAATGGAATAAATCTCATTGCTCCACTCTATGTGTCTCTGCTTGTCACTAGGGACACAACGCGTCTCCCCACGTGCACTCTCTCTTCATAGTTCTCCTCTGTAACTGTTCTCCACTGCTTTGACACGGTCCACGGGCAACTATCTTGCCCCTCGCGGCCTACCGTCTGGTTGGGTGAGTGGCCCACGGCCTATGTATACCGCCCGCAGCCACTTCCCTTAGCCTGCAATCAACTCGCTATGATTCTGTAAGTCTCCAAAGACTTTCTCTGTGCAGTCGTTGGTCCTCTATTGTAGGATACAACATCTGAATGATGACTTCTGGGGCTTTTTGGGTATTTATCTCCTCTTTTGTGTAAGAGTGACCGTCCACAGAATACGCTAGACCTCATCTATACACTACAATCAGCAGCTCAGAGCTCACTCTGACTCTCCTTTGTATCACCGAACAGAAGTCCAGAGTACTAGTGATAGTACTACCAGAAACTACCTTGCAACTCTTATAATATGTGTTTGTGAGCGCAAAAATAGCTAGATGACGCATACTTGGCAGTGTGCCGTCTCATCGCAGACCTCAGGGCATCATGACCTCTTATAAAAGTGCATCTCATGCAAATTCAACCCTCTTCCGGTGGCCTCTTCCGTCTCCTCTGTACCTCATCATCCCTCAAAATCTTCCAAATATAATCCAAGTGCGAGGCATCGACATCAAGTTCGAGAAAGACAGATTAAATCAAGGCCTCGATGTTACCCAAGTCGGGTCTCCGGTTCTGGCAAGAGTTCCCCTTGCTCTTGCCTGTCTTGACTCTCGACCGCTGTGTTGGCGTTTTGTCATCAAGATTCATGACTTATTCACAGACTCAAAGCATCAAGTTCTGTCTTCAAGTCCAAGATTCGATTAAAATGAAGCCCTCGACCTTATCGCCTCTCTTTGTGATCCCAATCTCCACATCTGTCCCATCTGGCCTTTTCCTCAATGCAATCAAATGTCAGGCAAGGCCATTGGGACGGTTTCGACTCTTCCCTCTCTGCAACACTTTCCTTCCGATCTTAGTCCTCCTATACACCTCGCCCCAAAGGCTTGCAATTTCTGACGGCTGAAGCGGTGGCTGTCACCAGGTCTTGTTCAAGCTCCTTGTAGTCTGGCAGCCACAATTGACCCGAGTCAGCCTGTACTCAATATCTTTCTTTGTATTTTTGAAATCATAACATTTTTCGATACATTTATTGTATGAACTTGGAAGGCATTTGAGAATATACCTGGCCAACATCTAAAAGCACTGATGGGCCTTATAAGGCATTATAATGTACAGAAAGCTTTATAAGCCCCAAAAGCTTTATAGCCTTTGCGGGATTGGGCTTGCATTATGAATGTAGTTGAAATCTCATCAAGGTGATGGCGCCTTACAGTGATTGTGGGGCATTATGGGGTTTGTGAAGCCTTACAATTTCCTCCCGGTTTTTGTGATGGTGCTTTTTAGCCTTCTGGGATGAACAGGTAGGAAAAAAAGTGTTAGAAATTTTTCAAAAAGATTCAGGGAGGTAGATATGATGATATGATGTTTGTGATTGCCTTTTATATAGAAGGACAAGACATGCCTTCACTTCACTCCGGCAAAAATGCAGACTGGAAAAATACCATTTAGAATTCATTAAAGGATAAATAGTACGGGCATTCAAAAAATTAAATTCATTTCTGCTAGCGATTGATATCTGGGCCACAAATCAAGTTTTAGTCCAATGTGTGACCGCACTCACTTCAACAACCAACTCGGAGGCGTGTGGCGGCATTCGCCATGATCAAGACTGCCGCCACCATACAACATGCAGAAAAGATTGGGGAGTAGCCGCAGAATAAATGCAAGCGCAATAAACGATTTCAAGGAAACAATTGAATGAAACCCAGTTGGAAAGCATCAGAAACTTGAACTGTAACAAAGCTTTTCTTTTAGTATTCAAAGTGAGCAGCTAGGGATTACATTTATGCTTACCTTGTCCCAAAGCAAACGAATCTGCTGTGTGGGTAATGGACATAACTTGGGCCCTGAAAGACAGCAGGCATTGAAGAGTCTGGACACTTGAGAAGAGTCTATATAGTCAAAAAGGCATCGGGCTTCTCGCAAGAATCAGAGAATTTCAACCGAAATGTTGATGGTCCTGACTCTAGGACCGTGTTGAGCGGCAGTAGGAAGACGCAGAGTGGAGTAGGCCGGATCAGCGGTGTTGGAAAGAGTACAACAGGTATGAACTGTTAACCTGACATTTATTGGATCCTCATACTAGGTCTGTTAGTAAATTCTCTACATTACTTGTGGCACTTTTGTTTGAGAACCTCATCAAGCGCCTCACTGATCCACAGCCCTTGGACCACAGCATTGCAAATGACATTGTTATCAAGGTTTCCCAAATTGCAGATAAAGCATCCTTCACAGTAAACCGGGACACTGATAGATGTGTTGAGGCGGGATACTGGTTTTGTGCTCTGTCTGGTGTCTCACAGGAGGCAACAAGGTCTGCACTCCAACTTTTGGGCAGCACTTCTGTATGGAATCTCAGAGGCATCCCCCCTCACTCTTTGGCAAATATTGATTTCACATGGCTTTCCAAGACCTTGGACTGGGTTGGTGGCTTAAACAGCAGTTCAAATGCCTGCATTCTTGTAGACTTGTGGCAAGCTATTTTTCTTTTGCCCTCAGCTCGAGACACACTCTCTGTGGAATCAATCCAGGTCCTCCTCTCTGCACTACCAACCAAAGAGGATGACTGGGACAGAGCACATCTCCAGGTACACCTGGCTTGTGCCATTTTGGATTCCACAGACCATTGGTTTGCAGAGGAGGAACTGTGTCCAATACTGAAACAACCTTCAGTGTGGGCCAATCTTGGTCATGGGAGCTGGCACAACTGGGCTTACTACAGTCTTAGCAACAAACTATCACTGCACCCTGAATGGACAAAGATCATCTCTGCTGATCTACCCGGTTAGCTCACAGCATGGCCAGGAATTATGGAGAAGGAAGAGGAGCACCAAGTAAACTTTTGGAGTGTACTTTCCCGTGTGTGGAATGGAGATGAGGCTGAAGCCAATGAGTTTGGAGCGGAAGCCACCCGTGTGATGTTTTCAATGCACTGACAAGCACTTGGAATCAAGCTGATTTCTCAGACTGGGGGGCAAACCATGTCAGGCACCATATCAATCTTCTGCACTGCACAGTATCTGTTGCATTTGCTGCCTGAACGGGGTCAGAAGGGGCTAGCACACCATCCCAGCAGTTCAAGGACACCATTCTTGTTTGCCTTGGAGAGGCGCTTGCAAGAGCGGGAGAAAAAACAAAGCATGAATTGAGCAATGGCTCTGATGTGCAGCCTGACCTGAAGGAAAGCATTGATAGACTTGCAAACCTCCTATCACGGCTTGCATCATTGATGCAAGGCAACCTCGGGACTCCAGAGCAAGCTCATACAGTGACTGACCTGGATTACTGGAGGGATCTAGAGAACACATGGTGGGAGGATGTCCAGGCACTGCACAAGGCTGTTAATAAGACAAAATTGGGAGGGAGTATGGTGGGTAAAGTGGGTTAACAATTTGATATCTCATTTTGGAATTTGTATATCACAATATCAATATTTACCTGGTGTTCAAATTTACAGCCACTAAAATTTGACCTTTTGAGTCTCGCAATAACTTAGCATTTGAATGAGTCAGGTCAGACATTGTGCAACCTGAATATACATGGTGTTTTTTAACAGAGAATGACTTGGACTGGATGGACTCATCAATTCACTTTGGTGTTATTATTGAAGCTTTCAACATTGGACGGTTCCCGCCATATGTGGGCTATCCAATCAATTTATCCATCAGCAAACCCTGGGTCCACCACGTACCAGTTTGTCGCACCCATAGCACCTGTAGCACCTATAGTGGGGGGTACCCTGTCTGTATCACTCTGTAGTACAGCACATATTACATAGTCAGGGCCAGCTCTATGTAGCGCTTTGTAGCGCTCTGTAGCTGGCCTGTAGCGCTCTGTAGCAGGTCTGTACACCATCAAAAAAAATCCTGCCTGGTATTTCACTGCTAGTGCAATGGATCACATAAATTGCAAAACAAAACACATTAGATTGATAAAAAATAGTACATGTAGTGGTACAATTCACAGTGGCGCAATACAACACCAAATATGACCAGTGTCTTGAGAGTGTTGAAAATATGAGGAATGGCATGATGGCCTTGGGAAGTGTGGGTTCGAGGCCATAAAGAGTCAAGTCTTGAAGTCTTGAAGGACAGCCAACATTGAGGACTACAGACAGGGTTTTGAAGGTATGATACAGAAATGTCTGGAAGCTTTTGAGGCCAGGAGAACTTGTGGCTTTGTGATCTCGAGACTTGAAGAGTTTTGCTTGAAGCATTTCAGATGTTAAAATCTTGATTTGTCTAGAACATGAATGCTGCCATGATTGGATTTTGAATGCCCGGCAGCTTGAGTCTTGAGAATTGAGTTCGTACTGAGTGTGCAGACCTTATGCAAACAAAACCGCACCACCCTGTTGGTGTCAGCGAGGCAACCATATGCCAAGAAGGACTGTGCACAAGGAAGCATACCTTGTGGATGAAGTGGTGCAGCCAGGCACCAGCGGCAATGGCAAGGGCCCGAATAGCCAGGTGGTGGATGCAGTGAGTGGGTGGAAAAAGTTAGTGTAGGACATGAACATACCAGGAATCAAATACCCTGTGCCAGAAGCTTCGTCTACACTTGCCAACTTGCCACCTGCAATAACCAGTTGCCGCAGTCAATTTTCTTCTTTACCACCACCATCGTCCACTGAGACTGCCCTGTATCATATTTCTCTCCCCTTCCATTTCATTGCCAGGCTTTCCTGTACACCTCTTATCATGCCAACACCCCTGGGCCCCCGAATCCATCATCACAAACCATCACCAAATATGTAGACATTTTGATCCGTCATATGTGCCTGCCATTCATTTCCTCTCTCACGTTGCTCCTCACTACTTCAAGTTTATTGTTGTCTGAGATGATCATCCCTTGCTCACTGCTCCCCCCACAGATCTCTTGTGCTATCTTTTCTGAGGTTTCTGAGAGAAGACCCCCAATCATCTGCAGGACAGGCTGAACATTGAGGTTTACTGGCCACTGGATTTCAGAAACCAGTTCAGCAGCAACCTCTACAAGCATGGGATCAGTGGATGCCTCCAAAGCCCACAGAATGGCCTGGGCCTCATTCAACCGGCTGTCTGGAAGATTGAAGATGGGTTGGGTTGTGATGGAACTGACTCAGATGGCTTGGGGGAATGAAAGAGTGGCTACAGTGGGGCCATTTGGGTAATGGCACCTGTGCACTGTGAAATAACCATATGGGTTTGGTCAAAGGTAGATCCCAGTTGATCCCAAACATCTTGCACCAACTGATGCAAATGTTTGGACATGTGGAATTGGTCCAGAATGATCTTCAAGAGAGAGCTAAGTGATGTCTGAAACGGTGAATCTGGTGATGCTACAGCAGAAATGTTCATCACAGTATATAGAATGCATCCCAACCCTGTCAGGCTGAGAGCAATTGCTGCAATAGCATGGTGTATTGTCCACAGATAAATGGCAAGTGCTGTGGCAAACAGCAAGAATGCAAATTGCAGGAGGAGAGGAAAGACTTACATGACAAGGTCAAACCTCCAGCTTCACATGCCATCAAGTTTGCGTTGGCATTCAAGCCCACGCTCTTCAATTGTTCCTCATTCACCAACTGAATTATAGTGCAGTAGCCACTCTTTTCCAAGAACAGCCAGTAGCACGGCAAGGAGTGTGGCCGAGAGACTGAAATATAGGAGACTTTGTGCCACAACCACAATTGTAGGTGGTGGTGATGGTGATATACCTGGAGGCAAAGCAGCTGGTGGGAGACCTGTGATGTTCTGTACCAGAAGTGAGAGGAGGACCTGTGTTGGCCCATTTGGATCAGGTTGGAGTTCAGGTTAGATCTGAATAATGAATGCTGAGCTAACGGCTGAGAAAAGACCTGCCTGAATAAAGATCAAACCATAACTCAGGCCGTGACAACTGGACACGTACAAAAATCAATGAGGTATCCAGATCCTGTCCATATTTGGCTTGCAACTCGTTGTCGAATTCATCTGCTAGTTTCTTGTATGCTGTCCAGAAGGCAATCTTCTTGTCAGGGGACTGGGACTGCTGCTTGAGTGCCTCAACAGCCTTTGTTACACTGCAGACTCTGTTTAACGAGATTAAGACACAATACTGAAATGTCTCTTATTACCTTTCCAGTGCCGTTTTCAAAATTTTAGGTTACAGTCAGCATAATAGACAGTAAAACTGGGTCGGACATACATTGCAGACTGCTCATTGATTGCACCAACGAGCCTTGTCATGATCCTCGGGCTTCAGCAATTGCAGGCAATGGGAAAAGGATAAATACCTGTTTGTATTATCGTTATTGGACTCCGCTGGCAGCTCGATAGCTTCCTCAGGCCTGGAAATTTGTCAATACAGCCCGTAAATGAGTCCAAGATCCCACTTTTCATTTGTTGGCTCCGCAATAGCCGGTGGTCCTTCAGGATGGATAGTGTCCCCTGCTCTAGCACCCTCTGAAGGTGCGGCCAATGGCGACATGGATCGCCGCCTGTTAGATGTCGTGGACAAGAGGGAATTGACGCCGGGAATGACGATCACACCTTGGGCGGTGATGCCCAATGCGGGTGCAATCGGCATGTTCGGCCATATTCTCTGGCCAGTGGCTCGGACTTGCCTAGTGTGTACGGCCTGCCGTTTCGGAACCTTGATAAGATATTTACATCGTAACAACTCTATCTCTGTTTCACTATATTTTTCCTTCCATTTCTGCCCTCGTTGGTCCATCCCCTCCGCTAAGCACTTTCTACCCAATGCACACCCTCCCACAGAAGAGAATTATCCATGATGCCAGCAAAAATCCACAAGACGAAAAGAACCACTTTCAAAGACGTCAACAAAAAACCAATCCCCCCATCTTATGCCTTGCATTTTGATGACATTACGCTGGTTAACCACGTTCATACTCATCGTTCCTAATGCCACAATACGAACGAATCAATGTCCAACTTGCTACACCCCGATAATCTGACAGCACTGGTGAAATTAGTAATGATAACTTGTCTATAGGCCACTACCTTTCCTTTTTTTTCCGTTTTTTTTTTTGCCTCAGTGTCTTGGCCCGCATGAATCGTCTCATCCAGGGTATTTATTGATATAGAAATCAAAAAATTTGGGGGCAAAACCTAGAATGTGGCGATTTTCTCTTTCCGATAGTTGATGTTGCGAGAATGCGCTTTGACCGGTTCCCACGGTTGGTCGTTAAGTAATTCCACAAGCCTTCCACGGTAACACCGAGTTCATGACGACATTCGTTTCAAACACACATTACTTACCCATCGATCGCGCCGGCCATTTCGTAACTACTTTCCCATACATCCTCTACTGACTGACTTGACCTGGATCCGCCGAATAGCTGACCTTGCACGCTTCGATTTCAGCTCTCGAATCGTACTAGGTTTATTTGAACTCTTGAATCCATCTGTTGCATTGTTATATGGTTCATGGATTACAGCCTTCAAGTTGGGCTTTTGTAATACTAAATATCCAGGTGACCGTGCATTCCTCCAATCCCAATGCCGACCGAGGCTACGCTCGTACATTCCATTCAACCGGCTTCAAATTGCTCGGGAGCGAACAGAACTATCTTCAAAACGAAAGCTGGTTCTTTTGCGTCGCTTTTCTTTTCCTTTTTCTCGTTCGATTCCAATTCCCCAATTGTATTTGGCCGGAACCGTTGGAACGGCCGGCTATTCCACAAACAACACTCATTTCGTCCCACCCAGGTGAGTCTTTGTCCCTTTTCTTTTCTCTTCTATTTATACCTATCTCATACATACCTTCGAAAGTCCTGACTCATTTTACGCTAAATCCCTGCTTTGAATCGTCGGCTCCTGCTTACATGTCCCCGAAGTGTACCCTGCTAAAAATAATTGAGACATGGATATTGATATCAAAGCAGGCGCGTCTTCATCTTTGCACCATTCAAATCGGTACGAGTTCTGTTACCTCCATCGTCTCTTTTTCTTGGCACGGTCCTCCCATTGTCCCTTCCCATCCGTCCCTGTCATGTAGTGGTTTTGAGCTCCAATTGCCATCATCTGCCGTGGTATGCTCAGTTCAGCGCGACGTATGCTCAGGACTGCTGGATATGCCTGCCATATGCTATTTTCTCTTTCCTTTCCATTGTTGCATTCAAAAATCATTGTATTCAAATTGAAAGTAACTATACAGAATGTAAAGTAACTCGACTGCCTCGGCTGACTTCACCAAAGACGGTCTCGGCGCCGCACAACGCGCGCAAACCGTCCAAAGTTGCTATCGCACCTGGGTCGACACGAGTTGTTAACTTTGAGAAGAACCAGGTAATTTAAATACGTGCTACACGCTTTTTAACTGTACGGCCGACTCACCGCAAGAGAAGATGGATGACGTTCCGAGCAGTTCTGCGCTGCGGCAGAACGTAAGTGAAGAGCATCGCGGACTCGGACATGCCAAGACATACCGCGAACAGTCAAGTGTGTGTGTGGATTGGCAGCAATCTAGGTGGGTAACGTGGTACATATTGAGAATGACGCGCTATCTCAGCGAGGTCGACTCACCATGAAATACGGGTTCCATAGCCGAGGAGGTTTGAAGGTAGACATCCGCAGGTTGAGAGTAAGTTCATATCTGAGCGACACCAAAGAAACATACCCGAAAGTACCTGAAGTGGCTCGAAAGTGAATCAGTGAAAGGTTACTAGAGCTAGAAATGGAGCTCGGACGTACTCAGACCAGATAGTCAAAGGAAGACATATCTACCGAGCGTGGACACGAAACGAAATACATTGGATTAGAAAAGATATATAGATCAGCCAGCAGGACGCACCATCAAAAAGAGGCGGCGACCACGACTAGTCCCAGGAGTCACAGGAAGTGGCTGGGAGAGTGGTAGTGACTGGAAGAGGGAACGCGTGGGGTTCACGCCAGTCAGAGAAGACCGTCAAAGCACTGCATACCGAGCAATTCGAAAGACCAAAGACATCAATGGAAAGGGCATGCATAACGAGATTGCTCTGGAGGCATCCAGATGATCCAGATGTAGTCAAACCACGAAGCAACGATCGAGTAAGACGCAATGTTACATTTAGATCCAAGGAAATTGGTACAAGTGAGGGAATAGGGATAGTTGGAGTGTACCATGGGGAGGTTAATCGCAGATAATCTTTGGGGATCGTGAGATTAGAGCTCATCGTTGTGTCGCGATGATCTCGAGAGAGGGTACTAGATGAGGCTACAAAGACTTTCAGGCAATTCTGGACACAAGAGCAGTACTGAGAAAGAAGTTGAGGCGCTAGGGACAGACATACGCGTCTTGAACAAAGAAAAATGCGTCAGAAACGAAAGACGCGTCAAACGCGAAGCAATCCTGTAAAGCCGATATACCATCGTTCGTCGAAGCACGATGGTGAGACAGCCCAGACTGAGATTGCGAGCCGAGGACAGAAACACTAAGCAGAGGCTTGAGCAGAGGGAAAGGGAGGGAGCGGGAGGGAGCAGGAAGAGGACGGGCTGGTGGTGGTAGGAAGCAAGAAGCTTCAAACTCCAACAGCTGTCGGCGATGCTATCACGGCCATTTTCTCTCTCCTTCGTCTCTGGCGTTGATTCCCACTTGCCAAAAATTCACACAGACATTTTCTGCAGCCTCTTGCAAGTGAATTGTGGTTGAAGTCTGAAGATATACTGAGATGCCCGATGGTGGCAGAATTTGGCAGAAATGTTTGAGGGTCCTTATAGGACAAAACTTTGAGGGTCCTTATAGGACAAAACTCAGATGATGGCAGAAATGACAACCTTCAGCAGATGATGGCAGATGGCGGCAGATTCTGGCATAAGGAATTTTCACTGGGCTCCATGCACTGATGACTTGAATTAATTACAATAACGTAGCGCAGGAACGAGTGTAGTGGGCCAAGTATCGCGCGGTTGCGGAATTCGCCGTGTGACTAACATTTGTCACAAAGAGCTTCTAACCACGACGGCGCGAATGCAAGAAATCCGATGTGTTCTCACCGACGGAATCCATCGGTCAACTTCAAGGGATTGACATTCTACACTGGTTTTGCCAGGGCAGAATTGTATTTCTGAGTCCTCCATGTAGGCTCCTCTGATAGCGTCCAACCCGTTCTCGACGCCGCCCCTCTCGTGCGTCACCACCCTCGACAACGCCTCCTCCGGCCCGCCCAAGCGCATGGCTAGCACTGCCCTCCCGCCCGCCGCGCTCCACGCTGCCGTCCCCAAGCCCGGGACCCAAAAGTCTAACCCGCGCGCCACATTCTCTTACCATCTCACCTGGTTTTTGTTGTTTGTCGGCGCCTCCCTCGGCGGCGTCCAGTCGCACTTCACGTATTGGAACGTCCGCATCGACGAGGCGCCCTTGTGCCTGGTGTTCTCGGAGAACTTCAATGCAGGGGACGGCGCGGTTTTTGGTAGCGGCGGAAGTCAGAGACGTTGACTGCGGGAGGTGCAGATGGACGGGTTCGGGAACGGGAAGTTCGGGATGACGGCGAGCTCGTCCGATAGCTCGTTCCTCCTCGATGGGAAGCTCTACTTCCTCCCGACGCTGACGCAGGACGGCGCGCCGTTCTTGTCGCAAGCCAGGGCGCATACGACCCGTGGCCCTGCTCGGGCGAGATGGACCTCGTGGAGAGTCGGGGGAATGGCATCCGCTACACCAACCACGGTCCAACTACGTCCAGGGCGCGCTCAACTGGGGGGCCCACCCCACAGCTCAACGGCGTGGGCAAGTCGTATTCTTGGTGCGTTCCAGTTCCTCTCTCCCAAACGGGCTCGCTGTCGCATGGGCTCGCTCTCGTACGGGCTCGCTAACGCTTCGCTCACCCAGGTGGACCGACCACCGCACGCCCTTCTCGAACGACTTCCACACCTACACGATGGAGTGGACAGACAAGTGGCTCCACATCAGTGTCGACACCCCCCTGCACACGCTGCTCGATATGTAGTTTAACGAGCCGTTTTGGCAGAGGGGGGGATTTCCCGAAGGCGGTGGGTGTTGAGAGCTTTCTGTCGATCCTTCCCCTCCCCTCCGAGCTCTACCTTCCTTTCCCTTCTCACACACTCTCCTTCCTTTCTTGCACGCTCACCTCACTCGCTAGATCACCGGCCCCGATGGCCGCCTCGAGGCGCTCCAGGACCCATGGGCGAACGCGACCAATAAGAACGCGGCGCCGTTTGATCAGGGTGCGTGAGGCTCGCTCTTTTCTTTATGATTGGATTGTACGCATGGGGGGGTGGGAGCGGTGGCGGTTGCTGGAGGAGGATGGGGACAGGGTGGTGGAGGCGCGCCGTCTCGGGCCTCTAGTTTCTCTGCGAGGCGTGACGAGGAGAGGAGAGGAGAACGAGAACTACGGTGTCTTTAAGGGGACGAATGCGCTTCCCCCTCTACGCGGCGAGGAGGCTGGGTCTTCCGGGATGGGATGCCACCCTGCTTCGTTTGCCCTTTTGCAGGGAGAAGACGGAGACGACCTCCTCCACATCCGAAGCCAGATGAGAGGCGCCGGGAGACATTCGCTCCCTCTCCTTCTCCGTCCTTGTCCTCTCTTTCCCTCGTCCTCTTTGCCTCCCGTCGCCCTCACGCTCTCTTTCCCTCCCTTCTTCCTACCGCTCGTAAATGCTCACCCCCTCCCCACAGACTTCTACCTAATCATGAATATCGCCATCGGCGGCACGAACGGGTGGTTCCCAGACGGGCAGGGCAACAAGCCGTGGCTCAACCACGCGGGGAACCCCATGGCCGACTTTGCGAGCAACAAAGGGCAGTGGCTGCCGACGTGGCCGGAGAATGTTGAGGACAGGGCGATGATTGTGTGAGTCCGCGTCTTGACGGTCCTATTACTCTGAAAAGGGCTGATGTGATTTCGCACGTAGGGACTACGTCAAGATGTGGAAGCACTGCGGGGATCCACAAGTTTCTCGTGGAGAGATGAGCAGACGGGATGGGGACGGGGGCGAGGCGTAGGAAAGAGGGAGGGACTGCATGGTTTTTTTTGGTCGGTACTGACTCTCGCTCGCTATCACATCCACACAGACATACATAGACTGCGTATTCATTCTTTTGGTGGTAAACTGTAACTTATTGCTCGTTCGTACATTAATATGTCTTGATAAAAGAAAAAAATCGGAAAATCGTACTTGTAGTGCTTCTGGACTGCGAAGGTACACGGCCGCACTGATGGCTTAGCGTCGCAGTGAAAATTTACCTGTTAACAATTTATTAAGCAACCGTTAATGAAAACTCACACTAGAGCGTATCCGCAACCGATTTTTCGGGCTCTCAGATTTTTGAGATCAGAGCCCAATTTAAGCGATGTCAGTTAAGAAATCTTAAGACCGACGAATCGTAAGAATTTCTTACGACTGATGTGCCCCTTCGGGAAATATGACCGGTGCTGCGTGCAAAAAAAAAAAAAAGCTGCACCCATCGCTCGTCATTAATTAGCATTCAGATGCTCACGCAGTTAGAAAGAAGGGGATATATATATATAATTCAAGACATTGACAATCATAGTAAGTAAAAGGGGGTGGTGATTTGGTATTGGTAGAGGTGAGCAAACATTGGATGCAGTACACGGAGTAGGCGAACACGAAGTAGACAAGGCCAGACCAAGGACTAAGAAACTTAGAGATTGAGGCCTTGAGGTTGGATCCAGACATGAAGCTTCGCAGTTACATTGCCTTTCTTGCGTCTGTTGACCTGCGTACTCAAGAGTGGCCTTGGGAACAGCTTGAATGTTGAAATTTTGATGATAAAGAAATCTTGATATATGTTGGAGTTCAGGGGCAGTCGTCGCCTTGAAGATGCCTTCATGCTCTCGAGTCTTGAAGTGCGGTCGGCCTTTTGTCCTGGAAGCCTAAGGTATTGGCTACGCCTTCATATTTGACAACGACTTGGGTACACGAGATAGAAGAGCCTTGGAATTGAGGGGGGAAGGAAGGGGGAAAGGTGGGTGGAAAGCGAAGAGATGGAAGCGGGAAGTAAGAGCGTTTTGACGGACCAAAATGCACGTGATCTTACGTGAGGCGCGCACGGACCTCCGTGCCCACGAGTTGCATTGGAGACACCGGATAATACCGGTTAACAACGCTTAACGCTGCGAGCTGATATCTCCCTTGCCGACATCAGGTCGTAGAAAAATGTTAAGAATCCATTCGTACGAAATTGTAAGTCGACCGATCTTAAGAATTCATAACATTTCCGTTTGGCCGTGTAGATAAAGAAATGGGATTTGCCATTTATGGTAATTCAACTACCATAAAAGGCTACTGGAGTGGTTTCTGATGATTGGATTCTTTCGTGTGTCCAAGATAAATATTTGTGCTCATCGGGCCACGCAGCCATTTCTACGAACCGAAGACGGCAGCTGAACAGTGTCTAATATTTTCCTTCCTCAATCAACACCTGTTATCTTCGTCGACATTTACAACCTCTCAAATAAAGGATCTGAGGGTACTGTGATGCCCTTAGAAGAGAAAAATCAAGTCGATGACCCAAGTACACCGCGAACCGTCCAATTTTGCAAGCTTCAAGTTCGGAATGTTTCTAGTAATAACGCCAAAGCAAATTGATGCATCCAATCCACATCATTCTCTGTCAAAAAAATACCTTGTATATTCAGGTTGCCCAACTTGACTCATTCAAATGCTAAATTATTGCGAGACTCAAAAGGCTAAATTTCTGTGGCTGTAAATTTGAACACCAGGTATATACTGAGATTGTGATATACAAGTTATGAGATGAGATATCAAATTGTTACCCTGTTTTTTCCACCACCATACTCCCTCCCAATTTTGCCTGGTTAATGGCCTGGTGCAGCTCATAGACATCGTACTGCCACGTGTTCTCCAGATCCCTCCAGTAATCCAGGTTGATCACTGTATGAGCTCGCTCTGAAGTCCCGAGGTTGCCTTGTATCAATGATGCAAGCCGTGATAGGAGGTCTGCGAGTCTATCAATGTTGTCTCTCAGGTCAGGTGGCACATCAGAGCCATTGCTGGATTCATGCTTTGTTCTTTCTCCCGCTTTTGCAAGCGCCTCTCCAAGGTGAACAAGAATGGTGTCCTTGAACTGCTGGGATGGTGTGCTAGCCTTATCCAACCCTGTCCAGGCAGCAAACACAGCAGTCACTGTGCAGCCCAGAAGATTGATATGATGCCCGACATGGTTTGCACTCCAATCTGAGAAATCAGCTTCATTCCAAGTGCTCATCAGTGCATTGAAAACCATCACACGGGTGGCTTCCTCTCCAAACTCATTGGCTTCAGCCTCATCTCCATTCCACACACGGGAAAGTACACTCCGAAAGTTTACTTGGTGCTCCTCTTCCTTCTCCATAATTCCTGGCCATGCTGCAAGCCAACCGGGTAGATTAGCAGAGATGATCTTTGTCCATTCAGGGTGCTGTGATAGTTTGTTGCCAAGACTGTAGTAAGCCCAGTTGTGCCAGCTCCCATGACCAAGATTGGCCCACACTGAAGGTTGTTGCAGTATTGGACACAGTTCCTCCTCTGCAAACCAATGGTCTGTGGAATCCAAAACAGCACAAGCCAGGTGTGCCTGGAGATGTGCTCTGTCCCAGTCATCCTCTTTGGTTGGTAGTGCAGAGAGGAGGACCCGGATTGATTCCACAGAGAGTGCGTCTCGAGCTGAGGGCAAAAGAAAAGTTGCTTGCCACAAGTCTACAAGAATGCGGGCATTTGAACTGCTGTTTAAGCCACCAACCCAGTCCAAGGTCTTGGAAAGCCATGTGAAATCAATATTTGCCAAAGAGTGAGGGAGGATGCCTCTGAGATTCCATACAGAAGTGCTGCTCACAAGTTGGAGTGCAGACCTTATTGCCTCCTGTGAGACACCAGACAGAGCACAAAACCAGTATCCCGCCTCAACACATCTATCAGTGTCCTGATTTACTGTGAAGGATACTTTATCTGCAATTTGGGAAACCTTGATAACAATGTCATTTGCAATGCTGTGGTCCAAGGGCTGTGGGTCAGTGAGGCGCTTGATGAGGTTCTCAAACAAAAGTGCCACAAGTAATGTAGAGAATTCACTAACAGACCTAGTATGAGGATCCAATAAATGTCATGTTAACAGTTCATACCTTTTGTCCAACACAGTACAGTCTTGGGCTGTGGTAGGAACAAAGAACGAGTTGAGACAAAACAGGAAATCAGCAAATATTGATTTGTTCAGGTCAGAATCACTGGGATTAAAATGTTTGAGAGTGATTTTCAGCATTGTCTCAGGGAGATTCTGTGCTGCAATGAATCGGAGAGTCCATGATCTTATTGGTAGAGGATAGCTCAGGTCCAATGTCTTAGATGTCCAAAATACAATGGATCTTAGTTCCTCTGAGCCAGTCCTGATAGTCTGAAAGTTGTAAGCCCAGAGATGTGGTGCTCGTTGATCCTCCTCAGTAACCATGTCAAGTATCCAGAAAGCTTTGATGCAGGCAGTAGCACGATCTGTCATTCCAGCCCGAACATGCCACCTGTGTTCAATACATGACTTGAAGGTGTCATCTAGTCGGCTTAGTGCAGGCTGAACATTGAGGTTCACTGGCCACTGCATTTCAGGAACCAGTTCAGCAGCAGCCTCTACAAGCCTGGGATCAGTTGATGCCTCCAAAGCCCACAGAATGGCCTGGCCCTCATTTGACTGGCTGTATGGAGAATTGAAAATGGGAAGAGGTTCTGATGGAACTGGCTCAGGTGGCTTCAGGGAATGAAACAGTGGCAACAGTGGGGCCATTTGGGTAAAGGCACCTGTGCACTGGGAAATGACCATACAGGTTTGGTCAAAGATAGGACACAGATGGGCCTGAATGGCTTGAAAAAACCAATGCAAATGTTTGGGAATATAGAATTGGTCTAGAATGATCTTCAAGAGAGAGTTCAGTGATGTCTGGAATGGTGAATCTGGTGATGCCACAGCAGAAATGATCATTGCAGTATATAGAATGGATCCCAATCCAGTCAGGCTAAGAGCAATTGCTGCAATAGCATGGTGTATTGTCCATAGATAAATGGCAAGTGCTGTGGCAAACAGCAAGAGCGCAAATTGCAGGAGGAGAGGAAAGACTTGCATGACAAGGTCAAACCTCCAGCTTCGCATGCCATCAAGTTTGCGTTGGCGTTCAAGCCCACGCTCTTCAATTGTACCTCGTTCACCAACTGAATTATAGTGCAGTAGCCACTGTTTTCCAAGAACAGCCAGTAGTGCAGCAAGGAGAGTGGCTGAGAGACTAAAATATAGGAGACTTTGTGCCACAACCACAATTGTAGGTGGTGGTGACAGTGATATACCTGGAGGCAAAGCAGCTGGAGGGAGACCTGTCATGTTCTGTACAAGAAGCGAGAGGAGGGCCTGTGTTGGCCCATTTGGATCAGACTGAAATTCAGGCTGGATCTGAATAATGAATGCTGAGCTAACAGCTGAGAAAAGACCTGCCTGGATAAAGATTGAACAACAACTCAGGCCATGACAACTGGGCACATACAAAAATCAATGAGGTATCCAGATCCTGTCCATATTTGGCTTGCAACTCATTGTCAAATTCATCTGCTAGTTTCTTGTATTCTGTCCAGAAGGCAATCTTCTTGTCAGGGGACTGAGGCTGTTGCTTGAGTGCCTCAACAGCCTTTGTCACACTAGAAGTCTCTGCTTAACAAAACTAAGGCTTAATAATGAAATGTCTATCTTACCTTTCCAGTACCGTTTTCAAACTTTCAAGTCATAGTCAGCGTAACAGACCGTAAAAATGAGTCGGACGTGCGTACGTTGCAGACTGCTCATTGATTGCACCAACAAGCCTTGTCATGATCCTCGGCCTTCAGCAGCCGAGAGAAATGGGGAAAGGATAAATACCTGTTTGTATTATCGCTATTGGACCCGACTGGCAGTTCGATAGTTTCCTCAGGCCTGGCAATTCATCAATACAGCACGTCGATGAGTCCAAGATCTCACTTTTCATTCATTGGCTCCGCAACGGCCGGTGATCCTTCAGGATGAATAGTGTCTCCTGCTCCAGTACCCTCTGAAGGCGCGGCCGATGGCGACATGGATAGCCGCCTGTTGGATGTCGTGGTCAAGAGGGATGTGACGCCGGGAATGATGATCTGATCACACCCTGGGTGGTTATGCCCAATTCGGGTGCAATCGGCATGTTCGGCAATAACTGTCTTCCCATCCGGCAATGCTCCTCAAACATGGTACATCTCCACGCCTCGCTTTTTTTGCGGTAGATAGGACTGACTGTTGATTACTTAGGCCCTTATCTCAGAACGCGATTGCTTTTGTATTCGCTGATTCGACGGGTCGAACCTATGGCCATGAAATTCTTTGTAGGCTTTCTTCACGTTTTTGATGTGTTGCGCTATGTATTAAACGAATTTTGAATTCGCCAGGTCCCAATTGCCCTCCAATATCTATCTCATTTTCATTGGCCGAAACTATGGCCATCAAATCCCGGTATATCTTTGTATTTCATCTTTCTGTGACGTGCGTTCCATTCCATTAGGACCTCACTTCTCATTGAAATACTTCAAGGACAACCATGGACTCGCTTGGTGGAACTTTGTATAGTAGGGCCCCGGGTAGTGTTCCCGGGATCGGGTTCAGAACCGATCCTGAACTTGAACCGGACCTGAACCGGACCCCATGTCCGGTCCGGGGATCGGGCATTTCGGAATTCTCCCGAACCTGTCCGAACATGTGCGAACCCTGGGGTATTTTGTTCCAGGAAACTTTTTTCCGTAATTTTGCTTGAAAATGCAAGGTACCACTTGCCTTTCCTTCCAGGCAGGGCTTTCATACATTGAACAGGCTGAATTCATGGCTGAAAGTTCAATTGCTCATTGATGCAAGTCACATCAAAGCTACAAAACAATCTGATATTTCCGGTTCAGTGATGTGTAGCCACTCAAAAATTCAAAATAACATTCATTCAGCACATAAAACATACCTCACACACTGTCTGATGGTTTTCCGAACCAAAATGTACATGTTGGTGCGTGGGAATTCTTTCGGGTTCGAACCTGTTCTGAACCCCAAAACAGACCGGACTTATGGTCCGGTTCGGGCTTCGGATTTTTGGGCAAAGAACCGGACATCGGCAACACTAGCCACCGTGGGGGGCATAGGCGATAAAATAGGGGGCTTCGCCTGTGAATGTGTAGATTGCGGAGGGAACGGGGGACATGCGAAAGGTGCGTGATGAAGCGTGCGCTCAGGCGAGCAAAATATATTGGTCTTAATCATGGTTCACGAGGTCAGAATGGACGATTGCTTCACTTATTTGAACCTGATCTTGTCCCAGACTGGGGACGAATACTTGTGCAAAGTATGGTTCCGCTGACTTCCTTTCAACATTGGCTCAATTTACTTCCACTGTCTCGCATAGCCGCTTCCTATCCTGGTCGTGGCTCAACTGTGGGCCATTTGACTATCTCGGGCATCGGCAACTGGTGCGTTCTCTTTTCTTTCACTTAGCCGGGACTATCGTCAAATAGTCTTCGCTTGGATCATTTTACAATGGATTCAACTCACTGACTCATAATCCCTTAGATCCCTATGTCGAAACCTCGCTGACTCGACTCCCCGCGTCTATGGCCGTTCACTTTCCTGTGGGTCTTGCTGTGCGATATAACTAACTGTAAATCGTTCAGGTGTCAATGTCATGAGGTTTTGGAACCATGACCCTGATATTCGATATGTGCTCTCATTCTACGAAGACTTCTCTTACTGGTGTCATTAGACTTTTTCTTACCCGCCCATCCATCCGATCATTGGAAGGCCGGAAATCGGCATGCCTTTGCATTGAGGTGCGTTCCCAATTATTCATCATACCTTTATTCTACGCCAGGACTCCACTCTTATTATACACTACATTTACTCTACTCCTATTTTGCTTTGCTTTGGAGTCTTTCTTTCAGGTATTTTACTCTGAAGTACACCTTGCCGCATCCGTTTGTTCGTTTCCATTTTCTAATGGGTTTCTGATACATACTCTACTCTACTGACTGACTTGACCTAGATCCGCCGAATACCTGAACTTACACGCTTCGATTTCGGCTCTCAAATCATACTAGGTTCGTTTGAATTCTTGGATCCGTCTGTTGCTTTGTTATATACTTCGAGGATTATCGCCTCGGGCTTTCAATTTCTCAATGCAATACTAAACATCCAGGTGCTTCGCTCCAATCCAAAATGCCGACCGAGACTACACCCGTACATTCCATTCAACCGACTTCAAGTTGTTCAGGGTGGAAGGAACTATCTTCGAAATGAAAGCATGTTCTTTCTTGCTGTGATGCGTCGCGCGGTGGCGCCCACTGCATCGGGGTATTCACATTTGAAAGAACACTTTATGGCCTCAGATCAGTCCCTTTTCAATGCAGGCTGACAATGGATCATTGATATTCGTCTCGTTGGCCTGTCTTTCAAGTTGGTGCATTCAGGCAGACCTTGATGTGCGTGCAGCTCAGCGTTTACTCTAAGTACCCACACGCCCTATGTTCGTTCGTTCAATCCTTGGACGCTCGCGGGGTCGCTTTTCTTTCCCTTTTTCTCGTTCGATATCAATTCTTCAATTGCATTAACTTTCTCGCGGGACCCGTTCGAACGGTCGGCTATCCCACAAATAACACTCCAAGCCAGGTAAGTCTTGTCCCTTTATTTTATTTCTATATCTATCTCATACATACCTTGGTGAGTCCTGACTCGGGTTATGTTAGATCTGCACCTTAAATCGTCGGTTCCGCTGTCTCAAGCCTTGAAGCGTACCGCAAGTGTACCGGGCTGAAGACCAACGAATAATTGAGACATTATACATATTGATATCAAAGCCGGTGCGTCAAGTTCATCGATCATCTTTGCGACATTCCAATCGTTACGGGCTCTGTTACCTGCTTGGTCTCTTTTTCTTGGTACCGCCAATGGTACGGTTCTTCCATCCTGTCCTGTACTTATTCTTCCTTGATTCTTTCGATCGTCCCAGCTCAATTCATTCCAACTTTTGATTCACCTTCCTCCTCCACGCATTGCAGACTTGAATTAATTAGATGTGCGGTGGGCCAAGTGTCGCACGGTTGCGGATTCCCACGTGACTGACACTTGTCACGAAGAGCTTCTAACCATGACGGCGCGGACGCGGACGCAAGAAATCCAACGCGTTTTCACCGACGGAATCCATCGGTCAACAAGTGATCGGCATTCTACCCTGATTTTGCCAGGGCAGAATTGTGTTTTCAAGTCCTCGATGTAGTCGACGATAGCCTCCAACTCGTTCTCGACGCCGCCCCTCTCGCGCGTCACCACCCTCGACAACGCCTCCTCCGGCCCGCCCAAGCGCATGGCCAGCACCGCCCTTCCGCCCACCGCGCCCTACGCTGCCGTCCCCAAGCCCTGGACTCAAAAGCCCAACCCGCGCGCCACATTCTCCTACTACCTCACCTGGTTTTTGTTGTTTGTCGGCGCCTCCCTCGGCGGCGTCCAGTCCTACTTCTCGTACCACAACTTCCGCATCGATCGCGCGCCCCTGTGCCTCGTTTTCTTAGAAGACTTCAATGCGGGCGATGATGCTGCGGTTTTCGGCAGCGGTGGGAGCCCTGGAAGGTGGTTAAGGGATGTGCAGATGGACGGGTTCGGGAACGGGGAGTTCGAGATGACGATGAGCTCCTCAAATGATGGTGAGCGGCTTCCCTCTCCTCCCTCTACTGCGGCGAGGCCGATACATTGAAAGGCGACTTCAATGCCGGCCCCACAGGGACCGACTTCGACTGGTCCGGGTACTTTGCCGTCTGCTTGCGCACCACAAACCACATCGCCAGCACGATAATCACTCCTTGCAGAGCACGCGCGTGAGTGCGTTGATTGTACGTCTCCCTCGCCACTCACTTCACCAAAGAAGAAAAAAAAACCTAGAATTTGGCCTTAGACGGCGACGAGAAAACCCTGACTTGTGGCTCTATCCGCTACAGCACAGTCGAGGTCTCCGCCAAGATGCCCACCGGCGGCTGGCTCTGGTCTTTGATCTGGATGTTGCCCGTCCCTGGCGCTGATGGTGCGTCTCCCCTCCATCCCCTCCTTTCCTCTCCGCTTGTCCTAAACAAAAAAACTGACCTCGGACTTCGTCGCAGGCCAAGGCGTATACGGTCGGGCGAGATCGATCTCGTGGAGAGCAGGGGGAACGGCATCCGGTACACCAATCGGTATGTACCTCTTTTCTTTTTATCTTGGGGACGAAGCCAAGCTCGCTCCCTCGTTCTCGTGCTCGCTAACGCTCGCACTGCGCAGCGGCTTCAACCACGTCCGGGCGCGCTCCACTGGGGGCTCTCCCCGCAGCTCAACGGCGTTAGCAAGTCCTACTCGTGGTGGACCGACCGCCGCACGCCCTTCTCCAACGACTTCCACACCTACACGATAGAGTGGACGGACAAGTGGCTCCGCATCAGCGTCGACACCCGCCTGCATACGCTGCTCGGCATGCAGTTTAACGAGTCGTTCTGGGAGAGGGGGGGATTTTCCGAAGACGGTGGGTGTTCCTCTGCCAGTCTCGTACTTTTTGAGAGGAGGCAACGTGGAGGATACGCGAGTCGCTTCCACATTCAGCACTTCCCTTTGGGCTTCTGCTCGCTGCTTCACTCTCCCCGTCCCCTCCCCTCCTCCCCTTCCCCTTCCTCTCCTCCCGTCCCCTCTGCCCTGTTCCCTCCTCCCTTGTTCTTCCTTTCTCTTCTTGCACGCTCACCTCCCTCACTTCCATCGCTGACACTCCTATCCACAGATCATCAGCCCCGACGGCCGCCTCGAGACACTCCAGGACCCATTGGCGAACGCGACGAACAAGAACGCAGCGCCGTTTGATCAGGGTGCGTGAGGCTCGCTCTTGCTTTGATCTTTATTCGTTATGACTATTACCTGGGGAGATGGGAGCGGTGTCTTGTCTTGGGAGCGGACACAAGGACGTGGAGAGGAGAGGAGAGGACAAAGACGGCGTCCTTCAGAGGACGAATGCGTCTCCATTTCCCTCTACGCAGACGAGGGGGCTGGGTCTCCTCTTCTGGGATGTGACGCCACGGCCTTTTCGCCTTCGCCGAGAGAGGACGGAGACCAGTCCTTCCTCCACATCCGAAACAGGATGAGAGGCGCAGTGGAGGCGTTCCCTCCCTCTCCCTCTCCTTTCCCCCCTCCTCGCTTTCTCCCTCTCCGTCTTCCTACCGCTCGCTCTTCCCTCCTTCTCGCTCTTCGTCTTTCTACCTTCCCCGCTCTTCTGCTTTCATCGAATACTCACGACGTCAACAGACTTCTGCCTGATCATGAACGTCGCCGTTGGCGGCACGAACGGGTGGTTCCCGGACGGGCAGGGCAACAAGCCGTGGCTCAACCACGCGGGGAACCCCATGGCCAACTTTGCGAGCAACAAGGGGCAGTGGCTGCCGACGTGGCCAGAGAATGTTGAGGACCGGGCGATGGTTATGTGAATGCGCATCTTCCTTTCCTACTATGAAAAGGGAATACCGATTGATTTCCTGCGCAGGGATTACATCAAGATGTGGAAGCACTGCGGGGATGCGTGAGTTTCTCGGGGCGGAGAAACGAGCAGACGGGACGGGGACGAGAACGAGGAGTAGGAAAGAGGGAGGGACTGCACGGTTTTTTTTTTTGGTCGGCATGGACACACTACCACACATACACTCCGTATTCATTCCTTTGGTATCGGTGAACTGTAACTTATCGCTCGTTCGTTCGTATCTTGCTAAAAAAAATTAAAGATAAGTCGTAAATAAATTTATACTTGTAGTACTTCTAGACTCTGAATCAATGCGAAGTACATGCAGAAACGGGATTTGCCAGTTATGGTAATTCAATTGCCATAAAAGGATACGAATGTACGAACGCCAGCGAGTAGGTTCTAAGAATTGATATTATTCCCGCGTCTGGGATAGAACATAATATTCGTGCTAATCGGGCCACGCGGCTGGTTCTATAGTACGAACCGGGGTCGGAAGAAGAGAAACATCGACTCGATGGCCCATAGACAGCGCGAACTAACCAATATTGAAGGCTTCAGGGTCGGAATGTTTCTAGTAATAACACCAAAGCAAGTCAATGCATCCAATCCAAGTCTTTCTCCATTAAAAAATACCCATGTATGTTCAGGTTGCACAACACCCAACTTGACCCATTCAGATGTTGAATTATTGCGAGACTGAACAGACCAAATGTCTGTGGCTGTAGATTTAAACGCCAGGTACATACTGAGATTGCGATATACAAATTACGAGATGAGATATTCAATTGTTAAATTGTTTTTTCCATTGCAATACTCTCTCCCAATTTTGCTTTATCAATAGCCTGGCGTAGCGCATGGGCATCCAGCCGCCACGTGTTCCTCAGATCCCACCAGTAGTCCAGGTCAATCGCCGTATGAGCTTGCTCTGGAGTCCCGAGGTTGCCTTGAATCAATAGTGCAAGCCGTGATAGAAGGTCTGCGAGTCTATCAATGGTGTCCTTCAGGTCAGGCTGCACATCAGAGCTATTGCTCAATTCATGCTTCATTCTTTCTCCAGCTCTTGCAAGTGCCTCTCCAAGGCGAACAAGAATGGTGTCCTTGAACCGCTGGGATGGTGTGCCGGCCCCATCCGACCCCATCCAGGCAGCAAACACAGCAGACACTGTGCAGTCCAGAAGATTGATATGGTGCCCGACATGGTTTACCCCCCAGTCTGAGAAATCAGCTTGATTCCAAGTGCTCGTCAGTGCATTGAAGACCATCACACGGGTGGCTTCCTCTCCAAAATCATTGGCTTCAGCCTCATCTCCATTCCACACACGGGAAAGAACACTCCGAAAGTTTACCTGGTGCTTCTTCTCCTCTGACATGTCTGATATAATTCCCGGCCATCCCAAGAGCCAACCAGGTAGATCAGAAGAGATGATCTCTGTCCATCCAGGGTGCTGTGATAGTTTGTTCCCAAGACTGTAGTAAGACCAGTTATAGTCTCCTCCTTGACCAAGGTTGGCCCACACTGAAGGCTGTTGCAGTATTGGACACAGTTCATCCTCTGCAAACCAATGGTCTGTGGAATCCAAAATGGCACAAGCCAAGTGTGCCCGGAGATATGCTCTGTCCCAGTCATCCTCTTCAGTTGGTAGTGCAGAGAGGAGGACCCGAATTGATTCCATAGGGAGTGTGTCTCGAGCAAAGGGCAAAAGAAAAAGTGCTTGCCACAAGTCACCAAGAATGCGGGTATTTGAACCACTGTTCAAGCTGCCAACCCATTCCAAGGTCTTGAACAGCCATGTGATGTCAATGCTTGTTGAAAGGGAGTTAGGGTGTGAAAGGATTTCTCGGAGCTCCCATACTGAATTGCTGGCCACAAGCTGGAGTGCAGACCTTATTGCCTCCTGTGAGACACCAGGCAGGGCACAAAACCGGTATCCCGCCTCAACACATCTATTGATGTGCCAATCTACTGTGAAAGATACTTTATCTGCAATTTGGGAAACCTTGATGACAATGTCATTTGCAATGCCATAGTCCAAGGGACGTAGGTCAGTGAGGCGCTTGATGAGGTTCTCAAACAAAAGTGCCACAAGTAATGTAGAGTATTCACTAATGGACTTATTATGAGAATCCAGTAAATGTCAGGTTAACAGTTCATACCTTTTGTCCAACAAAGTGTGATCTTGGGCTATGGTAGGAACAAAGAAAGAGTTGAGACAAAACAGGAAGTCGGCAAAGATCAATTCCTTCAGTTCAGAATCACTGGGATTAAAATGTTTGAGAGTGATTTTCAGCATTGTCTCAGGGAGATTCTGTGCTGCAATGAACCGAAGAGTCCACAATGTTATTGGTAAAGGAGAATAGCTTAGGGCTGATGCCTTATATGTCCAAAATATAATGGATTTTAGTTCTTCTGAGCCATTCTCAATGATCCTGAAGTTGTAAGTCCATAGATGTGATGCTCCTTGATCCTCATTGGTAACCATGTCAAGTATCCAAAAAGCTTTGATGCAGGCAGTAGCACGATTTGTCATTCCGGCCCGAACATGCCAATCATGTTCAATACATGATTTGAAGGTGTCATCTAGTCGCTTCAGTGCAGGTTGAACATTGAGGTTCACTGGCCACTGCATTTCAGAAATCAGTTCAGCAGCAACTTCTACAAACCTGGGATCAGTAGATGCCTCCAAAGCCCACAGAACAGCCTGGGCCTCATTCATCCGGCTGTCTGGAGGATCAAAGATGGGAACCGGTTCCAATGGAACCAGCTCGGGTGGCTTGGAGGAATGAAAAAGTGGCAACAGTAGGGCCATTTGGGTGATGGCACCTGTGCACTGTGAAATGACCATATGGGTTTGGTGAAAGGTATGACCCAAATCACCATGAACACCTTGAACAAACTGATGCAAATGGCTGGGAATGGGGAATTGGTCCAGAATGATCTTCAAGAGAGAGCTAAGTGATGTCTGGAATGGCGAATCTGGTGATGCCACGGCAGAAATAATCATTGCAGTATAGAGAATGGATCCCAACCCTGTCAGGCTGAGAGCAATTGCTGCAATAGCATGGTGTATTGTCCACAGATAAATGGCAAGTGCTGTGGCAAACAGCAGGAGTGCAAATTGCAGGAGGAGGGGAAAGACCTGCATGACAAGGTCAAACCTCCAGCGTTGCATGCCATCAACTTTGCATTGGCGTTCAAGCCCACACTCTTCAATTGTTCCTCGTTCACCAACTGAATTATAGTGCAGTAGCCACTGTTTTCCAAGAACAGCCAGTAGTGCAGCAAGGAGAGTGGCCGAGAGACTGAAATATAGGAGACTTTGTGCCACAATCACAATTGTAGGTGGTGGTGATGGTGATATGCCTGGAGGCAAGGCAGCTAGAGGGAGACCTGTGATGTTCTGTACCAGAAGTGAAAGGAGGGCCTGTGTGGGCCCGTTTGGATCAGGCTGGAGTTCAGGCTGGATCTGAATAATGAAAGCTGAGCTAACGGCCGAGAAAAGACCTGCCTGGATAAACATCAAACAACAACTCAGGGTGCGACAACTGGGCACGTACAAAAATTAAAAGAGGTATCCAGATCCTGTCCATATTTGGCTTGCAATTCGGTGTCGAATTCATCTGCTAGTTTCTTGTATGCTGTCCAGAAGGCAATCTTCTTGTCGGGGGACTGAGGCTGCTGCTTGAGTGCCTCGACAGCTGTTGTTACACTGCGGACTCTGCTTAACGAGACTAAGACATAATACTGAAACATCTTTCATTACCTTTCCAGTGCCGTTTTCAAACTTTTAGGTTATAGTCAGCATAATAGACTGTAAATATGAGTCGGGCGTACATTGCAGACTGCTCATTGATTGCGCCAACGAGCCTTGCCATGGTCCTCGGGCTTCAGCAGTCGAAGGAAATGAGCAAAGGATAAATACCTGTTTGTATTGTCGTTATTGGACTCCGCTGGCAGTTCGATAGCTTCCTCAGGCCTGGAAATTCATCAATACAGCCCGTAAATGAGTCCAAGATCCCACTTTTCATTCGTTAGCTCCGCATTGGCCGGTGGTTCTTCCGGAGGGATAGTGTCTCCTTCTCTAATACCCTGTGAAGGCGCGGCCGATGATGACATGGATAGCCGCCTGTTGGATGTCGTGGACAAGAGGGAAGTGACGCCGGGAATGATGATCACGCCTTGGGCGGTTATGCTGAATTCGGGTGCAATCGGCAAGTTCGGTAACAATCTCTGGCTTTAACCCCCTGGGCTATTTATTTCATAACTTGTGCTGGATCATGGCCATCTTTTGATGAAACAGCGAAACAAAGAACGTCAGAACTGCATCCGCGCTACCAGCGCTACCATGACTTTAGTTGTATATCTACCCTATCGTTCTCGTACGTACCACGTCGCGCTTCCTTCACTTAGTGTAACACATTCATCCTGGCCATTCATTCAATTCCTACGCTCACTATCGTACTTTCACAGTTTTGCGCAAGGTGATACAAGGTGAGTAGGAGAGGGACCAGCTAAAAATTGTTGCTGCAAGTCTTATATTCTACTGTAGCGATTGAATATGTATGCGCGAAGACGGGGCCACAGATAGATTTGCAACGTGGAGTTTGCAGGACTGAGAGAAAGAATCGACAGCAGGCTCTGGCCGACTCGGTAGACACAGATGGAGTCGACAGGCCAGTGCTCAAGAAGTTTGAAGGGGGACTGGATGCGGGGAGGATCGACAAGTACAAAAATATGGAACGGATAGTCGATTATATCATGAGTTGCCTCGCAATCCAGACACACCGAGAACGAGGTTGAAAAGAAAGCCGTAAACAGCCGGGGGGCATGTACAAGCTTGGTCTTTGAAGAACCGGACGAAAGGGAGATACTGAGGCGTAGAGACACTCGAATGTAGGACTGGAAGACGCTGTGCAAACTGAGGGATTTGGAGATCATGCGCGGCTTCATCTAAGCAGACGAAGGATGAAAGCATGGGAGGTACATAGATGCGCACAAGAGACGTCTCACATGTTGCTGTTGTATGTCAGTAGGTGTACTGAATCGTGAATCACACCTGTGTAGATATTTGAAGAGGGTATTGATCGTTCTCGAAATCTGAAGACACCAGAGTCGCGGGCACAAAGGAAGTCGGACAGAAGAAATGGTAGCGGAGTTCACGAGTACTTCGACCGAGCAGAAGAAAGAATTGGCGCGCGGCAAATGAGCCCAGTAAGAAGACTTGAACTTTCAAGAAGGTTCGCATTGATAGTCAGTGGGAAAATCTAGAGAACTTGTCGAGACTACAGCTAAGCATCGATGCTGGCACGAGAGAAAAAGAATGTATGGCTTGGATTTGACTTGCTGATTAATGAGCTCCGCCCAAGGCTGAGGCAGGCAAGTCGCCGTCACGGTGCCGATAATACCAGGACTCTTGGAGGTAAACGCTAGATTCATATAAATTCTTGAGACCAGGCTGTCCTTTAGATCCCGAGAGCGCTCGAAACATAGCATTATGTGCAAGAAATCCTGACAAGAGATGACATGTTGGCTTGACATGGCAAGATCGCAGAGTGGGGAAGGACCCAAACTTGACCGGAAAGGCCGCGAGAAAATGAGACGAAGAATGGCACAAATGAAATCACCTCAGTTCAAGCTGAGCTTCAAATTCCCTTCCGAAGCGGTCAGGGCATAAATGAGCAACTGGTAGCTGCCTGAGAATGAAGAGCCGGACCCTCCGGTCGAGTCTGCGTTGTTTGGCGAGCCGACGAGAAAGAGGCGTGGCATGAGAAGTAAGAAGCGGAACGAATCCTAAAACGAATCTGCTGAAATTCTTTGGGATAAGAACAGAAGTTCGCCCTATGTAGAGGCTGGATGAAGGAGCTGTGCAGGGTCGCGGATTTGGAGATGATGGTGGAAAACAAGAGGACACGGAGTAAACGGACCGAGCACCGCCACATCTCCTTTCTTCCACATCCCTGTCGTTTCTCAAGCAAATGCCAGTCTCAAGTTCGAAAGGTCTTTCTTAGCTTCCTCTTACCGGTTTTCCCCGGATGTACCCGATGTCTCCTTTCTTGCACTGACATCTCTTTATTCTTGCAGCTTCACTCTTCACCTCCGACGTTTTGACGCCCTGGAACATGACGAGGGACTAGGATGAGTACCGCGCGCCTGTAGGAGCTCCGTAATGTGACGCATGGTTAACGGTGCGTCCGTCTCCTCTCTCGCCGTCTCATATACCTCCGCCTCTCCATTCTCCGTTGGACCTACATTGTCCGCTTCGTGCGTTGTGGGGTGCTCCGAGGTGTGCCCTATTGGCGACCAGCGGACCCTAGTCGTGTTAAGACCACCACGCACCGGGCTGGCGTCGTTCTGCTCGATGTGCGCTCCCCGTGTTCCTCAATTAATCCTCGAACTCGTACTCTTTACCAGTGCGAGTACGCTGCTTGTGCCGCTCAGCCCGTTGTTCCAACACGCAGCCGTGTGCCGACAAGTTTTGACCACGAGCCGTCCTTCGTGCTTGTGGACAATAATGCGCCGTGCCCGCCGAGCATGGCGATGCCACCTATCCTGTGCCTACTCTCCTTCCCTTCCTCGTTCCTCGTCGTTCTGCCCTCTTTCCAATATATACTCAAGTCCTACATCACCCTCAGTCTTTGCTCTCTATTCTCTACTCCACCGACCCGGACGTCCAATCCCTCAATATTCAATGTCGGCCCTCTCCCCGTCCCCGCCCTCTCTTCGACTGGACATAGATACGTTCTTCTCCCCTTGACCTATCGTTGAACCTGCAGGCTTGGGTTCGCATTCGCAGCAGTCGCATGGGGGGTTTGTCGGCTATACGCGCGCTGCATGTCACCTCCAGTTGGGGGGGAGGGAGAGAATGCGGCGGGGATGAAGATGGGGGTGGGACGCGAGCGGGGCATGGATTGATTGACTCTACTATAATGCGCATTCGCTCTTTTCGCCGATGCTGCTGAGGAATGAGACGCGGTATACAATCCAGGTCCAGGAGCTGGCGGACCGATCCCCATCGTGCTATCTCGCCGTACCCGCTGGGCGAGCTTGTTTGGAGGCGTACGGGTCGATGGAGACCTCACAACTCCCGCACGGGCGCAGATGTGGGCTTGGGATGGCGATATGACCGCGGCGAGTGAGCGAGCCCATTGCCCTCCTGCCCGTCTTAAGAGTACGGGTGAGACTGAGATGTACTCGCCCACCCTCACTGAGCGGTGGGCGCCGTGCGGCGGGCGAGGTCTCTGACCTTTCATCACGGTTATCTTTTTGGGCCGAACGGCCTGGGACATTTGAGTTGAATATTTCGGAATCAAAAATGAAAGTATCAGTAGGATGAAGCTCATTGGAAAGATGAGGGCTAAAGTAAAATTTGCAGGTTAAATGTCAGATTAATATTTCGGTTTAGACCGATAAGTAGGAGAGCTCAGTCAAGGTAGATTCAGACTTTCGCGCAAAAAAAGAAAAAAAGATGAAGGCGATGAACATTGTCCAGGCGGTTCAGGATAAAGGCGGAGCTTGAAATTTCAATCCACGAACCATGAAAGGCACATTGATATTTTGATAAGTGTTGAGCTCACGGTACCTATGTCGCAGAAAATTGAATTTAGAGCCACCATGTTGTATACTTTCTGGCTCTGTCCTCCTTGATCTAACGAATTCTGTTAGGACGATTTTTGAAGAAGCAGAGACAGATTCCAAAGTGTCCGAGATGTCCGGGCATTATTATTCTGGACCTCATGAAGCCCGTCCTCGCAGATTTTTTTTAAATCAGTGGGTCTCGGACGGTCACTCAAGCTCCCAAATCTGGACCAATTTTGAAGGAGACGACAAAGATAGAAGCTTAGCAATACGAACATCGGCGTCGGAGAATATAATATAGTGCAGTTTTTCAACCCTCTACTCAGGAAAGTACGACGGCGGAGGCTGCGTCAAGGTCCGCACCTCGGCCCTCAGCGCTTCCAGTTCCGCCTCCGTTCTCTGGAGCCGCTGGGATACCGCCCGGTCGCTGTCGCTCTCAGGTACAGCCCATGTGCTGCCGCTTCCAGCGTCGGACAGCGGTGGATTTGATTCGTCAGGCCTGCGGTGAAATGATCGCTGGGGACCCAGATATCTATTTGGTACCATCTTCTCGTGTTGGTGGAATACTGGGCCTGTGCTGAATCTCGCAATGTCGGACGGCGGTGCATATAATGAGGCAGTGCCGCTCGGACCCAAATCCTCGGTGAGCATTGATCGCGGGCGGGCGATATCGGACATCTCTGCATTTTTGCGTCGGCGGCGGCGGAGCAGAAGGAGGAGACCCAGAATGGCTAGTGCGAGCACAACGCATATGACGACGACCGCGATAATGATTGTGTTGTGGTTATTGCTGGTGGGTATGATCAGATGGATGGGTGGGCTAATCAGTAGGGGAAAAAATACCTCCGGGAAGAACTGGTCGTTCCGGATGTGCTAGGGGGGTGTGATTGATTGAGACTTCTATGCATTAGCGATGATGCAAGGAATACCTTGTTGACGCCTGCGTTGGCAAAATGGACCTAGAACACGGCCTTGAGGCCCAATTCAATTCGACCACAGCCCACGCACGTAGGAGCTCCAACTACGCCAGTAGCTGAGGATCTAGAGCGGCAATGAGATCGCTGGGAAGAGAATGCTACACAACCACGCACAACTGAGATGAGTTTGCGATGACGTTGAACGCCGGCGACACCGACCACGGCTGGCCCGGGGCGCTTGAATCGAAGGGGCTTAATATAGGGCAAACTATGAGCACCGAATTCTCGCGCAATCAATAATGAGGACTTTACTCAGGGTATGCCGCCAACCGATGCATTCTGAGTCGCAATGAATGGAATAAATATTACCGTCTCGATTTAGGAAGTGAAGACGCACCCGAGAACTGCGACGTTCTTGATGTTTGGTACGGTACCACTCGTTGTGGTGCCGCGCTGCACGACAGTCACGACGGCCAAATCTCCGAATTGGGGCGACCCGGAGTTGGAGAACTGCATTACCAGAGAAAACGTCGCAGGATCCGTGGCGCCTGAGGTCCACTGGCAGTTCACAGAAGTACCAACCGCGACATCCGTGGTGGGGACGGAGAGCGCGATAGTAGGGACGACGACGTTGAACGCCGGCGACAACGCAAACGGTTGGGAGTTGGGGTCGAAGGGGCTGAATAGAGGCTCAATCAAAAGTACGCGGCGGCGCTTGCGAGGGCTTACTCTGCATATGCAGCCAACCGATGCATTCTGCTTGGATGATGAGAACAGCGGCTCCAGCGGGATGGAAATCCATGCGCACCCGGGATTCGCAACGTTCTTGATATTTTTGCACAGTACCATTCGTTGTAGTGCCACGCTGCACAGTAGTCACAGCGGCGAACTCTCCGAAAAGACTCGACGCGTTAGAGAACTGCATGACGAGAGCGAATGTCGCAGGGTCCGTGGCATTAGCGGTCCATTGGCAGTCCACGGAAGTAGACTGCACGACATCTGCGGTGGGAACAGAGAGCGAGATGCCAGCAACCAGGTGGCTGAGTGACAAAAATCTGGAGGGATTCAAGTGAGAAGTGTTCCTCAGGACAGGGGGATCCACTTACAGCGCGATTCCAAGTAATTTCATGCGCAGAAGAACAGAAGTAGGACAATATGCCTGCGTATGCCCAGAGGGCAGAAGGAAAGGTAACGCGGAGACGGTCTTTGCGGCTGCTTGGCTGTTCACGCATCAGCATTTCGAATGCTCCACAGACTTCGTTTTCAATTGACCAAGGCAACAGATGACAGTGCAGTGCCGGCAAATCTGATCCGATTCCTGCGATAAACATCCCGCTTTGCGTAATCGAGAGGTTTCAAAAACAAACAAAAAAGCATACGCGAATAGAGGTTACAGTCCTGGATGTATCTGGCCGCCAGGTCTCGGAGCGGCAACGCTGACGGGCTAAAATGGCACAGAGGCCTGCAAGCTGGGAAGTCCTGGACTCCTAAGCAACAGGTGTCAGTCAGGATTGAGGAAGCCATCCTTGAATCAAAGATGCACTGCCAAAGAAATGATCTCGCACTGTCAGTCTGACGGCTACCGCTCAGCGTTATAATTACATACCCGGGCCGAGAGCTTGGCGCTGGTGAGAAACTAAAAATTTGAAATATCTCATGTACCCCGCATGCGCCGTCCTTCCCTCATGCGCCCAACCCCATGCTGTGTAATTGTATTATCGGTGGCTGAGTAGCGGACCACTTTAGCGTTCATGGTTATCCTCACATCACCTGACTAGCTGCGGAGGGTTCACATTGAAGGTTCTCATGCTATGAATGGATGAAAGGTCCTTGGCTGAATTTACTGTAGCATTTTATTCAGTTCGTACTGGCCTGTGACCTGTGACCCAAAAGTACGAAAGTCAGTTTTCGTACTTGGCCTCGGGAGACCGTGACATCCCCAAAATTTTCATACTTTCGTCAGAAAGTGCCAGGGTGTAAAGTTTGTGATATTTAAATGAGAGTTGTGTAGCAATTTGGCCAGAATCCAGAGACGGTGAGACAGTCGAGCGCAAGGAGGAAAGGTGCAGGCGTGGATCGCCGAATTGGTTCCGCTGTCAACAATGGCAGCTCGTGCGAACGCCACGGCGTGCGCAACCATGTAAGCCGAAATTTCGATTTTTTGGGCAATTTTCAGCGAGTTCGTGACATTCTGGCGGTTTTCGTACCTTTTCGTACTGGACCCCAGTGACCCGTGACATGTACGAAAATTTTCGTATTTTTGAAGCCCTGTAACACATGATGTATGAACTGAATAAAATGCTACAGCAATGCTACAGTACTAGTATATGACGCTTGGTCCTGCTGCAGTTTTTTTCCCGCCAGCATGCCAAACGAGGCAAGAAACGGGGTACTATTGGCAACTGGGTAGTTGGCCACCCCTAGTCGGCCACTTGCAAATCCTATCCTATCTCCTATCTCTATATCTCTATCCTATTCCTATATTCCTATATATTAAGACACAGTGAGCACAGCCTTTATCAGAAGCCATGTGAAAAGTCACATGAAAATTCACGTGATGTTGTTGAGATGTTGCTGCCGGCTGTTGAGATGTCATTGCCAAATCCCACGGTCTCGGAATTCACCATGTGCAGGCAAATCCCGAGGCGCCGTGTGCTGCAAGTGTTAGCGAGCGGCAGTGTGGCGCTGGAGGGCTCGGAATCTGCTGTGTCTGCACAGAACTGGGAATCCGCCGTGTCTGACCACCTGTGGTGAAGACACGGGTGCCTTACATCTTGTATATTGTGAAGGAGCTGAAAATTGTGAACACTTGACATTGAGGGACCAAGTATGACCTTTGAGGATCTCCCATCCTATACATCCTATACATGAAGGGACGCCGGATTGTTGATTGACAGAAAGTCACATGAGAGTTCACGTGATGTTGTCGACATGTTGCAGCCGGCTGTTGCCGCCGAGTCTCACGGCTTGGAGATTGGTGTGCGAAAGCGCTCAGATGTTGTCCCACAACTCGCAAATCAGTATGTGCAAGCGCCAGGATGTTGCCGCCAGGTCCCCAACTCCCAAATGATAAATTGGCATGTGCAAGCGCCAGGATATTGCCGCCAGGTCCCTACATCCAGGCACTTGCGTACGCCGATCCCACAGCTTGGAATTCGCCATATGTGGGTGCTTCTGATCAGCAAAATCGGTCTGAATTCCATCCCACGCATCAAATCTCTGAAAAACAAATGTTGTCCTTGAGCAGATAACTAGCCTTCTGTGAAGCTTCCTGGAATTTCTATTCTATCCTCTCCTCTAATTGGCTATGTATCAGCAGCATTTATCATAATCTTGTTGTTTGGCCCCTATCTCCTGTTTCTGATCTTATCTGTGGTGAAGCTTCCAGTAATTTCTGCTCTTTTCTTTTCCATTTCTCCATGTGGTATAGGCCTTTCTAGATATATATATATATTAGCTGGGAAACACAGCACAGCTAGGCCCAATAATCCTGACCAACAGCAGCAGCCTGATCCTGAAAATCTAGCAATATATTTCTGTCCTGTAGCAGAAGCAGATATTAGTATACTCATCATCACAAAAAGTAACCGGACATTGATTCATTGTGTTGGATCACATGCACTGAGCTCAACTAGACCTCAACATTGAATGCCTATAGATATTAGCTGCAGACTGCATAACTTGTTTTAGGTGGATCAGCCCATTATTGCTGTCCAGAGCCAAGAAAAGATCAGCAAGCCATATGTAAATGATGAGATTCTATCAGACACTTGAAAGAAAGTTCCTGAAAACAATATGGAGAGCCTGGATTCAAAGTGGGATACCCATGGATATGGAAACAGATATCTTTGGGAGATTTCAGAATAGTTAAGTTTGTGATTGTGACATAAATTCCTGCTTAAAAATGTGCTGCAGCATTATCTGCAGAATTATACAATTCATTGTTGAGGGAGTGATTCAGATGGTAGTTGGGGATTTAAAGTGCCTTAGATGTATTGAAAAATCCCTCAGGTATGTTCCTGTTACTTTTCAAGAATGATGCCAATTTGATCACAAAATATAGTGTATACCATGAGGTGCTGTTTTGAAGTAGGGCTGCCCACTGTCCTATCAACAGGTATGCCTGTCAATCTGCGAAGGCATGATGGCTATGGGCTGCCATAAAAGCAGCTGTCTTTTTGTTTCTGGGACCTTCAGACAGCACAAGATGGCAAAATGACAACCATCTACCAATGATTAGCTGGATGTCCTGCAGTATATCTGGGATGGGGCAATAGAAAATGAAATTCTGAGTAATTTTCAGTAAGTCCTCTGAGATGTTCCCATTCATCTGCTTTGGTTAACTGGCATGAAAAACAGTAATTGAACTTGGACTACTCAGGTTACATAAATTAGCACCACCAAGAATAAATAGTGCAGACTGCCTAGCTTGATGATTATAAACAAAACATTCATCTGCACTGACATTAACAGCCACGCACCCCTAACTGCCTCAAATCCATTGAACCAAATGCAAGCTTTCTCCCCAAGCCATCAACAGTCATGCCTTGATGGGATGGACAGCTATTTTGCCATCCTGTACCCATCCTACATATTTCGCCAGCCAAAGAATCAATGGCACAAGACAGCAAACCATTCATGGAACTGTTGCACCTGTAAATATGGGGATGATGGGCAGCCTTACGTTGGAAGATGGTATGTCTTTTTTAGATCATTGGGAGACTCAACTGATGTAGGTTACATGTAGACTTAGTGGTGGGACAGTCTGGTTCAAGAATCGGTTCGAACCTGAACTGGACTGAACTGAACACAGAGTTCAGGTTCAAGGTTCAGAGTAGATATTTGCTCTTTGTATTCCTTTGGCATGGCCCACCATTTTATGTACAATTTTTGTTTATATTGAGATAAATAACCTTTCTACTGAGATGCAGAGTGACAGCAGAGCATCATTCCAGGGTTTGGGGCAGAACCCCAACAAGCTGTCACCTGGCTGAAGGGATGGCTGTGAGCAGAGCGAGTCAGCCATGCCAAAGGCACAGGTCATAAAGCTTGTACTGTATTACTGTATATTTTCATTCAATTTGGAAGTCATGTGTCATGCACCCCCTATTGGTATCAAAATTTGGTCAAGGTCACGCATCATGCAGCCATTTGTCAAACCTGCCGAGCATGACATGGGTTCCAAAACTGCTTGGAATACCTGAAAAAGGCAAATTTTATGAATTGAAAATCCCAAAAATTGGCTGCTGTCACAGAAATCTTTGGCTTGTATCAAGACATCAAATTGGTTAAAACAGTCACACATCACACCCTGGATTGAATTGAACAAAAAAATACAGTATTTCAACTGTAAGCTCATCAAAATTATGTAATTGCTCATCCCAGAAGCCCAAAAAAAATTCTTTTGAATTAAGGTGATTTTTGCACACATCAAACAAAATCAGGTGTGACCTGTGACTGAACTTACAGTTGAAATGGTACAATATACCAGATATCAAGGCAAAGTGATGTTTCAGCCAAAGTTATGCAACATTTGATCGGGATCCACACCATGTGAGTCATCATTTCTTAACTCAGCCTCGCCACCCATACTCACCACTGCTCCTTTTCTATCAATTCTCCACTGTTTCCTGACTTTGCAGACTTGTTATACTGTCCAGATGCGTGAAATTCACCTCTGATACAGTGCTGTTTACAGAGCAATGATAATACAGCACACGACAGCAGGGAAGACTTGACTCACATTCTGATCAGCTGCAGTGAAACACCTCTGTATCCAATGCACCATTCAAGCTCTGGATCTGGTGCTTGACATGGGCCTTTGTAGCTACTTACCCCATGCTCGCAAGCATTAATCACTAATTTATCTATTTTACTTCCCACACACCATTGGTCATTACCTTAAAACCACCCAAATTCAGTGTCACAGAAGTCAGAAATTTTTTTGAAATGGTTACTGGCCTCTAGAGATGGAATTAGTTGGTCAGTCATATACATATGCATCCCAAATGTCATTCTGCACTGTATCTAGGGCCCACATCCTTGCTTCCTCTGGCTGTGCACTTGGTTTGTCAACATGTGCAATGGGTGGCAGTCTCCTACCTTCCAAGATGTGTTTCTATACCTTGCTTTTAGATAATATGTACACCGAACAAACACCAAAACTACTGACAATCCCACATATGTACCTGATGTTTAGGTCTGGATACAGTTTGGACCCAGTGGCATCAGTGGCCTGTGCAGTGAGGTGGCCGATGTGAGGTCTCTGAGCATGCTACACACTGCTTGTCGTCTCATGGCCCCTCCAAGTGGCTCCCGAATGTGGCAATAATGATCGGAGTCTGAGACAAGCACCTTCCAAATCAGGAAACCATGTTACTGGAACTAGTCTCATGATGAGAACAATGGTCTCCCCCACCTTCCTCAGCAGCACCAAACGATTTGTTTCCTAGCTGACCTGCACCAGGACATTGCACACACATGGATATCTCTCGTCTTGCTCTGGGATCTCCTCGCCCCCTAGCCCTGTGCCTTCTGCTCCCCCTCCACACAACGAGAAGACAAGTCCTCTAGCCCCTGGACCTTACCCACATGCACGAGGCTGAGCAGATGGACGAGAGGTGGGCTATCCGAGCCATGACCATGCTTGCACTTCACACAGTGTGCCCGCTAACCGAGGGAGACCACTCGTCTCTGCCGAGCCAGCACCTGCTGGACACTCCAGAATATGACCAAATGGCTGTGCCTGAAGCCCCAAACCAGTTCCGAAGTCATTTGGCCTCACCACACCTCACATTCCACTAGAGATGATTGGTCTCCTGTCAGAGACGTCTTGTCTCCTGCCAAGTATGCACCCCAGAACTCACTGTGACAACTTCTGTGCCCTGGAAAGGCTCTGCAGTCATATGGCGCACCTGGAAACATGTGAAGTTGTCAAAAGAGTATAAAAGGGAGCGCACTTAGGTAGAATAGTCAGTAGCTTCCAGGGCGTTTCCCCCACTCACTGTACCAAGTCTCACTCAATCTAAGGGGTACTCCCTGTCCTTCCCCCGAACTTGTACCTCGTCTTGTGCACCCTTCTCCCTTGCTCTCAAAGCTGGAGACAGGCCACCTCTCTCATATTCACTTGCACCTTAGGCGTCTTACCTCCCATACCTCCTTTACAGGGTCCTTCCACATCAGACCTGGTGTCACCATTCTAGGCTTCCTCAATTAGGATCACCATTTTTGTGAGCTCAGCTCTCTTGAAGACAGGTCCAGGGAGAAGCCATCAGTTCCAAACAGCTGATTTGCAGTCATGAAGACAGATTGTCTTGCCCCTTGATTCAAACAATGTCGGTGTCCTTGTTGGCATGACACATATTGCACGTCCTGCGCTGGTTCTAAGGGGAAGAGCACACCAAGGAAAGCAGACAGGGCATCATTATAGGAGGTTCCCGTACACAGTACAGGGAGCCTGAACAAGTATTCTTTCATTCTCTACAAGATGTAAGGCACCTGTGTCTTTGCCACGGGCGGTCAGACACGGTGGATTCCCAGTTCCGTGCAGACACAGCAGATTCCGAGCCCTCTGGCACCGCACTGCCGCTCGCTAATGCTCACAGCGCGCAGCGCCTCGGGATTTGCCTGCACACAGTGAATTCCGAGACTGTGGGATTCAGCGACGACATCTCAACAGCAAGCAGCAACATCTTGACGACATCATGTGAGTTTTCATGTGACTTTTCACATGACTTCTGACAAATGCTGTGCTAACTGTCTCTTAATATATAGGATCACCTTTTGACTGACAACAGGCTGCCACACGTACAAACCACCAAGGAGATGATCTGTCTCCCTGATCCATCCTTCATCTTTCCCCACCTATTCCAAAGTGGATCCAAGCACCGACCTTCCTCTCTATCATTCAACTCTATTTCACCCTAGAGGACGAATGCAGTTGCCTTTGAAACACATTACCTTTCAATAGTGACACCGCAGTCCTTATCACACTGACTACCCTGTTTGTTGCCTTTTTGGGCATGCCTCCAAAAAGAATTCACAGCAGCACTACTGCGTCTCCCTGTACTGAAGCAATGGTCACAGTCACAATAGAGGCTGTTGCGTTGCTTTTTTTCTTAGGGGTCACAGCCATGGTGAGGGCCATTGCCTCAATAATATTGTGACATACAGAAGGAAAAGGATAGAAAAACTTCAAAAGCAAATTTCTTCATTTATCTACATCTTGGTGAGTGCCTTATCCTTATGAATCTAGGTGCTTCCATCACATCGCAGCAAATGATGAAAAAACAAAGGTTGCTGTTGCCAAATTTTGCAATGGTCATGGTCCCGGTACCCTCTGTTGCCTCAAAACAAGGCAACAGAAATGTCACGATTGTCTTAGTCATTGCTTCAGCACAGGGAGACACAATATAGGAACTTCTAAAATTCACCAAAATATCTCCAGCTATTCATAGGATATATACCTTTGATTCAGGGCCCATGCTGCCATGGTGCTCACAGCACCCTTGGAAATGATCATAATTACTAAGGTGGCTGAGTACCCAGTCGCCGATAGTGTGGCTGAGGCTGTGAAGACGACATTTATGTCTTTGAGGGCCTAGATAGCAGTATCCTATGGATTTGTGTCATTTGATAGCAGATATTCATGCTTTGCTTGGAGGAGCATAAAAAGCCCCCAAAAATCGTGGAACAGTGAAGAATCGGTGGAAAACAAGGAGTGGGCCCTCATCTTGATTGGTGAAAAATTGATGTTCCCACCCTTCGGACCTCGGACCGACTGGCCGCCCTGCATCAAGCTCTCTGTTTATTTTGAAGACATTAGGACTACAGTACAATGCATAGGGTCAGCGGAGGGAATACTAATGATACTTGTCGTTCCTAATACCAGCGCCCGTTTGGTGCAACTCCTTGTTAATATCAAAGGAACAGGCTTTTTAGTGTGGTACGATGATCTGTAGACTCTCTGTTTTCACTGCACATAAGCCCATAGACCGTGTACATCCATATGAATGAATACTCCTTTTGATGAACTCTTCTCTTAGTATCCCCTTGATCCTGCAAAGTCTCAGCAAATTCATCATACAGTATAGTACACAGTTGAGTACTAAACAAACTCACCATTTGAGCCCATTGGGTCTGAGGGTAATGCAGGATGCGCTGGTTTCCTGAGAGGCGAGAAGCTGAAGAATCTCAAGATAGCAGACCCAGCGCGTCAAAGTTGTTGACGTGTCAGAAGGTGTGTCCTGATAATGATATAGGTCAGTAATTTGCTATGTCTGCTTTGTCGTTCTTTTTGTAGAGCAGGCACATCCAGCTCTCCACAAAATTTGTTCCTTTCACTAGCCCATTGTCTTGGATATCATTGTACACTGTTTGTAGTACCTCGATGATGTCGAAGGCTTCCCGAGGGATTTCATAGTTTTGAATCTGTCATTGAATGTTTTCCCCAGTTCATACGTTATTCTGTCTAGGCCAACGTATATCTTTACAAACTGAGTCTAGGACCCCTTTGAACGCAGTAAGTATAAGGATTGCGAACTCTGAAAATCAAGTTTCTTTCTTTGGTTTGGGAGTGGTGGCTTCTGACAGCAAGCCAACATCTCCGATTTTGTTCTCAGTTTGTAGGTTGAGTGGCATTTTTTTTTCCCTTCCCGAGGCTTTCATCCATCATTTGAGTTGCTTCAGAACATGACGCGAGGTGTAATGACACAAGCGGCTGAACGCATCGGAAACGTGACCGCGACTTGAACTCGGATTCTCAGTCCTTTTACCTCAAATGCGCGCCAACACTTACTGTAATCATTCCTGACGCCAATTTCGAGACATCCAAGTTCAAGAGCCTCTAAGCAAGCTGAGATTGCTTCGGTGGTTCTAGATTGCACAGTACAGTGATCCCGCCCTCATTTCTGATAACACCCTTTTACGGATGTCTTGCTTCACTGTGAACCATGACGCAGGCAGCAAACATTCCAAATTTCCACCAATTCTTCTCCACTACATCACTAACCCGTAAGATCACCAACACTTAACCAAAATCTAGCAACAAAAGGTCAAAAGGTCAACAACCGGCGTGTCTTACGCAGGGAAACAAAAATACGCACTGGCACCGCTCCAGGAGCGCGTCCGAAGTCTTCACGGGATGCACAACGGGGACATCGGCATCGGTTTTATTGAAAAGCATCTCGGTTTCCCCAAGATTCCATTTATTCCACTTCGGAGTTATCGTGTAGGGATTGACTTTGATGTTCGGGTCAAGAGAGATAGCAAACGAGGTGAAGGACTGTGCGAAGGCGTCGATAAAGGCCGTGCTGTTGAAGTTTCGAGTAGCGATCCCGGGAAAATCGACAAGTAGGGACGGGAAGTAATATTCGACGTCTTGGCTGTGTAACCCCGGTAAGATGGCGAATTCACCCTGTTCCGAGCAATTTCAGGTAAAAGGAAAGGAAGGCTGGAGGGATTGTTCGTTAATCAGACCTTGAATGAACGCCCCGCAAAGGCACGGAGCAAGAAATATGTGGGGCAGATGAGGATCGCTGGAGAAGGAGAATATCAGCGGTCGTTTTCGGTAACAAGACTCGGTCCAGACGCACATTCTCCTTGAATAGCGTTCGTTTGGAATATCGGCGTACCCAACCCAGCGTACAAAGCGCCGACCTTGTTGGCTTGGGCAGCTCCAAAATTGGGAAAGAGGTCTAACGCATACTGCGTTGCGTTTGCAGTGGCTGCGGTGCTCTGATCTACCAATGATGTGCCTTCGAAGGTGTTTGTCACGGAAAGAAGGGCTTTCTATAGCAGAGTAGCAAAATAAATTATATTTTATATAGTGAAAATTGAGGAGAGACGTACTCCGTTGACCTTGCCTTGAGCAAGAGACAGGGTTGGACGCTGCGTGATGAACTCTCCGTCGACTACAGGTACTACCGTCCACGTCCCGAAAAATGCGGCAGCGTTTATGTTTATGTTTGCAGTTTCCAGGGCATTTACATCTGCCTTTCTCAGACAGGCCAACGAGTCTGCAGCCGAGGAACAGCTTTGGAAATGCTAAGAGGAGGGCTAGGTACGAGAAATTCGATTACTTACTTCGTCTGAGCGACAACTTCATTGTACACCAACTGTGTCGAAATCAACGAATGGCGAAATTGAAGGCAGGCCCACTCACTTCAGGGATACGATCGTTGTAATGGTATTGAGATGGCAAGAACGTTGAGCTTGTGATTGCGCCTCTGAATAATTGCGGCTTCGTTTGCCCATTATTTGCCACAATGTGTTGCAGTACCGATCCGGCACCTGCAGAGCTCAGTAGGTTGAACAGTATTCCTAGGTGAAACTGTGTTCGAACCAGCAGATTCTCCCCATATGACGACTTTGGAGGGATCTCCCCCAAATTTCGAGATCTGCGGACATAAAACGAGATGAGTGGCGAGTGAAGGGTTGAAATGGCGACTGCGCACATGTTTATTCACCCACCGCAAAGCAAAATCCTGGTCGACTACAATGCGTGTCAGATTCAAAAGATACAGGCATGAAACAAAAGCAAGATTCCCACGAAGCCCCGCATTTAGTGCCCCGTTTTGTTTCACCTCCGCACCCGGAAGGAAGCCTGAAGGAAATACTCAGTCAGACCTGTTTAGAGGATGAAAACAACAGTTCTACCAAAGACCCCCAAACGGTATTGGATGGTCACAACCACAATCCCTCTGTTGCTTTGGGCAATTAAGTCGCTTCCCCGGTACATACTTGCTGCGCCACTGAGATATCTGTTCAAATTTTTCATTCAACCGACTCGGGAGAACCAAAAGACAAGGACATACCCGCCCCCATGAATCCACACGATAACGGGGGAGTGAGCCAAGCGGAACGCCTTCTGCGTCACTTGGGTAGTATACGCTAATGATACGCTGGTAAACGGGAAGTCTGATAAAGCAAAGGAAATCCTTTGCAGACCTAAGAAATAGACAGTCCTCCGAAGTGGCGACATCAACTGCGCGGGCCTCCAATGGATTAGTCGGGGATGTTCCGGATCCCGCCTGGAAACATTGATTTGGCTGTGTCGTGGCCTCTTGCACCCCAGTTATATTTTCGGGAGCCTGGGGCGCTCTGAATCGCAAATCGCCTGGATGTTAGTCAGTCCTCGGCCGGTAGAGTGCCGCCACAGGTTACAAACCCAAGGGTGCAGCAGCGAATCGGATACCAAGAAACGTGGCGATTTTTGTGGTGGCATTGACCGATCCCTGGTATTGTGAATACCCCAAGTCGACGACAGGTGTGGCCGTCGTGGAAGCCATCAGAATGGCCCCAAAGATCACGGCCCATATTTTCTGTTGCAGCAACATCTTGAGGGGTTTGAAGAGAGGAAGAGGAAAAGCAGGATGGTCGAATGCGCATGATGCCGCGCAAATATACCGAGGTCAACGTCATACATATGACGATTATTTAACCGTTGAGTATAAACCTGCGAGGTATTAATGTGAAACGAGACGACACAGCATCTGAACACGAAACATGACGGCAACTTCTCGGGTTCTGGTAATCGGTATAAGGGCCAGTCAGAGTAGATCAAATTCGGGCGGTTTTGGCAGTCGGTTATGGAAACGGTTCTGAATTGTTTAATGGTGGGAGAGTGGGCTGAATAGAAAACTGCTCTGAGGACGGGTCTGGAGGCAGTTCTTTAAAGAGTCTAGTATTGATAAGCATATCAAAAAGCTAATAAGGTCAGTCAGAGTACTTGGGTCGAATAATTTCACTTTTGATTTATGCAACCCCTGGGACATCATCCAGAGAGTCCAGTTCCAACAGACAATTTTATTTTACAACTTGTGTTTGGAAGCAAGCTGACTGAAGACTCAAACTAGAATGGTCTTTCTGGATCAAACAGCACAAGTTGAGCATTTCAAGTTTTTTTGGTGAAAATATTGGTGAAAAATGCTTTGCATTTTACAATAATTTTTCAGCACTTTTTATTTAATTCAGATTTTTCACCTCAAAGTCAAAAAGTACTGAAAAAGTTTTCAGATATTTTTTCAGTGAAAAATTATTGCAAATGCGAAACAGTTTTCTATGACGTTCCAGAGGTCACAAAAATCAAACACAATTTTTATTTATTTAGCTTTTTGACTTTTTTTTCCCTAAGAGCTCAGAATACTGTGCCAAGTTGTAGGGGAGCAACGGTCGTGGTCACGGTCCGCTGGTTGCGTTGCCTCTTTTCCTGAGGGTCACGGTCACGGAGCGGTCGGTTGCCTCAAAAAATCGTGACACAGTGAAAAGAAAATGCTAAAAAAATGCCTAGGGCCAGGTTTTTAGCGAAAATTGCAGGGAACCCATGAATATTGGCCTATGGATTTGCATTTCAACGTCTTGGGAGTCCATTTGCACCTTCACAAGGTGAGGAAAAAAAGTTATGGTTGCCTACCAAGGCAACAGTCACGCTCACGGTCGAGTCTGTTGAGGACCCCTGAGAATCGGTTTGGGGGTTTGATACCAAAATTGGCCTCCCCCAACTTCTTGTCCGGACTCTCCCACGGAACGACCGTCAATTTCTTGTCCGGATCTCGTATCACACCCTCGACTTTTGGCCAAATCTTGTCCGGATTCGGGCTCAAACCTCAAAAAATCAAAAAGAAATCACAAAAAAATCCCGAAAAATTCTAAATTACTACGAATCTACATCCTCTTTGTCCTCGTTCAGAACGGTCACCATCCGCACCAATTCCCTCTGCTCCGACTGCAGCTCCTTGTATATCAAAGCTCTCGCTGGCATCACTTCGGCCATATTGCAAAAGGCGTGGTTGCAGCTAAATCCATTTGGATTTCATGCACTGTGTATGGTTGGCTGAAGGTCATCATCATTGAAAATATATTTGTCCATAGTGGTGTGTATGAAGGAGATTGTATGATATGAATAATATTCTATTGCTTTTATGCTTTTGTTCCTGCCCCGGCTCTGTGCTTTGATGAGTTGCGCGTGATGTGAACAAATCTGGTATGTCCACTTTGATCTACGAAACAAAGTGCAGACAATGGGTTCGGACCGCCTCTCTCACGCGAGCCTTGTCCGGACTCAGTATCGAACCCTCTCAAATCTTGGCAACTCTGTCCGGACCAGTGCATCAAAGTCAGTGGCCATGAGGCCCAATTTTGTCCGGATTCTGCTCAAAGGTGAGTCAAATTTTTGGAAATCCTGTCCGGATTGGTGTATGAAACTCAGAAACCAACTCTCAGGGGTCCTGTCTGTTGCCTGAAAAAAAGGCAACGGGCTTGTCACGGTCATTGGGGTGTTGCTCCCCTACAACTTGGCACAGTACCCTTATACCACATCCTAGTTTGACCTGCTGGGGAAGCAATCTGGATACCTCTAGAGTACCTGGAATCGAAGTGTTTCCCTGGTGCTGGCTCAAGCCAAGAAGCCAGGCCAACCAAGCCATGCTTTGTCAAGCCAGGCCAGTCAAGCCATGGCTTCCAAGGGCCCACACAAACCTGCCAACGAGGGCAATTTTTCAGTGCAAATCCGAGGGTCAGGGTGAGATTTAAATGTGTATCATCATCACTCGACAAATACAACCATCTCGGCGGCGCTTGCATCGCCTTGCCTCTTGGAACGACGGATGTCGGACGGGCAAGTTCGAAAAGTTTGATTATCCCTGGTAATCCGACTCTTCCCTGTTTCTATAAGATGGATGATGCATGGATACCCATATACCACTCATAACTAACAAACCTGAAGTAAAAACATTATGAAAATTTGCGCCCAAGCCATGGCTCAAGCCACTGGCTTTAGCCTGGCCTGGCATCTCCTGGCTTTGGCTCTGGCCTAGCATTTTCCAAGCCTGAGCCAGACGAAGCCAAGCCAAAGCCATGGCTTCCGGGCCACGCCAGGCCAGGGAAACACTCAACAAACCGAGGTACGAGGTTGATCTGGTTGAAGCGTCTGGCTATGAGAGACTAGGGAAACACTAATCTGGATATGGGGACGGCTCTCATAAACATGTTTGAAAATTGACTGTATAGCTACATTTTCTTTTCCGTCACATTTCCCTCCATCTCGACAACCTCCGCTCCGGATCCAACCTCAAACTGAGAAGAATCATTTTCCACAGACGAATTAACAGCAAAATGAATCGCGCTAAGACGTCGAGCACTAATGTGTTGAACCTCTGAGGGCGCAAATTGAACAGTTGGCCGGTGTGCTGAGATCGGAAGGGTACCCAGAAACTCAGTGTCATTTGACGACTGGTGACTGCTAATTAACAAAAGCACCGCGGGCGCATATGCGCCCTAAAATTCCGTCAAAACTCAATAAATTTGAGAACGAAAAATTAAAACATACAGCGAGCTGAATATTGTCAGAGAGACACAGGTCGTTCAGTGTCCCATGGGGTAATTGAATGAGCTGGGACACCACCCCAATTACCTGTATGCGCAACGGTGAGTATTCAGTTGAATAAAACAATCCTCTCACCCCGGTAAAGCAGTATAACACCCCGGACTCTATTAACAGAGACAACACTTGGTTTACTTTCGATCGCTCATGAAAACTGGTTTTAATTGCTTGTCGATGACGCCTGGGATAAGGCTAAAAGTGAACTCTTAGTAATTCAAAAATATTGAAGGCGAACCATGCTGTAGCGCCGATGAGTCCGGTAGCAGATATATTTGAGAGCAATGATGTGGCCATATTTTGGATCTGTAAAACGCTGATGACTCTGACGAAGGTCTTGTTGTTGTGGATCCTTTCATGGGTGCTTATGTCAAAGATTCTGAGTATGATGAGTGCAGTAGTCGATACTGCAACAAATGTTCAGTGACGGCTCTGTATACAAATAATAAAACAACGCACTGATAGTGACGCTCCAAAATGCCACCGGGATGACGATACATCGACGAAAATCTCGCCTTGAGATAACCCACGCCCTCCAAGCTACTATTCCATCGCTGAGAACAAACTAAGAGCAAGGATAAGGTCAACGCAGCGTCAAGCAAAAAAGAACATACATTGATGAGGACGAGAGCATTGAATAGATTGAACGGAGTGGTCACTTGATTGAAAAAGCGCAGCCATTGATCATTTTCCGGGTCGATATAAGTTTGTATGCGGCCTATCACTTCCGCTATAGAATATGCCCAGAAAGCTGCCGAGAGAATGTACATGAAAAGGCCGATGATGAATACGACCTTGAGAGATTGGGTTTTCAAACCTCGTTTCCTGTTCGCACGACGTTGAGCAAAAGACCATTCCCGCTTTCACACGCACAGGAGCATTCGAGTCGAGAGCAATATCAAGACTGAATATCCGCCTACAGTGAAGTCGGTTAGATAGAGAATAAAGCAGAGAACTTGAATGGGTGACCAAAAAAGAATGTCTGGACCATCAACGTGAAGTTGATGTACATCATGGCTTGCCCTTCTAGAAATTGGGGGGAGGGAGCGGACACCATGGCGGTAAGGACGGGAAGAAAGCGTCGAGTAAGAAGCGAAGAGCAAGATGATGGGCACAAGAGCTGTATCCGGGATTTATCACGTATGTTTATTTGGAAGCCGTCTTACTAGCCTGATCTTCGCAAAAGATGGACTTCCGCACCATGTTGATGAGAATAAGGAATGCAGCCGCGATTTCCGGAAAGTCTCGGCTTTCAATCGCTGTACCCCTGCTCTGCACATTAAAGAGTTCCCTCGATAGAGATTGGGGAGAGATGCTCCAGTTGCCGAAAGACAAGACTCGGAGGGGTTGCAGCAGCACGCAAGATAAGAGTTAAAATCAAAAAACTTGATTATTACCCGAGTGATGATTTTTAGCCTGGATCTGGGAGCTTTGAGTCCTGAAGGCTGTGAATCAAGGTACACTGCATAATTGGCGACGAAGGTAATATTGCGTGAAAGCGGCGAATTAATTAGAATGCAGAAAAACCACGGCCTGCGGACAGATACCAGGGGTTAACTTGTAAAACAGCTGAGCCAGGGAAGAAAGGTCGTGAGATTCAAGCTATGAATACAAAGGCGGTCGGGAAGCCGGTGAACCCTAGCGGGAGCAGGTGAGCAGTCGTGCGAAATCAAACGAAGATAGTTCACCTCTCCTTGTAAACTCATAACTGCCGCCTCCTGTTTCTCTCGTAAGAACTACGGATGTGATACGACATAGGTGCCGAGACATGGTCTAGATGTTAATATTCCTCCTTCGACACACCTGTCTTATTTCAGGCACATTCTGCTTGCTTTCAACGGACCGAGAGGAGTAACTTTATACGTCCACAGCAAAGTGAACCGCGCTGAGCGTGAAGTCGGCTGTGAACTTCCGAGGGCCAAAGTTAGATAGACTTCCCCTGAGGGTGGCCTGCCCGTCATGGTATGGCAAGGGTACTACGGCTAATAGCCATGCTTCAAGTTCGCCGTCTAATACTGGCACCGGACGCCGCGGTCATTGATACGAATTGAGCGGCTGGGTACAAATTTCAAAATCATGAGAAATGCTGCTCGGGAATATGCCGCGTAATTAACTATAAGTATATTAAGATTTAGTGCCATTCATTGGGGACTGTTTGGCCCTATCCCCTTCTACTACCTCCATTTTGTTGCTTCTGCTCTTCAGCTCGATTTCTGCAGCCTTTTGCTGTTGTCTTTCCCATCAAATTCTCATTCCTTCTTCCATTCCAGATTGCACTGATGCAAAAAAAAAAAGATGTGGAGCTGTCAAATTCAATTAGGCCGAGGTGATGAATTGCGTGCCGTGATTCTTATGATGAACTACGAGCTGCGCAATTAGTCTAAATTGGGCTGATCTGTGCATAGCAGCCGCAACATGGGTTCGAGTGCTGTTGAAAACATCCAAATCTGGCACATCTTTCGCAGTGTGACCCACGTATCCCTTCGGCATTACTTTCTGGCATAAGGAGGACACCATTAGAAACTCTTCCCCCCAGAGTTCTGCCCCGTTATCCTTTTTCACTGGCGTCAAATTGGAAATTCCTCTTCAAGAATGTCTGATCAAGCAGAATTTATCAACGCTTCAATTCTGGCTACTGATGCCGCGGGTCGGTTGCTGTCAACTATCAGTTTTCCCTCGCGGTCTGCTATCTCGGTCGGCAAAGCTAAATTTTGCAAGCCTGAATCCGTTCTCCGAGTACTCCCAAGCTTTTGAAGACATTATCCATGTCCTGGAAGATTGTCAACCAATTATCTCGCGCGGCAAATGCCCTCAAGTTGGGCAAAATCCCCTCTAGCCCTGGCAATATTCTATCTCATTCAGGCCAGCAAACCCCACTTGCGTCTTTGTGCTGCAACATTCTGGTTGATTCTCGCTTCTCAACACATTTCATGGCAAGCCTTTGCGCCGTTGAACCAATTTCCGCAGAATATCCATGCTAAATGTCCTCACCCGGAGCCGAAATATTGTTCATACTTCTATGTTGCTATTTGCCACCATACCGGTATATTGTTCATAAATCTAGATGCTAGTCCATGTTTAGTCAGGGCTGCTTCCAATACATCCCACAATCTCTCACCTCCATCATCTCATTATCTGCACCGGAGCGCAGTGCAGGCAAATCTTGTTGGTGTCACAGTCTTTACGTACGAGAGAGAGAGGATCAAGAACCAGTCACCAAAGAGCCGACCGAGCACGGTCAATCCCCAATTCTCTGTCAGCTGCTCAAGCTTCAGCCTGCAAGTCTTCCATTCTTATACCGTTTCCTATGATCCTGTTTCCTCTCGATTTCCCCGGACCGTAAAGAGACATGTATATTCTCTCCAAGCACAACCGGAATACGACCCGCAGCACCTAATCGAATAAATTGCCCATTGATACACGGGCTCCAACTCGCGCTTTCCACTTGTGCGACTCAAAATCCTTAGCAGCATAGGATCTGTGTGAAGTATGAAGGGTGGTACTTCTGGGTGTGTACAGTTGCTTTCATCGGGAAGACATAGAAAGTGGATACTGTACTATTACGTTCAATTCGATACGGGGCGTGACACGTGACATGATATGAACAATTCGATAATTCGATAACGACCGGATTTTTGTGTGACACCATTAAAAAATTCGATATTTGACCGATATTTTTGCCTTTTTTACTAGTCTCTCTAGACAGTTACTGTGATGCTACCAGCTCGTTCCTCGCTCATCACAGTCTGTTAGTTACCGCGTCGAATAAGCGGCGTCCAGCCTTATCACAGATTGATGGCCGATGCACGACCAAACAAGCCATTTATTTCACGCGTCTTCAAGCACTTTGACGCGACTTTCGATAATAGAGGTAAAGAAAACAGTTCTGGTGTTGTTAGAATGTATTTAGGAGAATATTTGGGCCTCTCTGCAGACCGTTCTCATATTGTAGTGTTGTTTCAGCCGAATTCGGCCATATGAGGTCGTGATTCAATGGTTGAGCTGGTTTGACCTAGAAATCAGTCAAAAAAAATCCAGGTAGTCAGAGCAATACATTCAGTGCATTCTGAAAACTTTGCACACAATTTTCGTTCTCTACGTGGGCCTCAATGCGTGAAGTCGCGTCTCGGTAGGCAACACATGACTTCCCAAAAATGGATGCTTACATAATAACCCTGGTCGCCTGTTGCGATGGCGCGGTAACCAAAAAACTACTTTTTTACCATTTTTAGGTAATTCTGAGCCCTGCGTGAGAGTTTGGATATTTGATAGAGGTTGCTGTGACCCATGACATTGACCAAATTATGATACCGATAGGGGGTGTGTGACACGTGACTTCTGAATTGAACATAATTGTATAGTATTCACTGGTTGAACATTTCAAGTTTTTCACTGAAAATTTTGGTGAAAAATGTTTTGAATTTTACAGCAATTTTTCAGTGAAAAACCAAGTGAAAAACTTGAAACATTTTTGTGAATTTTTTGAACCTTGTGAAAAATTTTCTGAAAAAGTGCTGAAAATGTTTTGAAGTTCAAAAATGTCAATAAATTCGGGAATTGGAATGTCCGGGATCGAATGTGCGGGATCGAACGATTGGCGGACATATGACGCATATGAGCGAAAGCGGAGCCTGAATTCTTCTCAGCCGGAGCCTCGTGAACAACATCTGTAAACAAACTGAACGCGCTCAGCCATGGCGCTCTTCGCTGCCCTACGACGTGACCCAGACCTACAAGGCATCTCTTTCTCGCAACTAATGACTTTTACTCGACTTCTGTCGCCCCTGAAGAATGATATTATTCTTTGTCAGCCCATAACTGTTTCGACAACGGATCCTCCTGCCTTCCTGCCGCCGTCTATCATTTCCTTTGTTTCTGAGGCCACCGGGGTCCCTTTATCTGCGATTCCAAAATGCTGGGCTCTTCTGAAGGAAGAAGTCTGGGCTCTACCTAAGCCGGAGCTGTCAAACGATGAAGAGGAGCTGTTCCGCACGTATGGGTGGAAGGTTGGCATAAGTAAGTAAAACGCTCGCCTTTCTTAGCGGCTTCTTACTTGCCGAAGCCTCTATCTCCCTTTTTCCACCCATGCAGGATTGTAGGAACACATATTGCGCAAGGACCAACGCTATGAAGAAGAATGACTGTTGGCAGGTGGTCATCTACACCTTAGGTAGCGGTGTGCTCCCGGCCTGGGCAGTTCATCTGTACTGCCCAGACTGTAACACAAGCTATCACCACAATTTTTCGGTCCAGGACGGTGTCAGAACGTATTATGGCAACACTCCAACCTATATCCAAATCGGTGAACACCAATTTGCGGAGCGAAGGCTTGTTGGACTATGGGTTACCTCTATGCTAACTGCATGGTACGCTTTCTATTATCTTTCCGTCCTCAGATCCCAAACCAATGCCAACACAGGGTCTCGGCGGGAAATCTGTCGCGCTTGTATGATATGGCGCTCTCACAACAACAAGAGCGTGATTTTGCAGCAGGTGGATGGCAGTTTGGCTGTATCCTCACTGTTGATCACGTCTGGGACGTGTTCATCATTCTTACCCTCCTCGATCACAACAATCGCAAAGATACATGCCTTCAGGTACCTCATACCGGCGAACAGCGTGACCACTTCACCGCGGCAATGCGGGCTCGGAACCGAGAAGTCATTGAGGAGGGACAGGATGAAATTGCTCATTGCTGTGATTTGTGCATGCGCCCATGGACGCTGCCAGATGGTACAACAAGTAGGTCACCGGCTTCTGCATATAAATCATCTATCCTAATTTTTTTCACGCAGAAGACATCCAAGTCGTCCTCTCTGATGGTATCTATATGGGTTTCCCCTGCTGTCAAGTCACGCACTGCACCAACGAGCTCGACAATAATCGCCATCGGTTCTGCGCACTTCATCACCACCTAGGTATCATTTGTTCAATTGTTGGCTGTGACGCTCCTGTCGTTCCAGGGAAGAAGGCTTGTAGTGACACCCGGCATGCCAAGATGGAACACCTTCACTTTGAGCGAGGGCGCGCTGCATTCACCTTGAAGGACCGGCTGCAAAAGCATCGCCTCACACATCCGAGCTCGCCGGCCGATAATTCCGAGCTTGAAGAAGAGGACGATGGTGAGGAGTGGTATGAGCTAGAGGGTGAAGAGGTTCGCATCCATCATGAGCAGACACGGGGCTCAATCGGTGTCAACGACTCTGCCCCATGCGAGGCATCAAAAGAGAATGACAAGCGGAAGTTCAAGGCGCTCTGGGGAAGATCTCGCACCCACAACGAGCAGCTACTGGTCCGACCCTGTGGCATCATCGTGCAGCGGGCAACATTCTACACTGTGGAGGCTGTCTCTAATGTCCTTGTAAGTCTGTTCTATCGGATTTGCCGTGTTCTTGCTCATGTACTGTACCGTGCAGTTGTTTGTCCAGAAAACATTCTCAGTCCCTCGAGCACACAAACCAGAGCATTTTGTCTATGACACAAATTGTGACGCCAAACAGCAAGTTTTAGCACATCCAGCCCAGTGGTCTTGGTTCCTGGATGTCAGCATGAGCGTTGACGTTTTTCATTTTCTCAATAAGCATGACATTCGGCACACCTTCTGCCAAGAGCATTGCAATCCTTCAATGTACCCTGAGCTCATGCGCTCCGATGGCACCTGGTTCTTCAACACCTCTGTGGCCAAGCAGACCAATGTCTGGTTTGGAGGGTACCATTCTGTTTGTCGGGAGATGACCGCGGTGAAATTCAATTTTTTTCTTAATGAAATGATTCGTCTCCGCAATGAGCTGACAGTTGCGAAACTGAATGCACAAGGCCACAATCCTAGAGAACGAATGTAAATCCATGTATTAATATTCTATGTATCACAATAGCGAACAAGTTAATGTACAAATCTACGATTAAGGAATACAAGCCAACAAATAAAAAGCACGACGTATAACTGAAAGTGCCTACTGTCCACGAGCAGCATTCACGCGCTGACGAAACTCAGACCATAGCCCTGGTGCAGTTCTTCCAGCTGCAATGGCCTCCTCTCGCTGCTGGGGAGTCGAGTGTGTGTACCAGTACGCGGCATTCTCATTCCATGTCCCCTGCACATACTTGAATTCGCCTCCAAATGCGAGATAGAATCGTTCTGGATGGGAGAGGTGTTTATTAGACTGCATGACTGCGAACCCAGGCGCCATGTCCGACACATAAAGCCTTCTGGGCCATGTTTTTGGAGAAAGCGGAGGTGTGGTCGCTGGTGTCAACGACGTGGAGAGCGTGCTCGATGATGAAGGTGTTGCAGACGGTGACGGTGTTGCAGACGACGACAGTGTTGCAGATGATGACGGCATTGCAGACAACGCGGGCACCAATGATTGGGACAGAGATGTATTGATTGATAGACGAGGCCGCCGCCGAGGGGGAGACACCCCTGGTTCCCGTTTGATGGGACGCTTTCCCGAAGTGACCTCGACCTCTGAATCCGAATCGTCGTCTACCATGATGACGGGAGTCACATCTTGCTGCTTGTAGGCGGCACGCACCGCAGCCCTCTCGCCACTGACATTGTAACGGAGGTGGAGGGACTTTGCGCTTGGGAAGAAGGTAGAAATGATGTGGTCGAGGTCCGGCCTTTGAACACCAGGTCGGCGCAGGAGGACAACCGAGTCGGTGGCGACAGAGTGAACATACTCCTTGGTGATGCCGATGAAGGTCCCGTGGATTGTCGAGTAAAGTTCCATGGCCGCAGTGTCAATTCCGAGGCGCGCGAGGGTCGGGTCGTCAAAAACGTAGTCGGGCCATTGTGGACATGAATCAATGCAGATCGCCGTCGGGGGTTTCAGTGCCTGAATAAATATATGTTAGTGCAACGGCCATCAAGTGGTTTATTTACATGACGTACCTCATCCACAAACACCGCTGTAAACCGATTCGTCTGGCGGGGATCAGCAAAAGGACGACGTGAAACCGTGCGGGCAGTGTAGAAGGTCGCCTGGGTTGCAGCCGCCTGTGGTATAGGTCCCCCTTTAGCTGCCATCCAGTCCTTGTTGAGCTGGGTAGTGATTCACAATGGTGCGGTCGACTTCTGCACGCTTGCGGCCGGTCTGCGTCTCTGAGGGACTGGAGGGGTAACAGCTGCTTGGGCGGTGACGTCGGGAGCTTGTGCTCGACTGAGGGCCGGTGTCGGAGATGGTGAAGATGAAAAGTTGTTCAGAGTTGGGAAGAGCGCTGCTGGCAGCTCCGGTGATGCAGACAGAGAACGGAGACGACCAGCTTGCTGGATAGGAGAGGGGAGGCGGAGTCGCGAAGGTCCAGCTTGCTGCGATGTTGGCTGCGGATGGGCGAGTGATAACCGTATCCCAAGCTCAAGCTCGTCGTCTTCACGTTCCTCCCTGGCCAATTGCTCGTGAACTGTCTCTGTTTCCGGGGTGGGAGACTTCACGCCGTAAAGGTTGTCAAGACGCCGCATCTCTGCTGCAGCGTTTCCATGCTCTTGCTCCCGTTCTTGCCAGCGGTTGAAGGCCTGGATGGGTACAAGGGATGCTGACGACCATTCTTCAGAAGTTGTGAAGTTGCCGCCAAGGAGACGTGTCACAGAGGTAGAGTCGGGGAGAGCGGGGAGAGTAGAGGTGGAGGCAAGGTGCTGCTTTCGAAGACGCTCCTTCTCGTGGGCTTGCAACGGGCAGGGTCCGGCCTGGTTGCAATGTCGACGACACATGCCACGTGGGCAGGCAGTGTCGATCCGAGTCAAGCCACAGTGTGGGATGGCGGAGCACTGTTTGGTTGTCGAGGTTGAAGAGGAAGGGAGGGAAGGCAGCGCGTGCGTGGAGGTGGCTGGAGTGAATGGTGCTGGTAGCGTCGCTGGCGCGTCAAATCGATGAAAAAAGATGTCCCGTGGATGAAAGGAGCTCTTGCACTGAATATAATAAGTTTGGCACTAGGCGGGCAGAGAAAAGAGCAGAAAGGCGTACGCGAATAAAAGATGACCCAGGGAACTCGCCACCTTTGGCAATCTTCACCCCAAGTTGATTCCCGCAAATTGGGCACTTGTTGCCATTGGGTGTGACGAAAGGCGCCATTGGCGGGAGGGGGGAGGAAGAACGCGATGGAGGAAGGAGGGAAAGGGACGCGATGCGTGTATATGTTTGTCGCAGATGACCCTGTGCTGCTGTTTACTAATGCGTCATAGGTAGATTCAAACTCCGAAAATGTCTGGCCGAAGCTCGGCCAGACATGATCCCGGACATTTGATCCCGGACTTTCCATTTCCCAAATGCTCTCAAAAATGTCATTAAAAAGTTTCAAGTTTTTCACCTGGTTTTTCACTGAAAAATTGCTGTAAAATTCAAAACATTTTTCACTAGAATTTTCAATGAAAAACTTGAAATGTTCAACCAGTGATTCAGCCCAGTTTGTCATCTTTTGCTTTGTTTGTCCTCTGATGGTTTTGATCATTTAAACTTAAGGTTGGCATTACCGTGTATCCGAAATATTCTTTCACCCTTTTCAATTTTGAGCTTCCATGCTATTAAGTGAAGCTGTCACACCTTTACCACCAGGTGCATTGCCTGTTGATGGCGAACTGCCACCCAACATCCTGGGTGCAATCACGGATGACTTTCTTCTCATTACCTTGGAGGATATTTTGAAATCTCGATTGCGCACCTGGAAATATGTCGACGAATACAGCCAAGCACTTTGGGATGTTGTCAAGGTTCTTGTGGAAGATCTTCGGGCAGAGCTCATCATCCACCATGAACTCGCTCTTGCAAAGCAGCCTGATGCACATCTGCGCAGGTGGATTGTGGTCAACAAGTTTGACAGCGTCAAACATGTACGGCTAATTTTGCCTGTCAGAGGCACGCAAAATAGCACAGTCGTGTCCGCAGATATAGCAGTTGTCCGACCTACTGACATCACGGCAGAAGTCCCTTCTGGAGATTTTATGCTGTTTCCCCGAACAGCAGTAAGCGCAAGGCTGCAGAGCAGTTGCAGTCAGAGTCCTCCAAGCAGCACAAGGAAGGAGTGAGTCATGATCCGAGGACTTACTTCCCGACCGCTCACACTTGTCTGCTCAGAACAAAGAAAATTTACCTGCTCAAAAACAAAAGAAGACAAACACCATTTCTCAGCCAAAGAGTCGTCTTCCAAAACCTACACCAATTCAGAGGAAAAAAACATGAATTTATTAAATATTGTATATGTTTACTCATCTTCCGAATCGGAGCTCTCATAAGACTCGTCGTCCCCTATGCAATGTAGTAATCTATTAACCACTACGTTTGGGAGTGGAAGTCGATCAGGGGATTGGGATTCCTCGATGGTGTCTTCGTCTGCATGTAAATTTCCTACATTAGCTAACATTCTTTGAATAAAATTTTTGAACTTCCCGCCTGAGAGTTTCCCGCCTCAAAATCATCATTCACTGTGCAGCCAAAATCATGGCCGGCACGGAATTTGTGAGGCTCCCGCTCCTGCATAGCAGTTGCAAGTTCCTTCATCACAGCCTCCTTTTTCTGCCATTTGTGCCTCCCGCCCATTTTTCCGACTCCAATGGCCAACTTCATTGTCTTGCCAGCCTTTGAAAAGGCACGGATATTGTAAGACACGACCTGCTGGTAGACAGTGCCCCCGAATGATGCATCCCGGCATTGCGACACCTTCTTGAGCAGCTTGATATTGTATTCTTGCATCTGGTCCATTGGGAAACAGCCACCATGCTCATCTGTGAATGTGCACAACCAGTTGTTAAGCGTCGTGATTTGGAGGTCTTCCGAATATTTGTATTCAAAGTTGCACGCAACTTCGAGCAGCTTATTTGCATACTTGTTCTTGCCACAGTCGGGAAATGTGAAGGTCCACACTTTGTGCATAATTGAAAAGGGAAAAGTCAACAGACTAAAACTCACCGCCATCACATTCATTGCGCAGCCAATGTCACCATCTGACACTGCATGCTGAAACTCATAGTGCAGCATGCTGTCGCAGAGGTGGAGAACTATGTTGGCAAGAACAATATCCCTGTGCGGCTCTTCTGGATCATTAACATCCATTGCGTCTCCAGCTGGAGGTCTAGGCCACAAGTCTCCCACTACAAAGCTGTGACCTTCGTACCCATTCTTTGCCCTCTCGGACACTTCAGTAGTCAAGTATGTGGCAACTAGTTTCTTTCCAAGAGCGATGAGCTCTTTGATCTGGATAGGATTTCCTTTGAAATACAAATCAAGGTCCTCTGTTCTGAGCTGAACTCTGATGATACTTCAAATTTTGAAAATATGACACTGGTTGAAAATTTCAAGTTTTGCACTGAAAATTTTGGTGAAAAACAAGACATGCCTACACTTCACTTTGGCAGCAGGGAAAGAACAATGAAAATCAGTCGATGTTAGCATGCACACATTTGAAAATACAACGGAGTGAGGAAACGACCAGACATAAAGCAGGATGCAAATAGATAACTGCCAGCAATGGCGGCACAGAGTAGAATAGGACGGCGCAGGGAACAGCGGGAAAAAGGCGAAACAAAATCGATAAGCGGTTTTCATAAAACCAGAGCAATGGCTCCTTCAAATAAATGTTCTCAAAGCAGAGGACAATGCGCAATTCTGATGAAACATAGTGTAAAACAGCAGACCGGAAATAAGATAACGCTCAGGGAGCCAGTGGAAAGGACCAACAACATTTGGCAGCCAGGAGATTGAACAGTCGGTAGGTTCCACTTGATGCAGAATTGCAGCAGCTCTCAGGAGCTTGGAGGACTGTTGAATTCCGAAGGCAGGAGAAACTACGCAGGGGAACAGATATGATTCAGTGGACAAGAGCGCTACAGTGTGTTAGCTTTATACCAGAAAGCAGACTTACATGGCCACCCTGCAGTGCAGTACTGAAATATGACAAATGCACCATATTGGGGATGTTTTCAACAGCAGTTAAAAGCTGTTAAGGCACGAGATATGCTTGCTATGCAGAATCGACCCTATTGGGATCAAATTGTGCAGTCTGCTCCTAGTTCACTGGCAAGATTTTCAAAATTGCAGTCCACGGCAAGCACTCTTCATCCCAAGCTGACTTTACTTCCATCTCTTGGGTTTGAATTTAGTTCCGAAGGAATCTGCGGCGACTGTGTGACGATTTCAAATGAGGATCTGGTTCAACAGCAGTTGAAAGCTGTCGAACCAGAAGGTTCCCAATCCAGATTTGAATTCCCATGCCGCAGTTCATTATTTTGTGATAGCAATCCGCTGCATATGTTCATCACCTCGAGCCGGTGGGAATAGACTTCAAATAAACCATGGATGGCAGTGGAATCCATTTCAGAAGTCTATGGTTCTGTCAGCGGGGTCGTGCGCACACTGGCAACACAGCAATGCTACAGCATCAGAGAACCTAATGGGGAACACAATCAGCAGAGCTGTAGAATTTCGAGCAGCAGAGCAGGGAGGTTGAGATGCGATAAGCTTGAAGGGAATAAAACAAAACACTGCCCAATGAATTGAGCAGTGATTCTTAATAGAACAGCTGATGTTTTCAATTTTACAGCAGTTTTTTGCCAAAAGAGTAGGCAAAAAACTTGAAACATTTTTGTGACCTTTTTGAACCTGGTGAAAATTTTCTGAAAAAGTGCTGAAAATGTTTTGAAGTTCAAAAAAGTCATGAAGAAGTTTCAAGTTTTTCACTTGGTTTTTCACTGAAAAATTGGTGTAAAACTCAAAACATTTTTCACTAGTTTTTTCACTGAAAAATTTGAAATGTTCAACCAGTGTGATTAAGTGGGTTTTTTATCAAAAACAAAATAATTAATCAACAGTGATAAATATTCTAGCTCGCAGCAGCCCTGTCACAAAGTGGAATCTGGGAACTGGCTATCCATGCCTGGAATGACCTATGTCAGAAAATTCCTACTTGGCTTTGATCAGCATTGAACGTGTTCCAAGCCATTGCATGGCCAAATGGCTTTAGCTGGCTTCCAATGCACAATTCAGAATCCTCCAACTGCTTCCAAGCCACGGTGAAGGTTCCAAGGTCTGTCATGCCCCAAAGGGTGCCATATGACCTTGCAACTACTTCTGGGGATCTCAAATCCACCCAGACAGCAGGGCATTATCGACAGCCAAATTCCGATAATTCTAATACAATACACACAAATTTTGGAGCAGTAGAAAACATTTATATTAAGCAAAGCTACCAAGTACAGTGCTTATATAGGAGTTGCAATGGGAGTAATATCTCATCTGAACACCAAGATCAGCACAGTAGATAACTAAGTCAATGGTCAATGTACCAGGAAATGGAAGAAACCTAAATAAAGATGCCAAAGTCAGTGAGAGAACTGACATCACTTGCTCCACCTCACCACAATATGCGTCCTGGTGGGTGCACAAAGCACGCACCAAGATTTTCCAAGAGGAGTACTGTGAGGATAGTGACATATTATGTTTTGGAGGGCCACGGCAATGTTGAGAGAGGGCATGGATAGCGGTGTTAGTGTTGGTGGCCTCAACAATGATGAGGGTATGGGTGGTACTGTAGGTGGTGGTGGTACAGGCGAGAGAGAGCTGTGGAGCTCTTCTGCAGCTCATGGTTGTATTTGTGGTGCATGTGGAGCAGGTGCCATAAATCTTTAGGGCAAGCTTGGCTAAAGCTTTGTAATGCCACATGGATATGCACAACAATAATTCATTGGTGCCATTAAAAAGCTGCCACTTTATTGATATAGATTAATTTTGTTCTGCACTTTCTTCTTCAAATTCACCTGTAACCATTATCTGTGCACATACCTTGAGACAGCATGGGATGCGTTGGAACTCACATCGAGCCTTTGAACAGCTTGAGACTGGTTCTGAGGCCCTTCGCCATGCCTTTGAAGCACTCCGAAGCCGTCCCAAGGTCACATGTTGAACCATGCCATTGCAAGCTGAGTTCAAAATGTGAATACGGTCTATTTAGCAAGCTCTTTCATTGTATGTACTCAGTTTCTTTCCACAGTCTCTTGAAAAACCCTTGGTTTCTGGAAGGGTCAGAAAATCAGGAATTGAGGAGGAATTTCCTTTTTTGGAAATTCAAAAAGTTGTCAGAAAACTATACATACATTCATTTTTCATGTCTATGACTTGTCCCAAGCCACCTGCTACCCTCAATGTGGTGAACCACCATGGTGCACATAAATTGAGCACCACTGTATGTATCAGCTCTCCGAATTGTTCAAGGCATAACGGCACAATTCAAGCGAACCCTGTTTCTGCAGACGGTGTCGCGAAGAACGGCCGCTGAATTATATATTTTTTATTTCTCCACTTTGGCTGTTAGGATCTCAAAATCTCGAGATCTAACCAGGGCGGATTGTCATTCTGCCATCTCAAAAAACCCGGGACAGGAAGGCAGGTGTTATGAAGCATCCTTGGGAATTCATTCAACCGAAAGCACGCAAAGGAAAGTTCAATGATTACGAGTGTAGAGTGTAGATGGTCGAACTGCGACAGCAGCGCAGCGTTCCGCAGCTCATTGTCAGTTCTGTCGGCCCTGAACTCACAGCAGAGATGGTTTGTATTTTTCCGCAAGCAATTGAGCTGTTCCCACGGTTCATCCCGCAGAATGGCACCATTCATTTGCCAGGGAAACGACTAAGTGGAAGACGATAATTCGGTACAACACAACAAATCTCATCTAAAAAAAGGAGCGCAAGAGTGGAAGGAAATACGCATCGAACGAGCGGGACGATGAAGCCGATCAAGATGATGAAGAGAGAGCCGATGTAGAGACGCCGGGAAAGTCAAGGAATGAACGACAGTTCAAAAGAAGGTAGTGTTGGAATTTGCGCCGCCGTCGCTTCCGCCGCTGCCACGCTCTTCGAGCGACAGCGCTGACGCCTCGCATTTGTCCCCAAAACAATGTTTAATGTACCTTTTTATAGTTTAATTATTTAGTATAAACCCTGTTGTATGTAGAATACAAGCAGCGCGTTTAGACCCTCCCCATGGTGTCTCGTGTGCCGTCATTTTTTTCCAACAGGTAGCCCGCTTTCATATGCCAGGAGTTTCGGTGGAAGAGTTACGTCGCCTCACGGCCAGAGGAACAGAACCACACTGCGCTGTAATCTGCAGCTGCGATCTACTGCGTCCCATCAAGAATTATGGCGGAAAGGTCAGCTGCTTCGTTCAAAATGAAAAGGCTGTGTTGAAGACCTGAGGAATTTTACGACAGAAGGAGTTAAACCAAGAAGAAAAGGAGAAAGACAATAAAACGTAGATGGATATATAGAGATACTGCACCGCCGAATGAGTAAAATCCTAAAGAGCGGTTAATCTTACTTACTCAATTTCAGATATTGTCAACAAAGCGATGGAGAATCGGTGCGCATACTCGCCGAGTTATTCATTCGTAAGTGCCCTCATAAGGATTACTGAACAATTTCATTCAATTCAGCGGTCACGCGTCACGCACCCCCTGTGCCGCGATGAATTTTGGTCTCGGTCACGGGTCACGGCGTCCAGTGCCGAATGTAAAATGCGTAACATTGGGGCCAAATCTCCCTTGGAGGTGCAAGAAAGGCAAAATTTTCGAAAATTTTCGTCTTGAATGCCGAATTTTTGCAGATGTCACGCCAAATTTCATTGGTTGCCGAAGTGCCGAATCAGTATTTTGGTTACGGGTCACAACCCGTGCCGAATTGAATGAAATTGTACAGTATGTGACCTATCCGTTCAATTGCGTTTGCCGGAGTATCTCTTTCCAGGTTTTTCATCATGATGCCAGAGTCTGAGATCTAGAAGCTCTTCCTCGCATCACATCATTTTTCAACTGCCGTGCTGCTTCCTTGGCCGCAGTTTCACTTGGCATCGCAAATTATATGTTTCTAGGCGGCGCAGTTCTTATTTGAATTATCAACATGAGAAAGTAGACCTCGGGCACCTCATAGCTCGGTCTTGAATTGGTGAGTTGTCAGCTGCAGTACCAAAAACCTGCAGTTGCCTGATCCAGCGCATAAATCAGCTTCAAACTCGGTGCCAAATTGGAGCGAAGGCATATCTTGTATATATGTCATAACATGCATAACCACGGAGGCTTCTTCTCACCGTGTACAAACTTTACGTTGAGTAAGCATGCGCTACTCGAAAGCTGATCTCCACTTGCGTTTTTAAATCCCAGGCATTCGGACATGATCCGCAGTTTCTGAATTGGCAGCGGCTTTCGAAACGGAATCCCCGGAATATGCGCACTGCAGGTGGGACTCTCCTATCAGCGCCCAAGTATCATCTCGGTTGTATCTCCCCCCCGACTCCTCACGCGCATCGTAAACCTGGGGCCCGGCTGTTGAGTGGAAACGTTGCATAGAAGCCATTCATTCTCCATCGGAAATTTAGGTGCACCAAAAGTCATATAAACTGCAACGACTTGGCTGTAGAATCCATCCCGATGGCCTTCAACAAACTTGCAAATTTCTTGACGCTTATATCCGCCGTTTCAGGCGGCCTGGTTCTGCACCAAAGTCGAAGTGCTGCGCCTGCCCGATTCATCAGTCTGGGCGAGGCTCCGGCAACAGACTTGCTGACACTTAGATTCGGTTTGACTCCCAACAATGTCAATGGATTGCACGAGAAGCTCGTAGCCATCTCTACGCCTGGCAGCCCAGATTTCAGACAATGGCTCTCGAAGGATGAGGTTTGGCATACATACCTTTAGTCAATTCCGCCATGTGTTCACCATTCTTGTCTATATGTGTAGGTCAAGTCTTTCGTACAGCCGTCCAATGAAACGGTCGCTGTTTTCAACTCTTTTGCGGCTGCGAACGGCTTGAAGCCCAGCGTTATCTCACCGAACGGAGATTGGGTGTCTTTGACACTTCCAGTGTCCCAGGCTAACGAGCTGTTCGGTGCACAGTTCGAAAAGTTCACTCATCCATCACTGGCAGCACCTATCACCCGCGCTCTCTCCATCTCCCTGCCATCCGAGCTCGTTCACCACGTTGACGCAGTCCACCCGCCCACGTCATTTGCCATCCACAGCCCCGGTCTGCCCCAGGTCACATTCCCTTCTCGTAATCTTGCGAAACGCGCAGAGCCCGTTTCGTCCTGCAACTCGAGCAGGCCTGACAGCATCGTAACCCCAACTTGCTTGCAAAAGATCTATGGAATCCCTTCAACTCCGGCCACTCAGAAGGACAACAAGATTCTGGTCACTGGATACACCGGCACATCGCCAAACCGAACGGATCTGACTGTATGTTCCTTACTATGGACGGTGTAGTTCCACTTAATAACTGTCCTGTTCGCAGACTTTCCTTAAACAGTTCCGACCGGATATATTTCCGAATACAACATTCGACATAATAACTCTCGGCAACGTGACGAATCCGGATCCCGAGGATATCATTGCTCTTGTGTTAGAACCAAATATTGACGTCCAATATACAGTCGGCACGTTTTCCAAGTCTTAAGCCGCACTTGGCAGCTAAATTAGAACTGATAGGTCTTGCGACGGGAGTGCCCGTCGAGTTCCTCTCTGTTGGTCTGGAGGGTGATTCCTTCGATTTTGCGACCGCCTTTCTCGACACAAACACTTTTCTTGACGGACTCGACAACCCGCCGTCTGTAGTGACAACCTCTTACGTGCCCCAGGAGAACCAATTTGAAAGCTCCATTGCCAAGTCAGCGTTTCATATATACAGGAAGGGAAGCTTGTTCACTGAATGCATTGCAGGAAGATTTGTGACAGTTACATGGCCCTAGGCGCGCGGGGAATTTCTGTTTTGTTTGCTTCAGGAGATGTGAGTTAACCTACTCGCCATTCAATTCGACCGAACTCCGAGCATTGGTATTCCTATAGGGCGGTGTGCGTGGCAGTCATGACACTACCAGCATTCCTGGCTTTTGCGAGAGCAACGTTTTCATCCCTATCTTCCCTGCGTCCTGCCCCTACGTTACCGCTGTCGGTGGGACTCAGGGATTTAACCCTGAGGTGGCCGTTAATTTGACAGGCGGCGGGTTCTCAGATCTATTTCCAAGACCTTGGTACCAGACTCAGGCGGTGGACAGTTTCCTGAAAACAATTCCCTCAGATTTCCCATTGACGTTCGATAAATCAGGGCGTGGGTATCCTGATGTCGCCGTTCAAGGGTCGGGCTTGGATGTTGTGCGTGAGAGCATACACGTAGTAACCGAAGGAACGAGTTTCTCCGCCCCGATCTTTGCGTCAATAATCGCTCTGATCAACGATCGGCTCATGGCCGCTGGAAAAAAACCTCTGGGATTCCTAAATCCCTGGCTTTATGCGAATGAAAAGGCATTTACGGATATTACTGAAGGTCACAACTCTGGCCTTCTGTGCCCCGCATCATCGGTTAGCTCATCGATCCTTCGTGTTAATTTCGGGCAGTTGATCTGATCTGCCTTTAAAAATTGTCGTAGGTTGCGTTTGATGCGACGAAAGGATGGGATGCACTTAGTAAGTCCGCACAGTTTCGAAGCGCCCAGCCACTCTGATATTTCCCTGGCTAGCTGGGGTCGGATCTCCGGTTTTTGACAAATTGCTTACCGCTGCTTTCGAATATTAGTCACACGGAATCTCGAATATTCTTTGATACAGTAATCGATTAGAATTGAACTCTTGTTGTCGTGGCAGTACTGGATGAAGCCATCAAAATGTTCAATCGCAACTTGGTTCGCTCTTATTCATCATCGAGCTCCAAGTCTTCCTGGCAGACTCAACTCGATTTGGCATCCACTGACAATCTGCCTCAATCCGTTGACAGAGACGACATGTGGCTGCGTTGGCTGGATTATCTGAGACCACCTCGGAACGGATAACTTTGAAAAAATTTCAGCTCTCTAAGCCAAAACGTGGGTTTCTTGCCTTCCTAAATATATTCCTTATTTGTTCTAGTTTCCATCCCGCAAGGCTCATCGTCAATCCCCCTCGCCACAAAACTCGCTATGGAGAAAGATGTCATGCTTCTCATTCCAAGAAGAACAAGTTTTGGGACCGCGGCACCGCTCATCTCTGATGTCAATTGGCTGTCCATTCCGGTCAACGATAGCAGCAAGTGTGAATCGTTTCTAGCAATCGGGAAGTACATCCTCGAGGCCTGCGTGTCCGATATAGTGTATCAACAAGAATACAACCTGCCTTTGACCGACGAGGTGCGTGTCAATATATCAATTCTAATTCCAAACCCTTTCTCATTACAGCTCGTTTTAAACTCTTTGACCTCTAATCGCACCCTTCAGTCAGTCCTCATGCGAACCGGTGTATTCAGTGAACCCAATATCGTTCCTGTCCATTTTCCTGCGAAGGCCTTCAAGGTATACCTAGGCGTGCTGTTCCTCGTCGAGGCGTTGCCCTTCGCCTGCATCTTTACCTGGCTGAACGAGATCTTCATGCCCATCGCCCACTCTCTAAGGCATAAACCTGGTGGTATGGGAGATTATCGGGAGAATCGTGCTGTACTAGCGGCGGCGGGATACGAGTTGGGAAGTAATAAATAAGGAGGTAAATACAGAACTACGGAACTCCTTTTGTATCATTTCATTTGAACTGTGATATTGTTATATCAGTTGGCTGGAATATTTGCATGTGAGTGCATTGGATCGATCTGTGTTCAAGCAAATTGCCAATCCTATGCCTTAAGTCCAGTTCAAATGTGACCGTGATCAAAGGGCTTCATTGACTGGATATCTCCCTCAAAAAGTGCATCACAAGCATCTCACTGTCGGATGCATTATGGAATGCAGTTGAATCGTGGGAATGTAACTTCGCAATTTCAGTATCGTGTCGCGATGTGTCTACTCTCGCTTGGAAGCTCACCCTATTCTCTCTATAATATTCTGAATAACAATTTTTGGACAATGAAGACGGCGAACAAAAATGACCCAATGGAAGCAGCTGCCGCGTACTTTACTTTCATTCTGAAATGGCCTTGCCTGACGCGACTGAAAACATGATTTTGTCGGTTGTCCTCCTCCGAATGAGACAAATTTTCATTACAGCATGACGGGTAGATACATGACGAGAAGGCTGAAAGACAATACAATAAAACCAATAAAAAAATAATAAAATCGTCGCAAGCGCTGGTGGGGACGTTATGTCGTCACTTGTCATCATTATTGCTCATAAATTGAAAGGAGTGGACGGGGTCGTGATGGCCGATAGCGAACGTTTGCGCGGAAAGAGAAATGGCTTGGAGAGGTCAGCGTTGAGCAGCTCATCGACGGCCGTGGTCTGGCGCTGCGGCCGCGGAATAGCTGAAATGGGGATCAGTTCAACGATTGCGACGAAGGTGATGGGTATACTTACTGGACAACTTGATCTCGGGGATCGTGGTCCTACCCGGGATTGACCGAAGGTAGGCTGTATAAAGCGAAGAACTCCGGGGCGTCATGACGTTCGCTGAGGAACAAGTGAGCCGCGGGTAGTCGCCGAAAAAGAGACAACCGACCCTTCGGAGGGGATGTGGTTGTTGGGCGCGGAGGGGTGGACGGCGGGGTTGGGGCAGACCCTTGGGAACAATTACTTAGTTCAGACATCAGTTGCAGTGCGAGTGACCGACCTGGCTTCTTTTCGGACTCCTGGGGCAGGTTCGTGAGCGCCAGTGCTGCTATAAAAGAGTTAATGATCATAGACCCGCGACGGGATCAATTTTACCCGCTGCCTCCTGGACGGGAGCAAGGACTGTTCCAATAGTCAGTATGATGGAGAAAATAAAGTAGTATGAAAGGCACGCACCACGTCTCCGCTTCGCTGGAGAAGCGGCCTCGTCCGGGATGCAGAGAGTAGGCGTGAGCCGCTGACTGAGATGCATGATTCAATTCCTCAGGTTTCTAGATGAGAGGGAAAGCTCACAAGATACGATACCCGCGGACCAAAATATCGTCAATTGGGCTAAAGAATTTCGACAATATTTCGTTCATTGCGCTCTCTTTCTGACCGGATGGAGTCGTCGAGAAAAACCCGCTGAGGAAAATCTTGAAGGTCGCTGCGGGGATTTTCGGAGCCCATGCCCTGGAACGGGCAGCCGGGGACATCCTGGTAGGCTCCCAGCCGATGGAGGAGGTGGAGAATGCCCTCGTTCCCGATGAGCGTGTCGACAAGAACCTTGAGAACTCCAAGTTAAACCTAGTCATTCAAGGAGAATGACCGGGGCTTACCTTCAAGTCGGCTGGTACGATAGAACGGTCTAAAACTCCGAATTTATCCGCCACTGCCCTCCGTTGACTTCCCGCCTCCATTCTCTTGATCATGAACGCGCGCAGAGCTGTGACCTCTTGGCGGAGGTGGAATTCACGTGCGGCGGTCGTGGCGTCAGAGATCAACGCCCACCCAGCGGTCGAGAAAGTGCGAGGGTCCCAGACGGTAGGGTAGTACCCATCCGTCTGTATCTCTCGGTCACGGATCATTGCAAGGAACATGCATAAATCCCCCTTCGCGTCCTGAGCCATGGCTTTCGAGTCGAGGGCGCAGGAGCTTGCTGAGTGCCGTGGTCCTCACCGAAAGAGGGGGCCTAAAATATGTGTTAGATGTAAGAGACGGAGGAGATATTACTAACTAGATCACGTACCTGAGGTTTGAGACAAGGCGAGGTCGCTCGACCTGGAAAACGAATTGTGAGTTGAGGTCTCAAGTATTCAGCATGGAGTGTACCGCGTCCTCGCAGAACTTGCGCAGGCGGCCGAGGAGCTGGGCCAGTGGATCGTCGGCTAGGATGAGGGAGGGGTGGTAAGGCCTAAGGAGCATTAAAACGGCTGACAAGCGATAAGATGATAATGACTCACCTGCGTGGGATTGACATTGCGGCGGAGCGAATCATGTCGAAGACTACCGGGGGGATACAGACTTTGAAGTTCGATGCGAGAGCGTCGTGGGTTTTCAGATGCGTCTCTATCCCGAACGCTGTCTGAAAACACGCCGTTGGCGGGCGGGACAACACAGCCTGGACCTCGCCCGAAAACGCCTAGAAGCCAATCGAATTATATAGATGAGTGCATATGACAGGTTGAACCTGGCGTACCTCAATAATCGCCTCTGCACCATCATATGAGCTGGCGGGTATCTCTTCCTGAAGCAAATCCAAAAGAATGAGGTGTGAAAACAGATTTCCCCTCCGAGCCAGTCGCTCGGCCTCGGCGTTGTTTATCGTTTGTGCTGTATCGGCCGTTGTCTGGGGAAATTTGTATCGTTGGCCGAGAGCAAACGTGCGGAGCCGGTCTTTCACGGACGCGAGGGAGAGAACGGCGGGATCTGTCATCATAAATACGATCAGGTTTCGCGAGAAAGTGCGTGAAAGGCGGGATAAAGACGGGAGGGGAGGGCGAGATGAGGGAAGAGGAAGAGAAGGATTGGGTAACGTGACGGTTGTCTGCCATTTGCAATTGGTTGATCGACTTCCCAAAAAGAAGCGCCACTTACTGGGATCGCCCCCTCGGTCTCTGCCCAGCGGTACAGAGCCTGAGCTGTGATGCATAGTTATTGTCCCCACTCTCATCAGTGCACGGGAAAAAAATGCTTCGTTAGGTACTATATCTCTCAGCAAACTCGCGAAACAACTGGCTTTCTTGAGGGATTCTACGGAGACGAAACGATTCGGAATATCCAGGCCGTAAAATTCCGACGGTTCAAATTTCTTTTTTTTAAAGAGAAAAAAAAAAGAACCGATGAAGGTTGTGCGGCGCTGCCCAGCGTACAACACGCTGCAGCAGAAGGTGGAATGATTCATTTCCCCTGTCGTGGACGAGAGAGTTGCAGCACCAGTCTTCATGACCGCGTTTCTGTTTGCCTTTTGGGCGGATCGAACGCAAGCGATGCCCAGCAAACGCTTATTAAGGTCGACATCAGCGGATAACCGCTGTACTACTAAACCGCTAACGGATCTCGGATGTTTGGTCCATTTTATACCCACTCGCACAGCATTCCCTCTTTCATTTTGTGTGCGTCATTTGACATTCTCGCTCTCTCAAATTTCAAAGCTTTCAAAAATTCCAGGAGCCCTGAAAATTCACCCTCTGTGTTTGCAACATTTTCCACACTGACAGCTATTTTTTTCATTTCTCGGGAGAGCGTAAGGGAAATGTCTGTCTGTTTGTGAGATAGACTTGAAAGCTTTCCAGAAACAACAGTGCCCCACCGTCAATTAAATGTATAAATGGCTCCATTATGCTGGCCTCGCGAGTCGCGACGCGTTCTGGTGCCCCATCAAGTCATCACGAGGGCGCGAATCCGCAGCTCTGCCCCATTTAGACTTTCCTCCGTTTTATCAGCGAACTAGCAAGATCTTGGTGGCCCATTTTGAATCCAGAATATTGATCTGGCGCAAATCTGGCGGTCGTATTATACTATGCAGCACCATGTGACAAACAGTGGTTTGGCATGCGGCTTCCCACTTTACAGAATTCTTGAGCCCACCATTTATGTCACTATCATGGATGTTCGGCGTCTGCCTCCATTTCCCTGGGACCACTATCACAGTCTTCCACAAGGATACACACTAGATTCAGGAACTACCACTCTTTGAATTCAAGCAGCGCCAGGTACAGCCCATTTTCTCAACTTTTTGGCCGCTAGGTCTAACGCCCTCAGTAGGATTACCTCAACACAATATCGATATGCCTCCGGACGAGTCATCCATATTCATTGAAATTATCAGTGGTCTTTGTGCCGTCCAATCTCGAGCAACATCGCCAGAGTGATCTGTGTCCATGCCGCTCGGCCTGCGAGTCTAGCTTTCCGTGTTTCTGCCATTGCTCTCCGAGTCCAAGCCGTTTTTCAAGTTGAGTGTAGATTACTCGCGTTACTATCAACACCAGCTCACAACCTGTGTATGGCGCTGACAGAGAAATTGTGATAGATTTTGCGAGATAAACACAGTTACAAGGTACGATTCCTTACTGGCCGGTAAGATTACCAACACTGTTCCAGAAGCTCGAGGGAAATGAATACACGGTGATTTCCATTTCAAAAAAAAGTAGAGTACACACCTGCAGCGCTGCAAAAGAGCATTCGAAGTAGTGATCGGTCGAACGACTGGCGCCCCAGCGGCAGTCATATTGAAAAGCATCTCCGTATTTAAAACGTTGAACGTATCCCAGTGGGGGGTGATTGTCATCGGATCAACCTTGATGTTAGGGTCCAGATTAATTATGAACGAAGTGAAGGATTGAGCAAAGGCGTTGATAAATGCGGTATTGTTGAAGGGCGGAGTAACCCCCCCGGGAAAGTAATATGCGAGATCATTTCCGTGCAGCCCTGGTGGGATAGCAAACTCGCCCTACAACGATCTAATTCAGTGGCCACTGGAGCTGCAAAATAATTTGTGCGTACCTTGAAAGAACGGCCAAGGAAGGCATTCAAAAGATAGTAGGTCGGACAAATGAAGATAGCTGGAAGGGATCAATGCCATCCATTATCATTAAAACGAATTGTCAAACTCACATTCCCCTTGAACTGCGTTGACTTGGAACAATTCATTCCCAAGGTTAGCATACAAGGAACCGACGGTATTAGCTTGCGGGGGTGCCGAAATCGGGGAAAAGGTTTAACGAGTACTGCGCAGCCGTTACTGCAACACTCTGGTTGACGAATAGAGTGCCCTCGAAGGTGTTGGTCACCGCCAAAAGAGCTTTCTAGATGGACGCGGAGAAGAAAATCATTGAGAATCCGGTTTATTGAGACAGACTGCACATCGTACCCCGTTGACTTTGCCCTGCAACAAGGATAATGTGGGCCGCTGCGTGATGAAGGTCCCGTCGATCACAGGTACCAACAGGAATGTACCGAAAAATCCGCCAGCATTGATGTTGTTGTTAGCCGTTTCCAAAGTGGTCGCAGCGACGGCTCGCAAACAGGCCAGCGAATCCGTGGCAGTCGTGCAACTGTGACAATTCAACGCAAGTACTGGGGCAGGACGACAGCCTTACTTTGTCTGGGCTACGACTTCGCTGAACAGCATCTGGAAATCATTCATTAGGAAATTTAAAATCGAAGGAAGGATATTACCTCCGGAATACGGTCATCAAATCGATATTGCGAAGGCAAGAATGTCGAACTTGTCATCGCGGCTCTGAATAGCTGGGGCTTCGTTTGACCGCCGTTTGCTATAACATGTTGGAGCACAGATCCCGCGCCTGAATAGAACATAATGAAATACGGCCATGAATAATATAATGCGATCGAACTGACCCGCAGATCCGCCCCATATCGTCACTTTCGCAGGATCTCCTCCGAATTTTATGATCTCATGCAAAGTTCACTTGACGCCAACTAAAGGGTACATAGAAAGACATACATGTTGGTTCACCCATCTCAAAGCAAAATCTTGATCAACTGGGATATCGATCAGCAGGAGAATTGCAAGAATTTAAACGGCTTTACGCAGGCCGGCATTTAACGCCCCATTAGCCTTTACTGCAGCCCCCGGAAGGAAACCTACATAAGTGGATTATTTGGATTTGACATGACATGTAGTGCAGCAACCACTTGCCGAAGACGCCCAGGCGATATTGGATCAGAACAACCACAACTCCTCTGTTGCTCTGCCGAATGATGTCTTCGCCGTTGAAGCTGCTGGCTGCGCCGGCTACATAACTGACCCGTGGGAATGCGAGTAAGTACAAATAACGTCTATCCTCGACATTCCTCATACCCTCCTCCGTGGATCCATACCAGAGTTGGCAGATTTACGGGGGGGTGTTCCCGCTGCGTTGCTTGGATAGTATACGCTGGCCATCAGTGGATCGTCAGTGTGGCCCGGGTTGGTTCGAATTATACCGGACTTGCTTTAAAAAGAGACAGTCCTCGGTGGCGATAATTTGAGTCGCGCGCGTTTCCAATGGGTTAGTGGGAGACTGGCCATCCGAGGCATGCAAACATTCGTTAGGCTGCGCCGTAGCCGGCTGCATGCCAGCTATATTGGCCGGAGGTTGCGGGGCTCTGAAGCGTAGGTCACCTATTCATTCCGGGTCGTTAGGGTGAGATTTCTTCGTCGACTTTGGAGATGCAAGGATGGTTCACCTAAGGGCGCCGCAGCATACCGAATCCCCAAGAAGTGGGTGATGTTATTCGCGGTGTTCACGGCGCCTTGGTATTGTGCATAACCAAGATCGACAATTGGAGAGGTTTGGGCTGTGGCAAGTGAGGCAGTCAAGAGCATGATCGCGCAGAGGCGACTCAGAAGATGTAGGGATGCCATGCTGAAAGGATGGGTGTCGGGTCTATGTGTTTCGTTTCGCGCTACTTATAACTTGAAGTTGGGGTGTAGATGCATACATCGTGTCAGATGACGAAATATTAATGCGGGAGTAGGACGCTCGAACCTGTATCACGCGGAACCGTCATGCGAAAGGATAGACATAGCCAGCACGGAATCCCGTTACTTCAAGTTCTTTCTCGTTAGCGATCCGGGTTATGAAATATCCGGACATAGAAAATAGGCACCTCTGAAATAAAAGGAACCGCTCGTCTTCGCAGAAGCACCTTTGACAGTGGACAGGCGCGGGTGATTGTTAGGTACTGGTATCGCTCCAAGTTTCCAACCAATACTAATCAAGGGACGGAAACTGATCTTGGCGGCATTGGTTGCACAGACGTGGAACGTCGAGCAGTTGTACAAGAATTGCTCGACCCCGAAAAAAATGTCATATATAGTCGTTAAATATAGCGACCAAACAGTCGGATTTCTGGTTTAAAATTAGCGTTACGTCTCATTTTCTCAAGGGCCGGACGGTTCGATTTGAAACAGATGAGTCATCGGGTCAACGCTCCCCGAGTCTGGTAGAGAGTTGAGATAAATTTGGGCTGTATCACATCTGCGAAATGCGTATGGATGACGATGCTCCCCACTGACAACATCTTGAGGTGTTTGAAAAGAGGAAGAGGAGAGTCCGGATGACCGAGCGCATGCTGCGCAAATATACCTGCGAGGTGCTGTTATACAGAGTTTGAACACGAAATCAGCAGCAAGTCTTGCTTGGAACTGCAGGCGAACTGCCTCCGGAGATGCCGACGGCCAATGGCCAATGGAGAGATGTGCGCGCCGATTCAGAATTTGGGCAGAAGTGGTATCAACTTGTAGACAGAAATATAGTAAGTATCTCAATCGGTCACAGAAGTTCAACAAACCGAGGTACGAGGTTGATCTTGTTGAAGCGTCTGGCTATGAGAGACTATCACAGAAGGTAGAACGACCGCATTAGTCATTACTGTACTTGTAGACAGAGAAATATAGTAAGTATCTACAGGTAATAAGTCCGTGAGCAAGTAAGAGGAACATAAGTCAGTAAACGGCATACCTCAGTCCGTCACGGAGAAGGTAGAACGACTGAGGCATCCGGAGCGATCGGAAGAGGTATTGAAGTAACCAAATAGGGGTCGAGAGACCGATCGGATCTCCATCCCAACACAACTTGTATCGAGATAGCAAAGAGATCGATGTAAATTTGCTCCCCACGAAGAACGGCAGGCGACTCGGAGTCGAGAATTAGTAAGCGCAATTCAGATGCAAATTCCTAGCCTGACACTGAAATCTTGTTGGCCGTTCGCTCAGCCAGCTGAGTGACGCTGATAGCATCCCTTAATAATCGTCCGATCCTGATCCAGAGACGACCACAACGTGGGATTGCTCGGGTTGACTAGGGTCGAATCTCGAGTCTTGAATGCAGGTGAGAAGGAAGTCTAAAAAGGGCACCTGGATTCGCGCCCTCATGAGTCGTGATGACTTGGGCAACGCGTCGCGAGGCAACTTTCGCGCACAGACTGAAGTTTTCAAAGTGCGCGACGCTATGAGAATTATTCAATTCATTACGTCTCGTTGTAGGACTTAGCCATAAAAAAAAATAAAACTAATCATAAAAACATAAAACTAATTCGTGAGACGGACTTAGGAAATAACCTAGCAAGGCACGTACCTCCGCATCTGGGTTGCTGACCGGCTGGTTATCAGGTTCCGCGAGTCTCCGTTCTAGGGCCTGCTCAATTATCTTGCCGACGAAGGCCCTAAGAATTGCCTCCCCGTGACAGAGATACTAGAAGCTACGAGCAGCGGTAGTAGCGTTGGAAATTGTGCCCCACCCGTCGGTCGAAAGTGAACGCCAGACGCAGGGATAATACCCATCATTCTGGATTTCCTGGTCGCGCACCGTCCCCAAGAATGCGGCGAGATCGCCCTTAGACTCTCGTGCAGCGGCCGCCATCGCCGATTGGAAGCGGAAGCGTCCGACTCTGCTCAACGCGGTGTTCTTCGCTGTTAAAGCGGGCCTGCAATGCATGTTACATGTAAACTTAATTGACAGAGACAGAGAGAGTAGTTGGATCATGTACCGAAATTGGCTCAACAAACGGTCTCCACCTGGGAAACCGGATGGTGAGCTAACATCTCGGAGATTCACCGTGGAACACACCAGGTCATCGAAGAAGACCCGTAGACGGCGGAGGAGTACAGCGAGCGGGTCGTCCGCGAGGATCAGCGAGGAATGGTATAGCCTGTGAAACATAGCTTGAATCATCTGTCAAGTGGTACAACTATAGTAACGTACCCTCGGAGAACAGACATGGTCGCTGCCCGAACGTCGTTGAACACGTCCTCAAGACAGCTCTTAATGGCCAGAGCAAGGCCATCGTAGCACTTCGCGTAACAGAGAAGGCCGAACCCACGGTCGAACCACGCAGTCGCTGGTAGAGAAAATGCAGTACGAATCTCCGGAATGACTTGGCGTACCTCAATGATCTGTTCGGCAGAGTCGTACACATTGGCGAGGAGCTCGCTCTGCAATAAATCGCGAAGGATCACAGCCTGGTAAACGTCCGCTCTCCGGTTAAGCTGCTCGGCCTCGGTTGCTGATGTTGCCATCGCGGCATCTAAAGTGCATTGCAAGAAGCGGAACCGGCTGCCGTGGACGAGAGCCAGGATTTTTGCTTGTGCGGCTGGAATGATGCGGTGACTTGAGACGTGACTATAGGTATCGCGGGGGTGGCGCAGTTGGAGCTGGGGAAGGGCGAGAAGAAATGCGAGTGAGGGAAACGCTGAGGAAAGGGCGAGAAAGGAAGGATGAGGGAGGAAGAGAAGAGGGAGGAGGTAACGTGCTTAGCTGTCCGTTTCGGTTTGATGATCGGCGTCCGTAAATGGAGTGCGTGCTCGAGCATACTTGCCAACTTAAAAGTCGCATACTATTCCTCCCAGAAGCTCAGAATTCGGGGGCCGAGATAGTAATTGTGCTCACAGCTCAAATAAAACTCGCTGGCAGCTCGGGAAGCAGATGACCCTCAACCTGAAAGAAAAATAATACAAGGGCTGCGGTCATTGGAATGTAGTTTTAAAAACAAAAAGAACCTTTGACAGGTTACGCGGACCTGCCCGGCGTACAACGCGCCGTAGCAGAAGGTGCAATTATGTATTTCCCCTGACCCAAGAGAGCTGCAACACCAGCCTCGTGACCGCGTTTCTGTTTGCCTTGTGGGCGGATCGAACGCAAGCGATGCCAGCATACGCTTATTAAGGTCGGCAACAGTGTTAACCACTGTACTGTTGAACCGCGACGGATCTCGGATATTTGGTCCATTGTATACCCCTTTGCACAGCATTCTACATTCATTGGGACGGTACTCATTCTTACACACTTTACGACCGTCATTTCACCTGCTTCAGCAACTCCTACGTATTTGTTCAAATTTAGGGCTTGACCAGAAGTCCTGAATATTTGGTCCCAGGCATGTGTGTTGGGCAGTCCGAACTGTCAGTTATGGCTCCGCAATTTCGCCAGAAGATATTGTGACCATGTTCATGAATCTAATCAGCTTTGGGCTGGCCCCGCGACGCGTTGTGTGCCGAATGAAGTCATCACGGGGGGCGCGAACCCAAGTTGCCCCATTTAGCTCTCTTTCTACTTTCAATTCCGCTTGTCTGCAATGGCCATCAGAATATTGGATGTCCAACGAAAGGTGACAAGATCGTTTAGAAGGTTTCAAGATCATTGGCGGGGACTCGGATGGAGGATACATGGGGAGTGCTGGTATGTTGCAGTTGATATGCGACCGGTGTGATCACAGCGACTCAATGAAAATTTCAGTCACCGTCACCGAATGCGCCTTGCTCTCATTGCTTCATGACCGTTCGGAGTTACGTTTGAGTTCCTACCGTGACTTCCGGGTACTGACGCTGTGGCCTCGTTTGGTAGTTTGTTGACAATGAGACTCGTAGACTCGGGTTTCTACGAAATTACGACGGAGATTCTGGATTGACGAAAACAACTCCAGATTAACTACGACTACGCTTTGTACATCCTGAAGTTTCACTGTGTACTAGTAGGATGGTATATTGTTACGAGCCTCATACAGTTCAATGCATCTTAGCAATTCAATATCTAATTCCGGCTGAATCAGACAACCACCGGCAACAACCACCGGGTTACAACGATAGAGTATAAACAAGAAACACAACGATCCATCATCGCCGAGGAAAATAAAAAACGAACCAAGCTCAACTCGGTCCATCCCAGAGACTCATCAAGGCGACTCCCTCCGAAATAGCCGACACTGACTCGTCCCATCGAATTCCTGGCGCCTTCGCAAGATTGCAGAGCGTTGGCTCGATGACACCGCTGACGATGTACCCCATATTGTACTGCCCACATGAATAAAAAGAAATTGGGAGGTTGAGTGACAGGACAAACCTTTTCCAGCTCCGCATTGTATTGAGCTTGTTCTATATCTAGATCTATGGGGACGGAGGGGCGCATCAGGAAAAAGATGCAAGAAACCGGGCGAGAATATACTGACAAGATACCGTCTCGACTCTCTTCCTTCTTTGTTTCCGGCGGAGACCGAGCGTGAGTCTATTGCGCATTTTCCGGTGCGCAAAAGTAGTATGGGCTGTATTGGCTACGCAAAAGCTTGGAGGACAATCGTCAAAGCCAGAAAGAACATCCCGATCGCAGACGTACCACTCTTCTCGTGAAGTACTCTGAACGCAATCAGTCTTGCTGGATAACCGGGAACCTCGGTTGTTCGACAAAGCGCTAGCACAGAATGTTCGTGAAGGGCCCATGTTACAATTCGGGTCAGAGTGGGGAGCTGCGATGGGGGCGAAAAAACTGCGACGCCTAGTATTTAAATATTCACGACGTTTGCGCGTGGTACTTCATTGCCTCGACCACTCGTGCTTGCTGACGCGTGCTTGAAGCAGATTAGAAACATGGTCCTCAGGGTGTCCTGGTGCGGCTTCCGTCAGGGAGCCGCGCGCGTCGATGCCCAAGTATGTCAAGATTTTGAAACAACAACGAGGGAAGAAATCCTGGGGCGCCGATGTCGGGAGGTGAGACGAGGACATGATGGCAATGAGTCAAGGGTGAAATCCGAAGAGATCGGACTTCGTGGAGAAGCGCTGCCAAAGGCGGGCCGCGCCTAGCCGCGCCTCTCTGCCCGTCGCATCACCACCGCGATCACATCTTTTCGTGCTGGCGACGTACCATGACCGTCCTTGTGATCAATTCTGTGTGAGCTGATCCATGCGCCCCACCTATAAAACCCCATCGACCGACGAGCTCCATCTTTTGACCTCTCTCGAGAATGCACCGACTTTTGAGCGCAGTACTGACGGTGGCGGCATTGACACTATGCGCCAACTCGCAGTCGGCCCCTATTATTGATCTCGGTTACGCGCAATATCAGGGCACAGTTTCCCCAGCCAACATATCTCACTTTCTGGGCATTCGATATGCAGCGGCGCCTTTAGGTTCGTGCTGGAAAACTTGTTCTCGTCTGCCTGCAATTAAAACTTGGTTTACAGGTGATTTGCGTTTCCGAGCACCGCAGCCTCCGGCAAACGTTACCGGTGTTCAGCAGGCTACGGTGGAGCCCAACCAGTGTTTCCAAGCATCGAACGGTGTCTCTCCGACGAATCCACTGGAAACGCGCGCGCCAGAGGTCATCTCGACCGAGGATTGTTTATTCCTCAAGTGCGTCTGTTTTGGCTTTGCGGAACTTGTATTGATTTTTTTTTACACAGTGTATACTATCCGAGTGACGCGGCTGGGACTCCCGTTGAAAAACTTCCTGTGCTTGTCTGGATCCATGGTGGAGGGTACGTCTTAAGGCCCTCATGTTTAAATGAATGAACGAATCATTCGAGTAGATACCTTGCAGGCCAAGCAAGCGCCTACAACGGCGAAGATGTTATCGACCAGAGCAACAGAGGTCTTGTTGTAGTTATCATCCAGTACCGTCTCGGCGTCTTTGGTGCGTGCAAATCTTCTGTCAGAAATATGCTCTCTGATGATACATTACCAGGCTTCCTTCCCGGCGCAAAGGTGAAGGCGAACGGTGCATTGAATGCCGGGCTGCGTACATCAATTCTTTTCAAGTCAGAAATGCTCTAACAATGCTCTCAGTTGATCAGGACTTTGCGTTGAGATGGGTCAATAGACATGTGCGCCTTGTCTCTTCTCCTTTACTGCCGCAACTTACAGTCTTTGCAGATAAATAAATTCGGCGGAGACCCGTCGAAAGTCACGATTTGGGGAGAATCCGCAGGTGCGTCCTAAATTCAAAACTTTTACTACAAAAGGAATCCATGTAGAATAATGCAGGCGCGGGATCCGTGCTTCAGCAGGTCGTGGCGAATAATGGAAACACGAAGCCGCAGCTGTTCCGAGGCGCAATCACCAGTTCGACGTTCCTGCCGTCACAGTACAAGTACAACCACCGCATCCCTGAGGTAAGTGAGGACTTACTCATGATTTTTTTTCTAAGTACTTCCTTCGATGGCAGTTGCTATTCAGCGAGGTCGTGGCTCAGACAAAGTAAGTAATGTGATTGACGGCGTAAGAAATTAATCTGACGTCTAACAAAGCTGCACCACTGCTGCCGATACGATGGCTTGCTTGAGGACTGCGGACGCCAACGCCCTGCAAACGGCCAACACCCAAATCAACAACGGAGGATTCTTCGGGACGTTCCTCTTCGTCCCCGTCGTCGATGGGACCTTCATCATTCAACGGCCCACGCTGTCCCTGCTGGAAAATAAGGTCAACGGGGTCCGTGGTTTCCGTTTCGAGCTCTCCAAATGAATGTTTCTGACTTCACTGCAGGAAGCACTTCTCTCGGTGACGAACACATTCGAGGGAGACGACTTTGTCAACCAAAATACTGGAGCGACAGCTAACGCGACGCAGTACGCGCTCGACCTCTTCCCCGACTTCGGGCCTGCGCAAGCAGACAAGGTGGGCCAGTTGTACGCTGGCTTGGGGACGCCTTTGTTTCAGGAGAATGCGATCCAGGGCGAATGTACGTGCTGTGTCTGTGAGTTAGATATGTACTAAAGAGGAGTTCGCAGCGATCTTTATCTGCCCGACATACTTCATCCTGGGTGCCTTCCGCGGGCGCGCCTTCAAGGTGCGGTCTTTCTTTCAAATCGCATCTTCCGGTGCTGAGTGCGGTCTGATTTTTCCCCAAGGCCGAATTCGCCATCCCACCCGGCCTCCACGCCAACGATGTAGCATACTACTGGCCCACCCTCTCCACCCCGCCTTTCCAAAACACCGACTTCATCAACGCGTTCGCGCAGATCTTTACGGCGTTCGCCATCTCGCTCGACCCCAACGTCAAAGTCAGCCCTACCATCACGCCGCCGTGGGCCAAATGGGATGATGTGCGGCGCACGGAGATGAATTTCAATAAGACAGAGGCGGGGGCGCCGGTTGTGCGCACTGTGAAGACGGATGAGGCGCTGTTGGAGCGCTGTCGGTGCGTTGATTTGTCTCGTTTCATGGATTTACCTGACTGCCGACCAGATTCTGGGACAGTGTCAATGTGGGCAGTTTAACTGCGCAGTAGGGCAAGGCAGGTTGGTTGCGGTTCTTCGATTGTCTGGGACCGCATAAAATCGTGTATTTGTGTATTAACAAGTCACGAACCGGAGTGGAAATTTATCGACCTGATAGCAGGACCGGTGTTTATTGGTTTGGAGTTGAATCTCATTTTGGGCCCGATTTTCTTTTGTCCGAACTTTTGACCAACCCGAGCCTCAAAAATTTGTCTGAATTTTGCATCCAACCTGGACCAGGGCCAAAATTTGTCCGAACCTGAAAAAATTTCCAAAATCACCCCAGTGCGCCAAAAAATATTTAAAAATCTATTCTGCTATGCCATCATCCTCTGTGACATCTACAAGACTGATTTTCTTCTGTCCCTTTCATCATGCCATGTTTAGGTTGACTACTGCCTTACACAACACCTCCTTCCCAGCAATCAACTTTCCAAAAAGACTGTATGCATGTAACCTAATTTTGTTTTGTCTGTAACAGTGGAGAATGCAAAAGTGTTTGTATTGCCAGTTGTGATGCCCCAAACTTAAATTAAATTTAGCAATCTGCTCTAACTGCAGTCCATTGTACAGAATTTAAAGCAAGGATCGAAGCGCAGCATATGAGGAAATTCATCGGCATCACAAAGATTTAGATATTTATGTCCGAATGGTATCTGACACTGGCTGAGGCTGTGGTTTTTGACCGAACTTCTGGTATGACCTCCTGCCACCGCCAATTGTCTGACCCAACTTTGGATCTCAAAATCTGAAATTTGTCCGAACTTCTGATTCAACCTCCAAACCAATAAACACTGGTCCTCTGATAGCTGAGTAAAACATCCTGGACTTCGTGCATACTCACGCTCAAGTGAATGGAAACGTATCTAAGACTCGTGTACAAAGCTTTGGCCCTAGTATCCTGTTAACGCGAGTCCCTCTTCAAGATACATCCCCGTTCTATCCAGCTTTACATCAGCCTTGACCGCAGTCAACGATATCAAACAGGTTTATCTCACTGTCCGTGCGCTGAAGGCAGTACGTATTCAATCGTCTGAGACTCTCCGGTTATGATGACGGCGATATGATTGTGAACCAGCACGACGATCGCCGCCCTCTGCGATGTATAAAAATAGAGACACAAAAACATGAGCGCAGCGTGAACACGCACGACAAAGATCGTCCGAAATCCCGCTAGCCACAGACTCGGACGACACGGTGGGCTCCGTGTTGGCACCGGTAAGTGCTTTTTGAACGTAGTTGAACACTGCGCGAGTTTCGTGTCAGATTACCGGGAAAGAAAAAGGGAGATACGCACACAAAGAACCCAGCGTACGGACTACCGCCCATGAATTCCAATACTTTTCGAGCCTGGCATGGAACTTATTCCAATCGTCTTCGGGATCAAAGCTGGGGGAATATATACGTGAAGTACATCGATGAAAACTGACCCAAATGCTGTATCGTCTCATTGCACATGTTGACCGTGATCATGAGCGCCACGACCGTATCCGATAGCGACAAAAATTCGCCCTCGCCAGCAATTGGAGCCTTAAATGAAAAGCAAGAATGAACACATTTACAGTGAGGCTGTGTAGTGTAACCGAGGGCAAACCCAAGCCCCACCCGCTCAAGCCCGCCCCCTCAAATTCAAACTTCGCTAAGGAGGGGATGCCGTTTGGCCAAGCCCGTCAGTAAAGTCTGGTCGACAGATTGTCCTCTCCTCATAAAATTGAGCCTCTCGGTATCTCCATATGTACTTTCCGATCATCAGGATCAAGCATCGGACCGAACTTAACAAGACTGAGCTACTTATTTACATCCAAGTCGGCGTCATCGACCCCTTGTGCTAATGAAAGGTGTTGCCAGCATACATTTGACGGGGCAAGGGCGAATTAGCAAACGAGGTGTCGACACTAGTCAGAGGATCTTGAGAGCTCTTCCAAAGAAATTGCAGTTAGTAAGTGGAGCTCAACGGAAAGGAAGAGTGTTAGATTAGATCACCTATCCTGTTCCTCAGGCTGCAGTTATTCAATCTGTGTGTATTTGAAATGGCTCAACGGTGAATGATTCTGAGTGTGCGGTGCTGTAACAGCTTCTTCTCCTCGTGTTCCAGTCAATGAGGCGTGCTAGGACCCGTGATAATCGGGTTTGAGAAGTTCTCCTAATACTTCTGACCAAACTGCCATATCCAGCTCGCGAGGTTACATTATTGACAAATGGGGTGACTCAAATAAGGTTGGAGTAGCGTAATGATGCGGTGGCTTCGAGTATATACGAGAAGGGTGGAAGTGGAACCTGGCTAATTTAAGCGAGTTTCACTGGGTGTAAGTAAGTGAGTTCCACCAGGATGCATCAGCTGTAGAACTCAGTTACGCAGAGTTACGCCTGGTGGAACTCGCTTGAGTTAGCCGAGTTCCACTGTCATACTTCTTGTCTACTTAATTAATTAAATCAAACTGCAGGTATTCTGGGGTTCACACCGATGACTTTACGGGCGCATCAGATCCCGCTCCATGGCCCGATGTCCCTGATCTTGACCTTTGAGTCAATACTTTATTGAGATAACAATCATTCAAGCCGTCTGCCACATTTGCGATGCACCTCGGCAACGACCGTACTTGGCTGATGCCTGAACCGGCATCTTACCGGTCATTTCTTTCAGATTATTAGTCAGAGAAATATTTTTCATAGTGTAAAAGCATTCTAATATGTTTCATTCAACATTTTTTGAATAACATTCAGATGCTACCTACATTCAGCGTACAGCCATATCATCGGCGGCAAAATCAGGATCGAACATCGTCTATGCCCGAGCAGGAGCCAGGGCTTGATGTAAGAAGGGAAGCGGGGACTCTTGACACAGTTGTCAACATGGTTAGGCTCGCGGTCCTCAACTCACTTTTCTGTTCTCCATTATAAGAACTGAAAGTAATAATGAGAAGTACGCACCGACCCGTCGTTTCAGTGTTGGCGCGCATTTCCGTGCGCTACTCCTCGTGCTTGTACAAATAGGTTGGGTATTCCCATTGAGGCCAAACGGTAAGCTGATATCCCTCCGAGGGTGTCCACCTTGACTTGGTGATTCTATTTGTTGTTGAGGTTGGAGGTTGCGATGGTGGCTCCGAATCCTTTACTACGAGGGCAGGAGCTAGTGAGAGTAAGGGCATTCTGTGGCTTATAGCCGCCTGCGCAGGGATGCGGCCTGACGATACTTTTCTGTATGCCTGAAATAAAAGATGTAGAGTTCATTGAACAGACCCGTGGATGGGAGACTGCACTTGCTCAAGTTCGCCGTAATGTTAACAAGTAATGTTGGCGACGCCCACGGGATTGAATGGTTGATCCTGCGATGGTACTCCTGCGGGCATGTCGCCAGAGAGGTGCGGAGATGAAAGGTGGTAACACAAGAAAAAAATACGATCATTAATCAAAGCTTGAAATGAAATCCTAATCTCATATTAGTTCACGACCGAAATTCTGGATAGTTTAAATCCTACCTCTCTGTACAAGGTATTCAAATCCCTGAAAAATTCACGGCATACGGAATACGTCTTGAGGAATCTGGAAGTAAATTTTCGTCGGGGTACCTCAAAACTGTCAACTTCAATTAAAAAAGATCCAAAGTAGGCTCAAATGGGGTGTACTTAAGCCTCGCAAATTTTGAGGCTGGTGGCAGCAGGTAAAGCATGTGAGCTGAAGTGAGGAATCAGTTCACAATCATATAACATGGGCTTGGCCACAAAGACCATTTTCTAGTCCTTCTCCTACACTCAAACTGTAACAGCCTAGAGTATGAACACATCTTGAATATAGTTGCGCTTTATTTTCGCTAAATGAACGGGGCCACGCTGAGCCTGAGGCAGCAGAACCAGTGCAGCGGGTTGGAGCGCAGCTCGAGGTATGGGCAAGAGTATCGGGTGCAGGTAAGCTTCGCCGCCAGCCGCATTCAAGCTGCTGTGTGCGGACCAGAAAAGCAGCTCTTCAATGCGGAGGACTGTTCCTCGGGGATGGCAGGACCTCACCCCCGGACGATGACCACGTGGAAAATTATGGCGAACGACGATGACTGGAGCCTTGCAGACACTATCATGAACATCATCTGGATCTTTCAAATTGGGGACAACGGCGCCGAGGGTGGGAAATCCCAAATTGTTGTATGTTTGACTATCATTGCTCTGTTCTTGCTGAATTTCTGTATCTCTATAAACTTAACTGTGCAGTATATTGTATTTTCCTTGAATTTATTTGCATTTCCGGGACGAAACATGCGAGTTCGCCGGGAGGGGCGGCCATTTTGATGGGATTGATGAAAGGAGTCGGGGAGCTACGTTGCCGCCGGACTTTGACAGCAGCAAGGGGAGTGGGCGGGTGTCTTGCCGCGACATATTAACGGCAGGAATAATCATCTCTGAGTACAAGCGAGGATCATTACTGGGTAATTATCCTTCCCGAAGGGATCTGCTCAAACCCCCGCTTATTAGCGGTGGATACCATATATATATCCCCCGCTACCTAGCAGGGTTTGGTGGGCAGTATAGGTGGACTCGCTACTCTCAATAAGTTAGAACCCATAAAAGGAAATCACCTGATGGCGAGTGCGCTAAGGGTTGAATTCCATCACAGGGACATTTGGTCATGGAGTGGGATCTGATGCGTCCACACAGCCATCGGTGTAATGCCCGGAATACCCGTAATCTGATTTAATTAAGTAATTGGACAAGAAGTATGAAGGTGGAACTCGGCTAACTTAAGTGAGTTCCACTGGGCGTAACTGAATTCCACGGTTGATGCATCCCAAGTGGAACTCGCTTACGCCCAGTGGAACTTGCTTGAGTTAGCCGAGTTCCACTTCCACCATTCTCGTCATTCCTCGGTGGCTTCATGGCCAATTTTTCAAAAAAAAAAGAGTATCAGTGAGAGTGCAGGGAGATCGGAGAAACACTGTCAAAATTTTGTCCAGATAGAATATCCTATTCGGGTGCCCATAACATTAGAATATACTCGGAGTGGCTTTGGAATCCACAGAACGAAGTAGCAACTCTATAGAAGTGGCCGTTTGTGTAGTGTGCTCCGTAAACCCCGACCGCATACGCGGTCTAAAGCCCTATGTAGCCAATATAGGCCTATACGGAAGGTTCGCTTTTCCAGATGGCTCCGTGCGTTCGATCAACCCCTTTTGGGTCCAAACGAACTTTCCAAGGAATCTCTTGAATCCTGACAGCAGGTTCGCAGGTTACCTCATGTTCTGGCATATCTCTGGCTTGCAGACTTTACCGACGTCCCGCCCCGTAACTTGACTGCCGTAATAACTCAGACTAATTATACTCGCTGCCACTAGCCTTGTACGACTTGGCTGATGGTTAATCTACGACTTCTCTGCAAATGTTTCGCACATCTGGCCACAGGTTTGGACGGTCAAGTTCTGCAAATGATATCAACGTTGTCGAGACTCGGGCCTTGGTCGAGGGTTTTTTTTCAGATTTTTTAAGCGTCCAAACGTTACGACTGCGTTTACTATACGGGTACGTACACGCTTCTTCATGGCCTACTATCTCCATGTATATTGCTGTGAAGGAGGCGAACTCTGGCGCGCCGGTAATAAAAGGGTTTTGCCTTTATCACTGGGTCGGGCACTTCTCCTCTGGTACCTTTTCATTGCGAATTGAGTAGCTATGCCCGACTGGACTTCAGCCGCTGAGCTCGCGATAGATTCACGCATCTCCGTCGGGCTAAACCATGCCTTGATTGGTCTATACACGTGCGCACGCCCTCCCCGCTTCACGAAGCCGTGCCTGAGGGGGAAATAGTTGGGAATGGTTCATCTCACTGCGATTCGACTGGGAGGTGCTCACAGGCTGCAAGCCGTTCAGATGGCCCCTGGTCCGTTTTTCGCTACAGTCGTATGATGCAACTCATAAAGAAAAACTTGTCTCGCAGATATTCTACTTTGCCAACCGATACCTACTTCTGGGCGCAATGGTAGGCATTGCCGTGGCTCTTGACTCCAAAGAGTACGTGTTTTTTTGTTGTACTATCTTTCTCATGGGTTTCCCTTATCGGTTTGTATCAGGGAAATCAACTGCCAGGCCATCTATACCTTCAATCAATTCGCAGGCGATGCCGCCGTTGGGCTCACAAGTATGAACCTGTCGCTCCGAACGATTGCTATCTGGGCTCAAAACACGTATATAAAAATACTACTTACTCTGATCATTCTGGGTCACTGGGCTTTAATTCTACAAGGTACGGGCCACTTTACCTTAGCTTTCCAATAGTGTTTTGACCCGCATCTCGTCTGCCAGGCGTCATCTTGAAGGCACACTGGGAACCTGCCCTGAACACCTGTATCCTAACGGTCTCTAACAACCGTCTTCTGGCAGCCACCTTCACATACACAATGTGTTTCGACCTCCTTGTGTTCCTTTTAAACGCATACAAACTCGGGGTGAGGTGCAAGACCTCGGGAAAGCTGTCTAAGATGATGTTCAACGACGGTCTAATTTACTTCTTCGTCGCGTGAGTTGATTCTTGCCAGACGCATCCAGATAGACTTTCTCAACGATATCTTCCTCCCAGTTTCTTCTTCAACCTGGTTGCAACGGTGTTCATGTTCCTGAATCTCAACTCGATCATGGTCATCTTATTTAACGTGCCTGCGGCAACTGCATCCACCGTACGGCACATACCGCCTTCTCTTGCTAACATTAACCTCCACTTCGTTACGTAGATTGTGGCTACCCGCGCCGTGCGCCATCTCACAAACTTTGCAGTCCAGGGCCCGGACAGGTAGTGAGTTCGCTGAAAAGCTGCCACTAGTGTACACGTCTAACACCGACTAGTACTTCCTCAGTGTTGAGTTCAGGCCGCGACCGGTTTCGGGTTCATAGACGAAACCGCGAGTTCACGTCGACCCACGGCGGCACGAGGAGCATGACATACCCTGGAGTAAACGTTCAAGTAGGTGATCTCGGCATTACTAAAGAATGTTTCTTCAACCATTTCCCATAGATGGAGACTTTCGTACACATAGAAGGTGATTCGTCCATAGGCCCGGTCGAAAAGGGGGATCCAAAAAGCCACGCCAGCGACTGCGACGCAGAGGCCAAAGATGACGCTTTTGAAATTTAAATTACACGCTCTGGACATACACACCAAGGGCTGTACACCTCGCATAGCGCGCACTATTGTAACTCTGATTGGATGGTTGCCACGGAATAGAACCTGAAAATACTTTCTTTGGAGTATAATTGACGTGGTGGAAAGTATCTTGGATCACGCGCCGACTGGACATTGAGTCTCACAAACGCTCACAGGATTTGGTCAATTCTTTGTGCCGGAATTTGTTGATGCTTGTATAATGAGCCAGCTTTCAGCTGTCCACTGGCTGGACATTCACGTGGGACCCATGCTCCTCTCATGCTAGACACGATGTGCAGACCATAATTCCCAATCATTACAGAAGAGATAAATTCCTACAAAAAGATCGTCCGTCTCATTGATATTTTGACTCGGAGTCGTGTTTTCGTCTCTCCCTTTCTAAAACTATGGTGACTGGCAAGTGGCGGGCACCAAATGTCTGTTTGTTCTGTGTTTGCTGGCAGTCGGTCCGGTGCCCAGGTCTCCACAGTCACTCTAAAAATCCAAACTAAATTGAATGTAACACTTGAGATGAATTGCAAGGGATGTCCTGAGCGAAATTTTTATATTTTGCAAAATCACACGAAAAACATTTTGAGTTTTTCACACCTATTTGCACTGAAATTGTGAAAATAAACAATATGTCTTTTTCATCCACTTTTCAGCAAAAACAGTAATGAAAACCTTCTAAAAAACTTGAATTCCAGTTGTCAAATTTCATATCATCTTTGTACCTATGGCGGTCAATGTGCACCTTTATTAAAAGCTGATATTTGTCTTGATTTTGTGTAATATATGTTGAGAAATGTAAATATATGTTTTTCTTGAAGCACCAAAAAAAAAACTTCTCCACTTTTTTTTTCTGTTCACTCGAGTTTTTTTATATATATCTTTCTCGGCACAACTGAGTGGCTGTGCCAGCCAAGTGATGGCCTTTCCACGGCCGAACTCTACAGTCCTTGTCCCTTGGCCAGGTCATCTGAGTTTGGTGTCCTGGAATTATATCCTAAGCTTTGTTGTAATCAAGGCACACATTCTGAAGGCTCAAGTGTGATTGAAGAGGACAATGTTTATGGCAGTCAGTCTTATTAAACCTGTTTTATTTATCTGTTTTCAAGTGATGGCCACGGCTCAGGCCAGACTCAGCCATAAGACTAGTGTGCACCTACTGTTCGGCCTGTAGGAGTTCACAAGGTGGCTTCCTTCCATGTGCAAGCCAAGGTTTCTCAGCAGCCATATGACAAGCCAATCAGGCGCAGAGTCTGTGGGGTCTGTCGAGTTTGGCCACGGCAAGGCCATCATTCGGCTGGCACTGCCACTCAGTCGTGCCGAGAAAGAGAGATATATAAAACTTCTGAGTGACGAAAAAAAAAGGCACATTGAGAAATATATTCAGGCTTTGAACATTTTTTCAAGCTTGTGAAATATATTATGAAAACAGAGATATTTCATGCAAAACAAAGATATATCACGAAAAACAGAGATATATTACAGTTTTAATAAAGGTGCAGCCTGACCGCCATATGTACCCTACTTTTTACACATTTTTCTCTTTTTTTCTCACTAGAAATTGTGGTGAAAAAAGTTTCAAGTTTTTCACCTCCATTTTCAGCTGGGAATTTCTATGTATTATTGATAATACTTTTTCAGAATATTTCATCAATTTGTTTTGCATTTTTCACTCTCATTTCCACTAAAAAGTGTACTGAAATCATTTTGAATTTTTCACCACTTTTTTCACTAAATTTCTTTTGGGAAATTCAAAATACTTTCCCCACTTTTCTCACTAAAAAACCTCAAATTTTTCATCACCATTATTTCACAGTTTTCAGTCTTTTCCTCACTAAAGTGAGTGGAAAATATTTAAACTTTTCCACATTTATTTACACTGAAAATCTGGAAATAAAAAAACATGCCTTTTTTCATCAATTTTTCCACTGAAAAATGTGAAACAAAAAGGTGATGAAAACTCAGTACAAAACTTGAATTTCACTTTTCATATTTTACATTGTTTTTTTCACCAAGATTTTCACACATTTCACAGGCTTTTTTTTCAGTGAAAATTAGAGTGAAAAAAGTTTTAAGTTTTTCACTTCCATTTTCAGCTGGAATGTATATGTATTATTGGTAATACTTCAAAAAATTTCATCAATTTTGTTTTGCTATTTTCACTCTCACTTTCACTGAAAAGTGTATTATCAGAGACTGATTACTGGGCCACCTTAGCATTTTTTTGCTCCAAGCCCATATGCACAGTTGAGTATGTACATGTATATGAGCTTTCAAATGAAGGTATGCATCCTGAGAGCGAGTGGATTATTTTTCCCCGAATTTATATCATGATTTGAGGGCTTGCTAAATTTTCTTTCCGGGGATGTTCGAAAAAGGCAAAAAACAGGCTAGTGAGCCACCTGCTCAATCCCTCTGTTGACATGGGTACTGTTCATCGAATCACATTCCAAATCATTTAAGAGATATAATTACAATATTCCATACACATGAACTGTACATCTGAGGAATATTAGGGGCTGTAATGAATTCCCTTTCCAGCCACGGAGAGGGGTGAAATGGCAGTCTGAACTGAATTGCATACCCTACAAAGCAAAAAGCGCGTCAACAGCTCAAATTAAGGCCCAGATAGGTGAATAGGATGTATTGGAATATGATTGGTTCCAAAAAATGTTACCTACATGCCTATAACCCTGCGAACAAAATTCATCTTTACGCCCAACTCAAATTTGCCGGTTTTCAGTAGTTGCCCATCGTGACAGGGAAGTCAGACGGTTAAAAGTCCAACTACCGGGGAGAATACATAGATAGTGGTTTGGAATACAGCAGCCAAGTCCTAGGTCCGTGGCAAACATGGGTGGTTTGCTACGCAGGTGGCCAAATTGTGCCACTCAGGGTCAGGTTAAGATCTTCTTCAAGGATTGTGGAAGAGTTATAAAACCATTTTCAAGGATGAGGCCATCTCATATGATCTCTGCAAACAAGGGGAAGAGAACAAGCCCAGAACTATGCAAATTGACGGGGAATTGGTGGAGAAACAAGCGGGAAACGAGCACCAAGGCTGCTCGAAGATAAGAAATGATGTTCACATGCCGGCATCTTGATCCAAAACGTCCCACAGTATTTGATCGCCGCATCGACACACCTCCAAACTTGACATACGGCATCCTCAGAGGTTGTATTCCATCCCACAGGCACCAAGTCGCCGGATTTACCATCGAAACACCTTATATTCTGCAAGTGGCCCACTACCTAGTTCGGCCCACTAGGCAATCACATACTAGGAATCCACCGAAAGCGTGTAGTGCTCGCGAAGCAGATCGTAATCATGATTACGCATTTCCTTTTTTGGGCGCAATTTTTTTCTCCCCCGCGCCATGAAATTTCGGTATGGGCAGAACGACGCCATGAAGGCGCATAGTTTGGTCTACTTTTCATTGCGGTATACCCAGAATTGAGCATTTTTGAAAGCATTCTTTCCTCCAAGCACTGTCAGCCACTGCGCGCCCATTTGTTCTTGTTTACATGCATATCCTAGCCCTCCCCTCATCACGTGCATTTAAGGTAGATTTGCTCGCTTCGCCCCGCAATAATACTGAAATCATTTTGAATTTTTAACCACTTTTTTCACCAAATTTTTTTTAGGAAATTCAAAACAGTTTTCACCACTTTTCTCACTGAAAAACATGAAATCTTCAACCAGTGTATCTAGAAAGAGATGCAGTGTGAAAAGGATGAGCCATAGTGCCAATGTGAATTGCAACATGTGATGTTTGCACGAGAAAAGATGTGATATTGGTGGCTGATCAAGTACATCAAAAACTTTACAGTAGAAGGCCTCTACTTGACAGATGGAACAATCAAATGGAAAACAAAAGTATGTCATGAGTAATTATGTTTACATAGTTCTTGTGCTTACTCTTCAGCATCCTTATGAACTCCATCTTCTGCTTCTTCAATTCTGGATGTTTCTTCTTGATCAATGGAAAGCTGCCGCAAGAACTGAACAGGAGCATGCAATTTTGTAAGATGTTCCAATGCTTTCTGATGAGCATGTGCCACAGTAGTAAGCCTGGCATCAATTTGAGCAACATCATTGGCTTGCAAGGACTGCTCAAAAAGAGGTCGAGCTGCTTTCCAAAGCTTAGTTGCCTCCGAGATTTGTCCCTGTTTTTTTGCAAGATCTCCAAGACGTAGCATGCATTGTGCTCTGCTTCGATGAACATCCATGTAGGTCAATCCTTCCAGAGCCACAGTGTAGAGGGTGGATGCTGTACCCTCATCTTTGCCATCAATGAACACATCTCCGAGGAAGAGAAGTGCCTTGTGGAGTGCTAATCTGTCTTTTGATTTATGGGCATAGCTCAGGTATGTAACCGGCCACCTGATGTTCCCCTCAAATTTGGTTTGATTCCATTGGCTAATATTGGCAAGTCTCTCCAGACAGTAAGATATAGCTTCACTGTACAAACCCCAACTCAGATGGAGACACTTGCAGAATAGGGTACTGGCTGAAGAAAGTTGCCCCTCTCTGAGTTCAAGGTCTGCCAAGATTGTCTCACAGTAAATGATTCCATGCAAATTTTTGAGATCATTGAACAGTGTTCTTGCATTGTCTAAGTTTTGGTGCACATCCTGCTCACCCACACCAATCATAACATCAATCTCAGCAATATTGAGTAGTCCATATGCATAGGATAAAGCATTTAGATTAATAGAAGTAGTTTCAGCTATATAGTTGTGAATGCTTCGTGCTTGAGCATATTCTGATTTCAGAAGATGAATCTCTGCCTGGTCAATTGTGATGTAGTGATCAAGTCCGTCACCAGCCAAGCCAACAACACCAAGAATTTCTCTGGCCCTGTGATATTGGGCCATGCTCTCCCGGTAGTTCCCAAGACTTGTAGAGCACTTGGCTCCAATCCACAATGCTCTTGCCTCTGTATACATATTTCCTGTTAATCTGGACAGCTTTTGTGCTTCACGGGCATGCACAAGGGCTGTGGAATAATCTGTGGTCCTCCACTTAAGATAAGCAATATCTATCAAAGATGTGCACCACCCATCTGAGTCCCCACACATTTTTGCCAATTTGAAGGCCTGGTCATGAAATTCAGTGGCTCGACTGGGATCCTTGTCATAGTTGAAAAAATGAGTTCCTGCAGCCCGATAAAATCGAGCTTGTTTTCAGATGTCCAGTCAGATCAAGACAAAAGGGTATAGAACACTTACATTCAAGTGCAGGATCATTGAGATATTGAAAATGACTTGCTGCTTTCTCAATTAACTGTTCTGGGATAAGAGCGGAGGGACGCCATGTGTCTGACATTAGGAATTCAGTGATGAAACTGGTCTCCAGTCGATGATCACAGGGCTGAGGTAGAATAGGTAAAATGTGATTCATCAGCATTGTGTGACTACGCCCAGTGACTCGATAGAATGAGTTCAAAGACAGGGTGCAGTATATTGCATCCACAAGATTGGGGTGACCACTCTGTAATCCCTGTTGCAAGGCTGCTTGTAGATTTCCTAGATTCAAGGTTACTTGGTTGATAACAGGTCGTAGCTGCTCTTGTCCCATATATTTCTGGTATAACTCCAAAAGTGAAGAGAAATGCTTGAGAAGGGATTGGATGAGATAGGGTGATGGAGGTGAGAATTGCTGTATATACTCTCTGATAGGCACCAGTGACCTGAGCCGCTTTTTGCCATCTTGATATGCCAATGAAGTAGCCAGCAACATTGCCTTGCACTTCAGAATATTCTGGATTGGGAGATTGCTCTGGACAAGCTCCATTTCTGAAAGCCCATCAGGAAGAATTGAGAGTAAACTCAACAACTGTCTGCTTTCAGAGGTGATCCGGGGACTCGAGAGAGAGAGACTGATTGATGCATCTAAATTTGACTTTCGGTCATAGCCCAGAGACAGGAAAGATGTTTTCTCAGTCTTCCACCGAGTCAAGACATTGGACAACCCCTCGTGATCTGCTAGATGTGCCATGAGATCCACTGCCAAAGGCATATTATCTGTGAACTGAAGAAGTTGGTTCATATCTGTGCTGTTATAGGAGTTGTCTGTGATCTCAATGAATATCTGTTGAGCAGCCTCATCTGACAAGGGATCCAAAGGCAACAGAAAGGGTCGCGTCCAATGGACTTTTCTTGGTCTTTCTGCTCCTCGCATTGTGATCTATTGGATATCAGTCAAGTAAATAAATAAATAAAAGTTATGGGACACATACAATCAGTGCAAGATGTTCTACCTCTGTCAGCTGGGAAAGAAATTCTTCAGTCCCACCCCGTGATTCTATTGGCTCCCATGCTGTCTCCAAATTGTCCAAAATAAGAAGACAAGGTGGCTTCCTGGAAAAATATTGGACAACAGGTTTAGAGAGGTCTTTACCAGGATTCAATCCTACATGCAATCCAATCAGTGCTGCCAATTCAAGACTGTTGGTTGCTGATTCTGCAGCGACAAAGAATCTGTGCTCAAATTTGGTAGAAGTGTCAGGATGGTGGAGAACAGCTCTTGCAAGGCTTGTCTTCCCCATCCCACCCCCTCCTAGAATTGCAATTCTGGGCAAGTCGTGTTTAAGTATCCTCATGATATCCTCTAGTTCCAATTCACGGCCATAGAATATCTTGGGCTTTGAAGGGAGCATAGAGAATGAACTTGAACTTCAGCAAACTTGTAAGTATGGACAGAATGGTAAACCGAGTTGCTTTACCTATTCTTCAAATTGATGGCATTCAGGTGCATCTGAGTTTAAATTATGATCAGCTTGTTGCATTCAAACTGCGTACATACCGATGACTTGTCTATGATTGTACTGACATCAGAAATTCTCGAAATCAACTCAAGCAATTCATTGTGCATAATCTCGGCTGTGTTCCTCATCTCATCGATGTTGCGGAAGGCTATAGTGCCTGTGTTAACCTGAAGGTATATGTTCAATCTCCTGATTGTAATTGAAATCAGAGTCATACTTTGAAGACTTCCATTGCTTTATCCATCCCAGTGCGGCAGTGCTTGAGTAAAGTGTTCTTCTCACTATTATGGAACATGTACTTGATTTTATTTCTATCCTGTTGTGCTTCAATAAATGTATATATCTTGTGGAGAGTTCTACACTGAAGTTAGTTGCAACAAAGTCTTTACCAGAACCAGATATACTCCATGAATTTTCCAATGTGCTCCAGCTTTGAGGGAGGCAGGGAACCAACAGTCTCGGATTCTATATGAAGATTGACAATTGCACACAGAACTTGTGGAATGTTCTCCATGACCTGGACACATTCATTTTTATTCCGCTTCACATTCTATGGCATCCAATAAGATGCTAGACTATCAATCGCCAGCAATTTTCACCTGCACAGCAGTCATTAAGGCCAGTGTTGTGCTTGAAATGAGCTGAATGAATGGTGGACTGAATGCATCATTAAGCTCATTGAGAAGTGTTAAAGCGGAAGTTAAACAGGCGGCGATGTTATCCAGGCGGATTTCAGTGACAGTGGGCTTGCGTGGCATTTCAGAAGGGTGGGATGAACTTGAGACCTGAATCTTATATATAGCCATTGTGGAAGTGCTTCTATCAACTCTGCCCAATTTTTGATCAACATCTGCTGTTTCATTTATCCTGATTCTTATCCTATAACTCTTCATCGCACCAGTTGATGCCAATTGCTAGTACATAATTTATTTAAATAGACCAGTCATGCATCCTAGCTGTGCAAGCTGTTGAATACAGCAATTGTCTTCTCCCGCGTTTATCATAACCGTTTACAGCCAGATTGTTATCCCTTGATTCCTACCTCTCATTGTTCGTTGTTTTTGGTTACTTAGCTGTAGATACACAACTTGGTATATATACTGCTCTGTATCGTGTATTCAATCCAGTCTTGTTTGCCCTGTGTTCATTCGTGGAACAGCGACTTTCCAACATAATTGATTGGCAGACGCGAACCCCCATGAATAGATTGGTTCTAATTCCAGCTATCATAAGGGAGAATATTTTTCCGAGCTCTCAGGGCGTCCCTATGGCGGACCGAAAGACTGCTGCGGCAATTTGAAACATGTGATCTGAATTTTGGACGGTGGTCACAAAGAAAGCCTTAGCCCTCACGGCAAGTGAAGGAAAAAGAAGGCATCAACAGAAGCGACACTTTTCCTACACGTACAGTGCTCGAATTCAGCGGGAGTAAATATGCAACAGACCGAAGAACATATAGCAGAAGGACACGAGGACACAGTTAATTCGAAATTGATGAGGATGATGGTCAACATGATTTCAAACGGAGAGCGAAGCTGAAGTTGAGTTCTAGAGCACCGAAGCATCTTTGATGAAGATCTGTCGCACTGTTGGCCCAGATCAAACGAATAAGAAAAACAGACAATGGTCGGCGGATCCTCGAAAAAAGAAAATTGTAGGTGATATATTTTTTTTTCTTATCTTTGACCCCCCTTTTGACATCAAGATCCAATTTGAGACCGAGATACGACACGATGTGAGATCAGATCTTCGGACTTTGGCCTTCCCATGCATACATAGACACGACAAGATATGTCTACGCTTTGCTTCGGCGGCAGGGAACGAAAAATAAAAATCAGTCGATGTTGGCATGCAAATATTTGAAAATACAACAGGGTGAGGAAACGACCAGTCATAAAGCAAGATGCAAATAGGTAACTGCCAGCAACGGCGACACGAGTAGAATAGGACAGCGCCCTGAACAGAGGGAAAAGGGTGAAACAAAATCGATGAATGGTTTTCACAAATCCAGAGCAATGGCTCCTTCAAATAAATGTTCCTAAAACAGACGATAACACGCAATTCCGATGGAACACAGGGTAAAACAGCAGACCGGAAATACAGTGGAAAGGAGCAACAACATTTGGCAGCCATGGGATTGAACAGTCGGTAGGTTCCACTTGATGCAGAATTGCGGCAGCGCCCGGGAACTTGGAGGACTGTTGAATTCCGAGGGCGGGAAAAACTACGCAGGGGAACAGATACGACTCAGTGGGCAAGATTGTCAGCGTGTTAGGTTTATACCAGAAAGCAGGCTTACGCGGCCACCAGTGCGATACTGAAATACGACAAATGCACCAAATTTGGGATGTTTCAACAGCAGTTGAAAGCTGTTGAGGCACGAGATACGCTCGCACACGCGGCCCCACCGACAGAATCATGAGCTTCTGAAATGGATTCCACTGCCATCCACGGTTTATTTATTTAAAGTTTATTCCCACCGGCTCGAGGTGACGAACATATGCCGCGGATTAGCGCGGATTGCTATCACAAAATAATGAACTGCGGCACGGAAATTCAAATCTGGATTGGGAACTTCTGGTTCGACAGCTTTCAACTGCTGTTGAACTAGATCCTCATTTGAAATCGTCGCATGGTACCCACAGATTCCGCTGCTCGGAACTAAATTTGAACCCAAGAGATGGAAGTCAAGCCGGCTTGGGATGACGAGTGCTTGCCGTGGACTGCACTTTTGAAAATCCGGACTAAGAGCAGACTGCGCAATTTGATCCACCGGCAACATAGCAATGCTTCAGCATCAGAGAACCTAATGGAGAAAACAATCAGCAGAGCTGTAGAATTTCGAGTAGCAGAGCAGGGAGGTCGAGATGCGATAAGCTTGAAGGGGATAAAACCAAACACTCCCCAACTAATTGAGCAGTAAATCTTAATATAACTGTTAATAAGGGGAGGTCGAATTTTGGAGAATAAGACATTGATATATTCCCGGGAAAGATTGAAGAATATTATCGGCGACGACCCGAGAGAAAAAAGATGATGACCCTGGGAGCGAGTAGTCTGTAGTTTACCTCGCCACTGATGTATAGAGGGTCGGGTTGTTACAGAATCTTCGGAGTTTGAAATTTGCCCTACCTTTTTAGCACCTCCAGCGGCCTCTATCGTCCGAACCTTAGAGGAAAAAGTGTTCCAAATGTCATTTCAATGGAATCTATGTGGTGAGTTTATTTTTATCTGACTTATTTTGTAGCCAGAATGGTAAGTCGGCTCTGTGAGCAGTCGGCTCATCAGAATTCGGCATCGTGAGTTGTTGATGTTATCGCCGAGACCTCGGTGGAGGAGTCAATCAAGTGGGGTTACTGAACGTCGGCGTGCTTCTAAATTCGCGAAAAACGCGTTGTGAAGTGCAATTTGAGACTCGAGAAATTTGGGATTATATAACAAGGATGACCTCTGATCACAACTGATTGGGAGCTGACAGACTACAACACAACGAGGTACGAGTTGATATTGTTGTAGCGTCTGTTTATAAGAGACTAGGGAGCGAGACGTCCCCGAAAATGCAGGACACACTTCTCACAGGGGTTGTGCCCCCCGGCCAACTTGTGCGTGGGACGCCAACAGCCGTGATTGTGCCGTGCACATAACAAGTGCCCTTGGATAAGGCAGAATAAATGTATTATACTCAGCTAGGTCCCCTTTCAGAACGTGCTGAGTTAGTAGGGTATAGCACAATAGGCTAACACAAATGCACTATACTATCTATGCCACAACCCACATGCTTTCGACGAGCTCACTGCTTTTAAGGCTATAGATCTAGGCGCATGAGAGGCACCAATCTAGTCCAAGTCAGTAACTGATACTAAATCTATTTTCTATTCTCCAGCGGACGCCAACTTGGAATTGAATCAGACTCCGTGAATATCTGGTGCGCGAGTTTTGCCGTCTTCCACACCGTATCACAATCAAAGATCAACTTCTTCAACACTTGTGTTGCATTTTCCTTTGATATCTGCGCAGCTGCGGGAACCAGTCTACTCATTCTAACCATGAATGCCGCTCTTCTTTGCATGACATCAAGTGATTCATCACAGAAGAACAAGGCATGCTCTGCCGTCTCAACTCGTGCACACCCAAATCAACATAGGCGCTGTGTCCTCGGAGAAGCCTTAAATTGCCTCTCCTCGTACCTCAAGCGCTCAATCGCAAGACAATGACGGCCGAGCAGTAATCTTATCAGCGCTTTCCGATCCCGACTATTAACCACCAAGGTCATATAGTGTCGCAAACAAGTTGTGGTAGGCCTCGGCGGTTCATCTTTCACTGGTTAAAGATGATCTCTGAGCAGATATAGGCTCGGAGACTTTGCAATTTGGTATTCAAGGTATTTCATTGCTGCATTATTGACCGCCTTCCCCGACGCCTCGCATTTTTCTGATGTCAATTCTGCAAGTGCAGGTAAGTGAATCGGTACCGGCAGCCTTCCAAAGGCATACACCAATCCATCCAAGAGCCTTGTTTACCGTCAAGAAACAGATTATATGAATCCTGCAGAGCCAACCACGCATAATGATCACAGTGGGCAAGCTCGACTAGGTACCGTAGATTTCTTAACGCAATTATTAGGTGTCGATAGCGGAGTGGTATCAGCCCCAACTCTGAATAGCGATGCACGTATGGCGCGAGTTCCCAGCCCAAGAAGTCGCCTCAGATATGGCAATTGTACCTTTTCCAACTCCGCAAGCATTGGATCATTCTTGATGTCGACAATCACGTCGGCGGATCGATGCACGCCATGTACAGCAGACAACCTTCCTGTGGCAGTAAATTCCCAATGTACGCCTCAGTCCCAGGGACTGAATAACTTGTGCCACGCACTATGTTGGCCTTTTCTATATAGTTCGCTGCAAAAATATTACGCTCGGTGGACTGGAATAATATCCCCACCGTGACATAACAGAATCTGTCCGCATATCGGACCAAGCTCCCATTTAAATCAAATTTAAATTGAACATTGGTATGTGCTCCGTCTACTTTCAATTGTCTGGGGCTCTGCGGTTATGATGGCCGGTGAATATTTGTGAACCAGCACCAAGATCGCCGCCCGCTTACTCCGCAAAGCCATGAATCTGGACCTGGAGCGCTTAGTTTCCGGATCAGAAACTGTAGCAGAAACTAGAATTTCGTAGGCTCTGAGATCCTTCCAGAAACAAATGTTGCTGGACCCACTGAAACTAATCATTTCGATGCTCCAGAAGACTCTTCCTGAAACCTTTTATTCAAGGAATCATCTCCGTATGGCAGAACCTTCCAGTTCCTGGTACAGTTTCGGCACCATTTTTTCTGATAAAGAAATCAAGAGTTCCAGTCTTCGGTGAATACTTAAGCCCGAACTCGAAGCGGGATTTTTTGCAACGCGCCGTTAACTCGCGAGCCATGTCTATTGTTGTCTATCTGGTTTATATCGACGGGGTCTCGACTAGACCAGATACTTAGATGCCGATAGACATTAGTCTGTTAGTTACGGTTACGAGTGGGAAGTCGGTGAAAGAGACTAGATAGACATCGGATACACACGAATAGGAGCGAGGTGTTTCCAGATGCGGGCCACACTTGACGCGTCGAATCGCGGCTCTTAAGACATCCTGCGCATAGGCTGTCCGCCATTTAAAGTGCCTGCAGGGTTTTTGAAAACCATTGAAAAGACGAGTAACAGTAACAGACGACGGCTGAGCGGAATATTGAAGGCTTTCATGTGATCCCATCATTCGATGGGAAGTGTTTGCCAAACATTGATAACGTAACCCTAACCCCAGCCTTTCGCCGTCGGGGCCGACTTCGATCAAATGATCAACGAGTCAACATCCGTCTTGCATTTGCCAAATGACCACTTGCCAAAACTCTGAATGTCCCAACGGGAACCCTCCCTCTCGATTGGAATGTCCAACTTGTAACAAGTAAAGGCATCCCTTGTATACTCTCCCTCCTCCAGTACCAAAGACTCATCGTCGTCAGGATCGGAATACGGGGGTCCTTTTTCTGTGGTCAAGACTGCTTCAAGGCAGGATGTGAGTCGGTTGCCGAATTCTAGGATCCGTGGTTGATATCCGTCCAGGGGCACGTCTTTCCGACAAACATCGCCTTCATGCTGTTGATCTTCCCTGCAGAAAAATCACAAGGTTCTTCACAACCTCGCGAAGCTCGATCCAAACGCGGCCAGCAAGGGTATTTATCTATCTAACGCTAGGTTTGTCGCCTGAAATTGTATGCGCAGATGGAACGTATAATCCGTTCCCAAACTACAACTTCACCGGCCCGATGCGACCAGTGTATCCCCTCTCCCCCAAACGCAAGATCCCGGATCATATAGAGCTCCCGGACCATGCGATAGACGGTAGAGGCCACTCACTTAGCCAGACTGCGGCGTCGTAACAATTCTCTGAAGCTTTCCGTCTTATTTATTAAATTCACAGGGATTCCAAAGTCGGCAAGGCGCCCGGAAGCTCATCCGCGCATATTAAATGCCGAGGAGATTGAGAAGATGAGGACCGTCTGCCGAGTGCGTCTCATTGACCTTCCGCTGTCTTCGTATGTCTTACTATTCAAAAAAAAAATCTCCAGATGTCGCGTGAAGTCCTCGACATCGCTGCCGCAGCCATACGACCAGGGATCACCACCGACGAAATAGACGAGATCGTGCACAACGCGACCATCGAAAGGAACGCATATCCCTCGGACTTGAACTACCGCAAATTCCCGAAATCCGTGTGCACGTCAGTCCACTACCCCGATATTTTGTTTTTGGGTTGTTGAGCTCCCTCTATCTGTTCAGATCAATCAACGAGGTCATTTGCCACGGTATACCCGACCAAAGGAAGCTGAGAGAAGGGGACATTATCAATCTAGGCGAGTTTGTGTCTCGGCGATGGCATTAATGTAAATCTGACCTGCGCGCACAGATATCAGCGTTTACTACCAAGGCGAGTTGTTATCATCATTATTATTATGGACAAATTTATTTCAACTTGAAGCATACTCGTAGGTTTCCACGGTGATCTCAACGGGACCTATCCCGTCGGTCAAATCGACGAGGAATCAGCAAAACTCATCCGCACAACGCGTGAATGCCTGGACAAGGCTATCGAGATTTGTAAACCCGGGGCTTTGTTCCGCGACATTGGAAAAATCATGCAAGTCGACCCTGATTCTGGTCGCTCCGCTCCATGTCATTGACATTTCTATTGCAGCGAGCCGATTGCTCGTTCAAATGGGTGCACGTCTGTTCGGACGTACACCGGGCACGGGATCAACAGCATGTTCCATGACGCGCCGGATATCCCACATTACGCAAAGGTATCTATCGTTTCGCAAAATTCTCCCAATGATAAATAAATATTCGTGCAGAATAAGGCAGTTGGGACGATGAAGCCCGGAATGGTGTTTACAATCGAACCGGTAAGTGATGGAACCTAAATTGTCATTGCGACATACTGACTCCAAAAATACTTCAGATGATTAATCTCGGTTCAAACTGGGACGTTGTCCATTGGCCGGACAATTGGACGGCAACCACAGTGGATGGAAAGAGAAGCGCCCAGTTTGAGGAGACGCTGTTGTACGTGCTCGATTGAATTTTTCCGAGTCACATTGACGTTGCTTACCCATATTACCAGAATAACGGAAACCGGCGTCGAAATTCTCACTGCAGCGCCCAACAAATTGGCCGCTTGATTTACTTACAATGTAGACTGTGTTTGCTTTCTATGACTTGTTTCAAACTCTTAACGGCTGTTTGGCACCATGAGCGATCTTCGACGGGAACCGGTCAATAATTTTGAGTGGCACTGCGTTCCGACCCCCCGTAGACCGGGGTCTGTCTACAAGGGTAGACCAAGGGTATACAGACCCGTTGGGCTACCTATGTCCATGCTGTGCTCTACCATCTATCTACCCGCGTAGACAGATGTACACAGATCTTGACTGATGTGGACGAGGTGGCCAACGTAGACCGAGGTAGCCGAAGGCTGTCTACCCTTGATAGACGGTAGACTGATTGTAGACAGGGGTACACCGAGATAGGCTAACTTGTGTCTACCCGTCGTGGTACACGTACGTGTACAGCTGTAGACACAAGGTAGACCAAGGTAGTATAGGTGCAGGGTGCGTCTACCGGGGGGGGACGCAGTTATGTTCTGGCAAGGATCGTAATAGCATGCATTTCAGCGATGAGTGCCAGTGACACTGAGGTACTAGCTTCATCCGTTGCGTTGTCTAGCGACGAGTACGCTCACAGCAAAAAGATGGCAGCATGTTGAACCACATGCTGGGAAAGCGGTGGATTCAAGCTTAAGGTTGATTCGCAATTCCAGGCATTAATTCGGCAAAGAGTCCAAGCGGAATCATGCCAGCGTTGTCCTGTAGCCCGAGATTAGCTTGTCATTCAACAGTCCTTGTACCCTCGTCCCCAGAGTCAAGAACGGACTTGGATCCAGTCCGATTGCCCCGAAACTCCGCCAAGACGGAAAGTTCGGGCGTTGAACTCTAAATTGGAATCCTCAGAAGTGCCTCTGCGACGAATAAAACATGTTCAAGACGTGTTCCCCTTGGATTTTCTCAATTTTACGCTTGAGGGAGGCCGGATCCTCGGACCACAAAGTTGTTGCATCAAATAGTCGTAGAGCAGAACACGGTCATGCATTGTAGCAGTGCTAATCTTGTTCCTTTTTATGATATTTTATTCCCAACACAAACAACTCAGAAAAATTTCTGGCTTTTTGAACTTGTTACACACTCTAAATCATTCCACAATTATGATACTATTACATCCACAACATGACAGTGAAGCGTGGGCCGGCGTGTTGACGAGGATGCAAAATGTTCAGCTTCGGTCCAAGACCGGTCGAGCCGTGCCGATCTCTATGCGGCGTGATGCGCCATCAAAGTGTCTTAAGTCACGACGCTCACCAGCCTGACACATCGACCGTTTGGAGAGTCTGGCGTCCACCAGTGCTCGTGCACCTCAACGCCCCATCGTTCACGGTGACGACAAATCCTTCCCCGTCAACTAGATCGTTACTCAGTCCGAACCGCCAGAATTTTGGCACAAGATTTAGTCTGATGGACTGGCCCAATTCATTACCGTCCAACTTCCAACCAGTAAATCCCCACTGGGCTTTCTGGCCCGGCAAATTTAACCTTGTTGAAACCACTCACCACCCTTATCCCAACGGCGCGTTTGCGTGGCGTAGTGCACCACTAACCGGCGCTCATTACGCGTCTACCTATGCCGCCATCGATATCACAACGGTTGACCGAAAAAGCCGTCAAAGTGAATCAAGCCCATGGAAGCCTACGCCGCCCGATCACTGGTTTTAACTCCGCGCCGAGGTTACGCGTCTCCTCCTACGCGCTAAAAACAACATATATCCCGACTCGACGGGATATGCACAGGTTAAAATCGCTCTGTGGATACTCTTTCGTGCAGAATTGCATAAAATGCTCCCACCCCTCCTTACCCTGTTCGCGACTCTTGCTAGGCTCAGTGTGGCAAATGGCGCATCGCCTGTCGTCGCTCTGAAGTACGGCGTCTTTCAAGGCGCGTTGGACGGAAATCTCTCGACATTCCTTGGTGTCCCTTTCGCTCAACCCGCGTATGCATCCAATAGTTCTTTGTTCTCCGGCCGCTAACCATCGGTCTAATGTCGTTTTAATGACAGTGTACGGTTCTCGCTTCCGACAGCACCTAAGGTTCTGCACGGCGTGCAGAATGCCACAGCATTTAGCCCAGCTTGTCCCCAGCAAGCCCTGTCTGCTCCGTTTCCGATCCCTCCCATCGTAGCCCCGGAAATGTCAGAGGACTGTACGTCTCGATGCTCATCCGCTGAACAACAATTAACGGAAACCGTGTGTAGGTCTAAAGCTCAACGTCTTCGCACCAAGTTCGGCAAGTCCCCACTCGAAGCTTCCTGTGCTCGTCGTGCGTGCATACTTCTTGTATATGTGGAAAGATTTCTGCTGACTGACCATTCGTATTCAAAGTGGATTTATGGCGGTAGGTCACGATGGGGGCAACCACAAAAAACTAAAATTTACGAGGTAGGCGGCTTCGAAATCGGGAACTCTCCGGACACGGAGGTGCGCCCAGTGGTTGAACGGTCCATCGCTATCGGAGAACCTGTCATCATTGTAACACCGAACTATCGCGTTAGCGGTAAGCTAGATACTTCTTTCTTGGAAATCGGTCTGATGTATCATAAAGCTTGGGGATTTCTGGGTGGCAAGGAGGTGGGCGATGCTGGAATTAGTAATCTCGGACTGAGAGATCGTAAGTGCACTTTCCATAACAAGTTTTCTGCGTTCAACTGTCCACAGAAATATTCGCACTCGAGTGGGTGCAGGAGAACATAGCCACCTTTGGCGGAGATCCCGCACGAGTTGTGATGTGAGTGTAGTGCACGTTGGTCTGGGCTCTTCTGACGGAGTTATCTGTCATACAAGCGGTGGTCCCAGCGCCGGAGCCATTTCAGTTGGCGCACTGCTCTTGTCTAATAAGCGATTTGAACCCACTTCGCTGTTCCGCGGCGCATTCATGGTGCGGGATCCTTGGGTCTAGGGAAAGAAATGCTTTATCTAAGAACGCTTACAGCTTTCTGGCTCGCCTCCAAGTACTGGCTCGGTTGCGGACGGACAACCGTACTACGATGGACTGGTAGCCGCCAATAACTGCACGGGATCGAAGGACACTCTCGAGTGTCTCCGTCGCGTTCCTTTGGACGCCTTCAAGGCCACCGTCGATGAAACCCCCTAATATCTTATCTTTTTCGAGTGTCCAGAATATCTGGCGGCCGCGTGTGGATGGGGATATTATTGTTCAGGACCCTCCCATTTCGGTATCCAAAGGACTATATGCCAAGGTGTTTTGTTTGCCAGATAAATACGTTTTTGGAAATGATACTGAGATGACTTCAGATTCCCATCATGACCGGGGACGCTGATGACGAAGGAACGTAAGTTGTACCATCCGGGTTCTCCATGACAAAATTCAACCGAGTGTTACGCAGGTTATTTTCGCTATCGAGCACCAACATTACGTAGGTGGTTTGATTCATAATCTTGTTTTGTTACACATTTTGATTTAGGACCAATGACGAGTTTCTGGGGTATCTGCATTCCAAGTACGCCTGGAAACCCCGGGTTTCGTTTCCTTGACTGATCAATTGCCGTGCAGTTTTTTCCCAAAGAGTACACCAGCACAGATCGCAGAACTCGCAGTGCTTTACCCAGAAGATCCCACTCAGGTGCGTCCGTAGATCTTTAAATGTCGCACAGTTCTCAACGACTCCTCTGGTAGGGATCTCCGTTCGACACCGGGCTTGAGAACCAACTCACGTATGGCTGCCTTACTCGTGCCCAACTTATGTCATACCCTTTTTTTCCCTTTCAGACCGCAGTTCAAACGCATCGCAGCGTTTCAAGGAGACTTCCAATTCATCGGAGCACGTAGGTTCTTCCTCGAGCACGCCTCCAGGACGCAGAACGCGTGGAGTTGGGGTATGTAATTCCGTCTCGGATCTGCCGCAGTTCGCTCGATTTAAACTGTGGCCCTAGTAAACAAGCGAGGGAAATCGACTCCAATCTTAGGTGCCTCTCATGGCAGTGACATTACCATATGGTTCCCGCCAACCATCTCGAATTCGACCGACTTAGGCCCCGTCGATTCTCTGGGTACGTTGATTCATTTCACAGGTTAATGAACCTTGTATTAAGATGACCCCTTGCCAGTCAACTTCATCAACACCCTCGATCCCAATCTCTCTACCGGTGCCCGTAACACATCTACTATATTCTGGCCGAAATGGAGTGCCCCGTCCTTGGATGGCTCGCCTTCGCTCCTCACGTTGAGCGATCCGGGAGCCGTCAGCGTTAACCCAGAGAACTTCCGTGTCAACGCGATAAGGTTCTTGTATGACTTAATTTTGAAAGAAGCAGAGGACAAGGCTGCAGAGCATTGAGCTGAAGCGTTGGATTACTAGCAGTATGGCCTCCGAGGTCCACTTAGAATAGATGTCAACCAGATGTGAAGTTTTCAACTCTCCCAGCATCTCTTTAGATTCTGGAAGGCATCGCTCGCCCGACTTCCTTGATGACGGCGAAGTTGAACTTTGGTTGAACTCTGACACGCACAGGTTCGGCCTGAGTTCCGTAAACAACCGCTCTCTCTTCTTCCTTCTTCAGTTCTTTATCTTTTCTCCGTTGGGTGACCTTGACTTTAGGTCGAGATACCTCCATACCATCTCATTTCGTAACGCGCGCCGGCTTGAAGCCTAACTCGCTCTTATGTTCGCCCCGGCAATGGTGAAGTTGCGATCTCCCATCGAGGATGCCATCGAGCGATTTGAGCTAGGAGCGTTACTTCAATTTGTTGAGTTGTATAGGGAAGATGCAGAGGGAGTAGTCCGATGCGACCTCTACACGTCTGGCGAGATGAACAGTCGATTTGGATGTGGGAAGACGCAATTCGCACTCGCTCTACTAGTCGAGCTCCGGAACGCCCTTCCAGAATATTATCAACCCAAAGTATTTCTTTTTGTGCGATCGTTTTTTGCTCTTCGGGTGCGCCGTACTCTAATGCCAAGAACAGCGAATCATGAACGTTGTCATGTCAGATGCCAACCTCGATAGGCTCGCGCTCCGGCTCCAGACGAGACAGCGCGATGACTTTTCCACTGGAACTATGTTTCTCATGGTCATTGGATCACTCTTCAAGCAACGAGGACAAAATGCTCTGCGGAAATGGGTGAACGCAGTCTTTTGCGAGGGCTTAGGCGATATAAAGGTGTTGGCGGCTGTTCTTGTGGGGAGAAGTGAAGTTCTCAAGTGCATTGAAGCGGGAAACGCGAAGACCAGATGCAATCATATTTCTTCCCCTCTCTCTCGTGTTTTGAATTCATTTGATGTTGAGGGAGGGGTGGTAAGGCCTAAGGAGCATTAAAACGGCTGACAAGCAATATGATGACAGTGACCCACCCGCGTGGGATTGACATTGCGGCGGAGCGAATCATGTCGAAGACTACCGGGGGGGATACAGACTTTGAAGTTCGATGCGAGAGCGTCGTGGGTTTTCAGATACGTCTCTATCCCGAACGCTGTCTGAAAACACGCCGTTGCCGGGCGGGACAACGTAGCCTGGACCTCGCCCGAAAACGCCTAGAAGCCAATCGAATTATATAGGCGAGGGCTTATGACAGGTTGAACCTGGCGTACCTCAATAATCGCCTCTGCACCATCATACGAGCTGGCGGGTATCTCCTCCCGAAGCAAATAAAAAAGAATGAGGTGTGAAAACAAATTTCCCCTCCGAGCCAGTCGCTCGGCCTCGGCGTTGTTTGTCGTTTGTGCTGTATCGGCCGTTGTCTGGGGAAATTGGTATTGTTGGCCGAGAGCAAACGTGCGGAGCCGGTCTTTCGCGGACACGAGGGAGAGAACGGCGGGGTCTGCCATCATAAATACGGTCAGGTTTCGCGAGAAAGTGCGCGAAAGGCGGGATAAAGACGAGAGGGGAGGGCGAGATGAGGGAAGAGGAAGAGAAGGAATGGGTAACGTGACGGTTTGTCTGCCTGTTGGTTGATCGACTTCTCAAAAAGAAGCATCACTTGCTGGAATCGCCCAGTCGGTCTCTGCCCAGCGGTATAGAGCCTGAGCTGTGATGCAAATTTATTGTCCCCACTCTCATCGGTGCACGGGAAAAAAGGTACTATATCTCTCAGCAAACTCGCGAAACAACTGGCTTTCTTGAGGGATTCTACGGAGACGAAACGAATATCCAGGCCGTAAAATTCCGACGGTTCAAATTTCTTTTTTTTAAAGAGAAAAAAAAAAAAGAACCGATGAAGGTTGTGCGGCGCTGCCCAGCGTACAACACGCTGCAGCAGAAGGTGGAATGATTCATTTCCCCTGTCACGGACAAGAGAGTTGCAGCACCAGTCTTCATGACCGCGTTTCTGTTTGCCTTTTGGGCGGATCGAACGCAAGCGATGCCCAGCAAACGCTTATTAAGGTCGACATCAGCGGATAACCGCTGTACTACTAAACCGCTAACGGATCTCGGATGTTTGGTCCATTTTATACCCACTCGCACAGCATTCCCTCTTTCATTTTGTGTGCGTCATCTTACATTCTCGCTCTCTCAAATTTCAAAGCTTTCAAAAATTCCAGGAGCCCTGAAAATTCACCCTCTGTGTTTGCAACATTTTCTACGCTGACAGCTATGTTTTTCTGTCTCGGGAGAGCATAAGGGAAGATGCCTGTTCTGTTTGTGATATGGACTTGCAAGCTCTCTAGAAATAAAAGTGCCCACGGTTGATGTATAAATGGCTCTATTATCCTGGCCTCGGGAGTCGCGACGCGTTCTGGCGCCTAATCACTGTCAGGTCATCACGAGGGCGCATATCCTTCTCCATGAGGTCCGATCTCCTCGGATTTCGCCCTTGACTCACTGTCATCATGGCCCAACGGTCCTCGTCCCACCTCCCGGAATTGACGCTCTCGGATTTCCTCCGTGACATACCTGCGACATCAACGCGCACGGCTTCCTGACGGAAGCCGCACCAAGACACCTAGAGGACCATGTTTCTAATATGTTTCAAGCACGTTTCAGCAAGCACGAGTGGCCGAGGCAATGAAGTGCCATGCGCCAACACCGTGAATATTTAAATACTAGGCGTCGCAGTTCTTTGCCCCCATCGAAGCTCTGCACTCTGACCCGAATTGTAACATGGGCCCTTCACGAACATTCTGTGCTAGTGCTGTGTCGAGCAACCGAGGTTCCCGGTTATCTAGCATGACTTGCGTTCAGAGTGCTTCACGAGAAGAGTGGTACGTCTGCGATCAGGATGTTCTTTCTGGCTTTGACGCTTGTGCTCCAAGCTTTTGCGTAGCCAATACAACCCATGATGCTTTTGCGCACCGGAAAATGCGCAATAGACTTACGCTCGGTCTCCGCCGGAAACAAAGAAGGAAGAGAGTCGAGACGGTGGTATCTTGTCAGTATATTCTCGCCCGGTTTCTTGTATCTTTTTTCTGATGCGCCCCTCGTGTCCCCGTAGATCTAGATATAGAAGAAGCTCAATACAATGCGGAGCTGGAAAAGGTTTGTCCTGTCACTCAACCTCCCAATTTACTTTATTCATCTGAGCAGTACAATATGGGACACATCGACGGCGACGTCATCCAGCCAACGCTCCGCGATCTCGCGAAGGCGCCAGGAATTCAATGGGACGAGTTGGTGTCGGATATTTCGGAGGGAGTCGCCTTGATGAGTCTCTGGGATGGACTGAGTTGAGCTGGGTTCGTTTTAATTTTTCTCGGCGAAGATGGATCGTTGTGTTTCTTGTTTATACTCTATCGTTAGTAACCCGGTGGTTACTCGAACCTCTGCCGGTAGCTGTCCCCTGATTCACCCGGAATTAGATATTGAATTGCTAGGAAGCATTGAACTGTATGAGGCTCGTAACAATATACCATCCTACCATTGAAGCTTCAGGATGTGCAAAATGTATTAGTCGCAGTTAATCTGGAGTTTGTAGTCAATCCAGAATCTCCGTCGTAATTTCGTAGAAACCCGAGTCCACGAGTCTCTTTTTTCAACAGGCTGCCAAACGCGGCCATAGGCGTCAGTACCCGGAAGCCACGGTAGGAACTCAAAGGTAACTCCGAACGTTTGTGAAGCAGTAGGAGCAAGGCGCATTCGCTGACGGTGACTGAAAATTTCACTGAGTCGTGTGATCACATAGGTCGCATTCATCATACCAGCACTCCCCATATATCCTCCGTCTCCGCCAATGGTCTTGAAAACCGTCTTCGCACAGTGAGGGATTGAGTTGCTTGCTGAGGGCACCGATTTCGTTATATTTGTAACGCAAATGGATCCCGTCTTCAGCTCACTGGTTAAATGAAATGAGTAAAAGGCGGTTCAAATAAGTAAAATCGATGAAGATTTACCCACCTATACCTTGGATTCGTCGATTCACGATCTACGAGCCATCCTACAAGCCAGCGAATCTGTAATGTAAACGGCGGCATTAGCTTCAGGGAGAATGACAGCCAACGCCTGCCGACTTGCCGGCGGAACATATATGAGTATTGAAGCTACGACGAGGGCCACGACGCTGGCGATCCTTGCCGCGATCGACGAAGGAGCGACGAGAAATTCAGTGTACTGGAAGTCCTCCCCATAAGCGGCAGGCGATCCAGTGCTTTGCAGCAAACCCCATGTGCGATTCACAGCTGCGACGTTGTTCCCGGCAAGCAAGAAAAAAGAGCCGACCAAATCGACGGCAGGCTTTAAGTCGTACAGGAGCTTGATAGGTGAGCTCTTTCCTTGGACTTGAATACATCAGAATGGTCATGCTCCCGAAACTCATAAAATCAAGAGATAAAACTTACTTGGACTGAGGCTGAACGGCTCCAGCGATTTCCAGAAGATGTCTCTTGGCACGTCCTGAAGCAAACTTATTCCGCTGGCGGCCGTTCCTCGAGATACGAAAACTTTGTGCAGATTCATGGCTGTGGTGGATGATGAAACTTTTATATCGGCACCATATTTCTCTCTCAGCTTCTGCGTGGATTCAAAGACCACAATGTCTGAGGGTATGGATTCATAACCACACGCATGAATGACAACTGACACTGGTGCCGATCCTCGTTCAATGTCATCGAAGCTACTCAAAATCAGCAAGACACTAATGACTGTGAATAAATAAGAACTCAAGTACAGTGTTACAGATTTGAGGTAGAAAGGCAGTTCTCCAGTGAGATCGAGATAATGGGTTCCGGCAGACACGCATGCTCTGAACGGTCTTCAGAGCTCGTCATGAATCCACCAATAGAGAATGTGCATCTTACAACGGGAAGGCCCAGCTTCCAATATTTGCTGTTGCAGTTTATGACGACCCGGAACTGACGGACCACATGGTCGAGTTCAGTGGAACTGGATACGTCTACGCGAAAGGCCTTGATCCCTTGCAGGGGCGGACAAGAAACGATTGCATCGAGTTTCTCCTGTGAGCGGCCAGCAATGGCAAAAATGAATTTGGAGCGTTCCCGATGCCTGGCGAGTGTCTCAGCTACCAAGAGCCCAGTAAAACCAACGCCGAGAACGAGAATGTCCGCAGTGTACATCTGAGATGAGAGGAAGAGGGAGCAGTTTGTGGGCCTTCAGTTTTAGAACGCCGGTCAACTGACGGTGTTTACAGCGATTTGACAAAGTGGCGCTGCCGCGAAAAAAAAAGGTCAACTTCTGGGCCATGCGGCGTTGTGGGTCCAAGTAATCTCAAGAGATTGACCTCCTGGCCAGGCCTATCAGCACAGTCGTTTAACAAAACAGAACCTCTTGTGGGATTATGACACGTATCACTTGGGTTAAACCGGTCAGTGAAAAAAAGCAAAAGCAGCAATGAGCATATTAAGCAGGGATACTTATGCTGTGTCATTCTCGTTCCATCATGTTGTAGGTCCAAAGTAACAGATGACCGAGTCCACCGTCGTTTCAACAAAGGAGTTGAAGCCAGCATTTGGGGATTTCACTTCCGGTCAGCTGGAGAAAAAAAATCAGTAGACGGACATCGCAATACTTAGGCTGAAAAGGAGTGGAACAGAAGAACTAGTTGGGACGCTACTTCTGTCGTAGAAGGTTTTGTTGCGCTGCAGCAGACGTGCACAGTCACCGATGACCGAGTGAAAGGAAAGATGGGAAAGTTCGGCTTGATGCTTGATTGCCCTTCGAGGTCCGTTGTCTTCGGGACTTGCCGCGATCACGCCGCACTTTGCTACCACCAAATCCGCATTCATCCATTCCAGTCGATTCGAACATTCGGCCCCGCAAACGTAACACGAATCACCGGGGTTCTGGAATTTAGGTATGACATCTCCCATCTCCTTGCTTCAGGACAGATATATTCGCCAGAGACTTCAACTTTCTTTGAGCCACACGTGCAGGTACATTTTGTTTTGAACTCTGGAACGTCGCTAGCTCAGTGGATTGGCAGCAGATTCAGCTCTCCAAATTATTGCCCAGATTTCAGTACTTTATTCTGTAAATACTCGCCGTAAGTCTGACGGCCATGCATGTTTTCCTCGACTGTTCTGAGCGTGACAAGAAGCGATTCATTACAAGTCAACAGAACATATAACCAAGGAGTACATAACAGGCCCCAGGTTCACCCGGGCCGCGGTAAAGTAAGTCAACGTTCAAATTTTGATCTATGTAGGTCCGACTCGCATTTATAAGGTAAATCAAAGTCCAGTCCGCCAAACTCAGTCTGTTCTAATCTAAATATTACCGGGTCACCGAAACATTCATCGACTTGACCCGAGCTGAAAGTCGTCAGCTTGGAAGTACTTTCTCCGAGCCGTTCGTTCCCTTTTCAGCTCGATACCTGACTCGTTAGGAATGATACCCCATGTCGCGAACTGTGAAATGCTTGTAAGCCACATACCATCCAGAGGGTATATTCTTACATTGGGAAGCTTGCTTATACGAATGCCCCGTTCCCCTAATAGAGGAACTGCTTCATCCCTGAGGTATTGCGGTGAAAGGATTTGGCCAACTTTGATGAGCTTAGTTCATGATCAAATGTTTGACTTTGAACACTCACCTTCAACACCGTGTGTCTTGTAGGCACGTAGGATCAAGTCGAAGCTGGCGGATAATGTCTCTGCATAACTAAAATTGAAACCCGACGTGGTAAGTGAGTGTGCGTATTATTTAGCACATGTTCGCGCACCCAATCGGATCATCCATTACAACGAATGACTGGAACCGCACATTTTGTCCTTCTACCACGTCTTCAGGGCTCTCAGTGGATGAATGTTCATTTCCTTCATAGATGTATGACCCTATCGCAGTGATATTTCAATGAATGGCAGCACAAACACGAGCAGAAACATAGTCACCTAGGACCACACGCACTGGAAAGTGATTATCATTTCTTGCGGTTATTCGAGAGTATTTCCGGATGATAAATTCCAATGGATTGGCCCACACAGAGTTCTTTAAGGGAATGATTCGGCCGGGCTGTCAAAGATGAAAAATGGCTTGAATGAAGGTGGGGGCAAGCTGATAGATATTTCGCACCTTCGCGTGTCCGAAGGATAGAGGTCGGTCACAGAAAGAAACACCGTTGATCTCATCTCTGCCAGATCGAATATTCGCAGTGCCAAATGCACGACTGTACTAATGAGTCGGATGTGCGCTGTAGACCTGCCAAACTTACTCATAATCCAATCTTGCAGTAAACTGCGACGATCCGTCATCGATGTTAAACCTCTGCCGTTTATTAGAATGGCTACTGCGGTATCAAAGGGGTGCTCACCTGCCAGACGACCTGCTGATATGTGTAACCCTCTTCAATGTCTACCGGTGTGAGGGTAAGTGTAATCTATAGAATCAAATTGAGTCGTCTGCACGGAGAAAATCCGAAGTATCTATCAGACCTGATGTGATTTTATTTTTTCTTTCTTAGGCCTGGGCAAATACGGCGGGAAAAAGAAGACGAAATCATGGGACTTGGATGAGTTAGCTCCAGGTTTCGAGGCCTAAGGAATCGAAAATTGCCATATTAGTCGCTGCAAAGACAGAAACATTTTTCTTTACCTTCTTCGCTTGAATGACTTTGCTGGCCCAGCTGGCAAGGGAAATGACACCTACGATACTAATCATGCCTACAATCCCACCGACTATGGAGTGTACGATTCCCGCCCTGCGAGACGGTGACTTCGTAGAAGACAATGTCTGTGTAGTTGAATCGGGGGTATCCGAGGCGACTGGAACGAGGCTGTTGTCCGTGATCATGCTTGTGGGTGGGACACGGTTACCATTGCTGGGTGTCGACAGAACAGGCCTGTCATCACTGGGTGTGGATAGGACAGGGATGTCATTGGTGGTTGTGTGTGAAGTGGGGTTGGCTTCTGTAGTTGGTGGTGAATGGCTGTGGTTGCTGGCTGTGGGCAAGACGACTTGGCCATTGTCGCTGGATGTGGACAGGATGGGGCTGCTGTTGGAGGTTGTATGTGAAACAGGGCTATCACTACTAGGTGAGGGTGTGAGCGAAACGGGAACGGTGTCAGCAGTCAAAAAGGGGCTGGCATTGCTGCTTGAAACAAGCCTGTCTTCGCTGACTGTGGTTGAAACAGGGCTGTCATCGCCTGGGGATGGGATAACTCGGGTTGTGCGTGAAACAATGCTTGTGAGCAGGATTTGGCTGTTGCTTGAGGTGATGCTGTTTATCCTGCATTAATATTTCAAACCACCCGCGAGCAATATAACTCACACAAACCCGTCTGGGGTGGCGAAGGCAGCACTCCTGGCGATGGACGTGGGTTGGACAGCGCTGACATTGGTGATTGATGGTGTGACAGAGCCCCCAGTAATGGAATTTATAGGCTGAAAAGTGTTGGCTGCCTGCAAAGCAGAGCTTTGAGCAATGGTCTTTGTATCTGGGAAAATGCTGCTCTCAGAGGGTGGGACAAGGCTAACATTGGTGGTATTTGATGGCAGGACAGAGCCACCAGTAGCAGAATTTGTCGGCTGAAAAGAACTGGTTGTCTGCGGAGCAGAACTAGGAGGGGTGATGTTTGTGTCCGGAACAGTGCTGCTCCTAGTGGGTGGGACAGTGTCGACATTGGTGGTTGATGGCGGGACAGTGCCACCAGTAGTGGAATTGGTAGGCTGAAAAGCACTGCTTGCCTGCGAAGCAGAGCTTTGGGCAATGGTATTTGTGTTCGAGACAGTGCTGACATTGGTGGTGGTTGATGGCAGGACAGAGCCACCAATAGCGGAATTTTTAGGCTGAAAAGAACTGGTTGGCTGCGAAGCAGAGCTATGAGGGGTGATTTTTGTGTCTGGGACAGTGCTGCTCCTAGCAGGTGGCACAGAGCCACCAGTAGTGGAATTGGTAGGCTGAAAAGCACTGCTTGCCTGCGAAGCAGAGCTTTGGGCAATGGTATTTGTGTCCGAGACAGTGCTGACATCGGTGGTGGTTGATGGCAGGACAGAGCCACCAGTAGCGAAATTTTTAGGCTGAAAAGAACTGGTTGGCTGTGAAGCAGAGCTATGAGGGGTGATTTTTGTGTCTGGGACAGTGCTGCTCCTAGCAGGTGGCACAGAGCCACCAGTAGTGGAATTGGTAGGTTGAAAAGCACTGCTTGCCTGCGAAGCAGAGCTTTGGGCAATGGTATTTGTGTCTGAGACAGTGCTGACATTGGTGGTGGTTGATGGCAGGACAGAGCCACCAATAGCGGAATTTTTAGGCTGAAAAGAACTGGTTGGCTGTGAAGCAGAGCTATGAGGGGTGATTTTTGTGTCCGGGACATTGCTGCTCCTAGTGGGTGGCACAGAGCCACCAGTAGTGGAATTGGTAGGCTGAAAAGCGCTGCTTGCTTGCGAAGCAGAGCTTTGAACAATGCTGTCCGGAAAAGTGCTGCTATTGGCGGGTGGGACAGCGCTGGCACTGCTGGTGGTTGATGGCAAGACAGATAGTACAGGGTTTTCATCCACAGTTATACTGTTTTTTCTGTGTCAGGATTTGAAACTACTCAAGACTCACAGAAACTCACATGAACCCGTTGACCGATAGTCCTGGAGTTTGGATATCGCCAGGATCATTTGGCAGTAGTACCATCGTGAGGTTGTGTTTTGTGTTTGCAAGACCCGTCCTCTGATATTGGACAACATTGCAATACCACCCTGTGTTCACAGCGGGGATGTAGGCTGTGACCAGCGAATCAGGCACCCCATCCAAGTAGGGGCTGATATACGCCATTGCGCGAGTTGTTCCACCCTACAAAATAAACAGCTATCCCTATGTATGAAGGTGGTAAATGATGTGGTGAGGGTGGTGGTTGACCACAGACGTTACCTTGGAAGACAACAGAAACAGAAGCACCCTGAGTCCAGCTGTATTTGCCAGGAATATTGGAGGATGAGCTGCAGGGGTCATTCTCTGTTGTGAGTCCTGGCCACCCACCAGGGCCCTGCCAGCCAGGGCCATTAAGACTATTGGAAGAAGTCAGAAAATAGTCAGACTGTTGAGCAGCAAACCAACGTGATATTGTCTGAGCTGCCAGCAGCAAGCGTGGAATTTTGCGCCACGGCTCGAACTCCAGGGACTGCGAAGACCCACATGAGGATGCAAAGGATGTAACAAAAACGTATTGGAAGAGTAGTGTCCATGCGTGGCAGCACAACACCAGGGAATTACCGTCTACTTAATTTATACTCTCCATTGCGGCCTTTTCATCCCTTTGGGCGTCAAGCCGATTACTTTTTAGACCCTCGTTTCTCGTGCGGTGCTGAACCGGCGGTGTGTTTAGCGCCCATTTTGTGCACTTCTTGATTGCGTGTTTAGCGCAGATCTGTCTATCACGTTCCTGGATCCCAACTGCCAACCCTAAAAGCAAGCACAAGGCTCCACGGTTTTCAAAATAGAAGACGATCGACACTACCCTAAAATATACGACGGTCTACGTGGCCGCTTCGCGACCTCGCATCCCCTTCCTGAGAATTTAACTCTGTTTCCATGCTGATAATTCCCAACAATGGTACCTGTAGCTCGCAATGTGATCAAACCAACGCATGGAGCGTTCGAGACGACGATGTGCAGCATTCTCTAGTCAGCCCGACCTAAATGCGTAGGCAGCCGCAGCGCGCGCCCTGTTATTTATTGATGTATAGAGACCGTTCCTGTCAGTGAAGAGGATGCGTCTCCGAAGCCGAAAATCGACGAAATGAGGCAGCTAGCAAATCAGATATGTTGATTGTGCAGCTGGCGAAGACTAAAAAGCTTCGGATATGCTTAATTACACGAAGAGGGAGAAAGAAGCAACCGTAACATTCTGCGCCACAGCTCGAAGGACTGCGGTGATCAACATGACCAGACGAAGGATGTAACGGAAAAGCATTAGGAGCCCGGTATGCCTGTGCGTGCTGGGCGGGGGGAGAACACTGGCCCATCAGGGTGATTTCCACGGTGTCGGCATCCTCGAACATAGCCGTTTGAAAGCTGTGACAGCTTTCAAACGGTAAAGTGAAAGGTGGAATGATTCAAGTATGCGGCTCAGTGAAAGCGAACAGCAACATGCTACGTAGACTGGCCATATATTTTTGGACCATCTCGGCGCGCAACAACTCCCGGACGCACGAAGCAGAAGCATGCCGTTTGACGATTTTTATCCGACTAAAATACGATGCAATTCAATTGCATTGAGTGGTATTCAATGCAACTCGGTGCCTTCTCCACGGAAATTCCATTGATTCCAGCCTGGTGTCTCCGCGCAGTACAATCATTAATCAGTTCTTTGGCATACATCGATCTCACCGTACTTATCCTTAATCTCGACGTTGATTCCGCCTTCGAACCAGAGAGAACTGGGCCTTTGAGCTACAAAACAAATTATAGATGCTTCTCTTCATTCTTTCAGATCACATCCTTGAATATTCACTCCAAAGAGCCGAACTTGCCTCATGGTTGCGTTTTTACTCCTCCTGTGCGAATAAAGTATCCTATTGATTCCGTCGCATCGGTTCAAGAACTAGAGCCCGCCGCAATAAATATAAGCCTCTGCTTTCAAGTCCTCACTATGCGACCTCGGATTATTGCCGCGCCAAATTTTAAGACTCCAAATTCTTCGGGTGGCAAATACGGTTAACTCCAGCCAGTGTCGGAATTTTATATTCCATTCCACGGCGGTGCTTACTTCCCGTAAATCTCCCTCCCCGCTCTTCTAGTCAACTAACTCGCAATTTGTCTCCGGGAATTCCCGCCCAAATGGGAGCTGCTCAGGGATTTTTAGCAACCCACTAAGCTGATCTAAAATATCCACTCCATCCGTACGCGTCGGAATTCGATCTCGAGTGCAGCCGAATCAGGAGCTAGAAAAAAATTCGAATGGCAACCTTACTGGCGGATTTTCTCCCGAATTTCTGTTTTTTGAGCTGATTATTTGCTTCGATTCACAGTGAGGAGGAGTGTCCATGCGGCTCTCGAGCTCAGACCGGATGGAGACTTTGCTTTAGTTTCATCTGCCCAACCGAAGCCGACTTCGGTCCTCCCCGCAACTCTTTAACATCGACCCTGGCTCATGCGTCCAGTCCTGCCAAATAAATCTTCGGATACCATACCAATGTATGAATTGGCGCGCGACAGAATTTGTTTTGAGGAACACATCAGCAAAAAAAAAAAAGAAATGATAGTAATTTATATTCTGTTGACCCACGAGAAGGATATATACGGGTTGAAGAAGAACGAGAAGCCAGAAGGATCCAGAATAATTGCAGAGGACCGGTGCACGCAGGTAATTCATTGAACTCGTTCGACGTGAACAAAGGAATGGGTCGTCGAAATCGTTGCTCCATATTTGAAGGACCTTGTGATCCAGACTCCCCGAGCGCAGCAGGACGTCCTTGCCGGTTAAGACAAAAATATCGAGAGGGAAGAATCCAGGGGTGGTCCGGTGAAATGACCAAGCTCGCTCGGATTGGCGCGTAGCTGCGAGAAGTCGCGCGTGACTTCTGTCATGATGTTAGTATGTATAGTGGGACAGGCGAGAGCTGCGATACGCATTGCGGATGAAATTCTCAGCGTCGGGCATGTGCAGACCCATGAGTGCCGATTTTGGAAAACCGTGCCAGGAAGTGTATCTTCGCAAAGGCGAGTGCCAGGCTTCCCGGAGAGATCGCAGGACAGGCAAGTGTCGTGACGTTAGGGAATGCAGGGAAAACTGCGTGAAGTGTATCGGTTACGGACAACGAGATGATAGTACGTAGATAAGCTTCTCCGAAGGCGGAGGTAATAATCTTATTTTTCGCGTGCGGTATGTGGAACGGTAGTTGGCAATGGATCCTCACTCGTTAGGTCTCTTCCAATTTGTCGGTCGATAGGGTCAATCGCGAGAGGGTGCCATACTATTCATCGGCCGCGAGCAGAGTAGGATGTGAAGGTCGCATCAACGACGCGTCATGCTGAGTCCGATAAATTCGAGCGTCGGTCGACTATTGTCCGATAGTCTCTTGTAGACAGACACTTCAACAATTTTTGATCTTGTTTTCAAATTGTTGAATACATCTTTGTCTTCCTCCACGACAAAGCAGACGGCAACGTTTCTGTGTTCTGGTAGATAATAAAGCCTGGAAGCAGTTCAGGCTCTCATTCATCTTAGGGTAGCTACTTATCAAAACATCGATCTTAGAAGCAACGTATTTTATGGCTGATGCCCCCATAGACGGTCTCACTGAGATTCATTTTTGTGCAAAAAAAGTTGAATTACCGTGTGTTTTTTGTTTTTCTCAACCGTTCATCTCTCTTGAAAATTTACCGCAAATAGTAGTCCGGCAAATGCCGGACCAGAGGACTTCTGAGCCAAAAATCCTCGTCGTAACTGTCATCGAAAGTGTTCAGTTCGCAGGTGCCCGCCACCCGTCACCTGAATACTTGGTCGGATTACTGCAGTACTTACCTTGAAGCATGTCTGAGGCACTGGATCCCACTTTTTCCCTGGGCGCTACTTCAAAGACTCGATCACCGCCTGGGTGACAACATGCGGGAATAAATGGATAGCATTCTCTTCTAAATTGCTTGATCTGATGTTTTTCGAGCCCACTATCCCCTACGTTCCCACCGAATCACTTCGGTTAGGCTATCTGGTTTATGAGATGATCCCCGCGTACTTCCTCGCCCACGACAGAAAGGTAGGCCAATCAATATATCTGCCCATATGGAGCCTGAGTATATTCCTCGTTCTATACAGGTTACTGATTAATTGAGGGGAACCTGTCAGCTCTCCGTGCGCTCTGGCCATCCCTAACTTCTCCAGCGCCCACGACAGAAAGGTAGGCCAATATATCTGCCCATATGGACTCCGAGAATATTCCTTGTTCTCGTTCTATACAGGGTTACTGATTAATTGAGGGGAACCTGTCAGCTCTCCGCGCGCTCTGGTCGTCCCCAACTTCTCCAGGGGTGGATACAACGTTTTTTTTTTCGCTTCCATTGCCACCTTTGATATCTTGTGGCTGGAGCGCTGGACAGCACTTGATTTGGCGCCTGCCAAAAATATCGAAAACGGCAAAATTAAAAGGTTTCAGGGTAGGTGGTCTCTCATGCGCCATTGGAGTGTTTAAAAAAAAAAAAGTAGGGCTCCTGTCACGACCTGATGCTTAAAGTCAAACCTCACTGGTGATCGGTCGCAATCTTCGATGCAATGGTAGCCATGTGGGCCAGCACTGCATTTCGTGGGTTCAGGCACACAACACCTTTCTCCCCCGTTTTCACATCACTTCCATTTTCAACTAAACTGCTGTCTCCGGGGCGTCTGCGAACTGTGGGAATGACCCCAATTTGGGCTGTCAAGGTGTTCAAGCGCGATGAACCGTCGAACAGTCGGAGCCACAGCATTCAACTGCGGACACGAAGGTTGTCTTGCAGACATCAAAAGCCTATCAAAGATGGTCCCTTGAGCTTTATGTATTTTTCCTGGTCTCTAGCTGAAGCGGAACAAAGGCAGATTTTGTATACAAGCCGCAGCATACTCAGTAAAATTAGAACGGCGGCACAGCGACGGAAAGGTAGCTCAAGGCCGTCAGGAGAGCCGCGCTTCCTTCGAAGGCGGCACTCCCTATTTTGGGGGATGACGCGCCGCAATGCCGCCGGAGATGTGGCGGCTGTGCACCCTTGTGACATCTTCTCTTTTCTTCCTAAGATAGGCCGCATCACCGCGATCCTCGGAGGCCTGCTGTATCTTCTACGAGAACTTCCTAAAGACTCTCCGCTCACGGTGCATTGCTGCTCAAACTTCTTAGGCAAGACGCTCGTTACCAATCGCATAGAGAACGAAAACAACCCACTGGGCCAAAATTACGACCTGGTAAAGTCCATCATATCCACCTTGCAAGAGAGAACTGGGAGGACTTGGTTTAAGAAGGTCAAAATTAACCCAGCAACACAACTATCTACGCTGACCCCCACTCCAATATCTTTGGAGGTACAACCTGACATCATGTTTACCAACCCTGGAATCCTGCTACAACAAGGAAGCCAGCATATGTTCACGAAATTAATGAGATCCTTAAAAGATACACCCACACGGAAATCAGCAACATACAATCTGGATTGTATCTGCTGCTGTATTGATGAGACGTTTGGATACCAACCAACTGATGGCGCCATTTGGACCTCAATCAGGTCCACCAATATCCACAGACTAACGCGAAATTTCCTATGGAAAAGTATACACAACATCTACCATGTTGGTTCGTTCTGGGATCACATACCTAACTTTGAAATTTTCGGAAAATGCTCAACATGTCAAGCGATAGAGTCGCTTGAGCACATTAGGTTGGAATGTGATGCTCCTGGTCAGCGACAAGTGTGGCGGCTGACAGAAATATTTTGGAATTTCAGATATCCCACCTGGCCAAAACTGAATTGGGGGCTTCTCCTAGGTTGCGCGCTCGCCAGGTTCAAATCCCCTCAGGGTAAAACAGTACGGGCCCAGAATCGCTTTTTCACAGTGCTCATTTCAACATCAATGAAACTGATCTGGAGCTTGAGAAATGAAAGGATGTTCGAGACACATACATCAGTGTCAGAAATGGAAATACATAACTGCTGGGTGTCGCTCATGAATGCCGCCTTGAAACGGGACAAATTACTCACAAATAAAGCTTGTTTCGGTTCCCTTGCAATTAAGAAGCAACTGGTGCTTGACACCTGGAGTGGCACACTCCTTGATGAGGATTCCCTGCTGGATGACTGGACAAAATTAGAGGGGGTTTTAGTGGGTATACGGCCCATTACTCGAAATAATGGAGTAGGTTAACCTAATGGCCAGAGTCCCACACGAAGGCTTGAAACCTGTGTGTAACGGCATTTCCTCCTGGACACTTTCCCGGCTATATTGGTAAATCCCAATTCAACCAGCAGATACGCTTAGAATGCTTTGCAGACTGAGTTGTATTAATTTAAACGCTCCAAAAAAAAAAAAAAGATAGGCCGCATCCATATTCATTCAAAGGACACAGCCACTGATGGCTAAGTCCTCGCACAAGAAAAAAATCTATAACAACTCAACCGGGTCGAAATTAAACATTTCGTCTCGAGACATCCTTCGAAATCAGCTAAATATGGTTGCCCCAAATTTTCAGACTCAAAGAATTCAAATTACAAGACTAGATAGAATTTTAGTGCTGTGCCCACTATAAATCGGCTTTTGTGGGGTGCTTTTGCAGTCAATTGGCCCCCCAAATCGCACTTGAATTGGAAGAATAGATTATATATTCTATACATCACATTCTCCACTTAATGAGCCGTGTTGAACTTACGTTCTCGAAGTCATGCAAAATCACGGTTAGCTTTCGGAGTTCTGTATCACTTGTACTTTGTCCAATATCAGTTGTGTATCCATCACTTACATGTTTTGAATGGTTTTCTATGAACCCTGACTCTCTCATGGGCCTATATGACCAAATTCCAAGGAAAAGTCCTTCACCGAACCAGTTTTTGGGTGCGGTACAGCACTAAAATTCTATCTAGTCTTGCAATTTGAATTCTTTGAGCCTGAAAATTTGGGGCAACCATCTTTAGCCAATTTTGAAGGATCTCTCAAGATAAAATCTCTAATTTCGACTGGTTGAGTTGTTATAGATTTTTTTCTTGTGCGAGGACTTAGCCATCAGTGGCTGTGTCCTTCGGATGAATATGAATGCGGCCTATCTTACCTAAGGCTCCAACCGTTTCCGTTTGCAAACATTTACAAACGGAAAATACCGTTTTTATTTTCATTTCATTTGTGGATCTATGGAAAACATTTGTAAATGGTTTTCAAACAGATAAACAATTTTTTTCTAACACAATATTATTTGCATCCATCCCTGGGTCTCTGCTGGTTCAGAGAGCTGAACCAGGGCAAAGCCCAGGAGAAGTACGCTTGAATTCCCTTCACAAATGTGTTCCAGGCGTACAAGAAGACTACGACGACGAAAAAGCTGTGAGTCATGCCCAAAAAGGCAATTCCGATTGGATGACTTTTGCATGTTTCATTGTTTGACACAGACGACAAGACCCCTCCAACCGGTGCAATTAGTCAGCTTGACCACTTTTTTCTGCCTTCCAAACCCATGGCCAGGGGGGTCATGACAGACCCTTATTATGGTGAAAGGTGAGAGCCTTAAAATGCGGCTGACATTGACTCGCTTAACTGTTCATTACGACCCGGGAGCTCGCACATCATTTCCCAGTCATTGCGAGAATAACCAGAGACTTTTTGGCCATCCGGGAGCCAGTGTTTCTATGGAGCGCTTGTTCTCAAAGTCATGTCACCTGTGCCACTGGCATGAGGCGCGGGGATCAATGAAGGCGGAGACCATCATGAGGGCGATGTTAACAAAGATGTGGATAAAGGCCGGGTATCTAGATTGTTAGTTGTTTCCCTGCTGCTAAAAAATTAAAGTTTCATTGTACAAAAAAAATACCATTTACAAACTGTTTAAACGGTTTTTAAACGTTTTCCTTCCGTTTCCGTTTAGTTTAGGCTCAGCCACAAACGCAAACGAAACGGTTGGAGCCTTAATCTTACCGCTATCGCGTCTTGTCCAATTTCCCCCTTTCCGACGTTCAACAATGAGCATAATAAGCAGGGATACTTATGCTGTGTCATTATCGTTCCAGAATGTCATAGGTACAACATAACGAGGAACGTGTTAGAAATGTTGTAGCGTCTATTTATAAGAGACTACATCCAAAGTGACGGATAATCGAGTCCACCGTCGCGTTTCAACAAACGAGTCGGAGCCAGCATTGAGGAATTCACTTCCAGTCAGCGGGGGAAAAAATCAGCGGAGGTATTTTGCAATAGGCTGAGAAGGACTGGGACAGGCATTTGCTGATAACCAATACTGCCGGAGCCAGCTGCGCGGGGCTTCAAGTACGAGATGTGTTCTCAGGTTTGTGCGGAACTGCGCCGATAGAACTAGTTTGAACCAAGTTTGAACTGTAGAATGTTTTGTTGTGTTGCAAGCAAAGAGGGACGTACACAGTCACTGGTGACGCAGTTGGACGCAGTGCAAGGAAGATCGGAAAAGTTCGGAACGCGGCCCGAGGTCCGTCTTCTTCGGCGCTTGCCGCGAGTTCCGTGATCACGTCCCGCCGCGGCTTTGTCTTCCCACCGACTACGAGTCTGCATCCATCCAGGTTCTGGGAATCTTCGACTCTCGCCCTGACTCTGGCAAACCTATGTATCTCCCCATCCAACTCCACCTGTGCGCAATGACGGACGAGGCCATAGCGAGCACTGGTGTTCCATGTTAAGACCGAGACGAAAGATTCTCTGCCCCCGGTGAATATGCATGCCGCCCCATGCTAGGACACGCTGGAAAACCTCTGACACTTGTCTCTCTATCATTCGCCCCTGAGTTTGCTCAAAGCTCAACTCAGGCGTGGTGTGACCTCCTCAAATTCAAGTTGGTGTCGATATTTTTGTTACTTTGAGCCTGCGCTTGTCCATGCACACAGGTGCGGGCCCGTTGCAGGTTTGTATTATCACTACATTCCGGCTCTGAACTTAAACTCCCTCATAGGCGATTGGCGCAAAAGACAAGAAACGTACCAATCACGCAGCTGCAAAGGACGAGCGCAGTGCGCAGCCCAGTTACTTTGACAAATTGAATTCAATAGTACAGTAATGGCTGACGATCGTCTAGCGTAAGTATCTTTCCCTGGGAGCACACACTCATTGAGTGGTCTCTCCAAACACCAGCTCGTCCCACAGCTCGTTCGAAAATCTCTCCTTGACTTCCTCCAACCCCCACCCTTGGCCCTGCCCGATCTCCTTCAAGATCTCTACAAACTCTGGGATCGCGTCCTTGTACACCACATCTCTGAGGAACTTCCTCGCCTCCATCCTCTCCGGGCCTTTCTTCCCGGCAACCTCCGGCCCCATCTTCAATCCATCCCACTCCTTCGCCCAATGCGGCCGCACATTCAGCACCTTGCCATTCCCGTCTTGAAGCGCCATCCACTTATCCGCAATCTTCTGCGCGAAGCCCGCCCACTCCTTGTCCGCCGCGGCGTCCGGCACCGTCAGTACCTCGATGCTCGCCGTCCCGTGCGTGTTGCCCCGCTGTGGCGCAAGAATCAGGTCTGAGCCGCCCATGATGCGGAGTTCGAGGGTAAGACGCATGGGGGAGGTGGTGTGGGTGGAGGTGGTGTATTCGGGTGCGTAGACGAGGTTGATAGCGTCCCACCAGGCGCGCTGGACCACGGAGAAATCGGGCTGCGAGGGGTCGGAGGGGAGGCCCGGAATGGGGATTTGGAACTCTACATCCCTGACTCGCATGTTCTGTATACCTCGGCGGAAGTGGAGCTTTCGACACCATCATAAGTAAAGAAGATGAAAGTTGAGAGGATGTGCGTGCTTACTGCATTTGGCAGTTGAGTTCTTTGGTGGGTAAATTAGGGGGAAGAAATTGAAAAGAGAGTGGGGAGTGGGGTAAGAGGTTGAAGAGTGTCAGTAGATGTGTATGCTTACTTGATGGTCAGGGTGTCGTCCTCGCCGAGTGTAGGCGGCAAGGCCGCCATGCCACTGGTAGCAAGCAGTTGAGCTTGCCAGTGACCAGGGATGGCGTTGAAGAGGGCGCTGTAGGCGGTCATTACTGGCCCTCTGTAAGTCCTGGAAAAAGGTTGTGGGCTCACCTCTCCGTCAAAATACCTCCCAACCATCCCTCCAACCACTGCAAGAATGTTTCCACATCATTCGGATACTTCACCGCCGCCTCCGCCGCCTCCACCGGGTTCCAAGTATTCACCCACGCCTTCTGCTGGTACGTGAACCAAAACCATTCGCTGTAATAATCGTCCCGTGCCCGCCTCACAAACTCCTGTCTCGCTCTCTCCATCTGCGCCTCCGCGTCCTTCTCGCCATACCAATCCGCCCGCAGCACAGGCGGAATATCCTCCTTCCGCAGTGGCGGGATCGCCAGCCCGATGTCCACCTTGCGCGGTTCCATGATCGCGTATGTCATCGCATCGAGCTCGAACGTCAAGTGCGTGACGACACCCAGCAAGCCGAATGCGCCCGCAGCGACCTTCAGCTGTCTTGGATCGGATACGGTCTGCACAACGCCTCTGCAGTCGACGTACTCGACGCGGCGCACATGGTCGGACACGGTTGGGTGCCGGCGGCCCGCACCATGGCAAATTGGGGCATTGACACCACCTACGGTGACCTCGACCATGATGACGCTGACGGGAAGGGCCCAGGCGTTGTTCGCAACGGCCCAGCGGCGGAAGTCCTCGTTGGTGACGGCGGCGCCGATGCGGCAGAGGCGCTTGGTCGACGAAGTTTGTTCCTTCAGCTCGATGGTCTTGAGATCTGGGACGCCGGTGCCGGTGTAGTTGCCGGGCAGGAGGCTCATGGGGTCGGGCAGGGTGGTGACTTCGGCGAGGTTGACAAATGAGATGAGGATCTCGGAGGACTGGGAGAAGATTGGGGACCAGCTGTGGCGGAAGCCGCTGCAGCGGACACGTAGGTTGTGGGCGGAGGCGTAGCGGATGAGGTTTTGGACGCCGAGGACGGTGGTGGGGACGAAGGTGTAGGTGGGTGTGTTCTTGACCGTTTCGCCCCAGTTGACAAACTCATCGTTGAGGTGAACCTTTCAATCGCCCCAAACAGGTCAAAATACGATTCGACGAAGAGAAGCAAAGGATATAAAGCTCACATCCATAACCTTCATTTGTGCCTGATCCTCATAAATCTTCGGCAAATCCCGCCCAAAGGCCCTCTTAAACTTCATCGGGATTGACTCCAACACATCTACAAGCGACTGGTGGGCCTTCCCCTTCCCGACCACGCCATGCTTGTTTGACGCCGGTAACACAAAGTTCTTCGCGCCTAGCACATCCGTAGCCGACTTCCCATCAATAAACGCACCAATCTGCTCTTTCAACTCCGGCCGCCCAATCGCGTGAAGACTCTCCTTGAACCCAGGCGTATATTGGAGCGCGCGTAAGAAGCCACGGATCTGGACTTCGGCGTCGAACTCGTTGCGCAGGACGGGGGCGAGTACTTCTTCCTTGAGGGGCTTGGTGTCGACGTCTTTCAGGCGGGAATCGCGCTTCTGCAGCTCGTCGATGTGGGCGAGGATGTCCTGCAGGATATGGTCTCGCTGTAAGATGACCGGGGCTGCGTGCTGGGCAGATGACGATTTGGCAGTGGGAAGCTCCATCGTGGTGCAAGTAAAAGCAAATTACAAAAGGGAAGTCAGAGGAGCTTGTGACTCCGAAGGGAAGGAGTTAGTAGGGGTCAAGGATGCGGGAGCCAATACACTCACGACAAGGGCCGCGTGATGGATGAATCCTGCGCGGAAACGTGGATAGGAACGGCGAAGGATGCTGGGCGGGAGTGGCGAACAAAGGGAAAGCGATTAATCGTTTTATAGCGCTCAAAGTTCCCGTAATTCCGAGTCGGGCAAGGGCGTGGGCAGGCACTGCCGTATGATATCAATGAAACCGATATAAGAATCGCGGTAGGAGAAATGGCGCAGAAATGCGAGACTCTCGGGGGTAAATGAGTATCCATTCAAAAGAGGTCTGGGAGGATAGGGATGCCCAGAGACCAACAAGTAAATATGGCGCGGAGACAAGATCTCGAAGACGAGTGTGCGGGGACGGCGGAGGATGACGACACGACAGTTTCAGCAGTGGGCCATGCCGGAAGTCGCATAATAGTTAGTCTCGGACGAAACTCTCATGGAAACTTTTTCATGACTCGGATAGGGATCCGAGCGGCGAGTAAGAAGCATCCACTAGCTCGCCTCCGTCCGAGTTCCTCTTGGGATGTCATGAGGATTCGTCCGAGCGAGCGTCCGAGACTACATAATAGCGTAACGCTGTGTGGGAATGAGTGAGTTGGAATGAGCGGTGACTCTGAGACACCATCGGGAGCACAAACAAACGCCGCCGCGGCTATCATTGTGATTGCACCGTAAGGTACGGTACTATTAAGACAGGGTGTTCAGGTGACGCGTGACGCGGCCCAATGAGCTGAACACTTTTGGTGCCGGTGACGGTGACGGCCCCATTTTGCGATCCAGAATGGTTCATAAACGCGAAAATTTCTGGTCCGACAGTTGCCGGACATCCAAATATGGTAATTTTCCCATGATTGCCGAGAAATGAACATCCTGCAAATGAACACCTTGGAAATGAACGTCATAAGTGACGGGTGACACCTAGTGAACACTTGGTCTTAACAGTAGTAAATACCAGCGCCCAAAGGGAACCGGTATTCCAAAGAGAAAATGTATAGGGCCGATTCTCTTTTTTCCGACCTCACCTTGGAATCCAACGGAACTTCCGCAGCCCTTCTCGCGGCAACACGAACATTTGGATTGGGCCCCCCGAATCGTTCTTCCTGTCTTACCAAAGATGCCCAGAGCTGTCAGGCAGACAAGGCTGTGTGTCTTACCATGCCACCACTATATCGTACCCTTACCCCGCAGAGCGTTCTGAGCTGGTGGTCAGATAGCAATCCGCCAGGCCCAACCATCCCGCTTCACACTCTTGCGAAACCGTTGATGAAATTCCTCTATCATCAGCAGGCATTAGCGGTTTTCGCAGAAGAGATGGGTTGGGACCTCTTACCTCTCTCCAAAGAGCGAGTTGAATTATTGGCAACGTGTCTCCGGTGGGTGTCAAGACGAGAAGTAACTTGAACTGATTCTCTTGTACTGAACCTTGTCAGTTACAAATATGTGTCTGTGAGAACAAAGGTTCAAATTCTACAGTATCCCAAAGATTGGGCACAGTCGTTGTTGAATAGCGTCGTTCAAAGTTCTCATTTTCGTCTCATTTTCATCTCACTTTGGTCTCTTTTTCTTTTTCTTTTTCCAAAGAGGAAGACGAGAACGAGCGCGAAAATGAGCATGAAAAGGAGAAGTTGAGGGCCCATTTTGCACGAAAATGCTCATTTTCACTTCCTGCAGGCAATTTTAGTGAGAGGGGGGGGGGGAGGGGACTTCAAAGTTGCTCATTTTCAGTTCATTTTCAGTTTCATTTTTGTTCTCCTTTTCTGCCGTTTTTGGCAATTTTAGCTGTAAAATGGCAAAAAGGAGCGCGAAAATGAGCACGAAAATGAGAATGAAAATGGTCAACTTTAAACAACACTAATAATACTCGAGCAATCATTGACGGCAATGCAATGGATACGGAAATGTTGAATTCAGGTGACCCTCGTATCCTCCGTGCTGCGCCTTCATTATTGGCGCGGTTATCGTCCTATCCTGTGGTAGCGTTTGTCGTTGCGCTCAAGCCAATCGGTCATCTAGTGTCTCTGATAAAGTGCGTGGTATGGACAGAGATCGAAGCTAAATTGCTCATTCCATGGTCCAGGTCAACGGACGACGATGTGGTTCGACAATCTGCTGTGTGGCATTGTGATGTGCCTGCGAGAGAGTCAGTTGCTCTGGGCATCGTCGAACAAGTCGTGCGCCTTTGGACTTCGGACATTCCGATGTTGTCGCCTGGAGTTGCCATCTGCTTGGATATCTTGTGCGCTATCGAGATTTAAAAGACACGGTAATCCGGGGAGAACCTTGCACAAAGCTGGTCACTGTTCTGCAGTGCGTTTTTGCCTAGTCCTACCGACCACCCTCTCAATCATCGGATGCAGCCATTTTTTTCGGCGATGAGCACGGCCGCACTCTGTCCACGGAATGATCATGCCGGGCCCGGGGACACATTAATTAAATTCTACCTTTCACTTCATCGGGATTCCCGACTGCCCGGCTGTCCAATTGTCCCAATGCCCGACTGCTCGAGTGCCTGAGTTCTGCAATTACTCAATGTGCCAGTATATTCCAGTCCGGAGTACTGCCTTTATTCACTTTTCATATACAGAGCCGAAACCCGGATCCGAAAAAGACCTGGATCCGAAAAAAATTCTATTTTGAGCAGCACCTGTGGGGCCTCTCAGCTGGGTTTTTTTTTTGTAGATCACTTGCAAGGACCAGAAGTATTCTGGTGCAAAAAAACTGGGTCCATCCCACTGGTTTGCGCGCACAAAAAATCAAACAATTGCCAAAACCGGCAAAATTTTGTCAGTTGTGATTAAGAGTTGAATGCTTCACACCAAAAACATGGTCATTCATATCTATGACTTTTTGTAGACAGTTGACCTCTGGGATTGCGAGAGAGAGGCATCTGTGTGTATATGGTTGATACCTGGTACGTTAGACGTCACTGTGATCTAGCATCACCGGCATTTTTTCAGATCTAGGTCAAACTTGAAATTAGGCCAAATAAGTACAGGCGCCGTCCCATATAACTACCCACTCAAAAATCTTGAAAATATTTGAGGGTACACTTCAGGCTATATACTGTACCCTAGCACACTTGGAATTTGAAACTACCTCTCACGGCCATAAAACAGGGGGTCAACCTTTTTTTTTCGGATCCGGGTTTTGGCTCTGTATATAATACATGTACTTTCCTTTAATTAATACAAAGAATAGATTTATTATATCGCTTTTGTCCCAGAGTCCATATGCTGCCTTAGCCCTTCGTCGCCATCTCGATGCTCACTCTCGCCTCGTCCCTCAGGCTCATTGTCCACACTCACGTATTGTTTTATTTCTTCATCGACCCGTCTCGGCTTGCTGTTCCAGGGCCAACACCTCATATTCCCCATTTCCTACCTTTTCCCATCAGCCGAGCTCTGAGGATGGTTTGACCCACTCGCATTTTTTTGTCTTACGGTTGCTCTGGGAGTTGCTTGCTTGATTTATTTAGTCTCTTGGGCGCGCCATATGCGTGTCACCGGGGAAGTGCGACAAGAAGCGATTTATGCGCTCAGTCAGATCAGCTATTGGTCTGAGATCAGCATTGTTAATGTGAATATTCTGGTACATGCGAAGATGCTGCTTGAATCGCCAGATGCTTGCGTTGTGCAACGTATCTGCTGGCTACTTGGCAATATTGCGCGGAGGATACCAGCTATGGTAAATGAGCAATATTGCGGGTAACTGAACTACCTCACCAAGTGAGTCATTGATCCTGTCGCATCTTTCTGCTTGTGCCCGCCTCATGAATCTGACTTCAGACACGAGAATAAAGAGGTTCCTGCTAAGCAACTTATGCGCTGGGCTTTGGTCAGGACAAATGCAACATCCCAATTACCGGAGAATATCCAGACGAGGAAGGGTTTGAGGATGGGGACGCCATCTGCTGAAAAGTTTGACACGGATTCCTCGGTACTTACTTTGAAACCCCCTGTGCAGAATTGACTACTATCGGCCACCAGGTAGTCGGCCACCTGCTAATTTATCATGGGGAAGTTTAAAATTGTGAACACTTGACCTTGAGGGATCAATTACAACCTTTGAAGACCTCTCATACCAGATTTCGACGCCAAGTGATGTTTCGGCCGTAAGTTATGCGAACTTTGATCGGGATCCACACCATGTGAGTCATCATTTCTTAATTCTGCCTCGGCATCCACACTCACCACCGCTCGTTGTCCACCAAGTCTCCACCGTTTCACGAGTTCATGGGCTCGTTATGTTGCCCCGATTCACGGAATTTACCTCTGGAACAGCACCGTTCAAAGAGCAAGGGTGACACAGCTCACGATGGCAAGGAAGACTTGGCTTGCATTTTGATCAATTGTGGTGAAACGCCTTCATATCCAACGCACTATTGAAGCTATGAGTCTGGCACTTGGTATGGGCTTTCTTAGTTACTTACCCCATGCTTACAACCCTTGATCACTATTTTATATATTTTACTTCTGGCACAACATTGGCCATTACCTCGAAACATGCCATTTTGGTGTTGGAAAAGTCCAAGACTTTTTGAAAGGGTTGCTCATCCTTAGGAATGGGAATATACGGTCAGGCACATACATATATATACCAATAGTTGCCCTGCATCATATCCTGGGTCTACATCCCCGCTTCCTCTGGCCACGCACTTAGTTTACCGACATGTGCCAAAAGTGGCAGTCTCCCCCTCCTGAGACATGTTCGTATGCCCTCCTTTTAGATAATATGTATATCAAAATCGTCTACAATCCCATATATGGACCTGATATTTAGATCAGGATACATTTTGGACCCAGTCTTGGCCTCAGCAGTCTATGCAGTGAGGTGGCCAAGTACCCTGTTTATTGCCTTTTGGACATGCGAGCAAAAGAAAATTCATGTTGCACTACGGTCACTCCTAAAATTTGCCAAAATATTTCTAACCATTCATAGGATGTATACCTTTGATTCATGGCCCAAGCCGCCATGAAGCTCACTCACGGCATCTGAGAAATGACGACAATTGCTAAGGTGGCCAAGTACCTGGTGGCCGATAGTAGGCACAAGAAAAAAGAACAAAAGAATTCATTTCAGGTTTGCTATAGTACAGGTGATACAACGCTGCCTTGAAAAGTCGTCCTGAAACAATTGAAAAAAAAGTATTGAATCTGTGTACAACTGGGCATATCAGCTCAACCCGTAGGCCACTTTTATCAGATCGGCAGCACATTCTCCTACAATATACACGGGGACTTGCGTATGCGTGGAAGGCATGATGTTCTGAATTATTTCAATGCGGTGAGCTTCAGCCAATCCAAGAAAAGATGAACTCGCCAGTATAGACGCGTCAGCGATGCGCAGCCCAGAAATTCCTTTCACGACAAGATCTGGATTGATCACTCCAAATTTGGCACCCTTCAGGGACATACTGGCGGTTCCCACTGGGTGGAATGCAGTGCCAGAGTTATTTTTAGTATATTCTTCAAGTTTGGTATTGTCCGTAGCTGCAGTGAGACCTTCAAACTCCCGAATTATGTAGCCCTCCCAAGCTTTGGCACTCAAGAACTTTCTGGCTGCACAGACTACTTCTGTTATAACAATCAAAGTCACTTCCAAGGAGATTCAGGTCAATATTGGGCTGGTCGAATGGATTGGCAGTTTTTAGGGTCAGTTCTCCACCTCCTTTTTGTCAGTGCCTGTATATTGCTCCCTGAAAGAGGAACAAACACGAGGGAGGGACCGTAACTGCTGTAATGATAACATAAAGTTCCTGGTCACTGGGATGGGCGTGAGCCAGACCCAACCATTCTGTTTTCTGAGTAAGTTCTGGGAATCCATTTCACCATTTAATGTGCTCACCGCCAACAAAAACTCATAGTGCGCCGTGTTTGGACCGGTGGATGGTTCCTCATCAATTGAGAAAGAGTCATCAGGCACCTGGGACCAGATGAGCAAGGAGACTATTGACGAGTGGTCCCATTTGAGTCTGCTCCCAGAGCGCAATGTCGGCGGCAGCAAGTGTTGTGTTGCGGGTGATGCTGTCAAGTGTTGTCAAGTTCACGATGACCACTCAATTACGTCCAACGGAAGGATTATTGAGGATGATGTTTATCCCAAGAGCAGACAACTTGTAAATGGACGACAAGAAAGAATGAACGGTATTCAACACTTCTGCCATTGAAACCTGGTTGAGTGGTAGTATAGTTCCAATCTTTAAGTGTGTTGGGATTGAGCAAGGCAGGGAACATTGGAATGATACTGTCAAGGACGCCTATATTCCTGCGCAAACAGGATGTGAACTGCGAATTATGAGCATCATTGAAACGGCTTACAAAGGCCCGGCCTCGATAAGGAGAACAGATGTATGAGTTGGGTTGGGCTATTTTGGGACGATCATCCCTTCCAGCTTCTGTCTCATCCTGCCATTACAGTGTCTTACGCCATGGTCGTGCCATGTCCTCAGTGCCCCTACAGCTCTCTGAACTTCTTTTCTGGCCCATCCTCCACATTATTGACCAACTCTTGGTGTAAATGTGGGATCTACTTCCCAGCCGCCACTGTCATGACGCAACCTTGTTCCTGATGAGCAGTGGGCACTTGCCCTTTTTGGCCGTGAGTCTGTTCTCGCTTACCCCAACATTCATGGAAAGAGGACAAGTGGCGGTGCTATCCGCTTTTGGATCATACCACCATCGTCTCATCTCTCACAGGCATCTTACACCAGTGATAGGCTTCCTGCAGCCCAAATCAACCTCATAACCTTATTTTGATTTGCTGATGCATATGCTGGCAACTTATTGGTGTAGTCTGGCTTGCCCACATGGAAGTCGACACTTTTTGTCGCCATCCCCAAACCCCAGTCTCATAATACTTCGCATGCAAACCCATGAGCCATGTCTGAAAGCTATCTCTGTGAGTCTGTATGCTCTTCTTGCACGTACTCGATGAAGTGCCAGCAGGAGCTTCAAGAAATGGACGATTTTGGTGCTCATGAGTTGCTTCCTCCCAAAACATCACTGATTAAGTCAATTCTCTTAATGCCTTCTTCCATGCAGTCTATATATTCGAACCTGTCTTAATCTTTAGGCCATTTTCTGGGGGCAATGTCATTTATGCTTCTCTTGGTGACTCAGTGTAAGTACTTGTGTGAGTCGGCCTCCCCCAATAGTCTTCCCAAATTGTCTAATTACTTTGTTCCTGTCTTCCCTAGACCCCATCCAAACTTTCCTTGCAACATTATACCAGTTCATCAGTTTGTGTCGTGGCCGACACCTTCAAGGATCTGACGCAGCCGGAGGACACAAAGAAGACCATAAAAAAATTGTTTGAGGACCCTTACATGGCGGATGAGAATAGGTGGTTCTTTACTCCTCTTGGGTACATATCTCTTTTTCACCTCCCCTCAATGCGTTAATGCTGACAACTTGCTGCGTAGTTCTGAACGTAACACATGTACATGGATGCACTATTTTGTTGATATGCTCTTGACAGTTTGAGCTCGTTGGTGAAACCATTGCGAGTGCTTCAAGAAAGTGTCTGCCAAAACCATCTTGAAACCTAGGCTTTGCCGAGCACTTGAGAGTTGCCACATATAAATTGGGAGTCCAACTCTGTGAGTCTCCGCCACAACACCAAGTAAGCATGCCAATTTTGCTTTTGTCTCAAGATTCGAAGCTTTGTTGTGCAGATAATACATTGGGCTGCAGATGTGATTATATGACCTCATCTTGGATGCCCTCACCAATGCCCAAACGACTCTTTCTATCTCTCCACTTGCACAACTCATTGACCCCAGCGAGGATTAATTCCTAGAGAAGCAGCAACAAAAGAAGTTTTTTCTCTTCTTCCTTTTGGTTATCTAATTTGTTTGTGGACGCAGGCGTGAGCACATCGACGCAGATGATACCATTGCTCAGACCACAGGTAGCCCCTGTGGTGGACTCATTCACGCATGCTGATCGCGAGGTGCACGTGCAATGCACGTCCCGGTGTGCTTCTCCTTGCCCATTTTTTATGTATGCGAATCCATAGAATTGCTCATGCTTGAGCTGTGTGCAAGACAATCAGTGGTAATAGAGAATCAAGGTGAGAGTGACCCACCATGAGTAAAAACTCTTCCAGCACCTCCATCGCCTCATTCGCAAGGAGTCCATGCCAATTTAGTACAAACTCCGTCCTCTTCTTGGCTGTCAAACTTCTCATTGCCTTTCCCTGACCCTGCCGACGGCCTTCCTGCTTGCTGCATGATCCCCGAGGTCATCGCTCCACCACGCCTCCCTTCCCCACATTGTCACCTCTGCAACGCGTGCATGTTCTCTCATGAGCTTTGGCGCCACGTCTGCCATTTTCTTCCCCATCCTCTTGTTTAGCTCGTGCCCCTCCTGACTGAACCACTTCACTGCCACACCATCGCCCATCGCCCCTCCTTCACGTCTCTGCCGCCCTGTTGCACGCAGTGCCGAGCTGCAGGGCACGCACCGGCATACCATGTATAGACTCTGTACTGCCTTGCCCGTTGGCAACATCAAGAGCAGGGAGGGCAGGAGGAACTTCAGTCAGGCTGACATGTGCAGTGTGACAATTGAAATGTGATGGTGCAGGTTGTTTGTGCTGTACCCCATTGTCTCCCACCTTGCTATCAGCATGGGGACCATCTTGTTCGCATCCCCCTCCCCCTGCCATTGCTTGGCAGCACAGGATTCTTCACCACATGCGCTTGGGATTGCTATTGTAGCTCATGTACCCATGTCTGCCCTTGTTCTGCTCTCCACCGAGCCTGAGGACAGGGAAGTCATCCGATAGGGGCAGGCCCTGTGGGTGCATGGCAGTGAGCGGGCCTGTCCCAGGCTACACATTCGCATATGACATACTGCACTAAGGCTCAACATGTCCATGTCATTTGGGAGGTGGGTGATCTACCTCTCCCATGCACGCCTGCACCCGCGGATGCGGAGCTGCGGCGTGAGCTGCTCGAGCGTGGCCGGGACGGTGTGGTTGACAAGCCATGCCATGGCATGCTCAAAGTTATAACTGTTCATAGCGAGCGCCTCCTCGAGCTCAAAGGGGTGTGAGGGTGGGGCCAGACCCTGCTGAAGATGTCAAAGGGCATCATGCCCTCGGTGAGCATCGCAGCGGTGTAGGTACGAGCTCTGAGAGAGAGCAAGAAGCATGTTACATGTGATCCTACGTTCATCTTAGGGCTCTGACCATTTGTTTTACAAAACGGCCATCAAAAACTCATGACCAACGGGTTTATCTGTCCATCCACGGCAATACTGGAGGTGACTAACAGATGGATTCCATCTGTTGAACCCGCAACGACCATTTTCAACTGGTGGAAGACAAGGCGGTTGGGCTGACCCAGTTAGTGATGGTGCTTTATTCAACAGAGATATCCCCTGGGATTTCTACAAGGTCTGTCGACATTATCCACCTTGAATCTTGCAATATAACATACTTCCCTGGACTTCAGTAGAACAATCTCGCATGATTCAAAGTAGGAAATTGTGATAAACATACATGCGCCAGGTCAGAGACGTACAAATCAATTGAGTATATCTTCAAGGGAAACTGAAATATCCCCGAAGGTGATTTTTGGGCTTTACCTGATGAGATTTCAACATTGTAGGCTCACACATAGATGTCAAAATTTTAATTCAGAGTCCTGGGCCAGCCAATTGCTTTTGGGAGATGTCACCACTGCCAGGATTTGAATAGACTAAGCCGATGAGTTGCCTGTATCCCGGTGGAGGTCTCGTGGAGGTCTCAACATAACTTGGATTCAGCCAAAGTGACCATAACGTTATATTTTCTTCGTCTGTTTGCAAAGCAGGTAGACCAGATCTGTGGACGGGGCGGGCTGGAGCCCTAGTCCAGCTTCTATCCAGCCTATCACAAAGTGGTGTGGCCTGACTCTCAGTTGATATTTACATGCACTAGTTTCGGTTGTTCATTGGTATGAGTACAGCTGAGAGCGCCTCTGCAGTGCCGGCATCCCGGGGTGTCAGTCTTCAGTCATACAGCATCTGCAAATACTCATTTCATCCTTAGCTATATTTTTGGACCTGTGCAATCTTTTCCTCCTGGTCCAAATACCAATTGTCTAGGCGCACTTTCTTCTCTGCATTGGTGTAACCTTCTCTGCTGGATTGTAGGCTGTGGGTCAATTTCCTCCTAGTTTAACACCATCAACTTGATTATTGCCGTAGCTTCAATCAATTGGGCTGCAAATCATGGCTGCCGTCAATATAGGCTCAGATGGGAATTTTGAGGCCACCTCGGCTCAGACCTGGTTTGTGCACCAATAATTCTCCTTTAAATAAATATTAAATCGAACGCTTTCAGTGGGGTATATGCTGCAATCTTGTTTACACATGCGGTGAGTCCATCTCTGCGGTTACTTCCAGCCCTTGTTTTCTGTCTCAGGACCATCATTCTTGCACGGCTCCAAACAGTATATATGATTTTGATTGTCAATGTCTTGCCTCGTGGATATTGTCGCTCTCCCTGCCACCACCCCTGCCACAGCAGCGTTAGCCTTGGAGAATTTCAAAAAATTGTTTGTTTGTCCCACTCTGTCCAATGCTGCTCTGTCTTACTCAAAAAAAAAAAAAAAAACACCTTCAGTCAACAGTTGGCCCGCATTCATCCTTAGCTTCCTGGCACCACTGTCAACAATCTGCTCCTTCGACTCCAGCATCCATATTAACACAGAAGCCTTGAAAGCGGTCACCACTGTGCCTTAAGCCATCATCTTCTGCGCAATTGGAATTGCCAGTGTATCAGGATGGTGTAAATAACTTGCTACCAAGCAGAGACTTTCCACTGATTCAAGTGAAAGCAATCAACATGTTGCTCACATTTTGCATGGGAACCAACCTTGGATCACTTTATGCCAGCAACCAGCCAATTTCTGGCAATTCTTGAGCCAATTCTTAAACACTTTTGGGGTGTGCCATCCTTTTTCTTTCGTTTCTCCATTCGCTCCTTTAAATGAACTGCTGGTCTAGAAACGACCGACTTGGGCATTGTGGTTCATTGGAGTCGCATTCCAGTATGTCTGTATTTCCAGTTCATCACTCTCGAATGATAACTATACACAGATATATGATAGGGTACGAACTTATTCCTTGGGATTTGCTCATCCCAAAGCTCTTCGATGCTACTTGCAGCTAGCCGTCAGGTCAGGCTGCACTATTTTTCTCAAAATGCCGCGCCTCACATGAAGCCGCTTTTTTCCTCATCTAGTTGTATGCCTTCTCTCTAGATAGTGCTCTGCCATTTTCCAACTGGCTGTATCGAATGTCTAAAACAATTGGTACCCCTGTAAGCATGGTCATTTCCAACGCCTTCCTGTCTTTCATGGTTGGACTGCTCATCTTTGTTGGCCTGCAAGCCACCAACACTGTCTTTGCAGTCTGAGTGACCGCACTCTAAGTCGCATATGCCATCCCGATAGTAGCTAGATTCACTGGCAAGAATGACTTCAAACCCAGTCCTTTCATGCTTGGTGTACGTGGCGTGGTCATTCATTAGTCAATTCATAAATCAAATCATACCATCGCAGGGTCTTCCTGTGGCAGGTGCTATTTGTGCTGTTCTTGGGCATAGGTATTTTTTGACTGTTTTAGAAAATAATAAACTGTGTGAATGTTGACCCGTTTTTGCAGCGTTCCTATTCCCGGCCAGCCTGCAGACAGATGTGGTTGCCATGCACTATACGATGGCAATATTTGGAGAAGTTTTACTTGTCTCCCTTGTCTGGTACTGCTCTGGATTGAGGGGGCATGCATGTTTGGCAGGGTATTCAATTCAATAGGTTTCCTACACATACTTTTTAACTCAATCCACTCAAAAAACCACTATTGCGTGTTCAAACCAGCCACAAAGAACTCCTTGCCGTTCATGTATGCAAAATATCCAAGCCCCGAATCTTTGCGGATAAATTGTGGATTGTCTAAATACCTTCTGTGGATAAGCAGCAGATGTGCTGCGGATGAGCAGCGGATGTGCTGCAGATGAGCAGCGGATGGGCTGCAGATCATCTACTGACCAAATTTCGGCACGAACAAAAGCTATGGTTTCCATTGAAGATTCAGCTTGTGCTGAAATTCAAACTAAAATTAGATGATTCAGTTGGACTGATTTGAAAACAAATATCTTATGTTTTGGTTTTGGTTTTGGCGCGATTGATACCCAACCGATATCTTATGTTTTGGTGGGGGTATCCGCTGAACCATTTTACATACCAAAATATGTAATTTTGGTTTGGATTTCAGTTCAACAAATCCTTAAGCCAATAAATTGTGTTTTGGCTTGCTGTTGACTTGACCAAAACTTCAACCAATACATTGATTTTTGATGAAGCCAAAATTTAAACCAATAGTACTTAGTTTGGTTTGAATTTCGGTTTGACCAAATTTTAAACTGACACTTTAGTCGTTGGTTTACAGCTAATTGCAGTACCGAAGGCGCAGATCGAAAATTTGCCGTTTTGGGCATTTTTTGATTCTCACGACCGATTTGCCCATATCTCGGTGAGTTCTGCACGGATTCGGCTGAAACATAGCTAGATAATTTGCACTAATTCATATGCAATTAATGATAGAGAGAAATCCTTCAAAATATTATATTATGTGCTGACTTACACTTGAGGCCATTAGAGCAATGAATCCCAACTAGCAAGCCCAGATGTTGTCTGAAGGTGCTGACTTTTTGCTGGGATGGACTTTGATACTTTTAGAGAATTGTGATAGAGCCATATTTGCAGATATATGTCAGCTAGGGCAAATTGTTGTATTAGCAATGCAAAAAGGCTTCAAGCCAGCCAGGACAGAAAATAAGACATATATTCGCAAATATGGCTGTATCACAATTCTCTATAAGTATCAAAGTACACCCTAGCAAAAAATCAGCACCTTCAGACAACATCTGGGCTTGCTAGTTGGGATTCATCACTCTAATGGCCTCAAGTGTAAATCAGCACAGAATATAATATTTTGAAGGATTTCTCTCTATCATTAATTGCATATGAATTAGTATGAATTATCTAGCTATGTTTCAGCCAAATCCGTGCAGAACTCATCGAGATGTGGGCAAATCGGTCACGAGAAAAAATGCCCAAAACGGCAATTTTTCGATCCGCGCCTTCGGTACTGCAATTAGCTGTAAGATTCGGTTCGACCGAATGTGTGTAATTTCCGGTGTGCCCGTTTAGAGGGTCAAAACGGATGGACATAGCCACCTTTTGACCCTCCAAACGGGGCGGCAACCCGACATATCGTGGGTAGATGATCCCTTCATCGCTTGCGATTTGGCCCCCGGCCCCGCGCATCAACAATTCCGATCCAATTCCAGACACCTTTATTCTCGAGCTGACTCATCAAACTAGCGAGGTCACCGACACTTGAGACGCGTGCAATGGGAGCCGCATCTGTTTCTGTCCCTTCCTATGGTGTCGCTCTTCGTCCTCTTCACGTCGCTCGCGGAACTAGCATGGGGGAAGAGCGTGCCCGCAGGGCCGACGATCCAGCTCGGTAGAACTACCCTCGTGGGACGCGATATCGCTTTTTGGGGGCAGGAGTTCTTCGGAGGTGCGTGCTGCCATCTGCCCCCAGATACCAGCCCATCTTTTTTGCAAATCCCAGGAATCCCATACGCCCGACCACCGCTCGGGAACCTGCGCCTGAGACCTCCTGTGCTCACAACTTCTCTCGATGACGACACGTTCAATGCTACCCAGTTCGGGCTGGCCTGTCTGCAATTGGTACAGCGGCTATTCAATCATTTCGCTCTCCCTTTAACTTTGCAAAGGGTCTCCCTGCTTCCGAGATCTCGGAAGATTGCTTGACGATCAACGTGCTTCGGCCCAGCGGAACTCCATCCAGTGAGAAGCTACCAGTGGTGAACTTTCACATAATCGGAACAGTTTTGGAGCCTGAAGGCCGCTACAGATGTTTTGGACGTAGGTGATCCCTCATCCGGTTCTTTCTCCAAGCTTGAATCTGTTGTAGATATGGCGGTGGCTTCATAGCAGGTCAAGCAGACATAGTTAACGCAAGCGCCTTAGTTGCCCAAAGTGTTGTCCGAGTGTGTCCTTTGTGCATATTGCATTCTCTTTCCCTGACCACAGTCCAGGGCACACCTATTGTCTACGTCAATTTCAACTATCGTCTGGGACCTTTGGGCTTTGCTCAAGGTCAAGAGGCAGATAACAGAGGCGCGGTGAATCTGGGTCTCAGGGACCAAATTGCTGCACTGCAATGGGTGCAGAAGAATATCGGTCTCTTCGGAGGGGACCCCACGAAGGTGCGTCCTCCCCAAAATATGCTTCCGCACCCGAAACAAAATGACTAGGTCACGATTTTTGGAGAAAGCGCGGGGGCTATCATGTCCGCTATCCTGTTTTTAAACGCAGACCTTCCTAGCCTCGCTCGGGCCGCGGTACGCTGTCTGTTTCGCCACTTCAAGATAATTGGCTCAGCATTTTGCCCAGATCTTCGAATCGGGCTCGCAAGCCAGCCTGCCGTTGTTCCCTCCCGAACGCGGTGAAACAGATTGGCAAAACTTTGTCAAGGGCGTAGCGTCCTGCGCAGACGAGGCAAACACGAACATGGCCATCCCCTGTCTGCAGAATGCCGGCACAGAGGAGATATTTGCGGGACTATCTGCGGCAGCGGCGGAGACGACGGTCCGGTTCACGTGGGGGCCCGTTCTCGATGGCCCGGGAGGTCTCATTCCTGATCTGCCCTCGGTGTTGTTTGCACGAGGCCAGTTTGCGAAACTGCCGTTCATTTCAGGGACAAATAAAGACGAAGGTACGTAGTGAAACCCGATGGATGCTCGTGTTGTGTGACAAGATTGACGACGCAGGGACGATATTCACGCCGACGACAATCAACTCGACTGAAGAACTCATCGAGCGCCTCACAACAATGTTCACCCCTGCCGTTTCGGAGGCGGACCTGAACGCCTCGATCGCCGAGCTGCTCGTGTTGTATCCCGATGACCCGGCGCTCGGTGAATAGACACCCTTGCGTGTTTACAATCTGCTAACATTTTTTAAAATCATAATTGTAGGCTCACCTTTTGGCACGGGAAATCAGACATTCGGTCTCAGCCCCGTGTTCAAGCGCGCGGCTGCTGCCTGTGAGTTCGATTCAAGTGCACGATCCATTTTCAACACAAGTTGAATGCAATCAACACAGTTACTGACCTCTACTTCCTGGCTCTCCGCCGTTTCTGGATGGAAACCGCCGCCAATGCCGGCGTCGCCACCTTTGGATACCACTACACAGAACCGGAGTCGGTCACTCCACCTTATGACGGAGGTTCGTCTTTCACCCTCTCGCAAGTTCAACGCTCATCATGGTATATCAGTGGCTCATGGATCGGACGTTCCCTACGTATACGGTGACCCCGCTGACCAGTCTCCGGCCTCGATCTTCCTCAGCGATGTTATAGTCGACTACTGGGTATCGTTCGCTACAAGCTTGACGCCGAACGACGGCCATGGCGTTGTTCCCCGTGCGTCCCCAGCGTCTTACCTGGCCCTATCACTGACAAGTTGTCGATTTACACAGGGCCCGAATGGACCCAGTTCACATCCAAGAATAAGGTTCGCTCTTGTGCTGTATTTTTCCCGACTTTGCTCATCTCCGAGCGCAGGCCGTCATGCAACTCAACGGTATGAACTTGACCATGATCCCAGATGATTGCCGCCTAGGTACGCGATAATCGTCAACTTCCCTCGATGCGCTGACTACAAGAACTGACCCGCGATTCAACAGAGCAAACGAACTTCATCAACTCTATGCCGGTGATTTGGCGTCACTGAGGCAAAAAGTCCCAGTTTGGAATGGACCTCTCGCACGTAAATATTCACCAGTGTTCCATTTACATAAAGAAACACGAATCACCGCCTGACGTCCGACGCGTTGAGCAATCCTCCGCCGACATTCTTTCGCCAAAATTCTTTCGAACCGACTGCATCGATGTTCCTAATGCGTCAGCGTCAGTCCATGTATTTCGTCGCCTTCAAATGTAATTCTACGCGGAATAATGGAAAGACTAATGAAAGTCAATTTTGGACCAATTGACTTGTTTGAACAGTGTTTGTGGATTTTATTGAGTTCAAAATTGATATTTCCGAGGCTGCAGGAAACCCTCCACCAGGCTATCTATTTCTGTGGGAGGGAAGACTTTCAGAGCGGTCCAGGCTCGTTCAAGTGGCTAGGGTGTCCGGCAAATTGGTCACTCCATCCATTGGGCGTCGAGTGTCTTAGTGCAGACGATGTCGCTGCCCTGGGATTCTCTTCTTTGTCTTCTGTCATCCATATCAAAGCACAAGCATTGGATCTCGATCTCAATGTACTGCCTATCTCGCACTCTGGCAGTTCTGTCGGGGGTAAAGGCTTTAATCCAGACAGCCAAGACGTCACATGGCATCTAGGTCACCCGCTTTTTCAGATGGCCTCCATACTAGATTCCCCATTTTTACATGGTGAGTTTAATTACAGGATCGGTTAATCATTAAAACATAGATGAAGAGGTTGATTGTGAGTGAAATAAATTCCTCTTGAACTGCCTTCAACTAATTCCAGATGGGTGTGAATTCATGGTCATTCTGCTGGCCTTCAAAGTCTTAAGAAGTGTCCAGTTGGTCCTCATTTTCTTCCTGGCATTATCTGGTTTGTACCAGGAGCTGTAAATATGTAGTTTAATTTGATTCCTCATTGCCATTGTTCAAGCAGATAAGGTAGGCGCCAAACACATCCATCGAGTCACGTGTGTCACAGCGTGACATCACCTTCTCAGCGATACTAGTCAGCAGCCTCAGGGTAGAGAAAAAAAGTAAGACCACAGAAAGCTTGCTTTTGACCAGGGGAACAATCCTGTGGTCTCAGATTTCCAACAACTGGTCTCAATAAAATGTTTTACATCTTTTTTTAGAAAAGTGCAGGAAATCATGTTTCCGTTCTGGCAAGAGGGCTTTGTGTTTTTTCTTCAAAATTTTCGTGTTTCCTAATAAGGAAATTATACAATCACGTGCATACTTAACGACGTGCCACAGTTGAAATATCTTTCATGTCTTCAAGCACTTTGTGGCCCAAGATAAGATACAATCCATTTCAATGCAGGATTCTACCAGTTTGAACTTTTTTTTCATGTTGGGGCTTACTCATGGCTCAGTCAGCAGTATGTACAGCTGGTTGCTTAGATTCATTTGCATCATCAGCACTTTGCCTACATTTTTTCCTTGTGTGCCTATCTTCTGTCACTTTTGGGACATTGCCCCCCCAAAAAAAACAATTCTGAAGCCCGAGAAGAGGTACAATGAATTGAAAAAAGTTCTATCGGCCAGATTTCACGCTTTCACACGTTACTGTAACGCGTGACATCACGTACACGTGACTCAATGGATGTGTAAGACGCCTACCTTAGTATCCCCAGTCAAATTCAATGTTGACATCTATATGTAAACTGAAGGTGTTGAACAAGTTCAATTTCTTCTTTCTAACTTTGTACTTGGCCTGGGGGTTCAAACAAGGTACACAACTCAGTTGATGGCCTCCCAATGTGTTCTCATGACATGCACCGGGGCCCATAACCTGTGGAGAGAGCCATATAGCTGTTGTATTCAATTTAGATTGGGTACCACAGCTATCTCTCCACAGGTTATGGTCCCTGGCTTCATCTATCTTTTTAATTTTGTTATGTCTTCCTCAATGCTCAAAATAAGATGGAACAATTATTTTTCCTTTTGAAGGAGTACATCACAACTCATTCAATTGTTCTACCAGACTTTGCTTGTGAACGTGCCATGCCCCAAATCCAGTTAGGTGCTGTCCATGTGCAGCTTTGGTCCTTAGCAGCCCACTGCACAAAAATAAGAGAATTTTCATCAGGACTTATCCAGACACAGGGAGTTGAACCTCACCTGTGTCATCAGTGTCTTATATGATCTATATGATCTAAAGTCGGGAGGCTGTGTGCTGTATAGACTCATCACCAGTCTGCCTGTGATGAGCAACAAATGTGGTGAGCATGTTGCTGCAGACAGTGTCAATGGTCTGCACGTGGAGTTTGAAATTTTGGCAGGCACCAATCGCTGGCATCAGGTGGCTGTGCTATCCCATCAATCTTCACTCAAATTCGACTCTCTAGTATGCGCCCCCAATGCACATAGTAGAAATTCTGAAGAGACAGATCTGGAGTCAAGTCAAAGTAGATTAGATGTTTCCTTTAGAATTTCCTTATCTGACTTGAATTGAGACCAGAACGAGGGAAAAGGTATTTTTTCAAACTCTATGCTCAGACCATTGAATGTCGGAAAAATCGGATTTGTCTGATCAGAACCTGACCGCACCTGACGGTCTGGTCAGACCCGGTCAGATTCTGGTCAGGTTCCATGGCAAGAGTTATCAGAGGCGGTAAGGTACTTTCAGGCAATGTCAGACGGAGCTACGAAACATGCCATAATATTATATTTTTTCATCCTAGGACTGGTCGGCTCGTAAGAACATGTCGGGGTCGACTGTATCTACAAGAAAATGCAGATTTTCCTTCCCACTGTCACTAACTGGGGTCAGTAACGCACCCCGAATCACGTAGTCCATCAGCATCAGGGAGTAAGAGTTGACCTCCTCATGCACTTGACATCCAACCCACTCAGTCCTTGGCTTCCAGTTGCTTTGGCGATATTCGCGAACAAGAGCGACGTCAAACTGGCGTTTCGACTCGAGGGTGCAACGCAATGACGTGTATATACGGGCGAACGCCATCCCCGGAGAATCGGAATTGAAAAGAAGGCTGTCGAATCGAGTATGGCCGTGGAAGAGGGGATTGCAGCGGATGATGTCTCGAAGACTGCGCCAGTCCTCGAGAGATTGATACATTAGATGAACACATTTGAACGGTCGAATCTGGCAGGTCTGTGAGTTGAGGTCGATAGTCAGTGCATTTTGAACTCACCTGAATGCGCTGTTCATAACTGACACGGTCGTCGGGGAACTGCTCGGTAATAAAATCACGCAGTAGCAAATCGAACTCATGGACTGGATGCCCTATTGAGCCCAAATATTCCTCGAAGGTCCTGGAGTTGAAAAAGACAACCCGGCGCTCCAAACCTCCAAGACGCCGAATTTACTTGACTCAATTTTGGAGCATCGTCAAGCTCAGGCTCCTCCTCTTGTTCATCCACCTCGCGCTGCTTGTCGTACTTGTCGATCGCCATTCGGATCCTCGCAATAGCTTCCTGTGTTTCATCGATCCGATCCATCTGCAACAGATCAGGACGAAAAACATGCAGAGAGCTCGAAAACTCACCTGGGAGGCAACATTCTTGAAGTTGGTTTGATTGTATGCTTCTGCAGCCTCTTGCTGGAATCCTTCACCTGGACGGGTTGAGCCATGGTTTGTAGTTCCCTTGCGACGAATATCTTCAATAATATGGCTCGTTGCATGCTGCTTAAAAAAATCGAAGTCTTTGCCGTATTTTTTAGACACGCGCTGGGTCCACTTCAGTGAAGATTCTGGATATTGGAAGGATGGCAATGCGTACCGAGCAGCATTTCTCGTATTCTTTGATAAAGACTCCGAGGCGTTCTAACCGACTTGATGGCATGCAATGCATGCCCGTCATTATCCGTACCTGTTGATACGCCCGAATACAATGAACAAGCTCACTGTTGCGGGGTAAGAGTTGCACGATACACGGTAAGACAGACTGCCAAAAATTGTCATTGAGTATTAAATATTGAACTGAATTATCTCGCCTTGAGCACGTCGTAAAAGCTCTGGCCATCTGTGAAGTGGACTGTGGTGACTTCGTTAAAATGCTTGAGCCCAGGCCATCGCGCGAACTTGCGCATACTGCAGAAGAGAAATCAGCTCTGTGCAGTAGCAAAAGAGATGAAGAAAAATACTTCTTCGCAAATGACCCTTTCCCTTGAAGTTCCTCGAGTACTTCCAACAACAAAACCCACAGGTGGTGCCCCCATTTTCCCAGATCATCTGAATGCAAGGTATCGTACGAATACGCAGCATAGGGATCCGAGAAGCGAAAGCCCCATAGGAAATGCTGTCGCGTTTTTAGACCAGAAAAACAAAATCATCTAGTCGTACCTTGATCCCATGTAGCCCGTGATTCTTTAAAAGTTCCTCCTTTGCAGTTTTAGTGGATATACGACGTGCTTTCAGGACGACCGCCTTCATGGTGGCTGTGGTGCGAAGTTTGAATGTCTTGGTGAGTTTATGAAGTTCGCAGTGGTGCACGAGGCATTTCGGACATGGATAATTAGCTAGCGCTGCGCGGCAGGCATTAAAGTATGCGGCCTCCTTCCCGTCGAGGGAAAGAATATGAATCCCGGGGTGAAATACGCGAACAAGTTTGTCCCAACACTCCAGTGGCTCACCATTCCATGAGCGCGACTTGAGACTCGAGAAGATGACCTCAAGGACCCGCTGATAGACCTCCATCTTGAATTTTGCGAACTCAAGGGTATCGCGGGTCTTGCGATCTGACAGATCTCGCGGGTCTGGAACCTGCAGTGTCAAGGAAATAAGCATTGGATCACAGCCGATAAATCGGTTGCCCACATGAGTCATGTACCCAATGAGCACGCCACCTCCATTTCCAGATGCGTTCCGGATGCTTCCGGGTAGAAACCCCGGCCGCAGAACCATTGGGTGCATTGATACGCGCTTTGTGACCAATCCCTCGTCAAGCCAAAAGTGAAGTGCAAGAAGACAATGCGGATAGGGATCCGCTTCGGGTAATTGAGACTATGCAAGCATTAGTTGCACGAATTCTGCAATGGTGAAACACTTTACATCGCATTCATCCCACGTGTCGGCGGTATTGGGCTCGTCAATTACTCTTTCACAAAATGTTTCTGTTTCTGTTCCTTCACAGTAATATTTGTGGACGGAATTGAACATCATGTGAGGACCTAATGTCTCGTCCTCAAGAAGACGGGTGATCCAGTCCCAAGGGTCTCGATACTCAAAAGAGATATCGTATTTCTTGCCTCGATAGGAAGCAGAGATGGTGGCGGCTTTGAACTAATTTTGACGACGTCAAGAAGGACATCTCACGCCGTGACAATTCGAGCGTACCTTGACTCCATATTTTCTCGCAGATGCAAGGGCGGTTTCCATTTCTGTGTGATCCTTTAAAGTGACATGACTCTTGCCCTTAGAAGGCCAGGTGGAGGAAGCCCCGCGCAGTAGATTATCGGTCAGATGTGTCGACAGGAGACCCTTGACAGCAATTTCCGTGGCCTCGAAATCGGCCCTAGATCGGAAAGGGAACCACGGAGCACGCCCGTACTCATCTTCACGCAAAGGGACCTTGGAATTGGAGTGGTACACCTCTGCGGAATCGGAGTCAAGTGGGATAATCCTCGGCGTGGGGTCGGTGCTATGAGGATGCGGAATGATACGCAGATAAAATTTGGGGAGGAGCGGTCCGATAAAGCCTTCACAGCGGCCGTCAGTGGCATTACCAATGTCGATGTTTATGGGACTGCCAGGCGGTGGTGAGAACGAAGTTGAAGGTTGAAGCTGGACGATAAAAAGAGGACGATAAAAAAAAAATTCAGAGGAGAATGGATATAGTGGAAACTGACCGATACTTCTTCCCTCTCATCATTTATCCTGGACGCATCGTTAATTGGCACCACCAGGGGCCGCCGATTGATTGTTTTGCAGTATCGCTGGTGCTTATCGAAACGGCGTGCGTCGCGATGGACATTGCAATACTTGCATTTTCGTATGCGTTCCTTTGAATTGTGTTGTTTGTTAGCGGTGTGCTTCCCTCTAGACATAGCGCTGGACAGCGTAACAGAGTTAAATGTGGAATGGTGCGGGAGCAAAAGTTGGGCGTGACCGCGTTTCGCATTCAATGACGCAAACAAATACATAATATATCCGGAGCTCCACACTAGAACGCACCACAAACCCTCAAGCTCCTTCAGCCATAACCCGTCGTCTTCACTGTCCATCCATAATAATGCCGAAGCATAATCGCGTTGAAGATTCTGACGAGTCCGGTTCAGATACTGAGACGCAAAATCTGGATGACATGACCTTTGCGCAGTTGAAGGAGGTCAGTTTGCTGTGATATTATCGCACCTTCCAAATTCATATCACTTGTAGGCGTATCGCACCGCCCAGCTGGAGAAGAATATAGCTGAGAAAGAAATGCGCCACGCGCTAGGTGACATCAGTAACTGCAATCCCGATCCGTCGTCTCCCACGCCGAAGAAGAAGACTCGCCGGAAAAGGCCGACCAAGCGTCGTCACATCGAAGCCGAGTCCAGCGACAAGGGGAACGGGGCAGACAGTCCAGACGATTCTGGGAATGATTCTGACACAGATGACAAGAAGAAGGTACAGTCCCTGGGGCACCGCTTTGTGCTCTTGAAGTCTCTGTGGTTGAAGCCCGACATATTCGAGACGAAGCTCGAGGAGAATTACGATGAGAAGAAACGTTTTGATGGTGCCGAGGTGCAGGGGCAGCTGCGCGACATCTTGGCCATCATACCCGACCGCTACAAGGGCAATGTCATGCGCACGGGATGGTTCGAGCGCGCAGTGAGTCAAATGATTTATATTAGTATCATCTTGACTTATCTTTCGAAGTTTCTCTCCGGTATGCAAGATCAACGATGTAATACGTCCACCCGGATCCGACGCCAGGCTGGGCACTCCATCTATGACTGCGCCACCGGAGACCTCCTCACAGCGGACTTGCGTCGCCAATTCCGCAAAGAGATCGGATGGAATGGGGAGGAATACACCAGTCTTGACGTCCCTATCCTCCACGAGGATGGATCTGCCGAGTTTGACATCCATACGTGCTTCTTGAGTCCGGTTCCGATGAGGGTGAGCATGTCCGTTCCACTACTTGACGCAATATTATTGACGTACCTCTCAGCTCTTTGTAGCACTCATTCGCGGTCCCAGCGCCGCTGCTGCCATGCTCAAATCTGTGAAAGGCGCCGTTATTCCGAAGACAGATAACATGGAACGTATTCACCGAATCGATCATTCTGAGCCCGGCGCGATCGCGGCAGCCTGCACTTTGGTAGTGTGAAGCCATACACTGCGCTGAAAGACCGACTGATACAGACCTTAGGCTATTTGGGGGAAATCCATGGACGTCCAACTGAAAGCGCGTGGGGACACCACCAACATCAATTATGAGGCTCGTTTTGAAGAATACCTCGACATCTTACTCACAGGCCTGCGCAAGAAGACCCCCAGCATTTTAAACATCTTCTCTGAGTGGGATCGAATCATTTTTCCGGACGCGAAGGCCAGCCATGTCGACCCCGAGCGCAAAACCAGCAAAAGCGACGGGTACAAACGTGCTATGGAGGCCATGAGAGCGGAGGCGCCTAGCGACGGGGGAAGAACAGCAAGACGGTGCAGGTGAGGAGTCCAGTGGAGGAGGCGAAGGAAGCTCGGGCTGAGCGCGCCGATGCCATGGGCAGAATGGGCTACTTAGTGCAAGACTAGTGTGCCTTTGTTTACCAAATCAGTCTTCTATCTCTTCCCACACTTCATGTACCTTGTTTCAAAATTTCGCGCTCCGTCTTAGCACCTCACTTGACGTTCTCGTAGCCCTGTCGGCTTTCCACAGACGTTACGCTGGGCATATGTCATCGAATTAGGCTGCCCCACTAGGTGCGTGTGCTAATTTAATCTTTTGAACGGCGTGTCTGAGCACCGGTGCCATATAATGTGTGATAACTATGTGTCAGGCCTGATCAGACCAAAAAAACGAACGTTTAAATGACACAGGTCTGCTCATACATGTATTGGCAGCCTTGTGTAGTGGTTAATGTCTCTAGTTCTAGCAAACGCGGCGTGTGTTCGAATACTAAGAGTAGCGTAATATGTATGGAAATGAAAATTAATAAATTCATCTAGTGACGCTTCACAAGTATAAAAGGTTAAGATACCAGCACGAGGAAAAAGGGGTTTTTTTTTTCTTCTTCCTTTTCCTTTTTCGAGCTCAGTCTGATCAGGTCGGTCAGGTCTGGTCAGGTCCATAAGGTCTGGCCAGGTCCATAATGTCTGGTCAGGTCGGTCAGGTCTGATCACGAATTATAATATATTTTTTGACCCTTATCATGCTACCGAAAACCTGACGGTCTGACGAGACATGATAAGACCAGATCTGGTCTGATTAGATAAATTTGATTTTTCCGACATGACAGCATGCAAGAAGTACCAGCCTGCCTGCAGCAACATGCTCACCACATTGTTGCTGCTCGCAGGCAGGCTGGTCATGAGCCTATGCACTGTACACCATGTCTGAGTTCTCTGCTAGCATGCATGCTTGAATAAGATAACTAGTTCAGTTCAACATAGACCACAGGACTTTAGTTGAACATTACCTGAGAGATTAAATTTTTTTGTTGAGCATCACAAGGCGCCTGCTGACCAAAAATTTAATCATTTTTTGTCTCCACAAAGAGAGAATTTGGAAATGTGGAGTCAAACCCCGGGCTGCCTCTGAAATATTCCTTTCCTTTGAACTTGGGAGGTAGTGCACTATACACCATGTCCGAGTTACTCCCTGACATGCGTAGTTGAATACAATAGTACCGACGTAGTAAGACTCAAGTTGAGCAGTACCAATGAGATGAATTTTTGTTGAGCACAGTGAAGCGGGTTGAAAATAAATGGTCGGCTTGAGAGAATCAAGTTCTGTCAGAGAAAAAAGAAAGAAAAAACCGGCAATCCACCACGATATTAGGACACGGGGAGTCAAACCCCGGGCTGCCTCTGATTTTGCCTTGCTCACTGTATTCCGTGAGGACATGTACCGTACACCATGTCCGAGACGCTTCCTAGGATGTGCAACTGATCGATTGAGCGAGTTTAGCTAGAAACAGTCGGTCGTAAAACAAGAGAGGAAAACAAAAAGAAATGTGTGTGACAAAGAAGATCATTCGAATACGGGGAGTCGAACTCCGGGCTGCCTCTAAAGCAAATATTACAGTTCCTTCTGAACTTCAGATTGGGAGGCCGTGTGCCATACACCATGTCCGAGTTACTTCCTAGCCTGTGTAGTTGAATACGATAGTTCGTTTCAACACACAAAGACTCAAGTCAAGTTGAGCCATATCAATGAGATGGGTTTTTGTTGAGTACCGTGAGACAGGTTGAAAGACAACGGATGGCAGGCGTCGAATAAATCAATTTCGATTCGAGAAAAAAGAAAGAAAGATCTGTCAACCCGCGACGAATTTGGACATGGGGAGTCAAACCCCGACGCTGCCTCTGATTTTGCCTTGGATAAGTACTGATCCCGCTCATCCTGTGAGGCCGTGTACCATATTTTATATTATTTAATATTTTAAAAAATACACCATGTCCGAGTTAGATAGTTCCTAGAATGAGCGGTGGAATAAGTCGCCACGAGAGGAGTAGAAAAAAAATCGTCGAGAACCATGAATTCGGACAGGGGAAGTCGAACCTGGCCTGCCTCGTTAATGGGTCCCGTTCATGTGAACACTGAGAGGCCGTGTACCGCACACCACGTCCGTGCCACTGCTTAGATGTGTACCTGGGTAGGTCCGTCAGTTCAGTCTAAGTGTTATATTGTTCAACAGCGGCGGGCCGGCGGCCCAGGTCCTAGGTCGGCGTGAATAGTAAGCGAGAATGATGCCTGAAGCAAGCCTCAGTGGTTTGAATGAAAAGCGTCAAAGAAAAAAGAAAAAAAAAAACCGTACGTAGTTGAATTGTACCGTTGAAACGTGGGGAAGCTGCCAACAGTCCATGAGGAAAAACGGAAAGAAAGAAAAAGTTGACCACCTCCCGCCTATCTGGACATGGTGAGTCGAACCCCGTGCCGCCTCTGAAGTACTGTCGTCTTTTTGAACTTGGGAGGCAGTGTATCATTCACCGTGTCCGAGTTACTCCCTAGCATGCTAGTTGGTGCACAAGACTCAGGCTTAAGGTACCGCCCACAGAACAGCTGATTCTTGTCAACTTACATCGTGAGGACTGATCGCCTGCTGGTGGGAGATGTCAATCTTGATCTTCATGGAAAGAGAAATGTAGAAAAAACAAAACAAAAAAAACATAAAAAAGAACTCAGCTCTTTAGATGTTAATTCGGACTCGGGGAGTCGAACCCCGGGCTGCCTCTGAAGCAGATTTCACGGAAGTCTTCTAAACTTGGGAGGCGGTGTACCATACACCATGTCCGAGTTACTCCCTTGCATGCGTAGTTGAATACGATAGTTTCGTTTTTCGTTTCAATATATACGGCTGCCGAGAGACTCACTTGAGCAATACTAACGAGATGGGTTTTTGTTGAGCACCGTGAGACAGGTTGAAAATAAACGGTCGGCTTGAAAGAATCAATTTCTATTCGGACGAAAAGAAAGAAAGAAAAACCGACAATACAAAGCCACCGCGCATTCGGAAATGTGGAGTCGAACCCCGAGCTGCCTCTGACTATGCCCTGACAACGCGTGTTATTTTGTGAGGCGGTGTACCATACACCATGTCCGAGTTATTCCCTTGCATGCGTAGTCGAATACGATAGTTTCGTTTCAACATGCACCGCTGCAGCGAGACTCGAATTGAGCTGTATCGACGAGATGGAGGTTTGTCGAACACCGTGAAGCTAGTTCAGAGACAATGGATGGCAGGCCTCGAAAGAATCAATTTTCATTCGAAACAAAACGAGTTCGTGGCGAATTCGGACACAGGGAGTCGAACCCCGGGCTGCCTCTGAAGCAGATTTCACGGAAGCCTTCTAAACTTGGGATGCGGGGTACCATACACCATGTCCGAGTTACTCCCTTGCATGCGTAGTTGAATACGATAGTTTCGTTTCAATATATACCGCTGCCGAGAGACTCACTTGAGCAATACTAACGAGGTGGGTTTTTGTTGAGCACCGTGAGACAGGTTGAAAATAAACGGTCGGCTTGAAAGAATCAATTTCTATTCGGGCGAAAAGAAAGAAAGAAAAACCGACAATACAAAACCACCGCGCATTCGGAAATGTGGAGTCGAACCCCGAGCTGCCTCCGGCCATGCCCTGACAACGCGTGTTATTTTGTGAGGCGGTGTACCATACACCATGTCCGAGTTACTTCCTAGAATGAGCGGTGGAATATGATAGTTTCGTTTCAATATATACCGCTGCCGAAAGGCTCGAGTTGAGCACCAACGAGATGGATCTTTGTTGAGTACCGTGAGGGAGGCTCAGAGACAACGGATGGCAGGCCTCGAAAGAATCAGTTTCCATTCGAGAAAAAAAGAATGAAAAACCCAGCAATATTCGGACACGGGGAGTCGAACCCCGGGCTGCCTCTGATCTTAATCCCATTTGTGCATTCTGCGAGGGGTGTACCATACACCATGTCCGTGTTACTCCCTTGCATGCTTAGTTGAATATGATAGTTTCGTTTCAACGTACACCACTGCCGAGAGACTCGAATTGAGCAGTATCGACGAGATGGGTTTTGTAGAGTACTGTGAGGGAGGTTGAAAGACAACGGATGGCAGGCCTCGAAAGAATCAGTTTCCATTCGAGAAAAAAAGAATGAAAAACCCAGCAATATTCGGACACGGGGAGTCGAACCCCGGGCTGCCTCTGATCTTGATCCCATTTGCGCATTCTGCGAGGGGTGTACCGTACACCATGTCCGAGTTACTCCCTTGCACGCGTAGTTGAATATGATAGTTTCGCTTCAAAATACCCCGCTGCCGAGAGACTCAATTTGAATGACGGGTTTTTGTAGAGTACTGTGAGGGAGGTTGAAAGACAACGGATGGCAGGCCTGGAAAGAATCAGTTTCCATTCGAGAAAAAAAGAATGAAAAACCCAGCAATATTCGGACACGGGGAGTCGAACCCCGGGCTGCCTCTGACCTAGTCCTTACAACAACTCTTATTCTGTGAGGCGGTGTACCATACACCATGTCCGAGTTACTCCCTTGTATGCGTAGTTGGATATGATAGTTTCGTTTCAACATGCACCGCTGCAGCGAGACTCAAGTTGAATACCCACGAGATGGTGTTTTGTTGAGTACCGTGAGGGAGGTTCGAAGACTACTAGTCGCCTTGAAAGAATCAGTTTCCATTCGAGAAAAAAGAAAGAAAAAACCCAGCAGTTCCCGGCAATATTCGGACACAGGGAGTCGAACCCCGGGCTGCCTCTGATTCTTTTTTTCTGATGGTTTATTCCGTGAGGCGGTGTACCGTACACCACGTCCGAGTTACTCCCCCGAATATCAATGAGCGGTGGAATACGTCAGTTAAGTGGCCACGATAGAAGAATGAATTCGAAAAAAAATTGGTCACGGCGGTATAAATTCGGACGGGGAGTCGAACTGCGGGCTGTCTTGGAACGACAAGCTGTGGTGTGCCACACACCATGTCCGAGGGTATATATGCAGCGGTCGAGAGTCGAGTTAAGCACTCTGGTACAATTTGAGTGAGACGTGGAATCTGAATCGGATTGTGTGATATGTGCCGAAGAGATGCAGCAGCGGGCTGAGGAGAATTACAGTGGCAGTTTGGTTTGGATGGATTTATCGACATGCCGAATGGGAGCGGTGGCGGGCGCGTCAGGTAGATGGATAGATTGTTGGAAATTAAATTAAATTAATTGGTGATATATTGATTGCTAGTGCGCAAAGCGACTAGATGTTTTCTTTGCGATTAAGGCAATAATACCTATGGGAGAATTCTTGTGCGCAGTCGTCGAGGGATGTATTAATGGGTGCGGAGGGAGGGAGGGCGTTAACGCGCGGGCCTGCGGTGGCCATGGAAGGGATTGGATTGTTTCTTCTAATCAACTTCTAATGGGAAGAATCACCGACCCTTGATCGGTCCAAGCGCGTGATAGCGAGTCGAAAGAAAAAAGGATAGCCGACGGACGGGTGATGCGAAGGTTGGGTTCGCGATTGCAATTATGGGGTTGGTACCGTGCACGTTTTGAAGATAGTGTAGTTGCGAAGACAGGGGCAGAAGCAGAGCAAGGAACACAATCAATTGGATTTGATAGATCGTCGAAGAAGGCATGTAGAAGCGGTAGCCACGGGGCGGGAGCTAGCTCGTTTTGGCCAGAGGAGATTTGGAGGAAAATGACGTCGAGGAGGAGGATGTCTTGCCTTGGAGCTCGAGGACAGACATCAAGAAGAAAAAAAGATCTAGAACATAAGGGAAAAAGACCAGCCTGGCCCGAGCTCGTGCAGCCACGCGGAAAATACATCCGTTCGACGTCGAATGCAAATTCGCGCGAAATTGTCGAGATCACAGGCGGACCGAACAGAATCATTTGTTGTGCCGATGAGTACATATCACTGCGGCGAATGGACGGACGTCCGTGTCGTCTTGGACAGCGCTCCATTGCATTCAGCCCGTCGCCGCAACCCCGCCGTTTTGCCGCTGTGGTCTAAAAAAAGTCTAGACCTGCCGGCAACACACGCGAGGGATACACGTGACGTGTTGGTGCGCGCCATCAGGCATCCTCCTTCCTCCCCTCTTCTCTCCGCCCCTCCGTCTGGAGCTCCCTCATCTATCCTTATATCCGCACACCCAATTCTATCCTATCCTCCGACATACGACAACACCATAACCACGACATATCTATCCATCTTTTGGGACACATAACGAAAAACCGAAATCAAAAACGAAATACAGCGCTCTATTGCTTTGCCACACACACACTTGCTGCGCAACAAACACCTGCCTGCCTGCTTGCTTGAACGATGTCGGCACCAACGCAGGAATTGCCCGCGTGGCTATCCTACACGACGATAACGCTGCCCACGACGACCGAGACGAGCGTCGTCTTCCTCCCCGCTCACGTACTACGGCCCCAGCATCCCCCTCGACTCCGACTGGACGTATGGCGGGCTCACGAGCCCTGCGTCCTCGAGCACCGCTGCGACGAGTACGACGAGTGCGACCTCTGCGACACCCACTTCTTCATCACCTATATCTTCCTCTGCGACACCCTCCGCTCCCTCCACCTCCTCCGTCGTGCCACCCACCTCTTCCTCATCACCATCATCACCCTCTGCATCCTCATCCGCCTCGGCGGTCCCAGACGTCTCGCCAACCTCCGGCCTCTCACGGGGCCAACTCATCGGCATCATCATCGGCGCCGTCCTCGGCTCGCTCGTGCTCTTCCTCTTGCTCCTCTGCTGCTGGACGCGCTTTTGTGCGGGACGGAGGAGAAGAGAGGGGAGTAGTGAAGAGGTGTGTGTTTTTACTATTTGATTTTCTACTTCCTTTCTTTCTTTGTGGCGTTCTGTGCCAGGAGTTTTATCCCGGGATGGTGGACGAGGTGCCGCTGGCCACGGGCGTCGAGGCACGAGTTCTGCATTGCCTTTATCTTTCTCTTTTACCCGCCTTTCTCTGCCTTCCTTTCTTTTTTCCGCTCTATATCCATCGCGGGAAGTGTGGAATGGCGGAGAGGCTTCCTCGCGGCCCGACTGTCGGGCCTTTCTGGTGGATGTGCGGGCGCCAGAGGAGGGTGCGGATTTGGCTGTCGTCGTGCGGATGCGCTGCGAAGAACGAGACTAGAGCGTAGCAAGGACGGGGGTGCGAGCTGGATGATTGGTCGATGGCGCTATGGTGGGAGGGACGAGCGAGACGCAGATGCCACTAAGAAGAGGGAGGTCGTTCTTTGTTATCGGGGTCATCCGTGCCTCTAGAGGCCAACAAATGGGGCTGGGGCTGGGGCCGCACGCCGAGACTGAGCGGGCATTGATGCTTCTCTAGGCCCAATCACAGTGACTAGGCTTCCCTTCTTTCCACTCTTGTCGGGGCGCGACGAGCCTCGGCGCAAACCGCCGTCCCGTCCTTCTATTTCGTTTATTCCATTCCTTCTGTGCGCGTGGACAAGGTGCCGCTGGCCGCATTATCCGCGGACGTCGAGGTGCATTGCCTTTGCCTTTGCCTTTCTTTTTTACCCGCCTTTCTTTTCTTTTGTTCCGCGCTATATCTGTTCATCGTGGAGGCCTCGCTGCCCGGCTGTCGGGCGTTTCGGGGGATGCGCGCGCGCGGGCGCCGGAGGAGGGTGCGGATTTAGTTGGCGTCGGGCAGGTGTGTTGTGAAGGACGAGGAGGACTTGAACGGGGGTACGAGCTTTGGAGGTAGGTTAATGGCGATGGCGAGGAGTTCGTGGTGGGCTCGTGGTGGGCGGGACGGATGTCGCTGAGAAGAGGGAGAGGAGGGACGGGAAGGTCGTTCGTTGTTTGTTATCGGGCTCTCGGTAGAACGTCCGTGCCTCTGGAGGCTAACAAATGGTGCTGGGGCTGGGGCCCGCGCCGAGATGGGGCGGGGATTGATGCTTCTCTAGACCCCATCACAGCGAATAGGCTTCCTTTCTTTCCAGTCCTGTCGGGTCAAGCTCGTCGCGAGTTGGGCGACGAGTCGAGCCTGGGCACAAACCGCCATCTTGTCCTTCTATCTCTTTTGCTCTATTCCTTCTATTCGTCCTTCTCCATCCTGTACACCCTCTTACCGACGTACTTACTAACTTCTCTTCTTCGCCACAGGCCCAAACCTACGCTGACACCTCCCGCTCCGCCGACACGCGCGAAAAGTCGCGCACGCCCTTCACCGCGCTCTTCCAGCGGCGCCGGCGCACGCGCACGCGCTTCACGATGCTCACGCCGCCGGTCCCAGGCATGCGGCACTCGGACTCGATTGGGGATTTGGAGGGCATCGAGGATTGGTGCGTGGTTTCTTCTACTACCATTCCAACTCCCACCTCTGCCGCTTTTATTAATTATTGACGTGTTGTGCAGGACGATGGTCGGCTCGCCCACCTCCCCCACATCGCCGACCTCCCCTGGGTCGCCCACGGGACGCACGGAGCCGGGGCAGGGCGCGACCGAGGCGGACCCCTTCCTCATGCGCTTGCCGAGTCCGCACAGCGCCAACTCGCACGCCGGGAACGGCAGCGGGAACGGCAGCGGGGGAGGCACCAACAGCACCTCGACGTCCTCGCGCGGCACCAACTCGACGTCCGCGAGCAGCGGGACGAACGTGAGCGGGTACGGCGTCCTCCTCGCGCACCCCTCCCTTTCCCTCCCGCCGCCGTCGCCGCACGCAGAGGGCAGCGCGAACCCGTTCGACGTCCCCGCTGCGTACGCGGGCCTCCCGCGTGGTGCGGCGCCGCCGGGCTCCCCGCTGCCGATGCCCGGACGACGGATCCTCTCGCCGTCGCAGATGGCGATATTGGTGGAGGAGGAGGATGGGGTGTTGCCTAGGATGTCGGAGGACCGGGTTACGGATAGGGAGGAGGGCGAGGTGGTTGTTGCGACGAGGGTGAGCTTGAGGTCGAGGGCGAGTGGTGAGTTTCCTTTGCCCTTTGGCTTGTGTGTCTACAAACGTTTAACTGACGATGCCGCCGCAGCTGGTCCCTCCGCCGCCACCCCCTTCGCCGACGCCGCCCACGACCCGATGCCACTGCCACTGCCGCCGCGGCCGCCAAAGGAAAAAGGAAAAGAAACCCGCCGCTCGTGGATCCCGCGCCTCTCGTGGCTGCTCAACCGCGACTCTGCCTCGAACTCGCGGCGCACTTCGCGCGATATCGAGGAGGAGGGCGGGTTGTTGCTGTTTGACGCGGGGCGGGGCGCGCATTCGCCGAGCAATTCGGTGTCGTCGCCCGTTTCGCCGCCCGCGTTCATCAGGCTGGAGTCGCCGCCGCGGCGGGTTGGGTCGGCGGGTGCAGGTGGGAGTGGGAGTGGCACCAGGAGTGGACGAGGGAGTCCCCTCAGCGCCGCCACCGGTGGGGGAGACGATGCGCGAATTTGGCGCGCGCCCGCTCCTCCCGTTCCTCACCGGCCGCGGCTCGCGGCCCGCCAGCGGCGTCGCGACGGGGTCTCGGCCCATTAGTGGAGTCAGTGGGCGGAGCGGCGGGGTGAGCAGCGACGGGACGAACGGGACGAATGGGAGCGGGAAGAGCGGGGGGACGGTGTACACGGATGCGCTGGAGACGCTGAATTCAAGGGCGGCGTCGTTTAGCTCGCGGGCGGGGACCCCTGGACAAGGACAGGGACAGGGACAAGTGCCGCCGCTGCCCGGCCAGGACCCGCTCGACGCGCCCGCGCCGCCTGCGTTCGTGGCGTTCGCGGGTAGCGCGCTAAGGCAGAGCGCGTCGCAGGCGTCGCTCCCGCAGCAGCAGCCGGGCCAGCACTCGCGGGAGGACTCGCTGACGCAGAGCCTCGCGCACTCGACGAGCGCGGCGAGCCACCCCAGCGCGACGCTCGCTGGGAGCGCGAGCAACACGACGCTCGCGCTCGCGACGCCCGCCACGGGGCACACGCCGCTCAAGCCCGAGCGGGCGTACGCGCACGGCCCGCCGGGGCTAGGCGCGTTCGACTCGCTGAGCGCCGACTTTGCGCCGCCGGTGCTGGGCAAGGCGGGGACGGGGAGCGTGGGGAGCTGGGACAAGGCGGGACTGGAGCTGGGGTTCAGCCGGCCGGCGTCGCATTCGCAGCTGGGGACGTTTGGGAGCGCGAACGCGAACGGCGTGCCGCTGCCTGCGGGGGGCGGCACCGGCGCCGGGGATACGCATCGTTGGCCAGCCCGTCTCGAGCGGGGCGCCGTTTGGGGGCATGGGCATGGGAGGGGCGGGGCCGTTTGGGCGCACGGGCGCGCCGTTTGACGAAAGGAGCAGTAGCGCGCCGCATTTGAGTCTAGATCTGGAGGATGCGCCGCCCGGGGCGGAGGGGCGGTGGAGGCTACTTGGTGGGAGCGCGCATTCGCTGCTGCTTGGGAGCTCGAGCTCGCTTGGCGCGAGCCAGGAGTGGAGTGAGGGTGCGGGGAGGAGGGGGACGTTTGGGCTGAGTCCTGCTGTGGGTTTCTTCTTTTGCACACGACAATCGCTGATGCATATTCGTCTACGCAGGCCCAATACCACCGCTCCCCCGGCCAATCATCCGAACACGGCTCCTTCCACTCGCGCCTCGGCAACTCGTCGCTCAACTCGTCCTCCCTCTCGTCCGTCTCGTCTCACGGCGCGCGCCTTCCCTCCGCCTCCGCGGCGGCGGCATTCGCTGTACCCGTCCTCCGGCTCGGGCCACTCGGCGCGTGCGCGCGTCCTCGTACACGCCGGGTCCGTCGAGGGCCCCATGAGCCCCACGCTCAGCGCGTTCGGCCACCTCGCGCGCGACGGCGAACACTCGGGCTCCGGGTCGAGCGGCTCGCACGGGCGGCGGCAGGAGAACTCGTCGGGGTCGGGGAGTGGCGGTGGTGATCATGCGCGCAGCCCGCTTCGGCATGAGCGCGGCCCTGGGAGCCCTGTGAGCCCGCTGTTGTCGCCGTGGGCGGGCGGGCTGGACCCGGATTGGCGCCCGATGTAATGTAGGCGGGGGGTGGGTAGTGAGTGGGCTTGAGAGTTTGCCCGCCCGCCCGCACCCTGTCTCGGCGCCGGGGCAGCTAGTCTGCCTGCTGTCGCCGCCGCCGCCGCCTTCTTGAGCTCCCGCGTGTGCTGGGGCGCGCCGCGTCTCCTCCACCCTTCGGCTTTCATGTCTGACACCACCCCAAAATGTTCTTGCTGCTGTATCATAGCCTCCCACAGACGGACAGCTACCCCCACTAGATGTGCTCCTAGATTCCTGCATCCTTTGACCTTCGTCCCCACCCTTCTTGATAACCTCGCACCGTGCCTGGACCGCACTTCTTCCACCTCTTTCACACCGCTTCATAGACCCTCACGCACGGACTGTATAACCCCCTGTTGTTGTATTGTTACGGTTACGATCTCCTCACGACTGATGATACCTCACGCATTTGATGATACCTCCCTCCCATTTCCGTTTCCATCTCTCCGCATCCTCTATCCGTTCTCACCTGGACTCTTCCATTATCATACTTATCCGTATCCTTATCTCTTTAACGCTACTTACGCCCACGCCCACGCTCACGCCCCCGACACGCGATACCATACCATACCCTCACGCCCCCCCCATCCATCATCTTGCGATACCTTGCGTGCGTGCTGCTGCTGCGCCTGCGATACCTACATACATCCTCTTCCTCCCTTGGCATTCGTACTACCCTCGTACGACCCCCACCCATGCTTCATACGTCCTTCATCTGTATCCTCATTTAGATGAACAGATTGATGGATGGATGGAGCGTGGCCGCCGCGACACCCCCTTACATCGCTGATACTAAGGAGCGCAAGTACAAGTACACCGTACGGGCCGCTTTGTATCCATTATGATAGATATGAATTTTCTTTGGGATTTGTTTTACTGATTGGTCGGTGGGCAGTTTAGCGGGGATGAAGAGTTCTTTGTTCTCCTTGCTCAGAATCACTTCACTAGGGAAGTCTGAAAAACTACCGTTTATTCACTCCTACAGTAGTAAACGCTTTTGAGTTCTACACGAGTTATATAGCTTAAGTCTCTTCGTGGCTCGTCCACACCTGCTCGTACAGCGCGGACGAAGAGAGGAAGAAAATCAGCGTCAACTGAACGATAATTATAAAATTGAGAGCCCTTGAGGTCGAGACTTCTTCGTGCTCTGAGTCGCGGCCTGCATTTGCTGAGGAATTCTGTCAAAGACGGGTACAAGGCTTCACTCACAAGAATTATCCGCGCTACTAGAATATTCTGGTCTCTCTTCCGAATCTTCATCCATAAATCGGGCTTGATCTTGGGCGTTGTGAGAATCCGCCTCGTCCGCTGTTTATTTTTCAGAATTGAACCTCGGGTCTTCCCACCGAACTCACCCTGTGTAAGTGGAGCATCTGTTCGGCAGGGCAACTGGTAAAGTGGGTACCCAAGATGGGGTGAGACCTGCTGGCTGTCTGGATCGAAACCTTTGCGCTGGTGGAACTGCCGGAGTGCTGTGTATATAGTTGAATCCCAAGAATATGCCATGAGGGACAGCGATGCCTCAAAGGAGGGAAATCCTAGAGCAGTGGCGTCCCCCGTGCTGAGACGCTCAATACCCAATGGATCGAGCGCCCAATATGCGGCACACTCGGGCCAACTGAAGGGACATCGACCTCTCCCGAGATCTTGGGCTGGACATAGAAACAGGAAACCAGGGGGAGGGTTTTTTTCATTAGCTAAAATGTCGATTGAAAACTCGACAAAATCCACGGAGACTGTTGAAGAAACGTTAACCAGGCCAACGCGAAGGATAGACTCGGAACAACACACGATAATCCTCGAAATCAGACGCGATTTCGAGACAACTGAAAATGTAGTTCGCTTGACGGAGCCAGAACTTGCTCTTCCAGGCTTGAGACCAACAATACAGCCTGAGGGTATTGCCATATACATTGCTAGAGTTACAACTTCGAGAACGATCTCAATCAGCGCGAATTGAAACAAGGTGTAATCACATACCGGGTCCATCCATCCTGCATTACCTCTCCTTCCGCTCCATTCCAATCACCCACGTCAACTTGTGCATCCGGCAGAACTGCAATTTCAACATAGGCGTCGAGTTGATTGCTTGTTGTCGAACAACAAATTATCGAGCATAAATTCACCGTTATTGGGGTTGAACTGTAGAATCTGCGTTCTCGTGCAAAAGAATAGCTGATAATCGAATTGTATTCTCCTGGCGACAGAGAGTCAATGAGTAATATCTCTTCCTTCGATATGTCAAGGGAAGTGATTCCTCGAGATTTGGGTATTGGCTTGTCCTTAACCGGGTACAGGACGCCGGGTACGACACCGGTTGAGACATCAGCGCAAAGACGGCCGGTTGACCGCCGGATCCAAAATATGCATCTAATGTCGCGGTGCTATACCATTTCCATTTCAAAATGATCATTCACAGGGAACCCTGAACTCACCAATGACCTTGGTAAAACGAGGGAGAGATAGTCGCATGCTTCCTGAAAGATGGTCAGCGTTTATCATCGACACTGCAGGGCGAAACTTGTATACTCCACGATCCAGCTCCTGCAGGAAATCAACCATCTGACAAGGAAAGAGACGGATTCACATACGCAGTAGGCCTTGATATAAGCGGTCAGGATAGGCGAATTGCCATAGAGGTCGAGAAAATGCTCATAAGGTATGAGATCTTGCTCAAAACGTCAAGGTGGTACCTTATAAAACAAATAGCCTAACCGTCATAGAATATTGCAGCGTAGATTCCAGACGAAGTCGTTACACCGTAGATTTGAAGTAAATTAGGATGCCTAAAAGGGGGGTTCATGGACATCGCAAAGAAATATTGCCACCTGACCGAAGCCGCGATAGCTGTGATATATCTTTCCGCCATCTCTGCCAACTGCAATTGGAAAGTTGATATACCAGGACGAATAATGTGGCATACCTCTTCCGCACCGCCTCCCTGATAAATGGCAAGCGTCATTCTTGACTTTCGCTTTCCCACTTTAGCAGAATATACCCGACGAACACGCCTTCCCTCATGCTGCCCATCTACAATATTGTCGAAAGCTATTTCATGTTGCAAGTCTATATCTCCCAGCCGAATCATTCGAAAGTCTTGACAATAGTTAGCATGTTTGACAGGCCACGGTGAGAAAGAAGTACCATTGGGTGTAGGCTTAGCTGGAGCGGCAGTGTAGTTATCTGTGACGACGAAGGTACCGCCGGCCACAATGAAATGCTGCGAGCCTGAAAAAATCCCCCCGGACCTAGGTCAGTTGCAATGAGACACGACCGATGGCTGTCGGTACGAAGAACCCACGAGGACGAAGCAAGGTTATTCATCGTCGACTTGAAGTGGAGTTCGTTACATGTTTTAAGAGTCTTCAGTGTGAGACATCATGATAGTAGTCAAAACATGAAACAACATATTTGAGAGGAACCTAAAATAAGCGGCCCAGGAGACCGGCTCGGAACAGCAACAGATTATAACACTTATAGTGCGCTTTGCGGCAGAGCCCACTAACTGCCTCAGAGCACATTATCCGACTAATATAGTAATATTGCAGTTTGCAAGAATCTTCCCTGTGGGCTGAAGAAATAAAAAGTACAGCCTGGTGTTGCAACTGTATATCAATTATTGTTACAAGCTATACACTTGCCAACATTTACAGTCAAGACCCCAGATGGAGGTACTTTCCAACCACATATAATTTAAAAAATTAATTGCGCCCAATTCTCGTGTCGGAAAACCCAAATTCCACTGATCAGGCCTGGTGCTTGTATCAGATCAGCATGCCCTACACAGTGGATAAGGCTGCATCAGGCCACATCAGCTGGAATAAGCATGCACCGGTGGTGTGTCAGCAATGGTCAGCAAGGGTCAGGGCTGGCCAAGTTTCCACAAAATTACCACAAAATAATGGGAGCTTACACTGGTTGAACATTAGGGGAATTCACGCTAGGGAATTAATTTCCTGTTGGAGACGAAAATACTCAAGTGATGGGATGAGTATTTTCTCCAATAAAAGAAATTCCACCAATGAGATTTAATCTTGTTGGTGGAATAAACACTTTGTTGGAGAAAAATATCTATTGCTTTGGTAAGGTGGATAAAATATATTCAGCAGATGAGAAATGGGGTGATCACGGATATATTCCTCCAACGAAGGTTTTACTCATCCCATCAGTCGAGTATTTCTCGTCTCCAACAAGAAATTAATTCCCTAGTGTGAATTCCCCTATTTCAAGTTTTTCAGTATAAATATCCGTAAAAAATGTTTTGAATTTTTCAAACTTTTTTCACTGAAAACTAGGGTGAAAAATTATATAACTTATTCATCTGCTTTTCATCCCAAGGTGAACAATTTGAGACAAAACCAGAAAGTGCTGAAAAAGTTCTAGGTTTTTCACCTATTCTCTTATAAACAGATGCTATAACAATTTAACCTTGTACCTCGTGTTTCACCTACTTTTTCAGTATAAAAATCCTATAAAGTCCAAAATATTTTTCACCAGTTTCTTCACTGAAAAACTTAAAATGTTCAACCAGTGTTAGTGAATTTAATTGCAATATGCATCCAAGTCAATGAGAGACTTGTGCTGTTTTCTGTGAGGCATTTTATGTATGGTGGGGTACCTGACTGCGTTGATGACACAATTGAATCAAAAGCAGTGGCTCCACTCAACTTCCGCACTTCCTCTTCTCAATGACAAACTTTTGCACTCACTAACAGAATGGCTTGAGTGAAGGTGGCCAGCTAGGAACCAGCAAGAGCTGAGAAGAAAGAGGCAATGGCAAACATATGGACTTCCAAATTCATGATTTTTGTATCTATGTAACTAAATGAGCACTCTACATATTACTTTGTTACAAGCTTGAAGCAGACTTGAGTGATAATGAGCTACAAGCAGTGGTCAGGCCTGATCAGGCTCAAAAGTGAAGGTATGTATAACATACTTTTGCTGTGCACACCATGGTTTGATTTGTGTATGGTAATAGTGTGCATAGACCAAAACGCGATGCAGGTTCAACACTGAGTTACAAAAATTTAAAGTAAGCTAGAAATGAAGCAAGTGAATAAGAAGGTGACAGGGTAGTCAAGACTAGTAGTTGGAGATTGGTTACTTTTTTTCTTTTTTTCAGTTTCAGACTGATCAAGCTGTATCAGCAACTGTCAGACTGGTCAGCTCTTGTCAGAATGATAGGGCCTGACATACCTTTATAGCCGATTTCTGAACCTTATCAACCCCCCAAAAGCCTGATGAGCCTATCAGCCCTTATGCTGGCATATGTACTCTGGTCACCAGAATTTGGATTTTCCAACATGCTCAGTTGACACATCAACCAGCTTGCATTGGGCTTGGGAACTCCGACTATGTTGAGGTTCATTACATGAGCAGAGACACATAATGTCATGGTGAAATAAGTAGAGAATCAAAAAAAAAAAAAAAAAAAAAAAAAAGTCCAGAGACACAAGCCAGAATGCAAGGGTATCATGGATTCAAGTCAGGTTCAAGTTGAACATCAATTTGAAAAAAAAAATTCAAATCAGTTTTGAGATAAGATTGTCCATTGAAACTGCAGGGAAGGACTTCTTGTCAGGTCATAAAGGTAGACCACAGTAAAAACAGACTGCTGGTGCAATATGTGTATCATAGTGGATTATACAAATGGAAAGAGAACATTGTCCAATTGCAGCTGGGTACATCCAAAGTACCTCTAGGACTGCAACTCATTGATACAATGAAATGAAATTTCATGGTCAGCAGGCCTAACAACAGAAAGAACGACAAATGGGCACACCAGAACTCCCAAGGAAATTTTTAAAAAAGGGTGATGTGTGAGCATTGAACCTATGACCTCCACATATGCCCAGACAAGACCAAAATTTGCATTTACAGCCAAAAAAAATAAGTGATCACACCACAGGACCCACTGCCTATAGTGGGCATCAGGACAAGATGCTGTTATGAACATATACATCGTGTGTGCAGGTGGAGGTGTACAATATTGCATGCACCCAGACATTAAGAATGAAAGGGCCAGTACAGTCATATCAAGGTACTGAAACATCAAACAAGTCCAATGTTCACTGGTTGATGCTTTCTAGAGCTTCCAGTACAGTGGTGGCCTTCCCAAGGGTGTTTCCAAGCTTCTCAGGTGGGACAACTAATGATGATACCAGAAGTGGAGGAGAAGAGGTTGTAAACTGCTGTGGTAGATGAGGATGGCAATGTAAGTGCCCCTTTGAAGAGGACACAGATGTGGACTCAGAGGTGCATGGCACCATAGATGTGTTCAGTGACATGAGATTTAGGAGGAGCACAACCCTCATTTTGGTTGTGTGGTAGGCTACTGTTGTGCCACAGAGCAGCCACATCCTTAAGGTGACAACAAGCTTCAAGAACAAGGCATCAAGCTGAACCAGACATTGAGTGGCAGGGGCAACTTCATTCGAGGCTTTGAGCACTGTATTTTTGTTTTTTCAAGTTCTGTTAAGTGTAAGACATGCAACCATCCTGTATTTTTATAGAAATATGGCCCATAAAAACAGTTATGTCCCCATGCCATTGACAAGACTGACTTGACATTGAACAGTATGGTGATGGTATGGCATATGCTGTATATGGCACGTAACCAGCCATTTACATGTAATTTATGGGTATGCAACTGTACACACAATCAGCAGCAAAATCAACCTGCCAACAATGCCAGGAGGGTGCCACAATGTTTTACCTTCACAAACAACCTTGCCAAGTGCCAGCAGCAGTGTATGATGCACTGCTGATGTGATTACCTGTGAGGTGGATGGCAGGCCAGTCAGTAAACCAAATTCTCACACTTATGTTGTGAGTAGGTTTGGAGTGGGTTTTGCCTCTCTTACCAGTTTTTTCTCATAAGACCACTGGTAAAGAGAATGAATGTTCTCTCTTGGTTCTTCAAGGTTGAAACAAGCTGCATCTGGGCTCTAATCAATTTGAACTCATTAACACTGTAAAATACACATATACAGCTGGTACATATGGGACCCATCCCATTTGCCCTCTCTCAGCAAGTCTTGATGTACAGGTGTGGCTGTTGTGTAAAAATAAAATACAGCATAAATCATATGCCCGTCAGCATATTACAAATGCTTACATGCCCTAGTTAAGTGTGTTTGAAGGTGGAGAGGATTTGTGGAGAATTGCTGAGAATTGTTCACTATCTGGTGTGAGATGATTGGAAGGAGACAGAATGATGGCGCCCAATAGGTCTGATGGTGTATTGATATGTTGCATGTGGCCTCTGGCACTGGTCTCTTTCAATTCAGTCTGAATTCTGGACCACAATGGTAAAACCACCTAAGTGACTGCTGAAGCTATTATGTCACACACCAGTTAGGTTGGTTTACATGTAAGAGTATAACCTACCTAACAGGTCTGTCTCCCAGCTGTCAATGAGCTGATTGACAGGCTTCTCTCTGCCTTGATGTGCTGTCGGTATCAGTGTGTACTGCCTTTACCTTCGACTGTCATCTCCTCTGCCTCCTATTGCATCATCCTTGATGGGTCAGCTGTCTACTCGTGGTCACCACTGGTCTGGTCACAGACAGCATTATCCTCGAGCTTCTCTGATGCCAATCAAGTGCCTTCAATGTTGTCATTGCTGATTTTTGCTGTCTCCACCTTGCTTCTGCTTCCCCCATCCTATGGCCTTAGTCCCTCATTCCAACTCAATGGGTGGTCTACTCATGTTCTATTTCACCCTAGTCATGGCAGCACTATGCTGCACCTCATTCAATGCCACTAGAACATCTTTGATGCTGGTGTTGCCAAATTTTGGCACCTCCACCTTGCTTCTACTTCCCCCATCTTACAGCTTCAGTCCCTTGTTCTGCCTTACAGCAGAGTGCAACCTTCAAGCAGTATTGATTCACCACTGTCTGAACATTATCCAAGATTCATTGTGACCTGCAGCATCTCCAAACCTGATAACAACCTTGCCCTCAGCTGCAAGCCCTTGATGCTAGCTCCTGCAATGCCTGTCTCCTCTCACTTGGAGCACAACCATGTCTGCTGCAGCTATAGCAACAACAGCAATGGCAATGGCAACCACAAAGAGGAATGCAGGGGTGAGAGCACATGACAGAGAATTGCTAGTGTGCTTGGGGCCACACATGAGGGGATGATGGCTGGCATGGCCATCCTTGTTCTCATCTCTACCACTGCTGCTGTACAAGCCTCCACCTCCACCTCCATCTCCATCTTCGTTTCTGTTTCTGTCTTTATTTGCCTTTGCTTCTGCCTCCAGTTGCCTCCATCCTCACTTATCCTTGCTACACCCTTGTTAATTCACTTGTTGATTTTCTAGTCTCTAGTCAATCCATTGATTTTGATATAACCAGCTGAACATGAGTAAGATAATCATCATATAATGAATTTGCAACATGAGGAGGCTCCAGGAGGCTCTTTTGTGACAAAGAAGCCTCTATTTTCACCTATAATCTCTGGTGGCTAAGACTATTGTAAAATCTTATTAAGCAATGCTTTCACTCTTTGTTTTGAGCAACAAAAAATGGTCAGCAGGCTGACAGTTAATTGACCAATCAGATCATGAATAACAGTCAGCTAGGTTGATACAATTTTCTTTGTCTCAATACTCCACAGAATATTGTCCACAATCTGTCAAATCAAAGCCTTGGGCTACCCCCTCAGCATATAATTTAAATATGTCATGTTATTTGAGATTTTAAGAAGGGTACAGGAATATCAACCAAGTTGTGCTAAATTCCATATATGAACAATGAACACTTCACTCAAAATGAAGCTCAAGACCTTAAATAATTTTATGGCTTACAGTGTGGCAGGGTCGGACGGCCGGCTTGTGGAAACTCAACCGTACGCTAGTTTCGGCTCTGCTGTATTTCTGATTTTATTTCTAGTTACATAATTGTTTGTACAGTAAATACGTGCCGAGAGCACCAGCAAATCACCATCCTACGTCTTACGCTCATCTGTGCAAGCCAGTGTGGGCTAGTGCCCGATCCCCATGTCTACTATGTTCCCGCCATCAAACTACAAAACCACATGGAACGCACTTCGGCGTTCCAATCATCTCAATACGTCATATTCACACCTTCACACACTCACGTCCATTTCCACGGCCCACCAATACTCTCATCTAACATGGATTTTTCAATCATTCAATCTACCTGCGCATTGATCATCTGGGATTATATCCTTTCACCGTACTCTAAAATCGACTGGCCACCGACCCTTTTACAGAACCTACGTCTCAGGACTTATACCCTTCCACAACAGACCCTTTATTCACATTCTAACAAGCTTTGACATGTAAGTAGGCCACCAATAGGCATTCATTTGAAGGGTTAGTGCATGGAATTGAAGATGTATGTAGAACATTGAATATAATGATATTGGGTACAACCTCCTTCCCCACTTTGGCCTCCTGCTCCTGGTGCTCCCTCAATGCCTCTGGCTACCTCTCATTCATCTCCTGCAGCATTTTGTGCCCCTTGTCCATGGACCATGGTGTTGATGTCCTCAAGAAACAGCACCATCAGGTCTACCCACATGACAAACAACATCAGGGCATACTGGTACCAGCCCATAGGCCTAGGCGAGCAATGTGCAGCAGGGTGGAAAGATGAGGGGCTGCAGCAATATTAGTGAGGTGTAGGTGTGCAAGGTGAATGAGACAGTGTGAAGGCAGATGTCAACAAAACTGAAAAGTGGATGAGTGAATGTACCATTCAAAGGATGGCATATCAATCTGAGGTTATTACCAGGCTTGTTGTACTCCCCAGGACTTGAGTTCACTGTGCTCGACACCTGCCAGCTGCTGGGCAGGAACACTGTGAACAGCGACACCTCGGACTGTGACTCCACCTTGTCACTGTTTTCTGAGGGCCACTGACTCCTCCAAGCAGTTATTGATTCAAAGCCAATGGACAGTGGCATGGGGCAAGTAGAGCACTGCAAACAATGCTGCAGACAGCCCCTGAGCCTAAAGGTGATGCCAGTGAGGACACTGAGATGAGGTTAGTAAAATAATGGAGGAGCTTGGGTGTTGTGTGTGAGAGCCTACTATATACATTCATCCAATTTAGGAGGGATAAGGGCAGTATGAGAGTGGTCTTCAGTGATCAAGCTGACCAAGACCCCAAATTACTTGTGGTGCTTGTCCTCTATCAATTAGGAACCCCAGCTCAGCCAGCTCAGTTATGAAGATAGACAATGGCTCCAGCATTGCAGATAAAGATTCTCTATAGCATCAGTCTGCTATTGTGCAGCAAAGCTGCTGTCCATTATAATGATAAGCTGAGTCAGGATTAGGTGGCAAAAGTAGAGGTTTTGGACTGATTGGAGCCAGTGGGCATACAGTTATAGCAAGTGATGCTACTGTTGTGGACTCCTGGCGCATCCTGATATGGGTGTAGGCTGCTGCTCTTCCAACTTGTGCTAGGTTGACACCACTATGGTGATTGTAGCAGCAGCTGGGCCTCAGGGGCATCATTAGGGCATCAGCTCCTGAGTCTTGAGGTGTATCGTCAAAAAATGGTGTAATATGATTGGATGCCCATGGAACAAGTTGAGGCCTAGAAGAACCCTGAGGGTCAAGCACTACCACTGATCAATTGAAGTTACCATTATCTGATTTCAGGCCAGCTCTTGGCTTACCTCTTGTTGATGACAACATCAACCACTTGCCGGCACCACCATGCATTTGAAGGCAGTGGAGAGGTTTCTAACTATCTGATTCTCCTTTCTGGGGCCAGAACAGATTATTTACAGATTCTGGCATAAATTTATTTATTTAAGCCCCCAAACCCAGTAAATAAAGTGTGAAATGGCCAAAACAACTGAATGTGATCCACCTGTGCCAGCCAGTGCTTTTCTTGGTTGCTACTGTGACAGGAGTGCTGGACATGTACCCAATGTGAGCAAGCATACTTGGTGAGAGTGGTAACTTGTAATCATAAAATAGGAGAAGGAAAGGATGTCAAAACTGAAGTACCAAATCCAGGAATTGGTCATGACTTTTCCTTCCTCTCCCTGTGAATCCCCCTTGCTTGAGACCTTTAAGTCAAGGTCAGGAGGTTTTGTGATCTTGAACAAGGCTTCACATTGAGAATTCAAATGGAAAAATATTGGCCCAAAGCACATGGATGTTAGACCTCAGCTGATTTTTTGCAAAGGGCTGGGTTACTTTGTCCTCCAAACCAGATAGTATCTCTGGGCCCTCCTGCAGCACTCACTGAGGCAGTGAGGCCCCAAAACAAGTTGGTTGGTTGGTCTTACATCTTGCTCAATATCTTGTTCTCCAGTCTCTAGTGTGACCCAAAAATAACATCAAACTCTGAGTCTACTCTCCATTGCTGACTTGTCTTGGTAATTGTAGCACTATAATCTCCTGCTCCTCATTGTATAATCCTGGCCTGTTAAATCTTGTATTCTCGCTTCTCAAAGACAGTGTATCTACTGATGCCAACCAATAAATTCTCACTCATCCCACTGCCTTGCATTGAACCTCATCTTTGCCTCAAGCTTCATCTTTGACGGCATGTTCTGGTCTAGCTCCTCAGCACATCAAAGACTTGGTATTCATTTTTTGCTTCCTCCATCCCACTCGATGTTTGACGAACCTAACCTAGTCAGTCTGGGAGTTGAACAAGTAGGCAGCTCATCATCAACCTTCAACGACTTCCTGAATTTTCACTCTGGATATCTCCTCTGCAGGACTCAGCCTCATGCTGAGTTGCTTCTAATCCTTGTCCACTGTGGTTGGTATTGATTGTATTGGAATCTATGGAGCAAGTTTTAGCTCTGGTGACATGTTATTTGATTTGACAGTTGGGGCAGGGATTATATTGGGGCTGCTAAGCATGCAATGCAATGAGTTGTCTGAAAAGGACCATGTTATGGAATTATGGAGCAGCCCATGCAAAGCATTATACATGCCAGCAGTGACTATATCCACTGTTTGATTGTCCTCACATGACCCGGGGTTAGAAGCACTGGGTAGCCTTACATGTGTTATGCATATCAGGCAGGCGAGACTGTAGACACTCTCGACCAGATATGGGTATTGGGTTTTGACATGCTATATGTATGCTGGTCAGCATCGGCCAGCCATCAGTGGAGTCAAGTTAGATTAGTAGTACACAGCCCAAGAGGTAGGTGGCAATTCCCGATTGCACATAGACCTCTTTGACAAGGCCCCCAAATTTGGAAAGCTATGCTGATGGACTGCTTCTCACACCTGAATCACGAACTTTTCACTTTAGGTCTTATTTCCACTCAAATCTCTCCCAGATTTTGGCTACCCTCCCATTTTCATATATTTGTGCCCTCAGAATGACATTCTTGAACCTTGAGAGGTCATCTGACTTGTCTCAAAGCAATTGATATCTGTTCTCAGGAGTTCCCAAACACCCCAAATGGCACAAAGCTATGCATGGCTATGCACAGACCAGTGATCCACACCCCCTCTGGACTGCCACTCCAAACCCTCTTCCTCAGGTGTACAGCATGTCAAAATTTTGAGAGGTTGATGTCGGGAACTTTATTGCTGCCTACCTCTTGACACAGCCCTTGAGATGTCAGATTCCACATTGCAGTACTACTACTACTTTTCTATGCTGCACTTACACACACAGCCAAGATTGTAACACCAGATACACCTGCCTGGTTCAGCAGAATTCCAATCCATGTCACATACGAGCAGGGTGCAACACATCCCGCACATGAAAACCGATAATCTGCATAGGAAGTTGAGCATGACAACTGGAACTGTTTCAAAAGGGAAGGAGACAGGTATGTTAGTAGGATGTCCATACAGTAACTATCAACCTTCAACAACTTTCTTTCCAAATGACTTTTTCTCTTGGTCACTCTCGTCCTCTGCTGAGCAATGATCATTCTTTGCCTGAGGCAACACTGATCCTTGTTCCCACGGCTCACATTACTTGTGGAAGAATCTGCAGGTGCTGATGGCTTTGGCTCCTGGGACACAATAGCTCAGTCTGTTGGGTCAATCATTCAATGAGAGACTGTGTTAAATGCCAAACTGAGTGAAGCTTGGAGTTCCAAAGGTATGCTGAGGTGAACCCCAAGTAACTAGAATGGTCAATATGCTGACACTACAGAGAGCGAGCAACTACCCAACTTCAGTGAACAAAGTTCAGAGTTCTGAAGGAACACTGAGGTAAAGCAGAGGGCTAGAGGATAGATGACAAGAGAGCAATTTGGTCAGTGCTCAAGTGAAGAGAACACTATAACGAATAAAATTATCAAACTGAAGTACATGGTTGTAACTAGTGGCTTAAATACTTGCAAGTTGTAATATAGCTGTAAAAATTATAGTCAAAATCAAATCAATAAGAAAAGCATATAAGTCATTAAAAAGATAAAAGCTAGAGTCATGGTTGACAAGGAAACTAGTGACTAGTAAAAACAGAGTAAGTAAATGAACATGCTGTGGACATTTATTGGACATTTATTTAACAGGTATTGAACAGCCATCAGTCAGTCTTGGAATGGGTTCCAAGACTAAATGAAGAAACGGAACAAACTGTGAAACAAACAGGTAAGAATGGGAAATGCTCAGTAAACCTTCATTGCAGGAAAACCCAATGTTACAGACTTTGGAGTTCCAAGGTGAAGACTGAACAAGATGTCAATAGACAGTTGTCACACTGGAAAGTGGAGTGTTAAGAATAATGAAATGAATGAAGGCAGATAGTGGTTGTAAAATCTCGGAGTTCCAAAGAGGTCCAAAGTTGGCACAGATGTAACAGACTGAAGGGTCATAGGGTAACAGAAGAGGTAGGTACACTGCAAATGGGCCATCATGTGGGCACCAGCTAGAAAAGATCTGTCAAACACATGTCGATGCCAGCTGGACCCAGCATCTCAGAAGCTAGCCACCAGCCTTAATCTGAATGGATCCACAGTGGTACCACTTTGAAGTGGCCGCCAGCTGAGCCGCTACATTGCTTATATCCGAGTGGTCAGCTGTGCACATTATTTTTCACAATTTCATTCCACCTTGCTGCAGCCAAAAATGAATGAAAAAGTTATCAATTGTCATAAAACCATACTACTGATCACTACAACACATTGGGTTTCAATGGGAATACGTCAACTGGCACTGATTACAGACAATGGCAAGGGCGCAAGGCAAGGGCGGTGGTATGGGTTCCAGCTGAAAAACGTTGTTGATGGAGGGCCGTTGGGCACCTGGACGTCAGCGCTGAAGGTGTGCGTGATGGCGAATTGGAAGAACACTGAGAAAGGAAAAAGCCAGAACAACAAGAGAGTCTTAAAACTGAACATCCACGTCTTGATTTATGTTGATTGGGTTTGTTGCCAACACACCGAAACTATATTTGACGTTAACACGGTGTTGAGGAAGTCGACTGAGACCACACGGTTGCTGTTAACAAATATCAAGTATGTTGATCTTGAGGGGTTGCATCTGGATCTTGCTGACTTGGTGTTAAACAGATGCCGCAAGCTGCACGGCTGTTTGCTCAGGGAAACTTGAATGGGGTTGCAATTTTGAATTTCTGTGGAGTGATTTCTGGTTCCTATTGAGTATGATGCATGAGAATTCGCACTGACAGAGGGAGGGTGGCACCATTCGGGGAAGACGACCGTTTGTGTGTGCTTTGTATCTTCTCCTGAATCAGTCGTACCGTAGTCAAAATTGGGTCATTGAGGTCAGAGAGGAGGCTACAGGTTCAATGAGGAATAGTGAGGGAAGGGAGCACCTCGAACTTGAGGTCCATTGATGCCACCTGCCAGTTTCAAATGCCGTTGTGAGTAGCTTGGGATTGGGGGGATCTTGCGGACAAGTTCAGCCATAGATCTTGAAAGGTCATACGCCATCCCAAGTTCCAACAGTCGAGGTGTTGGTGCCGGTTGTTACATCCGTGCACATCTCCGTCCGAAAACCTCCGTCCGGAATCTCTGGATCTCCGGATCTCCGATATCTCCGTCCTCCAGATGCGTACGTCCTAACCAATGGGCCCGCGTCCGATTACTCCCTGTGCATTATGCTATGGTTTGATGCACAATCCTCTGGGGTTTTTACGCAGTGAAGTCTTCTGAGCGTTTCCCCAGAATTACTTATGATCATATGCCCTATGCTCCACATGCTACTCCTTATTGTTGTTATTGTTATTTGACGACCTTATTGTCTTTTACTTACTTCTCTGTCCACATCCAGAAACCTCCGGATTTCGTATAAATACGTAGTCGTTCATGGATGTACTTTAGTTTGTTAATTAACGTGCTTTGCCTTCGCATAGCTCCGGTCTGACCTCCGTTCCTATTCCATCTGGCAGCCAAGAAGAGGGCGCTCACCCTTATACCCCTGTGGTGATCTGCGTTAGCTCCGTCTTACCTCCGGCTAGAGTTCTCCGATCCTCCGGACTCCGGCCTTCCGTCCCTCCGGCCCGACACAGATATAACAGTATTAACAAACTCACCCTTCTTGGCTGTTCAACATGTCTTTTTCTCATCTACCGTCTACGCCAGATGCTCAAGGCAGACGACGGCGCGAATCGTCCATCATCTGGGCGATGGTTCCTTTGCACCCACCGGCTCTTGCTACCAGTAATTTTACCCCCGCCTATGCTACTGCGACTCTTTCGACACCTGTCTCTACACGGCAACCTCATTTCGAGGAAAGCTGTGCTCTCCGGCCTAATGCTCCGGTTTCATGGTCTCGTCCTGTTCTGGAGGACTTGGCTGGTCCTTCCAGGCGGGCTCCACGACTTGGCCTATCACCAACTCTTTCTGAGTTCCATGGTCATGCTGGAATGGAAAGCATATTGGAGGAGCGGTTTGAAAACCTGCCCTCCGGTACGGAACATCATTCGGCATCAGGTAGTCATCATAGTTCTCCTCATCAGCTTGGCTCACCACATCCATCACAACACACACCATCCGGAACACCCCTCGTACCTCTGTTAACCGGAGTTCCGGTTGTTCCATTAGTTCCGGTCCCTCCGGTTACTCCCGCAGTCCCAGCAGCCCCTCAACCGATGGCTGCTACCCAAGGTGTGGATCCTAACAACCCTCCTATTCCGCCGGCTAGACCTCCTACCCCTACTGGAACTGGTCCGGCAGGACCTCCGGCTCCTGGGGGTGGTGGAGGTGGCGGCGGAGGAGGAGGTGGTGGAGGCGGTGGTAATGGTTAATAATCCTCCGGATCCAAATCAACCTCCGTTTAACCCTCCAATTCCTCCTGCTGGACCGCCCGTACCTCCCGCACCTGGAGGTGGAGGAGGTGGCGGACCTGGCGGAGGAGGAGGTGGTGGTGGTGGTGGTGGCGGACCTCTGCCACCAATCAATCCTCAAGGACCTCCTGGTCCCCAAGGCCCTCCTGGCCCTCCGGGATTTCCGGTTTATGTTCATAACCCCCAGCTCGACGCCACGATGCAAACTAACCGCCATGACCGCTTTCGCTCAGAATGCCAATGCTCCTCCTCGATCCACCCGGAGCACTCTCAAAGCTCCGGATACCTTCGACGGATCTGATCCATCGAAATTTCACTCCTTCCTATCCCAGATCTATCTTCACATTGCGGAACGTCCCCAGGATTTCCCCGGCGACGACGAGAAAATTCTCTACATCCGGTCTTATCTCCGGGGTACTGCACAGCGATGGTTTGAGCCCGGCATGTATGTCGGAGCTCCCATTCCGCTCTGGGACGGAAATTTCCGTCTATTCATCGAGTTGCAGGCCAATTTCGGTCCCCATGATCCGATTGGGGATGTGGAACAGGCGCTTAAGGCATTGGTCATGAAATCGTCGGATCGAATCGCCACTTATCAGGTCGATTTCGACAATTATGCGGCAATGATTGGGTACAACGACATGGCGCTCCGTCGTTTCTTTTACGATGGACTTCCACGCCGGATCAAGGACCTACTCGCGCACACCGACTACGACAACACTCTTAATGGTCTTAAACTCGCTGCACGCCGGATTGACGCTCGCTATTGGCAGCGTCAAGGGGAGCTAGAGCATGAACGTGCTCAACAGAAAGCTACCTCCGGTGGATCTTCCGGTAAAACCCCCGGCGACTCCGGTTCCTCTCTGACCACCTCCGGTAACACTAGCAGAGGTAAGGGGAAGGGCAAAGGCAACAAACCCCAGAAGCCTAGGCCCTCCGGACAATCCTCCAGATCATCCTCCCAGGCCACTTTGGGTAATGCAGGCCAGGCGTCGACTTCAATGCCGGCCAAGCCCAAACTGTATGCCGACAAGCTCGACAAGTCCGGTAAACTAAAACCAGAGGAACGCGAGCGGCGTATCAAGAACAACCTCTGCCTTTTCTGCGGAGGTTCCGGCCACAAGACTAACGAGTGCAAGAAGCATCCAGGCAACCAAGCCCAGGGCAAGGCAGGCTCCGTCTCCACTCCGCCTGCTCCCTCTGCTGACGCATCCTCTTCGTCCGAGTCAAAAAAAATAGTTAGCAGCTCGGATACCTCAGCACCGAGCCCGAGTTGCGTTGACTCCGAGGTGCTTCCAGAGGTTTGTCTCAACACTTCCGCTCTTTCTCCGAACGCTTTATATGTTGATCTCGATATATCTTTACTCTCCGCGGACTATATCTCTCCCTCTGGTTCTCTCTCCGGACTCCTTTCGGAGGCAGGCCAAACCCTGTCTTCGTCTCTTGTAAAACGAATTGCCGCGGGATTCAACTTCCGCTTACGAGCACTCATTGACTCCGGATCTTCCCACTGTTTTGTGTCCACGAATGTCTGCGAATCCAATGTTTTTACCCCGTACGCGGTGTCTCCGGTTAAGCTCCGGTATCTCGACGGCTCTTCATCCATCATAAACCGACAGCTACAATTGCTCCCTCGGTTTCCCTCCGGCGATGTCCAGTTAATGGAATTCTATGTCACCCGTCTCAATTCTCCCTGTGATCTGGTATTGGGATACGATTGGCTTGCCCGCTTCAATCCGTTGATTGACTGGCGCAGTGCCACTATCACTTTTCCCTCAGTTCCCTCCGAGTCTCCGGCGTTGACACCTCCGGAAATTATTCCGATCCCTGTTGCAGCTGCTCCTACTATGGACGAGACGGAACCTCTGGCATCCCCGGCGGACTCTCCGTCTACGCCGTTGACGTCTTCGCCAGAGTTTGGTCCTTTAATGGATGTCCCCTCCGATCCTTTAATGGATGACATCCCTGAGGTTCCAATGCCTCATCCGTTCACCTCCGCTCCGCTTGTTTCACTAGTCTCCGCAGCAGCATACAGTGCCATCATACGAGACAAGAGTACAACCCAGTATACTTTGCGTGCAACCCTGACCGATGAAGCCCAGGCTTGTCGTGCCTCGGCTGAGGAACCGGATCTCTCCGGTTTACCTCCGGAATATCACGACTTCGTGGATGTTTTCTCCGAGGAGAAGGCATACAATCTTCCTCCGCACCGCGAATTCGACCTCAAAATCGAGACTATCGACGGCGAAGAACCTTCGATCAGCCATGTATACTCCATTTCTCCGACTGAACTTACCGCTCTCCGGGAGTTCATCGACAAGAACTTGAAGGCGGGATTCATCTATCCGTCTAGTTCTACTCACGGAGCTCCGATTCTCTTCGCTAAGAAGAAAGACAGGAGTCTCCATCTTTGTGTCAATTATCGGGGTCTTAACCGCATCACGAAGAAGGATCGTTATCCACTTCCTCTGATTGCGGACCTCCTCGACGCTCCGGGAAAGGCATGTATTTATACTAAACTCGACCTCCGGCACGCTTACCATTTGCTCCGGATTGCTCCGGGCAATGAGTACAAGACCGCATTCCGCTCCCGCTACAGCTCTTATCAGTTCCACGTCGTTCCGGAAGGCCTCACCAACGCTCCGGCCGCTTTCCAACGCTTCCTGAACACGTTATTCTCCGATTTGCTGGACGTCTATGTCGTCGTATATCTCGACGATATCTTGATCTACTCTGACGATCCGTCCGCACATACGGCTCATGTTCACGAGGTGCTCCGTCGCCTCCGCAAAGCGGGACTATACTGCAAACTGCCGAAATGCGAGTTTAGCGTCACCACTTGCGAATACCTTGGCTACATCCTTTCGCCGGAAGGTTTCCGCATGTCTCCGGTCAAAATCTCCGCTATCACGGAGTGGCCTGTCCCCCGAAAAATCAAGGATATCCAGTCTTTCCTTGGTTTTTGCAACTTTTACCGACGTTTCATATACGGGTATTCCCAAATCACCGTTCCACTCACTTGACTTACTTGTTTGAACGTCGCATGGGATTGGTCTCCCGCTTGTCGAAATGCTTTTGAGACTCTCAAGCGAGCATTTACGGAAGCTCCGGTACTTCACCACTGGATCCCTGGTCGACAAATTACTGTCGAGACGGACGCCTCCGACTATGCCATTGCCGCCATTCTCTCCATTATAGGGGATGACGAGCTCCTTCATCCTGTTGCGTTCTGGAGCCGGACCTTAACTCCTCCGGAGCTCAACTACGACACGCACAATAAAGAGTTACTCGCGATTTTTGACGCTTTTAAACATTGGCGCCACTACCTCGAGGGAGCTCCGCTCACTATCGACGTTGTCACGGACCATAAAAATCTCGAATACTTTGCCACTACAAAGACGCTTACGCACCGGCAAGTTCGTTGGTCCAAATATCTTTGCCATTTCAATATGGTAATCCGGTTCCATCCCGGAAAACTCGGAGGAAAACCGGATGCTTTGACTAGACGATGGGACGTCTACCCTAAAGAGGGGGATACGGCTTTCAGCCAAGTTAATCCTCAAAATTTTCGCCCCATTTTTACCTCCGATCAACTCACTGCATCCCTTCGGACAACACTACTCGAGGAAGTTGTTCTCCGAGCCTCCGTCGTTATGGACATCGACAAGCTCCACAGCGACATTAAGTCCCATTATGCAGACGATCCCGCCACTGTTGACGGACTTACCTCCGCAACCTCCGGTGATTCATCGCGTTGGTCAATAGATTCCTCCGGTTTACTTCAACTATACAACCGGATCTATGTACCTCAAACCTCTGGCAGCACTCCGGATATTCTCCGTGTACGTGTTTTACAACATAAACATGATCATATACTCTCCGGTCATTTTGGGCAGAATCACACACTTGCCCTCGTACGCCGGGAATACTCCTGGCCGGAGATGCGGACCTTCGTTCGCGACTATGTCAGGTCTTGCGTAATTTGTAAACGCAACAAGGCCCCACGACATAAACCTTACAGACTCCTCCGTCCACTTCCGGTTCCCCTCCGTCCTTGGCATTCCATTTCTATTGACTTCATCGAATTCCTCCCTTTATCCGGCGGATATGATGCAATCTGCGTTATTGTTGACCGGACCTCGAAACAAGTTATTCTCTTTGCCTGTGATCGATACATAACCTCCGCCCTTCTAGCTAAGGCATTCCTTACACATGCCTTCACCAAACACGGAGTTCCGTCCCATGTCACCTCCGATTGTGGCACAGAGTTTGTCTCCGCGTTTTTCCGTTCTTTAGGGGAACTACTCAGCATGAAAATGCATTTTACCTCCGGTTACCATCCGTCGGGTGGACGGACAGACGGAACGGATGAACCAAACCCTCGAACAATACATCCGGATGTACTGCGCTTATCAGCAGGACGACTGGCACGAGCTCCTTCCGCTCGCGGAGTTCGCACTCAATAATGCTCCGAACGCCTCTACCGGAGTTACCCCGTTCTTCACCAACAAGGGTTATCATCCCTCGATTACTTTCTCCGACATCGAAGTCTCCGATCCCTCCGCTCGTGAATATGTGTACGACATTCAATCAGTTCACGAATATCTCTGGCAGCAACTCACTTTTGCTACGGAGTGTTATAAGGAGATTGCAGACAAGAAACGTGAACCGGAACCCATCTTCGAAATCGGAGATGAAGTATTCATTACTGCCAAGTTCATTGCAATGACATGTCCAACTGAAAAGTTTTCAGAGACTCATTTCGGACCATACGAAGTTATCGAGAAACCATCCGCTGCCTCCTACACCATCCGCCTTCCTAAAGCTCTTTCCCGCATCCATCCCGTATTCCATGTCTCTCAACTCGAGCCTCACTTTCCGAATCCATTCCCCAGACGAGAAGCGGAACCTCCGGGCGCCGTCCACACACTTGATGGCGAGGAATATTACGAACTCAGCTCCATTGTCGATTCCAAGATCAACCGGAGGTACCGCGTAAAACTCCGCTACTACGTTGAATGGTTGGGCTACAAGGATACCGACTCCTGTTATGAATGGGTCTCCGCAACGGACCTGGATGCTCCGGAACTTATCACCGCATTCCATGAGCGCTATCCGGAGAAACCGGGACTGAAGCTTACGGATTAACCTCCGTCTTCTCTTCAAATTTCCGACTAATTTCAACAAGAAAATCAAATATACAATTTTTTTCGGTGATATATACAACATAAACTAATGTCCTATTCATTTCTCTGGCTCCGGGTTTTCCTCCGGGGCCTCCGGCATCTCCTCATCGCTGTCCACCAACTCGTAAACGACTTGCTTGTCGACGTCGACGATGCGTCGGAGGGCCGGAGGGGTTGGCGGACGGATTGCGATCTCCGTTTCCTCCATCTTCACCCAGAGGCTTTCTGCTGCCGCTGCCGCTTCTTCTCCCGCTCTCCTCTTCTCATCTTCTTCCGCCTTCTTACCTTCCTCCAACAACTTGGCTATCATAGCCGCCCTTTCCACCTTCGCCCTCTCCCGCTTCTGCGCGCTCCTTCTCCCTCTTCGCCTCCCGCCTTCAACTCCCGCCCGTTTCGCGACGTTGGCCTGGATCAGTACCATTTGATCGGCACTGTCGTTTTCGATCTTTACCGGAGGCTCCGTCTGAACCTTTGTCTGAACCTCCGGCTGGACCTCCCGGCGCGGCTACCACACTTTCCACAGTCGACAACGGGCTTTCCGCCCGCACCTCCCTCTCCTCCGGTTCTCCCTGCGCATCCACGATCTGCTGGAGCACAATTCCTACGTCGATCTCGTTGTCGGATACCGCACGACGCCATTTGTTGATGCGGGTATCCTCCGGCGCTCCGTCATCCTCCGCCTGCCCATCTCTGTCATCCTCCGCCTGCCCATCTTCGTCACCCTCAGCCTCTTGAGCCTCCTCAGTCTCCGTGCTGACCATCGCGTCGGAGATGTGTTCGCGTGCCGAGGCCTCGAGGTAATGGGCGGCTCCGACCTCGTCCATTCCCTCGTCAACCAACTCCAACTTTGTCGCCATTGATGAGAGGAAGACTCGGTCCAGCGCCTGGCACCGGCGCATGAGACAGAGCATCTCCCGCATCTCCGTCAGCTCCGCCCGCATGTCCCCGGTTCGGGTCCGAGTTGGTTCCTGCGGGCCAACCCACAGCGGAACCTCGCGTGCGCCCCGGCCTTTTCCCTTCCGCTCCGTCCTTCCCTCCAACTTCTCCGTCCTCCGTTTCTTCCTCGCCCCTCTGTCCTCCGTCGTCGCTGGCACCCTTGGCTTCATGATGGCTGGGCGAGCCTCGTTCTCCGGCAGCAACTGGCATTTCCAGTGCTTGATCTTGCACCGTTGGCAAGCGAGGTTCCGGCTCCGGAACTTCTTCTGGACATAGCATGTTGCTCCGTCCTTCCGGTAACTGCCACAAGCTGGAAAATCGTCAATTTAAAAAAAAAATCTTTCTCCGGACAGTGGATGGAACGCACCATCCTCCACCCTCCGCGCCAACCACTCCACTTGTACCTCTCCCTTCCGTCCCATTCGCGAGGTAATAAGACGGCGCGGAACCTCCGTGCCATCCTCCGTCGTCCCCTTGCGTTTGCGCTTGAGGCGACTAGGCCCCGGTTGTCCAATCTCCGGCTCTGTCGCTCCGTCCTCGCTCGTATCATCCGACACCGGCTCATCGGGCACGTCGTTCCGGTCCGGCGAATCCCCGTGGTCGAGGTCCGCGATGGCGACGCGGTCGTGCGCCGTTAACTCCCGACGCTGCGCGCGCGCCAGAAGCTCCGCGACTTCACGGCGGCGTTGTTCAGCCCCCCGAGCTTCGCTCTCCGCCTCGAAGAGAAGCTGGGAGAGGCGCACCTCATCCCGCTTGGCCTCCTCCTCAGCTTCCTTGTTCTCCTGCTCCACCCTCGCGATATCCATCGCCATTCCCTCATCCTCCCTCTCCTGTTCTTCCCTTGAACCCTCTCTCCCTTTGCCTTTGTCCTTGCGCAGAGGTGGGGTGGCGTTTGATCTGTCGGACATGGGGGTAATTGGGGATGGTGGTGGTTGAAAGGAAGAAAATTTTTGTTCTCACACCACTCGTTCCTTGATTCAACACGTCAACGACCCGTGACCAACTATACAACTTTCTCAGCACTCCGTTCCCAGCTCCATCGTCTCCGTCTCCGTCTCCGTCCAGTACCTCTTCAGTTCCTCGTGGGCGAGGAACCTTAAGAGGGGGATACTGTTACGTCCGTGCACATCTCCGTCCGAAAACCTCCGTCCGGAATCTCTGGATCTCCGGATCTCTGATATCTCCGTCCTCCGGATGCGTACGTCCTAACCAATGGGCCCGCGTCCGATTACTCCCTGTGCATTATGCTATGGTTTGATGCACAATCCTCCGGGGTTTTTACGCAGTGAAGTCTTCTGAGCGTTTCCCCAGAATTACTTATGATCATATGCCCTATGCTCCACATGCTACTCCTTATTGTTGTTATTGTTATTTGACGACCTTATTGTCTTTTACTTACTTCTCCGTCCACATCCAGAAACCTCCGGATTTCGTATAAATACGTAGTCGTTCATGGATGTACTTTAGTTTGTTAATTAACGTGCTTTGCCTTCGCATAGCTCCGGTCTGACCTCCGTTCCTATTCCGTCTGGCAGCCAAGAAGAGGGCGCTCACCCTTATACCCCTGTGGTGATCTGCGTTAGCTCCGTCTTACCTCCGGCTAGAGTTCTCCGATCCTCCGGACTCCGGCCTTCCGTCCCTCCAGCCCGACACGGATATAACACCGGTGGGACACAGCCAATCCTCCTCCGAGACTCAGAGTGTGGAAGTGTGAGTGGAAAAGACGTTGATCGATGATCAAAATGCATGTGATGTTGTAGCAACAAACATCACGCATGGACCACTCCCATTGACAAATGTTCCACGACCTGAAGGCCGCTCTGACTCACAAATTCAAAAGTGCACTGCTCTCTTAACTTTCATTTCATTTACTCCCCTCGTCACCGCCACTGAGTGAAATATCACCATGCAGGCCATGTGGGGAACATGTTGAATGCACATCTGGCATCCGAGTCAAGTGTAGAATTTTGCGGGACCATATGCAGGTCGAATTTAGTCTACATATCAGGTTTCCACTGTCTTCTTGGTAGATACTATCATAATCAAAATATTATTTTGGTTACTAGGGACCAGAATATCGAATGGATGGGTTGCGTGTGGACGGCCAGCTGCCTGGGCTGATGCATGCGGGCTAGCCACCAGCTGAGGGAAAGCTGGGATCAGCAACCGTAAATCCTGGCTGCCAGCTGAAGCCGCCAGGTGGGAGCCGCATGCGGGCACTTTGGCGGTGTATATGGGGATAATTCTATTTAACACCCCCAGGTGCCATTGGCACCCGGGTGCTTCTATGTGGCACCCCATAATTTGTAAGACTATCTTTTGATGCACTGGTTGGAGCTCAGCTGATGGTTGGCTGATGGCAAATTGGCGGGATGAGGCAGGTTGTGTTTGGACTGCTGTCAGACTGCTGCTGAGGAGTTGAAAAAGTTCAACTGACCACAGATAAAGAGAAGCAATCCAGCTGATAGTTGAAATTTGGTTAATCTTGCATTTTACTGCTGTCAAACCTCAAGAAATTGCAACCAGAAATCATGGGAAGATGAAAATACTGCCTCGGACTACCAAGAAAATTCTGCTTTTGATAGAAATGCTACTGATTTGTTGGAGCCGGACTCCCTTCTGTCCTTGAGCAAAATGGGATTTATACCAGATCAAGACTCGAAAAATCAACCAAAACATAAAGAAACCAGTTCATCAAAGTAAAGAAAAAAAAGGTGGAGAGCTCCGAAGTTTGCAGCTGAGGTAGATAGACCTTATGCAGGCCCCGGGGGCTTTTTTCAACTTCAAAAACACTGCAGAAAGGTGGAATGAGCAAGATCCAACATCTGATCTTATCGGTATTACCGAGCAGTGCCAAATAGGCGACAATTTCTGGTTCGGTGGTCGCTGAGGTGATCTCTGCACTTTGGAAAAGAACTTAAAAGTTAATGTCCACATCCATTCATTGAGCCACAGTAGTCTGGCGTTGGTCTGGCGCGCGGTCCTCCCGGTCTGCCGTATTGCCATGATTATGCTTCTGATTCCTGTGATTCTTATTCCTGATTCAGAATTTGAACGCTTTTTGGACTGCGAAGCAGAGAGCCGCGACTCGCGAGATCTTCTCATAGCCATGGTATATTATAAAAACGAAATTGTCAGGATGTTATATTGCAGAGTTTCCACAACAAAACCTGTAAGTACCATGGTAGCCTGGCCGTCAACGATGTACTTTGCGGACAACTAATTAGGATAATCCTATCCCAGTCATCTATGAAGACTGAGCTGAACTCACCTTTAATTCAATGATCTTCTTCTGCGAGAGACCCGCAGCATTACAGGATTTCATGACGAGTTTCAAATCGACAATGTCGACACAGTCGTTGGTTGTTCGAATGTGAATGTGCAACTTGAGCTTGACGACGTTGGGCAGTAGAGTGACACTATCCCACTGGGCGTTGCTGACTGTTTTTCCAGGACCGTCCGAGAAGGCGCATCCACCCGTACTGATGGTCTGGCCGTTGAAAGGTCCGCCATCGTTGATTCAGACGCATACATTCAGTTCGCCGCCGTTCTGCAGCTGGTAGATGGTGTTGCCGCCCCGCGGCCACGACCACAGCTGCAAAAGGTTGGTCGAGTCTCGGAGTCGTAGCCGGGCCCATACTACTGTAGTAATCCGACCAAATGTTCAGGTGACGCGTGACGGCGGCCTGTAAAATGAACATTTTTCGTACCGGTGACGGTGACTTTCCAATTTTCTGGCCAAAATAGGTGAAAAACATCAAAATTTTTCTTGCCGGCTTTCGCCGGCCTACCATGTATGGCAATTTTTCGCTGATTGCCGAGGAATGAACACTTCATCAAGTGAACACTGTAGGTGACGGGTGAAACCCAGTGAACACTTGGTCGGATTAGTACAGTACATCCGGTATGGAATAAAGGTAGGGAAGCACGCACTTAACAAGGTATGGGCATATGAATTTACAATAAGTAATGGGACGAGAACAAATATATATCTACCGGTTGAACGGTGGTTATTGTACAGTGGAAACGACAGCCTGTGGCGGGTCATTACAAACACATTAGATACCGCATCTTCTTCCTCATTTTCTATCAATTCACTGGCCCCACATAATTTCAGCTGCGAGAATAAGAAGCCCAAGAAGGTACGCACAGGACAATCTCCAGTCAGAACCGGAGCCCCGAGATTCGCAGCCATTGCTGGGAATACTCCATCGTGGAATTCGTTCCAAATCTCATAGTTGAGAGTCTGGTTGTTGGAACAACTAAAGGTGAGGACGTCGATGTACGTCGCCTGCCCACCGCAGATGCTCTGGAAGCGAAATGTCTCGTCGTAGCCATAAGAGGTCAGCGTAGGGTGGCCCGGGAGCGTAAAAGTGAGTCCTTTCGCAGCGTACGACCACGCCAAAAGATCCGAGTGCTTGCGATAGAAAGTCAGGGTCTCGTTATATGTGGCTCCGCCGAAGGGGGCCAGAGCGGCTTGCGCCAGGGGTGTTATCGGTACCAGTGGTGCTAGTTATGACGATGTTGCCCTATCGAAAGTCTTATTTAGAGACGGTGTGCGATCAATGAAAGACGGATACGCAATACTTACATACCACGATATGTCGAAAAACGACTTAGCTAGGTTCGTGAAGCTGTGCAGCGGGGCGATATATGCGTAGTTGTTGTGGTTAAAGCTGGCAGATGAATTCGGGGGGCAAACAATGTCGTTGGGGACATAAGGATTGAGTTGGGAGCTATGGGCATGGCCGCCAAAGCTCAAGACGAGGAGGGAAATACCGAGAGTGTTAGAGAGAGTGGAGAACATTATGGATTTGAAAGGATAGGGTAGGAGTCACAATTATTGTTGGTATTCAAGACCTATTACCGGATGCCGCAAGGAGAAGAGAGTCGATCCGAAACCCAACCGCCACATCAAGAACCCGGCACATTTAAAGGTGAAATAGTGCATACGATGTCGGCGTCCAATGAAACTGCTCGCGAGTGTGTGCGCGGTATATTGGGGGGAGGATGCACGTGTGTTGATTTTCCGGCTTTGGCTTCAGGCCAAAAAGCCATGGCTTTTTGGGTTTGGTACACAGGCCAAAGCCAAGCTAAAAAGCCAAGGCTTTTACCATACATTTTTGAAGCTTGGTGACCCAAAATTGAGCATTTAACCCTATTTTTTTGCGACGTGTCACGACTCATAATCGGCTCATATAGAAATTGAGATCAACTAGGGTCAACGGGGACCTTGCATTGCCAAATGGCGATGTAGTACATACAGGGTAGACGGACATCAATTCACGGTGAACTCATAGTATTTCTCTTTTCCCTTCGGGCCATACCAAGGTGCTTGTACTTATCCATTTAGTTACACTCCGACACTCGCCATGGTTTCACGCTTTCAGCATGGCCACGTATAAATAAGAGCAGCAAATCCTCCCTTCCATCCCTCTCAAATGGCTCCTCAAGACAACCGGATCCCAATCTCATTGTACAAGGTAGTCGCGAGCGCCGCGCAACTGAGAGAGTACGCGACATGGCCTCGGCGACGTCATCTGCGACGCCCACCTCGCCAAAAAAGCGTGAGCTTCTACTCCAGAAAATATGGTGTCGCTTATCTGAGTCCGCACAGGTCCTTCAGCAAATAAACCGAATTCTGTCATAGATTTGGACAGTTCAGATGCGGAGAATGGTAATGCAGGTTGTAATTTAATAAATCGAAGAACACGTCAAACTTGAAGATCGCCGTCCCACATTTGTGCCACAGCTCTGAGGATCTAATCGGCAGCAAATCGGCCGTGGACCCGCTGATTCACCGGTTGGGTATCCGGGTCGGTCTGCCGTACAGAAAAAGTTGTTTAATCATTTGTTTATAATTTATTTTCGTTTAGGCCCTGGCCCAAACTAAACAAAAATAAAAGCCGTTTTACGGTTTAAAACGTTTAAAATTGATGTGACGCACATTGAGGCATATATATATCACCCTCTTCATAAAACAAGGTATGCCTGTGCGTCAGAAGCCTTCTTAAACCCCGCTCTCGATTAATCACTTTCCAGCTCTTCGGTATAAAAAGGGTGAGGTGACGAGGTGATGTTCCATTTCGGCCTGATTGAAACCAGTTAGACATGCCAAGGCCGAAAGACCGAGAATAGATAATTGCTAACACACGCCACTGCGGCCGTTCAAGCCCGTCGTGTTCCTCGATAGTTTCCCTGCTTCCAACAGTTTGGTAATGCATGATCCATTGCTTTCCCAGGACGGCGAGCAAAGCCGCCAGTAATGTAGCAAACAAGCTGATGTAGAGCATGCTTTGAACGATGAGGAGAATGGTGGTAGGAGGGTTCGGTGGGGCGTGATGCCGGGCTGTATTTGAATAATGAATGTCGAACTAACGGCGAAGAGACCAGCCTATGCAGGAATACGAATTAAGACCAAGGTTCGCCTGAATAGACTAGGCTACCACTCACGAAAATGAGCGCTATGTCAAGATCGGTACTATATTTTTGCTAAAAATCTTTGTCGTGTTCGTCAACGAGTTTCATGTACGAATTCCAGAATGTGGACTTCGTATCGGTGACCATGTGCTGCGGTTTCAGTGTTTCAACCGACTTTTGAATCAGTCCTGTCGTTGGCCGTACTGCACCTGGCGTACCTATCGTTTTCAGAAGCCAGCGTTGCATTGTCTGTATGTTCTGAGGCAGACATTCGAGGAGAGATGTGGAGACAAGAACGAGGGCGAATTTGAGCGCTGTACTAGCTGTCACGAACTGCACCCAGAAATAATCTGTTGCCACAGACTTTGCATGTACTTAGGGAACCATCTGCCTTTAACCCGATTCGTGCGCTGGATGCGTTGCAGAAGAATCACGGAAAGATTTCAATCAAACATGGATTCGTTTCTTCTGGTCATGTCCCTGCTTTCGCCTTAAACCTGTCTATCGGTGGGTTATTTCATTTTTCATTTTAGAATTTGGATGACCCGGAAATTTTACCTCCGGCTAAGGCTTTGTTCTCGGTCTATAGGAGCACTTTCAAACGGCAGGCCTGGAAGATCGGTCAAGGCAGACGAACAGAGGCGGTGGCAGTGCACGCCTATAGCTAAGTATAGGTCGGATTGACATGGGCGACACTAGCGCGGTCCCAGTTCAAATAGGCGCTTTTTTGTCCGGACAGATTTTTTCGGATTTAGGTTTACTAGCGTCGACCCGTCAAATTCTCCGTTTAGGACCTGGATTACCGAACCATCCGGTTAAATTTACGCACGGGTGCCAAAGCACCCGCAAATTCCGGACAAGGAGGTCTCTGCAGTCCCTCGACAGTGTCGGGAAGCCAGCATCGTACAAAGGCCAAAGACAAGATGCGACATTTCAAATACAGCGTGTGTGCAGGTGGGAATGTACAGTATGTGGCATCGGACGTACGGAGACTTAGGATTACAGACAGAAGGGGGTCGGTACAGTGATACCGAGGTACTAAATTCAATTCAAAATCAACTTGATATTCAATATTATACTCAGTAGGAGAGAGGACCCACCGTCGCATGCGCAGGGGTGACGCCGCCTGAGGGAATACTAGCGGAGCAGCAGGGGTCCTCGCCGCCCGCGGCGCAGCGCAGTGTCGTGGACGGAGACGGCGGGTCGGCGTGCTGCCAGTATTCGATGCCTGCATGAACAAGGGTATCAGCGGTCTGAAAACCAGAGATAAAAGAGGACGAGAAGGAAGCGAGCGACGGACCGTGGTGGTGGTACCCCAGCGATGTCGGGATTATGGTCGGGACGCTGGCTTTTATTCAGGATACTCAATGGCATAGGATTGCGAGACGGCCTGCGCACCCGTCATTCGTATGCACCACTGAAAATGAGGCATCAGACTCAGGAAGCACATAGGAAGAGAAAGAAAGGTGACCTCGGAAAGCGCGCGCACCAAACTCGGCATTTACATATGCCGCAAAGACTTCGTTCTTCACGCAGAGCCGTCAGTGCACGGATTATAACGGGGAGAGACGAGACTTGCACCGGTGCGCGGGGCGCCATACGAGTACGTGCGCGTCTGGTCCATCACCGGTGAGGCCGGGAATAGCTGCAAGAGTGAGACGGCTGCGAGCGTTGCCAGTGCGCCACCCATTGAGTGACCGACAGTGACGAGCCGGTGTCCGGGGGTGGAGCCGCCGCTGGGTGGCAAGCGTAGCGGTAATTTGGACGGCGACAGTGTCCCATCTATCGACAAATCAGAAGAAACGCAACGAAGGGGCGAACTCACGTACGCTGCGAGGAAACCGGCGTGCACGCGTGCTTTTGCTGAATATGTCTTGCTCAGCAGAAGAAAAAAAGAGAAAGGATGGGACGGGCGTACGAGGAAGCTTGACACCTGGGGTCAAGAACGGTACTAACAAGATGTTCGCGTCGAGCAGCGCGTCCGTGATCGATGCGCTGTATCGCGGGGGTCCAAGTTGCCGCGACTGAAAGGCGAGCCTCGTACCCACCTTCCGCGAAGGGCCACGACAACCTCCTTGCGGTCATCATCGCGCGCGATGAAGCCCTGAATGTCACTGATATGGTTTCCAAACTGCATAAAGTCTTTTGAGTCAATCGATCCTCGACTTGGTAAGATTGCGCAAACCTGCAGGACTAAGGTGTTCCCGTTTGGTCGCATGCAGACTGGACTATATGCGGAGGAGGCATACTTGAAGTAATGGGTCAGCTCATCGAACGCTTCTAGCATGACATGAATGCAGGTCAATAACGATTTCGGGACGCGATTTTTAGGGATTCACCAGGGGAGATGGGGACGGTACGCCTGCTTCGTCGGCGGAGGTTATTGTGGGGTCCGGAGAGGCCATTTGGCCTCAATATAGGCCAGCTGGTCGCCTTTATAGGCCTTTGAGGGCACAGAGCGGTTTTAGTTTATGGTCTAAGCCAAAGCCGGTCTCGGGCCGATGATCCGCATCCTGACCTAAACTGCCACCACTGAGAAAAATTCTAGCTCACCCGATGTTTTTCAAGCTTCCTGCCTTGAGCTCAAAGTGCCCCTCCCTTTTGTGCAGAAGAATATCACCAAGGCCCAAGGGATGTACCTCGGGCACTCATTAGGACCAATTTTGTCGATCCATCTTGGCTCCCTCTGCCTGTGTCTACCTTCGCTTAACGTCGCCATTCCTGCCGTGCTCCAACGTGCTCTTGAAGGAGAATAACTTAGAGATTATCTCGGCCCGAAACACAAACTTTGTCTCTACCCATGCACGCCGACAGAAGACTCGTGTATACCTCAGGGACAATGAATAGCACAGCTCTGCCCTCGTAGTCGTTGCGCTACTTTGTGGCTCCTTGTTGCCTTGCTGGCTCCTTGCTGCCTTGCTGGCTGCCCTTTGAAAGCAATGGTTTCTGTATTACGCAGCGGCAGGCGAGCGGAGCATAGAAGCACGGGGACTCGAGCGGCAGCGCAAATTCGACGGCCTGTACAAGTGGGAATTCGGCCTGTGATGCAGTTATTCCCCCCTGCTTCTGCTGTTCGCCCTGTTCCTCTTCGAAACAGCTCTGTCCTTGTACTTATGGACAGTCAATATCTCCCTTGCACTCGTCGTTCTACTCTTGATATTGTGAGACCACGGTGTATATTGGCTTGCTCGCATTAGCATCCCTTCAACCAGATTCGTCCTTCCAGACTCCACTTGCACCCATCGTAATCTGTGACATACGCTTTGCAAGCTCTGTATGGCGGTACGTTCACGGTTGTTTCCAGGAGTATCTCACCCTCCACATCTTGCAATTTCGTGCTCGCATACGACGCATCTGGCCACCACCACCTCCGGGACATACCATATCCATTCCCTTGTATCATTCTTCCAGTGACAGCGTCAATACGACCACAAGTACCCGCTGGACTCATATCAGTCGCAGTTCCACCGGTATTCTGTGTGTTGAAAACATCGACGGATCCTCAAATACTCATGACGTATATTGAAGTGGCCGTAAACCTCCAATGTCCGCCCAATATGAACCTTCGGTCAACTCGAGCTCGGCTGGAGGAGTACGTCTTGGAATGTTTCGAGTTCTTTCGAGCCGGGAGCTTCTTTTTACAACGTGTCTGACCTGGGATGTCACTCCGTGCTCTCCGGTTTGGACGTGCGTTCCGTCGCTTGGAGCTCATTACGGGACCTACACCGGATTGCGGTACAAGTTAGGCGCAATTTGAATAGGACGCGAATGTGATTCTCCCGAATTGTTGAATCTAGCGCAGATCTTACCCAACGAACCTGCCTTACTTCTTGACCCAGGCATCCCAAATACGACGAAATGACCTTTTCATGTCATCAAAATGTCACGATTTCAGCCAGTTCGAGTACATCCTCGGCCAATTTCAGGGCAGGGTTCCCTTCCTGGACGACTCCCTTTTTCAGTTTACCTGATTTGTGTCGTTGAGTTTCTGTCGTCTATAAAGGTTACCAGGTCTGATATGGCTAGGATGGACAAAAGGTGGGACCGACTTCAGCTACACTTTCTTGTCTAACATTTATCCAGAAATCTCAACCATTTCTTACTGCGCAAAGTTTTCCGCAGCCTGGTCGTTGGACTCACGCAGAACCGCATCTCCCACGCGATCGCGAAGAACATCGTTGAAACGATGGCGCGGTTATTATACCAAAGGAACCCATGGGGCCTGCGTAGGAAGTGTTGTCGAAACATGGACTCGGTGCTTGCGTTCAAGCTCTGCAGCATCCTCTCGGGATTCAACAGGGATGACAATTTGGAAGATGCATTTGCAGCACTCGCGATTGTGAGGCAAGCACTATATTTATCCTCCCCAACCGGCAACGTCGAAGTTGTCGCGTGGATTTATAGCACATTATCGGCATTGGACAATGCTCAAGAGTTGTGGACTGCTACAAACTCGGATCTAACCCTGGATTCTCCGCGGCGAATTGTTCTCCGAGGCGCTCTGGCAGATCTCCTGAAGCGCTCCTAAGGTGTGATGTGAATTTCGTTGGCAAACCTCCGTCCACGACATTCCGAATGATCCTGGAATCTTGCCAATTGGTCCTGGGGACACTATAACCCTAGCCATCATCCGATCTGTGTTCGACCTTTTATGCCAAGTCTCCGGCTCTTGATTCAGCGACGAACGTCGAAGACTTGCAATCCTGTATGAAGGAATCCTCTATGTGGACGATACCCGGGTGTCTTGCATTTCAGCACCGGCGGTTTGGTGTAAAATATATCACAACCATTCAAATGTGGCAAGCCTGAACTTAGAGTGGCGCCTGTGCATTCGGGAGGAATTCGACTTGGATAACTAACTGTCTGGATTGCGAGCAGGGACTTCTCGGTGACCGACCATTTTGGTCGTGTTGAATTTCAAGGACATAGATCTCCTTTATCGTCTGTTCATCCAACAGCGTCATTGTGGATTGAACACGGCGTCCAAATTAAGCGCCCACTCATCTTTGCCCAGTTTAACGTTCTTTACAGTTTCTAGTTAATACACGGATCATCGCCATTCAAAATGTGTGTCATATTTGGATGTTGCTCGCTTCACAGCTTTGCAAGATACGGTATTGGGTCATTGAGCTTACAAGCACAGCAAGTTCAAAGCTGTTCGTAGGCTGTGCATGTCAACTGTAAGCGCCGAGCTACGCAACTCTCTTTCCCCTCCCACTTCCTCATTCACCCCCCATTTTCTTTGACATTCGTGAAATGGCCCCAAACCATGCCCTAATCCCTTGGGATCCTAATGCAAACAAAGTAGTCGCAAAGACGCCACACAATTCACGTCCTGACGGCAGCAGATGGGCACTAGTCGTCAACGCGTTCCTGTCACCTTCTCCCGGTCGCACCTTGGATCGAGTCTACAGCTCATTGGGCAGTGCGCTCGAGAAGCAGGCGAACCGTGCCGCATACACTCTTGGTCTCGGGCCTCACGTCGTCGCCCAGAAAATTCAAACCTACTTCGAAAACCGTGAGGAACGGGTCCGGCAGCTGGAGCTCCTGCGCACCGTAGCCTCACCAAAACTGGAGAAGCAATGCTCTAGGCTGATGAAATACACCCTGCCGTGCGTGTGTTCCGTATATTTCAACCCTAAATCTAACCACATGCCACAGCACCGAATCCGCTAGTGTGCAGTGTCAGGCATTCAAGAATGTCATAGAACTCACCACTCTATTTCCTGGTTTCCGTGTCCTCTTTCTCCGCACCAAGCATTTGGATAATATAAGATCAATGGACGCTATATATGCGCTTTGGGGCCGTTCCACCGAATCTCCGGACGAAGAATTCACTTTCTGGCAAACTTTAGCTGCAACTTGCTTGATGGAAACTACGCTTTCGGCTGTATTGGAAGAGACTTCCGTTTTAGACCTGGCCAACTGTCAGCATCACGGCCTTAGTGTGATTGAACGGCTCTTAATCGAACGTGATTGTTCGTGAGTAGTAGTTGATTTTCTGGAATGGTTCTATTCTGATTTGAATTTAAGTGGAGCTTCGAAATATTCAAATGCCCTCTGCATTCGATATCTGGGTGGAATTCTCGATCTGCCGTCATTTTGGCTAGACATGGGAAGTATACACGCGCATGTCGCTAAGAAGTTATGCTGTGAAATGGTCCGTGTTCTCACAGACATGGGGGTCGACATCCCCACATTGGGTCCGCTCGATGAATCAGAATCAGCAGTCGACTATGATGGCGTCGACTTTTTGGCTGCCCGTATTCTCAATGGTTTTTCGAGCTGGTTCAGCAAGATGGATCAAGAAGATTGGATTATGCAACCTTGGTATGAAAGTTTCACGGGATTCGTTGACCTCTTGAGGATGTGAGTCACATTTATTTGAATCCCACATCACGCCTGACTTTTTTCATAGGCCACGAGCCGCAGAACTATTACCACAGTCTTCTGAATGCGCCACCCGCACCTTTAAGGACATTCTGCCAACCATCCATTATGATACAGAGCTGCATGTAATGGTTGATGGGTGAGACATCTACCAATTTGAAGCTTTCTTTTTTTTGACACAAAATGAACTGTTAATAACAGTCAGAATACTATCCCAGAAAGTCCAGACACTCCTCACAACACTCAGTTGGCGGACTTGAGATGTAAAAACAACTCGATACTCAGCATCAACAGTGACACCAGCCAGCAGGATTGCAGACAAAGCATTGAATGTCTTGATGATGCTCAGAGTCAGCATTCTGATAGGGACTCTGAAGAACTATCTGCCCAGAATGTTGGAATGCCAAGTTCTACCTCAGAAGATACGGAGTACGAGCTCATGAATTCAATTACATCACAAATGGTGAGGAGTTTCCTGCTCATTACCTATACTGACCATCATCAGGATGATACTGTCTCTGATTGTTCCAGTGACCTGGATTTTGACCCTGGTTTGGATACTGGTTATGGTTCAAATGCATATGGGAACAAGTCAGTGAGTTCATTGACTGACGAATCTTGGAACTTGGGGAATGCAGGCATACATACCATTGCTTGGGGACGGAGTTTCCCAACTTCCGCTCCACACCCTGCTCTAGAAGCTTGGCGGAAAGCGGCAGGCGAGTGGAAAATCATACTGCTCCAAAGGGAGAGAGATCTTGGAAATGATCATCCAGATACATTGGAAGCTATGAAAATTCTTGCAGACGCACATTATGAACTTGGTGACTTCAGCTCAGCAGGAGATCTCGAGGTTGTGCTGCTCGAGAAGCAGAGAATTCTTCTTGGGGAGAATCATGCAGATACTCTGCAAGCCATGAGCAATTTGGCGTCAACATACACACACTTGGGCCAGTACAAAAAGGCAGAGGACCTTGCAGCTGTGGCACTAGGGAAGTGTAGACAACTTCTAGGGGACAACAATCCAAACACTTTATGGACAATGGGCAATTTGGCCTGGACCCTCCAACTACAAGGCCAGCTCACAAAGGCAGAGAGTCTCCAGGTTGAATTGCTGGAAAAAGCCACAGAAGTTCTAGGTCCTGACCATCTGGACACTCTACGGACCATGGGGAATTTGGCATCAACATACAATGACCAGGGCCAATACAAGAAGGCAGTGGAGCTCGAGGCTGCAGTGCTGGATGTGCGGACAAGAATTCTGGGTGAAGACCATCCAGACACTCTCCGGGCCATGGGTGCTGTGGCAATGTCATATCGCAAACAGGGCCAGTACAAGGAAGCAGAAGAGCTGCAGCGTGAAGTCCTGAAGAAGCGGCAACAAATCCTGGGTGAAGACCATCCAGTTACTCTACGAACCATGAGTAATTTAGCATTGACATACCTACAATTGGGTTGGCTCGGCGCTGCAGAAGCGCTTGGGGCTGTGGCCCTAGAGAAGCAGAGAAAATTCCTTGGTGAAGACCATCCTGATACCGTGTATACAATGGGTGATCTTGCGTTGACATACCTCAACCAAGGCCAGTTTGAATGTGCAGAAGAGCTATATGTTACTGCTTTGGAGAAATGGCGGAGGATTTTTGGTGATGATCATCCGAACGTCATCTTCGCTATGCGCCATCTTGCATTTATGTACCGCCGCCTGGGTAAACTGCAAAATGCAGAGGAGCTGGAGGCACTATCTGAACAAGTTTAGATTACATGTAGTATATTGTATGATTTCATTCAAATCAGTAATCACGGGTCATGCACCCCTCATTCCGCGTCACCCAGGCCATTGTTGAATTGGTCAACTGGTTTAAAAATGTCGAAAATGGCTCTTCAACTCCAAAAGAATTTTAGATGTGTCCTAGGATCAGAATTTAGCTATTTCCTTCTATTTCTGCATCCACGTTGTCTCTATGGTACCAAAAGACCCTTCCAGGTCAGTTGTCTGTCCCGTTTCAGCGCTAGTAAAAAGAACATTAACAAGTCTCGTAGCTGATGAAAAACAAAGACCAGTATTAATGCAATGTGCTGGGGACCCTCCCGCAACAAATTGTGACTCTTGGCTAGCTTGTCGAATTTTTTGGCGCCTGTCGTGGTGTGTCCGAGTCCGTGTCGAAATATCGAATGATGCAAATAGGTCACAGGTCATGTCGTCAATTTGAACGAAATACTGCGGTATTTGTGTGAGTCAGTTTGTACTGTAACCAAAGAGCTCCCACAGTTCCGATTCTCCACTATTACGTCTATGTCCAGGTTTGAGTTGAACCTTCTCAAGTTGGGGGAATTTGAATGCAAGAAACATTACACCGTAGCATCCTCTTTTCTTGGTTTTGAACATTTGTGACATTCATCATTGTTCAATTTTCTAAACCAAACTCAACCTTGTTACTTACAGGCATTCTTTCAATGAGACGAGAATATTTGAGAAGAAACGGATGAATTCGGAGAGAGTGGACGCACGTCACGGGGGCGGATCATGAGGGCGTTGGTCGAAGCTTGGATAAACTTCGATATCAAGGTCGATGACTTCCGCCGCCTGGCGAAAGCAGCCCCCTGGAAGAATTCTTCTGCCAGATTCAAGTTCGGGTTTACATTCCGAGGTTCCTTCCACCAGCCTTGACAAGGTATGCTTTCCTCGCCAAGGTATTGTAAACAACGGCAAAAGCGCGAACGACACTCCGATGAAGCGGGAAGTTCTTCCACGCGGAAGGAAAAGTCTTGCAAGCATTGTCAAATGTTGTTTGGGACAGTGACATAACTCTAACCACCATGATCATCTTACGATCGATGCGTGCGACAGTCGCTCGAGCCCGAGCGTTACGAAGGTCTTCGCTCGTCCGCAGCGCAGCGAGACGGACATGTGAATGGCTTGGACAGGGAGGCGGCCGCCCGGCGAGAGCAACGATTTGGGGAGCATTTTTTCTCAAGACGCATCTTCGACAATTCGAAATATCTTCCGCCGACCTTGACAAGTTCTATGCGTTCCTCGCCAAGGCATCGCTAGAAGCGGCAGAGAAAGCGCAAACAATAATAGAATCGCATTGGGGAGACTCCGGTGAAGAGGGCAGTTGGTTCAAGCGGGAAAGAAGAGTTGCGATGGAGACGAGCAAGACCCGACGGCCAATGAACACTCAGAGTTTATGCTCTCATTTTTATGCCGTACTCCTGGGAGCATTTTCCCTACGCATCTCATCACCGTGTTGTACTGCGACGTTATTTTGAAGTCGCCTGAAGTGAGGCATATCTCGATAGCGGCATCCTCGAGCGTGCGTAGACCGTGTTCCACCTTTTCCCTCTGGACTGTTTACTGCCGACCCACAATGTCCTCTCCTCCCGTTCCTATCGTTTTTCAAATGCTCTGAGATGGTATTCTCGATTTCATTTTTTGAGATTTAGAAGACCTCGACGCACACTGACAAGAATGACAAGAATCATATACATTATCACAAAATAGACTACATAATGTGAGCCGTCGGACGTTTCTGATCTTGTGCTGCTTTGAGATCAGCAAGAACATCAGCCATCTTCGGCCGAGTTTTTGGTTCTTGCGTCCAGCACCTCTCTATCAAATCCCAGGTAGAATCTGGCATTTCGATTGAGACAGGGACCGTGGTGATGGTATCCCCGACTCCTCCTTGCCCAGTGGGTCGACGTGGACGAAGCTTCTTCTGGACGACTTGCCAGATGACTGCTGACTCGTGCACACCGGCAAACGGTTCGGCGCCGGCGTATATCTGCAATACGTTGAACAGGATCTCGTCGATGATAACGCAGCATACCTCGATGCAGACACACGCGAAGGCGTATGTGTCGGTCTCCTGCGTCCTCTGGAAACACATGTCGAGGGATTCTGGGGAGAGGAGCTCTGGTGCCATCCACCGGAGTGACCCACGCCGATTGGAAGTACGCGTGAAAACCGAGTCGTTGAAAAACGCCAGACCAAAGTCCGCAAGGCACGCTTGCCCAGAATCATCCACTAATATGTTAGACTAATCCACGGCAATTGATTAGAAAGACCAAAGGCGATCAGGGTTTCCCCACGCACCCCTCGCAGGTCTCCGTGGATTATTCCTTCGGAGTGCAGGGTAGGCCAAGCCCCCACTAATTTCAACGATCTTGAAAATAATGTGAGTGGGGTTTACCGTACGATAGAGAATTTAACTCACGCGGCGCGGAATATTGATATTTTGGGCTCCATTTACTCTTCGGAAGTCACAGATTGTTCCGTTCCGCATCCAAGGTGAGACCATGCACAGTGACTGTGACAGTCCCCATGGGTCCTCAAGCCCAAGTGAAACAGGTAATGTTACCCCAAGAAATGGCAATATATTCTGATGTCTCAGTTGTTGCCAGATTAGAGCCTCGCGGCGGAAATCCTGTTGACAGTATGTTAAGCATTATGGGTACCGCATTGTGCGGCGACTAACCCGTGGGATATCTCGGGATTCACATTCTTCCTTAATAATGAGACGCTTCAAAGCAACATCACTTTTACCGTATTGGCCACGGAATATATCAGCGAATCCTCCCCGGGCAACTGGTGTGGTGTTTGTCACAGTCACTCCTTCAATCGAAATTGTATGCGGCAAGATCTTCGAGACCTTCGAGAGCTTCACGAGGAGTCGATGAACCAGCCGATTGTCTTTGGGGTCGTGAATGAGATTTTTTGTCGAGAATCTGCAGAACACTTAACTATTGAAGGGAAGTAAATGAGGTCTCTTACGTAGTGCATGAGATTGAGGAATTTTGCGGCCCGCTGATCCTTTAATGAGAGAATCTGTCTCTTGTCTTTACAAAATGCGCAGGTTTTGACAAGGCTAGATACCTTTTCTTCTTGGTCGGTCGAGGTCTGGATCAGTAAATATCCTATGGCAATCTCGTCTTTTTGAAGCAAGTCCAGCAGCGTCGTAGTGCTTGAAAGATTCGACACGGTTGACACCTCGAGAAATATAAGTTTCCGCTCCGACGACCTAGGCAGGCAACTACTGTACCTCAAGTAATCGAATACGCATATTTTGAGCCACAATCAGTGAAGCCACACTATCCAGGTTTTTCATGTCAAGTAAGCAAGCAAAGTAGAGGTCCCAGGCTTCTCGACTCTCTGGGGAGACGATTGCCTCGAGTAGCGTGCTTTTCAGGTAGTCACATAATTGCTAGGCGTTCACTCGACTTCAGAACTAGACGAGTCCTGGGTCGTAACAAAACCAAACCTTGTAGATACGCAAGTTGAGGAGGTACTGAGCTGCCTGAGCTCCCTGTATTGAGCCTAACTCAACCAAGTCGCCCAATTTTTGGGGCTTTGGCACGAGTTCGCCCAATTTTGAGGGCTTTAGCGCGAGTTCTGCTTCAGGCTCGGGGTTACGAAAACGGACCGTTCTACGGGGCAGATAGGACATGGTGCTGGTATTGCGGTGGACTTGATAAGAGGCACTGAGAGATTTGCAAGGGACGTGGGCAAGGCGTTGTGATGTGGGAGTGAGTGCGGGACTTGGGCAGCCACAATTGACACCTGACAGGCTACGGTTGCTTTTTTTGGATAATTCTATTTGCCTTTGGCAACTCCCGGAGTGTCCCGAGTTCCTTTTTTGGAATATAGATGTGGACAGCCACACCTTTATGTCCCCTCGTGATGCTGACGAGTTGGACTATGTTGCTGACGACGCGTGGTGGCCTTCAAGCAGCTTCGGGTATTTCGAACAATCGTCGACTCCTTTATCACGGTAACCCTTTTTTGCACCCTTTTTGCATCCTTTTTTATGCTTTGCAGATAGTGACTTGGAGCCATAAAATCCAGAAAATTCATCCCAGTCCTTCTTGAACATTTGAGGTGGTATGTGATCTTTGAGGGACAACTGGAACACCCAGATTTCATGAAAAGGATAAAGGGACACAAAAAGGGTGTGAAAAAGGGTGGAAAAAGAGAGCCCCAGGCCAGGGTGTTCATAGTTGGCCTTTTTCACACCTTTTTCTGCCCTTTTTGCTATTCTCTTCATTTTTTGCCTGATTCCCCCCCTTTTCAATTAGAAGTGCAAAAGGGTAGAAAACCAAAAACAACAGGGTCATACATGCAATTCTGAGGCAAATGAAAAAAAAAAAAAGGAGAACAACAAAGGGTGCAAAAAAAGACCAACAGTGAACAACCCTATTGAAATCAATAGTCACGGGTCATGCCCCCGGTTGGTCCGCGTCAGGCAGGCCATTGTTGAATCGGTCAACTGGTTCAAAAATATCGAAAATGAGTCTTCAACCACAAAAGAATTAGAGTAGATGTGTCCCAGGACCAGAATTTCCTTCTATTTCTATTTCTACATTCACATTGTCTCTACGGCACCAGAAGACTCTTCCAGGTCAGTTGTCTATCCCGTTTCATCGCTAGTAAAGAGAACATTAACAAGTCTCGTAGCTGATGAAAAAAAAGACCAGTATTAATGTAATGTGCTGGGGACCCTTCCGCAAGGGCAAACTATATGCCGGTAAACTATGATCGTCGCCTTTGAAGCACTAGTGCAACAGCTACCGCAGAACATAAACTATTCAGTGAAAATGCCGTGGTTGGTTCCATACAACTCTGTCTTGACGGGCAGGAAGGGTGAAGCGCTGAAGAAAGCATCTGTTCAAAGAGATTACGGTTATCGCGATGTCTGGAAACCCGCAGACTATACAACACACGAGGCACAAGTGAGATTTGCTGTAGCGTCTGTTTATAAAAGACTACACAGACTATTAGATGCAGAATGCTGGAAGTTTGTGGACCAATGAATGAGACAAATTGACTTTTCGTTTTGGATATCGTTCCATCGATGCTCGATGTGTACGAGAGCATACGATTTACTCTAGGAAGATGTTCACCGTTTCTTATTTACAGCAGTAGAGGCTGGACCTACAAGTCCCAACTAACTCTAGAAGGCGCGGAGTCACTACACCGGTACATGCTTCTCCAGGAACTCCAGCTGCGCGGTAATCGACTCTGTGTGATGCGACATGCCGTGATACAAGTCGAAATGTCCACCTAGAACGAACGGCAAGGCTTAATTCCTCAAACCCGAGACACGGGAAATCACTTACATGGTATCGACACCAACTGACATTTCTCTGTTGTTTTAGATATTTGTACTGCACCCTCGGGCAGGCAGAGATTGTCCTCGGTGGGAAGCACGATCAGGAGCGGGCAGTTCACCGAGGCCGCCTTGGCACGAGGTTGGTAGGATGGAATTTGGAGGAGTGACGACGCGGATATCTGTCTTGATTTAGCGAGAAGGACATGGTAAATAGTTGAACGCACCTCATTCCAGTATTCACTGCACAATTAATTAGCCACAAGGGCAAAAATGACTTCAATGGATGAATACGCACATGTCTTTGGAGCAGATGGCAAGCATCCCCGACTTCGTGCCTTCGGTTGTGAGTGCGCCGACGGACTTGGGCTCAGAAACGACCGGAATGTATACCGGGGTGAGGCCAAGCCCTTGTTTTATGATGTCGAGCAGGGCAGAACCCGCAATTTTAAGGTATGCCGTATCAAGCGGCAACGGAGGAGAAAGACCTGTGTATGGACATTGCGCCATTGCAGCGATTGCATTGACAGTGGCCTGATGGAAGGACAATTAAAGCCGTGATTAGTAAATGCAGTAGTAGTATGTCCACTCACGTCTGCACTCAATGTAATTGTGTGCGCTCCTGTAAATTCACAGCATAAGCCATGATTCCAGAGTAATTCAGGCACCAACCAGAAAAGCTCGAACCCCAGAGAACAAGCCGCTGCGGGTCGAACTCTGGCTGCTGGCGCGCGTATTTGATCACGGTGCGGTAATCTTCGAGCTGGTCCTTGACTATGAGCACATGCCGCGGTGTTCCATCTGCGTTTGGTAAATTCAAATTAAATTACCGCAAACTCCGCATCTCGTTAATAATTGACCTGATGCGCCCCAGCGGCGATAGTCGAAGACAATGCAAGCGTAGCCAGCCGCAGCGAATGCCTCAGCGTAGTGTGCCAGCCCCATAGTCTTGTTGGCACCGAATCCATGAGCCCTGCAGTCTATTGGAGGTACGTCGACGAAGATCCCGCTGGCACTTACATCACGATGATTGGAAGCGGCTGAGTTCGTCGCTCGGCTGCAGGGAGGTACTGCCAAGCATCGAGATTCCATCCTGGCCGGGCGGACGCGATTTTCAGGGCTGATTTCTCGAAAGACATTGTTGTGGTCAAGAGCAGAGCCGACCGGGAAAAGCCGAGGCATAAGCATATGTTTATCATCGGCACATGATTTCTGCCGCTGGCGCCAAAGTAAGCGCCCAGAGGCACCCATAATACCGCTTTTTTTCGAGATCTCTCCAAACACAAATGCAGAAGTTATTTCTGCAGAGAAAATATAATTAAGCATGGGGCATCGGAATCCGACGATAAAATACAAGTACAAGCTTTAATTGTGCTACACGCAAATTCCAAAAAGGCCGGGTGCCATCTAAACAAAATCTATATATGCCTGAATATCTGTGTCAATCGCGGGCGCCACAGGCGACGCGAAGGGAACTATGTACAGTGGAGTGAGTTTGTAATACAGTGAATTACAGGACGGAGAGAAAGGAAGAGATCTGACGTGTCGGTCATGAGGGGAGCGGAGGTATGAGAGCAGATATATTTTGAAGTCTGGCAGAGTGGGATCAGCGATCTGACGAATGGGATAAACGCGAAACGTACCACTGAATATCATCAGTGACGTCCCGTAGCGCGGCGGCGACTCTTTGCGTATGCCTCATCTGTCGGCGATACAGGCCCGCTAGAGCTCGAGGGTGGTGGAAGGCCAGTAGCAGACAATGAGGGCCGGGGGCGCAGGGTCCTCCCCTCTGGCTGCGGCGGCGTCGTGCCGACGGAAGTAGTCGAACGGGAGTGCGCCAAAGCCCGCCCAGAGGGCGGTACATAGTAGCTGGAGGGGGGCCCGCTCGGCGCGTTCTGCGCCGGGTCGATGGGGAGATAGGCTTGACCGTGGCCGGGCTGACTGTGAGCCGACGAACGCCTCTGCGATGCGGGAGGATCGATCATGGCCATCGACCCCCCGCGGCTGGAGCCCGTGTTCGGCGGGGAGGAGGATTCGCGTGACCGATCGGTGTTCGCACGGAGGCGAGATCCCCCTTGGGAGTATGGCGAGCTACGGCGGGCCTTGCCAGTTGCACGATACTCGGCATCACCGGAGTGATCGTTGTCGGAATGAGAGCCGTCATCGGAAACCTCGTCCTCGTCTCCGCCGCTGGTCTTTTTGTTGAGACGTTTTCTCGGCCGCTTGTACCCTTCACCGCCCGAGATATCAAGCTCCCAGTAGCTCCCCTTTCCCGGCTCCGTCACCGGCCGCTGCATATTTTTAAAGACCTTGTTCAACGATAAATTGTGGCGAATAGAATTCTGGCCGACATTGACGTGCGTGAGTAAAAAGACAAAGAACATGGAGTCGGGCCTTACCTTCCACGCCTGATCGTGTTGATGCTCACGGAACCACTGAAAACGGTTCGCCAGCTCGCCGTAGATCTCTTGCAACGTCAACCGCTTCTTCGGGCTGCCATATATGGCGAGTTTGATGAGCATGGGGAGGGGTATGGTTGGTTTCTCCCCGTTCGCTGGCTCAGGAAGGGACCAGAGATTTACGGGGGTGCCGGGTAGAAGATTTAATTGATTCCGTAAATAATCCCCGGCGTCGGGGAACCTCGATGTCCGCTGGAAGGCGCTCGGAGGCATCGCGGTCGGCATGGCCTGAGGCATGAAGTAAGAGGAGGATTCGGCATGATAAGGTGGCGGTGCGGGTGTCCACTGGTCCTCAACATGAGGCCTGTAATGGTATTGGCTCCGGTCTTCAAAATACTGGAGATATCGACAATTTTTAGAGTTCAAGACGCGTCCACGTGGCAAGGATCCTCACCTGCATATGCAGGTCCGATCCCATGAGACTCGCTGGGGAGACATACTGCTGCGGGGCCTCACGCGGGGGAAGATAGGGAGTGTCATCCTGCAGAAGCCGCCCGTGGGCCGAGAATGAGGGTGTTTGTTGCCGGTGGTGACCTCCAATGAAATCACGTCCGGACCCATACTCCGAGCGAAAACCACCACCGCCGCCGGCATCGGAATCGTCCGAGGAATGATAAGACCGGAACGGTTCATTTGAATAGAGGTGGTTGATTTGGAGTGAACTAAAGCCACTGTACAACGGATCTGACATCTTCTGTAGCACCGCCGAGTTGGACAGAGGACAAATTCGCTTATTCTGTGGGTCCGATTTGCGATCAAACGTGGCGCAACATGGAATAAAAGATGGGAGATAACGTCAGCAAGCAATCCGGTAGCGATTATCCAACAAAGGAAACATACACGTCGAACAAAGAAAAAGTTGTCGAGAAACGATGGGGACAACGGGGAAAGTTGGACGGGGGGTTAGAACGATGAAGATGGAGGTTCTGGATGTCCTTGTGGAGGAAGATGTCGTTTGTAGCGCCGCTTTTTATCTCTTTCAGAGTTCCGTGACAGAAGCAGTGTAACGAAATGTGAAAAGTTACTTGAAAAGGAAATTCGAGAACATTACGAAAACCAATCCAAAATCCGGATTGGCTCCGAAGTCGTGTGAATTATGACATAATTTCTGTCCCATTTCTAAGTGAGAGCGGCATCTTCCGAAACATTCAGGCTCCGCCAAAATTTCCAGACAAGGAAAGTGTCGCGAGGCGGGCTTTTGGTGAGAAGTTCTTGACCAAAAAGGGGGATTTGGCAGATTGGTGCGGGGGAGTGTCTTCTTTTCGTGATGCGTATCCCATATAGGGCAAGGACAGGTCTGATAGCGCATCAGCCTGTGCGCCTGAAGACTTTGACGACGATTCAGCGAGCGGTGTGGGTCCCAATTGCTGAAAGCGAGGTATTTAAAATTTGAGGCTGAAGCCCTCTTGTTGGTCCATGAGCGGTGGTGGACACACAATAGATCCTCGACGGAATCGGGATGAGTGTACGGGGAAAGAGGCAAAGATCACAGAGTCGCAATCAGTGTGGATTTGCAATTCGCAAGATAACCGTGTGGCATTGCCAAGATGTAAACTCTCTTGTTTCGCAGGTTTCCGGGTGCTGATCCTCTTTTTTTTTGCCATGTATGGCTTCTAGGCAGCGACGTAAAAGAAGCCGGCGGCCAAACAAACACGGCTCCTCAGATGTACTCTTTGCCGCCCACAAAGATCCACGACAACGCCACTGCAACCGGATTGCTACATGACCTGCTGGACACCCTGTCGGGACGTGATGGCGGGGCGTACTTACCATAAAAGACATCAGTGCGCCTACAAAGTCATCAATGTATTCCACTCCTGATATTTGGCCTTCCCACCCATTCTATTACAGCCGACTCGACGTCTGGCAGGTGCTTTCCTATCGCTTCCTAGCCAATGAAAGCGGCCGCTTCCGTCCGATTTCGGCCCTGGTCTTGGTCCCTGACTTTCTGCTTAAAATTTACCGTCGGCTGCACAAGTTTAACGCCCATCCCTGGGATTCGTGGTCGGCGGGGCTCGGGGAATTTACTCGCAATAGAAAACCCCTCAATTTGACCCATGGAGCAGGTCGCAGCCAGCCTCGGCTCGAATGGTAACTGTGTCCCGCAATTCCGAGCAGTGGGATCCCGTGGCTCGGTCCGTTTATATCCTCCTCCGTTCTCCGAGACGGAGCCGCCGGTCTCCCCCTTGGTACTTTTTATCTCGCTTCCTTTCGTCGTTCTCCCGCAATTCTATTCGACGGTCGTTAGTATTTACAGGCGATATCGTGATAGAAACGGAAACGTGCCTGGCGTCTGCAGCGTCAGCCGCCTTTGAGCCGGGCAGCTGCTTTAAATTTCATCTAGAATTCCGCCACCGGTGACTTTTCGCTTCTTCCGCGCCCCCAACCGCCTCGATATCGTTTTTTGGACCAGCCCTCCGTCTGACCCCAGTAGCACCTACGGCGCCTCAACAGTGGGCCCCCGAGACGCGCTAGGCGGTATGTAGGCCAGGCCAAAGGGATGCAGGCGTAGAAACGACCCAGTATCGACATGAATTGCAGCGATTGGACCCGCAGCGGCACTGCAGACGGGCTATTGGCTCGCTGCGTCCAACGGCTTTGACTTGCGATTGGAATTGGAATGCTCCCTCATACCTCTCAACTCTCTTTTGGCCTTATCTTGAATTCCCAGAATGTCCACCTGCCAGTAGGACAGAGAATGCGCTTCACCGACGATACTGCCCATCGCAGATATTAAAGATGAGTCGAATATTTATGGGGAATGTTGCCGTCCTGCTCAGCGCAAGTCCGTACCCCCGTACTACCGCAGAAGGCTGACTATCTCTTGGCCGACGGCCCGAATCTCAGCTCCGTCCATTCGCGCTTCTGACTTCATATCTGGAGTCTGGGCTCACTCGACTTCGAGACGAAAATACCAACATCGATCTTCCTGCACCGCCTCGTAACCTCTGGTCTAGAGTCCGGTCATGACTAAGGCTTCGGTTCTCGAGGCCTCTTGTGCTCTGTCAGGTTCTGAAATTCCGCTCTCCGTGCGTACCGGGATTTATCTCTCGAAGTTCCAAAATACGACTCCCGCTCCGTGGCATCGCGTTAACAATGAACACGCTTCTGCGAGTATTGTTTATTCGAGAATCCTTCTCCAAACTTGCCCTTTTAGATGACAGCCTCGAACATTCCTCCAGATTCTCCTTGAGTGCAGACCATGGGCGAACATCCCGTTTGTAAAGTGGACAAAATTCTGTGTGTCATCGGCATGCATAAAAATCACCGTGACCGCGTACGTTCCGAACACCAAGCGTCTCAACCCTCTGAATCGCAGTGTGAATGTTCTTGCTTACAGTGGGGCAACGACTCGATTCAGAGACTGGTGTACCCACGATAGTCAACAATTCGCCAATGCGCCAGGGAGGGTTGAAACTGTAAGACCAAAATTGCGCCCATTTACATCTTTCTGAAAGATCAACAAACCCTTGGAACAAAGAAACGAAGAAGAAAAACGGCTGGTAGGTAGGTAGGTAGGTAGGTATATTACACTGTACGGTTCCGCTCAATGCACCATGCCCGAGTTATTTATGTATGCGCGCATCTAAACATTCGCTCAATACCATTCAACAGGCCGGAAAGATGATAGTGCCGGACAGATTGAATTTTCAACGTCGGAATGTTTCCGAATATGAAACAGACACCAGCAACCCTCCCTATTCGGACATGGGGAGTTTTACCCCATCAAACCCGAGGCGGTGCACCATACACTACATCCCAGTTCTCTGGTAGACTGTGCAGCCGCATAAGTTAGTTAGTCCAATTTACTTAGTTTCAGAGGAAATAAGTAGATATCCATGAGAACTGCATGAAGCGAATTCCACGACCTTGAAGGCAGATTGAAACCCTGTGTTGACGATCTTCACAGTTTTCAAGCCTATGCGATATAAACAAAAAAGAAATCAATGGCGAAGCGAAGACCATATGTGAATCCAGAAGTGTACCAAAGTATACCGTAGATTCGGTAGACTTTGGTATATTCTGTACTCAGAGAAGGAACCGTAGCCTTCATATACTTTGTAGACTTTGGTAGACAAAGTATATTCTGTAGACCTGACTGGACATTTTTCATTGAGCCTTTTGATCCGCATCAGCGGCAACTCAATGACAATGAATTCGGCCGTCCGTAGAGAGAACTGAAAAATGCACTCAAGCGCTGAATAGGCTGCTAAAGAACTAAGGGGGAATTATTAAATGCATTTTGGGACCACACTCATTTCCTTCTTTGCGCTCGCGCACGTTATCATCTTTAGGAAGGAAGGAAGGAAGGAAGTGCATAACCCGCGGCGGTCCCATTGAGGAACATACGGGGACTGTACCGACATACAAGTGGCCAACAATCTATATAAGAAAAGACGTGAGTGTCTCGACAAACGTCAAAGTGGAGTAGCAAACCGGGTTCATCCGTGAGTGGGTCCGAGTTCGTCCGGATGTTGAATTCCGGCATCTAACTCCATAACGATGTCGAGATGTCGTTTTCTCACCTTCGGATGTCGCTGCAAGGAAGCGGGAGAGCCGAAGGGAACATTGTGGACTATGGAATCCTAAACTCAAGAAGTGTGCACAAATCCAGACCATTACTTAATCTGAGAATCTAAGTATATAAGAAATGAAGACTTCCTATGAGTGCGAGACAAGACAACACAAATGGCCACATAACCGTATTGGCTGTCGGTAATCCGAATGCCGTCATTTGCTCCACCGTTGAACGGAAAACCGTCAAGATGTTGATTTCTGAACAACGACTCCACTTGACTGTAGGGTTTCTATTTATAACATTGTTGAGATGTTACAGCTGTTTGCATAATTGATGACAGTCGGCCTGAAAAATAAACAAAAGCAAACTTCTGATCCGACAGCTTGCCAGGCTCATATCTCAGTCAGTTCCGAACTGATTTACGCAATTTTGGGTGCGTTCGGAAGGGAACAAGCGGCGCTGTCGATTGGTGGTATTCTCAACTTCTAATTTGTCTTTTTCCGTATCTTCAAAATCTGCTCAAGTGAATTGGACTCCAACATGTCCTGGCTGGTGCTCACTCAAATCCGAACCAAATTTCTCAATTTCAGATCCATTTAAAAGACAGTGCTCAGGCATACAACCCCAAGGATAAAGCAAATGGTTTGACACAAAAATATCCTTGCTATGGGTAAATCTACATATGAAGCAGTCCATTGCCTCTGGGAGTAGCTCGCAGTTGATGCAACAAAATTTTGTTCCTGTGTTCTGATCGCCTCAGTCTCAGCTTTCAAATCCACCTATAACCGACCGAATCGGCCATGAAATGAATGAGAAATGATAATAACAAGATAGGGCCGAAATGAGATAGCTAGAACTTCCATTCAGCGGAATTCTTGAATCGAACCAGCAAAAACACCACCAATCGACAGCGCCGCTTATTACCCTTCGAAGGCGGCCAAGATTGCGTAAATCAGTTCGGAACTGACTGAGATATGAGCCTGGCAAGCTGTCGGATCAGAAGTTTGCTTTTGTTTATTTTTCAGGCCGACTGTCATCAATTATGCAAACAGCTGTAAAATCAAGTACAACTCACTTCTCACTACCGGAGACGGGACTGTTCAACAAAAAAATTCAACGTGCTGATCTCAGCGGCTTGCTGATTGTTCGGCACTGGCAGGCATTAATCGCGAACAGTCGGCATTCGCTTCGAATTGATGCCATGTGCCTGTCGGCTGATCGGGGCTCGCCGGCATTGATCAGAGGTTGCGGCATTTATCACAGATAAGGCACGAAGGGCCGGCAAGCAGCAGGGCCCGTGATACACACGAATAGATTGCTTACCTACGATGAGTTTTTTATTCAATAGTTGTTCAAGCCCATTTGAATTAAAATTCATGCAGCAAGCAATGGGGCGCATTAAAGATCTGGCTTGGTGTTTTTTCAGTATTGAGCAAAGGTCGAAGTGAAAGTAATGGCAGACCGAGGGCCCAAAAGGTTAATAGGTCTTGCAAACAGCAGTCAAGCCACTATCACTGAATCAAGTCCAGGGTCTCATTACATAGTCTCAGGTCATAGATGTTGCTCTCTGGAGCTCTCTGCAGATTTCATGTTCCAGAAACAGAACACATGTTCAGATGGCACCCAGAAGAATTTGGGCGATTTTCCAATGCTCCGGTTGCCATCCGTGTTGCAGTTGAAGCCTGTAGGTTCCCTCAGAATCCCATCTAAGATTTGCCAGTCCACCAGCTAAGATTTCGTAGCTCTTGTTGATTTTCTGGCATCATTCCCCACAGCTCAGTCACAGATCAAGATCATTCTGGCATCTCTTGGGCAGTCGACCTGATTTCATTTAAATTCTGAAGATTCTGCATCCAAGTTCACAGCTGGACCTGCCAGTGAACACCACTGATGGTGATGGAGGGAGGATTTAGTTTGAAGATGATAGTAGACAGAGATTGTGAGAAATGGCCACAAGAGCGAAGAAACACAATACAGTCCAACTCTTTGAACAGCTGCAGCACACCAAGAACCAAAGGAGCTCCACAGTTGTTTAGAAACACCGATTTTGATACAGAAAGCAGTAAAGTCAGCAACTCAGAAGGCGCTGAGGGGAGAATGTGGTTGCTTTTGGTCTTGAGATTTGATCTGAAATCTTCAAAGAATTTCAATGCTCGGAGCAAATGTTAAGGAAAACCCTAATGAAATATTGGGACATACAGTACAAGGTTATGAATGAAGCCATTGGGTGGCCAAGGTAGCAGGCCAAAAGAGGAAAGTGTAGTAGAGCCGCAGAGCAGAAGTGAAGTTCATTGTACATGTAACATGGCCAATGAACAGCTGCCAGCTGCCGACATGGAGGCCAAAGCGCAAACTGAGTCAAAGCACAAAGATGCGAGATCCGATGATTGCGGCAGATCGATCGATCGAGAAGACAAAAGGCAGCACAGCCATCCTGAATCTCGCAAATCTCTTTCAAAAAAAAAAGTTTCGTCTCTAAGACCCACTACCTAAAGGTAGCGGGAATTTCTCCAAGAATGAAAAGGTGTGGCTCACTCAACTGGTCATTGCTGCCAAACTGAAAGCGGAGATCTCTGGGCCACCAAAATGATGTCATACGCTCCACAGTTTAACCAAAACGTTGGATGCTCCACCGACAGAGAAACACCTCCTGGACCACATGCCAGCTCGGAAACTGCAACCGCTCCTCCTTCTCAGACCCGCCCGGAGCCATTCTTGATCAAGATAATATTCTGCTACTGGAAAGATGTTTAACTGAACACAGCCATCCAGCCCGACACAGCACACCGAAATTGGCGGTGTGGAAGTTGTCAATTATGCCAGTGCTCAAAAAGATAGACCAGTATGTTATCTAAATGCTTAAAGTAAATGTTGTGTTTATTCTCTCCCATAAATCAACCTCAGGACGAATTTGAACAGCAGTCATTACGAGTAGGTCAGAAACGGCGTAGAGAAAGAGAATCAAAGGAGAATCAATACTCATTCGAGTCACCATCTGACATTCTCCAGTCTTCTAAACCTAAACCAATGAACCTCAGACGGTCCGCTGCTCAGCGGGCATGATAGCAGCGAGAACTGGCTCGCAGCATAGAAGGGTTTTAGTGTACACGAGGGCCCTCAAACATTCGATCTCGAGCTCAAACATTACGGAGAAGAGTTGAAGAAAGAGAAAGGTGTGTAAAGTCTGATCCAGATTGTGGTACGTCTATGTCTCGGAGTTTGACAATAATATTGGAGCTGACTGCTTTTGCTGAGTAGATCCCATGTATGCACTAGACCGCACACTCGACCTTGAATATGAGGAAAATGAGCCCCAGCGCCGGGACCGGTACCGAGAAAGTTATAGAAGTCAGATGCTCAAATATATGGCCGAGTGGCGATGAATTCAATTTTTTTTTGTTTGCTTAATGGAATTCTGGCTCAGAGGTGCAACTCTCTTGACTGTAAAGGTGGATTCCCCGCGGCCACTGGACTATAGTTGACTTTTTTATAGTCTACAAGGCCACAAAAAGCCAACCGGAGGTTGGTGATGAGCAGCATCTTTCCAACTTTCCAACTCAATAATGTTGAATTCTGGATTTTGTACCTGTCTGAATGACTCACTTCACAAAGTAATACTATAGAGTTGACTTGCAAGACTAAGATAGACATAGCATAGCTCCGAGTCTGTGGCAAAGCACGGGTACACTGCTAGTATATGCTACAGACGTCTACCAAGCCCAATCAGTTCAAACACCATACAAGCCCCCAGGACCGCATGGGTCTCACGAAACAAACAGAGTAGACGGGAACAAGAGTTACCAAATGACATTATAACCTGCTAGAATAAACCTCTCGGCCAAGTCGAAAATAGCCAACATATGTGATGGCTTCAATGGCAGAAGTGGATAGGAAACCTCCAGGAGTAATCCAAATGGGAAGAATGCCCAATAGAATGGCGATATCTTCGGCCCAAGATGAATGCCCAGTTGAGAACAGATCGACCGAGTCGAGCAGTGCTCCACGCACCGTTTGCTCGTCCATGAGCTCCACCATATTATACCAATAGCGTGAGAGAGCAAGAAGTTGTTGGATTCGAAATGGCGTCACACCGGTTTCGGTAAAGAGAACAGCTAGCATCCAGTGGGGTTGATACCGAGAAGACGTCAGAGAAAGAGGTGCTGCGTGTCTAGGTATTCATCTAGACGGTACGCGTCCACGTTGATTGAGATCTCGGCTGCTGAAATGAGGTAGCAGTCTACCTGAGCCATGCACAGCTGGAGACCCTCTTTCATAAAGAGAGAGCCAACCTAATGTTTCATGGCGGAGATGGTGTTGCTAGCGTTCTAGGCCTTTGCTGCTTTAACAGCATCATTAGAAGAGAAAAAATTGGCGGTGGTCGAGGTAAGCCAGATCCCAATGTACTTGAAATCCTAGGGAACCTGCCAAAGGCGTGAAATAGGGTATGTTCCTCAATAAATTTGGGAATTGGAAAGTCCGGCATCACATCTGATGGACTCGGCCACTTTGGGCACATACTGTCGGAGCTTGAAATGCTAGCTCCCGTTGTTTTATTCCTTGAGCCCTTGTCTCTTGATCTTATGTGATTAGTTTTGACCATACACCTTGTCTCAAGTGTGTGGATGCTTTTTATGATTGTGAGCCCCAAGCAATGATGCCCTAATTGAAGACCATTGACTCCGAGGCTTCACTAGGATCCACCGAGGCCTGTACCTTTGCCTAGATGTGTATTGCTTATTTTTCTATTGACTAGAGCAATACAAATGCCAAAACAGCCATTTTTTCGGTGTGTGCTGTGGGCCCTTGTGAAATTTAATTTAATTTGATGATACAGATGCGGAAAAAAAAAGTATCCGGACAAAGAGACATTTTAGACGTGTTGAATGTATTCTCGGATCTAAATGCCTGTTTTCAAAGGTGGTATTGCCTCCAAGGGCACTCAAAAACACGTCAATAGGGTTGTGTTCAATTTGTTTATTGCTGTTGCTGGGTGAGACAAACTCCGCTTGATCGAGGTGATCGACAAAGCATCAAATGTCCGGCGGCAACTTCCGCCGGACATGATGCCGGACTTTTGATGCCGGACTTTCCATTTCCCAAATGCTCTGTCCCTCACGAAACAATATTCAGATTTTCGAGGAGGGCGGAAAGGAGAGCATTTGGGAAATGGAAAGTCCGGGACCAAAAGTCCGGGATCATGTCCAGCGGAAATTGCCGCCGGACATTTGATGCACTGTCGATCAACTCGATCAGGCGGAGTTTGTCTCGCCCTATAGGGCAATAACAGTAAGTAAACCCTATTGACGCGTTTTTAAGGGCTGCTGGAGGCGATACCACCTTTCAAAAGCATGTATTTAAATAAATAAAAACATTTAACACGTCCGAGACATCTCTCTATTATGATACAAATGTTTTTCTGAATCTTTATCATTTAATTTGCCCCCAAGGACAATGACACACGGCGAAAAGATGGCGGGGTCGGCATTTGTGCTATTTTGGTCAATGAAAACATAGGGAATAGTATCTGAGCAAAGGTGTAGGCCTGATGGACCGTGGTGAAGAGTTTGAATTGTTAGCTCTGCCGTTGAACAGTCATCAAAAGCAGTAGGATTCCAGAGTCCACACATGATGCAGGGGCACCTTAAGACAAGGTATATGGTGGAAGGTAATCACATAAGATTGAGGAGCGAGAGTAAAACAACGGCAACTACCACTTCGAGCTCCGACAGTAGGTGCCGAAAGTAGCCGAGCCCATCAGATTTGATGCCGGATATTGATGCCGGACTTTCCAATTCCCAAATTTATTGGCGGAAAGACAGTTAGAACGATCGTCCGAACAGTTGATCATTGATCGTACCCTTCTCCTTGCGAGTCAGGAGCTCCGAGCAATTGAAGTGGCCCCAACAGGGCTGAGACACTCTCGACGCTGTCCGATACGACCCGAAAGCCACTTGTGACTCTTGAAACCTCGCATTTTGGCTCCAGAACAGGAGAAAGATGGACACAGTGGAAGCCGTTTCACCATCCAATTGCCCAGGAGGTATGTAGCATTGTAGTTCGCCGTCAAAACATTGCACTTTTGCAATAGGAGGCAGGAATCATGTCAGGCAGCCAATTTGCGCCATTGCGACAATGAATCGCAGTGCCAGTGGATGCTCTCGTTCTTGAGGTGGATCATCTCGAGCGAGGCCCGATTTCCCAATTTACAGCACGCCGAAGAAAGTCTTCTCGGATGATGGTGGTAGGAGAGTCTAAGCCCTCCTGAATGACTGAATCAACATCACCGTTTGGAAAAGCTCCACCTCCTAGATGCTTCAGGCATAGCAAAACGGGCTTAAGAATACAAGTGAAAGATGAAGATCCTCGGCCCTCTACGGCGCGATGGTAGGCTTTAAACTGACTATTTGTATGCGTGCGAGATGCCGCATTAATCCCGTATTAAACGCCATGGTTGCGGCAACTTACTAGGGTTTTTCACGCCGAGTGCACTGTAAGAGTGCATATCAGTAGGCAAAATCAAGGCATACTCGTGGTACTCCGGGAGTATCCGAAAGTATACAGGGTATATGGAATGTCTGAAATTTATGTAGATTTGGTATACTTCTGGCTCACGGTCTTTCTGGCGAAGCGAGTCATTCAGACACGGGGAGTCGAACCCCGTTCTGCCTCTAAATCCTCACCACTTCAGTAGACAGAGTCGGCGCCCCATACTGCAACACCATGTCTGACTTCTCAGTGGGGGATGGAGCATTTGAACTGCGGCGCAATTGCTCCATTACCAACCCCAACTCCTTCAACAGAGATCTCAATGCAATGCATTATGTTGCATTACCGTTGCATTGACCGCCTTTTGGCCAGATTTCCCTGAAAAACCGGCACATTTCGGTATGTTCTGAACATGTCTAGGGCTTTCACACTGGGGAAATAGGATGAGCCCACACACAAAATTATTGGAGGAGGAATGATAAAGGAGTGTGGTGGCGCGGGAACTCTTGCTACTTTCTTTCAAGTTCGAGGTTCAGCGCCAATATTCCCAAACCTCCGGCCCGGCTTTTAAATCTGATGGCCGCTTCAAGAAGGTGATCCAGGGAGTCGAGCGGCCTCTACTTGCCGCGGCTTGGGGGATAGGACTCTGACCAGAGAGGTTGGTGTTCTCCAGCAGTTTCAAGACATGGTCTCTGGCCCTCTTGATCATTTTCAACTTTAAGTCGCCGTGCTATCCGTGCTCGCCGCAGATGATGGCGGAGTTTGAATAATCTCGGGAGATTCAGCCTACCTGAACCGAGAAGAGTTTAGAAAAACATAGATATACAGTGCTTCCATTGAGGCAGCCAAAGCATTTTGAGTAAAAATTCATGAATTCAGAGGCATATAACAATTTTGTATAGTATCGACGATTCGCAGATCTGAATCTTGTGCACTTGACTGCATTGTATCCACAAATTCTACGAACGGGACTGAAAACTTTTGTGCATTGAATGGCATCTCGTAGTCTCGTAAACAGGCGCTTTATACGAACGCTCGTACCTCGCTATAGAGGCATCTCGTTACATTCAACTGCAGCTAGTTGCATCCAATTGCATCTACTGCATTAAACTAGTGATCAAGTTGTTCGGCGGCCGCTGCCCGAAAAAGTTGTGCAGCTTCGAGACCCGCTTCTCCCCTCCATTGGTCCGAGGGGGGCGTCATCGGCCCCGTTCCGTCGAAACATGATGGACGTATCCACTGCACGGAGGGATTCGTCACCCTCTCTAACCGGTTCACCTTCATACGAGCGGACAGATGAGGCGATGACAGACCCCGAGCGGCCAGTGTAATGCAAGGAATATTGAGGCTCGGGCGAACTTGAACGCAGCGAAGCCGGAGCAACAGTGGCTTGTTGCTGGTTCCAACTGCTCTGAATTTTGCTCAGGACACGGTCGAGCTTTTCACCGGCGCGATCCTTGTTTTGGCCAAGTACCTCCTCGAGCACATCTGTTTTGTGATCGCTGTCCTGCCATTCCTCCTCCACGATGTCACTGATATCATGGGACTCGCCATCTGGCTGCAGATACGAATAGCGCATCTTTTCATCCGTGTCGTACATTGAACTGCGAATCATCGCGTTACCCGGAAGAAGCAAATCCATCCCGCGCACTGAATTGGCGGACGCCAAGATTGCATGCTGGCTAGCTTTTGGTGCCTCGCGTTCAGCCGCAATGATCTCTTGTCGCAAAAGCCCAGAGGTTGGGGTCGCCGCTCGAATTTTCGACTCTTCAGGAGCGGCTGCCTCAGAGGCAGTACTAGAGGCTGAATCGCGTTGTAATTTTTGTTTTGCCAACGCAAGTTCGTCGAGCCCCAGAGAGACGCGGTGGCGTGCATGGCTGTTGGTCGATGGGCGGTGCGAAGCTTCAGAGATAGAAGATTGATTGCCGCGGAATGGTATATCGTCGGCTGGTGTCTCAAAGGATCTTGGGTATGTCTTAAGGGATGCCACTGGTGATGGGTATGTCACGTTGGATAGGTATGTCGCGTTGGATGGGTATGTCGCGTAGGATGGGTATGTCGCGTAGGATCTTGTCTCAAAGGATGTTGGGTATTCATCGCGTGGATTATACCACGGGAAGAAGGTGCCCAACCATCGAGGGATCCATGTGCGAGAAAGGGGGTATGTCTCAAAGGATGTTGGGTATTCATCGCGTGGATTATACCACGGGAAGAAGGTGCCCAACCATCGAGGGATCCATGTGCGAGCCTTTCTTGCAGATGCAGGTTCATTTTCCTGCCCTTTCTTATGCAGCCCGAATTCAAAAGACCGCTGGGGAGAGCGAAGAATTTGGGGAAGAGGTCTGTCGTGGATGGATGCAGCCTCCGTGTAGACGATTTTCGGTGCAAAGCCCAGGTCCCGAACGGGATCGTTCACAGCGTCGCCGATGCACCGCAAGCTGATATCTTTGCCGGAAGACTTCAAAATATGACGGGGACATAGCTAGACACACTTACCATCAGCAGTTTCCGGGATATCAGTGGTGTTGTTGCTACACAGAAATCGTCAATCTTTGAGTCGCTGTTAATTTCAAGTCAGACGTACGCCATCATCGGTGCAAAGCCCAGGTTCCGAACGGGATCGTTCACAGCGTCGCCGATGCACCGCAAGCTGATATCTTTGCCGGAAGACTTCAAATATGACGGGGACATATACTAGACACACTTACCATCAGCAGTTTCCGGGATCTCAGGGACGTTGTTTCTGCACAGAAATCGTCAGTCTTTGAGTCGCTGTTATTTTCAACTTGAAGTCAGACGTACGCCATCATCAGAACATCCAGTGTCTCGGGTGCAGTATCGAGGACAATACTATTGATCTCTGGACCGGTGGCGAGCGCCGATGATTTCGGTAGGAGAAGTTCTGCCTGTGGCCTAGCATCAAGTTAAGTTGCGAATCCAACACTAGGCAATGCAGAGAGAGACATACGAACGCAGTAATCGAACGATCTCAGCTACACTTGGGTGCCAATATTGCGATTTGGGGTTCACCCTACGCCAGCTAGACACGCCAACCAATATCGCACCGGCCAGAGAATCGATCCCTTCGTTGTCAAAAATAAGACCATTCTTGTCTTCGTCGTCATTTGACTCTGAGTTCAGTCCAAGGTCCTGCAGAATGCGAACGACACGATCCAAAATCTTGTTGAATACTGTGATGTGAAGCGGCCCCTCTTCTCGCCAGAATGTTGGCAATTCAAGGATGCCGGCCAAGTATCGTTGGGCCAGGACATCGGAAATGGAAGTTGCACTACGCAAAGTTCAACAATGACCATCTTAGACGATAATCATATATATACCTGCATTCGGACGCGATTAACAGGCGCTCAATGGCACTGAGATCGCCACTTTCTGTGTCAATGCATCCCAAACATCCGGGCGAGATATTTCTCAGCATCGCGGAAATTTCTTTGTCGGAGAGGCAGGCCGCCGCAAGACTACAGTAAAACTCCCATTCCTGACACTGCGTGTCATCTATCCGCGTCCACACCGCGCAGATCAACGTCTCCGTGTTTCGAGAGTGAAGGTGTTTGGATTTGAGGAAGAATGCGCGCGTATCATGATACCGCGTTGCGATCGTCACGATAGATTTAAACGCCTGGATCTGCGTCTCTGCCGTTTCCCGTCTCCGGAAATTGAAAGTCAGTACTCATGATACAAACGCAAGACCGACCACTCACGGAAGCGCATATTTGAAGAGTTTGGAACATTCCTCCTCGAGCCACGGACATGCGCCGACGCGCAACGCCTCCAGCTTTGCCAGTCGTATGGATCCCGTTCCAAAGAAATCCGCGATCCGCTCGGCGGTCGCGACAGGACCTCGACCCGAACGATGTGCAGCACGGTTCGCATGCCTCTCGACATAGTGACCAAGGTTTGAATAAACTTGATGCAGTGTTCTCCCCGGTGCAGGGTTGCTTGACGAGCTACGGACAAGCCGCATTTGCGACTCGCCGGCATGGGGAATAAGGGCCGTAGAGGTATTCATGCCAGTTTGTTAGACAAGACAAAAGAGAACGGGAAGGCTCACCGAAGCTCTCCGCTAAACAGTCTGAAACCAGTGCGCACAGCATCCAACTTTCAAGCGTGGCGTCGGCAAAGTGCTCGCCACATTTTTTTTTGCCATTTGTAGGCTGGCCTTGGGCTGGTCACGAGCCTACGGCTTTCATCTGAATGTCACTTCGCGCTTTCTCATTCAAGCCTTCCCCATGCCGCTCCGTCACGGTGCTCTCCCGCTTGAAAGTCTACAGTGGAGTCCCTCGCATCATTTAATGCCCGTCCGAACACCGCAGTTGAACAGCACGTCAAAAGCGATTGGAAATTACGTAAAATATGTTCAAGTACGCAGCATGTTCGCACAGCGAAACCATAAAAGGCAAATGCAAGCTGTACAGTGTACACATTGTCCAATAGTCGAACATGAACCCCGTCCTGCCTCTCGATCCTGATGGTATTCCTTTCACGTCGGAAGGCCGTGCACGGGCGTGCACCATGTTCGGGCTATCTTCTACACTGCGCCGAAGAAAGTGGGCTAATTCGAGGTCGGGCGACTCTCGGAATCTGGCCATGGGCGAGGAAAATATTTCGCTGCGTCTGGATTCTAGAGCGAAAATTCGTTGCAGAGTCGCAACCATCGTCTGAATACCTAAAGCTCGAAAAACGCACCTGAAGATCCACTCAGAAACAAAGGACGATACAACGAGCCGTCATTCGGACACGGGGGGTCGAACCCCGTCCTGCCTCTAAATCCTCGCTACCTCAGTAGACGGAGAGGCGGTGTATCATGCACCATGTCCGACTCCCTGCCCAGTATGCAGCCGCACAGGGTGGGACGGATGCCGGTGGGCTCGAGCTCGTGAACACAAAAAATTCAAGCCATGCACCAATACCCGAAGATCCAAAATGTTATTACAAGGTCTCTACATTCGGACAAGAGGAGTCGAGCCCCCTCCTGCCGCTTAAAATGCAGTTGCAATTTTTGTTTACAAGTGGAACGGGCGGTGCCACATCGTACACCATGTCCTTCATTTTCTACACCGCCCAGCCGAAGAAGGTGGGCTAATTCGAGGTCGCACGTAAGTACGCCCGTCGCTCGAGTCTGAGTCAGGAAATTCAGCCAAGATTTCATTAGAGTCGCGGCCAGCGTATGATTGATTCCCTGAAACCTGAAGCTCGAAAAACGCACCTCAAGAAAAAAAGCACTGTTCCTTGAAACATTATTCGGACATGGGGAGTCGAACCCCGTCCTGTCTCTTCAAATGAAGTTGCAATTTTTATCCATAAGTGAAGGCCGTGCACCGTACACCATGTCCGTTATTGTCTACACCAGTGTGCAGCCGAACAAAGTGGCTAATTTGAAGTAGCACGTAAGTAAGTACCCCCGAGGAACCCCCGAGTGTGAGCCAGGGAATTCGGGCAAAAGAAATTGTTGCAGGGTCGCGGTCGTGGACGGGAGGACCAATTGCCTGAAAACCTAAAGCTCGAAAACGCACCTGAAGATTCACTACAACAAAAAAACCATTCCTCGAAACGTTATTCGGACACGAGGAGTCGAACCCCGGGCAGCCTCTTCAAATGCAGCGGTGATCTCGTCGACTAAGTGGAAGTGGCCGTGCACCACGTCCGAGTCCTTTTCTACTTTAACCATACGCGGTGTCCGACTATCTTCCCGGTACTAGTTGTAATAAGGTAGTTCAATTCAAATTTCAAGGTGACGTGGAATTGCCCAATGCTTTGAACTTCTGGGATGACGGAAGGGATATAACTTGGATGGCCTTTGAGCGTTTAATGTATAGGCCCTAGACCTGGAATAGAAATAAAATAAAACAAAGCCTTGCGACATCATTGCATTTATTTGGACGCGGAGAATCGAACTCCGTCCTGCCGCTTCAAATGCAGTTGCAATATTCGTTCATATTATAAGTGGAACGGTCCGTGCACCGTACATCATGTCCGTTATTGTCTACACTGCGCAGCCGAACAAGGTTGGCTAATTCGAGGTCGGGTGAAAGAATACCGACTCTGCGAAGATGATATCTCAGTCTGGACTCTGGAGCGAAAATTCGTTGCACCAGCGGATGACCAATCGCCTGACAACCTACATAAAGCTCGAAAAACGCGCCTGAAGATCCACTCAGAAAAAAAAAAGAAGGACTATTTAACGACCGATCATTCGGACACGGGGAGTCGAACCTCGTCCTGCCTTTCGATTCGGATATTCGGATAGTCTGTTACGTCGGAAGGCCGTGCGCCATACACCATGTCCAGGTTATTTTCTACACAGCCCTGCTCAGCCCTAAATCGAACGGGCGTCCGGCTGCAATTGGGATAGTGAAGCCGTATTGAACTGAATTACGAGAGGAAAAGAAGGCACATTTCCAAAGATCCATGACCCGACCCCGAATCGAACGAGGTACCCGCTAAAATCTTCGATTCACATATCCCGAGTACAGAGCGCGACTGCAGGCCATCTGCTAAGGGTCTTCGTACTCATAGAAGGGAACTAGGATAAGTTTGAATGATTGAATTGCGAATGGAAAACGAGAAGAAAAAATCCTTGGACCCGTTATTATGACCCGTGCCCGAATCGAACGGGCAGCCCTGCAGGTATGCTGAATATGAAAAGAAACATGGAGTGCAGAGACCACCGCTACGAGTCTTGTGAACCCTACATTCGTAGTAGGATAAGTTACAGGAAATTCAACAATTCGAAGAGAAAAAAGGAAAATAAACAGACTTGAGTACACAGTGACCCGAACCCGAATCGTACGGGCTTCCTGCTGTAGCTGTGGAGCGAGCATGACGCATATATAGAGGGCAGGTGCGGACCTCCGCCACGGATCGTGTTATTGGTACAGGGAAGGCTTGACGAGCAAGAGGAAATCCGCCGGGCAACCAGTGCAAAAGAGCACTGAAGGCAGAGCAGACCATCGCCGCGGGCTGTTCTTTTCATATATTCACACTAGAATAAGTTAGAGAAATTGAATTGGGGGCGGAAAAAAAAAAGGTTCATGACGAGGCATGCACATGACCCGACCCCGAATTGAACGAGGTACCCACTGAAATCTTCGGTTCATCTACTCCTATTCACAGAGCGCGGCTGCCGGCCATCTGCTACGGGTCTTTCTAGCGTTAGAAAAAATCTGGAAACAGCTAGTTAAATTGAATTGCGAGTGGGAAATGAGAAAAAAAGGTTCCAGTGATAATCATGACCCGTGCCCGAATCGAACGGGCTTCCTGCTGGAGCTGTGGGACATGGACAACGGAAATAAGGAGAGCAGGTGCGGACCTCCGCCACGGGTCATGTTATTGGCAGAGGGAAGGCTTGTCGAACAAGAGGAAATCAAGCAGGCAATGTCGGCGCCAAAGAGACTGAAAGCTGGAGGTGTTACCAAATTTCCGAGGCTAGAAAACAGGGTTCCCTTCATTGCCTCCGAAATCACAAGCCCTGGAGATAGAGACAGAGGTTGAAACGCGTAGTCGTCGGCGGGTGATCGGCTTAATTGGCGCCAATTACCGATTGTGATGGTTACAAAACGCGTGACTCAATCTGTTCGTCTGCCTCGCTCTGCCCCGGGCAGCGCTTCACAATTACTCGCGAGTCATTGTTCCCGCTGAAGTAATGGCGCATCAAGCGCCTAGCAGTGCCGCCGCGGTTTCTCGGGTCCCGCCCCCCGTCAGTAGCAGAGCCGAAGTAGACTTGATTAAGCTCGGGAATTCTAGAGAAGAAGCCCGGAGCGGAACCGAGTTGCAACAATGGACTCAACACTGGTGGAAAAGAGACAAGCGCTGAGGATGACGTGTGTCACTACAGACACGTAAAGAACGGGAACCGAGTCTTTATAGCGAGATACGAGTGTTGATATAGACGCATCAAGCGTCTGTCTGGGAGAGAACAGGAACCGAGTAAGAACCCCAAAAAGGAAAGAAGTCCGAAATGGAACGAGAATGCAAGAAAGTACCGTAATTAACGTATTCTAACAGCGAAGCGAAGGTGTATTTTCAAGTTGTTCATTTAAGTACTACAGGTTAAATGCAATACACTCTGTACGAAGAGAATAGCGAGAGTATATGGAAATGAAGTAGTGCCGGGTCGGAATAGCTAATGTCCGGTGATAGTGTCCGAGAGCCCAAAATGAAGACAAGAGGAATAATAGGTTTGCCATATCGGCATTGTTGAGTCCGCGAGCACATGCAGTTGATATTCCAACACTGTCGATGCCCTCTGTTAAGCTGCAAGAAAAAAAAATTCAACCAGTGAACAATTAAGTCTGTTCATCCTCTCCGCGTCCGGAGTGATAATTCAAGGAGTTGAGGATTCTCTCTATGCATAACTCCGGCTGCGTTAAGTCCGAAAATTTCCGCTGATTTACCCTTACCGGCATTAGCGCCATTCCAAGCAATGATGGGTGAATTACTCTACAGCATACATAATAGAGCCGGCGTAGTGTCATCCGGGTCTGATTGACGGCTTGCATTTGACCATCTCGCATTTGAACGGCTGGCTAATAATAGACACTCAGGAGGGAGGAACACTTATATAGACCGGTGAGTGACAGACCAATGTCTACCTCAATTACTTCAAGATGCTCTTTCATCTCTTGCGCTCTGTTGCCCTTGCCTCGCTGCTCGCCTCTCCGTTGGGCGCCGTTGTGCTGTAAGTCTTTCGCTTCCCACTTCCAGTGTGATTGGACTTATATCCACGACAGTCCAGCCTCTCAGTGCACCACCAATATCCTATGCTGCGACGGCGTCGCTAGCGCCAGCAATGTCCGCATTTCCCCCTTCTACTCTCAATTCTCGCGTACTCACTGGCTGCTCAGTCCGTGGTTTCAACGCTTTTAGGTCTGCTCGGAATTACGGGAGTCGGTGGCGATGTGTTGATGTGAGCTTTCTGCTTCTCATCTCTGGTGTTACCTGACCCCTCACACCCATAGTGGCACTACATGCTCGCCCATTACGGTCGTTGGAGTCGGATCAGGCTCAACTTGTACTGCATCGCCGGTCTGCTGCGCCAACAACGGCTTCGTAAGTGCCCCGAGCCTGGTTATCTGACATGTGTGTTGCCTTCTGACACCCAATCTAGAATGGTGTCGTAGCTGTGGGGTGCACGGATGTCGATCTGAATAATTAAATTAGACAGGTTGCGCAGCAGCCACTGGAGCCACCCAGTGGCTGATTTGGTGTGCGTGGTTGGTGGCTTGGATGGCCCAACACATGAACTAATTTTTCGGGCTGTAAGTATCGGATTTACTTCGGAAGAGAGAAGGAAGCGAACGTGGCCAATCAGGATCCAGGAGATAAGACGCCGATAAGATAAATGGTTATGATTCATCACCATCACTGTCATCTGGGAAGACGTTCCTCAGTGTTTGAGTCTAGGCCTCTTTCGAGATGATCTTCCTCGACAATGAGAGCATCCACAAGGACTCATCGTCGCACAATCGTGCACATCCACTGCCTGGCATGAATACCACCCCTAAGTGGGAAAGTACAGTACTTTCGACGAAGAACTACGCCGCTGCGTACCTCTGGGCCAGATAAATTGCACACGGCTTTCCATTGCGTCCATCTCTGGCTTGTCCCGGAGTCGAAAGACGCAGTTCAAGAGTCAAGCGTCGCTTCGGGTCGTTTCGGACGGCGACGAGCTGCATCGGACTTCAAAACCCCTGTCTGACTTCGGCAGCCATCGATCGGCCTGGTGCATCAACGGTCCTCCAACTCGTCCTTTTCAAGCTTTACAGCAAGCCTCGCATAAAATAACAGGAACACTAGCCCGAAACTCGCCGCGTTTAGTCTAGGTTCCCTTCCCATTTACGCGGTTATTTTTTGCACAGCGCAGCCGAACAAGGTGGGCTAATTCGAGGTCGCACATAAGTCGGGCGAAAGAACACCGACCCTAGCGGCCTGGCCATGTGCGAGGATGATATTCCAGTCTGGACTCTGGAGCGAAAATTTGTTGCAGGGTCGTGGCCATCGCCTGAAAATCTAAAGCTCCAAAACGCACCTGAAGATCCACTCGCCAAAAAAAAAAACAACTTTTCAACGACACTATTCGGACACAGGGAATCGAACCCCGTCCTGCCTCTAAATTCTCGTTTCCTCAGTAGACGAAGAGGCGGTGCACCGTACACCATGTCCGACTTCCCTGTATGCAGCCACACGTAAGGTTATGGATGCCGGTGGTCGAGCTCGTGGACACAAAAAACCAAAGCCACTCACCGATACTCGAAAATCTAAAAAGCTGTCACAAAGATTCCACACTCGGACACAGGGAGTCGAACCCCGTCCTGCCTCTCGATCCCCATGATGTTCTTGTCATGTTGGAAGGCCGTGCCCCATACACCATGCCCGTTATTTTCTACACTGCGAAGCTGAACAAGGTGGGTTAATTCGAGATCGGTTGAAAGAACACCGACTCTGGCCATGACGATGTGTCAGGACGAAATTTTAGTCTGGACTCTGGAGTGAAAAATCGTTGAAAGCCTGAGGTCGCGGCCATCGCCTGAAAACCTAAAGCTCAAAAACGCACCTGAAGATCCACTCGCAAAAAAAAAAAAAAAAAAAAGAAAAGCCGAAGCGAAATACAAATTTCGGACACGGGGAGTCGAACCCCGTCCTGCCTCTTCAAATGCAATCGCAATCTTGGTATAGTGAAGAGACCATGCACCGTGCACCACGTCCGAGCTCTTCTGTACGTTGTGCACCGGGACACATGCGATGTTGATTTTTGAGTGCGAAGTTCGAACTTCGGGCGGTATCGGGCGGTAAATATCGGATTTAGAAGAGAGAAGGAAGTAAACGTGGCCAAATGAGATAAGACGCCGATAAGATAGATGGTTAACCGGTTATGACTCGTGGTGATAGCCGCTTGATGCATATTAATGGGCGCTTCGACGTTAGCCGCGGCGCAGCGCTTGCAAAGTGCAAAGTTTTGGGGAAAGCGCTCCATGGCCACCAGGTTGATAATTTTTATATTTATTTATTAGAAAAATCGAGGTGGATCGGGAAAAGGATACAATTGAAAGATAAGACTGGTAGTACATACTCACGGTTACGAGTTCAGGACGGTTGTATAGCGAGACAGTATAAAATGAGGAGTTCGCGTTCGGGGACAGGATCAATATGTGTGTATATACGACTGTATGGAGAGAGAAGGAGATGTTTGTATGCAGCGCTGATGCGCGGGGGAGATACTGAATACCGGACGGAGGACGAAAGGGAGGGATGCGTAGCGACAGCGAGTAGAGGAGGCGAAGGGGAGCGCGAGTATTGTAATGAGAGCAAGCGAAGGGCGTCGTCGTCGTTATTGTTAATATCAGAGAGCCGATGATAGATAACCAAGAGATTCTAGGTGGGCGCTGATCGCGGGTGGGATTCACGGAATAATCCCGTCAAACTCGCCCTCCTGCACGCGAATCTCGACGACCTCGACCGAGTCGTAGTCGGTAAGCGCCGAGTTGGTGCTCGAAACAGAGGTGGACGGGATGAAGCCCGATCCCAGATTGCTGGGCGGGGAGGTGGAGGCGACGTAGCGATCTTTGATATATGGCGGGACGAAGAGGTCCTACATTCCAGGAGTATTAGTTAATGATCGACTGAATGAAAGAGGCAGAAGACGCACCTGATTCCACACGAATCCCTGACTGCGCTGGATGGTGAGGATGGGGCGCAGGGTGTACACCCGTGCCTGCTTCTGCTTCTTGCTGCGCGGCCGACGGTGCTTCGGCGACGGCGGCGATGGCGGGTCGACCGCGCGCTGCTTGCCCTTCGCCTGCGCCGGCGTCTGCCCTTGTGTCGGGCTCGGGCTCGATGGCTCGTCGGCGGCGCCCGTTCCCTCGGCATCGACGTCCATCTCCATATCGTGCGCCACGCCGTCCCCGACATCCGCTCCACCGGCACCCTCCACGTGCCCCACGCTATCGCCTGACCCCGACTCCCCGCCGCCGTCATCCTCCTCCGAGCCATCCTCATCCTCCGAGGCGCTCTCGCTAAAGTCGTCCTCGTCGTCCTCGTCGTAGTCGTCGTGGATCTGCTCGTAGCACGCCCACGTCGGCGGGGACGCCGCGCGCCCGATGGTCCGGCGGCGGAAGGTATACGGGGTGGTCATTGTGGTGGTGTAGGTGAGGATATAAGTAGTAGCAGAGTTAGCGCTGGAGGAGGAAAGTGGTAATTGTGAAGCACTGCCAGGACAGAGCGAGGCAGGCGGACAGATTGAGTCACGCGTTATGTAACCATCAGTGATTGGCGCCATTTAAGCCGATCACCCGCCGACGACTGCGTTTCAACCTCCGCCTCTATCTCCAGGGCTTGTGATTTCGGATGCCCAGCGAGAGGCAATGGAGGGAACCCTGTTCTCTAGCCTCGGAATTTCGCAACACCTCTCTTTGGCGCCGACGGTCTGCTGGACCACTGTGCTGGATTTCGTCTTATTCGTCAAGCCTTTCCTGTACCAATAACACGACCCGTGGCGGAGGTCCGCGCCTGCTTTCTGTGCGGGTCTGCTTTGCAGGTATTTGCAGCCCGTTCGATTCGGGGTCGGGTCACTGATTATTCCACCTCCAGTGCAATTCTTTTTCCTTCTTTTGTAATTGTTGAATTTCCTATAACTTATTCTACCGCGAATGTAGGGTTCACAAGACTCGTAGCGATGGTCCGCATCTGCACTCCATATTATTTTTCAAATTCAGAATACCGGCAGGACTGCCCGTTCAATTCAGGTACGGGTCATGATAGCGCCATCACTGGCAACTTTTTTTTCTCCTTTTCCACTTACAATTCAATTTACCTAACATTTTACAGATCCTTTCTAACGCTAGAAAGACCCGTGGCAGATGGTCTGCAGCCGCGCTGTGTGTGACGCTAGATGAATTGAGGATTCAGCGGCTACCTCGTTCGATTCGGGGTCGGGTCATGGAAGTCGGAAAGCAACCTTCTTTTTTTTTTTTACTAGCAATTCAATTCCTCTAATTTATTCTAGTGTGAATATACGGAAAGAACAGCCCGTGGCGGTGGTCTGCATCTGGCTTCGATGGTCTTTTTTTTGCGCTGGTTGCCCACTCGGTTTCCTCCTGTTCGTCAACGCTTGTCCGTGCCTATAACACGACCCTTGGCGGAGGTCCGCGCACCTGCTCTCTTCGTCTGCGTTGTACGCATTCCACAGCTAAGGCAGGACGCCCGCTTGATTCGGATTCAGGTCACTGACTCTTCGCGGTTCTTTTTGCTTTCTTCCCTTCGAATCGTTAAATTTTCTGTAACCTATCCTACTGTGAATGTAGAGTTTACAAGACTCGTAGCGGTGGTCCGCATCTGCACTCCGTGTAAAGTTTTCCGTGAGGCACACCGGCAGGGCTGCCCGTTCGATTCGGGCACGGGTCATGATTATCAGTGGAACCTCTTTTTCTCGTTTTCCACTCGCAATTCAATCACTCAAACTCATCCCAGCTCCTTTCTAACGCTAGAAAGACCCGTAGCAGATGGTCTGCAGCCGCGTTCTGTACTCGGGTATGTGATACGAAGATTTCAGCGGGTACCTCGTTCAATTCGGGGGTCGGGTTGTGGATGGTCGGAAGCCTTTCTTTTTTCACCCGTAATTCAATTTCTCTAACTTATTCTAGTGTGAGTTTAGGGACAGAACGGCCCGTGGCGGTTGTCTTCTACCTTCAGTGCTCGTTTGCACTGGTTGCCCGCCCGGTTTCCTCTTGTTCGTCAACCCTTGTCTATACCTATAACACGACCCGTGGCGGAGGTCCGCACCTTCCTTCTTTATCTGCGTCGTATGCGTTCCACAGCTGCAGCAGGAAGCCCGTTCGATTCGGGTTCGGGTCACTGAGTCCTCACGTCTGTCTCTTTTTCCCTTCTTCCCTTCGAATTGTTAAATTTTCTGTAACTTATCCCAATGCGAATGTAGGATTCACAAGACTCGTAGCGGTGGACCGCATCTGCATTCCGTATAAATTTCTGCAAGGATACCGGCAGGACTGCCCGTTCGATTCGGGCACGGGTCATAAGATAAATCCCAAGGATTTTTTCTTCTCCTTTTCCACTGGTAATTCAGTCATTCAAACTTATTCCAGATTCTTTCTAACGCCAGAAAGACCCGTAACAGATGGTCTGCAGCCGCGTTCTGTACTCGGGGTACGTGATACGAAGATTTCAGCGGGTGCCTCGTTCAATTCGGGGTCGGGTCATGCATAGATCGTCGTGGAACTTTTTTTTTTCACCCGCAATTCAACTCTTCTAACGTATTCTAGTGTGAATATATGGACATAGCAGCCCGTAGCGGTGGTCTGCATCTTCCTGCAGCGCTCTTTTGCACTGGTTGCCCGGCGGATTTCCTCTTGTTCGTCAAGCCTTCCCTCCGCCAATAACAAAACCCGTGGCGGAGGTCCGCACCTGCTTTCTGTATGAAAGCTACTTGAAGTTATTTGCAGCAGGAAGCCCGTTCGATTCGGGTTCGGGTCACTAATCCCTCCGGTGTAACTTGTCCCACTGCGAATGTAGAATTCGAGAGACTCGTAGCGGTGGTTCGCATCTGCACTCCATGTTTCTTCATATTTAGCATACCGGCAGGGCTGCCCGTTCGATTCGGGCGCGGGTCATGGTGCATGGGTAGATGGTCTTTTTCTCGTCTTCCACTCGCAATTCAATCACTCAAACTTATCCCAGCTCCTTTCTAATAGTGAAAAGACCCGTAGCAGATGGCCTGCAACCGCACTCTGTAAGCGGTTGTGGGTGAACCGAAGATTTCAGCGGCTACCTCGTTCAATTCGGGGTCGGGTCATGGATGCTCGTAAAATGTGCCTTCTTTTTTCCACCCGCAATTCAACTCCTCTAACTTATTCTAGTGTGAATATATACAGCCCGTGGTGGTCTGCACCTGCCTTCAATGTGGTTTGACTGTCGTAATTGCAGCAGGATGCCCGTTCGATTTAGGGCTGGGTCATGAGGTCGAATTGTTCATTCTTTTTACCCGTCAAAATTCAATTTCTCAAACTTTATACTGTGTTCCAAGTTTTCACACTTTTTACCCGTCACGATTCAATTTCTCTACTTGTCCTCATTCCTTCTCAAGGCTACCAAACCCCGTGGCAGATGGTCTGCCCCTGTACCCAGGAGAGCCTTGACTTTCTCACTGTGGATTCGAGCATGGATCATGAGGTCGAATTGTTCATTCTTTTACGTGTCAAAGTTCAATTTCTCAAACTTGTTCTAGTTCCTTTCTAATGCCAGGAAGACCCGTAGCAGATGGTCTGCACTTGCTTTCTATACGCATTTGGGTCAAAAACATTCAGCAAATCATCCGTTCGATTCGGGTTCGGGTTGTATTTAAGAATTGTGGAGAACTTTTTTTGAACGTGCACCGTCCAAATCCTCTACATAACCTATTCTAGTTCCTTTGGAAGGCTACAAAGACCTCCAGAAGATGGTATGCACATGCTCTCTGCAGCCCAGAGTATGTGGCTCCAAGTTTGCAGTAGAGCACCCGTTCAATTCAGGGCTGAAACATGGACCTTCCAAGTGAGCTTTTGCTTTCGGCGTTTTTCTTTTTCTTTTCACTCACTTACTCTCGATCCTTTATAAGACGCAACAATAAATTGAAACAAAGTCCAGAGCGCTATGCACGAAGTAATTATATCCGTCCAAAATAACACTGGGTATATGATTCAACCCTTTCTGGATTCAGCCGCGATGAAGCCAAAAGAGCCATGGGATGTGTCCGAATTCGAGTTGCCAAAAGCCGGGTGACCGTCGAGTAGGCTGTGGATTACCCCTGAACTCGCCGCCTTGCGAGCCAGGGGTCGGCCAAAAAAACTGCAGACATTCTGGAATCGTACAGAGAGAAGCAGTTTCGAGAGGTCCGTGTTCTATAAGGGTAAGCGCCACCCTCGTGGGGCGTGGACATGGAACACTTACGGTTGCTACAGCCATCTTCTGGAGCTCCATATGTGTTTCGTTATGCTGTGCCTCAAGCCGTAATGCGGAGGCGGCCTGAAAGCCAATGGCAAAGGTAAGCCCAAAAAGATGCGAGGAAGCACCGTGCTCCAAGTTCAAGTTGGAAAGCACAAACCATGAAATCACGGTGCGCGTTGTCCAGCCGCTCGCGAATCTCCTGCAGCTTGCACTCATTCCGATTCAAGTTAAATACACGAGATAAGAAGCCAGTCCGCGTCATTGCCTCCATGTCCCGCCGAATGGGATTTAGAAGCCTGCAATCGTGTACTCACTGCCACAGTGCCAGTGAAATCATCGGCGGACGTACTGGGTGAAGCGCTGGATGCTGTGCAACATCGGCGGAGAGATGATGCTTGGGTCGGGGACCGCGTCGGCAATAACGTGGAGAATGTCTTGGACCCGCTGTGCAACGTCGTGCGCCTGCGACTTAGCATGCTTCGCACGCTGCGGTTGACAATGCATCATCATAAGTAACGAGTATAGTGCAGAGGAAATAAACTCGCCTCTGCGACATCCCATATGGCAAGGACCCCGCATACCGTCGCCTTGAGCGGCGGGAACGCGTCTGCGGACTCTTTCAGTGCGAGCAGCGATGTGCGCGACGCATCGGCGAGTAGGTCCGCGTGTGGCGAGAGCTTCACTGATACTGCTCTGAGCTTGACGGTGGTGGACGAGGACTTGAGTCTCGCCCGTGAGGCGATAGTCCGCCGCCTCATTAGCGCCTTCACAAAGACCTTCTGTGTATTAATATGCTTTCGGGAACTTGGGTAGAGACCGAGTTGGGTAATTGCTGCAAAATGTTGCCAGAAGGTTCCACTGTCCATCTGTTTTCTCCCATTTATGGTTTAATTTGCCTTCACGGCGACTCCGTATGAACCGCCAATCCAACTGCTGTTGAACGGGTTGATTCTCGAACCTTCTTTTCCAAATTTTTCCATAGCAATTCCATAGTCTTACACTGCATTCAGCGCCCACTTAGCCAATTACTTTTGGAGTTGGCGAGCTGTCGGCTAGCTGTTGGCAGCTGAGGCTACTATGTTGCGGCTAGCTCATGGTTTTCCATGTAGCCGCTGCCCCCCGGCGTCGGACCTGTGGCCAGCTCATCTAGTCTAGGCTAGTGGGCCTTTGGCTAGCGTGTCGCTAGGTGTTGGCAGATGTCGATTGATTTTCTGTGGTGAGCACTGGCGGCATCCCGGTCGGCCAAAGGGGGCGGCTGTGCTGTCCCTGGGCTAGGTGGCCGCTGAATGCAGTGCCTGCTGTGACAAGTTCACCGCCACGGCGCGTGCTGTGCGCTTGATGTTTCTACAGCAGGATGACTAACTTTGTAAAGGCTTTACAAAGTTTAAAGCAGTTTATTACGATTGGACAAGATATGCCTCCGCTCCGCTTCGGCGGCGGGGCGAAAAAAAATTAAACTGAGCTCATGAAAGTGAAATCCAACAGGGCGAAGAACCGGTTGAGTAGAATAGGGAACACTGAACAGAAAAATCAGAGTCGGGAAACTAAAGCCATAAGTTGTCGTCAAAATACTGTACTATTTCGACCGAGTGTTCAAGTGACGCGTGACGCTGCCCACTGGATTGAACACTTGGGCCTCTGGTGACGGTGACAGTGAGATTTTGGGATCGAAATAGCCTCAAAAACACCAAGTTTTCTCGTTCGGTATTTGCCGGACTGCCGTATATGGCAATTTTCCCATGATTGCCGGCAATTGAACACTTGAGAAAATGAACACTTCAGGTGACGCGTGACACCCTATGAACACTTGGTCGAAATAGTACAGTAATGCTTGATGAGGCAAAGAGAATGGTGTGCAAAATTTAACGCCTCCGTATCACAGGCAACTGGAAATGGAGAAATGCACGGGGCAGCTACCAGTGGCAGAAACCTTTTGTAGCCAGTAGATTGAAGACTTTGCAGGTTACGCTTCATCCGAAATCACGACAGCACCAGGGAAGGAGCTATGAAGTCCACAGACAGATAAGAACCAGGCAGAGATGTATTTGACGGTGGTGACAGACACAAGATTGATAAGCCAACCATTCGAGCTTGAGCAGGAGCCAACCAGCAAAAAGGAACATAACCATGTGTATATGTAGGGGTTGGCACTGAGGCATTGTGATGGGATTCTGCGAGAAACGATTGTACTGGCCAGTTTTTATATGCTCAATCTTGCCAATAGACGGAGTATGCGTGTCTTGTGCCATTGTGAGGAAGACCTGTGAAGGGAATAGATTTACTGCAGCTTGAAGCTGTGAAACTAACCACAAGACACATTGGCCATGCTCAGTGAGACAAATTAGGAATATTTATTTCCAGCCAGGGCCTTGTGGCACGCATTCGCCACTTCAAGCCGTCTTGGCTTTGAACACTTCAGGCAATTCTCCACAGCCTTGAAGTGCTGTCACACTGAAAATTCCCCACATTCAGCACAAGTGAATCTTAAACTAAAGTATAAATGCTAAGGTTAGGGTTTCCTTATAAGGTCTATCTTATCATATCTGTAGCCTTATAAAGAAACCCTAACCCTACCATTTAGCTTACAGTTTAAGATTCGGTTGCACCAGATGTTGAGAATATCTGGTGTGTGTTCAACTGCTTGAGCGCAGTCTGTTTCTGGAACCACAGATCAGCAGATAGTGTATGAGTAATCTCATAACTGGGGTTAAACATGGTGTTTCAGTGGGAAAAGATCAGTCACAAAGGCTGTAGAATTCAAGCACCAGAGCAGAGAGATCAAAGCTGGGAGAGCTTGAAGGGGATAAGACTAAATATTTCCAAACAAATTGGACAGTAAATGGAAGTGTACATTTCGCCCCATGCACGTGATTCCCAATGGGGAAATGGGCATGTCATATTTGTTCCCTCCCCCAATGTGGTATCTCTTTGCAAACCGGCTCATCAGTGCGCGAACTGCCATTGTTCACAACAAGCAGGTGGCATTGAAGTAAGGGTCCAACCGTTTAGTTTTCGTTTACGGTTGGAGGTAAACTAAACGAAAACCCTAAGTAAATGGTTTAAAAACAGTTATTTTTTTTTAAAGTAGAACAAGATGCACTGCTGCATCTCTCTGCCAACCTGCAATTCAATGAAAATTCAATTACTACCGGCTGCTTCGTCTCCAGAAAGCAAGAGAGATTTAATTGAGTGAATAATATGTGAAGAGTATCCAAAATACTGTCTCTAGCTCAGGTTGGATTAATCTATCCATGTCTGTGCATAAAGTCAGATTAATCCAGCTAAGCAGATTAATCTAAAAACCGTAGATATAGAATAGACAACTATTTCTATAGAGTACTTTAAGCAGAAATTAAGCAGACTGATAGGATTGAGCAGATCAAGTGGATTAGACAGGTGAAGGGGAAGCATTTGCAATGGATTGAGCCATTTTTACCTGGTTTTGCTCAACGCTGTTTGAAAGGCAGTGTCCAAGTCAGACCTGGCCCAAAGGTGATAAAATGTGGTCATAGATCAGATAGTGATATTCACGACTTCTCTTCTTGCCCTTTTTTCCTGCCCTTGCACCAGTCCAGATGGATTTCAATACAGTGGCACTGAGGTGACATCATGATGCTGAGTGCAAGCTGAGTGGCAATCTCGAACCTCAACAATAACTGCAGCGAGAGCCTTGCAGCGGTGCGCTGCAATTGTTGTCATTTCTGGCATGCAGAAGACCTGTTGTTGAGATCCATGGCTGCAGGAGAAGTGCACAGAGTAAGAGACCAAAGACAAAGATGGTGGTCAAGAACAAAGGACATTGCCAGATCCCAGTCCAATATTCAATCAGGTCTTTGTTGTGCTTGTTTGCAGCTAGTTAGCGACTCATCTCTTTCCTTGAACCTCCATGTCACCTATGCTGATGTGCTAACAGCCTGTCCTAACCCTCATAAATGGCCCCAATGGTCCCTGGCAGCCTCGAGTCCACAGGTCCTCCCTGTCAGTCTTTGCTAGTGTCTATCAAGGTCTTCAGTTTTAATGCATAATGCACGCTGGGTGGCATTTGTTTTCATTGACAGTCTCATGCCTGTTACTTGTTTGTGCCCTTAACTGCTCTCTGCTTGACTCAATAACAGTCCCTCTTTCTCCTGAACTCCAATGGACATGACTTGTGGCACAAAAACACGTGGTCCTTGCCACCCACTAGTGGCCATGCAGGACATTGGTGAGTTTAGTTTGACTCAGAGCTTGCAGACTTTCAATTCACACGGCCCTTTTGCTGAGGTACTATGATGGCTTTCAGCAACAACATCCAGTGAGCCTCATTCCTGGTCAACTGTTTTGGCTTGATCTGCTTCAATGGCTTAAACCACTTGATCTGCTTCATTCGCTTGAACAGCTTAAACAGATTAATCCACTTATTGCAGCCTGTAGCATAATCATGTATTATTTCATATGTATGGTTTTTTACACAGGCCTTGAGTGGACCAATCCACTTAATCAGATTAAGCCATACTTTATGTCTAGACATGATTTGAATTAATCCAACATGAGCTGGATTTATCAAAATATATGCCATGGAATGGCATGACCCCAAGGCATGTAGATTCAGCCTTCTCCCAGAATCCGAGAGATACCTCAACCACTCCACCAGCAGCACTGCAAAGAAATAGGATCCAGTGACCTGCTGGACATTCCCTTGGAGAATTTTGCAGAAGTTTGACAGTTTTTGAGGTGTAAATGAAACAGATTTCGGCTTGAAATGATTCAACAGAACCACAGTTTCAAGGTTGACCAGCTACAAGAACAAAATACACAGAGCAAGATGATTAATTGACAGTGAGGATTCAACGGGTGAGAAAACCCAAGACTTCAAGTGAGACGTGGTGTAGAGAATTAAAGAGAGAGCAGCAAATGGTCTGATTACCAAGGGTCAAGGAGGCGGGTGTTTTATCTGCACTATGCTGATACAGCCACAGTGGGAAGCTTGCTGCAAATCTGGTTAGCTGAGGCATCAAAAAACTGAAGAAACTGGGTGCCCTTGCAGCACAGTAGGACAGATTACTGCACAGTAGAAGTTGTGGTGAGCTGAGAAAGTGAATGAGCGCCTGATAGGAGAAATGGGTAAGACCAAGGCAAGACTGAAGGACCACAACCACGAGAGGGAGGCGTAAAAATAGAGAAGAGCCTTGATGGGGAAGATAGCACAACCAAGCAGGGAATTGTTTGATGAATGGTTAATACCCAGCTTGCAATACAAAATGAGAATGACAGTAACACAACACAGAGAAAAGTGTGGCCTGTAGCAAATCATGGGACCATCCCATAGTCTAGGGCCAAGGGAAAAAGGAAATGATTTCCTTAGAAGCAGAAAGAGGTTTGGGAGAAGCACAGATGAAAGAGATTGTGCAGGCTCTTCTCATGTTGCCTACTCCTTGGAATAGCACCTCCAGCAGTTGACAGCCTGAGGAGCATCAGACCCGTTGATACAAAAGAAGTGGCAGCTTATCACACTCTTGCACAGGCAATCTGGCTGTCCAGCCAGAACCAGAGCCAGGTGGAAGATGGTGGCAGCAGAATCAGTAGTCAGACCACATCTGGATTTTGCCCCCAAAATAGAAAGTGTTTACTGTACGTCCCTGTATTGAAGCAATGGTCATGGTCACGGTATGGGTCATTGCATTGCAAAATTTGCGGTGGGTCACGGTCACGATGGGGTCTGTTGCCTCAAAATTACCGTGACATCCAGACAAAATTCATAAAATTTTTCTCTTGGGCTGGGAACAGGCTTGATATCAAAGGGAATGAATAATTTAGGCAATTGGTGTGTTGAATGTATCTGAAAATGTTCCTTAATACAATGAAAAACAGGAGAAATAATAGTTGCCATTGCATTTTTTAGCAACAGTCACTGTCACGATGCTCATTGTTGCCTCAAAAAAGTGCAATGGAAATGTCACGGTAAGTTTGGCGTTGCTTCACTACAGGGACGTACAGTATGGTTTAGTTTTTATCTGTTTACTGTTTATGACCCCCAGTAAACTAAACGGAAATATAAACAGTTTTAATGGTTTAAAATAGAAACTAAACAGAAACATTTGGAACCTTACATTGAAGTGGATATGCTATGTAACAGTCTCAAAGTATTCTTTTCTCTAAGATTGCAGAGTAGTATTAAATTGAAGAAATTGTAATTCAAATTTGAAGGGGCCAAAATAATTTCAATTCATTCGGTCGAACTACAGATGGCTAAAGAATAATTCTATAAGGAGTGGGGGGGCAATTCTGCTGACACGCAATATGCCACTCCCATCGAGACACCATCCTCCCAAGCCAATACACTGCCACCCAGCAACTGGAATGCACAGGTGCGTGCCATCTTGCATCTTTGGCAGCAGCCAGGCTGCTAGCCTTTTTGAACAGCTATTGCATGCCCCCTCCCCAACGCTGTAGGGTGATCTGTGGCTACACCTACATTGCTCCCTGAACAGCCATAAGAGACACTTCATAGTGCCAAGAGACAATATGGGCATGCATAGAGGCTGCTGGCAACATCTGGAGAGGCAGGGGCTGAGCAGAAAGGTGGGATGGGGGGTGGCGGAAGGAAGGGAATGATTGTTTGTCTACAAATAGATGATAGACAATGAGCTGTCAAACTGGCTCAAGTGGAACAAATACCATATCATTACATTCAATTTGATATGGAATGTGATGTGTGACATGGTTCAAGTAATTTGATATTTTGATAGCAGCCGGATTTCTGTGTGACACCCTCCAAAATTTCAACAATGTCATCAAAATTTTGACTTTTTCACCACTAGGGGGGAAGGGTCTGTCACAGTTTCGATATTCAATAAGGTTGCCTGTGATGCATGACATCGACCATAGTTCAATACTAATAGAGGGGTGTGTGATGCATGACTTCCAAATTGAATGTAATGATATGGTATGACACGCCAACCACCCCATTTGGAATCACGTGCATGGGGCAAAAAGTCAAAGGCTACAGTAAATCTTAATAGAACGGTTAATCAGCTGGGTGTTATCTGCCATGGTGAGGAAGAACTGAGTTCTTGGCTGGTAGACAGCAATAACAGGTTGGCCATCTGAATATGGGATGCACAGGTGAAGTAGGAAATTGACGAATGGGTCCTGGAATGTCGTAGAGGCATAAAATGGAAATGAGTGTAAAATGGCAAAAGTGTCATGCAGGCTCAGCATATGGGTGCAGCTTGAAAAGACTTGATGGAGGAGGAAATTTGGGCTAGAGGTGGAAGGGCTTCACTGGCGGTGTGCTCACATTAGAGCACTCTGTTCACTGACTGCAACATTTGTGGTGGTTTGAGTGTAAAAGGGTGATGATATGACATGTGTACGTACAAAACAAATAGACGGCCTGACAGCTGATGTACCATACACTAAGCAACAAAATAGGGGGAAGTGGGAAGTCTATGAGCAGGTCATCCCCCCTTCCACAACAGCTGCCTGTAGCTTCACATCCCAGCACTTTGAATGCATGAAATCAATTCCCCAAGTGTATAAAGAATATAAAGAAGGTCTGCCTGTTCAAAAATTTTGAATATGATTCATATAACAGTATGTGGCAGATAACATTCCCACGCTGCAATTATCTGCCATTCACCACGACATCGACCATCCAGCTCTTCTAATGCACTCTGGTCCATGACACACTGGATCTACCTTCTTTGACATTCACAACAATATCCGGGCTCAATGAAAGTTTTTATTTCTCTGCAATGGAGAAAGAAAATTTCTCCAAGAATTTTTTTTTTTTTTTCAGAAACCTTTTTCTTACACAATAAATATATATATTGCCCGTTCAACTTTACTTTGCATGAGATAGAGTTGTATAGATTTTAGCTATATTCAAAATCTATGAAACTTCTTGACAGAAAACAGGAAAGGACAGAATCTAATGTTGCCGCGACTCCAAGTCGATCAAATCAAACTTTGTGTATAGCCACATTGTTTAACCCAAAAGGCAAATATCTCATAGCCAATAAATAGGGCTCATATAGGTCCATAATATATCCAAACGCCTTGGCAATTGGATGTTTGGTTGTGGAGAAATTCCCAAATCATTGTTTACCTCAACTCGAGTCAATCAATAAATCCAATATTTCTCACGAACAGTGCAGTATCAGCGGGAACCCTTGGTATATCTTATGCACCTATTATGACCCTACATACATCATATATAATCATTGGAGTCATACTCTTCAGTCAGATGTTATTTGCGATAAATTGAATTGGTCGACTTGGAGTTGCGGTAACATTAGGACAGATATATTACAAAAAACAGAGATATATTATAGTTTTATTAAAGGTGCAAGGTGACCGCCATAGGTCCGCACCTGCTCTCTGTTTCAATGTCATCTGAACGTATTTGCAGCAGGAAGCCCGTTTGATTCGGGTTCGGGTCACTGATTCCTCAATTGGGTTTCTTTTTCCTTTCGTGTTGAATTTCTTATAACTTATCCTACTGAGAACGTAGGATTCGCAAGACTCGTAGCGCGCGGTGGTCTACAACTGCGCCCCCGTATAAATTTTCTGGACGCATACCGGCAGGACTGCCCATTGGATTCGGGCACAGGTGTAATAACAGGTCCAAGGATTTTTTCTTCTCTTTTTCCATTCGCAATTCAATTTACCTAACTTTTTCCAGATTCTTTCTAACGCTAGAAAGACCCGTGGCAGATGGCCTGCAGCCGTGCTCTGTACTCAGGGTATGTGATATGGAGATTTCAGCGGGTACCTCGTTCAATTCGGGGTCGGGTCATGCATAGATCGTCGTGAAACCTTTTTTTCACCCGCAATTCAACTCTTCTAACGTATTTTCTCGTTCAATTCGGAAGTCACGCATCACGTACCCCTCTATTGGTATCGAAAAATGGTCGGGGTCGCGTATCACGGCGACTGGTGTCGAACACTCAAACTGTCACACAGGCCTCGAAACTGCCTGAAATGTACAAAAAAGGCGAAAAATCAGTTGGAATTTCGAAATTTCTGGTCATGTCACGCCAAAATTTGGCCGCTCTCGAATTATCAAATTGGTCAAACCATGTCACGCGTCACGAGGGGGTTCGAATTGAATGAAAAAAGTATGGTACTTTGATGGTGTTTGCAGCAGGAAGCCCGTTCGATTCGGGTTCGGGTCACTGAGTTCTCAAGTCTGTTTCTTTTTCTTTTCTTCCCTTCGAATTGTTAAATTTTCTGTAATCTCACTACGAATGTAGGGTTCGAGGGACTCGTAGCGGTGGACCGCATCTGCACTCTCCGTGTATTTCTGTCGAGGCATACCGGCAGGACTGCCCGTTCGATTAGGGCAGGGATCATGATAGCCATCGCAGGCACCTCTTTTTTTCTCGTTTTCCACTCACAATTCAATCACTCAAACTTAATCTAGTTTCTTTCTAATGTTGAAAAGACCCGTAGCAGATGGCATGCACCCGCGCTCTGTAAGCTGAACCGATGATTTCCACGGGTACCTCGTTCAATTCGGGGTCGGGTCGTGGATACTCGTCAGATGTGCCTTCTTTTTTCCACCCGCAATTTAATTCCTCTAATATATTCTAATGTGGATATATGGGCAAAACGATCCGTGGCAGTGGTCTGCATCTGCCTTCGGCGCTCTTTTGCACTAGCTGCCCGCTTGATTTTCCTCTTGTTCGTGAAGCCTCCCCTACCAATAACACGACCCGTGGCGGAGGTCCGCACCTGCTCTCTGTTTCAGCGTGGGTTGGGTGTATTTGCAGCAGGAAGCCCGTTCGATTCGGGTTCGGGCCATTGTGTCCTCAAGTCTGTTTATTTTTCCTTTTTTCCTTTCGAATTGTTGAATTCCCTGTAACTTATCCTACTACGAATATAGGGTTCACAAGACTCGTAGCGGTGGTCCGCATCTGCACTCTATGTTACTTTTCAAATTCCAGGACTGCCCGTTCGATTCGGGCACGGGTCATGATATAATTGCCAAGGATTTCTTTTCTCCTTTTCCACTCGTAATTCAGTCGCTCAAACTTATTCTAGTCCCTTTCTAACGCTAGAAAGACCCGTAGCAGATAGCCTGCAGCTGCGCTCTGTGAAAGGAACGGAAGATTTCAGCGGATACCTCGTTCAATTCGGGGTCGGGTCATAGATGCTCGTGAAGTTTTTTTTTTTTTCGCCTGCGATTCCTTTAACTTATTCTGGTCTGAACATATAGAAAGAACAGCCCGTAGTGGTAGTCTGCACCTGCCTTCGGTGCTCTTTTGCACTGGTTGCCCGCCCGATTTCGTCTTGTTCGATTCGGGTTCGGGTTACTGGCTCCTCAGTTCTTTTTTCTTTCTTCTCTTCGATTCTTAGACTTATCATTACAAATATAGGGTTCACATATCTCGTAGCGATGGACCGCACCTGCACTCCATTCTCCTGCTCGAATAAAGCATACCGGCGGGACTGCCCGTTTGATTCGGGTTTGGGTCGTGAGTTTTCCTCACAATGACTTTTTACCACTCACCATTCAATTCCACTTGATTTATGCTGATTTTCATTTGGGACTGCGAAGGCCCGTGGTAGATGGTCTGCACCTGCGGTCTATTGCTGTTTTTTGGGGAAGTTGCAGCAGGATACCCGTTCGATTCGGGTTCGGGTCACTGAGTCCTCAAATTGGTTTCTTTTTCCTTTCTTCCCTTCGGATTGTTGAATTTCCTGTAATTTCTCCTACTGCGAATGTAGGATTCGCAAGACTCGTAGCGGTGGACCGCACCTGCACTTCGTACGTGTCATGTGAACCATACTTACCGGCAGGACTGCCCGTTCGATTCGGGCACGGATCATAATGAGGACGGGAATTATTTTTCTCGTTTTCCCCTCGCAATTCAACCACTCAAACCTATTCTAGTTCCTTTCCAATGCTAGGAAGATCCGTAGCAGATAGTCTGCAGCCGCGCTCTGTAACGTGGTATTCGAGATTTCAGCAGCCACCCCGTTCAATTCGGGATCGGGTCATGGAAATTCGAAAAGCTTTTTCTTTCACCCGCAATTAAATTTCATTGACTTATTCTCCCGTGAACTTAGGAACAGAACAGCCTGTGGCGGTGCTCTGCAGACTTGCCTTCAGCGTGGTTTGTTTGTCGTAATTGCAGCAGGACGCCTGTTGGCCATGAGGTCGAATTGTTCATTCTTTTTACCCTTCACGATTCAATTTCTCAAACTCATTCTCCTTCCTTTACAATGCTAGTAAGACCCTTAGCAGATGGTCTGCGCTTGTTTTCTATCCGCATTTTGGACAAAAACATCCAGCAGGACACCCGTTCGATTCGGGTTTGGGTCGTACAAATACCCTGTGGAGCGCATTTTTTTTGAACGTGCTGCACTCAATTCCTTAAATCTGGTCGAGTCCTTTTCTAAGACTAAGAATCCACACGCTCTCTGTAGCCTGGAATATGTGACTCCAAGATTGCAGCAGAGCACCCTTTCAATTCGGGGCTGAAACATAACTGAAGCGCAAATTGTTGAACATCGAATGAACGTAGATCACGACGTCGAACACACAGAACTTCGAGTGGAATCTTACGCAAATTGACACTTGAGCAAAAGCAAGATTGATATTCAATACAATTCGAATTGGTTTGTACGGCTTCTGTACAGCGCAAGAACGAGGCGCTAAACGAACGAATGTCATCTCAGATGGGTATTGATGCGAAGTGTCGGTCTATGAGTCCAACGAAAAGAGTTCATCAGCCTCTGCGCAGGAGGGCACAAAGCGAAGGAAAAGACATACATATGGGAGTGCTTAGCTGCAGAAGGGAATGGAATACAAGCACTTAGAGGATGGAGCCGAGGAGGCTGACGACGGGGCCGAGGCCGAGGCCGTCGAGGGTGTTGACGACGGGGCCGACGAGGGGCGCAAGGGCGGGTAAGAGGCCGTTGACAAGGGGGGGCGACGGTGGTCAGGAGGGGGTCGACGACACCACTAAATAACAAAAATGTAAGCAGGCATTCTCTAAGGAACACAGAAGAGAAACGTACAGAGCCTCGTTAAGGAGGGGGGGTGACGATGGCGGCGGCGGGGCCGGAATCGACGACGTTAAGAACGTCCTGGGCCGCGCCGTAGACCATCTGCGACAAATATTTGTCAGCCGAGAGAGTAATGACATTAACAGAAAAGGATTTACGGTCAGAGCGGGAGCCAAGAGCTGGGCTGCATCGGTAGCGGAAATGACACCGTCAGCAGTCGAGAGAACGGTGCTGAGCGGGGCGCCGGCGAGGGCGGTGATCTGGCCTACAGCGCCATTGAAGATGCTCGTGATCTCGCCGGTGATGGGTCCCACGACGGCCTCGGTGGCATTCGAGGCGACGATCGAAGAGAGGGCGGCAGTCACCGGGGTGAGGTCGGAGACGAGCTGGTTGAAGATGGCGGGAAGGGGGACAAGGTTCGAGGCGGAGCCGAGGTCGACTGGGGCGGCGGAGGTGAAGGCCGCGAGGGCGACGGTGGCGAGGGCGGTGATTTGAGAGAAGGAAGGCATTGTTAAAGGATAGTGGGGTGTCTGAGAGACGAGTTGGAGTATAGACTTTGGTGTGAGAGGGGAACGAAAGTCGGATGAAGAACAGCGAACAGTGTTGAGAAACTTATACCATCGCGTGAGCCGGGGGTAATATCGGGAAGCGCGTCGTTTCCAAGGCAATTAGGAATGAAACAGACAAGAACATACGGAAGCTCCAGCAGGATCAAAAAAAGAAGTCTCGCCAACAATCAGTGTGGGGCCGGTTAAAAAATACTTAGCGCTCGGAAAACCGACTCCGAGTCGTGAGAAGCACGTCGGTCCAAGATATTCAGAACGATACCGAGTTCAACAAACTTTCAGACCCTACAAGCAAGTTCGACGGGAATCGAGTACTTTGCACAAGCTCCCACAGCTCGGACGGAGTTCCCCTCCTTTCGATGGAAAGATAAAATTTGACTATCTAGCCGAATTGCATGATCCGTCAACAGCATCGCCACCCTTCTTGCGACGTCTCGCTTTCAGATAACGATTTTTTTATGAGACAAGCCTAGAAAAGGAGTCGACAAGTTACCGAACGGCGAGTAACAAAGGCAAAATAACTTTTTATCGCGATTCGACTCGGGGACAGACAAAGCGGCCGTAGACCGTGAAGGGAGGGCCAATGATTGCTCCGAGACATGTGGAGTAGCGATCACTTGCTAGAGTTTGCTCCCGCGAGCTAATCGCAAATCACGGCGCCGTTGGAGCATCGAGGAAGCGTCCGCTACAGTGGGCCAGCGGCTACCCGTGCAAAACGGCGGGAAACTCAGCTGAGCACCTGAATTTGAGAAGATCAGGGTCATCATCCAGTGACCGCTTCAAAGTTTCAGAATTTGAACCCACGAGCAAATGCGTACCGAGGGTAGACCAGTCATCGAAGCAGGGGGACTCAGCAGCAGCTGTGAAGCACAAGAATACCCTCAAATCGCTCTTGGACCATTTGAGACCTTCGCGAGACGAAGACATCGAGGCAAAGGGCAAGCGAGGAATGACGTATGTACTCGGATTAAGTCGGTTTGATTGAGGATCCTTAGTTCCGAGGCGCTCCGAGTCTAAATTTGGTTTCTTGCCCGGAGTTTGTTTTCCCGTCCCTCGGAACGGCGAAGACTACGAAACCTTATGACCTCACTCCACGACCCTCGGACAAGGAGCTTTCCAGGAAATGCCGAAATCACTGGCTCAAAAAATCAGGCCCGGCTTGGGCAAGCTGAGTAATACCAAGTTGTTGAACCGCAGAGCAGTGAAATTGTGGGGTAAATTGGATGCTACCTCGCTTTTTCTCTCACGGACGAACTTATCCGTGAGTATCTGTTCAGAGATGCAACTTTAAGGCGTACCAAGCCCGTCAAATTGACCGCCGCGCCCGAGACGGTTACCGTTGTCGATCTTCGGTTGTTTTGACTTCTCCGCATGCATGGAAGGCTCTGCGCCTGTTCAATTTCCTCAAATCAACCTGGCAGCTATGTCATTGCTCCTAACCAAGGCGGCAAACATTTGCGCCAGAAGATCCCTGTGTACATTTTGCGGAGCCCGCAGCCGACCCTCGATCCACCTATTGACGCTCATGCCCGATCAACATGGTCGTTATGCCAGTGTGGTACAGGCCGGGCAACCACCGTGGTAACGCACCCCACACGTTTCGTGATGCTCAAAAGGTTCCGTGGAAACTGAGTGGAACTCGGAGCCCCCGGTTTTTCCAACTCTTGGGGGACGGACATCCGGACTTGCTGCTCCCGCTCGCACGCCTCTTTTTTATTTAGAGTTCAACTACAGTAGGTACAACTGCTCGAGCATCCTGGAGAAACTGAAGCGGCGACCCGATAACTCTCGAACCAAAGGCAACCAAATGAGATGAATAAATCAAGGTACGAGCCAGTACACATCAGGACCTGTTAGCGCTGGTGCGCACCCTCGCGTCATGCAGAAATCGAGTCCGATACCCAGCAGCGCCCTCGTTCGATTCGGGAGGCAGGTCGTGTGCGATTATGCTTGATATTTTTTTACTTCTCTTCTCTTTTCGTCCTTGAATTTGTGTTTGCCTTTCTCTAAACTGGACATGACACCCTGTTTTGGTTCTCACCATAACACTAGCAACTCCACCGTGTATGTATCTCGGCCTTCCCAGCACACGAAAGCAATACCACGCTGAACTCGCAATGGATACGCACCAGAGTGTAACAAGATCTGTGATAAACTGGCGTAATCTCTCTCAGACAGACGCTATAACTGAACGCTCGTTCTTCACTAGTTATACCCGGAGCCGCAAATTCTGTGTACCTTTCGTGGGGGCCAGGTCCTTCTGGCTGCCATTCGTCGTCTAGATTTAATTCCTTCCCTCGTTCATTTCGTCTTCTGCCCCAACCAAATTTAACGCCAATTGAATTGATTCTCGGTACTTCATTCTATGTACTCATTCCAAACGGCTCAGGTATCTCGGCCTTCCCCGCAAATTTATACCGGGCCATTCAACGCGCAACATCGACCCTACGCATTCGCGAAGTGAATTAAGCCGGCGGTTGTCGTCTGACGTGTAGCGCTATTTCGTATCCAGTGACATCCCTTGGCTTTGGCTCACTTCGATAGTTTACAAATTTGAAGCGGCGTGCACTGGAGATTAGCTTTCTTGAGTAGTCCTGAGAGAAGTTCCGGGGAAACGGGTTTCGGCTACTTGAGTCGTCTGACGTGTAGCGCTGGTGCGTCCAAGTTACGTCCTTTGCTTTAGCTCACTTCGGTGGTTTACAAATTTGAAGCGGCGTGCACTGAAGATTAGCTTTCCTGAGTAGTCCTGAAAGAAGTTCTGGGGAAACGGGTTTCGGCTACTTAATATCAAATTGCTTTGCGATGTTCAAGGAAATCAAAGACCTGAAAATTTGATACGCTCCACCCAACTATCTAGGAAGATGGGGGTTGAATTTGAAGGCATCATATTATATGACCCCGAGTTTGGTTCGGCTGGCCACCGCAGGCTTCGGTTTGGAAAAAAAAAACACAAAGTGCGACGGCACTCAAAAGGTAGGATCCAGAGATATACGGACGGACAGGTGCAATGATTGCGGTGCTGATACTAGCCGAACCGAAGAAAGATAGACGTCAAATTTGGATGTAGCGGGTTTCGGCGCGTGATTCGGATTCACTCGCGGCCTCATCTGTCTTCGAGGGTTTTCAGAAAAAATCCTAGGTGCTACACCCTAAAAACACCGTTCTTGATACACATCCGGTGAAAACCACATTTGTCTTAGCATCTTGTCATACACACGGGTGTACATTATGTGATTCAAACATAAGGTTTGGTTGGTTGTCAGTACAACAGCTCTTCGTATCTGCGATCAGGAGGACACAATTAGGACGCCGGACTGCAGAGAGAGCACCAAAGTCTAGTCAAAGTCCGCGTTTCGGATCTCTTGGGATTTTTAGAATATGTCTTCCGAGGACAGGAACCGAGTATTGGGGATGCCGAACGCACGAGTTGTCGGGATTCATGATGTAACTTGTCCAGACTCCTCCATATACCCGTGCTATCCGGCACCAAACGTCTAACGTCGGCAGCCCACATGTCTGTAGCGTCTTGAGCTCTGCCGATCAGCTTCTGCAGTTCCTTTCCCTTTCCCCGGAACAGTCATGCTTGAGAATGAAGTTTTGTCGCCCATTGTACACGATTCAATCGTCGCAAATGCGCTAATGACGGATGATACATATCTTGAAGCTGAAATAGAAACAACGCTCACCTGTATCAGAAGCAGTCATGTTTGGAAGCGCACGACAGGATTAGCATCGGATGAGACACGACAATTCAGAGAATCCACTGCCGTGACGCCGAAGCGACTTCTCGCACTTTCCAGGTCACGCAGACAGTTATCCTTCAGAGGTGCCGTATTCAGCTATGCCTATGACGGAGACGTACCTTGAGTGCCGTACAAGCCGATCCCCTGCCGGATGAGCCAATTCATTCAATGGTTGACGCACGACATTACGGAAATGAGTGGCATCCATAACGGTTGCAATTCTCTGTGAACACCACCACATGTTCAACCCGATAGAATCTCGGGCCTGGTATTCCAAAAGCCGTCTTTGATGATGTCGCAGTGCAGCACGACTATTTTGGTGCGTGGTTTTGTCCTCACCCGTATTTGGACATTGGAGGGCTCATCGGACCGAGGTACCAGAGCTTCGCTGGGAATGTCTTCATCGTCGGGCATAGAGGGATCGTCCGAAATCTAAAAGTATAACTCCATCAGTCACTTCGCGATCTGTCAGGAGCGCTCGTAGACCGACCTACTCGCGGACCAGGGTACTGCCTCTTCTGACTCTGGCGTCAACCGTGTTGTGGTTGATCTGAAAACGAGAAAATAGTAACTCGCGTTTTGTTTGGAAGCCGTACCCTGAACAATGGTTTTGTATTACACCGTACATGGCTCTCTCCACGTACCTTCAGAGTGGCGTGGGCTTGAGTGGTGCTTTTTCCGTCCCGTTGGACCAAGGCCCAGAAGGCCGTGTTAACTGGTGGCTAATTTTTCTCAGAAACTCCCTGTCCTCTTGGGCTAATGTAGTCACCAATTATAGCCCCCATAGAGTGGATGAAACAGTGGCTAGCACGCACCGGACGGTCCTGACACTAATCCAAAACATGAGCCATCAGTTGATCTGGTGGCTCCACCGCATACTCTCTATTGTTTATATGGGCTAGTGCCAATCCGTTATAAGCGTTGAGCACGCTCGAAGAACTTAATACGAACTGTCCGTTGCCACGAAAAAATAATCGCGGACCTCCCGTTCACTCGGATAGAGAACAAACCTTCCGGCAAATGATGATGGATATTTTAATGGAAAATTAAGAAAGTATGAGGTCCATCGGAAGACATATGAGGCGGTGAACAGAGAATTCAGCGTCGACAAGATTTTGGATTGTCGGCGATTATACAAAAACGCCAAATTGCGAATGAGGAAACTACGCCAAGAGGGTGCCAAGATGAGAAATATAAATTAGCGACGTGAATTTTACAGTGGAGTGAGTCAGGAGACACCTAAATTCGTCAGATTCTCCAACGGCAAGCACAACGTCGGGGCATTGTTCCATGAGGTCTTTTGCGGCATGATCCATCAGTGCAAGGCGCATATGTCGTTGGGCGTGGTGAATTCGTGCTCGTCGGAGAATCTGAAATCGTGCATCCAAGTCTTCAGAAAAACAAAGCGCGATCTGAGACTAGCGCACCGATGGAATGAGTGACTGTCCAGACGCAATGCCATGAAGGTTCCGGGTAGCAACGGATCTAAGCTCGAAATTGCGGGCATATGCGTTCTTGCAATTGGACCCTTGCCGTGGCGCAGTTGGGTAAATTGCGATATGGTCACATGGTCACCTTCCGGTCATCACTACTTACGGCACAGAAGCCTCCCAGACCGCCACCACTGCTCGCCGACCTTTCTCTCTTTCTTCTCTCACAGATCTTATGAAACCATGTCAGTTCTGTGATGTCTCCGCAAAGGAGGGCTTTAATATCATATACGAGGTAGCTTCAGTTGTTAAAGGTCAGTTGGGGACCGATACTGAAAAACGCTCAGGACGAAGAGTTCGTTGCTTTTCTTGACCGAAAACCGGCAGCGGAACATCACATTCAATTGGTACCTAAACAGCACATTGGTGCGTATAGATGAACCCTAAATATATGTTGAAATCCCATGTCAGCGTCAGCAAGTGTGAAATCCTTGCGGAAGCAAGATCTTGAGCTAGGTTCGTGATCTTCGCACGTCTATACAATCACACGTCATCTAATTGAATTCAATTTTGGTAACCAGTTAGATCCATGAAAAATATTGGCGAGAAAGTACTGGACGGGTTGGGCGTACCTCCGTCTATGCGGGTGTAATTTATCAGTCTTTTGCATCCGGGACACACTCTCATTTGTGGTTGTGCTAGAATGGGTTTTCACATTCCGCCGTTTAATTCGGTGAATCATCTTCATCTGCATTTACATGGCTTGCCTTACAAGCCGATGCGGCAAACGAAATACCGCATTTCCTCTGGATTCGGCCCATTTCAGAAAGGATTCGGGTGGTTTATCGAACCTGAACAGGTAGTATGTTCACTGGAAAGCGGACGGACTGTTGGTATGTCCGATACTGCGCAAAGTCGCTTGGAAAAACTCACCCTCCTACAGGCGTGTTCCCATGTTGAAATAACAATAAAAACAATACAAATTTCCGTCGGACGCCCGAGCCGCGCACATGTTAAAACAGAAGGCCAATTCACGCTCCGTTCACCGTCGTTGCCGTTAATTTCATTGATGAACATTGGTGTCTTCTGACTTGTCGTGCCGAACGTTTGGGACAGTGAGATTGGAATGGGGTTAGTGGCGCACCCCGCACTTGGCCGCAATACAGGCGCTGACATTACTTTCAGCGTGCTCACAGTTACCCAAACTATCCCGACCGTCGTCTGTTCCTCTCCTGCGATGGGAAAGTTGTGGAAATCGAAGCATCAGGCACAATGTACAACATTACGGCCAGAAGGGCTCGTTAATTTTGAGCCTGTAAAAATAGTAGGTCATTCCTTCATCCTTCCCACTCCCTGATGTTCTTTTTTCCGCTCTATGATCGTTACGTACTGGATATTGGCCACCTTTGTGCACGATGACCAGCATTCTTCGATCATCGCTCCAACTCCGAGACCTTTCCGTCGGTCCGTTCAAAACGAACTTCAGATCATGATCCTTTTATTGCCTGTATAAAAACGCGGGCTGCCGCTGCGGTCCTTTGAGATCGATTTCTCTCCTTTCCAATCCATGCGTTCCCTAACTGCTTGTCTCTGTGCCTTGTATTTAGCGGCATTCGTCTCTTCCGCTCCCGCTTCTTCTGCATCTGTAGCGAGCAGTGTGCCGTCGGTTTCATCGGCTGCCCCACCGGCGTCCTCGGTTCCAGCTGCTTCGTCGACTTCATCTGCGGCCGAAGCAACTGCAACTGTCCCATTTGCTAGTACAGACCCGAACTGGCCTCTTTGGAGTCCTGATTCTGGCAATCCGGCCCCAATCCGGGAGTCGTTGGGGGCTCCAATGCTAGGTCCTTCCAACATACCCGTTGAACAGCAAAACCCAGACCTTTTGGCTCCACCCACCAGCGACTACGGCAGCGTGTACGCCAATTCCCTATTATCCAAGCTTCCACGACTGACGCGCTTCCAGGTCTAACGCGAAATGGCCCTTCGCCATGAGTCACAATCGTCTCCAAACGGGTGGTTGGGCCCGCCAGGAAAACATAGGCGTCTTGCCCATTGCCACCTGTATGTCTACCTCTCTGTCAAGTATGTACATATTCTCAGTTGTTCGACAGCAATGGCATCTGTCAACATGCGGTGAGTGGGGTTGAAATGAGGTAATTTCTTCAACTGACTTTTGTCTCGAGTCTGGAACCCGGTGCAATTCGGTACGTTACCTGTATTTCGGTGACCAGACGTTTGCAGAACTGAAGGATACTCCAGAGAACTCCACTGGCATAAGACATCAGAGGTCAGTTGAGTTAAAAATACCGTTACGTCGGCTCATCCAGCATCCATGTCAGTGGGCATACGTATTGAGTGTAAGTTCAGGTGACCTGCATCTTCCGTAAAGGATTTACTGATAGTTCCCAGGGTTCAACACAAGTAACAGCAGTGGACTCCGATGGGAAAAACTTCCTGGCAACTGTGGTATGCGATGAGGATAGATATAGATGACCCGATGCGATCTGATTACACTTTTCAGGGACCTGGAGACCTGTGGTTCTTCCCCCCAGGCATCCCTCACAGTCTTCAGGCCACGAACGACAGCGCTGATGGATCTGAATTCATTCTTGTATGTGGGTCTGAACCTCAGCCCGCCTGGGACTAATCAATGACTAGATCTTTGACGACGGCGCGTTCAGCGAGGATTCCACGTTCTTGGTCCGTTGAACTTCCTTAAAGTTACCAAGTACTTAATCTTTTCTGGGTAGTTGACGGACTGGTTGTCCCATGTCCCTGCAGAAGGTCAGTCTCGCTTAATCTCTCTTCATGCAACCATTGAACATATCCTCAACTTTCTTCAGTTATCCAGAAGAACTTCCACGCCAACGCTGAGGCCTTTTCGCATATTCCTGCCAAGGAGCTTTACATCTTCCCGAGCTGTATGGCGATTTATCTCCAGGAAGTTTTTCATTGGATTAATTGTATGATCTATAAGCCCCACCGCCCACCGACGCAGTGGCACCCGAGAACCCACAGGGTCAGGTTTCCAACCCGTACTCGTTTGCCTTGTCCAAGGTCAATGCTACGCAGCTTTCCGGTGGAACCGTCAAAATAGTCGACTCTACAACGTTCAAAGCCAGTATTTCATATTGCAATTTCGTTCCAATATATTCTGATCCAGATATCCAGGTGTCGACTACCATTGCTGCGGCCGAGGTAACAGTGGAACCAGGTGCTATCAGGTATGTTTCATCTTCTTCTCCGAGTCGTTAAACTGAACGTAATCGCAGAGAACTTCACGTACGTTGGGCCCTTCATCGCTTAGCAGAGGATTGACCGGCGCAATCAAGTGGCATCCCACCATGGATGAATGGAGTTTCTTCATGTGTGTAATTTTATCATATCGCGGCGTTCGATCTCACACTTCGTAGTGAGGGACAGGGTCGCATAACGATTTTTGCTTCGCAAGGAAATGCACGAACCTTCAACTACCAGGTATGTTGCAACGCAACGACTCCGTTTTGTTTCTGAACATTGGTTTATTTCAGGCCGGCGACATAGGTGAGTACCGCAGTTGAGGTGGGATGTACCTTCAACGTCTCCTATCCAGGATTTGTACCAACGGCTATGGGTAAGTGGGACATGAAAAACCGCGAGCAACCGATACTGATGCCGGCGACCAGGCCACTACGTCGAGAATACAGGAAACACGTATGTTAATTTTTTTTTCTTGGTCACATTTATCTGAACGCGGCGCAGAACCCTGAGATATCTCGAGATCTTCAACACTGGTGCATCATTCGTTCTTGCAGGAAGACTTAGTATGCTAACAACTTTATAGATAGATTCCAAGATATCAGTTTGAACCAGGTGTGAATCGTAGCCAAATCTCACTATCAATTCTCATTTGCGTTGCAGTGGCTCGCCCTGACTCCCCCCGACCTCGTGAAAGCTCATCTCCAGCTATCTGACGTGAGTTACTGTTCGCTAACAATAACCGGATGAATTTCTAATCCGTTTCGATAGGAAACGATTGCCAGCCTTTCCAAGACCAAACCCGTCGTGATGGGAGGATGAATGAATGAATGATCCAACGAATCAATAGTAAAGTACAACATGTATAAACCATGCATGTATTTGCATGAATTTCTTTCTGTATCTCAAAATTTACGAACTTGTCGCGGCGCTAAAGCTTCCCTGCCCTACGCTCGAAAAATTCCGGGATACGTCCTTCAATAGACCGAGCCTGAGTGGCTCGGGTGAAGGAACAACACGATCGGTCGAGGCCACTTTTTTCCAGAAAGACTTCGGTTCTGATTCGCGTACACGGTCCTCAGATCGTCGAGCTAGTGCTCGCATGGACCGCAACTCTCGTTCCAAAGTCTTGACGCGTCGGCGCAAGCTTTCTACCTCGGCATCTTCGTCAGTCTGCATAGAAGCATCGATAAGAACTCGCTTCGTCGGAGGTGAAACGAGGTCCGAAGTATCGGTGCCTCGGGAATGATGCTGCATGGATGCGCCCCGCTTTAATTTTACAGGCAGTTTTGCCCGGGTTCGCGAGACGGAAAAAGACGGTTCTGAAAATAGCCGTTCAGAAATAGGTGTCTCACTGCTTGCTGGCCGCCGACTCGGAGTGTCGCTCGCGATAGGCGAAAATAGCGGCGATAGTTGAAATAACTCTTCCTCTAGAGAGGTCGGAGAAACTGGAATCGCCAATTTAAGAAGGGAGGGACGGAGCTCGGCTCGACTAGAACCTTGAGGACCAAGTGTCTCACAGAAAGAATCCGTATTCAGACCATCCTTGTTGTTGGTTTCTGTGCCGAGACCCTTTGAATCCGCCGGACCAGTGGAAATTTGTGCCTCGTCGCCACCGGAATATAGAGGAGACGACGAACCCACTTCCATAGGCCCGGAACCGAGGGTGCCGTCGGTATTTATAGATGGAACTTCACAGACCCACGAACCGCAAGAACGGGCCGAAGAACGACGTGGACCTTCGAGACTAACTGGTAAGAGACTATTGGACTCGTCGTCACAGGTACTACACCCTGCTTCGATGTCGGTATGAGAATCGACGGCTTTCTCAAGCCGAGGACAGGAATACATACCGGCCGGGTCTCCAACCTGATTAACGCGGTTATGCACATTTTCGGCAGCGACTTCTTCGCTCATACACACAGCTGGACTCCTGTCCCCGTTTTCGTGATTACTATTTTCGTGAAGGGACAAGGTTATGCCTCCTCCATCTCCGACTGTGGGACTCTGGGATTCGACTGTGGAGGAGAGCGGAGAAGATGTATGGTCGTGCGCAAGCGAAATCTGCTTTGGGTCGAGCGCGCTTTCGAATGGCGAGTCGTGTGCAAACTCTGTTTCGTATTCCGACTCTGCTTCGCACGAACCTCCGGCCATTATATCCAGGGCGTCGGTACCGAGTGGGAACGCGCTGCATTTGAACAGCTCTACTGCCCCGGGCATTTGAGCGTCATGCACTAATTGTGCATCGAAGGAGAGGGGAGAAAAGTGCAAAAGGTCGAACTCAAGACCTAGAAAGGACGGATTCTCAACATGGTCAAGACCTGCCCCAAGAGGAGTGTCGAGGACGCTATAGGGCATACTGACACTCGATGCGGGAGTGACGATATCCCGCTGCAAGGGAAGAAATGACATCGAGGCAGGATCTGGGGTACCCGTCCGCTTGGTCGCGTCGGAAGCGGCCAAAGCGGCGGAGCTCTGAGCAGACGCACTCTCGTCGACGGCCACCTGAGTGGGCAACGTAAGGATATGAATATTACCCAGATCGGGGGGTCCTTGAGCCTTCGATATTGCGCCACTATCGGATTCTGAGGAGCCGCCACCCACAGCAATGGCAGACGTGAAAATGTCCTGGTTTGCTTGTAGTGATACTGTTCCGGTGTGCAGTTTGGCGCCAGGAACTGCAGCCGCAGTGTCGGACGGAGCCCTAGCTTGAGAGCCCATGCCGTCCAAGTCTATAGACTGGATATTGGTTTGGTCACCGACAATAGTCACGGCGTCTGCCTTTGCACTCGTTCCAGCACTGGCAACAGTCATAGCCCCGGGCGAGGAATCTAGACAGAAGGCTCCAAAAGTGAGGGTGGTTCCGAAATCGGTCTGAGCATTAATCTCAGTAGTGTGATCCTGTGAAGCGCCAGGATCTGCAGTTCTATCGCACTCTTCCTCCAAATAGACCTGAGGCTCGTCTGTGCTGACGTCAGCCCGCACAGCGTCAGTGCCATCGGACGGACTCCCCGTCTTTTCCGACCATAGCGATGGTTCAGACGGAGCTTCGGGAGAGATAGAAAGGCCGGATTGGCGCGGTAGCGGACTACCAAGTCGAACCTGAGCTTCATCCGGTATTTCGGTTTGTAGCACGGGTTGTGGATCGGAAGATGAAGTATGGATATCATCTGTCCTGCTAGCTGCGATAGCTGGAGCCCGCTCATCTGAGCGTTGTTCTGGAAAGCTGACGGCAGAAGAGTCTGTTAAGCAGATTAACGTCGTAGCATAGGAAACCAAGTCCGGAGGGCTTGTTCCATCAGCATTCGAGCTCGGCGAAATACGCTCGTCGTCCTGTCGAGCGTCGTCGGAGTGAGAGACTGAGGAAAGAGCGCCTTTTAGCTCGCTATTCTCCAGCGTCGAGATGTCAATTGAATGCGCTGGCGCGACTGGATCTGCGGACGAGTTGTGGTTCGTGGGACTACTGTTAGTATCGTCGCTTCGTCGCTCTTCATCCGACGAAACTGGTGCAGCCGGGGTCGGCGGGTAAGAGGCTGTCGAGTGCGTCAAAAGACGATCAGACACAGGAGAATCCACAGAGAGGCAGGATATTGACGTACCTACGACCGGGAGACTACTGGCGCCTTTGAGTGGCGAAGGTTCGTTGTCTGGTGGTGGGACAGTCGCGAGCTGCTGGATTGGATCTTCTGGAGGTAGAGCGCAGGGAAGAAAGCCGTCTCGGATGCGTAAAAGCTGGTCTGCCATGTTAGGATCATGGTTAGAGAGACTGCGGGTTATTCGTCAGCTGGAGTATGTACTACGAGGTTTTATATGAAGTCCATAATTACGCACACATTCAAAGCCGAAAGATCCAGATTTCGAAATGCATTCCCGGAAAGGTTCAAGGCTCTGACATACTCAGCGGTCCTAGAGGCCAATGGATGGGAGATCCGGCACAATACATTGGATAGATCCGCCGGGGTAAGATGCGCTATCTGCTCCAGTTGATGCGGATTTAGAAAGAAATGTATACGCGAAGCTCACCGGTTGTATGGTAGGCGGAGGATGTTCAAGAGATAGCGGAAGGTTAACTGGGATCCGGAGATTCATGGAAACATTGGACGCCGGAGCCGGATTCTGGCCTTGAGTTGTATCGTCTTCTTTCTGTTCGTCGAAATCAAGATCCAGACTTCCTCCAGGAATGCGAAACCGGTCTACGGGAGACGACATCTTGGGCAGAGAGAAAGAGGGCTTAAGTTTATGCACGAGCCGCAATTTAAATATACAGCTATGAATACGTTCAGGACACGCCCGTTATGCGTGCCTGCCGCGCCTCATCGAAGGTGCTCGATAGCCACAATTTTAGACTCCAGTGGTGCAGGACGTATTAAAGCCTAAGGCATTTCGTATCAGTTGGAAAGTGGAAGTCAGCAGTGCCTGATTCCAGTGTCGTTCGACTCGTTCGCGACCTTGATGAAGGAAAATGAGATATGTTGAGGAGTCTGATCAGCACGTGACGTCTGCACGCGAGGCAAATCACCAAGCCGTGCCAAATATTGCGCTCGTCGAAAGTTATCAATACCAAAAAAGTGCCAACTACAGAAGATATTCTGGGCCGTAGCAAGTGTTACTGATCTGTAGTAACTACCGCTTTATCCGCTATCTCTGCTCCACATTGATAGGATGAATGAAAGCCACTAAAATCTCCAAACCATTTATAGGGATGTTCGGTCCATTCCGGATCGCCTGCGCTAATACAAAGGCCTCTTGAGGAATCCGGCCTGCCCCTGAATCGAAAAGATACAAATTCAACTCAAGGTTTCAGCCCAAAAATCCTTTCGGAAGGGGTTGATTTTTACAACACGACTAACACGACGGGAGTTCAACTGGCAATGTTTTGGATCCTCGTATAAGAGTCAGGATAATCCCCGGGTTTCCGGGTGATTTCGGCAGTAACTCTCTTTCTGAATGAATCCTCGGGACGACAACCGGATTCCTAATTTTCTGGAACACTTTAACCCCAAACTTGCGTCATACATGTCAGGTCAATACAGCTGACCTCCACCGTTAGAATTACGATAACTCAATATAAGCTTCGGCCACTTTTCAGTCTCTCTACCTCCAACATATGGATCTAGCTCCATTTACCCGGTTCTTCGAAATAGAAGTGTATGCTGGTGGACTCTTATCGGCATATCTGGCGAACCAAGAGGTGCTCCAGCCTTCTACCGTGCTCTGTTGAAATGCCCGTCTACGGTGTCTAACAAAAAGATTAAAATAAGGACATGAACTTCATTATATTCTAGTCCGTTCGATCCCAACGCATTACTGTAGCGTCACTATAACTTCAAGCTGTGGACGAGCCGTTCCCAAAGTACGGAATATTGAACCATAGCGCTGTGAAGACGAGGTGGCTTTGTGGACCAAATTCTACAATGCATGTTGGCGCTCCCCAGTGACTCCAGCGGACCGCACAAAAGAGAGTCAAAAGTTGTTGTACAAGAACATAATAATTCTCACCGTCAAATTTCGCAGCATCACCATCCAAAAACCACATCCATACTGTTATTCTGACATTCCTGGCGAATCGCCGCGGCAAGACCCTGTTTTTTATCCATCGGCAGCCGCTGCACTAGATCATTTCGGGACTGAAATGTAACGCGCTTGAGAGCGGGGAACAGCCCCAACCAGCGAATGAGTTCCTCATTCCCGTTTAATTTGAGAGGGCGTCGTGCGCGGAGGATGACCTCCTTGACGCGGTCCAGCTGTGCTTCCACCCTTTTGTCTCCATGGTCCCACGGAAGGTAGCCCCCATCTACCTCAACCGCAAAAATGATGGGGTGAGTTTCTGGGAGGGCAGCGACAGCCATGAGGGCGGAATTATAGTCGTGGATATTGGATGAAGTCCGATTCGCTGCGAACCCTACGAGAGAGACCGACACGCAATCAAGGTTCGGCGCCATCAGGAGAATGTGAGGAATATATGCCGACGGCGCAGCGACCATGCGTATCTTTTTGGATGAATATGGCTGAGACCCATCCTCCTCGCGGCGTATGGGCCATTCATCAACAGCGCGCATAGACTGAGGCTCGAACGCAATGGTTTCGAGGTTCTGGTGGCGCACGATGAATGCCACTGCGTCGGCGAGGGTGAGGCCGGAATTTTCCTTGAACGTCAAATGAGCGAGATGCTCTGATAGCTGGAGAGACGCGAGCATAGCAGCATATACGTCGTGTCCCAGACCGTGCATATGCGAAATCGTCATTTGGCGTGATAATTCCCCCGCAATTGTCACCAGCGTAAAGTCAGCAGCAACGGTTTGGATACGCACGCTCGCATCAATGCGCATCCAATGACCGGGATATAAGGGGTGAATATCTTCTTCGATGCGCGAACATTGGTCCAACGCAGGCCCAAATAGGCGCCGATATATCCAGGAGAGCAAAGGCCCGGTGTGAAAGAGAGCGCCGAGAAAAAATATAGCAGCAAGAGGTATATATGCCGTGACTAGAATGAGTTTGGTTATGATGCTGTCAGAATCCAAAAGGTTCAGATGCGGGGGCCTCCATATCCACTGTAGCCGAGCTACGTTTCGGAGACGCGACACCGTGATTGAACCGTGCTTGACCAATAGAAGGGTGCTGTTCCCCGTTTGTGGAAGGCGAGAGAGTAGGCGTGCAATGCGCGCAGGGTTTTTGGATAGGGAATACTGGTCATGAATGAAGATATCTGGGATCGGCGCCGCCGAAGAGAGAACATCAATGAGATGGTTGTGCCCGTGTTCACCACCTTTGCCGAGCTGAAAGCAGATCAGCTTCTGGATGGGACGCACACGTTCAATGAATGGGATGAGGAAAAATGCGCGTGAAAGGGAAATGACCCCAGAATCGATGTCTGACTCAGAGATTCCAAACCGCGATAACAATGGGAAGTTGGCGCTGCGGCGGAAATGGGAAGAGACCTGAGTTAAAGTCAACAGGTCTCGCCTAGGAAGGAGCGAGCATATGAGTTCCAGTAGGTCGTATGGAAGCTTCTCCATCGTAAGTAGTAGGGAGAGGAGGGTTGTGGGCTCAGCACTGCCTTCGGGTCAGGAGTTGTATGTACAGCCCAGTGATTCGAAAAGCTGTCAACCACAACCGAGCTTTCAACGTACTTTCGATTTGGCACTGTCGACGCTGTCGACGGGACAAACAGGTGAAATATCGAAAGTGACGCGGGGAGCGGTGAGAGAGGGCGACAAGGTGACTGTTACCAGAACCAAGAGTGGGATCGTGCGAAAATCAACGGTGATCTGCGGCACGAGCGTTGTGTTCACGGAAACAACACGGAAACGTCGACCAACGTCCAACTCTCAAACATACCAGGATTTCTACGACTAAGAATATTAAGGGCCTGATCGGGTGGGCCGGGAAATTCTGTAGATTTTCTAGAATCTTGTACACAGATGGATTTCGTCACTAAACTTTTCTACAATCTCCAGTGCTACCATTCTATGAACCCTCGAACAGCGGAAGTGGCAGAGAAAATGCGGAGTGGAATTTCCTCAAGACTCTGGGATGGTTTGACCGATTCTGAAGTTCAACTCTAGAATGTGTTGTTTATTTGAACACATGTATTTCCTTCCACTCTGACTTAGACTCGACCATATTTGAAGAAAAACATGTATTTCTCATTCTAAGGTGGTTTAGGGAGAAGTCATGGGATAAAAATACTCAAAAGGAAATTATGTCAGATTCTGTGCGCCCAATCAGGCCCTTAGTAACTGTATACATATCTCCAAAATTTTCAGCAGAACTCTTTGCTATGCTCTTCAATCGTCGTATTTTTTGTTGTTCGATGTTCAACCTCCGAGCATTCTGCAATATCAAATGATATATTTCACGGCGAATAGCCTAATTGAATTACGGACAGTAGATACGAAGGATACACGATGGTTCAACTTCAAGGCAGCTTGGCACTGACACTCGCACCAGCAAGGCCGCCAACCGGAAGAGCGACAGCGACCGGTCGGCTCTTGACTGTTCCCCATCCCGGCGGTGCCGTCCCAGTCTGCAGCGTAAAATTGAGCTGCAGCCCAGTCTGCGTCTGCGTCGGATCCGACACCGTCACCTCCCAAGTGTCCATCCTGAGAATCAATATCGAGCTGCCATTTGACTTGACCTGAATCGCGCCGACACCCGCCTTCAGGGAGGGGATGCTGAACGTCGAGCCCGCGGTCGTCCAGAAGGCAATGAACGCGGTATTGTGTGCGCTGTCCACGAGCGCAGAGATCGAGCCGGTGTTCTGAACCACATGCAGGTTTGTCGACTCGGCCGCTGCTTTTTGCGCGAAGGTGGCCTGCGTGGTGCCGGGGTACATCGCGTATGAGACGGGCTCGGTAATATCGTTGTGGACAAGCCACGCGGCAAATACGTCGACGGTATTTGGCGCTGCGGTTGAACTACCGATCGCCTGCCAATTGCCTGTCCGCGGGCCCACCTGCAGCGAGAGCGATGTCGCAGGGTTGGACACGTTAAAAGTGTAGCCAGTTCCAGCGTGCCAAAGGGAGCTGACGCGCGTGAAATTACCGGTACTTGCAGCGGTGCCGTTGACGAAAACGTCGCCGTTGTGCACACGCTGGTCCAAGACGGAGTACACAGGCGCAGACGAGGTAGATGTGATCATCGCAATCATGACAAACATGACATCGCCTTCGAGGAAGAAGTAGGTCTTGCGCCAGGTCATGGCCCGTGTAGTTGGGTTGTCGTAGCGCATGGCTGCGATGCCAACCACACCGTCCGATGCGCCGCCAACATACGGTTGGATGCCAGTCACCGTCGTGGTGTCGCAGCCAAGAGGAGTGTTTCCGTAGTCTACCGTGATGCCAGGAATCAAGTTCCAATCCCATGCGGAGAAGATATCTTGGTACTACAAGAAAGTTCAGTTGGTCGAGACTCGACTGCACGTAGTGATGATTTATATCAAACCTCGTTGCCTATAAAATAAGATTAAGTTGAAATCCCAAGAAGATTTTATCGTAGCCGTACCAGTGGTGTACGTGTAGATGGCGCCGTCCGCCAGGTGAAAGCCTAGCTTATTCTGAGAGTTGACACATTCCGCGTTCTCTGTTCGCTTGCTGTACATCTTCAGGGTGATCATGTAGTTTTGCCCGCGGTGTACCTGCCCAGTTGAATTGAATTGACATTTGATGGCAGTGTTCTATGTTTTCTCACCATATAGTCGTTCGTGTAGAACATGCGGTTGCCAACAATTGGCCCTGGGTTGACGGTCGTGCCATTGGCGTTCAAATCATTGTACAAAGTGGTGATGTCGGACGACCCCCAGAGCTGTCCAAGTGCCTGGATCTGAGTCAAATTGAGCTCGAGAGTGGCGGCGTCGCTGTGAAAAAAATCAGCCCAAAAAGAATTATTGAAGTCTCAGATAGACCGACTTTTTATCGGACACGGGTTGAGCGATATTACGACCGATCACAGTCTTTGTGGTCATGAGTTACTACTCCGAAGTAAATGCGAGAGGGAAGGAAGCGCATACATAATCCCAGTGAAGAATGTTTGTGACCGTGTTGCGGAAGATCATCCATTGGTCCTAGAAATTCCGGGTCAATATTGGGATGCAAGAAAAATCAATTCGGGCTCACAGCAAGCAGAAGGGTCGTGAAGACACTCTGCGCGGCAGGTGCCGCTTGGAACTGTGTCCCTCCAGAACAGATCTCCAGATTGAAAACGTCGTTAACACTTCACGAAAAGAAAGACAGAATTAGCCTCGTAAAACCGCATCAACTGAAATAACTTGCTAGTCTTTTCCATATGCACTGTATAGGATAGGGGTGAGCCTGTGCATACTCTGCATAGAAAGAAGAAACAAACCCATTATACAACAGTCCCGTATGCTGACCAAATGCCCCATCCGCGCGAATGCCGTCTGCCTTGACAGCATTTTGAAACACGAGGTCGCTATGCGCGGCATTATACCCCGCCGCGACCGTCGACGCATTCCCCAGCAGGAGACCTTGGTCGATTCCAATAGACGCGATGTCAAGGAGGTTTGCGCCTGTGATAGCAGAAACGCCGTTGATCCCGGTCTGTAGCGTGTTGTACGCGCGCCCGGTCATGCGAGTACAGCCAGCGAGCTCTGAGGGAGTGAGGCTGCTGCCCAGGTTCAGGCAGACTTGTCCGACCCAGGTGGGGATGAGGATAATCTATGTAATCGCGTGCATTGTTGAGTTAGAATTGATGGAAGAAATAAATTTCGTCCGCACGTTTGAGAACCAGTTCGTGTTCCTAGGTAGGTATCTAGATCAAGATCAAGATGGACGAGAGGAAAGGTTAGACAAATACCACAAGCCGGGGGTGCCACAAGGGCACGCGTCCAATCCTCCCGAGTCAATGCACGCGGGGTTAGTAAAATCATTGTTGAACCAGAACGCCATTGCCGCAGAAATGGAAGCTCGGAGACCGGGGTCCCCCGTCCAGTTCGCCGCGTTCTTGAAGCCGCCATGCCATGCAGAAGCGAAAGTGTCTGAAGCGAGTGTTCAGGTCAACGAACAATATTTAAAAGGGAGGCAGAATGTGGCGTACTGATGCGGACCCAATGCTGTTGAGCCGGCCAGCTGCTGCGACTTCCGTCGCATCCTGCAGCGTAGTTCACATCGGCCCAGGTGGCGTTGGGGAGTAGAGTTGATTGCCTGAAGAATGAATTAATCGTTAATCACGTTCATCATATCATGGCTTGGAGCAACTCACCAGAGAGCAATATTGGCGGCCCCAGTGGAAGAGCCAACAATATTGGCTAGGCGGCGCTCGCGGACGGTGTCGAGATCTGTCTGCGCAGAGACTGCGAGCGCCGCGAGACACAGCGCCAGAAAGGCGTGGACCATCATTGGGTAGTAGTAGAAGTCAGGTAAGGAATGTGTGGGATGAAGAGGACGTATTTGGAGGAGATATATTTGTGTGCTCAATGAAGCACGCCTGGAACCCTTTTATACATGCGGCCTCCGCGCCCAAGTCATAATCCAGTGACAGAACCTTCAATGATGGATTCCCTTTGATTCCTCGGAGAATCTCTGTTGTGGCAGGTCCCCTTGAGAGCCCTGAATGGGACTTCGACGTGACGCTCTGGGCCGCTGATTTTTCTGCCCCGAGCCTTCAAGTCTCTCATGAACAAGCCTTGAGTTCCCACAGATTATTGCGAGATTATTGAGCGCGCTCCTCGGGTCCGCCGTACCCGGTCAACGGCGGCGTTGATTGCCGACGAAAAAGACGATCCAACGTAGATCGTCCAAGTTTCAGACCTCCGATGCGTGCGTATGTAGGCGTATGTAGGGAAGTGGCATAAGCTAAATGGTGTCGGATCCGGTTATACGGACGGAAGTGGTCGAGAATTTATGACCTTTTTACGAGAAACAGTCAAATCCGAAATCCGAAAGCGCGGGAAGATGTTTTTGATGTGGGCAAAATCCGGATCGGACCTCATTCGGCATATGCCTGCAGCTGCATATGTTCGCACGCCAAGTCCGGGTATCGTTCTATGTATACCGCTGGACCAGTGAACGCGCGTAGGTCGCCAAGGTGATTTGAAGCGACGACCAAGTACACCGATAAGTGTTTGGACCGTCCTGACCATCATCTCTGGGCAATCTCTGGGCATCGCTTGAATAGTTGAAATAGTGTATAACAGATCGAGGTGACTCACTCGAGCTGCTGTCGAGCCTTCAAGACGGCGTCTACGGCGTTCTAACGTCAGATGCATACCTAGGGTTGAGTCATGTTGAACAATAACTCTGGGAAAGAAAGAAGAACAAAATCTGACTCCGAGTCTTGGAGGGCGCCGAGTTATGTCCGATTTGTAGAATCTGAAGACGCGTCTCCAGCAATTTTCGTGGATTCCAAAAGGACGGTGGACTAAGACAGGGACAATGCAAGACGGAGTATCCGAAGCAAAGGGGAAGCTTTGATCGTGAGAAAAGTCTGACGCTCTACTCTGGTAAAATGATGTGGCTGTGTCGGACCGGGTTCGATCCCCGAACAACGCTTACTACATGTAGATTTTTTCATTCAACAGCCTCAAGCTTCGCCTATTCCTCCCGCAGCCTCGCAAGTGTAGTCCGGCTTCATTAGTTAAAGCTGAAAAGGTTTCATTTCACCATATATTCGTGCTTGGCAAATGACTCGGCGGAGTTGTTAAAACCAAAGGTTATGGTAGCTATAAGCCAGTGTGTAGGATATGGTGGTGGTGGTAAAGGGTAAGATACAGCGTCTAATCTAGTCCACTCTTGATGCCGCATGACCCATCGGCATCTCGGCAACCTCGGAGTTGACCCGGTCACTTCTCGAGTTCTAACACCCCCCCTTGACCGGCGTCAAGTACAAGTGGACGATGGAGAAAAAATGATGAAACAGGAAGCAGAATGTGCCGAACTCCTCGTCTGGATGAGGAAAGACATCAGGGAAAACCCAAGTTTCCTTTCCAGGCGTAACCGCACTGTGGCCTTTAGGCTCTTGCGAAACTTGGGAGGCAAGGTGAGTACTCCTCAGTACCCACAGTACCATAAACCCACGCTACTGAGTGCGACCTCAGTGCACCAATGTCCCAGAGCCATTACATTCGCTGGTTAGATTTGTGAATTTTGTTGGCAGTGAGTTCAGAAATTCGGATGAAGTGCTTTGTCTGACTTGAATCATTAGTAGCTATCCTGACTGGAAAACAGATTGAATGAGTAAATATGCTCATCGACAATGAGGTGCCCTGTGGCGGAAGTATGCTTGAAGGCAGATAAGTACGCTCGAAGGCAGAGTTATGCTCGATGGTGGATTATGATCATGTTGTGCTGTTCAATTTGTGCGACGGCCAGTGAGAGGTCAAAGCCGAGAGAAAGGCAATAGCAAACACTAAAAAAAAACATAATTGCAACTGCTGAAGAGTTTGAAATTAGTTGTAATCATTCTGCGATGAAGTTTGAACGTAGCTGATAACTTAGTTGAAGACTTGGAAACATGTATCGGGATCCAAGGTGAACACCATGTGTCAAAATATATTCTCGGAGGTAAATGACTCGGTGATTGCACCAAGGTTACGCTCAAAGGCATAGTGGTACGCTCGAAGGCGAGGATGTTACACTCGAAGGTGAGGATGTTAAGCTCGAAGGCGAGGATGTTACGCTCGAAGGCAAGGATGTTACGCTCGAAGGCAGGATCACACCAAATGGCAGAGTCACTCAAAGGTGGAGAATTACGCTCAAAGGCGAAGTCATGCAAAGTCATGCACAAAGGCAGTCACGCTCGAAGGCGGACATGATGCTCGCAGATTATGCTTGACTCGGAAATTACTAAAGATTGTCAGGTTAATTGATTTTAGGAGATATCAATATAGTTTGAACGTAGCTAATGGGCAAAAGATTTGAACCGTTCTGCTGCTGTTCAATCTAAATGGAAATTTTTGTGATGCTGAAAGATAAAATTACGCTCAAAAGCGGATTATGCTCGATGGCAGATGCTTCAACGGGTAAGATTGTGCTCAAAGCCGCGATTGCGGTAATGGCCGATGCCTCAGAGGGCGAGATAAGAGGGGTATGTTGGAGAATGTTCAAGGACATTCCGCGCGTGTCTTACTCATGAATGAGTAAGGTTCCCGAGACATCCATCGATGCGCTGATGCGGTGAATGTTTGCTCGAAGGCGCTCGATGGCGCTCGGAGATCAATCGGTAGTGATCGATTCGGGAATCGGAGTGTGTCGGTTACAACAAGTTGGGGCGAGTCCTATTACTCTGGGAACAAAGGATGTGCCACCAATACGGTGCAATATATTCACCCCCCCTCATCCGAGGTCCCAGAAAGAGCCTGTGAAATGTAGCGGATGGCATCGTCGGCACAATTTTGACCACTTAACTTCGGATTGCACATTCCCAAGACCCAAATTGAAGTCGGCCAAGCCGCCTACTCGTGAGTCGGGCATCTTCAGATTTGGTTATTCTGGATCGGTAGTTTTTATTTTTATTTTTTTTTTTTCGGTTCATTATCCAACCATCCTAGGCTTGAGTTCAAACCTGACTTAAGTCAGAAGTTGATGAAATAGACACTCAGCGTCGTTGTAGAATGATTATTGATGCTTCAATGTTGGACTGTTCGGGTCTTCGTTGGCGCTGAGGTCGTTCGCAGCGGAGTTGCTAACGACAAGGCTTGTACATGGGAGATGGTGATCAGATTAACAAGTTGTGAATTGACGGCACCGCAGATGTTCATCAAGGCTCGAAGGCTATTGTTGCGGAATCGAAAGTCGGTCGTGGATTCAAAGTGATTGCAGGTTTGAGTCGGGCTTTGGTTGAACGGCGTTTATTTGACGGGTGAAACGAATTATAAGTGTTTGATTTAATATAAGCAAACAGGAACTCAGCGTCGTGACCAGGATGTTTGTTGAAGGCTGCAAGGTTCGGCTTTCGGGTCTTCTAGCTTCGACTGCAGGATGACAATCACTGTCTCCCCTTCATCTGCAATTTCTCGATGAAGACCGTCAGCAGATCAGTGGTGATAATTTTTAATGGAAAACTCAGTGTAATGCTGATGGCCGATCCGGTACATGAGGTCACGGCAATATATTGTTGAACAATATTGTCAGTAACAATATTGTTAGTTCGTCTTCTGCAAGCAGTATTGATCCATGCTCGTCGCTTCCCGTGTTTCAACCTTGACGTTAGCCCGAGCATGTAATGTGATCGCAAAGCTCAAGATGAGAATGAGTATTTCTCCCCCTTCATCTGTAGTGTGCGATAACAAATATCATCAATCACATAACTCTGCAAAAGAAAACTTAGCGTGGAATCTTGAGGTCAGAATGGGAAGATATCTTCTCCGTTTTTTTAAAAAAAAAAAATATGAAGGTGCTTCAATTTGGTTCATCTGCAATGACTCATGGCAAGATGATGATGAGTATATACGTGTTGCGAAAGAAGTTTCAAAAGGACTTAGCATGCAAGGCATGTTGAGTGGTCGGTGGCCCGCCGACAGGGTTAGATTTTTTCATGGTTCCGCTCCTGCTTTGAACTCGTTGACCGGAAAATCTTATCAAACACGTGGAACGTAAGTTGATGTAGACGGAAAACTAATGAAACGACGTAGCATCAGGCTTCAATTTTGAACACGGAAGAAAACAAGCGTTGGGCGCAAATCGGGTTTCGCCCTGTCACTGTCGATTTCAGTGTTCAATATTGCTTCCACTATTGCTCAAGCGTTCAAAGTTCTTGATCCCTTCGTAGTATTTGATCGTTTCCGGGGTCGTGGCACACTAACCCTGTTTTCAGGGTTCCAGACGATTTGCAGCTTCATGTTCTGAGAATTGATCGATGTCCCGAGTACAGTTAAGGCCGGCCGAGCGGAGATTAAACTCGTTGAAAGATCAATTGGTTCCAGAAGTGGATTTGTCCCTAATGCCGAGCAAGTACCAGTGGGGGTCCACTATCATAGATGTTGTTGAATTTGAGGACCAGTCCAAGTTTGGGATACGTCGACAGTACTGCACAATTATTGATCCCAAGAGTCAAAGGTCTCGGCAGGAACATTGAGGAAGATCAAGGCTTGAAGATGAAGGAAAGTCTCGGCCAGTAAGGTTCCAGACGACTTGCTGGCACAGCGACGACGGTCACTCAGGAATGCTGTCCCCCCCTTGACCGGCGTAATAGATTCAATAGATTGAACTTCAAAACGATCAATCGTGGTGTCCCAGGCTTGAAGAGTACTCTTTGAGACGTGGTCGCAGTTAGGTAGAGTGCGAGAAAAAAAAAATTTGGAGGAATTTGATAGCCCAAATGTGAAGGGGAACGAAGTAAGTTGAGCAGCCAGGGACTCGGATTCCACCGTAGTTCTATATATCGAGGGTTTTAGGCTATGAAATTGTAGAAAGCGGCCAAGTAGAAGTCCAGAGTGTAATCATAAGTTGAACGGCGCCAGAGGGCCGATTTATACCAGTGCCAGTCAATGTGAGGTCAAGTTCAACTGAGTACCTGGGGGAAACCAAGACCAAATAGAGCCAAGAGATAGTGTCGGAGATGGTAATGCAAGTTGAGGAGGAATCGTATTCAGTGGCAGTTACGGTAGGAAGCCGATTCAAGGCTTGAGTAACGTTGACTTTGAGTTTGAGGCTGTGATTTCCAGTCTTAGCTTTGTCTTCTTTTGAGGTATGCTGTTTTGGCAGAGTGAATCGGTATTGTGATTTGTTCTTGAGCCCCAGGACTGCTAGGCGTCTGAAATATCGACCAAGGAAGATAGGGGTAATTTGCAAGGTTAAGCCGGTGAATTGCCGAGTTTGTGTGAGTGCAGTTAGAGCGCGAGGGCCCATAACCTGTTAAAACCAAAGGTTATGGTAGCTATAAGCCAGTGTGTAGGATATGGTAGTGGTAGTAAAGGGTAAGATACAGCGTCTAATCTAGTCCACTCTTGATGCCGCATGACCCATCGGCATCTCGGCAACCTCGGAGTTGACCCGGTCACTTCTCGAGTTCTAACAGGAGTTGTGCGTGGTACCAAGTATGACGCATGGTACGCCGCCTTCCATAGTTCAATGTCCAATTACTGCATAAATTTCATAGTCAACTCGGAGTTCGACTCACCGTATCTGAATGAACGTGCTTCGGAGTCTTTTCTTCCGCGCAACGATCTTCGCAGCATCGTTCATCCTCGAGCCCTCCGGGACCATTATCAAAACTTTCGAAATTCATCTCATCGGTACCATCTGGCCTACAATTCAGGTTCAGGGGCAGACTGGCTTTCGACTCCCCCTGTCTGAATACAACGTAGTAGAATTTCTGTTATATTTTTCGTTCATAAGCTTTAGATGTCCAAGCTCAAATAACGACTATTTACGGAGAGTTTCCTGACTTTTGGTACCCCATCCATCGAATTCCTTCAATTTGGGAATTAATCCTCTTCCTTTGCACCGACCCACACATCAGGAACTAGCTCAATCGGTTGTGCAATGCTGCCAAGTAAATTGGACATAGTGTACGGGATGCGGCCGCTCAATGCACGACTTGTGCTCTGAATATTTGAAGGCGGAATGGGTCCGGCTCCCCGCGTCAAAATACGGCGCCAAAACAGTCAAGTATTGTTTTTGCCCTTTCCTTTTCTTTTCCATCCGGGTTCTAATTATTTTCTTTCAATTCAATCACCTCGCTTACTCGTCTGAGTCCGCGACTTCATCCCCTGTCACACGCTGCAGTAACGTTCAAGAAATTTCACTTCATCTGCTCGCGCTACAAATTGGATTCAATTTACGCCAACTAACCTATTCAACTGCGTGGACCAGAGAGCAACTTGGACACGGGGTGGGTATGGCACGCCTCGCGGTCCACATGTTTGTCAGAGGTAGGCCGGGGCTCGACTCCCTGGATCCGAAGTATTCGCGCTCGAAGAACATTAGTTTTTCAGCTTCGTGGAGTCTGACTGTGGACTAGGGGAATGTGAGTTTTGGGGTCAGAGAGGTCCAACTACGCGACGCGTCTGGTCGCGATCAAGAAACCGGTTCCCACAGTATTCATCGGTTGATTCTAGATTCAGTGTTGCCGCGACTCAAAAAGTCGAGTCACGACTCACGAAGTTAACTTCAAACAAGGTTCGACTCGACTCTGTTCCTCCGAGTCACTCGAAATTGACTCGAGTCGACTCAAGTCGATGGAGTCAGAATTTTTAAATGTGTATTTTTGAGCCTCCTGGCAACATAGAAAGGGTCAATTGAGGTTGGGTTTACATACCTCGAAGGGATATGGTGGTGCAATATTTGTCTTTCTTGTGATGTATAGAGGCTCCATTTGACAAACTCTGAAAGATGGGATTTCTTTGAATTATCAATGAACTGGTACAAGACTGACAACACCTTTTGGTCCTGGTTTGGAATATCTCGAAAGTATATCGCCCGAGACCAGAAATTTGACCTGGGTTATTTTTTGAGGTTTTCTACATTCTAGGCATCGATGCAGCTCTGTTCCCGAGTGCCTACGACCCATTTTGAATCCCTACCGACCCGAATGACTCCAAGTCGACTTGAGGGGCTGGAGTCGCGAGTCGCGGCAACACTAGTTGATTCGGAAGATTCACTGCTGAAGAACCCCGGCATCAGAGTTAAAACTTGATGGGTGACTCGACTTCTCTGACCCCAGATGGTTAGTGACAACACTGCCTCTCGCCCTCATGTCCTCTGCGATTCCCTCCACCCAGACCGAACAAGAATTTCAAGGGCCCGATGAGCAGGAGGAGGAGCGCGAAGAGTTCCCGCACTCTATGCTATACATCCAACTCATACAGGGTAATCGTCCTTCCACCCTATCGTTTGGAGTATTGCCGTGTTAAACCTCCGATTCCACAAGAGATCATCGACTTCGTTCGATCGAATCACCCTCATCTTATTTCTTCTGTGGACGCCGAAGACCTAGCGTTGTTTGAGGCCTTTAGTAGTACGTCTCATCATCTTAGATCCAATTCTAGTGAAGCTGAATACAACACAGACGACGCACAAATGTTGTTCAGTTGTCTCATGATGCGGAAGGACTCGAAGTGGCATCCAATCTGGCGACTGCTGAAGCTTGGTCAACGCCTTGAATTAAATGAGGCTGGTATAGTACGCGTCATGACAGAGCTGTGCCAGGTGCCTCCACTCCTCGGACAACCTTGAACCAAACCCCACTCAACGCTGTCTCTCCAGATTACCCGTTTTGCCCAAAACCAGATATCACTCGATGACGCCCTCAGGTGTCTTAGAGTGGACCAGTTGCAAGACATTTTACATAACTCCAAGCGGGCAAGAAAGGTTAGCGGTTAGCGTATCAAAATCCATTCGCAGCAGTTTAATATTCCCATGCTTTAGGACGAATTGATTTTCGCACTTAAACGAAGAGATGATCTCAAGGAAAACGTGTTTCAAACTCTCGGTAGCTTTCCCCCTCAATATGGAATCCATGCGCGATTAATTAATACGCCCTAAGGCAAATGCATCAGGATCAATTTAGACATTGTTCGACTCTTCCGCCGACTTATACTCGTCTACTACCGATGGTAAGACCCCAGTTCTATGTACAGGGATTGCTTAGAACCAGGACAGTACTCCTCCCCCCGTACAGGATCCGGCCGTTGGTTTGACATCACTGAAGGTGTCGGGAAGCGGTTTGGAGCTTTTAGACCGCTGATGTTCGATCGCCCGTCATTCATCCTCCACCGGGATACACTCGTTGCTTTTGAGCTTCGTATCTTCCCGAACCCGACTAACCTAAATCCTAATTCCGTCAACAACTATCTACTAATCTTTGACGGTCAGGGATCACTTTACAATTATTGCTGTCGACTTACCTACTTCGCAGACATTCTTGAGAGCAGCGAAACTCATGGTATCATCGACACCTGCAAGGCTCTCAATTGTGAACATAGAGCCCTGTAGATCTTAATCCGAGAATTGGTTAACTATCTTTACAGGTGCGACACGGCATGTCCTCGCCAACATCATACTCAAACAAAATGGCGCTGTCTCGCATTCGGATCTCCGAAAATTGAATTGCGAAGGCGTGTTCAATTCGGCGGATACCTCCGAATGTAAAGCGGTTATTGCTGCACTCTGTTCATCCTCTGGCGATAATGCTCAACCTCTATGCACCGACGAACCTTTATTGACTGCACTGAATCGATTGACAATTGGTGACCTGAAGGGGCTTGCCAACAAGCATGGTATCAAAGTGAGCACGCTATCTCTATTAGCCCTTACATCATCGCCGACGAAATGATAGATCAAGCGAGTCAAGGACAAAAACGAATGGATCAAGGCTTTCGAGAAGGCTCTCTCACAGACGAGGCTCAATCTGGGGTCCAATTCACTCCGGCCGCTGAAAGAACTCCTCATGCCAGAGGTCACGGCGAAGCTGGAGAAGTCGAGGAAACGACGACTGCTCTTGAAAGCAGACGTCAACTTTGTACTGGAGTCCCATATCAGGAGCTACTTTCAAAGGTTCGTCTTCAGTTACTTGAATCAGCTTGAAGCTTAGGCACTAATCTTACCACTCTACCTATCGCGATTCTCAGTCGAACTGATGCTCCGGCGTGCATTCCTCGGAGGCCATTCCTTGCGATTCGGCGGCGTTTTTGTGAATAGGTGTTTTCTTATTGGCCCGGGGCCCGATGGCCAGATCGATGACTCTGGATGTAACTGTACAATTAAACTTGCTGTGCTAACAACTGTACTTGTGTGCCAAACTGGCCATTGTCTTGGACGGTCCGAACCGAGCCTGGGCTGTGTTCTAAGCGAGAACGACTCAGCCGTCCTGACACGTTTCCGACACGACTACTATTTGAGGATCAAGTTTGGTCGTGCAGCCTGTGCTCACAAGGCAACGCTGACGTAGATTTGTCCATGGATAACTTAGCCGCTGTCTGCAACATTCTCTGCGATGAAGAAGCCTGGCACTGGGATACTTACGACGGACATAAGCTAATCTTTCACCGCGACGGTACTGGCGAGGTCGGGGTTCTTTATCTATCTCAGAATCATTTACTGAGCACTTTATCATATTTCATGCAGATAACCTCTTGGGCCGAGCTTAACGTCTGGATCGTGGCCATCTTCGAATGGAAGGTTCACGATCCAGCTGCCGTCGAATACAAATCCGGCCAGCCAGCACAGCGCTCTGTTATCCAAAGGCTAGTTCCCCTCCGGCGCTCCCCACCAACACCACTGTTGCGCGCTTCAATCGAGTTTACCCTTACAAAGCGGCGGCCGCTGAACTACGAAAGACTCGTTGGCCTCGGGTGGCGCCTCAACGAGGACTGGCTCCTCGACGCGGCCTTCGAGCCGCGTATCCTCAATATCATCGTCGAGCGCGGCCGGTTCACTGCGTGTTGGACAAGCATACCCAAGTCTTGGTATCGGTTGCGACTGTCGTTTAACGTTTCTCCGTATCCTGCAAAGGAGGCGTGGCGGCCTGATTGCCATAAGATGGTTGAAAGCATGGGGCAGCCCAATATGATCCAGTTCTGCGCACACAGGTTGGAGAGTCAAGGTGGATGTGTGATGATGTGATGCATATTTCCTTATTGAGTTAAAAAAAAAAAAAATGGCAGTCGGACTGTACAGTAGTGGATACACACAAACTAGAGATACAGTACATCGCCCAGGCGGGTAGAGAATATAGACTCCGATTCTGATCTCCAAATCGACAGCCCTGAAAACCGAGGGTCAGTAACGTGTCGAGCGACAGAGAGGCGACGAAGGAAGGATCAGCAAGATGCCCGAAGAAATGAGCTGTGGCGGGCAGTTTCGGCATGGAGGTACGAAGACCGTCGTGTAAAAACATCATACGATGGGAGTCGCCGAAATTTAGGGCGAACGACTCACTGATAGCAAGGGTCCGAAGATCTCTTCTTCGTGAGAGGCAGCGAAAGGGGGAACAAGGGCAGCGCAACCCCCAGGACGAGGTCGACAGGATGGAATCTAACAATGGCGTTAGCATATGAGAAGTGGAAGGAGGGTAGAGTGGGAGCAAGGAAGTAGGGTCAGATTTTCAAAAATCTCGACATAAATGTTAAGACAGGGATAACTGAAAAATTTAAAATCTCATCATGGAAGGAAGCCCTTGCTCTACTGAAGAAGGAATGAAGACAAGACTCACAGTTTGTCCCGGTTTCTCCACGTTAATATGACGCTGCACGTCAACATTCGGCGGCGTGGCCTTCAGCAGCCGCTGGCGGAACGGTGCCACAATGGAGGACTCGATGACGTCTGACAAGGGACGGGTCAGCAATGGCCTTGACAGCAAGTAGAAGGGAAGAGGGAACGATGTCGAAGAGGAGGATTGAAAGTAAAGGAGGATAGGTAGCAGGTAAAGATCAGAATATTTCGAAAAATACAGCCATGGAATTGTCGTCAAGGCCTTGCGGCTCAGGCGGTAATTCCTATGTCTCATCGTGGAGAGAGAAGGGAAGATTGAATGAAGTACCTACCCAAGCATATTCCATCCCTTCACTCCCTCAACGGCTGGTCCATGTCTTGGTCATTCTTGGTCATCGACATCTGAAGAGAAAGGTGGTTAGCAATGAGACGAAGACCAAGACAAACGGTGGATGAGAAAAGGAAACCGATCAGTGTAACTATGACATAGAATCACATCGTCTCCGCGTCTGGTAAAGACATGCGGAGGCTCGAAAAATTTTCGAAAATTTCATCACGTCGATTCAGACGACCCCAAGAAGAGCGAGACGCCAAGCAGAACTTCTGAACACACCTTTATCTATTGGACTGGGCTGAGGACAGAGTCTTGAAGCAGGGACAGCGAGCTTGCAGCGCGGTGGTGGCAGGAGAAAAAATCTGAAGTTGACGGAAAGTCACGCGTTTTCCTTTTATGCAATTATCGTCAGCCGAGTGATGGCCGCCTTTCCTCAACTTGGGCCGACACATCTTCCCACCATCCACGTTATTCCGTTTCTTATGTTGCAACGGAAAAACGGGATCCGCAGTATTCCACGGTCTGACAACGCCTCCGACAAAGCCACGGAAGCTGCGGTTAAATTCATTCACAGCAGCGGCAACTGCTTTTGGCGTCGAAATGCGACTCAGGATACAAACGTATAACAAACCAAGGTACGAAGTTAAAATTGTTATAGCGTCTGTTTATAAGAGACTAATACAAACCCCGAGAAAAACAACCGAGTTCAGAATTGAATGCACTTTCGGAAACTGGTGACAGTGACCTTGAAGGCGCAAATAATCGGCGCTCGGGTCGAATGGCCGAATCCTCGAAATTTCCCCGACTGAATGGGATTCGCTGGAATATGTCAATAGTTGGGCGCTTGCTTCTCTTGACCCGTCACTACAGTAGCTAGGTTGTTCGGCGGCAATCACTCATTTCGTAGCCCACGTAGAAGATCTTGAAGGACAAGAAAGGTTTGCCTCAATATCACGTTCACAATACTTTTCGTTTACAAGAAGACCCTTTTATTCACATTTTTTCCGGAAATCTATGGCTCTTTTGTCTCGGTCTTCAGAACTGCCTCCATAGCGCTGTCTCGCCATCCAACACCGATATCCTACTGCTGCCGTCGTTACTAGGCAAATCCCGCCACTGATGATCGGAGCAGTGGAACTTAGCGGGAAGGAACGTCGCAGGCCGTCAACTCGACGCGTCTTAAAACCCGCCTTCTGCAGATGTAACTCTCTCTTCCCCCGACCACCTTATGACTTATTGATTTCCCAATTTAATATCATGCCTGCCATTCCCGTGGAGAGTCAACTGTATGTATTGTGCCTGACCCTGACCATTTCTCATGCTTCCGACTACGATAGGATACTCCTACTTGCATCCTGGTTCAATGTTTCGCTGTTCACCCTTGAAATCGTTCTGTGCCTACGATATTTCCAACGTCCCGCCCGTCCTTTGATTCACAAAATCGGTGTCGGGCTGCTGGTCACCGCGGACACCATCTGCACGGCGGCTGTACTCTGGGATGTCTGCTTGTTCATGGGCGTCGCGAGAACCACGAACTTTCTCTTTTTGTCCATTGCGCTTTTGTTGCAAGTCATCCCGACATACATATCCGCGGCCATATCGCAGCTATTTCTAACTAATCTATTCGTGATGTTGTGAGTCCACTTTCCCCCATGATGGTCTTGAAATGCTCACCGTCATTCAAGGGTCGGTAATAAGCTCCTTGGGGCGCCGTTGGTGCTCCTGATTCTAACTCATGTGAGTCTAGTTTTAGCTCAACGTAGGCAGAATTATAATAATCCAGTGCGGGTTCTCGTGGGCGTCTGCCATCTTAACCCTCACAACTTTCAATCTGGGCGGCATCGTATTAATAACATCCACGTACGTCTTCAATCCCGTTGTTCTCACATTGGCGTTATAAGCATGAACATTATATCATACCTTGTCAGAATCGGCGCCATCTCGTGCGCGGCCACCGATCTCATCATCGCCGTATGCCTCGCATGGAAGTTCTGGACGATGGTGGGGAACACGAGCCCTGAAATTTCGTCGGGGAAGTAGGTCGCCTCATTGATTTGTTTGTCTTCCACCAAGCTGACTGACGAATGCACCCACCCTCCAGTCGACTGCGACGAATTCTAATCCTCATCGTCAGCTCCGGGGCACTCTGCGCCGTGAATACCTGCGTCGCGATGATATTGATTCTCAAAAATAGCCATGGTGTGTCCTTAATTCCAGTTATCTTAGATATCTGCCTGCCGTCGTTGACTAAATATCAATTGGCCGCAGCGTACGACTTCTTCTTCGCCTGCCAGGGCCGCGTCTACGCGCTCACCCTTCTGGGGAACTTCCTGCTCGGCGCACCCCTGCGCCGAGATGAGATGACGACCCTGAAGCTAGACCACATCAACTTTAAGACGAGCGTCGACACCGGTAGTCAGTCCATTGTGTCACGCCTTACGGAGAGTCTGATTCCTACGACAGCAGCGGTTCGAGGTTCGCGTCCAATAACAGCGCCGTCGAATTCCAGGTCGTTTGCTGTAAGTCTTCTAGATGAAGTTTTTTTGTGCCAAGTCCTCACCTGTAATCTATTTTTAAACCAGAACTACGACTGGATACAGTTCGACGAGCTTACTCCGGCTCCATCGCCTGTGCCTGGGACTGGGATGGCCCCTGGTTATCCCAATTCCGAATCCCAGCCAGATGGACCGGTGTGAAGCCCCTCTTGCAAGGGTAGGGAGCACAAACTTTCTTGTGATGACTTACTTTTCTTGCTTTCCTTTTGCTTTCGTTGGACTGGACAGTATAATCAATATTTACTTATCGGGCAAGCTTTTGAAGACTGGACAATCAACCATGTAGCGTGTAGTATTTTATCCTTGTTGATCAAGTTAGGAATGTTCAAACAGACAATGAAGATAATTTGTTCCTTAGAGCACTGAAAAGAAAACTGTACAGAGAGTGTAGGACTGTAACTTGCGGTACTCATCTGCTCAACTGGCAGCTAGATTAACGCCTTAACGAGCTGAGCTCACCTATTCAGACTGTCTGGAGTCGAGGCGGTGCAGCGTGCCCCATGTCGAAGTCACTTCCAAGTTAATCAGTTCAATTCAATTTCAAAGTAGGACAACAGGAATATAGATATTCAATTGTGGGCGACGACTCAGCGAGATAATTTTTTGAAACAAAGCTGAAAGCAAAACACGAATCTTGTGGTTACTAACGTTATTCCTTAGTTCAACAAACCCAGAAAAAAATCTCGCCCTGTGCCTCTATTCGGACCCGGGGAGTCGAACCCCATGATTCTGCCTCGTAAATCATATCTTCATCGCGTCCTTCGTGGAGGCGGCGTGCAGTGCGCCATGGCCGAGTTACACCCCACTTTGTGCACTGAATAACTTGGTTTATTTCGAGCGCGAATATAATTACCGGCTGAGAAGAGCTTGAACTCCGCACAAGCTCCGAATCGGTCCATTAAAACGATTCACTTGAAGCCTGGAGCATGATTGAAACACAAAACATAGAACAGGAAATTTTTGACAAGCCATTCATTCGGATCATGGAGTCGAACCTCCGGACTCGATACAGTTTACGCCAACGGGCGTGAACAGTCCGTCATAACAGAGGCGTTGCCTCATGGGGCGCTGCGCGGGCGCATCCGTTTCGGCCTCGAAATGACTTTCGGGGCGGCGTCAGTGCAGATTTCAAGTTGTGAGATAGGAGCATAAGCTGCAGATTCATCTGTGACCATGGTGAGAGCCCGCGGCCGAGTGCGCCACCGTACTGGTGATTCTGAGTCGGATGATAAAAGACCATTGACAGTCAACCTAATTGTACAAACGCAGACGACACAAGAGTCCAGACCGCTTGGTGTCCTATCGAGGCCTACAGGTGCCAGTAAGTACTAGGTTTTCGCCACAGTCAGGCTTAACACAGATAAATACAGAGCTGGGCGGCGCTACATTTGTCCATTCCGTCCCGAAGCGATTGTTGTGCTCGCTCCACGGGAGTAGGCCGAACGAGAAAAAAAAAACCCCTCGACGTCCTGGAGAGAGCATCAACGTTCATGATTTCCACCAGGTAGCCTTCAAAGATGATGGGCGAGAACAAAAGCCGTGCCACCTTCAGGAAAAACTCGGCAAAGCTTTTATAGTCGCATCTGGATGACATTCGCCATAGTTCAATGACCAGTTGATCCCGCTGATTGAAGGAGAGTCACTTGAGCTGGAAATCCCTGAAAGACGCGGAGTTCATGAACGTCATTATCTGACGCTCTCAAACTTAAGACGTAGCGACGGGAAACAAGATGAACACCAGTCCAACATGAGAGGCGGAATCAAGGACATGATTTTGCTCAATACGGTATGCGGGAACTGGTCACGTGGTCGCGATAAGACGCGTCGCGTCGCCGTGCCTCTGAATTCCAGATTTATTCCATTCTGCTATCCACCCATTTCTCCCCTTGCTCAAGCTTTCTCCAGAAGCATTACAAACTGAAGGTTTTCCACGCAACTCGTCAGCCTCGACAGAGCAAACACTGTATCTGGAGGTGAGGTATAAACTAAATAACTTTATTTCGAGCATCACCCTGGACGTGACTGAGGTTTGAAAAGGTGGTTTATATACTAGTAAATTTGCTGATGATGCGTAAATCTGAGTTAATCCAGCCGAACACGGCGAAGCGGATGTACTGAGGCTGTCTCGGATGCATCCCTGCGAGAAATACAAGGGCAAGCTGCTCACCCCATCCTTCGATGACAAGCCAAACCAACAGACCTCGAATGTCGAGTCGGACGGTGGTGTCAGTGGCCCAGGGCAGCGCCCTGCTTCGCGGATGTCAATCCCCGAACTGACTGAGCACACGCCGATACTCAGTCACGAGAGTATTTGCCTCTCTCACGGAGCAGACCACAATGACCCCGACTGTTCAAGTTTCAGCAGCTCTAGGTTCTCCACACTTTTCCACCCACGACGAGAAGAGAGGATCTATAATAATCTCTTTGGAGGATTTATACTTACTTACTATAAAGGAACAAAGTTCGTTGTTTAGGTTCCGAGAGCTGAAAGTCAGCAACAGGTCCGATTTTCGTCCCTCCCTCATTTTTGTCGTCCAGGACGGTTCGAGCAATCCATAGAAAGGTGTGAATCATTTTTAGTCACATACTATTTTACAGCGGTCCAAAATCCGAAACACTGTGGTCTACTGTACTGCAGATTTTCTTTTGTTTGCGCTGTTTCATCTTGGAAGTACCGAAATTCTGGTCACGCCGGCGCATCTATACGCGTCGTTATTTGCCGATGGATGCAAATGTGGAGGGCAACCCGTTTCGGCATCATGGCCACAGAAAGATAAATTTTGAGCGACGATCGTTTCGGAGACGCTCCGGCCAGCCTCTGAACGAGTTAGGTTAAAGTAGCGTTTAAGTAGCTCCGGTCTTATCCTACATCAACTCCCGCCCTTTCTTTGAACTCAACTCGCGTGGTCGTAGGTCATCGAGAACGGAGGACAGTAATTAAGGGTAGGAGACGGCGGGCGGAGTGGAGGGAGGCACTCTGGTGAAACCCAAGCCCTGGAAGTAAATTGTATAATGAGGTCTGAACTACATTCGTTGTTGGTTCAGGGCGACCATGACGAGAGCATAAAAATTGCCCAAGGAGATTCGACGAATTGCCCTTAGAAAGATATAATATTTCCATATTAAACTTGAAGTATTCTAGACGAGCCAACCCCGCAGAAGAATCTCATTCGCTCTCCAGCTGAACAATCGACACAAGTCCAGCGGTTCTAGAATTCTCACCCTTCGATAGTGCTCGGAAAATCCGGTTCGATTCAGATTCTGGACCACTTTCTCTGAACCTTGAACCCGAACCCCCTGTTTGGTTCGGCCAATGTCTGAACGTTCTGAACCTTGAACCCGAACGCAGGTTCAGGTTCGTTCTTGCGTTCGAACGCGAACAATTTCGGGGATCTCGGGGAGGTAAAAGCTCATCCAAAATAATATCTATTGAGGTTCTGTAGCATTATTGAGGCCATAGAGGTTTCATAGTGAGGTCCAGATGCGTTCAGATAATGATTTGTATTCACCAACTCTGTTGACAGATCACATCACTGTCAAGCCTGCGCTGAAAGACGCCAAGAGTCCTTCGAGTTTCACTCAAGGGGTAAGCTGGGCATGTTAGGTGATGGTTAACCTGCTGAGAAGTGTAATTTGCACAACATTAAAGGCAAAAAGGCAAGTCAATGATCTAAAAATCACTCATCTGGTGAATTTTCAGGTTCAGCGTTCGAACTAACCCTCACCGGCCGAACCCTGAAGCTGAACGCGACGTCCGCGGTTCAGATTCGGACCGATTTCCGAACTTTCCCAGCACTGGGCTTCGATCGAACGTCGGTAAAGCTTCAAGTGTTCGGAGGCAACTGTAACGCGGGGAAGATCAAACCACATCATTACGAAATAACCCCTCACTGTTGCCCCGGTCTCATGCGAATGTTGTGAAGTCGTCAATGCACCACAGCGGCTTCTTAGCTTGCCACCCCCGTTGTACGTCGGTATAGTGCCTGCTTGTTCCTCGTTGGGACCTCCGCAGTAATACACCTTCCTTCCTTCCTTCCTTCCTTCCAAAAACATGGGCCGCTTCTGCCAACGCGTAAAGAAATGCTTTGCCGCTAAGCAGCGCATGCCGTGGAACCTCCAAGATATCTTTCCAACTACACGCACGACCCACCACGACTTGGACATATACATCTGGCTCGTTCGGGAGACCTCCGAGCGGCCCCTGGTCTGGTACGGCGCATCCGTCGGCGACTATCGTCGAATCGGTCAAGCTCTACCGACATACAGCTGTCGCGGCGCACACCGTTATCATCTGCCAGCTGCGACACCCAGCGTGTCCCAGGAAGACGATATCCTTGATGCTGGAGAGATTCCCGGAAGGTGCAAACCCTGGCGAGGTTGCATCTGTTGAATCTCCCCCCTCCGGCCTGTCGCTGGACCGGGTCTTTGTAACGACCACCGAATCCGACGCCCAACTCATTAAAACGTCTCATCTTCTCTATGGGACCTTAATATTTCCCGACTCTAAACCAACCCTCCTCGATCTCCTGGCCCTCGCGGAATCAATCAGCCACAGAAACCGAACGTACACGGTTATCGACGGCGGGGCGTGCATTTTTTACGGCGCCGCGGTTTATTGTGCCCTTCAAAGGATTTTCGACGGCCGGTCTGAACACAACCCCGGCTGCCAGTCGGCCCTCCCCGCCTTCTTCTCAATGTTGAACACGTACGAGAGGAAAATAGAGGTTGCCGTCGGCACCTTCCCGAAGGCGAGATTGCACTTTGGGAAGACGGTACGCCGTCTTTTTCGATTTCTTTCTTGCATATAAAGAAGCTCACAAAACATCAGCATGCGGACACCCAGCTCGCATCCATACGTCGGACCAGTATTTTGAAAGCAGATCTAACTGCTGGATTCCGACGTCAGTTGGGCGTCGACTCGGAGGTGGTTGACCTACGGGATCAGGAGGATGCCGAGCCAGATGTCCTGCAAGAGCTGAAGAAGGATGTGCATATAGCTTTCCTTGTCGGTAGGGAGAAGGAGAGAACCGGGCACTGAGCGACGTCGAATGGAAAATGTATTGACGAATATCTTCAGCACGTCTGTTGTGGTACAAAGTTGCAAGCGAAACAATATGGCAGCTCAATTGACGGTAGAACCGCGTCCGCCTCCTCCCCCCTGATTGTTGACATAGTCTAACGTTGTTAATCGACTTCAAGCTTCAAAGCTATATCGCTCAGCCGGACGCCCTGGAGGCTGTTATTGCTTTCGCGCAGATTGCTCCTCCATAACTCCAGGACGAATCTTTATCGTTGTTTCAATTCTACGTTTCAACAACAAGCTCCGAGTCGTGAAGTCGCACGAGCCCTTCAAGTTAGTTGCCAAGTAACGATGCAGTTTGAGAATGAAGGAAATTTGGTGTGGAGTTGATGGTGCAGGTTGCTGGGCAGGTAAGCCAGCTCCTTTCTCCAGCACCCCTATACCACGCGATTTATGCGTGGTGCGGGAGGGGCGGCGCGTGATGAACTCTTTTCCCTTGCCCGCGGGGTGGGCTCCTAGTGCGCGGAATCGCGGATCGAGCGCGGGCGAACGGTCGCTGCCCCACAATATCCACGCTTCATGTCAAATTTGTCCATTTTGACAAGTATATACTCAAGTCTAGGCATAAACATCTCCAATGCAATTTTAATCGATTGCCACGAAGCGAAACAAGTTAGATATCCAGCATGTGGTTGCATTTCCAGAGCGCAAGGACGAGGGTAGGTACTACTGGTAGACAGTTACATGAAATGTACAACATCGAAATACAACTGTCCATGACCGTAATATAATAATACAATGCAAGCATACGATATAATAAAGTTAAACTACTAACCAGGGGTGCTGGGGGTATTGTACAGATACGTGGTTTACTAGTCCTCGTGCAGCAGATCGTTGTGGAACTGACGCCAGTCAATGTTGGCGGCAGGGTCGTTCATTTCTTCCGCGTCGTCACTCCACGCGGGAGAGGGTGCCTCCTCTTCCTCCAATGCCCACGAGCGGTCGTACTTGTCCCGGCTCATGGGACGGTACTGTAAAGAGGACCGCCGCGACTGGGACTGTGACGGCAGCGGCATCGACTGAATGGAGGTGGGGCGCGGACGCCGCAGCGAGAAACCGAGATACGTCGTTTTGGTAGGTTCCCCAAGAAGTAGGAACGACTGTGGCCGCTGGGTTTGCGGCGGTGGCGAAATTGAGACTGGTGTCGTCTCGACATAATCAATGAAGAAAGAGCTGGAGTAAGGCGACGCGTCGAATGGATCAATAACCGGTCGGATCTTTTCGTAACTATTAAATGTGGGATAAGAATCAAACTATGCTAAAATTGTGAGTGGGTGGGACCAACTAACCTAGAGGAGTTGCGGGTGCTGTAGGGCGCGTCCTCGGATCGTCGAACCCGATCATGGGCCTTGTCAGGCAGTGACCATGTGTCGGTGGTGGAGTTCATCATGCGTCCCAAGAGGCGGGAGGGCAGATCCACAATGGAAGTGCGCCTCTGGTGTTTTCGTGCTGCAGAAGTCGTGATTTCGGAAGGCGTGAAGGCGGATGTGGGGGATGAAGAAGTTCGTGGGCGCCGAGAAAGGCTGCGCAGTACGTTGTAGCGTCCTGAAGATTTAAGCGCTGCGTTCGGAGGCGTGCCAGGCGGAATAATCGGTGAAGAGTATCCCGACGACGGCTTGCTGCTGTACGACATGCCCGACATCGCACGCAGTCCGCTGGAGAAGAACTCAGAGTAGCTGCGGTTGGTTTGGGTCGCCATGGCGTGCCTTAAGGACTGTGAGTCCTGGCTTGTTTTTATAGAAGGGTGAGCAGGGCGATGACGCGATCCCATCACTGGAGGATGTGGGGAAAAACTTCACGAGAACAAAGTGGCGCTAAGATAGGGACCTACTTCCGAACCGCCTGTTCATGCCGCCTGCCCCTCTCGACACATCGGGCCGACTTTTCCTTCCCCATCCACTCGGGCACGTACCTGTCTGCGCCATTGGAGTATGTGGATGCGAATTAAACCGTTTTTCTCTAAAGTCATGTCCAGCTATGGGAGTGGCCGGTATATCCAAATCAGGGGTGAAGATGGAGAGTTGCCATCCCGTTTGGAGTTTCAACGCTTTCAAATCGATTCACCGCGCTTGCCTTCATTGATCGTCGCAGCTTTAGGTCATCGAAAGGCTGTATGCTGATGATCCACGGCTCCGGTTTACACGACTGCGAGTAGACGTGGGTGAGTACATCCGAATCAGGAAACCAGGAAGATGACAGAAGCCGGTGAAACAGATGGCGAGATGTGCACCGGGGCTTGCGGTGATTAAAAGAGAGTTAGGATGGCAAGTATAGTACATTTCATTGAGATGATCAGCAGAAGCAAGGGAGAAGGGTAAGGCCGGTTTCATTCAATCTTGGACACTGACAGTAACTGAGCGAGCAGTAAACGGAGAACAACGGACAGACGACAAGCTTACGTTTGGCTCGTGTTCACCGCTTCGCGGCAGCGTTCTGCGCAGCTGCCTGGGCGAGCATGTCTTTTTGCTGAAACGCAAGCTTACGGCGCTCATTAAAGTACGTTATCTGCGAAAAATTTGTGGAGTTAGCAGTGAAGTGGTGCGATGAGCGAGATGCCTACCCAGCTTTGCGCGCACGTTTTTTCGTAGACGCGGTTCTCATTCGAGCACGCCTTGCCCTCCGTTCCTGGCTTAACAACTCCGACTCCATCCAGGCATGCAAAGTAAGCATCCCGAGACTCCCAGCACTTTTGACGCTCTTCTCTGGTTGGAGGACTAGGCTCGGCCGAAGATTGGGAGTTACCAAATGGCCACCAGCCCATGATGCGCCGACAGACAGACGTTGTAGATGGAGAACAAAAAAAGAGAGACCTCAAATTGATGGATTGATGCTTAAGTCAGGCTTCCCACGTGTATGCTTTTTCTCGCTTTGACCGGCCAAAAAAGTCAACAAAATAACCAGAAATTAGCATTCTTATGGCGAAAGCGGCGTTGGACACGAAGATACCCATCATCGTGAATCTTGAATTTACATCAAGACTTTTGAGCGCTGTGTTATTCTTTACACCGCCTGTGATGACGGATCCGCTTTACAGCGGAATTTTTACCAGGCCGTCGACATTCGACATGCGCCGATTGGTGAGCCCTCATGATGTTGATTAACAAGAGAAGAGGATGCGATGTCGGATGAGATGCCTCGATGACCCTTCGTGAGTCCGACTTGCAAATATTGTAAGTACTGTACAGCCGGTCGTGAGGGGAACAACACAGGAAGTTACTCTACAACGGGTAAAGTTATGGCAGAAAACCCACGAGGAGGATGTGGGGAGTCGCGAGTCGGATGGAAGACGGGCCATTCGTTCCGAAAATCAATACGTCCTCGAAATAGTTGGGCGTCGGTGAGCCTCGAGGCTTGATGAAGTGATTTATTAGGCTTTTGAGAAAATGTCAGATTGGTTCCAGGAGTTAAGATATGTCGGTTCACAGCAAGGGAAAGATCACACCATTACGTTCCTGGACAGTCAGCCTTGAGAAAACCCAAATTTGGACTAAGGCCATCTCCGTCCTTTGGGTTCTGGAGCTGCCGCGTGGGCTTGGCCAGGAAGGTGTGACCTTGACTCCCCAGCTTCGCGTGGGCTTGGCTTTCCAGAATACAGAATCAATGCCCTGGTAGGAGAAGGGCCTTCTATGGCAACTCCTTGCATTGGCGATGATTATGACGAAGTCCGTTGATGGTGTCGATGCTGCATACATACAGGGTGACGTTCTCTAGCCTCTGGCGTCGGCGGGGTATCGCGCTTGGCATCCTTGCTTTTGGGCTTCAGTGTCGTGCTAATGCTAGGCCTTTCCGAATCCAGACTTTCGTGAGCCTTTGCCTGATTTGGGCCAAAGAGGAAATAATCGCGGGATTTCGGTCCATGAATCGTGGAGAACCGTGGCTCAGCTGGGTGCCACGAACGGAGGAGTCGGCGCCACAGAAAGTTGCTGAATTCTTCCAGCCAAACGCATTTCGCGTACGAGTTCACCCACATGCTCTGGTCGAATTTCGACGATCCAGTGAATAGTGGGCAAGTAGAAGGGCAAATGGTCCTTTGAATGGCAATTCACAGGTCGCGCGAATATGTTGTCGAATCGGCCAAGTCGAAAGGGATACCTCCTAGACGTTCTGTGCCCATGACCTCGCCAAAAAGCTCACTCGAGATTTCCAAAGCGGACTTCATCGACTCGTCCTCGATAGAAACCGTGATTCCCAACTCGAAGATAACAGGGCAAGGAAGAGAAAAACTGGTGCATAATCCAGGGTTCAGAGCCAAGGCAATCGCAGGATGCTATCCTATAGCACCGCTGAGAGTAGAGCGGCTTACAAGCCTCTTGCGTTTAGTAGTTAAGAATCCACATCTGGCTTCCCAGCCTTTCCGGAGGGCGACGACACCCCGAATTTCTTCTCGATTCTAAAGTCTTGCAGCTGCTGAGGCCCAAGCATATTCTGAGACCGCTAGATGACTCGGAGAACTTGAGACAAATCCAAGAATATCCCTTGTAAATCGTGATCGACGTTCAAGCGCCTGCTGCCAACGATACCGATTGAATTTGGCTTGAATACGTTCCCTGTTACTCTCTGGCTGCTCTTTGAATGATCATGGCAATCGGAAGCAATGGATGGAAGCAAAAGGGCAAATTGAGTCACGAGACTATATTGCTTTCTGCTTACCACCACCTTCCGGCCTCGAGGTAACTGGCTGGCTATGTAGATGGCTTCAATTCATCTCAAGACGCCAGTACAAGAACATCCCTTGCTCCACGAGGATGTTCCAACCAGCAGGACCCGCAAGGGGCGCGGTAATGCGGACCCCGAGTCTCGGCCGACAAGCAATTACTTCACTCTCAAGGCCCAGCATGAGCAGAATAACGCGGAGCAGCCTGGCTGGGATGGTAGTGTGCGGGGATACGCTAAACCGAGGTCCTCAGCGCCCAGTTCTGTGCACAAACCAAAGAACAAAGCGTCGTCCACCTCACTTTCGGTGCTATGGGACCGCGACACACGACCGGCGCCTCTTTTCATCGTGGGTGGTGGAGACTCTGCTGGTTCACCCAGCATGCAGCCCAACATCTTCCTGACCGAGTCATCGGATGCCGAGGAATTCCAATGCGACCCGTCGCTCAAGGCCCAGATTCTCGACACGAAATGGCACGAATGCTCTGACGAGGCCATTCAGTCTGCTATCTCCGGTCTCAGTGTCGCCCAGTCGCCGGCAGAAGTCTCCGTACACCCTTATCACTCTGCGCTTCGTGTCCTCTCGCAGGCGCTGAACAATCTCGCTCAGGCGCGGATGGAGCTCGAGCTGGGACGCAAGGCTTTGCAGGAGAAGGAGGCCGCGCGTCGTGCGCGCAGAGGGCTCTCATGAACGAGCTCCAGATCGTGTCTGAGCGCGAGATCGCCCGGCGCGTGATACAGTCGATATTCACGGACGATAAAGAGGAGGAGCATCACGTTCACAGGCAGCAGAGTTTGATGGTGTGTGCCAACCGTCCAATATATTTACGCTAATTCTATTTCTTCAGTCGCTCACCGAGTCTCTGACGGAGGCTATCGAGGACGAGGTAGTTCCGCGCAGCGTTCCTCGTGACGGTCTCACCACTCCGACGCTGAACGGCTTCCACCCCTCCCCCACGAATGAGATTCAATTCCCTGTCTCCGCCTCTCCTGCCGCCGCCAGCGCCAGCGCTGACTCCAGCCCCGACGACACCATCCGCCCGCGAGCCGACCGCCCATCCATGGGCGAATGGGTCGGCACCTGGTGGACCAAAGGCCGCTCCCCGTACGATATCTAAACCTACCTCTGCCTCCACCACTTCCACCCCCACGTCGACTTTAACGACATCCGACTCGTCGAGTCCGTCCCCAGCCAACTCCAAGGAGGCTTCTCCCGTCATACCTCGTAGTAATGGAAGCAACCGTCGCCGGACGACGCGCAGCATCTTCGGCACGCTCAATATCTCCATGCTTAACGCCAGCCGGCAGAGCGTCGCCGAGGAGGATCCAGATCAGGACACCGCGTCCGTGCGCTCGGCGCGCACGCACGAGCGCGCCATGTCCCTTTCCTCCGCGCTCACGTCGCCCGTCCACACCGCGTTCTCGCCCATCATCGCCGCGGCGCCGCACCTCACTACCACCTTCCACAGCGACGCCTCCGACTCGGCGTCGGTCCGGACTACGGCCGGGGCACCGTCGACGCTGTGGACGCGGGACGACATAGAGCCGCCCGCGGTGCCGCTGATACAGGGCGCATCGTTGCGGGCGATATGCAACGCGACGCGCGTGATGACGTCTGACCCCGCGAGCATCCTCGCAGACCAGGGGCACGAGACGGGCCCGTTGATTGCACGGCTGGCGCTTGAGCTCATACGGAACGCGCGCGACGAGGGGATTGTGTTTCGCGAACCCGGGAAGGAGCGGAAGCGCGCGCTCGCGGCGGAGATGGATAATTATAGCGCTGGTGCTGGCGCGGGAGCAGGACCGTCGTCGGGGCCGCTGGGGGTGCTAAGCCCGCCGCTGACGTCGCCGGACGAGACGATCCAGACGCTGAGCCGTGCACTTGGGAGCGCGGGCGTCGCGTCGCAGGACGGCTTCCGCGGCGGGGGGAAGGGGAAGAAGAAGGGCAAGAGCGCGGCGTCGATCATCGGCTCCCCCGGGCCACTCTTCGCTGGGCTCATGGGCGTGGCCGGCGGGAGTCGCGACGCGCGCAAAGCGTCGAGCGCCGTGGACCCGCTTTCGCAGCAGAAGCAGGCGGCCGGGGGCGCGGGTGATGCGGCGGCAGCGAGCGAGGCGGCAGCGGTGGCAACGATGCGCAAGGCGCCGTCCGTCCCGCTTGAGTCGATCATCCCCGCTACAGCGAAGCCCCCAACCCAATATCTGTCGCGGACGTACACGCCCCTCACCGCGCGCGACTTTCGCTTCTCCATCCCGCTGCCCATGCCGAGTGCCGCGGCCGCGCGCCTCGCGGGCCCGGGCGGCGGGGAGGCCTTGACAGATCGGTATGGGTTCGTGTATGATGTGGCGCAGTACGACGTCCTCCTTCTCATTAGGGCGAAGGAGTGCGGCAACACGGCGCCGGCATGCCTCACGGGCGTGAAGATTGCAGATCGGGAGGAGGACGACTCGTGGCTTGAAGACGGCGACGGCGAGGGCGCGGCTGCGCGGCCGGTGATGGAGATCGTGAAGACCGCAGAGTGCGAGTATTGCGGGGGAGGGCGGGGACGACGGGCCCGGGAGCACGTCGCCGAGCGCGTCGAGCGTCAAGTCGGGCAAGTCGCATGCGCCGAGCGTAAAGTCGCGCGGGTCGGCGTCAGCGCCAGCGTCGTCCAAGCGTCTCTCGCTCGTGGGTGGCGCGCCATCGCCGTCGTCCGCGGCGAGCACGGCGGTGCTGGCGATGAGCGCGGACACGCCGCGCCACGCGTGCGCGCACACGGTGCGCCGGCTGCTCGACGAGCTGACCGCGATCCACGACGAGCGGCAGGCGACGCAGCGCAAGGAGTGGGACGCCTTCGTGCGGCAGCGGAGCAAGGGCAAGGGCGGGGCGGGCGTGCCGTCGAAGGCCGCCGCGGCCATGGCGTCGGTCGCGGGCGGCGCGGCGGCGATTCTGGGGCTCGGGACGGCGTCTCCGGAGGACGAGCTGGAGCACAGCGACGGGCTGATTGGGTTCGCGCAGCTCGCGAATAAGGACGAGAGGCGGGAGCTGGATCGGTTGGTGCGGGAGCGGGATACCGTTGGTGTATCGATCGAAGGTGTGGTTGGAGTGCAGCGGGGGCTTGGAGATGATGGAGCCGGGGCTGTTTAGGGATCTGCTTGCGATGGAGGGCCCGGCGCACGTCATGGCGGAGATCGAGAAGGACGTGGGGCGGACGATGCCACTCAATGTGTTCTTTGGTGGGGATGGCGCTGGCGTTGTGAAGCTGCGGCGGGTATTAACTGCCTACAGCCGGTGCGTCGCTCTTCTCTTCTCAGCCGTTTCACCGAAGCTAATGAATGCACTTTCCTAGGCGCAATCCTGCAGTGGGCTATTGCCAGGGCATGAACCTCGTTACGTCCACGCTACTGCTCGTACATGCCGACGAAGAGGACGCCTTCTGGGCTCTTGCCGCCATAGTGGAGAAGCTCCTACCAGAAGACTTCTTCTCCCCCTCGCTCCTTCCCTCTCGAGCGTGCCCGCTAGTCCTTATGGACTACGTGAAAGAGTATACACCCAAGCTCCACGCGCACCTCGCGGACCTCGGCGTCGACCTCCCCGCCATCTGCTTCTCCTGGTTCCTCTCCCTCTTCACGGACTGCCTGCCCGTCGAGGTAAGTGCCGACCTGATCTATGCAACTCCTTCGTCTTGCTGATCTATTCATCTCGGTGTAGACGCTCTTCCGTGTCTGGGACGTGTTCCTCGTCGACGGGCTGGACGTCCTCTTCCGCCTTGCGCTCGCGATCCTGCGGAGCAACGAGGCCGAGCTCCTCCGGTGTGAGTCCATCCCCGCCGTCTACGTCGCGCTCGAGAACCTCCCGACGCGGATGTGGCAGGCGGACAAGCTGTTGCAGGTGCGTTTCTGTCCCTTCCTGCGTCAATGATACGGTTAAAGCTGACTGCGTGCGTGCACAGCTGGAGTTGGAGCTACGGCCGTCCATCACGCATGCAGATATTGTGGAAAGATGCGATACACACGTCGCGGCGCTGAAGCTGCTCATGGCTGCGTAATGTAATTATCTGTTGTAATCTAATAAAGGGCAGAGGTTGGTATACGTAGAATTACACGACCGAGAATGTTAAAGTAATGCTAATGATTATTCAGTCACACGCGCGTGCTTGACGCGTTCTTAGCTATGATTTTTTGTATACGGTGTTGGAGATACCCCAAGTCCAAAAGCCACGTCTTGGTTTTGAGGTCCTGCACATAATTATCGGTGAGAGTCACCCCGAGGTGCGCCTTGAAAGACTCGGGTCCGAGGTCGTGGAAAAGGCCTGCTCCGACCCGAAGTTCGACGACGAGTTCAGTCCCGTCCGGGTCTGCCGGTGCGAAATGCTGTACCAAGCGATTTGCAGCGTGCTGCTCGTTTGTCATACGGACTGGCGTCGGAGTGAGGGAGCTCTGAGGACGCGCAGACGCGCGGGCCGCGACTTTCGTCCCGCGACCAAAGCTGAAAACGTGAGAGTGCGGAGATGGCGACGTCTGGGTCGAATCGCGGAAGACGAGTCGTAAGTCGGGTTCGTGCTGAATGTGAGCATTCAAAAATGCTCGAGTATAGGGGGAAAAAAGGATTCACACCTGCGTGGTGTCTATCTTTACGCCAATGGCGAGCAACGCGCGGTCTCCGATGCCAGTAGTCCAATCCTCAATCTCGCGACAAAGTTCGGTAAAAGTCTCGTTGCCGTGAGCGATTTCGAAAACAACACCATTTTCCTTCATTTGGGATGTGAACGCTCTGAAAAGGGCATCTGGCTCCTTGGCGTAAAAATCTGGCGACGATGGAAAGAGCTTCCACGTCTGGGCGGTGCTTTGTTTGCACGCGAAAAGTTCCTGCTGGCCCTGACTAGAGAGTTTGAAATCAGTTTCCATGAAATAATTGCACTTTTGACGTTTGAGAGTCTCACAATCCCTTCAACTCGTCTGGGGCTTCTGGGTGCGACCCCCACTGTACGCCAAACTCGAACTCCTTGGTCAGCACGTTTGTGACCTCGTGCACGTCTCTCGGGTCTCCGTAAAGCGCAATCTTGCGATCCCGATACTCGAGCCGCCAGTTCGATTCCAGCCCGCTAACAAGAGCGTTATAAACAGCCATCGACCAGTCGCCTTCGAGGGTGTGCGGTCCTGGTTCTCCCGCCCAGTAGCTCTTGCGGGCGCCTTCGAACGAGGTCTTCGCTGCGTCGATCAGCGCCTTCACAACTTCATCGGATTCAGTGGGCGGGGGTCGTCAAAGATATCGAGAGTCTCGGCCGTCACGGGAAGGGGCGGCGCATATCCTACTTGGACGTTCATCTTGAGGGGACTGAAGTGAGATTGTGTTTCGAGGTACAGACATAGGGGTCCGTGCAAACAACGACTTGCCGTGATCTGCCGGCGGCGGTTCCGAATATTTCCTTCCGTTCCTTCCGGATTCACTCTCCAGCTGTTACAAGTACATTTTTGTCCCTCCTGCGTTAATGATATGGTTGAAGCTGACTACGTGCTTGCACAGCTTAAATTGGAGCTACGGCCGTCCATCACGCATGCAGATGTTGTGGAGAGGTGCGATACACACAAGATAAACACGTCGCGGCGCTGAAGCTGCTCATGGCCGCGTAATGTAATTTTTTTATCTTAACTCTAGAGAATTTTAAGGTACAACTAATTGATTATCTTGTTCATCAAATTCTCGAACTTGGGACGTTGAACCCTGTTGAAGATCTTGGATTTTCAAGTTCCCACTGCCAGCTAGTTTCCGCTTCAAGCGCTGCTGATCTGCAACCCTTCTTCATCCACGCAACTGCCGCAACTGCCGATAAGAGGCATTGACATGGGTACCGCCAAGCTCGGACATTTTCTACCGGAGACTTCGTTCCTGCGGTGTTGCGAGTTTTGTTCGGTTTTCGTCGGACATTCCATGTGCGTTTGTACATCAAGCCAGCATCAAGCGCAGACAGGATGATATGCGTTCAATATGGAGGAGTACGCGGGTCTCCTCGTCTGCCCTGATTCACATACATACAGTTCACATATCCCGGTGATTGTCGGCTTCAGAGGCTCGCTCGCAATACAGTTTCACGCTTCGACGTCCTCGTTGAGGTCTCACGGCCCTCATATATCCATGCGATCAAGTCACGAAGAGACCTATAAAGAAGAGTTCTCTTGCTATCAAGGTCCTCCAGTCGCACCACTTTAACTTCAAGAAAAAATGCATTTCCTCAAAGCTGTGGCCTTTGCCCTTCCTTTTATCGGCACTGTGCTCTCCGCGCCGGAGTCGCCCCGTAACATCTTCGGCGGCCTCATCAGCGCACCCGCGGCTGGGACAGTCATCGCGCCAGGCCAAAGCTTTGCGTTTTCCTACGATACCATGGCCGATTTTGGCGTATCGAGCTACAACGTGTGTGGCTTGCTACCCCTTCTCGGGACCAGATAACTAACCTTTCTGAATTCACCAGTTTTCCGTCTGGCTGCTGACTGAACTGCCCACGTCCTTCGAGGCAAATCTCAACTTTGCCACGGGCCACTTCTTTGGCCGCTACGCGGAAGCAAACTTCCCTGGTATGTGTTTTTTTTTTAATGCGGTCCTCACATAGATTGCGTTCCGACATGAAGGCAATCCATTTCCAAAGAACCCCGCTCCTCCAGCCAATCTCACCATGCCCGACTTTTCCAAGAGTGAGGGCGGTTTCGGGTCCGGCGAGTCTGCGATCGCGAAGGAAGTCGCGCTCGTTGTGATTGAGGAGTATGCCACAGGCGACCCGGTAAGTTTAACAATTTCTTCGCACTGCTGCGTCTGACGCATTCTCGTTCCCCCACTGTAGTCCCTTGGTGATCGCCTCACTTTGGCTATCAACAAAATCATTTACAATGGTACTGCGGCGTGAAAACAGTCGCATTAAAATTGGACCTCTAAGGACGTAATTTGGACTTCTGATTCTGAATAGTTGAATGGGGTATACTTGTCGAAATAATTCATTGGGTTAAACGTCGGACTAGTACTACGTACTTGAAATTCATGGCTGTCCTTGAAATTCGGTACAAGATTCGGGCGCACTCGATTTATAGATTTCCTCTCGAGTTTCTTTCAAACCTTCATCGGCGTTGAGATTTTTTCCGAATTTTGTGGGTGTCGAGTTTGCCGCGTAAATCAATTTCGACGTGGCTCGTGACCGCGACGCGGCGACTCTTTCGCGACAACTTTGGCACACGCCTTCAAGTCGATGAGAGTCGATGCAACTCTTATCTTCTCCCATTGGTATTGACAGGAATCAAGGCTGAAACCAAGAAAGTGCGCATAAGGCCACCTTCACAAACTCTTCTCGGGCCAGCTTTCAGCAATTCCATTGATTTTTAGGACTGTGGCGGGAACTCGAAAGCTCTTGGAAGAGATACGGAACCTCCTGCGCGGAACGGAGAAGCTCTCTCATTTCTTGCCAACCCAACCCATATTCTTGCGTGAAGACTGTCCAGTCAAAAATGGCATCGCGACTCTCAAAATCGATACCCTCTCTGACCCCAGGCTGGAGCATCGACGCCTGGGAATATCGTCCCACAGGAACTCCAGGTCCCCACCCCGTCATCGTAATGTAGTGCACAATCTCTCTGGTCGGAAGGCAGGTGTAATTCTTGTTTCCTTTTATTTTTTTATAGGGCAAATGGGCTTGGGTGCAACAAACTGCTCGGATTGGCCGCGTATGCGGAGGAATTTTGCGCCGCGGGATATGCGTGCTTGGTATTTGACTATCGCCGATGGGGGGCGTCGGGTATTTGCCGTTAAATCTATGTGCGATGATGGTTTTCTGATCATAAAGTCCAGATGGAACGCGTCGGAATTCTGTCTATGTCTCAGAGCAGCAAGACGACTATCGGACTGTGATCAAGTATGCACGGCAGCAGCCGCAGTATGACCCACAGCGCGTCATTATCTGGGGCTTCAGTTTTGCCGGTCTGTATCCCAGATTTAATTCGCGTTTACACTGCTAAGATGAATATAGGCGGGCACATCCTCACACTCGCGTCCGACGTAAGCTCTTCCTTCATGATCCCATTATCGAAATGCTAACCATTCATGCAGCCGGCTCTCAATGTCGCCGCGAGCATGGCACACAACCCATACTGCGGCCGCCCGCTCCCGCCTTTTCAATTCAACCGCCGGTACATCACGCTCTTCACACTTGGCCTGCTCGACTTGATCGCCGACTTTATGCGTCTCCCGCCTGTATACATACGAACGGTTGCTCCTCCTGGGGTGCTCGCAGCCCTCAGCGCCCCTGGCGCCGTCGAGGGCTTTGGTAGCGTCACGAAGGACCCGAAGTGAGTCTGTATAGCTCGAGTATAGGGGTAAAAATGACACGAGCACGATAGCGACTTCCCGAATCAGGTTTGTCTCTTCACCTTGCCTCTTTCTGCCTTCGTATTCACCGACCTCATTCCCAGATCGCTGCATCCATATTCTTCCGCGCGCCACTCCACCACCGGCCCCGGGACGCCCTCCACCTCATCCGCCGGCCCATCCTCCTGACCGCCGCCAGAGGCGATCGGATCTGCCCGCCTGCGCCGGTGGTGGAGACGAGTCGTGTTGTGCCTACGGCTGAGCTCGTTGAGGTGTCGGGAGGTACGACGGGTTTTGAATTAGCGTGAGGGGGAATGCTAACGACGACGCGACGATGGCAGATCATTTCGACATCTTCAAGGGGAACGCGGACTGGGAGCAGGCTACTGGGTCGCAGTTGGCGTTTCTACGGAAGCACGTCCCAGTTTGAGTGTATCTGCTGATGGATGGACCTTGTAGTTTTTTTTTTACATTTCGGACGACCTAGCACACCAACTCTTTACCGACAGTGACTTTTGAGATGCGTGACTCATCGGCATTTCTACCACTGCCCTGAAGTCGATGCTGTAGTCGTGAAGATGAGGACAACGTATGTGCCGCTGATACTGAGTGAGGAAGGACACAGGATGCATAGAAAGCGCGGTACGATTATACGATTACGACTACGATTCGGATTACAGGGATGATATAAGGTAGCGCACGGATTTAGTGAAAACATTACAGTAGGGTGTCCCATGGATAACACAGATACAATGCGAGGCCTCACCGCCTCACCCATCCTCGTCAGATACGGGAGTGCTGCCTCCACCTCGTCGAGTGATCATGCCCGCCCCGCCGCCTCATCGCCGCCCTGCAACATCTCGTGCACGAGCATGTCCGCCTTGCGCGTCTCGAGTAGCGTGCGCAGGCGCAGCGCCATCTCCTGCTTCGTTCCCGCCGCGACGATCGCCGAGTTGCATGCCGCGTGCGCGGCGAGGTTGCGCTTGAGCGCGGCGGCGGAGAGGTCGCACACGATCGTCGGGTTGTCGATGAGCGGCGGGCCGGGGTGGAGGAGGTATTGGGAGGCGAGGTCTGCGTTATCCGTATGCGGTGAGGTTGTTAGTTTCGGGTTTGTGGGAAGGGGGGAGGAAGGACAGGAGAGAGGATGGAGGAAGACGCACTTTCGACGTAGCGGTCACATGCGGACGGGATCTCGATGTCGATGACGCGTTGCTCGTCGAAGATCGTCTGCGCGAGGCGGCGGATCCCAGGCATGTCGATGGAGGTGTCGAGGATGGTGAGGAACGAGAGCTTGAAGAGCATGATGATAGCAGGGATAGCGTCGTCGTCGATGTGCGGGTTCGTTGCGATAGAGAGTTGCGTGAGCGAGCGCTTGAGAGCCATAAGGTTAAAGATACTGGAAAGCGAAGCGGGCAGCAGCAGGAGTCAGTCAGCAGACGGAAGGCGAAGGGAGCACGGCAGGGAGGCGGATGGAACGCGGACTGAAGTACTGACGCTTCGTTTCCGATACCCGTGTTATTCAGGGACAAAGTCATAAGCCGCGGGAGGTGGTGGATGTGGACGATGTCGGCGTCTTGCACACGCGTGCCGTTGAACGAGAGCTCGGTCAAGAATAGAAAGCTGTATGGTTTGCTGAAAACTGCAGGCGCCACGACCGGTCAGAGGATGAGCAGAACGCCTCCCACGGCGCGCACCAGGGAAAACGTCTTTTCCAGCGAGATTCAGCCCGTCCTCGTCACCCATAGACTCGGTCATCACTAGCCGCGAGATTTCCGAGGTCCGAAGGAACGTGAGGACGCGGATGTTGAGGAGACCTGGTGTGATATCAGCCACAGAAGCTGGATACATGCGTTCCAAAACGCACCGTTTTCACCGAGGAAGTCGGCGATGGTTTGGTGACTCAAGTCGGGCAGCTTTGATAGTCTGTCGTGGAGACGGATGCCAGGCATCAGGGCGTCCAGACGTTCGATGAGAGGCCTGAGGCCGCGGGGCGACTCTGTGCCGATGGGCGGACCGTATAGCTCGTCTATACATGGATGTATACGTGAATATATGCGCATATATCCAAGAGTATATTTACCTTCGAGGGAGCGGATCTTGGCCTTCAACTCCTCGGTGAGCGTCGCCTTCGGAGACGATTTCTTGGGCAGTACAAAGGGCGAATACTGAGCCTTCGGTGGGAAAAACTGAAGTCGTTCTCGTCTAACGCTGATCTCGAAAGAGCTTTCGTGGACAGATTGGATGGAACGCATGTGTTTCGCGGGGCCTTCGAGGTCGCTGAACGAGGAACGAGAGCGCTTCCGCTTGAGAGGCGGGCGGGAAGTCACCTTCTTGACGTCGACGGTAGTGCTACGATGCTCGAAAGAGGACGACAAGTTTCTGAAGGACGGGAGCGCGAAGGAGGTGGTGATGGAGTCGTTTTCGGACTGCGAGAGCTTCCCCAATGATTCATCGTCTCCTTCCTGCAGAGCCTTGTCGAGAACACGCGCGTAAGACGACAGGAATCGGTCCTTTAGAGGCTGGTTTTCTGCTCGCGACGATTTGCGGCGCCGGTTTTGTCGTCTGAGAGAGCTGAGGTACTTGGAAGCGGTGATAGCAGGACAGTATAGAGGATTCTTCTCGTCAATTGTAGGAAGTGTAGAGTTTAACATGAGACTGGATTAAGAGAGGTCGCGGTGGTACGGAAGTAAGATAAAGTGGCCCCGGGTTAGGTCCTGCCGGAATTTATGTGAGAATATTAATTATATTTTAACCAAGTTGCCTTTCCTGGACTTAAACTTTCACGACTGCGCTTCCTCTCCCTCTACCATGGCCGACGACCCAAGCCTCCACACCTCTGAAGCGGAAGTCTGGTATCTCAAAAGAATTAGCTTCGGACTCGGCGACACGAAGCAAGAGGTCAAAATTGTCACCCAAAATTTCAACGGGTAAGCGACTTGCATATTGTCTGTCAAACAACTCATTCTTCCAGTCCTTGCTCGTTTATCGCAATATGTAGCCTGCTCTGGCCTCTATACCGTGAAAGGTACTGATTTCTCGCAGGTAATATCCTAATTCTGCGCGGGGACATCCGAATTCTGCCTCCGGATCGCGTCACGGTTTCGTACGAGTTTCTATCGCAGCTGGTGGGCGAGTACCTCTTGATGCGCGCGCCGGACGTCGATATCTCCGCTGCCCTGTCGATAATGCCGCTTACCCAGAGTGCGTGTATGTCTGGATAATGTCTTTGCTTTGGTTTAACGCGCTTGCAGAGGGCATGGACCTCAATCCGCTCTTCACTGGCGCCACGTCATTTCGGCCGGCGGGGGACGGCGGTGCACTGAAGCTGTTTAAGCATGCTGGTATTGAATTGGTGCATGGCTGGCTCGTCGACCCTGCAAGTCCAGAGGCAGAGGCTATCTTGACGCGCGCGCAGGATTATGACACCGCAGTCACGTATATCGTTGACGCAGATTATACGGCCAAGGGTCAGCTCGTCGTGGAGGAGTCGAGTGTGCCTGTCGCGGGCTCCAGCAGTGCGGGTGGAAGCAACTTCACGCCCGAGGAGCGTTCCAAAATAGAGGACGGTACGCGTCGCTGTACATTCCCTCTCTTTACACTCATAATACTGTTTTATCGCACCAGCAATGTCCATCCGCCAATTCCTCGACAATACACAGTCGCAGCTCACGTACCACGGGCTCTTCCACCTCGCGACGACCCTCCCGCCCGGCGCCCTCGTCGCGCTCTTCCGTAACTCGCACTTGTCGGTCCTGCACAAGTCTGCCTCGCCCACGGACGCGTCGCTCTACTCCCTCGTCACGGACCACGTCTTCCTCCACGAGGGCTCCGTCGTGTGGGAGCGCCTTGAGGACGTCGACGGCGGGAGCTCGACGTGGGTCGATTCGAACTTTATCCGCTCGAGCCCTGCGGGCGGCGACTATGCGGGGCAGACGGCAGAGGACGCGCTGCGCGCCGCGGAGATAGAGGCGGGCATGTTCGTCCCCGCATGACCCTGGAGAGTACGTTTTTCATTTCGTTCGCCGCCATCTTTACCCATTCGCTTACCCTCTCGCTTTTCACTCACAGCCACATACTCGCGCAGCAGATCCAGGCCGAGGAGGACAACCACGCGCAGATGCTCCGTGACGCATTCCGCGAGCGCCAGCGGCAGAAGCAGCAGGCGCAGCAGGAGGCCGAAGAGCGCCGCAAGAACAAGAAAAATAAAGGCTGTGTTATCATGTAGAGGCGCATACACACATACCCTTACTTACTTATCTCTATTTGTAGAAGTGTCGTAGATACCCTGCGTTGTTGCCTTTATCTATCTGGATTCGGGAATTTTATTGTATCGTTATTGGCTGGAACGTCTGCCCTGGTCGCACTGGAGCGCTTGAAGCCTGAGCCTTCCTGCTACAGAAGAACAAGAGCTTACGGGACAACGCGCCCATCTTTTGGTGTACTTCCACCTTGACTGGGCGCAGCATATCGAATTCCGGAGAGCGGTGCCCACTGTCCCTTGCGTGGCCGTCGGGAGAATGGGTGGTGGGTTTAAAATCTCGCCAACACTAGAGAGAGGGACGCAGAATCCATGAACCTAGACATTTGGCCGAGAATGAAAGAGGAAGATGATTCTGAAATTTCGGTAAACGACTCGAATGCCTTTTATGGAAAGTTGATTACTAGAAAAGGCAAGACACATCTAAGCTGCAAGACGTATCTTTCGTCGCAGTAGAATGGAGGAACAACTGCTTGGCTCAATAATACATACACAAAAAATTATGTGAGAACCAACTCGATCATCTGAGGATATGGAAAACAATGTCCTGCGGTGTGTTAATTCCACTGCACGCCCTGCAAATCGCCTCCGCCAGCACGACGCGCTCGGCCGCAGGAATCTTCTCGACAGCATCGGGCGCAAAAGCGAGGCGTTGCAAAGCTGGGAACAGCCCAAGCCAGGATACAAGCGCACGGATGTCGGAAGCGCGGAAGCGTATGTCGCCGTGGTTGGATAGGCAGAGGTGATTGACGCGCATCAGCCGCGTCTCAGGATACTGGGACGCGTCTATGGCCTCGGCGTCGGGGGAGATAGAGCCATGGGAGAGAGGTGGCAGTGACGCTGAACGTGAGGGGTAAGTCTGAGGGGATGCATGCCTGGGAGCGCTGCGAGCGCCGTGAGGGCAGTGCGATACGCGACAAGGTCAAAAGTGGTGCGCCGAGATGTGGACGTATATTTGGACACGGAGGTGAAGAGTAGGGAGACGTGGCAGGTGTTCGGAAATGCAGGAAGGAGATAAGGGATATAAGAAGGGGGCGTGGTGAGGTCCCGTACTCTGTTTTCCGGATCTGGAACGATGGGCATTACGGTGAGGGAAGAGGATTGGATTGAATCCGACTCGACGTGGAGCTTGGCGAGATACGGATGGCGTTTCAGAAACGCCATCAACTCGGGGTGAATGAGGTCGGTCCTTGTCTCCAGCTTCAGACTTTGGAGCTGCACTCCAAGGTAAAGAGACGCGAGAAGAGAAGAAAACACGGTAGGAGGAAGGCCTCGTATTGGGCCTAATACGAACGTCGACGACAACTTCTCCGCGAGCGTGACCAATGTAAACCTTCCGGGTAAAGATTGAATTCGAATCCAGCTGCTGAATTCTAGGCTGGTGCCCACATGGGTCCACGGAGGACTGAAGAGTCGTAGATAAACCCACACAAATAGCATACTAACATTGTTTACCGCCATGATGACCCCATATAAAAGCCATAGAGGCAAGATAATGATGCCGAACACAACCGCAGTCGGCCAGTCAACTACTAGTCGATGAAACCGGAAGTATGATGGTGAGGGTAATAGGATCCAGCGAATCGGCGGTGCGGATCGTCGACGCGACAGACGCATAAAGGAACCATTCGCGACCAACAGCTTGTTATTGGCCGAGGAAGGGAGACACGAGAGGAGGAATGCTGCATTCCTCGTGGAGAGCCTTCGATACCTGTCTTGTATTACGATATCTGGGATAGGCGCTATCACAGAAAGCAAGTATGCCAATGCCTGGTATCTCGGGTAGGACCGAAGGCCGCTCTCCTGGAAGCGTACCAAGAGTCTTTGTATTGGTTTTACGCGGGCCACGATGGGGAGTGGGGACAATAAGTCGGTGAGTTCGAGGGTCCCGGATTGGATACTGGCTTCAGAGATGCCAAAATGAGATAGGTAGGGTAACGTGGCAAGGCGTCGAAAACGAGAAGAGAGCTGGAGGATTGTCCAAAGTTCCTCTCTTCCAAGGAGCGAGCATATGTGATCTAGGAGCTCGTCAGGCAAGTTGTCCATTGTCCTTTGCGAATAGATGAGGGTCGAGGACTCGAAGTTTAAAGAAAGCTGTGTGAAGCCAAATGAACTTGAAAGCTCACTGGCAGGCTGTATGCAAATGATAGGATGAAGAACGCGATAAAAATCCGGTACGGCAATTCTTACGATGGATCAGACAGATACCTGGGAAGCGTTTTAGTTGACTGTCATATTTGGGATTGAGATGAAATCCAACATTCAAGACGAGCGATCACGGCCGGAACATGCCGAGACCTTTTAGCTCAGCCTATTTACATAAGGCTGCTTGCGATAATAGGGGTCGTGTTCCATCTCCTTTGATTTCAAATTCCCAATCCGACCCCTCCGACCTTACAGTCAAACAAAAAGATAAATTGCTATCCGAAGTTCGCGCTGCCTACGATTCCGTTCTTGCCAAAATTTTTCTTCAAAAGCTCAACGAGCGTCAGGCAATATCTCAGATAATATCCGAGTCCGAGCTGGCGGATCTAGTTAAAAAGGCAATGGGGGCTAGCTTCCGGCTAAACGTACGAGCTATATTTCGACTTTCTGATATCGTTCATGACCTCTTACTTTATTCCAGCTGTCTCTGCCTTTCACTAAGGCACCGGATTTCTATCAAACGCTGTTCCTCTCCCCGATGCCCCAGTTTCGCGTTCGCGAGGACGACCTAACCCAACCCTTATCTCAGGAATTCGATGAGCAATACATCCATGCGGCTGACACTCTGAGAGCCAGCCACCACTGGAAACTTACTCGGAACCACCTTCTTATACGGGTGCGTCTCTAGATCTCGCTTTGAGCCTAAATCGTAATCAAATTATCTAGAATGAAACCGGATCACGCGTCTTAATCGACGAGGTCGTCCTCGCCGCCATCCAGCTCGCGCAAAGACGCATAGCGGCAGATACCGAACTAGATGATTACCTCGCTGACCGGCACCGCGGTCCAGGACAACCAGAGTGGCAAGCCCGCTCAATGGATGGAATATCCGCACGACCGGACGGAGCCGAGACCAAGGTCAAGAGTTGGGTCGTCTTCCAACCTGAAGTCGACGTTCCGAAGCAAGAACTGGTTACCGGGATCTCCTCACATGGAATCATAGATTACATGTTCGGTGTAGTGTCGGCTGAAGATGGTGCGTCCATTTTTTCCCATTTTCTTCTGTTTTTCCTGGAGTCAAGAACCATCTTATCAAAAAGTTTCTTCAAATTTACAGTACAACACCAGCTAAACGTATCCAAAAGTGTGTGTTCAGTTTTTTTTGGTGATTTCTCTAAAAAATAATGTCTGTGCAGTTTGTCTCCAATGGAGTGGACTCCCTAGTCCATTCTCGGCCGAATATATGCCGTCGTCGTCCGGCTGCGTCTGTGAAGCAAAATACTTCACAACGTTTGCGCAGGCTCGCGCGCAAGCGCTTGTTCAAGGCGCAGCAATGGTTGTGTTAAGGTACACTGTATTCTATTATTTTCAATTCTCGTTTTGTGGGTACTCATCAAATTTTCAGAGGCCGCCCTGTCACCAACATACTTACGGACGGTTCAAAATGGGAATTTTACTGCTGTTTCAAGAATCAGCAATACCTCGCAGATTCAGGCGAATTTCCTTTTGTTGCACAGGTATCTCGGGTATTTTATGTGGAGCAAGACCTCCACATCATCCTGCGCCTGGTAACTCTTGCTGTGGGTTCATTTTCTCATCCAGTAATTCTTTGTTGAAACTCTGTATAGATCCTGCGGGACCCCGAAAATTTTCTACGGCTTGCACAGGCGGGGGATGAGAGTGAATTCAGCGTGGCACAAACACCACATCAAATCTTTAGCACATGAAGTCTACGCGTCAGCTGCAATCGGTGAAATAACAAACAGAGTGCAGGTACAGCTCTTGGTAGCCTCAGAAAGTAAATAGAACAAGTTTGAGAAATTGAATGCAGAGGTGAAAAAAAGAGTTGAACCAGGATGGAAGACTCAGCCTCGAATTGAACGGCAATCTTTGCACATAATCCAACCTATAGAGAGCGAGTGAGTGCAGGTCATCTGCTACAGGTCTTTCTAGCCTTAGAAAAGAACTGGAGTAAGTCGAAAAAAATTGATGGTGGCAGGTAGAAAATCCTTTCATAAGTAGTGTGTAAATGCCAACCCGAACCCAAATCGACCAACAACTTGAACTGAGGTGACTTACAATTTTCCTGGATTTAGGACTGGAGGCGACGTACCGTGCACCAGGTCCGAGTTACTTTCCCTTGTGTGTAAATAAATAACTTGGGTCCTTTGGCGTGAATGTAGAATACAAGCTGGGATTGAGGTTGAAAACGGTAGACCTTCAAAGTTGTGATTGCATTCTTGGAATGTTTGAAAAAGGTATCTCTCATTGCGTAGAGTCTTCTACGCATACCTTTTTAAATCGCAAACTATGTCCTTTGTGAGATCGAGCTCTCAAATGCCTTTTATGGAAAGTTTCTTACTATAAAAGGCAAGAGACCCTCGTTGAATGAAGGAAAAGCTGCATGTCTCAACAATAAATAAACAAAAATTACATGAGAACTATCTCATTCAGCTGGGGATATGGAAATTAATGTCCTGCGGCGTGTTAATCCCTGTGCACGCCCTGCAAATCGCTTCCGCCAGCAGCGCGCGCTCAGCTGCGGGAATCTTCTTCTCGACAGCGCCGCGCGTAAAAGTCACGCGTTGCAAGGCCGGGAACAGCCCGAGCCAGCGCACAAGCGCACGGATGTCGGACGCGCGGAAGCGCATGTGGCCGTGGTTGGACAGCCAGAGGTGATTGACGCGCGCCAGCAACGTCTCGGGATACTGAGCCGCATCCATTGCCTCGGCATCAGGGAGATCAAGCCAGGGGAGGGAGGCCGCAGTGACGCTGAATGCGAGGATGAGCACGAGAGGATGTGTGCCCGGGAGCGCCGTGAGGGCAGTGAGGGCAGTGTGATACGCGACAAGGTCGAAGGTGATGCGCCGAAAGGTAGACGCGCGCTTAGGCACGGGGGTGAAGAGGAGGGAGACTGTATTGGCGTTCGGGGCAGCAGGGAGGAGGTAGGGAATGTAGGAAGAGGGGGCGGTGAGCTTGATTACTTGGTTTTCAGGGTCTGGAACAACAGACATTGTGGTGAGGGGAGGAAGACTGGAGTGAATCCGGTTCAAGATGGAGGTTGATGATATCGGGATGGCGCTTTAGGAAGGCCATCAGCTCGGAGTGGATGAGGTCGGTTTTTGTCTCCACCTTTAACAGGTGAAGATGCACCCCAAGGTCGAGAGATGCGAGGAGAGAAGAAAACGCGGTAGGAGGAAGGCCTCGTATTGGGCCTAATACGAGCGTCGACGAAAATTTCTCTGTTAGCGTGACCAAGGTAAGCTTTCCAGGTAAAATTTGAATTCGCATGTAGCCGCTGAATCTGAGGCTGCCGCCTGTATCCAGGATGATACGTTCCTCCTGGGACCATGGAGGACTGAAGAGTCGCCGATAAACCCAGATCAAAAGGATAGTGAAATTGATGACGCTGAGATATATGAGGAGAAGAGGGATGGCAAAAATGATGATGAAGGTCCGAAATCTTCCTGAAGGTTGGGGAAACTGTATCCAATGAATCGGCGGTACCGACCGTGGACGCGACAAGTATATGGCAGGACCCTTCACTACCAACATATTGTTGGCCGATGAATGGGCACACAAGAGGAGCCATGCTGTATTCTTCGTTGAGAGCATTCGATCCCTGTTGTATATCACGATGTCTGGGATGGGGGCTATCGTAGAAAGTATGTATGCCAACGTCTGGTGTCTCCAGTAGGACAGAACACCACTCTCATGGAAGCATACCAATCTTTGTATTGGCTTTATGCGGGCCACGATGGGGAGTGGGGATATTGAGTCCAGCTCTAGGGTCCCGGATTGGATGCTGGCTTCAGAGATGCCAAAGTGAGATAGGTAGGGTAGCGTGGCAAGGCGTCGGAAACGTGAGGAGACCTGGATGACTATCCGAAGGTCCTCACTTCCTAAGAACGAGCATATGTAGTCCAGGAGCTCGTCGGGGAAGTTGTTCATTGTCCTTTACGAATGGATGAGGGTAGAGGACTCGGAGTTTAAAGAAAGCTGTGTGAAGCCAAATCAAAGCTGTATGCAAATGACATGGGAGCGAGGGTGAAGAACACAATGAACATCCGGGGTAATTCTCACGATACATCAGACAGCCACGAAAATACATACCTGGAAAGCGTTTTAGTTGACTGAATCGCAGTTGGGATTGAGATAAAATACAACATACAAGACGAGCGATCATGGCCAGAACATGCCGAGACCTTCAGCCTATTTAATGATAAGGCTATTGCGATAATAGGGGTCGTGTTCCACTGGCATCTTGACACTATGATGTGGATTTCAACTTCCCAATCCGACCCCTCCGACCTTACAGTCAAACAAAAAGATAAACTGTTGTCCGAAGTTCATGCAGCATATAATTCCGCCCGTGCCAAAAGTCTTCTTCAAAAGCTCAACGAGCGTGCGCTGCGTGTCTCTCCCGAGGCCATATCTGAGGATTCAACCAAGAAGGCGATGTGTGATAGCTTCCGGCCAAGCGTACGAGCTTGATATGACTATCATATGAGCTACATTTCGACTTTCTGATATCGTTCACGACCTCTTACTTCATTCCAGCTGTCTTTGCCTTTCTTTCAGTAAGGCACCGGATTTCTATCACTGGACTCGGGAACTTTCCTATTGTATCGTTATTGGTTTCGTGCGTCGGCGCTTGAGCTCTTGGACTCGCAGGTTCTCATTGGCGGCACATAAAAAACTTAGCTGGGGTCTGCAGGATATGCCGCATTCATGTTTAAAAATACGATAAATACAGTCGAAGAAATAAAATCGACGATTCACAAGCAGTCTCCCCTTGCCTGTAAACCCTCAAAATCCAAAAAAATTCAGAAATCTGGCATCGAGTCCGCCATCGCTCAGTGCTTTTAATTCCACCACGACGGCTTCCGGCGGAGGAGACAGGGATTCGGCCGTACAATAAATGCGAAGAAAGGCTAAACGGAAAGGGCTGTTGGGCTGGGAGATTTCGGGGTGGGCTTGGAATCGAGACCGTGCCATGGCGAAGAAGGGGTAGACGGGGAAATACCAGTCTACTTGATTTCCGAACGGAGGAAAGCCATACCAGAACGAAGTGAGATTGGGGCAGAGATCTGCGGAGGTTCCGGCCAGAGTCAGACCATCGAACAGAGTGTTCTGGTACACCATGGCTGACATGTGGATCTGGAAGGCGTCGAAGTGGGGGGCAAGGAGGAGGTCAGTGAGGGCGGGGAGACCTTGCAGCAGCGCGATGAGCCCAGAAGAAATCCTGCAATTCATGAGAATGAGCTTCTTCAAGACGCAACCGCAACGCTGGATAAAAGGCTTGAATGTTCGAAGCGTCGAAGTGTGCATTGATGATAATGTTTCGAGCAACGGCGCCTCGAGATTATCCAGAATTCTGGATTCTTTCACACGTAGACGGCGAAGGTGAGGTAGCAAGACGATATTTGGGCCGAACAAATTAAAATCATCGAATGTCTCGATGGTTATCGCACATTCAACGAGAGCGGGAGCCGCTTTTTCCAGAATCTCCAGCTGATGGCTCAGTTTGTATGCTCCTCGATAGTGAGTTACGAATCCTAATTTTAATTAGGATCGTTTCTTTCGGATCCAAAAAATTCGAAGAAAGATTGATCTCATACCTTAGCATCACGCTTTTGCAGATCAAACGTGACTGCAACTCTCAACATTTGCCTTATTTGTGCCAGAAGTTGCCTTCTTTGGGTTTCTGACTTAGTATCAGTTAGATGTATCCCCTTTGGCAACATAGCCTTATAAGGATTGTTTGAGCTCTTTTTTTATCCAGTTAATCATTGGTTATTTCCGCCTTTGGTGAAATTCTTGTTGGCGTGGGAACTATTCCCAATTTATTGCCCTAACCTTACGCTGTACTTGTTTTGCTCTTTTCCAGACTGTTGCCCATTGGTCCGGTATGTTTGAAAAATACCGCGGTGCACTGCAAACTGATAGTCCTTCCTGTCCTGGGTCCACCTTGCTAAAGACTTTGTTATCCCTCGGCGCATCAAGATGATTGAGATCTCTCAGGGTGTGATCATCGTTCATCATTTAGCCTTAGGAGTTTATACAGGGGTCGTTGCCTAGGATCGCTCTTATAAAGACCTTGACGGCACTGTCTTCATCCAACCTTCTCTCATCCTTCCCTCCCTGCTCCTTTTTATATCAATAAGTCTTAGTCTTCTTCTTCCACAACACTTTCATCTTCTCTCTCTCCCCTTTGCTCTGTGATATTGCACTATTGCTATCGTCGTTGTCCATGCTCCACCCCTGGAGCATTTAGGCGCTATGTGTTCAACGGTTGCAGCAGACAAGATTTAATTTTGACATAAGTTAGTGAGTTGAAAAAATTAATTTTTGACACAAGTTGCTGTCAGGTGTACAATGCGAGTTGGTACAAGATAATTTAATCCGCAAATCCAGCCTTCTACCGTCGAGCCTTCCCAGATTTAATCTAAGTGCGGTTGCATATTTAGTTTGATCCGCAAACAAAATCCACAAATTTTTCGCACCAAGATTAAATTTCACGTGAATTAATCGGAGGGAGACCAATTGAATTTAAGAGTATAATCATCCATCACGAGGTTACGAGATTAATCTTCCGCACAAATTCGCACCGCGAGATAATGAGATTAATATTTGGCACAAGTTCAGACCCGCTCAGTGAATCAATCTAACACAGATGAATCTCGGCCAGCGGAGCGAGAGCACACCCACCAGGATTACCTTTCTGCTGAATCTGACCTGACTAGTATATATTAGCACAGATTAATCTCGGCTAGGGGTACGCGATAACATGTTCACCAAGCCATCGCATCACCGTGGTAAATTAATCTGCTCAAAGTTTAAAATCGATCCATGCGGCGACTTCGAGTCACGTACTCACAAGATTAATCGTGTCGGGGATCTTTGAACTGACAGATTAATCTCAGGGAAAATTAATCTAGGTCCCCATGAAGAGAAAAAATCACGGACCACCACCAGCATAAATCTTCCACATCCGCGATAGCCTCCATATCTGCGATAGCCCCGTTCAGTCCGATTCCGCGCCCGCCTGTCAACCGCCTGCAGCAGCAAGGTCGCTCGAGTGGGCGATAGGTCCAGGGGACGTCAACAGGGGGCTGATAAGACAGCATGAATAAGGGTGCACGTGGGAATCGGAAGACTCAGGGCGATGACAGAGGGTGGTGCAATAGCCACGAGGCGATGCCCTCAAGTCCGCAAGAAAAAAGAAAGCCATGTGCAAAGTGAGGCTTGGAAGGGACGCAAAAGGGCATGAAAACGCACCTAGACCCAATCCACTTTCATAGCATGAGCGGGAGGTCTAACGTGGAGAGGGCCAGAGCGAGATCATGCGGCATTGTAGTCAGTGAGCATCCAACTGATGGAGAGAGAGGGCGAACACTCGGGTTGTGGAGGGCGGGCATGGACAAGATGATGGCCAGAGCTGTGACCAATAAGTTAGTAACCATAATGTGACTCAACAAACGCGAAGAATCAGCGCGTGCTCTCGGCAACATGTCAACATTCAAATTTTCCTCTAGGTTGATTTGGCATGACTCAAGATCGAGCCCGAATCAACCGCACAAAAATCTCTACCTGTCCGTTATGTACATGCAAAATACGAGATGTAGTGATGTTACGGCTTGGCTTGGCTTGGAAGCCCTGGCTTGGGCTTGGCTTGGACGGGCTTTGGCTTCTCTTTCCTCAAGCCCAAGCCCAAGCCGTCGAGGCGGGCTTGGCTTGGCTTGGCCTCGGCTTAAGCGGCAACTTTCCAATAATTTTCCCTAGAGCATCTGCTACGCTTTCATCGTCACTCTATTACTGCCAACGCAAAAAATGTAATCAGATGTCCATATTGTAGTCTGGGTCATAATTATTATGGTCCTCTTCTAATAAATCATTCCGTCCTTTTTTCTTGTCATCGCCCTCCCCTCCCACCATCAGCATCCTTGTCATTGCACCCGGTGTCGTCCACGAGAGCCGACTTACGGAACAGCAGGTACTGTTGCGCTGATCTATAGTGCCGTCTGTCAACGAGTTTGGCACATTTTAACACCGGAGCTGTGCCGTCATTTTGTCCCCTCCAAGTCTGCCTCAAGCCAAGGATTTGGCTTGGCTTGGCTTGTCAAGCCACGGCTTGGGCTTTGCGGCTTGAAGCCAAGCCAGGAGCATCACTAACGGGATGTGTACCATCTGAACACATTCGAATATTTCAATCGCCCACTCATGTGGAGAAGCTAAGGCTCTAACCATTTCCGTTTGCACGTTTGTAAAGAGAAGTACTCTTTTTTTCTCGGCATTTGATGAGGTGCTAAGCATAGGTTCAAGCTTCTTAAGGGCTCGTAAGGGCCAATAAACCTTCCATTCAGCATGTTACACGGGGTTTGGTCGGAATTCGCACAAGATCGGCAATTTCCGAGTGTGTTCGGCCATCTCAGCGATGTCACTAGTGTAGATTCTGCCCCATTTCAACCTCACAAAGGGATATGATTGAGACAAGGATACTTGAGTTAATACAACGATATTTGTGAGTAACAAAGGCCATCACATCTGCGCCAAAAATACTGTTTACAAACTGTTTAAACGATTTTTAGATGTTTCCTTTCCATTTCCGTCAAACCGTAAACAAAGACAAAACGGAGGGAGCCTGATGGAGAAGTTAACCCGAAAGAAGCATCTGCAAGGGCACACAGGGCTGGTGATTAGAGGTTTTCAACTCCCTCATAGTACTTCTGTCAGGAGAAAATTACTGTGAGTGACATTCATTGTGACTAAATGCAGCGCACCGAATAATCGTTGATGAGAGTTTGTGCACCCATCTCTACTGCCTTTGCTTTTGCCTTCTTTTCTTCTCTCTCTTGGTCTCGCCGTACAAGCTCTGGCAAATCATCCCACGCCTTTTTGCAGCCCACCTGGAATTGGGAATATATTGCGGCCTGTTTGGAAGCATATGCACTGCGACCTGTGGTCGCCAGGTCATAAGTTGGTGAATCAGTAGGGGTAGACATCGCCGCTGTTGTGTTTGTGAGGTTCCCGACAGCCATGAGTTTCCAAATGTCGCTTGTTTTCCGGAAAAATTCAATCGCACGGCTGAATTCAGCAGTGAGGATTTCGACCTCCTCCGTAGCACGCTGCATCAGGGCTCGCTCACGAAACCACTGTACACGATCCACTGGAAAACCTCTTGAACAATTTGAACTGAGCTGAGAGCTGCACATACTTTCTGTTTCCCATGCGGCTGCAGCCTCCTCAGTCAGTCCGGCCGGACGCTGAGCATGCCAAAACCATGGCTCGCGCTGACGTGAATCCCCGAGTTGTAAACCTCGTCCACCCTTTCCATGCTGTTCATTTCGATGAAGAGGTTGAAATGTTGAATCATTTTCGGGCATGCCCAGGTTCACAAGCGCAGACCGGATGCGCCGGTACCTATCACCAGCAGCTTGAATGGAGTTACTCAGTGCTTTCAAAAATTTTGCTGCCCGAGTGTTTGCCTGTATACCATGTATGTCTGTTTGTTTCGTCTTCAGGTTCCAGTTCAGAGTCCGGATGGCTGTGCGCAGTTCCTCTAGGGCAGCAAGTGCCTCAACCTCCCTGAGCTCGTGTTCAAGGTGCCCTAATGCTTCAAGTTTGAATGTACGGCGCTCTACTACACCAAACTCGGAGGGAAGGTACACTGGTGCATCTTCTGGCTTGTCTGGGTCTATTCGCTTCATGTGTTCCTCCAACATGGGGACTCGCTGCATGAGGCGGGTGCGCAAACCCTCGATTTCTGTGTAAAGTGATTGTCGAATGGATCTCAAGGTGTCCTCATCTGCCGACAGAGCGACCATGGCTCTGACTTTCTCTCTGTGTATATAAAACAGAGCATCAGAAGATGTAATTTTAGGTTATGGAGTACTGCACCTCGCATTGTCCACACGTAAAGCATCAACAATGAAGGCAAGGTCATCTTCATGGGTAGCAGTGACAGGACTCTGCATGCGATTCTCCTGAGCACGAAGCCTACTGTACGCTGCTGAATGAGTGGGCGGGGCTGTCTTGTTGTGAGTCAAGGCATGGAGAAGCACATGGATTGACGCACCGGTGGTGGAGGAGCCTTCGTTTTCAAAAATACTGACTGTTTTGCCATCTGCAGATTTCATTGTAGTTATTCTGTCCTCCCACATCTTTTCCCATCTTGGCATATCTCCAGGGTGACGACTGCGCAATGTCTCGTGTAGTTCTTCGAAGAAAGCTGTGCGGTTACGCCGTTCGGTCTCCCCCTACCCTGTACAGATGCTGCAACATTTTGGCTTTTGGTATTCCGCATGAGTAGACGCTGCAAGGGTACTCAGAATACGCACCCAACCTGAGAGTCTTCCCCCAGTTCCAATGATCGCATGTCCCATCGATCACATCATGGCGGTGGCCATCGTTCATTTCCTTTGTGCTGCCAGCTGTGAGATTGTGCTCCACCCATCCAGTTTCAATCAGTTCCCCAGTGGTGAGACCAACACAGAAGAAGAAGTTGAGATTAAATGCAAACATGCAGCGCTCCTGGTGGTTGAGAATATGCATTTTTCCAATTACACCCTCGATTCTCTCAAATACAGAGAGCATTTCGGGGAAGCTGTCTTTGATGCGGGCAAGCAGCTTAGCCTTGTATTGGCACCAAATATCATATGCAAGAATGATCCAGCGAAGAGTTTTCGCCTCCTCACCCAGCCCTGAACGCAATGCAGTGTCGGTGTAGCCGAATCTAGACCCAAAATCAGCACTTTGGCTGTTTGAAAAAGACCAGACTTACCCCTCTCCTTTGATCAAATCAACAAATGATTGTGGAAGGTAGAAACCATGGCGTGCACATTGAACCGCAACCACCCCAGTAATAACTGCATTCTTAAATTTGGCAATATTAGAGAGCTTGCGCATGAGCCACCGGTAGCCACCGGGTGGCTCATCAGGCATGCGCAGTCCAGTGGCTCTAAAAACGGGATAACTGATGGAATCTGATGCATGAGGTCAATGCATATAGCTAATAGAACTATTTTTGCACCTTTGCATCCATCATTATGTAGAAAGCCGTCTCAGAGTACGGCATTTGCTCCAGTTCCATTCTTAAGGCAGTCTCTGGTGCTTGGGATGAGCTCCCAGAAACATCACGCCTTTGCCCAGGTAGTCAGATTGAGCGCAACGCCCATCAGGATGATCAATTAACAACATGTTGGTACTGCTAAAAAAGGTGTGTTGTTGCTCACACGCTGTCAATGGAGCCACCCAAAGTGGAGCCACTGATTGGCGCATGCCAATTTAGCCACCAGTAGCCACCCGGTGGCTACTGGTGGCTCTGCGCAAGCTCTCTATTCTGCATGCGTGCTGCTTTCAAGTGGCTACAAGTGCCGGTCTGTCAACGGATGAGGAGTGTATAAAGGCACTGTTATGTGCAACACTTACATCCTCGGATGGCTTGAGGGCATCGAGATGCTTCTTGAATGTCTCTAGTGGAATAAAATACCCATTTCCGGCATTTAAGGCAATGTCGTCTGGGTCTTCTCGTTTATTCTTTCGCTGCAGTTTGAAGTTTCCATTGGTGGAAATTAATAGCGTGAATTTATGTCTGTTAGATTTCAGTCAGTAAGATCAACATTGAGAGCATTGGGCACCTGCTTTTCATCCTCGGAGGCGGCGATCATTTGGTCTAATGTCATGTTAAACCCCACTTCAGGACATGCTGGGCATCGGAGAGCAAGAGAATTAGCGCGGCGATGAGGGACATGGGGATCAATTCCATGAGCCTGTCCTGTCCGGCGCTGCAGTGCGAGAGCCCGCCAGACCCGGCTTGCCATGAGGAATTCCCGATACCGGTTCTGAATGGCAACTTCAGTTATTAACATTTGCAAGATGTGATGAGAGTCCCACAGTGACAGTGTCAGGTTCAGCATTGCTAGTCAATTGGCACAGTGCCTTCACATAATCATAAGCCGATTTTTTTGGAGGCCAGGGAATGAATCTGGAATTCTTTCATAACATTGAATGTGAAAGTGGTTTTTGGCTGCTGGATGGTGCTCGGGAACAGGCGTACAGCAAGTAGCTGTTCCCAGCGCTGTTCATCACTGCGAATGCAAGAGCAGAACTCGATGAAGCGAGTGTGGAACCCATTGTGGTCACAGACAGTGAATTCGTAGCGCTGTGGTGGCCCGGGAGGTTTGTCGGGGCAGTTCTGAGTAATGTGTCCCTGGCTATCACGTCCGAGGTGCAGATGCAAGATACGATCCGTAGCCATTGAATCACGTTCAAAATATTTCCCACTCCATTTCTCAATATGGTGGATAGGGGTATATCGGTGTTGTTGCACAATGCAGGTGCGACACCACATGGGGGAGTTGAAGCACTCAAGACACCGAAACAATGCTGTTGTGCTTTTGCACTCGCACGGCTGCCCGAGTTGCCAATGCGTAAAGGTACCAAGAATATGATTTTGCATGGTTGGCAGCTGAGGTAACAAGGCCCCAAGGATGGTAGATTGCCCCTGGGAAAACCAAAATTAGATTTATACCTCAATCTTTAGGCTACTACAACCGTACATGTGAACGTTTGGGTTAAGTTCCCGTGATACAAGACTGGCAATTCAGAGCATTAAATTGGGTGTAAGCAAGCAGCGGTGCACGTGTACAGTGTATTGTACATCTACAAAATTAATGATCATTTCGCTTTTACACATAACCAAAGAATACGGTTGGGTCATAAGTTCCGTGTTTTCTGTGATCTGCAACTGAGCACATCTCTAAGAACTCCAATAATTCAAAAAATATGACTTAGTTGAGGCTCTGTAGAGCTCGACAACTAAGCAGAAATATACCAAAATCGAGAAAAGCTGGGTAAAAATGGGATATTCAGCCAAATGGATTATTGGGGAGCTTTGCCTGCTAAGGGCTTCAATATAGTCAGGAAATAGAGGTTGAAACATTTTTACAAGTGTAATGTCAAATTATCTAGGCCTCGATCCTTTGGTTCCTGTGAAATACACGGAAATTATGACATGACTGTGTTGTTTGGTTGTGTGTAAAGCCAAATTGATGCCGGCAGGCCGGCGAATGGGTCATCCCCTCGCTGTGTCCATTCCACCACTGGTGCTATTCGGGTTGGATCAGGCTTTGGAGCCTGGGCTTGGTCGGCTGGCTCTTAGGTGAGTAACCAAAATATTACCTACATAATGTATATATCATATTCACATTCACCTTGTGGACCTCATAGAAAAAGCCCGAACATGTTTCAGGAAGTGAAGTTTCCGAATTAGGAACTCAGGGCTGGCATCAATCTTCGCAACTTCGCACCTTTGTACTGACGAAGTTGGACTCACTCGACTGCGCTGGGAGTCTAACTCCATCATCAATCGCCAGGAAGTTGCCTCAAATGTCTGAGCTCCGAGAAGACCGAGGAAATTCTCACGCTTTGCAAGCACGCATTCCGACGTTGCATGTGGAGCTGGTTATTTACTGCGTGAGTGGGCATGTGGCCCGATTGCGCACAGTACAGCCTGCATCTTCAAGGTTCGGAAGTTGCCCGAACCGAAAACCGCATTCAGGTTCGGCATTCAGGGCAAACGGCCCTGAACCTGAACCGAACCGAGACCAAGCCTTGCCAGCACTAATCCTGTATTCCATTTGTTTCTAACATTTAATTTGTTTTCTCGGCGGCATGAATCACCAGAGCCCTGTGTTACAAATTGAATCCCTGTCCACAAAAGAACCGCTCAGATATATTGTAGTAATACAACTGTGGGTTCATGGGGGTGGCACCCGTCACCTTGTGAACTTGTTCGGGTCCATGTTCAGTTCTTGAGTTGGAGCCTTACCTACCTCTCAGATGTTCATATGATCTGTTGAGATGACAGACGCCGTCAGGAACTCACATGGATTTCATGTTATTGTGTTTGCAATTTTTATCGTCACAGGTTTCCGATTTATACCGGCCATCGCGGACTCACATGGATTTCATGTTATGACGTTTATAATGTTTGGCTCACCACAGTAAGTTCATGGATCCGAACTTGAGGTGGATCAACATAATGGCACGGTTTCTTGGTGTTTCTGATTTACACCAGCATTCTTGATCAATTACAACGGCAAACAAGTTTGTGGTTCCGTACTCTTCTGAATCTTGCCGAAACTCCGATCCTTCCAGGCTGTGCGCGGAAGAGCGAAGCTAAGCGAGAGAACGGCAGTGAGCATGCGGAAAATCATCGGAGCTGTCAACAGCTCTGGGTGATGTATCACATCCGCCTCTGGGGAAGAGATCCTGATATAACACGATGGATCTCTCCCGAGAGGCTGATGATATATCAATTCCCCAATATCTGTTTTTGACTATTTTTGGCTTCAAAAGTTTACATATTAACCCGGCGTCACCATCACCGTAGCACAAATTGAACAATATTTGTTTGCATTTGCACCGCAACAAAGTGCATGTACCGATCAATTGCCTTTGTACGCGGATATGAGTCCTGAGTCCCGGCGGAGCGACCTGTGGCGGCTCTTCACCTCTTCACTCCTGGAACATGTACTGACAGGGTTCATTTTCTTGTGTTCAGATTGCATGAACCTTGTTAGACTAATCCCACTTCGTGAACACGCAGAATAAATCAAAAATGCTACATGTCATCGCGCGAGGTGTAAAGTGCCGAAAATATCGCAACCATCGCGTATTTTGCCTGTGTGTCAGGTCTGACAAAAGTCCAAGCTTCACACCTCCCTGCATTCACCATACCCCCCAGTGCAATGGCTTCCACTCCGAACAATTCCCTCAATTTCTCGGACTCTCTCGCACCTCCAACTACCCCCGAACAGCACTGACAAAGAAATATGGAAGAAAATGGACACCAGGTCCTACAGAGCTCTGGGCCTCAAGGACGATCCGGTGCGCAGCTGGATCCTCAACAACATTTATCCCTTGTACCTCGATGGCATCAACAACAAGACGTTCAGTGGCTCCCGGGAGAGGTACGCGACGTCCGTGCTCCTCAAAGAGTTCGAGAAGACCTGGGACTTCGAGGGGAAGGGATATAATATCGGTGACTTCAAACATGTGTGTGGCATTTTTTCTCTCGGCATTGGTTCTGACGAGCTCAGAAATTCTGGCTCATGCTCAAAAATCACTATGACACCACTGACAACCCATCCCGCAATGTCAAGATGGAAGCGGCGGCGACTCCTGCGGTCGACAAGCCGCCGCGCCGTTTGCGGCCTCAGCATCTATCGCCGAACTCACGGCTCGGAGATCGCCCAACGCACCAACGCGAAACTCAGCGCGGCAAAAGCGAAAGGGGACACAATCCCACGCACGCATGAGTTGGCTGTCCGCAACTCCACCGCTCGTGAGATGTACAAGGGCTGTGACGATTCTGCGAGACAAGAGATGGAGGACGCAGCGAGGCTCGAGAATGAGCGCATCGCCGCCGGACCCACCAAGATGGATATCATTAGGTACGCACTCTGCACGAGATCCCAGGTCACATAGTAACTATTCGCAGCAACCAGAAAACCGTCCACCTTGCCGTCATGAAGCGGCTCAAGTCGGTGATGGGTCACACTTGGGGTGGGCACGGTGACATGGCATTTTTTGTGCGTGCTGGATTCAAAAATTCAGCAGGGCAGACGGCTACATTCTGGTGTGTTTCCTTCCACATGTCCACATTCTTACTGATCGATCTGTTGCAGCCTCTCACTCGGGCCGAAGCAGTCGGTAGTACCCTATAGCTCTGTGCATGAAAACGAGGAAGTGGCCAATTTCAATTCTTGGGCCACGGAAGTCCTTCACGGTAAGATTCATTTTGACTCGGAAGCGACCCATAACCTGATGAATATGGGGCAGCCGATGACAACACCACCTCAATACCCGCTCTGGAAGTTCACAAAACTGGCAGCGTGCACGTGCCGACTCTCGATGTTGACAAAACACCCGTCGATGTATTGAGGCAGCTGCTGAAGGAATATGCAGCAGAGACAACTGCAGGTCAGCCGTCAGCTGAGCAACATTACAATCGCTAATGCCGATGACTAGGTTTCCGTGGGCAGGCCATTGCTCTCGAGATCCCGGGCCACCTTGAGATCGACCTTGAGAAGGCGAACTCAGACCAGCTGCGTGACTTCTATGAGCTCCTGCTCCAGGCACAAATTACGGGCGAACAGACCACGGAGATCAGAGCAGATCATGACGCGAGTACGCTGGTCGAGTTGGACGTGATCCCTACCGGTAGGATAACCCCGACCATGCCACCTGCCACATCACTTATCTCACTGCCCGCAGACTCCGTCAATGCCGTAGTGGACGACGGCACAACAATCGAGCTAGCGGCTGGTGTCCTTCCCGCCACGCCGCCGCCTGTCCTTGACCTTCCCGAGACCCCGCCTCTCACCACTGGTTCTTCCACAGGCCAGCCGCCTGCCCTTGATTTTGTCGCCGGTCAACTGCCGGCCGATGTGCCGGCCCCATTGCCGCCTGTCGTCACCCCCACAAGCCCATCTAACAACGCCAGGCCTTCTGGGACTGAGCCACCCACCCCGCCGCCCGTTGTCAGCCTTCCCGTGACTCCGGCTCCCGCCGCTGGATGTCTTGAAGCTCAACCGCCCTTCGTTGGCCCTCCCGTGGCCCTGCCCCCAGCCCGCCTTCGGACTGCTCAACATGCCAGCCGATCCTCCCGTTATGCCTCTTTCGGACTCACCGACAAACACCTTGGCGTCGGAAGCAAATCGCGATGCGAATAAGGGTGAGCTGAAGCGAGAGCGGAAACGTAAAGCCGATCCATCGACGGGCTCAGAACGTGCAACAAAGATCTCCCGAGGCGAAAATCACCAGGAACCGCGCCGCCGTAGCTCCCGCAAGAAGGAAAACACGAAATTGAATCAGCAACCTGCACGGCGGGCACCGCAGAAACGGATTATTCGGTCAGGTCCGGGATGGTACGAAGAGGAATTTTGGTAGGCTCACTTGACTCAGATTTATTCCGCTGCTGATCCATTATCTCAGATAGAATCCCGTTGTACTTAGTCTCACCAATTCCAATTTATTCAGCAGTCGTGCCTTTCACACGTGTGGCTAAGTCCGGCTGAATCATCGACTGCTTGGCATATCGATTCTCGGTTCCATCAATTCCCGCATCTCATTTTGATCCGGATGCGGACCTCGCGGGCATGCCGGGCCTCAGTTTAATCTGCGTGAGTTCCTTCTTTTGGTCAGAGAAAGTGGTAGATTAATCTGGGATTAGATTCATATGAACCTCAAGTTCAATTCTGGCGAGTTATCCGCTTGGTAGGTTGATTTGATTCTGATTGATTTTCTGCTTATCTAAGTTTCGGATAGATTATATTCAGTATGACACAACCTAGATGCCGACTTTGTCCAAGATATACGTCAATGCCGAATTAATCTTGAAATTCCGGCCTTCATGTGAGTGGCAGTTAATCCGAGCTCAAATAAGTATTAATCTTGGATTTGATTCCGGCACCTGGCTCATCGCATGCGGATCAAGGTGGTGTGATTAATCAAGTTTGAGTTTCACGGCACAACAGACCAGTTAATCTCAGGTGCGATTAATTTGTGGATTCCATTTGCGAATTGAATTGAATATGCAACCGAACTTAGATTAAATCTGGGGAGACTCGACGGTACAAGGCCGGATTTGCTGATTAAATTATCTTGTACCACCTCGCATTGTAAACTTTACAGCAATTTGTGTAAAAAATTAATTTTTTCAACACATGAACTTGTGTCGAAATTACAGCAGTTTGCAAAAGTAATGACACTTGTCAAATTTTCTATAAATAAACATGACTTTCATGCGCAGGATTGCCGAGCGCATTTCTCACTCAAATCTCAACCGTTTTCCTTGTTATGGGGCGCGTTTGAAAGCGATTAAGCAGTGCTTTCAAACAGTACCCTACAAGCTGGGTAAATCTCAAAAATTAGACATTTCAAAATTCACACCACCTGTTTCGAACCACACGCGCCAATGATTGATTCTCAGTCAGTTCTTGGCCGATTTCCTTGATTCCGGCTGGTTCTGGAAGCTATCATCCTGGCAATTATGGCTCCTCACTGAAAATGTACGGCACCCTGAGTGTGCCCCATAGATAATGAAGTTACTGTATAGTATCGGAATTCTAGTACTGAGGACCAATTTCATCATATAACCAAAAGGTAACATGCTTGGGGCCTTTGTCTCAATATTGCCTTTCAAATGAGTGCAGAAACATTGAAACTGGTCCAGAATTGACTGAATAAATCTGGACTGAAGTTGGGGTTGAAAACATATGATGTGAAATTGAGAGATCTGATTTTTTTCAAATCATCCGGCATGTAGGGTATGGTTCGAAAGCGCTGGTTAGCCGCTTTCTAACGCGCCCAAAAACAAGGAAAACAGTTGAGATTTGAATGAGAAACGAGCTCGGCAATTCGGCGCATTAAGGTTGCATTTATTTATAGAAAATTTGACGAGTGTCATTACTTTTGCAAACTGCTGTAAATCACAAGTGCTGATATCACTGATGTGTTACTTGCCTGTCTTACTCCACCACTGGAGCGGCAATCGTTTCAGCCACCTTTATTCGCTTTCTTTCTGCATCCGCCACACTCCGCCCTTGGAGTAGCAAGACCTTGTGTTTTGCCAGCCCAAGCCGTTCATCTCTTTGCTCATCTGTCATCTGCCATGCTCCGCCCCAGATCCCGCTCCTTGTCTCCATGCCAGTCTCCGCACTTCCTATCTCCCGTAGACAAATCCATCAATTGAGCTCGCCGCGCACACGTGGCCCATCGTGTCAATGAGCAAGCTCGACTGGGTATGGCGCTGAAGGCCATTGTTCGCAAACACAACACCCATTCAATGACAACAACATCGGACGATTGCCCAGTCCCCTCAACCGGGTGGAGCGGCATTCGCGACACCAAGTACAAGGTGGAACTTCACCAATACACTGGCATCGCTGAGCTCAAGGACTCGTTCGGGATGCGCTTGTTTGATTGGAACAGATGGTGTGTTTCTTCAACTTCCTTCCTCTCTTCTTGACTACCATCAGCACGTCTCACCCACTGGTAGACAAAGAGCATTGGGTAATTGGAGTGCTAGGTGGGCACCCCAACAACGATGCATACTTGCGTGCCACGGAGGAAGCCGCCAACGAAATCAAGAACGAGCTCAAATTTAGACCCAACCAGCAAGGCGGCCGTCGCGACGCTTTCTCGTCCGTGAGTATTGAAGTATCTTTTGGCGGGGGGCAACAGGTGCGTGTTAACCTCTTATTGGAAATTATATAACACTTACCAGTTTCAGGTTCCTGGTAACCTTGCGCACCCGCCCGCTACAATCGATGTTTTCCAAAGACTCTTCTCGTTAGTATACTTCTTGCGCATGGCGGGTTTTGCGAACCGTGCGTAGATCCAACCTATTTAGCAGTGTAAATAGCTTCATGTGCTGGACCAGCAGCACTTCTTAAATCGTACTTATTCATGTACAAGTCGGACTATTGTAAACTATTGATACACGACTATAATTTATCACGGACATGATTCACTGCAATTATTTATTCAATCGGGAAGAATAGGATCAAAATGAAACCGGATTCGTACTGCCATGCGAAGCACTGGCCCTCAAGACCAAGTTATCTGCGCCCATGGAATGTTGATGCGTAGTGGTGATGATATTTTGAACTCCCGATCGGTAAGAATAACCTCACGCAAGGCTGGGGCTATTGAGAACACGTCTGGGATAGACAAACTGGCGTAGCCCGGGCTAACTACCTCCAGTTTCTGTAGTTGAACAAGGCGACCGGCGACGGGGCGCAGCCAGTTAAGGGAGGATGGACATGGACTGATGGACGGTTGACAGGACTTCAAGTGAAAGGTGCGCCAGCGACCGCTGTGGCTGACAACGGGGTCCAAAACTGGAGGTTCGACAAAGTCGCCCCGCCAAAAAATATTAAGCGGTACCTCGCTGGCCCGTCGGAGTTGGGCCACCATTTTTGCTAATGGTTTACTGGTACGAGATGAAGGGATGGAGATGGAGCACCACAAAGGGGGACAAGACAGCGCTGCCTGCCGCCAAGAGCGACAGACAAGACCAAGACGCCAGGGCGCACTTGGGCTGTTCTCGCTCGAGAGCGCAAAGGCAAATATTTCGCAAATCAGCTTGGTAGATACGCGGAGGACCCACGGAGTGAGATCTGCATCCGTCGACGCTGGGGCAACCTCGTCCATGATGTTGTGGGAATTGTACTGAATGAGAGATTTAGAAAAATGCGTCGCATAGTTTGTCCCCATGTGCTGCGCGACGGCGCTGGTAGTAGGACGCATAGCAGAATCCTGTGCCCAGAATTTGTTCACATGTCCCCAGAGCACGTCTGACATAGCCAGTTCCCGTTGAGGCCGGTCCCCGTCAATAATGCGGAGCATGCTTGCTGTCTCGGATAGACCTGCGAAAGGGGGCCTCCCGGTGTATAGCTGAAGAGGATGAGAATAAAATTAAAGTTAACAAGAAAATGACCTACTTCCAAGCAGACACACCCAAAAGCATATACATCGGTCGCGAAAGTTCGAATGAATTTCCGTCCAAAACGCTCTGGGTCAATCAGCTCTGGTGCCATCCAGCGAATACTTCCGGCTCTGTGGGAAGTATGAGTCGTTGTAGTTGCGTCCGACAACGAGGTCAGGCCAAAATCCGCTAGACATGCGCTCCATTCAGGAGTTATAAGAATATTGGCCTGATAGTAAGACAGTAGTCAATACATGATTTGAACCAGGAAAAGCTCGGTACACCACGCAAATCTCCGTGAACTATATTTCGTGAGTGAAGGTATTGCAGGCCTTGAGCTATTTCCAACAACTGAAGCAGAGATATCAAGTCTACCGTAAAAGATTAACCGCGAACACCAACCAATTTATCCACATTGGTTCTTCCGTTGTCGTTTAAATATTTGAGAACCGTACCATTCTCCATCCAAGGGGAAACCAGACAGAGGGAGGAGGGAAAAAGTTTCCTGATCTATCCCAATGAATGGCAGAATGAAGGGATGCTGGAGATGCTGCCAGACGAGAGCTTCTCTGCAGAATTGCTAGGCAATGTCTCATGTCAAGCAAACGGTTCGGAATGAAAGGGACCTACCAGCCGAATACGCCGTTCCTCCGCGTCTCTATGGAAAGTCCGTATGTGCTTTAGCGCAACCGTCTTTCCGTTATATGAGGCCTGATATATGTCGCCGAAACCACCGCCAAATAACGCATGTTCGTCACGTCCGGTCACCCCAGTGATGAACAAGGAAGACGGGAGCCTGTCGCACGCCTCGGATAGTTTGAGGATCAAACGGCGAGCCTTGGAGTTTAGTTCCTGTCGAATCAAGAATCCTCTATCGAGCGTCTGTTCATAGAGATCAGCTGGCGATACATCCAGCAATGGTGGATGAGCCAACATTTTGAACCACATCGAGAAAATTTTGGGCAGAATTGCCTTCAAGCTTTAGCACGGCTGCTCGTTCAGAGTCGGAGTTGAGAACCGCCACAATACTTTCTGCTATCCGCTCCTCGTCTTCTCGGAGCGCATTCCGGAGCCTTGGATCATCGTAAATGCCAAGCTCTGTAGCTACCTACAGAACGCGTCAATATATATATAACTGTCCTGGAGAACCTCAGAGGACCTGGAGCAGTACTTGACGCGAATTGGGACTTTTGACAATGGCGGAGACGGAATCATCGGCTGACATCATTTCATGCTGAAGACTCGGCATGACAAGGGTTCTAGCAATAGTCATTGTTAAAAAAACAGAATCAATCAGAAGTCCCACCACGTACTTGAAGTCCTTGCTGATTGAAATATTGTGGACCAGGGTAAACACGTTCTGTTATCCGTGAGATGGAAAATCAGATGAACGTCATGAATACCTGGTAGACAAGCAAAGGTGTGTCGGGAACAACTTCTGAGCTACAAGACTCGTCACGCTCGACCCGGAGATGCCTTGAAGCCTGAGACAAATAGTAAATTCCTTAGAGCCTTGCAAGTTCAGCTGTAGAAGTAGTCACTAGATTGCGAAAAGGATGTTCCATTCGCAGTTTTACGGGTCAACGGTGCTCGGCGGTAGGTTTCGAGAGGAGGGGGAATGAGATGATGGTGCGCTGTTAAGTGGATGCTGCAAGTCCTAACTCCGACACGCCAATGCAAGAATAGCACATACGGCTGCGGCGCCTCAAGCCGATCGGACCTCGAGGCAGCGCTTCTCATCTTGCCCGAGATGAAAGACGTCAAAGATACGGGACTCCTGCTACACACCCAAATGAAACCCATGTGGAATCCAGGTATTCTTGATCTGTGACTCACACAGAATTTGCAGCTGGAATAGACCTGCCGGTAAGCTGGACTCCATAGTTTCCGTTAAATGGATTTCAGCTGTATCCAGCCCGACCTGGTTCTAGCTGGAGGCTGGGGGTAGGTTCCAGCCAACTTATTACCTACAACACAACTGTTTGCACAGCCGGTTGCGATAAATGCAGAGTTGTATGTCACAGCTGATCCACATTCCGAAGCACGGCTGGCGTGATTGACGAAGTACAACTGTCGATAGAGAGCGAGTGCAAGTCATCTGTTACAGATCTTTCAAGCCTTAGAAAAGAACTAGAGTAAGTCGAAAAAATTGATGATGGCAGGTAGAAAAACCCTTCATAAGTAGTGTGTAAATGCCAACCCGAACCCAAATCAACAAACAACTTGAACTGAGATAACTTACAATTTTCCTGGATTTAGGACTGGAGGCGACGTACCGTGCACCATGTCCGAGTTACTTTCCCTTGTGTGCAAATAAATAACTTGGGTCCTTTGGCGTGAATGTAGAATACAAGGTTGAAAACGATAGACCTTCAAAGTTGTGATTGCATTCTTGGAATGTTTGAAAAAGTTATCTTTCATTGCGTAGAGTCTTCTACGCATACCTTTTTAAATCGCAAACCATGTCCTTTGTGAGATCGAGCTCTCAAATGCCTTTTATGGAAAGTTTCTTACTATAAAAGGCAAGAGACCCTCGTTGAATGAATGAAGAAAAGCTGCATGTCTTGACAATAAATAAACAAAAATTATATGAGAACTATCTCGTTCAGCTGGGGATATGAAAATGAATGTCCTGCGGCGTGGTAATCCCTGTGCACGCCCCACAGATGGCCTGCACCAGCACGGCGCACTCAGCCGCGGGAATTTTCTCGACAGCGCCGGGCGAAAAAGTCAGGCGTTGCAGACCCGGGAACAGCCCGAGCCAGCGCACAAGCGCACGGATGTCGGACGCGCAGAAGCGCATGTGGCCGTGTTTGGACAGCCAGAGGTGATTGACGCGCACCAGCGACGTCTCAGGATACTGAGCCGCATCCATTGCCTCGGCATCAGGGAGATCAAGCCAGGGGAGGGAGGCCGCAGTGACGCTGAATGCGAGGGTGAGCACGAGAGGATGCGTGCCCGGGAGCGCCGCAAGGGCAGTGAGGGCAGTGTGATACGCGACAAGGTCGAAGGTGATGCGCCGAAAGGTAGACGCGCGCTTAGGCACGGGGGTGAAGGGGAGGGAGACTGTATTGATGTTCGGGGCAGCAGGGAGGAGGTAGGGAATATAGGAAGAGGGAGCGGTGAGCTGGATTACTTGGTTTTCAGGGTCTGGAACAACAGACATTGTGGTGAGGGAGGAAGACTGGAGTGAATCCGGTTCAAGATGGAGGTCAATGATATCAGGATGGCGCTTTAGGAAGGCCATCAGCTCGGAGTGGATGAGGCCGGTTTTTGTCTCCACCTTTAACAGGTGAAGATGCACCCCAAGATTGAGAGACGCGAGGAGAGAAGAAAACGCGGTAGGAGGAAGGCCTCGTATTGGGCCTAATACAAGTGACTCAAACTTCTCTGTTAGCGTGACCAAGGTAAGCTTTCCAGGTAAATTTTGAATTCGCATGTAGCCACTGAATCTGAGGCTGCTACCCGTATCCAGGATGATACGTTCCTCCTGGGACCACGGAGGATCAAAGAGTCGTCGATAAACCCACAACAAATGGATAGCGAAATTGATGATGCTGAGATATACGAGGAGGAAAGGGGTGGCGAAAATGACCATGAAGGTCCAAAATCTTCCTGAATGTCGGGGAAACTGGTACCAATGAATCGGCGGTGCCGATCGTGGACGCGACAAGTATATGGCGGGACCCTTCACGACCAACATGTCGTTGGCCGATGAATGGGCACACCAGAGGAGCCATGCTGTATTCCTCGTCGAGAGCGTTCGATACTTGTCGTGTATCATGATATCCGGGATGGGCGCTATCGTAGAGAGTACGTGTGCCAATGTCTGGTGTCTCAAGTAGGACAGAGCACCGCTCTCCGGAAAGCATACCAATCTTTGTATTGGCTTTATGCCGGCCACGATGGGGAGCGGGGATACTGAGTCTGCCAGCTCTAGGGTCCCAGATTGGATGCTGGCTTCAGAGATGCCGAAATGAGATAGGTAGGGAAGCATGGCAAGGCGTCGGAAACGCGAGGAGAGCTGGAGGATTGTCCGAAGATCCTTTCTTTCGAGGAACGAGCATATGTGGTCCAGGAGCTCGTCAGGAAGGTTGTACATCGTCGTTGGTTAATAGATGAGGTCGGGGAGTTCAAGGGAAGCTGTAAGAAAGCCAAATGAAAGCTGTAACATATGGCAGTGTAGTACGCAGTCACTGCGGTCCTAGTGGCCACAGGCAATGCTATGGGATTTTGATCGCATCACCGTGCGCATCCCAATTGGGATGCTCTGCCAAAATTTGATCAACAGTGGCTAGACTCAGTATAGGCTCAACCAGCCACTTTTGCCTATGGGTGAATAGAGGGAAAGTGTTTGAAATAAAATTCTACATGTATTCTTGGCAAAAGATCATTTTTAAATCAGCAAAGATCGTAAAATTCGACCCAGAAGTCTTATTGTCACTCAAAATTTTCGGCATTTTCGGCCAAGAATACAAATAAAATAGCTCAAAACTTATTTAGGGTATTTTTCCGGGAGGCAAATCGGGTACGGGACAGCCGGTGTTGAGATGATTTGAATGGCAGTGGAAACACAAACAAACAAAGAAGACGGAGCCAATCAAGGACCTCTGAGGGTTATTTTTGTGCAGAAAAATGGTGGAGGAGGCGCATAATGGATAAATACCACTGTATGAATTTTTTCAGAAGGCAGGAGTAGGTATATCTGAGTTATCGCCACAAAAGTGGATTTGCCATCGAAAGGCTTCGATCACACTTACATAAGCGCACGGCATTAGAACCGTCATTGCCTGTGGCCAGTCCTAGAATTCAGCCATTCTAGGCACGCTGAGGCGATGGCTAGCCGCGCCTATCTCTGTGGAGGCGTCTAGACTTGCCTAGACTCGGCTAATCCTGGTTGCCTAGACACACCGGGAGTTGAGGCCCGCTTAGGTCCGCGACGGCCACCTCGAATCCAGTCTAGGAGGATCGGCACGCCTCGACACATCTTTTGCTAGGTGGCTTCTGTGCTGGTGATTAACTCACCAGAGGTTTTGTGAACCTCTGCTGGGTGCATTTCACTCCCAAATGGCCCTGGAGCCTGATTCTTTTATGCTTTTCCATTACGTGTTGAATTTGAGTGCCGTGGAAATCGATGGCCGCCTAGCACCGCCTCGCCACACCATGGCTAGCCGCCTAGCAACCGCTCGCCAGGCTTGTCGGCTACGCCCTGCCGAGGCGTTTCGGCATATGGCACCTACAGAGATCAAAAAGATCTGGCGCAGTGATTTTCACGATGCATCAGACTACTCTTCCTACATTGAAGCCAGAATAGGTAAAGAGGTTAATGACGACTCACGAGCAGTGGAAAAATAAATTCACTCTCGAAGAATGGCCCTGGCTCGAATCGACTCCAGGTACGCACTGCCATATCTCAACCACATAATCCCAACTTATGGAGAGCGGGTGCGGACCGTCTGCTACAGGTCTTCCTGACCTTGGAGAGGAGGTATAATAAGTTCGAGAAAATTGAATCGTAAATGGCCAAAAGGTTCATAAGAATGGCTACAATGGCTAATGATGATTCAACGCACGAACGGGTGTCATGCTACAATGGGTGAACACTGAAATAACGAACAGAGTGTAGGTACAGACCATTGTTTCAGCTCTTGGTAGCCTCAGAAAGGAACTAGAACAAGTTTGAGAAATTGAATGCGGAGGTGAAAAAAATATATGAACCAGAATGGAAACCCGGCCTCAAATTGAACGGCAATCTTGCGGCAATCCTTGCACATAGTCCAACCAATAGGGAGCGAATGCAGATCATCTGCTACGGGTTTCTCTAGCCTTAAACAGAACTAGAATAAGTCGAAAAAATTGATGGTCATAAATAGTGTAAATGACCCGAACCCAAATCGACAAACAACCGATACGGTACAATTTTCCTGGATTTAGAACTGGAAATTGAAAGCGGTAGACCTTCAAAGTCGTGGTTACATTCTTGAGATTTTTGGACAAGTCATCTCTCATTGCGTAGTCTTCGACACATACCCTTCGAAATCGTAAACTACGTCCTTCGTGAGATAGAGCTCTGAAATGCCTTTGACGGAAAGTTTCTTGATATGAAAGGCAAGAGACCCTCTAGGATATATCTTTCGTTTCATTAGGTAAAGCTGCATGTCTCAGTGATAAATAAATTCAAGTTATAGAGATGAACCAGTTCCAGTAATATAGAAATCAATGTCCTGCGGTGTGTTAATCCCTGTGCACGCCCCACAAATCGCCTGCGCCAGCACGGCGCACTCAGCCGCAGAAATCTTCTCGATAGCGCCGGGCGAAAAAGTCAGGCGTTGCAGAGTCGGAAACAACCCGAGCCAGCGCACAAGCGCACGGATGTCGGACGCGCAGAAGCGCATGTGGCCGTGGTTGGACAGCCAGAGGCGATTGACGCGCACCAGTAACGTCTCGGGATACTGAGACGCATCCATTGCCTCGGCGTCAGGGAGGTCAAGCCAGGGGAGGGAGGCGGCAGTGATGCTGAGCGTGAGGGTGAGCACGAGAGGATGTGTGCCCGGGAGCGCCGTGAGGGCAGTGAGGGCAGTGCGATAGGCAACAAGGTCGAAGGTGGTGCGCCGAAAGGTAGATGCGCGTTTAGGCACGGGGGTGAAGAGGAGAGACACAGTATTGGCGTTCGGGGCAGCGGGGAGGAGGTAGGGAATGTAGGAAGAGGGGGCGATGAGCTTGAATACTTTGTTTTCGGGGTCTGGTACCATAGGCATCTTGGTGAGGGAAGAAGACCGAAGTGCATCGAGTTCGACGTGGATGCTGGTGAGATGTGAGTGCCGTTTCATAAACGCCATCAACTCGGAGTGGATGAGGTCGGTTCTTGTCTCCAGCTTTAACAGGCGAAGATGTACTCCAAGGTCGAGAGACGCGAGGAGGGAAGAGAACGCGGTAAGAGGAAGGCCTCGTATTGGGCCTAATACGAACGTCGACGACAACTTCTTCGTGAGCGTGACCAACGTAAGCCTTCCGGGTAAAGTTTGAATTCGCATCCAGCCACTGAATTCTAGGCTGGTGCCCGCGTCCAGGATGATACGTTCCTCTTGGGACCAGGGAGGACCGGAGAGTCGTCGGTATGCCCGCATAAATAGCATACCGACATTGATTACCGCCAGGATGACCCCACATAAAAACCATGTGGGCAAGATAAAGATGCCGAACACAACCGCAGAAGACCAGCCAACTAATCGATGAAAGGATGATACTGAGGGCAATAGGATCCAGTGAATCGGCGGGGCCGAACGTGGACGCGACAAGCGCATAGAGGATCCATTCACGACCAACAGCTTGTTATTGGCCGAGGAAGGGACGCATGAGAGAAGCCATGCTGCATTCCTCGCGGAGAGCATCTGACACCTGTCGTATAGCACGATATCTGGGATAGGCGTCGTCTCCGACAGTATGTATGCCAACGTCTGGTATCTCAAGTAGGACCGTGGGCCCCTCTCCGAGAAGCATACCAGTCTTTGTATTGGCTTTATGCGGGCCACGATGGGGAGTGGGGATAATGAGTCGGTGAGTTCGAGGGTTCCGGATTGGATGCTGGCTTTAGAAATGCCAAAACGAGATAGGTAGGGTGGCGTGGCAAGGCGTCGGAAACGCGAGGAGAGCTGGAGGATTGTCCAAAGGTCCTCTCTTCCAAGGAACGAGCATATGTGGTCCAGGAGCTCGTCGGGAAGGTTGTACATTGTCGTTGGTTAATGGATGGGTCGGGAAGTTCAAAGAAAGCTGTATGCCAGGCAAATGAAAGCTGTATGCAGTGACAGATGACATGGGAGCTACGGAGAACAACATGATAGAGATCTGGCGTGGTGATTTTCACGATGCATCAGACAGCGACGAAAATACCTGGGAAGCGTTTTAGTTCACCGGATCGTATTTGGAATTGAGATGAAATACAATACATACGTTGCGAACGAAGGGCAACGCATCTTCATTTGCTAACATACGAGCAGAATGCCGCAAACGAACACTTCCATTGAACCAAGAAAACATTGCGCCCCAACGCATATAGGCAATGATAATACGGCCAACGTCCGCCCGCTCGGTCAGTCATCCGAAATATTAAACGCAATATCCTGGGGCGTATTAATCTCCCTGCATGCCGCGCAGATAGCTTCGGCCAGTACCGCGCGCTCCGTCGCAGGGATCTTCTCGAGTGAACCGTAGGTAAACGAGAGACGCTGCACCCCGGGGAACAGCCCGAGCCAGCGCACGAACACGCCGTTGTGGATGTCGGAGGAACGGAACCGCCCTATGGGGCCGCCGGTGTGGGAGAGGAAGAGGGCGTTGACGCGCGCGAGGCGCGTTTCGGGGTACGCGGTGTCGCCGCCGAGCGCCTCAGCGTCGGGGAGGCCGTGCCAGGGGAGGGAGGCGGCGGTGGGGCGGAAGGCGAGGCTGAGCGCGATGGGGTGGGTGCCCGGGAGTGTGGCGAGGGCATCGAGGGCCGTGCGGTACGCGGCGAGGTCGAAGGTGGTGCGCCGGAGGTTAGGAACGCGTGGGGGGAGCGAGGTAAAATAGAGGGAGACGCGCTGGACGTTCGGAGCGGCTGGAAGAAGATAAGGAATATAGCGGGATGGGGCGGTGAGTTCCTGGACTTTATTAGCGGAGTCGGGGACCAGGGGCATCTGGGTGAGGGAAGAGGACCGGAGGGAGTCCGGAAGAGCATGGATGCCGGTGAGGTGCGGGTGGCGTTTTAGGAGAGCCATGAGCTCGGAATGATCAAGGTCTGCGTGAGACCCGACCGCCAGGCTCTGGAGGTGCTGTCCGAGGTCGAGAAATGCGAGGAGAGCGGAGTACGCGCTGGGTGTGAGGCCTGGGACTGGTCTCAGGACGAACGCCGGCCAATTCTTCAGTGCGACCGTCACCAGCGTAAGCCGTTTCTCGGGAAGAACCTGAATCCGCAACTCATCGAACGCGAGCAGACCGGTATCCTCTACGATGCGGTCTTCTTGCGGCCACGGGGGCCTTGAGAGGCGGCGGTACATCCACATTGATAGGACGGCGAAGTTGACGACGCCAGAGACAAGGTACGCGAAAAGAAGTGGGATGCCGAAAACGACCATGAGGACTTTCATGGATGTGGAGAGGTTGAACGATCGGAAGGGCGGGGGGAAGTAACTTCCATCGAATCGGCGGCGACGATCGGGGATGCGACAAGTAGATAGATTGACCCTTCACTACCACCAGCGTGTTGGTGGCCGAAGAAGGGATATGCGCGAGTAGATATGCTGCCTCTTTCCTCGTCTTTTGGAGCATATAATGCCTGTTGTATATCAGAATGTCTGGGATCGGCGTTGTCACAGAAAGAATCGCGGCTAATTTCTTGTATCTCAGATATGGCCCCGAGAGGTTCTCGTGGAAGCATATGAGTCTCTTTATGGGACTTATTCGAGCCACCACAAGAATCAGGAAGAAGTAGTCTGAAAGCGCGAGGGTCCCGGCCTGAATATCGGCCTGAGAAATGCCAAAACGCGAGAGAAAGGGCAGTATGGCAAGGCGGTGGAGACGAGAGGAAGTCCGCACGACGGCCCAGAGGGTGCGTCTTTCCAAAAACACGCATATGCGATCCAACAGTTCGTCGGGAAGTTTGTCCATGGTAGAGAAAGCCAAGAAAGCCAAGTTCTTGACAGGTTCAGATGATCATCAAGCGCGATGCCGACATTCTCAAGAGCTAGATTTTTGGAAGCCATACGAGCTCGCAACCAGTGCCAGAGGCTTCAGCGTGGTTTTGGGACTTGAGAATCGAATGGAAATCGACTTCTATTATTCAGGTATTCAAACAGTCCCCCAGCACATCTCGAAGCTTGAAAAAAAATCAAGGGACTCCGAGAACGAGACAATTATTTACTGTTGTACCGAGACTTAGGTAGGCAGACCTAACGGAGAGGACAAGCGGTTCAACAAACTCCTTCCAAACCACTGCTGGTTCTGGAGGAGGAGTTGCCGATTTGGGTTGTTTGGCGTTGTCTACCTGGCGCCACTAATTACGGTTCTTGTCGCTACACTCTACGATGCGCTCATGATTCTGCTGGTTCCGCGCTTTCCTCCTTCTCTGCTACCTTGGCTGAGCTCTAGCTGTGTTCTCTGTTAATTTCTCTTCTGTTTCATACCCGAATCTCCACCCTGGGCGCCTATATTTTGAAGCCAATTCTTTATTCGCCATGGCTGCCATTTCACGTCCAGAGCCGATGAATGCGACCTCGCACCATGCAAAGGTCAAGGTTTCGCTGAAACCAGCCAATCCTGTCTTTGTGGCCGGGGGGAATATCACCGGGAGGATGGAGATGGAGTGTCGGGCCGACAAGGGACTCGGGATTGGCGTAATGATGGTCGAGCTGTTTGCCATCCAAGGTTCGCAATGAGCTCAGTATTGAAGCCTTGAAATAATGGATCAACAGAGCTAACCTCTCGAGACCATTCTGCGACTTCGACGTTTCTCCACAGTCGTCGCTTGTTCCAGGGGCCAGGTCTTCCCCCCTCCAACGCTGTCCAGCCACATCCAGTCCCTGGGGGAGCCGCCATTACCTTCACATTACCACCAAGCACGGCGCGGAAATTCCACATTCCTCTTCAAGATCCCCCTCCCCTCTACCTCGCCATCGTCGATCAACTTTGGGGGTAATCTTGCTCGTGTGCGGTACGAGCTTCGTGCAAGCGTTGGTGTCTGCTGGAAAGGGGAGAAGCGCCTGGTAACGGACCGCGCAGACCTCCAGGTCGTGGAATGCTTCAAAGAGGACCCCTCACGCCCAGAGCCCGAGGGCGTCGTGGTCGGCGAGAATGGAAAGATATGGGCACAAGGCAAGATCGTTGGCGGCGTCATCGTTGCAGGCGAGAGTGGATGCGTCGAGCTTCAGGTTAAGAACCACTCGACCAAGAAGGTATGTGCTTCCTCACCGTTAACTTCGTTGGTTAACACCGCACCCCAGAACTCTGGGCTCGTTATTACGTTAACTCGTACACTGGTGCTATCTGGCATCCCCCCTACAGAAAAGCAACCCCTGCAGATCTCTGACACTCTGGTCACAGTCCCGTACCGCGGAGAAGAATACATTATTCCGCCTGGTGCCGAAGGAGTTGCGAGTCTTGTCTTTGACGTTCCCAAGCACGCAAGGGGGCGTCAAGGGTGGTCTGCTACAGGGGGACGAGTCTGCTCCCAAGTCTACCCAGGCGATCTTTGAAGTTCGATGTGTTCTTGGAATCAAGATGACCATGGGATTTGGCAGGTCAGTCCGTTTCCACCCAATATTTACTTTCCAGACCAACCTCTCTTCACAGCAAAGACATCGAGCTCGACCTCCCCGTCACAGTCGTACATCCACTAGCTTTGCCTGAACTACCACCCCCGCCCCCACAGTTGTACGACTACGGTCCAACACCGCATGGGTACACGCCACCGTATGTGGATCCCCGGGCGACACCATATGGGGGGATACCCCGCACTACCAATGTCCCCTGCCATCCCCACGGCATACATCGACCCCCAGCAGAGCCAAGTCTGGCTTCCGCCTCCCTCGCAGACACCGCTTCCATACCAATACTACTCTCCCGGACATCCCGAAGCACAGTACTACTTCCCGCCGCCTCCAACAAGCCCCGTTTACCAGCCCCTTCCTCTGAATCTCGCTCGTCCGCTCAGTGCCGGCGGCAACCATGGGACTAGCTTGGCCGTTCCTGGGGGAGCCGCCCGCCGACAACCCCGCGGCCGGCGAGGAGGGGCAAGGGCGAACGCGCCTCCCGCATCACGCAACACCTCCGCCAGACAACCCGCAATCGCTCTGCGTCGCCGCTCTCGCACCGTTTCCCCCCTCGCCTCCTCGACCTCCATGCCCATTCCGCAGACGATGCGCAACGCGCCGCCGGGGCTGGATCTCAGCAGCCTCTCTGTCTCGCCTGCTGCGGGATCGGGTCCCGCGGTGCTCTCGCCGCGCCCAGTTCTTAGCCCGAAGACAAGCTTCACGGGGCTGCCGACGCCCAAGAGTGAGCGTGTGGAGGAGCTCGAAAGGATGGCGGATGAGGTTGCGATGGAGACGACGAACCTGTCGGGTGATCTTCCGAAGTCAGGTCTCTCTGCGCCGAAGGAGAAGCGGCGCAAGTCAAAGTCCCCTTCGAAGCGGAGTCGGAGAAGCGAGAAGGAGAAGGCGGACAAGGACAAGAGCGAGAAGGGGGACAAGGAGAAGGAGAAGGAAGCGGTAGAGGCGGATATAAACAAGACGCTCCCTGGTCCACCGGTGCCCACGGGGAAGGTTGCGCCGCCCGCCGTGCCTCGCGCGCGAGTGGACACCTATTTCGATCTGCCGAAGGAGAAGGAGATGCTGACGCCGACGGCGGGTCAACTGACGCCGCGCGTGAGCAACGAAGAGCTGACGATGGCCGCCCTCGTGGAGCAGACGCCCAAGACGCCGACGCTGACGGCGATGCGAGGGCGCGGGCATGGGCTGGGGCAGGGACTACTGGGCTCCGAGCTGAGCGGGCTCGATGCGTTGGAGCGCCGATTGCTGCAGGAGGTGGGGACGCGCAAGATGCCGGCGGCGTCGAGGCCGGATGCACGCAGCGTGGTGGCGCCGATGGATATTCCGGCGAAGCGGGACAGCGCCAGTGCGACGGACGAGTCGGCGATTTCGAGTCTGACGCTGGCTGGGGAGGTACAGGAGCGCGAACAGGAGCGCGAGCGGGAGAGGGAACGCGAGAGGGAGAGGGAGCGGGAGCAGGAGGAGGAGCGCGATCGGGATTCGGACGAGCGGACGCAGGGGGCGAAGAAGAGCTCGTCGGGGCGGACGGAGCGTGGGGATGGGGAGCGGCGGAGTGGGCGGAAGAAAGAGAAGGAGAAGGGTAAGGAGCGAAAGCAAGCGGCGAAGGGGAGAGTTGCGGCTTGGTTGGGAGGGATAGATCCCGAGGTACCGCCCGATGTGGATCCCGTGCCCCCCAGTCCGGACATTGAGGACCTCCTCACCCCGCTCGACAAGATCGCCGGTCTACCCGAGGCCGACAAGCCAACGGTCGCACCCGTCGAGACAGAGTCTGGGACGGCTGTCCCGAATCCTCGGTCGTCTGGATTCGTCCCGGTGAAGACATTCAAGCGGGACCCATTCCAGCGAAATCCCGTCGAGGAAGCCAAACGGATTGCGGATCTGTGGGCCAAACCCCCGGTGAAGTCACCAGTATTCCCTCGTGTCACTTCGCCGACCCACACTCCGCAATCTGTTCACACGGATCGCAAAGTATCCCCGCCTTCGTCTCCTTTCAAAGCCAATGGTGCGACCTCGGCGGTGAATGGCTGGAAGGCTGTGACGTCCCCTGCACCGGCGGCGGCCGCCCCGCAGAAGGTCGCGTCGCCCTCGCCGCGGCTGCCTGCCTTTCCTCCGCCATTGGACCCCGAGGTCAAATACGACATTCGGTCTGCTCGTGGAGGGCGTGGCGGCAAGGTCACTGCCGTTGCGTCGCTTTGGGCATCCGGGGCTCTCGCTGAGAAGTCGAAGGATGCTCCGAAGCCTGTCACCTCCCCCAAGCCTGTCACCTCCCCGAAACCTGCTACCGCTTCCAAGCCCGCCGTCGCTCCCAAGCCCGCCACTGCTCCCAAGCCTGCGACTGTTCCGACACCGGCTAAGCCAGCAACCGCCCCCAAGCCGGCTACGGCCGCCAAACCACCTACCGCTCCAAAGCCTGCTGTCGCTTCGAAGCCTACTACCGCGGCGGACTTTTTACGCTCCATACCCAAGGACAAGGCGGCGGACGCGAAGCCTCCGGTGGCCCCCAAGCCTGCTACTGCAGCGGACTTCCTACGCTCGATACCCAAGACCCAGACCGAGAAGGTCGCTTGGGAAGCGGCGAAGGCAGCGCCGTCGCCAGCAGTGACGTCTGAGAAGCGTGCAGCGCGGGCTCCGATGATCAAGTCTGCGAGCGTCCCCGCACTCGTCTCGTCGTCGCACGCGCGGCCGACGCTATCGTCCACCGCGTCGCTTGCGCGGCCGCCCCCGAATGTACGCGCGTCCCCCAAGCCCGCGCCGACCATCGCCGAGTCGGCGAGCGAGGTCGTTAATGGCCTGAAGGGCCGGGTGCAGGCGTCGTTGTCGACTGTACCGGCGAAAGCTCCTGCGCCAGCGCCGCCTACGTCCAAACCGGGCGAGATGGCATTCGGGCAGGCGAAGCTGCGCGATCTGATCAAGAAATACCAGGGCCAGGCCGCGGCGTGATTTTTTCCTGATATCTGTTTCCTGCATCTCTTTCCTCATATACATCTAATCTCACATCAATGATTCATGACTGTCCTGCAATAGCCATACCTAACATTATTCATCCACGCACTTACTCTCTTACTTATTGACTTTGCTTCATACATCCTACATATTTTTTTCTTGACTCTGCGTGTAACGACCTTCATGATTAACGAATACACATGCTCTAGGCTACTTATCAACGCTGCACCGCTGACACAGGACGATCTTTCTTTCGCGCTTCAACTGTGGCTTTTCCTGCAAGGGGGAGCGCAGGAAAGAACGCAACTCGGGTGGCCTTCAGCGGAACCAGTCCACTATCAATCCAATCCGCGTTGTGGCCTCTGAGAAGATCCACTACTTCCAGCACTCAATCTTCGCACCGCCAGCCCTCGAACCGCTTGGCAGTGGGATATCCCTTCGAATCGTCGCTGCTACCAATTAAATCGACGAACGGACTCCAAATCTCTGCCAGTGGCTCTGACTGAGCCAATTTGCGCGAACTCGACGCATTTCCAGACTTCCAGGACGCTCGCATTTGGCTGGTAGGGGCTCTCCCACAGTTCGCCCCTTTCGTCGCTGTAGATGTGATCGATGTAAGAGCGAAGGATTTGGTCAAGACGATTGGCAGGGCTCAGTGCAGTTTCTCTACAGTGGTCGTCTCGCTCGTATTTCGCAATTGCTATAGGGTACTATAATTTCTACAGAGTCGAAATCCTTCCCAGCAAGGACATGGCAGCAGAAATACTGTGACAGAAATGCAAAACTCTGCCTTTTAGTAGGGGCTTGGAGGATGCAAGTCTCAATCGCGACAGAATAACAGCGGTATAGCAGCAGGACAGATCCAAACAGAGGAAAAATAAATTGAAGCTCAAATATCTGAGTCCAATACACAAGCCGTTGAAAAGCTTATAAGAGGTGCACTCGACGTGCAAATTTGAAGAAAGGCAGGAGTCGGTTCGATCCTGCCCGATCCGTTCAAGTCGATGCGGCAACCACGCACCTCGCTCACGTCGTCACTCAGCCTCTCACGGGAATTCGGTGTCACTTTACCAACTCACGCGCATGAGGCTTCGGTCTTCAGCTGAATTTCCCTCCCCTCTACATCTGGCTTCATGACGCCTAGGAAGAATGCCTTTCTAAAGACTTCTCGGGGAACTGGAAGGAACTGGATCAGCGTCCAATTTCACTAATAATCCACCCACAGCTCGCCAACTCAAAGCGGCTTCTCACATATCCTATTCTTTACCCTTGCTGCCATGTCATTTACGCTTCCAGTTACTTACTTATTGTCGTCGCTGGATGCATCCGAGTCGTGAGAAATACCGTGCCGGATCTTTATCGTGCTCGCTCCCATGTCATTTGCATACAGCTTTCATTTGGCTTCATACAGCTTTCTTTGAACTCCTCGACCTCGTCCATTGACCAACGACGATGTACAACCTTCCCGACGAGCTCCTGGACCACATATGCTCGTTCCTCGAAAGACGCGACCTCTGGGCAGTCGTTCGGCTTTCCAGTCGTTTCCGACGGCTTGCTCTCCTGCCCTACCTATCGCGCTTTGGCATCGATATCTCTGAAGCCAGCATCCAATCCGGGACCCTCGAACTCGCCGACTCATTATCCCCACTTCCCATCGTGGCCCGCATAAAGCCAATACAAAGACTGGTATGCTTCCCAGAGAGGAGCCCACGGTCCTACTTGAGATACCAGACGTTGGCATACATACTTTCTGCGATGGCGCCAATCCCGGATATCGTAATACATGACAGGGATCGGATATTCTCAAGTAGGGATGCAGCGTGGCTTCTCTCTTGTGCCCGTTCATCGGCTAACAACATGTTGTTGGTCGTGAAGGGTCCCGCCATATACTTGTCGCGTCCACGGTCGGCACCGCCGATTCATTGGACACCCTTTCCTCAACCTCCAGGAAGATTTGGGGCCTGGATCATCATCTTCGCTATCCCGCTCTTCCTCGCATATCTTTACTCCAGCGCCATCAATTTCGCTATCCTTTTGATGTGGGTTTATCGACGACTCTTCAGTCCTCCGTCACGGTGGTCCCAGGAGAAACGTATTATCCTGGATACGCGCGACAGCCTCGAATTTCGCGGCTGCATGCGAATTCAAATTTTACCTGGAAAGCTTACCTTGGTCACGATCACAGAGAACTTGTCGTCAACGCTCGTATTAGGCCCAGTACCGGGACTTGCTCCTGCCGCGTTCTCTTCTCTCCTTCTGTCTCTCGACCTTGGGGTGCATCTCCAAAATCTAAAACTGGAGACAAAGACTGACCTCGTCCATTCCGAGCTGATGGCCTTCCTGAAACGCCATCCGTATCTCACCAAGATCCACGTTGAACTGGATGCACTTCGGTTTTCTTCCCTCACCAAGATGCCTATGGTACCAGACCCCGAAAACAAAGTATTAAAGCTCACCACCCCCTCTTCCTATATCCCTTATCTCCTCCCTGCGGCTCCGAACACCTGCGACGTCTCCCTGCTCTTCACCTCCGTGTCCAAACACGCGTCTACATTTCGGCGCACCACCTTCGACCTTGTCTCTTATCGCACTGCCCTCGCTACCCTCACGGCGCTCCCGGGCACACATCCTCTCGTGCTCACCCTCACTTTCAGCGTCGCTGCCGTCTCTCTTCCGTGGCTGGGCCTCCCCGACGCCGAAGCTATAGACGCGGCCCAATATCCCGAGACGCAGCTGGAGCGCGTCAATTGCCTCTGGCTGTCCAACCACGATCACATCCGTTATCGCGCGTCTGACATTCACGGGCTTGTACGCTGGCTGGGACTGTTCCCTGGTCTGCAGCGCCTGACTTTTGCGCCTGGCGCTGTGGATAAGATCCCCCCCGACCGAGTGCGTCGTGATGGCGGAAGCAATCTGTGGAGCGTGCAGAAGGACTAACACGCCGCAGGATATCGTGTTTAATGTTTCGGACGACTGATTGACGGGGCGGGCGGGCGCCGTTGATTTGTATCACAATTCGCTATGTGCAGCGTTCAAGGCACCCACAATGCTCTGCGGATGAATTGCCCGTCATTCCTGACCTCACATGGCAAGTCATCTCAAACCGTCTTTGTCCCACCATGTCTCACTCAGACTGTCCTGATTCCGGAATATCTGACAAGGCCTGTGAAGGCTTTCCACTCGAAGACATGGTACATACTCCTACTATACACGATTCAAGCGTCCCATCTGCTCCGGGAACCTAAGAACGGGTGCTTACCGAGCGGAGGATTGTGTGCAAACTCGACTTTCGACTGATTCCTACATTCCCTTCCTCCTCCCCGCTGCCCCAAACGGTCTCTTACCTCCTCGCCCCCATTCCCACGCGCATGTCCACTCTCTGACGTTCCACCTTCGACCTTCCCGCGTACCGCATGACCCTCGACGCCCTTGTCGGGCTCCCGGGAACGCGCTTCATTTTGCTCTGCCTTGTCCCCAGCCTTACTCCCTCTCTTAGGTCGACCTCCCCAGCGCTGAGAGGCGCCGAGGCGCTAGATGCGACCTACTTCCCCAAGACATGTCTGGCGCGCATCTGGAATGATGGTCTCTGCAGGACATTGCGTTCCATGTCTCGGATGATTGAGCTTCGAGGTACCTTGAGAAGTTGCGAGGGGTTCTGTCAACAAGCGAATGAGTTGCTGGATCGTAAAGTTGTCCTATACCGTCGTTGACGCGTCCGAGGCGCGTAGCGCGTTGGCGGGCTCGCTTACTCACAGTTACTTACTGAGAATACTTAGATGAATCTCTGTTTCCTAGTATAGTACTCTACTAATCTGGCTCAAAAAATTACATTGGAGAACCAACATAAATTAACAGTAGACTCTGTCTGTGTGGAAGTTCAAGAGACGAGGATCTATTACACAAAAGACGGACGTTAACGCTGATGCAGCCAACCAGAGGACACACATCCATCACCAGCCAATCAGAACACTCACTTAGCCTTCTGGACATCTTGATATCAGGCTCAGCCGCTCCGGTCCAATGCAGACAACAATCAAAGCTGAGTGCTGAGCTCTCGTTCTGTCCCGCGCATTCGAGCGGGGCAACCGCCAACTCTTGGACAAGAAATATGGCTCTGTTTCCTTTGCTTAGTACTTACAGCGATATTTAATTCTGACTTTGTGCCTTGATCTCTACTACATTTGACAACGCTCAACTGGAACCAGTAAATCAGCGAATTCTGGAAACCTGAAGACCTGCATTGAATGCAACCTCTGGATCTCTGATGCAGGATAGGAGCTGCTTTGGACTCAATTGCTGATATACCTGGGTTCTCTTCATGCATAAATTCTTGACCCGGTAACGGCTTAGCCTTCCTTCTACAACGGCGTGCAAAGACATCCGATTTATCCGCCAAATTTCCTAATTAGATGTCTGCCTAAGGGCTGGAATCAGTTTTGGCCCACGAGTGTAATCCATTTTTTTCTTGCTGTTCCGACATTTGATGTTGCTGGCCAGGGACAATTGGGCACGGGTACAGACCGATCTCGACAGCTCTAAAGAACTAGATATGGTGTACAGGTTCGATCTTTCAACGGCTCGGTCATGATTCTCCTGGATGCAGCTCACTATGGACAACATGAAATTCGCAAGTCAAACAACATTCAGAGATGCCTATGGGTGCAGAACATGAAGAAACTCAAACTCTTGACTCTCTAAGACTACGGGTCGGGAAATGGCATGCCGAGGGCTGAATCAAATGCCCCCACCACCTGTGGGTCGAGACTAACACAGGTGTAGATATAATTTCGCAATGTATAACCTTTGCACACTTCTCAAGCGGAAAAGGGACACTGAAAACACGGGGGACACGAGGAACCAACCATAGGTTGGTGACGAGTGTCCTCCTACTCCTTTTCAGCCTTTAACATTGAAAAATAGCTCCGACTTCTCCCGCAGCTCTGGCCTCCGAAAACAGAGGTAACGATCTTCCCGTTGCGGGGCACGGGTTTCAGCTAGTATGATAAAAATCAACGTCTGGTTTGCGTGAGAAATGCTGAGCCGGGTCGGCAGGCAATGAGCGTTTTTTGCTTTTAGACTCTCATGTCATCCACTGAGAAACTTTATTCCGGCTCCATTTGCTTAGTTGCTTTCTCATTCACCAACGACGATGAACAACCTTCCTAACGAGCTCCTGGATTATATCTGCTGCTTCCTCGAAAGACGCGACCTCTGGGCAGTCGTTCGGCTTTCCAGTCGCTTCCGACTGCTTGCTCTCCTGCCCTACCTATCGCGCTTTGGCATTTCTGAAGCCAGTATCCAAGCAGGGACCCTCGAACTGGCAGACTCGTTTTCTCCAATCATCATTGTGGCCCGTATAAAACCCATACGAAGGCTCATATGCTTTCAAGAGAGCATCCCAGGGTCTTACCTGAGATTTCAGATATTGGCATCCGTTCTGGCTGCCACAGCGCCCATCCCAGACATTGTGATATACGACAGGTATCAGATGCTCACAACCAGGGCGACAGCATCGCTCCTCTCGCGTGTCCCTTCGTCGGCCACCAATACGCTGGTGGTGGTGAAGGGCTCCACTATGTACTTGTCGCGTCCACGGCCGGCACCGCCGATTCAATGGGTACGGTTTCCCCCGTCGCTGGGATCATTCAATCGATATGAGAGGACTTTCATCCTCATTTTCGGTATCCCTCTCTTACTCGCCTACCTCTTTTCCGGGGTGATCAATTTTGGCGTCCTATCGTTGTGGGTGTGGCGGCGGCTCTTTGGCTCTCCTTGGTCCCAGGAGGAACGAATTATAAAAGATACGGGCCAGCTCGTGTTTCACAACTGGATGCGAATTCAGATTTTGCCTGGAAGGCTCACATTAGTCACGCTCGCAAGAAAACCGTCGCCGCTCGTATTAAGGCCAATACGAGGGCTTACTCCCGCGGCGTTCTCTTCCATCCTCGCCTCTCTCGACCTTGGAGTTTATCTCCAAAGACTGAGGGTGGAGAGAAAGACTAATTCCATCCACTCCGAGCTGATGGCTTTCCTAAAACGCCATCCCGATATCATCAACCTCCATCTCGAGCCGGATTCACTTCAGTCTTCCTCCCTCACCACAATGTCTGTCGTTCCAGACCCCAGAAACAATTTACATATGCTCACCGCCCCAGCCTCATACATCCCCTACCTCCTCCCAGCCGTTCCAAATGTTCAGCGAGTCACTCTCCTCTTCACCCCCGTTCCCAAACGCGTCTCCGCCTTCTGGCCCGCCACCTTCGATCTTCCCGCCTACCGCACCGCCCTCGCGGCCCTTGCGGGGCTCCCGGGAACACACCCCATCGTGCTCGAGCTCGCCTTCCGTCTTACTGTCGCCTCCCTCCCCTGGCTCGGCCTCCCTGATACTGAGGCCATGGATATGTCTCAATATCCCGAGACGCGGCTGGTGCGGGTTCATTGGCTCTGGCTTTCCAATGACGGGCCCAAACGCTTCCGTGCGTCCGACATCCGCGCCCTCTTCCGCTGGCTCGGGTTGTTCCCGGGCCTGCAACGCCTGACTTTCGGGTTTGGTGCCGTCGATAATATACCGGCGGCGGAGCGCGCGCTGTTGGCGGATGCGATTTGCCGGGCCTGCAGAGGAATTAATAGCCCGCAGGACATTGACTTTCATATCTCGAGTAATTGAGTGGTGGACTGGGCGTTCACATGTTCTGAGATACACTAATACTTTCCCATTTAATGAAGGAGGTAGTATGCGATTCAGTAAAGTCCCTTGCTATTTATGGTAAAAGAGAGGGCTAATCCCCTGTCATGAAAGAACTTAGTAGGGTATGTATAGAGTGAGATAAGTGAGCGACAGCAAAAGCTGAGTCGGCGACGATGACGAAGTAGTAAGTACGGAAGAGAAAAGATCTAGCCTGTGCTCTCGGTGCCGGCTTACTCCCGGCAAGCTAGGGATCAGCCGGCACCTGAGCTCAGACCTTTCCGGGATGAAGGAGCCGTCAGTCTTATTGGGGGTCCACCTTTCTACTTAGCTATCCGTCATGAACTGAGGGAGCTATATTGAAATCAAGCGAACAGCCCTCAAGAAATCGAAAATGGGTCGGGCTCCAGTCGACTCGAGAAGCTCCAAAATGGTGCACGACTCCGACATCGCTGCTCATACGTCATATCCACTGGCACACACTCTGGTACACGCTCCCTTATTCACCAATCGTGATGAACGACCTTCCGAACGAGCTCCTGTATCGCATCTGCTCCTTCCTCGAAAGACGCGACCTCTGGGCGGTCGTTCGGCTTTCCAGTCGTTTCCGACTGCTTGCCATCCTGCCCTACCTATCGCGCTTTGGCATCTCTGAAGCCAGTATCCAAGCGGGAACCCTCGAACTGACAGACTCGTTTTCCCCAATCCTCATTGTGGCCCGGATAAACCCCATACGAAGGCTCATATGCTTTCAGGAGAGCATCCCAGGGTCTTACCTGAGATTCCAGATATTGGCATCCATTCTGGCTGCCACAGCGCCCATCCCAGACATTGTGATATACGACAGGTATCAGATGCTCACAACAAGGGCGACAGCACCGCTCCTCTCGCGTGTCCCTTCATCGGCCACCGGCACGCTTTTGGTCGTGAAGGGTTCCGCTATGTACTTGTCGCGTCCACGGCCAGCACCGCCGATTCAATGGATACGGTTTCCAGATGTGGAATCATTTGATCGCACTACTTGGGCTCTCATCTTTATCCTTCACGGTATGCCTCTCGTCTTCGCATATCTCTTTTTCGCGGCGATCAATTTTGGCGTCCTATCGTTGTGGGTTTGGCGGCGGCTCTTTGGCCCTCCTTGGCCTCACGAGGAACGAATTATAAAGGATACGGGCCAGCTCGTGTTTTACCAGATGCGAATTCAGATCTTGTCCGGAAGGCTCACATTAGTCACGCTCGCAGAAAATCCGTCGCCGCTCGTATTAAGACGAATACGAGGACTTGACCCCGCTTCGTTGTCCTCCATCCTCGCCTCTCTCGACCTTGGAGGGCATCTCCAAAGATTGAGGGTGGAGAGAAAGACCAAACTCACCCACGCCGAGCTGATGGACTTCCTAAAACGCCATTGCGATAACATCAGCCTTCATCTCGAACCGGATTCACTTCAGTCTTCCTCCCCTCACTACAACGTCTGTCGCTCCAGACCCCCAAAACAATTTACACATGCTCACCGCCCCAACCTCATACATCCCCTACCTCCTCCCAGCCGCTCCGAATGCTCAGCGCATCACCCTCCTCTTCACTCCTGTTCCTAAACGCATCTCCGCCCTTCGGCGCCCCACATTCGATCTCACCGCCTACCGCACCGCCCTCACCGCCCTCGCAGCGCTCCCGGGAACACACCCCATCGTGCTCGAGCTCGCCTTCCGCCTCACTGCTGCCTCCCTCCCCTGGCATGGCCTCCGCGACGCCGAGGCCATTGACGCAGCCCAGTATCCCGAGACGCGGCTGGCGCGGGTTCACTCGCTCTGGCTTTCAAACGACGGACGCACACGCTTCGGCGCGTCCGACATTCGCAAGCTTTTGCAGTGGCTTGGGCTGTTTCCAGACCTAAGGCAACTGACTTTCAGTTTGGGTGCCGTCAATAATATACCGGCGGCGGAGCGCGCGCAGCTGGCGGATGCAATTTGCGGGGCCTGCAGAGGAATAAGTACGCCACAGGACATTGACTTTCATATCTCGGATGATTGAGTGGTGGACTAGTTCATGATATTTATCTATGTACGTCTGAGACACGCCATCACTTTCCTATTTAATGAAGGAGGTAGTGTGCGATTCGGTAAAGTCCCTTGCTATTTATGGTAAGAGAATTGCCTTAAAAGGGATATTGTCACCAAATATCTACATTGACTGTGGTTCAATGTAGGCTTCAATCTTCACCTTTACACACTTGGCCAGTGTTCTGATAAGTTTCATCTGGGCGATTTTTTTCTGGTGGCAAAGAGCCGATCCATCACCCATCGGCTGTCCGGACCGCCGGGGGCTACCTCAAGACTCCCATGACAGTCCCGCATGATACTTAAGCGCGCTCTGTCCGAACTACTTGCATCCCACTTTGAACATGGTTTCCTTGAATCCTCTCCGTCCAATCTGTTTGTGTGCTGTACTCTTGACAAGCTCATTTGCGAGAGCCCAAGCTCCACCAATCATCGACCTAGGCTATGCGCAGTACCAAGGGACGGTGGACGCCACTAACAACATAACACAATTCTTGGGAGTTCGATATGCTGCGCCGCCTTTGGGTGAAATTTCTCATAGTACTTGATATAGAGAAGATTTTGATGAACGCATAGGGGATCTTCGGTTTAGAGCACCGCAGCCCCCTGCAACCATAACCGATTTGCAGCTGGCCACATCGCAGCCCAATGAATGCATGCAGGGACTGACCGGACAGTCTCCGACCAACCCGTTAGAAACACGCGCAACTCAGATTGTCGCAACGGAGGACTGCTTATTTCTGAAGTAAGTTCGGATATCGCGAAATTGACCAACAGGCATTGATTATCCATCCAGTGTCTATTATCCGAGCGACGCAGCGGGCGGGCCGCCTGTGAACCTCCCGACTGTGGTCTTTATTCATGGGGGGAGGTTATGTTGCAGGTTCAGCGAGCGAGTTTGATGGAGAAGACCTCATCCGGCAGAGTAACAGAGGAATTGTTGTGGTTATAATCCAGTATCGTTTAGGCATCTTCGGTAAGTCAGTGATCCGTCACAGCCATACAAAGTTCGAGCACTATGTCTGAGTCAGCCCTAGGCTTCCTTGCAGGTGCAGCGGTAAAGAGAAACGGAACATTGAATGCTGGCTTGCGTAAAACGCTTTGAATTTCGTGGGAACATGAATTGATTGGTACTTTTCAAGTTGACCAGGATTTCGCGTTGCGTTGGGTGAACCGACATGTATGTTTTCTGTAGTTTATGCCATCTTCCCGCTGTAACTCATGTCTGCCCTCAGATTTCAAAATTCGGAGGGGATCCTTCCAAAGTTACTATCTGGGGTCAGTCTGCAGGTGAGTGTGATGGGTCTTTCATATACGGTTCTAATTCGTTTGACTTTAGGTGCGGGCTCAGTCCTGCAACATGTTATAGCAAATGGCGGTCGAACGGAGCCCCAACTATTCAGAGCGGCAATAACAAGTTCGACTTTTCTGCCTTCACAGTACATGTTTGACGACCCTGCTCCGGAGGTAACTACTCCCTATCCTGCCTCACCCATCTTTTTAAAAAATGTTTTAGTTCTTATTCAACGAAGTTTTAGCTCAGACCAAGTGAGTGATCATCTACGGAGACTCAACCGGTGTCCTGAATTTGTTACAATAGTTGCGCGACCGCAACAGATTCACTGGTTTGTTTACGAGCTGCGGACGCAACCGTGTTGCAAGCGGCCAATGCCAATATTACTTCAAGTTCATTCTTTGGGACATTCACGCTGGTGCCTGTCGTCGATGAAGTCTTCATCACTCAGCGGCCAACGTTATCCTTGTTAGAAGGCAAGGTCAATGGGGTACGCTATTTCCTTTCATTAATAGTAGATGTTCAATTATTTCCGCATCCAGGAAGTGCTTCTGGTCGTGACCAATACCTTTGAAGGCACTCACTTTGTGAACCAAAAAGTGTCCGTAACTGCCTCGCAATATTCGTTGGAATTATTCCCTGGGTTCAGCACCGCGCAGGCCGATGCTGTCAGTTCCTTGTACGCTGACCTCGGCAACGATTTATTCCAGGTCAATGCCGTTCAAGGGGAATGTGCGTTTTGTAGCATATAAACTATAAATCATGGGATTAATTTGACCGGTCAGCGATTTTCATTTGCCCGACATACTACTTGTTGAGCGCCTTCCGAGGACGCGCTTTCAAGGTTGATTTTCCACAATTTGCTCTGCGGTCCTGTTTAATAAATTCAATGCTTCTAGGCCGAGTTTGCGATCCCACCAGGACTCCACGCGAATGATATCGTATATTACTTCCCTGGGACTTCGATTCCGCCATTCAACAACACAATCTTCATAAATGCTTTCACGCAATCCTTCACGTCTTTTATTATCAATCTGGATCCCAACCTCAAGGTTGACCCGACCACGATCACCCCCGAGTGGAATTTGTACAACATTGAACATACCGAGATGCTCTTCAACAAGACGGCTGATGGAGTGCCAGTGGTGGAGCCGATAATTACCTCCAATGCACTTTTGGAACGCTGTCGACACGTGTTCGCTTTACTGACCATCAGTAGATTCATGATCATGTTTCTCCAGGTTCTGGAACAGTGTTGGTAATTTGACTGCTCAGTAAATAATAGATACATCTTTCGAGATTGGGAAATAATAAAAAGTGTAAGTACATGGATTTGACGCATTACCTTGCTTGCCAAGGTTTGTTCAGCATTCCCGAAACCTCCCTTATGCTTCTCCACTTGGTCTTGAGGGCCAGTGCTTCGCATGGCAGTACGAATCCGGTTTCATTTTGATCCTATTCTTCCCGATTGAATAAATAATTGCAGTGAATCATGTCCGTGGTAAATTATAGTCGTGTATCAATAGTTTACAATAGTCCGACTTGTACATGAATAAGTACAATTTAAGAAGTGCTGCTGGTCCAGCACATGAAGCTATTTACACCGCTAAATAGGTTGGATCTACGCACGGTTCGCAAAACCCGCCATGCGCAAGAAGTATACTAACGAGAAGAGTCTTTGGAAAACATCGATTGTAGCAGGCGGGTGCGCAAGGTTACCAGGAACCTGAAACTGGTAAGTGTTGTATAATTTCCAATAAGAGGTTAACACACACCTGTTGCCCCCCGCCAAAAGATACTTCAATACTCACGGACGAGAAAGCGTCGCGACGGCCGCCTTGCTGGTTGGGTCTAAATTTGAGCTCGTTAGGTGCGTTCTTGATTTCGTTGGCGGCTTCCTCCGTGGCATGCAAGTATGCATCGTTGTTGGGGTGCCCACCTAGCACTCCAATTACCCAATGCTCTTTGTCTACCAGTGGGTGAGATGTGCTGATGGTAGTCAAGAAGAGAGGAAGGAAGTTGAAGAAACACACCATCTGTTCCAATCAAACAAGCGCATCCCGAACGAGTCTTTGAGCTCAGCGATGCCAGTGTATTGGTGAAGTTCCACCTTGTACTTGGTGTTGCGAATGCCGCTCCACCCGGTTGAGGGGACCGGGCAATCGTCCGATGTTGTCATTGAATGGGTGTCGTGTTTGCGAACAATGGCCTTCAGCGCCGTACCTAGCCGAGCTTGCTTGTTGACACGATGGGCTACGTGTGCGCGGCGAGCTCAATTGATGGATTTGTCTACGGGAGATAGGAAGTGCGGAGACTGGCATGGAGACAAGGAGCGGGATCTGGGGCGGAGCATGGCAGATGACAGATGAGCAAAGAGATGAACGGCTTGGGCTGGCGAAACACAAGGTCTCGCTACTCCAAGGGCAGAGTGTGGTGGATGCAGAAAGAAAGCGAATAAAGGCGGCTGAAACGATTGCTGCTCCAGTGGTGGAGTAAGACAGGCAAGTAACACATAGCGCCTAAATGCTCCAGGGGTGGAGCATGGACAACGACGATAGCAATAGTAGTAGTGCAATATCACAGAGCAAAGGGGAGAGAGAGAAGATGAAAGTGTTGTGGAAGAAGAAGACTAAGACTTACTGATATAAAAAGGAGCAGGGAGGGAAGGATGAGAAAAGGTTGGATGAAGACAGTGCCGTAAAGGTCTTTATAAGAGCGATCCTAGGCAACGACCCCTGTATAAACTCCTAAGGCTAAATGATGAACGATGATCACACCTCGAGAGATCTCAATCATCTTGACGCACCGAGGGATAACAAAGTCTTTAGCAAGGTGGACCCAGGACAGGAAGGACTATCAGTATGCAGTGCACCACGGTATTTTTCAAACATACCGGACCAATGGGCAGCAGTCTGGAAAAGGGCAAAACAAGTACAGCGTAAGGTTAGGGCAATAAATTGCGAATAGTTCCCACGCCAATGAGAATTTCACCAAAGGCGGAAATAACCAATGATTAACTGGATAAAAAAAGAGCTCAAACAATCCTTATAAGGCTATGTTGCCAAAGGGGATACATCTAACTGATACTAAGTATGAAACCCAAAGAAGGCAACTTCTGGCACAAATAAGGCAAATGGTGAGGGTTACAGTCACGTTTGATCTGCAAAAACGTGATGCTAATGTATGAGATCAATCTTTCTTCGAATTTTTTGGATCCGAAAGAAACGATCCTAATTAAAATTAGGATTCGTAACAGCCACCACATCACGTGTGACAGCCTTCAAAGCCCCGCCAAAGCGCTCTTTTCTATACCAAAAATCCTTCGGAGTGAAGGCAATGGCAAAGGTCTCTGTGAAAAGTAATAATGTTTAATAGAGTATAAAATTTGAAGGTTACAATATACAAAATTACAGTATACAAATAAAAGTGCTGAAGGGATAAAAAACCCAACAAGTGTACCACCTCTACAATTCTCCCTCTTCCCTTTCGAAATCGTGATCCAACCGCATCGGCACAACAGCTGCATGACCAAAATGTTCCCAAAAAGCTTTCGTATAGTAGCCACACACCGCGCTTTCGAGGCCCTGCATATTAGGGCTGTTCGCCGTACCCGTCGCGCCGGTTTGACGGGTTCCGTGCGACGGGTAGCCGACCCGTTCCGTCGAGGCTTTGAGAAAAAATTCGACGGGACGGCGACGGGACGGATTTCTCAGTCGACGGCCGTTGAAATGACGGCCGTTGACGGGCGACCAACGGTGACGGGTTCTGACGACACTTAATACCTAAATCATTGTTTTTTTCGGCTTCAGAATGCTTACTGGGTGGGACCCTGCGTCTTGCAATCTTTTCGCATTGGTTTCCAAGTGTCGGCACTGCTCAAAGCGCCCTGGGAAGAACCGAGGAAGAGTGTCGATGATCTATTGCCATTTTGGGTCGACTGCAACATTGGGCCTTCATCCTTCTCAGAAAGAGCCTACACAGTGCCTGCATGCAGACAAACTTCCATGGTGTTAACTTGCGCATTGTGTGACTTTCCCGGGCGAAGGAAGGTAGCTTTCAGTTCTATTCAGGTGCAGAAATTCGTCTTACTAAAAGTCTAGAACAGACTCCAGCTTCGAGGTGAATTGAAACCTGTTTGTGGCCGTCATACTTCGGTTTAACCAATTTTGTGAGGGCAATCCCGTCTCGACGGCCGTGACGGCCGTCCCGTCGCCCGTCCCGTTCCGTAGAAAATTTTGCTGACCCTGCGACGGGACGGTAACGGGACGGGTTTGCCCGTTGGACTCCCCGTTGAAACAACGGCCGTGCCCGTGACGGGCACGGCGCACAGCCCTACTGCATATGCGAAGGGGCCCAACTCAAGCCTTCAGTGGCGACGTGATCGATGATACTTATTCGGCCGACGGCTGGTCGTCGTTCAATCCAGCATGAGCTTGCCTGCCTTCAAGATACTGACATGCCTCTCTTCCAACGCACTCGCTGCAAATCCGTGTTTACTCATTTCCAGGGGCACCCCGATCAATATTGTTCCCGAAAAGCATTCCTTGACGTCGTCCAACCGTTTGAGACCTTCTGGACTGTTCCTTCTTCACGGCGCGTTTATCCAGCACACAGAACTCAAACTGAAAACTAGTTTTGGCGACCTGTCACACAATCTCGCAAGTGTCTTGCAGACTGAACTGCAGGCAGCTCTCCAGCGGTATTGGGAAGCCCTCGATGCTTGTCATGTCGCAGGCGGCCAACGCCGTCCGGAGGCGCTCTTTGAGCCCCGTGCTTCTCCTGTGCCTTCTGGTGCCAGGCTCACTGCGCTTGGTGAGAAGTCTGTCCAATATATCTCGCCACTCCTGGCCAGACAAAAGTTGCGTGTGGGCCGGCTCACTCAACATGTAAAGAAAAGTGTCTGCCAGCTGTTTCCAATGCGATAGGTAGAGCCGCTGCTGCTCTGGCGTGGTGTTGACGAGCAGTGCAGGTTTGGGAAGGACATAGCGTCTGTCCTTAGCATCCGTGGTGATCGGTTCGATGAGTCTATCCACGCCTGCCAAAGCGTCAATCCACGCTGCGATGGCAGGGGGCATCTCTGCAACGGCGAGAAGCTCGAACTTGTTTCTCTTCGTTTTAAGCGCTCCCTTTGCCGGCAGAGCATGAATATCTTTGTTTACTTGATCAAATTTTTTTTTTTGCTGTATGTACGATTATTTGAGAAAGACTCTAAGTATTTCAGCTCCTTTTTGACTGCAAGGAAGGTTTGAGCTGGCAGAGCCAGAGCTTCCGAGTTTCAAATTACTCCTCTTTACCTCAATTCTGAAGTGCTCATTATTTCCTGTTCGTTCAACTGAATATCAAGATTCGAAATCCTAGGACGCCTTTAATCCTATCTGTTCGATAGATCTCGTTGAGATTCAGGCATTTTATCAATATGCTGATAGACTCTCTGCGCTATGGCCACGAGAGATATTCCGTGTTTACTGCTTTACTTACAGCCAGGAGCCAATGTGAGGCTCATATTTGGACGTGTTGCCATCAGAAATAATACGCGTTGCAGCACAAGGGGGGTTCAGAATTTGTAAAACAGATATAGGGTCAAAAAGTTTTTTTCAACCTTCAGTGGACCCCCCCTCCCCCCCTCTCCTTCCATATAGGGAAGGAAGTTTCCCACCCCTAGCTCCGGGCGTCCGCTCCGAGCTGAGCCTTCGCCCCCTATTTGACTTCTCCAACTTTCCGTCCACCTCTCTGCATGTAGAGTACATTCTAATGGACTTGTTCATATATATTGTTAATTTAAATACATTTATGACATCTTTAACCTTTTGATTTTCCAGCACCTAAATTCCCTGGCCAACCTCTAGTTTGCCTCTAGCACTCGAGCTCGAGACCAATTGTTGGGTTGAGAGGCAGTCCAGAGGCAGAACAGGCTCCTGGACACTGGTTTCAGTCATTTTTAACCTTCTGGCACACTCTTTGTAGCCTTAATTGTGCTTTTGACCTCTTGAGTAGTTTACAGGCCGCGCTTGCACAGCTCACCCAGACGCGCGATGAACTCGCGGAAAACATCCGCCAATATCGCGCTGTTCTGCATCCAGTTCGTCGTGTGTTGCCAGAGCTGATGTGCCGGATATTTGTTCTGACGCTGAGTGAATGGCCAGACGAAAATGCAACGGGCAGCCTATGGGCATTTTGGCGTCTTGGTGCCATTTGCTGATCTTGGCGACGCACAGCGCTTTCATATCCCCCTCTCTGGTGCTTTGTAACCTCCCCCTTGCCTCGCCCCAATGAATCATTCGTCATGATGGAAACCCAACTCGTCCGGGCTGGAGACGCACCATTGGATATCTTGTGGTGCGGCGACCAGATTGTGGAATCTCCGTTTTTGGAGCTACTTGTGGCCTCCTGCGCTCGCTGGCGCACCTTGCGGTTGAACTCTCGCCAGTCTTTACTTAAAGGCTCTCAATCCTCGCTCAACTGGCTACGTTCTGTCGCTGGCCACCTTACACAATTACAAAAATTGGAGGTGATTACCCCCAATGCGACCCTGTTGGTACCGGACGTGTTTGCAACGGCTTCAGCCTTGCGCGAAGTTGTCCTCACCGATCAGGACTTCACCATGTATTCACCGAAGATCAACATCCCGTGGGTGCAGATAACACAGTATCGCGGAAAAGACCGTATAGGGCGTCAGCTAGAAATTTTTAAAAAAGCTCGCACTGTGGTTGAATGTTCTATAAGCATCGACACAGTGGACACTTCTTTTCCAGATCAAGATGTGGTCGTGCTACCTCACCTTTGCCATCTGCGTGTAAATGGCACCCGGATTTTGAATCACCTTGAAGCTCCATTGCTCAAAACATTATCTTCATTATACAATCCAATGCTTGAAGCATCCATCGTCCCCTTCATTGAGCGTTGCAGCTGCTCTTTTAACAAACTTGGTTTTATTACACTGCAGGATCTTGACCGGACTCCTCACACTACTTCAAAGTCTCCCCACCCTCACGCATCTCTTTGGGTCCCATTTCAATCTTCCCAGACACAAACGAGTCTTTCAACGCTCTGACCCTGGAAGGAACCTCTTCAGACCTCTGCCTCAATCTGACTTCCTTTTCGTATGGTTATCTGCCCACCGGAGACAAAACTGATTCAATTTTCCCATGCGATGCCTTTTTTGCCATGGCACAGTTCCATTTCAATTTCGACCTGGATTCTTCGTTCACCACACCGCAGCACACCGCCCAATTCCCGCCCAATCGTCCCTCCTGTTTAGCCTTCCTCCGCATTTTCTACGTGGCCGAGTCGCCATTTCCTCTGCTGGATGACGTTGTGGCTCGGTTAGAAACGATGAAGAATTGGGGGCTTGATGCTAGGTTTTTGAACCATGGGGAGTTCAAGAGTCTGAGGGTGCAGGGAGATTCCTTCTGAATTATGTACATTTTTCTGTGTGAGTGCGAGTATTTATTACAAGGATACATTCAAATCTGTTTTCAGTGAGTTTTCTGGTCGCACTGTATGATGGTTCCTCAATTTCAGCGACCAAAATGCCGCAAGTGAGGTAAGGATAGGCTGTGGACCAAGTAAAATAAGCAGACCTTAGAGCCTGTTCAGATACCAGATTCTGTTTCTGTTTCCTGTTTCCAAATTCCTTTTATAGTGGTCGTGAGAATATTCCACTCTGAAACATGATCCCACTGCATAGCAAATGTGACACCGCCGCCTCTCTCCCGAGTCGGCCGACAGGCAGTCAGGATGACAGTCGGGCTCCTGCCACCCAATGTCTGTGGCCTGAAATTGCACATCTTTGCTACCAGAATGGCAAATAAACCTAGGGTTACCTACAGAACACAGAATAACCGAAAGATCTGGCTTTCTGCAACAAGGCTTAATGCAGAAAGGCTCTTGTTGCCGCTTTTGACAACACTGAGGCTCGTAGCTCGTTGTTGACAATTTTCCGCGGCATCCAGAACATTTGTATGTGACATTCTCGGAAGTGCCTTGGCGGTACCCCATAAGGGAATTGGAAACAGAAACAGAAACAGAATCTGGTTTCCGAACAGGCTCTTACTACCAGACCAAACAGCAGTAGCAAGAACGCGAAGTCTCACGTGTGACAGCGCATCCAACGAACCGATACTACTGTCTCCGAACTCTGTATACAGCTCTCCTCGTACCTAACTGCAGCTGTGCTTGCCACAGTTATCGAATATATAGCTACAGTCCATTCATTATTACATTGCTCTACTAGGCTACATCTCTTCTCCTCCTAGGAACACCATTCACCCTGTAACAAGTGCACCATCACAATTTGAGAAAACTCTTTGGAAATTCTATCATGTCTTTCGGACGACAGGACGGGAACCCCAACGACCCTTTGGACTCATCGGTGGCTGCTAATTTGCGTTTGCTCACGTACCAGGTATGTACTTCATTCATCCGACCTTTTGAGCTCACAGGCAACACCAGAACACGTTTGCCCTGATTAACGAGATATCTTTCACCAGTGATGCCAAGTAAGTTCAATGGTGTGCCTATTCGATTTGCTCCTAATAGTTTCTAGGATGCATGCTGGGCTGAGTGCTCAGTATGATACTATGTCCACTGTTGATTCTATCTCGGCTATCATCAAAAGTCTCAACTCGTGCAAAGTATTGCTACAGGTTCTCTGGGTTTCGCCAGGGTGAGAAACATATATTCACGGGTCCTTCAGATGGCCACGACTCTTGGTATCTACAACGACCCACGCCTCCGAAATGCACTTCAGAAAGACGAAGACCAGATAGCAGAGAGTATTGCAACTATTCTCAACTCCAGCTCTGAACGAGCAGCTGTGCTAAAGCTTGAAGGCGATTGTGCACAAAATTTTCTCGATGTTGTTCAAAATGTTGGTTCACCTACCATGCTAGGCTTATTGTCAGCTCATGTCTGTGAACAGACACTTGACAGAGGATTTTTACTTGAACAGGAACAGAATTCCAAGGCTCGTCAATTAATCCTCAAAGTTTCTGAGGCATGCGACAGGCTCTTGTCCTCATTATTCATCACTGGGGTCACCAGGTGCACTGAACACGCAGCCTTCAGTGGTGGTTTTGGCGACATATATCAAGCCTCATATAACAGAAAGACGGTTGCGCTGAAGCACGTAAGGACCTTCCACAGAGATGCGGAGCAGTGACGGATTCAGTTGGTAAGTCCCTTCGTTTTGAATGTTCTGCTTATCATCAAACTTTGCACAGCAATTCTGCTGAGAGGCGCTTGTCTGGCAGCATCTGCAACATCCCTTCATTCTTCCTTTTATCGGAATAGATCAAGAGACCTTCCTCCCCTCCCTCTGTATGGTTTCCCCTTGGATGGCTAATGGCACAGTTCTCAAATATTTAAACGACAATGGAAAAACCAATGTGGATAAATTAGTTGGTGTTCGCGACTATTATTTTATGGTAGACTTTATATCTCTGCTTCAGTTGTCGGAAATAGCTCAAGGCCTGCAATACCTTCACTCAAGAAATATAGTTCATGGAGATCTGCGTGGTGTAATAATTATAAGATTTCTCTGTTCAATCGTGTCCTGACTGGTGTTTCATTAGGCCAATATTCTGATAACTCCCGAATGGAACGCGTGCTTGGCGGATTTTGGCTTGGCATCCCTATCCGATGTAACTACAGCGACTCATACTTCCCACCGAGCAGGGAGTATTCGCTGGATGGCACCAGAGCTGATTGACCCGGAGCGTTTTGGCCAAAAATTTCTTTGCACATTTGCGACTGATGTATACGCCTTCAGATGTGTCTGCTTGGAAGTGAGTGATTTCCCTTGCTTAGATTTTTTCCCCTTTCTCATCTCTATCAGTTATACACTGGCTGACCACCTTTCGCAGGTCTATCGGAAATAGTCAGCTTGCTCCAGGTCATCAATAGCGAGCGGCCTGAACAGCCGTCTGGCAAACCCGCCATTTCAGACATGCTCTGGGCACATATAAATGATTTTTGGGCCCAGGACTCTGTGCTACATCCCGCCACTGACGCTGTGGTGCAGCGCATGGCAACAGATAATGTGTCATGGCTTGCGACGCATTTATCTGATCCGTTCAATGTGTCATGGCTTGTGCTACGTTTATCTGTTCCGTTCAATCTTCATATTGCCACAAATGAAAATCTGGAAGACAGGCCAATCAACGAGGCTTCAGATATATAGTCGACTATCTCGAAGACTCAAAATGCATGATATGACAATGCATATGGCACAAAAAAGTCTCACAATGCATAAGAGTCTGGTGGGAACAAACCCCAATTCTCACTGTAGACCTGCCTCATAATGCATATACCTGGAAATGCATAACATTTTGGTGACTTTGGCAGGGGAACGAACCATATGCATTGTGAGATAGTTGACTGTAGATCTGACCTCGCCAGTCCTCCATATCCCGCTGGACCTGATCTGCAAAATATTATCCCTGGCACTCTTGAACGAGAATAGTCTAAAGGCACCATGGCATTTTGGCCTCATTTGTTGAGCCTGGCGACGCCAGTACTGTCTTATCCCCCTCTCTGGTGCTCCATCAGTATCCCTCTACCTCCTGTCGATGAACCATTTGTCATGATGGAAACCCAACTCCTACGGTCTGGAAATGCACCTCTGGACATTTTTTTGGCTGGGTGGGGAGTATGTTGAACCGCAACTTGTGGAATTAGTTGTCGCCCACAGCATTCGCTGGCGCATCTTGTGCTTGTCATCCCCCGACGTGCCAGGATCTCCATCTTCGCTTGACTGGCTACGCCCTGCTGCTGGCCACCTGGCTCAACTAGAAAAGTTGGAGGTGGTTACCCCTGGCAGGGTGCAATTAGTGCTGGATGTCTTTTTGACAGCCCCAGCGTTACACCAAATTGCCTTTACTGATCTGGAGCTGCAAGTGCATTCACTGGCATGCCTCGACATTCCATGGGCGCAGATAACTCACTATCGGGGAAGATACAATCTGGATCATCAATTAGAGATTCTAAAGAGAGCCCCTCTTTGATTGAATGTGCCGTGACATCGAACCTTCCCATTTTCAAACCAAACATTGTGGTCTTGTTACCTCACCTTCGCTGTCTCCATATAAAAGGCTCCAGCATTTTAGATCATTTGAGGGCACCGTTGCTCGAGACATTATCTTCACTGCAGACTCTGACCACCATAGCATTTCTTCCTTTCATCCAGCGTTGTGGCTGCACATTGAAGAAATTAGTTCTAAGGCAATGCAGGATCTCTTCTAGACTCATTGCGCTACTGCAAGGTCTCCCTACCCTCACGTATCTCATCCTCACTCGAATTTGACGCTTCTGCACCCAAATTCAACACTCCTCAGACCCAGGACACTGTTCGAGGCTTTGACTTTGGACGGTACCTCCTCAGACCTCTGTCCAAATCTCACTTCATTTTGGTTTGGATATCCTCCAACCAAAAACAAATCAGACTCGTTTTTCCCGTGCGATTCCTTCTTTGCCATGGTGCAGTCATGTTTCTCTACCCACCCAGCGATCTCCCAGCCCCACAGTCTCTCGCATTTAGCGTTTCTCCATATATATATTATGCAGCTGAGTCGCCGTTCCCTCCGCCCGATGATATCATGGCTCAATTAGGAACACTGAAGGATGGAGGGCTCGATGCTGCGTTTCTGAACTATCGGGAATTCGAGCGTTTGAAGGCCCATGGAGAGTTCTTTTGAATGGTTTAATTTTTTATTGTAGGTGCGATTCAAGCTTGGCCTTTCAACAATGTTATCTAATCTGGGTGGTTTCTTTGACTTGTAGTAAAGACAGCAACATTGTAGGGACCGGGCTTCTAGTTGTTAAATCTATGAGTCTTGAGTAGCCCGTTGTACTAAATCCCTACTTCAACCTCTGCTTCTACCTCAAGCGCAGTCAGAGGCCCTGATTCTTCTCTCACCTGATGTTCCCTTCCAAACATTGTTTCGCGGTTCTCGGTCCTCATCAGTCCATTCCACACCATGGAACTCAGCCTTGTCTTCTGTCCAAGCTATATCTGCAAACTCTTTGTCCTGCACGTCAGCCTCTACAACAGACTGAGGGGGGAGAATTACAGATACTGATTTGTTGCTTCCTCAATATTTGCCAGACTCATTGGTTGACATATGGCATTTGACCTGGCTGATTGACCAGTGAAGAGACCAACACCGAGACTGAGATCAATAGAATGTTCAATAGTGAGAGCGATTGTTTCGACCGGGTCATTCAGTGGGTAATTCTATTTTCACAATTTTTCGCTCGCTGTTTTTCATCATACAGGCTTGTGATCATGAAAGTCAATTAGCCGTCTGATATTCCAAGTCCCAAGAAGTTGATTTTGCATAAGGTGGGCATTGTCAGCGGACCTCTCGAATTTTCAGGCTTGTCACCCCAAGACGCGAAATTATACTAGCACGCGTCGCTGCACGTGAGCGTGTTCCGTTGCGTGCCGGCATTCTTACGGCAACTTCCTTGGCTGTCGACTTACAACTCGCCTCGCTCTTTTGCATGAAGATCAACACCCCGTACGGAGAGAAAAGCCGTGTTTCAACCTCGAAGAATTCATTTACGCTCCTGTCGACCCGGGCTAGACTCTTTTCGCCCCTGGTACTGTGCCTGTGCGACCAGGTCTTTTTTGCCTCGAGCCTGTTTCGCGCTCCTCGTATAGCAATCCAATGGCTTTCCAAGTTTAAAATATACGATGCCAAGACCGCCGCTGATCATATGGGACACCAAAACCGCTACCGAGATCCGTTACGAAGAGTCCAGGGGTAATGGATGACATCCATGCCACACGTGTCGCGACATATATAAAACCTGCGGTAGAGGGCCTCTTTCTTTAGCTCTTTGCTTTAGCCCGCAAAGTTCTTTCTCGGTCTGTAAACCTCACGATCCTTAATTACCCGACATTCTTTTCTCAAATGCGTTACTCGTCTCCCCTCGCCGTTACCCCGGCACTTTCGCTCCTTTTCACCCTCGTTAAGGCGCAGACTCCTGCGTACGTTCCTTTTTTTTAATTTTATCTTCGCCCAAGGTGAATCGCGTCTGAACAAGCATCTCAGGTACCTTGGCGCGCTGCTCATCGAACCTGGTCTCAACAGCGGTGCGCTCGCCCAGCCTGAATTGCTCCTGAAAGGCCTTCTCATCTTGCTCTGCAGGAAAATGTTTGACGGCAGCCTCAAACACCGACGGCGCCATCGTCACGATCCAGACATGCACCGGCGCCGCTGCTCAGAAATGGACCTTCACAGGGGGCAGCGTCAAAATCTTCGACAACACCAAGTGCCTCGACGTCACTGGCGGGTCGACGGCCAACGGCAACAAGCTCCAGATCTGGACTTGCTCGACCAACAACAACCCTAACCAGCAGTTCTGGTACACCGTGCGTGCTGCCTGCCTAATTTACGCACCTGGCGGGTGACTCAATGACAATTTTTTTTTGTGCAGGGTGACAACCATCTCTCGTGGACGAACCACGGCAAGTGTCTCGACCTGACCGGTGGAAGCCAAACCGACGGGACCCGTGTAAGCTCTATGCTCTTCGGCGGGCGTCTCGAATTGACGGACCCCTCTCGTAGCCTCAAATTTGGGACTGCAGTGGCTCCAACTCGAACCAGGTCTGGAACGTCGGCTACTCTGCGAACGCGCTTCCCGCGACGACGGAGAACGGACAGTCCGGCACCAACGCGTGCGGCACGACCTCCAGCCAGACCTCCAAGTGCCAGACTGCCTGGATCAAGTGCGTTGCCGTTGCCCCGTTTCCTCGTTCTCGAATTCATAGTAAAATAATTCATTAGCTCTGCGGACGACTTCTGTCTCTGGGCGCCGCCGTCTCTGGGCAGCATCGGCAACACGGAGCGCGATGAGGTCGCATGGTGCACCAAGTCCGGCCGCGGCACGCGCACCATCCCCAACGGCACCCTCAAGGGCGTGCACTTCGTCAAGACGCCTGACTACGTTCAAGTCACCGGTCAGGGCGACTTCACCAAGATCAACATTCCCGGCGGTGATGAGGGAGGCGAACTTGGTTAGTCTAGACGCCTGCACGCCTACACTGTGTCTTATTCTTTCCTGCAGATCCCCACGGTGCTGACGGCAACGGCAACCCTGGTGCGTCTTTTTTGTGCCCCTCTGTATAATATCATCTAACTTGGATATCCCTCGCAGTCGGCGGTCTCGTCTTCGGTAACACCTTCGGCAACGCTCTCCAGTACCACGAGTGGACAAGCTTCATCTCCGACACCGAGTTCTGCTTCCGTGCGTGCGTCGGGCCCAACGCCGCGCGCAACTGCCAGCACATCTACGATGTCATGGGATGCTTCTGGGTGCGTCTTTCTTTCCTCTTTTGCTGTCGAGGCTGACGCGACCACTATGCAGAACATGCCGGCCAACTACGACGCAGGGACGTACGAGAACTGCGATGCGGATGATGAGTGCGTCCTCTCTTGTCTTCGTCCTTCACCCCATCCTCATTCGAGCTTGCAGCCTCCCGATGGGCGTCTACGGCACCTCGACGTGGTTCCAAGGCCAGAGCCCCACCCCGTCCGCGCACCCCGTCGCCAAGTCGTCGAACTGTGTCAGCGTCCCGAGCATCACCGTCGGCGCGGCGAAGCGGAGACGCGATAGCAATGGGTTCGAGTTTGTGCGCGCGCCGGAGCCGACGCCCGCGCCGACGCCTGCACCCAAGTTCTAAGTGGGTATTATGGACTATAACTTAGGACTGTTGTTGTTACTCATACACGGACGGACTAGTAGTATACATTTAAATAATGTGGATGGAAATTTAAACCTTTCTGTTCATTGACTGGGGTCTTTCATTTGACTCTGAGTCTGATCGCTTCACAGCCGCGACTTAAATGGCCCTCATTCTTCACGCCAATCACTCATCGTTTCCCATGTCTCCGTAAATTCACCGACGCACCGTCTCTCGCCGTTGAACAGTAGGCGTCGAGGCCATTCGAGTCGCGTCAAGGCCGTTTTCTTGTCGACGCGAATCACCGGGAATTCTCAAGTAGCTCTTCTGCTCCACTTAAAATAAAGTACTTCCCCGTGACAGCCGTTCTTCGGGCGCTCTCCTGTGGTCTTATCTTGGACGCTCGAAATAGGTTCGAGCAGCATTGGGCGTGCATAGCACCTTTCCTCGCCGCTGCCTCGTGTTTCCGTGGTTGGCCGTACTGGGGCCGGACAACACACGTCTCTTAAGACTGCAAGACACACTCTCGAAGACGACCTAGGATCGGCTTGGAATCCTACGGATATGGCACCGAGACTCAGGACGCAAAATACAAGCGATACAAAAGTTGGGACGCCCGAATTGAAGGACTCGGGGATGACACCTACCGCCAGACCAGTGCGCTTTTTAGACCGCCTCGAACACTTTACATGGGTAGATATGCCATTATCCTCTCTAAGGTACTGGCATTGATACTCTGCAGGCATGGTTCACGCTGCCCATGGCCACTGGCGGCATGACTCTTCTGCTTTCCACTCAGACCCAGCCTCATACCTTCCACGGTCTACAAACGATAGGAAAAGTGGTCTACATCTGGGATCTCTGCCTCTTCAGTCTTGTCACCCTCTGCATCACCTATCGCTTCTTGCGTTTCCCGGGCACGTTCACCGCATCTCTCACCCACCCGACTGAGAGCTTGTTCGCCGCTACACCTCTCCTCAGCTTGGCATCCATCATCGCGGCGATCGCGCGCTACGGCATCCCAAGCTGCGGGCCCTGGCTCATCGTCGTGTACCGGATTTTATTCTGGACGTACTTCGCCGTGAGCTTCCTCGCGGCAGTGGGGCTCTATTTCCTGCTCTTCACCAGCCCCGCGCTGAAGCTCAGCGATATGACACCCGCCTGGGACCTCCCTATCTTCCCGTTCATGCTCTCTGGTACTGTCGCCGCCGCCGGAGCGGGGCTCCAGCCCCCGGAGCAGGCCGTGCCCATGATCGTCGCCGCACTGACCGCGCAGGGGCTCGGGATGATGATCTCCGTGCTCATGTACGGAAACTACATCCACCGCATGATCCAGTACGGCTTCCCCTCGCCCGAGTCGCGCGCGGGGATGTTCATCGCCGTCGGCCCGCCGAGCTTCACGAGCCTCGCGCTCATCGGGATGGCGAACGACTTCCCGACAGCGTACCGCGCATACTTTGGCTCCGCGGAGACGACAGTGCAGATCCTGAAAACTGTAGCGACGATGACGGGCGTGTTCATCTGGTCGCTCTCGCTGTGGTTCTTCTGCATCTCCGTACTCGCGTGCTTCGCCGTGCGCAGCCAGATGCACTTCCGCCTGAATTGGTGGGCGTTTGTGTTCCCGAATGTGGGCTTTACGATCGCGACGATTAGTATCGGGAAGATGTTTGGCAGCTCGAACGTTGGGTGGGTGGGGAGCGGTATGACGATTCTGCTGGTGCTCACCTACTTGGCGGTGGGCTTCAATCATGTGAGGGCGTTTTTGAGGGGGGATATTTTGTGGGAGGGGAAGGATGAGGATACGTACTGGGGTGAGAGGGATCATAAGACGGAGAAGTTGATTGAGAAAGGAGGGGATGTTGGGCAGGGGCGCGTGTAGCGTGGAGGGGATAAATCATAGACCATCTTAAGTAATTTAATATGCATCTAGAATTCGTTTCGTGACTTGGCTTTGGTATAAGGATGGCTCAGGCCATTTGTGAAAAGACGAGATTCGCATCAAAAGAAGTCTCCCTGCGTCTTCAACACCTGGAAATCCCTGTGAATCAGAAACGCAGCATCGAGTTTTCCTTCCCTCAGCGTTTCTAATCGAGCCACGGTGTCGTCCGGGGAGAAAGCGGAGACTCGGCTGTATGATAGAGACGGAGAAAGACCATAGAAAAGGCACTATTCGCCAAGGAGATTCGGGAACATGACTGTGCCATGGCGAAGAATGGGCAACCTCAACCGTCCGAACTTGGCCTATAAACCATCGATCTGGTCGTCTATTGTGACCAAGTGATAGCCACTGGAAATAATATCGCGGATAGACAGGATGTTGGAATCGAGAGGGAGGTCGTTACTCCGCAGCAAGTGACTGAAATCGCGAGCCAGCGTTCCGGGCGGGGCAAAAAGTGTTGTAATTGCTTGTCGCATGCACAAGACTGTGAATTATGGAAATCATAGCGCAACGAAAGAGTCGACGTTCAGTTTTGAAAAGTTCTGGTGATGGAAAGAAGAGAGGGTATACGGATTATTTAATTAATTTCGCAATTTATTTTGCTAACCGCTTTCCCTATTGGGAATTTAATTTTCATCCGCGACTTGTCCGCAACTGCCGCCTTCTCCGCGCATTCTCAGGCCGCCGGAGTTTTATAGTGCGTTTGCTGGCACATTGGCCTCGTGTGCATCCTTGGCGTTTACACCCATCTTCTGCAGGGCCCGGCGCTAAAACTGTAGAGATTGACGCTAAAAATCCTGTGCACGGAACTGCTATAACAGTGAACACCTCTTGCCTTGGGACCTCGTGTTTCTGTCGTCTTATTGCGCCTATAACGATACAAGACCAGCTGGCTCCCTTCCTGTCGCGACTTGTGCAGAAAACGCCGCGCATAACGTGTCGGCTCGTGCTCAATTTACTTGCTACTAGACCACGTAACTTATTACCATGCCTGCGAAATATTCGCATGTAAAAAAGAGGTCTGCTGCTGGAGCACTCAAAAAATCTCCGAGCGGGAAAAGCAGCTCGCACCAGGCTGCACGGTCGGCGCCGAACCCGCACACGGACCGTGGCATCTCCCAGGCTATGACAGCCGTCTCGCAGCTTGAGCGCGCCATTGCTCGCCTCCTGCTCCTCCGCTACGAGCATGACATCGCCCGCCTCTTCTCGACGCGCCTGTACAGCATCGCCCTCGTGCACCTTCCCACCTTCGTCATGCGCTGCGTCGCGCTCGCCGGCCCCGGCTGGGTAGCCCACAATGCAGACGCGGACGAGATCAAGGACTTTTTCCGCGCCGCGATCAGCATGGATATGCGCCAGGCCGGCGAGCGCGTCGCGACCAAGAGCGTGCTCTGGTCGTACACCGCCCTAAGACACTTTGTATGTCCGCGGTAGTCGCACTTGTCGTGACGTGTGCTGATGCTGACGGCCACCAGGCCTTGTCGAACAACATCATCATCTGCAAAAAGCGCGGTCTGCACTCGTTGCGTCTGCTGCCGCACTACGCCGCGCTCAAGACGCACCTCGACGCGCTTGAAGCGCTGCCCCCTGCGACGTTTGCGAAGCCGCCGCATCTGGGATCGCTGCAGGAGGGGCAGGACGCGCTGGAGGAGGCGTGCGAGGTCAAGTACGCTTCCTCCCGCGCGGCCGAGTGGGGGCACGACTGGCGCCCAAAGGTGCGCCTCGGTTACGAAAAGCTCTCGCAGACGCTATGGCGCGTCGCGCGCGAATTCGACGTCCGTGGATATGGGATGGTGCTTCGTGAGAAATTGACGAGCAAGTGGTGCGACTGCGGGTGCTCCACTGACCATCTCGGCGAGGTGTGCGAGCGCACAGTCCGTGAGGACGAGGAGGAGAGTGGAGTGCGGCTGGGAAAGCAGCGCGAGTGGGACGGTCGGGGTAGTGGCATCTATGGGTGGGAGACGGAGGAAGAAGAAGACATTTGGGAAATCGGTCTTGACTTTGGGGCGATGGATCCGGAAGAGGGTGAGGATGAGAGTATCGAGAGCGAGATGACCATTGGAGAGCTCATGGAATGGCGGTATATCAAAGCCGAGCGCGAAAAGGAGGAGGTGGGTGGAAGGCTATTCATCCCTGATAATTATTGACGAGCCTATGGCGTTCAGGGCAATGTCGCCTTCCGCAAAGGCGACTTCGCTGAGGCGGTCAAGCACTACGAGGCTGCATACCAGATCGAGCCCGAGCTGCCCCATTACCAGCTGAATCTAGCGGCGGCACACTTGAAACTGAGCAAGTACGTCTGTGTAATCGTTCTACTTATTTCTTAGTTCTAAGACTCTCGTTGTCGTAGCTGGATGGAAGCTGAAGCCGCTTGCACCAAAGCACTGAGCCAGCACCGCAGCGGGAAAGGCTACTTCCGCCGCGCACGGGCACGCAAGATGCTGGGTCGCGCCGACGAGGCTATTCGAGGTATGTCTTACCGCCCTGCCACGACTCGCAATTACCCATGAATAAAACACCGCCTATCCAGATCTGCGCGCGATCCTCAAGCTGCAGCCGACAAACACAGAGGCGATCGAGGAGCTGCTCGCTCTCGTCCCGCCTCCGAGCCCCACTTCTTCCTTAACGTTTGCATCGTGCACGTCGACATCCACATCAACGTCCTCATCGTCCTCGCGCTCCGCGGCGGAGCCCTCCCAATCACATTCGCATTCGCATAATCCCGAGCAACTGCTACTACACGAGCGTCTGGGCATTGGCAAGGTCAAGCCGCCAAAGCCGCTGCCATTCGGACGGACTCGGGCGGATGACCGCAAGCTCAAGATCGTGCTCGTGCCCGCTACGGGAGACACGCACACGGGGGTGTGCCACCACCACGGGCACCACCATAGCCACACGCACGAGCATTCGCACTCGCGCAAACACTCATGTGACGACCATGGGCACCACCGTGCTCATAAGGGGCGGACCGATGTGGTTGGTAAGGGGAAGGGCAAGAGCACGATAGCGGCTGCGGCGGAGATGGGCATCGCGGCGGCAACACGCCGCGAGAAGGAGCAGGCGCTCGGCGCGGAGATGCTCAAGGTGCTCGAGGCGATGCGCATCGACACCGGCGCTGGTGGGGGCGGCGGCTTGTCCGTTCTGCCCCCGATCCCGAGTTGGGACCACTACGTCGTGAGGCGGGCGGATTGACGCGCACTTCTGCCCCTACACGTGAGGCTGTAGGGACGAGTTTTTTACCCTAGGTATTGTCGGGCTCGTTGTACTAACATACATCCATATTTATGCTCGCTGTCCTGTCCTGTCGACTCCGTGGACTTTGGACTTTGGAAGGCACTGAGGTGTGCTCCGCGCGAATTTTGAGCCGGATTTGAGTACATTATCACGAACCCGTGATTCAACTGACTTTCGAAGGACACGAGAAGGGCGCTATCTCGTAGACGTGGGGTTTCTTATCGCTTCTTTTCTCAGGCGTCTGTATCTCTCCCTTGGACTTCATGGCGACGCAGGCGAATTCTGTTCCCCACCCTACTCTGATTAAGGTGTGTAGACTTCGTGCTTTGCTCGCCGCGTCGTCGTATCCTTGCTGATATTTCAACGTATAGGTCGACCCCTTCGTGTGAGTGGCGTGAATAGAAAGGAAAGGCTTATCTGACGAGAGAGATCAAGTCCTGCTGACCAGCAGAAGGTGCGTGGTTTTCACATTGACGATCGACGAGCTATTGAACGTTTTTCAGGGAATCCACAACCGTTGGCAGTGAGCACCAAATTATTTTGTGAACTATACGTTAGACTTCTTATAGTCCCGATATTCCGGCCTTTGCGACCGTGAAACCTGGAGAGGCGAGTGGGCGATCTATTGCGCCGACCTTCCTTGTGCTTACCTTCTTTCAGGTCTTCAAGATCGAATGTGTTGGTAAGTCTCGGCAACTACTTTCAGTCTCGAAACTTGCATTGATGTTTCTCGCGAAGACTGGACTGGGGCGCAAATTGGCAACAATGACAGTACGTGGTGCTGTTTGAGCATTCGAGTCTTGTTCACATACGCGATATAGACAGCGACGACGTCAAAAACGTCGACTTGACTAAAGTGCACAATCTCTCCGGTCCCATCGCAGTGGAGGGCGCCGAGCCCGGCGACTGCCTCGTCGTCGACATTCTCGACGTGCAGCCGTTCGAGAAGATGCCATGGGGATATACCGTGAGCGCATAATATGTCTCCTCGCTGCATGGTCGGCTAACTATGTGCAGGGCATCTTCGAGCTCAACAACGGAGGCGGTTTGTTTGGTGAGATTCTAAGGCCACTTTATGTGGCATGCAGGGTAAATTAACGTCTGCCCAAAGCCCGTGAGTTCGACAGCAAAGCGGCCAAGGCCATCTGGGATTTTCATGGTGATTCTACTCTTCAATCACGCACGTTCGGAAATCCAGTACTTACGCCTCGTAGGCATCTACGCATCGTCGCGCCATATCCCAGGTGTGCGCTTCGCTGGCGTCTCCCATCCAGGCCTGATCGGTACGGCGCCATCGGCGGACCTGCTGGCGACTTGGAACAAGCGCGAAGGCGAGTTGATCGCTCAGCACCCCAACGCCGTCCCGGCGGTCGCGTTTGCGCCGAACGCGGTGGGCTCGTACGTCGGGCAGGACCTCGACTCAAAGGTCAGACAGAAGATCGCCGAAGAGGGTGCGCGCACCATTCCGGGGCGTGAGCATGGTGGCAACTGCGATGTATGTGTTTGCAGCATTGAGCAAAGAGGATGTACTACTAAGTTCTCGTGCGCATGGTAGATCAAAAACCTCTCGAAAGGATCGAGATGTTACTTCCCCGTCTTCATCAAAGGCGCGAACCTATCCGTCGGAGATCTGCATTTCTCTCAAGGAGATGTAAGTGCAATACTTTGGCTCTCGTATTCGTGAATGCTGACTATGAGTTAGGGAGAGGTAAATCGGCCTTTCGTCCTATTGTTCCTTCCCTAAAAACCATTTATAGCTATCATTCTGTGGGGCTATCGAAATGGTGGGCAGGCGGCGGCTTTGGCTGCCCTTCACTAATCTTCTTCCAGGCTGGAATTATCACCTTCAGTACAAGCATCATCAAAGGCGGCGTCGAAAAGTTCGCGTTGAAGCAACCCATCTTTTTGGCATGTATTGTTTTCTACAGCATAATCCTTCATTCACAGAACTTCGTAGCCCTCTCCTATCGACCCTCTCTATTCGGCCAAGGTACTTCTCTGCCCACTGCCATTGTCTTCGAGGTTAAGGCCATCGATTTTAGGTCATCTTCGAGGGAATCAGTGTCGACTATCGTACGTACGATTCTCTCCATTCTGCAGCCCGTCTTAAAGACCGGTAGATGGGGATGGAAAACAATATAATATGGATGCGTACGCAAATGGCTTCCTGGCTTATCTGAGTCACTTACATCGCTCACAGCACGGTGGCTTACAAGCAGGCGGCGCTGAATGCCATTGCGTACTTGATGAAGGTGCGCAACACCATCTATAGAAAGAAATCTTCTGGCTCTGACTGCGACTGAAATTAGATTGGCTACAGTGCGTATTGATACGTGCGTCTTCTGAATAGTAGACTGATCGCGAAACACCCAGCCCGAGAGCAAGCTTGTTCGTAATCCAATGTTGTCGCCACTACTGCAGTCGCTGACTGGTCCTCAGACCTCTTGCTTTCTGCAGCTCCGATCGAAAGTCACGTCGGGGCCTTGGTGGTACGTCTTCTTCCTTGTGCTCTTTAACAACCGTTAACGATGCGCAGGACTCCCCTAACGCCTGCGTGACTCTGGCGATACCCACAGGCATCTTCTCTCATGTGCGGAATTCTCTTGATCCTGGATCTGCGTTATACTTATGCCTTCCCTTCAGGACATTCTCCCCAAACCTGAAGGTTTCACGAAGCAGGTTTGTGCTGGCCGTTTACTTCAATCACACTCTTATTTATCGTATCATTCATGTAGGATTTCGGTCAATGCGCAATTCGAAGCGATGGTATTGTGTGATGTACATGGGCGAGAGAGGACGACGAATGCTGCTCGTTGTAACAATGAAAGTGTACAGTATACCATGAATTGGGAAACGATTAAAAGACGGGCACCGACTCAACCCAAGCGATATCAGCGGGAGCCTTGAGCTCCCACTGCGCCTCAAGCACGGCCTTCGCGCCGCCATCGACGCTCCACGCCCACTCGAAGCGCCCGTCTTTCTCGCCCAAGCGCCCATCCGACGTCTTGCCCCACATCACCTTGAGGCCAGGCGGCGCGAGCTTGACGACCTCGCCTCCCTTCGCGTTCGCAAGCCCCTCCGGCTTGCGCAGGAGCACCTTCGCACGCTTGTCGTCGCACGTTGGGATGATATCGCGCACGACGAGGTCCGTCAACGCGAATGGGTGCTTGTTATGGATCGTGATCTTGGTGTTGTAAGTCGTGGTGTTAAACACCTCTTGGAAGGATCCGCCCTGCGAAGTGACGGTCTTGGAGCTGCGCGCGTACGTGACCTTGGTCGCGACGTCGTCGCCGAGCGTGCAGGTGAAGGTATCCCCAGTGTTGATCTCCTGTAGGTGTGTTAGCGGGAAAATGAGATCGAGAGGTGAAGACGCACGTTGATCGAAGTCTTCGAGACGAAGCTGTCGTTGAGCACGACGCTGACAGGCCCGGGAAGCAGGCGGTACTCGCTCGTGTTCTTGACATGGCACTGGAGATACACGCGCGGGTCGACGCGCGGGGTGCATATGTGAGAGATCTTAGCCTCGAAAGGTAGCACGGCGACGGAGACCTGGTGCACAGTCCCGTCACTTGGAACGGTCGTCGCTCCCTCAACTGCGTAAGATATAGCGAGGGGAGTTTCGGTGACGATGGTGGTCGGACCAGCCATGGCATTTGGGACAGCGATGTCCTCGAAGTCATCAGCCTCAGAATCTAGGCTGCCGGCTGGTGCCGGCTTGTCTAACGTTCGTAAGGTTTGCACTGGGTCCTGTGAAGAACCGAAAGCAGATGACGGCTGTTGTGGTTGGCCGAAAATCGATGGCTGCTGCTGCACCATTTGCAACTGCTGGTGCTGTGGTTGCAACTGTTGCAACTGCTGAACCTGCGCTTGCTGCTGCTGCGCCTGCTGAAACTGTTGCTGCTGATACTGCTGCTGCTGTACCTGCTGCAACTGTTGCTGCTGATATTGCTGTTGTTGCTCAAAGAGCGACGGCGCGGTGTTGGACTGCAGCGGAAAGGGATTGCAAGACGTGAAGGGATTGAGGTTCACATTATTGTTCGGCATTTTGCCGAATAAGCCCCCAGCTGGTCGGGCAGGATGGCTCTGGGGTCTAATCTTGATAGGATTGAGCCAGGGAATGCTCTTCGCAACTGTGGATGCAGCGACAGTGCTCAGAGTTAGAGCAGTGTCATTCCAATCCTCTCTGGTGCTCTGCATGATGCGGGCACGGTAATGGAGCGCAACAGACGAGGAGGGTTTGCTGTTGTCGGTAGCAGCATGGAGCTCGTAGGTGCTCTCCCAGGACGCGTTACTGACAACTGCAACGGAGTCAAGTACGAGCAAAGGGAATACAGACGTACGCACTATACGTGAGCTTGAGATCGACGTGGGTGTCGGAGTCGGTTCCGACAACGATAGTGACCTCTCCCGTGGTCAACCCCTTCTTAGTGGTTTCCTTCTGAACCTCAACTTCAATTTGGCGGTCGAGGGCCACTATCTTTTCGTCCAGTTCCGCAACGGCTTCGAGATTCTTGCGTCCCTGCTCAACAAAGCTCTGGAGAAACTCGCCCATCTGGGTCGGCGAGACATGCTCGCCGTGCAGCGTTTTGGCATAGCTGACGAGGAGGTCAGATTCATGGCCTCTGACTCGCTTCTCACCCTCTAAGGCGAGCTTCTGAGCTTTCAAACGGCGCATAGCCTCGGAGGACTTCCAGGGTCCTGGCCCATCCAAGAGCGAGCTACAGTTCTCGAAACCATCACGAGTGGTACATACCACGTCGAATAACCTGGCATCGCCGAGCCCAGAGACTCGGACAGATTGAGTGTCAATGCAACTCGGCAATTCAGTTATCTCGATTTTGGTATTCCCGGACTCGATTCAGGTGTCAAGTTGAATACAAGATCATACAGAAAGGATATGAACCAAGCTACCTTCAGATCGATTTTGAATATACGAACGACCTCTGCTTTATGGGATTTATACACCGTTACACCTTTGATAGCTGCACAAAGTTCAGAGGGTGAATTCTGGTGAGCAGGGGTCTACGTACAATTGACGCTAGCAGTGAGTTTCAAAGTGCGCATGGCGGTGGCGGGGAAAAAAAAGGATACGAATCGAGGGTCTAACGCGCAACTTTATAGGGTTGGGACTGCGGAGCCGCGGCCCATTTAAGACTGCGCGCCGTCCCGTCGACGGGCACGGCCGTCGTTTTGACGGGTCTTGGACGGGAACGGTCCGTCACGCGAAGGCCTTCATTTTGCTTGTCGGAACTACTGGCAAGGACGTTTAGAAGTTGTGGCTTAAAATGTGTGTTGGGCTTACATTTGCGCGAAGCATGCTGTAAGGGTCAGGCCTTAGTTGGTGCCAAAGATCACTTTGCCGCAGATCCTCAGACAACGGCGCAGTCACGTCAGCGACTCATTTGCCGCAGCCGTAGTCTATTCCGTAGTGTTCCGTAGCAGCCGTAGTTTCTTCCGTAGTGATTCCACAGTCCGTAGTTAGTTCTCTGTACAGTATTAATAGCCAGTACTTACCAGTAGTTAGGTATTCTCGTCAACGACAGAGTTTTACCGACTCAACTTCTCAAGTCTAAGTAAAACTCACCCGGGCCCGACTTGGATCACTGTGTGCTACGACTTGGGCCCTTCCAGGAACCCCAAAGGCCCATCACATCGTCTACTTACCCGTCGACGGCCGTTTTTGACGGGAAAGGCCGTCAAAAGTATAGTCGAAGGGCTTAGCGGGAGGAGCCGTCCCGTCGAACCGTCGCGACGGGCACGGGTGTGCAGCCCTAGGGCCATTGACGACCCCAAATCGCATTTATGATTCGAGTCACGGCTCGGTTATATTTTGTTTCTTGAACTCGTTGATATGAATGTACCACACTCTCCCAAGGCAGTCGGGGTGAATAGCGCGATGCGTAGCGTAAAGCGAAAGACGCGTGCGACTCGGAACACGAGTTGTGGCGGCGATTCGCCCCGCGAGGTGGGTTATTGCAGGTTGCAAGTTGGCACAGCCGCATTTGATGGCATTTTGAGTCGCCCCGGCAAATGAATCGTTACTCATTTCTGGCCCTATTTCATTGAAACCATATGCTAAATTTCTTATTTCAACGGGTGCATCAAGTGGTAACAAAATTGGGAATTTATATCACGATTTCAAAAGCTGGGTTTCCGGGTTCGACGCTACGGCGCGTGAATTTTAGCGTCGCAGGACATTCTCCCCAAACCTGAAGGTTTCACGAAGCAGGTTTGTACTGCCGTTCACTTCAATCACACTCTTACTTATCGTATCATTCAGGTAGGATTTCGGTCAATGCGTAATTCGAAGCGATGGTATTGTGTGATGATAGTGTCAAGTACATGGGGGAGGGAAGAGGATGACGAATGCTGCTCGTTGTAACAATGAAAGTGTACAGTATACCATGAAATGGGAGACGATTAAAAGACGGGCACCGACTCGACCCAAGCGACATCGGCAGGAGCTTTGAGCTCCCACTGCGCCTCGAGCACGGCCTTCGCGCCGCCATCGACACTCCACGCCCACTCGAAGCGCCCGTCCTTCTCGCCCAAGCGCCCATCCGACGTCTTGCCCCACATCACCTTGAGGCCAGGCGGCGCGAGCTTGACGACCTCGCCCTCCTTCGCGTCCGCGAGCCCCTCCGGCTTGCGCAGGAGCACCTTCGCGCGCTTGTCGTCGCACGTTGGGATGATATCGCGCACGACGAGGTCCGTCAACGCGAATGGGTGCTTGTTGTGGATCGTGATCTTGGTGTTGTAAGTCGTGGTGTTAAACACCTCCTGGAAGGATCCGCCCTGCGAGGTGACGGTCTTGGAGCTGCGCGCGTACGTGACCTTGGTCGCGACGTCGTCGCCGAGCGTGCAGGTGAAGGTATCTCCAGTGTTGATCTCCTGTAAGTGTATTAGCGGGAAAATGAGATTGAGAGGTGGATAAGACGCACGTTGATCGAAGTCTTCGAGACGAAGCTGTCGTTGAGCACGACGCTGACAGGCCCGGGAAGCAGGCGGTACTCGCTCGTGTTCTTGACGTGACATTGGAGATACACGCGCGGGTCGACGCGCGGGGTGCATATGTGGGAGATCTTGGCCTCGAAGGGCAGCACGGCGACGGAGACCTGGTGCACAGTCCCGTCACTTGGAACGGTCGTCGCTCCCTCAACTGCGTAAGATATAGCGAGGGGAGTTTCGGTGACGATGGTGGTCGGACCAGCCATGGCATTTGGGACAGCGATGTCCTCAAAGTCATCAGCCTCAGAATCCAGGCTGCCGGGTTGTGCCAGCTCTGGCGTTGGGAAGGTTTGCACTGGGGCCTGTGAGGAACCGAAAGCACCGAAAGCAGATGACGGCTGTTGTTGTGGTTGGCCAAAAATCGATGGCTGCTGCAACTGTGGTTGCTGTTGCAAATGTGGTTGCTGTTGCATCTGCTGCAACTGTTGCATCTGCTGAACCTGCGCGCGCTGCTGCTGCACCTGCTGCAACTGTTGATACTGCTGTACTCCGCCACCGAACAAGTTGTTTGCTTGGGGCGGCGGTGGCCCAAAGAGCGACGACGCGGTGTTGGACTGCAGCGGGAAGGCATTGTTAGACATGAAGAGATTGTTGTTCGCATTATTGTTCGGCATTTTGTTAAAGCCCCCAGCCGATCGGGCAGGATGGCTCTGGGGTCTGATCTTGATAGGATTGAGCCAGGGAATGCTTTTCGCAACTGTGGACGCAGCGACAGTGCTCAGAGTCAGAGCAGTGTCGTTCCAATCCTCTCCGGTGCTCTGCATGATGCGGGCACGGTAGTGGAGCGCAACAGACGAGGAGGGTTTGCTGTTGTCGGTAGCAGCATGGAGCTCGTAGGTGCTCTCCCAGGACGCGTTACTGACGACTGCAACGGAGTCAAGTATGAGCAAAGGGAATACAGATGTACGCACTATATGTGAGCTTGAGATCGACGTGAGTGTCGGAGTCGGTTCCGACAACGATAGTGACCTCTCCGGTGGTCAACCCCTTCTTAGTGGTTTCCTTCTGAACCTCAACTTCAATTTGGCGGTCGAGGGCCACTATCTTTTCGTCCAGTTCCGCAACGGCTTGCAGATTCTTGCGTCCCTGCTCAACAAAGCTCTGAAGAAACTCGCCCATCTGGGTCGGCGAGACATGCTCGCCGTTCAGCGTTTTGGCATAGCTGACGAGAAGGTCAGATTCATGGTCTCTGACTCGCTTCTCACCCTCCAAAGCAAGCTTCTGGGCTTTCAAACGGCGCACGGCCTCGGAGGACTTCCAGGGTCCTGGTCCATCACGAGTGGTACATACCACGTCGAATAACCTAGCATCGCCGAGCCCAGAGACTCGGACAGATTGAGTGTCAATGCAACTCGGCAACTCAGTTATCTCGATTTTGGTATTCCCGGACTCGATTCAGGTGTCAAGTTGAATACAGGATCGTATAGAAGGGATATAGAGCGAGCTACCTTCAGGTCGACTTTGAAGATACGAACGACCTCTGCTTTATGGGATTTATACACCGTTACACCTTTGATAGCTGCGCAAGGTTCAGAGGGTGAATTCTGGTGAGCAAGAGTCTACGTACAATTGACGGAAGCAAGGAGTTTCAAAGTGCGCATGTTGGTGGAGGAGAGAAAAAAGGATATGAATCGAGGCTCCTAACGCGCAGTTTTATAGGGTTGAGACTGCGGAGCCGCGGCCTGTCGTGGTTGACTCGAAAGGCAGTGTGGCAGTGTTATTTGTACCTGTTGGAAGAGAGCCGTTTAAGGTAACTCGGTCCAAGCGTTGACTAGCGGCCGAAGCAAGACTGCCAATGGCAACGTCATGAACGTAAAAAAAAGGCTTGAGCTCAACGTTCATTCGGCCGGGAACAGGGACACAAACAACTCATTCGAACAATAATTTTATCCGCCCCGTACGTTCGGGCAAGCATAGTATTTCCTCTCTGGTATACCAACACAACTGTGACAAAATCGGGTAAAATACGGGAAAAAGAATCCACGAGAAGGGCCGTCACTGAAAATAACGTTAACATGGCAAGTAAACACGAGGTCCAAACTACTGACCTCAATGAGTAAATCAGCCAGAGACGGCGGTCAAGGGGAGGAAGCAGTCGATGAGAGCCTGGGATGCGCCATCCTGAGCATTGTTGGTGCTGTCAAGGAAGCTTTGCGCGAGCTGGGTGAGGGTGGCCGCAGAGGTCGTGACGTCACCACCAACGAGCGACTTGACTAGGGTGGCCTGAGCCGTCTGGGAGGCAGCGAGCTATAAGCGCGTTGGTAAGTATGACTCTGCAACTCCATCTAAAACCGTAACGCACGAGTTTGAGCTGGGTCTGGGCGAAGCTGCCGTCATCGGCAATACCCTGGGCCATTTGCAATTGGAGGCCCATGGCTAAACGCAAGGGTGTATCAATATCATGGTTTTGACTACTAGAGCCAAGCTTACTGTCAACGAACTGTTGCAGACGGGTCTGACCGTCAGCGAAGTCCTGGGCAGCCGTGGCGTTCTGGAGGGTGAGGACAGCAGCTTGCTGGCCGATGCCGATCACAACAGCGGCGTTGAGACCAGCTGCGAGCGATTGGTCACCCTGGTCGCAAGCACGGGTACGGGTCGCAGAAGCTGCGCTCTGCGTCCCAGTAGCAGCGTTGGCCGCCGAGTTGTCAGCGGTCGCGGTCGAGTTGGCCGAGTTGTCGACAGAGGCGGTGGAGTTCGCGGCGTTCGCGGCGGCAGCACCGGCGTTGTTGGAGCCCTTTGCGGCCTTTGCTGCCTTTGCTGCCTTTGCAGCTTGTGCAGCCTTGGAGTTAGCAGCCTTTCCCGCAGCAGCTCCAATGGTCTTTGCGCCGCCAGCACCACCCTGCAGGTCAACCTTGGTGGGAGCAGCACAAACGGAAGCGACAGCCGTCAAGGCGAAGAGAGCAGCGAAGAACTTCATCGTGAAAGTATCTGTGGCCCAGCATTAATTCCAAAAATCGAGGCTCTTATGCGGAAACGTACTCAGAAAGTGTCAAGTGGTGTTTAAGGAAGGTCGAATGTAGAGAGGGAAACCGCGGAACTCTAACAGGGTCTGGTTAGCCTCGCATGTAGCGAAAGGAAAATGAATACGCACTGCCGGAAGGTATCCAACGCACTGCGAAGGGAGTGGAAGGAACGAGGGGTAGCGTCGAGCTAAGAGAGGGAGAGGGGGGAAGGAATCAGACCAAAATCTCAGCTACTTGAGGGCCGCGAAAATGCACCATGCCAACCCATCTCATGACCTGATGCAACTGCCTGCACAAGTTGGAGATATTTTTAGTGCATCGCCTATTGGTGCAAGTATAGATCGTCGCCAAGACAACTTTTATCCGTGATGGGAATGGAAAATAAATACCTCAACCAGGTGTAAACGGCCGTTGTCCGAGGTCAGGAGTAGGTATGCAGTGCTCCTAACACTAAATTTTGTAGACTAAAAAAAATTGTTGAAAGGACAGGCACCATATCGCACTAAATACCTACGAAGCACGTTTTTACCATGCCCCGCAAGGCTTCCGAGCATCCGTCTAAAAATATGCCCCAGAGCAGCCGGTCCGGGTGGACGCCGGTAACCGCATGCGATACTGACAACGATCGGCGTTGCCGTTAGTTTCAAGCTAAAGGGCGGAATTCACAACAGCGCTCATCAGCAGTCGCCAGCTCGCTCACTGCGGCAAGGACCGATAGAAAAATCCATTCGAGCACCTTGTATCGCTTTCGCCAAGTTTCAAGTGCAACAGGAACAGCATTCTATATGAGCGAGGGTAATACTGGCAATTGATCGTGGAAGGATCAGACTTCAACAATCATTCTAGCGTCGCTTGCGGTTGAGCACTGAGGGGTTCCGAATTGGGGCAAGTTAAAATTGTGCCACTTGCAGAGGATCGGGATTCCCATCGGAGTCGCACAGGCTACATCTAGAATTGTAGAGACTGTTCTGAATACCCACCAGCATTCAACAAAGTGGACGGATGAGGTCGATATTTTCTTGGATCAGAATGATCGAAGAATCGGTTTAGGACAAGTACAGGAACGCGAATTTTTCCCTCCAGGGGGTTAACGGCGGGAGACAACGTGCACGCCAGTGGCAGAGCGGCGACCAGCAATGGTAGAACTGTACAGAGCTCAAAGTTGAGTGACGTCCGCGGTACAGAGGTACATGACGGTGTAGAATTTGGAAGCAAGAGCAAGACTTGCTGCGAGAGGATCCAATGCCGAAATGTGTGGATCATTGGATCACGACGATCACTCAATGAGGAAGGCACGCGTCGCGTCCACAACGCCAAACCGAGACACACGCGACAATTACGAGCGGAGAGATGCTGAGAGGGGGAAAAAAATCGCAGTGGAGTATATAGTTACAGTGCATACTTATTGATACAAAAATGAGCACTGGGATTTCTAGGGTGGTGTACAATATGAAAGCTATCGATACTGAACAAGTGTTCGACGCGTAATATTAATGCTGGGGTGAATAGGCTAGGTGGGCGTAATGATTAGAATTATCAATATAGCCGATACTCCACGCTACTCTTCGACCCTGCAGTATGCGACTCCGAGAAATCATTGTCCCATTGGCAGAAAGAGCCGAAATCCTGGGGCGGCTCGAATAGCTTGGCGATTGGCTCAAACCCATCGTCCGGCTCCTGACACTTGGGGGACAACGTCTCCGAGCGCCCATAGAGAACCGCAGGGTCCTTCGAATCATCGGGGGCGGGAGGAATCCCAAACTGATCGAGATTCTTGTCCCAGGAGTCAGGACGGTCAGAACGCGGGTAAGAAAACTGAGGGTCCTGTTGCGAAATATTTAACACACGGCCTAAGAAGATCCATGTTATACAACATACCTCGTTCTGTGCTCCCGAAAGGTCCGCAAAGAAATACTGAGGGCTTTCGTGACTGCGATACAGCTTGTCGTCGGATGGTGTGGAGGGAGAGGATAAGGTTGGCATAGGATGGGAGGCGTCGTCGAAGGAGTCGGAAGTAAATGAAGTGTCGACCTCCACTGCACCACTGGTCGTAGCCTGGGCACGACGACGAGTGGACCGAGGACGACGAGTCCTGCCGCCCCGTTTGCTCGGGCAGAACTTGTAGTTAGGATACGCAATGTTATGCGCTTCCCGCATCCGCAAAGCTAGGTCAAAATACGGGCGCTGTTCCTCGTCGCTCATGTCGTTCCACCTATCCCCAGCCTGACGGCTAACGTCGCACATCATCGAGCCCTTGCCCCCCTTGCCCCCAGCGTGCGAAGCCGCCTTCTTGTCTCGGATAAATCGAGAACGAAAGCATATGAAGGCGTTGGGAGGGCGGGGAGGAGGTGCAGGAATTCTTTTTTGAAGAGACATGGAAATTTTGTCGTTAAAGGCTGTTTCCGGTCTAAGTCGCAGGGAAGGGTCGACGGGATAGCAGGGTAATGCTGATATCCGTCGCTGTTCTCAAGCTTTTATAGCTCTCCTGCATTCCCGATATGACCCTGTTATGGCACAGTGCGCTTTGGTAATGGGTCCTCGAGGCATGTCGCTTTGAGTTGGTTGCAAAGCTTGCTCTAGATCTCGCAAATGGCCTATTCGGAACGCTTTGACACGCGCGCAGTGGAATGGATGTTGCCACATTGGGAATTTCCGACGTCAACCAAGTTCGCCGTGAACTTGCCGTGAACCAGCTCAGCATCCGCGTCCACGGGCACGATGAGGCTTCGCCATTAACAGCGAAAAACATGAAAGAACCAGTTGTGATTTTCTCAGCGCTGATTCCTTCTGCAACCGTTGCATTGGCCGCCTTTGACGCCTTGTTCTGTGGCCACATCCTTGGTGGGCGCTTCAAACCTTGACAGGTTATTTAATGGCGCTTTGGTCCTGGCAGCGTCGGCCGATTTCTCTCTTGTTTCCTCATTCAGGCGGCCTAGCACTTTCGGGCACAACTCAACCTCCACTGGCAGGTCAAATATCTCGATATTATCTTAAAATAATTAAAGCTCGGCATAACTTATGAACGTACTGTAGAGGCTACCGGCTAGTCTCTACTCGCGAAACCCCTTGCACTCAGACTCCTTGGTTGCCGCAAAACCCATGCGCAGCTTGCCGACATCCCAAACACTACAAACGCAGATATCAAAACCAAAGCCACGCAGCTCAACTAAAACATCCCATACCTGTAGTAGTGCTTCAGCACGCTGCCACCGAGGAGAGCAACGTCGCCGCCATTCGAATCGTCGGCATTGATCAGAGTCTGGCACGTCGACGGCGAGTCTGCGAATGGTCCAACGCTTAATTCGCTGCTCGGGATGGTCAAGTTGAACGGTTTGCCGCGCTGGTCGACGAATTGAACGTCAATGACGGCGGGAAGCGTCGGGATCAGGGAGCAATCGATGCCGTATGTTCCCGGTTCCGCAGCGTATGGTTTGATGTCGGGCGAAATCAAAGCGTAGATTGCCTATTGGCCAGGTTGAGTGAGTACAAATTGTATTTTTTATTCTGGAGCTCACCTCAGTGATTGCAGTTGAAAAGAGCACATTCGGCGTTCCCGTGTCGAAGATGACGGAGAGGGTTTGAGTCAAGTTCGAGTTGCTCTTGCCGTTCACAAATACTCGAGTGGAGTTCAAAAACCAAACACCCAACTCGAGCTCAGGGACTGGCGCGTATTTGAGGGATCCTATTATGCTTTTCAAAGGCAATCCAAATATCATTGTTACACCTTCACTGACCTTTGAATTTAGAATGGTCAATCCCACCGATGGTTATTTCGGCTCCACCGACGGTCTTGGGAGTGAGAAAGAAACTAAATAAAGCTGACGGAGGTGTTTAATGCGATGTTAAAACGAAAACCGAAACAAAACTGACAGGGCAGTCCTCGCTGTGTCAGAGATGCAAAGAAGCCCTGCGCTTGAGTGCTCATCCCTATGGCATCCATCAGAAGAGCTACATAATGGATATGGTTGAGCGCAGTACCTTGAATACCGCTCATTGGATCAGTAGCAAGGTTGTCGGGCTGGTTGGTTATCAGGAAAAAGTCCACGTTCTTAGATACGAGTCCCCCAACGATCACATTATCTCGTCCGGCACGTAATTCGAGTCTGTCTCCCAAATCAGCAAAGCAACTTGAGGCGGCGAAAATGAATATACTGACGTGGCGTCATCGTTAACCACGGGATCGACACCAATGCCTGGGAATGACAATTAGAGGTGCTGCAATTACTACGTGAGCTGTGTCGCAAATACCTGTCCCAAAAGAAAGCGTGGTTGTGTTCTTCAAGTCAACGAATGTGGAAGACTTCTTGGGGTCAAACTTGATCTGGTTATCGCACGAACTCCCGCATAGAGTGGAAGCGAATTCCAGGGTAGAACTGCCCGTGTCAAAAACGACGGGGATGGACTGCGGTGGCGTGCCGACAGAGATGTTACCGAACCATCTGCGAATACAAATAAATGCCTTCGACACAGTAGAGAATGAAGATTTGAGAAACGCACTGCAGGTCTGTACCCAGGAAGAAATCCTTCAGAGGTACAGTTGCGGGTTTCAATGCTCTCCGGCGAAGGGTAGCTTCCTTGGATGCGACGCGGGTCCGGGACTGCAGCTGGATCGTGTGCGGTGCTGGGCTTGGCGAGGCATGGACGGCGGAAAGAAAAGCAAAAAAGGAGCGCAATCGATATGGTAGACTTCATCTTCGAAAGCGTGTCTTGAAGTAAAAAGAAAATACAGAATGTTGGGTACATGCGGCCAAGGTGGTTTTTATATCTCTTGAGACGGTTAATCGGTATACCGTAAGGTAGATCGGATTCATGGCGAGTCCGTGAAGAAAAGGCGACTTAAGACGTTTCATAAAGTAGATCGACACTAAGTCCGTGAAGAAAAGGCGATGTGCAGAACACGATGACGTATATTCATATTGAAATATTTGCGCCAACGCAATACCTTTCAACAGGAAACGAGAGGCGGTGTAGAGTCGACGTTTTGTGCGAGACTGCGCAGTGACTGCGCGAACTTTGAAACAGGAATCCTTGACAAAAAAAAAAAAAAAAGTCGGCAAATCGGAGGAAATCGTGGGCGAGAGAGGACTCTGGCTCAGCACAATGCACTGGTTCATCGTGCCAGTGTGGAGATCTTGTGGAAGGCATCGGATTGAGCTTGGTTTCACAAATGCTGCGGTGTGGAAGAGAAAGGCAGATCAGCCGCATGTCCAAATTCGGATAGTGCCGTTTTTGCTCCCAGGAATAGGAAAAAGAGCTCTCCTTATAAGTGCCTTGATATAATTATATCAAGGCACGACGTTGAGGAAAGGCTGAGGCTAAAATATGGCAAGTGTAAATGATGCGCCGCACCATGTCACGCAAGACCAGTTATAAATACAATATAGACTAAAGACGCGCGTCGACGCCGTCTGGCAGTAATACAATAAAAATTATTTCCGTCCAAATCTTCTCTAATTCTTCAGTGCGTCGTAGAAACAGTTGTGTTGGGTTCCGTGACGTCCCCCCGTCTCCGTGGACAGATACTCGCTTCCGTGCTGTTGGCTCATCTCGTCGAGCTCATGACCGTCTGAGCTCCCGATCGTCCGCAATCGCAGTGGACGCCGCCGCGTCGGTGTCTTGGCGCGTGTCTCCGGGTCCGCCTGTTTGTCGTCAGCCTCCTCCTCATTGTCATAGACCGTCTCCGAGAGCGCGGTCTCCAGCTCGACCTGCTGCTCCAGGCGTTGCTGCGTGGCAGTTGGTAGGAGTGTGGCACGGCGTTGATCAAAGGACGTCCGCCGATCCTTAGACGACAGAGCAGCCTTGGTGAGCGGCGACGACGGTGGGAGGTCGTACGACAGCTTGCGATGGTGGGGCGCGTGGTGATACGATACGCCTTTGTAGTTTGCTGCCGGGCGATGAGGGGACGCTGGACTGGTCACCCGGCTCGGTGGATCGCGCTGGTAGGATACTGATTTGCAGCTCGACGTCGGGCGATAAGGCGAGGCTGGGCTCGTCGCCCGACTTGTTGGGTCGCGCTTGTATGACGCAAGTTGGGTACTCAATGTCGGGCGATGCGTGGAAGCCGGGCTTGGTGGGTCGCGCTGGTAAGACACCGGTTTATAGCTCGAGATAGGATGGCGAATGTCCACAGGGGTTCGATGAGTGGAAGCCAGGCTCGCTGGGTAGTAGCCGGACGAGTTGTGATAGTTCGACGTCGGCCGCTGGCTGGATACGAGTCGCAGGTCGGCAACTCGCAGTGGGGCCAGTCTCGGCGGTGCGAGCCTCGTTGGTCCCATTGTGAACGGCGACAGCTGTGCGCAAACGGGTAGCGATAGCGCCTCGGATTCGACTTTTGATACGCCATCGTCGTCGATGAGCACCGGGCCCGTTGGGGCTGCGCGGCGTCGCCGTGCGCAGAAAAGCCAAATGAGGCCCACGACAATGATGGCGCTTCCTGCAACGGTGCCCGCAATGGCGCCGACGAGGGTCCCGCGTGCCAGCTTGGTACGCGCCTGTGGCGATGGCGACTGTGTGGACACTGGAATCGCTAACACGCCGGTCGAGGTTGGCCATAGTGAGATGAACGAGGCTTCGGTTGATGGGGGAGCGCCGGCAACGGTCGCGGAAGCAGATCTTCAGAGACAAGGTAAATTGCAAGACAGCATGAGTGCGTTTCCAACTAACATTATGCTTGGTTTAGCCGTTACTTCAAACGTGCTGCTTTCAGCGAGAGTTGCTCCCGTCCTGGTTAACATGATTAGCAGTGCTAATAACCAAGCATACACCGTGGAATAGTAGCACATACGTACTGGCCAGCGCACGAAAGAAATAATTTCTTGCAATCCGTCTTAATTTGCTTTAAAATCTAATGGAGACGGACTCACTGGGGCGGAGATGTGAAGAGCATACTCACGCCGCGGCCGGCGGATGGAATGCCCGGAAAGCTCTTTGTGTCGCCCGACGTTGCCACAAGGACCAGATCAAAAATTTCAGGATCGGACGAGTTGAGGGTCCATGACAGCGAGAGCATCCCACCAGTGAAGATGGACATACTCTGCGCTTGGTCAGTTGGCCACGGTGCGCCCAGCTGGAGTGTCATGCACGGCGTGGGGAGCCACGAAATAAGTATTAGTATAGAGAACAATCTACAATGATTGAGCGTTTCCAGTTGCGAAGTTTGGACGCAAAGAAAGACGTACAAAAAACACATGCGTGAAATTTGAAGACGAAAAATTAAAGCGGACGCAAGGCGTGAAAATGAAGAAAAGGAAAGGGTGCCGGTCCGCTGCATACTAAATGTGCAGTTAAGCGAGGAAGAATTGAAGAAGGGGGAAGAAGGAAAGACAGTCTGAATCTGTCCGTATGCATCCGATTGCGGTCCATTGGGCGCTCCGTTGAGCGCAAGGCATGGAACCCTGCATTCTCCTTGGCGCCGAAAAGGCTGATCGCCGCCACGGCGTCTGTTGCTAATCTCATTCCGAGTAGCGTCGATGACGACGAAGCCGCGAACTGGAATGACCTGGAATCAGGCTCTTGTCCGGCGTATCCATTTTAGTGAGACCGCCCATTAATACTGCCTCAAAAGGAGGATTCTGCGTTTCAGAGTAAGTATCGCGGGATGACGATGGGGGCCACATTCCCGTACGGTCCGCCAGGGCTCTTTCAGCGGGCGAGTAAGCATTGGAGCTCAAAAGAGAAGGGGAAGACTGAGGCAGGTGTAAGCGCAGGCGAGCGCGAACGTCAAGTGGGCTCAACGCGTTTTCAATCTTGCCAAGACAGCATAGCAGACACAAAGCTTGTGGATAAGAGACAAGTCCCAATAAGGAAAGTGGTCAAAATAAATACTTCCTTCGGACATGTCCGGTCGCCCGCTCACACATGGTTTCTTCCTTTGAAGAGGATTGTCTTCACTCAAAAAGATGTTATCGATCCAGCAACCACTCTCTTCGTCGCGTCTTTGTGGATGTCTTCTTAACGCACATACAGCTGGCTCTAGGTTACCAAAAAAATCTTCCAGGATGGTTGAGCATAAGAAACCAGAGCTGCTGTGGACTCGCTCCAGCCGCTCTTACAGCAATACCGTATCGGATACATATCACACCGCCAACAGCACGAATGATAAACATCAAGTGGTGTCAGCCTACGACTTATGGGTTCTCGAAATTTCCACTATGAAGAGCCTCCCCGACGAACTACTGGATCGCATATTCCCGTTTCTGGGAAACTGGGGTCTCTGGACAATCCTCCAAGTCTCTCTCTCCAGCAATGCGCGATGTTCCCCTTGTCACGTTTTGAGATCTCTGAGGCCGCCATTCAATCGGGGAGACTCGCTCTCAGATTCGTTTTTCCTCATCCTCTTGGTCGCTTGGATACGCCCCATCCAGTGCTTCATATGTTTTGAACAGCCAGTGCCAGTGCATGACTGGAAGATGAAGTACCGAAAGCTGGTCTCCATTCTCCGTGATGGCGCCGACCCTCAATATTATGATATACCAGAGATCCGGAGAATACCTGATGCACCTAGATGGGAGGGAGGCAGGAAATCTCCTTTCTCGCATCCCTTCGGTTTCCACCAAAGTAGTGTTAATTGTCAAGGCCAACGACGTGTACTTCTGGCGTCTGAAATCGACGCCTCCTATACCCTGGAAATGCCCACCGGCTTTTAAATTGACGGCAGTGAAGCTCCTCGTCGGCAGTGTTGCCCTCTCTCTCGCAGGGGTCATCAGCTGCGGTGTTGGGCTATTGTGGAGATGCAGGCGACTGTTGCGCTGTCCGGGTCCTTCGAAAGAACCTGTGGACGATTTCGCGTTAGATTTTGACGACTGTATTATGCGCATCTAAGTGCTCCTCGGAGATTCTACCCTGGTCACACTTACGCACCATTCATGGCTCGTCCTAACCATAAAGCCAATACCGGGACTCGCACTGGACGACATGTGCTCCTCTTTTCTCGCCTCCCCTGACCTCTCAAGACTCTGATGGTGCAGGCACAAACCATTCTCGCTCACCCCGATTCAGAGTTGATGGCATTCCTGCAACGCCATCCGTGGCTTGGGGATCTCCATTTCAAATCGCATTCAATCCGGCCCTCTTCCCTTATTACCATCCCCGTCCCACGGACCTCCCAAAGCAGAATAAATCGTCTCACCGCGCTGGCTCACTACATTCCCTATCTTCTTCTAGCCGCCCCCAACGCATCAGAAATATGCTTATCTTTCCCTCCACCTCCTACCGGACCTGCTGTCTTTGACATCGCTGGCTACCGACACGCGCTCGAAGCCCTGGCCGCGCTCCCCCAGCACACACGCCATGAACCTAACCATCACCTTCAGCCTCGTCGCTGGATCCCTTCTGTGGCTCGGCCTCCGCGACGCCGAAGCGGTCGACGCGGCGCAATACCCGGAGACGCGCCCGCTGCGCGTGCGCCAGCTCTCGCTGGTTGCTGACGCCTCAGTGCGCCTCGACGCGTCGGACATCCGTGCGCTCCCACGCTGGGTCGGCTGTTCCCGAGCCTTCAGCGCTTGACGTTCGCGCACAATACCGTCGAGAAGATCTCAGCCGCTGGGCGCACGGTTCTCGCGCACGCTATTTGTATGGCGTGTCAAGGCGTCTCTTAGACGCAGGAACTCGTTTCAATATCTTTGAGGATTGAAAACTTGATGTTTGTGTAGTTACAGAAACGACTTGTGTCTCGTCCGTTTCAAATTCTATACATAAATCTGTATTACTGCAAACACGAATTATCAAAGGCTCGAGCCCTTGCTCACAACTTGATCACTGTTGGCCCACTGCTTTGGACGTCGGCATGCGAGATGTTGGCGTTGGCGATGTGCGATGTGTCAATCAAATATGTCGTGCATGAACTTGCCTTCCACCACAATTCCACCATCATGAACGACCTTCCTAACGAACTCTTGGATCGCATATGCGAGTTCTTAGAAAGACGCGACCTCTGGGCAGTCATCCAGCTCTCCTATCGCTTCCGGCAACTTGCCATGCTGCCCTACCTCTCACATTTTGGTATTACTGAAGCCACTATCCAGTCGGGGACCCTGGAAGTGTCGGACTCAGTCTCTCCAATCCTTCTCGTGGCCCGGATAAAACCCATACAGAGGCTCATATGCTTTCGAGACGTCGACCCAGGAATCTTCCTGAGATACACCGCATTGGCAGCCATTCTTTCTATGACGGCGCCTATCCCAGACATCGTGATATACGACAGATATTCCAGACTCCCATCGGGAGCGACAGCATTCCTCCTCTCGCATAACCCTTCGTCGGCGACGAGCACGCTGTTGGTCGTGAGGGGTCCCTTTATGCTCTTGTCGCGTCCACGATCTGCGCCGCCGATTCCTTGGATGCAGTTACCCCCAGTGTCTTCAATTATAGTTGAACACTTCGGGAGGTTTTTAATGCCTATATTCACCACCCTTTCCCTGCTCATCTATCTCTTCTGGTTGGTCATCTGGGGGTCATCAATTTGGGTATCGTCTTGATTTGGGCGTGTCGACAAGTCTTAAATCCTCGCTGGTCCCAAGAGAGGCGAATCCTAAATGAAAACAGTCTGCTCACCTTCAATGACTGCATGCGGATTCAAACCTTATCTGGACAGCTCACATTAGTGACTCTCACACACTCGAGGTGGTCGCGCACGCTCGTGCTAAGGCCACTCCGAGGACTCTCAGACGGGGAATACTCCAACTTCCTCGCATCTCTCGACCTCGGAATGCACCTTCAAAGCATAACGGCAGAGACGAGAACCCACCTCGTTCACCCAGAGTTCATGGCCTTCCTGAAACGCCATCCGCATCTCACCAACATCTATCTCGAACCGGATTCACTCCGGTCTTCTTCGTTCACCACGATGCCCATCGTCCCAGATCCAGAAAATACAGTACGGGAGCTCACTGCCCCAACTTCATGCATCCCCTACCTCCTCCCGGCCGCTCCGAACGTTCAACGCGTCTCCCTTTTTCTTCACCTCCGTCCCCGAACGTGTCTTCGCCCGCCGACCCGCCGCCTTCGACCTCCCCGCGTACCGCGCGACGCTTGAGGCCCTCGTTGCGCTCCCGGGCACCCACCATCTCACGCTCCGCCTCTCCTTCCCCGCCACTGCTGCCTCTCTTCCCTGGCACGGCCTCCCCGACACCGAGGCAATGGATGCGTCACAATACCCCGAGACACGCCTGCTGCGTGTCCACGAACTCATATTTACCGACATTGTCGTCACAGCAGACTCCCACGCACTCCAGCGCTGGCTCGGCCTTTTCCCGGGCCTTCAGCTTGTGAGGTTTCCATAAAATCCCGAGTCTTTGAGCAGATCCCGGCCGCCGAGCGCGAGGCCCCCGCACGCCGTTTGCACAGCGTGTCAAGGTATAAAGGTACTTGAAATTTTATCAGTTAATGTCATGTATTTGTGTATGCTTACTTGCAAAAGAAATACGCGTCGCAACACGTGCCCAAGCTGGCTTCGCGACTCTCGCTTCACGGGCTCTATCCTTCATATTTCGGAGTCTTGCGATAGAAAAGGCAGTGGTTATTAGAGCGTCCTTGCACAAGCCACGTTTACAATTTTTCCGAACACGCGACGAAGCCCACCAAAAGCGTTCGCCATCACCTCAATGGACTGAGGGAGGACTTTGGCGCCATAGGGCTACCTACGACTCCCCGCACTCGCGTATTTCCTCCCGACGGCCCGTCTTGCTTCCCCGTCGCAAGCCGATCTTTGTGACCGGAACGCCCTCGCTTCGTTTCATCTGCACACTTTCCACGGGGGCGACTCGATTTTCCCCTTCCCTTTAAATCCCTTCTTCGTCATGGTAGTCCCTTTCTGCACGCTTCTCCTCCGTGCACCAGTCACCGGCCTACCGTTCTTCCTATCTTTGTTTCCCTGTCTTTTTCATGCGGCCGAGTGCGCCCATTCCTCCGTCTGAAAACGCTAGTCTGTAAGCATTGAGGGACGAAACACTTGCAGGTGCGTTTTTGGGTTGTCTAGATACCGAGGGTTCAAAGGCTCAGGGAGGTTTCTTTTCATCGTTTATTGCGCTTCGTTGTGCAAGTGTAAATCCAGTCCTTGTTCTTCAAACACTTGTTACCTGTGGGTGCGTTCATTTACTCAGAATAACCTGAGCACTCATGATTGATAGTTGCATTGGGCTTTTGTGAAACGCGTAAATTGCATCCTTCAACGTGTTTTAGAAGCCAAGAGCGCTGCTTGTCACTTGAAAATGTCATGGACCACAATGATAGTTCTCGCGGTGGTCCTCGGCAGGCCTCGACAGGCTTAACCTCACGCATCCAAGGAGCTCTGGTAGTGAACCCATCTTCCCTTAATCTGGCAACCAAATCGCGTCGAAATCTTTTTAAGTAATGAACGAAGGTATGGGTTATAATTATATTAGTATATTAAATACGAGAGCCCAATAATATTCCCAAAGCCCAATTGACTTCTCTTTTTACGTGCTCAGAGCTCATACGTGACATCCACGATCCCATCGTCGAGGGGAGCAAGAACCTGAAACGCGCCAGAAGTCAAGTCGATCTGATTCTCGTCGCATCCGGGGCAGAGGTCGGCAACCTCCACGACGACACCCTGGCCATTGTCTGTGCCAATTTGACTCAGTTCTGGATCATATTACAGTTTAAGGGAACGCACGCTCGACGGTGAACGTCTCCCCACAGCGCTCGCCATTCCCATACTTTGCCGAGGACAGTGCGACTTTGTGGTCCGCGTTCTGGATGGGCTTGCCGCATGCACCGGTCCCGCCCCCGGGGGGTGAAGTACGTCGCTAGAATGAATAATTATTTGTAGCCCAGGCTGACGAACAACAGGAGTTGTACCTTTGCCGTTCGTTGCAGCGACAACGGCAACAAATGCAACGAGGGATATGAGGGATTTAAGAAATTGCATCGAAATTCAAGGAAAGAAGTGTGCAAAAGAATGTGAGAATTATGTGGTGTGCTTTACCTCTTTAACACGGAGCTCTTTATACACTTAGCCATCGGGCTGAAGAAGCCGCCGATTATTTTGGGAGCAAGGCCCAACGCCTTGGGAATACGCGGCACGGTAGTCGACGTCGACGAATGGCTCCAACGGCTTGCCAAGAATTCCCATAAGTAGGTGTTCTCGGGTTAGAAGTTTCAACACAACCGCACTTTTATGTAACCACGGTCACCTTTCCGAATCCTTTCGTCGGAATCCGCGAATGTCCGTGACTAGGCGACTACGGCAATATACAGTTGCGTACGATTCAAGGCGATCCCTCGCCGTGTGTTTGGTCAAGAACAAAAACAGCCCGTCGGGATGATTCCGAGCGACCAAAAATATGAGAGGAGAATCAGTGACGAGGCAGAACAGGTCGTGTTCGACGCCATTGGTCCATTGTCATGTGTCGGACCCGAAACCGCTGCGTGGATCGCCACAACGCGTCGGCAGACGCCTTGCTTGGTGTATGAACTTGTACTCTGCCTGGTCATGGCCGATGGATTTGTGGCAATATAACGTTGTCGGAGATAAGGTAAGAGGGAATGTGTTTTTCACGAAGTTGGCTGGACCAGGCATGCATGCTAAGCATATGGAACCTGAATGTCCTCCAGCCCTCCATAATTTTCTTTTCGACTCCATGGCCGCATTTTTACCCATTGTGTATGCGAAAATTGACCCATCGTGCTTCCAGTCTTTGGGTCTGCCATTCATTAACCATTCACAACCTTCATTCCCACGATCCATTATTTGCGTTGGGCTGGGGCTCGAAAAAAATCTTCGGCCTGCCCAAGCCTAAAAGCTCAGGCTGGGTGCAGCTTTGTCGAGAGCTGGAAACCGTATTGAGAGCAATTTTTTGAACCTTGTCGTTGAGTGATGAAGCTCTTTCCGAGACAAACTCACTATGCCAGAAAATAACTGGAATTCCGGTTTTACAGCCAAATAAAACCAGTACATATTACGGAGAATTCTGTGTGAATTCCTGATCTAGAGTGCATTTCTCATCTTCTATGTCACTTGTGCTTGCCACTTAAAGCCTCGTGGGGAGTAAGTACAGTGGTCGATTTTTTAAAAACATTGATATTTCTTTACAGCCGTTTGCATAATTGATGACAGTGGCTAAAAATAGAGAAAAGAAGAACACATTTGATCCGACTGATTACCATGCTCGTTTCACGCTTATTTCTGAGCCGATTTACTTGATTCCAGGCGCGTTCGAAAGCGGCTGATCAGGGCTTTCAAATGGTACCCTAATCCCGAGGTAAATACCGAATTTTCAGTGTTCCCAAGTTCATGCCATATCATTTTAACTACAATTTGATTTGCACACTGTTCCGTCAATTCTGATTGTATTTTGATGAAACTAGGCTCATTCGAAAGGTAATTTCAAGGCACAGGCTGGGTATATTTAAGATTTTGCTTTTACTGACAGACAATCATTTGTCAATGAATTGCACCAAGGAGACAGTAATTCCATTCTGGCACATGCATATCAAGTGTGCTATACATTTCCATTCCATGTATGTGATTGCCTTGTCTGTCGCTTTTATACTCACTTGGATTGAGGTAAATTGAAGCAAAACCGACCGAGCACGGGTCATTCAGATTTCAGACGCAAATCACGCAGCGCGAATTTGGCCACACTGAAAATTCGGTATTTACCTCGCGAGTAGGGTATCATTTGAAAGCCCTGATCAGCCGCTTTCGAACGCGCTCGGAATCAAGTAAATCGGCCCAGAAATGGGTGAGAAACAAGCACGGCAATCGGACAGATCAAATGTGCTCTTTTTTCTCCTTTTTTTAGCGACTGTCATCAATTATGCAAACGGCTGTAATAGAGAGTTTGCGCTGCAGCCATTGGAGCCATCCAATGGCTAACAATTTCGGCCTAGCTAGTGATATGAGTCCAACTTTCGCATGGTCATTGCAGAGGGGGGTCTTAGCGTCAATTTCTTGCCCTAACCGTGGGAAGATCTGTGGAGCTCATGTCAAACACGTCATTCTGGGAGCCATTAGATGGCTCCAATGGCTGCAGCGCAAACAGGCTAATTCCTTCACTTATACATACACATTACTAGAGACATGTAGCAAGAAGCAGAGGAATTGAATTCTGAGCGGTTTGCGCGTAAGTATGATAAAAGAAAGGAACTAGGAGGGAAAAATAAAAAATAAAAAAATAACAATGACGAAAAATATTCCGAATCGGGGAATCGAACCCAGGGCTATCGCGTGCTAGATTACCTTTTGAAGAAGCGAGCAGAAGCAAAAGGCAAAAAGTAAAAAAGTTCCGACACGGGGAGTCGAACCCCGGCACGCGCGCCATTGAATTAGACAGGTTAGAAAACCTGGGAATTTCGCTGAGAGGCGCATATGTTACCGCTACACCATATCGGACATACTAAGTAGTAATATGAGGCAGCCCACATCTCAATTCAAGTGGATGTAGGGAAACAGAAAAGGCCTGCAACAGGTACTGATAAGCATAATGCGGATGATTCACTCTCAGGAAAAGCAAAATGTAAGTGTTCAATATCACCCAATTGTAACCCGTTGCAGCAGGTTTTTTTCACCCAAAATTTGAAGTCCGAATCTCGTGCTGACTTAGTACTTTTTTTGTAATTTTCAACTGGACTGGCGGCACTTGGGCTTGCTGCGGTCAAAATTTGTGCTGGATTACTCCCCGCTGCGCGGAAAACACTTGGTAATGACGGGCCGATCACCGATGGTCAAAGCGATCCCGCCACGGTGGGCGGGGACGTCGATCGCTGCGAAGAGCCGTCATGAATGCGGCCTGGCCCCTCGTCCCCTGGTTCTGGCTATGCCCGTCCCCGGGTCATGGTTACAATACTCGCCGACAACATCGTACCGTAGACACTGACCGACTTAAACGTACAGTTGGATCCTGTTTATCGACGTTCTGGCTGAGGAAATCTGTAATTCCGATCGCATTCTTTTTCGTCGCCCACAGCTTATGGCCCATGGCCAGGGCGTTGCGGGCGGTTGAGAGTGACGCTCCCAGTGCAGCTTGGGTCGACATGAGACATGAGACAGTTCTCTCCCACGAAGTTTGAAGCAAAAGGCCGATCGGCCATTTCTAAAAACGTCTGAAAAGAAAAAGGAGCTGAAAAAGGCCGATCGGCCTTTTCTGAGCGCGGCGCGGAAATCTCATGCAAGTCTGAAAAGAAAAGGAGGCGAAAAGGCCGATCGGCCTTTTCTGGGGCGCGCGGGGGGCAATTATTTGGGACATGATATCCGAACTTGATACACATTCATAAAGACTTCTTTTCGCATTCCACAGAAAGCATTAGGAGCCTACAAAAAACCAAAAGTAAGTGATGTGCAAGATTAGAAATGGAGCAGAATCACTGTACATACGGTGCTCATTACCGACAAAAAGCCTTTAAACGTCTTCAGAATCATCGGGATCGCTGTTCTTGGGATTTGCTACGAGAACATGAACCCGGCCGCAAGTTAAACTTTTTGGAAACTACCTCTCTTTTTCCTTAGGCCGCCCTTTCTTGCCTGGCTCGGGAACCTGCGGTAATTGGTCGCGCCAGGCTTGGGCTTCAGCCACGGGCTATCATTGAGCATCCGGCTCCATTGAGACGTAAACGCTGCAGCTTCAACGGGTGGCTTGTTCGAGGGCTGGTAATTTTCAACTGGACTGGCGGCACTTGGGCTTGCTGTGGTCCAAATTTGTGCTGGATTACGAAAACACTTGGTACTTAATTGGCTGCTCCCCGCTGCGCGGAAAATACTTGGTACTCAGTGGCCGCTCCCCGAGAGAACTGAGGGAGCAATGGTCCGATAGCGGCATTGTGCGGCAGCGGTAGTCGGCTTTAGCGAGCATGACAAACACGCGCAAACGGCGGGACGGCGGGACGACAGAGACGAGGAGGTTGTTGGCAACGTTGAGGGCACCGATACCGCTGGAAAAAGAAAAATGACATCGCTCCGCTCCGTCATTTTTTTTTACCCCGTCCCCGGGTCATTGGCTACAATACACGCCGATGAAACCAAGAGGCGATAATGTTAGCCACTACACCAATTCGGATGTCTGGAATGAGGGAGAGATGAAGTACTATATAGAATGACATTAGAAATGAAGGAATTTTATGCTTTTTCGCTCTTCCTTTTCCTTTTCTTTTTCTTTTTTTTTTTTTGAGCGTTTGGGATGATGAGACTCGCTCTACAGAAGTATTCGAAGCCCATCTACTTGTACTAATGAAATAAGAAAAACATCAACCTCTACTGTAACTGAATCGTCGCCACAACATCATGATTGCAACCGTAGGTTCTGGAATCCAAATATTGTTCTCGAATTTTACTCTCTACCAGTGCTGTTGAAAGGAAATCCAACGAGTAAACACCTTTTTCTACCCACTCCAGCCTTTTCGCACCCCGTTCTCAGATAAATAGCCACTACACCAATTCGGGCCCTTCTTACGGAAACTTAAGTAATCATCCGAGTCGTGACGGTTCTATCAGACTACCGCCTTCAACTTAAACCACCACGTCAGTATGCATAACCTCTCTTCAGCGGGGCGGGGATTGAAGCAGATGCACCGGATTGGCAGCACAAGATCCGTACCGCGTTTGACAAGTGGATGGAAGCATTTATGGACGAACCCTGCCAGTATTGGAATATGTCGCTGTAGCATGCGGCTCCGATTTTGGACGGTCCCGGAATGAAGTGGCTGCGTGCCTGGCAAAAGTCTATTCAAAATGTGTTGAAACCCTCCAATATGACACCGTCCAGGCCGCAATCGTTCAGGGCCAACTTGGCCAGGCCCAACATTCATCACGTCACTTATGTTCTGCCCTCTGAAGCCGTCAGGGACTCAGGGAAGTTTCATCTTTCGTTGTTCTTTACCTCATGGCCGTCGACCAAGACCTCGCCGATCCAGTCTCTCCTTTTGACTGTCTGCGCTTGGTCAATGCGCTAGCTATCAATCCATTCAAGCTACCAAGAGTCCACCAACTGCTTGCGATATGGGCAAAACCAACTTTACCTCACCTGTTCGAAGATGTAATAGAGATGCACCAAAATTCACGCTCAACACTCGGTTTCTCGGTGGTGTGCAACTGGTCCTCTTAGAAATTCAAGACCTGCGCTGACACCTGTTCTCTGGTTGGAGTTTTCTCGGGTCCCAGATATATTTGAGGGCCCGATTCAATTGTAAAAAGTACATCTTCCAACATCCCGAAAATGTATTGCGGTACTAGGTCTCAACAGTACCCAATTCCGCCGTCAGCGAGGATTTTTTTCACGTCCCCACCATTCCCGCGATAACACCCAGCAGATGGCAATGTTGGAGTCAGCCCTGCGACAGTAAGCTCCCTAACTGGGTTCAGTCTCGTCCAAGACGCCAGCAAACAATTCTGGACCTCGACACAAGTGAACGGGCGTCTGATGGGTGCAACTGATGCTTTACCTGCACCCGGACTTCTTACCGTCGCTGTTTTGGATATGTAAACTGCATTTACTGACGCAATGAGTCAATGACTTCTTTCTGCATGGCTTGCATTTTTCATATGAACTTCTCCGGACTGGCCGCTGTCGGATTTCCTGTGAAGCCGGTGCGATAACCAGACTCCCTTTTTATCCACCGTGTTAAATCATCATCCCCATAGGCCTTGTTGGCGGCTCCATTCTCGTTCCTGGATTTTACAAGTGGACCACTGGCGTGACCATTTCAACTGGTCTCACGCTTGCACGGGTCCCGCAGACAGTATGTGCCCCATTTTGATTCGCTTCAATTCAAATGATCTCAAAACTCAGCGTGGATCTTCCAAATCTCTGGGACCCTCGTGCAGGTCGCAAACGTGGAGATTACCCTCATCGGCGGAGCTCTTTCGCGGGACGTCGTCTGGGTTGTTGCAGGCATAGTTACTGTTGGAACAAACGCCGTGTTCGAAGGAAATATTCTCGCCAAAACCAATGTTGTGATCGGTACAAATGCGGTAGACCACGGGTTGTATCTACGCACAGACTTCGGTTGCCCTGCGAAAGGTGACCGTGTTGTGCGACGGCGGTGTCGTGACTCCGCCTCCGCCTCCGCAGTCCTCCTCGGGCGCGAGTTTCACCCCACAACCAACGTCTGCGAGCTCAACGCCCTCGCCGACCATGAGCTCTCTTCCCACAAGCATTGCGCCGAGTACGACCTATTCCGCAAAGTGTACTCCTACCACTGCGCCGTGTTATACTACCGCATTTGAGAATTTGGACGTGTCGATCCACGGAGATGATTATTTCAGCTACATTCTCACCAACACAGTCGAAGGTCCGCCCGTCCATGTTCCAATCCTTGGCACTAATTTACTGACACATTGATATCCACAGAATACATCGACTTTTGTGCCTGCCGGCCAGGATGCGCTTTTGCGAACCGTGAGCATCAGCGATTTCAATTTCTTTCAGCATAATTAATCAACTCCATTGTAGCTTTACTACGACAACGCCAAGGTATGCGTCCAAGGTGCCTTGATATCGTCATACTGATTCCGACCGACAGAACACAACGATGTTGACCTGTGCATTCTATGCAGGGTGTCACACTGCTGCCGATGCGACCAACACGGGAGGGCAAACTGAACCGGATGGCAGTCTCTCTACTATCACCTCTAGCAGTGGTTATTGCCTCGTGCCTTGGGGAAATTTCCGCCTCTAGAGGACTTATCATTTGAACTCTGTCCCTAATAACGTTTTTGTGATATGACACTGGCCTGCAAAGGTGTTAAGAATCAAATTCGACCGGAATCCGGTTCCATTCGCGAACCACCGTTATGCCTTCTGCGCTGCGCCTGTCCGTTTGAATAAAATGAATCTTTACGTTCTCCTTCCGAAGCCTTTCTGAACTTCAAAGTCCGCTCTCGGATCGATGAGAGCTTACCAGGGCCCTGGCAGACAATTTCTTGGTTGCACTTTCTTTCGCTCATGGGCAGTCAATAGTAAAAATTATCAATTATGTATTAATATAGAAAATAGAAAGCAGCAGGTGGAAAAAGATGCGAATGATACAGCCAGATAAATAGCGAGACAGCAAGAAGCGAATCCGCAGGAATACAGCAATAATAAACTATTATGAGGAAGCTAATCGAACCGGTTCACGCGCTCCAGAGATCTCTGCTTCAGGAGCCCCCAACTCACCCACCAATTATCCGCCTCGTCCTCCGCATCGTAGCCGAAGACAGTTTTAATTTCCGTCCACTCGGCAGATTCCTCCTCGCCGTCGACGTATACAAAGAGGTCGGCGTCTGCTTCATGCTTGGCTATCATGGCCTGATCGCGCGCCTCTTGGGCTGGACAATTCGGCATCCCCATGTACCGGATGATGTTGGTCTCGGACGCAATAACCATCTCGCAGCGCGGCTGCCGCAGTTCCTGGAACGCGTACAGAAAGTCGGTGATTTGGCTGTGGGTGTTGAGATGAGAGAAGAGCTTTGCTAGGACAGCGCCGTCTTCAACACCCATGGCATAGTACTGTGTGGACCCAGGCTGATAAAGTTGAGCACAGGACTGATAGAATGAAAGAATGATGCACTTACCGGTATCGGATGAGCCGCTCCACCGACGACGACGAGACGGCCGGTTTTGTCGACCCAGTCTTCGAGAGCTGGATGTTCAAACACCGGAAAGCGTCGCGGATGAGAAATCATTGGTGCAAGATTTTTCAGTCTGAGATCGATCAGCACGAAGAAAAAAAAATACTGGTCGGCGTACTTGCCTGGGTGCGACGTTTTCCAAGGCCTTGCGCATCCCAGCTAGGGGCGCATTCTCAAAATCATCCAAGGGACGATACAAGGTGAACGTAAAGGCCAGAGAGCCACCCTACATGTCATACAAAATTTAAACCAAACGCCAGACGGAAAATAAATGAAATGAACGCACAATGGGGTGGCTGATGACAGATTGGTTGTTTCCGAAAAAAGAGAACATGGAGACCTAGACACGAAAAAAATCCATAAGATGTGGGCGTTGAGTGGTTGACGACGAACCACTTCGGGCTCGTAGAAGATCTTGGATTTGGGGTCCTTTTCTACGGAGGCTTTGGGTATGACGGCACTAAATACAGATGAAAGTCATGGTAATTTAGACACGCGAGAGACACGCGAGAAACAATAATCTCTGACCTGTACATGCACAATGACGGTTCCGTGGCCTCCTGAATCTTCTGTTCTGCCAACAGTATTGGGCGTATGAGGCCAGAAACGCCGTCGGCTCCGACGATTACATCGGCTGTCAATGTTTCGCCAGAATCAAGAGTCACTACGCGTCGTTCAGGGTCCACGGCCACAACGGTTGAGTTGAGACGGATCGTGGCGCCTTGGCCAATAGCAACGGCATACATCATGTTCCGTAGATCCGAAAGCTGAGATATTTTTGAATTCGTTAACGGATTCTGAGCGGGAACCTGAAACTTGACTTACGTGCGCGAACAGAAACTCTCCCCGCGTTTCGCGAAGAACCTCTTCATCCCAATAATGCATACCCAGACGAGTCCCTGTCTCCACTGAAAAAGGAGTTTTGAATGAGTGATTCTCTCGACAGTTACAGAAAAACGCACTGCGCGATATTAGGATCTGTTTAGACTTGGCAGCAACACTGTACACCTCCGGTTGCAAATTCCAGTGGTATAGGATTTTGGACAGATTCGGTGGCAGTCTAACACCCCGACCAACCTAGATAGAGATAGTGAATGACTGCACTCATTCGTGGAAGACGCGGACGTACATCGGACTCCCCAATTTTCTTTTCCCGCTCTAAAACAACCACTCTATGGCCTACCCTTCGTAGGGCCATGGCACACGCAAGGCCGGAAACACCCGCGCCGATGATCAGAAAGTCAATGGTCAGTGCTGCCTGCGTTGTCGTCTTCTATTGCACATTGATTGCAAGCAAGAATAGACCTCATTGACACTCACCTCGATGGCCATGTTGGACGAAGAGAAGAGAGGAAAGAATCTCGTTCAATCATTGCCGATGTCCAGCTTTTTTTGTGTCACGTAAAATGTGTGGCTGTAAGTATGTTATTTTTAACGTAATCCACTGCAGTGTGGGTCCATACGTTCCTTTCGGCGTTGCGGCCAGCGAGGGAAGGAATCAGCGTCGGCGGGATGCCTGTCTGGCATGAAATGCCAAACTTACTTCTCGACGTCAGGCGCAATAGAAGGCCTAATCACCAACGTTTTCTGCAACCGGGAGCGACGAGGCGCGCAGACGGCGGTCCCATCGCGGGAACGGAATCAAATCCTCGGTTTAAGCGAATGACGAAATCACAGAGGGGCCAATCATCAAGTTCACCGTGTTTCGCAAATAACGACAACGCTCGGGTGAGATAATGAACACCTGGGTCCTGAGGGGTATCTCCTTGCGCTTTTCGTCCGTCTCTAGGCAGGTCGAGGCAGCTCCAGGCTAGGCGAGGATTCTCGGAGTATATGAGGAGGTCAACAGAACAAACTTGAACAACCAATCTGATAACTCAAACGACGAACATGAATGGGTATCGGCAAGAAAATAAAAAGCCGTACAGAATCAGCTAACGCGTTGGATCATCATATGGAACCTAACCTTAGCAACCACTCTGTTCCACAAAGAAGGGATAGCCATTGGATCACTTCTTTTCGGGGAGATGCGAGAGTAGCAGGCACGATAAACACAAGCCAGCTACTAGCCACCGAGTCTCCGAAACGGATCACGCGACAGGACCTCAGACGGGATGAGAAAGTAGAGTGAAATGCAATCGTTTGAGCTTGAAAAAGGTCCAAGGAGAGAGAGAAAATCTTGAAATCCCAGAAGTAATTGTAAGCCGTACAACAGCGCTTTGGGAAGAATGGCCAAGATCGGGAGCTGAGTATAGGCTAGAAAGACGAGAGCGAGAAATCATATGTACCTTGAGGGAGAGGATGAAGACATACCGATGCTAAAGCAATACCGCACTATGGGATTAGTTTCCGCAGTTGTCTGATGCCGCTTGTCGGGGGAGAGCATAGAACTTACGAGCTTTCTAACAAAGAACATATAGCGCTAAGCTCCAATTTCGCCGCTCCTGCCGCTAGATCAATACAAGCAAGATTGAAACAGACCAAACCGACGAGCTATGGGCCAGTAGTATCTCAGAAACGATATTTACCAGCCGTCTGGCAACACAGCATAGGGCAGGTACCGATGTTGAAAGGCATCGAGATGCAAATTGAGGATAACGCTGTGGCAGCTAATGAATGAGTGGGAGCAAAAAGGGGTCCCTGCAGGGTCCATGGTACGACCAATAGTTGTGGATTATGAAAACTCTGCGTATTCTCTCGTAAGGATGGAAGTGGTCTTATGCGAGCAGGACGCTGCATTCGAGGCTGGAGTCGACCAGAGTCTAAGAGGCACAGATCGAGTGATGGTTCGAGCTGAGAGTCAGCAGAGGGACGGAAACCTGCTCAACTGCCAATTAATCTGGTGGCGTGCTAAGCCTATGTCGCAACGAAACCTCATCCAAGTTAGCGGTTAGACTTTGTGGCGGTCAGGGTCGAAGTGCAGCGGACACATCAGTCACGGTTAAATGGGGTTAACAGCCCCTCGACTTGCCAGGCCAGAACCCTCCTCAACGAACTCTGTCGACAGCCTTCTTCTCTTCATTTCCGAAGTCCCTTTTATTTAGGGGTCTTGATCTAGATCCCCCCATCGAAAATTCGTTGAGAAAACGGCTGAATTCCGCCAAATTTATCTTGAAGTTCGGCCCCTTGGGCCACGCTACCTGCCGCGTTTGGCATTTTCCTGCTTTAGGCATTCCACCTATCTGCTATAGGCAAACTAACAAGGTCACCAAAAACACGGGCACGCCGTACCGACGCGGCGTCTCCCGTCGCCGCCCATATGGTAAATCTCGATCATGCAAATTGATTCCGCGGATGGGAACGTGATAAAGGCTATTAGAAGTTAAAGCCACAAATAAGTGGCAACTCAGCTTTCCAGGCTCGTCCTTTCCTCTCCCCACTCTTTCCGACATGTCCATCGAAAGTGTGGGTCGCCCATATGCGTATTACTTTCACAGTACTTTCTGGCTTACCGACATGCAGCGCCTTTCGATCAAGGAAGAGACTAGAAACTTGAAGAAAATCCAACTTCACTTCGTTGTAATAGGCGCAGGAGTCGCTGGCTTATCATGCGCTATCGCCCTGCGGGAGAATTGGCCACAAAGTGACCGTGATAGAGAAGAAACGCGCAGTGACGAGCCCCCAGGTCAGCTTTCACTCGCTGCGCCGTTTGAATCAATCTAATTGGAATTAAGCACCAACGTGGAGTCCGGATGCCGCCGAACTTGACCAAGATCCTCTTCCACTGGGGGTTGAAAGACAAGCTTCGAGCAATATCGGTTAAATCAGAAGCGATCCACATTGTGCTTGGTGTGTCTGACGCTTTCTGTTCGAGTCCATGACTTGAGTTTTTCGAAAGACGACACAGGGGAGCTCCTAGGAACGCAATTGTGGGACGAGGAGATCCTCCGGGAAACGCGGGGAGAATACCTTTTCGGCCATGTGCGTAAACCGTCAATATTAACCCTACCTCGGTACCCTCATTTATACGACATTCCAGCTTTCGGACCTGGTCACGCTGCTGTTTGAGGAGGCGATTAGGCTGGGTGCGAATTTTCATTTCGGCACCACAACACTTTCTATCGACCCCGTGCAAGGGAAGGTAATCACGGACGTTCGTGGCATATTGCAAGCCGATGTGATTATAGGGGCGGATGGGATTTCCGGTCTAACACGTCGGGTTTTACTGGGGGAACAACACGCGCAGAGTGGAAATGGGACAGGTTCCGAGCCCGCAGATCGTTCATCCATGTGGATGTACAGGTGAGTTGAAAAGGTATGATTTTCTTTCTTTTTTTGTTGGCTGAGTTTTTATAGTGCTATGTTTCCAAAACAAGTCGTCCTGAATGACCGGGAGCTAAACGCGCTTTACCGGCAAGAGCATGTTTGTGGTATCATAAATGAAGACCTATGAAGTCTGATATATTTCTCTTAGACTACGCTTTTCGTCTGGTTGGGAAATGGTCGGTCTGCCGTCGGTTATCCAGTCGTATGTTCCAGTTCCCAGCCTTTTTTTTTGCTTTTATCTCATTTTTGAAGGGTGGGACCGCTGAATTCGCCATTTGCGCCTATGGGCCATATGATGCTGGAAGCTCTCCTGCTGATGGATTCAAAGAAAAATTTAAAGGTACTGAACCCAGGTGAGCAGATCGGCGTCCTTTTCTCTTTCTCAATGACCATATCGACAGGTTCAGGAATCTCCTGCCCCATCTCGCAGGGTCTCTTCGCCGCCAGCCCGTAATAGAATCCGAGCCATTGGAAGACTGGGTTTCTCAAAAGGGCCGTCTGGTCCTGGTGGGAACGGGCGCGCATCCAATTCCCGTACGTATCCCGTCCCACGGGTGTTGCCCGGCAAGTGATCATGACTGAATTCTATTTGTCGCCGCTCAGCCCGGCTCAATCCAAGAAAGTGCAATGTCGGTCGAGGACGGCGCCGTCCTCGCCCGCCTGTTCTCGCACCTCCTCATCCGCGCCCAAATCAACCAATTCCTCTGGGCGTTCCAGGACATCCGCCAGCGCCGCTGCGCCGCGGCGACGGAATCGGAGACACACATCATGTACTATACGTGCATGCCGAAAGGCGCAGATCAGGAGGCGCGCGATGCAGGGCTGCGCGCCAAAAAGGCCGCGGGCGTCGAAGTGCTCCAAGCTGGGGACGACCAGGAGGAGACGCCCGAGTGGCGCGAGGTGAAGGAGATCTTTGGGTACGACGCCGAGGACGAGGCGGATAACTGGTGGGTCGGCTGGGGGTCCCTCAAATTCAAGTTGGAATCGGTGGAATCTGGGGGGCCAGGCGCCATCGATCTCGGTGGTATACAAGTAAAACAGACGGTCAACTAAGCCTTTTAGGTTAGCGCAACGGGGCTTCTTTGGTCATGGATAATCGATGATTGTCGAGAGGAATCGCATGACAACGATTTTCAGAGGTTCGTCATGGTTCGTCCCTGCTTGGTCTAGTTTTGGTGGCTTCGTAGTTGGCGTGCAACTGGGCGTCGAGGTACGTGGCGGGTAAGAATACTCCCGTCTCCGTACCCCGTATGGTGTGCAAGACCCCGAAATTAATGACATGATTAATGGCGATCAGCTAACCGACTGATTGTCTAAGTTAGGCGTTAGATCATTTCCGTCTACCCCCATGGGTCCTCTGTGGGTCCTGCCCAAAGTTCAGCACGACCTCCTTTCCGCTATTTGCTGCTTAATTCAGGGAAAAAAAACGGGGCAGCGGTAACCTAATAATTGGTAGGTATCCGAACTTGGTCAGCTCCGCTCCCGAAGGCCGAAGCTTCCTCTCTTTCTTTGGCGACGGCAAGACGACAAAACTAAAGCTAAAACGGGTTTGAATAAGATAGCCGCATCAAATTTGGATTTGGAGCCCACAAGGGCGGTGACCCGGATTCCAGGAACATAGCTTGACCACAACGTGTCGCTTGCTGCACCCGTCACCGGCTTAATCCTTTAAAGATGGGACTTGCGGAGAACACTTGACATATACTCCCGGGCTCTACTCCCCCCCCTCTCGAATGGCTTCTATCTATTGGCTTGCCGCCGTTGCGTTCGTCGCGTTCTTCATCCGACGGCTGTTCGTTGTTCCCTCTGGGCTCCGTCACCTCCCGAGGGTTCCGATCCTCCCGCTTTTGAAAAGCTACCTCTCGATGGAACCCGAGGATGTCCGCATTCGAAACCTCATCCTCCCCTTTGCGGACGACCGTCAGGAGGGTGTTGTGCTGGTGTGGGTACTTGGACGGTGGATGGTACATATTCTCGACCAGCAGGTGCGTCGCGTGCAGGATAATTTGACTCGACTCGACATGACACCCTCTCATAAGATTGCTCGCCAAATGAGCGACGACCTTGCCCTATATCCGAAGGAGAAACCTCCGAACGACTCCCTTCTGTGGCATCTCATCGGCAACACCAACATTCTCGTGTCAAACGCGACGCGGTGGAAGAAGCAGTCGCGGCTCATCAACGATGCGATCAACCTCCAGATGCCCGCCGAGCAGTTTGTCGCGCTGGCAGAGAAGGTCCGGACGCTGCTTGGCGAGGGATCCAGCACTGTGCGCTGGGACGAATTCGCTCAGCGGTTCGCTGTCGATGCGCTTGGTACCACTGTCTTTGGGCACGATTTCGAGGCCCTCAAAGAACAGAGCATGTTCGTGCGCGAATATAACGGGGTGATGAGCGGGATTGCGGACCCGATTTATTTGATTGCGCCGTTTCTGGAGCATATTCTCCCGAGGAAGACGCTCCTCCGGAGAATCGATGCCTTGACCGAGCAGTTCGTGGCCCTATTGAAGGCGAAGCAGGCTTCGCCCGGCGATGATATGATGTCGTATATGCTGCGGGACCCCGAGATGTCGCAGAAGGAACTTCGTGATAACATGATTCTACTGTTTATTTCCGGTCATGTGAGTCCGACGAATCATCTTTGCGTTCGAGTTTCATTTGTCTGCAGGATACCAGTGCCGGAGCACTTTCAACATTATTTTATTTTCTGGGGACTCACCCTGATATCCAACGTCGCGCGCGTGAAGAAATAGCAGCCGTGGTCGGAAAAGCAGAATTCACCGCCGACAATCTAGGCGCCAACTCTCTTCCATATCTGAACGCCTGCATCCGCGAGTCCCTTCGAATTAACACCCCAATCTCGTACGTCGTCCCACGCATGTCGACCGCCGACGCACAGCTGGGAAAGTACGCCATCCCTGCGGGCACCTCTATCACTGTCGACATCTACGCCATCCACCACACCGAGAACTTCTGGAGCAGCCCCCACGCGTTCAAGCCAGAGCGCTTTGAGCAGGAATCACTCAAGAGTTGGGTCCCGTTCGCGCTTGGGCCGCGGCAGTGCCCTGCGAGGAATTTTGCGATGTACGAGCAGCGGGCTTTGGCTGCGGTGCTTCTGCGCGAGTATGAGTGGGAACTTCCGTCTGGTTCGAAGCATTCGGAGAAGATCCAGAATGCGTTTTCGCCTTTTGCGCTGACGGTACCTCACGAGCTTCAACTCACGTTCAGAAAACTTTAACCAGGATTTTTCCTTCCTCAAACCTTCATGGCTTTACACTCTGTAGATGAAATACACGAACAAACATCAGACCTGTAACGCGTCGCAGCGTCCCACGTGATCGCGACAACCACAAATACCACTACTTCGCTCGTAGCTCAAGTGCTCACTGTACTGTATTATTAGTTATGTTTAAAATTTATCGCAAAAGACCACTCTCCAGAAGCTCCTTACGACTCAACTTGCAGAGTTTCTTTGGATCGGTCCTTTTTTCCACGACAATGTTGGTCATCCATAGAAATATTGACACTCAGTGTCTGAGATACTTGGTAACATTCGAGACTGAATATGGTGGTTCATGTAAAAAGGAAATGCAACTTATCTGGCATTCGGACACGGGGAGTCGAATCCCGAGCTGCCTCATTGAAGCGCTTGGAATGATATTCAGAGGTCGTGTACCCCACACCATGTCCGAATCACTTGGAAGCTGGTACAACCGAATAATTTATTTGGCCCTCTTCAAATGGAGCTGAATTTCTTGCCTTTTGAGCATCTGACCCGGGGCGCCGCGGCATGATGGATGTTAAAACAGAGTTGTTCAAAGGCAAGAGTATCAATGCGCAGGTCTGGATTATGACATTGTGAATTCAACCCTTTGAGCTTGTGGGAAAAAAGAAAAAAACCCCACCGTTCTGCTTTATTTGGACGCAGGATGTCGAACCTTGTACTGTCTCTGGAAGTTAAAAATGTACCTCTCGGTCCTCGAGAGGTACATTAGGAGCCGTCAGGAAAGCAGGTATGGCTGGGAAGTTGGTGGTAATGTCGAGGGCCTATTGGATGACAGACGCGGTATAGATAGATCACGACGACAAGCGACATTTCCGTCTGGAAGGTGAATCGGTAAATAGACTGAATGAAGTCGACTCGGAGAACTTACACGATGGATTATATCGCAACTGCAAAGCAAATGTTCTACGCACCTATAACTCGTGAGCAAGTGCACTAATGTCGAGCGGCGAAAGCACTCACTAAGAAGTATGCTTTCAACGATCATTGATACCACTTCTTGCCTATATCGCGGCTGCAGTGCGCAAGGTACAGTGCATCTTCTTCGGAGAGCTTGGGTAGGGAAGGAGGAGTACAACTGGCTGGGTAAAATGAGGGCTCGACATGCATATATATACATGCATATATATGAGCGCCCAATGTTAGCGTACACGGCCATATGGGCTCGTGGACGGTGGTTTCCATCCATCACGGGAAATGTAAAGCAAGTTCTCTGATATTTAGAACCGTGGGAAATCAACCATGTTCCCGCCGCTACGTGAGATCTGTTTTCCACAAAGTTCTGCTTTTTCTGCACATTAATCTGAGAGATTTTCATCTGCAGTGTGACCACCATGTTCCTGCGCTTTATTGAGGCCCGCGGGTTTGCACTGCGCAGAATATAGAAGACGAACCGCCAGGGTCATTCCTGGTCATTCCGGCACAGCAAGAAAAAAACTAAGCGAATTGACCGGGCACATTTGAAGAGCGTATGTGGCGGTGTTGCACCCACTTTGGTGCAACATTGGGAAGAAATTGGAAGAAGAAAGCCCAATTCAGATAGCAGTGAGGTTTGTTCCAATCTCTGGTTGCTGTGATGTAGGCTAACCATACTAGACAGCGTTGCGCTCGATGGACCACGAGAGATAGCACTGACTCTGGGTGCGAGATATTCAGGAGACCGGCTATGTTGATACTTTGCAGGCACTAGCGTCGACACCATATCATTCTTGTATTTCTTAGTCGACAAAAACTTGAAAGAAACTATTTATCAGTTGCCCGAACCGACCGTGAGCACAAACTTCAATGAGGACCACATCACATCCAAAATGGTGTGTATGCGAAGAAACATGGAATACGAGAGAAGATACCGTGATTGTCACGAAATGTATAGCTTTCGCAGCTTGGACAAGATCCCTGGATGGCGGAATAGTTGGCCATGGAGGGAAATAATTTTTGTGCAACAGCGCTCAACAACGATTATACGTAGTCCTGAAGAAGCATTAGAAGCTAACGCCAGTCGAATTTCAACCAACATACCCTCAATCAAACACTAAACCAGTGGCTTCCTCGCCCAAAAAATGACAAACTCTTTTTGGGCCCCAGGAATCTCATCCCACTCCTTCTCAACACCCTCCAAAAGCCTATCGAACTCTTCCTCAGAGCCGACATACCCAAATCCACCTGCCTTGAGAATAGGTGTCTTCATACCTCTCAGCACCTCAACCTGATTGATACGATTTGCCACGCCCGCTTCTCCAGCCCACTTTCCGACCAGCGTCATCCTCGCCTCGCTCTGGATCTCCACAAACCCAGCTTCTGCAAGCATCTTCTCGATGCCCTGCGTGCAGTCGTTATACAGACCGCGCGCGTCTCCCATAGCGCGATACATCGCGACGAGTTTCTCCATGCACGGTCTTCCCGGACGCTTCACCGCCAACCAGGCGGTGTATTCGCCTAGCTGGACCCAGCCTCCAGGACGGAGAACACGGTGGATTTCGCGCAAGCACACGGGCCAGTCGGCGATTTGGAGTGCCGCCATGAGGAGGCGCTGGTGGACGAGCGAGAACTTGTTGGTCCATTCCGGAGGCAGGTGCGTGGCAGATTCCAAGCGGAAGTTGATGTTTGTCGGGGCTGGGGCGGGGAACATACGTGATTGAATGTCGACTGCAATCATGGGGATCGAGGAGTCGACGGAATCTGCCAGATCGAGGATCCAACGACCTTCCAGAGTCGGTGAGCGATGTTGTTTCTGTATCGGACGGAAACTTACCTGGCCCGGTGCCTATCTCCAGGACCGTATCTTTCGCACCTAAATGGACAGGCGCTAACAGTATTTTGTTCTCGAAGATTCCTTTCAACATGTTGTATTGTAAAATGAGTCTGATAACCGTCAAACATTGTACTTGTGCGCTGGGAAACGGGGCAAATACCGTTGCAGCTCTTCATCGTCCGCCGGAAGCGCATATTGAGACCCAGGAAACGCTTCGTACTCTCGAGCAACGGCGTGCACGATAGGAAGCGATGTACTACCACCTGGACGCAATTAGATCAAGTGTTTGGGAGGACACGAAACTTTTCTCACCGTTCACTAGCATTGAAGTGAATGCAAGTGTGGTAGAAACTTTCCTCTTCGTCGCGTATGTTTGAATGAACACCCGGGCGTTCAGTTCAGAGGCTTGTTTCACTCACCCTTTTTATAAAATTACGCCTGTCTGTCCGAACTCCGCTATCAGCGCTCCGGCACCACCGGCTGGGACCTACCCTGAAATCCTCGATAACTTATTTATTCGTTGCTCGGCTTCTCAGATTCAACCGAAGTGTTGGGGCGCCCCAACGCACTCTTGTACCCATTAGGATCCATATCACGCACTAATCATGACAATAAGAGCAATCGAATGTTCGGCTGCCAGCTATATCCGATTGCGGCGTTCTCAGCGGCAATTTGCCAACTGCGCTGGGCGACATGCTGTAAAGGGAGACAAACTACGGGCATCGATAAAGTATCGCCATAAAATCCTACAGAACTCGTCTGGGTCGATAGTAAACGCAACGGTTAGCGGTTAGTGAGTGTTACGGTGAACGATTCCATCACCAGATCATAGTCTACCTTCATTGTATCCGCTGGGCGAGGATTTTCTTTGCGAGTAGTTCGAGCTGGGGAGCGAGAAACTTAGGCCCAGCCTTCAAGCAAGGAACACATACCCACCAGAACCTGAACTAGATGAGGCAGAATCGATAATGCCAGTCTCTCCATGATCGATGGCGGCCAGTCTTCCCCCGCCGCACAGTCATCTGTTGTGGTCGACTGCTGCTCAACTCGTGACGAATTTCTGAACCAAAGGGAGGGATTTTTCACAGCTCAACAGCAAGATAGCAAATAAGCAGCAGGCCAGCAACCACTTCAGCTCGAGATTATGATGGTGAGACAGAAAGATTGAAAAGGTACACGCGGTCACGTTTTTCGGTACGAGTCAAGCGTGGCGGTCGTCTTCAAATTTTCAACATAGAACTTGATATCGGATGCGTCGTGTTCCGGTTATTCGCCGCGTCGTGTCGACGTTCTTGCATGCATCATCTCGGGTCGTGTCGCCTTGCCTGTCGGACAAAATCTTCAATTGGAGATGGATTTTTTTGCCGTAAGGGTAAGTGTGGGGCGATAGCAGCTTGTCTCATTCCCCAGAGCCCCTTGATAGAAATTTGATTGGATACAGCGCCACTAGTGCCCGATGAGTGGTACAGCCTCCGTTTTGGGCTCTGCTGCTGCTGCAATTCCTCTGTTTTCTTATCAAAAAATTGAGGTCTCGCGGGGACATATGTTCTCCTCCAGGACAGGTAGCGGTATCGATAAATGGCTCCAGACGTGAAATGAGGCGATAAAAAAAAAACAAGAGAGACTTGTGGTCGTACGATCAAATTTGGCTTGCAGGATCGTGGGAATCCCCAAATAGGTATTTTTGAAATTTTTGGTCGCGTAACTTCTCTTTACCTTTCAATCACCATGGCCTCCAAAACAACTCGTGAGTATGACGCGAAGCTGATGCTTGCGCACTGGCTGCCGCAGGCGCCGCCGCCATGTGCATCGTATCCATCCGTTAGCCAGGACTTCCTCATTGAAGCACTCGGAGTAATATTCAGAGGTCGTGTACCGCACACCATCTCTGAAGGCTTGAAGTCAGGGAATAAAGACAAAGAATCGAGTATACCAGCATTCTCCGAGCAGAAAAAAAATGGGATTACTTACGTTGTCAATGCTTAGCAGATAATCAGGTCATAGTTGGGGCAGAGCTCCCAATTCAGTTTCCATTAAAATGTGAGATATAAACAATTGGCTGCAGACTGTCGAAAGGGACCCCTCTGAACCATTTGTCTCCAACAGTTAATCTAATCGAGCAAAGTGTTCCAACTTTTCGACCGACTTATGGCGTTCCAGTTGCACATTGGTGAAGTGTGCAAGGAATACGGTTGAACGGCATAGGTTTCGGGTTGATTTTTCGTCCCTAAAGTAAGATATCGGGAATGCATCAAGCTACTGGTCTCACTGTGCGAGATGTAGGTCGAGAATTATCGGTTTCATCGCCTTGGGGCTTCACACAATTCTGAGAATCCAATGCCTTCACTGAACGTCACGTTAGCATCCTTGAAACTAGTTCGGGGATCCCGGCGATGTTGAACCTTGAAATGTAGGCACGATGTGTTCGATATTTACACTTGGGCTAAAAGACCAACTGGATGAACTCCGCACCTTGAATCGAGCGTCACCCATGCACAGTTGAGATCAGCTGCGGAAGCTGTACATCTCGTCGAGACAGCTGGTATGTGATGTGGGTTCCTCGCCGTCTGATCTCAACACCCCGCTTGGGACCTCAAACTGTGAAAGTAAGTGGGTTCGCTGCACTGACCACCAGCCGTGGCATCATACACCTGGCCCCAAGTGTAAATTTAAGCATGTTCGCGCTCTTGCCAAACCTCTTAAATCCGCAACACTATAAAATCAGGACATCTGCTTGAGACACGAGTAATCACACGCAGCAAACCTACATTCTCCGATCCAAACCAGTATATCCCCTCTTCCATTCATTTCTTCACCAAGGATGCGACTACCTTGACCCATACTCAAAGGAAAATCCCCAAATTCTGAGTTTATTCCCTCAGAAAATTTGCTCAATGAATATATCCAGCAAGCTCACCACTTCCTGGGTGATGGCGTTGTTGCCCGCGGCATAGATATCTGGATCAGGCGTAGCAGCGACTAAACGAGCGTTAAATATGAATCCTCGGCCCTACTACTATGCAGGCAAGACGTACGAAAATTATGGGTAATATCCTGGACAACAAACAGTTGATGTTGCTCTGCACAAAGTTAAAATGTCAACCAGTATTCACGTGATGTCTTGTGAAAAGCGCTCACGTCCGTTGGGATCCGCTGCAGAAAGAGAGTGAGTAACACAGGAAAACCAGAAACAACGCCGGACGTACTCCACACTGGAGCCAATGTATTCCTGCCAAACGTACTTCGAACCAAGAACGACATCGGTTCATTGCACCAGGCAGAGAGTTGACCGTATCCGCCGTTGAAAGTGCTTTGACCCGTGCTAGGGGTTGGGAGTGCACCGTCTGGAATATGCGGAATTAGGAATATAAATTTGAATATCTATGTATCAGGGTGTACGTGCAGGGGAAACCGTCTGCAGGAGATAGGAATGCCCAGGGGTTTGCAAAGTTGGAGAAGGCTACGAGGTTGCAGTCGATAATACCAACGACGAGGGAGAGGAAAGGGGTGTTGGGGTCTCCTGGGTCTAGAATTCTGAAATGTTGAACGAAGGAGAGAAGGAGGGTGAGCTAAAAAGTTCTTGCACTGTAAGACGTCCCCCCTCACTGAAGGAGAGCGGCGTCGCCCTCGTTGGTCGAGTTCGTGTGCTGGCACACAGCCAAGTAGTTTGTTGCGCTGCCGGTGTGATCCAACGCGAGGCATCCATATCATTAAATAATTGCACATAAAGCTAATGTGAACTGACTGAAGGCCCCCTTCGTACCATTTGAGGGGAAATTCCGTGACTATGAAGTTGAACAAATCAGTTGGCGCAAAGAACTCCCTACCCCCATAAGTAAGACTGACCACCGCGCCGAGGAATTCACCCGAAAAGGTATCAAAAGCACCGAGGTACCCAGCTGTCCTGAGTAAGGTGAAAATATCATGCATGAAGCAAGAAAGGTAGAAACATGGAATCCACGAACCCTGGGCATTGAGCAGAAACGCTTAAAAGAATTGTCGACAAAGAAATGAGCAAGCATGTGATGGCCACCTTGGAGTTGAGCATCTTGAGAGCAGTGTGTGCACTAGCTTCGGCCTTTATAACAGAGAGGTGAAGCGCCCTGAGTGATAATCATTCCCAAGTTGTCGAAAGCCACGAGAGCTTTCCCCATTGAGCTTGGAAGACTTACTTTGGATGCATCACTCAGTAGCGAGAAAGATAGTTCTGAGTGAATTTCTTGGCAAGATGCGAAACACGCCTTTGCTTCAGTTGCTCTAAGCCATCTTCCCATTGTTGCACACGTTTTCTATCCGCCCTGGAAGCTTTTGAAATGAACAATGAGTTGTTTACACGAAAACAATTGAACTGAAACTCTCATGCCATACTCGTATACTGTCAGTCTCTGAAATATCTGGTTCCTGAAAAGAAGTGATGAAATGTGCCTTGACGCCATTCTACTGAGCTTCGAGACGGAGGCCGAGTTCCAAGAGATTGAAAGCCGGAACAAGGGATTCGGAGTTCCAATGCCAACCTCTTATTTATCTGATAATTTTGGTTCCATAGACCTTTTGAAGAAATCGAGATTCAAAGAAGGCGGTGAAAGATATAGAAAAGGATAACACTTAGATAGACGTTTCGACGATGACAATGTGGGATGTTATTCCCAGACTCTGGATGTAGAGAGACAAGTTAGTACGAATGCGAGGGACGCGCGGACGAAAGACGAAGAAAGAGGGAAATTTACAGCGAAAGAAAATACACCACGAAGACAACGCAGCATACGCAGGCGCCACGAAGCACGAGTAGGAACGAAGGAAGAGCTCGCGCAATCAGAAAACAAGAAGTAAATATATAAACCCACCGTGAAGACCCCCCAAATTCTGTGGTATCCCTCTCGCATCCTCCCCATTGACAATACTTCTACCAGATATCGCAGATGGAGGAACGCGTCCTCGGGCGTGATATGCCTGGAGGATATCAATGACACTGGTCTGTGCCCAAAGCAGCGATGGCCAATCGCCGCAGTGCATCGGCAGAAAGCGGGTGGGGCGGGTAGCGGCGCGAGACCGTGGCCAGTTGGGCGCCGGGTAAGTACATTAAGATATCATTACTGATGGAACCTAGATGACAATACCTAACTCTGAGCGACGGCATGCAATCTGACATCCTGCAAGACAAAAAGCAATGCCTCCACCTCAGCCCACCGACTCATGTTATTTCCACTCGCACGCAGGGATCGCAACTGCGGAAAGAGACGGTCCAGATGGCGAGCGAGCACCGGCCAAGCCGCGGCAGGGCAAGGAGAATCGCCCACATTCAAAAAGCGCAGCGGATGCCTGCATACAGGCGTAGTCGTGAACGCGGGAAGGTCCAGGGTCGATATAGCGACCTCGAGATGCATTAAATTTGGGCAGTTTTGGGCAAAGTGGCGTAGGGAATCTACGGTCAGACTGGTCGCGAGAAGGGAGAGTGAGCGGATGTGCAGCCAGGCCGCTGTGATGACAGGTATGTCGGCAGCTTCGATTGGCATCGATGTATTTTGGGCTCGGAAAGTTTTCAAATTCCGAAGTTTCAAAAACTCTTCATAATGATGTCGGGCAAGCATCCCAAAATCACAGAGTTTTAGGTGCTGGAGCGAGGACGCCCATCGAGAAGCCATATCCTGGCAGACTTGAATGGGGGAGGGTACCATGGAACAGTGGATGAGGATTTGACTCGAAAGTAATGGTCAGACGCTGTAATGCTCCGCGCGGCATGTATGAAGATAATACGAGGATCGATGGGGAGTTGACATTACTGCATCGGACCTGCAGGGATTTCAAAGCCATGAAGGGCGAAGTCCTAAAGTTTGAAGCTGGGAACGAAAGAAGAGGGACAGGGAAGAGCGTGAGCGGCGATAGGTGTATGGAGAAAGAGTGAAGATGCTTCAAAGCAGCAATAGATCCGAGAACACCCGAAGACATTTCATCTACCATATTTGTCAGTCCCAGGATTTCCAGCTCGGGAAACGCCGAGAGCGTATGCTCCAGAATGGCGAACGATTGGCCAGATAACTTGAGCGATGTAAGTTGGGGGGATGTTCCGGCCAACGTGGCGAGAAACAGCAGAACAAAGGAGGGGTGTGCCCGAGAGGTTAATTCAACGTGGCGGACGGCTGGTACTGCGAGCAGAATGGCATCCGGAAAAGAAAGTGGGGAAGACGCCCCAGAGGAAGGGAACGCAATGGAGCCCAGATTCGGAAGGATGGAAGGATGCAGGATTGATAGGGCGGTGTAGACGGATGGATGAATCTCGATTGAGGGCGAGTCGGTGCGATATGCCACTCGGCGTACCCGGCGCGCATAGCAGTCGAAACGAACCCAATCGGACGATGAGATCGCCCGGGATATAATCTACAGAACAGCAATGAACAACACATCGCCAAGCATGATGGAATTCCTCACATGCACTCCGTTCAGCTCTTTAAAAGACGGTAACAACTTCAGTAGTGGGGTTAGGTTGTCCAAGTTCTGCCACAGAATATCGAGGGCGACAGGACAGAAGTCGTGGCATGTAAGTGCCGCTGCCCTCAGCCAGGCTCGCACAGTACGCAACTCCGTAAGGCTAGCGGTGCCACTGCCACTCAGAATGGAGCGAGCGAGGTCCCTGAAGATGACCTCAAGGATTTCGGATGGTGGGATAGGTTGGGATGTGGATTTGAGTGAAGCTGGGGTAGCTCCTGCAGGAAAGGGCAGAGGGAGGGTAGACGAAGGGGCCAAGGACATCGTGGTCGAGAAAGAAGACACTTGTCAACAAATCAAAGCAAACGGATCAGTTGCGCTTCGCTTTACTTCGCTCGCTAACACATCTATCCCTTCACAGCGTTAATGCTAAGACTCCCGCTTCCGAGTCGCGCCGAACGTAGGCGCAAGGGTGGATTGTCTCGCGCCATTCCTCCTTTGCTCTGGAAACTCCAACGAGTCCGACTTGGATTCTTCTTCCTCAACCTGGCCACGGCGCCATGCCCGGCGGCTACAAAACTTCTCCTGGTCGCAGGGACAAATATCGATAGGCTGGATGGTGAGTCGATGAGTGCGCAGATGGAATGGAAGGTGCGTTTTCTGTTGTATTTTGGTGCGATGGGCTTTACGCTCGCTTTGCGGTTCGGGGACGGAGGCAGGGAGAATGGACAAGCTGGAGAATGAGGATGAGTGAGAGTGCGAGACATACGACTTGTCGAGGACGGAATCGATGATACTCCAGCGCGCCGTCGCCGGCCTCGCACGCGACTGCGACACAGAGTCGATCTTGAGCGCGTCTTGACGCCGTCCGGCACTCTGCATTTGCATTCATGAGCATACACTGGGCGCAAGCCTGACGACATGTAGTCGACATGTATTCACCATGTATCTCAAAGGTCAGTTCCTTTCTGTGATGTCGTAACGCTCTACTTACCTGTTTTTCTTTGTTCTATTTTTCTCCAGCTGCCCGAGCCAATCTGAGTGGACCCCCTTGCACCAAAAAAAGGCGACAGATCACACAGTGACATGCATTTGGCCCGGTCGCCAACATTCTTTGTCGCCTCGATACCACCTCACTGCACCTCCTCTCCCTGCTGTCGCTGGTGTTGATGACGCTGGACACTGGTGTACCCACCGCTGCTTGCCGGTGCGATGATTTTGTGCTTCACTTTATGGGAATATGGATAAATATGACAAGTGTACCCAATTCAATTCCATTCTCTAACTCCTCTCACTCCCTCGCCTGACCAGGGGCCTGGCCCCCACCGCCCTCCACCATTGCTTTCACTCCACCTTGGGCTGTCACTTAATCTCCCTCCTGTATAATCAGCTATGGTGTGTTGAATAAAAGAGAGAGAGTAAACATGAGGATGCACTGTGGATACAATGGGCACCACATAGTCGACACTGGTGACGGCAAGGGAGTATTGAGGCAACAAAGAGAACATTGGCGATCAGGCTGAATGCATGTCGCTGTGTAATCTGACACCCTTTTTTGGTGCAAGGGGGTCTACTTGGATTGGCTTGGGCAGCTGGAGAAAAATAGAACAAAGAAAAACAGGCAAGTAGAGTGTTACAAGGTCACAGAAAGGAACTGACCTTTGAGATACATGGTGACTACATGTCGTGACGACATGTCGATTTGACATGTCGTCAGGCTTGCGCCTGGTGATAGCATGCGTTGGACACGCCATGGCCTTTGGCTGAATCGCGCCGCCCTTAGGTCCCTCACCAATGCTCACCTTGGAGGTTGCGTGTTTCCGCCTCCCTACCCTCTTCCTACATCTTCTTTCGCTTTTGTCGTTTGTCGTTATCGCCGGTGCGCTCACTGCCTTTTTGTTAACAAGCCGGGTCCAAATGGCGATCGTCCCGGGATAGGGCGTGAGATGTGTGCCTTCGATGCGTTGAAGGTGGAAGTGGGCAGAGTGAAGATGGAGAAGGGAGGAACCTGGAGTGTGGTGTTGGTGGATGGATGGAAGCAAAAAATGTGGTCGCGGGATGGAAAGCGGAACCGCATGGGTAGGGAAGGCAGCGTGCGCACGCGACAAGCACCAGCATTTTGCAGGGGAGTACGCGCAGGCTCAGCTGCCACTGGTCGAACTTTGCCTTGGCGTAGGCGGCTTCATCGGAGCTGATTGCACTGCCAAAGTGCAGTGCTCGCCATCGATGCTGGCGCCTGATACGTCGCTGCTGGATTTTGTTCCCAGCAACGTTTGTTGTCAGTACCTGCTCGAAGTTTCGAAGGCTTGTTGGACTCGGGAGGCATGCCTAACATGGAGAGTCTGAATCTGTGCTTAGCAATGATATTCAAGTGGATCCGTATTCCACCTGCTGACTTCATCCTCCGAGTTACAATCATATGGGCGACCAGGAACGGAAATGAAATGCAGAAAGATTTTCACGTCGGTGCTGAGCCTGTTGTGGTGACTTGTGAATTTGGGAGACGTGCTGCCAGTAAGCCGGTGGCCAAATAAGATAAGTAGAGAGCCTCTCTTGGTGTTCCATTTTCAGGGTGGAAGGCGTACGCCTGCAAGTCGCGCCGGGAAAGTGAAAACTAATGGTGATACATTGATTATTTGCCATGCAGATTCAACCACCCTGTCGGTCTGGTGGTCTAGTAGTATGATTCCTCGTTCGGGTTTCATCGAGTCACTTCGACTCGAGTGGATTTACGCCGCAGATCGACGGGGGCCCCGGGTTCAATTCCCGGCCGGACTCTTTTTGAACTACAGGGAGATGGGGTGAGATTTGAACTCCCTTGCGATGTCTTTTCTGGCATGCTTATAGTCTGTAGAAATCTTGTTATCTCGAGGAATGTGCTTATACTTCACGGTAATTGGTGTATTCTTGAGTTTCTTCCAGACTTCAACTGCCTACGAGAACTTTTTCATGCGCAACAATGGGGAAAATAAATTTGCTGTCTTTGAACGATGGGCGTGTCCCCGCGTTCGAGTCACATGAGCGTGTTTGATCAGGCGACACTCAACACTGCTTCACAACTTCCATGTCCTCATTCGCACTCAGTATTGCCCGAAGCCCGCAGTTCAAGACGTTCTACTGAAGCTGTTTTCGGGCCGAAGCATGGACGACGAAACCGGGGATTCAGTAGGCCGAAGTCGATGCGCACTTTCCCCACTTGCGCAAAAACACCGGTGTTTGCTGCTTGTCAATCTCTCGTGGTGTCCCAGGGAACATGCTCAACACGACGCCTCTCCACTCGGTGTCTAATTCCTTCAAGCTTCACTCTCCGCATGTCGATATCGCGACCCCGGCATCGAAGATCGTGTCTCAGCGTTCTTCCCTCATTGTATCCATTCTTTCCTCTTCCTCCACTTCTATCTCCTTCTCGCACGAGTATCGTACTTACTACAAGGTAGCTGTTTCGTTCTCAGCAAGTCGAAGGAGAGTTGAATGCAAAAGCAAGATTTTAGATGCGGAAGTCTAGACAGTGAGATTGCGAGCCTGTGGAAAAGAAACCAAAAGAAAGAGACAAAAAAGGAACGCAATACACGTACTATTCCACTATTCGGACACAGGGAGTCGAACCATGATCAGCCTCTGCCAGGGAAACACCTTGATGTTACACACGGCCGGAGGTGGTACTCCATACACCATGTCCGAATTACTTGCCAGTAGAATGTGCACCTGAATATATAATATATTAGTCTGTCTGTTTCATGAAGCTAAATTCTTTGAACATCTCGGCCAGGGTGCGTGACGACTCGTTGAAATGAAAGACGGGAATGGTGGTGGGCAGGTCTAGATGGTGAGCTCAACCTTTGACTACAGGGGAAAAAAGATGCAGCGTCCTACAGTATTCGGACACGGGGAGTCGAACCCCGACTACCCTCGGATTATCTCAATGTTCTCCGAGTCCTCGCAACGGCAGAGGGTGTGTGCCGCACACCATGTCCGAATTGCCTGATAGGCTGCACAACTGAATAAGTCAGTTCAAACCAGAGGGAATGTTAGTGAGATAAATGTGGGAATAGCAATGCCAGAGAAAGTGCAAGTGAAGTGATATGATTACTTCGGAGGCAGAGATGGTTGGAAGACCAAAAAAATCGCGCTCAGAGAGACCTACAAACGGCTAGATCTTTATGTGATTTCCCCCCCCCCAAAAAAAAAAAAAAAAACTGAACGCATTAAATCGGCATTCGGACACAGGGAGTCGAACCCTGGCCTGCCTCTGAACTTTAAGCACAGACGAACTCACGTTGGGAGGCGGCGTACCGTGCACCATGTCCTAGTTACTCCCTTGTTTGCACAACTGGATAAGTTAGTTGGTTGAATTTCATTTCAACGAGCCAGTGAGATAGTAGGCAGCTTTACCCGAGGATTTTTCAGCGTTCAAATTCGAGAGCTATAGTCTGTATCCAAGAACTTCAGCCGCTTCAGCTTGGGGGAAAAAAAAGAAAGCCATCTGGTGCGATCCCGTGCATTGGAGAGGATGCGCAAAAAGCCGCACGGTGCGCAAAGTCTTTCCATGCGGCTTTTTTCTACTCTTCCTGCGGCAGTCCAGGGGGCGATATGGACAGTGCTGGTGGCTCCTGGACGCAAAAGAAACTAAATCCGTGTGCGGCATTGCGCATCCTCTCTATTTGGCCACGGCGAGCTACCCGTACAAGGCCTAGGTAGCCGCCTACGCAGAACTACAACCACCCTTACTCCCTTACTGACTGAGCGTAAGTCCCCCTTGAACGCAGTGATAGATAGGTTGAGTTGTTGTGGTATGATCGCATGGAATGCTTATTATTTATATTTGGCATGGTATTTAGTCTCTTACTGACTCAGCTCGTCCGACTGAGATGCATTTTCCAGGACGGAATAGGCTTTTCACTGGACGATCGGCGCGCCCGGATACACCCCGCGTTCGAGTTACATGAGCGTGTTTGATCAGGTCACACGGCCCACTTGTCTCAGCCAACTCCCAGGTCCTCCCTCGCACTCAGTACGAGTATTGCTCATAATTCATGACGTTCTATACTGAGGCAATTTTTGACCGGAGCGTGTGGATGATGAAACCGCGGATCCGGCATCGAGGCAAAGTGTTTGCACCACTTGCGCAAAACAATTATGGGCATTTTGCTGTTTCTCAGTCCTCTGGAGAACGTGCACGCTCCACTCGGTATCCAAGCTTCAAGCTCTCTGCCCATCAATTTCGCGACCCCGGCATGTCTCAGCTTTCTTTCGATGGTCGGCTTCGTATGAGTAGTTCGCACCGTTATAGTCAACGGCGTATTCGCCAGGTATGTCCGCTTCTTTTTTTGCGTCCAGGTAATTGGTCGCGCGGGCTTGAGGCTCCCCACCCGTCTCGTCTTTACCTCTGCAATGCCCTCGCCCCTCACTTCTGCTTTTGCTTCGTTCTTCTTTCCCTGCCCTAAATACTGACCACTCAGGCAGGTTCGGTCTCTCAACCTCCTCCAAGTTGGTCTGCTTACTCCTGATCGCGGGGATGGACCGGGCCGATATGGAGGTCGATGTGGAACAGGTGATTCAGCAGCAACAGGTACACTTGTTTCGTTATGCGTTACCCCCCGGGGCTGAGGTGCGGAGCGTGCGCGGTCTAAGTTCCATGAACAGCGAAGGGGAACCGGCATTCGAAAAACAGATATAGGGTTGAAAAGTTTTTTTCGACCTTCAGCAGACCCCTCCCCCTCCTCTCGCCTTCCATATAGGGAAGGAGTTTCCCACCTCGCCTTTGATCTGAAGTCCACGGCCGCCGTTCTATGTTTACTGAGTGTGCCGTATTTCGTTGGTCCCGATTCACCCTGCGCACTCGGTGATACGGGCAGGGGTAATTTGCCGCTGCACCCGTCCATTTTGCCAGTCAGGTGAAGTGCTCTTCAGCCTCTGACGTGGAGCGGGAATCAGGGCCCGGGGTGAAAAAGTTTGAACCGCAGACCTGGCTTGGACCTGGCCTAACGAATGCAAATGACGTTGATGGTTGCTCCGGACTCCGATGACTCTGCATTTTACCGTAAGATTATCTACCATCGACCGCAACACTGCCGTGACCTCTCGTATTCAACTTTCATTAGATTTTGTTGCAGGCGGGAAGGGCGAGTAGTTGTTTTTTTTCTTCCTTTTTCTTGCTCATGCATCTTCAACGCCGAAATGTCAAAGTTTTCGCAGATCGGAGGTCAACTACGTGGATTTCAGGTTTTCTCGAAAGATGCAGGACCAGCTGAGGCCAGGACGAGGCTTGAGGAAGAAGTCTGCTTTTCCCCGTTTCTATACAAAACGTCACCTGATTGGAACCCCTGGTAAACGCGATAGATAGTTTCATTTCAGTTGCCGTCGTGCCCTATTAGTGAGGTACTAATAGGGCAGATAGCACGAGCAAAAATGATGCAGCCAACCAGTACCTAGTCGACAGAGGAGGATCTTGGTTTCATAAGACAGGCAAGCCAGCAACGGAGATGAAAATAGAACGATGGTTGTTTCGGACAGTGCGGCAAGGGTCGTAAATTTGAACGGCCGCCGCGGCGGAATCAGAAATTACATTCGACCAATTAGTATTGTACGTACATGGATCAGATATCAGGGTTTATAACCTGCAATGAAGCCGGGGACATGTCCACAACCGAGAAACTTGTCTCCCGCGCCTGCGCACTTTTCTCTGTTCTCGCCTACTCTATTACCCCGACGTGGACCAAAATGACGCTCTTGTCTCCGGGGTTTACCTGGGTACGTGAATTCATCCGACGCTGCGCCTAACATAGATTCATTGTCAACAAAGGACCTCAGCGTCGCCGGCGACCTCCTTCTCCAGGGGAATTATCTACTCGCAGCTCACCCAATACTTCACGACTTCATATAAACGCGACGGTTTCCCCGTGCGATGCTTCGTTTGTGGACTCGCGCTGGCAACAACATTCAAGAGCGGGTGGAATTTGTGAATTTGCTGGAGTTTCCAGACTTCTCATCAGGAGTCTCACCGATCACGCTGCAGGTACTGCATGTGGGCCCTAAGCCGAGCCATATTCGAAGACGACCCATTGATCGCGCTCGTGAAAGTGTATAGCAACAACTTGCTGCTCAGGTACAACGTCGCAGTCGTCGCTCTAGTTGTTTTCTACGTGCAACTGTACTTCTGCACCCGGCTCTATGTACGACAAATCCTACATCTTCGCCTGAGCTTACTTCCCCGGGCAGCTAATATCAAGGAACATATACGTTGTCGTGGCGGTAGTAACTGTCATGCTGACGGCGTTGGTGTCGGCGTTCGTCGCGGTAAGACCCTTCTTTTGCTTCCCCATGCGCTAATGTTGGAACTTCTTTTTGTTGTAGGGGGCCACAACCGCCGAAGCCAATAGCAAGCATTGGCGTACGTACTCTCCGTCACTTCGCCTGATTTATCAACTGAACAACCTTGGTACCCAGTCCTTACCATGCATCTGTCATTTCTGGCTGCTGGAGATTTTTTCCTCACCGGCACCATGGTTTTTTACTTGCTGGTATGTTCCCTGCAGCTTGACCTTCTCCAAACGCTCATTTGGCCCGCACTTCAGCGGCAATCAAAAGACGTACACCCCAGAATTGCTGGCATGCTCATGGCCCTCATTAGACTGACATTTCAGGTCCGTGTTCAATTTTCTCCTGTTCATCTACTCATGCGCGTACCGGTAGTCTGCCGCGCTAGGTGCCGGGTTCGCCATTGTAAACCTCATTTTGAACGTCGTTTCGGGGATAACCCAGGCCCCACTAACCAGTGGCTGGAAATTTGGCACAATCGTGGTGAACCAAATCCTGCCCAAGCTTTACGCCGTCTCCGCGATGTGGACCCTCAACTGGCGCGCAGAAGCGAACCTTCGGAATGACGATGACGTTAACTTCAATATGAGTCTGAGCCTCAGCGGGATTGGGTCGGACGGTACGAGCACGAGCGCGAGGAGGAAAAATGGCCATGATGCGGATGTGGAGCGAGGAAGTATAGATACGGTGCAGTTCGTGAACCCACGGCGGAACGGCGTGAACGCTGGGGAGCACCAACCGGAGGAGGACCTTGGAAAGTAAAAGTCAAAATGTCACTTATCTTATTGCTAATAATTTATTTGATGAGTTTCGTCAAAATGGTCTGCACGGTTGAGTGTTGAATGATACATGGATAGACCGGAGTTTGAGGCTCGCTTTAACTCGGATCGACGACTGAAATGGATATATATCATTGAAATGGCCAACTGATACAATTTGATAAGAACGATATGGTATGATTTTCTCTCAGGATTATCATCTTCACTCGACCCGCGTTTGGATTTAGATCATACTATTCCAATTCCTTGAAGTGTACCTCGGGAATTGGAGGCGATGGGCAGGTCTAGATAGTGAGCTCAATTTTTTTGGGGGGATTATGGTGGAAAGAAAAAATACAGCCTCCTCATAGATTCGGACACGGGGAGTCGAACCCTGCTCTACCCCTGAACGTCCAACACTAGACCGAGATTACGTTGGGAGGCGGCGCGCCGTGCGCCATGTCCGAGTTACTAGCTAGCGCGTGAATAGGTCGACTAGTTCGATTTCATTTCCCCAAGGTAGTGAAGATTGATTCCTGCCTTGCTTTGAGTTGAAGGAGTTTGGTTGCGCGCGAGGTTGCCTAGAAATAAAACAAACCTTTGGAGTCTGCAGGGAAAACAAAAAGCGGTCAGCTCAAATATTCGAACACAGGGAGTCAAACCCTGGACTGCCTCTGCTTCGAATTCGTAAAGAATTAAGCTGGGAGGTGGCGTACCGTGCGCCATGTCCGAGGTGCGAGTGAATATGTTAGTTGGTTCGATTTCACCGAGGCAGTGAAGACTCGCTTTGAGGGTGTTTTGCTCCAGTTCGAGGGAGACTCAGATAGTCAGACTATACCATCAACTGGGGAAAACAAAAAGAAAGCTGGACGACTCATTCGGACACGGGGAGTCGAACCCCTCTGATTGTTCTCCGACGTACACCTGATACCGGCAGAGTGTGTGTGCCTCACACCATGTCCGAATTATCTGGTAGGCTGTGTGGCTGAATAAGTTAGTTTAGAGTAGAGGGAGTACTAGTGAGATAAATATGAACATAGCGATGTCGGAGAAAGTGCAATGTGATTGATTGCGCGGCAGAGTTGGTTGGAAGACAAAAAAAAAAACTCGCGCTCAGTCAGAGGGACCTACAAACGGCTAGAACTCTATGTGATCCCCCCAAAAATAACCGGAAGCACTACTGCATTTGGACACAGGGAGTCAAACCCTGATCTGCCTCTGGACCTTAAGCATAAAGGAAACCTTACGTTCGGAGGCGGCGTACCGTACGCTATGTCCGAATTACTCCTTTGTTTGCGCAACTGGATAAGTTGGTTGGTTGAATTTCATTCCAACGAGCCAGCGAGACCGTGGGCGGCTTTGTCTGAGGATTTTGCAGCGTGCACGACATTTTGCAGCATTCACATTGGAAAGCTATTATCTGTATCCAAGAACTTCAGTCACTTCAGCTTGGGAGAGAAAAAAGAAAACCATCTGCTGCGACCCCGTGTATTCGGCCACGGGGATTCAAACCCCGAGCTACCACTCTTACTGACTGAGCATAGGTCTCCCTTGAACGCAGTGAGTGATAGGTTCAAGGAATGCTTATTATTTATATTGTACGCTTAGTTGGTCCCATACTGACTCAGCTCGTCCGACTGAGATGGATTTTCTGGGACGCAATAGGCTTTTCAGACGATCGGCGCGTCCGGATGCGCGCCGTAATCGAGTCACATGAGCGTGTTTGATCAGGTCACGCGCCAAGCATTCGACCAACATCCAGGTTCTCCCTCGCACTCAGTACATGTATTGCTGTTCACGACGTTATACCGAGGCTATTCTCGACCGAAGCGTGTGGACGACGAAATAGCAGATCCGGCATCGAGGCAAAGTGTTTACACCACTTATGCAAAACACCCGCTGAATCGTTTGCGGACACTGTCGCCCCGCCAATCCTTCATGGTGCCCCAGAGAACGTACTCAATGCAAACTATCTCCACTCGGTATCCAATCCTCCCGAGCTTCAAGCTCTCTGCTTATCGATTTCGCGACTCTGGCATGTCTCAGCGTTCTGTCGATGGTCGCCTCGTACGTGTGGCACCCACCGCTGCAGTCGGCGGAATATTCGTCAAGTATGTGCGCTTCTTCGTTTGCCTCTATGGACGAAGAAGCTCGAGGCTCGTTACGGCCCCTACCCGGCTGCCTGTAAGGCCTCGCCCCTCTCTCCTGGTTCTGCTTATGCTTCGTTCTTCCTCTTTCCCTGCCCGCCCTTATCTTCTTCATGCTCTATAGAATGCTGAATATTCAGACAGGTTCGGTCTCTCAACCTCCTCAAGTTGGTATGCCTGTTCCTCCTCGCAGGGATGGACCGGGTCGATGTGGAACTGGTGATTCAGCCGCTGCAGGTACGTTTTTTTGTTCTGCTTCACCCACACCAGGGACGAGGTACGGAGCGCTCGTACATTCATGCTCGGTGGCTTGCACTACGACACGCGCGAATTGACGGTCGTGCGGTTGCCCACGAGCGACTCCATCGTACATTCATGCTCGGTGGCTTGCACTACGACACGCGCGAATCGACGGTCGTGCGGTTGCCCACGAGCGACTCCATCGACGAGCTTTCCCTCCCCGTCCTTGCTTTCTCTCTTTTCTTTCATCTTTACCGCTTTCTTTTCCTTTCTACCCGTGCTAACGATGCATTATTCGTTTAGCGTTCGAGAAAACAAGACAATTTGACTCCCATGCGCTGAGCGCCAGCGAACATACGCCTCCGACCCCGGTCGTAGCTTTGACGACTAAGCACTCGATTAGTGGGGCGTACGGGCCGCGCTGCAGTCGACGGTGGCCATTCGCTACGTTATGCAAATCTTCTACGCAATGTGGGGCCACGCCCACTTCACTGGTATGTCTCCCACCGTCTCCCACTCTTTTCTTCTTCCTTCACTTCCTTCTCCCTTTCTCCTGGCCCTCGTACTTAACAATATCTAGGCATCTAGCTCTTGCGTCTTTTGGGTGGAAAAAGATGTTCTTTGTTGTTCGCCCGCCTGGGCGGCTCCGTCGTCGCGCGCTTTGAGGAGGTGCGGTACAGGGTCAGGCAGACTCGCCGTGGGTGAGTCTTCCTACTTACTCTTCCCCGTTCCATTTCCTTCTGTGTTTTGTATATGCTAACGTCGTTGCAGGTATGACATTTGACGTTCTCCCTCTCCTCACATGTATCACTCCTTCCTGGATGCGCGCCGGGACGATGGCGTGGATTCGATCGCGGGATGGGATTTGATGCTTTGGAAATACGATGCCCATGTCGTGAGTTTTTCTCCATTCCATTCTCAGCATTATATCTTTGGTGTGGGTCACTCGACGACACGTATGATTGTGGACGTTAGACCAAGCACTCGTTCGGTCCTTGTGTTCCTCGCATGGGCGTTCCTTTCATCTACCTTCACCTTCATTACTGCTCTTTCTTTCCCTTCCCTTCTTCATCTGGTTTTGCTCACTAACGATAATATTGTCTAGCATGGATGGGAAAACCATACGCAGAGGATTCGTGCGAGCATGGAGCCGTGTGCGTGAGAGCACGGATTGTCCCCTCTGCCGGACGATTAGACTTCGACTTTGACGGCTTCACCGAGATGGGATACGGTTGACGACAGTGGCGATAGTTGAGCACTTCCGCATCGTCGGCGGGGAGTAGGGGAACGTCTATTCCATTTCGACGACGACTGGCACAGAGGAGTGCGCACGTATGCGGCTGCAGTTGGCGAAGGGGGCGTATTGACCTGGTGAGTAGCGTGGACTTTATTTTCTTCCTTGTTTCTATGTTTCGTGCGCGAGACCTGCGATCGGCGTCTTGCTCACCCTCTGTCCCCAACCTCCCTTCTTCCTCCATCGTCACATACGCCTTCTCACGCTCACGCTCCTTCTCACCCCCCTCTCTTACCTATACGCTGGTTATGTGATGCGATGTGATTGATGACCGACGGACGGACGGCTGACGCACTCCCCCACAGGCTGATTCGTCCGTGCGCTTCCTTCGCCGCCTTCTTCCGCCCGTCCGTGCCCATGGCAAGACCTTCATGGGGATGGATTGGCTCGACGGGGTTGACGGATGGATGGGGGATGGGAGGGGTGCGTTTTCTGCTCTGGTTTTAATTTCGGGGTTCGGGTCGGAGGGGGAACGGGGACGTGGTACCGTCGGGTACGGGATAGCGCGGACAGGTGCGCGTCCTGGGCGCGCTCGGTGTGCTCGTCAAGTGGGAAGGGAGTTCGGGGACAGAAGGGATGACTTCCAGGCGTCATCTTGCCGCGCGACCGTGTGGAAGTGGTCGACCTCGAGCACGTCTTCGTAGCGGCGCTGGAAAATCTATATCCACATTCACGAGGGTAGCGTTGGGCCCGGTCATGCCTGTGAGGGATCCTCCATGGTTCCTGCGAGTAAGGAGAGTTCGTCTCTGGTCATTCCCACACGCCTCACCTCCCTGCTTCCTGCCCGTTTGTCGGTCATTGTTCTCGCTGACATGACCCGCTTTTTCTTTCTAGGCGAGCTCTAACTCCGAATGGCGGTCATCTCCAGGACGGAATAGGTGCGTGCCTCCGTTGCCTTCGTTTCGTTTCGAAGATGGGAGAACGGAGTGGGGAGGGAGGAGCGCGGGGTGTAATGGATGAGAGCGTTGAGAGGGAGAGGGAGGAGGGTAAAGGTCACGGGCGGTTCGAGCGGAGCGCGACATGACGAGGAGCGGGTGGCGATGTGACGCGAGTATTTGGGTGGCAGATGGCGTCCATTTATTAGCTGCACGCGCCGTTGTTGCTCGACGTTTTTCTCAGGCGTGTATCCCGCTGCATCGGAGAGGAGTGCACTCCGAGGGCCGTCCTCGGCGTTGATGATGTCGTCGCCGAATGTGACCACGCACATCGGGCGGTTCCCTTCTCAAATCGTTTTTGTGGTGCTGCCAAGTTAGATGCCCGATTGGGGGCGGCAGCGACGAGCGCTTCGCGGCGATAGTGTGAACCCTGGGGACATCTGGTCGTGAGTGAAGTCAAGCTGGATCCGCACGGAGCAGATTCACTTTACTTCCACGCCAATAAAACAATAGGAGGCTTGTGCTTGCGCGCGTGTAAATTCGATTCCCAGTAGCGATTGGCGGCCTTGGTGCGAGATGCGTACGCAATATGGACTTGTACTGTATCAAGGGACGTATGGCCTGGGCTGGCGTGGTAGGAGGAGTGGCAGCAGTGGCGTGTTTGGATACATGGAGAGCGCGTGCATGAAGACGAGGGGTTTGCGCGCACTGTGCATTCGAATTTTACACGTGTTAGTCGAACGGGGCGGATGGGAGGGCCATTCCCTCCGTCGCTCGGCCATTCATTGCGCTATTGCGATCTCATATTTTTCCTTGTCCCTCGGGCCATGCTGTTTATGCATATTTCCTTCGCCGTCCCGCAACGGTGTGTGTCATAGAAATAACACTCGCGGCAGCTCCTGAAGCACCCGGAAATGGAGCCTGAGCGCACACTACGTTTAGTTCTGCCGTTGCTCGTCTGTCTCTCGTGGGGACGGAGGCACCGGGATCTTGGTGCGATCTGGACGGTTTCGACAGCCGTGTGAGGTGTGGCATTTTAATAGCTACTTAAGTCTCATAGTCTACTGTGTACTGCTGATTTTCCTGGTCTCTGATATAAACATTTCTGATCATGATTATTTGGTGTCGATAAAAATGTAGTGCCGTGGGACGCTCGGCGGACAATAGTCCATCCTGTGAAATGGGCGCCTAATTGGTGGCACATACTTGGTGATCCAGCTGTCAGTGTTGCTGTGACAAACATCGCCTCGTTGTCTTCCACCACCTCATCCACTGCAGCAGCACTGTTTCTTTGGTTGGTCTGACCCCCCTGTAGAACCTTCACTGAATGCTGATAGTGTACAGTCTAACAACCCAATGCTTCCCCATAGGAATGATTCCCATTCAATCAACATCCATGGTGCGAGAGTAATATGTTATGATGCTGAAGTGATTATTCACTTGACGTAGGTGGGCAAGGAGGTCCTGGTGGTGAGGGCCATGCAGATGGTACCGGGGGCCCTGGTGGAGCTGGGCTGGGTCCTACTGTGAATATTATGACCCAACACTTCCCCACCTATAATCTGTATGCTAGTAGCCTACCAGCAGTGCCACCAGCAAAAGCATCCCCAATTGTCAACCATTGCCCTCCTCCATCAAGAATATTTCAAGGCAGACGCAATATCCTGGACAAAATGGGTCATTTTTTCACAGATGGCAAAGGTGGACAACACATTTATGTGCTTCACGGACTCGGGGGTGCTGGAAAAACACAGATTGCTCTGAAATTCATCAAGGACTCATCATCCCAGTGAATTTCCTTGTCTAGGTAGTGAGATCCAGTCTTTATTGACAAATACCTTTCTAGGTTTTCTGATATCTTCCTTGTTGACACAAGCACCAAGGAAACAATTGATGCAGGCCTGAAGAACATAGCTGCAGCAAAACATTGTGGTGACACCTCAAATGATGGCCTCCAATGGCTTACTGGCAAAGCTGAAGGATGGCTGCTGTTCTTTGACAATGCAGATGACCCAAGCATCGATTTGAATGATTTCATTCCTCAGTGCAACCATGGGAACATTATTATCACCTCTCGAAATCCTGGGCTCTGTGTTTATGGTGAACATTCCTCAGTGTCAGATATGGATGAGAAGGATGCAGTGACATTGTTGTTAAAAAGTGCAGTCCAATCAGATACATTTACCACTCGGCATACTGCAACAGAGATTGTCAAGGTAAGGAGATCATATATATAATGTATCAAATTTGATGTTTTTGAAGACACTTGGTTATCTTGCACTTGCAATTGTACAGGCTGGGGCATTCATATCAAAATCCAGGAATCTGAGTGGTTACTTGGAGCTGTATACAAAACAGAGAGCTCAGCTGCTTCGTGAAAGACCTGCCCAGTCCCATGATTCCTATGCTTGGACAGTCTATACAACATGGCAAATGAGCTTTGACCAGCTCAAGCCACTGTCTCAGATGTTCCTGCAGCTATGCTCATTCCTTTATTATAAAGGGATCTCAGAAGAATTGTTCTCCAAAGCATCCAAGTACAAGGTCAATTCTGAGAAAAAACAACTCCAAGAGCCTAGGGAGTTTCTCTCAAATTTTCTGACACCAACTGGTGGATGGGACTCTCTCCACTTCTTGAATGTTACCAATGAAATCCAAGCATATTCCTTGATTGGCTTTGATTCTGAGAAAAAGAGGTTTTCTATCCATCCATTAGTACATGCCTGGAGTCAAGAAATAGTCTGGGATCCAGAATCCATTAAATGTACTGTGGGGGCCATACTTGGAATGGCAATTTCACAAATCCCAGAACAGGACATGCAATTAGCCAGTGTGGAGTTACTTCCACATGTTGAATTTGTCCTGAGGGAGAATTTGGACATAGAAGCAGATTTCCAGGCAGGATATGCACAGGTATTTTATAGGGTGGGTAAATACAGAGAAGCAGAGGAGTTACAGATGGAAGTACTCAAAAAATGGAAACAGTTTTTGGGTGATGATCATCCAGACACCCTGAATGCTATGGGTAATCTGGCAGCCACACACAGAGCTCTGGGAGAGTTCAAGAAGGCACAAGAACTGGAGATTGTTGTGCTTGAGAAACGGAAACAGTTTTTAGGTGATGATCATCCAGACACCTTGACTGCTATGAGCCATCTGGCAGCCACATACAGAGATCTAGGAGAGTTCAAGAAGGCAAAAGAACTCTGGATTGTTGTGCTTGAAAAACGGAAACAGTTTTTAGGTGATGATCATCCAGACACCCTGAATGCTATGAGCCATCTGGCAATCATATACAGAGTTCTGGGAGAGTTCAAGAAGGCACAAGAACTGGAGATTGTTGTGCTTGAAAAACAGAAACAGTTTTTAGGTGATGATCATCCAGACACCCTGAATGCTATGGGTAATCTGGCAGCAGCATACAGAGCTCTGGGAGAGTTCAAGAAGGCACAAGAACTGGAGATTGTTGTGCTTGAGAAACAGAAACAGTTTTTAGGTGATGATCATCCAGACACCTTGACTGCTATGAGCCATCTGGCAGCCACATACAGAGATCTAGGAGAGTTCAAGAAGGCAAAAGAACTCTGGATTGTTGTGCTTGAAAAACGGAAACAGTTTTTAGGTGATGATCATCCAGACACCCTGAATGCTATGAGCCATCTGGCAACCATATACAGAGTTCTGGGAGAGTTCAAGAAGGCACAAGAACTGGAGATTGTTGTGCTTGAAAAACAGAAACAGTTTTTAGGTGATGATCATCCAGACACCCTGAATGCTATGGGTAATCTGGCAGCCACATACAGAGTTCTGGGAGAGTTCAAGAAGGCACAAGAACTGGAGATTGTTGTGCTTGAGAAACGGAAACAGTTTTTAGGTGATGATCATCCAGACACCTTGACTGCTATGAGCCATCTGGCAGCCACATACAGAGATCTAGGAGAGTTCAAGAAGGCAAAAGAACTCTGGATTGTTGTGCTTGAAAAACGGAAACAGTTTTTAGGTGATGATCATCCAGACACCCTGAATGCTATGGGCCATCTGGCAGTGACATACAGAGATCTAGGAGAGTTCAAGAAGGCACAAGAACTGGAGATTGTTGTGCTTGAAAAACAGAAACAGTTTTTAGGTGATGATCATCCAGACACCCTGAATGCTATGGGTAATCTGGCAGCCATATACAGAGCTCTGGGAGAGTTCAAGAAGGCACAAGAACTGGAGATTGTTGTGCTTGAGAAACGGAAACAGTTTTTAGGTGATGATCATCCAGACACCTTGACTGCTATGAGCCATCTGGCAGTCACATACAGAGATCTAGGAGAGTTCACAAAAGCAGAAGAACTTGAGCTTTTTGTGCTCCATAAACACAGACAAACACTGGGTGACAATCATCCAGACACCCTGCATGCTGCAGAGAATCTTAGAATCACATATCACAGTCAAAGCAAACTTCGAGAGGCAAAGAAGCTTGAGAAATGTTTTGGATTGCCTCTTGTTGATCAAACAACCAGTTCACCTTCACTTACTGTTTTCAAAAAGCCCATTAAGTGGCTGAAAAAAATATTGACAAGATGAGATGGTTGACAGCAGGGATGTGATAAGTAGATGAAGAAAGATTTACAATGATATTGAAACATAATAATTTGACTTCTTGCACACTGTACTATCAAAATATTGTGGAGTGCATCCTGAGATAGATGTAAAACCCCAATTGGAGGCTAAGTTAATCTGTTTCTATCTCAATCAACCTTTTATTTCAAGTGAGATGTACAAGTAGAACACTAGGAAAACAGTTGCAAAACATTGTCTTCATTGCAACCCAATGGATAGGGATTATTACCAAAAGCAGATACAATGGGTTGCTTGCACATGTATTGATTTGGAGCAGTTAGATTTTACATCTTCCTTCTGGCTGTCATCACAACTGCTACTATTCCTTTTTCAGTCCCCTCACTGGGTATCAAGACATGCTTGGACCATTGGATTTTGACAGGTCTTGAACCTGTCGATGCAGTGGCAATAAAACTTGAACTCAAGTCAACTTGTCAAATCATGACTCAACTTTTCAAGTCACAGCAACACTAGTCTCTCCACTGTCAGGGGAACCCTGCTTTTCGGCTGATGTTCCAGTTGTTCTGGTCAATCCGGTCAACTGGCAGACCTTACCAGCCTCACACGCAACTCCATCTGCCCCACTTACAAGTCTGGTTGGCATGCCACCTGTGATCAGGCCCAGGATCACTGTAGATCACTCTGATCAGATGTCTTCTGATTGTGTCGCTGGTGACCTCCTTCTCCAGGGAATTATCTACTTGCAGCTCACCCAATACTTCACAACTTCATATAAACGCAATGGTTTCCCCGTGTGATGCTTCATTTGTGGACTCACGCTGGCAACAACATTCAAGAGCAGGTGGAATTTGTGAATTTGCTGGAGTCCCCAGACTTCTCATCAGGAGTCTCACCAATCATGCTGCAGGTACTGCATGTGGGCCCTAAGCTGAGCCATATTTGAAGACAATCCATTGATCATGCTTGTGAAAGTGTATAGCAACAACTTGCTGCTTAGGTACAACATCACAGTCGTTGCTCTAGTTGTTTTCTATGTGCAACTATACTTCTGCACCTGGCTCTATGTATGGCAAACCCCACATCTTTGCCTGAGCTTACTTCCCCTGGCAGCTGATATCAAGGAACATATATGTTGTCATGGCGGTAGGTAGGTAGGTAGGTAGCATTACACGGCACGGTCCCGCTCAGGAACACCAGTTTCAGGAAGTATCCCGGCATACTACAGGCAATTTATGTATGCCATCATCCCTGACCTCTACATATCTCCCAAGCTGAGCTCACACACCCGGTCTCCTGTCACGCTGTAGAACTCAGTCAAAATGTAGAAGTAAAATAAGAAACTAAAATAGAACAGTACTACCTCAGAACAGTCAGTCAAGCTGGAACACAGGAGTAGCGTAGAACACTTTGAGAACTTCAAATGCAAATTTAGCCATGAAAGCTATTGTTGAGTGTTCATAAACCATGGCTTTGAAGAATTCGATTAGATCAAGTTCAGCCATGCAACAGCGCAGGGTTGGTGCATCTGTAAACAGTTGCTCCAGAAATGCTATTCTCAGGGATGTAACCTCGGGGGAGGCATCACAAGCCAAGAGAGCATGTTCGGGAGATTTAACCTCAGATTTGCAGAACCAGCATACCTGTTTGGAATGGTCATCCTCACATTTGTGCAAATGATCTCCATAATGCAGAATTTCGATGGCTAGTAGGTGGGTAGACAACAGAAGAGGTAAGAGCTTCTCTGTGCTTCTGGGTCTTCACCATGGATAAGTAATGCCATAGTTGTAGTGTCTGCAATGCTGGAGGTTTGTCCTTTTGTGGTTCACAATGGCCCTGGATCAGGTATAACTTGTCTGTTGAGTTGACTTCACCTTGAATCCATTGCAGCATTAACCCATCCATGAATTTTGCGTACTCCAAGATTGATTTGGATGTAGCATTCATGAGATCAAGGATGGGACATGTGAAAGGGAGCTTAGAGGCAGCAGTCATTAGATCCTTTGCCCATAGCAGCCAATTTAACTGAACTGTTCACAGCGGCACGTGCAAAATGGGTCAGGAGGAGCCCCAGAAGGTACTGCAGATAGCCAAGCGCAAGGATGAATCATTGAACACAAAGAGGTACAATGCCTGTTTCAGTATAGAGGCCGACAAGTATGGAATGACCATGAAGATTGAGCATCTGCCAGAGAAATGAGACTTGAACATCACAGAGCTGTTTAACATGAACATCCTTGCAGTCCGGTGATATTTCACAACTGTGCATAAGATGACAGTCCACGTGTGCCATATAAAGCAACTTGAGTTCTTTAGGAGTAAGTCTGCCAGTTTTATCCTCAATAGCCATGATATGGTGTCCACAGTATTGCGCTGTGCCTGCCTTGGTTTTATAATGATCTTGAAAAATATTCTGACTGTCTGATTGTAGGTTTACTCCCACATATTTTTCCTCATCTGCGATTTTGAGCACTGTGCTTCTGAGAGTAAAGACAGGTAAAGGTGAAGGTATTTTGCTGCCGAATATTAGGATAACAGTTTTCAGCATGTTGATTGGGATGAAGTTCATGGCACACCACTCTTGGAGAGTGTTCAACTTGTGTCACAATCAAGAACCTCTCGTCCAACGATAACAAAGATCGTGGATTGGGGAGTGAGGTATTAGTTCTCGAAAAATGAGTGAATAAAAGCGTAAAGACTACAAGCGAATAACTACTCGTATTTATACTGTTTATGAGTGGCTGTGTAGTCTATAGATAATACATAGTAACAAAAGGAAACAACGTGTATAGCGATCGAAGCAAAGAAGAACTGTCACCTAATATTAAAACGATGTGTAACGTACGTGGTTATTGTTCCGTGGACGCGTGTCCTATTATCCTCGAGGTAACCTTGTCTCCGATCATATAGAATAAAGTTCAAGGAAATAAAAGTATGTCCGACGATCGAATTCCCTCTCGGTATTCTCCGTTGTCTTATCTCGTCACGTGCTTAGATAAGATGGAGCGATTAGGCTCAAATCGTGACATTACCCCCCTCTTAAGGGTCGACGTCCTCAGCGACTGTTGATCGTGTAGTATCGTCGATGATTTCTTTGAAATCATTAAATATCGGATTATATAACTTCTTCGTCGAGTATTTTTTGGACTCCTCCTTCGGTTTATACCGATGAATTAAATAATCCCAATATCCTGTTGGGAATATCGGAACTGCCCGGATTTCAATACCATTTTCTTTTTTATATTTATTAAGTATTTTCTTAGCATTTTTCAAATGCCGTTCCGGTTCCCATTGTCGTTCCACAAATGGATATCCTTTCCATTTGACTAAATACTGATGACCGCGCCCTCTTTTTCGATGTCCGAGAATTTCTTCGACTTCGAATTCTGGGACATTATTAATGATCTCAGGCGCAGGTCGTTCTTCTCGCCAATGTGGAGGCGGTTCCGTGTATGGCCGAAGCTTGGCCACGTTAAATACATCGTGTAATCCCGTTGGTGCTCCTGGGATTAATAATTTATAGGCCGCTTCTCCGACCTTTTCGACTACTTTGTAAGGGCCTAGCCCTGTCTCGGCGAACTTCTCTGAAGGTCGATCTGTCTTTATATCTTTCGAGTAAAGCCAGACTTTATCTCCGGGTTTAAATATCGGCGCTTCAGTCTTATGCACGTCATAATATTTTTTCATTCTTTTCTGCGCTTTTTCAAGCGCCGCCGTTGCTTCATCTCAGATTTTCTTCATTTTATCAGCGAATTCCTGCGCTGCTTTGTTACGAGATTCAACGGCGTTCTCGATCCCTTTCCAAGGATGATAGCCGTAATTTAAATAAAATGGAGAAGCCTTTGTTGCCGAGCTTTGTTTGTCATTGTGTGCAAACTCGGCCAACGCAAGCCACTCCGACCAGTCCGTCTGACGATAATTAATATAAACCCGGAGATATTTCTCGATCTCTTGGTTCATGCGTTCCGTTTGCCCGTCGGTTATCGGGCGATATGCGGTGCTCGGGTTCATTTCTATGCCGAGCTGTTTGTTGAGTTCCCGCATGAACCCGGACGTATATCGGGTATCTCGATCCGATATAATTTTGCGTGGTACCCCATGATACCGAATGACTCTGTCACGCGTCAAGCGTGCGACACCTTCAGCCGTAATCTCCATGGATGTGGCTTCCGCATGTATTTGTTTGGTGAATGTGTCCACCCAGACTTGTATGGCGTTGTGTCCGTTACTAACGGGCAAGGGACCGATAAGATCCATAGATATGATCTGCCAGGGACCTTCCGCAATCTTGTGCGGGTTAAGTTTTCCCTGGGTGTCCCGAGGAATCCGAGACCGTCCGCATGCCTCGCATGCTATATATGTCGAGACTTGATTTCCAAGTCTAGGCCACCAATAATTACGTTCAATTATTTCTTGCGTCCGGTTCTCTCTGGGATGACCGAGCAAGGGGTTATTGTGGTGTAACCCAATAATCTTATCTCGGAGTTCTTCGTTCCGAGGGACATAAATAAGATTGTTATAATAAATAACATTGTCTTTCTTTTCCCATCCAGGGAGTTTTTTCTCAAGAGCGAGTTTGACGCTCTTATCGATTTTCTTTTCCGCGAGAATCTGATCCATGATCTCTTTCTCGGGACCTTCGAGCACAATGTCTTGTGCTCGGAAATATTCGGGTTTAAGAAGAGTGACATTCTCGTTGTCACCCTTGCCCTGATCGTGATCCGCCCTGCGGGATAATAAATCGGCAATTTTATTAAGGGTCCCCGCCCTGTGTGTTAACATAAAATCGTACTCTGCAAGCTCGATAATCCAGCGAGCCTGTCGACGATTTAGTTTTTGGGGTTGTCTAAAATACTGCAGATTTTGGTGATCCGTCAATATCTCAAACGTCTGCCGTGCACCCATCAAGAGCGCCCTCCACTCTTCGAGAGCGAGCATTATCGCGAGCATCTCTTTGTCATAGATCTCGTAATTCTGCTCTGTCTCGTTGAGGCCATGTGACTGAAAAGCCATGGGCCGCCATTCGCCATTCTGTTCTTGGCTAAGCACAGCACCCGTAGCCCCGTCGGAGGCGTCGGCTTCTAGACAGAACTTGCCATCGTCCGTCGGTAACGCCAATGTGACGTCTTCGGCAATTTGGCGTTTTAGTTCATTAAACGCCTTTTTTTGTTCATCTCCCCAGGAGAACCCGGCCTTGCTGGTTAATTTAGTGAGCGGCTTGGCGATGTCGCTATATCCTTTGACAAATCACCGATAAAAGTTAACAAAACCTAAGAACGACTGGACTTGTTTGACGTTCTTTGGCTCGGGCCACTCCGTAATCCCAGCGATTTTCACTGGGTCCATTTTCATCGAATTGTGACTAACGATGACGCCCAGGTACTCTATCTCCGTTTTCTCGAAATCGCATTTTTCGGGTTTTAGATATAATTTATTCTTTTCGAGTGTATCTAACACTCGCTTGACGATCTTTCGGTGTTCCTCCAGGGTTTCCGTAAATATTAAAATATCGTCCAAGTAGACGATGACCCGTCCTTCGTTGATGAGATCCCGGAGGATGTTGTTCATCATTGTTTGGAACGTGGCCGGGGAATTGGTGAGACCGAAGAACATTACCAAAGGTTCGTACAAACCCCGGTTCATTCTGAACGCGGCCTTCCATTCATCACCTTCCTTGATCCGGACGTTATTATAGCCCCACCGGATGTCGAGCTTTGTGAAATATTTCGCGCCGCGAAGTTTATTGACCAGTTCCGATATCAAAGGAAGGGGATATCGGTTCTTGATTGTCATTTCATTTAATTTACGGTAATCCTGTACCGGTCTAAGAGATCCGTCCTTCTTCTTTACGAAGAAGAATGCCGAAGCCATCGGGGACTTTGATGGCTGAATTCGACCGCTTTTCAAGTTCTCCTCCAGGAACTCGTTAAGCTTTTCTTGCTCTACCAAGGAGAGCGGATATATTTTACAGTCGACGGCTTTTGCGTCCGGTTTTAACTCAATCGCATGATCCCACGGTCGTCGTTCCGGAAGGGAGTCAAAAGACTCCTTCGCAAATACTTTGACATAATCCCTATATTGCTCCGGGATTTTGTCCTCCGTCATGTGCTCACACTCTGCGTTCACTTTTTCCGCCATCTGCTGTGCAGATGTGTTTTTTGCGCGTATCGCAATCTCGTATGCGAAGTCGACCAATAAAATACTTTCACCATCTTCGATTTTTTCTTCTTCGAAGATGCCTTTGCCAAATTCCGTGCCGGTCATGCCGCACTCATCTGGACAATGATTAAATAAAATTGTTTGGGACTTCCAGTCCACCGAGGGGTTGTGCCAGAACAACCAATCATATCCGATAAATATTCGGGCCTTCCCGAGGCCGGTTATTAAGAAACGTTGTCGGTTTTTATGCGGTCCGACTCCCATGATCAACTCCACGTAATGGGTGATCTTGCCTTTGGTATTTTCGGTTCCATCAGCATTGCGAGCTAAAATTGGTGTATCCAGCTCTTTTAGGTCGTACTGCCGGGCTTTAGCGAAATCCCGGTCCATGCACGTGGTTGTACAGCCTGTGTCCAGCAGGCCTTTAACCTTTTCGGTTTTTCCCGTATCTAACGCTTCCAGCGTCAGATTTACCCACATTTCGTGACGGGTTCTTTGGAATTGGAAGGCGCGAAGTTCTTGCGCCAGCCTATTCTCAGAAACTCCCATTGCACATCGTGCAAGCCACTGGGCCGTTTCTTGCTTCTTGAGTCCAAACGGGACTCGCGTGTGTTTCGGCGCTTCCTCCACTTCTGTGGATTGAGCCGTCTCGTCATTGACGACCTTTTTCTCTGCACTATTTTTCTCACTGGTTTGGGTTCCAGGGGCCTTAGATAAAATACATATGGGAAGTGAATGCATGGGTAATATATTTTTTGCTTTTTCTTGTACATGATCTTTTCTATAAATTACTGTATCCTTTGCCGCTACCAGCGGGGCAAAGAGACCGCCCTGTGGCGCTACCCCCGCTCCAGCAGAGCCGTACGCTCTGACCGGTTGCTGTGCGGGTTGACCCACCGTCCCGGAGGGACCCTTTTTAATATCGACTTTTATATCCCGAGTCGGCCCCGGCTGTCCTGTAAGCCTATCTTGTATACCGGTGGCTGCCGCCGGTGTATTTTCTCCATTTTTTTCTTCAATATGAATTTTCATATTTTTTTGTGTTTTTTGGTCTTTGGGGACCACCGATTCGGCCTTGATCGGAGTCCTCCTTAAAAATCCTTCCCGTACTTCGCATGGGCCTTCTCCATGAGGAATTTAAAGTCGTCCTCCGACATTTCGTCAGTCCTGAGGGACCTGACGTTGACCTTGCCCCGTTCCCGACGGGGTTTTGGACATTCGCGGGCCATGTGCCCGGTCTCGTTACAATTGTAACATTTTATCGGCTGCTTCTGCCGATTGACGTCCATGGGCGCCGTCTTTCCACCACCTGCCGGCAATGCGAGATTGGGGGCCCTGCTTCTCCCCTGAGTCTTTTGAGCCGCCGGGGTGACGGCTTGTCCGCTTCTGGACCCTGTCCAGAAAGCGTTGGCGGTGCGAGAGGGATCCTTGTAATACCTCTCGTTTTCAAGTACGCCTGCTATGACCTGCAGGCGTTCCCGAAGTCCCATCCATGTGTCCGGGATCTTCGTGCCGGGATTGAACAACTTCCGGCGTACTTCGTCGGTGTGATCAATGGGATCACCGTTTGACACAGGAACGTGTCATTTTGTCCGTGGCTGGTCGGAAAACCAGCCTCCTCGGCATTCAACTCGAACACCTGAAGGAAATCTTCCAGGGACGTCTTTCCCTGGTGTGTGGTGGTAAGGCGAATGAACGCCGTACTCCTGACGTTCTTATCTTCAAACGTCTTCTTGAGTTCCTCAAGGAACTCGTGGAAGTTTTGGAAAGGGGACGTAAATCCCTCCAGGGACGTTAGTCCGCTTCCAGTTTCGTGCCCAATTTGAGGCCGGGCAGGCCGCTCCGTCTTCCTTTCCAAGGAAGGACAATGTGAAGAAGATCTTCTTCTTCTCCGTATCGAAGTCTGAGTCGTAGGCTCCGATGTATGTCGTGAGCTTCTCAAAGAAGCTCTCCCACTTCTTTTTATCTTCGCCGCTGAAGTGTGGCGGCTTTTCGGCGAGGCTAATTTTTGACCTCGAGCCTCTCGGGGTTTGCGGCATATATCCGCCGGGGTTCCTTGGGGGAGGCGCCATCTGCGCCTGGGCTCTTTGCAGCGCGTTAAGCAGCTGTGCTACCTCGTCCCCTGTATATTGTCGAGGAGGATTTGGTAGAGGTCGGGGCGAATTTGGCAGAGGAACCTGCCGTGGGTCTGGGCCGTATCCAGCGGGCTGATGTGCCGGTGGAACTGCCGGCATCGGTTCAGACCTCCGAGAGGTCTGAGATTGTGGGTGTGGACTCTGCCCAAAGGGAAGTGCTTGTTCCCAGGGATTGGGAACGGTTGCAGCCCGCAGATAGCGAAGGCCGGGGTTTTGAACAGGGGACCCTGGTTGGTCCATTTCGGTAATGGCGGGGGAGGCGGTGTGAAATGTCTGGGGATAGTCGGAGGAATACAAGAGGCCTGGTTCTGCCTCAGAGGATGTGTCGAAGTGTGTTAGTGTGATGGGTCGAGGCGCAAGCATCCGGATGTAATGCCTAGACAGTCGTGTGGTTATCTCCTCGGGACGGGTCGAAGAAGTCGACGATGAGGAAGATGTAGACAGAGTGCGAAAGGTAGCCATGGGGAAAAAAGCCGCACGGAGCGGTGGGTGTTACTAACCCGGACTCTTGCTGCCAGAACTACCCCGGGTCTTCTACGACACACCCGATGATAGCGCCTTAGCAATCTCCGAAGATTGTGCTAGAGGCCTTGTAGCTGCCTTACGCGGGGACGGACTCAACGTTTCCCGTAGCGTGTGGCGCAGTCTGGTCGATCTGGTCCGACGATAGCTGTCGCTGCAATTGTTTTTACTTCGGTGTGGACGAAGGAGAGGGTCAGCGAAGGGGACGGATAGAGGATGAATGGGTCTGCAGGTACGAGAATCCAAGTAGAGAGTAAAGACACGCAAGAAGTGCGCGAATGGGGGAGGAAGGGGAGAGGAGTGTCGAGAGATGGCGGTACGAGCGGTATGAAGGGTACGCTTTTATTATGTCACAATCAAGAACCTCTCGTCCAACGATAACAAAGATCGCGGATTGGGGAGTGAGGTATTAGTTCTCGAAAAATGAGTGAATAAAAGCATAAAGACTACAAGCGAATAACTACTCGTATTTATACTGTTTATGAGTGGCTGTGTAGTCTATAGATAATACGTAGTAACAAAAGGAAACAACGTGTATAGCGATCGAAGCAAAGAAGAACTGTCACCTAATATTAAAACGGCGTGTAATGTACGTGGTTATTGTTCCGTGGACGCGTGTCCTATTATCCTCGAGGTAACCTTGTCTCCAATCATATAGAATAAAGTTCAAGGAAATAAAAGTATGTCCGACGATCGAATTCCCTCTCGGTATTCTCCGTTGTCTTATCTCGTCACGTGCTTAGATAAGATGGAGCGATTAGGCTCAAATTGTGACAACTTGGCATGTAGTCCCCGAGCTGAGAGTGAGATCAACAGTATGCCATCTGCTTGGGCCATTATTGCCATTTGAACGTTCTCCAGTGCCACATCGTCCAAATCCAGAAGCATGACAAGGTTGGCCATGAACAAATTCCAGAGAACCAGGGAGGCTGGATCACCAGTCAAGGACCTGATTAATGCTTTGAATTCGCCAGAGTTTGCATTGCTGTGCTTGACATAGTAGCCCATGCTCATACATGTCTTCTGCAGCCAGTCAAAAATAGGACCCACCATTCCCATCCATGAGAACTTCAGCCACAGAGTAGAATGGTCTGTCGAGGGGAACACATTGGTAGCATCAATAGCTGCAATGTAGATTGTCTTGCTGTGTGCTTGAGCCCTGTTGCAGATACATCTGAGGACAAAAGGATTATTGTTGGTGCGATATTTTGCTCTAAATCCATTCTGCCAGTCCGGGATCAGGCTGCGTGCTTCTGCCCATTGTGTGATTCGGCAGTGGATGAGCAAGGTAATGACTTTCAGAAAGCAACTTTCGAGAGCGATGATTCAGTAGCTGTCCAGATTTTCGCCCAGCTTGCCTTTCTTCAGCAAGCCAATGATAGCTGTTCTCAACCAGATAGAAGGGCTGCCCCTTCTGTGGACACACTCATTGCACAGGTGCACTAGTTCTTCATTGGGAATTCCCAGTATATCCGAGTATGTGATCCTGTCTTCTCCAGAAGAGCTGTCCAGTGAGTGATCCAGCAGATGATCTTTCACCCAAGCACTGTCCTCTTCGACCCATTCGGCAGAGAAAAATCTCCCATGGGACATATCCTCGGTTTTTTTCCGGAATTAAAGAGGCCAGGGTTTGATTAATCTTGTGCTGAATTTCATTAAACGCTGATGTCAGTACTGCAGGCAGGTTTAGTCTCTTTTCAAAGACTTCTCGTAGACTCTTGGCAGTCACAGCAATGGGATCTGGCTTGAGATCCGTTAATCTTTTCACTTCTTTCCAGAAGGCACCACTAGATTCTGCATTGAACAGCTTGTCTCAATTGGAGTCTCTGATGGCTCCGAGACGGTCACGTCCATGATGCTGCAACTGTCATGCTGACAGTGTTGGTGTCGGCATTCGTTGCAGTAAGACCCTTCTTTTGCCAGGCTCCTACCCACCGCACGTTACGGGGTTGGGGAAGACAGAGTAACGGGATTCAGAGCTGGATCACAATAGTATAATACGAAAAGATAAATCACTGTTAGCCGAGACTATAGCTTCCGAACTTTCAAGGCCCCAACCCCTCCACGGCGGCTGGCGTTTAACAGATGTCAACAACATAGCCACATTCTGCGAAAATGATAGTTTTTAACACCAACCTCTCCCAAAAATATTAAGATCGACCTAGAAGACTCCCACGGGTGCTTGAACCTTGCCTGTCAATTTTTGGGGGAGGCACAAGAAGCAAAAGCAAGGTTCGCAGAAATTTAGCCAAGCAGGTGGCTATGTTGTTTACGTCTGTTAAACGCCAGCCGCTGTGGAGGGGTTGGGGCCATGGAAGTTCGGAAGCTATTGTGTCAGCTAACAGTGATTTGACATTTTGTATGACTACGAGTGCTACGGTAGTACAGATTTCACTTGTAACTACCCCTACTCTGTCTCCCCAACCCCGTAACCTGCGATGGGTAGGAGCCTGTTCTTTTGCTTCCCCATGCGCTAATGTTGGAACTTCTTTTTGTTGTAGGGGGCCACCACCGCTGAAGCCAATAGCAAGCATTGGCGTACGTACTCTCCGTCACTTCGCCTGATTTATCAACTGAACAACCTTGGTACCCAGTCCTTACCATGCATTTGTCATTTCTGGCTGCTGGCGATTTTTTCCTCACCGGCACCATGGTTTTTTACTTGCTGGTATGTTCTCCGCAGTTTGACCTTCTCCAAACGCTCATTTGGCCCGCACTTTAGCGGCAATCAAAAGACGTACACCCCAGAATTGCTGGCATACTCATGGCCCTCGTTAGACTGACATTCCAGGTCCGTGTTCAAGTTTCTCCTGTTCACCTACTCATGCATGTACCAGTAGTCTGCCGCGTTAGGTGCCGGCTTCGCCATCATAAACCTCATCTTCAACGTCGTTTCGGGGATAACCCAGGCTCCACTAACCAGTGGCTGGAAATTTGGCACGATCGTGATGAACCAGATCCTGCCCAAGCTTTACGCCGTCTCCGCGATGTGGACCCTCAACTGGCGCGCAGAAGCGAACCTTCGGAATGACGATGACGTTAACTTGAATATGAGTCTGAGCCTCAGCGGGATTGGGTCGGATGGTACGAGCACTAGGACGAGGAGGAAAAATGGTCATGATGCAGATGTGGAGCGAGGAAGTATAGATACGGTGCAGTTCGTGAACCCACGGCGGAACGGCGTGAAGGCTGGGGAGCACCAACTGGAGGAAGAGGACCTTGGAAAGTAAAAGTCAAAATCTCACTTATCTTATTGCTAATAATTTATTTGATGCGTTTCGTCAAAATGGTCTGCACGGTTGAGTGTTGAATGATGCATGGATAGACCGGAGTTTGAGGCTCGCTTTAACTCGGATCGACGACTAAAATGGATATATATCATTGAAATGGCCAACTGATACAATTTGATAAGAACGATATGGTATGATTTTTCTCTCTGGATTATCATATTCACTCGACCCGCGTTTGGATTTAGATCATACCATTCCAATACCTTGAAGTGTACCTCGGGAATTGGAGGTGATGGGCAGGTCTAGATAGTGAGCTCAATTTTTTTGGGGGGGATTATGGTGGAAAAAAAAATACAGCCTCCTCATAGATTCGGACACGGGGAGTCGAACCCTGCTCTACCCCTGAACGTCCAACACAGGACCGAGATTACGTTGGGAGGCGGCGCGCCGTGCGCCATGTCCGAGTTGCTAGCTAGGGTTGAGCTAGGGCGTGAATAGGTTGACTAGTACGATTTTGTTTCCCCAAGGCTTGGAGATTAATTCCGGCCTTGCTTTGAGTCCAACGAGTTTTGTTGCGTGCGAGGTTTTCTAGAAATGAAGCAAACCTTTGGAGTCTGCAGGGGAAAAAAAAGAAGCGGCCAGCTCAAATATTCGAACACAGGGAGTCGAACCCTGGGCTGCCTCTGCTTCGAATTCGTAAAGAACTAAACTGGGAGGCAGCGTACCGCACGCCATGTCTGAAGTACATGTGAATATGTTAGTTGGTTCGATTTCACCAAGGCAGTGAAGACTCGCTTTGAGGGTGTTTTGTTCCAGTGCGAGGGAGAGTCAGATAGTCAGACTAATACTAAGTATTAACTGGGAAAAAAAAAGAAGACCGAAAGGAGCCGCGATTCATTGGGACATGGGGAGTCGAACCCCGACTACCATCTGAATGTTCTTTGTGGTAAACCTCGCAACAGCGCAACGGCAGAGGGTGTGTACCGCACACCACGTCCAATTACCTGGTAGGCTGCACAATTGAAGAAGTTAGTTCAGACCAGAGGGAATACTAGTGAGATAAATGTGAGAATAGTAATGTCGGAGAAAGTGTAAGGGAATTGATATGATTGACTGCGAGGCAGAGGTAGTTGAAAGTTGGTTGAAAGACAACAAAAACTGCGCTCAGTCAGAGACCTACAAACCGCCAGATCTCTACGTGATTTTCTTCTCCAAAAAGACTGGGGCCATTATATCACATTCCGACACAGGGAGTCGAACCCTGGCCTGCCTCTGAACCTTAAACGTAAACAAGGGTTTGACAAGAGTTACGTCGGGAGGCGGCGTACCGTACGCCATGTCCGAGTTACTCTTTTTTTTGCACAACTGGATAAGTTAATTGGTTGAATTTCATTTTAACACGGGCCAGTGAGACCATAGGCAGCTTTAGTCAAGGATTTTGCAGCATTGAAATTTGACGGCTGTACTCTGTATCCAAGAACTTCAGTCACTTCGGCTTGGGAGAGAAAAAAGAAAACCATCTGGTGCGACCCGTGTATTCGGCCACGGGGATTCTAACCCCGAGCTACCACTCTGACTGACTGAGCGTAGGTCTCCCTTGAACGCAGTGAGTGATAGGTTCAAGGAATGCTTATTATTTATATTGTACGCTATAGTCGGTCCCATACTGACTCAGCTCGTCCGACTGAGATGGATTTTCTGGGACGCAATAGGCTTTTCAGACGATCGGCGCGTCCGGATGCGCGCCGTAATCGAGTCACATGAGCGTGTTTGATCAGGTCACACGCGCCAAGCATTCGACCAACATCCATGTCCTCCCTCGCACTCAGTACGAGTATTGCTCATAATTCACGACGTTCTACTGAGGGAATTCTCGACCGAAGCGTGTGGACGACGAAATAGCAGATCCGGCATCGAGACAAAGTGTTTACACCACTTATGCAAAACACCCGCTGAATCGTTTGCGGACACTGTCGCCCCGCCAATCCTTCATGGTGCCCCAGAGAACGTACTCAATGCAAACTATCTCCACTCGGTATCCAATCCTCCCGAGCTTCAAGCTCTCTGCTTATCGATTTCGCGACTCTGGCATGTCTCAGCGTTCTGTCGATGGTCGCCTCGTACGTGTGGCACCCACCGCTGCAGTCGGCGGAATATTCGTCAAGTATGTGCGCTTCTTCGTTTGCCTCTATGGACGAAGAAGCTCGAGGCTCGAAGCTCGTCTACGGCCCCCATCCGCAATGCCTTCGCCCCTCCCTTCTGCTTCTGCTTCGTTCTTCCCTGCCCGCCCTTATCTTCTTGATGTCTATGCTGACTGCTCAGACAGGTTCGGTCTCTCAACCTCCTTCAAGCTGGTCTGCTTGCTCCTTCTCGCGGGGATGGACCGAGTCGATAAGAAATTGATGATGCAGCGGCTGCAGGTGCGTCTTTTCGTTCTACTTCACCCTCACCGGGCTGAGGTACGGAGTGTGCACTGTACGCTCCTGCTCTTGTGCTTCGTCGCTTGGATTGCGAGAACGCAAATCGATGGAGATGCGGTCTGCCTCACGAGCGACGCTAGTTACGAGCCTTCCTTCCACCCCCTTGCTATCACTCTCCCTTTTTCTTTACCTTTTTCTTCTCATTCCTGTCGCCTTTCGTGTCCCTTTATTTACCTAACGCTGCCTCATAGTGTAGCGTCAGATCAGGATGATTCGATCCCCAATGCGCTGAGAGACTGCGAGCATGCGACCACGACCGCCGACCGCAGCTTTGACGACGACGGACTCGATTAGTGGGACCGTACGGGCCACTGAGGTCGACGATGGCGATTTGCTGGGTTGTGTAAACCAGGGTCCGTACCGCGCTGACTTTACTCGTGCGTCTCCCTTCTCTTCCTCTGCCTCCACCTCCATCTCTCTTTCCCATGGTCATCGTCTCATTTTGATCAAATCTAGTTCTGTACCTTTCGAGGAGGCTTATCGTTTAAATGGTCGTTGCCTCCTTCGCGTTCCTCGGCTGCCGTCGCAACTCACCATAGCCGGCTCCGTCGTCGTGCGCCTCCAGAGTGTGGGGTAAAGTGTCCGTGCTCAATTTCGTCGAGGTGACTCTCGCCGTCCCTCTTCCTCGATCCCTTTCCATCCCTCCTTCATTTAACACGGACGCTAACGCTGTCAATGTCGTAAATAGGCACGGAGATTGACACCCTCCACGCGCACTCTCCTCACCGAGCGAATGACGGATTCGATCGATAGCATGGAAGAGCATTGGGGGTTGCAGTGAGTTTTATTCCGTGAATCTGTCCTCTGGATTGCCCGCCTATCTACGAGACGTACGATGCGCCGAGGCTCCACGAGCACGTTTGCTCCTTGTGTTGTCTCGTGCGGGCCTTCCAAATTTACGTTTCCCTTCCATTTCCTTTTCTCTCCCATCACCACCTGGTTTCGCTCGCTGACGATGATCTTGCTAGCATGGAAACCAGACCCAGGGATTTGTACGAGCGTACCGTGCTCGTTTTCCTCCGCTGCCGAGACTGGGACGAATTTGACTTGGACTTGGACTTCGTTCAATGGCTGCATCGACATGGAGTGCGACCGACGGTGATACCGATCGCTACCTTCACATCGTCGTCGGCGGCGAGGGCGTCGTCCATTCCGTTTCGACCGGGACTGGGCCGGCTGCTAGGGGCGGGACTGCACGTCGGCGTATTGGGCGGGTGAGTAGCACCCTTTGCTTTCTTCCTCTTTTCCGCGTTTCGTGCTCGATGGGATGGAGTGGGGTGGAGGGCACGACGAGTGGGCCGGCACGGCGTGCGCGAGACGTCGAGTCGGCGTCTCGCTCATCCTCTCACCTCAAGCTCTTTCCTCCCCCCTATCGTCACATACATCTTCCTACACTCTCACCCTCCTTCTCACCCTCTCTTCCTCTTCCTCTTCCTCCCCTCCCCTCTTCCCTATACGCTGTGTTATGTGTTATGCGATGTGATGCGAATGATGACCGACGGACGGCTGACGCACTCCTCCACAGGCTGATTTATCTACGCGCTTGCTTCGCCGCCTTCTTCCGCCCGCCCGCCGCGCCCATGGCAAGACGTTCACGGGGATGGATTGGCTCGACGGGGTTGGTGGACGAATGGGCAGATAGGATGGGTGGGAGAGGTTCGTTTTCTGCTCTCGTTTTAATGCGGGGTCGGGGTCGGAGGGAGAACGGGGACGTGGTACTGGGTAGCTTGGACAGGCGCGCGTCCAGGGCGTTCGATGTACTCGTCAAATGGGAAGGGAGTTCGGGGACAGAAGGGACGACTTCCAGGCGTCATCGTGCCGCGCGACCGTGTGGAAGTGGTCGACCTCGAGCACGCCTTCGTAGCGGCGCTGGAAAATCTATATCCACATTCACGAGGGTCGCGCTAGGCGCGGTCGTGCATGTGAAGGATCGTGCCTGGTTCCTGCGAGTGGGGAGAGGTCTCTTCTCATTCCCACACGCCTCCCCTCTGCTCCCTGCCCGCTTACCAGTCATCGTTCTCACTGACATGACCCGCTTTTTCTTTCTAGGCGAGCTTTAACTCCGAATGGCGGTCGTACCCTGGACGAGATAGGTGCGTGCCTCCGCTGCTTTCGTTTCGTTTCGAAGGGGAGAGAACGAAGTGACGAGCGTGGGGAGGGTGAATGAGAGCATTGAGAGAGAGAGAGGGAGGAGGGTGAGGGTCGTGGGCGGTTCGAGCGGAGCGTGACACGACGAGGAGAGGAAATGTGCGGGTGACGGCGTGGAGGGGGTATTTGGGTGGCAGATGGCGTCCATTTATGAGCTACAAGCGCGGCTGTTGCTCCATGTTTCTCTTAGGCGTGCATCCCGCTGCATCGGAGAGGAGTGCACTCCGAGGACCGTCGTCGGCGTTGATGATGTCGTCGCCGAATGCGACCGTGCACATCGCGCGCAGCTCCTTATCCACATCGTTCCTGTGATGCCGCCAAGTTAGATGCCCGATTGGGGGCGGCAGCGACGAGCGCGTCGCGGCGATATTGTGAATCCTGGGGGCATCTGGTCGTGGGTGAAGTCAAGCTGGATCCACACGGAGCAGATTCACTTTACTTCCACGCCAATAAAGCAGTAGGAGAGCGGCGTAGGAGGCTTGTGCTTGCGCGCGCGCAAATTCGATTCCCAGTAGCGATTGGCGGCCTTGGCGCGAGATGCGGGCGCGATATGGACTTGTACTGTATCAAGGAAAGTACGGCCTGGGCTGGGGAGTGTAGGAGGACTGGCGGCGGCGGCGGCGTGTTTGAATGCATGGAGAGCGCGTGCATGAAGACGAGGGGGTTCGTGCGTACTGCATTCAATTTTTATGCGCGTTTGGCGGATGGGAGTCTGAGAGTATTCCCTCGGCCACTCGGCCATTCATTGCGCTATTGTGATCTCTCTTCGCTGTATTTTTCTTTTGTCCCTGGGCCATGCTGCTTATGCATATTTCACTGGCTGTCCTGCACCGGTGTATGCCGTGGAAATAACACTCATGGCAGCTCCCAAAGCACCCGGAAATGGAGAATGAGTGCACATATGTCTAGTTCTGCCGTTGCTCGTCTATCTCTCGCGGGGATGGAGGCGCCGGGATCTTGGTGCAATCTTGACGGTCGTGAGGTATTTTCGACAGCTGTGTGAGTTGTGGCATTTTAATAGCTGCTTAAGTCTTATAGTCTACCGTGCACTGCTGTTTTCCTGTTATTAGTGCAATGTAAATGAAGCTTACCTGACACGGGGTGAGTGTGTTTCAAGTGTGTTTATAGTCTGGTTCTTACGGTAATTCATGCAGAAGATAGTGGGGGAAAACAAGATTGATTATATTCATAGGAGAGAACCAGCTACTTAGATACTACAAGGTGTACAGCCATTCTGAGTCATAATAAACATTCTACGCTATTCTGCAATGTTCTGAATTGTTCCATCATGTTCTACAATAGACAAGTTGACTCTGGTGGCTTGCCCGAGTCATACCTAAAGACTGTCTTTGACACCTGTTCACCAATACCAATGTAAATATTTCCGTTCATGGTTCTTTGGCATTGATAAAAAGGTAGTACCTTGGGACCCTTGCAAACAGCTGCGGCGGGCAATGGTTTATCTGTGTGATGGGCGCCTAATTGGCACACTTCGTGATCCAACTGTCAACGTTGTTGTGACAAACATCGCCTCGTTGTCTTCCGCCACCTCATCCACTGCAGCAGCACTGTTCCTTTGGTTGGTCTGACCCTCCATAGAACCTTCACTGGTCACCGATAGTGTGCAGTCTAACAACACAATGTTGGCCCAGGGGCATGATTCCCAATCAATCAACATCCATGGTGCGAGAATAATAGGGGGTTTCAAAGTTAAAACTTTGGGCCCGACTTGAGGTCCAACTTGACCTCCAACTTGACCTTCAACTTGCGGAGTTGGGAACTCAAGTTGGGGTCGTTGTCTGTGAAACACCTAAGCAGACGCGCAAGGGCCCAACTTCGGAAGTTGAGGCGTCGCGTATCAGAAGTGAGGTGATCCAGGCTGGGGACCCGAATTAGCCGAAGTTGGAGACGAAGTTGGCCATCAAGTTGGGCTCCAAGTTGGATGTCAAGTCGAGCTCTTGTGCACGACTTGACCTCCAACTTGGTTTTTTGGGATTCCAACTTGACCTCCAACTTCGCAAGTTGGAAACTAAGTTGGAGCTTAAGTTGGAGCTCAAGTTGGGCCCCAGATTTTAACTTTGAAACCCCCTAATATGTTATGATGCTGAAGTGATTATTCATTTGATGTAGGTGGTCAAGGGGGTCCTGGGGGTGAGGGACTTCTACATGGTACTGGCGGCCCTGGCGGGGATGGGCATGGTCCCATTGTGCATATCACTGCCCAGCACTTCACTGCACACAACCTGTATGCTAGTAGTCTAGCTGGGGTGTGGCCAGCAGAAGCATCTCTAATTGTCAATCATTGTCCCCCTCCATCAAGAATCTTCCAGGGCAGGCAGAATATTCTGGACAAAATGCAACACTTCTTTACAGATGGCAAAGGTGGACAACACATTTATGTGCTGTATGGACTTGGAGGTGCTGGAAAGACACAAATTGGCCTTAAATTCATAAAAGACCAATCATCCTGGTGTGTATGCTAGTTGAAATGAGATGAACAGAGCCATTAATAAATTCTGTGTTTACAGCTTCTCTGACATCTTTTTCATAGATACAAGTGCCATTGACAAGATTAATACTGGACTCAGGAACATAGCTATTGCAAAACACATTGGACAGTCTTCCAAAGAGGCCATACAATGGCTTACCACCAAAGTTGATAAATGGCTTCTTTTCTTTGACAATGCTGATGACCCCAGTATTGAGCTGAATCAATTTCTGCCTCAATGTGATCATGGAAATATCATTATTACTTCTCGGAACCATGAACTCTGTCAATATGCTGGGGCAGATTCACTTGTGTCAGATATGGAAGAGACAGATGCAATAGCATTGCTCCTGAAATGTGCCTGCCAAGAGTTCTCACCCAAGAGTCAACAAATTACAGCTGAGATTGTGAAGGTAAGAACACAACTATCTGTTTGCTAATTGGTTTTTGATGTTTATTTCTCTTTCTCTTAAGTCATTAGGCTACCTTGCCCTGGCAATTGTACAGGCTGGTGGATTCATCTTCAAGTCAGGAACCCTTGATAGTTATTTGGACATATATACAACACACCAGAAACAGCTCCTTAGCAGAAGGTCTGCCCAGTCCCATGATTCCTATGCTTGGACAGTCTATACAACATGGCAAATGAGCTTTGACCGGCTCAGGCCACCAGCTCAGATGTTCCTACAGCTGTGCTCATTCTTTTATTATAAAGGGATCTCAGAGGAATTCTTTTCAAATGCGTCCAAGTACAAGGTCAATTCAGATTCTAAGGAAGGACTCCAAAAAGCTAGAGAATTTCTCTCAAATTTTCTGGCACCAGATGGTGAATGGGACTCACTCTGCTTCTTGGATGTCACCAATGAAATCCGAGCATATTCCTTGATTGACTTTGATTCTGAGAAAAAGATGTTTTCTATCCATCCTTTGGTACATGCCTGGACTCAAGAAACAGTCCAGGATCCAGAATGTATTCAATGCACTGTGGGGGCTGTACTTGGAATGGCAATTTCAGGAATCTCAGAACAGGACATGCAATTAGCCAGTGTGGTGTTACATCCACATGTTGAATTTGTTCTGAGGGAGAACTTGGAATTACAGCCTGATTTCCAGATAGGATATGCACGGGTATTTCATAGGGCAGGCAAATACAAAGAAGCAGAGAAGCTGTGGATGAAAGTGCTCAAAAAAAGGAAACAGTCTTTGGGTGAAAATCATCCAGGCACCCTGAATTCTATGGGCCATCTGGCAGCCACATACTCAAGGCTGGGAGAATTCAAAAAGGCACAAGAACTGGAGATTGTTGTGCTCAATAAACGGAAACAGTTCTTGGGTGATGATCATGTGGACACCCTGAGTGCTATAGGCCATCTGGCAGCCACATACTCAAAGCTGGGAGAATTCAAGAAGGCACAAGAACTCCAGATTGTTGTGCTTGAAAAACGGAAACAGTTCTTGGGTGATGATCATCCAGACACCCTGAATGCTATAGGCCATTTGGCAGCCACATACTCAAAGCTGGGAGAATTCAAGAAGGCACAAGAACTGGAGATTGTTGTGCTCAAAAAAAAGAAACAGTTCTTAGGTGATGATCATCCAAGCACCCTGAATGCTATAGGCCATTTGGCAGCCACATACTCAAGCCTGGGAGAATTCAAGAAGGCACAAGAACTCCAGATTGTTGTGCTTGAAAAACGGAAACAGTTCTTGGGTGATGATCATCCAGACACCCTGAATGCTATAGGCCATTTGGCAGCCACATACTCAAAGCTGGGAGAATTCAAGAAGGCACAAGAGCTGAAGATTGTTGTGCTCAAAAAACAGAAACAATTCTTAGGTGATTCTCATCCAGACACCCTGATTGCTATGGGCAATCTGGCAGCCACATACTCAAGCCTGGGAGAATTCAAGAAGGCACAAGAACTCCAGATTGTTGTGCTTGAAAAACGGAAACAGTTCTTGGGTGATGATCATGTAGACACCCTGATTGCTATGGACCATCTGGCAAGCACATATACAAGGCTGGGAGAATTCAAGAAAGCACAGGAACTGGAGATTGTTGTGCTTGAAAAACGAAAACAGTTCTTGGGTGATGATCATGTAGACACTCTGAGTGTTATATGCCATCTGGCACGCACATACTCAAGGCTGGGAGAATTCAAGAAAGCACAAGAACTCCAGATTGTTGTGCTTGAAAAATGGAAACAGTCCTTGGGTGATGATCATGTAGACACTCTGAGTGCTATGCGCCATCTGGCAGCCACATACTCAAAGCTGGGAGAATTCAAGAAGGCACAAGAGCTGGAGATTGTTGTGCTCAAAAAACAGAAACAGTCCTTGGTCAAGGGGGATCAAAGATAAGAAAAAATGATATCATCTAAAAAAAGTTTTTTTTCAAGGCTCAGTCGACCCCTCCCCCTGTGGGAAATTTCCTTATATAGGTGCCAGATCAGCTGATTTTCGTGATTTTTTACTGTGGGCAGCCTCAGGGCATCTACCAGTATGTATTTCATGTGTTAAATGAATGAAAAGGATGATGTGGAAGGAGAGAATTTCACTTAAGTCATGCCAATGAAGTGGCCACGTGAGAAATTACTTGATTCAGAGTGGCTATCCATGTTGTAAGGGCTGTTATCAGCTGTTATCAGGCTCAATATGGAAATAATGTTTTGGTCACGGGTTTAAGTTTGGGTACATTTTGCAATTTGGGACCATGATATTTGTGTTCAACAGGTAAAAATGCATCAATTGAGACCTGGTTTTGAAGTACTGCATTGTTCTTGGGTGATGATCATCCAGACACCCTGAGGGCTATGGCCTACTTAGCAATCACATACTGGAACCTTAGTGAGTTCAAGAACTGGAGGTTTTTGTGCTCCAGAAACACAGAAAAACTCTTGGTGACAATCATCTAGACACCTTGCATGCTGCAGAGAATCTTAGCATTACATATCACAGTCAAAGCAAACTCCACAAGGCAGAGGAGCTTGAGAAACATTTTGGATTGCCTGTTGTTGATCTAATGACCAGTTCCAGTTGAGCCTGTACAACTCGGCCGGCTTTTGTGCATTTGGAGTGCAAGTTGCATGGGATATGCAAGCTGAAGTTTCATCATGGCCTAGCAGTAACAAACTGTTTTTCATTCATGAGCTGGGATCGCACATTTTGGACCTTGCAACGAGCTCGAGTCCGAGTCCGACTCCCCATACAATGAGGAGGACAACGACAATGGTGATGATAGTAGTGCTTGGTTAGATTCGGATTCGAATTGTGGAAATGACCAAGCAGGTGTCTATATTCAATTTTGGCGCGAAAAATCAATTGTTGATTTCGTTTGCATGTTGTGATGTTGAACATGAAGACGACGACGGGAACTCCAGCTTGGCGACGGCACCCTTTCACGTCTTTCACGGTGAGGATGTTTTCAAACCTGTTAACCGGATGAATGGTTGACTCGCATTAACGATACCAAAGGATTGTAGGAAGGGCCCATCGAAACATTCCTTGTGAATGGAAACAATGCACAGGCCCCACTGGGCGGTCCGTCTGGTTGTGGATCCATTTCCGATTCCTAGTCTGGGGACGACCTTGACGACGCAGTGGACCGCGCCCCTCGCGACCCTGGCATCCTAATGAGTGGTCTCCCTTGTCTATCCTCGTATATACGGCCTCGGGTAATTTTGCCGTCGCCATGGCCGAAATGGAGCAGCGTGCAGAAGATATCCGATATCCGTCAACAAATCTTTCGCCATGTGTAGATCCTGTGTCTTTGTTATTGACGCACCAAAATACTGGGGAACGAACGAGAGGTCAGATTCGCACAACATTTGGTTGTTCTACACTGTAAATATAGACAAATGCAAATACAGTTTTATTCGAATTTTAGAGGAGAAATAGGATGCTGGTGACGAGCGATTTTGGTGGTAAATGGGAACGAGGCCCTCTGATAATAATGTCCAAGAATACAGAAGATGATAAGTTATAATGATAGCACGCCGCCCTTGAACGCAGCTCTCCTCCACACATCCACATCCGCTCACTTCAGCGGCTTGTACGCGACTTTTGTGGCGCACCCACAGCACCTTCCTATCAGGAACAATATCGGCGTGACAAACAGGAGCAGCATCGCGATAACAGTGAGCCATATAGCGTTCCCCATAACCGCGCTGTTCGCACCCGTCTCCTCGTTCACGCGCTTCTTGATGATGAAGAAGAACGCGAGGTCGAAGATGAAGACGGTGAAGCCCGTTGCGCCGGCGAAGCCGCTGAAGCAGTCCGCGCAGCACTCGGCGATGAAGGGGATGCCCAGGAGCGCGAGGAGCGCGAAGCCGAAGGCGATGAGGGCGACGGCGAGGGCGACGAGGTGCAGTACAAGGGCTTTGGTAAGGGCGGCGGCTGCCACGTTGACGCCGTTGCTCAGGATGGAGGGGAGGGAGCCGTTGATATATTTAGAAGCCTCTGGAGGGATATCAGCCACGCCCGAGCCCAAGAACAGATTGAGTACGTGCCAGAGAGGGAGTAACCGATCTGCGCCGGAGAACATTGCAGCCCGAGCCCATTCTGAAGGTTCGTGCAGTATCCCAATACACCCAAGTCGACGAATGGCGTCGTCTGGTTTGCGGCTACGGTAGACGCAGCGGCACCCGAGAGGTCGATACGCAGGAAGTATATCGATTTGAAGTACGGCACGTCGAAGGCGACGAGGCCGAGAAGGACGGCGGCGACGCCGATAGAAGCAACACCGAGGATTTTGTCACAGCCCATGGGTGGTTTAACGGTGAAATAAAAGAGAGAAAAGAAAAGGGAAGTGGATGAAGAAGAGAGACGGGTAAGCGGCTGGGATGGTTATGAAGGGAAAAATGCGGTACACCGTGCACAGCCCGCAGTTCGGCTATCACCGCCATTGACATCGCCCTAGACTACCAAGCCTTCCTGATAATAAATCTAGGTATGCGTTTGACCTTCTTGCTGCACACCGACTCCAGACCCAGGTCCAAGGCAGGTTGTAAAGGGCAGTTTTTTGGTTTTCAAGGACAGTTTTTTTTCGGTTTCGACCAGGTACGACCTACAAGCTGAGACGCCAGAAACGTCCGAGCCACCCGAAGCACCGGGCGCCGTCTTGGCACTTCCCCATAAGGAGTCGAGGGCCGCCGATCACTTGTATGAACTTGAAAACTTTGGACCGGGTTTTCTGCCTATGATGAGCATTGCACAGATCGCCAACCTAATTCGTTGAGGGCAGAGCATCCAGGAGCTTCACTCGTTAAGTATATCAATTTTTTCTTCCCCTCCAAATTCACAATTCCGCAGCCTGATAGTCAACAACGACGGCAGTGTATTGTTACCGAGTACCATTGGCCGAATGGCCGTTGTCGGAGAAGTTAATACCGAATCCAACTAAATGCAAACCTTTCTTGGGCCTTTCGGTGAACGGTTGCATCTACACGCCGATCGTCCGATTGTGAGAGGCACGGAATCGCATAAGAGCCAAGGCACAGGACAGTTGACCCCTTCACATCCTGACGTCCGCCATTTTGGGTATAGAGATCCCGGTTGGATCCTGGGACCTCCGCAGTAACACACTTCTCCTCCGGCATAGGGAAATTAAAAGAAGAAATTCTCTTGGGTCAAAATGTACGTATTGGCCAAACGTTCATGTTAGAAGCAACCAAAAAATCAACTTTGGCCTGGCACGTTTACGAGCCTTCTCCTCAGCAGCCTTCAAAAGGATCCGAAACAACGACCGTGTGGCGTCCACACGAAGATTCTCTTCCGTAACGTTCACAACTACGGGGCGGAGAGCAATGAGAGGGAAGGGGAGCCATCGGAAGACGGTGTATTCCCCTTCGACCAGAATTTCGCGTTTTTGGTACCTCCACATGGGATCAAGTGTATGGATAAAATTGACTTGAAAATCCGCACATGGTTCAGCATGTGTCGACAAGAACGCGTGATGATTGACTCGTCCAGCGCATCGACTTGCGTGAAGTCGGTCGAGTTCGAAACGGTCTGAGGAAACCAAAGAGAACGTCCGAGCCATGGAAGGCGCCGAAGATTGGAGTCGACTTTCGGCGCTTGTTCGCTGTTACGATCGTCATTCATAATCACGTCGAGGTCGAAGAGTGAAGAATAGAATAAGCACGCACACCAACTCCAGACGTTCTGCGTCTTGGATGCGTGCTCGAGGAAGAAACGGCGCGTCCCGATGAACGCGTAGTCACCTCGGAACATGTGAACTGAGCACGAAGCTAGTGATTTCAATGTGCGCAACAGAAATCCGCACGATAGTTGCTTCTTGAGCCTGCTGTCGAACGGAGATCCTTGACATCGACAAAGTTGAATATGTACCAGATAAAATTTGGGCAAGACAACAGACCTGGGTGGGGTCAACGGCATACAGCTTTCCTAGCGCTTCAATCTCCTCGGGCGTGCTCTTCGGGAGATAACTGTTCACAGATCTAATCAGCGAACAAAAGGATCAGATCCTGACATGGAGGACAAACTTGAAATGTATGTAACCTAAAATTCGCCGTTGGTTCTAAATAGCCGTGTGAGAAGAAACACTGAGGGTATTTACACTGGAAGTAACTTGACTCAAGGCGGCGCACGTAATATTGTCGTTCGTGACCGAAAAGATTCTGTCCCGCAAAAGAAGCTCAAATATAACCGTCAGAATTTGTGACTACTCACTCACGTCCCTCCCTTCATCATCCGAATCCCCAGGCCTAATGGGAACCTACAGGTGGGATAGCATGGCAACACCTCCATCTCGATGGCGAGCAAACCAAATTAAATCACCGGATCTCTAACAACCACCCCCTCCCTCGCCGATGTCTAACCTCAGTACGACGACCTGGTAGCAGCAAACAACTATATCGGCACGAAAGACACGCTCGACGGCCTCCGGCGAGTTCCGTTTGATGAATTCATGGTCACCGTGATCAAGACGACGAATATCTTCTCGTATTCTAGCCTGTATAATGCATAGCGCTCGCATGTGGATGGAATTGTTGTTATGTTCGGGATCCGCTTCTTTCGGTGGACAAAGGGTTGTATGCCCCGGAGACCTGCAAGGCCATGAATATTTATCAATAAATTCACAATTCCCACTAAAGCGAAGGAAGTACCATGAACGCGCTGCGAAGCAGGGCCGTTGGTTCGAATCGCTTGTTAGAAAGGAAAAGGAGGACCGCGGATATCCCTCTCGCACTATCGTCTCCACATCGGTATCGCAACAGCACTGTCAGAGAAAACCAGCCCGCGCATGAAAATTAGAATCCATAATTACATACATCACAACCCGCGCAGGATCCCCACCGAACGCTGTGATGTGCTTGTGAACCCACTCGAGGGCGAATATTTCTGCCGCTATCCGTGAGTGGGACCAATGCCCGACGAAAACGACACGTACGGTCTCTCAGTCCAAGATTGCTTATTCCCGCTCTAGCGACCTCCTTACTGCCCAGGAATTCGAAATCTGAAGAAGGATTAATTCATCGAGTCAGCGGGGCCCCCACATATAGCAGACAAAAGAAAACCAACTTACCATTAACATGATAGTTGGGTGTCACGACGATTATAGGGTCACCTGTGGCAATAAATCGTTCGACGACTGGGCGCATATCTTGTCGCGCGAGCTCCCGACTGCGAATCCACCTACACATGTACCACAATGTCAACGTTGATATTGAAGGGTAACGGAAGATGTACCGCCAAATATCCACTGCAGAAACGTGACTCGGGATGAGCCAGAAAAAAAATGAAGTAATACGCGACGCACGAAGAGCACAGGGAGTTTCGAGCGGTGCATCAGGGCGATAGTGGAACTCGGCACGAACACGTTGAGTTTCAGACCTGCGTGGCTTGTTGAATTCATGTCCTGTACATACGATGAAGCATCAGCGAAACAAACCCATAATCTCCGACACCTACGTCTCAAGCACTATAGGTGGAACCGGCACCGGCGCAGATACCGCCTGTTGCGGACACGCTGCACCAAAATCAGTCACGCTTTGACCACCAAGGAGAAGGGTCGGTGGCTGCGGGAGGGAGAACCGGACGTTGTCGTTTGTTCAACGTGTCAATACATAGGCAGGGAGTTTCGAGGACGGACGCACGCCAGAGGAATGGATGGGCCGGATGGGATGGAAGGATGGATGCGTGGCACGGACGCAGGCTGAGCGAATGGCAAACCGAGGAACGTCGAGAGGTTTCCGTCGAACGCGCCTTGGACGGCGGCGTAGCTCAGGGAGACGACCGGACATGGGGCCTCAGCGTTTGCGAAGGCGAGGCTGGCGTTAGTGCTGGAAAGTACTACGAGCTATACGTGCCAGAAAGCAGAAAGAGGAGCGGGAGCGCTAGTATTTTAGTTTAGTTTTAGTTTGAGTTCCCCAAGAGGCGGTCGTCCAAGTTTCACGATGGCAGTCGTCTATCACGATTTGCGCAATTCACAGTCGATCCAAATAAGGAAATCATCGTTCGGCCGAATGGCTGCCGACGCGCGAAAAAGTCGAGGCATGCCAAGAAAACCAAGACAGACAGGTGGGATGAGCGGATACAGGGTATGCATGTATGTATGTACGGAACGAGCGAGCGACAGAAGACAAGTAAGAGTCAGGAGAATTACGACCCCCTCGCCTCGAGCTCCTCCAGCTTCGCCACCTGCCTGCGATACACACATTAGTTTCGCATAACGGGGAAGGACACAGAACGAGCAACTCACCGATCCCTCATCGCCTCCTGCCACCTCTGTAGCTTCGCCGTCTCATGGAGCTGGAACCCATATATCCGGGGGCGATACCTCTCCGCCTTGAGCGCCACACTCGCCGTGCTAATCCCCTCCCCCACACCCTCCGACATCCCCGTCCCGCCCACATCCGGCAACACCTCCTCCCTCCCCCCGCCCGTTCCCGCTCCTCCGCCCCTTCCCTCCCCCCGCCGCCCCCGTCCACACTCGCGCCCCCAGCCGAGCTCGTCCCCGCCCCGCTTGACCCCGGCCCATCCAGCGGCGCGCCCATCTTCGGCGGTATCAGGGTCGGATATACCAGATACAGCAGGTGCGGGAACGTCGTCCCGAAGTACGCTCCGTCGATGCTCCCGTGCCGCGAGGACTTGGGGGGAGTAGAGGTCTTCACAGCGGCCGCAGAAGAGCTTGACGGACTTTTCGTAGGGTATGTCGATGAGGCCAACGGGGAGGAGGGATTGGGAGTGGCAGAGGACGCGCGGGGGCAGCGCCCGAAGTCACCGCGTTTGTATTTCTCGACCTGGGGGGCGAGGGATTAGTGACGTTGTGGTACGGGGGCCCAGGCAGTCGAGGAGATGTAGGGACCGGATGCACCGGCTGAGACGCCCGCACCGCGCCCCGGTCACACCACCCCCTTGAACGGGAGGAGCAGAAGTGCGAACTGCCGCCCGCGAGGGGAAGACAACAGGACGCCCTGTCTCCTCCTCGCCGATAACAATTCCCGTCGATGAAACCGAGCGCCCGAAAGAAAACGACAGCAGAAAAAGAAGGGCACACACCATTTTCGCCAATCCCCTTGCCGTCACTATCCATCTCGCATGAATCAGACCATACAGCAGCCTCGCCTGCACATCCAGAGACCCGCGCAGCTCGTCCTGCACCTCATCGTCTGCCCCGCTGTTCAGCTTCACATCTCAACTATATACCAGCACTCGACGCACCCAACTGGTCCGTTATGAGATCCAACGCCTGCGCGTAATTGGCGACCTCATTGTTCAGACCCGTGAGGTTAAATCGGTCGAGTATAAAGTCCTCGTCGACTTCACAGAAATACTCGTTGCCTTTGGACGAGAGGAACCACGAGATCCACTATATAGTCGTTCAAAAAAACGCCTCGCGAAAGCTGGGAGTTAGTCACCGTGCTATGAAATGGGACGATGAGCGACTAGCACGAGGCAAGCAAGCAAAAAAAGCCGAAACACACCTGGAATAGTCCGAGTCCGAGCCGGTCGAGATGTCCTCCACTGGTCGGCGAAGCATCGGCGTCAGAATATGTGGTCGACGTGGAGAGAAACTTAAAGACACCGACTTTTGAATTTCACGGTCGACTCGCAGAATGGAGAAGAATGATGTTACGGTCACGCGTCACGCGTTCGTCAGAATGGAACCCGAAGACGCGCGCGGCCGAGGCGCTGCCGCGATGGCCAAAAATTGGGTTGTTCCCGGCTGCGCACGCTACGATTGTAACTCAGACATGGTGCACGGTGCATCGCCCCTCAAATTTTGTGAGCTTGAACCGGATTCGAAGCCTGAGGCGGGTCGGGGTTCGACTCCCTGTGTCTGAACTGTCGCTTAATGAACCGATGTTGTTTTTATACAGGACTCCGAGGTTTGTCTACTAGTACGCTCGGTTTTTTCTTTCAACCCATTTCTACTTCAAAAAAAGAAATCATGAATCAACTTTCAATTAATCAGTCTAAGAGCGTCAGATGTCTCCAGCTTCACTAAATTCCTGGCACAATATATATAAACCGGGCCATCAAATGTATCTCACTGGCATTGTCACTGCATTCACCTCTGGTTTGAGTGTACTTATTCAGTTGCACAGCCTACCAGGTAAGTCGGACATAGTGTGTGGTACACACCCTCCAGCCTTCCATATATCCAGAGGATAGCTCGGGGTTCGACTCCCCGTGTCCGAATAGGACAACTCAGATGGGCATTTTTTTTCTTCTAAAACAAATTCACGCGTCATGTAAGGTATAGCGATGGAAGATCATTAGCTCGGGTTCAGATTGAATTTAACCAACCAACTTATGTATGTCCCAGCCTGAGTCACTCATTCAACTTTCAGAGACAGTACAGTGCTCGACTTCCTGTCCAAATGAAGATGAACAATGGCTTTCTTTTTTAAGCTCAAATGGCTGAGTTCATAATCTCACAATCCAGACCTGGACATCAATATTCTCACCTTTGAATGTAACTCTGCTTTAACATCCTCTTGTGCTGAAGCTGAGATGCTCAAAAGTTGAGAAATTCAGCTCCATAAAAGGGCCAAATAACTTGTTCAGTTGTGCCAGCTTTCAGGTAATTTAGACATGGTGCATGGTACATGGCCTCTGAATTTCAAATATTGGAAGACTGTTGGCCACTAAGAGAGAATCACACAACAAGTCCAACAAGCCCACACTTATGGCGGTCACCTTGCACCTTTAATAAAACCAAAATATATCTCTGTTTTTCGAAATATATCTCTATTTTTCATAGTATATCTGTCCTTTCCTGTTTTCTGTCAAGAAGTCTCGTAGATTTTGAATGTATCTAAAATCTATACAACTCAATCTCACGGAAAGTCAAGTTTAACAAGTGATATATATATTTGTTGTGTAAGAAAAAAAGTTTTTGCAAAAAAAAAAAACTTGGAGTGAAAAAAAATAAAACTCTTAGAGAAATTCTCTCTTCATTGCGGAGAAATAAAAACTTTCGTTGAGCCAATTATAACTTTCTCGGCGCTATCAATAAGCTATGCTAACCCTAGTGATGCACTCACCTAAATGGGTAAGCTGTGGCCAACTACACTCCCAAGCTCATGATGTCCATTCCCCAAGAGCTCATTCAGGACACCCTCAAATTCCTTTCAGAGGACCTTGATTCTCTGCACCAGTGCACACTGGCAAGCCGGTACTGGCTGCTTCCAGCCCAATCATACATTTTCCATACAGTTTCTCTTGGTGCTGGCCTGCAGGATAGAATTGTGCTAGGTCTTTGCTGGGTCTTGTCAATATACCACCTTTAGAACAGGCTGCTGCCACTTGCTGAGTGCACTCCGGTTGATGCACCAACAGGCAACGTCATGATCATTGGCCATGGTGAAATTACCCAGTTTGGTAAGTGGATCATTAGGGTTAGCACAGCCATTGATAGCACTGAGAAAGATATAATTGGCTCAAAGCAAAAGTTTTTATTTCTCTGTGATGAAGAAAGAAAATTTCTCTAAGAGTTTTTTTTTTTTTTTTTTTTTTTTTTTTCAGAAGCTTTTTTCTTACACAACAAATATATATGTCACTTGTTAAACTTGACCTTCCATGAGATTGAGAGATTTTGGATACATTTCAAATCTACAAGACTTCTTGACAAAAAACAGGAAAGGACAGATATATTATGAAAAACAGAGATATATTTCGATAAACAGAGATATATTTTGGTTTTATTAAAGGTGCAAGGTGACTGCCATACACACTATGTATTTGAGAAAGCGACAAGCACACATGACAACAATACACAATGGACAATGGCAAAAGACAAGGGACAACAGGACTATGTAAGTGTCTGGATCAGTCTGTAAACCAGTGGGTTTACGATATTCATTTTTCAAGCTTGTTAACAAGGCAGCTCAGGGTTTGGCTCCCCATATCCAGATATCATGTGGGTGGTATTTCCTTTTTTTAACCCCATGCTCAGCCAGTTGAGGTCTGCATATTAGTCTTAGCTTATCAACACATGTACACAAGCAACCCATTGCATCAGTGTGTGGTAATAACCACTATCCATTGGGTTGTAATGAAGACAATGTTTGGCAACTGTTTTCCTAATGTTCTCCTTGTACATCTCACTTGAAATAAAAGGCCAATTGAGATAGAAACAGATTAACTTAGCCTCTGATTGGGGTTTTACATTCACCCCTGGGATGCACTTCACAATATTTTCATGGCACAGTGTACAAGAAGTCAAATTATCATATTTCAATGCCATTGTAAATCTTTAATCATCTACTTATTACATCTCTGCTGTCAACCATCTCATCTTGTCAAGAAAGTTTCCACTACTGGATGGACTGTTTGAAAACAGCAAGTCAGGATGGACTGGTTGTTACATTAGCAATAGACAATCCAAAATGTTTCTCAAGCTCCTCTGCCTCTTGGAGTTTGTTTTGCATGTGATATGTGATGCTAAGATGCTCTGCAGCACGCAGGGTGTCTGGATGATTGTCACCAAAGAACTGTTTCTGTTTTTCAAGGACAACAATATGCAGTTCTTGTGCCTTCTCAAACTCTCCCAGATAATTGTATGTGGCAGCCAGATCTCCCATAGCCCTCAGAGTGTTTGGATGGTTGTCACCCAAGAACTGTTTCCATTTTTCAAGCACAACAATCTCCAGTTCTTGTGCCTTCTCAAACTCTCCCAGATCATTGTATGTGTATGCCAGAATGCTCATGACTGGCAGAGTCTCTGGATGATTGTCATCCAAGAACTGTTTCTGTTTTTCAAGCACAATAATCAACAATTCTTGTGCTTTCTCAATTTCTCCCAGATCTCTGTATGTGAATGCCAGATTGCCCATAGCCCTCAGAGTGTCTGGATGATTTTCACCCAAGAATTGTTTCTGTTTTTCAAGCACAATAATCTCCAGTTCTTGTACTTTCTTGAACTCCTCTAGCCTTGAATATGTAGATGCCAGATTCTCCATAGCTCTGAGGGTGTCTAGATGACTGTCACCTAAGAACTGTTTCCGTTTTTCGAGCACAACAATCTCCAGTTCTTGTGCCTTCTCAAACTCTCCCAGATCTCTGTAGGTGAATGCCAGATTGCCCATAGCAATCAGGGTGTTTGGATGATTGTCACCCAAGAACTTTTTCCATTTTTCAAGCACAGTAATCTGCAGTTCTTGTGCTTTCTGGACCTCTCTCAGATGTCTGTATGTGAATGCCAGATTGCTCATAGCAATCAGGGTGTCTGGATGATCATCACCCAAGAACTGTTTCTGTTTTTCAAGCACAATAATCTCCAGTTCTTGTGCCCTCTCAAACTCTCCCAGATCACTGTATGTGCATGCCAGACGCCTCATGAGCAGCAGAGTCTCTGGATGATTGTCACCCAAGATCTGTTTCCATTTTTCAAGCACAACAATCTCCAGTTCTTGTACCTTCTGGAACTCTCTCAGACCTCTGTATGTGGATGCCAGATTGCCCATAGCAACCAGGGTGTCTGGATGATTGTCACCCAAGAACTGTTTCCGTTTTTCAAGCACAACAATCAACAGTTCTTGTGCCTTCTCAAACTCTTCCAGATCACTGTATGTGAATGCCAGATTGCTCATAGCAACCAGGGTGTCTGAATGACTGTCACCCAAGAACTGTTTCTGTTTTTCAAGCACAACAATCTGGAGCTCTTGTGCCTTCTTGAACTCTCTCAGATCTCTGTAGTTGGCTACCAGATTGCTCATAGCATTCAGGGTTTCTAGATGATCATCACCCAAAAACTGTTTCCGTTTTTCAAGCACAACAATCAACAGTTCTTGTGCCTTCTTGAACTCTCCCAGAGCTCTGTATGTGGCTGCCAGATGGCCCATAGCATTCAGGATGTCTGGATGATCATCACCCAAAAGCTGTTTCAATTTTTCAAGCATAACAATCTCCAGTTCTTGTGCCTTCTTGAACTCTCCCTGAGCTCTGTATGTGGCTGCCAGATTGCTCATAGCAACCAGGGTGTCTGGATGATTGTCACCCAGCAACTGTTTTTGGCTTTCAAGCACAACAATCTCCAGTTCTTGTGCTTTGTTGAACTCCCCCAGCTTTGAATATGTGAATGCCAGCTCATCCATAGCATGCAAGGTTTCTGGATGATTGTCACCCAAGACCTGTTTTTGTTTTTCAAGTGTAACAATCTCCATTTCTTGAACTTTCCCAGATCTTTATATGTGATTGCCAGATTGCCCATAACATTCAGGGTGTTTGGATGATTGTCACCAAAGAACTGTTTCCATTTTTCAAGTGCAACAATCCACAGTTCTTGTGCCTTCTCAAACTCTCCCAGATGTCTGTATGTGAATGCCAGATTGCCCATAGCCCTCAGGGTGGCTGGATGATTGTCACCCAAGAACTGTTTCCATTTTTCAAGCACAGCAATCTCCAGTTCTTGTGCCTTCTTGAACTCTCCCAGGTCTCTGTACATGGATGCCAGATTACCCATGACCTGCAGAGTGTCTGGATGATTGTTGCCCATGAACTGTTTCTGCTTTTTGAGCACAACAATCTCCAGTTCTTGTGCCTTCTGGAACTCTCTCAGATGTCTGTATGTGGATGCCAGATTGCCCATAACAACCAGGGTGCCTGGATGATTGTCACCCAACAACTGTTTCTGGTTTTCAAGCACAACAATCTGCAGTTCTCGTGCTTTGTTGAACTCCCCCAGCTTTGAATATGTGAATGCCAGCTTGCCCATAGTATGCAAGGTGTCTGGATGATTGTCACCCAAGACCTGTTTTTGTTTTTCAAGCACAACAATCTCCATTTCTTGTGCCTTCTTGAACTTTCCCAGATCTCTATATGTAGATGCCAGATTGGTCATGGCCATCAGAGTGGCTGTATGGCTGTCACCCAAGAGTTCTCTATCGTGTTTGAGTATTTTTGTCTGCAGCTCCTCTGCTTCTTTATATTTTCCCACCTCAGAGTATATCTGTGCATATATTGGCCAGAAATCTGCCTTTTTTTCCATGTTCCCCCACCAGACGGATTCAATATGTGGAAGTAATGCCACACTGGCCAACTCCACATCCTGTTGTGAGATTTGTGTCATTGCCATTGCAAGTATAGCCCCCATTGTGCATTGAATAGACTCTGGATCCTGGACTGTTTCTCGACTCCAAGCATGTACCAAAGGATGGATGGAAAACATCTTTTTCTCAGAATCAAAGTCAATCAAAGAATATGCTCGGATTTCATTGGTAACTTCCAAGAAGCGAAGAGTGTCCCATTCACCAGTTGGTGCTAGAAAATTTGAGAGAAATTCTAGAGGTTTTTGAAGTTCTTCTAACTCAGAATCCACCTTGTACTTGGATGCATTGGAGAAGAATTCTTCTGAGATCCCTTTATAATAGAGGAATGAGCATAGCTGTAGGAGCATCTGAGCTGCTGGCTGGAGCTGGTTGAAGCTCATTTGCCATGTTGTATGGACTGTCAAAGCATAGGGGTCATGAGACTGAGCAGGTTTTTTGCAAAGCAGGAGAACTCTCTGTTTTGTGTACAGCTCCAAGTAACTGCTCAGATTCCCTGATTTTGATATGAATGCACCAGCCTGTACAATTGCAAGGGCAAAATACCCCAGTGTCTTTGAAAAAATATCAAAATTAATATAATGTATGGATGATCTCCCTACCTTGACAATCTCTGTTGCAGTACACCGGGTGGTAAGAGTATCTGACTGGGCTGCACTTTTCAGTAACAGTGTCACTGCATCCTGCTCATCCATATCTGACACCAAGGAATGTTCACCATAAACACAGAGCCCAGGATTTCGAGAGGTGATAATAATGTTCCCATGGTTGCACTGAGGAATGAAATCATTCAAATTGATGCTTGGGTCATCTGCATTGTCAAAAAACAGCAGCCACTCTTCAACTTTTCCAGTGAGCCATTGAAGGCCATCATTTGAGGAGTCTCCACAGTGTTTTGCTACAGCTATGTTCTTCAGGCCTATATCAATTGTCTCCTTGGTGCTTGTGTCAACAAGAAAGATATCAGAGAACCTAGAAAGGTATTTGTTAACAAAGACTGGATCTTACAACCTAGACAAATAAATTTACTGGGATGAGTCCTTGATGAATTTCAGAGCAATCTGTGTTTTTCCGGCACCTCCGAGTCCATGTAGTACATAGATGTGTTGTCCACTCTTGCCATCTGTGAAAAAATGATCCATTTTGTCCAGGATATTGCATCTGCCTTGAAATATTCTTGATGGAAGAGGGCAATGATTGACAATCTGGGATACTTCCACTGGTGGCACTGCAGACAGGCTACTAGCGTACAGGTTATGTGCTGTGAAGTGTTGGGTTGTGATATGCACGGTGGGACCCAGCCCGGGCCCGCCAGAGCCACCGGTACCATGTAGGTACCCTTCACCCCCGGGACCTCCTTGGCCACCTAGGCAAAATGAATAATGACTTTGGCACCCCAAAAGGAAACTCTCGCACCGGTGATGTAGAGTGGTCGAGAATCATCTTGGGAATGCATGATGGCGTCAAGTTATTACTAGAGGACTTTGGCTAGCACTGTATTAGCGACCAGAATAAGATTTGAAGAATCCAGATGAACGAGAAGTTGTACGGGTCAACTGTGGTGGAAGTGGAAGACAAGGAGCCAAACGCAATGTGGTAGGCACAAAGACGAGTGGCGCAAAGACAAAGCTACATCGGGAAGCGTGGGACCGGCCCGAGGTCCGAATGCAACTTTACAGCATTTTCAGATGAGGCGGTTCGCCAGCGTTAATGCATTCACACATCATGAATCAGGGAATTGCATTTAGGTACTACGATAAGGACGTAAAAAGCAGTGTCGGGCTCAAACTGGCGAGCACCGGCGCAGTGTTTCCCTTTCATCTGGACCCAGTTCCATCAAGACAGACTGTGCCGGGACTGGGACGAGAATGGCGCTGGCTCGCACGGAAAGACTGCGTTCTGTATGAAGGTACGAGTTAGCACAAAGCGCGCCTGGCAATAAACATTATCTTTAACCCACCTTTTTGCGCGCAGTCTTGCCGAAGTAGCGGAGATCGAAAGATTGAAACTCGGTGTCCCATTCTCAACGGTGTCGTACGCGCCGAGGGCGATTCTTTTGAACGTGCACACCGAAGCTCGACTTTCAATCTCCCGGGTGGAGCGCAGGGGATTTTCCTAAAACGCACCAGCATCTGCACCATACACGTCCCCCTCGCTTTCAGCTGATAAAGCCGAATAGTATCTCCTCAGCGCACGCGGGCTCTTCGGCGAGCCTTGCAGGATAGCGCCGAGTCCGAAGGAGCAAAGATGAATAGCGCACGAATGAGCGAATGAGTGCATAGGCCTTCCGCCGCGCCGATCCAACACGAAAACGTACTGCTAGCCCAGCCGTGCATATCGCCAGCTCCACGCGCACACTCCTCCTGCACGAAACACGCCACTGCCGCCAGTCCTCCTACACACGCCAGCCCAGGCGGCACCTTCACTTGATACAATACGCCCGCATCTCGCGCCCAGGCCGCCAATCGCTATTGGGAATCAAATTGACGCGCCCGCAAGGCCAAGCCTCCTCCGTCGCCACCTTTATTAGTGGGCAGGTAAAGCGACTTCCTTCCCACAAATCCACCTTCACCGACTTCAATGACCAGATCTAGACGCCGCGATGCACTCCTCGCTACTACCTCACTCGCGATATCTAGCGACACCGAGAAGCCGCACAACTTGCGCGGGCCTCCCGATGCACAGTCGTATTCGGCGACGACATCGTCAACGCTGAGGACCGCCCTCGGAGTGCAACCCCGCTCCTGCAAAGTTGAAGGTGACGACAAAAGAGAAAAAAAAACGACTCGCAGCGCCCGAGCACACGCGGTTCTTATCCGTGTGAACGACTATCTTCACAAAAGCATATAAAGTCTTGTATACGAGACTAGGAGACTAGGTTAGCGCGAGAGGGACGAATGATAAGCGAGCGAGAAAAAGGAAGGAGGCGAAGTGAGAAGAGCCGAACTCTCACCTCACCACCAGAGTGTGACCGTCGACGAGGGACCGAAGCGCGACGCGATCTCGCACAGGCACGACCGCGGCGCCCAAGACAATGCTGGATTGCGCGCCGAGAATATGTCGGCCAGCGTCGAGTGCATGCGGGTATGCTTGAGATGAACTCTTCAACGCCGTCATCGCGCAGCGTGATGATACCTGGTCCCCTAACTCTCTTCCCATCTGACGAACGCACCGAACGTCGGAGACGCATGTCGTCTGTCCCTATCCTCCAACACTCTCCACCCTCGGCCGCGGTTGTCCCTCCAACCCCGAGCGCAAGATATGCAATAGGCCACGATGCCCATGAAGCCATCGCACTCTCCCCCCGCAATGAAAATACAGCGGAAAACGCACCTCCTATCCTATCTTCCTATCCATCACCTCTCCATCTAGCCGATCTATCCCTGCGAGCAGTGAAAATCTTGGGCGACGTGCGCGCAGTAACTCGGTGGAGAGGTGCGTGAATCAGCCAGCCTGCAGTGGAATGTATCGACTGTCCGTCAGGCAACGCACACAAAGAGGGAAAGAAAGCGAACGAGGAGCTGGAGCGAGGACTCGGGAGGGAGTATGTGACGATGGAAAGTAGGAAGTGAGCGTGGCGGGTGATTCGACTCCACGTCTGCGCACTTGAGAAGAGTGGCACAAATGGAAGTCGGCGCGATCGGGCCGAGTTACCGGTGTGGTCTGCACACGGTGCACGGTGCGTCGCCTTGGGGCTCGACTCCCCGTGTATTAACTATAAAGGATTGACATAAACCCATTTCTAATACTTCAAAACAACCATGAATCGACTTTCAATTCATCAAGCGTCCGCTCTCGCGTACCCATGAAGGCTGTCAAATGTATCTCACTACATTCACCTCTGGTTTGAACGTACTTCTTCCAATGCTCAGCTTACAGGTAATTCGGACATGGTGTAATTACGCCCTCAGTCGTTCCATCAGAATTTGATCAGAATCAGATTCAGAGGGTAGCGCGGGGTTCGACTCCCCGTGTCCGAATGAGCTGGGTTTGACCTTGTTTTTTGTTTCCCCCCAGGCTAACCGGTTGATACTATAGTCTGGCTATCTGAGTCCCCGTCGCGCTTGGAACAAACTCTCGAATGCGGTCTTGACTAATTTTTGTGAGATTGAATGGAACCAACTAACCTATCCACATTTTAGCTAGTAACTCAGACATGGCGCTCGGTACGCCGCCTCCCGCCGCAACTCGTTCCATTCCATGTTCCTGTTCAGAGGCAGCCCGTGGTTCGACTCCCTTGTCCGAATAGATTGGTACCTACGTCTTTTTTTCCCTGTAGACCCCAAAGGTTGAGCTCACTATCTAGACCTGCCCACGCCAATTCCGTCCTTCACCTCAACTCCGCTTCATCGAGTCGCCAAATGCTTCGGTCGAAATAATCAAAAATTCAACTTCATACAATGACAACTAACATATCCAGTTGTGCATCCTACCAAGTAATTCGGACATGGTGTATAGATACCACCTGGCACCTGCAGCGTAACGCCAAGGTGCTTCAGAGGCAGATCAGGGATCGACTCCCTATGTCCGAATTTTCTCTCTTGGTTTCCTTTTTTTTTCTTTTCTTTCCACAGGCTCGAACGCTCGAGGTCACAATCTCGCCATCTAGAACTACACATCGACAACCTTGCCTCTTGAATTCAACTCTCCTTCAACTTGTGTTCTCGCGCCCCGGCTGAGATGTTCAAAAGATTCAACTTCATGCAATGCACTAGCTTATTGGGTTGCGCGCCCTACCGGGTAATTCGGACATGGTGTGCGGTACACGGTCTCTGAATATTCAGCTTTAAGCTCGTTAATGAGGCAGCTCGGGGTTCGACTTCCTGTGTCCGAATGCCGATGGGTTGAGGCTTTCGGTCTTTTGTTTATTCTATAAAAAGTTGCAGCAGCAGAGCTTCCTGCGTGCAGTGTTTCGCTTTCAAACGTCGACGTTGCTTCCCGTAGGAAATCGTCGCGCGCAACAAAATGCCTGGGAAAACGGTGTAAGATTGCTGCCAGTTCGTGTTGAAATTAATTTGGACCAACTTACCCGGGGACTCGGGTATGGTGTGCGGTACACGACCTTTGGATATTCATCTTCAGGAATCCAAGCTTGGGCTTTAACGAGGCAGCTCGGGGTTCGACTCCTCGTGTCCGAATAAAATACAGTGTACCGTCTTTTTTTCCACATCTTGGTGAAATAGAATTGAACTAATTCAACTACTTCACAGAACTAACAAGTAACTCGTACATGGCGCACGGTACACCTCCCAACATAAATTTTCGGTTTGATGGCTGATGTCCAAAGGCAGCTCAGGGTTCGAATCCGTGCCGTCTTTTTTCTTCTTTCTTTTCCACAGGCTCGAACGCTCGAGTTTACGATCTCACTTCCTTTTTTTTTCTTCCACAGGTTGTGCGGTTGGAATTTTGCACAGTTCTTTAGGTTGAATCTCACGGCTGCTTCAGATATAGAAAAACGTCACTCAGCAAAAACTCAGTAACACACGTAAGATCAGCCGATGTTGAAATTGAATTCAACCAACCAATCTCTTGACACGCCAACAAGTAATTCGGACATGGTGTGCTGTACACGCTCTCCAGCCATGTTGGGACCAGAGCGATCCGGGGGGGTACCTCGGGTTCTACTCCCATGTTCGAATGGGCCAACGAGAGATTTCCCATTTTTTCTTCCTCAGCCCAGTTTCAACCAGGTGGTTGATACCGGGTTCAAGTTCCTCTCGTGTTTCAACAAAACCCCTCGAAACGTCGTATGCATCTTCGCTAGACCTATTCACACTACCAAGTAGCTCGGACATGGTGCACGGCGCACCGCCTCCCAACTTAACTCTTCCAAATATCGGGTTCGGGGTAGACTGGGGTTCGACTCCCCATGTTCGAACATCGGTAGAGCAAATATCCATTTTATTTCCACTGTTGTCTTTCGCACATGCTTCGGGTTTTAAATGCTATGGAAAATGAATTATCTCTGTAATTATCTTCCAGGGACGTTGCGGCCCAAACCCTTCGTAGATGTCCCGCCGTAGGCACTCAAGCTTCATCGCATCGGCGGTTCCTGGGATCACTCGATAATCCATTATATACATACATCCGGCCAGAAGAGAGCGATTCAATTTCCTTGGCGAAACACACTACATTCGCCTCTGCTTTGAACGTACTCATTCAAATGCTCAGCTTACCAAGTAATTCGGACACGGTGTGGGGTATGTACACGCCCCCCAGTCATTCGGCAGAGGCGAAGAGAATTCAGGGGTTCGACTCCCCTTGTCCGAATAAGCTGCCTATCATGGCCTACATTTTTTTCCCCCAGGATAACCGGTTGATCTTGTAATCTGACTATCTGAATCCCCGTCGCGCTTGGAAAAAACCCCCGAATGCGGTCTTGACTAACTTGGTGAGATTGAATGGAACCAACTAGTAGCCTATCCACATTTTAGCAAGTAATCGGACATGGCGCTCGGTACGCCGCCTCCCGCCGCAACTCGTTCCATTCCATGTTCCTTTCAGAGGTGGCAGCCCAGGGTTCGGTTTCTTGTGCGAATAGATTGGTAGCTACGTCTTTTTGTCCCTGTAGACCCCAAAGGTTGAGCTCACTATCTAGACCTGCCCACGCCAATTCCGTCCTTCACTTCAACTCCGCTTCATCGAGTCGCCAAAGGCTTCGGTCGAAATAATTAAAAATTCAATTTTATATAATGCAAACTAACATATCTAGTTGAATGCTACCAAGCAATTCGGACATGGTGTATAGAATACTACCTGCGGCGTAACGCCAAGGTGCTTCAGAGTCAGATCAGGCTTCGACTCCCTTTGTCCAAATGAGGCAATAAGTTCTCCTGTTTTTTCTTCCACAAGAGGTGGAACAGCTAAATTTCCATCCAGGTTTCGCTTTCGATTCTCAACACTCCTTCATTTCTGGGAAACCTCGTGCGCACCAAAACTCCCAAAACTGAAGCAAGGCAGGAATCTTCACTACCTTGGGGAAATGAAATCGAACTAGTTAACCGATTCACGGGCTAGCAAGTAACTCGGACATGGCATACGGTGCGCCGCCTCCCAGCGTAACACATGCCATCCCCCTGCTCAGAGGTAGGCCAGGGTTCGACTCCCTGGGTCCGAATAAATCTTACAGTGTGGTCTTTTTATTCTTTTTTCAACTCCGAAGGTTGGGCCTTCAATTTCACTATCTAAATGTACGCATCGATAGCCCCGCCTTCAAATTTAACTCTCCTCCGACCACTTTGGCCGAAATTTCAAAAAAAAACAATAATAATCATGAAATAGACTAACTTGTCCAGTTACACCATATCAAGTAATTCAAACATGGTGTCCGGAACACGCCCTCCAGCCTTCAAAGAGGACCAACAGGCTTTAGAGCGTAGCCCGGGGTTCGACTTCCCGTGTCGGCGTGTCCGAATGGGCTGACCGCAAGAGCATTTATTTTGTTTCTAAAACAAACTCACGCGCTACGGAATTCCTCAGGGGTATAGCGATGGCAGATCAAGTTTAACCAACCAACTTATCCAGTTGGGCAAAAGAGGGAGTAACTCGGATATGGCGGACGGTACGCCGCCTCCCAACCTGGGTCCTGAGAAGTTGTATCACCTTCCGGAGGCAGTACAGGGTTCGACTCCCGGTGTCCGACTGGGCCACAGCTGGTGTATCATGACCTTTTGTTTCCTTTTTCCCGTCGATTCCAACACTTGTGCTCATATTCACTATATATCTAGATCTGCATATCGATAACCTTGTCTTTGCGTTTTCAAATCTGCTTCAAGAATCGATGAATTGATCCGCGCTGCGGCCGGGATGTTCAAAGATTCAACTTGATAAAATGGACCAACCAACTTCTTTAGTTGCGGCTTACTGGTACCAGGAATTCGGACATGGTGTGTGGTACACGGCCTCTGCCGTTCTTGAAGATCCATTAGAGAATTCAGAGGGTAGCCGGGGTTCGACTCCCCGTGTCCGAATGGCCCAACGAAATAGCATTTTTGTTTCCAAAACGAAGTCGCGCCACGAAATTTCTCGAGGGTATAGCGATGGAGATCAACTTTAACCAACCAGCTGAGCAAAAGAGGGAGCAACTCGGACATGCATCAGTGTTTTGACAGTTTCCTTGGCGGCTTTTTGAGCTTGTCGGCTTGGCAACAAGCTCACAAGCTCAAACTAGGCCAAAAATCAGGATTTTACCCACCTCAAGAATTGTACTATAACCCTCAAGAAATCTAAGACACCATCCTCTCATCAGCCAACATCTCCTACAGCCCATTGAGGCACATTCAGTACCTTGAAAGCTGATTATTTTGCAACAAAATCCCAAGCTTGTGAAATTTCGGACATAGGTTGCGAGCTTGTGACCTTGCCGGCTTTCTGGACCTTTTTAGACCTTTTTCGGGCTTGTTTCGGCTTGTACAAGCTCACAAGATATCTGTAAAACTTCACCAAAATCGGAAAATCTATACAAGGCCATACCTGGCCATATATCTGGCATGGCCGGGCCAGAAGGGCTGGAAGGCGTCACCTAGCCATAGATGAGAGCCCTATTGTCATGGAAGCCTCACCTGGCCAGGTGACTTCGTGACCTTTGGGACCTTCCATGGCATTATATAGCCTATGTCAGCGCTGCCCAGGCTGCTGAGATACCTTTAATTATCCCGAACCCACTTCATTCACGTAAGAAAGTAGAGAAAAACAGTAATATTCATCGTAAATAGCGTATGTGATTAGATTTGCACGCCCAGGCTCCAAACGCGACAGGAGATAGGGTTTCAAACCACATGGCGAAGTAGTTTTCGGCGCTTGAGCACTTGGAGGACCTACAGATGGGCCCGAGGGATTGGAACCAAGAACCGGACAGCGCGAGGGGGCGGCGCTCGGGCACGAAGGTGTTGAGATTAATGTCCACGTCCAAATTTTGCTTGAGGGCTCTAACGTGGCTCGAAGGGGACGTCGTAAGGTTTGATGTGACTTAACAAGCTCCGCTTGACCTTGCTCTAGTCTTGACCGTGCCGAGCCCCCGATATACGAAAGATTTCTTCGAAAGATACCCGAGGAGTCCAGCTAGATATGAGCAAAATCTTGACTGACTTGCGTAGGGGTCAGGCCGGAAGGCGCCTGTGCTTGAGTACGAGCCTTAGGCCGGCAGCGGGGTGAATTGAGCTCCCAGGTCTTGACAATAGGTCTTGCAAAGAGTATTGAGGATGGTAGAGGACAGAATGGGCTACTATACAAGTGCTTGTAGTGAATAATGCACGAGCGACACGAGAGATATTGATTTTGGGCATAGCGGCGCCGGACACCAAGTCTTGAGACGGAACCTTACATCCAGAAGCAGCGGGCGGCCTCAGGATAGCGACAGGAGGGCGGGCGACCTGTTCTGAATGGTGGGGGAAGCGGAGCGACATGGGGGGAAAGAGCAAAGCGTTAGGAACGCCCCATCAATCATCAACCAACGATCACGCGCGCCATCAACAACGCACGGACCATCAACAACATAACGCCCTGCGCATATTTGAGATCGCGCTAGTGCAGGCCGGTGCCTTTTTGCCCATGAGGAATATCCCTGCGCATGACTGATTTTCCAGACCATGTCTATGTTGCGAGCTTTGCGGCTGTAAGTATTCTTGATCTCGGAATTATCTAGGGACAAAATTTATATGGCAATGTTCATGCCGACGAGAGTTTTAGTGGACAGAAGAGTGGAAATATACCCTGTTACCTATTTTATCCAACGTCTGGACTTTGGCCACCTCTATTAATGCTCAAGAACGATGTGGATGGCCAGCCGGGGAGCCGCTATGCAAGGTGTTACATGGAAAAAACACGCATTGTGTACTTGCACAAGCCTCGAGTTCTCTTGGAAGAGCATACCTGGCCAGGTATGTACCATCCAAGCGAACAGCAGGCCGGGTACGCGCATCCATGGCCATGGCAACGGAACCCGGCCCGATGTTCCAAATCTGGGCATACCAGAAAATCACGGATTTGGTGATGTTGAAAGTCTGATGTGGCGTGCGGTACGCCGCCTCCCAATCTGAGGCCTGAGTCCTGAAAAGTTGTGTCACATTCCAGAGGCAAAACCGGGTTCGGCTCCCTGTGTCTGAATCACTGGCAAGCAGAACGGTGTTTTCCTTTTTTCCTTTTTTCTCGAGTTCAAACGGTTGAGTTCACAATTTCACAACTTAGACCTGCGCATCAATAATCTCGCCTTTGAATGCAACTCTGCTTTAAGCCTTTAACATCCATCATGCTCCGCGGCTAAGATGCTCAAAGGACAAAAATTCAGCTCCATAAATGGGCCAAAATGACTTATTCAGTTGCACCAGTTTCCAATCAGTTTCCAATTAATTTGGACATGGTGTGTGGTACACCATGCACGCACTCTGAATATTCATTTTTTCAAGTGCTTTAACGAGGCAACTCGGGGTTCGACTCCCCGTGTCTGAATTATGAAACACTGGACGTATCGAGCCACGCGGTAGCGGTCCATGAGCCCTACTTGACCGATCGAGAGAGAAGACGAGGATTCCGGTGTCCTGAAAATGTTGGGTGGTTTACAAGGAATCAAGCAAAGAAAGAGCGTACGTACAGTCCCGATCGCAATCCCGTCTCGAGTAACTGCGAGACACATGATGTCCCCGTAGGTGCCGGGAACCTTCACGTCAACCGAGGCGCTGGAAATCGGGAGGTCGTTCATGATCACACGGTGAATTTCGTCGGCGATAAGCATCCGGTGTTTGGAGGACAAGATGACCGGCGTCGTCCCACAGACTGAGATGCCGATTGCGGCGGGATCAATAAACGCAAGTCGCAAGACGAAAATCGTACCATGCGTAGACCGCCTTCTCGAACTGGACCATTCGCGTCGTTTGTGGAATAGCGTTTGATGTAATAGGACCGCTTCTGGGCATTGGGACGGGACGACACCGTTCAGAGGTGGAAGAAGCTGCGCACCTGGTGGGCTGAGCTTGTTTTCGGTCGAAACCGATTCAAGTTGTGGGTTGAGGAAGGATAAAAAAAGCCCGTCGTGAGTAGAGAAAAAGCGTATCCAGTAAGGGTCGAAGACTACAATCAAATCTCGCGACACCTCGACGTCCGGGCGGGTGATCTCATGGTCATCTATTTCCTGCCGACCGAAAGTGTGAATCAATTCTCCTGTGCGGATGTCCCACGCATATACCGCGGGAGAAGGCAGCTAGGATGAGGGTTGGATGTAGGAGTTTGATGGTCTTGATGTTTTCTCTGGATGGGGAAGGAATCGTAGCGGTCGGACAAAAATAAGGAAGAGGATGAAGAGTGACGCTCGATTTTGCAGCAGCCTCCTGGTCCGCGCTCGGTGGATAGACCGTAGAGATGGGACAGAGAGGATGAGATTTATCTTGCCAGATCTCGATAACTTTCCGGTCGGCCATTGGGAATACGAGGTAGCCTGCGTCATATGCAAAATAGGTGGTCCCCGGGATATACGACTGGCAAAAAAACATCGTCGGTCACATATCATGATTTTTTTGGGAGGAGGGGAGAAACATGCCTCTGGAAGGGCCCACTGGCATAGAACCGTGTTTTCATCATAGATAGAGATCCCTCCCGTCACTGAAGAGATGACAATATAATTCGTGCCCGACATAGCTTTCCTGGACAAGGCGTCATTGCCTGTTGCAGATATACCGTCCATTGACGATGGTCCTAGACCGGCCCAGTTACGTTCCATTTCCATTCGCAATCGGCCTAGTAAACGGTTCAGAATTCACCTCAATATCGTGAAGGGCAACCGCACAAAATCCCTTCCACCCTTTGACATCGGAACCGAGACCTAGCGCAGAACTCTCTTCAACTATCGAGGTTCCACGTGAAAAAGCCAATCCGCTGGAGATTGCTGCATCGTGGTAGATGTGCTCGTATCTTTCTATGAAGGTTTTCCATGCTTTCTGGACCAGAAGTAGACTGCTGATGGTTCTTCAAGTTAGCGGCAAGTCTGCGAGGATCTCGATAGACACGTCTTTGGGGCATCAGCTGAGAGGCATGAGCCTGAAAGAATGAATTCGCGATGGAGGCTAGAGTCAAAGATAGATGCTTGATGGTCGGTGAACACGAAAGCACAGCCACTCATTGATGGCGAATCTCTGCTCGTGCGGTCAAGCGTGCGGTACAAGAGCGTCAGAATATGTTTTGTATTCCGGTGCCTGGATACTTAAGGGGAGCTCGCTGCTTATTCCAAGTATTTGGCTTTACAGTGTATTCTGAGTCTTCTAATTAATCTACAAATACATATTCACTAAGATCCATACCATAAGTATCCAATTGAAATCCATGTTCAGCCCTATGGGTAGTATCCGCCTCTAGCATCTTCATTGACTCTGTGACTGGTTTTTGTAGATGGGCCTATCTCAAGGATTTTCGGAAAGCTACACCACTAAGTTTTTTGACCTAAGATATTGCTACAAAAGAAAGGCCCAATGAAAATCCTTGCTGCCAATGTCAATTGTAGCTTTCTCCAGAGTGATTCCTTGGCTCTTGTGAATTGTGATGGCCCAAGCCAAGGTCAGTGGTAACTGTGTTCTTGACAGTGACTTTCCTGTTCTATCATCCCACCTTATAGTTACCGGGACAATTGGAACCCATGAGGGATCAATTCCATCCCAAGTTGGTGTGTCAGGACCTTTAGAACATCAGCTCTCATCTAACTAGTAGTAAAAAAAAATCAAAGTACCTGAATATCCATCACACTGGACAAATACAACAGCAGGAAAGTTGATTCAAACGTCTGATCCTGGATTGTGATCATTTAATGGTGGAGTCAGATGGGCTAAAAAATTGTTAGTTGCAACATCAGTATTGTGTAGAACAAAATTGATATATGACCACCTCCAGGTGTTTTTGGAAAGGGTTCAGGCCATTTACGACACAACATCTCATCGACAGTAGGCAAATACAGAGAAGAAGCAGCAGTCTCGGCCTTGAGACAAGCTGCTCTTTCTCGGGCTCTCTTTTAGACCATAAGCAATGGCATTTAGGTTGGGAGCACAGGCCATCCTGGATACATTAAGTTCCTATCACTACAAAATTTCTATGTGAAAATAGCTACCTGAAGGACAATTCTGAGGGTAAATTTGATCTACAACAAACAAAGACCTGTAATCTGTGACCCTCAAGAGTCCTAGAAACAGTCCCAGAAGCAAGCCAGATAGCCCAAGAGTCCCAGAATTGTTGCCAAGTATCCCTTAGATGAACAGAAGCCTGTGCCTAAAAAGTTATTTCTGAAGAAATCAGCTGAAGAAAGGCATAATGACTGTGAACACACATTTGAGAAGTGGAAAGAAGGAGAAGGAATCTGGAAGGAGTGGTCAATGGTCCTTTATTATGGGGCAACCAAAATTATTTCATATCTGATTTTATATCTGGATTTATAACTGGATTTCATATCTGGATTTAGATCTGGATTTCACATCTGGACTTCATTGACGGTGAATGGGTTGCAAGTTCAAACCACCGAGGCCGCAATTTTTTAATTTCTTGCCCAATTTACAGGTCAAATCACAGCCACAGGCCCAACATCTACAAAAAATTATCGAGAAATGGTCGCAGAAGCGTACTGAGTTCAAACCGCTCAGCGCTCGGCACGCATTCTGTCCTTTCTCACTCAATTTTGGCTCATGGGAAAGTGGGGCACAGCCTCCGAACCAAACACGTACAAAATTCCCTCGCTCATTGATCCCATCATCCGCAAATTGGATCCCTTGATAGAATCGGGGAGCAAGCTCCCCAATTATAATTTAATTTATATCGTCGACGCAATATTACGGTCACACGCATCAGAATGCAAGCCGCGGGCCGAAACACTGCAGCCACCGCATCTGTCCTTTGCTCCATTCTACGGCTACGAGGGTAACTTGGACATGGTGCACTGCCCCGCAAACTCTGTCAGGCCGAAAAATTCAGACTCTGAGGCAGGTCGGGGTTCGACTCCCGTGTCCGGATAAAATAGTATGTACTGTCTTTTTCTTCTTTCTTTTCCACATCTTGGTGAAATAGAATTGAACCAACTCAACTATTCACAGGACTAACAAGTAACTTGGACATGGCGCACGGTACGCCTCCCAACATAATTATTTGGTTTGGCAGCTGATGTTCAGAGGCAGCTCAGGGTTCGACTCCGTGCCGTCTTTTTCTTCTTCTTTTCCACAGGCGCGAATGCTCGAGTTTACGATCTCACTTCCTTTTTTTCTTCTTCCACAGGTTGGGCGGTTGGAATTTTGCACATTTCAATAGGTTGCATTTCACGGCGGCTTCGGATTTAGAAAAACGTCGCTCAGAAAAGCTCAGTAACGCACGTAAGATCAGCCGATGCAGAAATTGAATTCAACCAACCAACCCCTTGACACGCCAACGAGTAATTCGGTCATGGTGTGCTGAACACGCTCTCCAGCCGTGTTGGGACCAAAGCAATCTGGGGGGCAGCTCTGGGTTCTACTCCTCATGTTCGAATGGGCCGACGAAAGATTTCTCATTTTTTCTTCCTCAGCCCAGTTCAACCAGGTTAATACCGGGTTCAAGTTCCTCTCGTGCCTCAACAAAACCCCTCGAAACGTCGTATGCATCTTCGCTAGACCTATTCACACTAGCAAGTAGCTCGGACATGGTGCACGGCGCACCGCCTCCCACCATAGCCTTTCAAGCGCTTGGTTCCGGGCAGACTGGGGTTCGACTCCCCATGTTCGAATATCGGTAGAGCAAGCATCCATTTTGTTTTCTGTTTTATTCCACTGTTAGCTTTCGCACATGCTTCGGGTTTAAAACGTTATGGAAAATAAATCAACTCTGTAATTGCCTTCCGGGGACGTTGCGGCCCAATTCCTTCATGGATATCCCGCCGTGGGCACCCGAGAATCCATTAAATACATCCGACCAAAACACTCCGGAAAAAGCGATGTTTCGGGGCTCCTGATAACGTTCCTGATACCTTAAGTATCAGGAACAGAATAGGTATTCCCAAAACTGTTCCAGAAACCTTTTGTTTCTGGAGCACAGAAACCGTTCCCCGAGTCGTAAGGTTTCGGGAAGGGTTTCCGAAGCACCGAAACTATTAGTTTCAGTGGGCGGGCCGGTCCGGTCCGTCGGTCTGGCCACTGAAACCAATTGTTTCGGGAACAGTTTCTGCGGCTCCAGAAACCTTTTGTTTCTGGAACGGTTTTTTATCTAGCGAAACTGTTCCATAAACTAAAGGTTTCAGAGCTCCCAATTCTGTTCCTGTTACTTAAGGTATCAGGAGCGTTATCGGGAGCCTAGAAACATGGCTTTTTCCGGAGTGAAAGAGAGCGATTCAATTTCCTTAGCGAAACGATAATATTGGACTGAGTTCAGATTGATTGTTGATTCGTTCGACTTACCGAATGCGAGTGAGGCGTAGGTCGCAAAGTGAGTATGGCCCCGTAGATGCCTGGACTCTGTAGATATCGACAACGCCATGTTCAACGCGGAAATGTATGAGCGTGTCGCTGCTTGCCCTTCGGGGAATTGTCCCACAAAACTCTTAACGCTTCCACGGTCGTGCATGTGGCCGCGGTCCCAGAATCGATGTCATATGCCTAGGGCGCGACTTCGTTCCGAGTTAGCAGCTCCCCGTCTGCAGGCTTGACGAGCGGCCCGTCGTATCCCTGTATGGCGCAAGAAAGCGGATTCACTATCTGTAGGATCTGCAGGTGGACCATCCAACGGCCGCTGTGCTCGGTACTCGTCGAGGACTCGAAGCGAGCCAGTGCGGAGCCTGCCAATTTCAAATGAACGGATGTTAGCGTCTTGCGATTGCTGTGGTTAGACGACAATAACAAAGACGCAGGATCTATTGCGCAACATTTGGAGACGGATGTCTTCTGCACGCGCCATGGTGGCCAGCAAATTACTCAAGGGCGTATCACCTATTAGGATGCTCGGGTTGCGAGGGGAGCGGTTCAGTGTGTCGTCAGGCTTCAGGCTAATTCAACTTTCAAAATTCGGTTCACTTAGAGTGCTTGATACTTGAACTATACTTGAACTGATGCGTCTCATTTAGTTCAAAACCACGCCTCAAACAATGTAGATATAAATAATTCAGCGGTAAAGAAGATTTAACTCCCCGTGTGGATTCGGCCCATGTTTTTACAATCTGATCAGCTTCGAATAAGATTTGCCGCTTGTCAAGACTGACATTTACTTCCGACCCTACACGGGCGATGGGTTGACATCGCTTGCAACGAGCTGACTGTACGGCGGAGGCCGCAAAGCAACCAGTTCTTCCTCGAGCCTTCGGACTCGTTCCTCCATATCCGGATCTCGAGTCTGTCGCGCCTCGTCCTGTTGTGGATCCCACGCTGGCATGATCATGGGAGCTGGAAAGGTTATTAGCCCGGGCGCATCCACGAAACGACACATACCGGGCGGAGCCCTGGAATTCGATGAGTTTGGCGTGGACGGCCGCTTGGGCCGCTCCCTCATCGTGACAGCGGGGGAGGGTGACGCGGGTATCGTGGGAGTATAAAGCAAGGGGCGCGACATCGTGAGCGAATCTTCGCCCTCAGGTGAGGTCCCAGAAGCAACGTCACCGCTTGTACGCAGGGCTGGATGCGACTCGGGATTTATATCGTCCAATATCGACGGCCGTCGAGCGGCGGTCCGTTGGCAACGCAGGAAGATGAATGCGGCTCCGAGAATAATCAATGCGCCCACGACGCCAACTACAGAGCCAATGATTCTGGGCTTGCGCCCGACTGGATGGGGATGGGAACTCCCAGTGCTGATGCAGGATGAAATCAGCGTGGGTCGTTATGGAGAAACAGACTTTTCAACCTTGAACTTCTGTTATCGTAAGCCATAGGTAAGTGATCAATCGATCGAAATACTCACGGAAGCTCCGAGTCGCTGGGACTGGTTGAAGTTTCTGTCAGCCCACTCCCAGTGCTGATGCAGGATGAAATCAGTGTAGATTGTTATGGAGAAATAGACTTTTCAACCTTGAACTCCGCAGTTGGCCTGCCCCACCTCCAGGCTGGCTTTCATTGCCTGTGGGCTGGCTTTCGTGGCCTGTGGGCTGGCTTTCATTGCCGGTGGACTGCCCCTGCCCCCTGTTAAATTATTTAGGCCGATCTGAAAAGCGAATCAAATAAAACCATACGTCGGGGAACTCATTGCATTTGATCTAGTGCCTGACCTACCACGCGAAAAAAAGAAAGTCAGGAACTTGGGTTTATGTCTTTGGTGGGAAGCTCTTACGGAGTTGGAGCCACTGGCTCTGACCTATTCAATGTGAAGACCAAGTCTAATTAATCGATCGAAATACTCACGGAAGCTCCGAGTTGCTGGGACTGTTTTCTGTAAGCTCCAGGTAATCTTCACAATTTACGGGACTCACGTTGTAGTCTGAGCAGTGGCTGGTCTACATACTAAAGCTCAATTCTGGGCATGTGTACGAACAAAATTCACATACCCAGGGTTTGCTAATACAGCACTAGTAGTCGGTATATCCTCCTCTCCGCTCGTCACAACTGCGTAGTCAAGCAATGCGAGTTGGGCTGCATTGCCTGTGGCCTTCAGCCCCCAATACACCGTATGCATTTGGTCCGAGCTAAGTCCGGTCGCAGAGAAGAACAACGCATTGTACACAAACTGCTGTGTGCCCGTGTATTGGTGCTTGTGAATGTCGGGGTTGGTGGTACTGTCTAATGCGAAATCGATCTCCGCTTGTCCTGCCTGGTCGATTCCGAAAATATAGACAGCAGATCCTGCGACCAATGTGAGGATGGGGCTCCGAGTCGAGAATTGGCAAATTGTGGGATGAACCTTCGAAGGTGAAGGAGCCCCAAGCAGCCGATTGGGGGGCTCCAGGATTAATGGTTCCGACGTGCCACGTCCCGCCAGACGTTTGCGATGGGTCTGGTTGCGGCGGGCAAGGGGTTTCGGAAGTCATAGTACAAGGCGACTCTGTGGATAGAGCCGTCCAAGCCCCGCTGAAAGTGAAACGCGAGTCAAGATCATCGACAGTTTCATTGGTTAAGGCGCCCTTCGCCAAAACTGCAAAAAAGGACAGCGACAAAAGAATGTGGTAGCCACATAAGCGGACAACGTGGTGGAAGACCGTAGAGAGCAACAGACGCTACCACATCGAATCTTCCTCATCCTTGATGTGGCAAGGAGAACAAAGATGGCCATCTGTGAGAATTTAGAAATTGACTAGGAAGGAGGATATCAGGATGAAATGCTTTTTATAGGGATTCCTCTCAAGAAGTGGTCTTTGAGTTCCTTGGCCAATCGCTGCGAGTGCCTGCCATTGCACAAGGTCCCCCAAAGCTAAAGTGTATAGTGTGCTACGGAGTTGAGCTGCGAGAGGAATGACGGGGGGATCCGCGATTCAATGTCTTCGCTGATGAGAGAATCAGAGAGTCATATTAGAATCGGTTGCAATGAGAGACATCAGTTGATTGTATACACTGCCAGCTACAGTTGTGAACAAGCAAAGTCCACCAAAAAAAAAAGGATTTTTTTTAGCCGAGATGAAGGTGTCAATCAAGAGATCTCATCAAGGGCTCCACATCGGTACCAAAATTAAGTGATTCTGTTGAGCCGTTGTTCCCATTTATTGCTGATAACCCCGAAAATTTTGGCCGCTGCTTATAAATCATCAAAAAGAATACGAGAAAATGCGCAATCAACGCGGATTTTCAAGCTGATTCTGATTCTGAAAGAATCAAAATAATTTATCGAGCCATTGTTGCATAGATAAATAATTGATCTCACATCACCTGACCATCAAGTCACCTATTTTTTTGAAAGCACACCGGAAATTACCCACATCTGGTTGAACCGAATCTTGAACCGAGGGCTAAAGTGTCAGTTTAAAATTCAGTTGAACTGAAAGGCAAACCAAACTAAGTAATATTGGTGCAAATTTTGGCTTCACCAAAAATCAGTGTATTGGCTGAGCTTTCAGTCAAGCCGACAGCAAGCCAAAACATAATCCATCAGTTTAAGGATTGATTGACCAAAATATAAACCAATACCACTTATTTCACTATGGAAAATGGTGCAGCTGATACCATAGCCGAAACAGAACATTCTGATTGGGCATCAGTTGTGCCAAAATGCAGACCAAAAAAGGAGGTATTGGTTGTTGTACCAGTCTGCCCAGAACATCTAGCTTCAGATTGAATTTCAAAATTCAGTGTATGCTGGAGCTTGAATTGAAGCCACAGGGCTCAGTCACACTGAAATCTGTTTGGTGGAATTTCAGCACAACTGAAACCTGTGGTTTTGGTTCAAGATTCAGCTTGTGCTGAGATTCAAACCAAAATCAGATGTTTCATTTGTACCAATGTGAAAACCAATATCTTATTGTTGGTTTTCACATTAGGACAACTGAGACCCAACCAATATGTTATTTTTTGGTGGGAGTATCAGCTGAGCTGTTTTATATACTGGAATATGTAATTTTGGGTTGAACTTTGGTTCAACGAATCCTTGAACTGATGGATTGTGTTTCATTTTGCCGTTGGCTTGACTGAAACCTCGTCCAATACATTGATTTTTGGTGAAGCCAATATTTGAACCAATAGTACTTAGTTTGGTTTGATATTGTTCAACCAAATTTTAACCCAATACTCTAGCCATTGGTTTAAGATCCAGTTTGACCAAATGTGGGTAATTTCCGGTGTGAAGAGTACTATTTCAACCATAGATTCAAAATTGATGGCATCGTCGATATCCGAAATGCCCGAGAATTTTTGTTTTGAATTAAGGCGATTTTTGCACACATCAAAAAAAAGTTGGTTGTGACCTGTGACCTGAATCTACGGTTGAAATACAGAGCCAAAACCGGGAAGCAAAAGAGACCGGGAAGCGAAAGATGGAGATTTTGAAGGTCCATAACTCATTATATTGACGTGGGTTTTTTTTTTCACATAGACACTAGGTCCTACTAAGAATTGTACATAAACAACAACAACCAAAAACCTATGTGTCGGACAGGAAAAATCAAAGATTGTTGGAAGCAGGCAATTTCCAGACATCTTGTGCACCATTGAATGGTTTTGCTCTCTGGGCTGCCGTTCCCCAGGGCAGGCCAGGAGGATTTCCTGTCCACGCCATCTGAGCAGTCTCGACTGAGTGGCATTTTGGTGGGGTGAAGGAAGTGACATGAGTGTGCCAGATCACGTTAATTTCGCTTCCCAGTCCACCCGTGAGAACTGGCCCGATCATTCCATTGCTCTTTCTCAACCGCACAGGCACTAAAAATTCCGAAAATTTTGGGGTAATACTTCAAGGGTAATAGATCAAGGCTGAAAAGTTACCATGTCAGAAAAGCTTCTCTTTTTATTAAGAACCAGGGCGAGCTCTTTTTCTTTCGCTTCCCGCTTTCAACTCTGTAGTACAGTACATGGAAAGTTCAATTCTATGGAGATGATAAGTAACTAAGGCAGGGTAGGCGGTAACCTTTGAAAACCAGCTGGTTCAATCTCAACCACTGCCAAACCACTGCTTTGAATGCCGTTGAGGCCATCTTTGATGGATGATGTAAGTTGATGTGGCTGTGCACAAAACTCGGTTTTTGCCAATCACCTCAGATTACAATTCTGATATTGGGATCTGACCCAAAAATTTGGCTGCTAGCTATTTCTCGTAGGAAAAACTTCAGAGTATGATTTTTGAACTCATTGAGCAAATCTATATCCAAAAAGATAAAATTTGAGTCCTAAATAATTCCAGATTAGGCTACAGGCAATTTATGGGCTTTGCTTGTCCACAACTGTAGCTTGGCAGTAGATTTCTGCAGGAATCACGTGTTATTGGGTGGGGGTATGTAAATCCATGGACACATTCCTGTGACTGTCTACTGGTGTTCTACTGACTGGATTATGAGGTCTGTTTTCATTGAATATTCTCACTTTTTGTCTCTCTACTCCTAAGAATCGGAGTAGTCACAAGTCAGTAGGCCGCAGTTTTGGCCTAGTTACTAGTTTCCAAACTGAAGTTTTGTTGGAAGTCATGTGGTGCATGCTGAAGTCCATGGTCTCAAGTCTCAAGTTGAAATTGATCGCTGCATGCCAGCATGTCACACATGCCGAAACTCCCACACCTTCCTCAACACTTGAAATATTCCTTGCATCCTACACATGCCGTTATTGCTTTCATAGACTCCTTTGAAAAAGGAATTTGATGCTAAGGAGGCACCCAGCATGTGAGAATTCATTTTTCTGTCCCACAATAATCAATGACAGTGAATCCTCTGAGAGAAATTTTGCTTACCTCTTGTATTAGCTGAGGATGTTGGACTTTTACCCTAGCACAGGGCTACCAGGTAGCAACAACCAGAAAGAACATTGGCCTAGTAGGTGCGGACAGTGGGGGTACGTAGGCAAATGGATAAAAGAGTGTGCTACAGTGATGTGTAAGCTATATGTAAGGGACCCACATTGATCTCTGTGAGTTGGACTGTGATGTCCATGAGTGTGTAAGCTTGTACGTAACTCCAGATTTCTACAGATGAAACTCCAGGGATGCCTCAAAACTTGTAGGTTGGCAGATAATCTATTTTTATCCCTGAATAATCGCATCTAAAACTTCTGATTTTGGCTGGCAGGGGATTCAGGACATGGTTCAGGCTCCTGGATGGAACAGTGTCTGAACATTTGAATGGCTACACATGGGAAGGATATGAAATTGATTTCATCATCATCTATCATTTTTTGAACACCCTTACAGCTGAGAAATCCATACAAATCTCAAAATACACTATTGAGAAAGCAGCCTGGTTAAAATTGACTGTGAGGCCAAATTGTTGAAATTGATATATGGGATTAATTGGGGCAGACCATTGATCAGCCTCTTTGGGCCTGTCATTTTATAAAATACCTTGAAGATTTCATTGTTGAGATACTGTTGGGGATAGGGGGCCAGCTTCCTGTGTAGGTCATGGGCATGTCTCGGCCCGGGATCAAAATGTGATCAGGACTTGAGACTTGGGACCGAAAGCTAACACAAAGCATGTGAATAAAAAACAATTGCCTCTGTCACAGGAATTGCCAACATTCTGAGTCGGGATGTGGCCAAACCGAGCGCAAAGGGGTGAGAACAAATCTGAAGAAAAAAAAACAGGCGGAAGCTGCACTGAAGCAACATTTTGAAGCCAAGGGCAGGGAGGAGGAGGCACCGGTGAGCCCGCAGAAAGTTCGACAGGAAGCAGTAAATTGCTGATTTCAGATTGACAAAGCACATTCGAAACGAGCTCGTCAAATTCAAGTGGCCAGGTGACCTGACGTGGAAGTGGGGTGCAGCCAGGAAAATACCTGGAAATGGCCGGACGGCGGAGGCAATGCACTGGAAAGAAGCCATCATAATTTCCCAAACAAGATACACGACTAATATATGACTCACCTCCGACGCGGAGGCGGACCTGTTAGATGGGTTTTGCTCCTACAAGAAAACCCACCCAACAGGTCCGGTACATAATGGAGAAGTAGGTCCCCTAGGTGCGACAAACACACATAGGATTTTGTGCAGTGGAAAGTCCACAAGCCTGGCTCTTCCAGGGTAGTCTCGAGCGCAATCGCCCGCAGCCTAGTCTCTGTGACAGATACTCTATATTGATGATGAACAAGTAAGTATCAATATAGACCCACAGCCCATGCCACACCAGGGTCGATCTATTGGAGAAGTGGTGAGTGCTCCCTGCTAGATCACCATTATATCGACGGGCAAATAAACGATGAGATGTCCGGCGAGACTCTGAATAATATCACAAACCAATATACTACTGCCCCAACTGTGCTCTCTGCTACATCTCTAACGGTGGTTTGGGAGGAAGCTAATCACCGAGGACAGATTCTGAATGATCCCGCCTGGGAATATAGACCTTCGGCATGAAATACGGGTAGACACTGACACTGCTTTTGTGGATCGTCGCGAACGTGAACGGGCGGGTGGCCGTCGCGTAAATGCTGCTAAGATTGAAGGCAGAATGTCCAACGTTACGGTGGCGCTGTATGACGGCCCTAGCGCTCAGATGCCGATATTCTGCTTTGTCTTCTCAAGTTTTACAGGAGTGGCGCCAAGCTATCGCGAAGTACATGTCGGTTCGGCGAGTTCATAGAACACCTTTATGTCTTGTCACTTGAAATTATCCCTCCAGGCATCCCAATATTGTTCAGATTTATGAGCTGCAAGCTAGGGCGGTATTCACGCCACCCTCTTCAACGCCCCATGTCAGCCACCACGGCCGTTCCATTCTTGTCTACCTGAACTAACTGTACGCCTTTCCCCGCAGATATACTTTGGACGGACCGTAAATATATCGCTGACGATAATCAATTATCATTCGCTGTATACTATATTTATTTGCAGAACAATGAAAGTGCATTTTGACCGCCATAAAATATAACGAATTGCATTGTAAAATGACATTCTAAACCAACCAAGAATCTACCAAGGAACGGCCGTTCAATGAATCAACCCGAGAACATCATTGCCATCCCCATAATTCAACTCCACTGATGCATCGCTCTGGTTATTCGTCGCTTTCAAGAAAATCTGGATCATGTCCTGCGACAACGGCGTAGCCACCAACTCTGTGACCGCATTCTGCACCTGAATAAATGCATCGATCGATGGCCGACTGACTGAGTTCACGGCCTTCTTCGTCGCGACGACACCTTGGGTTGGGAATAGCGCGATACGCGCGGCGAGCTGCTGTACGTAGGCGTGCAACTCCGCAGAGGTATCGAATGCTTTGTTGATCCAGCCGATTTGGGCTGCGGTAGCTGCATCGACGTTTTTCGCGGAGAGGACGTACTCTAGGGTGCGTCCACGCCCGATTTCATGTGCGAGGAACAGAGCTCCGCCAGCACCAGTGCTGAAGCCGAAGGAAACTTCGATCTGCGCGAGCTCAACTGCAGAGGAGTTGACAGCGAATCGCATGTCGCAGGCCATGAGGAACTCGTTGCCGATTGCACGCGCGCGCTGTTCAGGAGGGATATTTCAACGTTAGCCAGGGTTGAAAAAAGAACATTGAAAAAGAGATTATAGCTGACCCCTTCGATCACCGCGATCGTAGCCTGCGGAAGCTCCGTAATATTCCAAATAAGACCGTCAAGGAATGCAAGTTTCGGATTTCCTGGGTCGACCGTGGGGAGGAAAGGCTCTGCATTAATGATATAGTTTCAGATCCATGATTAGTATCTCAAATGCGCAATTGAATGACCACGACGCACTATACCCAGGAGTGAAATAATTCACGTCGATGTGCGCCATGAAAAAGTCCTTATTTGCGCTCGAAAACACCACAACGCGTACGTCGGTATCGTTCGCCTGCAATTCCTCGATTAAGTTTCCCAGGTCAGCCATGACGTGTTCGTCAAAGACGTTGACGGGAGAGAAGGTGTTGTTGATGACGGCGCTGAGGATCCCGTTGTTCTTCGTCGTTTGAATCGTTCCGAACGATGGGTAGCGGGCGGCATCCACCACGACTGTGGAGAGTAGCGCCAGGATCGCGAAGAGGAGGTTCGAAAACATCTTGCTGCGTCGACTGAGAGAACGGCGAGTGAAGAATCTAGAAACGAAGATACCTTTTTATACATTTTTGAAAGAGAAAAGTCACCCTTACTAAACGTTCGGGCGAATGCGGCGTGAGACGCTGACTAAGATTTCTTGTTTAATCAGTTGCCCGTCTTCCCCGAGAATTGTTTACACGATCTTGAGTACTGTTTGATGATAGCCGTGGTCGGACGAGGGACGCTGCAGTTGAATCAGTAATATATCTTTCGCAGCTGTTGAGCTTACACCCGGCTCGTTTTCAACTTCATTTAAAATACGTACACGCATACGATACTGTACTATTTCGACCGAGTGTTCAGGTGACGCGTGACACGGGCCTCTGAACTGAACACTTTGGGTCTTGGTGACATTGAGATTTTGGCGCTCAAATAAGTCAAAAACTGTCAAATTTTCGAGTCCGGCAAATGCCGGATTGCCATTAATGGCAATTTCCCGATGATTGCCGAGAAATGAACACTTGGAAAAATGAACACTGTAGGTGACGCGTGACTCGGTCGAAATAGTACAGTATGCGGGAAGTACTGTACTATTTCGACAGAGTGTTCAAGTGACGCGTGACGCGGCCCACTGAGCTGAACACTTGGGCCTCTGGTGACGATGACAGTGAGATTTTGGGATCGAAATAGCCTCAAAAACACCAAGTTTTCGACTCCTCATGTTCGAATGTAGTCACGACGAATATGCATTTTGTTTTCTGTTTTATTCCACTGTTGTCTTTCACACATGCTTCGGGTTTTAAATGCTATGGAAAATGAATTATCTCTATAGTCACCTTCCGGAAACGTCACGGCCCAATTCCTTCATGGATGTCCCGCCGTAGGCACCCAAGAACTTCATCGCATCGACGGTTCCCGGGATCACTCGATAATCCATTAAATACATCCGGCCAAAAGAGAGCGATTCAAATTCCTTAGCGAAAGAATAATATTAGGTTGAGTTCAAATTAACTATTGATTCGTTCGACTCACTGAATGCGAATGCGTCACCGGGAAGTGAGTGTGGCCAGTACATGTCTGGACCCCGTAGATGTCTGGACCCCGTAGACAACGACAAGGCCATGTTCAACGCGGAAATGTACGAGCGTGTCGCTGCTTGCCCTTCAGGGAATTGGCCCACAAAACTTTTAACGCTTCCGCGGTCGTGCCAGTGGCCGCGGTCCCTGAATCGATGTCATATGCCCAGGGTGCGACTCCGTTCCGAGTTAGCAACTCCCCTTCTGCAGGCTTGACGAGCGGCCCGTCGTATCCCGGTATGGCGCAAGAAAGCGGATTCACTATCTGTAGGATCCGCAGGTGGACCATCCGACGGCCGCCGTGCTCGGTACTCGTCGAGGACTCGAAGCGGGCCATTGCGGAGCCTACCGAATTTCAAATGAACGGATGTTAGCGTCTTGCGATTGCTGGGTTTAGACGACCACCACTTACCAGTCCATGGAAACCCCTGCTCCTTGTCGCTAAACATATTGGGAAAAACCAACTTGTGTAGCGCCTTGCGACCGACGACGGTAAGTTGTAGGCTTGCGTCGAAATTGACCGGAAATTCTTGGTTCATTTGAAAGAGGAGGAGCTGCGGGAGTGATTCTGCCGCTACCCTCAAAGAGACGGCGGGCGTGCGATATGTCTTTCTCTATCACCAGCCTTTCGCGGAGGAGCTGCCGACAGATCGTACTATCCTGCTTGCGACAAGCTATCTGGGGCAAGCTGACTTGCCAAATCGCGCCGGAAGGAAGACGAAGGTCCTGCCCAGAATGGAACGACGACGGGGCATTATTTGGTGTAAGGCGCAGACGGATGCCCCCTTCCAGCGCGCGCGCATTCGCCGGAGAATAGTAGTGAAAGAATCCGGCACAGTGGGATGGGAAAGGATGTAGCCGGCGGTGGCCGCTGCTGCAATAACGAAATGTAGCGTATGTCCGCCTCGGCGACGCTAAAAAGCGGATAGTGAGACTGTCCATGTGCGAGAAATCGAGGTAGTCGTTTGAAGTGAGGAGAGCCGGATTCAATGTGGAGATTGTGGGTGGGGGAGGATTACGACTATTAAACGTATGCCAAGGCATTGTCGAGTATCTGCATGCAGGAAATTGTCCATAAGAGCCGAAAGGACTTGTGCCAGCGAAAGGCGTACGGTGGGGCAAGCATACAACGTGGTCGGTGTCTTCGGGTGCAGCGTGGAAGTATGGGAATTTTGTGGAAGTATAAACTGACTTGCTGCTGGGCGCGTGCCGGAGTGCTCATGGTCGCGGTGAGAGAAATAAAATCAGCATGTGACCGTCAACGAAACGTGACAGCGGAGTTCGAAAATGCCGTCTTGCCGATGTCTGACCAGTACCGCCACCATGAAATCCTCGACGTAGCTTTATGCACTTAACTGGGCACCAGATGCCTCAACGGCTATGCGAAAGAGCCGTCGGTCTATTAACCACACCACAGCGCCATCATTCCATCGTCCACTAACGAAAATTTCGCTTTCACCTTGAAGGCTTCTCTGGAGATCCGAAAGCTGTACCTGCTCATTCTCGAGTGTCCTGGGCACAGGTCTTCTGAATCCAGCGTAAAATGCTCTCTCTCAGTCAAGCAATTGTCTGTTCGTCCACCGCTGGTCCGATCACACCATTTTTTTTTCGCTTCGCCGGACCTTGACAATATCAAGCTGACGTTTTCCTTTCTGCAATCTGGCCGGGCCGCTCTGCATTATCGGCTGGATTTGTGGCATATAATACTGCTAACTCTCCCTCTGGACGAATGATCCTTTGTTGTCGTCTCAGGATTATCGTTTTAGAAGATCTTGCATCTCTGATGCGCGCTCCGCCCACAACACTCACACAATTGTCCTCCTCTGACTCGGAGAGATCGAGTGTTCCTGAACGAAAACGCGGATAGTCATCTACTGCACGCAGCGAGCAACAATAGGGAAGTTGGGGAAGAAGCAAATGGGTCTGGAGCGTCCGCCTGCAGGCTTTACCCTGAGCGTCATAGATTGAATCGGCGCGGATCTTCGTATCGACTCTCCTGCCAACGTTCCAAGACGGTGCTGTTCTTCCTCTGGGTGGATGGACACTGGCACTAACTCTGCTGCATCCTATTCCCGCTTCGTCTTGCAGCTTCGGAGGTCACACATCTTCGACCAAAATACACCTTGCATATTTGAGGTCACACTGCGGCGCGCGCTGTCCAACCCTAAAACTAGACGTGCATACTATTGCGCTAGTATCACTTGTCGTCGGCGTCATGGCTTGAAGACGCGCGGACCCGTCTACCATCCCTATCAGATGGCCTCTTCCTTTTGTCTTCAACATTCTTCATCGACCTTTCGGGGACTCGCAGGCCCAAGTCCTAACTCAGCGCAGCATGCTCGGGCGACGGGACCGTCCTTCCCGAGCCTCACGTCTAATTAAGCTTCCAATTGTTTCCCGATATTTCACGACTTTGGGGAGGGGACTCGCTTTGGCCCAGGCCCAAGCTCAAATCGATCCTAACTCAACGCTTGGGCGACGGGCCCGACCTCGCGCCTGCTACAAGTTCTAATTGTTCTCCGATATCGCACAGGATGTACATCGGGCGGCGGATCTTGCATTGTTCGAAGAGTATCAGCTTAAGAATACCAAATTGCACGTACGCGAACGTGTTGGCGGTATACAGTGAGATCGGTGGTTGGCATGAGGAATTTTCCGCCTTGAGGATTCTCACATTTTTTCGCGAGTCGAGTCAATCCCTGACCGGGTGCTCGATCGCGAATCCTGACCGGAACCCAGGACGGCGGAACAATGCCATGCGATAGCTAGGGCCCCATCAGGAGTTTATTTTCTTATTGTGCAAAGTTCCTGCGTCCGGGCCATCCGTGCGGTCTGTCATGTCAGTCTAATGCCGGGGATGGGCCGTCACAGGGCTCGCGGCCTTGCGTACTGTCTTTTTCCGGTGACTCTCTTGGCATGCCCATGGATCGCGACTTACCTCCAGGAACGCATACCTGATAAGTTACCCTCAGCTCTTTTCGGTATTCGCGTCTGACGCAGAAGAGAAGCCTTCATTTCTCCGATCCGAGGTTCTGTCAGCATCATTGAGGGTGCAAGAGCCCGCATGGGGACCCACACGGCGCGCTCTTTTGTCTCCGCGAATATGCTTCCTAAAGAGGACGCGCCATCAATTTCCTTATTGTAACCTGTGAGAGCCGCCTCGCATCCCGCTTATTGTGTACGTGAAGGCGGCCGAGGGCCCAGGAACGAGCAGGACGACAGGCGTGCGGACCGAGCACTCGTAATTGTGAAGCAAAGAACAATTGCACGACACCGTCATAAAAGGACGCGGACGATGGGTCGTCCTCCAGTTCGTTCAATCGCTTTCGCTTCCAGCACCCGAACTTTTCCGCACTCTTCCGCGCTATCCACATCCTCATCCGCGCTACCTACCTACCTTCATCCTCATCCTCACCCAAACATCATCATCAATGGACGCCTTCACATCGATCATCTCCTACTTCGTCGCCGAGCAGGTCGAGGATGCACCTGAACTACCCATCGTCGACGAGGACAAGTCCAGTGGCTCAAGCGGCGGATGCGTCGTCGCATGAGTCCCAGTCCACGATACACACCACCATCTCATTCACGGCATAATCATTCAGTGAGCCTCTCGCTGTTTTCTTTCTTACTTTTAAAACTGACGACGAAATTTCAGTAAAGCATTATCATTTGTACTACAATCGAGTCAACCTACCACGTTATAATTAGGCGGGAACTAGGCTTGGGAATTGAATTGTCGGTCAGAGGTCGATTCGGGTTGTGTTAGCATCTCGAAAACCGTCCTCCCGTACTATGTATTTTTTCGTTCGATTTCTGTTGGGTTAAAGAGTGCGGCCGGATTAATACACTCTGGTTATACACATCTCTGGGAATGAGCATCGACAGATTTTCTCGTCCTCGAGGCAGCCCCGCTTTTTGTTCGTCGTGGCAGGAGGAGACAATTGGGATATCACGTGCCCGGCTTCCGCTTCTTCCCGTTTCCGCATCCGGTCTCCCTCTCGCCACGATGATGTCGACTCGCGCCCTCGGCCTGGGCTCGCCCCTGCGCCAGAGCATCTTCTCGCCCAGCCTCGGTCAGCGCTCTACTGGCAGGCTCAAAACCGTCGCTCATCTCGTCCCCTAGCTCGTAACCAATCCCTCATACGCGCCACTTTGGCAAAACGGTAAGGAGCTTTCCAAGGGCGAAATCCGGCCGCGAGGGTCTCATGAGTCGCGGAAATTCAAAGGGCCATCCAAACGGAATCTCTCCCGCCTGCTGCCGCGGTCGATATCCTCAACAAGCAGCGTCTCAAAAGACCCTCGAGCCCGCATTTCACCATCTACCAGCCCCAGATCACCTGGATTGGGTCCATCGCCAACCGCGTCACCGGTGGTGCCCTCAGCGCTCGTGCGTCTCATGCACCTCTTCTGAGTGTCCTATCTCACTCATTATGTTAATTCAGTGCTCTACGGCTTCTCCCTCGCATACCTCGTCGCCCCGGGCACCTTTGACAGCGTGCACGTCGTCGAGTTCGTCGGGGGCCTCCCCGACGCCGTCAAGTACGCTGGCAAAGCCCTCCTTGCTGCGCCGTTCGCGTACCACGGCCTGAACGGCATCCGTCACTTGTCGTGGGATATGGGCAAATGTGCGTCTTCCTCCCCCCCCTTTTTTTTCCGTGTAGCTCACGTATGTGTTCCGCAGTTATGAGCGTCAAGGCCGTGTATCAGACTGGCTACGCCGTCCTGGCGGGCACGGCCGTCTCTACCGTTGCGCTGATGTTCTTGTAGTGTAGCTCTTAACTTATAGAAATGAAAACAATTGGCGTCATGCAGGCGTATCAACGTTCTTGACTCGGGCCACAAACTGTTCGCTCGGTCGACCCACTTGTATGATCGACGTCAAGTAGTTTCTGAGTTGAAGCACCCTCTGGGTTCCCTGGGGAGGATTCTCGCTCAAGCCGTTCCGGTCAGTCGATTCTGTGTGCACCTACCATCAAGCCCAGGGAGAAAAAGGAAGAAAAAAAACGCTGCGAATACAAATTCTTGAGTTGGGCACCTTTGGACTACCTTGCTTTCCTTCGGTACGAAACTTGACCTACGGAAGGGGGAGCGCATGGTGTTCGAATTCGAATGCAAGACGGCCATTTTCTTGACTGCCTTACTTTGCGATATGTGTTCTTCATCCACGCTTCGGGTTTCAAACATTGATAATTAACTAAACAGTCATCCACCTTTATACCTGCCTGTACTGTATCATACCTATGCTCTTCCCACGACGTAGAAGACTGCCACAGGTAGTTGAAAAGGTGAAATCAATCTCATCGATATCAAGTATGGGGCTTCAATTGCAATCGAGAATGAACCCAGTATTCATTCGTTCATTTGCACAAAATATCAAGCCCGGGCGTAATGCATGTAAATTACAACAAGTTTCAAAAAATAATCAAGGAATCCTCAGTTACAACTTGGCGTCGTTGATTAAACCCGCATAAACTCCTCTCTCCAGCACATCAAGCAGCCGCATGTGGACGTCGTCGCCCGTGGGCACCAGCTGCATCCCAAACACCGCTGCTACGCCCGCCTGCGGGTCAATAAGGAAACTTGTCGACGCCCAGCCGCCCCCTCCGAGTCGCTTATAAGCACTTAAGTCTCGTGAGGTGATATCGAGTACTCACAGGCACCGGAGCCGCTCCTGCGCTTTTCCGGAACATCGGCGGTGTTCACAAGAAGCCCGCGGCTGAACTGCGTGCTGCCAGCGGGGAGGCTTAGGTATGGGTCGTTCGTGATCCGCTCCCTGTCCATGGTCGCGGCGCCAGCGGGCGGCAACGTAGGCGAGAACATGCTATCGACGGCGGCGCGCGATAGGATGGGGTTGGTCGCGCTGCCGGCTGCATTTGTCATTAAAATTGTTGTCAGTTGACAGTAGGAAGGAGAAAACGGAAATGCACAAGCCTTTAATCTGCAGCAGGTGCTGCAGCAGTGTGAGGTAGTCCTTCTGCGATGCGTACAGGCCCACACCACCCAGGTGAACTCGTACTGCGGTCCCGTTGAAAATCTTGCAGGTTGTTCAGAAAGAAAAAAACAAGAATTACCATTCGCTGGGTCTTGATCGATTACCGGGGCTCGTTTCCACCTTTCGACAACACCGCTCTTGTTCCGATAAGAGAGAGGCAGGAGTCGGTCTTTGAGCTGTGGCGTGAGGTAGAACGATGCAGATGTAATCCCAAGCGGCGTGAAGATGTGGTCTTGGCTGCGTTGTACGTTAAGAGATGATGGTTCATGCGATAAAAAGGAAGATGAGACCGAGATGAACGCACAAATATTGCTCGAGCGTCTTTCCCGAGAGCCGCTCGACGATGAAGCCAGCGCAGTCGGTAGAGAAACCGTACGCGTCTGAAGGATAGATATAACCCTAATTCCAGTCAGGCAAGAGTGCTTACAATTTGTCCCGGGTTCAAAGGCCAAGGGAATACCTGGCAGCGAGCCCTGAAGGTTTTGAGTTGTTAATATATAAAATTTTATAAATTGCGACTCCAACCTTCAGAATCTTGAAGAATGCCGATACGTCCTGGTCCTTATAGCTGTGAGAATATGCTACCGGCATGCCTACGCACCGTAGCGCTGCGTCATCGACATCTTCTATTTGACTTAGGGCTGAAACTCACCGCTCGCCGGCGTCGTCCCATCGAGCATGTAGTTCAATCCGCTACTGTGGTTCAGTAGGTGCCCGAACCTGATCTTCTCCTTCGCAGGCGCCGTCGCTGCTGGATGGCCCGCCGCATCGTGGCTCGTGACCACCACCGGGTTCGCGAGCTCCGGGAGGACGGCCTCGACGGGTGTGTCGAGCGCGATCTTACCTTGATCGATGAGTTGAAGGGCTGCGATCTGCACCGAAGCTCGGATTAAATGAAACAATTACGAGATGTTTGACGGACAGTCGTGATCATCTTGGTCTGGCTGCACAACCAGAATATCGTGTTGTCGTCGATGGTCTCGCTGGACGGGTCGTCCACGAGCTTCGTACCACCGGTGCGCATATAGATTGCCTTTTCTGCTGTCGTAACACCGAAAAAGAGCGCGCCGGTCGATTTATTCGACACCGCGTCGGACTGTTGGATTCGAATTAGCCCTTGGTGTGGACTCAGTACGGCCTGGGTGTGCGCGCACAAGGATCCGGTCAAAGGCGTCTGTTTGGGTCGTGGAGAGACATAGAGATGCCATGCTTTGAGATTTGGGCCCCAATGCGAGACTTTGGGAGCGTTTTCAGTAGGGAGGCAAGTGTGGACCGAGTGGTGAGAGCAGAGATATCGACGGTGGGAACACATGATGAGCTGATTGTTGGCGTGTCTGCTTTCAGACCGAAACGGCAAAGAGAACGAATTGCGATGAATCCACAGGGAGATTTAACTAGAGACTGCTTGACTTCCGTCGTGCGACTGTGTCCAGCGAACCGTTGTTTTTCGACCTGAGTTAAGTGCACTGGCATTGCCGCAATGTGGTGCGGAGCTTTGGAAGATATTCAATAGACTGCCGTTTCTTTTAGATAGCTGGTGAGGCATTTGAAGTACTGCAAGACTCGCTGAAGATGCACACAGCTGCGTTGAGGATTTCATGGTGGTGGTAAGACATCGGCAAGACGGCATTCTCAAAATTCAAACTCCGCTTGTCACATGGAAACTCCGGTGCGCGCCCAGCAAATCAGTTGAGTCATGCCTTCACCAATTTTCAATCCTTCCCCGACACTCGAAGACTAACGCCTTGATATTCTCTCTCCACTGCGTGCATTTTCGCTGGCACAAGTCTTTCCGGCTGCACACCTTATTGCATGCAGATACCAGATATACTCGACGTTGCCTAGAAAACGATCTCTTCCGAATTCGAATTATAAGGTCTCTCTGTCCAATGTTTCCCAAAGTCCCCTCAAGCTCCCAATATGAACGAAAACCACAATCCGAATTTAATCTCGGAGGGAGACGCATTGCGTAGTAGTCGGAACTTCGTCTCCTCAGGTGGCTCACTTGCTCAAGTTCAAGCTTTTTTACCTCCTAACCGGCGCCAGTTCTCAGATACTGATCAATTTTCACTTCATTTTACATCTTGCTCCAAGAAAACGGCTTCCTCTTAGTCAAATGGCGGATATGCAGTGGAATTAGTGCAGCCAGCTACTTCCAAAGCTGCTTTTTTTGCACTGGCAAACGCAAAGAAGGAGTCCATCTCTGGTCCTCTGCGCTCCTGTGCTGGCCTCTGAACCCAGCTTCAAACGGTATGCGAGAATCTCGCCCCGCGGAACTTCCGACCAGGACCCAACTCCTCATTAATCTCCCGCAGGAATCGCGGACGGAAATGCGAATGCGCTTCTGATGCGCTTCTTCACCCCAAAGTAAGCACAGTGGCGCCTATCGCGGCATCGTGCCACACCACCTCGGAAGGTCCGAAGAGCAGGTATCTTGCTCTTAAAGTATGGCGCGGTATGAGGCACCCACCCGTCATCCCTGCTCTCTTTCTTCGATGGACACTGGTGAACAGGCACCGTCGTACTCGCCGCCTCCGAGTACTATCAACCAACCTGTCAGTGGACGATCTCCTGAACAGATACGCGAGGAACAGAGGCTCCTGCGCAAGCTCGATTTTCGACTGGTTCCTGCTATCTTTGTGATTTATGTCATGAACTATGTGAACGTCAGTATAATTCAATCTCATTTCTTGGCCGGCATCTGGATTTTTCTTGACATAGCGAACCGCAATTACAGCGGCACGGTTGAAAGGGCTGGAGCATGATCTCGGACTTTCGGGTGAGTAATATTTACACAAGTCTCTCAAATAAATTAATTCGACATTCAGATATTCAATACAGCGTCGTCCTATCCATCTTATTCGTTACATTGGCGCTCGGGCAGCCTCCGTCAAACATGGTAAGAACCGATATCTAGCAGTGGCTTAGCTGACCTGGCCCTAGATTTTGAACAAGGTCAAAAGGTAAAATGACGCACCTATATATGATCTTTGCTGATAACAAAATTGCTAGGCCCTCAATCTATATCGGTAGCTGTGTGGTCGCATGGGGGTTGGCAAGTGCTCTCTCGGGGGTAAAACTTTGTTAACTGTACGAGCCTAAAAATTCTTATTCTGCTCTGCAGGTGACAATCAACTATGGCGGGATTCTAGCCTGTCGATTCTTCATTGGCTTGCCCGAGGTGCGAAAAATGAAATTTCTCATCAATTGAATTAATATTCTCCAAAGGCTTCGTTTTACCCGGGGGGTTCGTGCTGATCCCTCGTACAAACTCCTGCCTGAGTTTACACCTTAGCCGTCTACCTCTTGTCTTGCTGGTACACCAAAAAGGTGGGTTGGATTCTTTTGCTTCCCACCCATAACGCTCACTCCGCCACGGCAGGAATTGGCAATCCGTAGTGCCGTTCTCTACTCTGGCGTCGATATCGCAAACGCATTCGGAGCGGTGGGCCTTTAAACCTCTCCCCGTCTAATTATTTTTTGACTAAGTAGACTTCGAACCCAGTTAGTCGCCGCGGGGATCCTTTCTCGCATGGAGGGGACCCTCGGCATAGCGGGGTGGCGATGGTGAGCAGCATTCATATTTCTCGATTTCCAAGTGTCTCCTTACTAACACGCGGTTATCCAGGCTGTTTATAGTTGAGGTTAGACCCAGCGCGATGACAAAATCCATATTGTGTTCTCAAGCCTTCTAGGGCTGCGCCACCATATTCCTTGGATTCCTCGTCATGTACGTGGCCGTTTCCAGTTTTCATTTTCGCCGACATTCATTCCTGGAGTAGGTGGTTGCTGCCTGACTTTGTGAGCCTTATCTGGCCCTGTGTCCATATGTACTTCTCAGTCTCAGCCTCCAGCCGCGCAACACCCGATGGATCGATGATAAAGAAAGTCGTCTAGCCCAGGCGCGCCTCGCCGAAGATGCCGGGGAAGCCGACCAAGATACTGAAGCAGACTCGTACGACGTCAACTGTGTTCGGTGGTTTAGTTCCGCCTCTTACGACTCTATTTTCCCTCTAGACCCTTTCACGGACTCAAACTGGCCGTGGCGGATCCTCTGGTTTGGCTTTTTTCGATGATGCTTTGTAGGTCTCTGAGCTTTTATATACATAGACGTGGCTAATTGAAGTGAAGTTTCGCAACATCTAGGACGCAGTGTCGGGCAATTCTTTCCGACGTGCGTCTACGCTCCATGTCTCTTTCGAGGGGTTTATCACGATACCTACTAGTCTTGCGAAGACACTGGGCTACTCGACCTCAAATACACTTCTGCTGACCGCGTACGTTCATTCCGCCTTTCCTTGCCATAGAATAGAAAGTGAACCTCAATCTAGACCTCCGTGGCTCTTGGCCGCCATTCTTTGTGTCCTGAGCGCTTGGCATGCGGGTAAGATCGCACCATACTTCACATAATTCGGCAGTTAAATCTCGCCGGATAGACAAGACTGGAGAGCGCTTCTTCCACATCTCGATCTGGATCTGGGGAATGATGGTTGGCTTCATAATCAGCCTCTGCACGATGTCCGTTGGGGCGCGATATGTCTCGATGTTCCTGATGGCCGTCGGGGACGTAGGTAGGTGGTTTGGTCGATTCTGTGCGCTGATGACTGACCATATTTGGTCTACAAAGGATGCGCGATGACTCTGGTCTGGGCTTCGAATTCGATCCCCAGGCCCCCGGCGTATGTATCATTCAAGATATTAATCCTTTTGGTCTCATGAATCAACGTATAGCAAACGCGCCGCTGCACTCGGCATCGCGAACGGTGTCGGAAACTTAGGAACCCTGTACGCCCGAGCTGCCGAATGTCTCGAGTTTCTGACGTTCGTTTTATTCAGGGTTGGGTCATATGCTTGGAAGTCGAAATGGGGTCCAAAGTACAACCAATCCTTTGAGATTTCTCTGGCCGCCTTGGTAGTCAGCACTGTCTTTGCCCTCGGTACGCGTCTTTCCATGGAGCAGACCAGTATTTCTCTTACATTCTCCCCAAGTGATCCGCCAACGTCTGGTGTGGATGAACCGCCAACTCGACATCGATGGCGGGGCTGTTTCGTCGGGAACAAACGAAGAGCGCGTCAAGAAGGCCGCACATTTGGAGGGTATAACGTTTCAACAGGCGTTGGAAAAACGCAGAGGGTTCCGGTATTTATATTGATGCATCTGGTAACTTCATATGCGATTGCTGTGTTCGTCGGACATACACATTTCTATGGCACTGAAAGCTATGCGGAGAGCTCAATGAGACGCTCATTCAATGACATTTACTATTCAGAATGCTGGTAGAATTTATACGCGATGTGTGGGGATTACTTCATCGCATGTGTGACTGATTGAGTCCTCCGACTTTATTCAAAACTGCATCACAACACTCGTCTTGTGTGTTTGGGGCGCCGTCTTGACGCGTATCACTCCGTCCGAATCAGCGACACGGCCCCGAAGTATCGTCTAAATCTGCACTAACTCCGAACTGAAACAGGCAATAACGGAAAGTAGAGGGTTGTCATAGGGATGGAGCGGACAATTGAATCCTGAGATCTTCTCTTCTTGATTAAATATCTGGGGCCGCATAGGGGCTATGATAGAGCAGCATCTGGTCACTTAGGATCGCTCGACTGCGTTTCATATACCCGTCAACAACCCGTCAACGCCGCGCGCACTGCAGCCCTAGTTCTCCAAGAACACAAATTCAGATGAGGTCAAAATCATTCGTATTTTCTGTCTGCAATCGTGCTTCGCTTTGCAACATATCCAAACTATAGGTATACACTCGTCCCTGTACCGACCAGCTGCACTAGCTTAGTCGAGGGCGGTTCCGCGGCGCTCCATCTCGGCCTCGAAGAGCTCGCGGCGGAGGGCACGGGCTGCGCGGGTGCCGACCTTCTTGTTCTTGGGGACCTTGGCGACGGCCGCGGCGGGGGCGGGGGCGCCGGCGGCAGGAGCGGCGGCGGCGGGAGCAGCAGGGGCGGCGGGAGCAGCGGCGGCGGCTCCAGCACCGCCAGCAGCAGCAGCTCCGGCACCACCAGCAGCAGCGGCCTTAGCGGCTAAGAGGAAGACATCTGTAAGCGCACAGAAACATGAGAAAAGACAATGAAATCTCACCAGCTTTCGCGCCCTTCTTCCCGCCCTTGTGCTTCTTGCCGGTGGCTGCCTTAGTCGTACCAGCCGTTGCGCCAGTCGCGCCCGTTGCGGCAGTTGCACCCGTGGCTGCGGTCCCTTTGTAAGAGAAAAACAAATCAGAGCTTCGAAAGAAATGGACGCTCGAACTTACCGGCGGCGGCTGCACCAGCACCCGTGGCGGCAGTGCCTTTGAGGGGAAAAATCGTATCAGGACATGGAAAAAGAAACGGCGGTCGACCATACCAGCAGCGGCAGTCCCGGCGGCAGCGGTACCAGCACCGGCAGCTGCAGCGCCTTGAGAGACGACGGTGCAGGCCCCGAAACCAGCGGTGGTCTTTACAGACTAGAGTACGCGACAGGTGAGTTTTCGTAGGCCATGACAATGTGCAGAAAAAACATACGACGAGGCAAAGGTTGCCGGCAGTACCACCCGTGCACTTTGTGCCCGCGGGGAGTGTGAACACGACCTTGTCGCTCTCAACTGCCTTCGGGGCCTAGGGGAGGAGTCAGCGCGTGCATACACGAGACATTGACTGCTAGACGCACAGGGTTTCCGTTCGTCGTGACAGTGCCAGCGACGAAAGAGGTTCCTTTGCCAGTTGCATCAACCGAAACCGAGACGGAGGTAGATCCATCGGCTCCTCTGCGAAATTTACTTCATTAGCGTCGTGAATGTGGTGCCTGAAGAGACACGCGTACGCGTTGAAGTTCTGGACCTGGAGGGTGACCGAGCCGTCCGCAGCAACGGGGGGTGGCGGTCGAAGTGTCGAGGGTGGTCGCAGGGTCAATGTTTCCGCAGGGCTTGGCGGTCGAGGGACGCTGCACGTCGCTCCGAGCAGGGGTGCCCTTGACACCGAGGGCAGGGCTGGAGAAAGACGGAAATTTTAACAAGGGTTAAACAAGACAGAAAAAACGGCGTACTTGGGAATAGCATGAGCCGAAGTTTGGGCGGCTAGCGCAAGAAAGAGGGAGGCGCAAGCCAAGACTGATTTTCCACCGGTGAACATCTTAGTGAGTTGAAAAATGACAGGTGATAAATGTGTAAGAATGAATGGAGGGAGGAACCGGTCCTGGCGAAGTGATGCAGTTGACTGGAAAGAATGGGGGGAGGAGACCTAAGGGGCGTGTGTGTTCGCCCTGTCCTTTTAAAGCGATCCACGGCTGCATCAGGTGCGATGTCATTATCCACAGAGATGGTATCGATGCGTACCCTAGTGACGGGTATCTCCTTTTGACCTTTGGACCGCGTTCACGGCTTGTATTGAGCTCTAAGACCTGGGATGAGCTACAGAAATTCGGTACAAGTGTTCAGCCAACAGTGGGAGAGCTTTCAAAGTCAGAAACGACGGAAAACGCACAATTTGTGGAAGGAATGCCGAGCTCGGCAATCGTCTGAATCGATCAAGATCAGAGAAAAACTCCGCAATCTCTTCTGATTGGTCCGCTGGCGTGGGCTGAAACCTGATATCCATAGCCATGGGACAACCATGGGAATGGTAATCCGAGATCCAATGAAATGGTTCCACCCTCTGTGTTTCATTATTGGTTCGACGAAAACATTGGGTTGACATTAGGAAGACTTTGCTGAAAACACACCAAGGAAAATGTTTTCAGAAGAGGATGCCGCGGAAATTTGAGGCGAATTACAAACCTCGGAGAATATCGCCACGTGAACCGGGCACACGCGTCGCGCTTCGACAACGCTGCAATTGCTGGCTGATTTTGATTTGGTTGCTCTTCGACGAGCATGGCAATCGATCGCGTGGAGAGAAGTGAGAAAGAGCTGCCCACCGTAATTATCCATTGGATTACCTTAAATTACTTGCGTTAAAATTAGCGGGCCAATCTCGGAGACTTTCTCGAAAGGGGTTGCCGACTCGAACACCGTGCCTGACGGATTTCTCGTAGCTATAGATCGGTTCGGGCCTGACCCGGGGTCGTCGTAAGATGAATCATCCGTAACCTCAAGGCAACCTTCAGGAAAACGGTAGGCAAGGAGAAAAACGGTTGTACAAGTTGCCAACGTGCATTGGGTATGAACGGGATGTTGTCCCACGGGGAAAAAGTACGAAAAAGAAGTGGATGAAGAGCGGTTGATGCCTAATGCGGGCTCCGACTTTCACATCTTGAGCCGGAACAAGTATTGGAACAGAGATCGGAACTCCACATTCGATTTCAACGATAGACGAGCGTGAAACATTACTAAACAATCATGGTAAGGGAGGCAAAGAAACCTAGAGTTGATATGTCGTCTGAGCCTGAAAGCTGTTCCAGATTATGACCTAAAATCCGGAACGCCTGGTGATCCCGAACGGTCAGTGGCTTTCCACCAATGCGAAAAAAGAATAAGCTTACCGCCTCCTCCGAACTTGCAGCTCCAAGTCTTGAAGTCCAGTCTGCTGCTGCTATTGAGATTGCTATAAAAATCTAGTTTGCAGTGAGGGTCTGCAAGTTTAAAACATAGAGAATCAATCATGGCAAAAGGAAAACGGAAATTTTCGGTCCCAGAATCCTGTATACTAAGTATCGCAGAAGTCCGGATGGTCGAATTTGAAAGAAATCTGGTGAGACGCGTTCACGTGCACGAGCTTGTGGGTATCCCCGGCATCTGAGCCTTAGACTGGGAGCCGACTGTGAGGTAGAGCCGTATGTATATGAACTTAGAAAGAAATAAAACAGGGGACGGATGAATGCTTCATGGACCGAAGTCTGCCGAAACCGCACGGATCACACGGAATTACTTAGTCAGGAAATCCAGCTTTGCTTTCGACCACAATGTGCCATCCACTGTGGCCACAACATGGCTTCAATTACTTTTCGTAGTCACCTCTTTTCTGGCATTCGAGTTCAAAGCCTCTCGATGAAGACTACGGCGAATGAATGTGTGTCTGGTCGGATCCTTGGCTGCGTCCCTCGCCCCCTCTAGACTCTGAGAATTCACGCAGGATTTCCTTGCGACCCTATGTTCGGCGGATATGCTTCAACTCTTTTGGCTGAGACCCAGGCACGTTTCGATCGGAGCCATGTTTTTGCAGACCTACGCACGAGTTTGGACGTGGCGCGCTGTATCCTGTCTTGTACCGTCAAAGTTTATCTTCGTTACCTTTGAAACTTGAAAGCAAAACAAAAAACTCACAAGCAAGTCGTCCCGCGCTATTTTTTCAATCGTTCGGAGACGCCTGGGAATACGTTTCGGCTACGCAGTGGGGTGTGCCTCCACGTAAATATTTTCTATTTGAACTCCCCTTGCAACCCATTTTCTGACACATACCACCAAATACATAACACTCGAACCCATACGATATCTTCTCACTCTTCCATTTCAGCGACGCGCAATCGGTTAATGGTAGGCTTTTGGCGTTACACGCTGGCGAAATTGCTATCTATTAATTGCTCTTTCCACCCACGACGTGGCCGCGGCGAGCTGCTCCTCAAGAGCCCACATCTTGGTGCTATCATCTTCCATACAAGATTGACAAGGCGATTTTTCCCAAGCCACCGTGATGCAATCGACGGTTCACCGTCCGACTGGTAATTCTGGGTAAGTACCCTTCATTCTCACCTCCTTCGGCGTAAGACTGATTGAAACGACGTACGAGAAAAACTCCAAGCGGATCAAACGTTGCTCGCGAAAACATGATATTCTCTGCGGCCTGGGACTGTGAAGACCACCTCGCGTCTCAATTTGGGTACATTGCATTCACCTCAGTGGGCCGCTAACCACCGCCTTCTCGCTTGGAATAGCTTTCCAGAGTTTTCCAGCGTACAGGGATTTCAGTCCACTCGGTCAGCTGGTGTTTACTACGAGCAGCTTTCTCGAACAGCTGCGCAATTTATGCGCGAACAACTACAACTTCTCAAGCCTGAGATGTCATCCGCCTGTCGAGCTATTAGTGCGATCTCGTAACTCGTTGTTATCTCTCCTTGGCCACCGGCACCAGAAATTGGATTTATAGCCCGTCCTACACTCGGTTCACACCCAAAAAACCCAACCCGGAACCCCTTCCATTCGCCATGAGCTCCACTCAGGATCGTGTCCGCGCCATGGGGATCTACAAGTGCCCCACAGAGGTCACCATGGAGGTCTTTAAACAAAAGTGCGAGGAAGTCGTGGATTGCATTGCGGCGCTTCCCGTTGGGCGTGAACACATACTCAAATACGAGATGGTGGGTGTCCCCGTCATAGCGATACTTCCAACTATAATGCATCAATAGTTCATCCCAAACAGGGCCATCGACGAACATCTCGTGCGCTATGGACTGCCATCCCCTCAGGAAACGATCGTCATCGTTGCTGAATTTGCGGTGTGTATCTACTTGCGCTGTTTTGATCTCGAAAAGTTGATTATTTGATTGTTTTTTTTCTCTCCATAGGCACTCGAGAACCTTGATAAGGTTCATTTCTTTCGTTCATCGTACTCACACATTCATTGCGCTCTGTAGCTTCTCTTCAGCCCGGAGGTAAAACAAATCATGGAGGCTGGGAAGGAGAATATCAGCATGCACCTCGACAGCTGCACCTTTGCGTTCGATGTGATCACCAAGATTGATAAGTAGTATGTAGCGCACAGTTACCTCATGTTTGGTATGTACGAATATTCCGTTCAGTCAATTGCAGGACACTTTGTTTTGTGTCCAGATTCTTTATGAATAGACAACCGGCCGCAGTTTAGCCGCCATACACAGCGGCAAGTTGAACTGAGTGAAAAACAGCCAAAGGAATGCGAGACTCTCATCTTCTTTTAGAGTAACAACTCATAAAGCTCTGAAATAAGCAGTCGTCAGAAACTTTCAAGTGGACTGGTTGAAATAGAAATACGGGTTTAACCTACTCCGGATCCTTTGCGGGAATCATGGTTTCTGATCACGGCAGTTGCCGACTAGCCGACTACACTTCACAGTGACACGCATGTCCCTAGCGTTCTTCAACGACGACATGATTGGTGGATTTATATTCTGGAGCAACAAATCTACCGGGAAGGCAAGGTTTTAGCTTCTTACGTCAAAGCGTACAACATCCTCGACTGTGGCGTACTCAAAGCTCTGGCATGCAGGGTAACACGGCTGGACTTCAAATATGAGGCGGGTGCTCTGGCGCCCGTCCACCATAGGCGTCTCTATCTTCCTCAATCGATCACTTTAAATTGGCTGCGCCGCCTGGTTTCCGGGACTTGGCTATTTGTCGCCTCCTCCTACAATTATATGAGTAAAATGACCCTGGTTTTCTGGGGACGTAACGACCCTCTTGCTGCAGTATATCTTCCGGGCCAAGTGAAAATCGGGAAAGTGAGGTCGTCTTCTTGGCGCTTGTCCTCGACGCGGAGTATACATCATAATCTCGCCGATGCTCTGTCTTTGGCCGTTCTTGTTATCCACGTTGGAAAACAGAGTCTCGAGGGGTGCTGTGACTTGGCGTCCGATCTTACGGACCAGCAAAGCCCGATTTCTGCCATTATGCCCACCGTGAGTGCTAGTACTAGTGTCGCCCTCTTTGACGTGACTGAATTATATACTAGCTACCCATATCCCTCGGCTCATCTCTCGTGCCTCCCGCGGCGCGTTTGGATCTTTATCACTTCGTTCTCTCCTCAATAATTTCGAGCTGGGCTCGGGGCGATATTGACCTCGGTGAAATCTGCGTTGGGACTGTTTCTCAAATATTCAACCGGTTATTGGAATTGTGATGGATGGCAAGGCGTGCCATGTGGCGTTTTGGAAAACGCATACGGGTTTTCTGGGCCCGCAATCCCACAGGCGTACCTCGACGATGCCGTTTTTAGTATCCCACGCCTGTTGCTGCACCCAGGGAATCGGTACATCGTCTTCACCTTCGGAGCTGAATCAGTCGGTTCGTGGCCTGTCTTGCCACCAGTCAGAAACAGGTTCTTCCACCTTAGTGAGGCACAACCTGAATGCTACACGCGTCAGCCAGCGATGACGGACTGCGGCATGTACCGAGCCTTGCTTTCTACTGAAATGCAGGGGGGCATCCGATGAATTGAGCAGACTCGAGGTGGGCGAAAACACGAGAACTTGCCCGATTTTCAACCCGGATGAAATTCTTGGTTGACCATATCTGCAGGGAGAGAGAAAGTGTTTCCAACCACTTTCTCCAATCCACGTGTATGGACGCACGCTTTGGGAAATTCAGGTAGTAGGTTATCGTTATCTCGTTCAATTTTCTCAGTCGGAGCTCACAACCAGCCGATTTCGGTGCAATCTTTATTCCCGAGGCATTGCAGGCCAAGCAGGCCTAACAGCTGTCCTTCATGACAGATGTAATGGACAGTCGGTTTCGGCCCGTGTGCGAAGGTATTTGGTAATGACTTCACCCTGAGTTCCATTCACTTCCACACGACCAGATGCCTGGCGATCGCCAGCGCGTACCGCTGATGTCTCCGACTGAAACCATCCAAACGATATCTGCGGCAGTGTTGTGAATTAAGGGGTTAATAAGGGCAAATTTTCATCTTAAGGCCTTAACATTAATTAAGCCTTAATTAAGGGCACAAGTTAAGGGTGAAGTTAAGGGCAGATTTTTTTTTTTTTTGCAGTCAATGTGTGAATACAGTAGAAATCAGCTATTACTCCTGAATATCATCTCCCGAGACCGATAATTTGCCATCGTCAGGTGCCTCATCAGAGTGCTCTGCAGTCAGGAGCTCCATAAGTAGCTGCTTGTGATTAAATGCAGGCCGGTGAGTGTGATGGTGAGCTGGATTCGGCGTGTCCTCCCCAAAAAGCTTTGCTAACAGAGGCAGTCAGTCATCATTAGCCGGGGTTCTGGGGTGTCTTCTTTGTCATCACTATCCCATCCATCTCCTGTGCATCCATGACTCACTGAACAAATACCTTTTGCCAACCTGCCTTTGATTGGACAAGAACTTGGTGTGGTTGCGCCTCTGCCTTGGCTTCATCATCACTCTCAAGAGAATGATTTTGACGCTTCTCGCAAACCACAATGTCTGTCTACCCTGTGGCACTGCAAGGTACCCATCTGTCCGCCACCAAGTTGCTACCAAGAGATCAAGGTTGAAGTTTGATGGCATCATTAACCCTTAATTAAGGCTTAGGACCAACAAAGATTGAAGTGAAGGGTTAACATTAAGGGAATTTTAACCCTTAACTTAACTTAAGGGCTAAGCCTTAATCTCAACACTGATCTGCGGTCTCCGAGTCTTCAAACAGCGCGCACCCGGCCACTGGTTGGTTTTTTCACGCCTTCACCGGAATGACCGCCCTTCATCCTCATACAATTTTTTTAGCCTGCGAAGCAGCCGCGGTGGACCAGCTCCTCAAGGGAAGATACTCTGCTCGTTATTACCTTCCGGATAAGATCGACAAAGCAACGATAGAGAACATCGTTGACGCAGCAAATAATGCGCCATCTGGAAATAACATGCAGTATGTCCACGCGGTCTCGTTCTCTATCGGGACGCCAAGTTGAAACTGATTTTCAGACCGTGGAAGGTCTATTGCGTCGCTGGGGACGTTAAAGACGCGATATCCGCTCAGATGGTCGAGGCGCACGACAGCCGTGCATCTTATGCGCCCCGATACACGTACTATCCGCCTACTTTACCCCCAGAGTACGCGATTCGCCGGCGAGAATTCGGGAAGCACTATTATGGCCACCTAGGGATTGATTACGACGATGTAGAGGGGAGGGAGGCTGATCTTCGCCGCAATTAGTTCGTGATCTGATAGGTTTCCGAATCGTCCTGAGTTGACATTTGAAGCGAATTTTTTGATGCTCCTGTGGCCTTGATATTCACAGTTAACAGTGAACTGCGGGAGGGGTCGTGGATGGATCTAGGGTGATATTACAGGCGTCAATCAGAGCATTCAACTAATAGTGCCGCAGACATTTCATGCAGAGCATCAGCATCGGGGCCAGAGCGCGAGGCTTGGAGTCCGTCACGCAGGCATGTACATATGAACCTGGCCAATCGATGTCTTACCCTCTACTTCAGTTGAGCGTCCCAAAATTCGATGAAATCATCCGAAAGCATATTCCTATTCGCGATGACGAGCTGGTTGCGGCCAGTATCTCTATGGGATATCCAGATCTCGAAAAGATCGCCCAGTATTATGCTCGACCGGCTAAGAAGGAACTGCGAGAGGTCCTCGAAATCCATGGAATGTAACCTTCAAACTAGATTTCTGAATCATGTTTACGCTCTCAGTCGGATTCAGCCGGCTCTACCGAACTCACTCATTCATCCCACTCTTGGTATCAAATATTAGATTCGATTCCCCTTGTTAATTAATTTTGAAAATTGAATGAACCCCAAGGTTAAAACGTACCCACTTATTACCCAAAGCTTTTTCTCATCCAAGTCGTTTTCCACGAGAACAATATTAGCTTAGTCTGCATTATTCAACCGTTGCAATTGTTGAACCTGGGATTGCTATAAAAATCCAGTCTGCAACAAGGATCTGCGATTTTAAAAAATGGAGAATCAATCATGACAAAAGGAAAACGGAAATTTTCGGTCCCAGAATCATGAGCATCTTGCTCTCAATCCTTGAAAAGATTTCACGGGGGCCATACTCCAAGACTCACTGAAATCGACGATATTGGGCAGCGAAGGCAGCCAGCATGCGACGAGCACCAAGTACTAGGGAATGTAGTATGTGGCATGCAAGGGCCAGAGCAGTTTTTTTTGGTGTCTGTGACAAGTGTATACCATCGCAGAAATCCGAATGGTCGAATTTGAAAGATATCTGGTGAGACGCGTTCACGAGTCGAGGTATGGGCGTCCGCGGCGTCTGAGTCTTAGACTGGGAGCCAACTCCGTATATGAACTTAGAAAGAAAGAAGACAGGGGACGGATGAGGAGCGGTAGTGCCACCGGAAGGAAAGAAGGAAGGAAGGAAGGAAGGAAGGAAGTGTATAACCGCGGTGGTCCCTATTGTTGGTCAAGAATCAAGATTGAATGTTTCACAGGCCGAAGTCTGCCGAAACCTCACACGGATCACACGGTGTTACTTAGTCAGGAAATCCAGCTTTGCTTTCGACTACAATGTGCCATCCACAACATGGCTTCAATTGCGAACGTTATACTTTCCGTCTTAGCCGCCTACGGTTTCTGGCATTCAGGTTCAAAGCCTCTCGATGAAGACTACGGCGAATGAATGTATGTCTGGCTGGATCCTTGGACTTCGGCTGCGTCCTCGCCCCCCTCAAGACCTCAAGACCTCAAGACTCTGAGAATTCACGTAGGTCCTTGCGATCCTATGTTCGGCGCATATACTTGAACTCCTTTCTGATTGAGACCCGGCCACGTTTCGATCGGAGCCGTGTTTGTGCAGACCTACGCACGAGTTTGGACGTGGCGCGCTGTATCTTGTCTTGTATCGTCAAAGTTTGTCCTCAGCACCTTTGAAACTTAAAGCAAAACATTAAACTCGCAAACGAGTCGTCCCGCGCTATTTTTTCAATTGTTCGGATACGCTTGGAAATACCTTTCGACGCAGCGGGATACAACGGAGTTCCGGTCTTAGTCTGTGTTCATTCTTGGACGTGCCGAAACAGCTGGGCATGAGTCGCGCTGCATGCTTCAGTCGAGGTATGTTTTTAACGACAGCCGCTGACCATGACTTGAACTTTCAGAATGAAACTAACTTCTTAATCCACCACCACGCAAATATCTTCTGTTTTAACTTCCCTTACAACCCGTTTTCTGACACGTCAAATGCATCACACTCGAACCCACACGATATCTTCCCACTCTTCCAAGTTCCAGCGACGCGCAATCGGCTAATGGTAGGCTTTCGGCGTCATGCCCTGGTGAAATTGCGGTCTATTAATTACTCTTTCACCCACGATGTAGCCGCGGCCGAGCAACTTGTCAAAGGCCGACATCTTGGTGCTATCGTCTTCCGTACAAGGCCATTTTGCACAAGCTACCGTGATGCAATCGACGGTTTACCGTCCGACTAATAACTCCGGGTGAGTACAATTCACTCTCACCTCCCTCGGCGTAAGACTCGTTGAAACGACGTACAAGACAAACTCTAGGCGACCAAACGTTGCTCGTGAAAACATGATATTGTTTGCGGTCTTGGACCATGAAGACCACCTTGCGTCTCGATTCGGGTATATTGCTTTACTTCAGTGGGCCGCTAACCACCGCCTTCTCGCTTGGAGTAGTTTTCCAGAGTTTTCTAGCGTACGGTGATTTCATTCCACTCCGTCAGCTGGTGTTCATTTCCAGCAGCTTTCCCGAACAGCTGCGTAATTCATGCGCGAGTACTACATCTACTCAAGCTTTAGATGTCATCCACCTGTCGAGCTATTAGTGCGATCTCGTAACTCTTTATTATCCCTCTTTGGTCACCGGCACCAGAAATTGGATTTATAGCCCGTCCTGCACTCAGTTCACATCCAACAACCCAGCCCGATTACCTTCATCTCACCATGACCACCACTCAGGACCGTGTCCGCGCCATGGGGATCTACAAGTGCCCCGCAGAGGTCACCATGGAGGTCTTTAAACAGAAGTGCGAAGAAGTCTTGGACTGCATTGCGGCGCTCCCCGTTGGGCATGACAACATACTCAAATACGAGATGGTGGGTGTCCCCGTCATCGCGATACCTACAACTAATGCATCAATAGTTCGTCCCAAACAGGGCTATCGACGAACATCTCGTGCGCTATGGACTCCCCTCCCCTCAGGACACGATCGTCATCGTTGCTGAATTCGCGGTGTGTATCTCACTTGTACTGTTTTGATCCCAAAAAATGAATTATTTGATTGTTTTTCTCTCCATAGGCCCTCGAGAACCTTGACAAGGTCCATTAATTCCGTTCATCGTACCCACATTCATTGCGCTCCGTAGCTTCTCCTCAGCCCGGAGGTAAAACAAATCATGGAGGCTGGGAAGGCGAATATCAGCATGCACCTCGACAGCTGCAGCTTTGCGTTCGATGTGATCACCAAGATTGATAAAGCGGGCAAGGCCGACGAGCGGCAGGGCGCAGCGGCTATGGGCATCACCAACTTTTCTTTAACCAGCCTTTAAATTGTGCGTCAAATTATGCTCGACTCAGTGGTACCAAATTAATATAGTCTCCTATAAACAGACACTATAACATTATCAATCCTTTGTTATAGTCTGTCATTACGATCGAATGATCGGTGGCCTCGTTATTACAAATCACAGAATTTCTTCGATGTTCTCAAAGCTTCGGCGACGCGTATTTCACTCTTCTGACCCAACATCTACGTTCAAGAATATGAAACGAGTAGATTGTCCAGCCGTCTTGGGCGGAAGGTCGAAGAAGCGCAATGGCGAACCTTGATGGTCCGGCACGCGGAACAGGCTGAGTCTAAGATACCTGAGAATTGAATGAACCCCAAGGTTAAAACGTACCCACTTGTTATCCAAAGTTTTTTCTCATCGAAGTCGTTTTCCACGAGACCAATATTAGCGGAGTCCGCATTGTTCAACGTTGTTGAACTTGGGATTGCTATAAAAATCCAGCTTGCGAACAAGGATCTGCGATTTAAAAAAATGGAGAATCAAGCATGACAAAAGGAAAACGGAAATTTTCGGTCCCAGAATCATGAGCATCTTGCTTTCAATCCTTGAAAAGATTTCACGTGGGCCGGCGTACTCCAAGACTCACTGAAATCGACGATATTGGGCAGCGAAGGCGGCCAGCATGCAACGAGCACCAAGTACCAGAGAATGCAGTATGTGGCATGCAAGGGCCAAAGCAGTTTTTTTGGCGTCTGTGGCAAGTGTATACCATCGCAGAAGTCTGAATGGTCGAATTTGAAAAATATCTGGTGAGACGCGTTCACGAGTCGAGAGTGTGGGTGTCCACGGCGTCTGAGTCTTAGACTGGGAGCCAACTGCGAGGTGGAGCCGTAACATGAAACTTAAAAAGAAAGAAGCCAGGGGACGGATGAGGAGTACTTGGTGTTGGTCAATATTTGGTCAATATTGAATATTTCGTAGGCCGAAGTCTGCCGAAACCTCACGCGGATCACACGGAGTTACTTAGTCAGGAAATGCAGCTTTGCTTTCGACTACAATGTGCCATCCACAACATGGCTTCAATTGCGAACGTTATACTTTCCGGCTTCGCCACCTCTGTCTCTGGCATTCAAGTTCAAAGCCTCTCAATGAAGACTACGGCGAATGAATGTGTGTCTGGCCAGATCCTTGGCTGCGTCCTCGCCCCCTCAAGACCTCAAGACTCTGAGAATTCACGCAGGTCCTTGCGACCCTATGTTCGGCGCATATGCTTGAACCCCTTTTTGGCTGAAGCCCGGCCACGTTTCGATCGAGCCATGTTTGTGTAGACCTACGCACGAATATGAACATCGCGCTGTATCTTGTCTTGTATCGTCAAAGTTTGTCCTCGGTACCTTTGAAACTTAAAAGCAGAATAACAAACTCCCAAGCGGGTCGTCCTGCTCTATTTTTTCAATCGTTCGGACACGCTTGGAAATATGTTTCGGCTACGCAGCGGGATAAAACATTCCGGTCTTAGGCGGGACGACTCGCTATTTTTTCAATGGTTCGGACACGCCTGGAAATACCTTTCGGCTACGCAGCGGGATACAACATTCCGGTCTCAGTCTGTGTTCATCGTTGGACGTGCCGAATCAGCTGGGCATGAGTCGCACTGTATCAAGGGCCATGCTTCAGTCGAGGTATGATTTTAACGACAGCCGTTGTCCATGACTTGGACTTTCAGAATAAAACTAACTTCTTAATCTACCTCCAGGCAAATATTTTCTATTCTAACTCCCTTTACAACCCGTTTTCTGAAACGTCAAATGCGTCACACTCGAATCCACACGATACCTTCCCACTCTTCCAAGTTCCAGCGACGCGCAATCGGCTAATAGTAGGCTTTCGGCGTCATGCGCTGGTGAAATTGCTGTCTATTAATTACTCTTTTCGCCCACGATATAGTCGCAGCCGAGCAACTCGTCATGGGCCGACATCTGTCACATCTTGTGCTATCGTCTTCCGTACAAGACCATTTTGCACAAGCCACCGGGATGCAATCGACGGTTCACCGCCCGACTAGTGACTCCGGGTAAGTACAATTCATTCTCGCCTCCTTCGGCGTAACGACGTACAAGATAAACTCTAGGTGGATCAAACGTTGCTCGTGAAAACATGATATTGTTTGCAGTCTTGGACCAGCTCGCGTCTCGATTCGGGTATATTGCATTTACTTCAGTGGGCCGCTAACCACCGCCTTGCCGCTTGGAATAGTTTTCCAGAGTTTTCTAGCGTACGGCGATTTCATTCCACTCCGTCAGCTAGTGTTCATTGCGAGCAGCTTTCCCGAACAGCTGCGCAATTTATGCGCGAGCACTACATCTACTCAAGCTTGAGATGTCAGCTGCCTGTCGAGCTATCACTGCGATCTCGTAATTCGTTGTTATCCCTCTTTGGCCACCGGCACCAGAAATTGGATTTATAGCCCGTCCTGCACTCAGTTCACATCCAACAACCCAGCCCGATTACCTTCATCTCACCATGACCACCACTCAGGACCGTGTCCGCGCCATGGGGATCTACAAGTGCCCCGCAGAGGTCACCATGGAGGTCTTTAAACAGAAGTGCGAAGAAGTCTTGGACTGCATTGCGGCGCTCCCCGTTGGGCATGACAACATACTCAAATACGAGATGGTGGGTGTCCCCGTCATTGCGATACCTACAACTAATGCATCAATAGTTCGTCCCAAACAGGGCTATCGACGAACATCTCGTGCGCTATGGACTCCCCTCCCCTCAGGACACGATCGTCATCGTTGCTGAATTCGCGGTGTGTATCTTACTTGCACTGTTTTGATCTCGAAAAATTAATTATTTGATTGTTTTTTTCTCTCCATAGGCCCTCGAGAACCTTGATAAGGTTCATTTCTTTCTTTCATCATACCCACACATTCATTGCGCTCTGTAGCTTCTCCTCAGCCCGGAGGTAAAACAAATCATGGAGGCTGGGAAGGCGAATATCAGCATGCACCTCGACAGCTGCAGCTTTGCGTTCGATGTGATCACCAAGATTGATAAAGCGGGCAAGGCCGACGAGCGGCAGGGCTCAGTGGGTATAGGTAGCACCAGCCTTTATGTAAACTTGTAAATTGTGCGTCAAATTATGCTCGAGTCAGTGGTACCAAATTAAGCAATTTTGAAAATTGAATGAACCCCCAGGTTGAAACCTACCCACTTGTTACCCAAAAATTTTGCTCATCCAAGTAGTTTTTCATGAGAACAATATTAGCTTGTGTACGACTGGAAAATTAGTCTGCATTGTTCAACCGTCGTTGAACTTGAACTCGGACCGTCGGGCCGATCTTCCGAACATCGACAACCTGTCACGCACGCCGGACGATCTTCTCTCGTCCCACCACCACCGGTGGCACACGACTAGCCTGCGCGCATTCTGTGAGCCTGGGTTTTATTCTCTCTGGAAGCCATCTTCAGCTGCTGTGTATCGCTAGTTCGTTATGAAGTTTAGGTGCGTTTTCTTGTGTGGTTTTGCTTCCGCGGAAGTTCTTGAAGATTTCGATCAGTTCCTCTCTCAAATTCAATGCTGTAGCAGAATGGTGGAACGAATACATTGCCTATGACGTCCTCAAGAAGTGTATCTACCAGCTGGAACGGACGCAGCACGAGCAGTCTGCATATCGGGACATTGAGACGAACGAGCGCAGTCCGCTCTTGAATCGTGGATCAACTACAGATGCTGTTTTCACGCCCCTGTTGGACAGGGAGCTCAAGAAGATATGCGTCTTCTACGAAGCACAGGAGCAGGAGCTGAAGGATGAGGTTGCGGAGCTCGAGGAGTTGGTGCGACAGCAGGAAGAGGCAGGGATGTCAGGAAACCACTACTTGGAGGACGATGGTGAAGACGAGGAAGACGATGACGATAGCGTGTATCAGAGGCGCCGACGAGTCTCGAGCTCAGCTAGCCGCCGCCTCTCGTTGTCAATCCCTGGTATGGATAGTTATCCATTTTGTCCATGGATAATTTTCTGACACCTCCATTTAGCATCACAAAACATTCGAGAAGAGCAGCCCGTCCGTCATCGGCACACCGTATCATTCTCTGCCCCGGAGCGACAACATGAGGCCTCGACTGGGCATCACGAAGCACCTAGTAGTCCCATAACTCCCGTGGGCACTTGGGGCAGGCTGACGAATAAACTCACGCCCAACTTCATGCGCAACAGCGTAACGTCCTCTGTACTCGAGGATGTCTGGACCTCAGATTCGGAGTATGCCTATGACACTCGACTACTCTTCAAGCGCCGCATTACCACGCTCTTCATCTCCGTCGCCTCCCTCAAGTCTTACGTCGATGTCAACTACTCTGGTTTCCGTAAGATTCTGAAGAAGTAAGCCTGTATCTTTGTGCTAGCACTACCTCCGTTCTGACTGCGTCAATAAGATATGACAAGGTCATGGACCACGAAGTACGCTCTCTTCCCTGCCAATCTTAACTTCCTCTCGCTGATTTCGGAATGAATCGCAGCTCAAAGAAGCGTATCTGCATGCATTCGTGGAGCCGTCCACACCATTCACCGAGGCCTCGCGCGCGACACTCACAAGCCTTACAAGCCGGCTTGTCGACCTGTACGCCAAGTGCGTCACGCGCGGGGACCGTCAGCTCGCGAAGCGCCAGCTGCGTCTTCACCAGCGAGAGAACATCGCTTGGGAGCGCGACACGGTCTGGCGGCAGATGATCGGGCGCGAGCGGCGGGGCGACGGCGATGCCGATGGTCTCGTCGGCGCCTCGCTGTTACAGGATGATGACGCGCTGCTGGATGGCAAGCCTGGGATGGTGCTCAATTTGGGCTTTGCGCGACTCCGGGTAACGAAGAAGAAGATTGCGCTGCTCGTCTCGATCGCGGTATTTGTGGCGCTGCTGAACACCCACTCTTTCGACGGACCCGAAGAGGCGAACCGCTGCTATGCCGTCCTGATGTTCTGCACACTCCTGTGGGCCACTGAGGTACGTTTGTGTCCTATCTGTCGTGGTAGCCCTCATGCTCATTTTACACCAGGCAATCCCACTTTTCGTGACATCGCTCATGGTTCCACTCCTACTCGTCGTCTTTTCCGTTATCCGGGACAACGAGGGGACGCCCTTGCCTGCGACGAACGCCACCAAGTGCTTCCTTCCACCTTTCCAGTCCCTCTCAGCTTAATACTCCTCTGTCCTCCAGGTACATATTCTCCGTGATGTTCTCGCCGACGATCATGCTCCTCATCGGCGGCTTCACTATCTCGTCGGCGCTCAGCAAGACGAATATTGACAGGGTCTTGATTACGCGGGTGCTCAGTCTCGCGGGGACGAGGCCGAGCACGGTGTTGCTCGCCTTCATGGGCGTGTCGTGTTTTGCTAGCATGTGGATCAGGTCTGTGCTTTTCCTACATGACGAGTAGTTGTTAACCGACGGCTGTTGTAGTAACGTCGCGGCTCCGACGTTGTGCTTCACGCTGATACGGGTCTGTCTCCTCCACTCTTTGTTGTACGGGCAGTACTGATATCGCGACATTTGTAGCCCATCCTACGGACCCTCCCGCCCAAATCCTCCTTTGCCCCATGCTTAATCGTCAGTCCGATCTCGAAAGTCCTTCTGACCACCAACTAAATGAGCCCTAGCTCGCGATCGCATTGGCAGCCAACATCGGCGGGCAATCCTCACCCATTTCCTCGCCGCAGAATCTCATCGCCCTGAAATACATGGACCCACCCGTATCCTGGGGGCAATGGTTCATCGTCGCCCTCCCCGTCTCCTTCATCTCCATTGTCCTCATCTGGGGCCTTCTCCTCATCTCTTACAAACCCGCCCGGGCCCCCGGTGGCGGGCCCGACATCGAGATAAAGCTCATCAGGCCGACAAAGGAGAGGTTCACGGTGAAGCAGTGGTGGGTGACGTTTGTGTGTCTGGGGACGATTACGCTGTGGTGCGTCGCGCAGCAGCCGCGGGTGAAGGATGCACTGGGGGATATGGGGGTTATTGCGATTATTCCGATTGTGGCGTTCTTTGCGACGGGGGTGCTTAAGAAGGTGGGTTCTTAGGTTCTCGTACTGAGATTGAGGCTGATCATGCTCGTACGCAGGACGACTTTGAGCAATTCGCGTGGACGATCGTGTTCCTCGCGATGGGCGGGATTGCGCTCGGCGAGGGTGTAACACAGAGCGGTCTCCGTGGCGTCCTCGACGCGATCATCCGAAACCTGCTCCACGGCGTCGCGCTGGGCAAAGTCATCCTCATCTTGTCCCCGGTCGTGCTCGTACGTCTCCCCCTTCTTTCTGGCCGCGTAACGAAATGCTCAGATGCTGGAATCTGGATGTAGATCATCTCGACCTTCATCAGCCACACCATCGCGAGCGTGCTGCTTGTGCCCATCGCCAAGCAGGTGGGCTCCAATTTCGGCGGACCGGGCAACCCCGCGAACCTCCTCATTTTCTTAACGGGGCTGATCTGCTCCGCCGGAATGGGCATGCCTGTGTCGGGGTTCCCTAATCAGACGGCGTATGTTGCGCGTTTAGCGATTCCTTCGTTCTTTCTTCACTTTGGCTGACGATGGGTGGACTTGTGCAGGGCGACTCAGGAAGACGACCTTGGTGTACTGTACCTAACCAATGTCGACTTCTTGAAGAATGGGGTTCCGGCAAGCATCATCGCTACCGTGGTACGGCCGCTTGGTTCCAACCCTGACTGGTGAAGCGCTAAAGACCTGGTAACTCTGAATATTTAGGTTGTCGCCACTGTTGGCCTCCTCCTGATGAAGGCGATCGGGTGCGCATTGCTGGCCCTGATGCTTACAGCACACTGATGTGTCGTGTAGCTTGTGAGGCCGACTCGGGTCTGCGTCGCCAGTTATATTGGCGGTGGTGCAGTTCGGCACTTGTTATTTCCTTCGAGGGTAAGCATTTTCACTTTTCACTTTTCTGGATTCTCGCTGTGTACTTGCTATTCGCTATGCTTTCGACTGTGCTTTCGAGCATGTACTTGCTGTATTTGTGCTTTGTCTACTCGTCTACTCGCACTATGTACTTGTATATCATCGGTTCTCGGGGATCTTTGGGAAATATCAGGTGTATTATTTACAGTCACTCACAGATATGTTGGAAGCAGTCCAAGACGTCGTCCGGGCCAGCTCTTCGCCAGGAAACGTTATAAATTTGTTCGACGGTAGTTTCCTTTTATGGCTGCCATCGATATCTGATGGGATCATTATTAGCACTGCCACCCCCTGGCTTTCTTGTCTAAGTTCCCCACCGTCATGTCCTCCCCCCAGAAGTGTTCTGCTCATGACCTGGATGAGCACGAGTCCTCTGCCTCAGACTATAAGCGCGAAAGTTCACCGCGTCTACTGCGGCACAGAAATTTGACGACGCATGCAGTAGCTCTCAGGCTTGCGACCAGGGCAGCTCGACTAAAACTAAAAAGGAGTCAGAGAATCAAGTCTCAGAATGATTCACCTTTTTCCGGCACTGTTTCTGTCCCTCCGGATACGTATTTCTCACCCGTACTTCGCGATCCAGAAACGAATGGGTCTAACGTCGTCAACTGCTTCCGCGGACGGCCTGCCATAGTTCTGACATTGGGAGCTAATGGGAAACCTGAGAATCGCGGCCGTCCTTTCGAATGCTGCCAAAGTCGCGAATGCAAGTACACTTCTCGTGACTGGTCCTCAAGGGATTCGGTAAGCATTTTTGTAACGACTGTGGCAGCAAGGTATATGACTGAGTGAACTCCAGCCGGCCTACGCTGTTCCTGCAATAGAACAGTGCATCTTGGCACTGCTGGGAAGAGCGCGAAGCCAAATAATAGAGGGTATGAGTTTATCCAATGCCGAAACCCCAACATCGCTCTTCAATGCGATTTCTTCGTGTGGACCGAGGGAAAAATCAACGGGAGGTATATAGGCAGTGGAAGCATGAACTATTGTCGACATTCCCAAGGTACATGTGAAGAGGACAGTCTATGGAGGTGGGGCGTGCCTAGTTAATATCATTGTATTACGAACTGAAAGGATCCTGACTGCGCTTGCAAGTCAGCGTCCTGAGAACGGGGTGCGGAGTCGACTCCGCACGCCTGGTAGGGATGTGGAGCGTCCACGCGTCGCTTGCCTTAAATGACAAGATTTACCCCTCAGGTGTTTCAGGCAGCGTTTGTATTTTATTTACAATGTGTTCGTATGACTATAGCTACATGTAATTATTACTGCTCGTTCGTTACTTACTTATTTTCTTACTTCGCCTTCAACCATTTGTGGAAGATTTCCGAGTCAGAGAACTCATCCCATCTTCAACATATTCCCAAGACCAAGACCTTTATAAATTTTGTCGAGCCCGGTAGCGGTGACGATGCCTTTGAGGAGGCCGTCGAGGCCGAGGCCGCTAAGGAGTTTGCCGACGAGGTTGAGAACGCCGGTGAGGAGGAGGCCGACACCGCCGATGATTTGGGTGAGTGGTTCTGGAGAGGAGGAAGGGATTATAAGATATGGGAGGGCAGAAGACGAATAAATACGCACGGCCCATGGCGTCGAGGAGAGGTCCGAGGTCCCGCTTGGCCTTAGGGAAGGAATCGAGCTTGTCTTTGGCCCACTCGATGGTGCCGCCGACTTCTTGGACCATCTAATGTAAAACAACGTGTCAGCGACTAACGCGCAAAGAATACTATATGGACGAAAACGTACGACTTTCAGCGCCTCCGCGAGACGCTGCTCATCCGGCGTCGCCTTGTGATCCTGCATATTCCGCTTCGCCTGGTTGCTCAGGCGGTTATCGGGATCGGCTCCACGGATGGCGCCGTTGGTCTCGTTCAGAATCTTCTCGGCTTGTTGGAGGAGGGGTTTGACGGCCTTGACGAGCTCGTTCTCGTCGCGGTCTTCCTCCTTCTGCGATTCCATTTGCTCGATGTGCTGCGTTGTGTTAATAACTGATGGACAATCAAGAGAATGGATAAGACGCACCTTGCGAATCTGGTTGCACAGAGGGAGACACTTCTGGTTGGCGTCCTCGATGATGTGGGAGAGGCGCTCCGCGAGCTTGCGGTCGGTCTCCTTCTCCTGGTCGCTACGCTGGTCGGTGCCGTCAGTGGGCTTGGTCTGGCCCTGGTCAGCGACGTTCATGTGCTGTTGCTCTTGGGCGTCGATGTCGGACATGTTGGGGGTGGGGGATTTAGCGGTAAAGGGAAGGGGGGCGTTGGTAGCAATGGTTGGTTATGTGGTATGTAGGTTCGTTAGATACGTGGAGGGTAGGTTTTGAATTCATTCTAGAGGTGTATGCGGTCCTTATATAGAACCTCCACTGCGAAATGACGCATACATTTCCCCTTGCATTTTTGCGGGACGGGGTTTTGTCGTCAGAGTGATGAAGGGAAATCGTAAGAATCGTAATCGTGGGTGGCGCAAACACACAATCGCCGAAAGACCGTCAGCAGATTAAAGTACACCACGACCATGCGTGAGGTTGTGAGAAAGTGGAGGTAAGGCGAGAGATCTCAAAAAGTTTGGAGTCGTTCCGGTGCCGAGCTCCGTGATCGTACACAATCCAGGCACCCGCCGGCAACTTCGAGGAAGGCAGCCGCCGGCAACTCGATGAAGTCGGAAGTCCGGAATAAGAATCAGAATTGATTGACCTCGAATTACTATACTTACAGTGCTCCACAGTGATGATTCGGTACGGTTCTTCAGCAGGTTTAGTGCGTTGATTTGAACCTTGCCAGTCAAAATTTAGAAATGGGGCCCGGCACTCAATGACCACAGTTGTTGAATCGGATAGGTCCTATTCTCATTTCTCAGACCAGTTTTGAACACAGTGGAAGGGAGGAATGGTTCCCAAGTTTTACCTCTGTGCTCCGCAGAGAAGATTTCAGTCAGAGAAACTGCTGAAAACCCAACGCCGGGATTTATGTTACTGTAGAGATTGTGCCGTGTCTCGCGAGCTCTCGGCCCAGCGGTGTATTCTCCAGGGCCAGGTCGCGGCGCGGCGCTGAAGTTGGTTACTGTATATATCGTCTTGCCGTGAGCGGCCTGAAAATGCTGGCAAGCGTGTGTTCTATTCGTAATTATTTGTTGGCGGCTTTCTTGACGTTCTTCCTGTGTTTCTTTCCCCAGATAGCAGACATGGAAGCTTTATGCAGGTGGGGCATACCTAGTTAATTCCGAACTAAAGGCATCCTGATTGCGCTTCCAAAGTCCTGAGAACGCGGTGCGGATTCGCCTGGCGGGATGTGGAGCCTCCGCGCTTGCCCTGAATGACAGGGTGTACAACGGCACGCGTTTATACACACTCGCTCAAGTGCCATAGGCAATATTCAAGGAACGTCCGTATATTGTTTACAATATGTCCGTACTACTATAGTTACATGTAATTATTACTGCTCGTTCACTCGTTACTCACTTTCTTACTTCGTCTTCAACCATTTATCGAGACCGAGACCTTTATGAATGATTTACGAGTCAGTGAACTCATTTCGTCTTCAACAAATTTCCAAGACCAAGACCTTTGTACATTTTGTCGAGCCCGGTGGCTGCGACAATGCCCTTGAGAAGGCTGTCGAGGCCGAGGCCGCTGAGGAGCTTGCCGACGAGGTTGAGGACGCCGGCGAGGAGGAGACCGACACCGCCGACGATTTGGGTGAGTGGTTCTGAAGACGGGGATGAGTATAAGATCAAGGAGGGGGAGAGGACGAATGAATGCATACAGCCGAGGGCGTCGAGGAGAGGTCCGAGGTCCCGCTTTGCCTTGGGGAAGGAATCGAGCTTGTCCTTGGCCCATTCGATGGTGCCGCCGACTTCTTGGACCATCTAATGCAAAGTAAAGTATGAGCGATTAATTCGCGCGAAGAATAATATGGACGGAGACGTACGACTTTCAGCGCCTCCGCGAGACGCTGCTCTTCGGGTGTCGCCTTGTGATCCTGCATATTCCGCTTCGCCTTGTTACTGAGGCGGTTATCGGGATCGGCTCCGCGGATGGCGCCGTTGGTCTCGTTCAGAATCTGCTCGGCTTGTTGGAGGAGGGGTTTGACGGCGTTGACGAGCTCGTTCTCGTCGCGGTCCTCTTCCTTCTGCGCTTCCATGTTCTCGATGTGCTGTGGCGTGCCATTAATAAATAAATTGATGGATGAACGCTAAAAGAAACATGAAGCAACACACCTTACGAATCATGTTACACAGAGGGAGACACTTCTGGTTGGCGTCCTCAATGATGCGGGAAAGACGATCCGCGAGCTTGCGGTCGGTCTCCTTTTCTTCGTCGGTACGCTGGTCGGTGGCGTCGGTGCGCTTGGTCTCGCCCTGGTCGGCGACGTTCATGTGTTGCTGCTCTTGGGCGTCAATGTCGGACATGTTGAGTGTTGGTGTTGGGATTTAGCGGTAAAAGGAAGGGGGGCGTTCGATGGTTATGTGGTATGTGGGTTCGTTAGTTACGTGGAGAGGACGGTATCGAATTCGTTCATGAGGCGCATGCGGGACTTATATAGAACCTCCACTGCAAATGACGCATACATTTCCGCTTGCATTTTTGGCGGGGCGGGGTTTTGTCGTCAGAGTGATGCAAGGGAAATCGTAATCGGGGGTGGCGCAAAACACACAATGACCGAGAGACCGTAAGCAGATGAAATTGCATAAAGACACCACGACCATGTGTGAGGTTGTGAGAAAGTGTAGGTAAGGTGAAAGGTCCCAAAAAGGAAGTCCGGGTTGATCCTGTCATCACCGCCACATTTCAGGCACCCGCCGGTAACCTCAATGAAGGCACCCGCCGGCAACTCGATAAAGTCGGAAGTCCGGAATAATAATCAAGATTAACCAGAATTTTAAGCTAAATAGAGGGATAAATAACTACGAACTTGGCTGCTTCAAAACCCGCCTCTCCAAATTGATCTCCACGACTGGCACCCCTGATAGGCTGATACCGCTGAGCCTTACCTGTGGATTCCCCGACGCCCCTATCTTTCGGAGCCGACACCATCTCAGTGCAATATGCAATCAAACTTCGAATTAGAACTATTTTATCCGCGTTCAATTTGGCCAGCATTTCAACCCTCTCTACGGTACCCGCTAATATTGGCACTTGCTCGGTGGCGGAATTATTTGGGTCAACCATTTGAGTCGGTACGGTTCTTCAGCAGGCTTGGTGTGTCGATTTGAAACCAGGAATGGGGCCCGATTCTCGGTGATCACAGCCTTTGGCCAGTCAGAGGGTCCTACATATTCTCTTTTCTCAGACCATTTCAGATACAGAGTGTAAGAGAGAATGGCTCGCAAGGTTACCTCTGTACGAGATTTCAACCAGAGACAAGGTGGGTGTGGAACCCCGAAATCCCGAAGGCCGACAAAAAGTGACAGTGTTAGACCTGGACCTAAAACGGTATAGGAATATGCTGTTCTTTTTTCTTCTAGATACCGGCAACGCATAGTGCGTCTGAGTCGCAGGAGCAAAGTGCAGAGCACGTCCACGAGTCAGCGCTGATTGGCGCGCGCCAGAAACTGCGCGGGCGAGTGGCACAGCGCTGTTTACTACTTACCTTTCCCTCGTCATCTCCCCTCGTGCCCAGCCCCGCTCGCGCCGCACTCGAGTGGCGGACACAAACGGAGTTAGTGTGCGAGCGCTGCCCGCGCAGCCAATGAAAGGCCGGCTCGCAAAGAGCGCGAGCCCGCACTCGGCGCTCCCAATTACATCTGCCTGCACCCAGAGCACATGCGGAATTGGTGCGATCGCGCGCGATGCAGCCGTGGGTGTCACCGGGAACATGAAGATAGTCTACAGACGCGCGATGGTGAGGGGGCGGCGCCAACAACGATTATTGTATGTGTCGCGTCCCCGCGAGTAACCCCACAAGCTTGTAAATCATCCCCTGTTGATCCCCTGAATGTCAACTTCTCGTATTGTTTACTATTTTTGCACCCTGCCTGTACCCGGATTGTGCCGTGTGACACGGCATAATCCGGGTATAGAGCTCTCGGCTCAGTGATGCATCCCCCAGGTCGCGGCGCGGCACCGAAGTTGACTACTTCACAGTAACTGTCTAGAGAGACTATGAAAATACCGGTAAGTGCTGTTCTATTCGTATTTTTGATGACTTTCTTGACGCTCTTTTCCCGTGTTTTTTCCCTAGATAGCAGACACGTCCCGTTTCCAGATGTGATACGCTATGCGGGCCTAAAATTTAAAATTCTCCCCGCGGATCTTTACTACACAAGCGATCGCTTAAGTGACTAGCTTCGGAGTGAGTTCCATCTACTTAGATTTCTGACTAATTCTGACGCATTTCCGAGGTTATTCTTCTCAAAATATTTCTCTGACGGAGCCAAGTTGTATGCATCATTGTAGAGGCACAAAATGTACGTGATTTTCCCTGTATCAAGCGGCCTGGTACTGATTCCGATTCCATCCTTCTACTTATAATCTAACCTCTAGCAAATTCTGCTTGTATTCCTTGCTTCCAATAGTCAGCAAAAACGTTCACCTCTGTAACGTAGAATCAGGACCTTGAAATGGCCATCTCGGAGGTGAAAAATCGAAAATTCCACTATGCGGCGTGAATAGTCGCGTCGCGTAAAAGGGGAATTTGGAATGAAAACATTGCGCGACAGCCAGGACGCCAATTGATTCGAAACTTAGTACAGAACCCGGGAACAGCTATGGTTTGAGTCTGGTCAAGTTGCAATTGTGGGACGAGAGATAAGTGGGTCGTGGGCAACGGTGCGCGAACTCGCAACTCAGGCTATGACTAATAACTCAATATATTGGGGTATTACAGTGTCCATTCTATTGCTACAGGTAATTATTACTGCTCGTTCGTTCGTTACTTACTTCCCCTTCAACCATCTCTCGAGACCGAGACCTTGATGGATGATTTCCCAGTGAACTCATTACATCTTCATCAAATTCCCAAGACCAAGACCTTTGTAGATTTTGTCGAGCCCGGTGGCGGCGACGATGCCCTTGAGGAGGCTGTCGAGGCCGAGGGCGCTGAGGAGCTTGTTGACGAGGTTGAGGACGCCGGCGAGGAGGAGGCCGACACCACCGACGATTTGGGTGAGGGGGTTCTTGAGACGGAGGTAAGTATGAGGTCAGGGAGGTGGAGAGTACGCACGGCCCATGGCCTCGAGGAGAGGTCCGAGATCCCGCTTGGCCTTAGGGAAGGAATCGAGCTTGTCCTTGGCCCATTCGATGGTGCCGCCGACTTCTTGAACCATCTAAAGGAACGCGTCAACGAGATATTGGAGGGCAGGATAATACCGAGGGGACGTACGACTTTCAGTGCCTCCGCGAGACGCTGCTCATCCGGCGTCGCCTTATGATCCTGCATGTTTCGTTTCGCTTTATTGCTCAGACGGTTATCGGGATCGGCTCCGCGGATGGCGCCGTTGGTCTCGTTCAGGATCTGCTCGGCTTGTTGGAGGAGGGGTTTGACGGACTTGACGAGTTCGTTCTCGTCGCGGTCTTCCTCCTTTTGCGATTCCATTTGCTCGATGTGCTTCGTTGTGTTAATAACTGACGGATAATCAAGAGAACGGATAAGATCCACCTTGCGAATCATGTTGCACAGAGGGAGACACTTCTGGTTGGCGTCCTCGATGATGTGGGAGAGACGCTCCGCGAGCTTGCGGTCGGTCTCCTTCTCCTGATCAGTACGCTGGTCGGTGCCGTCAGTGGGCTTGGTCTGGCCCTGGTCGGCTACGTTCATGTGCTGTTGCTCTTGGGCGTCGATGTCAGACATGCCAGGGGTGGGGGATTTAGCGGTAAAGGGAAGGGGGGGCGTTGATATCCATGGTTGGTTATGTGTGTGTGGGTTCGTTAGATATGTAGGGGGTGGGTTTTGAATTCATTCTTGAGGTGTAGACGATTCTTATATAAAACCTCCACTGCGAAATGACTCATGCATTTCCGCTTGCATTTTTTGTGGGACGGCGTTTTATCGTCAGAGTGATGCAAGGGAAATCGTAATTGGGGGTGGCGCAAAACACACAATCGCCGAGAACGTAAGCAGCTGAAATTACTTTCTCACAACCTCACGGAGAAAGTGGAGGTAAGGTGAAAGATCCCAAAAAGGAAGTTCGAATTTCGCTCCGTGATCCTGTCACCGCCGCCACAATTCAGGGACCCGCCGATAACCTCAAGGAAGACACCCGCCGGCAACTCGATAAAATCGGAAGTCTGGATTAATAATCAGAATTGACCGGAATTAACCTTGCTATACTATACAGAGTGAAAAAAATAACTATGAACTTGGCTGCTGCAAAACCCGCGATCTCCACGACTAGCACCCGTGAGCCTTACCTGGACCTGGAGTGTGGATTCCCCCACGCCTGTATCTCTCGGAGCCGACACTATCTCAGTGATTTATTCAATCAGAACCCTTCGAGTTGGAACTATTTTATCCAAAGAGTGTTCAACTGGTTTGACCAGCATTTCAACCCTCTCTGTGGTAGCCAATGGCTGGCGAAGGTTGTGAATTGCTCAATGCCGCCCCTCCGGCCACACCCTTTTTGTTTTGTTTTTAGACTGGTGTTCAGCGGCCTCCGGCCACACTCATTTCTTGAGTTGTTCCTGAATACCGGCCTACTACTGTATTGGGGTTGCAACCATTTGATTCGGTACGGCGCTTCAGCGGGCTTGGTGTGTTGATTTGAAGCCAGAAATAGAGCCCGGCCCTCGATGACCACAGCGATTGCCGCCGTCCACGCAAGTGAGCTGTTTGAGTGGAGCGGCCGGACCTACCGCGAAACTCGCGATCGCAAGCAACCAGCCTTTGGCCAGTCAGAAGGTCCTACATATTCTCATTTCTCAGACCACTTTAGATACAGCGCGGAAGAGAGGGATGGCTCGCAAGCTTTACTTCTGTGCTTCAGACAGATTTCAACCTGACAATGTGGAACCCCGAAATCCCGAAGGCCGACAAACCGACGAAGTGGCAGTGTTATAGAATTAGAAAGACCTGGACGTAAAACTTGCCTGAAGCGGTACCAGGTATATGCTGTCTTTTTTTCTTCTTCACACAACTGCAGCTTTTGCTGCCCGAGAAGCGGCCGATTCCACCCGCAAGATACCGGTAACGCATAGCAGGTGCCAGGTGCAGAGCATGCTGCACGTTTCTTGAGTCGGCGCTGCGCGGACGAGTGCCACAGCGCTGTTCGCTACTTGCCTTTCCCTCGTCATCTCCGCTCGTGCCTAGCCCCGCCCGCGCCGCACTCGAATCACGGCGAACGCGGAGTTGGTGTGCGAGCGCTGTCCGCGCCGCACAATGAAGGGCCGACTCGCAAAGAGCGCGAGCCCGCACTCGGCGGTCCTAATTACACCTGCCGCACGCAGAACACATGCGCAGTTGGTGCGATCGTGCGCGGCGAGCCGTTGGTGTCACCGAGAACGTGGAGATAGCCCACAAACGCGCGAAGGTAACGGGGCGGCGCCGACAAGGATTATTGTATGTGTCGCGTCCCCGCGAGTAACCGTCCCACAAGGTTGTAAGTCAATTTCTCGTATTGTTTACCATTTTTTTGCAGCCATGCGTGAAATCACCTCTTTCTGCGGCCGCGGCGAAGCCTTTTTCAAAACTCGATTTTTCGGTTTCCCGCGAACCCGCCGCGCGTCTCGCTTTGCTATGCATAGCGAGTACCTGCAATCCTATACTTCCATTCTGACGTGTTTTCTGGTCAGATTTCGCGATTTTTTTTTCCCGCCGCAGGCACGTTCCAAGACCTTCTTTCGGGACACCCGGTTTCAAGCCATTCAGCCGCATTTCAAGGCCTAAAAATCTCAGAAATGCGTCAGAACTGGGTCTGACGCATTTCCGAGATCCCAAAAAATATCTCCTGCGGAGCCGAGGTGTACGCACCATTGCAGAGGCACAAAATGTACGTGCTTTTTCCCTGTATCAGGTGGCCTAATTCCGATTCTCATTTTTCATATAATAAAATCAGAGCCAGGAAATGGCCATCTGGGAGGTGTAAAGTCGGAATTTCCCACTACATGGCGTGACTAGACGCGTCATGGAGGGGAAAGAGTTTGGTTAAACTTCATTTTGAGTACATATTGGGGTCACTCCAGGCCGCGGAACGATTCGAAACTTTGTACAGGATGCAGTGGGTCGTGGGCAACAGTGCTTCAACTCATAACTCAAACTATGACTCGCAGCTCGACATGATATTGGGGGTGGTATACAGTGTCCATTCTATAGCTACAGGTAATTATTACTGCTCGTTGTCCGTTTGTTGCTTACTTCCCCTTCAACCATTTCTCGAGCCCGAGACCTTTGGATTGAAATTCCCGAGTCAGCTAGCCGATCACATCTTCAACCAATTCCCGAGCCCAAGACCTTTGTAGATTTTGTCGAGGCCGGTGGCGGCGACGATGCCCTTGAGGAGGCTGTCGAGGCCGAGGCCGCTGAGGAGGCGCCCGACGAGGTTGAGGACGCCGGCGAGGAGGAGGCCGACGCCGCCGACGATTTGGGTGAGGGGTTCTGAGGACGGGGACGGGGGGGTGAGTATGAGATGAAGGAGGGGAAGAGGACGGATGGGTGCGCACGGCCGAGGGCGTCGAGGAGGGGTCCGAGGTCCCGCTTGGCCTTGGGGAAGGAGTCGAGCTTGTCCTTGGCCCATTCGATAGTGCCGCCGACTTCTTGGACCATCTAATGGAAGGATGCGTCAACGATACTTTGGAGGGTAAGATGATATAGAGGGGACGTACGACTTTCAGCGCCTCCGCGAGCCGCTGCTCCTCCGGCGTCGCCTTGTGATCTTGCATATTCCGCTTGGCTTTGTTGCTGAGGCGGTTATCGGGATCGGCTCCACGAATGGCGCCGTTGGTCTCGTTCAGGATCTGCTCGGCTTGTTGGAGGAGGGGTTTGACGGCCTTGACGAGCTCGTTCTCGTCGCGGTCCTCCTCCTTCTGCGCCTCCATGTTCTCGATGTGCTGCGCGTGCGTTACCAATTAACAAACGAACAAATGTCAAGAGGAAGAAAACGCACCTTGCGAATCATGTTGCACAGAGGGAGACACTTCTGGTTGGCCTCTTCAATGAGGTGGGAGAGACGCTCCGCGAGCTTGCGGTCGGTCTCCTTCTCCTGGTCGGTACGCTGGTCGGTGCCGTCAGTGGGCTTGGTCTCGCCCTGGTCGGCGACGTTCATGTGCTGCTGCTGCTCTTGGAAGTCGATGTCGGACATGTTGGGCGTTGGCGTGGGGGATTTAGCGGTAAAGGGAAGGGGGGGCGTTGGTAGCAATGGTTGTGTGGGTCCGGTAGTTATGGGGAGGGCTTCATGAGGTTTGTACGGTACTTATATATACCCTCCACTGCGAATGACGCATACATTTCTCCACTTGCATTTTTGCAGGCGGGGTTTTGTCGTCAGAGTGATGCAAAGCTTACCGTAATTGTGGGTGGCGCAAACGCAAAATCACCACCGAGAGGCCGCAAGCAGATGAATTACTTCGAAATTGCATTGTCCAAACGCCACGACCATGCGTGAGGTTGTGAGAAAGTGGCGAAAGATCCCAAAAAGGAAATTCGGGTCTGATGCTACCACGGCTACTATTCAGGCACCCGCTGGCAACTTGAGCCGCCAGCGACCTCAATGAAGTCAAAAGGACCAGAATTAACCTCGGTATACTATACAGGTGGCCATACTACAGTGGTATAATAACTAAGAAGCTGGCTGCTTCAAAATCCGCCTCTCCAAACTGATCTCTACGACCGGCTTCGATTTACCGCGTTGGACACGGCTCAAATGATCATCGTCCCTGTCGTAATGTACGACCCACACACCAGGCGACTCTTCCAACGCGACGAGGCTCTCCCACCCGTCCAACATCAACGCCTCCTGGTCGTCCGTCCAGTCCCAGGGTCCGGGGATGTGGTTTTGGCTCGCCGTCTTGTTGCCGTACTTCAATTCGAGCGTTTGGCTATCGGCGTAGATCCAGTTCAGCTCTGGCGGCTCCTTCGAGATGGTGCTGACGAGGCCGAGCGGCTTTTTGCCGACGGGATACTCAATGTAGAAGCCGGAGAAGGGGTGGCCGTCGTCGAATGTCCGATGTGCGGGGTCAGAATCGTCGAGGTAGAGCTGCGGTTAATTCCGAGTGAGTTTTGTATCGAGAGGAAGCTGTACTGGGAACGCACTCTTTGTTTCCGCAATACAACAATCTTTCCGTCCACAGCACGAGAGTCGGGACAGTTCACTCGCAGGCTGAACTTCGCCAGCCGAGGGTCGTCTTTGGGGTCTGCGCCGCCCCCGCCGCCTTGCGCTCCGGCCTGCTGAGCGCTCGCACCCTGAGAGATTGCAGCGACAGAGGTGGCAGTTGATACTGCAGAGAGAGGAATAGCGACTGAACCAGCCGCAACGCCGACTACGCCGAGAATGTCCATGGTGTCGGTGTCGATAACGATGTCGAAAGACTCGAGTTGGTGAAATGGCTAGCAGTGGGGTAAGAATGAGTTATAGACAAAGGCAGAATGACGAACTGTGGAGTCGATGACCTCACGTGGGAATTTCAACCTGATGGTCAACTTCATTGGCCGACTTTCAGCCCAAGCTCTGCCTGTAACTACCTGCGAGTCGCAGTATTGTTTTTCAGCGTTCAAGACCTGAAATGCGTGCCAGAAGCACTGGAGAAAGTCAGTTGAGTCATTATTTCCATATGATTGAAATTGCTATTTCGTACCAGAGTTGTGTCGGAAGGACTTCTAATGCAGATCAAGATGGTATGCGTAAACGACCTTCATTGAGTTCGCGCTCCAATACTTATGATAACTCGTGTTCTTTCTGCCTCAGCACACCTTCCATATCGGGAAATTTGATGGCAAGTCAACCGCGGATCCAGAAGCTAAATTTAGGACGACACGTCTTTCTCTCTTCTCGTTTTTAAGTAGAGTTATCGCTGCTATGCGCTCCCTTGGACTCTTTTCAGCAACGTTCGATATCTTCCTCGAGTGTCACATGAGCCTTGCCGTACAGTCTAGTCAAAGATGGTGATTGTGATAAAGCAGATCTGATATGACGACAGTGACGCTTGCAGCACAAACCAAACCACCCAAAATCTAGACTCTCTCATGTGGTGCCTGGTCTCCATTGGAGACCGTCTTTAAAAATATCCGCGAATGAGAGCCAAGCTATGACGACTTCAACCATCATCATCATCCACGAATTGTGGTGCAAAATTTCTCCACCTTGCGCGTCATGTCTTAAATACGGCTGCGCCGCACCAAAGTTCACACAAATTTTAACGCCCTTACGACTTAACCGCTTGCACCGCGCCTCTCAACTAAAACAATGTCCGACGACGCTCTCCCCAACAACTCGCCCTCTCGTTCTCCTTCTCGCTCCCCGAGCCGTTCCGTGTCTCCCGAGCCCCAACAACAACAACAACAACCCCGCCGCCGCGATCGCGGCCGCCAGAGGCAGCAGACGGAGCCTCAATACGAGCAGGCCCTGCAGCAGCAGCCCCAGCAGGCACTGCAGCAGCAGAACCCACAGCAGCTGACGCAGGGCGCGGGGCAGGCCGGCCAGCTGCTCGGCAACACCCTCGGCCAAGTCACCGGCGGCCAACAACAACAACAACAAGGCGGGCAGGGCGGGAAAGACACGCTCAAGCTGCGTCTTGACCTCAACCTAGACGTCGATGTGCAGATCAAGGCGCGGGTCCACGGCGACGTTACCCTTTCGCTCTTGTGAGTCCTGTTTTACCCCCGGTGTAATATATAAATTGATTCTTAGAAACTGATCGTAACCAGAGACTGACGACCTCGTCCATAGTGGGTGAAAAGCCAACCTGGTGTTATTGGCGATCGATTGTACCACTAGTCAACATGGACTTTGCTATTGTACTGTTTTTATCTAGTCCTGCCGCTGTATTATTTGTCAACCTAATGGATTTTGGACTCTTGATACCCTGTAATATTGTGAAGCTGTGAAGTTCTCTCAATCCTCCCCCAGCGTCATCTGCGTAGTGAGATTTTTGATGCGTCCGATGTCGATGAGCTGCTCGAAATTCAGCCTTCGGATACGCACGCAGGCAAGGCGCGATAGTGACGACTCAGCTCCGACGTCGTGCGAGATATCTTCCAGTGTTGAAATGATGATCTGGTCGGTAACGTGCTTCAAAAGGCGCTTCATACACGGCAGTGGATTTTGCAGAAGAAAGACCACAATAACGTCCCATTCATCCTGTTCTGCTTCCTCCTCTGCATTTCCTACAGCGGTGATTTCATCATCGCAGCGGTCCGCGCCTTCCTTTCGCGAGGAAGTCTTGGCCCGGATGATATTTGGCTGAACTTCAGGGTCAGAGATCTCTCCCGCGTTGCGTTTGCAGGCTGTGGACATCGTGGCGCACGGAACGGCAAAGAATCAACTTACCACCAAGGGAAGCAAGCGGAAGAGGTTGGGACGAAGAAAAATGTCAGTGCGAGGAGCAACAACGTGCGGCAAAAGAGGGTTAATTAGGACCTGGAACGAACGAGACCGGTAACGGTGATGGTCTGAGAAGGATGTGGACGACTCTTCCGACCTGGTATATGGAGTGTGTAATATCTTGGGAGGATAGGGGCAAGGGGCATACAGTCATTAATGGAGTGGAGACGACAGCCATGAGAGGCAGCGATGACGAAGGAACAGGTTGGTACGAACGTGAGGGGTAGTAATGTGTGGTGATAACCCGAAGCAAGATGTGTGATGACCGAGTTTTGGATCTTTCGATCGCGATCGGCACATAGTTCGAGTTGTCCAGAAACAGCGCGATGTGTTGTAAATCTGCTTCGGCATCTTCAGTATCAGCCTAATTGGAAAGCAGTCTAAGATGTGCTTCAGGGTGTCCTGGCGCTTCCACAAAAGATCCAGCGCTGGGTCGCAGGATGCTATGCAAATTTGGGCCAAGCATCCAAGGGCACGAACATCGGGAGTCCTAGGGACGTCAGTGAGTGTGATACTATTCTCAAAGATGTGCAGAAAGATCTCGGGGTACGGGGATGGTGAGGGCACAATGCATCCTGCGTGCCGGTGTGGTTCAAGAAGGAACGCACAACGGATCAAATTCAAACCACGCCCCCGTGACTTCAAGTCACAGGTGTCGCGGCGCGTATCGCGTTCGTAAGGTCGCCGTCGTATAAACGGCGGCGACATCAAGAAGAGAGAGAGTCGATAATCTACCTTCTCAAGTAACCTGCCTTCTGCGCGGCGACGCCCCGGCTTGTACCATGCAAATGGCTGTGGGACGTTGGCCGAAAAAAATTCCGACGAACGATATTACGATCCCTTGCCCAAGGAAGACAAGCCCGCGGACATCCACTTGTCCTTCGGTTGTTCTTCGCTGCCGGCGGGCGCTGTCATTACCTATTATGACGACGAGTGTTATGGCGGTGTTTGTGAGGGTGTGTTTGCGTCAGAATTTCTGTGAAGACGTCGGTATGTCCAAGGGACTTACGACACCTGAAAATATTCTTTCCAATGGTCTATATCATGGCCATCAAAAATGCAGATAGACAAACGACAGAAATACGACGAAGATAAATTGTGTGAAACTAGTCTGACTCGCTATATTCGGAACCAGCAAGGACTTTAACTTCCCTCCAACGGAGAGAATAATACAATTCGTCCTCTTCAGCCTCTTCATCCTCGTGCCAAGACGATAGGACGGCCGCATTGGGAAGATCGCGGAGATATAAGCTGCAACAGGACACAAGAAAAGAATAAAGGAAAGGGGGGACACTCACCCGGCCAATGCGCCGCCGTCCCCATAAACATCCTGTGGTGCCTCAAGAGGTACAGTTGTGGACAAACAAAGTCCACCAAAAAAAAACCCTATTTTTTTAGCCGAAATAAGTACTGGGATCGATAGATCTCATCAAGCCGGTCACATCCATATAAAATTTATGTGATTCTGTCGAGCCGTTGGTCGACAAATCATCAATTACTGTCTGGACCGATCAAAATTTTGGCACCCGGGTAAAAGTCGTGGGAAAATTATGAAAAAATGCGCAATCGACGCGCCTCGTTGAACCAAATCTGATTCCACAAAAATCTCGGAAATCCATCGAGTAGACGTGGCAAAATAAAATAATCTTTCTTGGTCACATGCCCGATTTATTTCCAGAACTGACTGTGAGGAAGAAGAAACAGCATCAATCAGTTTCAAACCGTGCTTTTGATGCACTTGAAGAGTCACATTGGAGGGCAGTTGAGAACTGCACGGGGTAGATAAGATAATTATGTAATGTGGCTGTGTTAAAAAAACCCTGTTTTTTGCCAAACGTCTCCGATCATAAATCTGAGATTTAGATCTGGGCCAAAATTTTGGCACCCGGGTATTTCTCGTAGGAAAAACTTCGGAGCATGTTTTTTGGACTCTTTAGCTTACTCTGAGTTCAGGAAAATTAAAATCAGGTCAAAATTAAATCCTGTTGGGGCTACAGGCCGTTTGCGGACTTTGTTTGTCCACAACTGTATCCGATCTTGTTATCAGACCCATATCAAACAGCACATGCCGCCGATCTCCATATCGGGTCGTCTCCGTTTGGAACTTCCACCTCACATCGGCCTTATATTCTGCTCAGCCAGGCTTTAACTACTTTCCAGGCCATCTATGGCTCACTGGGATGTACAGGGATTATTTCTGCACAATGAATGGTTAATCTACTTGATTTTTGCTACAAACTCGGTTGTTTTGTGAATAGTGAACAGTTTCACAACGACACAGTGGATTTATGACCTCCAGAGGGTCTGAGGGCTGTAGCTACACGATTCAGTGTTCATTGAACAAGACAGTGACCTCCAGAAGGTACGGTAGACGCCGTTCGAGTCGGCGGCAACTGTGTTCGAGTTGTGATTGGCTGCATAAGCAGCCCGATATGGAAGCGGGTCGATGGCACGTGCTCTTTGATATAGGTCTCTGAGCCCCAGGTATGACGACTTCAACAATGCGTCGTTCCTACATCATTGTGGTGCAAAAGTTCTCCACCCTTGCGCGTCATGTCTTAAATACAGGGCTGCGCCTCACCAGAGTTCACGCAAATTTTAACGCCCTTCACGCACTTCACGACTTAACCGCTGACTTGCGCCGCGCCCCCCCATTTCCCGCCGTTCAACTAAAACAATGTCCGACGACGCTCTCCCCAACAACTCGCTCTCTCGTTCTCCTTCTCGCTCCCCGAGCCGCTCCGTGTCTCCCGAGCCCCAACAACAACCCCGCCGCCGCGATCGCCGCCGCCAGAGGCAGCAGACGCAGCCTCAATACGACCAGCAGGCTTTGCAGCAGCAGCCCCAGCAGGCACTGCAGCAGCAGAACCCACAGCAGCTGACGCAGGGTGCGGGGCAGGCCGGCCAGCTGCTCGGCAATACCCTCGGCCAAGTCACCGGAGGCGGCCAACAACAAGGCGGGCAGAAAGACACACTCAAGCTGCGTCTTGACCTCAATCTAGAGGTCGATGTTCAGATTAAGGCGCGGGTTCACGGAGACGTTACCCTTTCACTCTTGTGAGTCCTGTTCAACGCCCGATTTGATCCATAAATGATTTCTCAGAAACTGATCGTAACCAGAGACTGACCACGTCTTCGTCCCTAGTGGGTGACTCGCAAACGTCGATCTGGTGTTATTGGCAATCGATTGTACCACTAGTCGAGATGGACCTTGCTATTGTACCGTTTTTATGTAGTCCTGCCGCTGTATTATTTGACAACCTAATGGACTTTGGACTTTTAATGCCCTGTAATGTTGTGAAGTTATATCAATCCTCCCCAGCGTCGTTTGCGTAGTGAGATTTTCGACGCGTCCGATGTCGAGTCAGTTGTTGATGAGCTGTTCGAAATTCAGCCTTCGGATACGTACACAGGCAAGGCGCAGCCCTTGTTGTCCGCCTTCTAACACTTGGGCCACTGAGTAGCCACCGAAATGCCAGTACGACCGACAGAAACGACTCAGCTTTAATGTCTTGGAAGATGCTTCGCTTCTCTGTATTCCGACACTCTTCAGCCACCCAAATGACAACTCAGCTCTGATGTCGTGCGAGGTATCTTCCAGTGTTGAACTGATAATCTGGTCCGTAAAGTGCTTCAAAGGCGCATCATACACGGCAGTGGATCTTGAGGAAGAAAGACCACAACAACATGTCGAGACCTACAGATATATTCCAGAACGGGTTGAGAATGATTGTTCATGGTGCGTTCAGGAACTCAGTTCACCAAGTTGGAAAGCAGTCTAAATTGTGCTTCAGGGTGTCCTGGCGCTTTCACAAAAGGTCCAGCGCCGGGTCGCAGGATGCCATGCAAGTTTGGGCCAAGCATCCAAGGCCCAAGGGTACGAACATCGGGACTCCTAGGGACATCAGTGAGTGTAATACTATCTTCAAATATGTGTAGCAAGATCTCGGGGTCCAGGGATGGTGAGAACACAGTGCATCTTGCGTGCCGGTGTGGTTCAAGAAGGAACGCACAACGGATCAAATTAAATTCAAACCACGCCCCCGTGACTTCAAATCACAGGTGTCGCGGCGCGTATCACGTTCGTAAGCTCGCCGTCGTATAAACGGCGGCGACGTCAAGAAGAGAGTGTGTCGAGAATTTCCTCTCAAGTAACCTATCTTCTGCGCGGCGGCGCCCTTGTACCATGCAAATGGCTGTGGGACGTTGGCCGGAAAAATTCCGACAAACGATATTAAGATCCCTTGTCCAAGGAAGAGCCAATACAGGGTGAAGCAAAGCCCACGGACACCCACTTGTCCTTCGGTTGTTCTTCGCTGCCGGCGGGCTCTGTATTACCTATTGTGACGACGAGTGTTATGGCAGTATGTATGAGGGTGTGTTTGCGTTGGGATTTCTGTGAAGACGTCGGAGTGTTCAAGGGACTTATGACGCTGGGCCTAAAAACATTCTTTCCAATGGTCTATATCATGGCGGACAAAATGCAGATAGACAAGCGACAGAAATACGACGAAGATAAATTGTGTGAAACTAGTCTGACTCGCTATCGGAGTTACCAACAAGGACTTCAACTTCCCTCCAACGGAGAAGGTACACTTCATCCTCTCTAGCCACTCTATCCTCGTGCCAAGACGATAGGACGGCTGCTTTAGGAAAAACGGCAGAGATGTATGCTGCAACAGGTGCAGCCTCTGCAATGGTACCATAGCCCACAAAAAGCCTTTCCAAAGCATGATGGCATCTCGACTCTGGTCCCAATTCTGGAACAACCATTGAATTGACAGTTAATTCCAAGTTCTCCAATTCCGGGCAGTATTGCGCGAAAACAGACAAACTCTGAAGAGTAACGTGGGATTCGATCTGGCGGAAGCTCCCATTCAAGACAAGACTTTTAACTCGAGGCCATGAGGATGCCATGCCGAAAATGTCATCGTCGGTGAGGTCGAATCCGCAGGGATGATCAATGTCCACTTCGATCAAGTTATTGAAACAATATAACTGTCGGAGCGCATGTCCTGTGATTGCAAAGATACGACGGTCCGAAAGTTGTTCATAGCCGAAGTCATGAGGGCCCATCGTGAAAGTTTTGAGTGAATCATGGGAAGACCGCGCAGCAAGTGAGGAGCATAGCTGGGCAGTTGCGTCTGTCGTCGTCGGTTCCGATTCATTGAAACCCTCGATACTGAGAAGCTGCAGCCGAGCATTTACGATGAGATTGAGGATTCCGATGACACGTTTGACGGTGGTGCTTCCAAAATACAGGTGGGTGAGCGAGGAATATGAATGATCTGGGATGCTCGTGTCCACAGCAGGGAGATCGCAGATCGGATTTTCTAGCCTCAACTCCGTAAGAGATGGTAGGCCGGCGAGATGTTTCAACGCCACTTCATTGACAGGATTCAGGCGTAAATCCTCGATACGTCTCAAGTTCTGCACAAACCCAGAGATGCTATCAAGTAATCGCCGGTGGTTGCTATCGGGCACCTGCCGGTAGTCGTCGATCCAAATGTGGGCGTGTGTCAACGAAGGGGAATGCACGTCGAAGAAAGGGAGGAGTGCAGTGAGCAGTGGCGCCCATCTACCGTGACAGAACTGAAGGCAAATTCGTCTCATCTGCGGAGAGATGAGGAAGTGGATAGAACGGGCGTTGTGGATCCCCAGCAAACGACGATAATGCAACTCCAGGAAGCCCAGATTGGGGAAAATGTGGGCTCCTCCTCCTGGAATGGCCGTGCATAATTTCTGAAATGCGGATGACGATATGATCCAGGAATCATGATCCCAAAGAACAAGGCTTTTGATACGGTTCGAGTAAAAGAGAGGCCGCTGCCAATCTTCTTCGGTTACGGGCCGACTGAAACACTGCAAAAAAAAAAAGAGTCGGAGGAACAATGAGATGGATGCAGCATTGAACAATGACACTGGTAAGACTTACAAGATCTTTGCCCACATCTTTCAGGGCTTCCTCAGGCTCCTCCAGGTCATCTGCTTCAAGACCAATCCACTCGTCGGATGCAAGAAAGAAAGCATCCCTTTTGACGACGACCATCAACCCGGGGGGAAAGCAATTCAGGAAATGGTCCACGGTGTCTTGAGCCCTCCACAGGAGGTCCAGCGCTGGGTCGCGGAAGGCGATACAGGTCCGCGCCAGAGCTGCGAGAGTCTTGACCTTCGAACCAATAAAGAGAGAGAAGTCGGCGATAGTATCATCAAATATGTGGTCCACGATTTCTGGGATGGTGAGTGCACGATGCATTGTGCAGGACTCCGGGATGTGGTCCCTGGTATTCGTGATCTGGTCAATTATCTTCAGGTTTCACGCCCGGTAGACTGGAGAGGCCGAAACGAGCCAGTAGGGTGTGATGGAGGTACACGTGAAGCCGTGTGGCGTTTTGTAATTTTTTTTTTTTTGATTCGGCCCGTCCTCGAGTTAGATACCCCCTCAACAATACGTTCACCGTGAATACATTATTCAGTAGGCAAATTTCGCCCCTGCAAAAAATACACTAAATAATCGACTATCATTCCGTTTCATAAACGAGTCAGACTACCCGACCGATATCGTCCGTGCTTGGACGGATCTCATAATGTACATTCACCGTCAAGCTTACACGCTACGCCTCGCCTACACCCTTCACCTTCGCCGGCATCCTCAGCCGGTCGTTCCGCCGGTAAAACTCGAGCAGAACTTCGGCGACGTGCGTGGGGTCGTCCTAGGCGCTGATGTGAGTACGACCGATGGATGAAGGGAGGAAACAAGGGACGAAGGGAAACGAGATGGGGCACGCCATCCTCCTGATGCAGACCGCCACCCAGTATGGATGCACGAACACACGCTACCGGCTACCGTAGCGGCGGGGTCAGCGTTTCGAGAGGTCGCCGAGGGAGACCGTGCTTATATACACCGCCGCCAATGGTGCGATGTACATGTTGGCTCGAGGAGAGTCACCGTAGACATTGCGCCCTACATGCCCCTCCGACATCGAGCGCATCCCCAGGAGGATGCATGTCCTGAAGGCCGGCAATTCACGCCATCAACGGGGGGCACGTCGAGTTCAATGTCCACGCCCACACCAGCCCATCTTCTGCGAGGTGCTCGAGAAGATCACGTCTACAGTGTGCTCTTCCGCAGCGACGTCCGATCATACATAGCACGCCGCATACGTGCGCCTATACCCCGCGCCACCGCCGGGGAAGGAATCGGATGGACATCGCCCGCATCCGTATCCGCAGCGCTCGCGCCCCTCCTATGTCACCGTCCCTGGGGAAGAGTAAAGACAATCCTCCCTCCCTGGATCGGCACCCGCCCCTCCACAACAAACCGTGTCCTTCCCCGTCATGAACCCCCTCCTCTTTCTCTTTTGTCATCTCAGGTAGGAAACAGAGGCACGCACCTCGTGTAGAACGTGTCCCACCCCGGGCACGACCACCATCTGGAACTTGCCTGGGAAGAAGAGGTAGATCAGTACGAGGTGTCTCGTTTTCCGCGAGAAAGAGATAAAGTGAGAGAGAGAAATGAGAAAAGAAACGAGAGTAAGCCCTAAAAGAGTATGGCATAGTCCCAATGAAATCGCGAGTTGGTGGCGACTGTGCGGAGATGCCATCGCGAGCCTGCGCGGATGGGATGCGATCTGGTATATGTAGCTCGCACAAAATACGCAGTCTCACATTCTCCTTACCGTCGACCCAGGTGTCAGGCTGAGCCTCGAACGATGCGACGTCGGTGACGCAGACGCCATTGTGCGAATGCGCGTGCGCAAAGCCGACCCCACACCTTGTTCGGCGCGATGTAGGAGCTTCGCCAGGGCGAGCTGGTCGCTGCAGCGCAGTGGCAACGAGTCTCGATGCTGTCGACAACATGGTGCGACGGTCTGACCCATCCGGACACGCGAGTGCACGACCATAGTGTCGCACTCCCTGTCCCGCGAGCACCCTCCGTCTCCGAATCGCGAGACTGCAGCGGAGCGCGAAGCCCATAACACCGGGGACTCGGAAAGTCTCGCCGAACCAACTGCGCGATCGTCCGCTATGCGCGTGCTCGAGGGCCACTCGTCGAGCCGGCGCGTGGGCCCGCCACAAGGAGGTTATGCCTCAGACGACACCCCGCAAAGCGGGGGTGATCTCTACCAGGCGCACTGGATGCACGTGCACCGAGAACCGGCAGATTCTCGCACAACGTCCGCAACGTGGAGGTGTTCGAAGCCCACCCCGTCTTGGAGGCCCGTCGCGAGACAGCCGACCTCCGGCATCCCGCGCGATCGACGTGTCCCGGTCCCCGGTCTGCCGCCGTCGTGCGCTCGACACCCTCAGGCGCCTCTCTCGCCTCTGCCGCCCGCCCTCCACTCCATCCCCTCTCCCTTCTCCTCCATCTCAACAGAAACAGAAACAAAAACAAAAACACGCGTCACGCCACGCCACGCACGATACCGATAAAAACAGTAAGAAAAACGCACCCTGCATCTGCCCAATCATCAGCTCCCGATCCAGCCGATCCGTCCCCGCGAGGAGGAGGAGGCGCGCGGTGCGCGCTGAGAGGAAGGAGGCCGAGAGGCCGGTGAACCAACCTGCGGAAGGAGGGAAGGGGATTAGCGTGAGCCCGTGGATGTAGTGGATAAAGGGAGGAAAGAGATGAGGGTGGGGGCGGGGGATGCGGGTAGCAGAGACACGAGCTCGTCCCGCGCCGCTGCCAATCTTCATTGCAACCCCTCGACAACGCACGCACCTCGCCTCATCGCGGCATCCCAACGAAGGGAACACAAGAACGGAACAAGGAGGGGACACTCACCCTGCCAATACGCCGCCGTCGACCGTAACGGCGTGCGCCACACGTACGCGTGCGGGCTCCCAGTGCCTCCTGTTCCTGTGGGTGCCGTCGTGGACGACTCGGTCGCGGACGAACCCGATGGCGTGGAAGCCGACGAAGAGGGCACGACGATGCCTGGCACGCTGACGCGCGCGCTCAGCGCGTTGCGGATCGTCTTTGTCTTGACGCTGTGCGTGGATTAGATGAGGTTAGCGAGCGAGGAGAAGGGAAGGGGAGAGGGAAGAGGACGAAGATACGAAGGAATAAGTCGAAGCACAGAGAAATATATAAGTATACGGAAAATGAAGGAAAGGCGCGCGCGCGCAGAAACGCGAGTCACAGGGAGGCGTAGATGCGGGGGATCGCGGTAACCCCGTCCTGCGCTGTCAGCGCGAGCAGTGTCTTTCCGTGGCTCCTGTTCGTCGGACATGCATCTGCGCACCCGTGCACCGGGGATACACGACGGGGTCACGGCCTCGCGAGACGCGAGACGGTAGTGATTCGCGTGGAATAGACGCGCTGCGACTGACTCGCTCGACGGACGGATGCCCATTGCAGAGAAGTCGCGTCACCAAACGCGAGAATAGAACGACTCCCCCCATCAATACCCACCCACTCCCACCCACTCCCGCCGCCGTAGGTGTAAAACAGAATAACGAGAATAACGAGAGGATGAAGAATACTCACTGCCACTCCACCGCCGCCTCGACACTATCGAACCCATCGGGCCGCGCGTTGAGGAGGGAGTGCATGTGCGGAAGGGCGTCAATCGCGGTGCCTGTGACGAGGTTAGTATCGAGGTATCGAGATCAAAGGGAAAGCAGAGCAAGACCCACCCTCGACAACATCCAGCACCGCGACGCCACTGACTCGATACCCCGCGTCCAGGAGAGGTGTGACGGAGCGCGTAACGACCGAGCCGCCCATGCTGTGGCCTACGAGCTGCACCAAGAGAAAGTAAAATTAAAATTTGACGTGAATGCATGGAGAATAGAGGAACGCACGAGTAACGTCGGCGCCGCCCCTGCATCGGACCACACCGCGCGGAGGGTCTGCACAAAGTCCTCTACAAGGACGCCGATCGAGAGGTCTTCGTCTTCCGTTTCAGTAGTGGACTTGGTCTTGCCTACCCGATTTCATTAGATCTCGTAGATCAACGAATAGAGGACGTACCATGCCTCCTCGCGTCCGCGCTCAACACCCCGACCTCGCCCCTACTCATCCCCACCAGCTCCTTCGCCAGACACGCAAAGCTCAGCCCGCCGTACCCCGCGCCGTGGTGGCACACCAGCACCGTCCCGTTCGCTTTCTTCGGCGGCGTGTAATACACTCTGCAGTCGAGCTGCCGCGCTGGTACAGCGACTTGAAGAGCCTCGGAGAAGTATGAGGCGCCTGAGATCGGCGCAAAGTCTGGGTTCGGTGGCTTCGGTTTGGATTTAGTGTCGCGATTCGAACCGACTTGTCGGGGTCTTTCTCAAGCTGATTTAAAATGCAATCGAAACGAAGCACAGCGCGAGAGTGCGCACATTGCTGGGGGACCGAGACCGCTGTAGCCGCCACCAGGGAGGGCGCCGAGCGCGTCGTCCGATTCTTCGTCTTCGAGCTCGGCCTCTTCGTCCGCAGTCAGTGGTGGAAGATCCATTGGGAGCTTTGCGAGACGAGCAGACATGGCGGAGCGTAGAAGATCGGACATCGATGTATAGATTCAACCTCTAGATACTTGAGAGAACGAGAACAAAGATATGAACAGCGATCAAAGACTATGAGAATGCCGAGACCAAGCCGCCACAGCCACATTATTTTACAGCGTTAGAGCGTCAGACTCCTTGCCCTACACATCGGTTTCGCGCTTCTGCTTCTACTCTTGCTTTAGCCCACGTATTTGGTAATTTGTTGCCTTTCTCTCCGGCCGTCTTGGTCGCTGTTTTTGTACTTCAATCTTGCATAACCGGATTTCTCAAATACACACGCCACTGCTTCTGTCTCTTCGTACTCCACCCTGGGCCCTTCTCCAACCGCTACTTCGACCGACTACGCACTGGCGAAATCAAAATCTCGACAGCCGCTGTTCTTTTGGGCTGTGTATGCATGTACAGACCCGGAAATAACTCGCTGCATTCTACGCGTTGTCTTCCTCTGGGTTCAAATAACACCCACTCGAACCATCTTGGCTCTCTTTCGCTAGTTTTCTGCCCTCGCTGAACGAACGACCGGAATTGATATTGTCCTGATCCCTGCTCATGGATTTCTCTTGGGATCAACTCGTAATTCACTGACTTGCCGGTTCTATCGTTGCTTGGGCTCTAAACAAATGCTGTAACTTCTGTCTGTATTCGGTGTGAATGAAACATTGTCTGGCAAGCCCCCGGCTTGGGAAGAAATCGTAATTTAGTGATAAAGAAGACGGGCGAGAGCACACGGTTCTTTCCAAGATTTAGAGTCGAACGTGCAGGTCAAAGTCCTAAGGAAGGCGCAGATCGACCTGAGAAAATTCCCAGGATTCTTCCCTCTTACTCTCGAAGCTCAACGACCACGATGCGCCTCGGACCACAAATTTCCTTCGTCGTGTCTGCGCGTCACGTGTGGTTGTGTGGTGGTCGAGGTGGCCTTTTTCGTGTGACTTTCGCCCGACATCGGCGTTCGATCTCACAAGTGCTAGTGCCAGCTAGAAAATTGGTGCGTGAAGATGCTCCTCTAAATCCACAAAGAAAAGCTTAGACAAGCTCTCAAACAGGCCGAAGCACAGGCTGACCTGCCGCGAATTGGATGGTTGCGATCATGAGGCGCTGTTCAGGAGCGCCTACTGCAACAATACTCTCAATGGCATCCTAAACGAAAAGGGGAATAACGCTGAGTTTTCATCTACAGTACAACTCTATTCGCTTTCAGGAGTTAGTTTGATGACATTCCGCACGTGGGCGGATCGTGAATTAAACTCGTTCTCCATGCAATTTCCCGAGCCCATCACAAGCCGTAATGTACAAAAGGCACCCATCGGCGGAATGGAATTTTTGAATCCTTGCGCAACTCACCGATCGCAAAATGTAGGGCGTGGGCTGCTTCTGCTGAATGTGGGTGTATGGGCGGGTCTGCTTCGGGGGCACAGTTTCTGAACAGATGAGCGTAGAATGTTTCAGCCACAACAGGCCCGTCCCGGTCATCCATCGCCCTATGTGCCGAGCTTCAATAGAGTATCCGTTCCGAAATGCGAGACTTACCACATCGTTGCAACCACCCCTCGGAAACCGGCGAAAAGCAGCGTGGCGGCGAGATGCATGGCCTCGTCGGGTACCGCCTGGTCGCCTTTTGCGGTCTCGCATGCGCTAAGGAATGCCAGTGACGGGTACTTCCCGCCGGCTTGAGAAGCGCCGTCTGGAGTGCGCATGAGATCTGATACCTTTAGCAAGCCATCGTTCAGGAGAAGGCCGCTATTCAATGGGTTTTCGATGTCCTGCGTGCCGTGACATGCGAAGTGTACGATTGCCGACTGGGGTAGGTGAGACAGTGCCGTCTGAACCGTGGTGCCTCCATCGGCGCCGAGGACGGTCAGCCATTGGGGCGGCACAATCTTCTGGAGTTTGCGCATTTCGGCACGGGCGCCGGGTAAAGAATCGTGCAGCGGGGTATCAACCTGGACGAGTGCCGTAACTTTGAAGGGTGGGGCAGCCTCGGCGGGTGTGTCGAGTAGCGTGGCCAGTGTCGGAGAATAGGACGAAACAACATAGTCGGACACACAGTCCGAGCCAAGGTGCCCATACAGCCCGGCAGCGTGAATTGGAAGGAATGACAAAAGTCCTGTGGGTATCCACCACAAGCGAGGTGGATTGGGGGATTTCTGGGCCCAAAAGACTTCGGAGAAATGCTCTCGAATAGTGTACGGAAACTTACCTTCAAGTTGAGTGCAGTGAGAACGGGCTTTGCGATTGTTCTCCACAGTTCAGCCAGCAGCAATGCAAATAGGTCCTCGGCGTCGATGTCACTGACACCTTCGAGTTGGGCATGTAATCGGGATTCCGATACAGATAAATCTCTGTGGGGTGAATTTCTTTGCCGGCGGTCGTGTGCAGCAAGGAGCGCTGACACTTGTTTTGTAGATGCAGGTTGACCCCGAAGAATGTCGTTCCAAAGGTATGGGGTCCGTAAGTTCATGTCAGGCAAAGGGATAGCCTGGAATTCGTCTGAAGTTATAACCAATGCTGTGCACGAATGCACGCTAGCGTTGAGGATAACGACAGGACCGTTTTTGGCTGCAGAGAGTAATGCTGTCAGCGGTTTCGCCTGGCAAAAATCTTCGAAATCGGGCAGCCGACGTATCTCGTCCACCAGATTAAGCCAATCGAAATTGAGCTGTCGATATCGCTGGACCTCGCTGTGGAGGGAGATGTATTCCTGAGATTGTGGTTGAAGTCCGTGGCGGTCTGAGAGATTGCGGTGTGAACCATATTCGAGTTCACTGAGCATTTCAGATGCTGTTTGAGCCAGTACGGGATGAGTAAGACGAAGTCGGTCGATGGGAGTCCGAAGCTGTAGCGCCTGCGCCCAAAATATGCATCTGCCGGCTTCCAAAAACTCGATCGCCTTTCCGACGCGATTCAATCGAATAGCGCAGGCCGCTGCATCAGCGGCCAAGCCATAATGGTGACTTTGGGATTTCAACGCCTGGTGCCGGGATTTTAAATCCGCCCCAACCATTGACACCTGCGGAAGCATTTGAATCAAGATCTCGAACGCTTCCAGTGCAGAGGAATGGTCGTAAATAGCTGCATTGGAAGACCATTCCTTGACGCATGCGAGGCGCACTGAGAGCGCGGAATATTCATCACACGTTCCTTCCTGAAATGCAGCGACGGCAGCATCGAGAAATCCGAGCTGGGGGGAGGCCGCGTGGCGTTCTGCGCAGTGCTGCCCGTAGCCGTACAGCAGGCGCCCCCGGTTGAGATGCGGGGCAGGGTGGCGATCCAAAGCAGTCTGGTACAGTGCTCCAGCAGTTTCTGCATCAGCTATGTCGCCGAGATGTGCAAATCTTATGGCAAGGCAACGGCCCAGGTTGTTGACCGTACTCGCATGAGCGGAGTGTTCGACAGGAATTAAACTTTCGGCATCTTGCAAGAGGCTAATCCCGATGTCCAGGTCCTCGCGGTTTTTGAGTCGTTCGAATAGTCCCATGTGATCGACTGCCAGAGCACCTGAGAAAATACCACGGTCCACAATATCAGAGGCCTGGTCCAGGGCTTCACGGTGAAAAGCGACGGCTGATTCAATGTCTGCCAACTCTTGTTTCTCCCTGTAGCGTTCGAAGAAAGCATTGCCCAAATTGAAAGCAAGACTCGTAATCTCCGGGGATGCATTCCGCCGGCGAATTTCGACTACCTCACGGTATAATTGTATGCTGTGGTCCAGGTCTCCTATCTCGTTGGAGTGGTTGAAACGCCGAAAAAGACACTTGGCGAGGTGTATTAGGTAGCTGTCACGCTCGGATGTAATCCCGAGAGTCAGATTCTTGTGGCAGTTATCGATAGCACTGTCGAGATCGGTTAGGTCGGCGGAGCTGGCCATGGACCGTTTGAATAGTGCCTCGGACAAGGAGTGCCGTGCACGTGCGGCAACATCCTGTTCAAGCCCCAGAGCGAGAGCTTCGCGGTCTATTTCTATAGCTCTGTCGAGGTCTCGCCCGGTGGGCCTGAGACGGAGGAGATTGGCCAAATTGACCATCATGGACGGCCTTTGGCGATGCCCATAGGACAGGAGATGAAGCCCTGTTTCCAATGTTGCAATATAAGCAACAATGTCATCTCGTGACGCCACGATCTGTCCCTGGTTCCCCATCTGCGCCACAACTGAATCTATAACTTCTGTGTCGGAGTCAACTAGGGCGTGCCTCAGTGGGATAGCCTCCGTGAGTGTTTGGAGTGTGCCACATGTCAGAGCGGCCAAAAGATAAACCCGTCGACTGGGCTGCATTGGACAAACTGAGCGCAATAGCGACAGCGCCTCCATGATGTCCAGAGGGCGGCCCGTGAGGCAGAATCGGATGAGAAGACCCTCAGCAAGACCGAAGAGAGACCTCCACGGTTTTGGAGTCGCGCTCGAAGCTGTCACACCTTCGCGGTACACAAAGATGATAGTGTCCAGAGTGGTGGGATTAGGAGTTCGGCGAAAGTCGGCGAGTATTTCAGAGGCGCAGCTCATTATTCCGATTGGATCATCCACGGCATCGATCTCGGGAACGTCACGTTGAGCTTCCTGAGTTCATTGTGAGTGAACGGGTGTAGAACGATTGAAAATGTGAAATACGTCGAGATATTGTGCTTCAAGCTCAGCTTGAGATCCTTTTAGCTCCGCACAGCAACGAAAAACCAAGGCCGACTCGATATCATCTAATTGGCATGTAGGCGTGCAGGCGAATCGCGTCACTAGCGCCATGGCCAGGGAATTATAGCACTGGACTTTGTCCTCGGGCGTTAGAAGCCCGCTATAGATGGCTTGGTGCAGCAGGTGAATCGCAGTGTTCAGAGAAGATTCATCGGTGGTAGCTTTGAATTCCTTGAGCATGGTCTCAGCGAAATTGAGGCATTCAGCAGAATCTTTGTCGTCTGTCTATTGCTCAATGTCAGCAAAGGACATGCTATGAACAGAGTGTGTCACCCACGAGGCCAAGGTGTTCGCTGCCGACTGAGAAGTGCTGCTCGGAAGATATCATAGGACTGAACCTCACGATACACAAGAATCGGGGCGAGTAGACTTCGAACGGGAAGTCCAAGGTTTTATAGTCATGACACTGCTTTGGGCGGCGAACAGCACGTCGCCCGATGTGGATATGGACGACAACAGGTTGTGATTCGCCGCCTCGAAGTCCCGGGCCTCGGGTTGGTGACACCTTTCGAACATTTCTGCAATTGGTATTTCAAGTGTATTCACAGCATCATGGGCTGTGAGTGCAATGTCATGTGGGTTGCAAGATCTAAATCTGAACCGCAATTCGGCGCCCTGAAATCCCGGGCCTCGTGTGGATGGTGTGTTTTCGAAGGTCTTCGCACTTCTAAGTTCTCGCAGCTATTGAGTCCGCTGAGCGGTGATGGTGGAAAATGAGTCAGAGGTGGCGGTGCGCATTCATCCTAGTTTCCGAATCCAGCCGAATCCAATGACGGATGAGTTTGAACACAGCGGTGATACACAACACATTTTCGTACATATCCATGAGCAAATCAGTCAAGTAAAGAATCGGGGTCGAAAATGGGGGGCATAATAAGTAGGTTCTCATGTGGCCGCCCGCCGCGTTCCGCCTGCTCGATCCATCGGTTCCTTCTCTCCCGCATTTCGGTACGGAGCAAATGTTGGTACATGTTGCTCTCCGTTTTTGCTGACCGGCGGGTATAGGATTCAGGTTCCGCCTCGCTGGGGAGGAACAACATATTCCTGGCCGACGGAAAGACAGGCCAGGATCGCAGCCGCTCTTCCGGCTCAGCATAGGCACTGAAGATAAAGTACCGGTCTCCCAGACGGAATAAGAGGCGTTGGAAACTGTACTCGTCGTCGTTCATGTATGCTTGCGGAATGACGCGCCCCGGGAACCCGTAGCCGTGTTCCAAAATCCACGCATAGTCGCATAAAACGCCTTGCCACGCATCGCAATGGTTATAAGGGATTGAATTACGCGCATTCCAGTCCACTCGCCAGATTTCACCGAGGTCAATTTCGTCCTGCGACCAGCCGACGACCATGAAGGGATGGAATTCAAAAGACGTCCCAGCGGCGCTGGGCGGCGCGATAGATAAGCCGAGGGATATGGGAGCTATTACACAGTTTGGTCATGCGTCTGCAGGCCAAAATAACACTCACGGCGGGCATGATGGAAGAAATCGTGTTGTGCTGGTCACTAAATTCCGGCGCCAAGCCACAACACTTTCGGGGATGCTTTCCGACGTGATCATAAATGGCCAGCTCGCCGAAACAGTTCCCGATGACGGTTAATCCAAGTGCCTCGTCGATATCAAGAAGCGGCAATGCCCACAGCGCAGGCTGGTCTGGGTCGTCATTGTTTCAGACAATAACAGGCGCTTCGCAATCCTCGGAGAGGTGAGAAGGGACAGTCGTTTAGATGAGATGCGGACCGGAACTGAACCCTTCCTCTGCTGCTGAGATTAAGACGTTCCGCCGACGTAAGGTCGGTACCACGGCTCATCATGGTAGTAATATCGTGGACTTTTGGCGAGGACGAACCGGCGGCAGAGATGTTGGTCGTCCAGCTCCGCCAGCACGTCGAAGTCAACGATGCACATCTCGACGCCGATTGGAGATAGTACGATCAGACGCAACGATGGATTGGGGGAAGACTTGGAGCTGGGGCTACAGACGGCTACCTCCCAGACTGTCGGTATCTCAACAAGTTTCACGAGGGCGATGAGATCGCGCGCGTTCGATCGAAGGGTGTATACCTGGAGTGCGTTTGTTCGGACAACAACGAGGGCATTCTTAGAGATCGTCATTAGGTGGGGAACGGTCTGAACACTGGGATCAATATCCAACTCAGGAGTTCTCGAGAAAAAGCAGAACGAACTCCTTTGCCCCGAATATCCAATTCAGGAATGTCGTCGATCCAATCATCCTTCCAATTTACGACGTGGGGTTGAATAACGCCGTTGCGCAATCCACATCCAACGAGGTCCCCGCAGAGTATCAACACATGCAAAGAGCCATCGATGCGACACAGTTCTGAAAATATATAACGTCCCGAGTGCTTTCGAAAAGTGATGACATGGACGGCCAAAGATCTGGAGTTCGTCAGAAATGCTTGAGCGAATAAATTGATGGATGAACGTACTCTGCGCCGAGGCCAAGCGCTAAGACGACGCCGGAGTCCTGCACCTCCAGCTTCCCAGTCTTTACTTGGCCCGGAAGATACGCTTCTGTAAGAGGCTCCCTGTGTCCCTGGAACACCGATGTCAAGTCCCAGCAGCTAATTTTGCTGATATGATTGTCGGACGAGGCGACGAATAGCCACGTCCCAGCAACCAAACGCAACCAGGTGATAGATTGAGGAAGATACAGGCGCCAATCGCGAACTGGGGACAGAGTACCCGTCTCACATTTGAAGTCGAGCCGTGCCACCCTGCACGCTAGAGCTTCGAGTGCGAAAAGAGTCAAGGAGATCGTATCCACGCATGTAAAGGGGTAGGACCTTTCCCTCAAGATTTTTTCGCTCCAGTATATTAGAGAGGTTGCGCAGAGCCACCCGGAGCCACCCAGGTGGCTACGAGGCATGTGCTAGCCGGTGGCTCCAGCTTCCGGGTGGCTGTCCGGGTGGCTCCAGACTGACGTCACCAATTTCACCACTGTACCAATCACACCGGAAATTCCCCACATTCAGCACAACTGAATCTTAAACTAAAACATAAATGTTAAGGTTAGGGTTTCCTTATAAGGTTTATCTTATCTTATCTATAGCCTTATAAGGAAAGCCTAACCCTACCATTTAGCTTGTGGTTTAAGATTTGGTTGCTCCAAATGTTGAGAATTTCCGGTGTGAATTCCTGTTGATGTGTCTCGGTTGTGCTTACCAGAAAAATCTGAGCCATTCAGCATCACTTAACAAGCCAATATCCATCCTTTTTTGCCTTGCTTCATCAAGATCAGCCCGATCTTGATTCCATTCGTCAACAATGACCTTCAATATCTTCACAAAATGGAGTCTAGCCTCGAGTAGTTGCCTTTGCATAGTAATAGCAAAAAAAAATATTTGTATCTCATAGGAGGCAGCAGTGAGGCTCTTTATGAAAGCCACCCGGAAAGCCACCCGGAAGCTGGAGCCACCGGCTAGCACATGCCTCATAGCCACCCGGGTGGCTCTGGGTGGCTCTGTGCAACCTCTCTATTAGTCCACAAAATTTTCGCTCTTGTCGCGTTGCAGAGACTACGACAAGCCTACATATCCGAGAGTCAGTGATAGCAACTTGAATGGCTATAAAGATCGCATAAGGAGGCATACCTGTCGGAGAGAATATATATCCACGACCAGTAGCTCAAAGCAGACGAGTAGGACGAGGTATTCGTTGAGAGACGTCAAGGACATGATGGAGAACGCGAAGTTCAAGTGGCAGCCGCTCACGTGTCACATGATTGACCCCCTGCTACTGCAGAATTTGAAGACAGTGGAACTATGAAAGACATTTTTGTACATATCCATGAGCAGATCAATCAAATAAGGCATCGGGGTCAGAAATTGGGGGCATAACGAGCAAGTTCTCATGTGGCCGTCCGCCTCGTTCTGCCTGTTCAATCCATCGGTTCCTCCTCTCGGTTCCCTCCAGTTCACTGGAGAGCAAGGCTCTGTACATGCCGCACTCTGTCAACGCTGGCTGGCACGTGTAGGATTCAGGTTGCGCCCCACTCAGGTGGAAGAACTGATTTCTGACTGATGGAAAAACAGGCCACGAAACGACTTGCTCGTCTGGGTCAGCTCCGATTCCCTGAGCGCAACAACAGGCGTTGGATACTAAAAACGTCATCGTCGAAATACGCCTGTGGGATTGCGGGCCCAGGGAACCTGTATGCGTTTTCCATAATCCACGCAAAGTCGCATGGCACGCCTTGCCACCCATCGCAATGCCAATAACCGGTTGAATATTTGGGAAACCAGTCCCTGGGCCAAATTTCACCCAGGTCAATATCATCCTGGGCCCAGCTCGAGATTATTGAGGAGATAATGGAGGAATCAAGATCTGACTGCGCCGCGGGGAGGCACGAGAGATAATCCAAGGGATATGGGCAGCTAGGATACAATTTGATTAAGCCGAATCGGTAGCAGAACAACACTAGCACTCACGGTGGGCATGATGGAAGAAATTGGGCTCTGCTGGTCAGTAAAATCGGGTGCCAAGCCACAACACCTCTCGGGATGATTTCCAACGTGGTCGTAGATGGCCAGCTCGCCAAAACAATTCCTGACCACGGTCAATCCGAGTGCTTCGTCAATATCAAGCACCGGCAGTCCCCATAACGCAGGCTGTTCTGGACCGTCATTTCTCCAGACAAGAACAGGCACTTCCCCATCTTCCGACGGTTGCCAAGGGACAGTCGCGGAGATAAAATGTGGGCCAGAACTGTACCCTTTGTCTGCTGCTGAAACCCACAGGCTCCGTCGACCAGTTTCGCCAACGCAAAGTCAGTACCAAGGCTCGGGGTGTGATGAATATTGAGGTCTTTTAGCAAGAGAGAACCGACGGCAGATAGGCTGATCGTCTAACTCCGTCAGCGCATCAAGATCGACAACACACATCTCGACGCCGACTGGAGATAGAACGATGAAACGCAACGATGTATTGACTGAAGACTTTGAGATTGGCTTGCAGATGGCGGCCTCCCAGACCGTCGGTATCTCGATCAGTCTCACGAGAGCAATGACATTGCCCGCACCAGTAGGAAGAGCGTAGACCTGGAGCGCATTTGTTCGGAGTATGATGAGGACGTTGTTCTGGATCGTCATTAGGTGGGGAACACTCTAAACATTGGCACTATTAGTATTCGATCGAGTCAAACTTGAAAAAGAAAAAACGAAACTAACTCTTCTACCCGGAATATCTAACTCAGGAATATTGTCGATTCGATCTTCCTTCCAGTTCACGATGTGGGGCTCAATAGCGCCCGTTGCGCAATCCACATCCAACAAGCTCGCCGCAAAAGCATCAACACATGCAAAGAGCCTTCGATGCGGCTCAATTCAGAAAATATGTGACCTCCCGAGTGCTTTCGCAAGGAGACAATATAGACGGCTGGGGATCTGCAACTTGTCAGCAACGCATTAGCAGCGAAATTGACGGATGATGAATGTACTCTGCGCCAAGCCCAAACGCTAAGACCACGCCGGAGTCTTGCACTTCTAGTTTCCCGGTTTTCACTTGGCCCAGCAGGTACACCTCGGCAAGAGGTTCATTACGTCCCTGGAAAATCAGAGACAAGTCCCAGCAGGTGATTTTACTGATATGATGGTCGGAGGAGGCGACAAACAACCATGTGCCAGTAACCAAGCGCAGCCAAGTGATTGATTGTGGAAGATAGAGACGCCAATGATGGACAGAGGACAGAATGCCGGACTTCCACTTTAAGTCAAGCCGTGCCATTCTGCACGCCAGAGCTTCAAGTGCTCCAGAGTTAAGAAGATCGTAACTCTTCACATAGAAAGGCAGGACCCTCCCGTCTTCACGAATTTGTCACTCCAATATATAGATCCACAAAATTTTGGCTCTTGTCACCTTGCAGAGACTACAGCAAGTCTACGAGTCGGTCGTGAATGAATGCACATAAAAGACTTTGGATGGCGCACCTGCCGCAGTGCATATATATCTACGACAGGCAAGTCGACGAATACAAGGAGGAGGTCTTCGCTGAGCGACGCAAGAGACATGATTGTCGTGTGAAGTTCGAGTGGCAGATGCTCACGTGTCTATTTATACTCCCATCAGATCCGGCGCGAGCAAGTCTGCGTCAGGGGCTAGCGGAGGCTGTTTTCCTCATGCCATTGTTTCCTCTTCTTCTTTTCTTGTCCTTGTTCTTGTGAATGACGGCCGTATCCAAGCCTGATTTTCTGGCACTAAATACTAGAAATGGACGACGTACTACAATCACCGATTGGTCAATCTAGAACCTGAGGGACAATACAAATCTCCAAGGAAGAACCAGAATAATCACCTCTCGACTCTTTTGTTTCTTTGTTTCTGTGCGGTGTCACCGCATTGCGGTGAGGCGTCCTGACCTTGATCTGTGGGTCCATGTGGGTCCATGATTCCATGCTATTGTACTTTTCTCGTTGTGTTCCCTGATCGCTGACCAGACACAATGCAGGTTGCCTTCTGTCGCTCATAGAGAACAAACCACACCCAATGGCCACAGGCAATGACGGTTCTAATGCCGTGCGCTTATGTAAGTGTGATCGAAGCCTTTCGATGGCAAATCCACTTTTGTGGCGATAACTCAGATATACCTACTCCTGCCTTCTGAAAAAATTCATACAGTGGTATTTATCCATTATGCGCCTCCTCCACCATTTTTCTGCACAAAAATAACCCTCAGAGGTCCTTGATTGGCTCCGTCTTCTTTGTTTGTTTGTGTTTCCACTGCCATTCAAATCATCTCAACACCGGCTGTCCCGTACCCGATTTGCCTCCGGAAAAATACCCTAAATAAGTTTTGAGCTATTTTATTTGTATTCTTGGCCGAAAATGCCGAAAATTTTGAGTGACAATAAGACTTCTGGGTCGAATTTTACGATCTTTGCTGATTTAAAAATGATCTTTTGCCAAGAATACATGTAGAATTTTATTTCAAACACTTTCCCTCTATTCACCCATAGGCAAAAGTGGCTGGTTGAGCCTATACTGAGTCTAGCCACTGTTGATCAAATTTTTGGCAGAGCATCCCAATTGGGATGCGCACGGTGATGCGATCAAAATCCCATAGCATTGCCTGTGGCCACACCCAAGCCGCTCCCAGGAAATATTGTTGTGAGGAAAGTCAAACGCCATTCTAGGGTACACGCCATGATCCCGTGTTATTGTACTGCGGGTTCTTTTCCCAGAACGTTTGCAGAACAGAATGGAAGTGACTCTCCATCAGCCTCTGAGAAGCGAGTACACCGAAACCGTTCCAGTGTATCCAGTAGTTTTGCTGTCACCGACTGCTAATCGGCCCGCCACTGACATAATTCTATATTGTATTGCGCTCGTTGTATCCTCTGACCGCTGCCTAGACACAATGGAATTTTTTTCATTTATCGCAAAAAATATTGGATGGGATAGCAGAGTTTTGCTCATTGCAATTTTTGAAGATCCTTTGTACCTCAAGCCCACCAGAATTCGTGTTGATCACTAGCGCGTTTTCACTTACCGAAAGAAATTATTCTCTGGTCAAGCCGTACCACATGCCCATTTCCAGTTTTCGGCGGCCTATCTAGAGGCCAATATTTCAGATGCATTGTTTTGTGGAACAAGGTCCATGACAATGGAAACGGGTCCACAAATCAACTTCTTACTCTGATGAGAAGAGAGCATCTCGATATCGTGCCTCTCGTCCGGTGCCAGGGAAAGAACAAAACCATTCGACAGTATATAAGAAGGGCCAGAAAACTCATTTTCACCATCTCTTACTGTAAGTTACTGCCGGCGATGTATGCTCCGCATCCCCCAACCGCTCCAACAGTCTCAATCCACACTCATTTCGATCCAAGTTGGCAAGATGTGAGTTTCATTCTTGCTCCACATGCTGCACTAACAGCCTACAGATTTTGAAATACGTCCAAATTCGTGCCACCGCTCATCCATTCTATGATGTGGATGATGGCCACCGAACTCTCTGGAGTACAGTTATTGCTGGATGCATGTCGGTACCCTCCCGCATTCATACTGCTCTCGTCTCATTCCAGTTCAGCGAACTCAAGCAAAAGTCGAACCTTGAAACCCTTCAGTTCGCCACCCGAGTTGGCACAGGTCACTGTAACCGGTCTCCATGTGTTAGCGTGGTACTTACGCTATGTACTTACAGCATAGTGTACTTTCGTGTACATCACATGTCCCTTATGCATTTACAATAGAACCACTACGTTCTGAGCCAAACACAAGTTACTCGACTTCCTTGTTACCTCAAGTTTGATACGGGCGATACCTCCAGCGGATTTATGCTGACACAAACGCATCCCAGGTGGCTCCTGGTAAATAAAGCCAGCCCGCATCAGCTATCGGCACAAACAGATGCCGCGGCATCTAACAACCAATGGCACGGCTTACAGCGACCAAGGACGCAGTGGCGGATCCGCAAGCCGAACGGGTAGCGCACGGCTTGACCGTGACCTGCACAACGAACCCAACACCCAGGCGAAAGCCCGAGCGGCGTATCCTATAAGCCCACAACCAGGCGACACGAAGCGCAGTGGAATACGATGGCTGGGATGGACCGGCGGAGCGCCAGGAAGGTGGAGCCAGAATAGGTGGAGCGGACGCCTGGCAGACCCTAGGGATAGCCTAAAATGGTACGTCCATACCGTTTCAAGCTTTGCTGGCGGTGGACATATGCCGGCCATGGGCCAATGGCATGTCACGCAATCTGTGCCCCAGTTGGAGGCGACAGAACCGCAGGATTCGTCTTGTGGGCGATAGACGCTTGCACATGATGCATTGCGCACGACGGGCAGCTCCACGAGAGTGCCACGTCATTGGGTCTCCGGTCAGGCAGGCGGCGCTGTGACGCTCGTGCTGGGATTCTGGGACCAAGACCTTGCTGTTAGCCATGCGGAGTCCGCACGAGGCAGGTTGGGCAGACCAGCTGGCCAAGTAGTTCTCAGAGGGACGGCGTGGTGACCCACATTCGAGGCATGTGCATGCGTGCAGAGCACAGCAGGTGCACGCGACGGGAGTAGCGCATCAAGACCTCACCGTTGGAGGACTGGGTGGCCGAGGGAGCACCTTACCTCGCGCGGGAGGCATCGGCGCCCTACATCAACAACGGCGGCGCAGTGCGACACAATGCGCACACACTCCTCAAGACCTGCGTGTGCAGGGGGAGCTCGTCTCTCCATGACACGGGCACCGCAGGGGGAGGATTGAGGGTGGTCCCCGCATGGGAGGACTCGCTCATGGTGGTCATCGATGCCACCAATTCGGGTGCGAGCGGCGGCGACAGGGGGAGCCGGACCGGCACTATGCACGATGCACCCGAGCCCAGCTGCATACCAACTCGACTCGCTACCCACAGCACATGCGCCACAGCGCACTTCACTTTCCGTCATCCACGCCACGGATGACATACCGACGGCGCTACACATTCTTTATTTCCCCTCGACTTCACATGCCCACAGATCAAGCGAAAACCGAATTTTTCGAAGGGGGAGGAGAGGGATGGGACCCACAGGGACCCGACTGAGCTCATCTCGGAGGGGCTGACTGGACCAGACCGCTTTAGCGCAGCATCGGCGCGGGCGGAGGTCCCAGTCAGCGACATTTAGGGCAGCAGCGATGGAGACGTAGGCCGACGACCTGACGACCACGAAACGGACGAAGACAGCTGCGACGGCGGACAAGCTGCGACCGAGTGAGAGGTCCAAGAGAGAGGTCCAGAGCCACAGCAGCCTCTGAGCCGAGACCGCGTGAGCTGGGGAGCCACGATGCTTCACCAGAGGGAATGCTGGGGCCCACGTACGTGGCAAGAAGGATCGGCGCGTTTCACACTTCAGGGGGAGTACTACTAGTATGTCATTCCACCTAATCTATTTGTTTCTCCATTGTCGTACCCTCTACTCGTTTATTACTTGCTCAAGTCCACTCGCTGAGGGGGAGTGTTAGCGTGGTACTTACGCTATGTACTTACAGCATAGTGTACTTTCGTGTACATCACGTGTCCCTTATGCGTTTACAATAGAACCACTATGTTCTGAGCCAAACGCAAGTTACTCGACTTCCTTGTTACCTCAAGTTTGATACGGGCGATACCTCCAGCGGATTTACGCTGACACCATGGGCTCAAGTTGAGGATTGCCGACTTTTATTCGGCTTTGGGTTGGTTTCTTGTCACAATATTTTCACCATCAAGCTTATGTCGGTACACAGGTCTCATCATAACCGAAACAGATCCATACCATTTCCGTGGTAATGAAAGCGAGAGCCAAGTACAGGAAGTGCACTTGAAACTGCTTGCAACATATTCAAGATGGATCAACATTGCGGCCAAACAATACTTCACAGACCCGCAAGACGGCCAACCTTCTACCGCCTGCGTCATGTATGCGCACACCACCAACCGACTGGCTGCGATTCTTGCAGCGGTAGCTCCCACAACCGAGGTCCAGTCTAACCCGACACCTACGACTGGGAGGGGCCTACACATGATACCTTCGGCAGTGTTTCCAAACCTTTCCTCATTTTTAAAGGACAAAGCCCTGAGGTTGCAGCAGGAAAATATCCAGGGTTTTCTTCAGGGGCTTCAGTTTGAAGGGCTTTCGCCGCTGGAGTGCATGCACATGCAGCATCACTGGGGCCATTGTTCAGAAATGCCTTCATTGTTATAGTGAGCCTGAAACTGTACACGCACCAAGTATTCAATCACTTATTTGAATCCTATCTAGTATGTTGGAACCAAAGGCGGCAATGCAGTGCCTTCTACAGGGAGTCACAACAGACGTTACCGGTCTTCGAACCATGAAGGTATACGATGCCGAAACATTCAGGAAAAGACTCAAGCCAGCGTGCACAAATTGCCAATACATCATTCGTTCAATCAACGAAAAGATGGGCAGTCTCCGTGGCGATGGCATCAAGGCTAAGGTGCATCCATTCCAGTACGTGGATAGGGCAAAACAACCCCCAGTGCGAGTGCCTTCGAAGGTGGATTGCCACTACGCCGAACGCGACTGTTTCACTCGCAAACCAGAGTCTCGTGAATATGAGTGCCCCCATTGCAGACAGGTCTGGTATTGCAGGGACAAATGCAGGGCGGAAGACTGGCTCCGCCATGCTTGTGTCTGCCAAGGCTTCGAGATATGTGCCTTCCCAGGCTGTACTTTTCGAGCAACCGACACATGCTATGGCTGTATGAAAGTGGCTCGCCGGATCCCGGCGAGATATTGCAGCTCCGACCATAAATCCAAGGATAGGAGTAATCACGCAAATTGGTGCAAGAATTTCCAAAACCAGGGATTAGTCCCCTCGCTAGTGGAGCGGGGTTATACTGTTAGCATATAAATCTGTGACGCAACCTATTTTGTACTACTAGAATCGACAAAGAGTTACTCGTTCCTTTATTTTCTCGCTTATGCCGTTGATACCCGCTTTTCATGAGGCAATAAGGTAACAGGAAACGGTGAAACGGCGGGATGTGATGGGCAGTGCGTCGCGCACCGCTTATGGAGAAAATAGCATGGGCGTGTTTGAATCAATACACATCGCCACTGAAGGCTTGTTCTCAAGGCCTCCAATTTTGTACACGTCCATGTGATCTTGCGGGTCAAACGTATTGCATGAAGCACCAGTTTACTGTCAATCACAAAGCTTTAAACTGGCTCTCCCGTGACCACTGACTGGATCGGGGCCTGGAGTTAAAAAATGATGCGAGCAACTGGATCTCAGCCAGATATATTGCTGTGAGGGGCATCGGACGCAGGATCGGCCTAATCACAAACGATGGTGCCAGAACAGAACACCATCAAACTAGTTCTCTCCCAGGCAACTGAAACTGATTTATGAAACTGGAAGTACACTTGTTTTATCTTCAATCTTGTGATGTTACTGTATCCACTAACTCTTTATGATTTTTTACAATAATTTGTCGATCCTGCTGTCTTCAGCCCGATATCGCGTCGCAAAGGGTTCATTTTGTGCAACATAGAAATAATTTGAAATAGAACCAGTATCGGAGGTTTGAGACAAGACTTGCAAGAAATGTTGAAAATTGTCAGACTCATTATTACCAAAAACGGACGCGATGGGTTGTTTGCGAGTGTTATTCATATCGGCCTTTTCTTTCCTGTTGCAAGTCCTGCGTTGAATCTCAGTCTTCCTTGTTGCTCTCCTTCGTCTGCTCCGCTGGCTCTGAATACAGTCATCGGCGCTGATGTGGATTCTACTGGCCGGTATACACGAATCCTACTGGCCCTGACACCGCTTGTGGCGAACATCAGTGCGGTGGGCTTATTGGCGAAGTGTGAACGCGAACGACTACCTTAGCCGCAGAATATGGTGTATACCTATCTTCTCTTGTATTTTTTGCGTACCCGAGTGCCAGACAAGTGGGCTTAACTAAGTACACGTCGGAGTGTGGTGGCGCGTACTCGAGATCTTTCCTCTCCCCGCTGGCGCGTCGTGCTCGCCGCTATCTATTCCCTTTGTCCCTTACGGTTCCCCTTTGTCCCTTTCCGTTCGTTCGCTCTCCTCGCGCATCCCTTCTCCTATCTTCTCGCATGATATGACCGCTAACGATTAACGCCTCGCAGGTTGATTCGCCGACCTCTCTACCTTGTCGCATCTTCGGCACACCGGATTATTGTATTGGGAGCTAACTGGTTAGTTTTTTTGTTCTGCTCTCACGGAAAGTGCACAGGCCCAGTAGGTGCTTCTTTACTTACGAGACGGGGGATTTGATGGCGCTCGACGCTGTCTCTTTCCTTCTCTCTTTTCTACGTCGTCCTTGTTCATAGCTGACATGAGTTCTACATACAGACAAGTTTTAGATGGCGGTGGTGTCCGGGGTATAACATGAGATGCGTTTTTTAACATCCCTTCACAATACGCATCAGGGAGAAAAGGAATGGTGAGTGTTGAAGGTGAGGATGGGAAGTGCCACCCGCGAGCGCGGAAAGAGTGGAAGGACGACGGGCGGGCAGGATGAGGGCTGCGAACGCCGACGGGACGGACTCCCATCCTTACTCCTTACCCACTTCGGGACACGGTGCCCTAGCGCCACCCGCCCGCTTATGTTGTATGTACTCTCACTCTTCCCGCGGAACCAGTCAATCCTTCTTCTCCGCCCTCAGAGCTCCTATTTATGCCCATCTTCCTCCCCGACGACGCCGGCCGCGGGACGTTAAACCCCGTCTGCCCGGGTCTATGCGCACCGTTATTGAAGAGCACCGTAGAGGCGCTCTGCAGAAATGATCCAGAAGCACACGGATTGGTGGCTCCACCAAAACGACCACGACATACGGTTGGCGATGCTGGGCAGAATGGCGTCGCGGCGTCCCTGAGGGTGCACCCGCACACCATGAGCCCCCATACGCCTCTCCACCCACTTCACCTTCGGCGGCATCTGCAGCCCGCGACCTGTCAGCACTCGACCAATACCTTAGCGATGTGGATGGGGTTGTCCTAAGCGCGAGCGGACGAGAGCAGCGGAGAAGGGAGAACGGACGGCCGCGCGAAGGGAGGGTTTCTCGTCGATTAGAGTCTTCGGCTCGAGTGACTTGTTTGTTGCCCCGACGCGCTTCGATACAAGACGCGCCGCATGCACGTACGCGCCGAATGCATCTCGCACACCCATCCCGTCATCTTCGTGCAGCGGACCCTCGTCGCCTTCACCGCACCAATACACATGCCAGCGAGGAAACGAAGCGACTCGGACGCAACTCGAGTAAAACGTACTCACGCCGGGCACTACCACTACCGCCACTTTAGAACGTACCTGCACAGAAGAATCATTCAGTACGGCGTATCTCGTCTTTCTCGGGATGAAGGGAAAACGGAAGACGACGGGGGCCCTTCTACGGTATCATCGCGCGTGAAGCCCCAACGATGTCACTGGAAGCCCGCAGCCTAGCATGGCGAGCTTACGCGCTAGAGCAGAACCATTCTGACCGGGTCTCAACGCATGTACTATCCTAATTCCGATTCAGTCTCGAGGGTCTCCTCAAGATGGTGCAACGCCCTGTCCTATGCGTCCATATAGCCGGGGTGCATGACACGTCCACTGTGACATCCTATACCGAAGTAAGATGCTCGAGAAGGTGGAAGGTGGAAGGGAGGGAAGACGACCCTGCACCTCGGGACCTAGCAAAACACCACGAGAAGGGGAGCATCGATGCGGCGTCATCTAGAATATCGCACGACGTGGTGGGCCTCTGTGGATGCGCGCCTTCGTCGCATAGGAGGTCAGTCCCGCGACGGTCAGAAGACAGGACGACTTCCTGCCTCGCCTCGGGATGCCCGCTGCAGGTACGAGGTGACCATCGATCCCGACCACTCGACCGCCCGGTAAAGCGAATGGATGCTGCATGCTGGATGCACGCCTGCTCGAGGTTAACGGCTTCTGCGCCAGAAGGCCGTCTGGCCGATTGGCGATATCCTTCTTTTCGGAACGCCCGTTATAGGCACGAGGCGATAATCGACCCGACGTGGTCTCGTCCCATCATGTAGGACAACGTGCGCCGTGGTAGGGACGTGCTCGAGGTCTTCTTGGGCGGCACGTAGAAGGACCACCATGGCGGGCTCGCGCGGCAGAGCTTCATATTCCTGTCTCTCGGCTCTGCTTCGCGACTGCACCAAAACTACCAGATAGTCGCCGACCATCTTTACAGTCGTCACTTCCGGATCCATCCGATTCGTCCCTGGAGTTGCAAAAGATGCACGGTTGGCGTGGGGAGGAAGGAGGCGCGTGCTACCAAGCCTGAAGGAAAGAGGCGGAGAGGAGCTTGCGAAAATCAATCAAAATGAAAATCAGAAAGAAAGCATAAAGATCAGAAAGAATGTAAATTAAGATGAAGGAGTGGGATGGATATAGGTAGGCGAGTGAGGTCCGAGGGGGAAGGGAGCGGATGAAAGGGAAGTGGAAGAGGCAGGAAAGGCCGGGAGTTAGGAACGGGCTCACACGCGAAGAGGAAGGAGGGAGGAGGGAGAGCGAGAGGTCTTCTTCTCGAGAAGACAGCAGCGCAGAAAACGTAAAAGAAAATAAGTCGAGATGCGCACTTACCTAACCATCGACCTCAGCGGTGTATGCCACGCGTACACTTGCCGGCTCCGCTCTCTTTCTGCTATATATTTCTCTGCCGATAGCAATACGCGTCGTCACAATCCCATGACCGGCGCCTAAGAAGCAGAGATCTCCGTCGGAGTATGCGGGTAGTATGGAAAGCCTTGGGAGCCAGTGATACCACGATGGGATTCCGAAGTGGTCTCAAGCTTGAGCACAGCGTCATAGCTCGAGATCGAAGACGCGCACGCGCCCCGAGGCGGTCGCATTGGACCCGGGAAGTGTACGGGTCTTGACACTGTTCCCGAGAAATCATTTGTTGTCAGTAGTGAATTAGGGAAATAAGAGGACGAAGGCCACCACTTGAAGGAGGGACGAAAGGACAAATTTGCACGTCATCGCACGTCCAAAACGACGCAGAAATCAAAGACCAGCTCGAGGAAACACCGTCCTGGTGCGAAATGATAAAACCATCGACGCCCTGACGCTATCCAACCTATCCCGGCGCTTTGAGAAGGGAGTGCAAAAATGAGACGTCGATTGTTGTAGCGTAGGCGTAGAACCTAGGCCTCCACGGTTTTACAGGATTCGGAATGAAAAGTAGGGAAGAGGCAATAAAATCAACGGTGGGATATCCAGAGGCAGCTTTGCAAGACGGCCGAGCTGAAGCTCACTAGTACTTGGAAGAGATGTGGCGTTCAAACCGGCGATCAAGCCATAAATTTCTTTGGTAAACCTTCATCTCGAATTTGCCTTCGGTTGGTTCTCTTCGTTGAGTCGGCCCACCATTTGCGAGTGCATTTCGACTGAACGAGCTTCAAAGTCTGCCGTTGGTTCTGACTTTACACTGGGAACGAAAACGCACACGCAATGCATCATGCCCTTACCATCTCCGAAATCGTTCACCACATATTTAAGGAAATCTTGGATAGGTACGACAGTCCCAATGGCCCCGCTCTTGCAGCCCTAGCGCGGATTTGTTTCGCATTACACGACACGGCGCTGGATCTGCTGTGGGATGTACAGCCCTCTCTGAAAAACTTCCTGAACTGCTTCCCATCGGGGCTGATGTTCGAGGCCGAAATGGAGGCCAGTCATCTGTCCTCCGAAGAGTGGTACATCAAATCCAACTTTGCGTCTCGTCCAGTTAAAGATCTTGTAAGTCATTAATCTGAATCTCGTCCAGTGTATTCAGCTCTCAAACTTTTGCAGTTTATCAGTCGTGCCGGAACCGAAGAAGATTGGGAACAGCCTCTCTTCTACTCTAATCGTATTAAAAGGCTTGTGGTGTCGGATGATGAATTCTGGATTTTATCATCAGCCGCATTCCAAAAACTATGCATGACCATTCCAGGAGGAGCCCACATCTTCCCCAATCTGGCTTCCCTGCGCATGTATTGTGGTTTTTTTCACCAACACCAAAACGGCCGTTCCATCCAGTGTCTTGTCTTCCCCAGACCAGGCAGATAAAGATCATCGGCAGTGTCCAACATTGCCTTGCGCTTTTAACTACAACGCTCCCCTTCCTAGAAGAGTGTTCCTCTTCATTGACAGTCGTGTCCTTATCATTCCCCGACACCTCGTTGCTCGATAGCGTCTCTCGGGTCGTGCAGAACATGAGACGCATCGAGGATCTCGCCGTTGACAATCTCAATGAAGCGGCGTTAACACATCTTGCTGGCCTGCGTTCCCTCAAGACGCTGCGTCTTAACAATTCCGTCATTGAAAACCACCTCCCTGCCACGAACACGAGTCTACCAGACATTGACCAGACAACTCGTTCTCCTCACTTCAGTCCCTCTATTTTGGCAGCACCACTGCCGAACGTGTAGTTGCACTCCTCACTCTCATCGTAAATGCCCAGTTGCAGTCTGTGTACGTCGAAGCTTTCGACAAATCGGAACCAATGACGGCGGATACAACTACTCGGCTTTACTCCACGCTCGCGGCGCGGATTTCCCACAATTCCCTTGAATCCCTCACGATGCACAATGATTATTTTCCCTATCGTGACAAAGCTCTGGCCCCTAGGAGCTTGGCGATGACGAGGAATGCACTCCGACAGTTGTCCTGTTTCAAAAATTTGAAGGAGGTTTCATTCGACCAGCCTTGCGGATTCGACTTGACCGACGATGACATTTTTGACATGGTCTCATCGTGTCCTCGACTTGAATATCTTTACTTGGGAGGGAGCAACTATCAGATCCAAACTCGAGTTACCCTCAGAAGTCTGTTCGTTTTAGCCCAACACTGCCCGAAGCTAGACTCTCTGCAAATGAGTTTCAATGCAGCGGTTGTTCCCGAATTGGTACCGGGACCCCGGCGCCATAGGCCCTCACAGAGCTCAATGTTGACTTTGGCTCCATAACAGCAGACCCCGCCCCTGTTGCAGCATACATCTCTGCCGTCTTTCCCAATGTGGTAATACTTCGCTGCTGCTGGGGAAGGGATGAAAAGATGTACGGTAATCGTTGGATGGAAGTTGGAAAACTTCTTGGCACTCACTCACGGAGCAGCACAGGGTAGTTATACCCTAGTGTCCGTGGTTGTATCTTTCCCGTTATAAGCTGGATCGATGTACCTGATTGAAAACAAACATGACTTCACGACTGCTGCGTAGTCGATTATTCGCTACCATTGGACGACCGACACCCGTCGCTTTTGCCGGCAACAGAAGGTTCCTCACCTTCTGGCTGGGTCTTGTCATCCTTGATTTTATAACACTTTTTGAAGATAGATTGAAAAACATTCGGAAGGTCAGAGGAGTGCGAAATATGGAGGAGATTGAACAGGCACTGCATCTCCAGCTCGCGGCCCCGAGCATGCATTTTTTATTCAAGTTAAAGCCCCTCAGTGCGCAAGCTGGAAGTCGAGAAAGTTGACCTTGAGCGCGAGCTAACGTAAACATGTCGCCATCCGCGGTCGTTGGCAAGATGTCTGTTCTCGAAAAATATCAATTATCTAGCCAGCGCCCCATTTTTACACTCAAGCAAACATCACATCAAGCCCCAGCCATGTCGTCACCCAAAAAGGAATATCAGCCTCTCTTTTCGGCCACCTATATCCTCCCGCGCGCCAAGTCTCCTAAAGCACATAGAAAAACGGAGGGATGTATGTGTATATTTATATAAAGAAAAGAGATCCGCAAACCACGAATAAAAGTTATACTTTTACATCCCCCTACATCGTCCCCATCCTTATGCTCCTGACCAACCCCGGTCGGGACGCGTCCGCTTGGACGGTATGTACCCTCTTTCCCGCGGAATCAATCAATCATCCTTCTTCTTCTCCGCCCCCTGGGCTCCCATTCATGCTCATCCTCTTGCTGGACGACGGTGGCGGCGGGACATTGAATCCCGTCTGCCCTGGTCCAGGCGTCGGCGGGAAGATGCCGTACTGTGTGCGGAAATAACAAAGGTCAAGTTAGCATTCGTTCGTTCATTTCATACAAATGCGCGTCGCGCGCAATCCACCTCGCCCAAGCCCTAACAGGCGGGAAGAGGAGAGAGCAAGCCAAGTCCGTCCCAAGTGTACGGGGGCGACGAAGGAGAAGAAAGCGCAAAAGCTTACCTGCGGCGTCCCGGGTAACGGGATATTCCCAACGCTCTGCGGCCGCGGGCTCCCCACGCCCGGCGTCCTATTCCCAGGTGCCAGTCCACTAATCGATCTTCCGCTCATCGGGGGCGGGCCAAATCCTGCGCATCAAGTCAGCATACAATATCGAATACGTGACGAGAATAAGGGAGTGAGGAAGGGGGAGATGAGAGTAAGGGAAGAAAGTAAGGTAAGATTGACGTGACGTACCAGGCGTCCCAGGCTGACTCCCTCCTCCATACGGTGACGTCGGCATGGCGGGCGAGTACGGCGAGGGCGGGGGGAAGGTGCCGGAGACGGGAGTGCCGCTGTACGGCGAGCCACCGTAGGGAACGGGGCTCCCTGGCGCGCTCTCCATCACCCATCCGTTGCCCTGCGGTATCAACCGTCCGCTTGAGGGGCGCGCGCGCTTCGTAAGACTTGCGCCTGTGCGTGTGTGGTCAGCCCACAGTCAAAGTCACTCCACCGTAACGAGGAGCGAAGAGAATTAGATGAAGAAAGAAGAACGCACCAGAGAATTTTGTCCTCAACGCACTCGCGCTTGCCACCGCCGGCGGGATCTCCTCGCCAGACGTGTCGATGACCGCCGAAATGGCGGCGGTGGTGACTCTGAGCGCATACCCCATGCAGACGAAGACACCACCGATGACGCCGACACACCTGGGGCAAGGGTGAGTTGGTAGAAAACGGGAGAGAGAGGGAAGGGAGTATGGAGTATGTGAAGGGATGGAGGGCTAAAGCAAGTATTTGATAGACGGAGAGGCGGACGGGAGGGAGGGAGGTGGAGGGCATCTCGTATTAAAATCCGAGAGCGCGGGGGCGCAAGCACACCCAACACGAGCAGCATCGTACTTCCTCCGTGCACGACGAAGGACGGGGGAGCGAAGTTCGGAATAAAGATAGAAAGGAGGAAAGAGTACGAACCTGACAATCAACTGCACAATCCCGATCGTCCTTTGATGTATCGTCAGGCTCATTGGGTCCAAATCAAACTTGAAGAAGATGCCCGGAGTGCCGGAGTGGTGCGAGAGTACGCGTGTGTAGTGGGTTACGCTGTGTAGAGGGTGAGTAGGAGTACGAGTGAGAGGGAGGAGTAAGGTAGGACATAGATAAGTAGAAAGGGGAAGGATAAGAGACAGGACTTGGGGGGACGACCTATAAACAGCGCGTCTTTGAGCGGTCGGCACATCACACACCCCTCCGCCAAGCTCGACGCCTCGTTTATGCTTCGTTCTTCATACTCAGTCATCCCTGCGGGCGTAGGCGGCGACACCTCCAACCATCGCCATTGATCCAATGTCTCGAGACGAGATGGAGACCCGCGCCGCCGTGTCTTCTGTTCATCACCTCTGTCCCGGAGCCCCAAAGCCCGTAGCCATCATCTCCACCCGCCTCTCCGTCACCGAGGCGAAACGTATGCGACGAGAACAATGCTCCACAGCTCACAAAACGTTCCCATTCCCGGTGCTTCACGCGCGGTGCCCGCCGTCTTCGATTCATCGACTCATCGATCATACGAGAACCACCCGCCTGCCGCTCTCTCTCGACGTTCTCCGTGACGATCTATAACTACGCTCGCGCGGTGCGTCGAGATCGTCCTCCATTACCGTTCCATCTAGTCCATTGAGACGAGATGGAGAAACGCGCGCAGGCGCCTTCCATCATCCGATCGTGTCGCCGTCGGGCGCGGTGTTCGTCGGCTCTGTGGGCGTCTCCGACATGTCAAAGCAGTCCTCCCGCCGTCCGCTAACGAACACCTCCGACACGTGTCGGCCGCCCCCCTTCTCTCTCATCCTTTGTCTCCCTTTCTCCGCTCCCGCCTCTCAAGTGGAACCCGAGATCACGAAGGCGGCAGGGACCTCGGAGCCCACAACCACCCCTACCCCAACAAACCCGTCCGGCCCCAAAAAAGTAGATGCACCCCTGAGACGCAAAACGTGCAGCATGCAAAGTCGAGAGGCTCCGCCCACACGCGGACGCAGGACGTAAGCATATCCTTCTCCCTCCTGCCTGTCGACACGCTGCACACCCACACCTCCGTCAGAGCGCCGACAGAACGCCCGTCCTCTCCCATTCCCGGCCTGCCCCTTCCGACAGCACGCCACCCTAGATGGAAAACGACCCCTCTCCGCGTCAACCGTGCGTCCTCGCTCGGGACCCAGCGCCAGCCGTAGTAGCGCGGTGCGTGGGCCGTAAATCGTTACACGAGCACGTCGAGCACATCCTTGCTCCCGCTCGGCAAGCCAGAGCAAAGATACCAAGAGACGAGCGAACGAAAACGAATCAACGCACCTGTACTGATTCGTATGCAGCGGCGCCGAGCGCGGGGCGATGTAGGTCGTCGGGACGACGTGGAGGAAGTATTGGTAGGCGACGAATGCTGCAAACGGTATGAGCATTCATGGGGCGGAAGAATAGCGAGCTAGAGGAAGGAGAGACGAGGGAGAAGGGAGGGGACGAAGGCAAGGTGGGATGGGGTGAGGAGGTGAGAAGAGGGGAGAACGAGAGAAGGAAGCAAACGATGTAGGAAAAGGAAGTGGAGAAGGAGGGGAATGGTGCGGGGGAAAGGTTCGCGGATGCGAGAGGGAGGACCCGCAAGACAGCCAGCCACTCGCCCGCCGCGCTCATTCATTCACCCACTCGCACCCAGCGCGGCGGCTGTCGCGTCTGTTTCTATCTCGGGGCGGGCGAGCATCCGTCTCGGCCATTGATGGCACGCGAGAGAGAGCGGGCACTCTCGGAGAATACGAAAAGGAAAAACCGCGACTCACGTTCATGTGTAACCTCGAGCGAATTGTCGAGCGGCTGGGTGATGTCGGGGAAGTAGGGCCCGAAGGAGAACTCGGTGATGACGTGCGAGAGGTTCATCACTGTGAGCGTACAAACGTAGTAAGAGCGAGCAAGAGGAAGAACCTAAAGCAACGTAGACGCACACTTATGATCCACATGCTCATGACTCGCATACCCATGGCCCAAAGTCGTAATATGCAAGTTCGCCGTAACCTTCTTCACCTCGACCTGCCCACTAACCCTGCATCCTTTCGCGTCCGGTTCGTGCTTGTACCTTGGCATAAACGGGGGCGGATTCGTCCACTGGAATATCGTGGAGAAGAAGCCGCGGGATTTGCGTGACTGAGCGACGGCCTGACGTGCAGAGAGCGCCTTGGAGTGCTCCTTAAGCGTGGTCGCCTGCCCGATGTCGAATTTGGTGCCGTCGCGCCGGATGCCGACGCCGCCTGGTCCGCGCCCGCGGGCGTTGCTGAGGAAGAGACGATCGCCGACGGCGTCTCGGAGGTCGACACTGATGACTGCGACTCCCATTAGCTGGGGTAGACGAGAAATAGTCAGACTCACAAGAACAAGGCATCGCAACGACCAAGTCGACATTAATATTCATGAAGCTATCCTGTCTCGTGTCCACACTAAACTCGTGGTCCGGCCACCCAAACACAAACTCCCCAATGTCGTTCAGCATCAGCAGGAAGGTGATGAAGCCGACGAAGATTGTGAGGAAACCGCGCGAGTCGGACCGCTGCTTATACGTCGACGGGACCTTGGGGAAGGCGTCGAACTGGGCAAGCGGCGCGGGGACGGCGGCGTCGAGTTTTTCGAGCAAGGAGGGCTCGCCGTCGAAGGACATGTTGGCGAAACGAGGACGACGAGAGCGGAAGGATGAGAGGGAGAATACGTGCTAATACGTGTCAGGCCGTCACGTGGATCCGGAGTAACGAAGCCTAGCAGCGAGATACTCCGAGGTTGAAAAAAAGAGAGAATGGAGCACAAGGAGATGTACAGCTAGCAGAGAGCAGCTGCACAAGAAGATAGACGTTGCAGAAAAGATGCGAAATGTAAGGGCTCTAAATCACTACACTCGCAAACAACCCATCGCGTCCGTTTTTGGTAATAACCCCTATACGTTGGGTTCCCATGCAGATGGAACGTTGGCAACCGTTTCCCAGAGTCATACACTCATTCCATCTCTTGCCTGTGGTTTATAAATACAAGGAACGGAAGAAAAGAGTTCAAAACAGATCAATTCGGGCTTTCATGAATTACTTACTCTTCAATGACTAAGTATCTGGAATAAGGTCATCAGGGCTGTCCAAAGTTGATGTTGGTATGCTGAGTCCAATTTTAGTCTAAGTATGGTGGTATACGCAGAAAAATGTACTCAATTATCATTGGTTCATATTGGGTTCATAGCAAGAAAACAAGAAGTCTTAAAACCCAATCTCAGTATGCATGTAGAATGTGGCTATTGATTTAGAGCTGCTGATTCTGGTTGTCCAAACATCCTGGCCCCAAGAACTCTTCTTTGTCAATCATCACAGCTAAATCTTCTTCACCAATAGCAGAAGAACAGTCAACAATGTACACAACATCATGCTCACAAAAAAAGAAGAAAAATTGTCAAATTTCAGTACCATTATACTTGGTCTCACCAAAAATTTCTGCTGATCATGATTCTTACAGTCCTATATCATCTTCTTCAACTACTACCTTCCAAATGGCCCTCATATAAAAAACCCATGTCATTGATGCTGTACAGGCCAGGGAATATATTGCCCAAGCTGCTGCCATGGTTGGCATGCAGATTGATACTCAAACACCTCTCACACAGCTACTGCACCACCCTATTAAATGCAATGGGCTCATCAATACCATAACTGAGGTTTGGGAGTTGATTTTGGTAGAGGAAGTCAACAAATATGTAGGCTCAAACCAACCGCACACTTGACAGCATGAAATTTGATGACAGTCAATCAAGGCTGATGAGTGAAGCAGCTGGAACATAATCACTGGACGCAGCAACTGTCAGCCATTTTAGCCAGTGGTTGTTTTGACTTAGAAAATTTTCAATTCATTGAAAATTCAAACTTCCTCAGATAAAATTCTGAAGAGACAGATCTTTTCTAAATGGTTCCAAATGAATATTCTATTGATTTTGGGATGTCTCGATGGAATAGGACTTCACTACGAAGCATTTACTTGTGAGAGTTAGGTGTACCGCCACCTCAGTAGAGGTCTCATCAACGCATGACCCCATGACGTTATTTCTTCCGGTTGACCAGGTTCCTGATTCTAGCTCTTTTTTTTTTGTGAAAGGCGCTCTCAGCATTGGACTAAACACCATAAAAAGGGAATACTTGTGATCAGGGGACAAATCCGAAGAGATCTGTCTCTTCAGATTTTCATTTGGAAGAGTTTGAATTTTCAATGAGTCGAAAATTTTCTAAGTCAAAACAACTGCCGGCTAAAATGGCCCATGGTTGCTGCGTCCAGTGATTATGTTTAGAGAATGCCACAAATAGCAGATATCACGAATATTTGCGAGTATACATTCATGAATAATGAATACTTATATTCATGAATGGCTGTGGCTGTGCTATTTGCGTGAATGTGAATATCAGTTTTCAGGAAAGTTGATATTTGCAAATATTTGCAGCTGTAATACACAGCCAAAGTTTCAATCAAGCATGGTAAATTTGGGTCTGTTTAACACATCTCCTCTCTGGAACCAGAACATACTTCATTTACACCAACTAGATCTGTAATTCATATGCAAACCAACCACTTCAGAGACATCTTTACTTTGACAACTGCTTGACAGGTTGAACACAGCAAGTGTGATGGTCAATCAAATGGTTGAACATGCAAGACAAGGGCTTGTATGAGTCTCTGACAATGTTTAAACTCACAAGATAGCATAAAAGTGCTCTCAGCAACTCATTGGTGGCTGCCAAACCCTCAAATTCTCAATGTATTTGCTGAGTATTCATATTCATGAATATTTGCGAATATTGACTAAGCAACAAATATTTGCCATCAATATTTGTACGAATGCAAATATCAGTTTTGAGGTTTTAGTGAATATTTATATTCGTGAATATATATTCATGGTATTCTCTAATTATGTTCCAGTCTCTTTATCACTCGTGAATTTATCAACTGTCATCAATAATCTCCTGGTGAAAAATGTGACTGGTTTCAACAAGTCTAACAAATATGTTGATCAGATGTTGAGAGTTGTGCAGGCTATGATTGATGCAGAGGGTGGACTTACCAGAGTCTAAGCACACACAGGAATGCTCATATGTGTAGTATATCAACACTTTCATTCTGTAAAGATTGTCCTGTTGTGATGGATGTTTTCCTGATTGGCAGAAACTTTTGATGTGACTGAGTGAACACCTCCTCATCTACTTGTCATGCTTATGCCTTCAACCATCTCTTCTCATCAATCCTTTTTTCATCGGGTTTGAACTGTGTTTACTAAAGTCTAATGGGGAGTGAGCTCAAGTTGGTGCAGCAAGAACCTTTTCTCACATCCTTCCCATGCTGGGGTCCTACACCTTGGGCACTAAGTGGGAAGGCTGCTGTATTCCCTGTCTGCACTACTCATGGCGTAGGTAGTGTACCATCCTGCACGAGTGGCTGATCCTTCTGAGACAACCTGTGAGCAAAACAGCTGAGGACAAGACAGGGGAGTCTTGCTCCTCTCTTTTTCTCACTGTTCACTGCTCGTTAGATTCATCTCAGTTTTCTTCTCTCTGCTCTTTTCTCTTTCTCATACTGTTTACTGCTTGCTAGCCTGTCCAGAATCTTGTTACCCTCTGTCCCATCCCTAGTACACTTATCTAGTTGTTTATTTACTTGGATGTATTCTATAGCAGTCTACAGTTGAATTACATCCAGAGGCTCAGCACAGGATTGTGTTCTTGCTACACATTGTTCCCCTTCACAATGTGGGCCAGTTAGACCACTTGATAGGCTGCTTCAAGACAGCACCTGAATGTGAACCTGTCCTGCCCTTAAAAGCAGGCAATCCAAAAGGCTGCCATCTTGCTTTCTGACTTGAAAGGGGCAAGAATAATTTCTGAAAGATGTCCTGAGATTCTTGGAGATGGGTGCTGATGACTCCAAGATTCCTACACACAAAGTCATCCAACATGTTGTCACCAAGAAAACCAACAAGAACTGCAAGGCCACCACTGCTGGCCTTATCTTGACTGGTGAGGCAGAGAATGTGGATGCTCATATTGCCATACCAGAGGACATGGCTCTCACTGAGGCCGCCAATGGGGAGGGTTCAGGCAAACATAAACACTGCCTGAACACATGCTATGAGGCTTTTTGGAGACGTGCCAATGATAAGAACAAAGACGTTGACATGCTGGGTATCAATGTGCCTGGAAAGTAGTCCTACAATGCCTATGCATTGTTGTAATTTGCATGTAGATCTTAAATGAATAAAGCTAGAGAGATGTAGAGAAACAATGAAAGGAGGGTTGATGGGAACCATCACCTTTTTGCTTCTGCACACATAAAAAAATGCCAGCTATGTGAATGCCATGGCATCACTTGGCACCAAAGCAGCACAGGAGGCAAAAGGTAGATTTTTGAGCCATTTTTAAGTGATTTTGTGACCTGTTTGGAGGATTTGTACATGCCCTCAGTGACCTGTGACAGGTACAAAAATTTTCATAAATTTTTGGGCCTGTGACCTGTGACATACAAATTGAAAATGCTACAGAAGCAATGGGGTACTATCAATCCTGACATGCCTGTCTAATTGGACTCTTGATCTGGAGTTACTGGTTCTATTTGTCCAAACAGCCAGGTTCCTGAAACTCTTCTTTATCATGTCATCACGGCAAATCTCACATTTCTTGACCAAGAGTAGAAGAACAATCAACATTATACATAACATCATACTCACAAAAAAAAGAAGACAAATGGTCAAATTTCTAGACCATGGTAAATACTGCCCTCACCTACTTGTCATGGCTTGAACTGTTGGCCATCACATCCTGTCAATGCTTTTTTCAACCACTTGAGAGGCCACCTGAAGATAACACCTGAGCATGAACCCATCATGTCTTAAAAAGCAGGCAGTCCAAAAAGTCTCCTAAGCTCTTCTGCCTCTTGGAGTTTGCCTTGGGTTCGATATGTGATACTAAGATTTTTTGGCAGCATCCAGGGTGTTTGGATGATTGTCACCCAGAGTTTGTCCACATTTTTGGAGCACAAGAAGCTCAAGTTCTTCTGCTTTTGTTAATTCTCCGAGATTCCAATATCTGGTTGCTAAATTGGCCATAGCTTTCAGGGTGTCTGGATGATTGTCACCCAAGAACTGTTTCCGTTTTTGGAGCACAACAATCTCAAGTTCTTGTGCCTTTTTGTACTCTCCCAGCTTTGAATATGTAAGTGCCAGATTACCCATAGCAATCAGAGTGTCTGGATGATTGTCACCCAAGAACTGTTTCTGTTTTTCAAGCACAACATTCACCAGTTCTTGCGCCTTCTTGAATTCTCCCAGCTTCAGATATGTAAATGCCAGATTGCCCATAGTGATCAGGGTGTCTGGATGATTATCACCCAAGAACTGTTTCTGTTTTTTTAGCACAACAATCCCCAGTTCTTGTGCCTGCTTGAACTCTCCCAGCTCTGAATATGGGACCATCAGACTGCACATAGCTTTCAGGGTGTCTGGATGATTGTCACCCAAAGACTGTTTCCATTTTTCAAGCACAACAATCTCAAGTTCTTTTGCCTTCTTGAACTCTCCCAGCTTCAAATATGTGAGTGCCAGATTGCTTAGAGCATTCAGGGTGTCTGGGTGATTGTCACCCAAGAACTGTTTCCGTTTTTCAAGCACAACAATCTCAAGTTCTTGTGCCTTCTTGAACTCTCCCAGCTTTGAATATGTGAGTGCCACATTGCACATAGCTCTCAGAGTGCCTGGATGATTGTCACCCAAGAACTGTTTTTGTTTTTGGAATGCAGCAATCCCCAGTTCTTGTGCCTTCTTAAAGTCTCCCAGCTTGGAATATGTGAGTGCCAGATTGCCCATGGCAATCAGGGTGTCAGGATGATTGTCACCCAAGAACTCTTTCTGTTTTTGGAGCACAACAATCTCAAGTTCTTGTGCCTTTTTGAACTCTCCAAGCTTTGAATACATAAGTGCTAAATTGACCATAGCTTTCAGGGTATCTGGATGATTGTCACCCAAGAACTGTTTCCATTTTTTGAGCACAACAATGCCCAGTTCTTTTGCCTTCTTGAACTCTCCCAGTTCTGAATATGTGGCTGCCAGATTGCCCATAGCTCTCAGGGTGTCAGGATGATTGTCACCCAAGAACTGTTTCCGTTTTTCAAGCACAACCTTCTCCAGTTCTTGTGCCTTCTTGAACTCCCCCAGCTTTGAATATGTGAGTGCTAGATTGCCCATAGCACTCAGGGTGTCTGGATGATTGTCACCCAAGAACTGTTTCTGTTTTTCAAGCACAACAATCCCAAGTTCTTGTGCCTTCATGAATTCTCCCAGCTTTGAATATGTGAGTGCCAGATTGCCCATAGCAGTCCTGGTCTCTGGATGATTGTTACCCAAGAACTGTTTCTGTTTCTCTATCACAACAACCCCCAGTTCTTGTGCCTTCTGGAAGTCTCCAAGCTTTAAATATGTGGCTGCCAGATTACACATAGCATTCAGGGTATCTGGATGATTGTCTCCCAGAAGTTCTTTGGATCTATCAAGCACTTTTATACTCCACTTCTCTGCTTGTTTAGATTTTCCAGCATGGAAAAGTATCTCACCATATTGTACTCCAAAACATATAGGCAGTTCTAAGTTGGTCTGCAGGATAGATTCCACATGTGGAAGCAGAACCACACTGGCTAGCTGTTTGTCCTGTTCTGGGATTTGTGAAATTGCCATTCCAAGTACAGCACCCACAACAGATTGAACAGATTCTGGATCCCAGACTGTTTCTCGACTCCAAGCATGTACTAATGGATGGATGGAAAACATCTTTTTCTCAGAATCAAAGTCAATCAAGGAATATGCTTGGATTTCATTGGTAACACTCAGAAAGCGGAGAGAGTCCCATTCACCAGCTGGTTCCAGAAATTTTGAAAGAAATTCTCTAGATTTTTGGAGTTCTTCCTCAGAATCAACCTTATACTTGGATGCATTGGAGAAGAATTCTTCTGAGATCCCTTTATGATAAAGGAATGAGCATAGTTGTAGAAACATCTGAGCCAGTGGCTTGAGCCTGTCAAAGCTCATTTGCCAGGTTGTATAGACTGTCCAAGCATAGAAATCATGAGACTGTGCAGGTTTTTCACTAAGTAGCTGTCGTTGGTGTTTTGAAAACAGGTCCAAGTAACTATCAAGAGTACTTGATTTGAATATGAATGCACCAGCTTGGACAATTGCAAGGGCAAGATAACCTAGGGTCTTTGGAAACATATTCAATAACTATATTGATGAGTAGATAATTGTTCTTACCTTCACAATCTCAGAGGCAACTTGTTCATTCTTGGTAGTTAATGGGTGCCGTGCACTTTTCAACAGCAAATTCACTGCATCTGCCTCTTCCAGATCTGAGACAAGTGAATGTGAACCAGCATAATGGCAGAGTTCACGGTTCCGAGAGGTAATAATGATGTTGCCATGGTCACACTGAGGGAGGAATTGATTCAGGTTGATGCTGGGGTCATCAGCATTGTCAAAGAACAGAAGCCATTGGTCAACTTTGCAAGCAAGCCACTGTAATGCTTCTTTGGAAGACTGTCCAACATGCTTTGCAACAGCTATGTTCTTGAGTCCAGTATCAATCTTGTCAATGCCACTTGTATCTATGAAGAAGATGTCGGAGAAGCTGTACACATAGAAAATTTATTAATGGCCTTATTCACCAGATTTCAACTAGCAGACACACCTGGATGACTGGTCTTTTATGAATTTCAGAGCAATCTGTGTCTTCCCTGCACCACCAAGTCCATAGAGCACATAAATGTGTTGTCCACTCTTGCCATCTGTGAAGAAATGATGCATTTTGCCCAGAATATTCTGTCTGCCTTGGAATATTCTTGATGGAGGCGGACAATGGTTGACAAGCTGGGATGCTTCCACCGGCAGCATTGTAGCTAGGCTACTAGCATACAGATTATGTGCCGTGAAGTGTTGGGCCATGATATGCACGGTTGGACCCAGCCCGGCTCCACCAGAGCCACCGGTACCATCTGCATAGCCCTGGCCCCCAGGACCGCCTTGGCCACCTACATAAAATGAATAATCACTTCAGCATCGTAACATATTTCTCTCGCACCGTAGATGTTGATTGATCGGGAATCATGCTCATGGGGAAACATTGGGTTAGACTGCACACTATTAGCTACAAGCAAAGATTCTACAGGAGTCAGACCAACCAAAGAAACAGTATTGCCGGTGCAGCGATTGGAGAGGAGGAAAGGAAGACAAGGAGACAGAAGACAACATGTTTCACGGCAACGTTGACACTGACAGCTGGATCGAAGTGTGCGCCAAATAGACGCCCATCTCACATTCGTCAAGGTGGACCATTATTCGCCATGGCCGTTAGCCAGGGTGCCAGGGTAAGACAGTTTTATCGACGCCAATAGAATCACGATCAGAAATGTTTGCATTAGAGATGAGGAAAAACAGTATTGCACGGTGAACTATAAAACGCCACGCCTCACATGGCTGTCAAAAATAACTCACGGCCGTCAAGATCCCGACGCCTCCGTTCCGCAAGAGCGACAAACATGCAACGATAGAACGAGGCATGTATGGGTTAGTCGCTGATTCTCCACGTGAGTTGGGCTCCATAGGGACCAGGGCAGCTACGAGAGCTAATGCTATGAGAATGAGCGTCTTTGGCATTATACACGTTGTACGCAACATCTGACCTACTGTACCTCGGTCTGCAATCTCGTCGGGGGATGAATACCTACCGTTGGCAGAATAGCCCGAATTTAGTGGCCTGACAGGAACCAAAACTCGCGCGACTTGCGCGGCCCCGAGAGCCGTTGGACGTAGATGCTGATTGCTCCTTCCTGGCATACTCGAACATCATCAGCCCGTTCCTCCTCCCCTCCACGTGTTTCGAAGCCTAACGATACACCTGGCCGCTTCACCCTCGCCGGGATCTGTAGGATCGTTCTAGTGGTGAAGCTCGAGGGATATTTCCGCGTCATACGCATCAACGCGCAAGAGTCGAAGGCACACTGCGGACCCAGCTGCGGGCCCAGCTGCGCACACCGCCGGCTGCATCTTTGTGGGCGCGCGGTTCGTGCGTCCGCTGCCCACAGCCCGCTGCCGCAACTTCGCGACACGCCAGCCCAGGCGGTACCGTTACCCTTCCCTCCACACAGTACACGCCCGCTGTACGCCCGTATCCTGCGCCACGGCCGCGACGCGCTCGCGAATTAAATCGACACCACCCGCAAGCCCACCGCGCACCGCCCAGCTTCGAGCGCACTCCTCAAGCACCCGCGACGCCTCTGCTCTCCATCCTGTCCGGGAACAGCAGTAGCATAATCAAACTGCCACTGCGTCCCATTGGCACATCGGCATACGCGCAAGGCCACCGCCGCGACGCACTAGCGAGTATGGATCGAGTCGAATCAAATCGATTCGACGCCCGTGCAGCTCCTGCTTCAGAGGACCCAGGGATAGAGAGGGTCTCCTGCATCCGAGACTCCCCACACATTTCCTCCTCTCGTCCTTTCGTGCCGCCGCCCTCCGATTTGCATTCCCTCCCCTCCCTCCTCCATCTTCGAAACGAAACGAAACGGGCGGAGGCACGTGCCTCGTCCTAGGGACGACCGCCCTCTTGATTAGAACCTGCCTGGAAAGAAAAAGGCGGTCAGCGCGAGAGGGACGAACGATAAGCGAGCGAGAAGACGAAAAAAGGTGGGAGAGGGAGGGAGAAGAGGTGGAGATGCACGATCTCTCTTCAGCAGAACGGGAGCGACGACGCGGCGCGATCTCGGCCAACGCCGCGGTGCTAGAGGCTGCGCTCGGGATTGTGGGTCTCTCGGATGGCGTCGTGCACGCGCGCGCGCTCGAGGTTGACTCCGCGCCATCGTCGCTCGGAGGGTGCCCATGGCGCGCTGGAGTAACATCGACTCTCGGTACGATACCGACAGGCCAGTGGACACACTCCTCTCTGCACCTGCCAGGCTCAGACGCACCGAGCGTCCGAGACGCGCGTCCTATATCCACACTCTCCCGCACTCTCTCATTCTCCCTTCGGGCCTTCTTGCCTCGCCCCCCTCAAACGAAGTACCGCGCTCCCCCCGCGATTAGAATCAAAGAGAAAAACAGACCTTCCATCTGCCCTTTATGGCACCCCCGACTCTCCATCGAGCTGATCTATCTCCGCACGCGGTACAAATCTTGTGTTGAGCGTCGCCGAGCTGGGGACAGGGAGAGAAGCGCATGGACCGGCCAGCCTGGGGGGAACACGTCAGCCACCTGTCATTAGTTATACAGCAGATATATGGAGACGGGGGAAAGAGGAGGTGGGGATTGGAGGGCGAGAAAAAGGAGGAAAAGTGAGAGGGAAGGAGAGCGAGGACGTGGGACCGGGGAAGAGCATCCGAGAGGGAAGTAGGGAGAGTAATTGGGACGCCGATTCCACATGTCCCACGCACGCTGGGCCGGCCCATTCGTCGTACCCTCCACTCAATCACATCGTCCACGCAACAGAAGGAAGCAAACGGGGCGTTACTCACCAGGCCAACTCGCCGCCGCTGCATACGACACACGTACGCATGCAGTATCCAGCCCAGTCATTGGACGGCTCCTACCCGCCGCCGCCGATGCCGAGGTAGCGTCTACCCCGTGGCCATCGAAGTCGAGAGTTGTCCCAGTCCCGGCGGCGGAGGAAGACGAGTACGGTCCGCGCACGCACGCACTCCACGCGTAGCGAATCCTTTTGGTTTTGGTTTCCAGGCTAGATAGGATCATCATCGTTAGCGAGCGAAACCAAGGGGAGGACGAAGGGTAGTGGAGAAAGGAAGGGAAGGAATGACAACGAAGGTAGACGGAAGGAAACGCGCGCGAGGAACGAACGGGGTTGCCCGAGCGTCCACGGGTCGTACATTCCCCGCTCCGAAGATATAACGATGAGAATGAATGTAGGACTCACGAGATCGATGTCGTACTTCTGAAGCATTGAATCTCATCCACGCCAACGAATCCAGCCATCGTCCCGGCACACATTGAGGAGGGAGGGAGTAATACATGTGAGGGAGGGCGTTGATCGCCGTACGTGCCCACTTACAACGGCGTTAGTGTCTGTCTTTGTGTGCAAAGAGACAAAGAGAGGGGAATGAAATGGAACGGAAAAGAACGAGCAATCCACCTACAACGACATCGAGCACCGCATCTTGGCTAACCCTGTACCCCGCCTCCGGATAGCGCGCAACGACATGGTGTGGCTGACGAGCTGCGGCGGAAGGTGAACAAAAGTGAGCATTTCTCTCGGGTCGAGAGGCGCAAGAACTAGGCACCTGGATCGCCGTCAAAGTAAGTGCGATGGCCATGGGAGAGAGGGAAGTGGAGAAGAGGAATAGAAGGGAGACGCACGGTGAACGCTGGCGCGGCCCCAGCCTCGGACCACATTGCGCGGAAAATTTGCGCAACCCGGCGAATCGCCACCGTCGACTGCGGTGTGGCTCGTACATCCCAATAATCGAGTGCTTCGTCGTCAAAGCTGCGGTCGGGCGCGTTGGGGATCGAATTATCCTGGATTGACGTTGCATCGTCAGCACGAGCATAAAACAAACCAGGCAAACGGAAGCTCCAAGGATGAGAAGAGGGAAGGAAAGAACAGAAAGAGACAGCAAGCGCGAGGTGGAAAGGCTCGTAGACTGCGTCGCACGTGTGGTCAACCGCACGACCGTCGACCTTGCATCGATTCGCCTGTCTCGGGGTCTAGGCGACCAAGCAAGGATGCACAAGCGTCCCGCTCCGTATCTCGTCCCCGATATGGGTGAAGCAGAACGAAAAGACGCACCTGCAGCTGCTACATCATCGGTTCCTTGTCGGCCCGGTCCATCCAGGCGAGAAGACCAACTTGGAAGAGCTTGAGAGGCCGAACCTGTCTGAGTAGGCAGCATTTAGAGCATGAAGATGAAGAGAGGGCAAGGAACGAAGCAGAAGCAGAAGTGAGGGGGCGAGGGCATTGCGGGCGAGGACGAGACGAGTCGAGGCTGCAAACGAGCCTCGAGCCCACGCTACCCACTACCTCGTCCTGGGTAGGCAAACGAAGCGCACATACCTGATGAATACGAAACCATCCAAAGGAACTCCGAATGGCGCAGGATCTCCTGCAGAGGCCGCGAAATCGATAAGGAAGCTCGGGAAAATTGGATATCGAGTGTAGATGCGTCGTGTTTTGAGCATGTTCTCTGGGGTATCGTGAAGCACAGAGGGTGTTCTGCGCAAGTGGTGTGCAAGCACATTGTCTCAACGCCGGTCCGCGGTCTCGTCGTCCACAGATTTCGATCCGAGAATGGCCTCAATAGAACGTTGTGCGTTGCAGCTTCGGGCGATATTGAGCGCGAGGACGGAAGTCGGTTGAGACAAGTGCTGGGTGACAGTGTGATTTGATCAAACACGCTCATGTGACTTGAACACGGCGGGCATCCAGACGCGCCCATCGTTCAAAGCAGGCAAAAAACTATTTCTCTTCGAGGCGCACGTACATTCTACGGCACCCTGCCGTCGAGACGATGGCATAACGAAGGATGGTGCGGGCAAGAGGCCAAGGCGTGGTGCCATCGGCTTCGCGCTCGCGAGCTCTGTAGACGGCATGGGACACATGGAGCGAGCTCTCACACGTTAAACGATGGTGCGAATGTGGGTCAGCGTGCGCACAGTTATCGTCCCCTCTGTTGACCGCGGATGAGGAGGACGCTCAAGGCACAATTTCGGGGAGGCATGTGAGGGGGGCCTTCCGTCAGGCAGATGTACATCCCTCCCCCTACGCTCTTCGGTGCCAAGACTGAGTCGCTCTCTGGAGTATAAATACACTTCACCAGCATCCGCTAGCCGGAGCGCGCACGGAGGTAAGCTCATCCTCTCCCTTCACTCTTCCGCACACAGTAGTATGTGCTGCATCTCTCATCCTACCCGGAGCACTCTCAAGACAACTGTGCACAATCGATTTAGCCATAAAGGTGGACAAGTGCGGAGACGTGAGGAATAAGTACTGGACGCTGCCCGACGTTTAAGGAAACAATTCATGTTGGTCCCGTTGAGGGGATACTATTCCGCGATTGCGGGATTATATGCTTCTTTTTCCCTATATTCTCAGCGGGAAGCCATCATCCACTAACGACTTGATACTCCACAACATGCTTTTATTGGCGCGTACTATATAAAGCTGAGGTAAGCTCAACCTCTCTTCACTCTGCTATACACAGGCTAATATGCTCTAAAAGTACGTACCACATCTCTGATCCTACCTGGAGCACCCTAGAGACGAATGCACAATCGATTTAGCTATAACGGTGGGCAAAAGCGGAGACGTGAGGATTAAGTACTGGGCGCTGCCCGACGTTTCATCGTTGGTCCCGTTGAGGGATACTATTCCGCAATTGCGGGTTTATGTGCTTCTTTTGGCCTATATTCTCAGCGGGAAGCCGTCATCTGCCAACGACTTGATACCCCTCAACACGCTTTTATTGGCGCGTACTATATAAAGCCTGTTCTCTTCTCGTGGGGACACTCCCACTTTCCACCTCAGACTAGACCACGCAACATCTACCTATCGGAATGGGCGATTAGTGTCGTTCAAAGTTGACCATTTTCAGTTTCATTTTTGAGCTCATTTTTGCTCTCATTTTTGCCATTTCACAGCCAAAATTACCAAAAACGGCAGAAAATGAGAACAAAAATGAAGTCAAAAATGAGCCGAAAATGAGCCACTTTGAAACCCCCCCCCAGCAAAATTGCGAGCAGGAAGCAAAAATGACCATTTTCCCACTCAAAACCTCAGCCAAAACACAAAAATGAGAACGAAAATGAGCATTTTTCATGCAAAATGAGCTCTCAACTTCATTTTCATGAAAAATGCTCATTTTTGAGCTTCATTTTCGTCTTCCTCTTTGGAAAATGGAAACGAAAATGAGACCAAAAATGAGACAAAAATGGGACAAAAATGAGACAAAAATGGGGCAAAAATGGCAACTTTGAACGACGCTATTGTTTGGTTGACGACTCTTGGACGATCGACAAAGGCATGACGGTGTCTGTCCTGCAAAACCCGCTCCGAACCCGCCTACACACGACGGGCGAGAGACCCTTTGTCGTTCCACCGCACTGGCACACTATGCACGATGAACATCACATCGTGCTCAAGGGCACACTTTTTGTCACTCAGGACGGGGTGCGGAAAGTTGTTCGGCCGGAAGACGGGCCACTTCTCACACGGAGAGGTGTCGTCCATAGTCTTGAGATCCTGGCGGGGGAGGAAGCGATTATTGAGGAAACGACTTTACAGTCTGATGAAGTTGTAAGCTCAATTTCTATTTACATTTTTCTCCGGACCGTGTCTCATCATTGAATGTGTATCTACAGACTGAACAGAAAACCATATTTTTCCGCAGCTTATTCTTTCCCGGGGTAATGCAGTCGTTTCTGAGCGTCATGCAAGTCTTTTATCACGGGGATGGATACCCCGAACTTCCCACTGGAATCCGATGGCTCGAATGGCTTGTGCGTTGGTCCAACAGCACCATTGACCAGAAACTGATATTTCGTTCTCAGATGGTTGTTTTCCTGGGGGGTTGGGTCGCCCCCGTTGCTCGGGTATAGACTACCCGACAAGAGACTCAAAATGGATCCAAAGAGGTTCCCGTCGAGGAAGACGAATTGAAACTTGTCAGGAATTTTCTGTGAATTTAATTGTGTATACTGTAGTCATATCCTTTGCTGTGTGGTTCTTTTTCAATGTTGGAAGTCCCAGAAGGGAGCAGGGCGGACAAACTAAATATTCTCCATTCAGGTGAGGCCGCGAAATCGATGAAGATGTGTCGTGTTTTGAGCATGTGCTGGCACCAATGGCCACAAAGATTCAGCAGATGTTTTTTGCGCAAGTGGTGCGCAAGCACATTATCTCGAGGCCGGATCCGCGGCTTCGCCTTCCACAGGCTTCAGTCAGGAATGGCCTCAGTAGAACGTCGTGAATTGTACACCTCGGGCGATACTGAGTGCGAATGAGGACATGGAAGCTGGTCGAAACAAGAGCTGGGTGGCAGTGTGATTGATCAAACACGCTCATGTGACTTGAACACAGCGGACATCCAGACGCGCCCATCGCTCAAGCAAGCAAAACACTATTTTTCTCTGTTGTTTGTGGAAAATTTCCCGTAGACAGTGAGAGTGCAAAAGAGAAATGGAGAGAACGCCAATTACGGCAGTCCAACGTTGTCAATTCTCCTGCAGCGTACCGTAGATAGATTGACCTGGTGACTCCTCGATATCCGGCGTAAATCACTTTGAGCCAAAGTGGCCTTTCCCGGACGGGAAACCATCCTACTGGACCACCGGACCAATAATAAACCTGCAAATGAAACAAGTAATAGCTTATCAACGCGACTTGTAGAACTACACATCAGAGCTAGAGTCGAAACGAGCCTTAGTTTAATTTTATCCGGGTAAATGGGAGGGTTTTCTGATTCACAATTAGATGCTTCTTTAATTCGTTACAACCTCTAGTGTATTCAAACGTCGCCAATTCCGGGACTCCTGCCAGCTGCAACGTCCTTCTTGAATGGAAAGTCCTGCTGTTCCTCGGTGTTCCGTTCATCAAGTCTGCAACAGATTCCATTTTTGCTTCCCAACTCTGTCTTGGTCATAAACGGTTGAATGGTATTAGTGCTCGGCTCTCCTGGACGCCTTTGCATGGCGCAACCGAATTATAATTCAGTCCAGGACAATTCCTCCTGTGGTATCCGATCAGAGAACTGTGAGCCTGCCATCATTGCCATGGCTCGAATCCAGTAAAAAAGCCACAGGTACTGGATCCTTAGGCCGGGGTTCACTCAACGCGCTCGCACCAACCTCCGCGATAATCCAGCGTTCAGGACTCCCGGTGCTGTTCGGGTTCTCGGTCGTTAATTTATCAAAGAATCTTATTTACTTCAGGTACACCCATCACATCACAGTTCAGTCTGGGCGCTGCATTGCATTATAATCGGACATCGGCTTATTGAAACCCCGGCGCTCTGGCAACTCAGTAAACACGACTGACAGGCCAGTTGACACAAGTTGCGCCGATGTCCGTGTATGTGTCCAGTGGGCGGCAGGCATCATCGCAACATCCGACTATCGCGTCAACGGAAGTTGAATGACCGAAGCCATTTTAAAATTTGTTCAACCTGTCCTTTTTGCAGGGCCCTTTTGCTGCTCATCGGTCCCGAATTCTTGGTTTCAAGGCGACGCAATATAATACAGTCTCTGCTTCTAGGCCTTGAAAACTATCCAGGATAGTGTGAGGAAGACTAAAGGTGAGGTCAAGCGGGCACCCACAACTCATACACCAATGTACTATAAGACACATTCAGAATGTGTTTGGATTCAACTTGACGACTGGGGTTGTTCAAGACTAGTTTTCATGTAGGCCATGATTACTCCAGAGAATATGAGCAAAGAATTCAAAACAATCATTACGACCCTGCTCTGGGTAATTTTGTATAAGGCCTGGAGTGAGAAAGCCATATTGCAGTTTATCAAATACCCACCTGTTCTCCGCCGTATCAATGGCCAAAAGCAGAGCTGCTTGAGGATCTCGGGAAAGTCCAACTACTATCAAAAGTTGAGAAATGTCAAGCCAACGGCCGAACAGTGGGCTAGGGATAGTCTCTGATAAACGGAAGCTATGACAATTTAACCTCGTACCTCAGTTTGTTATGGGCTAGAGAGCAGTGGCACCAGTCATGATGCCAGTTTACCGCCACCTTTGCAAAAATAATTCTGTGCCATATTGAACTCTCAACGATCATTGATCGAATCAAAATCTGATCGCTGGTTGAACTTCCATCACCTCAATGTTCAACGCTTTCTACAGCGTTCCTTTCATCCCAAAATTCTGAAAATATTCGGAGGGGTAGTCAAAGAGGTTTTAAGACATTTCTGATGCCCAGAATGTCATAGAATCAAATGTACACCATGTTATTGGCTATCTGGCGGGCTAAAACGAGGACGGTTGGTTTCCAAGGCAAAAAGATCTGGACACATTGGGAATTGAACCCAACACCTCTCGCATGGTTATTACGCAAATAACAAGAGCAGGGAACCAACAGAGAACCAGCAGAGAACCAAGGATAGAGCCCACAAAATTTAGATGTGCAGTGAAAAAAATATCGGGAAACAAAAAAGACAAGCAAAAAAACGTGGACACATCCGGAATTGAACCGGACACCTCCCGCAGGACCACGTGATGATGCTAAGCGGGCGTGATAAACCAACTACACCATGTGCCCGCTGAAATAAGGGGTTTAGTATGCAGCTGTATCAGGCCCTCAGCAGACCCACTGCCTCCAGCCCTACACCCACTTCCATTATTTTTTTCTCGAGCACACCCAGGAAAAGAGGGAACTGAGAGACATCGACGCCAAAAGACGAAGAGTGCGGAAATTACCTCCAAATCAAGGCAAGAAGTTTCCAAATACGGCTAAACATTGTCAGCACACGCTCGTTTCAAAAAAATCGCATTAGAGTGCTCATTATCATTATATATCATTATCATAAGCGTGGTACTCGTAGTCGTATCGCAAAGTAAAAGGTGTCGCAAAGAAACAAGGTGCGCGGGAGGAAGTGCACGGTGGACGATAGCGAGGGAGGAGAGAGCGCTAAGGGATACGTATCGCAAGGAAACACGGAGTGAGGTAACGCAAGAGGAAGGGCACGATAATGACTGGACAGTAGCGAGCGAACGTGGGAGGGGATTATAAGGTGGGATTGTAATCTGGGTTACCGATCCAAGTAGCATACGCAATCTCTGGTCCTAGCTTCCCGTCGTCGTCGCGTTCCTGGAAGCGACGGCGCTGGCACTTGGAGTTTGCCTTGCGGAGCCCGCGGAAATGGAGGCTGATGAGTTTGTAGTCCTTGCCGCAGCCCGCACAATGATACTTGAAAATTTTCGAGTCCTGCGAGAGAGAGAGCAATGAGTGGCGCATGCAAGGAGATCAGGAGACTCACCGGTGCGGGAGGGTCAGCCTCCGCCGTCGACGACAGCCGCGGTTTCTTGGACGGGGGCTATGATGTGGCGAGTGAGCATAGCATCAAAGAAAGACCGGAACTAGACTCTTCGCCGCTCCCCTCCACAGCACGGCCCTCGACGGGGGCTTCGTCCTGAGGATCCTCGGCGCGCGCCTCCGGCTCTTCGGGCAGGCGCAGGCGGCGGAACCGGATGTGCGAGGTTGCGCCGCAGATCGGAACGCGATGGTACACCACAAGGTGCCGAAGCATATCCTGCGCGTCGAATGTTTGCAGTCCACAGGACGGAACGGAGCACGGACGGTCTTCGTCCTTGTTCCATATCTCGCGCTCATGACGGCTGAGATGCAGTTGGAATTCTTGATTGCGGTGGAACCTGGGCACCGTTAGAGCCAAGCGAGATGAAATAAGAATAAACACATAGTACTGTTTCATGCGAACATCCATCGGCAGTTCCTTGTCGTAGACACAGAGCGGGCAGAATGCCGGCGCCAGTGGGACTTGCTGCTCGATGTGCCCGTGGAACTCGGGCCGTTCGCCACCAAAACCTTCGCCGTTCTCAAACTCGACGCAGTTGTCGACGGCCGCGGTGAACAGGACGCCGTGCTGGTCAAAGTTGACGTCGGTTTCGACGCGAGTGTCAAAAGGCGAGAACAGAGCATCGTAGTGTTCGACACAATGGTCCCTCCAGACACCGCCGTCGCCGTCAAAGTCTACGAAACTGGAAACGAAACGGTGAGCAAACGTATGAAGAAAATGAGAAACAACGCACGTTTCGGCACAAATGGCACAATATTCCATCGAAACCTTCTCGACAACGTTGACGCCGTGGGCGGTCGCGATGTGGGCTTCGAGATCGTCACAGTCTCTTGCGCCGCATTCCTCTCCGTCGTCATCCTTCCACCGACACGCTGGATGAGTCTGCTGCTTCCCGCCCTCGAAGAGGGTGACACTGAGCTGGAAGGTCTCGACATGGTCGCCGATGTGCCCGCAAAAGGCAGCACGAGAAGACCAGAGCCGGTCCGCTCGCTTGCACTTTGCCCAACCGCATGTCCTCGGCGTATAGTCAGCCTCGAGCTGTGCTTGGACGTCTTCCCGCAGCTGGCCCATCACGCAGCCGTGAATGTGAGAGGCGGCATTCTTGCCCCCGTGGTTGACCTTTGCAATCCTGCAACCGGCTCAGCCATGCACAAAAAAAGAGAGAGAAAGCGACTCACGAGCACTCGATATTGCAAGACGAAACCGGGCACCTTCCCTCGGCGTTGGGAGATTCTCCTGGGTAGCACAGGGGCGCCGGCCTTTCCGGGAGTGCGAGGAACGCATTGATGCAGGCGACCAGATGCTTCGCGCCCGAGTTCTCCAAGGTAAAATTGTAGATCAGCTCGCGTACATCGTCCATTGGGTCGATGGTGGCCGCGCGAGTCACGCGAGAAGAAAGAGCGGCGATGGGGGCATCCGGGTCGACGTTCTCGGCGCCGGGCGCAGTGGACGAGGAGGCGACGGCTGGGGTAGACTTTCGCGCGACGTTTTGGATAGCCGCGAGGGGAACGCGCTGGACAGGTTTCTAATCCAGCGATTGTCAGAAAATCAAAACGATAAAAGAACACCGTACCGTCCCCTGCAGCTGCCTCCTTGACGTGTCCTCGAAGTACGCCTTGCGCTTGGCGGCTACTTGCATGCGCGTCTCCCGACTGACAATGACATTGTGCTTGGTCTCGAGGATGCGCACTTGCGCGCGCAGATCTTGAATTAGGCTCGCTTGTGCGTTTGCGGCATCGTCCTCGAGTTCGCAGAGCTTCACTTCTTCAGTCTTGATACGGTCGACAAGCTGAAGCACATATGAGCCGTGAGTGCAGGAACAAGAAAGGATAAACGCACCTTTTGCTTTTCCTCACGAAACTCGACGAGCTCCGGATCCGCAAGGAGGTCGTTAATCTCGGAAATGTCGAGCGAGATCGGTGCGTTGGGATCGCGACCCTTGGACATGCCGTATATCGTCTACAAGTACAGGTCAGGCGCGACAAAGACCAAGAACAAAAACGACAGACCTTCATGGCTGCTGTATTCTCTGCGCTCGTCTCCGTCCGCTCCGCCAAGATGGAGCCGAGATCGATCACCGCGAGGCGGGCCTGATAGCTCTCCTGCAAGAAAATTGAGCGCGCACCAGAGAAATCAACGGCAAAACTCACAAAAAATTGATTCGAATTTGGGTTCTGACCCATCATTCGCCTTCGCTCATCTTCCGGTAATGCCGCGTTCATGTTATTGGCAGAGCAGCGGCGGAAGCAGTAAAAGGTGAACCAAACTATAGCCCAATCAGCGGTGGAAGAGCAGAAAAACCAAAGCGCCTTACCGATAAAACCCAAAAACAGACTGATTTTTCGAAGATACTCTGCCGCCATGTAATACGGCATCGCCAGCGTCTCCGAGGTTGTCCACTTTTGGTTCTTGTGGACTTCTCGGCGGATCGTGGGCTGCTGCAGAACGGTTTCCTTGATGGTGAGACGGTGGGCGACGGTGCAAGGATTCTTTGGGAAAAAGATTTCTTCTGGGGTCGAGACATCGCGGAATATTTGATCTTTGAACGCGAGGACGAGGACATACATCAAGGCGCAAACGTGGCGATAATTTTCGGGCTCCATGATGATGAAAAAGTATTTGCTGAATCCGTCGTCTTCGCGGTGACCCTTGAGTAAGTTCGCATGGACGACCAGCGCAAAGAATGGGCGGAACGCGTCCTCCGGGTTAGGGATGACCCAAAAGTCATGATCTCCCCAGACCAGTGCCTCGTTGGAGCCGCGATAGCAGTTGAATTCGACGATGGCGCCTGGGCGTTCAGAAGAAAGGGCGGCGATGAGGGCGGCGTAAATGACTTCGGAACGCGCGCGATGGGTGCGAAAATATTTTTTATCGTCGAGGATACCGCGAATGAGGACTTCGAGGTCGACCAGCGTCGCGGTGGGCTTCTCTCGCTTCTTTGTGCACAGTTTCGAGGTCGCGTCAAAGGCGGCCGAATTGAAGTATTCCATGACGCGGATCCTGTAGTCCTTGGGAACGGGGATGTGGCCGTACTGACGCCACAGCGCGAAAAAGATGAAAATGTAGCCTTCAATCGTTTTCTTTACGGCGTAGCGGTCGAGCCGGCCCTGGACCGTATTGCCGAGAAAACGGACAAACTCTTTGATGATATCTGTGGTTTGTTAAGAAGTGAAACGGCGCCGAAAGAGCTGAAGTTTACCAGAGTCGGGGAGCTCCGTTACCTTGCCTTCAATGATCTCCATCGGAAGCGAGTCCTTGCGTTCATGCTGCTTGACAAACTTGCGCCACAAAGCTTTGCAACGTTCGTGTCGTTCGACGGTTGGGCGTGTCAGCTTTCGAAAATGAAGTTTGCCGACGAGGGATTCGGTCATGAGTTTGCGTGTCGCGTCGTCGGCTTCCGCAAGACGCTGGGCGTAGACCTCCTCGTCGCTGAGGCGAGGCTTGGAAAGACGAACCATGATTAGAGGATTATATATACAGTAACTGGGGAAATGACAGTGGGTGGGCCACGCCCAAGATGGGAGTCGGAAGCAAGAGGCTTGAAGCGAAGAACGCGACTTTAAACTAACTGGTGACGTAAGCACCCGTGAGCACCCGTAGCTTCCGAGTCTTTCCGGCTGTGCGTTAAACGCGCTGAACCCGTATCGAACCCGCGCAGGCAAGTGTCCGTCCGAAGCCACGTCTACATTGGTGGTACTAATAAACTGCTTTCAGGAAGCGTGTATCGCCCACGCGTTCGAATTATTTTTGTGCTGGATCCACGAACTAGAAATTGATAAAGGTGCTGGGTATGCCAAGTTGAACTGCGTGCTGGTCAAAAAAAAATTGCTCATCGGTATCAGCATGACAGGTCACCTCGAGGTTGCGGCCAAGATCCCGCAGTGGCGACGCAAGGTGCACCACGGCAGAGCAGTCACACGAGTACAGCTTGATTAAATGCCGCCCGCGGCCATGGACAGCGTTAGGCTCAGTGCAGAGGCCACTAGGCGGGTTGCGAGTTGCGTCATTGGGGCGGGGTCCATTGGATGGTTGGGTAGAATTAGGGGCGGGTCCATTGAACGGTTGGGTAGAATAAGGGGCGTGGGTCCACTGAGTAGTGATATCATTCCGCCCGCCCAAAAACGCGCGTCGGCAACCGTATACTGGGCGAGGGCGGCTACTAGGACTTGGAAGAGGTTGTGGTGGAGGAAAAGATTGTGTAGCAACCGGATCAAGGCCGGGGACTAGCCCGACGGCGGTTCACGACTCGCCACTTGCTGAACAAGTTCCCCAGTCGTAAACAACAATTCCCGCGAGGCATATGAGATGGCGAGTAAATGATTTTTCCGTTCATACGGATAAAGGCATTTTCAAAAAAGTGTACGGGTTCAACTTTGTACGGTGACGGAGAAGAAAAGGGAGACAATGGAACAGGCCTTCATCGGATCTGTATTCTCAGGCACGTTCCGCCTAGGTCGATCTCCGCGAGGACGCCTGGGATGAAATAAAAAATGGCGAAGCAATAGAAGCGGAGGAACCGCACTAAAATCGCGCCAACATCAAATAACCAGATACCTCACTCATGAAACCGAGGAATAAGGTGATCTTGCGCAGGAGCGCTCTCCTTGATGATAACCTGGTAGACAGTTGTGAAAGCAAATTTCCTCGATGGTAGAAACATCACGAAAAATCTGGTCCATGAGAGCGGAATCCAGCGGTACAATGTCGGTGCAAGAACTTGCAGAAACCATCGTCCTCGCGATGGCCTTTGAGTAGATTAGCTTCAGGGTCGACAGACGTCCTTGGGGTTTGAGATCGGGACAAGCAGTCTTGATGATGGAAGAAAGGCTGCGATAGCGAAGCCCGGGCGACGAGAAAGTATTTTTTATCATCGCGAGTGAAACCTCAAGGTCGACGAGCCGCGCTTGGAAATTGCTTTGAAAGCGGCTGAATAGAGGTAATCCATAGCCTGGATGCGATGTCTGAATAAGGGTCGTAAAATCGAACTATATTCACGGCCACGAAGAAAAAGTCGACGAGGTCGTGTCGTTTTTGCTCCGAGTCTGGAAGGTCAGTTAGAGAGCAGCGGAAAACCCATACCACTCAATGCCAAATGCTTGCACTCTGGGGCTTGTGTCTGGTAGAACAACGTGGAGCAAGAAGATGAGTGCGGAAGAAGCGAATAAGGTGACATGTCAAATGCATAGATATTCGTTGATACACGAAAGACACAAGTACATCTAGGCAGGCGATAAAATACATTCAGACGCAAGGAGACACCGCCCAAGGTCCCGTCGCCTAGGTGAAGGCCTGCTCTGATGTCGCGGAGACGGCAAGCGCGTGTCTGTGGTTAATGCACAAGGCAAAAATGATTACAGTAGAAGAATCAGCATTGATGAAGGTGCGAGCGTATCCCGAGGGAAAGCTGAATACTGCGCAAGCGCGAGCCAAGAGGCACCATGGTCCGCCGCGCTCAAAGGTGGCCCGCCCCGCCCCGCCCCGCCCGCCATGGGAGTAGCCGTCGACACCGAGCTAGGCCAGAGGAAGGCGCACCAGTTGCCCGGTCGACGTCATCAGTGCTTTGAGCGGGTCCATTGGACGGTTGGGTAGAATAAGGGGCGTGGGTCCACTGAGTGTCCGGGCGAAATTAGGGGGTTGATGTCATTCGCCTTCCCGCCAAAAAAAAGAGCCCGAGTGCTTTGGCGGGGGATCCTGGAGACCACAGAACGGTCGGGCAGCTCTCCCGCCTCGCCTGTTCGTAAGCTGCTGGACCTACCGTGGCTCAACTTGGAAACCAACTCCGTGACGGCGAGTCGAACTCGCTGAAATCATTGGACTCGCCCTGGTCATTTAATCACGAGGACAAACGAACATACTTGGCCGCCAACTCGTCCGAGTCCGAAAATAGTTGGCCGCCAACGACTCGCACTTGATGCCGAGTGCTGCCGACTCTCAACGCTCCTAACTTGCCCCACAACATGGCACACCTGGTTATCCGTCAAATAGCCGATTCGATACCTATGTGCTGTAACCAACAACACCTTGTGCCCCTTTCAACCGTATACAGGTCAGATTTATCTTGATGTGCAAGGTTCACCTGAGGGCTCGACAGTTTTAACATCAACCCGTAGCTACTTGGTACCTTGCCGAGGATGTCGAGCGAGGGGTGTGTATCATCTGAGTGCCGTTGTGTTCCGTTTATCTAGAATAACCCCAGACTAACCGGCGACGCATGCAAACTCGTGCTGAGACTTGAGTTGAATAGGTTGATGGCCGATCTGAACCGTGAAAAACGTTTTTGGTTGACGTGTTGAACAAGGATTTTGTCGAAAGACATACTGTACGCACAAAGTCTGTGACTTGTCTACACACGCACCACCTCCAAGGGTTGGCGAAATGCATACCAATTATGTTTGGCCGTCCAAAAAGGAAAATTGAACATATGCCGAATCGACATGTGAAACACTCAGGACTTGTGACGTCACCTTGCTGGTTTTGGTTTAATTTATCCTGAGTCATATTCTAATCTCCGAGACACACACGGAGTGTGAACCCGACGGAGAGCAATCTTGTCTTCGAGGTTATGGATTCCCCGCTTCTGGTGTGGGCCGCTGCCCTAGGACTGGTGCGTAAGAACCATTACCAAACCTCGACATCAACCCAAATATCTCCACAGATAAATCATCTGTTTTTCCATAAGTACGAGCCCCGGACTGCGCACTTCCCATTTCTACTGCTTGCCGCGGAGCCCGTCGCGCTTTTGTTCATCGTCGGCGTGCCGTTTTCCCCCGCTCGTGTACTATGCAGCTACCTCGTGTTCCTGAGCTCTCTGAGCCTTTCAATTGTTGCGTACCGCCTCTCTCCTTTCCACCCTCTGGCACAGTATCCTGGACCCACCATCGCTAAAATGACAAAGTTGTGGGGCTTGTGGAAGCAATGGCAGGGTTACAAGCATCTTGTTCACAAGGAGCTCCACGATACTTATGGTCCTTATGTTCGGACGGGTCAGTGACCGCGTTGAAAGAAAAGAGTACGGCACTGACCTCGCCAGTTCAGGTCCCAACGAACTCTCGGTCATCGATACATCGGCTGTTTCCCAGATCCTGAACTTCGGCGGCCTTGACAAGGGACGAGGTTGGTATTCCTCGCTACTTTCTTCGCTCTTTCACCGTCTCATATCACACCAGATTACGAAAGCGGTAGACACAGTTCTACACCGCCCTCCATCGTGTCTGTGTCCGGAGAGGCTCATACGGCAAAGCGTCGAGTATGGAACCGCGCCCTCACTTCTGCTGCCATTCGCGACTACGAGCCGTTGATTGTGAAACGCGCTAGTCAATTGGTCTCGCGCCTGCGTGATCAAACCGGAACCGTCGACATCGTCTGTTGGTTCGATCTATTCGCGTAAGCAACACTCCTCTTTATTTGCGATGTACGCGAGCTAATTAACAGCTTATAGGTTTGACCTGATGGGAGACTTGGCGTTAGGAAAAACCACTTATCTTCGGCACGGTTTCTCTGACGTTATCAATTTAGGTTCGGCGGAGTTTTTGAAATGATGCAGGATGGCAAGGATGTGGACGGCCTGGCGGAACGTATCAGAGGGTCCTTGAAGTAAGTGGCTGCACGCCACGTCTCTGCCTTCCTAAAAAGATAATAACAGGGTGACTAACATGTCCGCTCAAGTGCCCTGGATAATCAGCACGTTGCATCTCTTTCCTCAAGTTGGACGCGCTATTCAAGAATTCAACGATTTCGGAAAAAATCTGGCCATGCGGCGGATGAAATATGGTGCAGCGAGCGGTACGAAGGATCTGTGGTATCATCTTGCAAGTTGTTCCACATGATCAAGCGGATACGTTCTGACTCCTCTATGCAGGCCGACGAAGCCGGGCTCGAAAAAGAAAAACCAAACCTCGAAAGCTCGGCTGCTGATGGAATCGTTGCTGTCATTGCCGCATCGGACACCGCGGTCTCTGCGATGAGCAGTCTCGTGTGGTTCCTCCTTTCCAATCCGGAATACTATCGGCGTGTTCAGCAGGAGCTAGACACCGTTTTTGTTGACGGAGACGATCCCCTTGACGTGAAGAAGCACGACGAGTTGATCTTCTTGTCCGCATGCATGTTCGTTTTGTTTGCGCCTCATTTCTCTGCTCGCAAGTTCACCCTTCGCCAGAAATGAGACGTTGCGTCTCCACCCGCCTGTCCCTACGAATGGCACCAGACAGGTTCACCTCCACCAACCCAGAAGAATCATCGCCGGAAGGTAATTCTTGTTCCCAACACCCCATGACGCTCACTGATGAACCTCTGCACCTAGAGTCATCCCTGAAGGGACAAGTGTATACCTGCCCCCGTACTCATTGCATCGCAACCCCGACTACTACTTCCCGCATCCCGACAAATTCTTTCCCGAGCGGTGGCTTGCTGACTCGAAGTTCGAGAAACACGACGTTACTGCATTCATTCCGTTCTCACTGGGGCCTGCCAACTGTGTCGGCCAGAAGTTCGCGAAGCGCGAATTGTTCATGGTGCTCAGCATCATGTTCAAGTCCTTTGATCTGCGCTTTGCGGACGGATTCAATAGCGAGGCGTGGCCGGGAACCAGGAAAGATTTTTTCGTCACCACGCGTGGGCCCTTGCTCGTGAATTTAACCCCGCGTCGTAGCTATGTTTGACGACCATCGAGGTAATGATCCCTCTATGCAAAACCACTTGTTATATAATCCGAGTAGACGCAATTTAATTGAAGCTCACCGACCTGCATGACCCGCACGAAACAGAACCAGACATCGAAATCTGGAAGCCGCCTCGAAAAGCCTTCAACTCTTGAGCCACTTACGTTGTTTGTTGGTCATTGGGGTCACGGTCTGTTTCTTTTATCAATCTTCATCTCCCCCGAAGGATCCCTAGCCAATGCATTGTACGAACAACATCGTCGCCAACAGACACTTGCCCAGCCTGAGCGGTAGAAAAGCTGCGCGCGAAAGAGAAGAGCTGCGAGAGATGTGGGCGAAAAATCGGCCAGTATAATCTATACTCAAAGGTGTTGAGGGTAGAGAAAGTCCTTACTCGAAGTCTAGAAAGGCGCGCCGAATTTCCTCGAAGCGAGCCGCCGCGAAAAATGAAATGAAAGGTACGAACAACGCAGCACTGGTAAAATATACGCTCAGGTCCGCGGACCATGAGAATTCTGAGTCGCTTCAATGGAAAGGAAGCGTAATGCAAGCGGAGCGGGCTTGGCTTACCGTGCGGCAACATCCGCCTGTTTCCGCACAATGCTCGACTTTCGCCTTATTCAATACCCCAAGGTCGACGGGTATTCCTTGTGGATGCAAGCTTTCCAGAGCGACGCTGAATTTTTTGGTCCTTCCGATGGAGTCTGGTCGTCCGGCGTAACATCTCAAGGCAGTTAAACCGGCAGGAAAAATTGTTTGAGATGCCAGAGCATAACCATGCCGTGAGTCTCTGACAAAGAATTCATATCCCGGAAAGCTGTCCGACAGTCACAGAAGGGGATGGACCTCTTTCCCGCTTCTTAGAGAAGATTTTCTGCCGATGGAATTATATCTCTTGAAGAAAAAGGCTCACCAAGCTAAATCGTCCGCCTCAGTTGCTCTTGCCCGGCCTTCTTCCTCCTCCTTCACCGAGGGCGAGCCCTTCCCAGCTGGGAGGCGTGAAGAAGCTCATCAGAGGATTTCACAATTCGGAAATCTATCATATTTGACGTCGCTAATCTCTTGAATGCAGGAATATACTTACCTCCTTCCAAAGCCGCGTATCCGTGTCGATGGATACCGCGAATGTCTTCTAAATAACAAAGTCATGAGTGGGAGGAATAGGATCTCTGAAGCTCTGAAGTAGCCTGTCTAGGCAACATCTGACAGAATGAGCGGAAAAGAAGAATCCGGATTAAGTACCTCCAACGACTTGTTCTGGATAATATATACGCATTATAGTCAAGGAAGGAACATAGCTCCCGCGTCCGTAGGCACGTCCATGACGGGATATCGAGTCTCCCTCTTCCTTCGTACAGGGCGAAAAGGAGCGGGGGGTACGGAGTGAGCTGGTCAATTAGATCAAACTAGTCAACGGCGGCACGCATAAACAGAGAAAAAATAACAGCGAAAGCCGATCAAGAACGCCGCATATAGTTTTATGCGGTGACGCGTTTGTGAAAAAAAGAGACTATTTCCTAAAACCGAAGTCAGTTGTGTGTAATCCAACAAGGTAGAAGGAAGTACTAGCCCAAGCCACCGGCTTCAATCAAACCCCCGAGGTGTCGGGGAAGTGATGTGCTGAATGGCGCGATTTATGTCGTGGTAGAGAGGAACTTGGTCGATGTAACTGTTCTTTTCGATTCCCAGCGGATGTCGGGTGGCTCACTTGCGCGCAAAGGAAGAAAAGGAAAGAGGTCGGAAATGTCGGGTGTTTTGCTTCCGAGAGAGGCACGGGTTCGCCCAACGCTCTCTGCTGCATGGCGGGTGACGTTGGGTGGGACTGACCGGGGGCATAAGGCGCTAATGGCTGTTCAGATGATATTCTGAGATTTTTGTCGGTACAGAAAGCCCCTCGGCAGTCAGATAAAAACGGTCGGCACAAGCTGTTAAACCGCGTGGATGGGCGTCCGAAGTTTAGGCCCAGAATTCGGTGCACCTTTGGAATTCGGAGAGGCGATATTACTGCTGGTCATAATCGAGACAATATTTGAATGAGAATATGTTGGGTGGTCATTCCACTGGTACGTGGCAGGGGGTCCGTGAAAGCCTGCGAGAGTAACTCCACCTAGACTGCTTTGACCCACGTGAAAAAACAAAGACATCTTGAATTCAGGTGAGGAATTAATATAAAAAGGGAAATTGCAGATGCCGACGGCGGCATATTAAGGTTCACTGGACCGCTGTCTTCTTGGGGATACAGAAATATCCAGGCCGACTCGTTGAATGTTCAATTGAGAGCGGGCTCTTCGTATTCGGCGGCAACCCGTTGCAAATGCGGTTGCATTATTTCTGCTTTGAATTTAATTCTCGCGGCTGTTCAGTTCGGCTCCCGAGACTTGAGAAATAACGTTACCTTGCGGGAAGGATCCAAGCTCTCGGACGAGAAACACCATGAAGGCCATTGAATTCTGGAATGGAAAATTCTACTCCACACGCGTCGCGAGCCGACTCCCGAGCGCGTAAGAGTCTGGCCTTGGAACCTGTAATCATTTTCAGAAAAATTATACCACGGATCGCACGCCGCCTGACATATACATTACTTCACGCGAGTGCCCGCGCGAATGAATTGGAGAAGCACCGAGGGCGATATACTGTAGCAGGCGGCGGTCTAAATCCGTTCTCGCGCTGTCTTGAAACCACGTTTTGCGTGACCGCAGGCGGCACGCGGCAGCGTCGTTTGAATTGCGCGCGACGACTTATCCTGATTCTTATCCTCTTGTTGAGAATGCCCCAGTACTCGCTGGCTGGGCGCAAAACTGGATACTTGATGTGTGATGTGAACAACGGAGTTCCGTCAAGGCGTGCCACTTCTCAGGTGCGCCGCTTTTCGGTCCCGACTTCTCTTGGCCCAATCATCGTCGCTGGAGATCTTAGACCGGTGAATCTAATTTTAGCCGGTGCCTTACAACCAAAATCGTTGCCGAAACCGGAGAAGGAAAGATGATGTGATTTTTGGATGCCCCATGACGCAAGGACCTGCAAGGACGACAATCAAGCGTCGGATGCGATGGAATCGGCTTCCATGGGGAGGATCTTGTAACGGAGACTTCAGAAATAGAAGGAGCTCGCTGTTGTTGAACAAACTCCAGCGAACTAAAAGGAAACTAGGACGGAAGTCAGAAATTTGAATTCCCTCGGCCTCCGAATCTCTTGCGATTGACAGCCTGCTACGGACAATCCTCGTGGCGTCCCACATGGAAATAACGAGGACACAAAAGAGATGGAGATGGACGTGTGGAGAGCTCGTGGGGATCTTCTTCGAATTTTGGGCATTGACAGTTGTTTGAAAGATGTCGGCTGTTCAGAACATCCGATGCGCAGTGGAACATGAGACTTTCCTCCGACGTTTCGTGGTTCACGGGCTTCTGAATAAGGCAACTTTTTGATCGAGGATATGTTTTTCGGACCGGGTGGTCCTGAGTGGACTCAGATCATAATGAGATCTAGAACAGGGGTCGACAGGGACACCCGCTGCCCTGGTAGAAAGGGGTGTAACGCCAGACTGCACTGAGATTAGATTAGGAACAGATATGCTGACGTTGATGTTGTTGTTGCATTGCGAGAGAGAGAGCCGCCAACGGCAAGAACCCGGGGATGAATAAAGGATGAATTAATTTTGGCATCGGGAAAGACGACTATCAGAGCCGTTTAAATTCCCTGTGAGTTCCGGTGAGAAATGAAAGTTTGGTTACATACTTCACCATGCCAAAACACGGTTGGATCCACATAGGTCCCCGGTTTGAAAGCGGACCCCAAATGTAGCAATAAGACGGATGAAGAGAATAGGCGCGGTGGGGTAAACGAGAGTCGAACCGGTACCGGATCGAGCTAAAAGAAACGACGGTCGAAAGTAGGCTGCAAATCTCATAACTCCGCATGACGTGACGGGCGTACTGAAAGGGATGAAATGCTAAGGCGGGGGGGGACATAGTGGGGCGCACTGTTAAACATCCCGCATGCATTAAAGACTCCGCACCATAGAGAATGTATCGAGGAGTTTGAGGGGGACTTCGGTGTCAGCAGGGTCGTGCTAGCCAAACCACCATTCTCGGAATCATGGACGGCGATACAAGTAGCATTGGGCACACCGTGAAAACCGATCTCTCTGGGTCAACGTAGTAGGAGTCGTCCTTGGTCAAAGGGGAAAAAAAAGGTTCATACAAAAAAAGGCCAACGTACAGCCAAATTACCTCGAGTCTGACAAGCGTCTTCGGAGGCAACGAGGTCGGCCAATTGTAAGTACCGCAACCAGAAATTCGGCGCGTTGCTGACATGGATTCTTGAAGCCTGAAATTTAATACCCAGCTTACGGTCTCATTTACCAAAGTTAATGAGCCAGGGCTGTGAGATGAGACTGTTGATACCTGCGCAGACACTGAAGAACCCCGTCAGACCGCCCGCGAGAAGTTGAGGAAAAAAGGTTAAAGTTTTAGGTGCAGTGAGAGTCTTGCGAGAGTCTGAGGGCAGCTTTTCACCGACATCTACGATTTTGTAGAGAGGAGTCGAAGTACGAGAAGTGATCGAAGTACGAGGCAGTGTAGGGCAGTGTTGAAGGTTCTGAAAGGGGACAAAAAACGTGACTGGTCCACAATGACAAAATTTAATTTCAGCTTTGCCTTCGCCCAGTTGCTTCTCTAGTGCTTTCAATCGTCTGGCATTGTTCCCAGCCGCGCGACTTCAGCGCTAGACTCCTTCAAGATTACTGACCAGGAAAGAAACAAGGACCTTCGTCTCTTGACCCTTGCGTGCGTCTTTTACGTCTGAGCGTCATTCAATTGTAAACTTACGTCAATTTGCACGAAGGTGGTCAGCCGTTAGAGGTTCGTTTTCATTTCAAGCCTTGGGTCTGCTGGGATATTGAATTTTCGCTGTAGGAGAACCTCCCTGACAGGACCTACTTGCTTCCCCTTGACTTTTTTCTCTCTTGATAACCCACCGTTTCGACCATCGTTCTCCATCAAACCCAACCTTCGCCCTTCAAGCCCTTTCCTCGCTGCACAGGGAGCGAGGAACCCGCATCGACTGAGATACCTCATCGTTACCGTCCCTCTCCCCAGGGCCCAATACGGCCGTGGCGGTTTAGGTTCGGTAATTAGGGTACAATACCGATCCCAAAATCGCTAGCTTTGACTACTCCCCTTCATCATTCATCATCCACAATGTCGCGCGTCGAAATCGTGTCTGCCAGCTCTCCGGTCGATTTTCGGCCTTCCAACTCCGAAAATTCGACCTTCAGTCGACATGGTGATGATTTGCCATGGACCACTAACACCTTGCTCAACAATCTATCTTGCTCTCCAACCCTTCGCTTGACGGCGAGCCAGCTCCCTGGAGCTAATACCAACGTCGATGAGAATATCTTCCCATCGCTACCACCTCTCCTCCACGGACATCCGAAAGTTCATCTCCGAAATGGTGTAATGAACGCCTCTCGCTCAGCGGCCAACCACGACCCTGACGCTGAAAAAGCGTTCTTTGTGGCAGATCTAGGCCAAGTCTATAGGCAGCATTTACGCTGGCAGGCGTGTCTCCCCGAAATTCAGCCTTTTTACGGTTAGCAACATCGCATATATATTTGTCTTACTACCGCTTAATATCTCGCGTAGCTGTTAAATGCAACCCGGACCCCTACGTAGTCCGACTCCTCGCAGCTCTTGGCACGGGCTTTGACTGTGCTTCGAACGGCGAGATTAACCAAATTCTTGAGATCGGAGTGGATCCTACTCGGATAATTTATGCCAATCCCTGCAAAGCCGTTTCTTTCGTACGCAATGCAGGCAAGCTGGGCGTCGACACAATGACCTTTGACAACGCCGACGAACTGTACAAAATCTCGCGCGCTCACCCCGGCGCCCAGCTCGTCGTGCGCATCCTCGCCGACGACTCCAAAAGCATCTGCGCGTTCAACATCAAGTTCGGGGCTCCTCTCGCAGTCGTACCTGGGCTGCTCGCGAAAGCCAAGGAGCTAAACCTCGACGTCGTGGGAGTGAGTTTCCACGTCGGCAGTGGGTGTTACGACCCCTCCGTGTACACGGATGCCGTGATGCGGGCGAGGACGGCATTTGACATGGGGACCGAGGCGGGGTATCACTTTAGTCTTCTTGATGTCGGCGGGGGATTCGAGGACGCGCTGTTCGAGCAAGCGGCGACATACTTGACGGATGCGATTGCCACTTATTTCCCCGATCGACGCGGTATCAAAATAATTGCCGAACCGGGAAGATTCTACGTCTCCAAGGCATTTAGTCTCGCAGCTAATATTATAGCGCGCCGAGCGCCTTTGGCCGAGGCTTCCGCCAGAGAGGAACATCCCGACCAGCCTTCCATCATGTGTCAGTGGCTTTGCCTACTTCCGTCGCTGTCTCGCAAGCTAACTCAGTTGTCGTCAGACTATATCAATGATGGAGTATACGGTGCATTCAACTGTATTCTCTTCGACCATCAGACCGTGCACCCATACGTATTAGCTATGGGTAGCTCCTTCCATGTCGCCGCCTCGGAGCCCGTCACTAATAGCAGCGTGTGGGGCCCAACATGCGACTCCATTGATTGCGTTTGCCCCGCGACACAACTGCCAGGCGCCTTGCGCGTCGGCGATTGGCTCGGCTTTGACAATATGGGAGCCTACACCGTGTGTGCTGCCAGTCAATTCAATGGGTTCGAGGTCAGTAATGTTGTTTATACGACGGGGGGATTTGGGGCGTCGGAAGTGCGGCGCGTGCTGGCCAAATTTGCGGCAGACGCACACGGTCTTTAAAGGTGCGACATACACATGCGGGGGCGTTTAGACGATTTTATTTGCCATAAATGTACGGAACTCGGATACCTGTCCTAGAAATACACGTTAGAAATGGACCGGATATTTGGCTCTGACGAAATCGAAATCAACCTGGAGAATCGAAGCACCGAGGAAAGTTCATCAACACATGCGATCACCGAGGGCCTGTAAACACTGCGCCTTTTGGTGAAATTTCCCACCCCCTCGGGACCGAGCAGGGAAGATAAGAGCGGAACGACGGCAACATCAGCTGTTCAGAGCTCCGATGCGCTATGTCGGACCCGGTTCCTTGGTGTCGATCAAGCTTCTAGGAACACCCTCGGAGAACCTCCCACGATCGAGGACAGGATCCAAATTGGGAACAGATCGTAAGGGGACATATTAAACGTGGTAGAGGACGCGTGGGAGGTACGCGGGTTTTTTTTCTCAGTTTGGACGCAAGGCTTGTTAGAGGTTATTAGCAACTGATGAAAAAATTTTCACCGATGATTTTTGACTGGAGATTTAATTCAAAATGAGGAAATCTTGATAAAATTTGGCTCCACTTTCAAAACCCCATGACGGTCCTGCAAGTGGATTGAAGGCGCTCTGACGCTCGGGACGCCGGCGGAAACACGATAAACAAAGTGCAAGGTGCAAGAAGGCGCTGGCGTTGGTTTATTGGGACATCCGGTCGGCCACCGGCCCAGAGGGCCGCCCAATCTGAACGACAGGTGTGGGAACCAAAAAAGTCCTGTAAATGTTTGGGCTGCTCCACAATCGAAACAAGTTATTTGTAAATGTAGAAAAATGTGTTTTTCATCAGTTGCTAATAACCTCTTATGCTTCCGTTAATTTATTCGAGCTACTAGTTCGTAAAAGCGTGGACGTATGGCGGATGGAGCAAGGTGTATGTCATTGGCGCGACGAAACAACTTCGGCTGTGGACTGAAATGCTTCTTCGTACTTAGCGGCGGCCGGTGGCTATTAGCTGTACCAATTGCCTGAAATCAAGATGTTCAAATCAGGCAGATCACAAGAAAATTGCCCCGGAGTGAATCAGATGCGATCTGCAGGGTCTATGGGCTCCCGCTTTGGGAGATCTAGACCGACACCTCAACGGCTTTCTATTTTACAATTTAGTGCAACGTATTTGCGCCCTGGTCCCGGTCTCATCCGCCGTCTCTTGTTCCCGGACGCTTAACTGTACTTGGTCTTTGCGACTGTGGCAACAGTCTATTTTCTGCGTTGCACTAAATCTCTGTGGTCCGACTTAGCTCCACTCCCTCTCGCTCGCTCGTGTGTGGATTTCGATGGCGGCGACTATGGTCAGCATTCGTAAAATATTGTGCTCATAGCGGTATTTAATCCTTGCTTTAAAGGACACCCTCCAGACCCTTCAGCCGCCGCAGGGCCCACGATTTCGCCCGTTTGCCAGCTCCGTGCACCATGTTACCAAGGGTAGGTATATCACCAGCAATGACCCCCGCGGTTATATGTGCGTCGCCATTTTCTACGCCGTATTCTCGCCGCTCACTGCCCCCGTCAGTCCGGTCTACGAATATCCTCTCAATAGCCAGTGGATAATGATGGATATCGACGACGGCTACGTCCTATGGACGGGAATCTGGAAAGGTTTGTCGTTTTACAGCTCCCACCGCCACAATTCACTGAAATATTTTTTTTCACATTCATTGCAGCTCTCGGAAATTCCAAAGGTAAAGAAGAAGACGCCCTCTCTGTCCTATCGAATAACCATATTTTGTAGCTGATATCGTCAAAATGGTCGACTCGCAGCCTGAGCTAGCCCAAGTGATCCGGCGAGTGCGTGGTGGGTATCTCAAAATTCAAGGGACCTGGATGCCCTTCGAGGTCAGTGCCCGTACCAAAAATTAGAGCGCATCATGACACTGATTTGGGGGTGTAGATTGCTCTCCGACTGGCTCGACGGTTAGTCATTCCGGGTGCTTTCTGATTATTTATTGAAATTGAATATTCCTACTCGTTAGAGTCGCCTGGAATATTCGGGAAGATTTAATTCCCCTCTTCGGGTAGGCGTAGCTTTCTCATTTACCCTCAAGTCCAGGACCTGACCTTGATATAATTTTATAGGCCGACATTTCCCAGCACTTGTTTGTCCCCCGACCAACCTGGCTACGGCCAGGTGGTAGCGTCTGCTGGCCGGCGGCGAGCGCGGCGGAATCCACAACCGCCTCTCATGCCCATGATCACCCCACACGACAACCGCCCATTAAATGGCCAGCAAGTGCCTCTTCATCAGCCCTCCCTCTTCGTTTCAGCGCCGCCTTCGAGCAATCACCCCGGCTCACAGTACTCGTCCACTATGTATTCCACGGATGCACAAACCCAACAGTCTATGGAGCGTTTTGGCCAGCCCCGTCATCAGAACCGTTACACCCCCCTACCCTGCATCAGCATCCTCTATGCCGCCCCCACGAAAACTGTCGGCTTCTTCTCGAGGTTCCCTGTCTTTAGACATTCCTGCTCTGTCCCTATACGATGGGCCTCGTACCACGCCGTCGCCTGTTCGCCCTGCAGAGCAGATTCAGCTTCCTGCAATCCAGCAGCCCGACGCCCAGCCGATATATGCTCTGCCACCCATCTCCGCGCTAGAAGATCTACGAGGCGTCGACACACAGGACTCAGCCGCTGTCTTGCGGCGCTTGCGAGCCGACGACGATTCGTACTCGGAAACTAGCGACGACCAGCAACGTCCAAACCGCCGCTCGCTTTCTGCGCCTGCCGCAAAGTATGTCCTTTCTCTCTGAAACATTCGCCTCATTTTTTAACCGTAATGGCTTACAGAAAACCAACATCGCCGACGCTTCCCATTCCCGTGCATCGCCGCTCGCTTGGCCAGATTCCCGTACCAGTCGGTCGGCTGGAGCATCCGAAGCTTCGCGTGTCCGTACCACCAGACAGCTCACGCGATGGCTACTCCACCTGCGATCCGTCTCCCATTTCCCCTGCCACGCCACGCTCCGCCGTCCTGGGTAAAGAGCAGTTGTCGCTCGTACCTCTCTCGGTACTAAAAGAGCAGAGCCGCACGGCCGCTCCTTACTCTTTCCCTGTCGCCTTCCGCAACGACTGGCTGTCAGATGGCCGCGACACCGATTTGCGCATTTCCGCCTGTCGGTACTCATGCATAGAGGACTCTTCGGACAGTGCACCAGTACCGCTCGCATCATGGTGACATTTGCTATCGTGTTTTGTTTTCCTTTCATCTTTTCACTCGTCGTCTCCTGCTCATCGCTATGTACATTATCACTCCTGTACCTGTATCCGTCACATCTTTATTACACGATACCCACCATCTACCTACCATGCATACCTCTGAATTAATCCCACGCTCCGCACATGTATCTAATTGCTCTACATAGTGTGGTCCTCGAAGCAATAATAACGTTGTATCATGATCCTCTATCCCGCACTTTGAAATTGAATTCACTCGGGATCCACTCGGAAGGAAGGTCGTCATAACAAACTGTGTAATGTCCTGAGCATCGGACGGAGCTTTGGGACACCCCACAAAGCCCTCAAAGGTCCCATCTTTTCAATCTGGGATCAAGGGCATCTTTCGTCCATAACGCCGTGATAATCTCGTCCACGCATGGAGTTCCATCTGTAGGGTCGTGTGATACGATGGGCCAATCTGTAGCCCCAGCAGTCGGAAATCGCTATTAAGTATATTGCATATAGGTACACCCAAGAAGATCCGGTAATATATTTGTCGCGACGGAGTCTGTTGTTAGTCGGTTCAAAGGCTGATAAGGTACCAACAACTCGTCAGCGCTGCAGAAATCTAGAACGAGAAGGCGAGGCCTACGTACCCGATAGCCTTCATCAGAAGGAACCCAATAGTAGCGACGACCTGTTACGAAATTTTAGCGTTCAGGCAGGGGCGGCAAAAAACCGTAACGTACCAGCGTAGCAATGATACTCGCGGGCACGCCATTTTTCAGGAAATCGACGTTAGATAGGTACAGCACGCCGAGGTCGTCCTCCTGAGTCGCCCTATACGTACACGCAGTTCAGCCAAATTAAAATTTCGCCAAAACGCGTCAGAAGACCTACGCCGTCTGGTTAGGGAACCCCGATACGGGCATGCCCATCCCGGTGGAGCAGATGAGCCCCGTTATGAAGATGAGGAGGTTGGCGTGGTTCCCGGGGAGGTTAGACCCCACCTCCTTCGCTATTGGGACTAGGAGGACGCTCGCGATAGTGTGGCTGATGAAGGTCGAGATGACCTGCAGAATCAGAGCGGTCAGCGCGGGGTTGAGGAAGGGAGGAAGAAGGGGACGAAACATACCAGCACCACCGGCGAGAGGATGAGGACGACATTATAGGGATCGACGCCGTCGAGAAGGTCCCGAATGATTACATCGAGGACCTCCAGCAGGCCGCTCTGCGTCACGCCCTTGCCCAGCGCGATCCCGCCCATCGCGAGGAACACGATCGTCCACGCAAACTGCTCAAAGTCGTCCTGTCCACGAGCACCATCAACCAACAACCTCACTCATGGGTGGGAGAGACCGCACGTACCTTCTTCAGCACCCCCGTCGCAAAGAACGCCACAATCGGGATAATCGCAATAACGCCCATATCCCCCAGCGCATCCTTCACCTGCGGCTGCTGCGCCAAACACCACAGCGCAATCGTCCCCAGGCACACAAACGTCACCCACCACTGCTTCACCGTGAACCGCTCCCTCGTCGGCCGGATGATCCGGATCTCGATGTCGCGCCCGCCGTCGGGCGCGCGCGCGGGTTTGTACGAGACGAGGAGGAGGCCCCAGATGAGGAGGATGGAGATGAAGGAGACGGGGAGGGCGACGATGAACCATCCCCCCCAGGAGACGGGCGGGTCCATTGCTTGGAGGGCGATGAGGTTCTGCGGGGAGGAAATGGGCGAGGATTGACCGCCGATGTTGGCTGCTAGTGCGATCGCGAGCTAGGTGGAGCAGGTTAGACGGTGGTGGGAAAGCAAGGTAGAGGAAGGGGCGACTGACGATTAAGCATGGGGCGAAGGAAGATTTGGGCGGGAGGGTCCGTAGGATGGGCTAGACGTCGCGGAGTCAGTACCGCCTTACAGTGTCGGTGCGGGAGTAGAACGCACTCGTATTAACGTGAAGCACAGCGTCGGCGCCGCAACGTTACTAGTACACCATGTCCACATTAGTGTCAGCTGCTCCCGATGTAGAAAAAGAAATCATCCACCTGATCCACATACTAGCGAAACATGACACGCCCATAAACGCAAGCAGGACCGTGCTCGGCCTCGTCCCCGCGAGACTCAGTACCCTTGTAATCAGGACACGGTCGATATTCGTCTTGCTGAGCGCGGAGGAGATGGTGAAGCCGCCGATGAGGAGCATGATCGTCGGCGAGAACATCACGGAGAATATGAATCTAGAGATGGACGAGGAATGCTTAGATGGGAGAAAGGGGGAAGGGGAAGGTGGAAGGACGCACTTTGTGGCGTTGGGTGCGGATAAGGTCGTCCCCTCGTCGTCCCGGATGACGGAAAAGACAACGAGAAGTAGCGGGACCATGAGCGACGTCACGAAGAGCGGTATTGCCTAGCAAGCATTCCATCAGTCCTCACGCACCTTCAGGAAGCCATAGATAGACAAACGTACCTCTGTCGCCCACAGCAGCGTGCAAAACATCAACACAGCGTAACACCGATTCGCCTCCTCCGGGCCCTCAATCGTCCGCGTATTAAGCAGCCACACGAATACCGCAATCGCAATCAGGAGCGCAATCTTTTTCTTCGTCACCCTTACCCGCGCGAATCCTAAATTGATCTTCACCCCGGGCTTGCTGCTCTTCCCAACGAGCTCATCCAGCGCATCGTCCAGGTCTTCCTGCGGCACGAGCGAGGCACCGGCGATGCCCCCCGCCGTCCGCGTCCCCGCGCCGCTCGCGCCCGATCATCTGCCGCCAGACGGTGTCGCGCTCCCACGCGATGTTCTCGCGCTGGTGCAGCCGCAGCTGTTGCTTTGCGAGCGAGCGGTCGCCCCGGGTGACGCATTTCGCGTAGAGGTCGATAAGGCGGTTCGTGAGGGAGACGAGGGAGGCGCGGGGCGGGGGCGGTGAAGGGTGGGGCGGGCTCGACAGAGGAGTGCAGGTAGGAGTCTTTGAGTTCGTGGTCCGTGACCTTGTCGTATCTGTGCACGACGCGTAGTTAGAGCGGATTTGAGAAAAGCCTGCACAAGGCTGGAGCGGAGGCGGGGGGGGGATCGGGCATACATACTTTTTCAAGATCTTGCGAAACCCCGAGTAGTTCACCTCGACGTACGACTTGAGCGACGTAACCGAGATATACAGCGTCGTGATGCGCCTTTTAAAGAGCAGTCGCGTGTCATACGCGTAGTCGGACTTGGACGTCCAGACGTTCTCGTGCCCGGACGCAGAGGACGTGATGCTGCTGTGCATGAAGCCCGGTGTGAGCTTGTTCGCAAGGCGGCCGAGGGTGCCCAGAGGCGCGCTTGGGCTGGTGGGTGAACCTGGAACGTCGGGATGGCCGTCTGAAGAGCTGGACGAGATGCTGTGTCTGTGTTGGCGCGGCACGGGCTCGTCTTCGGGGATTGTAAGCGACGCTGAAGGACCTCAGGGCTATCATCTACGTCTACGGACGATGGACAGAATATTCTTACCCGAAAGTGACAATGGGTTGCGGCGGCCAGCCGAGCTCGAGACTCTCCGCCTCCGCTGCGGACTCCTCGAAAGACTATCGTCGTCGTCGTCTTCCTCCTCATCCTCATCGCCGTCGTCCAGATAATGATTCCCTGACATGCCCGCCTCATCCTGTTGCTTCACCAGCTCCTCCAGCTCCGCAACCTCGCCATTGAGCTCCTTCTCCTGCGCCGCATAGAACGCGCATATCTTCTGCAGCTCTCTGTCCAGAAGCGGTGTGAACACCGTGTCCGTGGTAGGCTGTCCGCGATCGACAAGCGGGCTCGTCTCGAGGTCGCGATATGCTCCCGAAGCGGACAGCTGCTCGTGCTGCGTCCGCTCGAGCTGGTAGATGTACTTCTTGAGAGCATCGTACGCGATGTACTCGTCCCACCATTCGGCGACCGCGTTGAATTTTAGAGAAGAGCTAAATAACCGAAATATTCGTGAATTTTGTGCAGGCGGATTCTCACCTGGAAAACGCACCTGAATTTCATGGTGGCAGAAACGAGCGACTAGCAGCGAGTAAGAAGCCCAGGATAAATACCAGGCCCAAGAAACGTGCGTAGAGCCAGTAGTAAGAACCTGCTGGTCGAGGAGGTAAAGATCGTCTGCAGCTTACGTTAGCCGCAGACCGGTAAATCGGCCCGATGGTTCAGCTTCAACAGTCTGCAATCCTGAGCCAAGGCTGCTTGGGCAGAGTATCCAGACATTTTTCTTGTCTGTCTTGAGGATAGGGTTGAAAATGGCTGAATGCGGAAGGATCGCCAGGGAACGTGCGTAAATCTAGCTCAACCAACCTTCTTCGACTATCGAACCACCGGCGTCGGAATCAGGTTCGATCCAAATTCGAACTGCTGGGTTAAAAAGGGCCGGTCAGAACGCTATGGATTCTCGGGCTGCAGGAATACATCATCTTCATGTTGCATTGTACGCTTACCAGCGGAGCAGCTTGTTCCTGGATGGCAAATACTACATAGTTTCAAAAATGGCATAGCCGCGGCAGTGGATTTGAACATCCTGGAATCGAGATGGATATGGGAGGAAGGATGAGAGGGAGATCTAGATAAGCTCACTGGTAGGGTCTCGATCTCTCGATTTTGCAACCTATGAGCAAACTCCACTGCCGGCCGAGCTTGAGAACTGTGAATAGGCTCCGATGCCGTTAAGCACCACCAAGAAAAGGAACACTGAATTGCATTTAACGTGAACAAATACTCCAGGAAGGAGAGTATTTAACCAACGTAAATCAAGGACTCGGAGGCAGGACAAACAATTTGGTCGGGTACGTAAAATAGCTCATATTTGCGTTCAAATTTAACAGTCTAGCAGAGAATGTGATAAGGACCAGCCAACAATCAGAAATCTTGGACGAAAAAGAAGTGCAAATTAAAATCTTGGCAGCATGAATGTCCTCGAGAATAGACCCAGTCGGACAGCGCCACTGAACAGGGAAGCGAAAAGTGCGTAGACAGGTAGAACTGGAATTTCAAGATGTCGAATCCTGTGACATTTGATTTTCGTAGGTGCCGCGCTCGAAGTGACTAGATGCTTCTCTTCCCGGAATTTCTTGTTCCTAGTCGTGTCGCCTGCAGGAAAAAGCAATATACCTCAGTTCTTGCCACTCAATTCAACATGTTGCATTATACAGTCGACTATCTCACAATGCATGATATTGAAATGCATAAACCTGACAATGCATGGGATTTTAGCAGAACCCACTCAGGAGGCAGAGAATTTGGCTGAAGATGCATATTGCATATTGCATACAACTTTCAGCCTGGATATGCATTGTCACCTCTCTAATCTGGTGGTTGAGACTCAATTGGTGGACAATTTGGACCACATTCCAGGTTGAAAACTGTTGTGTTAAGGCTTAAAAATGACCTGCAAGTAGGCTCGTGACCAGCCTGCCTGCAAGCAGCAACAAATGTGGCGAGCACGTTGCCGCAGGCAGGCTGGTACTTCTCGGGCCAAGCGAAAGGTCTGAGCGCGGAGTTTGAAAATTTTTCTTTTCCTTTGTTCTGGGCTCAATTCAAGTCAAATATGGAAATTTCAAAGAGAACATCGAATTCATTTTGACTTTTCTCAAATTCTGTCTCTTCAGAATTTCTATCAAGTGCGTCATGGGGGAATACTAGAGGGTCGAATTTGAGTGAGGATTGATGGCATAGCACCGCCACCGATCGGCACCTGCCAAAAATTCAAACTCCGTGCTCAGCCCTTTGACAGCATCCGAGAAGTACCAGTCTGCCTGCGGCAACATGCTCGCCACATTTGTTGCTGCTCGCAGGCAGACTGGTGACGAGTCTAACCTGCAAGGTCTAAGATACTCTTGTCTTCATTATGAGGTGTTGCGCAGCCATTTTGACCTCATGGACACAACCATTGACCTTCCATTTCAACGAAAAATTTATATATTGATGGTATGTTATACTGTGGGAAATTTCTCCAGTTGCATATACCTGACAATGCATAGGATTTTAAGTCTCCAGGCTGTATGCATTGTGAGATAGTCAACTGTATATTCCGTGATCTAGAGAGGGATTTCGAGTTGTAGCGTTTGTGCACCGGAGTCAACTGGATTTAGCAAAAATTTCCGTAGCCTGAGCTAATACTCAAGGAAGAAGTCGACAAGAAAGATGAGAGAGGAAACTTAAGAAGAGTTCGTGACGTCACGCGTCGCGCGTCGCGATAACGCCATCAAACCTGCTTTTTTCTTCTGGACCTCCAACTCGCAATTGCGGACTCGCGGTTTCCCGTGGATTCAAATGTTCTGTGGTGCTGTAGTGCGTATGAATGTTCACGACGGCTCGCATGGTCAAAACTCAGAGTCCTTTGACGACCTTCGGCACCCCGTTTTAATCAACATTTTCTGACCCATTTTTGCACATGGATCAAGATTCACTGACTGCCACCGTGTCGACCCGCAGGCTCTGTCATCTAGCTCAAAGACTGGCTCAAGACCTGATCAACGGCCAACGCTTGGCATACTCAGCAGCCGCTGACGGGCCGAACTGTGTCCCCAGCAACGAATGCTATCCCGGCTATCCCGGGCCAACAACATATCGAATGACATCCATCGCGGCTCGAGGCTGTTATGTATCCTCCGCAAAAAAGACCGGGTTCTGGTAATCGTATTGGATCCGCTCACAGCAAGCACCCTTCAAGTTCGTGTGCTAGTTGGTAGCAGTCTACTCACATCTGATCCATCTCCCGCGATACACACTGACTTTTGACTTTGCCGCGGTGCAATTCCCACGTTGAACAAGTATCTTTGGGAAGTAAATTTCCCTCAGTAATAAAAGTTCTCTCTATCCGATGCGCAGCTAATTCAGATGACCAGCTTGACTCAATCAACCGGAGGTATGTCTACAAGCATCGCGTTCCGCTGGGTCCACTTGCAGCAGTTTAACAGCGATAAATATCTTGATCGGGATGTTATGGGCGGTGTGGTTCGTGATCATGAGCATCATGATCCTCTGTACACGTACGCCGTACCACAGGTAAGTACGCAATGATATTACTTGCTCACTCTGACCAAGAACCATGGCCGCGGCTGTCGATATGCTGGCAGTTAACCCCTCTACAAATAAATTCGATGGATCAGATTCCCCAGGCCAGTGCGACGTCCTTCATTTTCTTCACTCTGCCTTTTTTCCACCGCAATGTTTTCTTTTTCGTCCTTCCTTGCCACACTTTTCTTCCTTGAGTTTCTCACCGCAGCCCTTGGCCATTTCCAACTTCCAATCCAACATGTCCTCGAGCTCGGGCTCCCCCCCTTGACACTCCGCTCGCAGGCGACCGGGTTCAACTTCGATCTCGAGAAAGCGCTCCCACCCGCGTCGAGCACAAGGACACCCCTGCGCTCAGTTCTCTCCACGGACGGCAGCTGCGCGACATTCCACGGCCCCGGGAAGGAGTGCACGGCCAACATGGAAGTAGTGAGCCTCCTCTTCGAGGATTGCGGCTCCCAATTCCGCGTCTGTCGCTGTTCCGATGCGAACATGACTCTGGACACCGCTGTGGATCGCCTGGCGCGCGTTCCAATTGGGCTGAGGCGCTTCATTGGCGATGTGATGGTCTTGGGCGGCGTGACGCACGCGTACACAGACCTCGCGAGCGGGGATATTCATTTCTTTGGCGATGCTCAGATGGATACGTGGATTCATGAGGTATGTTTTTGCGTACTTGTGATGGTGGTCTGTCTCTCATTTAGAGAGGGCAGGCCAGCCATGCGTTTGATTTCGCGCTTCCGAAATCACCGCACTCCAGCTCTGTGCCCTGGAATACTGCTCTCTCGCGCGATAGCTGCGCGACTGATGACTACGCCCTGTCAAATCGCGTAGAGGTGTGTACGTATCAACTTCAAAGTAATTCATAGCTTATCGTTATGTGTGTACTCCAGGCCTTTGCACAGGCGAGCGTCATGAACATTTATATACTCCTGCACAGCGGACACACCCCACCAGGCTTCCAATCCTCCTGCATGTCCAACCAGCTCGCCTTTCTCAACGAGCTTCAGCTGTACAATGTCACTCGTCTTTTTGGAAATACTTGCGCTATCAATGACCTCCTCCATGCACGGTGCGTTTATCTAATAACGTACTCTCCAGTACCAAATTATTTACTGACCTACTGGGTGAACTGTGAAGCCGCGTCCAGGGACCCGCAGTGTTGGACGCAACGAGGACATTTCAGACAGTTCCCTTGGATCCTCCGCTTAGAACGTCGGCTGCTTTGGCAAATCCTCTCTTCAATTTCCGATATGGGAAGTCGATATGGAAATGGAGCGGCGTTATGCTATCTTCATTCATGTTCACTGCAGTCTGTATTTTATGACAGCTGGGGATTTTGGTGGCTCATGTTGTCTATGTACTCGAGCCATGGCGTTTTTGGCAGGATTCTTGTCTCTGGAAGTAAACTGAACTTGTGTTGTGTGATGTTTATATCGATCGCCTCGCGTCGGAGTGTCACGTGTGAGCCTTCATGAAAGGGAAAATCGTTATTGATATTGGGGAGCGCCGGCGAATCTCCCTGATGCTCGGAGCTCTCGGAAAGAAAAAGCTTTGTTGTTATCCATCTCCCCCCTTCTGGTCCCTGAAAATCTCAACTTTCTCATTTCCTTTTAAACTTTCTGCTGATCACATAATGCGCTCAAATTTCAACACCCGTGGATGCCTTTCACAGCCTCAGTCCCACTTCCATCTCGCCCATCCAAGTGCCTCCGACTGGGATTGAACTGGGAATCAGCGAGGTTTAGCGCAGACACAGCCACTCGGAGTACTCCGGGATCGAACCTGAACCACATGCCCGTTTTGGACGAAAGCTTTTAATGCAAGTTGGTGCTCAGAATCATGAACCATTCCACATCCTGTTTAGAAATCTCGTCCGTATGAAGCCTTTTCAGACTCTGCTCAACCTCTTGATGTCCGCAGAGGCCCGCCGTGCTGCTATCTTCTATGTCCAGGCCGGCTTCTGATAAATTCGGAGGCATCAATTTATCTGCGCTTTATATTCAAGGCAGGGATGTCAGTTGCAGAGAGCGGTACGATTTTCAGACATAATTTCCACAAGCTGGATAACCGAAGTACTGAATTTTCACTGGGACTTGTGGATTCAAGGACGCAGCGGCGAAGCTGCTGGGCAGTTGCTCGCAGCAATGCAAAAAATTGATCGGCATGGAGCATTAAAAAGAACACAGGTGAAATAAAGAGTGAACAAGGCGGAATTGCGCTCCTTGTTAGTGGAATTGAAGATGTCCTCCCTCTTTTGGTTTCAAACTGTGCATATACCCCATGTGTCCCACCTCTCGCTTCCAACACCCGCAGCAACGATGAACAGATCGGATGGATCATACTTGCTCTTAATCGCACTCAACTTCGCGTAGTTGGGGCCGTAAAACGTGGTCTTGAAGTCGGGCTCGAAAATGTCCCCCTCGTTGGAGTAAGAGCCGGCGTTGGGGCCCGAGAGCTGTTCGAGGATCGTAAGCTGGCTGCTTTGAAACTTGTGGCGGAGCTCGTTGATATCTGCAAGTGCGGCCGTGTCCTCCCAAACATTCGCAACGATGAGCTGCATGGTCAAAATAAGTTGAGCTATCTCCTTCACATTGAACTTGACTTACGTGGGTCTTGGCCGTGCGCCACGCTGGGTGTACAGCCGATGAGATGTTGGCGTTAGCTGACACTTGCCCTGTAATACAAAGCAGGTCTGTTTCCGACATACGTTAGAAGAGGGACAAGGACGCACCTCCGGCCACGAGACTCCCCAGGATTCTGAACAAAAGATCGGAAGGTCAGCTTTTGCAAGGAAAGAGAAGCGAGAACCAACAGTAGCGCTCCCCCATCCAAGAGCTCCTGGTATACTTTCACTACTGTCGCAGACGCGTTAGAGCTCTGATACGCCGCCGTTGGAATCAGGCGCGACCCCATAACCACGTTGCCGGCCACTTCGTCGTCCGCCGCGAAGAGAGCGTCGTTGATGCTCATGGTCTCAAAATCCTGGGAGATCAGGGAAACGCCGGGCAGCGCGAGCGCGTCGGTAAGGAAGGGGGTGAGAAGCTCCTTGCCCCGAGCAAGTGTAGCGTTGGCCATAAAAGTCTGGAACCAAAAGGTCGTAGAGTTGCCGACCTTTTCGAGGAAAAAGTACTGGCCACCGCGCACGGGATCGAAGTCGAAGATGTGCTGCGCGTGGACACCGGCAACGGCAGCGGCCGCAGCGTTTGTCGACAGATCTAGCGTGACCGTGCCAATGGTTGCATTGAAGGTTGGGAAGGTACGGACGGTCGCGGAGATGATGACACCCCAGCTACCGGCTCCTCCGCCCCTTAAAGCCCAGAAGACTGTATAGGATGAGTTAAATACATTAGATACCAAAAAGAGACGCACGATCAGGATTGGATATGCTGTTAACCTTGAGCAGGGCGCCGCTCGCGACCACAATCTGGATTTCTGGGAAACGGATGAGTGACGAAGAGACAACGTGAACGACTCGAAACATCGCTTACCCAGGACATTATCTGCACCGAGACCAAACAACGGCGAGATCGAAGAGTGGCCGGCACCCTGCAAATAACCACCGGCGGGACACACCGTTGCGGCGGAGCCTCCGACAGCGACCTTACCATGGACCCCGGTTTGGTGGTGCATGTCTTGTAAATGCACCCCGGCGCCGAGGGTCACCGCAGATCCCATATTCTGCCCCTCGACAATGAAGGCGTCAGTAAAGACGAGATCCGTGAATTTTGCCATGTGGATGAGCAAGGAGTTCGGCGCGGTAGACCGCCCAAGGTGATCGTGTCCAGAGGACTTCACAACAAGACGAAGGTTGTTGGCGCCGGCAAATCTCACTGCCGCCTGCGAGCAAACTTATGAGATATAGCACTAGGGAAGGTTGATGGAATTTTATACCTGTACATCCTGCACCGTTTCTGCCTCGACAGAGTATATGGGGACGTCTCCTTGCCCACAAGTCGTTGAATTGCGCAGGCACAAAGAAGGCGGGTTCAAGTCATATCCCTGAAAAGAAATTGTGGTCCAGTACGGAAGTTTTCATACGCACACACCTGCTCAAAGTTAATCTGATTGCGGGTTAGTTATGGACAAAAATAATTACAGGGGATGTACCTGATCCATGGCGCCTGGAATAGTGCTTCTGAAGAGCCCGCTACTCCATTGTGCGTCGGTGCAAGGGAGGCTTGCACAATACTTCGCGGATGGTACAACTGGAGCCAATCGCCCGGATACTGTCGCATTGAGGGCGCTCCAGGCCGTCGCACTAGGGAAGCCCGCGCTGCCAGGAACATTGCGGCACTTGCTGTGGGCCTGGCATGCGGAAAGAAAAAACACAAGTGATATCAGAGAAGAAAAACTGGCTCGCATCGTTTGATGGAAAATGAATCTCAGCGAGAATATTTATATGGCACCGTCCTGGAATCCCGGGTCCAGTTTGTAGAAGTAGGTTGGTCAATAGTGTTGCATAAGTCGGGCCGTCGGAAACGCGCAGTTCGACTGGACGAGCGCGAATCTTGCCTTCACTGCTGCGGGAAGTAAAGTCAACTGATGTTTATGGCATACCTGTCTGAAAATTTCTCGCGCGCTGTGAAAGCAAGAGCCAAGCCAGAACTGCGAAAGTTGCTGCCACGTCTCGGGATGATGGCTGCGATTCCGTTGGTTTTCCGAACACGCGAATTCCATGTGGACCCTTTGGACCAAATACAATTCTCGCAGGCTGCATCACAGGGACTGCGCAGCGCGATTACATATTTTGGTCGGTTGTTGTAGTATTAAGCCGATATGGAGGTAATGGTCTACGCAGCAGAGATACGTACTTTCAGCGGCGGCATAAAAATATCCCATCTGCCCAAAGAGGACGTTGTTGATATAACTCGCGAGCTAGAGAATCGGAAAGGTATCGGTAATTCACTTGAACAGATTCCCAAGTCCCCGCTGGATTAGTAATTCAGCGGTGACTTGAGAAGATATCTCAGATCTCCCTCGGATTTCGTGGAGACTTGTTCCCTCTCGCAAATGATACTATGTTTCTCACGAGAAGAACCTGACGGACACGAGCATTTCGATCGCCATCGGGTATCTCGGACAAGTTCAGTAACAATCCGTGCGTAAATTTATGGTCTGGCTAAATTTTGGAAGCAATTCAATAAACTTGAAGGGTTTCTCCGATGAGATTTTTGAATGCAACTCCGCGTTTGAGCTGCATTAACGATGTTGGAATTTCAAATTTGAATATTATTTCCACTATCAGCCTGAGAGTTGGTCGACATTACCCGAACCACTCCCGCATTAACCGTACTATTAAGATTTACTGCCCAATTCATTGGGGAGTGTTTGGTTCTATCTCCTTCAAGCTCGCCCCATCGCGCAATTCTCTGCTGCTCAGCTCAAACCTCAACAGCTTCATCCACCGTCATTCTCCCACAGACTTGCCGTTTTGGGACGACTGCTGTGTGTTTCATTTTTCCGAAATCTCACGGGTGGGACTGCGATCTGTCGAATTCAGGACGGCTGAAGTTGACGAAACCTTACCGCGGTAGTCTCTTATAAACAGACTCTATAACAATGAAACTCGTACTTCGTTTGTTATAGAATTACCGCGGTGCCTTGCGTGGGACACACACCCAAATTCTTGAACTGCGGCTTTCGGAAATGAATCCAAATACGGGTGACTTGGTGTTGCAGCCACATCTCGTGGTTCCACAGCCTTCAACTGCTGTTGAAAATCTCCCCATTCGGAACATTCCTTCTAGCTCAGCGTAGCACTTGCGTATTACGGCACGAAGTTCTTCGAACTGCGGCCACATATGTGGTCTATCCAATATAAAACTGGGGGTTCCGGCCACCAGATACCATTCAAATCCCTTCACCTTTCGATAACTTCCATCAATAAAATTTGCTTGCTCGGGCTTTGTCAGGGTCTTGCCTGTTCCTCAAGCCCTCAAGGCCCCCAAATTCTCATCAAAAAAATCTCGTATTCTGTGCCCCCGTGTCCCGCCGAACATCTCTTTTTCTCGCAAACTGAGTTCATTTCCTGACCATGCACCTAGGTTCAATGCTTGCCTCCTGCCATGCCATTGCCTGGGTCAAACTTATTGCACCACAATTGAATTTCTTTGGAGAGCCTCAACATCACTTGCTAGTGGCGATCCATTGGAACATCGCAAATCAGGCAGCAAGTCATGCATTTTTTTGTCTGAACCCACGATAGCTTGGAGGTCCTATGTGCCTGGCTTCTTTTCGATTACTGGGTGAGGGATAACAATTTTTGATTCTCCCGGCAGTGAGCAGATTTCTGATTTCTGTCTCCAGGTCTTTATTTTACCTATTGACACATGTACGGGACTTTCCATGTTTGACTTTATGTTGTGTAAAATTTATTTGTGCTCTTCTTTTCCTTTTGTCGCCCCGCAAGGTTACTTAAACTGCCGAAGCGAAGCGAAGGCATTTCTTGTCTTCCAAGAACAATACTGGAACGTACAAATCCGGGGTCTCTGGGTGGTGAGATCTTTCTACCTGACACTTTGACTTGGCCGGACTTCGTGCCGTTGATGAGCATCATTCGGCAGCCGCCGGGAGCATTCGCTTCAAAGTTACTTAAAAGCATGGTGCTCCGCTTAGCCTGGCCTCTATATCGAGGGCAGCCCGCTGGTCCCTAGACCTCATCCGCAGCACCGACTCTCACCGGGTCTTTTGCGCGCTTGCGCTGTAAGTATGCGGCAGCGTGCGAGTTTCAAAGTTAATACCGCTTCTCGTCGTCCCTTTCCTGTCACTGTCTCTGCGCATTTCAAGTAACCAAGTTCTTTCTTGGTGTAGCTGATTTCTTCCAAATTTCTGCTATTCAGTCATTCTCGATCCTGCATCTTCCTTTCACGCCGTGGGTTCTTCGGCAGGTCTGATTCTAAACCGGCTTCGTGCCGGCAAGCAGTGGCATGAGAAATCGGAGCAACTTAAGGACGAGGGGCTTCGAAGATCACTTACACTGTTTCCCCATGTCGTCTACTCTCCTCACCCAAATTCGAGGGCTCCTTACCGTCGATGTAGACTCGATGGATCCCGATGTTGCAGCGCGTCACAGCATGCCTCAAAAGTTCTGCGATATGACCTCCAATCAAGCCATCGTCCACGGCCAGGCGGCACTTCCCGCGCGCAGAGATTTGCTTAAAGCAGCGGTCGAATATGTTGGCAAGAAGACCCCGCAAGAAAGTGGGACATTTGAGCAGGAAGTTGTAGATGTCTTGGTCAGTCAAGGATGTTGAGATCGGCCCGAATCTCTCTCACTCATGGCACTGAACGCCCGATAGACCGTTCTTCTTGCTAAAGAGGTGTATCCACATCTCACGGGAAATGTACACGCTCAGACATCCCCGTCCGCTGCGTATGACACCGAGAAAACCATTAAACATGCAAGCAAACTGGTGGCACTCTTCGCGGATCATGGCATCTCTCAGTGCGCGTCTCACTCTTTCTTCCTAGTCAATGATGACCCCGAGTAGGGACCGTGTTTGCATCAAGATCCCTGCAACACCCGAGTCATTGCTGGCGTGTCGCGAGCTTCAAGCAGGCGGTATTCAGACCCTTGCGACGTGCTTATTCTCCCTTCCGCAAGCTGTAGCCGCAAGTCAGGCTGGTTGCACCTACGTCGCGCCGTATTTCAACGGTAAAAATGCCTCCAATTTGTTTTCTCTTTCACGTATTTGCGGAAATATAGAATTACGTGTGCATTTCGAACCCGGGGTGTGGGTCGAGTACGCGGACCCAAAAAACAGAGCATCCTATGAGTCAAGTTATTCTGAGTATCGTCCATGCGTTCAGGAAATTTGAGTCCAAAACCCTGGTTATGCCTGCTAGGTACGTACTCGGGGCGTCATGACTCTTCGCGCTGACTTTAATCCCATAAAAGCATCGTCACTCCAAAGGAGGTAGGCTATCGTTTCCCGAATCAACATGTCTACATTAACTCAACTTTCAGGTTATCGCTCTTGTCTCACTATCTCCGGATCACCTTACTCTCTCTGGAAGCATCCTGGACGCCCTCGCGACTCTACCCGCGCTTGCGCCAGAATCATTCACGTCACCAGATCCTCCCCCGTCTGCCGTCCTTTGACAGTATGTTATCGTAAACTCACAGGGATTTGCGATTTGACGGGCAATATTTAGGCGATTATCTCGCGTACGAAGGCGCATTGCTGCGTGAAACTTTGGCAGAGCCAGAGGTGCAGCGGAAGCTCGCGGATGCACTGGCCATTTTTGGACAGAAAGAGCAAGAGACACGACAGTTGGTGAAGGCTTTTGTGGCTGGGAACGTTCATCTAGAGGAAATGGAGATCTGATTCAATACAGCTCGTAGTATACTGGACGACTTTGACACTCAATCAATAGCCCACTCGTCCGATAGGAACTGACTGTCTCACCTTCTCTCTCCTTATTCTATATCTTCTCCTTTTCTATTGCGGCAGTGGATTATTCCCGTGATTATTATCTGCGACCAACAGCCTCATATCCCGAAATTCAAAAATAGAAATAAAATATTAAGTGCCATCCATAACAGTGATTCCCGATGTCGCAAACCTGAGGCGGAGTTGTGTGTCGCCGCAGTTCCGCTCGCACTAAGGCTGGGTGTGGGATCGAGGGGTACTGTCATGAAGACCCGACCCGCATCTAGAACAGCGGGCGGCTTATTGTGGCTACGGTTGGAAAATAAAGAGCGATCAGGAAGTTCATAAGATGAAGACATACCGTACGCCCAACGAACTGTCGTTTATCGCGCAGGTGTTTCCGAAAAGACTCGTAGCGTTGTATAGTAAGAGAGTATCCATAAAGGCAAGCTGGTTGAACATGCAGTTTTCTTCGAAGCCTGGAGGGAGGTGACCGTCGTGGAGCAGCTTGTAGATCTTCATGACACTCATTTGCGCAAAGTCCTGGGGTCAATTAGATATTGAATCCATGTCTTGTGGTGTGCAAGACCTACTTCCACCCGATTTGTTAATGAGTATGGATCTGGAACACAGCTGTCATTCGCGATCGCCAGTTGCCAATCGGTTGAGTTTGAGTGCAAAGAAGAGGGGGAAGCGAAATCGAATGCATGGCTAGCCTGCATACCAGTCAGTAAACGCATTCAAAGCTAGAGAAGTTTGAGCTGACCTCGTGAATCCATACGTCCATCGCGCAATCGCCGAACAGATGAATATCGCCGGTGGATAGATTCGTGTAGGCCCTCGTAGCATCAGACAAAATGAAGATAGTACCAACGAAGCGCCGTAGCCCCACTGGAACGCGTCCAAGGCGGTCGACAGCTGTGTCCAGGGTCATATTCGCATTGTCGCAGCGGCAGACGGTGAAGGCGTCCCCACAATCCTCGTAGGTGACCGCCGTCGCGGACATGCTCGACGGACACTCCGAGTCGTTCCCTCCAACATACTGAGCGCAATTGGGGGGAACCTGAATCTGCAACTGTGTGTTTGAAGCTGGTGGGAGTGCATTCTCGAGATCGAAGGCGTATCCAGTTGCCTGTGGATGTAAATTCGAGGATAGCGGGGGCAAGGCGATTTCAGCGGGGCCAATAGCATTCCGAGACACTACATGACCGTCCACTAGGAAAGAGAGGAACAAAATAAAGCACAGCGTCCAGCTGGGAAAGAATTGCAGGAAAAAAATCATGGTTCCAGCCAGAAGAAGAAGATTTGAGTTAAGAGAGGCAAGGCGGAGAGTCCTCTTTTGAGCGAGGGGGTCTGTGAGCCATTTAAATACTCGATATCCATCAGTTGCACTGCGCAACCATCTGGGAGGGGGACAGGCGGTCCATCGCAGGTTCCGTGACAGAGAGATCCAAAGCGCACCCAGTTCAGAAAGTAAAAGATATGTACTCATTGTCAAGAGATCGAAAGTCATTTGTTGAGCTACCGATCATGGACTGCCTCAGATGCGGGAGAAGATGGGCGAGAAAAGTATGGAAGCATATTATTGTACCGTTTGTATTCGAAGTTCATTTGATGTCGTAGAATAGATCTGGAGGAGGTGCTCACGCAAAGGCCGTTGGGAAATGCATATGCTGTACCAGGGTCCCGCTCTACCTTTTTCCTAGATGTCACGGAAATAGCTAGAATTATCGTTATGATTATCAGAGAACCCGCGCAATACAGTGCATTGCGAAACGGACGGGAAGCTGTTCCTTGTGAGATCCCAAAAGAGCCCTGGTTTCTACTTCCATCATTGGACTATGTTGCCGCGGAGCCAGTTCAGCGGAAGGGAAAACGGCCAACAATTGCCACGGACTCCCGCAGTGGGGCGACTACCGAGCGGGAAACCAAATAGCCGGAATGCCCGGCTGACTTCCCACGCACTGATATAACACTAAGCATTCTGACGAAACTTGAAGCAGATGCTTACCATCCATCTTGACACCCGACGACCATGACCTTCTACCCAGCTCACCTCCTTCATCTTCCAGCAGAGGTGTTGCTCATCATATTCAATGAATTATTCGAAGAACCCCTTTTAGTTTCAAGTTTTCCGGCGCAAAGACCACGACCGCACTGGGACCCAAGGCATAGGGAACCCAATACTTTCCGGTCCATTGGCGACCTCCGTTCTGTCTCCGTCGTCAACCAACGATTCCGATCATTATGCCTTCCCCTGCTTTTCAAAATAATAAGATGTACCAACTCAGAGAGGCTTCTGTGCCTTGGGGCTGAGTGTGCCGCCAACGCGCAGTTTGGGCAGCTGATCAAGTTCGTCGTATTTCTGTATGAAGTCCAAATTTTGAACTCGTGGCATTCAATCAGACAGCTTGATGTGGTTGAGGTTGACAATCTCGATACTCTTCCGGACTTTCTTCCTTACTTAACCTCCCTGTTGCGGCTGGATATCAAAGCAGAAAAAGTTGATGCACGCCTACTTGTTGCAGTCAACTCCCATCCCATTCTGGCTACTGTCGCCGTACGTGACTCGGAGGTACGGGGACTCGCATCCCTCCTTTTATCCATCGATCTCCCATTCATGAAAAATGTTTTCGCTACAACCACCGATTCCTTCTCCAAAATCCTGGTCACTACCACGACTGTGGATCTGCCTATTCTCAAGTGCAACGGATTCCGGGCAGTAGTCCAACGTGGCACCAGATTTTCACATCTCGGTTTATATGGCCCTATCAACCTCGACGCGGAGGCCATCTCAATCTTACCAGTCTTGTCCGACCTCGAGCACCTTCATGTGGACCTATCCAGTAACACATTTTCTATTCAGAAATGGCTGCCCAGTTTCGCGCGGCGACATCCACATTTACGCACGATCACCCTCACAGATTCGGCTGGTATTTACTGGAGCCGAAGATCTGCTGAGGCACCATTCGCGCCCGAGTTCGTGCATGCATTGCGGGAGAAGGTCATTATATTGCCTTCATTTTCCATTACTCGGCCCCCATCTTGGACTTCATTGAGAGACTGGGAGGTGATCCAATTGGAGTGGGACCTTGTTGCAGCCGCGTTTTCAGATAGTAAGCCCTCCAACACATCCTTCTCAACTACATACATAGTCACTGTTTCGCCACAGGACGACCTCAGCTCATTGCAGCTCTGACACACGCTGCACCTCACAAATGTCTACCACTATCTGTACGCCGCTCCCTCGGCCCCAAAACGCACTTCCCGAGTAACACTACGTCCCTCGTCCTGCATGACCGCGTTTCATGCTCTCCAATTCTATGTCGGCTGCGTGGCGCACGAGGCGCCAGCACTTGAGGTCGTGCATATTGACGATGCGGGTCGAAACGGCAGGTGCGGGTCCTGCCAGTCGTGGACGCTTCAGGTATCATTTCGGGTTCAAGCCAATGAGGCACGCGATTTGGAGATGGTTGGAGCGCCGAAGCTCGTTGTTTATGAATAATTTTTTTTTTTGCCAGGCCTTAGACTTGTTTGCATATTCAAGGCATTTTTTGTGGGAGATCTTCATTCCCATGAGGTCAACAAGCTTGAGTTGCAAAGGAGGCCACCTCAAAGCGCCAGCACAACACAGCTAGAAACAAGTTGAAAATTCTAACGGAAAATGCCAACGAAACCCTAGAATAAACGACGACTACAAGTATTTTAGCATGAAATACAATAGCGAGTCTCCAGATACATTCAGAGATAGACCACCACCGCCTCCCCAATTCCAACAAATCACCCAATCTAAGTACCCTACCCAAAAATGGCAACAAACGCAACAGCCACATCGTCTCCGTCCTACCCACAGATCGCTCAGCATCATCACCATCCAGAAATACATCGACCCACCTTAATCGGCGTCATATGCATCATCCCGAACTTGTATCTGGCGCTATCTGTCCGCGTCTATGTTACTCGTTTATCAGAGGGCTATCCATGGCATGACAACGGCGGCAAAAATAGAAAATCAACATACTAATATCCCCTTGCCCGGAATCTTAACGGCGCAATGCATCAAACACGGCGTCCCCCTTCTAATATTATTCTTCAGCTTCTCGCGCAGACGCCGCGTCTCATTTCGGTCATCGCCCGCTGTCACCAGGCGCACGATATCGTTGCGGATGAGCGGCGACGAGTCCAGGTCGCGCTGTGTCCGTATCGGAAGACCCAAAAACGCTTTGAGTGATATTCATTTCAGCCATGAATATTGAGGGTGGAAACAACGTACCAAGCATCTGTGGCGACACGAACGTGATCTCGCGTTTCGTGAACTTGAAGATCAAAATCTGCACCGCGCACACGCATCTATCAGTTGCCCGTTCACCAGAAAAAAAAAAACTAAAACCCAGCCCACCTTGTTATACATGTTCTGGGACAGAGCATATTGATCCTACCAAGCGGCCCAGTAAGGGACCATACGGCTTGAACCACAAAGCAACGATTCACCTGCAGTCCACGCGTGCTAGGCACATTCATCGTCGCCTCCGCGCTCGCAATGACCTGTCTCCCGTCCGGCCTCACAGTCCCCGTCTCCGCCTGTCCTCCACTTCGCCCAAATAACCCGCGAAAAAATCCGCTTCCATGTGCGGGCCGGGGTTGGGCCACAGCGCCCGCCGTGCCGTGCGTTCGCGCGCCGGAGTCCGTCGCTGCAGGCGCGTGCCCGAGGAGCAGTGCCAGCACGGGGGACATCTGGATTGGCTGGGGAGCATCATCGCTAGCGTTGGCGCCGTGCAGCCCCAGCCCCTTGTCTGTGGCAAGCAGCCCCGTGACGTTCGTTTGCCCGCCAATAAAATACACGATCGTGCCGGACGTGTCGCGTACGGGGGTGATGCATAAAAGCTGTGGAAGTGATCAGTATTATCATGACCGGCCGGCAAGAACACTAGACCAGGCGACTTACACAGTAGAAGGGTTCGCCGTTCCGGCCTACATATTGATTCGGACTCAGTATACGATACTAAGCGGCATGACATGACGGAGAGCTTCCTACGATAATTAAGCAATAGCTCCGTGCAGCCTACCACCAGAAGAAGTCAATAAATCAGCTCGTTCATAAATATATTAACAGCCCTAAGCTTACCTTTCCCCGAATTTAACCCATCCCGGATCCGCCGTACGCTCTCAGGCGATGTCCCAGGGCCTTGCAAAAACCCTGCGTGCCGAAAAAAAAAAAAACACGTCAGCATATCGTCATTTCGTGACGAGAACATGAAATTCTAAGAGATAACGTACGGCAATTGCGGCCAATAATTTCCGCCCTCGAGTACCCCGTCACATCTACAAAACCGTCCGACACAAGCACGATGGGGTGGTCCGGCAGCCGCGGATTTGTCAGTATAAACGCATCCCCCAGCCCCGCGCCCTCCTGCGACGTGAGGTTCGCCCTGCCCAGCGTGAGGTGCGTCTCTTGGATAATTTTGTGCTTGATGAAGCGCTGGGATTTTTGTTTCAGTTTGGAAGGATGGAATGTTGAGGGATCTGTTGAAGTGGAGTCACCTGGAACTGGTCGTTGTACATCGACTCGAGGAGCCGGGCCTGCGTGCTGCCGAGCGAAGCATCGGCAGCGATGACGTGTTGGAGGGCTCCGAGCAGATCGCGTCGGACTTCGGGTGGGAGTAGGACGTGCGCTTCGCCGGAGTTCGAGACGTATAGATCTAAGTAAATAAGACCATTTCGTTAAGAGCCGCCTGCCATAAATACATTCTCATTCAATAAATAAATATGACGCACCTCTGAACGCCAGCCCGTTGGCGCGTAGCTGCTCTATCGACTGCGCGAGGAACTGCGCGTCCGTCCAAAAGTCGAGTTCGGCGGTACCAGTGTTGCCGTCACTTACGAGGAACTCGCGGAACCTGCATACATTCCGTCAGTCAGTCCGTCAACGTAAACTAACGGCGCCACAACGAAATAAAGAAGGAGAAGGGGACGCACCGATGCCGTGCGAGAGGGTCGGAGAGCATGTCGGCGAACATCTCCGGGCTCACGAGCGCCCGCACCGCAAAATCCACATCGCGCTGCACCCGCTCCGTGAGCAACGTGTGCGTGTGGGGCTCACGCGGGGCTGGGGGCCGTCGCCGAGGGCTAGCGCTACCCACGAGGCTGCCCTCGCGGTCTTTGCTGCTCAGCGATCGCGAGGCCGACGAGCGAGAGCGTGTCGACCACTGCGTGCCTGGGGCCGGGGGTGGGTTGACTGAGTACGAGACGGAGGTGGACTGGTTCGGGAAGTATGCCGGCTCGGGTGCCCAGTGCGACAAGTCAGACTCGTCCGAGACCATCCGCGCGTGAGACGGTCGCTGAACATGGCCCTCGTCGGGGACGGAGGGGGAGTGCGGCTCGTTCTCATTCTCATCCTCCTCGTCCTCCGACGAACTCCCAAAGTCGATGTGCGAGACATACACCGGTGAATTGCCGATGGAGGACGACTTGCGGATAGTGACTGGCGGCGGCTCAAGGGTGGTTTTGGGCTGGCCCGGAGTTGACTTGCGCCGGGGACGAGACCACCCGGGCGTGGCGCTGGGGGTGGAGGTGGGGAGCAGCTCGGCGCCGTACCTCGCTGGCTTCTCGGGCGTGCTCTGTTTCATTTCTTTGGCAGCGGTGGGGACGTGGAGGACGCTGTGCGACGGGGACATAAGGATCATCTTTGGAACCTTGGTTTCGCCATCCGCGACGCCGACGGGGACGTTGTGTGGCGCACTCTTGATGACTTTTGGAACATTCGCCACGACGGAAGCCTTGGACGGCGCGGGGGCTTCTAAAGTGGTCGTTTCGTCGAGAGCTTTGGAAGCGGTCCATGACGAAACTGGCGCAGATGCGCGTTTGGAGTGTGCATCTGCGACAGGGGCCAGAGACTGTCTGTGGGGCGGGATGGCGGGGAGCGACGCGGATGGAGGTGGAGTTGGAGGGATATATTCGACCGGTACGCGGATGGTGAGTTTTCGTTCTGGGATTGAAATAGCAGGAGGAGCGGTATCCAGCGCTGGGTGACATAAATTAGAAGTCAGGGCAGACGTATAGATGAACGTACACGGACTGGGGGAGGTCGACTCGTTCTCGCTGACTGGAGTCATTGGAAGGCAATCAGATCCAGAACTTGGGGAGGAAATATTCGAGCTTTCGTCCATGATCATGAGAGGAGGATGAAGGAGGGTTTTGCTGATAGCCCCTTTTCACTTCTTGGGATGATCGAAGAAGACAACTGAGTGGAGTTAATTTTCCGCATCGAAGACAGATTGCACGGCGAATAATTTTTGAATCTTGCACAGTGCCAATGGTCGGAAACCCGTCGTAACGTAAGGAGAGCCAACACGATGCAGCGTGATGCCACAGACAACAAAGGTGAGACTATTCTTGTGGTTTGCATTGTTTTTGAGGCAGGCCAAGGCCACGTAATGTCGTACGATCGCAGCCAAGACAGGTTTTCACTGCCAGGTCGGAGGATCCACACCAAGGTCAGGCTGAAACTGCATTTTGGATGATCACCATGTTCCGGCCCGGCCCTTTCTTTTCATTGTCCCTTGTTTTTGCTAGCGTGGTCGCAGTTTTTTTGGCTCGCGGATAATGCATAATGCCTGCGGCCGATGATGATGGAAAAAGAGAAAGATGACTCCGGCGTGACTCGGACTCGAGCGTGACTTCTCCAACTTACCTTTGACCATCAACTACTAACTCCATTCGACGCTCAAATCTTGAACCATATCTGTGTGCCATGTCTGCAGCGACATGTCTGTGGTCCGTAATGTATTCCTGTTTATTCGAAATCAGACTGCAGACGAATTTGATCAAAGAACGCGAGCCATGGTCAGACTACGGTGGCCGTTACCCGCCAGCTTCGTTTAGCGAGGCTAAGCGAGATGGCCATCATTCTCATCACGAATCCGGCCGGCACCGGTCCATTGTTCTCGAAAATCTCTGAGATCCCTCTCCTTTCGAAGGAACACCCAGGCAGCAGGTGCAGTATACCAGCGGCATTTGCATAATTATGGTCATCTAGCAGGAGAAAGTCCATGTACTTTCAATTTGCCCGGTTTTTCCGGCTCTGCCACCGAAACGTGACATTGTCACATTTGTGACCTTTCGCGTCTCCGATGCCTCTCTTCACGCGTCCCTCGCGTGTTTTCACAGTGAAATGTGGGAGTAACCTACATTGATATGAAAGAGGGTCATTGAGGATGGCAACCATAATGATTTGAGTCAATACCATGGCCTGGGAGGTGAAAACATGAACATAGTTCAACTGATCAAAGATATATTTGCATGGTGCAGATGTTCATCAAATAGCAGAACATTGGTGAATTTAATGTCTTGAATGTCTTGATAGTGCTTAATAGTATGAGGAAATTGCCAGCAGAACCTTGGGCGCACCTACTACGGTCCACATGTGCACAAAAAGGCAAGTGTAGACAAAAGTCCAGTGACAGCTTGGAAAAAAATTACAAGAGACATGAGTGAGGTAAAAAACAAGGAAATGTGCTTGAAACACAGTCATGCACTTATAACGCGCTGGGAAGCGAGTTTGAGCACAAATTTGACCAAGGGGTCACGGCTGTGACAACTATGACAACTATGACATTGTGATACTGACATTAGAAAATGAAGAGAGACTTGGCCATGAGCATCTCTGAAAGCCCTAAGGAGGCCATTTTACCACTACCTCTATGCTAGGTTTGCTAGATGAGGTGGTATGATGGTGGTTGGAGGACAATGGGCCGGGACATATTGATGGCATCACCGATCGGCAAGCAGTGGCTTCTTGATGCCATCGAATATTGAAGCTGGCGGGTCCCGGCCACGCTATCAGACATTTCTCTCTTGACTGTCATCATCATTCGTCCAGCGACCAAGGAGCTAATTTAAAACGGGCAGAACTATTACTTACGGTGGCTCCGTCTATTTGGAATCCGAAGAACTTGTTTTGCTTTGACAACGAAGCGCTGGAAGCCTTCAACACCGTTGATCCCTTTACTCCATGACGCTGGGCGGCAACATACGGCAGTCTCGCCAGCGAACATGCCTCCCAGGCCGGTAGGGCTTTCCCATTCCCCACTTTGTTGGGTTCTTTTTTTCACTGGCTGGAGAAAATGTTCGCAGTTTGACACTGCTTCTGTCCTTGCCTGTGTCTATGCACCGCGAATCTGCACCTCGAGAATCTGGATGCCGCTCCTCCATTGCCAGCGCTGGACCGCAGGCTCGATCCTAAAGCCTCTGGGTTCGCCTTTGACCTTTACTCTGTCGTTCTCACGCCTCTCTGAACTTCCAGGGAACTATGCACCCTATGTAAGCCCAGGAAGGGAATCCACGACAAACATGGCTGCTACCGACGTAAAATCTAAGCGTGGCGATCCGTTCACCATACATATGTAGCTGCGTCGACACAACGATGAGTATGGTTTATCACGGTGCTTGATCAACCGCTTTGGACGCGCTGCACTGGATTACGGCGTTACGGGGCGTCATCTTTGTCCCCTGCGCCAATCGAGTGCGTATTATAACGCTGTTCAATTGAGACATCCACTTTTTGGGGGGACCGTACAATGGACATCTGGATCCACGAAGTGGGCACGAACATTTCTACTCCGACACGATTTGCCAAATAACATGGTGTTGCTTTCACTCTAGCCATTCATTTGATTTTCATACCTTCACGCCTCACTCAAGCGTGCCAGAATAGTTATGGACATGGGCCATCGCATCCGACAGCTGCGTTCCTGACAACTACTCGCTCAAGAACAGGGTCGAGGTGCGCTTCGATGGTTTTCCCCAGCTCTAATCATTTCCTGCCTCGGGAGTTCAATGCACAAATGAGCATCATCAAGACCTACTTCTCTACTCTAAGACGGTTACCTTCCGCCCGACTTCCGACTTCTGCGCGGACTGCATGGCCCACCGGCTCGACTCCAGGAGCTCCCTTAAAACGCCTTCCATCCACACCCGACACCCTGCGCGCTTTCGCTACTATATGTCGACTAGCTTCAGGACTGTCGTGGGCCCCAATGCGGCCAGCACAGCTACGGCCGTAAGTTACTTCAGGGGTGGGCCTTTCACAGCGGCAACGATGCGCGGAGACTACGGCCTTGTTGCGGCTGGGAATTGCAGTGCTCCTCTTCAGTGCGGGTCTTATCTTTATCATTATCTGAGTGTACGGTGCAGGGTTTCTTCGTCTGGAGAGATATATTGTTCTTGTAAGAGCTCATTCGGAAGTTGCTAGAGGGATCATGGCGTCTACGACAAATGTATGTTAATGGGCATTACTTTTTTGGATATTGTTCAAACTGAATGAAACATTGAGGTCACGAATACTGACGGCACTCAAATCCGTACCATCGAAAAGCAATATCTTTATTCTTGCACGAGCTTCCTAATTTCTTTGCGATGAAAGGATGCACAAGGGAGTTACCAGTGACAGATCAACCTACACACGGGGAGTTTCCACGCAAATCCAATCACGCCAATCAAATGGCTCTCGAACACGCGCACTTCGTGAAGTCGCCGAACCTCGATTGAATCATTGAATTGCAGTGTGGGTGTTGATTGGGCGTGAGCATAAACTTCCTTTTCGAGATTTCCCCTCTTTTCCTCTTGATCTCACCGTCAGATTTCAGTCCGGCGCGTAAATCGCTATTGCGGGACGGAGCGCCGCTCAGCTTACACGTTTGACTCCACAATAGATTCCCGCCGCGAGAGACGCGGTATTTTTGACGGCGTTCGGCTTTTCTCGGCGAGATTAATATTAATACGCTGAATCATGATCATTGACAGCAGTGCTTCTTCCGTCCTGCATCCTCAAGGACATCTAAATCCAGTGCAGTTACCGTGGACTCGGGACTGTATTCGGCATACTTCGCCCATCCCAGCCCTTTCGCACCGCACCATGGGAGAGATCTCGCTGTGCGTTTGTTGCGCTAGCGCTAAGGGAACGAACGAAAATGCGCAGTCATCGCGGATCGCCCGAGCTATTCCAAGCTCTCTTCCCTTCTCGGACCGCAGTTAACAATTAACGGGAATCAATCGTCAGTTTCCCCAATAGTGAATTTCTCGCCGCGCCCGTCACTTGGGGAGCGGAACAACATTGCCGGGGTGGGTGAAAGTTTCCCTGACTACAGCTTTAGGCGCTCCGTGTGCTGTACTAGAACAGTCGTGTCGTGGATCCCCCAGGAATGAGGGAAATGTCACCTTTGAGCTACCTGATCCTGGTTCTGCTTATCCCACTATCGTCGGCATTCCCTCTCACCTCGTCGTCTGGCGCCACGGTTTTTCATGATGCGATCACCGAGATTCCACTTCCTCCTCTCTCGCTGAATCCCCAAGAACCAAATTTCGATTCGTTCGACCTGACCTCTGCCCTGCCGCCCGCGTCCGTCATCCGCGCGGAAGCCATCGATCTCCCGCCAAACTGTGCTGCATATATCGGGCAAGGGGAGGATTCAGAATGCGCTTCGGCCATGACGGCGCTGAGTGTGCAGTTCGAGGACTGCGGGGATCCGTTCGTCGTGTGCCGATGCGATGATGCACAGATGAGCATAGGCTCGGTGCTGGACCGTCTGGGGCGCGTGCCAGTCGGGCTGCGGCGGTACGCAGGGACAATCGTCGTTGTCGCGACCAATAGTACACCACATGCGTATACCCTGACCACTGGCGACACGCATATTTTCGGCGACTGCTCCATGAACGCGTGGGTGCACGAGGTATGTGGGCCAAGTGAAATGCCTCGTGTGAATAGTGTGCTCAGCCCTTCCGCAGACGATCCATGCATTCGATTTTGCCGAAGATACACGACAGTCCAGCGCACCCGGATGGAGTTCAGCTCTCGCAACAGACTCCTGCGTCCCGGACTCTTACTCTCTTGTAAATGCCGTCGAGGTGAGCCGCGTCGTTCATCGATGTGTGAGCGTCATCACTGATTCGCCACTGCCCCGAAGGATTTTGCCCAAGTCGGGGTAATAACGATCTACATGCTGGTTTACGGCGGGAGGCTCCCGCCCGGCTTCGTTGCCGACTGTATGTCGAACCAGCTGGCGTTCGCATCGTCGCTTGCCATGTACAACCCAGAAAACCTCTTCGGGAATACTTGCAACATAGTCGACGGCGGGCCGCCAGCACGGTACGTTCGCTCCATCTCGCATATGTATAATTACAAACTCAAATTTTATTTCATCTGCAGACACACTGCCTCACCCGCTGTACTGGACCCTTCGCGGACGTTTCCAGACGTTGTCTCCAACGGGCAAATTTCCTGGCGGTACGAACATTATTGGGGGTCCGGATGCGGCTTCGACGGCGCGCGGCAATAGCGCCAAGCCAAAATTGAAACGGCAGCATGAATCGGCTTTCCTCGCCTGGGCATTCATATGGTGCATCAGCGTATGGCTCGTCTTTTGCTGAGGCGCATTTCAGAAGAGCAGAATCTCAAACCCAAATTGTATTCATTGATGCACCACGACGACTACCATACGAATCTTGACGACTGCGACGCGCTATTTGACGATGCGGACCCGAACGGTTTTTCTCGGAACAGATAATGGTGCACTTGTATCTATAGGAGTATGTACTTATAGTAGATGATAATTTTAAGAGACTACCATTACCAGGATATTGCTGAGTGTACACACTTTCGCTTTGTTCGAGAGGGAGTCCCCAGTCAATTGGACTTCAACTTTGCTGCGCCTGTCTCAATTCGACGGATTTTGACTGAGTGGTTTACCAGCCTCGGACGATTTCGTTTCGCTGATCACACGATAAACAAATGTATGAGGCTCAACCTGGCACTCAAAACTCTCGGCGTTGGTCTTTGGTACAGTCGGGAAATTTCGAATGTTAAACATCTAAAGTGATATTTCCCTGGGGAGGGCGATGGCTTGATACTGGTGAAGGGCCCGAAACCACTTGATCGAGATTCAAGGTATCTGACTTGTTGACCATCATGGGTTCACTCTACCAGTGGTGTCAATGAAACCTTCTACACTTCATAAATCCGGCGAACAGAGGAAAGGTATGAACTTATGTAATCAGGCCAACCCGGTGCGCCGCACAAGATACATCATTTTGATGATCAGTACCCAAAATTTACCTACCCTTTCGACCCCTTCGGGGCGTCATACGAAAAATTGGAACGATACAGAGAAGATTAGCATGGCCCCTGCACAAGGATGACACGCTTTTCCGGAGTGGTAGACCTACGGGTCTCAATATTTATGCTCTTTTTTTCAAGGATTTTTCAACCATAGGCTGATTTCTTTCGAGGACTTTTCTGCGACAGGCAAAATAAAAACTTCAAACTGGAGTTGAGGAATCCTAAAACAAAAGAACATAATATTGAGATCTCTAGGTCTATCACCCGGAAAAGGGCCTCATCCTTGTGCAGGGCCATACATGGCAGTTGTATGCTCAACAATGTAACTAATGTTCTCGAGGGCTCATTTCACTAAACTTCATAAGTCTCTATTTTCAGTGTCTTCTCATCATGAATCAGTCACAAGTGCCTAGGAGATAGTACACATGATGAGGGCAAACTCTTGATATTCGGAACTGTTGTGGTGATACATCCTACTTCTCCTTCAGCTATGGATTCTACACTATGGCAGTAGTTATTGTTGGGGCATGCATTTATGTGAAATTTAGTTAAGTACATGACTTCCAAAATTCAGCAAAAGTCTTCTAGGCGCCGAGATAGAAGCATGCACAATTGAGTTGCAAAATTTCCAGAGACAACATTCATCCTGGCAGGTGAAAAAAGGATATCTGGGCTGTGGAGACATTCAACGCCAATTGATTTCAAAAAAAAAAAACGAACATGGATGTAACCCAGGGACGGCAAGTTTTGTATCGTATTGCCCCTTCAGCGTTGGTTTGGTGGTTGTAAATGTTACGTTCCAGCCAGAAGCGCCTGGAAAGGAAGGTTTGCAAATCGCAAATGCCGGAAGTTGCCGTCGTCGATCCGGTGCGCCCAAGTTCGCTATGATAGTACGCTGTCAAGCTTTTGCCTTGATCTCAGAATAGCTACGGCACACTCGAGCCTGACCTCAACAAAATTTCTTGATTGTTTAAAATTCGAGAAGAAAACGCAAGAAATTGAGAAATGACTCAGTTAGACCCAAAGTTGAACAAGAGAAGGTCAAAGACATGAACATTTCAGAAGTGTCTTTTGCTGCTGTACAGGCCGCGTGAATCATGGATCACCTCAGAGTCTTGCGGAAAGCATAAAATTAGGACAATACAGACAAGTCCTGGGCCTCTTCTGCGCACGAATGACACACCTTTCTGCCGGCCCAAAAGGTCTAATTCACCTTGGTTCTGTGTTTTTTTCACTGCACTAGGTAGTCTCGAAGCCCTTGTTTGAGAGTGAAAGAATGCACGGGGATGGCCCATTGCAGCACTCATGTGGTCTGATTTGTGAGCGGGATCTTAAGTTTGATGTTCGGATTTCGAACATCAGTTTGTTCTGCGCCGTGGATTCCAAAAGATCCGATGTTCGGAATCCGAACATCCAATCCAACTGAATTTTAAACGAGGGTTTTTAAACGAATGTTCGGATTTTGAACGTCGGTTCGGCATGTGCATAAAGTACCTTTTCAATTCCGAACCAGTTTTGATGTTATCCAGACTTCACCGAGTGTCCCGAGTGGGGCCTGGGCTTCTCCCGTAAGTTATTTCGCTCTCCAACCGGTCGAGCCTGTGGAATTGCATAGCTCCGGTGTCTATTTTGTGGGAAAAAACCGGAGAATTAAGAAGAATTGAACCCTGCGAACCGCCGGGAAGGCGTGTCAATCTCACGCAGAATGATCTGCCGGTTTTCTTTCTCACTCTGATTTCTGCTTTCTGGTGTATAGCACTGGGCCGTGTGCCTCGCTCGCAGTGTCAGACGTGATTTATGAATTCACTCAGCGGTAAAGAAAACACTCAAGAAGAGAAAACTGATCAAAATCTCTAGTTTCTGCTCTTTGAAGTCTTGCTCAACCTCGGTTGAATCAAGTGCATGTTCGCATTTGGTTCGCACGCCCTTTCATTTTGATTTGACGTTTTCAGACAGTTAGGATATTCATTGAGGTTGGGCTTGAGTTTGGCGTCGCGTTGAAAAGTCAAGGCACAAGCTTGACGGCGCGTCACGGCGTGTTTGATGGCGGTAAGTTCCGGCACTTAGAACCACCTTTGTTCAATTGAGGCCTGTTGAGGTGTTTCGTCGGTACGTTCCTGTTGATGGATTAAGAGGATCAGAATAAACAACCGAGTCACCATGACAGACTTCATCCCACACTGCCCCCTCGCCGAAAATCGGTACAAACCGAAAGACCGGCCATGAATTTGAGTAGCTAGCTTCGGAGAATAAAAGATTGAACCGAGGAATCTGGAAGAGTTGGAAAGACACAGAAAAATTAGAATTCACTGAAATTTCCCGAACTTTGCGGGGAATCGCCTATCTTTAGCGCAAGGCACGTTCCATCAATCCGTACTGCACCGCCGTCGCGATGATCTTTCGCGGGGAACGTTTTACTCCTTGTGGTCGCCTTTTCACCGAGAGATCCGAATCCTCGAATATCGGGCAGGCTGAAACTGCTGCTCGCTGGTACCAAGGTCCAAAATGGTGATATGCCGACGCACCCCGATCCCTAAAAAGGTGCCACACTGGGTCGGCGGTGCTGAAAAACTTTAACAAGTTCATGAAACATCGATGGGCTTAGCAATTTTTTGACCCTTGGCGCCTGTCGGTGCGCCCATGCATGTGATGATTTGCGGTTGATCGCTTTGCAAGCGCGCCCATCCTACAACTTGTCCTCTACCACATCGATTCGAGGGCCATGCCCTTCCCAAAACTCTTCAAACGACACCGGACGACGAGCGTGATTCATGACACGACCAAGTCGCGCGACCGTGACGGCCCGGCGGAATTCAGTCACTTGTCGCTGGCGATTCCGGTGCCAGACCTTCGGTACAGCACGTCCATGCCCCAGCTCGTAATTCCTCAAAATGGCGTCCCCATCGCCGTCAGCCCTCCGGTTAATGGCACGTATGGCTATGGGCAGCACACCCCCGCGAACGCCCAGCCCGGCATTGGGAACGGCCAGCTTAATCTCTCGGTACCAGACGAGTCAAAATTACTTCCGCCGACTCCGACGTCTCCGCAAGTTAGCCCGATACGCACCGAGGCCTCAGATCACATGGGAGAAATGTGGCGCGGTATCAACGATCGCGCTGCGAATATATCCAAGACGGAAAAGATCGTAAACCAACTCAGCGACGCCGCGAGTGCGTGCCACGAGTTTTTCTTCACTTTTCGATCTTCCTAACTAAGATGATGCCTTCCAGACGTTGCTGTCAATGTCAGCTCCTCTTCAGATGGTGTTGTTGGCCTCGTGAAGAACGTTATCGCAAACGAAGACGTCAAGGCGTTTGGAAATGCGATCCTCGAAGGCATTCCGGCCCTGATGAGTGGCCTGGAAACTTTGACGGAGATACATCCGTTTCTTAAAGGTGCGTCCCATTATTTTCTTCGGATTTACCTGGCTAACTGTGCACCCTCTCAGCCGCGTATCTCCCGTTCAAGCTCATCTATCATCAGTAGGCTATGAATCCCGTAACTTCGGCTCACTCACCAATTTTCTTAGGGAGACCCAGCGTCGGGATAACGACTCGAAGAGGAACACCCTCTTTACGAAGATCAAGGACGTCATGTTCGTTTTATTGGAGTACGTCCAAATTGTTGATTTTATTTGGAACAAACTAATCAGGGTAAATCAGGCTGAAAGGTTTTGGGAAGGACGACAGTCGCACCACTCCCGAGGGCAAACCGGTGCTCAGCCGTCTTGCTTCGATATGCAAGGACATGAAGAAGGATATCGAGGAATGTTACAACGGTAGGCTGAATCGGCGCGGTTTAGTTTTTAGACGGCTCTGATTTTACTCCTCCCTCTGAAGTGCTCAACGCGCAGGAAAAGCGCTCTGTCGGGATCAAGTTCCTCAAGGCGGGCGCGTGGAATAGAGAATTAGGCGCATTTGGAGCTCGGTTCACGAACAGGCGCGAAGAGCTTAGCTTCGCGCTCAGCATGCGGGCAGCCGTTACAATGGAGGAGATGAACTCGAAGTGCGTTTCAACGTTCAATCCTCGTAAATCCTCTTCGCTTTCTGACTATTGTTTTGGGCAGCATGAAAATGTGCGCACGAATTTCAAATCTCCCTGCTCGTCTGATTAATCTAATTTGTTTGTAGCATGATGGAGATGTTCGCGACCATGCTTTCGCCACAGGAACGTGACATGGGCCGCTGGATCAACCAGAACGGCGGCGACAAGGCCGTCCTCGGTTCCGACAAGAAATGTGCCGCGATGATCAAGTATGAGGCCACCCTCGTCGCGAACAGTGGTCCCTCTGGCCACACCGACAAGGACCGCGGCGCCAGTGCCGGAAAGCCCGCGTCCGACGAAGAGACCAAAAAAGCTGAGGCCAAAGCAATTGCGGCGCTGCGGAAGGAATACCGCGAGGATATCCAAGGGATCATCCAGGAGAATTTGGAGAGCTATTCGAAGCGCTTTGAAATGGGGTTGGACGATTTGGGGAAGGATTTGGGGAATAAAATACAGCATCAGGGAGATCGGTTGATTAAGTACCTGAGAGGGGGGCCGCATCAGCGGATTAAGGATAAGGTGTGTCTTTCCTTCCAGCCGCATTGGACATCGGACGCAACTCATTCAAAATTTGTCTTTTCAGATGACATATCATGTGTGGAAAGACCAGGTCGGTTGGAATGAAACGTCTTTTTTCTTCTTATTTTCTTTACTGACGACTGTCGACGGTCAGGGTTGGAAAGGGAGCGCGAAAACGCGACCGCTAGTACTCGCCCTGCGCGACTATTTCGTTGAGCGGGTCGAGCACAGCAAGCTGCCCCCACCGCCGAAAGACCTTGTGCGGAAGCGGATGTCGCGGCCGATTTCTGCGATTCCGAAGGAAGAAGAGGACGACGAAGATGACGATCCGGAGACGGATATATCTGTTCCGTTGCCGGATGATTGGATGGTGTCGTATCTCCAGGTCAAGCGGTTGCGTTATCTTGAACGTACGTTCTTGCATCCGCCAATGACCGGAGCTTTGCACTCACACTTTGGCTTTGATTCAGAGGCGCTGGATCCCGACGCCTCCGGCTTTACCACGATATCCGAGATCAATGCGTTTACGCATGCGCGCCCTGAGGATTGGAGGTAAGTAAATTCGCCCAAGTGTGCAGCTGACCGATGATTGACCGTGTATTGTATCTGCTTAGTTTCCCCCGCTGGATGTCGTACTGGGCCATCGGCTGGCAAATCTATGCGACCAAATACTGTGCCGAAATCGAAGAACTCTTCGGGCAGATGGTCCTCCTGAAAAACCAAATCGCGATCAAGATGCCCGGGAATGTGCGCTACGTCAACGACTACATCGAGGGGTGCTGGCAGCATGTTACGGCGCTGACTTCGAGCATCGAGCGGTACTACGCGGAGACGTGGTTGGAGGAGAAGTTCGCAGGGTATGTTGCGGTGCAGGAGGCGCTTTTGAAGGAAAGGTTGCAGAAGATTCAGTATGATATTGACGCAGTGGAGACGGTGAGCCTCCTCCTCCGGGGGGATCGCATCGAGGGGGTATGTATGAATTCTTGTTTGTGAGCTCCGCACTAATCCCTTTACGTAGCCGATCTTCATACTGCTTGCCCTGCTCATGAGGAGGCACCTCGCGAAAATGCACCTCTGTCTAAAGCAGGAGCTCGACTCTCAGGAGCTCTGGGACGATATGGACACAATCACTTGGGTCGTAGACGCTGTGTGGATCCGATTTCTGGACTTGAAAGGTGCGTGGCGCATCGGTACTCCTTCTTAACCTAACTTGAGCTGTAACCCAGAACAATTTCAACATCAAGAAATCACCGATCTGAAGCTGATATTTGAATGGCTTTCTTGCGGACTGGTGCGCTTCGTGTTCATTTATTGGATATTAACACAAATTTAATCCTCTTCGCAGTTCAAAAATTACTGGGAATGGCAAAACTGGCTCGAGCCAAAATATTTCATGGAAAACGACATGACGGTGTGGACCAGCGATACCATCCGCGAGCTGGATCTGTCCGAACTGAAAGACATTTTGTTGTACACCGATACACCTAAGCCAAAATCCGAAGACGATTCCTCTTCGGATGCGTCGAGGTGATTAATTACAATACATCTGTGCCGTTTTTCTGTTCTAACTTTGGTTTCTGCAGTCCCATTGCGGCAGAAAGCACTGTTGTTGAGGGTGTCCCCGTCGCAAAACCACCGAGGTCAATATCTTTTCACCTCGATATCGCTGTTCAAATCCTGATATTTCTCTAAAGTCCGGTTCCAACCGTGGAAGCGCCTTCTGCGGATAAAGCCACGATGGCTGAATCAACGTAATAAATATTACTTTCCTTCTACGATTCAACTGACATTTTGTGCAGGCCCGTTATAACCAAGCCGCCTTCCGAGGCGGAGATGTCCATGTGCGCTGAAAAATATCTCCTGTTCGTCATCGTAATCACCTTTTCGTACTAGCACCGGCACTTGGTTCGGTTGGCATTGGACCGAGACTCAAAAGCCGTATCTGTCGATCTCAAGTATCAATTTCAAGTGCGGGGACAGACAGCCTGAATCCGAAACCGAAATAACGATCTCTGGCGATGGAGTAAATGATCCTCAGATATTTTTCTGACGAGGGCTGAATGAATTTTAGGTTTCCGTAAATGATTACTCTTTTACCCTCACTGGGACCATGAACTCAGCCGACCAGCCGAGCGGGAGCATAGCGATCAATTTTGAGCGCATTTATGCCGACGACGGTACTTGGATCCAGTACAATGGCACATTCCTCCCCGATCGCGGGATCATGTCTGGAACATTTGACCGTTCCATCGCCAATGGATCTTTCCTCCTTAAGAAAGTCCCAGCGTCGGTCATTATGTGTGCACGGCCCATGGTTGTCGAGCTCAACGCCAAGGAATTATGGTCTTTTGCATTGAACGCCGTGCTCAATGACATTAGGCGAAAGAAACCCCGTCTGTCATACCTGTGCGAACGCATGACTGACATGCGACGCATTTTGGTGTTGACGTACAGGGACAATCAAGACCTTTTGGACCCGCCTGGGCAAGCCGAGTACTCGAAACTCCTCAACACCTTTTCCTTTGAGGAAATGACGGAGCTGTACAAGTTGTATGATTGGTATGTGATATGCTCATATCGATGCTGCTCGTGAAAGCTAATTGGCTCGTACGACAGGTACTCGCGTAGTGGCGACCTACAACCGTGAGTCGTTTACAGAAAAGTTGCACCCACTTTATTCACTCATCTCTCCAGCAACGGATACTCCTGTGATGGGTGCGGGGGTAGTATCATTCGATCCAGGGTCGTTTGTCTCGAGTGCGTGAGCACAGATTCCCCCGAACGGACCGTCGACTTCTGTTCCAAACCCGAGTGCATTGCGGCCGAAATTCCGCATCGGGAGGATGTTAAACACCTCCCATCGCATCTTATGGTGCGCTTCCGGGACCTTCTCCTCCTCCGAGATTATTTCGCCGTCAAACAGCGAGCGGGATATACCCTCAGCTATGCTCGCGATATTTACAAGGATCCGACGCCGGATCTCAGTCTGACGCTACCATTACCTGCTTCACCTATTGTGGGTCAGGACGTGCCCTTACCCGCTTCACCGAGCGCGGATAATCCGACAGAAGTAAAGGCCAACGGAGCTTTGCCTTTCGATATTTTGACGAGTTCTCCTGCGGTCGTTGACGAGGGACCAACGCCGATTCCAGTTAACATCCAGAAGGTCCCGGCGCCTCTTGGGCTTCCGACGTTGGACACCGCCATGGTGAAAGCACCCACACCCAATCTCGACTCTGAACAACCGCCAGCTTCCTCGAGCTCGAGCTCGAGCACTGCGGATTTGTTGTCTGCTGCAGTCACACCTGTGGAGGAAGTCGTGTATGAAGACCAGACGTTGAACTGCGTGGTATGCCATGAACGTGTCGTGGCGCCGTGCTGGAATTGCGTGTACTGCTACAGTGAGTGGACAATTCGCCGTCCCCAACGTCCATCTTTGACACTTGTTTGTAGACGCATGGGTATGCGACTCTTGCGAGCAGGCCACAAACGAGCTGTCCCCGTGGGACTACCAAAAGCGATACCGTTCCGAAATCGAGAAAATGGGCGGCAAGGATGATAACACCGTACACACTGTTTTGCACCACATGGTCCGGGTCGCGGGTGGCGCTCAAGATGTGAAACCTGATGGTGCTGACGCCGCCGACTCGACAACGGCGCCGGACCTCTCGTCTCCTCTCGGACAATGGGAGCAAATTGAGAAACGGATTCAGGAACTCGTGACTGCGCGCTTCGAAGCGGTGAATAGCCACGTCGATAAGCGTCTGGACGACGTGGACAAACGTTTGGAAGAGGTGGAGACGAGGCTCACGAACGGGCTTGCTAATATCGAGCGTCTATTGAACCTCATTGCGGTGCGGGAGACAAAGACATAGGTAAATTATTTCATGTTCCACTTAATACACTTGGGCTTTTGAACTTGGATAATGACGCTCCAGCCCAAAAGGTAAGGTGACTCAGGGAAACCATCTGGTTGAGCTGGTTGAGAAAGAGCGAAGCTCGTGCACAGGTATCAACAATGTGGATTGTGCGTTGGATCACAAGGATGACCATAAAGCTTCTTCTGCTTCTCAGGTTGAATCGATCATTGAATGGGCAGTGATCTGTTTATGACTTTCTCACGAATCCCTTTGTGCGCTTGGGGATTTCAGGCACCTCATTGTTCTTTCAGACACGCGATGTACCGTGTCCAGATTCTTCATTATCGATCCCTTTCATGTAGACGGTCTTTGTTTCCGAGCTGCTTTAAATTCGACGCGAAGCACATTGCCAGCATCATTTCCTTACCAACGATGTCTATGAACTCGTTCCTCTTTACCCTCATCGCTGCCGCTGTGGTGTTGGTACTCGCGCTGGATCCTCCCCAGCAACTTCCAGATCCACGTATCATCACCGCCTACCTTCCCGCCGTCAGCGTCGCAGGTACATTCGTGTTCATCTACAAACTGTTGAAGCGGGATTTTCGGTGGTGGCGGTAAGCGCGGTGTGCCAACAGAGTTTGTGCAGCGCAATAATTTTGTCCAGGTCCGGAAATCTCGGCGCACACAACCACGATGTACCACCATGAAGTCGGCGACAAGTACACCACGCACGTCTGGGCAAACACGACCTTTTTCACCTTACGTACGCGTCGCTCTTCGGGGACAATTGAGGGAAAGCGTACGTGCGCACTTGTAGATTCGCGAGATCGATCTCATTCTCCGGGAAACTAGGCACTCTATTTCTCGGACAGTAGAAGCAATTTTATCCACAATATGCTTGGTTTACGAATTAGAATAACCTGATGTACGCGTGCTTGGCCATGGTCTATGCATTATATTTTTTGTATCACGGTTTTCAGCTTTCAGTTTGGTAGGGCAGCCCATTTTCTTTTGAGTGTGAATTCGATTAATATTGGTGGCCCCATGGGGACGCGGCGTTGATGATCAATTTACAGGTGACCATGATAGTGACAATTCTCTTGCTGCGTGCACCCATGTCCTCCCGTCGTTCTCGCCAGTCGGTGTCAGAGTCGTGCGTGTGGAATGTTTTGATAAATCTCCGATGCATGATTGATCCCTTCAATCAGAGACACGCCGTACAAGAACTATCTCTACACCAACTTCGTCCCCTCTGAGGACGAATGTCGCCGAATCCGCGATTTCGTTATCCTTCCGATACAGGAGTTGCGAGAAACCACGAATGAGATTGCTCGGCTGCAGGATTTACTCAAAGAGCTGGCTCAAAAACGAGAAGAGTTGAGGGAATTCGTCCAATCACATCTTGCACTCGTCTCCGGAGCCCGAAGACTCCCCCACGACATCCTCGGGGAGATATTCATGGCCGCACTCCCCCAAAACGACACTGCTCCCATGGATCCCATGAAATCTCCCCTGCTGCTTTTGCGCATCTGCAACGAGTGGCGAAGGTTGGCACTTTCGATGCCTCGACTGTGGGCGTCTCCATGCGTCTCTGACTACTCGTCCTCCCGTTCCAGAAGGAACAATACGGGAGTGAAAATGTGGTTAACCAGATCCGGGTCTCTTCCCCTCTCGATCTCCTATACATCGTACACCGCGACACCATCCTCGACTTGCCTGCAGACTCTTATCGATTGTTCCAGCCGATGGAAACATATCCGATTCAACTTCCACTCGTTCCGCGGCTCCCAATTCCTCGAGGATCTCTCTCCAGAAGATGTTCCTTTGCTGAAGACCATAATAATTGGCGGCGGAGATATCACCGAGAGGGGTGTTGACCCTGCCTTCTTCTCCTTTATTCGTTCCCCGAGTATCCGAGCCATGTCACTCCGGAGACACAGCTCGAGCCTTAAAAACCTCCTAGCATCCGAACACTTAGCTCATCTATCTCTCAGGGCTATTTTATTCACAGATGCGTTAGACATCTTTAGACGTTGTCCTGCACTCCAGACATGTAATTTGGAAATCTGCGGATCTAGCGAGGATGTCTTGCCGACTTCGGCTCCCATTCACTTGGAAGGCATGCATCGTTTATCTGTCGTCGACTTCGCCTCCGCTGTCAACACATCCCTCTTCGATCACCTCCATCTGCCCAATCTCCAATGCCTCGAGTATTGTGCGCATAATAAAAAGGATCCATTCCCAGTCCTAACTTCACTCAGCACTCCGCATATACTAAAGGACCTCAGCCTCAGCGCAGAAATATCTATCGAAGCGCTTGCCGAGGTCCTGCGTAGATTTGACATGCTTCAAACCTTACTCCTCCACCGCCCTCGAAAATGTTCGATCGAAACTGTCGCCGGGTCATCGATGTTCACATTACTTACTCCTCCATCCTCCAGTTCTTCGGAGACCCTCTGTCCCCGACTCCGGAGTCTACACTCTCTTGGCTTCGACCTTGGCTCCGACAACGAACTCCTAAACTTAATCGAGGCGCGGCGGGGAGCGGAGGGCGTGCAGCCGCTTTCAATCGTACACATCTCCTTCAAACGCAAACAGGAAGTGGATATCACTCAGGTGCTCACCCCAGGCGGTGGTGTTGTCGAGTTGCGGTACCCCACCGACGCCGAATTCCAGGCGATAATCCCCGCGCCCATGCGCCGGGGCGGGCTGACGTTGGTTCGTCGGTCCGTATACTCTCACATTCCCTCCTTCCCCGACTCTCCTGAGCTGCTGTCATGGCAGCGGGACCCTACCAACGATTGGGCCCCCATCTCTGGAGAATGGTTGGCTGAATACGCGCAGTGGGGTCGAGAGGGAATTCAGAGTTCTAGGGGGACCGTGGAACCCCCGAAGAGGTACCAGAGGCCTAGGTACATGGAGGAGAGTGAAGCAGAGGAGGAGCAGAGCGAGGGAAATTCGGACGCCGACGACAGAGAATAATACAACACCGGTATGGGTTTCAGACGTCGACGAGGTTTCATTCTGATTCATGGATTGTCAACCAGGTCGTCGAGTCGTCCAGGTGCGCTCGAATTTTAGGTGTTCTCTGTGAGGGAAAATTTTTTATCAAGCTGGAGTGATGTGCCCTCGTCCGACCCGGATTCTGTCTCTTGGGCGAATTCAATTTCAGTTTGTCTTTCGTAGCAGCGTTGACCTTGGTCCTCTCTGAGCCCTCGTTATAATTATGAGCCAGACAGAGATAAAGAGAGAGCGCATGAGTGTGTACGCGCGAGTACATCATGGAAGAAGGCTAGATAAATTCATAATGTCCTTTGTATAAAAAAAAGAAAGAGAAATGATCGGATAAGGTATAACTTCCTGTCGATCGGTCAGTATGTATGTAGCAGAAAGATCGGACAAAAAGAATGGGGAAAACGCACATCAGTCTGAATCCCCCTTGTCGCGGGACAAATCAGGATCACCCGTCAGCCTCCTGCTCGTCTTCTTCCCCGCCCACATATGGTCCATTGAAGAGGAACTGAGTTGAAGGAAATGCCGTGCGGTAGGCGCTCTTGCCTACTGATCTTTTCCCTTTAATACAGACTTCCTGTAGCTTGCAGCCCGATTTCGATATAAATGATTTTAAGGCGTCGATTGGAATGGGCTGAAGAAAATGTTCTGTGACTCTGAGCCTGCGGAGTGCAGGGACGATGAACATGCCGAGAGTGTCTGTCATTGGCCGAGAGTCATTCCAGGCATTGCAGCACAGCGATTCCAGGTTGAGAAGCGTGATATCAGGGAGGGGAGTATTGCTATTACGGTTGAAGAGTTCGAGTTCGCAATGAACCAGATTGGTGGCCTTTTGTAAAACCGGTACGCAATAATCAACCGTTGTGATGCGCAGGGTCAGCCGAATCAGTTGTGTCCATGGTAAAACGATGCTTCCGATAGCGACGGCATTGAGGACGGCGCTGTGTAGAAGGGGTGCATCGTCGATTACAAGAACTTTGTGGAGGCGATAGTCCAGCTCCAAATCCAAATGGCGGAGTAGAGGCATCCCGCCTTCGAAGGTCTGCAGACTGGAACCGAGGAGCCGAAGCTCCAGATATTCGAAGCGTGCACGGTGGAGAATGGCCGCTCTAAGGAGAGCTCGTCCTCCGCCTATGTTTCCGTCTGCATATTCGTCCATGTGGATAGAAATCGGGAGGGAACCAGATCTGGCGAGACATATCTGTTTTACGTCGCGTCGGAGAGAGTAGGAACCTCTGGATAACGAGACTGCTCTCCACAACGCGGGGGTGGCAAGAGCTATTTCTCGCCATCGGCGACAAATTTGTGTCAAACGAATCGGCGAAAAGGAGCCGCACAGCGGTGGGCACGATGGGTAGGTCGGTAAGAAGTGTACGAAAATTTCGGAGATGACTTCGTTCGGCAGAGTGAAGACGGGGTACTTGTAGGAGTCGAGCCGCTCCTGCGCCACCGATTTCTCGTGTCGAGATGCAGCAAGAGAGCGCTCTAGATCCTGGATTTGGGCATCGAGGTCTGCGATGCGAGCACGATCTGCTGCCAGCGCATTGAGCATGATGCGATTCCGATCGGTGAGGGTGGCAGTCTGTTCGATCTTAGAATGGTACATATTTTCAGGTCTCAAAAAACTCACTTGGTAGATCCAATTCGCTGAAATATCGGAGCACCCACTGCGTGTCTTTGTGGGTGGCTTCGCAAAATCAACAGCGGATACTGAACCTGAATCGGCGATTGACAGTTTGCCACCAGGATTGCGTAGGGCTGGCGGCGAGGAGGATCTAAGGAGTTCACTGCTAGCCGTGAAGGAAAATGGCAGCAAAGTACACAACAACTGGGTGGATTTGATAGAGGAGAACCGAAGAGAAAGCGAGGATGCAGTGAGCGCGTCCAGCAGGAGATAAATGATTACATACCGGCGCTAAACATGTTATCATGCACGGGCGCTTTTCAAGTTTTTTGGCGCTTTTACGAAATTTCGGGCACTTTGGTGTTAAATTCCAACCTGACTCGTTAATCTATCCCGGCTCACACCACCTTTGGAGGGACAAGGTTTTTGGCTGCTGGTCGTCACTCATGAGCTTCGATGCAACAGATACCCTTTAGTACACAGACACTCAGGCGTTGAAAACTTATTAAAATTACCATTTACTCCATTGAACGCAGTTCCCCAAAGAATAGTTTAAAGAAAAGTGTGCCAAGCATAGACGGGAACTGAGAATATGTCCCACGATATGCACAATTCTTTTGGTCGAGTTCCCTCGATTGCGCCCAAATGGCGAGACGTCACGAAACCCTCGAAATGTCTTGCTAGAAAATTCCGTTACAACGACTTCGCATAACTAGAGGGGAGATTCAGGATTCGAATGGGTCTTGTGCTACTGCGCGCACCGGGATTGTGGCAGGCTCGCGCGGAGAAAAAGATGGCGGAGACTAGACACTGCTTGGGTATCCTGTGAGGGGGTGTCAAAATTCTCGGCGAGCTGTACGAAAATATACAGGTGCTACAGCTGATCGTTGAATGAAGAAACGAAAATTATACAATGTTTTGCCGTGTAGGCTGAGAAAGTTCACTGAGGGCATGGACCAGAACAAAATAGCTCGCTGGATATCCATGAAAGATTCGCCCTCGCTGACGCAGCTAAGCGACGCGAGCCAGTTCTCGAACAGAGGCGCTGTCTTGCACACGACAGTGTTCTCCATGGATGTACGAAAGATTGTCGGCTGTAGTAATGGTGCAAAGGCTGCGCCAGAGAGAAGCTGCCGGACCAGTTTGTAGATATATGACCAGGATGGAAATTTAGGATACAGATGTCGGTTCAGAGCCCCGGAAGACCCTGCGCTATGCGCAGGCGTGAGTCAAGACGTTCACTGGCGAGAGTACACGAGCCTGTTTGCAGTCAATAGGTTATATAGAGGCATGGGTGAAGGAGAAGAGAATGTAAAGGATATCAGGTGAAAGAGAGCGGAGCTCTCGCGAGGTTTTCGAATCTAAAACCCTCGACATGGCTGTTGTGGGCAAGTGACCCAGATGACAGGTCGGGCCGAGTTCCCACATTTCCTTTTTGGACTTGAGCATCACCACGGCTTCCTCTTGGCTTCCTCCTCGTACCTACTCAAAGCGCACAACGTACTACCTGTGTTACAGAACGGTCGTAAAACGCTTTTTTAGCCTGAGCTTCACGCTCAGAAGTGTCCGCTCTCGATTTCCGGAGTCACAGGCCGATAAAGCCACGCCTCAGTGGTACGCACAGATATCGATAGGAATTGACACAAGTAATGGGTAAAAAACCTGAAAAAAAAATCTATCCAACTGATCTTTTTCGAGAACAGATTGCCCCCTCTCATACGCACTCCGGGTCGCACCATGCTCGGTGCGCTGGCAGCAGATCGCGCGCGCGTCACAGGCATCGATGCCCAAATCCAGGATCTCGAGCGCTCCCTTGCCGCATTACGACTCGAGAAATCGATAGTACAGGAAAGGCTCGACACCTACAAGTATCCCGTCTTAGCATTGCCGAACGAAATCGTCTCCGAAATTTTTATACACTTCCTTCCGACCTACCCATCATGCCCACCGCTCGGCGGCCCTCTGTCCCCAACTCGCTTGACACAAATTTGTCGCCAATGGCGAGAAATAGCTCTTGCGACCCACGCGCTGTGGAGAGCAGTCTCTTTATCCCAGGATGCCATCTATCACCGAGGCGACGCAAAACAGGTATGGCTCGCCAGATCTGGCTGCCTCCCGCTTTCGATCCACATGAACGAGTATGTAGACGATAACGTGCCTGGCGGACCAGAACTTCTCGCAGCGGTTCTTCTCCACCACGCACGCGTGGAATATCTACAGCTTCGGCTCGTCAATTTCCATCTGCCCACCATTGAAGGGGGGTTGCCTCTACTCCGCCATTTGGATCTGGAACTTGACTATAAATCCCCGAAGGATCTTGTAATCCGTGACGCACCCCTGCTACGCAGTGTCGTCCTCGATGCCATTGCCGTTTCTAGCGTCGTTTTACCGTGGACACAATTGACTCACCTGACCTTGCGCATCGTAACCATTGACGACTGCATACCGGTTTTACAAAAGGCGACCAACCTGATTCACTGTGAGCTCCGGCTCAATGGCAGCGATAGCAAGCCCCTTCCCGATATCACGCTTCCCAACTTGGAATCGATGTGCTGCATTTACTGGGACAGTGGCCACACAATGCCAGAGAGCTTCGGCATCTTCATCGTGCCTGCACTCCGTAGTCTCGAAGTCACAGAAAAATTTCTTCATCCAAGTCCAATCGATTCGCTCAAATCATTTATATTGAAATCGGGCTGCAAGCTACAGAAAGTTTGTATCAACAGCCAAAGATCGGTAGGCAAAAGCGCCTACCGCGCTGCATTTCCTTCTATTCAGTTCCTCTTCAATGGATCATACGTGGGCGGGGGGAAAAGACGAGCAGGAAGTTGACGGGGAATCCTGACTCGTCCGGTGACGAAGGCGATTCAGACTGAGTGCGTTTACCATTCTTTTGTCCGATTCTTCTGCTAAATATTGACCGACTTGCAGTGCTCGATAGAAGTTAACTCCCGTATCCGATCATTCCTCCAAAAGACATTGACAGAATTTGAGTCGGACACTGGGCACATCACTCTATTGTAGCTGAATATTATTATTTTTTCCTCTCACGCCGAGAACATCCTAAATTCTGGCGCATTCGCACGACTCTGCAATCCCTCAATGCGTGAAGCAAATTCTCGTGATATTGGAACTGCGTGTTCGACATTTCTTCTCACAGCGCTATCAAGTCTTCTGTGTCCACAGAAAGTTGACCGGGCGGTGTCGAATTACTCACCGTGGCAGCCCGCACGGAGGTACCGGACTCTCACAATGTCCTCAGTCAATGAATGACATTTCATTCTCGAGAGCTTTCAATTTGCGCGGAATTCAATCGACTGTTATTATTATTGCTACGACATCAACGCATCAGAATCTCCCTTTCACAATTGGTCTCGTTTCCAGTATATGTAGACCTACAAAAATCGCGGTGCGTGCCGATATCGATGTCTTCGATGCTTTACGTCGGATGCGGATGCGGGTTATTTCCACATAGCAACTTGATCAGCAGCCCGTTGATTCTTTGAGGCAATAATATGCCGGAAACACTCCATCTACAGAGTCTGGCTCGAATTGTCGATCATGGTTCAAAAGTTTGTTTGAAAGCTGGTTTAGAGGAGGCGCCGGGGGAGGCATTCAAAATTAAGTAAAGCGAAACGAAGTGGATAGATGGGCTCACAACCCGCACAACCCCAGACACCCAGTCTAAATGTGACACCTGTCAGAAACATCGAAGACCTTGAGCCTGTCTCGATTCGACGATCTGTGTTCAGAAACATCGAAGACACATTGGGCGGGAAAAGCACTACGACACTACTCTGTGAACTCGCGAGCTCAGCTGCCAGCGAGTCTTGAGATGTGTACGGCTTTTCGGAGCTAGAGAACATGCAACGAAACGGAGGGTTACCATAGGCTTGCTAAGAACAAAGCCGGGAAATACAGTGTGCAGATCCGCTGCGTCCTCTGTCGCACAGTAGTACTAGTGGAAGGCCTTCGTCAGGAGTTTGCGAAGCAATACACGTGAATTTGGTGGGGATACAAATATGATGAGATACGAGAATTGTTCCACGATGCGCGATGGAGGTCTTCAAGGCATCGAAGTCGTGTCAGCTGTGAGATATGCCCGCAATCTTGAGCGAGTGAAGTGTATCCTCGCCAACAATGGTGAGATTGACTAGGAAAGAGAAATAAAAAGTGTTTTATTGGGTGTCCCGCTTACCCGACGGGTTCTTTTTTTTTTTTAATACACAGGACATCAACATCACCTCTCCTTCTCTAGCTCCTCCAGCATGACCTACATGAGTAATCAGTATAATTATGTATTAGACAGCAAAACACGCACTGCAAAGCGCTCACGCCACACCAGCGGCGCCGTCTCATCCCCCGCGATCTTCCTCGCTGCATCCTTAAACTTGTCCAGCCGCTCCGGGTCATCGCTGCCCCATTGACCATATGCCATCTCCTCGTCGCACCGCAACACCGCCGCCCACAACGTTTCCCACACACCACGATTCACCGGATCGTCGAGCGCTCGCAGCAGCACTCGCGCCCCGTGAACTAGGAGCGGCATAACGCCCAGGCCTGGCTGATCCGAGCCGAGCAGGCCATCCGCATCGAGGCGCCCGACGAGTGACCAGAAGCGGACCTGCCCCTCGTGCTTGCGCGCATATTCCGCGAGGTCGGCCGCGTAAGAATCGCCTTTGACGTATCCCGGATCCCGCTCTAATGCGAATGCAACCTCGTCAAAAGTGTATCCCGGGGGCGCAGGAATATCGCTGCGCCAAATGCGTCAGCACGACGCAAAACAATTTAGCAGGATACGATGTGCTTACGCCGCTAATTGTCGTAACGTCGGGAAGACGACAGAGTTCCCAAACACAGACTCGCCGCGTGGCCCGTCCCGCTTGAGTCCCTCCGCCTTCAAGAGTCCAAAGAGTCCCGCGATGAGCGCAATGTGTTCCCCCGCTTCGCTGTACTCGCGTGTCGCTTCCAGCAGCTCAGCGCACGCGTAGTAGTAGAACAGCTCCGTATTCGGAAGGTCCTCTGGCGCGTCGAAGAGCTCGAACAGCTGCAGGGCGGTTTTCTCGCACGAGAGCTCACAGCGGACGAGGTTCACGACCCATCTTCGGCGGATGTCGAGTGCGGCTTCCCAATCTTCTTTTACTTCTTCAAAGGTGGGAGCCATAGGAGATAGTTGTGCAGTGAAGATGAGAGGAACGGTTTGAAGCCATTAGGGAGAGGCGGAGCCTCTGGCAACAAGTTTCTCACGACGCCCGGGGTAAGAAGCCGGTGTTTTGATCGGGGCTCCGTGAATCAGCGGTAAACCATGATGTACTGTATCTAACCTAGAAGAATAATTGATACATCTCTCACCTTCAGCCCGCGCACGCAGCAGTAATTACATCTGGAAGCAGTAGCGTTGCCGCGGTCAGGTTCTGAACCGCTGGTGAGCCTGAACCGAACCCGAGCTGGTTCAGTTTGAGGTTCGGGTATAGTTCAATCTGCCTGAACCTCCTTGAACCTGAACTGGACCTGTCTGTCAAAATCACGCAAAACGGAAGAATATTGGCTCGAGAGAGCACCAAACTCACTTGTAGTGCTTTAAACACGCACTGTAAAATCTCCAGAAGCTTCACGATGAGAAAACCACTGGACAAGAGTTATTTCACTTGGTGCGAAGGCATAAAAAGTGCCATCAGAACGACAAAAATTGTGATTCTATGGAATTAAGCATCTGCTATAAGGTTAGATAACCCTTTCCAGTCGGCAGAAGGATGATACAAATTTTTGGACCCAGTTCTCAATGCACAATTAGATGATTTTGGTGGGAAGAAAAAAATCGTTTCGAAATTTGCCTGAACCGAACCAAAGGTCCAGTCCCAATTTCGAAAAAATTGGGTGTTGAACTGGACCGAAACGGACCGCGGCAACACTAGCAATCAGTGCTGACACGAGTTAGGCCTGGCGGTGACGCAATTTTAACCAGCTTGTCGGGTGGGGCTGACGGATCAGGCGCGCGGAGGGTGATTTATGTGTTACGGTGAGTTCGCTCTGCCGGTCTTCATGCCGGTATCCAAAAACATGTTCTCCTCAACCCTTGGCACACGGGTAACCCGGAACCCGTACCCAGGGCCGCTGATTCCGGGAGTATATTGTACCATTTCATCTATAGGTGCAGTCACAGTTCACACACCGGATTTTTCTTTTCGAGGTGTGCACAAATCGCATTAATTCAAAATAATTATCGGGCATCCTGGACATGGAAAATTGTAAAGGTTTCGAATATGCAACCATATCCCCGTCTGGCAATAATCTAGAAGACAGACGCTACATATCGTCTGCCGGAAACACCGAGCTGTATCTGGGACTTGGGCTGTACAAAGAGGAATCGGATCACCGTGTTACTAAGCTCGTATTTGCAGATGTGGATAGAAGTGGGTCCCATATCGAGTAGGTTGTGTGCCGCAAGGGAGAATTCAGAATATAAAAGGGGCTCATGTTGGCAGCATTTCTTCACCCGAGTCTTGCAACTTGGGCTTTCTCGTTTATTTTTGCAAATTTCTTCGCCGCCGGTTCGTTTTATTTTGTCTTCTCGCTGGAACCCTCTGCTAACATCTTACATCCCAGGACCGGTTCTTTTTTAATTTTTTCTTTTTCTTCACCTCGCCCAATTTCATTATACGGCCATCATCACAGTTAGAATTCTAGTACATCATGAACCGGCGCTTTTTCGCTCTTTTCCTCCTTCTCTGTGTCACACTCGCCGTCATCGCAGCTCCGATAAATGTCGGGGAGGATGTATGTCTGAATTTTGACGCGCAAGGGATGCCACTGACACGTACGTACGCGCGCAGATTCTTGAGACACGGGCAAAGAAAGTGCCAGCCAAGGCCAAACCTGTTGCAAAGCCTGCAGCGAAGCCAGTCACGAAGCCTGCAGCGAAACCAGTCGTGAAGCCTGCAGCGAAGCCAGTCGCAAAGCCTGTAGCGAAGCCAGTCGCGAAGCCTGCAGCGAAGCCAGTCGCAAAGCCTGCAGCGAAGCCAGTAGCAAAGCCCGCTGCAAAGAAACCGGTCGCAAAACCTGCAGCGAAGCCAGTCGCCAAGCCTGCAGCGAAGCCAATTGCGAAGCCCGCCGCAAAGAAACCAGTAGCGAAACCCGCCACCGCTCCCAAGCAGCCTGCCCCACCTACCTCTTGCCCTGTCCCAGCCCGTAAGCCCGCCGTACGCCGGTTCCTCGAGTTCATCGGCTTCGCCCGCGGCCCCTCTACCCCCGATTGCGCGACCGCATCCACATCGACGTCCACCACAGACGCCCCGCTTTCCAAAGCAGCCCAAAGAAAAGCTAAGCAAGCCGCTGCCAAGGCGCAGAAAGCCCACTGTGTAAAGCGGAAGAACTCCCTTGGAGTGCTCCCAAATCACTCCGGAGGAGTACGCTGGGTCCGCCCTTGGAGTGACCCAAAGCACTCCCACCGGAGTGCTTTTCGGCCAAATAGGCACGCCGGGGGCGTGCTCGGAGCACTCCAAAAGCGATCCTGAAGGGACTCCTTTGGAGTGCTTCGAGGCACGCCTTTGGAGTGTTTTGGGCACGCTTCCGTAGGGTACTCCCAGTCCTCAGCTCCCACCAGTTGTTCATATAATAAAAATATATTCATGATGTATAAAAATCGTAAATACATAGAGACATCATTATAACGGTCCCATTCTCATACCGTTGTCATTGCCATGGCCCTACGAAAGCATTTGACTTCAAGCAAGGTACTGGTTCCGAAAGACTAAGTCAAATTGTCTGCCAAAACATGAGACGGCAACTTACTGAAAACGTCGAGCTTGAATGAGAATGGAGGATTGACCCTATCAAGAAAATGGTCAGCACGCTTTTGGATTCCGAAAGAAACACACACATTGTAAAAGGAGGACGTGGACAGTCAAATAGAAAAACCGCCAGAACGTAAAGAAAATGAAATCAGTGCAAGATCAAAGAAACATGGTAGTACCTACCGACGGGACGCCGACATGATCAAACTGCGAGTATGGAAGTGAGCGATTATTCGAACACACAGAACACAATGTCATACCTGTATATCTTGTTGATAAATGTCGAGGAGCAGGCGTCATGGCTAATTCGGCACAAACAGAGGTGTCATACCGCACCGCCCAATCGAGTCGCGCGAACCTAAAACCATCACAGGTATGTCAAAACTTGACAGGTAGGATAAAAAGCAAAGGACGAATCAACGTACCATGAACCACAAGCGTCGAAAATAACCCATTCATCTCATTCAGGGTTGGCTGGAATACATGGCGTGTAAAAGTCCGATGAGTAAAATGGTGGTAGAACAACATTGCGTCGTACCTTTGATTTCGTGTCTCGCCGGAGCGACATTTATTATTTATCCCTAGTTCTAGTTGGTGAGGAGAGGTAGGGAAGAACGATTTAAAAAGGTTACAGGACTCGCCTTGGACAAATTTAGCGATGATATCTAGCCAAGGGACCAATAAACGGTCGTGTGGTCGGCTTGGAAGTTAGGGTCTCGACAACCGTGAAACATGGGCAACTTACCCACAGACATGAACCAGATAGAATGTCGGGTGGGCGGGGACAGTGTCAGCTCGCACATAGATTCTAAAGGGAGGGCCTACCTCGAGGCGTTCGTCGTAGACTGGCGAGAGACGTGCGTTAGCATAGGAATTACAGGCAGGAGATAGATGGGAAAGGGTACTCACGCTTCCTCAAGAACTGTTCCGGCGCACGGCTTGCTACCGCAGAGCCCCGTCAACATGCAGATCGTGTTCTCTCCTCCCACCGGTACCCTGGCGGGTGGTGGGCTGGATTTTTAACGTCTGTTAGGAGGTGTTAGTATCAGCGCGATGCCCGCGTCCCCGCCGCTCATAGGACGAGAGGGATGTAGTGTGGACACCGCAGTGACGATGAGGCCCCGCCTCCTCGGCGCCACATAAACAACAGATGAAAGACAAACAGCCAAAAAGAAAACGACAGCTCACCTGAGCCTGTACCTAATGGACCGAACCCAATCTGAGCACGGAGCTGGCCAAGGTACCGTGCTTGCGCGTGAACTATTCGGGGCGGCACTGGGAGTGGGCAGAAAGAAAAGATTGGAGGTAGACTCTCATCTGCGCCTGCGCTTGATGGGGCGACCTGGAGCGTAACGTAGAGTTCGAGTTCATGAGGGAGCTGCGTTTGTGAGGGACCTGCTTGGGGCGCAGGCGGGAGTGGATACGCTCGAAGAGGCCGCACTTGTACACAACTACGCTGAAAGCGCTCGTCAGCACGCATTCCAGTAGCATGATGCAGAGAGACGCGACGTACGACTTTCCCCGGGCTCAAATTGCTCCTCCACGTACCCGTGTCTGTCGTGCAGCAATTAAACTCCTCCTCCTCACGCGACCGCTCAGCTTCACTCGTCGGTGTCACTGTCACTATAATCAACACTCGTTGACATGTTGGAGGATATCGTGGTGGGCCTAGATGCGCTAAGGACTCGGTATGGCACGTATTGTACGAATGAAAAGACTTGAGGGCAGAAAGAATGCGAGCTGACACGTCGATAAGCTTGAATATGGTGGTGATCACAGAGCGTTCAAACCTGCCGAGAACGATCTCAAACCGACGGGCAGACGTGGAGGGATGTTATGCATACCTTTTGAACCGCATACATTGACCATTGACGCGAGGAGGAAGAAAAAGCGACGCGATTGTGGCAGGAGAAGACAAAAAGGCTAGTGATATAAACAACAACAAACATCAGAGCTGTTTCCTCAGAATAAAACATTACGCTTAATTCCTGCCCCAGCCACGACTTGTCGTCCTGGAAAAAAAATACAATATAGCATTCGAATACATTTATCATTTCTTGAAGCCACTTTTATGGTTCAAATATATATATATATATATATTACCGGTCCCGGCAGTCCGGCCTCAGTTGTGCGGGGTCCAGTTCAAGTTTAGATATTTCTTTGCATACGCAGAAGCCAGAATACATGCCATTGGGTTTGGAATACAGGACACGGTTGAATCTACACCAGTATTTGGGAACAACAGTCCTTCGAGGCAAAGGTACAGCAGACAACGAACAGCAAGTACATCAGACACGAGGAAAATTTGCGTGGTTATAGCTACAGTATTGATGCTTTGAGAAAGTGTGCAGGAAAACGGGCAGGAATAGTTGGGCTGCGGAAAATGAGTCAGAGGTCGAAAAGAAAGAAAAAAAAGGTCATACAAGTGTTGGGCGTACATGAGTTTATTGGTTCGCATTTTTCCTGTTACTTCTAGTTCCATACCGACGGGTTTGCTCAGGTTCTACAAGGTTCTGAGGTATTTCTGAGGACGATGCTTCTGCGTTAGTTGTTTGGGGTCCCGATTTTTTTGGTGGATTTCGGTTGCTTCTTGGACTGGAGTTGGGATGTGATCGTGAGCGTGGAAGGCACACAACAATGGGAAGGAAAATACCTCAGGTTTTCCCTTCTCCTGGAACACCGGCTGAGGGTAGGATCAGCGGATGAGAGCGTGACAGAGCAGCAGGAAGATCACCTCTTTGAAGTCGTTTAAAGTGACGATTTTGGGGTCGGGAAGCTGGTGGCAAGTGTTAGAGCAGTTTCTAAACAATTTAAGACCTCGCACCTTTAGTATCACAGACTTGCGTTGCCGGGGAGGATGCACGGGTTCTTCTGTTGTTTCGGGATCATCTCTGTTGACACGTCGTCCAAACTCGGCACTTTCGAGAAGAATATCGACGGCAGCGTGCAGATTGATGTCGAGGTCGTCAGATATCAGCGACGCAGCGATATGAGGAATCAGAATAAAACGGGAGAACCGGCGAATTGAGATAAAAGTGTCTGAGCTTAGAGGATCGTCCCAGGGTTTCGGGGTGTCAACTAGCGTGCAGATAACAGAACATAGATCTGCTTCCAACTTTTCTCTGTCCGAACTTTCGAGGAAGGACTTGACTCCGGACGCCATGAGGCCCCATCCTTTGGGACCGAAACTAAGCCAGGTCAGTTCCCCAGATATTTATCATGTAAAGAGTACACTTACTAGCCGCACCCAAGATTTAGACCTTCGAACGGCTGGGTAGACTCGGAGTGGCAGAACGCAAAAAATTGATAATTGATTCTTTCGAGAAAACGAAGCCAGATTGGAGAAACAGCGAGAACACCACGATCAGTCAAGAGCAATTGAAGCTGGGGGTGAAGGGAGGAAATGCGTGCAGGCAATTTGTCAAAATCAATATCGATCGGCCAGCCGGCACGCCGTGCTTTGACAAGAAGGAGCACATGTTCTGCTTGAGGATTCGGTTTTCTCTATGGCGACATCAAATTAGAGAAATGTCGTGAGTGGCTTTGCTTACCTTTTTTGCGGGACTGGGCGACTCTACACTTTCAAACTGCTTCCGCTTCTGAACAACAGGTCAATGGTAAATTATCAGGCGATCACAAAACTCACCTCTACATGTACTACATCAGGTTTCTCGGGACTTGGAGTTGTAGTCGCCTTTTGTTTTCCCTTTGGAGTGAAACGAAATCAGTGTGGACAATGGCGTGGATAAACGCGTTTACTTTGTTCTTGCTTGATAGGTCCAAAATACCTTCGTTGTTCGAGGCGGGAGCGACATTCTCCTGGACGTTTGGAATTAACAGATGAAATATACGGGGTGAAACGAATGCACCTTCGACGCTTGTTTCTGCTTCACAGGTGTGGCAAATACCGGAACAGCGTCCCCGTCATCCAGACCCTCTTCCAGCGTTGGTAGTTTGGTATCAGAGTCCTCCGCAGCTAAATTATCGAGCTCCATGTAATCTGCGGGCTCGGGCTCGTCCATCAAGTCTTCATTGTCGTTGTTATCGAATGCAACAGACACATCTTCATCACCAGAATCTTCTGCATCGCAATCGCCGCCGGCTTCCGCATCCGATGCATTGTCGTCGTCGTCGTCCCATTCAGCGGGATCTCGCGCTTCAGCCTCGCGCTCCTGACGCAACGCACGCCGGAACTTATCGTTATTATTCACAAGATATTGTTTGATAAAGGCTCGAATGGGCCAGCAGCCATGGAAACGTTGGAAATATTTTATTTCTTTTCGAATCTGAAACAGGATGTCAGCCGAATCATCAAACCATACAATTATCACTCACAAATATCATGACGCGCTCTAAAGTGGCAGGATCCTGCTTGCTAATTGTTTTCCCGGTTTTGAGATAGCGATTTGCATAATAACGAGTCAGGCGCTGCATTGTTCCAGATGAGAATCGATAGCAGAATAAGACATTGGGAACGCACCATTAAGCGGTTATACCGAGGTTTATTCTTGTCTAAACGCATAGCGGTACATAGACTATACCCGCCCCCCTTTCCAGCTTGCCCCTTGGGTTGAGGGATCAGCTTCTTCACGGCATTAGATTTGCCGGCGGCAAGCGCTGCCTCTGAGTTCCGGTCAGATCTTGGTCAGATCTACGCCAAATCAGGAGAGTAAGATAAGTACGAACGGAGCTTATTGTTTGAGACAGCCAGCTTCTTTCTGAGAAGCGCGTTCTCTTCCTCCAAAGTGAGGGCGCGCGGCGCCATGATGGTGGAATGAAAGAGACGTTTGTGACTTGTGAGGCCACGTGATTGTGACAAGCGCGTTGATTCTCGCCGTGTCTTGGCCACATCTTGACTTTTCGGAGCCAATTACACTTAGCAATAATTGGAACTAACAGAGGTGTAATTCAGAGGCAAACAGACTTCTCGGGAATTTTTACGGGCAGTACAAATTAATTTTGGCCGAGTTTCTCGGAATAAAGACCGCACTTCAAGACCAGGTTGTTCACCATTTGCTGACTAGAATCCTTGAACAAAATAATCCTGGACTCCTATTATACTGTAATATTCTGTCAAGAAGCTTGAAGGTGTGTTGACCTTTGGAAATATGGCCTCATAACTCCATTTTCAGCGAACTAAAAATCTATATCTTGCTGGCGGCAAGTTGGAATACATCCAGATCACCAAATGGGGGGTCGGAATTATTCTATACCTGAATTCAGGATATATGAGCAATAATAGACTACTATTATTGATACCAATGCCGATTGGTCTCAAGTGGTTGCTTTTGAGAAACTCCGCAATCATGCAAATATCGTGCTTTTCAGATATTTGAGCAACTTGAATTGTCCAGACACTAGCAAAGGTAAAATAAAATGTATCTAATCAAAATCCGAATCTTCCTCTATGTGCTGGTCATTTGTTTCTGCAGACGGCACGAATTCCGGTTTTACCAATCCCTGACTTCGATCAATTATCGTCCATCTTCCCCGCGTCTTGATACGAGCAACAACTGCAATGACGGTTTGGATGTCAGTCACGATTTTGGCGTTCATCCTATTGTATGATACAATCTCCTTGGTTGCATCTTTCCCATCAGTTGCACACGGAGTAATTACCGCAAGTAACCGTGTTTCCCCGGGAAAAAGCACCCCAAAGTTGCCCTTTGGGCACTTTGCAAGCGAGGACTTCTTCGAGGCGGCCGTACGAGATCTGTGTAATCCATTGAGTGGTGTTGGGAGCCGTGTTCCGAGTCTGGTTGCTATGCCGTTGCAAGACTTTGACTTCATACTATCAGAATAGAACAAGTGTCAGTAACTGCTATTTTCACTGAATTAAAATTCTTACTCGAACATATGACGAATTTCGTTCGATCTGTGGGCCCTTTCTGGGGGCAGAAGCACTTCTAATTGAATCACCTCCACCAAGAATACGCAATTTTCCCCAGCTCGGCATGATCTTGGGTAAGATAGAACGGAATGTGCTTGTGGGTTTGCTGAATACAAATCCGAAGTATGCGGCAATTCGACCTGTCAGGTCGTCATCTGGCTGATAGGTTTTCTGTACAGGATAGCGCAAGACAATGTGAGGATCTGAATGAAGACATGAGTGAATAAATTGACAACGGAGAAAATCGGTCACAATTAGCGAATGATTTCTCAGAGTTAGATAGCCCATGTCTACGGCCGTAGAGTTCCAATTCATCAGAGAGATCGTAGCGGACGCCGATTTGCTCCAGATATGTGTAGTTGAGCGCACGATTATTCAAATTGGACCACGGATATACCCTCGAGCGCAGACCAGCCTTGAGGAACCCGCAATACCGCTCCATGTAAAATGTCCACGTTGTCCATGATGGTCCGCAGAAGCGTATATCAGAAACAATGTGAAGCATACCATGAATGACGAGTGGGCATGCACACAGGCGATCTTCTCTGTACTGATAATAATAACTAAGACAAATGAGCGAACCGTAAATCACAAGAAGGACAGAAATACCATACCGCTCATAAGTCCTCACCCAAGAAATTATATTCTCTTCCAATTTGTCAAGCTCGGTTGTTGTGATAACAAACTGAATACATTTCTTGATAATTTCGGCAAGATCGCATGCGTGCGTGTGGTATTTCGGGTCTGAGAATCGGCCCTGAAGAAGTGTAGGCGCCAAGTAGACAAACCAAAAGAACCAGGCTTCTGCTGTGAATTTACTGGGACCGGCAGCAAGTGAACGGGAGAAAGCGGCCGGAATGTCACTTGTCGCTTCGGTCGTTTCCTTCCATATCTCCTCCCACACTTCTTCCGACAGCTCATAATCTTCTCGCCCACTGTCGAGACCCTTGAATGTCCCTTTCCATAAAGAAACCAGATTGGGAATGATGTTCTCGAAAAATAGATGCATCAAATCCCAAGGGTATGAGCGCGCGAAATCCATGGAGCCGACTCTGCGGAGGACCGGCAAACCTTTGATTCCATGGAATTTTGCGAGTTTTTCGGCGTTCGGGGCGAGTTTCAGCTCCTTGACGAGCTTGTCCTCCTTCCTTTTGTGCGCGAATTTTGCCTCCTCGATGTCAATCTTCTGGATGACCTCTAGGAAATGGGCGTGTGTACGCAGCGGCAATTTGCGTGGATCCCAGGTGGTGGGTTGCTCGTGCTCGCGGCAAGGAAGGGAGAGGGGAATATAGTAGATGGTTTCGTTGCAGCGAACACCCTTCATCTGGCATGAACGGCATGGGCTGCGGCTGTTGTGTCCTTTGACGTTCAGCATTTTCTCGGCAGCAATAATATCACCGTGGCCGTAAAGGTTATACGCGTGAAGGTCGAAGACGGTGCGGGTCAGGGAATCATATGTCTGGACTCCAATGGCAAGGCATGCGAGTTCGTCATCCAAGGGAACAAGGAAGCTGTGTATGTCTTTGGGAGGTTTGGGACCAGGAATAACGCCGCAATTCATGAGATCACCGAGGTGCGTACGACTCTCGGGGACGATGTTGTAATTTTTAGCGAGGATAGCCGTTGCGGAAGGGCCTTTCCGCCGCCGGTCAAATAGAAGGTAAGAGTCGGTGCAGATGGATAATGCGATGTCGTTTTTGCCCGAGAAATAGTTGTGGGGCAGCTCTTTGCCATCAACAACGACCTTCTTCTTACAAAGGTTACGATAATGCTCTCCATCGAAAACATCCGCGATTGTCCCCGACTTGTGCTTGTAATTATGCCGATACAGAAGCTGTTGAACCTTCTGTGGGCTCATGAAGTAACCTTGGAGGCGAGGGATCAAGGGAAGGTAGCAGAAGAGTCGCCGCGGTCTTCCATCGCTCGCAAATCGAGATTCTCCGCAATGGCGGCACTGTGTCAGCTCCGAATACACGCCAGTATATGCCATACAGGAGTTGCTGCAGCAGTGATACCACTGGGGCATGACACCGGAGAGGACGGCAATGCGATGGATCATGACATAGTGCGAACTTATTTGCAGTTTGTGGCGGAAAGAGTACCGCATTTGTGCAAAGGCCAGATGCGGCATATTGGAGATCATCTTCAGCTGAAAAGCTCGAAAGTTGTCTCGGTCCTGTTCAGAGAGTGTTTCATTTCCTATACCAAAGGGAAATTTTTTAATTAATCAGTATTTCAGAATTTTTTGGTACATACGGATGTCCCACAGGACAGCTTCATCTTCGGCATCCAGCATTTGTTCCAATTCCCGGGCCATCTCCTCGCGATTAGCACATTCCTGCCGTTCTTCACCTTCATCAAATGCTAACCACTCGTCCTCCTCACCCAGCTCCAAGACCGTTTCACATTCAGAGGCAAGTGGATCGGAATCGTCTGAATCCGAGTCGTCTTCATCAATGTCCATCTCCTCGCATGTGGGTGAAGGGGGCTCGCCAAGGGCGAGGAGAAGCTGGCGGAGACAGATGGAACGCCGCTGGAAGCTCAGTATCGGAAATGGCTTCCATCTCGTCAACATTCATCGTGTCAGAGGGAGGAGTGGGCGAGACAGATGGCCGTCTGTGTAAGGGATTGCCAGCGGCATAATGGCGGCGTCTCCCACGCTCGGATAGCAGCTGGCCACAAGCCTCTGAACACCCACAGTATTTTTTCTTGCTTTTTGCAGCTGGCGCCATTAGAGAAGCTCGAGAAGGGTCACATGCATAGGAAGTCGAGAAGCACGTTGACGCACGGGCCAACCAACCGGTTGTGGTCCCCAAAGCCGGAATAGCCGCACAGGATATACACCACGGAATATCCGAGGTAGTATTTTCGTGTGCGGCTGCTGGGCTATTCAACATGTAGAATGAGGGAGTATGATCATAGGCTTATTGCATCGAAAAGTCGCAATTATATTGTGCTGGAAGTGGATCTGAGCACAGAAAGAGTGGGTTACGAGACAGATAGCATTGATTGAGGCCCGTAGGGAGGGTGCGTGCGCTGGGAAGAAGCTCGCTCGTTGAAGTGCAAGTCTTGGAACCGGGGATGTTATTGATCAAATCCATTCAAGAAATGTTGTAGAGCGATTGGGAGCAGACAGGACTGAGTCGAGGCAGGGCGGTGTTCGCAGGGAGGCAGTAACGGTCGAGGATAAGGCATGGGTATGTTGTGGAAGAAGGAGAGAAGCACATCGGATTGACGCTCACACGAGACTTGCCGCAGCCGGTGGCGGCAAGTCCATGCCGAGATAATATTGACGGTCCGAAGCGAGCCGATGGGAGTGCCCGACAATCAATCCGGTTGAGCGACTGTTAGGGAGTGCCTGCCAAATCTCTCTATGGGAGGTGCCCCGCTGGGAGTGACCGGAGAGCCCGCCATTGGAGTGATCTGGGAAGCACTCCTAGTGTACGACCTCCGCAGGAGTGACTAAAATACGAAAATAGTGATCGGGCACTTCATATGATTGCCTTTGCTTTACACAGTGAGCCGCTGGGGAGAAAGCTGCTGCCGATGCTAATAAGCCCGTGAGTTTGCCGCTCTCTATCTCACCTGCAACGCGCTGAAGTCCCATTGCAGCCAGTCGACGCAGAGGCAGAGGGGAAGGAGCCTGTCGTTGCCGACGAATCGGAGCCCGTCGCCAAGGTTCGCATCGATCAGGACTAAGTCTTCCACTCCCTTCTCATTCCTTTGCAGCCCGAAGCCGACAAGCCAGCCAAACCAGTTAAAAATACCCCGGCCACGAAGCCCGGTTCCAGCTCGAAGACAGAACCGAAGACAGAACCGAAGCCCAAACCAGCGGAACCAGTTGCAGCGCCTGCACCCGCCCCGCCGGCGGCCCCAGCGAAGCGCGTGAGTCGGCCGCTCCCGATCTCGTTTGCAACGTGCTCAAGTTCATTGCAGCCAGTCGGCACGGTGACAAACGCGCCCACCAAAGGCGTTAAATGCCTCGACGAAAGTGGCATACAGAAACCGATCAGTCTCGCGAACATTAAAGCAGCCGTGAAGTTGGCGCAGGAAGGCCCGCTCCAGATAGAGAAAAACAAGAAATTTTTCCCGCATGTTTTCTCAAATTTCGACGACGTACGGCGTATTTCTTACCTCTTTGTTGGGCTGTGAGCTGACGTTGTCGAATGCAGGAGGTTAACATCCCGGCGGCCTGCCAGGGTAAGAAACTTGAGGAACACGCCGTGGGGCCGAACATGGCGCAGTTCCGCAACAACCCGGCCTCGCTCAGGGACTTCAACCAGTTCCGCGTGCTGATCACGCAACCGGATGCCACCGGCGCGACCACGTTCTGCGGTGTGGTATGTCACTTTATTTTGCTTGATGACTTCGCGACCTGACTCTGGTGTTGATAGATGACTCACGGGACGTTGGGGTCGGGCAAGTTCGAAAAGGAATTGTGCAAAGAGGCGTAATGCGAGGGCGAGTGCGAATAAATACAAGACAGTGTTGGCATGCGCAGTCTTTGCTGTACGGCCAATTCGTCAGTCACGCACCACGCATCTTTAGTTTTAATTTGAAAAACTCCAAATATTTGATGCATTATTAAGTGTGCCAAGCATAGACGGAAACTGAAAATATGTCCCGCATTACCACAACATACATAATTCTTTTGGGCGAGTTCCCTCGATTGCGCCCAAACGGAGAGATGTCACCAGAACCCTCGAAATGTCTTGCTAGAAAATTCCTCTACAACGACTTCACATAACTAGAGGAGAGGTTTAGGATTTGAATGGGTCTGGTGTTGCTGCTCTGCGCACCGAAATTGTGGCAGGCTTGCGCGGAGAAAAAGATGGCAGAGACTAGAAACCGCTTGGGTATTCCATGAGGGGGTGTCAGGATACTCGACGAGCTGTACACGATGCGGCAGAGGTCAAAAAGATCCAGGTGCTGCAGCTGATTGATGAATGAAGAGATGTCTATTATTGTACCACGTATTGCCATGTAGGCTGAGGGAGTTCACTGAGGGCATGGACATGAACAAAGTAGCCGGCTGAATATCCGTGAAATGCTCGCTCTCGCTGACGCAGCTAAGCGATACGAGCCAGTTCTCGAACCGAGACGCTGTCTTGCACACGATAGTGTTCTCCATGGATATACGAAAATTTGTCGGCTGGAGGAATAGTGCAAAGGCTGTGCCAGAGAGATGCTGACCACTTTAGGGATAGATGACCAGGACAGACGTTTAGGATATGAATGTCGGTCCGAGCCTCGGAAGGCCCTGCGCTATGTCGCGCCAAAGCCCGCCGACATGGGTCTAAGTCAACTTACGTGCACTGGCGAGAGTATACGAGCCTGTTTGCGGTCAATGAGGGATCTACTAGTAGAGGCATGGGTGAAGGAGAAGAGAACGCAGAGAGTTTCGGGTGAAAAAGAGTGGATCCCTCGGCACGGCAGACTGAGTTTGGACTGAGTCACACAAATGACAGGTCGGGCCGAGTTCCCGCACTTTGGACTTGACCATCACCACGGCTCCCTCTTAAGGGTCCTCCTCGTACCTCCTCGAAGCGCATACATACCGCCTGTGTTGCAGAACGGCCGGAAAACGCTTCTTTCAGCCTGAGCACTCGGCTCAGAAGTGTCCGCCCTCAATAAACCGGATTCACAGGCTCGCCCATCGAGCCGTGGCTGGGGCAGTACGCACAGATATTGGTAGGAATTGACACAACCAGTGAGTAAAAAACTTGTGAAAAATATAAACCTGAATCCTTTTCATGAAAAGATTGCCCCCTCACATACTCACGCCGAGTCGCATCATGCTCGATGCGCTGGCAGCAGATCGTGCTCGCGTCGCAGACCTTGATGCCCAAATCCAGGATCTCGAACGCTCCCTTGCCGCATTGCGACTCGAGAAATTGGTAGTGCAGGAGCGGCTCGACACCTACAAGTACCCCGTCTTGACATTGCCAAACGAAATCGTCTCCGAAATTTTCATACACTTCCTTCCGACCTACCCATCATGCCCGCCGCTCGGCGGCCCTCTGTCCCCAACTCACTTGGCACGGATCTGTCGCCGATGGCGAGAAATAGCTCTTGTGACCCCCGCGTTGTGGAGAGCAGTCTCGTTATCCAAAATTTCCTACTCTCTCCCAAGTGACGTAAAACAGATATGGCTCGCCAGATCTGGTTCCCACCCGATTTCTATTCACATGAATGAATATGCACGTGGAAACGTGCCTGGCGGATCTCGCGCGCTTGCAGCAGTTCTTCTTCATTGTGCACGCTGGGAATATGTGAAACTTCGCCTCTTCAATTCCAGTCTGCCCACCATTGAAGGGGGGTTGCCTCTACTCCGCCATTTGGATCTGGAACTTGACTATTACCCGAAGGATCTTGTAATCCGCGACGCACCCCTGCTACGCAGTGTTGTCCTCGATGTCAATACCCTTTCTAACATTGTTTTACCGTGGACACAATTGACTCGCCTGACCTTGCGCGTCATAACCATTGACGACTGCATACCGGTTTTGCAAAAAGTGACCAACCTGGTTCACTGCAAACTCCAACTTCAGGACCGCGATGAAGGCGATCCCCTTCCTGACATTGTGCTTCCATACTTGTCGACGCTATCCTGCAAACAGTGGGGGCATGGCGAGTACAGCCTCGACATCTTCATCGTCCCTGCACTCCGCAGTCTTACCGTCACAGAACAATTTCTTCAACCCAGTCCAATCGATTCCTTAAAATCATTTATAGCAAAATCGGGCTGCATGCTCCAAAATGTGTGTATCAGCGGCCAAAGAGCAGCTCGCAGAGGCTCCTACCGTACAGCCTTTCCTTCAATCCAGTTTTCTTTCGATCATATTAGGTCATATTTCAATGTCGATAGTGAAGACGAACAAAAGATCGACGGGGATCCTGATCCCTCCGGGAACGAGAGCAACTCGAACTCCGATAGTGGCTCTCCCAGGCCTGCGTGTGTTTCATCTTTCGTCCAATTTTTCTGGTTTGTTTTGACGAAGTCTTGCAGTGCTCGATGACAAGTACACACTCGTTGGCGTTCTTGTCTTCTTGAAAAAAGGCGCATATCTTGTTCTACTACCTTTATCTGTCCTTCGCACGCGTTGAATAATCTAGAATTCATCTTCGGTGCCAACGGCGACTGCTCGCTATGGTCCGTCACGAGAAAATGAGCGGCAAGGATGACAACACTACACACACCGTCTTGCAGCACATGGTTCGTGTTACAAGCGCCTCAAGAGCCTAAACCTGATGTAGCCGACGCTGCTGACTCGGTAACGGCGCTAGACCTCCCGTCTACTTTCGGCCAACGAGAGCAAAACGAAGAACGCATCTAAACTCATCACTGCGCGCTTTGAAGCGGCGAATAGCCATGTCGATAAGCGTCTGGACGATGTGAACAAACGTTTGGATGAGGTGGAGACAATGCTCATGAGCGGACTTGCTGATATCGAGTGCCTGTTGAACTTGATTACGGTGCGGGATACAAAGTCCTAGAGTCTGTTTAGAATATTTTACCAATTTGCACATTTGCACATGGATGACGACGCTCCAGTTAATCACGCTGGAATCTGACTCGGTTCGTCGCGAGTCCAGGAAATCACCTGCGTGAACTGTTCGAGAAGGGCAAAAGTTGGAGGACATCGATGTGGATCAGGCGTGTTGGATCACCACAGGCTCCTACCACCATCGAATTATCCATGCCCCAGATTTACGGCGCTTCTGGACTACAAGGGGTGGCTTACTCTACAATGCTGGTCATATCAATGATAATTCAGCTCTCCGTGCTGTTGAACACGACGACGCTGCTGTTCTCGGCCATCGAGTGGCTCAGACTTACGCAGCCCATACCTCGCCGAGACTGTGGCTTATCATATTCTACTGCCCATAAGGTGGATAGACAGCACACCCGGCGTTCCCCGCTCATTTTTGGGGCCAGTGGACTACTTTGGGGTTTCCGGTGCCTCCGTGCGGGCTGTTATGGTGAGTAATAATTCACCGCCTAGTCAACTTTCTATGGATACAGAAGGCCCGATAGCGCTGCGAGAAGGAATGTCGAACACGCAGAAGGTCTCATGCTCGACCACATAATTTCTGATGCAGTTCCAACTTCATGACGAAGTTTCTATTTTGCTTCAGATGGTGGAGTCGTGCGAGTGCGCCAAAATTTAGATGTTCTCGGTGTGAGGAAAAAAAAGTTTTATTCAGCTAGAATAATGTGCCCAACCTCCACTCTGACTCGAATTCTGTCGATGTCCTTCGAAGGAATGATCGGTAAGGAAGTTAAGTTCCTATTGAGCACCGCAAGTCGGTCAATACGTAACAGAAGGATCGGACAAAGGAATGGTAAAACGCACTCAGTCTGAATCGTCCTCGTCGCTGGACAAATCAGGATCCCCCTCCAGCCTCCTGCTCGTCTTCTTCCCCACCCACATATGGTCCACTGAAGAAGAACTGAATTGAAGGAAATGCCGTGCGGTAGGCGCTTTTGCCTATCGATCTGTTGCTGTTGATATAAACTTTCTGTAACTTGCATTCTGCCTTCAATATAAATGATTTGAGCGAATCGATTGGACTGGGACGAAGAAAATTTTCTGCGACTTCGAGACTACGGAGCGCAGGCACGATGAAGATGCCGAGGCTCTCTGGCATTGGACGGAGAGTTTCCCAGTAACTCCAGCACATCGATTCCAAGTTGGGAAGCGTGATATCGGGAAGGGGCATGTTATCGGTGCCATTGAGTTGGAGCTCGCAGTGAACCAGGTTGGTCACCTTTTGCAAAACTGGTATGCAGTCGTCAATGGTTATGATGCGCAAGGTCAGGTGAGTCAATTGTGTCCACGGTAAAACGACGCTAGAAGCGGCAACGATATCGAGAACGACACTGCGTAGCAGGGGTGCGTCGTGGATTACAATATTATTCAGGGATGTATAGTCAAGTTCCAGATCCAAATGGCGGAGCAGAGGCAACCCGCCTTCAATGGTGTGCGGATGGAAATTGATGAGACGAAGCTGCAGATATTCCACGCGTGCGCGGTGGAGAAGGACCGCTGCGAGAAGTTCTGGTCCGCCAGGCACGTTTCCGTCCGCATATTCGTCCATGTGTATAAAAAGCGGAAGGGAGCCAGATCTGGCGAGCCATATCTCATCTGCATCGCCTCGGTGATAGATGGCATCCTCGGATAAAGAGACTGCTCTCCACAATGCGGGGGTCGCAAGAGCTATTTCTCGCCATCGGCGACAAATTTGTGTCAAACGAGTTGGGGACAGAGGGCCGCTGAGCGGTGGGCACGACGGGTAGATCGGAAGGAAGTGTGTGAAAATTTCGGAAACGATTTCGTTCGGCAGTGTCAAGACCGGGTACTTGTAGGCGTCAAGCCGCCCCTGCACTACCGATTTCTTGAGTCGTAATGCTGTAAGGGAGCGTTCGAGATCCTGGATTTGGGCATCGAGGTCTGTGATGCGAGCACGATCTGCTGCCAGCGCACTGAGCATGATGGACTCGGTGTGAGTATATGAGGGGCAATCTGTTCGCGAAAAGGATTCAGTTTGGTCTTTTTTTCCCCAGATTTTTACCCACTGGTTGCGTCAATTCCTATCGATATCTGTGCGTACTGCCCCAGCCGCGGTTCGATGGCCAGCCCGTGAATCCGGTTTATTGAGGGCGGACACTTCTGAGCCAGGAGCTCAGGCTGAAAGAAGTGTTTTCCGGCCGTTCTGCAGCACAAGTAGTAGTACTGCGCTTCGGTTGCGGCAGCTTTTGTCTGCAATCCAGCAGGTCGTGGACGAGGGTGAGTCGAGAGCAAGGGCAAGTCCAAGATTCCAAGAAATTGATCCGCCCTGTCAGCGGTGTGATCGCCGAGTCGTCCCTTGCACAACCCCCCTTTACCATCATCCCGAGTCAAAATGCCCAGTGAAGACGACTACACGTCCACATAAGAGGCTGACATCCATACCAGAGTGACTGTGAATCCCATTGAGGCCGAAAAGTGCACTCCGGGACGCAGCACCACAACTATCGGCCTAAAGATGCCGCCGGTCATAGTCTATTCAGCGTCCGCTGAATATCCGAGAAACGGCGGGACACCATGTACCGAGACTGCCGCGGAGTCAGAGCTATGATGCTCACGCGTCTCCTCATGTTCTTTCAAGGCAATATGAGGAGAATTTGATCTGGTCACTTCGCTGCGGGCTGCCTCCGACAACGAGCACGGCTGTCTCAGTTGTCTGGCTCCTGTTTCAAACTTGCCAGGAGTCGTTCGCCAACTATATTATTGAAAACCACGTGAAAGCTCCTTACTTTGTCGCGCACCTACGCGATCAAAGCCTCGAAAGCCCAGAACACATAGAGCCTCTAGCTGCGAAGGACGGCCTTTAGCGCTTTCCGGCGAATCCCTGCAGGTTATGAGGTTAGTGGAGGGCAGACTTATCTGTTCTCAAAAAATTTCCCATTTACTCCGCTCGTTTTGTGAGAAGAATGTGGTTGACGGCCGACATTCTGTCGTATCGATTGGGTTGGGTAATATGTCTGTAGCATACATCGTTTGAGGCGCGTGTATGTAGGTACAGAGCCCGCATGTTCCTTTTAGGGACCACCGCGGTTAACTCCTTCCTTCCTTCCTTCCTCGGCACTTGACCCTGGCGAAGGCTTGGATTCCCAATCGCAATTCACTCGGACTTCCAAAGTTCTCTGTCATAAATCCTTTTTCATTGGTTTCTTCGGAGTTCTCAATACAGCCGCTGGCATCTCATCTCGTCGTTGCATCGCATTTGATCCTCAATTTACTCGCTAACGGCCGCGCAGCTCGCGTCACCCATTTTTCAAACTTAGGAGTCGTTCAAAAAACTGGAATGCATCCATTTGGAGCCGTCATATTTATCCCGTAGCGCCCAATTCCCTCCACGAGTTGGCTGCTTCCCTCCTCACAGCTGTTCTCCCAGTCAAAGTTACGCCGAGCTCCCTACTTCAAAGTGCTAACTGCGAGACCGACAACCTGGAGTCCTACTTAGTGCGTTCAATCCGAGGGACCAAGAATGACGTGGCCCACCTCACCAACGCTTCTATATGTTGATGGTAGATGCTCTACTGTTCAAAGTTACCCTCCCGGATTCAGCTAAACGTAACGGTGGTTCAGCATGCGAACTCGTGCACACGATACTTCGCTTTCATTCGTTCCCTCTCATTTGAACTATCGCTGTGGCGCCTTCTTCCTGTAACTGCGATGGGTCGTATCATGGGCAATACCGCGGTTTGTCTCTCAAATGTGTACGCAGGCAGAGACCTCAGCTGTGGCGGGTGGCCGCATTGACTGGGGCTTCTAGCTAGGCACCAGTTGCGCTCAAGAAAATGTGAGGAACCGTATATAGGTCATCGGACGGACTCACGCCAGATATTTCACAGCAAATACCGTCCCAGTGGACCCAAGGATATCATCAACGCTGTCTAACCTCTGGTGTTTGTACCAAAGACGCGGGTCAAAATAGCGGGTCAAAAGTAGCGGGTCAAAATATCCAGCCTTAAGAGGGTCACCACCTGATACTGGAAGGCCGTGGCAACTTTCTTCCTACTTCACCATTTATTTGGTATATATTGAGCTATAGCTCAGCTGCTGGGCACCGCCAGCCCGCCCACTCCTGCCCAGTGTTATCCACTTCCCAATAATGCCTCTGCCTTCGACCCGACGGCTCCATTTCTGGGGACGACATACTGATCCTCAAGGGGTACGGACCTCGCATTATACAGAACACTGTAGGCATCGTCAGAGAGAGCGTTGTCTGTGGTAAGTGCTTTTAGATAATAATTTATCTCACGAATGTTTCAATTAACCTTGCTTGAAATTTCAGGCGTTTGCGGAATCGACCTCGCAATTGCACTGGATTCAATCCTGCAAGTCTCTGAGGGCTCAACTCGCGGCTTTCTATTATCAGGCTCGATGCTGTCGTCTTTTAATATGCAAGCTCAATAGTCATATTGGCCTTGTACATCATGATCACGACTTGATTCGCAGAGACCAAAGCTCTATTGATGAGCGCCGATACACCAATGCAAGACAGCAAACCTAGCGGAAGACGCGACCGAGATTTTGATCTTACCTAGAAGTAAGCTGAAAATGATAAAACGACATGGCTGCTGAGATTTTGAGAGATGTTAAGCAACTCGTCGACATCTCTAGGAAGGTTCAGTGAAGTGATCTATGTACTCTACAGCTTCGTCAGACTGCCGGCCAGTAACTCTTCCCTTTTTTGGATCCCTTTGGATCTCAGCTCTCCACATTCGAAAAGGCGTTGTTGCCCCCCATTCAAAGCAATGTCCGCCACCGCTGCTGCCAAATCGCCACGCCTGATCAGGCTCAAAGCAGCGACGACGAGATTTGGAGTGTAGTTGTCATCCGTAATGACTCCTCCCGGACGAACCGCAAAAGATTCAAAGTTTGAGAACTCGTCTTGCATCCCAATGATTGCTCGAGAGGTCCGTCCCTATAAAGTTGAAGCAGGTTGAACCTCAGCAAAAGCAGCCGCAAGATGCCAGATATCAGCTGGAGTGAAGGAAGCTCGCACCTTGGTTTTTCGTGCTTGTGAAAAGAACCAAAGCGACGCATTTGGGTCTGCGTTCGAATGCAGGACAAGCTGACCGCTCATCAAAACAAATCGGAATGGAGCAGGTGTCGACGAGGGAGCCAGTTTCTCAGCGAAGAGCCGAGCGGCTGCTACAGGCCAGACATATTCCCGTTCTTCCATCTGGGGATCTCCCTCGCTGTTCTGGCCTAGAGACCTGGCATTCAAGATGGGAGGTGAGCGAGTCCCGGCTTCAGATCAAATTATAAGCTCACCAGATGCAGGCGTTGGCGCCTTCCAGCTCGGCCAGGACGTCCTCTGACAACGTGGAAAAGTTGGACACGATCAAGTTCTTCAGTTTGGAGTTATTGGCTTCGGGAGAATCGATTGGTCGACGAGTGAGAGCCACGACGAGATGGACGGCCGGATGAGAGAGGCAGTGGGTGAGGCAGGCAGAGCCGATTCGCCCGGTCGCACCGGTGATGATGATTTTCGACATGATGTTTAGAAGCTGCTGGGAATGTTTGAGAAGAAGGAGCGAAGGTGAGAGGAAGGAAAGGGCAGATATAGAACACTCGCCGTTACATTTATTTACCGGGAGGAGACACCGTAAATACAATGCAGTCACTGCGTTCAGCGGCCCCGTCGGCACGTCCTGTGCTTGCCGACCCACGTCATGCACTGGATCGGCATTGATCGGCACGTGTCACCAGCATGGCTGAACGCAGTGAGTCATTCAGCATTAGTAGGGACAGGTGGGGGGGCCGAATTTCCCAAGGTTTAGGCAGCGACGCCAACTTCACGTTCCCAAACCTTATGGATACATTGCAATCCCTACGTGACGGGTGAAAGTGCAATTTTGGACCCAAATCGGCCTAAAAGTGCGAAAATCTTCAGTCCGGCAACTGCCGAATTTCCTTTTACCATGATTGCCGAGGAATGAACAATTAACCTAGTGAACTGGTCCACGCCTGCTCGGCTTGGTGATAGGCGCCTTGCCACCCGTGTTTTCATGCAAACCGCCCTGGACCGCCCTCGAGCTCGTAGCAGACAGGAAAGCTGCCTTTGTAACATGTTCGCCGCCGACGTGGCATCCGCCGCTGCGTCGCGCCTATGGCGCGACATTCATCTTGATCATCGTCCATCGAGGTGGTACATGGCCTCTAGCGATTCGGCGCACAGCAGCAACTCGAAGCTCGGCCTCAGCCCTTGATACAACACTGCAGCCGCAACATCAGCAATGAACGATGGAGTTTGGCAGGAGAACCGTGTGACACCGATTCACTTGGTTTCTGAGATGTACTCGGTGCTTTGTCAGAAGATGTGACCAGTAGATGCAGAACGAGTGACGAACAAGGGAGTTTAAAAGAAAAAACAGACGTCAATTTATGCGCCGGTGCCTGCGATGTACTCCGAGGGCGGTTTGTTCGAAGGAGCACCCGAAGCGCCGAACAGGCGCTGAACGAGGACTAAATGAGGGAGTTTATGCAGAAATGCAAAGGACGGCGACCATTCTGAATGTCGAAATGCCCCAATTTACTCTTCAGTCTGTCGTCAGGGATGGTATGCATTCCATTCGTCGCGTCTAGAGCAGCCTGTAAAACAGTATAAAATCCACTCCACCGAACTCAAAATTGAGATCAGTCGTCCCACTCGTCAAACCATGCTATTCTACAAGCTCTTTGTCGTGAGTTATCGTTGAAATTGTAGACCTATATAACACAGACCGCGGTGCTCATGAGCGCATCCCTTTGTACTCCTCTGGATGTAACGGGAGCCCGAACCTCTCCCTATACCCTTTGGCGGCGGCAGCGCATCAATCATCCAAATGGCCAATGGCGTCACGAATCTACCATCAGGTAGAAAACGGAAGCATCTGGGAAATCGCTGCCACCGGACCCTTCCTTGGCAAGCCCACATTCGATGCCCAAGGACTCCTTGTCCCCGCCAACGAAGTCCTCAATGGTACGCCGATCGCCTCCACCAGCGTCGGCGGCAACTGAGTTGAAGTGGGTTGATATTGTTCTCGTGGTACTTATCATTGTGGATTTTAGTCTGTCGGGCGAGTCGTACGGGATGAGAAATGGGAGCCCCGATTTTCGGGATGATCTCAACTCAATCTTCTACTCGAGAGTATGATCCGCAGACCGAGGTTCTTGAATAAAATCCAATTTGGCGGAGACAAACTCACAGTGCAGAGGTTGTGCTAATGCAAGTGATGCTTGAAATGTGCCGCTGGTCGCTCCGAGTGGCTGTTGGAGGACTGCGGCGGTATGTACATGGGCAGTGTCCCAACCGAGTACGACGTCGTGGCCCGCGGTGAGGGAGACACCATTAACGAGCGTGGGACTGGCAAGGTGAAGGACCATTACACCACCAACGTGAGGATAATACAAATCGTCAATGGAATTGACAAGCCGAGAATATCTGCGTACTTGCTGGTTTAGGGTGTAGGGGACGTTGCGCGGAAAGCTGATGACGCGATTTATGCTTCCGGCAAGGTTGAGCACATGGCCTTGGAAGTCGGAGAGCAGGAAGTCGGAATCCGAGACACAGCCGATAAACACGGTGCCGTTGTAAGTTCGGTTAATTTTGCACTTGGAGTTGAAAAGTCTTTATATGCTGTAATAATGGTCAGCCTGGGGGCAAGGTATTAATAGATACTTGCCTATTGGCAGTGGTCCGCCTCCAAACAGGTTGCCAAAAGAGCTCTGAGCTAAGCTTTAAGGGCGGTTGGGACCCCGTGCGCGCGCCGAGGACGGCACAATCGGGCTATTTCCTCGATGAACATCTCCCATCGTTCTCTTCGAACGAAGCCTAGCTGCGGTTCGGTCGTCCTCTCCAAAATCCGGGGTGGAACAGTGTGCAGCCCCAAGCCCCAGATGCAGCGTCAAGCAACTCGGCCGAGTGGCGTTCACGAGGGACTGAACTTCAAGTGAAGAACTCCAACGAACAGCAGGCATCAATATCGCATGTCACGCAAAGACCCGAACAATTGCTTCCAATCGTGATGACGAATCCCTAGGCCTCCTGACAAGGCACATTCTTTCCATTTGTCCAAAAGCATTCAAGTACACTTCCATTCAACCGCACTTCCACCCTTCTCGACACTCGGGTTCCATTCACTCGGTCAGATTCTGCTCGCCACAATCCGATCCACTCTTGTGCGTCTCCGTGGCATTTCAATCCCAACGACAGGATTTCGAGCAATTTTTTGTTTGCATGAAGAATAGATAGTGGATGGATAGACACTGTATTTGCGCGTGCGTTCTCATTCATCTTGATTCTTCTCCATAAATTCCTCTCGGATTCTCTGCGCCGCCGGGTGACTCTGTCCTACTGCAGGTTACGAACGAAGAACTAGCACTAAGTACTGTGGCCGATTATTTCGCGCGCTGTCTACGGTCTTCGTGCGAGAGAAGTATGTGCGATGAATATCACACTTCCATTCAACCGCACTTCCACCCTACGAAAGTGGCTGCGGCCGCAACTGGATGCCCTTCTCGACACTCGGGTCCCCATTCACTCGGTCGGATTCTGCTCGCCACAATCTGATACACTCTTGTACACCCTGCATTTCGTTCCCAACCACAGGATTTCGAGCAGTTTTTTGTTTGCATGAAGGATGGATGGACACTGTATTTGCGCATGCGTTCTCATACCATCTCTTCCACAAATTCCTCTCTCGGATTCTCCGTGCCGCTGGGTGACTCTGTACTACCGCAGGTTACGAACGAAGGACTAACACTGCTGTGGTCAATTATTTCGCGCGCTGTCTACGGCCTTCGTACGAGAGAAGTATGCGTGACCCCAGGTGCCGAATATCTGCAATGCTTTGTTAGTGGCTAATTTTTGCTTTGGCTTCTCCCACCTCCAGAATATTCCATATCCGTGCAAGGACTATACGTGATGAACCCGACATCTGCAATGGTTCTTCCGCATCCAATGTCTTCGCATCAGTGTCTCTCACCCTCAGAATATGCACTCCCCTCAGGTATATAACTGGCCTTCGACGTGCTTAACCAGCAGCAAGCAGCAAGATGAGGCTCTCGTTTATTGGTGCGCCTTCATCCCCCTTGAATTACTGTCAAGGTGTGCTTCTTATCCGTGTTTGCAGCACTCGTCGTCGTCCTAGCATCCGCGTCGTTTGTTACATCTCAGGTAGCCAGCCCGGTGACTGGTAAATCCACCCGTCAGCAATCTGGTCATATACTTATGTTGCTCCAGATACCGTCCCCTTCTCCGATGCGTTCCCGACGCCCATGCCCACGGGTACTAACATCACACTCGACGAAGAGTTCGACGGCGACTCGGGCACAAGTGAGGCGAACACCACCAGCACTCTACCGAACGGCACCGACCCCGACGCTACTGCGTTCGGTGAAATATTCATCTACTCTCCGAACGAGAACGCCGTCTCTAGCCTGGATGATACCGACACGGACTGGGTTATTCCGGCGAGCGCTTGCGATGCCACCAGTGAGCAACCGCAGACGGTAAGCATTGATGCACGCAAATAACATCGATTCGCTGAACGCCATTAGGTCCCCATGTACTGCTCCTCCAACCTCAAAACCTCCACTTGCGCGCATGTCATGATCGGTGGCGCGGAGAATACGATCGTCAAGATGCCCGCGAGTTGCGGCGCCGGCCCGTATGCCCGCATCGCGAGTCTCAACATCCATCCCAACCCCAGCGCACTCGGACTCTCTGCAGCGGAGCTGGCCCAGAAGCCTGCGAGCGAGCCGGTCTACCTCTTGAGCTTCGATTATGGTGCGTTCTTCCACGCTTCGCCTTTTTTAAATTCGCCATGATTCAATCTTCCCCCAGACTTTACTGCGATTCCTGAGGACAACGCGCCCGTCTACATGCGCGCGGACATGTCCGATATGCCCGGCTACTGGGACGAGGTCGTCGATGCCCCGGATGACGGGACGCGGAAGCGTGGGTGAATACCTGGCATGAGCACTCAATGCCGCATTCGTACTTATAACGCAATATGCAGCATTCGCGTCAGCCGTGAACTGGAGCACATGGTTGAACCGCGCTGGGGCGGTTCATTCACAAGCTGGCTCAAAAAAGTCACCACCGTGCAGCAGAAGGCCACTGCGACGCGGAGCTTTAATTGGCAAGATACTGTAGGTTGCGATGTTTCTTTCTTTGCGTTGCTGAATCTGAGAAAATTGTGGCGCTGACTTTATGCTAGTGGACAATTTTTCAGGCACAGGTCATGTGCCCAGGACCCCCCAACGTTTACTGCGTCGCTCGGTGCCAGCTTGACTGGATCTGCATGTATGTCAATCCAGGCGATCGGTGGGTGTGGTTGACTGTTTTGCCCGGCAGCCTTGAATGCGCAGTACGGCTTCTATCTGGAAGCAACGGTTGTTCCCCCAGCCATCAGCTCTGCCTACGTTTTTGTTTGTGAGTAAACCTTCCTGCAATTCACGCCACGGCACTCATATTCTTCGTTCTATTTACAACGCAGCTGCGGCCTCGGCCGTCAAAGGCCAGTTCGCCCTCACTGGGAAAGCTGCTGTCACGTACAACTCGCAAAAAGATCACCTTCGCGCAATTTGGATTCCCTGGATTGTCTGTGTACGTCCAAATTCTCTTCGGCTTCTTTTTCCCCCTTTGACAGTGATTTCGCTTTGCAGCCCGGGTCTCATCACTGTCGGACCCAGTCTCGTCATCCAGGGATACAGTACGTCGTTCCGCCTGTTGGTCTCTCACGCGGTGCTCACTCTGAATCTCACCTTCCAGTCCAGGGTCAGCTCTCGCTCGACGGGTAAGCCAACCTCGGCCTTCTCCGGCATTGAGTGCTCACAACAATTGTCCGCAGACAATTTACCACCAGCGTCAGCCGCAACTTCCCGGCTGTAAGTTTCAGCCTGGGAAAGAGCTCCCCCGACGTTTTTGGCGCGCCCGTAGCAATCGCCAGCGCAAACCAAGGGATTAATCTCCAGGCGGGCTTTGATGTCGCACTTTCCGGTGCGCACTCACGTTACCCACCTCCTTCTCTGCTTCGACTGATTGACGCGCGATGCAGGCGACCTCAGTATCCACGCGGTTCCTTCCATCCAGCTTGGATTGAATGTCTTGAATGGGCAACTTATGGATGCTCAGGCAGGCGTTCCTTTTGTTTCTAAGACTGTCTCACACTAAAATGCCATGAAGGCTGTCGTCGACGTCGATTTGTACGGCGGAGTGCATTTCAACGGATCGGTGTCGAGTGCGCAGGTACGTAGTTTATACGGAAGCCTTCTCCGATTCACTGAGTCGACGGGACGCGTAGGCACCCCAGTTCTGCATCGGTGCATGTACGTCCTGTGCCTTTGTGTGCTCATTCCTAGCTCATAATACTCTGTAGACTACGGTGTATCGGTGTACGTGATGCGTTTCCATCCATGCGCCTCACTCATTCAATTTCAGTGATGTTGGACTTCAAGGCAACATACTCTACTGGGAGCCGACCTCCCTCACCCACAACTTCTTTGCCACCCAGCAGGAGATCTTCGGAAAGGTCAGTTTTCTTGCCTCCCCCACTTACAGCGACTAACAATGCTCAGTGCTTCGCTTCTTCCTCTAATCCCAGTGCCGCGGGCAATGTCTCACTCACCGGAGGCACTCCACTGTCGCTGGCTGAGGCTGTCGATTCCTTCGGGCTAGACTCCGCGCCCGGCAGTGCATTCCTCAGAGACACCAACAACAACATTGTGTTCCCGACTACGGGGTCTGGTGTAACCACAGGGAAGCGCGCCACCGTCTCGCAGATTCCGGGCAACTTGGGTTGTCCGATTAAGTCTTGAATCGTCCGAGAGGTCCCGGGATGTCGGCCGGAGGAATATTTTCCATCGCTTTGAACTAGTTTTGGTTGTATGTTTGTAACGTGGCTTCGTCCATGGTGTTTCTTCTTCAAAATCTGCTTCTGTTACAATTGAGCTCAGAATGGACGAAACGGGAGGCGTCGAAAGCCCTGAAAATGTGCGTGAAAACTTATACTACGAGCAGAATAACTTCCAAGTTCGTGAGACCCACATGCGAGGGTAAAAAGAGAAAGGATGTACCACACGAAAGAATGCATCGCCACGACCAAAGCGATCACCCTGATATCGACTGCTTGAACCTAAAAGCACTCGCAGGTGAGCTCTCCTTGAATCAAAGTGCAAGCTCAAGTCTGTGGAGTTACGAGCAACTGTGCTGGGACGTTAGCCGACACGGAGTATTTTTCCCGGCGCAGGGAGGCGAGTGGCCTTCCAGATCGTGCTGGACTTAACATTGCTGACACGCCGCTCCAAGCAGAGTTCGAGCGTGCGTGAGGAATTTGCATCCAGCGGCCGCCAACTTGACTTGGTAAGCCATCAGCACACAGCTCGTTTCTCAATCTTCCTCGGGGGAGATATTCATAGCCGCACATCCCTAAAACGACGACAATGCTCCCATGGATCCCACGAAATCTCCCCTGTTGCTTTTGTGCATCTGTAACGGGTGGCGAAGGCTGGCACTTTCGATGTCTCGGCTGTGGACGTCTCGATGCATCCCCGACTGCTCGTACTCCCGTTCCAGAAGGAGCACACGGGAGTGAAATTGTAGTCACCAAGTGCAACGCCGGTATAGGTTTCGGACGCCGACAAGTTTTTATCCTGATTCATGAATTGTCAACCAGATTGTCGAGTTGTGTGAGTGCGCCCGAATTTTGGGCGTTCTCTGCGCGAGGAAAAAATGTTGTATTCAACTGGCGTAATGTACCCAGCCTCGGACTATTCTGTCTATTGGGCGGAGTCCATTTCCACTTTTATCTTTCGTAACAGCGTTGGGCTGGTCTTGTCTGAGCCCTTGTCACGAGGGGGACAGAGATATGCATAGAGGAGAGTGCATGAGTATGTAGGGGCGAGGTGAAAGAAGGCTAGATACATAGCGCACAGAAAGGTGAAGAAAATGCATGTCCTTTTTAATTATAAAGGAAGCGGAGTGATCGGACATGGGTGCAACTTCCTATCGAGCACTGCAAATCGGTCAGGCTGTAGCAGAAGGATCAGAGAAAAGTATGGTAAAACGCACGTCAGTCTAAATCGTTCTTGTCACCGGACGAATCAGGATTCTCCGTCAGCTTCCTGCTCGTCTTCTTCCCCGCTCACGTATGGTCCATTGAAGAGGAGTTGAATTGACGGAAATGTCGTGCGGTAGGCGATTTTGCCTACGGATCTTTCGCCGTTAATACAAACTTTATGTAGTTTGCAGCCCGACTTCGATACAAATGATTTTAAGGCGTCAATTGGACTGGGCTGAAGAAATTCTTCTGTGACTTCGAGGCTGCGGAGCGCAGGAACGATGAATATGCCGAGGGTGTCTGTCATTGGCCGATCATCTCTCCAGCCATTACAGCACAGCGATTCCAGGTTGGGAAGCGTGATATCAGGGAGGGGATCGCTTTCAACGCGCTCAAAGAGCTCGAGTTCGCAATGGACCAGATTGGTGGTCTTTTGCAAAATCGGTACACAGTGGTCAACCGATATGGCGCGCAGAGTCAGCTGAGTCAGCTGTGTCCATGGCAAAACGACATTTGTAGTAGCGATGACATCGAGGACGGCACTGCGTAGAAAGGGTGCATCGCGGATTATAAGAGCCTTTTGGAGGTCATAGTCCAGTTCCAAATCCAAGTGGTGGAGTAGAGGCATGCCGCCGTCGATGGTATCGGGACTGGAATTGATGAACCGAAGCTTCAGATATTCCACGCGTGCGTGATGGAGAAGGGCCGCTGCAAGGAGATCTAGTCCACCGTCCACGTTTCCGTCCGCATATTCGTCCATGTGAATAGAAAGAGGGAGGGAGCCGGATCTGGCGAGCCATATATGTTTTGGATCGCCTCGGAGAAAGAAGGAACCTTTGGATAACGAGACTGCTCTCCACAACGCAGGGGTGGCAAGAGCTATTTCTCGCCATCGACGACAAATTTGCGTTAAACGACTCGGGGACAGAGAGCCGCATAGCGGCGGGCACGATGGGTAGGTTGGTAAGAAGTGTACGAAAATTTCGGAGATGATTTCGTTCGGTAGTGTCAAGACGGGGAACTTGTAGGAGTCGAGTCGCTTCTGCGCCACCGATTTCTCGTGTCGAAATGCAGCAAGAGAGCGCTCGAGATCCTGGATTTGGGCATCGAGCTCTGCGATGCGAGCACGATCTGCTGCCAGCGCACTGAGCATGGTAACAGTCGGTGTGAGTGCCAACGGTCTATCAGACAAGGAAATTCAGGTGGATACATATTTGAGGATTTTTACTCACTGGCTGTGTTCAATTCCTATCGAAATCCTGTGCGTCCTCAGGCGTGGCTTTTTTTGGCCTGTGACTCCGGAAATCGACAGCAGACGCTTCTGAGTCTGAAGGTCGTAAAGATAGTGATTTCCTGCCCTTTCGCCAACGGATATTGCGCTCCGAGTGCGGCGGCTTTCGTCTGCAATCCAGCAGGTTGTGATGGTCGAGAGCAAGTCCAGAGAATTGATCCGCTGTGTAAGCGGTGTGATCGCCGAGTCATCCTCTTGCACTTGCCCCCAATAGCCTTCGCAATTTGCTCGCAATTCACTCGGACCTCCAGATTCCTCTGTCATCAATCCTTTCTCATCTGTTTCCTCGGAGTTGTCGATACAGCCGCTGGAATCTCATCTCGTCGTTACATCGCATTTCGGATCCTCAATTTAGGGCTCTAACCCGTACCCTAACCAACGGGTCGACGGGCCGTAGCTACGGCTATGGACCCGTCCGTACAGCGCTCGGTCAGATTTTCCTACGGGTCAGGTACGGAATGGGTAGACCCGTAGGCTCAATTTACTCGCGACCTCGATGACCAACTACTGATCTATCTATAAAAGGGTGAATCATCTAACCATCATGATCAAAATCGGCTGTCCGCTCGCGTTTATCTCCCTCATGAGTCCCCCGCACCAAGTAACCGCTCTCCCTCTTCCTATGTTAACCATCTGCATCGCTTCTCCGTTCACACCCGCTTCCACGCCGCGGTGGCCACCGCGTTGTCGCCGTCAAGCCAGCTCTCTCGCTCTCTTACCTGCCTTTCCTTCTCCCGCGGCCGGCTCTTCCCTTGTTCTTCTGTTGCTCCTCTGGATCTCTACGTCGAGGATAATCCTCATGCGCATCACCCAGCCCCCTCCTCCATGCGTGACGTTCCCTCTCACGCTCCGCCGTTACGATCGCCTTGGCCTCCTCATTCATAATGCCTTCAAAATGGCGCAAGATTCGGTGCATATATCATCGGTGGTTACGCGCTGTCGACACCACGTACTGAGTAGATTCAAAGCTGGGATGCATTCATTTAGGGCCGTTGTATTTATCCGGTGGCGCTCAATTTCCTCCGCAATTTGGGTGTGAATTGCTGCTTCCCTCCTCACAGATATCTTCCCGGTCAAAGTTACGCGGAGCTCTCCACTTCAAAGTGCCAACTGCGGGACCGACACTAGAGTCCTACTTTCTGCGTTCCGTTCTGAGCACCGTCTCTGTCTGGAAAGCTGTACTCATATTTATTCTCACATCAAGAGTCTACTCAGTTTGGGTTCCATCGATTTGAAGTCATAAGACTAGCTTACCTCGACTTCCAGACTTCAAGTTCGGATTCTATAATTTCAACTTTGCTGTTATCCTATGGACCGTGCCCTAATTACATATAAACAAGACGTGCCTTCGCTTCGCTCCTGCACGAGTGCAGATTGTTGAACGAAGATAACCGTTGAAATCACAGAAAGACGGTACGATGTAGTATGTTTTAATAATTAGAACAATATGAAGCACCCAATTTATCTACAGAGTTCCGTGCTACATTCTTCATAAGCGAATAGTTCCTGTTCATCGGCCGCATCTTGGAGTGCTGCGATGATTATTAGTGAATGGAAGGTAACTGGAAGAAGCGGCAAACTTCCAATAATTAGAGTGTATTTAAAAAATAAAAATGAAATATAGAGGCTTGACGGAACCGGCACACACGGGATGAGGTTATTGAAAGATTACTGATCATCAGGCTACTTCGGTGGAGCATCATCGAGACTAATGCATATTAGAGAAGAGTAAACACGAGGTAATTCACGGAAGACGGATGACGGGAAATGAAATAGAAAGTAGTATTAGTACTCGGGACACGGGACCAACCTCACCTGGTGGGTAAAACATGCAAAGTGTTCACGAGTATGACGGTGAGACGGACGCTTGAGAAGGCTAGTATAAGACACGACATTTGAGACGTAGCTAGATCATGACGACCTTTTTCGCCTCTGTCTACCATCAAGCAGTACGCCGGCGTATGTCAAATTTCTCTGCTGCGGTTGTTTAGCTGGTCAATCGAAAGGTGTGTCTGTGTATACCGTTCATGTTGCACGTCGAACCTATTTCCAAAGTAATCAGGACGGTTCGGTCGCAGCGCGGAATGTGCGATAAGTACCAGTGCCTCAAGCAGGGAGTTGAAATGTGCAAGTAAGATGGGAAACGCGATGAACGGAACGGGGGACAGCTCTCAGCATTAGACATAACTCAAGATGTTGCCCTGGGCGGATCTTGCGAGGCTTGAGGGATGTTTCAGTGTGCCCCAGGATATCTTGCATTTGAAACTTGAGAGGTCCAGCGTAGTCTCTTATAAACAGACTCTATAACAATGAAACTCGTACCTCGTTTGTTATAGAGTCTGTTGTAAACCTTGATCGGATGATCGCTAGCCGCGTTATTACAAATCACGAATGCTTTCTGGTTCAAGTGGGGGTCTCAGTAACCTATATCTCGGGCTTCTACCTCAATATTCCTCTTAAGCGACCCGAAATGAGTAGGTTTTCCAGCAAATAGTTGAGCATAAGGTCGAAGGAGCACAATGCCGAACGTTGGCAGCCCGGCATGCGGGAACAGCCGAGATGTCAATTTTAGTGGAATTACAGAAACCTACTGCCAAGATGAATATTGCGAGTACACAACTTGGACAGGGTCTGTTGAGAGAAGGGACAAGCCAGCAGCCTTACAAGGCTGCGAGAAACAAATTGCAATATTGGGGCAGACTAGAGTGTGATAGCCAGCATTTTTTAGTCTATATTTCTTGAGTTGAAAGTCGCACATATGAGATGATTGAGTGATGTGCAAGCGTGAGGAACGGTGACCCGAATAAAAGATAGCACAAGATGCAGTCAGGCCAGATAAACCGGGTGTGCCATGCAGAGATGAAACCATTTAGAGTTCATTACCATAGGTTTTTTGTTAAATTGTTGGAAGAGGGTTGAAGAAAGCATAAATTGGTCTGTTGAAACAGAGAGAGTCGAATACTACTACGTTGAAATGGTGCAGTTGGGTGCAGCTGTGTAATCAAAAGATATAAAACTTGAGAGCGCAGTGAACAAGTCACTAACTCAACCCAAATCCAAATCTATATCACAACTTCAAACCAATATGCGGCGTGTGTGTGAGTTACACAGATGGTGTGGCTTGGCTAGAGTGGAGCACTTATAACTGTAGGCACAGAACACTACAAGATGGAGCTCTTATACTGAAGGCATGGCTTTTCGTGGGACGGAGCACTTATATGAAAGGTGCTGCTTCAACAAGCTAAGCACTGACTTCAAAGGCATGGAACCAATAGGTGAGGGCACTTATACAGAAGGCGCGATCTCGGTTGAATGGGGCACTTCTACTGAACGGCACACCAATTCACTTCAATATCTCGTATCTTTCAGTTATTTCTGTATTTCAATGTCTTTCAATCAAGAGTCCACTATATTGCCCTAATTCATGGGCCTGTTGGAGATGAACTGCATGCTGCCAAGGTATTGCACCAGAATGGCATGCTAGTTGCCAGGTTACTTCGGGGAGTACTGGCCGCTACTGCTTTCTAATGATCCACTTGGTGATCCGACTAACCACAACTCGGAAATTGGACCATCCAGCCGCTTTATTAAGATATTTCTATCGCCACAGGAACTCTAATGTTCTTAGTGCTTCTATAAGACCGACTTGAGCCCATATCCCAGTCTTAGAGGACTAGCAACAAGTCTTTAATAAATCTTGAATAGGTTTTGGAGTAATGGGAAGTCGGTCCTTAAGCTGCACCTATCTCCATCAGTCCACATGGCTGACTGATGCTTGGCAACGCCTAAGCCAATATCACAAGGATGTCTACAAGATCGGCAACTGACTTTTACCGGCAATAATCAAGTCTAGGTGACTCGCCACCAGTCAGGGTGAAGCCTCTCTAGCCTTAGCATAGTGGAAAGTTATCTTTCTATCCATGTCTGTTGAGTTGAGGGAGTAGCCACAAGTCAGAGATCTTGCGACAATCCAGAAGACGGAACAATTGCAGTCTGATTGACTACCAGGGAGTCAACCTCCAGTTCCATAATGAGTTATTAGTAACTCGGAACTCCAACCGTATGCTCGTCAGACAAGGTATGTCAAATATTCAACCTAACTGAGAAGTCTGAAGACTCCCTGCTAGTCAAACTTCCAATACACTTCAAGTATTTCTGAGTCTCTGCGTGAGCTGCAGTCAACCAAAGATGTATTTGTTCCTCATGGTCACCTCCAGCACTCAAGGAAGTAGTTTACCACTAGTTCCTGGAGCCCAATAGTGTAGATCTAATATAACAGAACTCAGCGCCGCTCAGGCAACCTTGTTAAGTTAACCAGTCTTTATGGTAGCCTATTGGCTTTCGGCCATCAACAGCATAACTTACCACTCTGAGGAGAGTGTAAGTTCTATTTCCTAACCTCACTTGTTCCCAACAATGACAGTTCAAATTTGAATAAAAACTTGGTGTTTTTATGCATGTTTTGGTACACGCCCTATCATCTCCTCCTTTCTTAAATCTTAACTCTCCTGAGTTGAAGTACACACGGCTAGAAGCCCTGGTTGAAATAAAGGAGTGGGACTTCAGATTTTTCTGGGTTCTAAAGCATCTCTATACATTGAACCACCAGCAAGGTCCAGCAGTCCAATGCTTCATCTTTGATTCCTCAATACACTTGCTTCTAGCCTTGATTGTACTGACTGCAACTCAATTTTAAGTCGCAGCTATCATCACAATCAATCTCTCTTTGCACCTGAAATAGCTCTATCATTGCAACCATGAACAGGAACGAAGTTGGCGAGAAACTTGTCCCACTTCTCTCTGCTCTCGTGAGTCTCGGCTTGTTTTAAAGCCTCGTATACTGGAATTCACTCAAGAACGTTTTACGATCTTGACTGGATCCTTCTAACCGTCTTCTTCTTAGATTGCGAGTTGTGAAGCCGTTCAACCTCATGCTCACAAAATCAATGTTCCTCTTGCATTGCTCTGTCTACATCATGGTTTAGAGGAGACAGCTCTCTTGGTTGACCCCAGGCACTGGGATGCCCAAGTTCACCGTATTTATCTGCCAGAAAGCACCTTCCCTCCAGGAGCCCAGGCAAGTGGACTTGTGAAGTGGACTTGTGAAGTTCAGGTTCTCGAGTTCACTCCCCGCTAGTTACCCAGTGCTTTTACAGCTAGCGAAGTGCTAGACTTCTGCATCCCAGAATGGATTTCCCCAATTCCAAGTGAAGGTCAAGCCCCCGTTACTGCTGTGAGTAGCATCTTTATTTCAAATTGTGTTTCTGTTATCGAGTTATGGTCCCTTAGCCACTGTGCAAACCCACCGGTTCTAGTCCCGACACTGGCAAGGCAGGTCCGGCAACTCGAGCACAGACCAGGTCTTCTGGGAACACACCACCAGCGGGCACTCCTCCAAAAACGGTCTGTTCTATTCGGGTTATTTCCATTAAACTTCTCTATAGTCTCCTTCAGACCCAACCTGCTGTAGAAGTCTATATCTCAAGAACCAAACAACAGGCTGGTGACACTACTGCAGCTCCTAGCAAGGTATGGTGAAAGGTCTCCTATTAGGATTTTCGAGACTCATGTTTCTGTCATTTTGCTATCCAGTTACAAGTCCCCGAAAAACCACCTGGTGCTTCCAAAGGGAAAAACCCAAACAAGCCCTCTTGAGTAAAGTCGCAGCAGGCACAGTCATCAGCCCAAAAGGTTCCAACTGAACCAGTGTGTATGATTGACTTGATTGCTATGTCTCTTGCTGATCCAATGACCCGTTGCAGAGCCCAGAAAAAGTGGCCGCCACTCAGAAGAAAGCAGCCAGTAAAACCAGCTCCAGTAAACCCAAACAACAGGCTGCGCCCGAGTTAGAGGAGGCCGAGCCAATGGCACCAGTTCAACCAGCAGCTACTTGTGGAAAGGTACTGTTGAATTTCTAGTTGCTTGCATGGTTATTCAGCCATTTATTCTTGCTAGGACAACAAGAAATTGACAGACTGTAATGAGCCTCCACTCTCTTTCTATTTATCCTGCTGAACATCTTCGATTTCAGGCTGTAGCATCAACCTCCCACAAGAAAAGTCTCAAGTGGAAACAGGCAGACTCTTCTATTTAGTGTTGCCGCGCGACTCAAGTCGCGCAAATTCGACTTAACTCATTTGCTGACTTACCTTCGCATATTTTCCCGGATATTAGACCTGTCAAACGGAGCATTATGATGCCTCTCTGATATGTATCAACCATTTCTGGTAACGTCACTTTGTCATTGAGTAATACGTGATTTATTGCTCCCGAAGTCGCCGACTCGAGTCGGCGACTTGAGTTACGTTAATTCCCATGTTTCTCCGCGGTCAATCCTTATTTCGCTAAATGCCGTGTCAACATGATGGACCTATTGTAACTCCAGTTGCTGACCCCCTAATACCCCAGAATGGATGTGATCTGTGGCTGCTAGGCTCGTTAAGTCGAATTCGCGCGACTCGAGTCGCGGCAACACTACTTCTATTCAACAACTCGATTCAAAGAAGTTCAAAGATGCCATTGATACGGTAAGATCATTTTGAGTACTCCTGCAAGTTTCTTCATTTGGCCTGACAATTTCATTCAGGTGGAAAGTGACGCTGAGATGGGTCCCAAGTCCCTGTCAGTGGCATTTTTCATTCTTTCCATTAGGGTATTCCAAGAATCCAACTGTCAAACAGGTGAAGAAAAAGGTCCCCAAAGACAAAGAGCAGAAAAGACGTGCTACTCTTATGAAGAAACAGAAGGTCCTTCTGCGTGAAGGCACTCCTATCCCTGTTACCCAAGAGATATGTCTTTTGCTTTTTATCTGAAGTGTGGACTACCGGGTACTGACTTCCTGCACGCTTCCTTAGCGCATGCAACCTGTCAGCACATCCTTCCACATCCCAATTTGTATGGCGAGTGCCGGGTGGACAGCATCCCAGCCGTCACCAAGGATGCCCTTACAGCAATCTTGGAAGCATTCCCAAAGTCTGAGTGCAAGGACATCCTGGTAGACAACACGAAACGATTCTTTGTCCTAACACACGACTACTTTCGCCAGATGCTGCATCTTGAACCAGGCTCGGTATGAAGTCTTATTTTGACTCCCCATTCGTGCCATTTCTTATTTTCTTTTAATCTAGAATGGGCTGCGTTGCCTCGCCTGCCTTGGAACTGGGGCAGTTTGCAAAGCTCAAGGGTTCCTGCTCCCATGTGAGAACTGTCATAGCCTTCACGGTTCTAATGGCTGTAACCTCACTTGGAGCGATGAAATTGCCAATGACCAGGCCCCTGAGTTGGAACATTGGTACAACATCTCTACTCCCAGCAAGTCCTAGTTCCAGCTCTTGTATTGGTTCTCACTGATATTTCTACTCAGCCTGGTTGGAACAAGTGGAGGAACTGACCCATTCCATGGCTGCACTTTGCCAGCTTGAGAAATCCCACTTTGAGCTGCTCAAAGGTCACCATTTCAAGTTTCTTCACCTTCTCCACAGCATTGTTTGTGCACGGTGGGAGCTCCCAATGACCCAGTTCATTCAGCGCTTTGAAGGTGGTCCAGACGGTACAGATGACAACCACAGAGTGGTCACAATGGAGTATTTCCTTTGCCTGGCCCTAATCCAGCACATCCGGGCAGACACGCCTGTTCATCGTGACTGGCTACCAGCCCTTACTGGCCTCACCATACTCAACGGGTTTTTACGCGATGAAGGATTGCTGAGTGTTTCCCATTTATCTGCCTTTGCGGTTCCTAACCATATGCTCTCCTGTTTGTCTTACTATGATTCCATCATATGCATATTTCTATGCTTTCCACATTATTATTTAAAGGACTTCTTTCTACATTTGGTAGTACAATTAGGTACATGGTATTTAAACCCCTAGTTATTGTCTTGTACTTCAGTTTGATTATAAACATTGCTTTGGACTTCTCCTTAGCTCTGAGTCCATCCCAGTCTTCTGGCTGGACTCCATTCGCTCCAATAACCAACTGGCCTTGGTAGTTTCACTCTTCCAGCCTTCCTGTGGTGTTGTGCATATAACCAGTCCTGTGCAAACACTACCAGCACATCAGCACTCTGCTGGTGCTCACTGGTAACATCCTCATCCCCCCAGCTTGGTATATAACAATCACTAACTTTCCATACAGCTTGAGTCATTTATGGTAGATTTGTATACCCTGAGCACACCAATATGAAAATTTTCCTTTGCTGTTCATTCACTATATTTTTGGTATAAATATTTGAAGTGTTGCCACAATAAAAACAAACAAGTTCTCCTTGACTTTACACTTGGGTTTTAAAAAGTGTCTCTCTACTCTATTGCCCTTGTTGCTATGCCCTATGTCATCTTTGTTGTACTCTGTACTCCTCATTATCCTCAGCAGCCTCCACTGTTTGCTGCCCTTGTCTCTCACTACCATTCACTGTGTTTAAGTTCTGACCTGGTTGAAAACAACCTCACAATATTATTCCTGTGGCCATCACTGTGTTCAAGCCAGTTCTAGAACGGGAAATTTCTAGGCATGCTGAGGTGGGCTAGCTGAGCATAGCCACGTCTAGACAGGCCTAGCCATTGGCTGTCTAGGTGCATAGCTGATGGCTAGGCCTGCGTAAACGTGGCTACATCACATCAACATGCCTCAAAATTTGGCATTCTAGGACAGTCTAGGACCGGCTTGAATGCAGTGCATGCTTACCTTCCCCCTTTTCTCTCCACCTTCCCCACATACTCTCGCTGCAGGCATATCAATGGAGGTTCAGTTATGTTATTCATTTCATGTCTCCCCTCCATGAAATGAAATTTAATCAATATGCCATATTCAGTGGGATCTCCAGCAAGAATTGAGTGCAGACTGGCATCCATCATCTTTGTGGATCTGCTACTTGTGGCAAATTCATCAAGAGATCAAGATAGCAAACCAACCTGTCGCACCGCACAATTTTCAATGACCATATTATGTGAGGACAAAGCTGTGCACTTTCTCTCTTATTGTGTTTTCCTCACTATTATAAAATAAATTGAAATTGAACATACAGATAGAAATACATAAATACAAGGCAGTGACATAAAGCATGAATAATTCTTTCTGAAGATCTTACTGGAACAGGAACTGGACCATCTTCAGGATCCTCATAATCTACATCTTCCCCTTTTTGGCCTTTGACATTTCTTCTCTGGAGATGGACAGCTGCTGCAACAACTAGACAGGTGGCTGCAAGGTTGTGAGTTTCACAAGGGCTTCCTGATGAGCCTCTGTGATGCTAGCAAGCCTGGAGTCAATTTGGGCTACATCTTTGGCCTGCATTGACTGCTCAAACAGTGGCCGAGCTGCCTTCCAGTGGGCAATGGCTGCAGAGGCATTTCCTTGTTTGATTGCAAGATCTCTGAGACAGAGCATGCATTGGGCTCGGCTGCAATGAACATCCATGTGGGTGAATCCCTCCAGGGCCACTGTATAGAGACTCAATGCTGTCTCTTCATCCCTGTGAGCACTGAACACATCTCCTAGAGACAGAAGTGCCTTGTGAAGTGCCAGTTTATCCTGGCACTTGTGGGCATGCCCCACATATACTACTGCCCATATGTGTTGTGATCCAATTGCCTGCCAAGCTTTGACATTAGCAAGTCCTTCCAAGCAGAAAGATTCAACCCCATTGTCTGTTCCCCAGGCCAAATGGAGGCATTCTTGAAATTTTGCCCTTGCTGAGTCGAAATTCCCCTCTCTGAGTTCTATATCTGCCTGAGCCATGCTGCAGTTGGTATTTCCCCTCAGATAATCATAACTACTGAAAATATCTTTTGCTTTGTTCAAGTTTTGATACACGTCTGCTGTATTCCCACCGATTCTTGTGTCAATGTGGGCAATATTGAGAAGTGATAGTGCATAGGAGAAAGGATCATGATCAGGCAACACAGTTTCAACTAGCTGGCTGTTGAGCATTCTGGCTTGAGCATATTCAGATTTCATACGATGGTTCTCTGCCTGGGTCAGTGTGATCTCATGATCAAGAATTCCTCCACACAGGCCACAAAGAACAACAATCTGTCTAGCTCTGTGGAGTTGGGCCATACTCTTCTGGTAGTCCCCAAGTCGCTTGGAGCATACAGCTCCAACCCAATATGCACTTGCCTCCTGATACAAGTTTGCTGATAGTTTTGAAAGCCTTTGTGCCTCACTGGCATGTGCCTGGGCACTACAATGATCTCCAGTTTGGTACTTGAGCCAAGCAACACTTAGCAAAACACTACACCACTGATTGCTGTCTCCAGACAACTTTGACAATTCTAGTGCCTTTTGATAAAATACCATAGCTTGCAGTGAATCCAATTTATAGTTAAAGAAATGGATTCCTGCTGCATGGTAGAATCTGGCTATCATCAACAAGAGTCATATAAGACAAACAGTGGCTCAAAGAATGGATAGGACTCACACTCAAGAATTGGATCACTGAGACATTGAAAGTGAGATACTCCCTGAGCTATCATTTTTTCCAACATGTGGGAGGAGTAATGTCTATATGATTTCAAAACTTCAGTGAGAAAGTGTATCTCCAGCTGGTGATTGCAAAGCTGAGGCAAAATAGGTTTAATGGAATCCATCAGCAGTATATAACCACGTCCAGTTACTCGATAAAATGAGTTCAGACATAATATACAGTACACTGTATCTGCAAGATTCAGATCATTGTCAGATAAACATTGTTGCAATACTTCTTGCAGATTTCGCAGATTCGAGGTTATTTGATTCATCACAGGCTGCATCTGCTCTCCATTGTATTTCTGGTATAGCTCCAAAACTGAATAGAAATGCTTGCAAAGCGACTGTATAAGGGACTGGGAGGGAGGCAAGAACTGCTGGATATGTTCTCTCACAGGCATCAGTAACAAAAGTCATTTGTTGCCATCTTGATACGCCAATGAAGTGGCCTGTAATACAGCCTTGCAACTAAGAATATTGGGAATTGGAAGATTACTTTGGACCAGTTCAGCATCAGAGAGCCCATTGGGGAGAATTGACAGGAGACTCAATAATTCCTTGCTGTCAGATGTGATTCGGGGACTCGAGAGGGAGAGGCTGATGGATGTATCCAGATTTGATTTTTGATCATAGCCCACAGAAAGCAGAGATGTCTTCTCAGTTTCCCACCGAGCCAAGACATTTATCAAGCCCTCATAGTCAACCAGATGGGCAATAAGATCCAATGCCAAAGGCATATTATCTGTGAATTGCAGAACTTGGTTTATGTCCTCAGTTGCATACACACCATCTGTAATATCCATGAAAGTTTGTCGTGCAGCTTCATCTGATAGAGGCTGCAGAGGTAATAAAAATGGATGAGTCCATTGAACTTTGGCTGGCCTCTCAGCTCCTCGCATTGTGATCTGGTGGATATCAGTGAAACAAAATTGAAATCATGGCTGCAGACATACTATCAATGCAAGATGTTTCACTGTTGTGAGCAGGGAAAGGAATTCTTCAACTCCACCTCGAGATTGTATTGGTTCCCACTGTTTCCAGATTGTCCAAAATCAGAAGACAAGATGGTTTCTTTGAAATATACTGGACAACAGGCTTTGTGAGATCTTGGCCAGGACTCAGTCCAACATGTAGTCCAATGAGTGCAGCAAGTTCAAGGCTGGTGGTTGCAGATTCTGCACTGACAAAAAATCTGTGTTCAAATTTGACAGAAGTATCTGCATGATGGAGGACTGCTCTTGCAAGGCTTGTCTTGCCCATTCCACCTCCTCCAAGAATAGCTATCCTGGGTGACTGCTGGCTGAGCATTTTCACAATGTTGTCCAACTCTGAGTCACGACCATGGAAGATCTTCGGCATTGACGGCAACATTGAAAATGAATTTGAACTTGAAGAAATGTATAAGGAGGGGTTAAAACATAAAACTAGCCTTTCACCTGTTCCTCAAGTCATTGGCACCCGGATATACCTGACTCTAACTTATTACAGTGTGTTAGATTCCAACTGTGTACATACCGAGGATCTATCTGAGATTGTACTGGCATCAGAAAGTGTTTGAATCAATCCGATCAAATCCTCGTGTATGTGATTGGCTGCCTTCTTCATGTCGCCGATGTCATTGAACATTGCAGCCCCAGTGCTAATCTGAAGGTATCTGTTCAATCTCCTACAAGAAAACAAAGATAAAGATCATACTCCAAAGACTTTCATTGCTTGATCCAATCCTGCATGACAGTCTTTGAGGAGGTTGCTCATCTCATTGTTACGGAACAGTTGCGTGATCTTGTTTCCATCCTGTTGTGCTTCAACAAATATATATATCTTGTGAAGAGTTCTACATAGAAATATGTTAAAAAGTCTTCATGAGATGAATACAACTTACTCCATGAATTTCCCAGCATGATTCAGCAATGAAGGAGGGAGGGACCCAGCCGTTTCAGACTTTATATGAAGGTTTATAACCACATACAGGACCTGGGGAATGTTTTCCATGAGTTCAGCACATTCCTTTTTATTCCGCTTCGCATTCTATAATATCCATTGAGTTACTATGCTGTCCATCTTTTTGAAGTTATTACCTGCACTGCATTGATCAAGGACAGAATAGTGTTTGAAATGGTCGGAACAAATGGAGGGCTGAATGCGTCATTGAGCTCATTAAGAAGTGTTACTATAGGAGTCAAATGGGCTATGATGTTGTTAAGGCGAACTTCCGTGACAGTGGACTGGCGAGGCATTGTGGAGATGGGTATCAAACTTGAGGTCTGCTTGTTATATGTGGCCTCTCAAGGCTGTGTTCTATTAATGGGAGACATGACAAAAGTGATTTATTGCCTGACACAACTGCCAGCTGTTCTGTTAGACAGATGGACATTACTCGTATCTTAAGCAGATCCGCTGATTACCTCTTCGTTCCATACCTTTCCGTTCTGTTCCGTCCGCTGTCCTCTTTTTCGCCGCTCATCCACTTTTGCCTACATGTCCTTTCTTTTACCCCCCACACAAGACAGCTGAATGGTGGGATTAGACATTCCTCCATTACCTGCGCTCAAGGTTCTTACAATAAGGGTGCGAGTTGCATAAGGATCTCCGAGAGAAGCAGGCGAAGTTCGAGCCGATCCCACTAGGATAATGCCCGCATAAGATATTGCGTCTCCGGGGGTCTATTTCCTCACCATAGTACAGGCCCTGCCAGGAGGGACGTTAACCCTACACATATGTCTTAAGTCACAAAAACCATCAGCGCGCTTAGAAAACTCAAGAAAATCGCTGTAAATGTCCTCTGCATGCTTCCCGAGGGCAACCTTCTGGTCTGGGAGCGGGAAATGGTTGGCGATGATCATTGATGTCACGCATTGTGACCCGGCCTAGTGCCTTTATAGCCTTACCACTCAATGCCCGAGGTCCAGGGACGGTGCTGGAGGAAGAACCGGAGGTGCCGGCCCTAGATGTAGCAGGAGAGTACTGTACTATTTCGACCGAGTGTTCATAGGGTGTCACGCATCACATTCATTGTTCATTTTCTCAAGTGTTCATTTCTCGGCAATCATGGGGAAATTGCCATATATGACAGTCCGGCAAATGCCGGACCAGAAGTTTTTATGTTTTTGAGCCTATTTCGGCCCTAAATTTCGATGTCACCATCACCAGTGGCCCAAGTGTTCAGCCAAGTGGGCCGCATCACGCATCACCTGAATACTTGGTCAAAATAGTACAGTAATTGGGTGGCCTGTCGATGGTGGCCATGGATTATGATGGTGAGACACAAAGGTGCAGTCCCTTGTCGTTATACAGCCTTCGTTTTTGCTGTGGCTCTAGTCTAGCTCAGAAGATGGGGGTAAAAGACAAGATGTTATTATTGCATAGTACGAACTGCAGCTACAGAAGAATGGTGTTTGCGTACAGCTTCGGCAAGATGGTGTTTGCCGCCAAATAATATTGTGTTCCCTGGAATGCTGAGTAGAGGACCAGATTCAAGATTGCAAACAATACGGTGAGGAAGCCCATCTCTGCCGTCACCTAGATTTCAAGTATTATAATGCAAGTTGAATTGAGAGACTGAAAAGCTAACCTTGACGACATGAGAGATGAGTGCATTCGTGTGCCTGAACTGCGATATCCGCTGCTTTGTGAGATGGAATATGGTGCTTGCCATTATCACCAAGTCGCAAAGAACGGTGGCTCCAAGGCATGTCTGCTTGTCATCAGAGTGAGCTCACATCAAGATCTTTCTAGAGAAGGATGAACAGCTGTGGCCCTCAGATTATTAGACGGGATTTCAGCAAACGTCCCTGCAAACGAAACAACGATGCCACTCCAAGCTCCATTGGCGGCTTGAGACATTGTGAGCTACGACTCTGTGTGAGGGTACATCGGGGATGTGGATCAGTTGACGCACACCATGATGATGACAGCCGGAATATACATTTTGCAACTAAGGATGTAAGTTCGATAGGCATAAAAACTTTGACCGGCCGCAGCAGCTGGAATTTTTCAATCAGCATCCATGCGGCTGAATAAATAAAAACTCGAGGTTCGCTGATGGAACCTGGCAATTCAATGAGTATGATTGATCGGCACGAGAAGTGGAAGGCATGGAAACACCTACCTGCAATGGGGGACACAGAACCACGCCCATCCAATCTTGTTCAGGGCATTGAGATCCCCCCACCCGACCGCGAAGATACGTAGCGCGTCCCGGGTATTACTCATGACCTGGAGGCATTCCGCTATGAAGATGAAGGCGACGAGGATCTTCGACCAAAGCCTGTGGAATATCATACACACTGTAAAAGACAAAATATCATCGCGGGTAAAAAGTGTGCCTGAAAGTAGTAATATCAGTTGTAATTTCAAGTGTACAAAAAGTGCCAATTTCAGCATACATGAAAGCGGAGTAGAAAGATTCAATATCAGGACACCTTTCAAAAGTTCAGAAAGAAAAACTTTCAGCAAATCCGAGGTTTTTCCTATTGGTCCGGGTAATGCCGAGCCAATAGGAAAACCTCGGGGTGCTGATAGTCCTTCTTTCTGAGCTTTTTAGAGGTGCCCTGATGTTACATCTTTCTGTTCCACTTTCAAGTGTGAAATTGGTACTTTTCTGTATTTTTGAAATGACATCTGATATTGCTATTTTCAGGTAGGCTTTTTACCTATAATGATATATTGCCTTTTCCGGTGTGATATAGTATATGCCTAGGCCTGTAGCTACCGTTGGAATGGGTGACTCAATACCAATACCGGAGGAATAACTGACCGCCTTGGACAAGAAGAAAGGAGAACAAGCCCAATTCGACATAGTGCCCACGAACTGGAATATGAGTTGGGATGGTACATTGATCAGAATAGCAGGAAATTTCTATACAAAGGGTATTGTCGTTCTGGTGCTGAATCAATGAAACTACACGGGGCAAGGGCTCCAGAGACACTCACTGGACGTTCGCTGCCTGTCTTCTCCCGCCAGGTCTCCGACAGTCGCTGACTTCTCCTCGGATGTTCTCTTGGAACTCACCAAGGAGTTGGATGTCGCGGACCTTCTTGGTTTTCTTTCAGTGCGTTAATGACTCTCGGGTCAAAGATGAAGCTCATCCTCAATTTCTAGATCTACCGCGCCACTCGCGAGCTCCAGCTGAGAGAACACTTTGGCTCAACGCTATTGTCCGAATAAAAGAGGTTGAAAAACATCCTCTTGTTGTCTCTTCCGGAACTTCAGGGCATTATGTGACAGGCCAATCGCCTTGTAAACAACTTCAATTCCGATAGCCCACGTCCTTTTTGCATGCATACTCTCAGAAGACCTTGGCGGGAATATTTCAGAATCATTCTTATTCAAGGGACGAACCTCCTGGTGACTCATGGCAACGGGAGTGTGGGCTGCTGGAATATTCTTACGTCCCAGCCTGAGCGTCTTGGGCATCTGGAAGTTCCCGGTATTTGCATTAAGACACAAGATCCCTGTATGGAAATTAAAGGGAAGACTTTACTCGGAGATTACATCGAGTATGTCTGAAAATGCGGACTACTCGTCGGCTAACGTCGGGTACATCCAGGAGTGCGCAGTGTCTGGTGGCCATATATATCGACTACACGAATCCTGCGCACACGTTAATTTCTTATGTGACATCTCCGCCCACGACAAAGTCCTATCATCTTTGGCGTTGGCCTTTCTTCAGGAATTCTCGCATTTTGCGATTCTGCACCGCCTCGTCCATAGTTACCTGGTGTATCGATGCCGTCGTCGATGTAAAAGAGGTTTTCCAAGAATTTATCCAGAGAGTTAAGTGTATTCATGTTTTGTAGCCTTACTCAAATTAACGAAACCCTGTAGCGCGGTCTAATGGACCCCTGTTGTTTTCCCTTCCGACAAGGGCTATATTTTTTTTTTCGAGGGGATCTCTTTCCGCAGAAGCCGCCGTCCAAATTTGCCCTTCCCTCCCATCTCCGATAAACACCATCAGAATCCTCCTCTTCCATTATCATCGACCACGGTCGAGTTACCTCTTTGCTACCCCTGAGCTTCTAACCAACACGCACTGTCCGGAAACCGTCAACACGACGACTTTTTATCCAACAAACATGTTTCCACCTCGTTATGGTGTCTTTGCGGCAACATGCAGAACCTTTCAGTGGGCGGGCCGACCAACATCCGTCGTCCACTTTTGGCCCGGACGGATGGTTCATGGAGGGATAGACATTGGGCAGGGCCACTTCTACGAGCACACCGATCCCATACACGCTACAGCAGTGGGTGCTTCGGGACGATATATGCTTATTCTTCATCGTGGCAAGTACCACCCCGAGGACAACAGCTACGAGGGAGAGGGCCACATCGGACTGTTGCATTTCACCCCAACTCCGACCCCGCACACCACTTTTCGAAAATTGGACATCGGAGAATTGTCCCCCGCCTCGTGCGAACGGATCGCGTTCGACGACTCTCTAGGCCTGGTTTTGGCCATTGATACCGCTGGAATAGTGACGGTAATTTCATATGCTTGATCCGAAATGTTGAAATGCTTTGTTTGCTGGTTTGAGTCGATTCGTTCTCGTGGGCGCCGCCGGGACAGCGCGGCGTGGATGGAGTTGTGTGTCATGGATCGTGGTCATCATGGAGATGCGGAATTGAGTGATCTGATTCTAGCCTACCCTGTACTTATTTAACAGAATACTCTAATGCAGTGTGGCAGATTAAATAAGTCACCGATACTATACTCGAGTTAAGCGCAAAGTCGATCATGATTTTCTGTTCCGTTCTGCCAATGAGAACAGTCCCTCTTTGCAAGGCCATAACTTATGTTTACTTATTCCCCGCGAACCACGCCTCATGCTTCAGTGCCATCCAAGAGTCTCAATAAGTGTCGTATTTGGGCTTGGGCTTGGGTATAGGTTCCATTTTGATTTGACGTCAGAAGACGACTTGCAAGCTTCGGATTCGCATTTGATAGTTTCAGCTTTGCTGTTTCCTCGTATCATATCCTATGAACCGTGCCCAAATTACACGTAAATATGGATGCAGAACAACATCAACAGTGAATTGCGCAAATAACAAGAACTTTGAGGCCTGGAAGAGAAAGATGTGAGTGATGCGACAAGTGGGTTGCGAATGACAAATCTTTCGAAATGGAGAAAAAAAGAATGGGTGCATGAAAGTTGCAAGACAGCAAGGGCGCGCGGAAAAGATAAAAGAATTATTGAAAGTAACTTGCCCCGCCAGACATCATGATCCTCCTGCAAAATGTCCAAGCATAAGAACAAGGGCAGCAGGCCGAGCTCCTTCAGTAGCACGGGCATAATTCTTGCGGCTGAATTTGCCAATGCATCAGAATAAATGCTGCTCGGATACAGAACCAGTTGCTGCCACAGCCGACGCGAGTGAACCCGAACATATAGTAGTCATCCTGTCCCTCTGATATTTTTCTTTTTTTTTCTTTTTTCTTCTTCCTTCTTACACTCCAGTTATTAACCAGTTTTTTCCTACACAGGGATATTCACAAACAGGATTTATCCTGTATGTGCCTATTTGGGGGGAGTTTGAGGGGGGGAGGACCGAGAATGTCGCCTTTTCGTCACATGACTTGCATTTATTACCATTTTGGGAACACATCTGATGGCGTCTATTTAGTCTTCCGGCGCTAAGTTACACAACCCTCAATGTGAGCTGGTCGGCGCACGCCGACCGAGTGAACATTAAGCCTTATGTCTGTAAATTCAATGAATCTCCATCTTGTTTTTTCTGTTTCTGTTTGTGACCCGCCGCTCGCCGGCCTCTTGCTATCATATTGTTTTTAAAAAAAACTAGGCTGGGTGTCTAAAAGAGACAGCTGTCCCTCTGGTCACGTGACCTGGGCGCTAAAAAAAAGGACAGGCTGTCCCTCTAATAATTTTTTTTTTTCCCCCTTCTTACACTCCAGTTAAACCAGTTTTTCCTACACAGGGATATATTGTTTAAAAATAAACTAGGCTGGGTGTCTAAGAGGGACAGATGTCCCTCTGGTCACATGACCTGGGTGCTAAAAAGGACAGGTGTCCTTCTAACTCTCCCATCATTAACCTGTTTTTTTTTTTCCTATACAGGACCTGTTATATTGTTTAAAACCACATGTTTATGGAAAATATGCCCATATAATACAGGAATGGCCCCAACCTGGAGTACTGAACTGCGGTTTATACCACGGGTAATTAGCAGTATACCACAGTATTGGCAACCACGGTAGTGAGGCTTGTACTGCGGTTCCATACCTGTCAAACCGTACCTGTTTGGCTATGGGTATGGTAACCCGTGCCATGGGTGCGGTTCTGGGCCGATCCACCCGTGGTACCACCTGTGCCAAACACTAGGACTCATCCAGGCTGTTAACAAATGTCTCTAGATAACAGACCTTTCGGAGCTCTTGGCTCGGACGTCATGGTTGCGGAAAGAGAAAGATTTGGGAAAAGTGGCTTTATGGGTCGGTGGTACTCGCGAGCCGCCACTCGCTCACCTCTGCGCCGACCCAATACTCAAAAGACGTTAAAGGGGAAGGAAAAGAACAGAATGAAAGCACAATTCACGCAATCTAAAAAATAAATTCATTCCCTCAAAAAAACCGCTTCATGATCAGGCTGGATGTCGTCAGATTCTCATTCATCGATGCCTCAGTAATATGGTTAGTTGGGATAACTTCACACACTCACACATTTCTGTTGGGTGCCAGTGAGGTGTGGCGTCTGCGACCCAACTTTTGAGACCACCATGGCTGGTAGAGCTTGAATACGCCGCCACCGATCCTTGCGCAGTGCCAATATCGCATCCCACTAACAAGCGCCTGAGAACGGGAGGGATTTAGTCTAAAGCAGAGAGGCGCAAGTTGAGTCGCGGCGCGGGAGAGCGAGGTAGAACGGCGAGTTTGTCATTCCAGGGGGAAAAGGGGGGGATAGAAGTAACCTCGGCATGCGCCAGCCCCGGTGTACTAGTGAAGACATCGATATAAATTCCCCGCGTGCATAGAGGCACAGAAAACACTATATGTCCCTTTACAGTCGAAGAGGTATCGCCGGATGGTGTTGACTTGTTATTAAAGTGCTGAGAGGTCAACAATGACGAAAGGTACGGGCCAAAAGTGCAAGGTGCCTGCAGCTCCAGAAATCGACAGCGAGCTATACTTTGAGCTAAGTTTGAAAGCCAGAGAATGTATAAACTCGAACGGGACACCAAGATCGTGCAGGCTTGTAACACCGACTCTTAGCGGCGAGCGACTTGGAGTTTCACGTTCGTAATAGCTTACAAGGTCCAGACAAGGTCAAGAAAGCCAGAAGAAAAATTGGGCGATGGCAGGGATGGAAGGAAGAGACAGGCCCGATTCGTCCCGGGGTGCGAAATTGATATTTGATTTGATCTTGACGGTGACAGTTCCCGATTGGGACGTTGTCTTCTCCCACTACCATGTCTCCGACAGTCGATGGTTGCGGACCTTCCCGGTTTTTCTTTCAGTGCGTTGATGACCATCGGGTCTAAGACGAGGCTCATCTTCAATTTCTAGCTCTGTCGTGCTATTCGCGAGCTCCAGTTGCAGAGGATATATTTACTCCTCATCTTTCGTGTGTTCATTCATTCCCTTCTATTCTTGCCTTTCTCGCCATTCTAAGGATGCTTCATTGTGTAGCATCTAAATCAAGACGCTTCGCAATTTCGTGTTACACTGAGTGCAGTGAACGTCCTGGGAATTGTTTGCCTCGGCCTTGACTTCGACTACAACGCTTTCGACGGGGGCTGTAGGACCATGCACATCCTTGAGCTCGACGATGGCATATTCGCCGCGGTGGCCAAATCCTCCGTGCAGTGTGGCCCGCTGCGCCGACGGTACCCGTACGTTTACCTCCACTTTTACTTGTGCTCATTGTTGACCGAACTCTAGATGCGGAGCTCCTTTTGCGCGGAGAAGAATCGCTCGCTGTCGAAGCTCGTGTGGTCCAGACCACTGGCGGCTGCGTCGTTATGCCTCCAGGAGGCGGGAACATCTCGGTACGATTACTCATCCTGTTCCATTTCCTTCCCCTCGTGTCGTTGTGGTATACTAATGCTACTTGCAGGCCGCTCCCTCCTCAACGCGCGCGCGCATGACGGTCCGAGGTGCGACGTAGGGCACTGACAGACAGTGAGTTGTATTGGGGTTTCCGTGCGATGCGTACCACACGCCTTGGTTTGGACACTATGACCTCGTTTCGTCCGTCGAGGACGAACGCCCGCAAGTCAAACGAGCCTCCCCCTCCCCTCCCCTTCCTCCCATCCTCTCCCCCCACTTCGCGCGCTAACGGCCTCGTACCAGCTGCCATCGAAATTGAGTCAAGGTGATCTATAACGCGTGGATCGTACTGCCGTCTTTTCCGCGGCTGTGAAGGGAGCCCACGAACGTACGTGTAGTGGACGCGGCTGGCCAGCTGAGTAGCGCATCGTTTGCTCTCTTCCTTCTATGTTGCGCGCAACCCGAAATCGAGGACACACTACATACTCCCTTCTTCCTCCTTCCTATATCCCGCTCTCCACTTCTCAATCTCCTCCAACTCTCCTCTTCTTCATTCCCTTTCCCCAAGATTGCGATCTGATCGACGACTGACGCGTCCCCCGCAGACTCGTTGGTCCTCGCCCTTCTGCGAGTCTTTCGTCGGCACATCGCAAGACTTTTACCGCGCACGAAGATGGACGGATGGAAGGTGTGTATTTTCGATTGCGGGGATGAGTGCGATGCGCTCTACGTTCGCCTCGCGGTGCGGAGACAGGGAAATAAGACGAGCGGATGGGCCGGGGAATATGGACGCACGTGCGTCTCGGATGCTCGGTCGTTGTTGTCGATGCGGAGGGGGACCGTACTTTAGCCACGCCATCGTGGGCGACGGGCAACGACGGCGCAAAATGATCGGCCTCGAGCGCGTACGCGTGCACGACGCCGGGCTACGATGTACATCCGCACCTCGAGCGTAGCGTCGAACGCACTGGGCGAGATCGCGCCGCGGTCTTTGCCTGTGTCGTCGATGTTCACTCCCTTTCTGGTGGTGAGATGAAAGTCTGTCTCTTCTCGCTCCCTCCTCTCCTCCAACCTTCCCTTCCCTTTCGCTCGTTTGTCTTTTGTTGTCGTCACGCTAACACCTTCCACTTTTCTAGGCAGATTCCAGATCCAAATAGCGGGCCCCGGGAATGGGGACGATGCTTCAGGTGTGTGCGTCCGCTGCGTTTCCTCTGATCCGGAAAGTGGTGGAACGGAGGGAAAGCGATGAGGGAATCCGGATCGGAGGGGGCAAAACGAAAGGGGCACGAGGAGAAAAAGTGGGTGGCCGGCGATGTGAGGTGCGGGTGACCGTGACCATGGCACCGCGGCATGCACATTTAATACCTACGCGAGCGCGATGGGCGTACCCACGACGACGGGGGTGTACGCGAGCTCTGTTGTCGCCGGCCAATTTTTTAATGGAGAATGAAATGGAAATGAAATAGGCGAGGTGATAGTGTACTGCCTCCTCATTGTTTTCTGCTTCGCTTTCTTCCACCACCTCCTCGATCCATTTCAGCACCGGTATAGCACTCCTAAGTTCCTCCGGGTCAGCAAAGCTTCACGGCATTATGCTTCAACTAGATAACGATGATTCTCGACTACTGCATATCACTGGTGCGAGGTATATTGTTGAGATGTGAAAACAATTGTTCATTTTACATAGGCGGCCAAGGAGGGCCCGGGGGGGAGGGACATGCATATGGTACCGGTGGCCCTGGCGGGACCGGGCTAGGTCCCACTGTGCATATCACGGGCGAATGCTTCATTGTGCAGAACCTGCATGCCAGTTTAGCTCCGGAACAGGCAGTTCAGCTTAGCAACGTCCAAGCGTCTCAAATTTTCAACCATTGTCCCCCTCCTTCTAGAATATTTCAGGGCAGGCAGATTATTCTGGACAAGATGCAACACTTTTTCACAAATGGCAGAGGGGAACAACACATTTATGTGCTTCACGGACTCGGGGGTGCAGGAAAAACACAGATTGCTCTGAAATTCATCAAGGACTCATCATCCCGGTAAATTTACTTGTCCAGGCTGTAAGATCTAGTCTTTATTGACTAATACCTCTCTAGGTTCTCTGATATCTTTCTTATTGACACAAGCACCAAGGAGACAATCAATATGGGTCTGAAGAACATAGCTATAGCCAAACATTTTGGGGACTCCTCACATGATGGTCTACAATGGCTTGCCAGCACAGATGAAGGATGGCTGCTGTTCTTTGACAATGCAGATGACCCAAGCATCAATTTGAATGAGTTCATTCCTCAGTGCAACCATGGGAACATTATTATTACCTCTCGAAATCCTGGTCTCTGTGTTTATGGAGAACATTCTGTGGTATCCAATATGGATGAGGAGGATGCAGTGGCCTTGTTACTGAAAAGTGCAGCCCAATCAAACACCCCTACCACTCAGCAAATTGCAACAGAGATTGTCAAGGTATGGACATCATTTATACAATGTATCAATTTTGACTTTTCCAAAGACACTGGGTTATCTTGCACTTGCAATTGTACAGGCTGGGGCATTCATATCAAAATCCGGGAATCTGAGCAGTTATTTGGAGCTGTATACAAAATGGAGAGCTCAGCTGCTTCATGAAAAACCTGCCCAGTCCCATGATTCCTATGCTTGGACAGTCTATACAACATGGCAAATGAGTTTCAATCGACTCAAGCCACTGGCACAAATGTTTCTACAGCTCTGCTCATTTCTTCATTACAAGGGAATCTCAGAACAATTCTTCTCCAATGCAATCAAGTATCAGGTCCATTCAGAGGAAGAAGAACTTGAAAAACCTCTGGAATTTCTCACAAATTTTCTGGACTCCACTGGTCAATGGGACTCTCTCTGCTTCCTGAGCATCACTAATGAAATCCGGGCATATTCCTTAATTGATTTTGATAATGAGAAAAAGACATTTTCCATCCATCCTTTGGTGCATGCCTGGAGTCGAGAAATAATCTGGGATCCAAAACCTGTTCAATGCACAGTAGGGGGCCATACTTGGAATGGCAATTTCAGGAATCTCAGAACAGGACATACAATTAGCCAGTAGGGTGTTACTTCCACATGTGGAATCTGTCCTGGGGGAGAACTTGGAAATAGGGCCAGATTTCCAGGGAGCATATGCACGGGTATTTTTTGAGGTGGCAAAATACAGAGAAGCAGAGAAGTTGTGGATGGAAGTACTTGAAAGACACAAGGAACTCCGGGGGTGGTAATCATCAAGCCACCTTGGATGCTATGAGTTATCTGGCAGCCACATATTCAGAGCTGGGAGAGTTTAAGAAGGCAGAAGAACTGGACATTGTTGTGCTCAAAAAACAGAAACAGTTCCTGGGTGACAATCATCCAGACACCCTGAGAGCTATGGGCAATCTGGCATTCAAGTACAGAGATCTGGGAGAGTTCAAGAAGGCAGAAGAACTGGAGATTGTTGTGCTCGAAAAAATGAAACAGTTCTTGGGCAACAATCATCCTGACACCCTGAATGCTATGGGTAATCTGGCAGCCACATATTCAAAGCTGGGAGAGTTCAAGAAGGCAGAAGAACTAAGGATTGCTGTGCTTGAAAAAAGGAAACAGTTTTTGGGTAACAATCATCCTGACACCCTGAGAGCTATGGGCAATCTGGCAACCACATATTCAAAGCTAGGAGAGTACAAGAAGGCAGAAGAACTAGAGATTGTTCTGCTTGAAAAATGGAAACAGGTCTTGGGTGACAATCATCCTGACACTCTGATTGCTATGGGCAATTTGGCATTCACATACAGAGAGCTGGGAGAGTTCAGGAAGGCTCAAGAACTGGAGGTCATTGTGCTCAAACAACGGAAACAGATTTTGGGTGACAACCATCCACTCACTTTCAGAGCTATGGGGAATTTGGCATCCACATACAGAAATCTGGGAGAGTTTATGAAGGCACAAGAACTAGAGATTGTTGTGCTTGAGAAACAGAAACAGTTCCTAGGTGACAGTCATCCAGGCACCTTGCATGCTGCAGAGAATCTTAGCATCACATATCAAAGCCAAAACAAGCTGTGTGAGGCAGAAGAGCTAAGAAGACTTTTTGGATTGCCTGCTTTTGAGGACATGACAGGTTCACATTTAGGTGCTGTTTTCAAGTGGCCTGTCAAGTGGTTGAAAAAAAGTATTGATTGGGAGAGGCAGTTGACAGGAGAAATATGATAAGTAGATGAGGAGAGTATGTCCAATGGTACTGAAATTTGATAATTAATTAATTTTTTTATCTGAGTATGCATATGATGTTGTGGGATTGCTCTTCTACAAATCTTGATGTTAAAATGTGAAAATTTTCTTTGCTGATGTGATGAAGATGAGCTTCAGGCTAGCCAGGGTATGATCAGCTGGACAGATGGTAAAATGCTCACTTGGTTCTTGTTACCTGAATGATTTCAAACAGAGCTGGCAGTGCTACAGAATGATACTCCCAAGCAATATTTCAACTGTGCCAATGTATAAAAGCCAGCCTGGTTTATGGTTGAAATATTGTGCCATGGCTTCATACCCTTCTGCATTCCTCAGTTATACAACTCTTGATCCCTCCACACACCAAATCTCATGATCATTCTATGCACCCAATTAAATGAAAATTTACCAAATGCTCAATGCTTTCAATAATGACAGGGCTCATGTTTCAGTGCAATGGCTTATTGCCGCCATTGGAAAACATGGACTTATGGTTTAGCATCTTCTCCTTTGTTACAGCTAGGCTAATAACAATAGACACAAATCCATTTTGCGAGCACAGTTCGGGCTGAGCACAGCTTAGCCAAACAATGCTCTAAACCATCACTCGACTCCACCATGTCTCATCCAATCCTCAACGGCAACTGCGATGGCCCAAGGCAACAGACGCCATATACCAGAAGAGCAGAAGCAGCTCGTTGTCATCATGGCTCATAAACAGCATCCGGAAGACATAGCAGCGGCCACCAACATCCATATCCATACCATATACCATATTCTGGAAACCTGGCGCAAGACTGGGAAGTGTGTGTGCAGACCTTTGGAACTGGGGAGACCCCGCATCCTCACGGCATTTGATGTATCTGTGAGCCCCTTCTCTCTTCATTGTTTGCATTGATCTTATCTTTCTAGTTTCTCGAGGGCCTTGTACTCCGAACTCCCGACATATACACATTCGAGCTCCAACGAGCCCTCTTTGTGCACACTGGACTGGACTGGATGTCTCTAAGGATACTATCCGTAACACTCTCATTCGCCGTGGGTACACAAGAAAGACCGTGAGTAATCAATTTGTGTGTGTCTACACGATCTCACATCGTGTTTGAAAGATTTCTCGTTCTGCATATGAGGCCATCGTGGAGAAGCAGCTGATATACCAAGCTGAAGTCAGCCAGCATCCCGCCCGATGACTCATCTTCCTCGACGAGTCTGCCTGCAACTGACACACAACAAAACGGTTGAAGGCATGGGCTCCAATTGGCGAGAGGGCTTGCCGTCTCGATTTTTTTGTTAGAGGTGTCCGGTGAGTAAAGTCTGGCCCTACTGACATTTGATCGATGGCTGACAATAGACGAGGTATTCTATACTCCCGGCAATCTCCCTCGATGGTGTACTACACCTTGACATCATTACTCGATCATGGACCGCCGCTGAGTTCCGCAACTATCTTGATGTTCTGTTGGACATCATGAACCCATTCCCTCAAGACAACTCCGTTCTCGTCATGGATAATGCTAGTGTTCATCATTTCAATGGTATCCGGGAGATGGTGGAGGGACGGTGAGTGGATATCTGTGGCTAATCCAGTGTTGAGAACTGACACCGAAATAGCGGTCACTGCCTTATATATCTGTCACCGTACTCTCCGCAATTCAACCCTTGTGAGGAAGGCTTTTCGAGCCTCAAGTACTGGATTCGCTGCAACCGTGACGATGTCCTTGCTGAAATGATGGGCGGTGTGGAAGGGTTGTTCGGCCGCCGTGTAGACTGAGGAAAGGGACTAAAAATAGGAGAGAGATAGAGTAGAGGTGGAGGAGTAAATGCGATGTGAGGACAATGGGAATGAGGGTACAGATAGGAGCAGAAAACGAGGGTGTATGCAAGTATGGCTAGAGCACAAAAATGACGGAAAATAGAGTACGTGTGAATGAGTGGCAGACGCTGCCGAGGGGCGATGGATTACGAGATGGCACGAGTAATAAAGCACAAGAGAAAGCACGAGAAACACTGGATTGGACGCTAAGCCACTCAGGACCGCACGGGAGGCACACGAGATGAGAGTAGATGCCACGAGGTATTCCTTGATCCATTTCTACAAACAAAACAAATATCGTAAACTAATCTGAAGGCCTCGGAAAGTAATAATGAAAAGTAAGATATACTAAAATCCACGTCTCGGCTCTTCAACCCTGCCACAGCAGTGAGAACTGTAATCCAATTGATATATTGTGGACCGCTGTATATGATACCTTGACCCCTGAGAACATCGAAGGGTGGTTCCGTAATTCTGGATATATTGCTTAGCTCGCACTTCCCTCTGTACATTGAATGATGATAATACAGTATATTTCGTGCTATTGATACAATATGTGCAGTTGGAGAACATCTAATTAGCAAGGAATAGTTGAATCATGAATCGAAGACTTCGACGCTGTCATCTAATTTTCCTTCTCATTGTCAGGCACCGCCGTCCTTGCCCGCTTCTTCCCATTCTTCTTCTTCGCCGCTTTTACCATCTTCCCCGTCCTCCTGATGAAGGCTGCAATAGCCCCATCCACCATTCCAACGTCGTTCTTGTAATAAGCGTAGTTGAAGCTAAGCGCGCTACTGGCATAGACAATCCCTTTGGCTTCGAGGGCAGAGGCATACTGAAGGTAGTTAAGGGCAGGATACTTGGTATTGAGCTCCCGGAGGACATCAATGATGGTTAGGGTATCATCGTCATCGTCCGAGTCGTCATCTGAGGATTCATCGCGCACGCGTTTATGCGAGGTGGGCACGTTACTGTCAATGTCACGCAGCACCTGCTCACCGGAACCACTGTTGACATGGATGTGAATTGGGGGCAGTGCGGCCTGTCCACGGCTGTGGGCGCTGCGCTCCTCCTGAGCACGGCCTCGTTCGGCCATTTCATCGAAATTGAAGATGTTTGGAGGGTCAATGCAGTCCTCGTCAGCTTTGCCGTCATGCTTCCAAATGTTAGAACAATGTCAATGGAAGGAACGACAGCCCACATACCACTTTACGCGCCCACAACCCAACATGGTCGATGCCGAGGGGTATGTGCTTCCCCGGATGCTTGCTGGTAGGCGGCATCACATAGCACCACCTGTTCCTGCCTGGGTGCAACATGCATGTGAGCTTCGCCTTGACTTTCTCAAGCTCGGGGATAGTAATCGCAGTCTCCGATTGCTTCTCCGCTTGCTTGGTCGTCTTGCCGTCAGCCTGTACCTCCTTGAGGTGTCATCAGGCAAGGGAGTAGGTATATGACTGTAATGCACCAAGTTGACTACCTCCATAATGACTGGCTTCTTGCGACGCCTGTTCTGAAGAGTAACGAGGCGTTTGAATGCATCCGAAAGGTCCTGCGCAGTCGAGAGCCGGTTATGAGGGTCCCTGCGGTGGTCTTGAGACTCCTTCCAGCCAAGAGTGGCGGTGGCAGGGTCTATATTCATCCGTGCGTGAATCCGAGAGAAGAAATCGATCGACGGGATATTTGCAGGTATAATGAGCTGGGTTTTTGTTTGCTTGGTCTTGTCTTTTGCAGCGTAGTCAACGACCTCAACTGTGATGTTGGGCACTGGAATCATCAGTGAAAAGCAGCAGACAATGGGCATGATAGTATGATACCTGGTTCATTGACGCTGACAACAAAATCATTTGCTGGGGATAAGTCAGTACTTTGGAGATAGTTGTTGGAAATGGAGACGCACCTCCAACCCCTGGGTTCGAGAGCATAAGCAATGCCGGGTCAATCCGTGGCTGTGAGGGAGGTGGCAGGGCTGGATCGTTCTCATCATCAGAATCGTCAGATTGATTCTCTTCAAATTGAGGCTGACTGAACATCCCACTGTCGAGGCCGGCCTGCGCATATGCAACTGCACGCTCACGGTTGGTGGGAGGGGGGAGGGGGTCCCATTCCGAGCAGATATGCTGCAGTTGCGTAGCAGGCTGATGAACCCGCATTGTAGTTGTACTGCGCCTGGAGTGCCGCAAACTGGTCGCTATTGTGATTGCTGATTACGGGATTTTCGTCCTGTGCCATGGTTTGGATATTGTGAGCGAAAGTCGAGTCCCCAGAGGTTCATTATATATATGAGTGCCGCACTGACGTTGCACGAGGACCGTTGTCATAAAAGCTTATTTTGTGGATCTTGCTAGGGCGTTGGGACAATGGATCCGGATGGCTGTCGCTAAATTAAGATTTATTTGGGCGAAGCTGTGCTCAGCCCGAACTGTGTGCAAAATGGATTTGTGTCTATCGTTATTAGCCTAGCTGTAAACACAATTCCACATATATTATGCACTATGTTGCCATTCTTCAGTGGTTTTCTTCAGTCATTCTGCGAGTGTTCCGGTGAAGATATCTTTGCAGTCAACACCACATTGAGGAAACTAGTTCTGAATGCATCATGGATCTACTGGCAATCTCGCACAAAGGTTGACTGCAAACCACTCACCTCAATAATGCCAGAGAGGTCAAGATGTCTCCAGTAAGTACTATACCGCTGTGAGTGGTCACGTTGTTCCTGCTCCGGTACACGTGCCACGTGCAAAAAGTACAAATCCACGACACTTGAAGAAACATGATCAATTGACTGAGCCTCAAAAGAAGTCAGCGACCAGATGCTAGACAAGACAAAGACGGGCGGGATCATGCAATAACAAGGCGAGCGGAATCGTGCGACAGCAAGACAAGCGGCACTGACAGAAGAAACCGCAGCAAGACAAGTGGAATCATGCGATAACGAGACCAGTGGACTCATGCAATAGTGAGTCGAACGGACTCATGAAATGCAGAACAGTTCCGAGGGCACGATGATATGGAAACGACTCAGGCCAAAGATGAGCGGAACCGGACATACGGGATAACGGGGAGGATTTACTCAGTAAAAGCGAGCGGAGTCGGCCCCGAGAACAGGAAGTCGACGGTCCCGAGTGAAAGGACACGAGTGGGACCGAGACTAGAAGGAACCGCAGTAGGAGAGAAGGAGCAGAAGCGAGACCGAACATAAAACACATCACGTAGAGTATGGAAACCCTTCCGGGGAATAGAGTATAAAAAGAGCAGGGGAAAGACGAAGAATGGATCTACTTTTCCAGAATCCAAAAGCGCCTCTCTCGAGATCACAAGAGAGCCGGCGACTTGACCAATCAAGACCCTTGAAAAGAAAGGTCTTCCGAGGCCGTATTGCTTGCTCATCGAGTCCCCTCTTCGGAATATCGTCGCCAGCTGCGTGACAGTCACCTAAGCAGCAGGAGTGACCTCCCGCCTCACTCCCCGATATTGAACGACCACCTCCCTCGCCTTCGTTGAGGCAGCACTACCCCCACGAGCAGCCAGTTGGCTCTCCGCTCGAGTAGCCTTCGTGTCACCGCCCCATCTTGAACGGTGGTTCAGTCACATATCAGTCGTGGATTGGACAGTGCTCTGTAGAGGTTTAAAGAAGTAGGAATTTTGGTGATAGGACAAGCGAACAATCCTCCGCTCCACAGTGAAACACTCCTACCTGGCATAGACGCTCCCAATAGGGACGCATAACCTACGTAAAACACACATTCCCCCGGTAATCCATAGTGAACCACCCCGCATCACATCTCCCCTGCCCCTATCCCGGTTCAGATTGTAGAACGGGACACCTATAGACTACTAGGAAGGTTTTCTAGCTACGTCAGATACGTATACTAGTTAGCAATCCACGCTCCGCTCCTACGCTTGACACTTTACAAACGTACAGACCGGGAACCCCTCACAAATCAATTACCACATACCGTTGACTCGCCAGTCTCGCGCAGCAATTCATCATTTCCCCCAGAGGACGAACGCTCACACACTCTCCCGCTTTACATCAAGGCGTGTGAAGGAGGCGCAGTCCCCACCACACCGCCTGCTTGCCGCCCACACTCAGACTGATGTGATTGAGTCTCTGAGTCTGTTGGATTCAGGACTTGAAAGGTCACTGTTTGAAAGAACTTACAAGTGTAGCTTGTGTCATCAAGAAGGACTCCGCAACCGAGCGTAATGTCTGCTCCAGATGTAAATAGAAAATCCTTTGCAGCTTCTGTTGAATTTTTGGCTGTGGTTGAGCCCAAGCTATGTCCTCTTTGCTGATTTAAAACCATGAAATACTTGAAGACTATGTAAGAAGGTCTGTGATGGACCGCAGTCCTTAGCAAATTTGCCATCAGCTGATTTCCTTTTATAGGTTCTTACTTACTTGCGTTCAACCGGTTCCTAGAATGGCAACCGGCGAGGCCCACTTAGCCGGCCTCCGCGGGCCTAGACCGTTGGGCGTCTAGCCAAGCGCTGGCTAGCGCCCTAACAACGCCTAGACATCGCTTGTCGAGGCACTCCAGGGAATCCGAACTTTCGGGGGCCCTGATAACGTTCCCGAAACCTAAAGTATCGGGAACAGAGTAGGTGCTCCCGAAACTAATGGTTTCAGCGCTTCGGAAACCGTTCCCGAAACCTTTCGTTTCGGGGATAGTTTCTGCGCTGCAGAAACCCATTGTTTCGGGAACGGTTTCGGTGGGCGGGCCGTCCCGGACCGTCGGCCCGCCCACTGAAACCAATTGTTTCGGAAATAGTTTCTGCAGGTCGAGAAACCTTTTGTTTCGGGAATAGTTTCTGGGCTGTAGAAACCTTTTGTTTCAGGAACGGTTTCAGGAACACCCACTCTCTTCCTGATACTTTAGGTTTCGGGAACGTTATCAGCGCCCCTGAAAGTTCGGATTTTTCGGAGTGAGGTGTGTCTAGGCGTTGCTACGGCCCTAGCCATTGCTTGGCTAGGCGCCGACCGGCTAAGCGGGCCTCGCCGGTTGCAGGTCAAGGAACCCCTTGAACACAGTGACACGGCTTCGCAACGAGCTGCCTCCACACCTTACTGATGTCATTACATCTTGTTAAAGGAGCTTTGCGAGTCTGAGAAGCCATTCATGAGCTACAGTAGTGGCAAATCACGTTGGAATACAGCCGATGATCCATTGATCTCATCATGCCGACGCCGCCAATGTAATGCAGGCCGCCGGGAAGAAACCCCTGGGTTTCCAAATAAAATTACCCCGTAATGATCATCAAAAATTTTCTCGCTCTTTTTCACGACGCACGCTACCTATAGACCATAAACCAAGTAAAAATACCCTGCAAAATAACTTATCTGTTGCCTGTTGGCGGCCGTCGTTTCGCCGGCCGTCACCCATAAAAACCGTTCAGTTATCGTCCCGTCAAAACATTTCTGAAAAACTCGACGGAATGGGTCAGCTGTCTGTCACACGGACCCCGTAGAACCGGCACGGCGGGTACAGCATGCAGCACTATAAATATCTCGCGAACGCATTATGACTGGATAAACGGTTTAATCAGGAGCGGCAACTGGGCCCCAGCAGCGCGGTCACTGCGAACGGTGGGCAGCTGAACAAGCGCCATCGCGACCCTTCCGATGTCAGCAGCAGGAACTGCGAGCTCAAACTCCAATCCTCGCACAAGCGTAAACAACAGTGCCTTCAATCTACACCATCACAGCTGAGCATGCGATTTATAAAAGCGCAGAGAGTACTTACTCGACAAGTGAGAACCGGTAGCCGATGCAAGCACGGGGCCCACCTAGGAATGTCAACATTTGACTCCAGAGACCCGGAATAGATGTCGAAATGGGAGGGCTGCGCTCCCAACGGTCCGGGCTACAGAACATCTATATCAGCAGTTGCTTGCAATATGATCGGAGGTATCATACATGAATTGTTGCGCATCAGGACCCCAGATAGCCGGGTCGCGGTTGAGGGCCAAGGGTTAAGCCGCTTTCCAATTTGCACGTTGCATTCATCAGAAGCCGCAGGTCTATATTGCGCCCATGCTTCATTTCGCGTATGGCCACAGTCGGGCTCTGAACCATTGGCGAACCTAAACCGAACCTGAACCAGACCACTGGTCTGGTTCACTGGCCGTGAGGCTCATTGAACCGAACTTCGAGTCCAGCTCAATGTTGAGACACCACCAAACCTTGCCAAACCTACTTGAACCTGAAGCGAACCTGGGAGCAAAAAAAATCTTGGAGAGGGTACTATTGAAGGGTATATTCGTTCAAGTAGAATACCTACCCTCTCTAAACGTCCGCATACACTGATTGGCTGGGGGGATTCTGGCATTCAGAAATACAACGGAGAAGACATCGCGCAACCTGCAGTCACACCAAACTGCCATCAAAAACAGTGAGTCCGGTATCTATGAAAAATTGGGTATCGTCTGAGATTTTTGAAGAGTTTTTATGTCTCGCAGAAGGAAAAATTTGCATGCCGACAAAGTTCCGAACAGGAATTTTTGAGTGATTTGAGCTGTGGGAACAAAAAATAGGTTCGAACCTGAACTGAACCACGGTGAACCGTGAGCCTGAGTCCGGGTCAAGGTCCAGAAGGTTGCCTGGACTGGACCTGAGGTTCAGTTCCAGGTTCGGAAAAATCGAGCCAGAACTGGACCTGAACCGGATTGCGGCAACACTAACGCAAAGAGTTATGAATGTACTTCTGGCCTGTAACAGCGAGCTAAAGCTAGAACAATCGCAAACGATTACAATCACGGTGGGAATGGAAGCTCAGGGAATTCTGAGACCGATGGAATTGGGGGAGATAGGGGACGGTTCCTTAGCCGCCGAGGGAAACAGCTTGGAAACGGCTTGGGATACCCATCTGCGAAATCAGCAGCAGAACGCTATGGCCGCTGGAAACTCGAAGCCCACAAGAACGATACTCTCCATTCGGCCGTCGAATTGTGCTTTTGAACCAAAGCTGAACCTGTGGTTGAAAAAAAGTCATGTTCGGCCGAACTCCCGAAGTTGCTTCGGCATTGGCTCGGCTAGGTGGCATGGCATCTTACTGTACTATTACGACCAAAGGTTCAGGTGACGGTGACACTCGGATTTTTTTGATGCGTTTAAAAATCGCGTTAATTCAAAAGAAAATTTTTCGGTCATCTCGGTGAGAATTAGTGAACCTTTGGTCGTAATAGTACAGTATACGATACTTTCATTCCTTTACCAATCCACCGCCATGGCCTCTTCATCGAACCTGGTCACCGTCACCGACACCCTGAAATCCAGTCCCTTCTCCGCCGACCTCACTCGTGTCTGCCTCATTAACTTCTGGGCTCCCTGGGCCGCTCCATGCGCGCAGATGAACCACGTCGTTTATCGTCCTACGGGTGCGTGCCCTGCGACGTCGTGGATACGATTTTCGCGAAGGGAGCCCGCACATGTATATGTGGTGCAGCGTGTTGGTCCTTCGAATGCGGTGTATTGACGAGGTGAGTAACTCTCCTTTGCTTTCGTGCGAGATGAGAATGAGGGTGCGACGAATGGGACGGCATAGCGTGCGCGAGTCCTGGAATCGAATCGACACCACACACACGCACTTTCCCTTTCATCCACTTCCTTCCCCCATCGTTAGATACGCCTTCCCACACTCTCTCCCTCCTTCTTGTCCTCCCCTCTCCCCCTCTTCCGTCTACGCTTCGTTATGCAATGCGATGCGATCGATGACCGAGCGACGACTGACGCACTCCCCGCAGGCTGGCTAGTCCCTGCCGTTCTCCGCTCTCCGTTCTCCGCCTTCTTCCTCAGCCTGGCCACCATGCCCAAGCAAGACTTTCACTGCTCGTGCTCGCGAGTCGAGAGTCGATGAGTGCGCAGTGGGAGGATGCGATAGAAGGAAGGTGCATTTTCTAGTGTATTTTTAATTGTGGGGATGGGAGGAGAGTGCGATGGGTTTTACGGTCATCTCGCGGTTCGGGGACGAAGGAGGGAGAATGGGACGAGGGGGAGGGGACGAGCCGGGGAATGGGGGCATAGACACACACACTTCCTTTCATCCACCTCCTTCTTTCCCCCATCGTCGCATACGCCTTCCCACTCTCCTCACTCTCCTCCTCTTATCCCTCCCTTGCCCTATGTGATGTGATGTATTCGATGACCGACCGACGACCGACGCGTTCCCCCACAGACTCGTCCCTCGCCCATCTGCGTTTCTTTCATCAGCTTATCGCGTGGCGTTTACCTCGCGCGGGGATAAATACTCTGGACGTGAATGGAGAGGCGATGATTTGACGGACGGATGGGAGGTGTGTTTTCTGTGTGTTTTTAATTGTGGGATGGTGCGATGGGCTCACGCTCGCCTCGCGGTGCGGAGACAGCGAGCGGGAAGGGACAAGCCGGAGAATGGTGACATCTCGAACGTGAGCCTCAGTAGTGTAGTACAGACCGCCACTTACCTCTTAATCCATCTTAATGAGGTATGACTTTCAAGTTCATAAATGAGAAATCAGTTGCGGCAGGTTGCAGTCAGAGTTGCGTTGTGTATCCGCGAGTTGAAAATTTTGAGGTGGTGGAAGAAGGCTAGACAAATCCCGCGCATGCATAGGGGCACAGAGAAAAAACTATTTCCGTTTTCAGTCGAAGGAAGAGGAATCGCCGGACGGCGTTGACTTGTTATTGAAGCATGAACAGTGACGATTCGCGGTTCTGAGCGAAAAGCCTAAGGTGCTTGCAGCTCCGGAAATCGACAGCGACCTCTTTGAACAGAGTATTGATAGTTTATAAGGTCACGACAAGGTCAAGAAAACCAGAAGAAAAAATTGGAACGATGTCGGGAATGGAGGACAGAGACACCTGATTCGTCCCGGCGTGCGAAATTGATCTTGACGGCGACAATTCCTTAATCGGGACGTTCACCGCCTTGTCTTCCCCCGCCATGTCACCGACCGTGGCTGACTTGCCCCCGGATGTTCTTTTAGAACTAGCCAAGGAGTTGGATGTTGCAGATCTTCTCGGATTTCTTTCAGTCAGTTGATGACTATCGGGTCAAAGATGAGGCTCATCCTCAATTTCTAGGTCTGCCGTGTCATTCGCGAACTCCAGTTCCAGAGAACGCTGTGGCTCAACGCTATTGCCCGAATAAAAGAAGTTGAAAATCATCCTCTTCCTGTCTCAGACAGTGAAGTACTCGAGACGTTGTCTCTTCCGGAACTTCAGGGCATTGTGCGACAGGCCAATCGACTTGTAAACAACTTCAAGTCCGATCGCCCACGTCCTTTTTGCATGCGTACTTTCAGAAAACCTTGGGAGAAACGTCTCAGAATCATTCTTATTCAAGGGACAAACCTCCTGGTGACTCATGGCAACGGGAGTGTGAGCTGCTGGGACATTCCTACGTCTCAGCGTCTTGGGCATCTGGAAGTTCCCGGCCTTTGCATCAAGACACAAGAGCCTTGTATGGAAATTGAAGGGAAGGCTTTACTCGGAGGTTACATCGAGTATGTCTGAAAACACGGATTACTCGTCAGCTAATGTCGGGTACATCCAGGAGTGCGCAGTGTCTGGTGGCCATATACATTGACTACACGGATCGTGCGCACACGTCAATTTCTTATGTGACATCCCCGCCCACCCCAAAGCCCCATCATTTTTTGTTTTGGCCTTTCTTCGGGAATTCTCGCATTTTGGGATTCTGCACCACTTCGTCCATAGTTTCCTGGTGTATCGATGCCGCCATCGATGTAAAAGAGATTTCCCAAGAATTTACCTATAGGGTTGAGTCTATTCATGTTTTGTAGCCTCACTCAAATTAACAAAACCCTGTAGCGAGGTCTATCTTGTTTACCCTTTGGACAAGGGCTGTACATTTTTTTCAGAGGTTCCATTTCCACAGAAGCCGCCGCCCAAGTTCTGCCTCTCCCTCCCATCTCCGACGAACACCACCAGAATCCTCCTCTTCCTTTATTGTCGACCACGGTCGAGTTACCACTTCACTACCCCTTTGCTTCCAGCCAACATGAACTGTCCGAAACCGTCGACACAATATCTTTTCATCCAACACACATGTTTCCACCTGATTATGGCGTATTTGCGACAACATACAGAGCGTTTCAATGGGAGGGCCGACAAACATCGGTCGTCCATTTTTGGCCCGGACGTCCCGTCTCTGGAGGGATAAAAATCGGGCAGGGCCACTTCTACAAGCACACTGACTCCATCCATGCTACCGCAGTGGGGGCTTCAGGACGATATATGCTTATTCTTCATCGTGGCGAGTACCACCCCCAGGACAACAGCTATGAGGGAGAGGGCCACATCGGACTATTGCACTTCATCCCAACTCCGACCCCACACATCACTTTTCGAAAATTGGACATTGGAGAATTGTCCCCCCGCCTCGTGCGAACGAATCGCGTTCGACGACTCCCTAGGCCTGGTTTTGGCCGTTGATACCGCTGGAACAGTGACGGTAATTTCATATGCTTGATTCGAAATGTTGAAATGCTTTGTTTGCTGGTTTGAGTTGATTCGCTCTCGCGGGCACCGCCGGGACAGCGTGGACAGATGGGGCTGCGTATCATGGATCGTGGACATCGTGGAGATGCGGAATTGAGCGGTCCGACCCTTGCCTACCCTGTACCTATTTAACAGAATACTCTAATGCAGTGCGGCAGATAGAAAGTATAACAAAACATGAGGCAGATTAACGAAGTCACCCATGCTATACTCGAGTTCGGTGCCAAGTTGATCACGGTTATTTGTTCTGTTCTGGTAACGGTCCTGTCTGAGGGTTTAATACGCGGTCACCGGTTGTCCAATGCCAGTTTATTACCCATTAACAAGCGCCTGAGAACGAGAGGATTTTGGTTTAAAACAGAGAGGCCCAAGTTGAGCCGCGGCGCGAAAGAGCCAGGTGATGGGTTGCATTCGCCGTTCCGGGCGAAAAAAGAGGAGGGCTGCAAGTAATCTTGCCCTGTGCCAGCCCGATGTACTGGTGAAGCGATCGATATATATTCTCCACATGCATGGCGGCACAAAAAAGATATGTCCTTTTACAGTCGAAGGAAGAGGTATCGCCGGGTGGTGTTGGCTTGCTATTGAAGCACATGAGACGTTAACGGTGACGACGGTTATGGGCGAAAAGCCTAGGGTGCTCGCAGCTCCGGAAACCGACAGCGATATCTTTGAAGCCAGAGAATGAATAGACTCGACTCGGTGCGGGACCAAGATCATGCAGGGTTTTGACACCAACTCAACGGTGAGCGATTTGGGCGTTCATAATAGCTTGAAAAGTCCAGACAAGGTCAAGGAAGCTAGAAAAAATATTGGGCGATGTCGGGGATGGAAGGAAGAGACAAACCCGATTCGTCCCGGCGTGCGAAATTGATCTTGACAGTTCCCCGATCGGGACGTTCACTGCCTGTCCGACACACAATTGCGAATTTGGTATCGAGAACCTGGCGAGGACCGTATCTTCAAGTGTGTCGCATTCGTCCTTTGACTTATACTATAACCAATTTTTTCACTTGTAGTTATCTTCTCAGGGACGCGCCATTGCTCGGGCAGAAGCTATTTCGACGTGTTCTTCCACTGGAACCCTTGAAAGTCGCCTATTTGCGCAACCCCCGATGTTCAGTGCACGAATACTTGGTCGTTCATGTGGCACGCTGCGCTCCACAGATGCATTTTCTCATCCTTCGTGCGTTCATTCATTCCCTTCCTGTTTTTGCCTTTTTCGCCACTATAAGGATGCTTCAGTGTGTAGCATCAAAATCAAGACGATTCGCAATTTCGCGATACACTGAGCGTGCTTGAACGTCTTGGGAATTGTTTGCGATGGTCGTGACTTCGACCACAACGTTTTCGACTGGGGACCACGCACATCCATAGGTCGACGGTGGCATATTCGCTGCGATAGTCAAATCCTCCCTGTGGTGTGGCCCGAGAGTGATGCTGCGCCGACGTTACCCGTACTAGTACGTCTTTCTCCATGCACTTTTATCCCGTGTGCTCATCTTTGACCAAAATCTAGGCGTATGGCTTTATAGTCGTTTGCTGCAGCTCGTGGCCCAGACCATTGGCGGCTGCGTCGTCAGCCCTCCAGAGGGTGAGAACAGGGTTACCGGCGTCTCGGTGAGTCATACTGCTCCTCGTGTTATTTCCTTCCCCCCGCCTCCCATCGCCTCTCCCTTGTTAGGCGGTGCAGCCACTCCCGCGGCGGTCCATCTTTTTCCTAGCCTTTTCCTTGCCCTTTCATTTTCATTCCTTCGCTTCTTTACCAGCTCCCTCATTCTTTCCTGCCTGCCTCCCCTTCTCTCTCTTCCCGTCCCCTCACTTCGCGTGCTAACGGTCCCATCTCAGCTACCACCGAAATTGAGTCAGGACGACCTGTAACGGGATCGTGCTGTCGTCTTTTCCTCGGCTGGGACTCCGGCTGTCATTTCTACTTCGACTGCCGCGACGCCTGCTTCGGCCAACGACGACTACCGACTACAGTTACCAGCGCGACTGCGACCCGGACAATCAACGAGTGGCGATTGGGAGCGAGGGGAGCCCGCGCACATATGTGTGGTGTACGCGGCGGCGGCGTTCGAAGGTGGTGGGCGTATTGGTCGGGTGAGCGCGTTGTTTTTTCGTGCACAATGGAGTGAGCCTGTCGGCGTGTGCGAGACCTGGAATCGGGGGCCTTGCCTCTTCCTCCTTCCCATATTCCGCTCTCCACATACCACTCCTTCTCAATCTCCACCTCGCTCCAGCACTCCCCTTTCTCCTCGCTTCAATCCCCTCCTCCGCTTCGTTCCCCTTTCTTCATGCGATGTGATCGATGACCGACTGACAACTGACGCGTTCCCCCTCAGACTCGCGGGTCCCCGCCCTTCTGCACGTCTTTCGTCATCCTATCGCAAGGCTTTTACTGCGCACGTAAGATGGATGGAAGGTGTGTGTTTTGATTGCGGGGATGAGTGCGATCGGCTCTACGCTCGCCTCGCGGTACGGAGATAGTGAGCGGGAAGGGCGAGCCGGGGAATGGGGACATAGCTACGGCTCGGTGCGCCGGCTATCGTCGTTGCCGATGCGGAGGGGGACCATACTCCAGCCCCGCCATCATGGACGACGGGCGCGAAAGGGTCGGCCTCGAGCGCGCGCGTGTGCGCGACGTCGGCCAGGCCCATGCGCGAGATCGTATCGCGGTCTTTGCGTGCGTCGTCGATGCTCGCTTCCTGGTGGTGTCGTTCTTTGTTCCCCACCCTCTCCCCACTCTCCGTGTTCTCTGTCGTTCGTCGTTTGTCGTCCTCACGCTGACACCCTCCACTTTTCCTTTTGAGGCAGGCTCCGGATCCATATAGCAGTCGTCTCCGGGAATGGGCACGATGCGTACGTCCGGTGCGTTCCTTTCGTTTGGCGGGTGGGAGAACGGAGTGAAAAGAGGGATGATGGACGAGCGCGGGGTGCGGGGTGTGTTGTGGTGGATCGATCGATCGAAGGAATATGAGGGTCCGAGCGACGGCAGGAGCTGCGCGGCGTGAGCGGGGGGGTGTACTGGAGATGGTACCCTGGTTTGCCGCGCGTGCGAGGAGCTCACAGAATATGTCGACCTTGACCTCGCATACACATTCCCGGGCGAAGCGTTGAGCGCGTGGGGGCCTTGGGCGAGATTGTGTGGCGCTCCTTGATACCTTCTTGATGCTGGTGAGGTGAGAGGTCGTGCGCCTGCACCTCTTCTCTCCACTCGCCACCAACCCTTCCCGCCCTTTCTATTTCCTCCTCGCTCGTTCTCATTCGTGCGCCGACACCCTTCTCTTTTAGGCAAATAGCGTCGTCCCGGGAATACGGTGCGTGCCATCACAGCTTTCCTTTCGTTTTGCAGGTGGGAGGACGGAGCCAGGGCGAAGAGGGAATCCGGAAGGGAGGGGGCAAAATAAAAGAAGTTGGTGGCGGCGATGTGAGGTGGGGATGGGTGGCCGTGACCGATGACCGTGGCGGCGTGGCATGCACGTTCGATGTCTGTACGCGCGCGACGGGCGTACGCACGACGACAGGGTGCGCGCCAGCTCAGTCGCTGTCGGTCAATGTTTTCTTTTGCCCGCTTTCGCTCGCAGGCAGCGGTGCAGGGGAGCTGCGCTTCTAGCGTAGTCCTCGGGAATGTGGTATCGTACACCCGGGAGGCGGCGGATCGAGAGGTCGTCGCCTGGTTGCGCATACCGCGCGGCATTTTCCACGTGGTTCCAGTGGTGTTATCTACTTTGCGCAGTTAAATAACGCGAGTGGGGGGCAGCGGTCATGAGAGGAGGAACGGGCTAATGATGTATTTGCCACTGTTCTCCGCTCAGCATCGCCCAAGCCATTCTCTAGAATACTGCCTCTCCTCGACAAGGCTGAGCCCCGATGCAGGTCAAATATTACCGTGACGCGCGTAATGCTAAAACCCTTTAGCGCCTTGCGGTGTCCTTCAGCAGCGGTCCTGTCCCGAAGCACCGAGAAATGGCGAATGGGGGCACACGTCTAGTTCTGCCGTTGCTCGTCTGTTTGCTCTCAGGGACAGAGGCGCCAGGGTCTTGGTGGAATCTTGACAGTCGTGAGTTTTTTTGTGACAGCCGTACGAGGTGTGGCATTTTGATAGCTAGGTCTTATATTATAGTCTACCGTGAACTGTTATTTTCCTGGTCTCAAATATAAACATTTCTGATCACAATTATTGGTGTCGATAAAAATGTAGTCTTGAGACTCTCGCAAAAGGCCGCGGCGGACAATGGTTCATCTGTGAGATGGGCGTCTAATTGGACTTCTGGCCTTCATATTTTGATTGCCGAGTTTTGGAAATTGGCGTTGTCAAAGTTGTCAGTCACCTTTTGTCGACAACGGTGAGCTCGGAGCTTGGATTTGGCAAGGGTGTGTGGGATAGACTGCAGGGATGGCGGATTGTAAGAAAGGTTCTACAATATGACCAGTTGCCGAGTCGTGGCAAGCATTCTTAAAATCGCCGGCGTTGTGTGTTGTGGGCGTAATTCCGGAGTATTGACGGTGCGGCACTTTTGTAGCCGAGTTGTGGTGTTTTGGCGGGCTGTTGTCGCGTTGTACAATGTCTGACAACACGACAATTAAAATGTCAAAAGTCTGATTTGAACGCTGGTGCGAAACACGTTGTCTTCTGTCTCCTCGTCTTCCTTTCCTCCTCTCCAATCACTGCAAGAGCAATACTGTTTCTTTGGTAGGCCGAACCTTATAGGATGTTTGCTGGTGGCTGATAGTGCACAGTAACACAATGCTCCCTCGAGGGTATGACTCCCAATCAATCAACATCTACGGTGCGAGAGAAATATGTTACTATACCAAGATGATTATTCATTTTGTGTAGGTGGCCTAGGAGGTCCTGGTGGTGAGGGCTATGCAAATGGTACTGGTGGCCCTGGTGGGGCCGGGCTGGGTCCCACTGTCCATATCACAGCCCAGCACTTCACCGCCCATAACTTGTATGTTAGTGGTCTAGCTGCAGTGCCACCAGAGGAAGCATCCCAGATTGTCAACCAATGTCCTCCTCCATCAAGAATCTTTCAGGGCAGGCAAAACATTCTAGACAAAATGCATCATTTCTTCACAGATGGCGAAGATGGGCAACACATTTACGTGCTCCATGGACTTGGCGGTGCAGGAAAGACACAAATTGCACTGAAATTCATCAAGGACTCGTCACAGTAAATTTACTTATCCAGTTCATGAGATGCAATCTTTGTTGACAAGTACCCTTCTAGGTTCTCTGATATCTTTCTTGTTGACACAAGCACCAAGGAGACAATTGCTATGGGCCTGAAGAACATAGCCATAGCAAAACACTCTGGGGACTCTTCACATGATGGCCTACAATGGCTCACCAGCAAAGTCAAAGGATGGCTGCTGGTCTTTGACAATGCAGATGACCCAAGCATTGATTTGAATGATTTTATTTCTCAGTGCAACCATGGGAACATTATTATCACCTCCCGAAATCCTGGTCTCTGTGTTTATGGCGACCATTCCTTGGTGTCTGATATGGATGAGAAGGATGCAGTGACATTGTTACTGAAAAGTGCAGTCCAATCAGACACTCCTACCACCCAGAAAATTGCAATGGAGATTGTAAAGGTATGGAGATTCTATGTAAATACATTTGATTAATTTTGAATATTTCCTAAAGACACTTGGGTATCTTGCACTTGCAATTGCACAGGCTGGGGCATTCATATCAAAATCAAGGAATTTACACAGTTACCTGGAGCTGTATACAAAACAGAGAGCTCAGCTGCTTCGTGAAAGACCTGCGCAATCCCATGATTCCTATGCTTGGACAGTCTATACAACATGGCAAATGAGTTATGACTGTCTCAAGCTACCAGCTCAGATGTTCCTGCAGCTTTGCTCATTTCTTCATTACAAGGGAATCTCAGAGGAATTCTTTTTCAATGCATCAAACTATGAGGGCTACTCCCATGGTCCAGCTGAGGAAGAACTCCAGAAAGCTCAAGAATTACTCTCAAATTTTCTGGCACCAACTGGTGAATGGGATGCTCTGCGCTTTTTGAATGTCACCAATGAAATCCAGGCATATTCTTTGATTGACTTTGATGAGGAGAAAAAATTGTTTTCTATCCATCCTTTGGTACATGCCTGGAGCCGAGAAATAGTCTGGGATCCAAAATCTGTTCAATGCACAGCAGGGGCTGTACTTGGAATGGCAATTTCAGGAATCTCAGAACAGGACATACAATTAGCCAGTGTGCTGTTACTTCCACATGTGGAATCTGTTCTGAGAGAGAACTTGGAAATAGGGCCAGATTTCTGTGGAGAATATGCACGAGTGTTCAGTGAGGCAGGAAAATACAAAGAAGCAGAGAAGCTGTGGACAGAAGTACTTGAACAACGCAGAGAACTCCTGGGTGATGGTCATCAAGACACCCTGAATACTATGAGTAATCTGGCAGCCACATACTCAGGGCTGGGAGAGTTCAAGAAGGCAGAAGAACTAGAGATTGTCATGCTTGGAAAACAGAAACAGTTACTGGGTGACAATCATCCAGACACTCTGAATACGATGGGCAATCTGGCAGCCACATATTCAGATCTGGGAGAGTTCAAGAAGGCAGAAGACTTGGAGATTGTTCTGCTCAAAAAACGGGAAACAGTTCTTGGGTGACAATCATCCAGGCACCCTGAGAGCAATAGGTAATCTAGCAGCCACATATTCAGATCTGGGAGAGTTCAAGAAGGCAGAAGAACTAGAGATTGTTTTGCTTGAAAAACAGAAACAATTGCTGGGTGACAATCATCCAGACACCCTGAGAGCTATGGCTAATCTGGCAGCCACATATTCAGATCTGGGAGAGTTCAAAAAGGCAGAAGAACTGGAGATTGTTCTGCTTGAAAAACGGAAACACTTCTTGGGTGAAAATCACCCAGGCACCCTGAGAGCCATAGGCAATTTGGCATCCACATACAGAGATCTGGGAGAGTTCAAGAAGGCAGAAGAACTGGAGATTGTTTTGCTTGAAAAACAGAAACAGTTCTTGGGTGAAAATCATCCAGACACCCTGAGAGCTATGGGCAATTTGGCAGCCACATATTCAAAGCTGGGAGAGTTCAAGAAGGGAGAGGAACTGAGGATTGTTGTACTTGAGAAAAGGAAACAGTTCTTGGGGGAGAATCATCCTGACACCCTGAATGCTATGGGCAATCTGGCAGCCACATATTCAAAGCTGGGGGAGTTCAAGAAAGCACAAGAACTAGCAATAGTTGTGCTTGAAAAACAGAAACAGTTCTTGGGCAACAATCATCCAGACACTTTAATTGCTATGGGCAATCTGGCATCTATGTACAGAGATCTGAGAGAGTTCAAGAAGGCACAAGAACTGGAAATTCTTGTGCTCAAACAGCGGAAACAGTTCCTAGGTGAAAACCATCCAGACACCCTGAGAGCTATGGGTAATCTGGCATCCACATACAGAAATCTGAAAGAGTTCAAGAAAGCACAAGAAATGGAGATTTTTGTCCTTGAGAAACTGAAACAGTTCTTGGGTGACAATCATCCAGACACCTTGCGTGCTGCAAAGGATCTTAGCATTACATATCAAAGCCAAAACAAACTGCGAAAGGCAGAAGAGCTAAGAAGACTTTTTGGATTGCCTGCTTTTGAGGACATGACAGGTTCACATTCAGGTGCTGTTTCCAAGCAGCCTGTCAAGTGGTTGAAAAAAGTATTGATTGGGAGAGGCAGTTGACAGGAGAGATATGATAAGTAGACAAGAAGAGTATTTCCAATGGTACTGAAATTTGATAATTTGTGATTTCTGCTTGTGAGCATCTATATAAGAATTGAACACCTTTGACTCTGGACATTTTGATTGGCTTTCACACCTTTTAACTTTCTAAATGATGTCAACCATGCCCCAGTTCCACCCAAATGTTCAAATTTCCATCAGAATGTTGAGTTTCTATGTATAAATTGGTGAGATGTTGAATACTCGACTCTTGGAAGGTAAACTGTTCAACTTCCATGAACAACAGTTATGTTGAGATTTTAGGGTGAGGGCTGTGAGACGAGCAGTTAGATCAAGTAGGGAAATTGTGCTTGAACTAGGCTTTGGGCTTGCCTTGCAAACACATGCCCATTGCTGATACATCGTACAGTATATATACTAACTAAGGAACTAAATGGGGTAAGTAATATTAAATATGCCATGCTGCTGGAGTCACAACATTGGCATTGGGTTCAGCCATTGACCTTCATACCTGAACTGGAGATTAAAATTCCAACAAGTTAAATGAAGGTGAGTATTGGGCTGGTGAACAGAAAATATGCAGATCAAATATTCTTGCAGGCACTGGGAAATGTGTTCAGGTATCAGGGCATTGAGCCACAATACTAATGAGATGAAGCCTCTGGTTGAATGCCTTTGCACACAGAAACCAGATAACCATGATCTGGGCTGAATATGTGGGCACTGGGAAATATCTTCAGGCAGCCCATTGGGTTGTCTGGACATCCTCTCCCACCACCTGGATCATGGTGCAGATGGACAATCAGGACAATCAGGACGTCACCCTCCTTTGTCTGGAGCTGTTCCACATCCATGCATTGGAAGGTGTGATCATTGCCAGCCTTGAGGTCCTGCTCCTCTGGGACATCTGAGAGGCCCTTGCTGGCAAGCTGGGCCTCAAAGACCCCGTTGCACTTGCCACACAAGAAGTCCTCAAGGTCTGGGGCACTTGGTCTACTCACTCTGCTGAGTGGCACATTGAAGGCAGACTCCTCTACTTTTGGGGGAAGGTAGTTGTTCCCCAGGATAAGGACCTCTGCTGCTGGATCTTGGAGCTGCACCATGATACATGGGTTGTGAGGCATGCCAGCTGGTTTAAGACATTGGAGCTTGTCTCCCAGAACTACTGGTGGCCCCAGATGTTTTAAGATGTCAGCTGATATGTTGCCACCTGCAATTTGTGCTGTTGCACCAAGGCACTCTGGAAGTTACCGATCAGTGAGCTCCACCCCATTGGTTGTCCAAGACCCGTGATTTCACCAACTGTTCTGATGTTCTCACAGAGATCAATTTGGGATTGTGAGAATTTCAGTGAAAATTGTCTGCATTGTGGATTGCTGTGGTTTCTGTCATTTTCACGTGTTTTTTGGTGTATTTTGGCGTTGTACTATGGCGTTACAGATGTTACATAATTCAAATCACAAAACTTTTTCTCGGTTTTCAAAAACTTTTTTTTCTTCAAAAACTCAGAATGCCTCTATATTACATCCCAGCATAGTATTTAGGTCTGGGATGTATATACTCAAAGGAATTTGGCCAAGGCAGCTAGAAACCAGCTCAACAGAGGAAGTCTGCGAACCATGGACCACACCTGTCAATCATCCTTACCTGCAGCACTCGTTGCCTCATCGGTGCCCCCTCCCCATCTCAGGTGCTGCATCGCGAAGCCATCCAGATGCACCTCTAAAAGGCTCTGCATCTCCAGGCACTAGTGCTGCACCACCATGGCAAATATCGTTAGCAGTCCGCTGGCCAAAGCACCTTTGGCGTGAACCTCAAGGGCAAGCTATGCTGATTAGTCTTATTGTGTATGTTCTCTGCCCTCTCTATTTTTCTTACCCCCATCTATTTAGCCTGCTCATGAGCTCCAGCCCCTGAGGCCAATCCCCGGGACCATCTGCTCCACCTCTTAGTCCTCTGACCCACAGTTACTTAAAATATGTACGTCAAGGTTCCCCAGCGCTGGCAGCGCCAGGAAATTCCCTGCAGACCCGTGCCAGGAACAGGAGGCGTGCAGGAGTACAACCTCGTGGAGAGTGGGCCACCCTTGCTCCCCCATCGCATGTGCACGCTACCAATCCCTCCAGGCCACTTGCCTCTACATTCCCTTTGCCTATCAATCGCTGCAGAGGGCAGCTGAGGGAGAAAGAGGAATGTAGAACATCTGTGGTCGCTTGCATATCGGTTCCAGTGCAGTGTACATGGGCGGGGATCTGTGCCCAAGTTCGCGCATGTGCACTAGCGGGAGGGCAGAAGGCTGCAGGCTCCTCCTGTGTTGTATACCGGTGTTCTATCCTCCACCTCTACTCTCAGGGACCTTCTTCGCCTTCACGTGCTCGATCCCCTTCCATTTCTTTGACATTAACATACTGGCGTCATCACCACACACCTCACAAACATAACTGGTGCAGGAGTGAGGAGAGTTGCTGTCCCATCTTGATGCTGCATTGCAAAGCCCTCCAGTGCGCATGCCCCAAACACTCTGTATCTCGCACCAGCGCCACGTTGTGGCAGCAAATAATCATCACCAGTCTGCTGTCCACAGTGCCTTCAGCCTGAACTTCGTGGCATCTCATTCTGTATGTTCTCACCCTGTTGTATCCTGTCAATCTCAATGCTGATAACGCTAGCTATCAAGCCTGCTCTCGCAAGCTCAAACTCAAGTGCTGAGACCCAGACTCCCCCGTCTCTCCTCTCCCATCCAAATTTTTGGGCCACTGCTACTCCACCGCTGTACTTTGACATTCCCTGGTGCCAGGAGGTTGCCTGCAGATGCGCACGGCAAGAGATGAGGGAAGGACAAGAGTACGATGGGGTGGAGAAAGAACCACTCTTCCTCCCCATCAGTTTCTGCATCCCATTCGCCTATTGAAAGGCACTGTGACAGGGGTGGGGGCGTCCACGGTCGCTTGCACATTGGTGCCGGTGGATACGAGGATCCAAGAGAGAATGCAGCTAGTGAAATTAAATTACAAGTGTACAGAGAGATAAAGATATGAAAATGTGAGTGTGTATAACAAATCTATGCACCAAAACCGTAGAGTGTGCGGCCGGAACAGTTCAATGCGTAGACAATGTCGAGAGCATAGACAACGTCAAAAGCGGTGATGGTTTTCCGCTTGGCATGCTCGGTGTATGTTACAGAGTCACAAATGACCTGCCAGTGGGTAAGCAAAAGAAGAGAAAACAAAAATATGATGCACATTCTCGAGGAACATTTGCGCTCCTGTTCCTTTAAATTCCGTAATCCTCTTACGCCGTCCAAGCCCTCCCAATGAACATACTGACTCCGATGGAGCTGTTGACAAAGCACAGGATGCGGATTATGTGTGACTCTCAGTGCCATGGACACAAAAGAACTGTGACCTTTGTCGGTACTCTGCCGCTGCTACCTGGTGTCTGAGGCATGTGAATGAGGTGGTGCGGCGGTGCCATGGGTTCCGTTGTTGAGTAAGCAAGCTGCCGTGAATAAGGTGTCGAGGGTGTGGAGGACAAGCTTGCGCAAGAGGCCAGGCCAGCGGACGGGGAACATTGATGTGGCTGTGAGACAATCCGTGGTTCACGGACTTGTTCCGTTGTGCCGGTTTCTAGCTGCCTTGGCCAAATTCCTTCGAGGATATAATCCTAGACCAAAATACTATGCTGGGATGTAATGTAGAGGCATTCTGAGTTTTGAAGAAAAAAAGTTTTTGAAAATCGAGAAAAAGTTTTGTGATTGAATTATGCAACATCTGTAACGCATCAGACTTTTGACATTTGATTTATGAGCTTGAACAAGGTCAAACAAGCCCGGAAAAGGCCCGAAAAACCGGCAAGATCACAAAGTGACAAAGCTATGTCCGGATTTCACAAGCTCGGAATTTCCGGCTAAAATGAGACCGCTATGGGTGCTTCAGAGGATGGTGTTGAGTTCGGAAGCCCTCAGCGCGCCCGTGGTGGTAAGAAACAAGCCGGGAACCCCTGTATCAAATGTACAGGCAACAAATTTATACTATGGAGACCGGCCCGGAGCTGAAGGGGGGCTGTGTGACAGACGGAGTGCAGAGCCAGGGAAGATGGGACGAGACAAAAGGTGGCGCCGATGGATTTCTGGGCGAGAGGGGGCAGGTATGGGCACTGGGATTTTTCTCAGGCTTCTCAGTGCCATTTGGACGCACCAGGAATGGATGGGATTTGCTTTCTCCAACATGGTCCAGGACGGTGACGTTGGGATGCTGCCGAGTAACCGGGAGGTTAGGGAGAATGTGGGATGGCCAAGGCCTGGTCTATGGCACGCAGGTGGTCATCTGTTTCTTCGATTCGGGCCCGTGTTGGCAAGAGCATCATTTGGGACATTTTATGATGTCTCGAGCATAGTCGCGCAAGGACGCAGAGGTCCTTGGCGCGAGGGGGAGTGTTAAGGAGCTAGTTACCGGCCGATCGTTCCGAGTATTTAAACATGTGTTTGTAGTTTGATACAGGAGTTTGCTGCTTGTTTCCGACCATGACGGTGCGCTGTGGGCCTCGACCTCAACAGATGGCTGTTGGTACAGGGTCATGTGCTGAGGATTGTGGAGAAGGAATCTATTGATTCATACTGATCCTCCAATTTGAAGGGGGGTTATATTCCTCACTTGAGACCTTGTCCAGGCTTTTCAGCTTGTCGCTTAGCGTTGCCAAGCCTACAGGCCGGAACAAGACGCAATCAAAATGTCAAAACCCCGATGCGCCATATTGTACAACACCACAACAAATCTGTCAAAAGTCTGATGATGGATCTACTGGCAATCTCACACAAAGGTCAGTCACAAACCACTCACCTCACAAATGCTAGAAAAGGTCAACAGAGAGGTGGAGGTGCCTCCAGTACTATACCGCCCACTTGCCGCCCACACTCAGACTGATGTGAATGAGTCTCTGAGTCTGTTGAAGAAAGCTCACTGGTTGAAAAGACTTACAAGTATAGTTTGTGTCATCAGGAAGGACTCCATAACCGAGCGTAATGTCTGCTCCAGATGTAGATAGAAAGTCCTTTGCAGCTTCTATTGAATTGATGGCTGTGGTTGAACTCAAACTACGTCCCCTTTGCTGATTTTGAACCATAAAATACTTGAAGACTATCTAAGAAGCTGTGATAGAACACAGTCCTTAGCACATTCACCATCAGCTGATTTCCTTTTATAGGTTCTTACTTACTGTGACAGTGACGAGTCACACGGCTTCGCAACTAGCTGCCTCACACCTTACTGATATCATTACATCTTGTCAAAGGAGCTTTGCAAGCCATTCATGAGCTATAGTAGTAGCAAATCACGTTGGAATATACAGCCATCCATTGATCTGGTCATGCCGACACCGCCAATGTAATGCCGGTCGCTGGGAAGAAACCCTTGGAAAGTGGGTTTCCAAATAAAACTATCCCGTAATGATCACAGAACATTTTCTCACTCTTTTCACGACGCACACTACCTATAGACCACAAACCAAGTAATAATACCCACTTATCCATTGCCTGTCGGCGGCCGTCACCCATGAAAACCGTCCCGTCAAAACATTTCTGAAGACCTCGACGGAATGGGTTGGCTGTCCATCGCACGGACCCCGTAGAACCGGCACGGCGAGTACGGCGTGCCGCCCTATAAATATCTCGCAAACACATTATGACTGGATAAATGGTTTAATCAGGAGCGGCAACTGGGCCCCAGCAGCGCGATCACTGCGAACGGTGGGCAGCTGAACAAGTGCCATCGCGACCCTTCCGATGTCAGCAGCAGGAACTGCGAGCTCAAACTCCAATCCTCGCACAAGCGTAAATAACAGTGCCTTCAATCTACACCATCACAGCTGAGCATGCGATTTATGAAAGTGCAGAGAGTACTTACTCGACAAGTGAAAACCGGTAGCCGATGCACGCACGGGGCCCACCTAGGAATGTCAACATTTGACTCCAGAGGCCTGGAATAGATGTCGAAACGGAAGGGCTCCTCTCCCAACGGTCCGGGCTATAGAACATCTATATCAGCAGTTGCTTGCAATATGCTCGGAGGTATCATACATGAATTGTTGCGCATCTGGACCCCAGATAGCCGGGTCGCGGTTGAGGGCCAAAATTGGTACCACAACAGTCTGTCCCTTTGTGAGCCTAGCGGGGAGTCAGAATCATAATCATGAAGATGGGAATACAACGGATGAGCGTGCCTGATTGTTTCATGCACAACGCCAATGCGATCTGTGTATGGAGTCTCCAGAGGAATAATGTCGTCGCGCATGACAACGCGGACTGCAAAATGAAAATGTCAGCCTACAATGCAACACAGCTTGTTCCGCTCACAGCTGGCAATGACTGGTGCGTGTGCACGCAGCGTCTCGCGGACGAAGCAATCAAGGTAGTGAAGGGCATTAAGCTCATCCATGGAAGGATTGGCGTTGTCAACCATCAATAACTCGTTGCGCAGACGCGTTTGGATTTCCTTGTTCTCTGCCAGCGCAAAAAGCGCCCACGTCGCCGCGGTGCTGTTTAAGAAACCAGTGTAAATTGAGGGGTGTACAAAGCAGAATGGGTATACCTGGTGCTGCAAACAGAGTCAATTCCGGCACGAATATAAGGAGAATTGACATACGTCTCGTGCCCAGCCACTAGAAAGGTCGGAACCTCTATATCGCTGTATCAGTGTGGCAACAGATAACGCTGACTGGAGGACTTGCGAGCAAGGACATCTTCGTCTGAAAGTCGTTCTGCCTCTGGGATATCCCTAGTCATATTAGCGCGAACGAGCAGAGATAGAAGATCGCGGGGAGCTGCGTTGTCAATACTGCTACCTAGCGCTATCTTTTTGCTTGCTGTCGTGCAGCAGTCGTTGCCCAATGCGCCGCATGACGGCCTGCGAATTGTCTATAACTTTGTCGATCTTCCTGCGAGGCTGGGTAAAGGGGTATCAGTGCCTGCTGTGGTTCGGAAAGGAAAATAAATTGCTCACCAATATCTCGCGCAAAAGCGGTACTTCACCTTTCAATATGTCCATAAGATCTGCCCTGTCCCCAGCCGCGGAGATCTTGATAAAGGCCTCGTGCAACTCATCGCGACTGCCGTCAGAGTCGGCGCCCAGAGAATGGAAGTCGTATTTAAACCCTGGAGATGAATGTAACTGTCGGTGTGGTTGAACAGCCAGCAGAAAGCCTACCCGCCTGGCCTATGATATCGAGGGTGGTCATACTGAAGTCTGGGATAACGTTCACTCGAGCGATCCCGCCGCTCCGAGCGGCCCTGTCAGCCCAGAGATCTCGAAGCTGGTCACACCATCTTTAAGCGAAAACTATACAAATTGCATAGCCAAAGAAGTGGCTGACCTGTCTGGATTTCTCAACGAAGATTCCCGTCAACGCCTGCACTTGTGCCGGGCCGAAGGCAGGATTCTGACAATAAAAGTCAATGCCCGCGTAACATTCCTCTACGGCTTCGAATTACCATGATCTTTCGCTGATAAATCGAATACAATGAGCAAAGGTGACGGGACCGCGCAGTTGATCCTCACCTGTTTCTTGTGAACATCCTCCTCGGCTACGAGGACGCCTGCGAGAGTAACCGTATATGGATATTGATTTCAAACTCGAATTCTGGGAAAGATGCTCCGCACCTGGACCAACCACGCGTCCTAGAAAGTAGCGCCTCATGGCCGGCTTCTGATAAAGATCACTGTTGGAGAGAATGTGCTGCACCGCTTTGGTATCGGTGGTGAATAGTTGGCTGAACTGACGAGGATTTCAGCTGTCTGTATTGCGACGGATTCCGCACGTACACCGAGAAAAGTATTTATCCGCACGGTGCGCCCATATTGCGCGGTCCACAGTCCCTCTTGATCGTCTTCAACCTAGAATAGAATATGAGGGAAGTACATAGAAACCTGGGAACAGCGCACACTCGTGAATATTTGAAGCCTATTTCCCAGAAACCGATGATCGGAATTGGGGCCGGGAACATTTCTGAGGGGAGAAGTGAGCTCTTGATAGAACACTTTCAGAAGCGCGTAAAGTGAGTAGACACCAAGAGTTGCAGCGATCGATGCGGCAAGTTTGAGCAAAGCCATCCCGGAGGTGGGAGAATACACTAATCACCATTGAGTTCGACTCAGTTTTATAATCGTTCGATTACCCGCCTTTCCGAATTCTCGACGGATAATCGGCAGTCACAAGATATGTCCCTCATTTCACTAATTCCCGCGCAAAAGGATCACGGATTTCGGACTTGTTGCCCCCAAAATAGGTGTTTTGACGCCCTCCACGCCAAAAAGAGAAACATGATCCGTTCATATCCTTTTGCGGGGAAATAGGTGAACGCCGCAAGACAGATGTTGATGCCCTCAACGTACACACAACTCGCCCGCCCCACTTTCGTTTATGAGTCCAGGCCCCCAGTTTGTATCGCAACTTTTATGCACTGTGAACAGCAATGCTCACATTTGTCTCTTTATATTGAGAAGATCATGCCGAAATCTCCGGACTCCGAGATTGATTCACTACAAGTCATAGCCTCAGCACCCTTCTGTTCTCCGGAGAACGCTGACGGAGCTCGGTCTAAGCCCGCCGATGTGGAGAGCAGACACGCTTCTCGACATCCTCTGCAGTTTCCCTCTGATAGAAAAACTACTTCTTCACCTGTCACTCCTCGGGAATGCATTTCGTTTAGCGGTATTGTTGCGTGTCGATTGCGTGCATTACTGGCCCCTTTCCTGCTTATTAGCGCCCATGTCTTGTGTCTCTTACCTCGGAAGCATCTGTTCTCTCGTTTTGTGAATCGACACAGACAGGGAATTAGTGGACTTGGTCCATGCACAGGAAGCAGCTGCCTGGGTAGAGCCGCTTTCCATTCTGCACATCACATTCACACGGAAGCTGCAGCTTGATATTTCACCCATGCTTTACGCTGAGCAGTATTGCTGTGGTCGGGTTCTAAACCGTTGTCGAACCTGAACCGAGCCCGAACCAGACTTAAGTCCGGTTCAGTGGCCGTGAGGTTCACTGAACCAAGGCTCGAGTCCAGTTCAAGGTTCAGACATCACCGTACCTTGCCAAACCTGCTTTAACCTGAAGCGAACCTGGGAGCAAAAAAGTCTTGGAGAAGTACTATTGAAGGGTATATTCGTTTAGGTAGATTCCCCACCTTCTCTAAACGTCCGCATAGACTGATTGGCCATTTTTAAGAGGGATTCTGGCATTCAGAAACGCAACGGAGAAGACAGCGCGCAACTTGCAATCACACCAAACTGCCATCAAAAAAAGTAAGTCTGTCATTTATGAAGAATTGGGCATCGTCTGGGGCTTTAGAAGGGTTTTTCGTTAGGCAGAAAGAAAAATTTACACGCCGACAACGTTCTGAACAGGAATTTTTAGTGATTTGAGCCGTGGGAAAGAAAATAGGTTGGAATTTGAACTGAACATCGGTGAATCGTCAACAAGGTCCAGGAGTTTTCCTGGAACGGACCTGAAGTTCAGTTTGAGGTTCAAAAAATCAAGCTAGAACCGGACCTGAACCGTTCAACCGAATTGCGGCAACACTAATGCAAAGAGTTATAAAATGGAAGCTCCAGGAATTCCGAGACCGATGGAATTGAGAATAAGAACGAACAATTCTCAGCCGGGTTAGCCATGCTGGCGTGCGATTGCGCCAGTTCTGGGAAAATCGGGGAAAATCAGACGAGTCGTATAGTACTTCGTCACTACGTAGGATGCGGATCTTCGTCGTTTGATGATGTATCCTCGTAGTTTGATTGCGCAAGCTCGTCGCAAGCCGTTAAGCGAATGAAAGTTAGTCATAAGCTCTCAGAATGTGTCAAAACCGTGCAAGTTCGTCAGGAGAAAGTGTAAGTTACTGATGCCTCCAGTCCGAGTCGGTTGACTGCTTCTTCCCTCCTCCCACCATCACCTCGTGCCGCCGTCTGCGTTCTTGCACCCACTTCAGTGCTTTCCCTGCCGCTATTCATTCCATATCGAGCTACCACTGGGAGACAACTCAAGGACAACTCACTGTTTTCAAATATTTCTAAGAATAGCAGCCACGAGGGACAGCACATTCGCATTCTAACAAATCCGTCAATTCATAGACAGCTTCTGCACGTCAATCAAGCTCTTGGAACCGGGTTGCGCAATTCTGGTTTCTCGCCTTGGATCCCGGTGGATTCATCTATCGATCCTGGTGGCTACAGCAACTAGGCGCCGCTTCTACCCTTATGTACAATTGTTTGCCGCTTCAATCGGCATGGCTTACCGATTCTTCCATGCAGATTTGTTTCTTGGTGCTCACGGTGGTTCCACCGAGTTTCAGCGCGAGTTGCCGGCGCCAACTCCGTAGGATACCACTCTACAGTCAATGCACCAGCTGATTGGAGCATGCTCACAAGGAGCGAGACCTCAGGGTAGCCGTACTGGGATGATCTTGTTTCCAGGTGCGAGAAATGAATTCTTTGCCCATCCTTTTGCGTGTTTTGGCTGATATCTGTGCCCACCTCACGACCTTCAGTCGGTACGCGCACAGTTCTTCTCCACATTTGATCCGATTGAAGGCGAGCTTTCTAGCGACAGTTATGGGTTCAGTTTCAAAATGTTATGCATTACAGCCTTGGAACTAAATCTTTGACTAGAATTGATCTACTCATGGGGATTTCAGGTTTTTTGTTTCTCCCTCGTGTTCTAGCAAATGCACTGACCGTCGTCAGTGATTCATACTCGAGCTCGAGATTTACTTCTGTTGGCCCATCCAGCATTCCCGATGACGGTTGGGTCATTCGTAGATATTATTCATGTACAACCGCTCAGAATTAACAACTCCGTATTGCTCCATCCTTCATCGATATCATTCGTTCGTCAAGTCGTGTATCTGAACTTGAGCACGTGTGCGTTCGCAAGTTTGTTCGCGTGAATGCCAGTCGTTCATGCGGCGGAGCGTGGAAGTGGAGTGCAGCGCAATACATTGGTTATTTTTCTCAAACAGTCTCAGTAGACTTGAACAACCATGCGGCATTTGGCTGGTGAGAAATTCAACCGCAATCCTAGATACACGACAATGTAATGCCGGAGACAAATCAATGTATTTTTCAGGTTAATTGAACTACGCTTCGAAACTGAAATATGTGGTATAACTTACAAGATAGACGTGAATGTAGTCAGGTAGCTCTAACGTATCTACAAAGCCGACCTGCGCTCCACAGTTCCCCGCTACGGACAAAATTGAACCGTGCGAACTATGGCTAAGTTTACGACGATGTCTACCCCAAAAAAGAGATGCAACAGATATTTCCTACTGGTGTGCTTGTGCGGTGCTCGTTGCCAGACCGTAGCAAAACTGCAATGTGGACTTACTCTTTAAACGCGCGATGGGGTTGATGGCAGTCGGCGGGAAAGGAGAACATCACTCTTCATGTCTCATCCGACGAGCTTTCACATTCCTGAGGCCAAATATGGCATCCAACGAGCTTGCTTCGCAAGCAGACGAACTTCCGCATCACCTGACGAAGGTCTGACATGCTACGTAGTGACGAAGTATGTGAGGGCTCAAATCAGACCAGAGAATTTTCACGGCGACCAGAACGCTAGGGCGACTCGAAGCCCAGAAGAACAACACTCTTGTCGGAAAAATCTTTATTGCCTGCTAGTTGAATATATGTCAATATTTTACAATATCAGGCCATCAGACCGATGGGCATCCTTCAGTCTGTTGGATTGCATGCAACCGGGGCAGGTTCGAATACTCTGAGTCTCGAACTATGCTCATATTTTTCTATAGAACTTCTTTGGTCCCTTCCAAACTCCGATCCGTATAGTGCCAACTCTTACGATCTCCTTCACTCCGATGAAAGTGGGAAATGGGGAAAGCATCTCCGGTCTCTACTCATTGATGTTTTGAAGGACAGCGGGTATAAAGAGCGGCTGACTATGAAGTGATTCTTTGTTCTGTCCATTTGACATGCGTTAATAACTTCCTTACAGCATGAGAAATGTTCCTCGGTGGAGGAATTGGAAGCATTTTCCGAATGTGACTACAGAATATACAGACAGGCAAGCATTTCTCGATATATTGAAAATGTGTTATTTTTTGTCCTGCTCGACTTCCTGCCGCAAACTCATGGTTAAAAGTGCATCCTACCTTATATCGTCCAGCTGCTACCCTCAGATTCCTCCCTGGTGCATTGCATTCACTCTTCCCAGCTCTACTGCTTTATGATTGGTTTGGAATGCACTGAGGACCGAACTTTGTGGTTACGCAAATATATGGTAACATATGAGAGGTACTGCAAGGTATGCAAGTTAAACAATTTTTGTGGCCATCATACAATTAACGAACTGGCAGTGAGTTGGAAAATGACTATGGCAAAAACTCTGCATTCTACAAACAACACGTCTGCGCCCATGTCATTGATGACATTCATGACAAGGGTGTTCCTGCCGGTACCCGACTCGTCTGGGTGAAGGCTTTCATCAGGAGGTCAAAGAGGTGTATGGGCAAACTAACCTCAAGAACACCGATTCTTAGGTGAATCTGTTACCTTTTCCCATAAGGATTTCTGATACTAATCCATCCGATTCAGCTCACACGTATTGATGAAAATAAAGAAGCCTTCGCTCGAATTCGCATGGCCATAGACAAGTATGATGCCACCCACTCCACGGAAGGCGAGGAGTGCGAGGATCTTGTCCGGGAAGGGTCTAACTTGCACTGGTCTCTTGGTTCATCACTCTCATGGACGGCCACGGAGATGCTGCAGCAAGAACTGAAGGACAAGGGTCTTGCAGCCAACCTGCGAGAGTTCCTCAACGATTTTATTGTGGATGTACCTCCCCAGTCAAGTGACGTGATCAATGTATGAACAAATTCTTGTGTTTGCTTATCTGTGGCCAGATCAAACACCATCGTTGTATCTGGCTGCGATACCAGTCCAGTGTGAATTGGGTGGAGGAGACTGCTATCCTTTGATGCAACCTAAATTTCTACAACAATCCGCGCTATGACCATGTTCTGGTGAATCAGAATGACAACCACGGAGACCTCACCGTGGCGCACCTGGTCGAATTGCTACGCTGCCGCCTACCAGATGAATCAATTCACGATATTGCCGTCGTTCGGATGCTCAAACGCAGCAAATGGGTGCCGAAGACGAAATGGGCGGGTTTCCGAGTGTACGACAAGAAGAAGTCGTTGGACTTTGTCATGGTCAAGTATCTCAATTGTAGCACGCATATGATCCCCATTTTCGATGCTGCTCATCATCACAAAAAGTAACTGGACATTGGCTTGCACAGCCATATCACCTAGATATTATGCACTCTCATGTACATTTTATGAATCTACTGGTAATTTGGCATAGGTTGTGATATTCAAACTCAAGCTAGGGGGTCCTGCACTTAGCACAGAATTAAATTGAGGAAATAGTCAAGAAATACAGATATTCCCTTTCACAACTGTTCAGACCATGTTTCTCAGAACTTTTGGAAAATACAGCCTATCCTACAGTGCTGCAAAAAAGAATTAATCCAGAGAGAAATTATACCCTTGATGGAAAACAATTGGTTTATTTCAGATTTTAACACAAATCAAGAAGAATGGCCAGTTTTTTGTGGCATATAGGATCAATGGATACTGTATTGAAGTTTCAGAGCACAATTTTTTCCAGAGCAACCCCATTCTTTGAGGAGAACACACTGTCCAGTCGCTTTTTGTGATGACGAGTATATCATTTCGCTAGGCCACCAGCACAGCCCTATATCTTATGCGGCCGTCCCGCAGTTTTGCCATGGCCTCCTCAACACCCTCCTTGGTTAAAGGAAACCGCTCAATGATAGGCTTAATCTGGTGCAAAGCCGCAAATTCCAACATCTTGACCTGCACAGCGCGCGATGCAGCCGCGGATCCTTGAATCGTCAGGCCTTTCACCAGAACGGGCATAGCGGGGATAACGAGATCCATCCCGCTGAGGGTCAATACGTGGATGCTTCCCATGGCGTTCATAATGTTCAAATATCTAGAAACGAGATAATCGATAATCAGCAATCGAGATACTAAGCGGGAAAAAGGTACTCGCAATGTCCAATTCGGCAAAAAACTGGTGGTTACCAAGAGGTGATCCAGCAGTGGGCCAATGGCCAGAGTCTCGACGCCTGCAGTGGCGTAGAACTCTGCCGCGCCGAGTTGGAGGGCCTCCTCCCGCTTGGCTTCGGTGCTCGAGAATGCGACGACACGAACACCCATCTTTGAAAGAAACTGGATAGCTAGATGGCCGAGGCCGCCAATGCCAGCGACGCCAACACGGTCGGTGGGGCGGATATTGTACGTGTCAATCGCAGCAAAGACACTGGCTCCCCCGCACATGAGAGGAGCGGCGTTCTCGGGCGCGATACCCGCCGGAATTTTGAAGAGCCAGGACGCGTCCCAAATGGCATGCGAGCCGAAGGACCCCTGATCCAGATTGTTTACGCCGTACCTAGATATTATTCCTGTGAAGTCAATGGCCGGCATAACTGAGAACTGACCTCTCGGGTGTGGTGCAATAATTATCGTGCCCTGAGGATGATCACAGGTTGGGCATTAGCGCTGAGTCCCTAGATGCGTCAAGTGCATAATAGCTCACCGGCCATGCAATGAACGCACGAGCCGCACGTTTTGGATATGGACCCCCACCCGACAATATCCCCAACTTTCAGGTCTTTAACGCGTTCTCCAACCCTCTCGACTGTACCCACACCCTCGTGCCCCAGCGCCATATCCACATGCTTCAAATGCTCTTCCGTACCGCAAATCCCTGAGTGTGTAATCTTCACTAGGACATCGTTACCTGCAGGGAGGTCACGATGGCTCGTAGCTTTGACGATGCCCTGGCCAGTACTGGAGCCTTTGTATACAGTGAAATCGATACTCATGTTGTCGTTGGTCGCTGGGATGCGGTGATATCTATATCAGGCCATCGGACGGTTTCAGACCTGATAGGTCAAAGAACCCGTGGTACATAGAAAGAAAGTCTTATTCGGCCGAATGCCCGAAGCCGACGAAGCTGCCTCGGCATTGGGTAAATGCCATCGCATCTTATCCGATATTTTCCTTTCCTTTACCAACCCACCATGGCCTCTGCATCGAACCTGGTCACCGTCACCGACGCCTCGCACTTCCAGTCCCTCCTTTCCGCCGACCTCACCCGCATGTCCCTCATCAACTTCTGGGCGCCCAGGGCCGCCCCATGCGCGCAGATGAACAACGTCGTCGCTGAGCGCTGAGGTCGCAAGGAAGCACCCGGCATACTGGCGTTGAACGTCGAGTAGTAGCCGGATATTGCAGAGTCCTTAATCGAGGCGGTGCCCTCGTTCGTTGTGCTGAGGGTGCGTCGTGTCCTGCGATGGAATGAAATCAGATCCTTACGGTTTTCTTTCTTTTGCGTGCAGGGCCACACACTCCTCGCTCGCATCGCCGTTTCATGATGGGCAGCCCGGAGGAGCCGCGGTGTGGGTTCCGCCGCAAGATCTCGGCGCTCCTCGAAGAGCAGGGCGTGCAGTTCTCGAGCTTTGATATCTTGCAGGACGAGAATGTTCGGCAGGGTGCGTGCGCGTTCTTTTGTCGTTTTCATTTTTATTCTTGAGCTTTCCTGCGCTGGGTACTCAATGCGACTTTCATGCTTCCATTGTTTTTTATTATTGAACGCTCGTTATTTCTCTTCATTATTCTCTTTCAATTCGTCGCGTCCCATTGTTGCATCACTCACCCCTCCCTTCTTCATACAGGCCTCAAAAAACTAAACGACTGGCCCGCCTTCCCTCAGCGAATCATCAATATTAATGGCGAGCTCGTCGGTGGTCTCGACATCGCCCAGGAGATGGTCCAGACCGGCGAATTTTACGCCGTCGTCAAGTCATGATTTGACCGGGGTAGGCGGCGTTTCATTCCTGTGTGGGTCAGCGGCGTTTCGGTGAGTCTTATCACTTTCCCGTTCCATTTCCTTCCCCTCGCCCCCCATCTCCTCTCCCTTGCTAGGCAATAGAGCCGTCCATTTTTTTAGCACATCTTTCCCTTGCGCTTTCACTTCCAATCCTTTGCTTCTTTCCCTCTCCTTTGTCTCTCCTCTCCGGTTTTCTTCGTTCTTCTTCTCCCCGTTGGCTTCGCGTGCTAATGCCCCCCGTCCCAGCTGCCATCGAAACCAAGTCGAGCCGGTCCGTACCGCGCAGCCCGCGTGCGTTTTCCTCCTTCGCGGCCGGGACTGCGGCGACAACGACGTATGCACCGGCATGGGACGCCTGCAATGGCCGCGAAGATGACTACTACAAGTGCCGGCGCGACTTCGACTTCGACCTCGACTTCGGCAGATACAAGTGGAAGTGACGGGAGCCTGTGCACGTACGTGCGGTGCACGCGACGGCGGCGTTCGAAGGTGGTGGGCGTAGCCGGGTGAGTAGCCCGTCATTTGCTCTCTGTTTTCTACACGATGGGGTGGACCTGACAGCGTACCCGGGACCTGGCATCGGGGGCACACCACTCTCCTGCCTCTTCCTCCTTCCCATATTCCGCTCTCCACATATTCCTTCTCAATCTCATTCTTCTCCCCCTCGCTCCGGCGCTTCTCCTCGCTCCAATCCCTTCTCTTCATTCCCTTTCTCCAAGATTGCGATGTGATCGATGACTGACGCGTTCCCCGCAGACTCGTCGGTCCCTGGCTCCGCCCTTCTGTGCTCCTTTCGTCAGCCCATCGCAAGACTTACCGCACGTGGGGATGGATAGGCTAGAGGGGAAAGTGATGATGGGACGGATAGAAGGTGCGTTTTCCTTGTATTTTTTACTGTGGGGATGGGACCGTGCGTGCGATGGGCTCTATGCTCGCCTCGCGGTGCAGAGACAGAGCGAGCGGGAAGGGACGGGCTGGTGAATGGGAACGTAGCCGCGCGTGCGTCTCGGAGGTTCGGTCGTCGATGCGGAGGGGGACCATACTCCAGCCACGCCATCGTGGGCGACGGGCGCGAAGGGGTCGGCCTCGAGCGCGCGCGTATGCGCGTCGTCACCCGAGAACTCGAGTTGGGCGGCTCTTGGGCGAGACCGTGCCGCGGTCTTGGCGTGCGTCGTCGATACTCGCTGAGGTGAGGAGGGCTCCCTACCCCCTCTATCCTCCCCGACCTTCCATTTTCCCTTTTTTCCTCGCTCGTCCGTTGTCTATCATCCTCACGCTGACTACCCTCCATTTTTCCTTTCTAGGCAAGTTCCAGATCCAAATGGCGGTCGTTCCGGGATTGGGTACGATGTATCAGGTGCGTGCGCCCGCTGCGTTTCTCTCGTCCCGAAAGTGGTGGATGGAACGGAAGGAGAGCGAGGGGGAATCCGGATCGGAGGGGGCGAAACGAGGGACGAGTAGAAGTGGGCGGGCGGCGACGTGGGGCGGGGGGTGGGGGGTGGGGCGATCGTACCGTGGCGGCATTGGATGCACTGCGCGCGCGCGACGGACGTACGCACTACGCTGGAGGCGCGCGCAAGCTCGGTCGGCGCAGGCCAATGTTTTTTTTTTTTTTTTTTTCTCCTCTTCTTTTTCTCGCTCGCCCGCGGGCTGCGGCGCAGGAGGGGGTTGCGCTTCTAGTGTGGTCCTCGGATTCGCGATGTAGTACCGAATACACACCGTCCCCGGATTGAGAGGCCGTCGCCCGGTCGCGCAGATCGCGAGGCTTTTTCCACATTCTTCCACTGGTGTCGCGGAATCGCGAACAGGAGCGGCGGCCACGAAGCTTCGAAGCTTCGTCGTCGCCCAATTGCGCACATCGCACGGCTTTCCCACATTCTACCAGTGGTGTCGCCGAATCGCGAGCAGGGTGGCGGCCATGAAGCTTCGAAGCTTCTGGTCGTGGGTGCGGTGAAGGTGGATACGAGAGGAAGATTCTCGCTGTACTATTATCGGCTATCGGGTTCTGCATCAATGAGCAGGAGGAGGGCGGCGAAGGAAGAGATTCGGGCTTGCGAGGGAGGATTCGATTCCCAATGGTGATCGGCGGCCGTGGCGCGAGGTGTGGGCCTATGCTGCAGGCAAACGGCGTAACGGCGCCCATCACCATTTACGGCTATCGGCGAAGGTGAAGCGGACGGGAGGTATACTGCTTTGAACGTCACGTCTCAGGAGGTGGTGGAGGAACAGGCTGATGATGTACTTGCCACCGCTCTCCGCTCAATGTTGCCCGTGCCCGCGCACGGGCCATTCTCTAGAATGCTACCCTTCCCGACGAGACTGAGCCTCGATGCAGGTCAAATTTTGCCGTGACACGCCTAATGCTAAAACCCTTTAGCGTCTTGCGGTGCTCTTCAGCAGCGGTCTCGTCCCGAAGTACCCGGAACGGCGGATGAATGCACACATGTCTAGTTCTGCCGTTGCTCATCTGTCTCTCGCTCTCGGGGACGGAGGCGCCGAGGTTTAGCGGGATCTTGACGGTCGTGATTATTTTTAACAGCCATGTGCCAGGTCTTATAGTCTACCGTGCACTGCTTTTTTTTCCTGTTCTCTAATATAAACATTTCTGATCATGATCTTTTGGTGTCGAAAAAACTGCCCTGATACCCTGGCAAACAACCACGGTGGTGAATGGTCTACCTTGGAAGTGCGAGTCTGGGCGCCTAATTAGGCGTCCTTCGTGATCCCGTTGTCAATGTGACTGTGACAAACATCGCCTCGCTGTCTCCCACCACCTCATCCACTGCAGCACTGTTTCTTTGGTTGGTCTGACCCTGGTAGAATCTTCACTGGATGCTGATAGTATGCAGTACACAATGCTTCCCTGGGGGCATGATTCCCAATCAATCAATATTCATGGTGCGAGAGAGAAGGATGTTACAGTGCTGAAGCAATTATTCATTTTATGTAGGTGGTCAAGGCGGTTCTGGTGGTGAGGGGCATGCAAATGGTATTGGTGGCCCTGGTGGGGATGGGCATGGTCCCATTGTGCATATCACTGCCCAGCACTTCACGGCACATAATCTGTATGCTAGCAGCCTGTCTGCAGTGCCGCTAGTGGAAGCATCCCAGATTGTCAACCATTGTCCACCTCCGTCAAGAATATTTCAGGGCAGGCAGAACATTCTGGACAAAATGCATCATTTCTTCACAGATGGCAAAGGTGGACAACACATTTATGTGCTTCATGGACTTGGGGGTGCAGGAAAGACACAAATTGCTCTGAAATTTATCAAGGACATGTTATCCCAGTAAATTTACCTGTCCTGCTTGTGAGATCTGATCTTTGCTGACAAATACCTTTCTAGGTTCTCTGATATCTTTCTTGTTGACACTAGCACCAAGGAGACAATTGATACAGGTCTGAAGAATATAGCCATGGCAAAACACTGCGGGGATTCCTCAAATGATGGGCTACAATGGCTAACTAGCAAAGTTGAAGGATGGCTGCTGTTCTTTGACAACGCAGATGACCCAAGCATTAATTTGAATGATTTTATCCCTCAGTGCAACCATGGGAACATTATCATCACCTCTCGAAATCCTGGGCTCTGCATTTATGGTGAACATTCTTCTGTGGCAGATATGGATGAGAAGGATGCAGTGACATTGTTACTAAAGAGTGCAGTCCAGCCAGATACTCTCACCACCCGGCATACTGCAACAGAGATTGTGAAGGTATGGAGATCATATATACAATGTATCAATTTTGATATTTTGAAAGACACTTGGTTATCTTGCACTTGCAATTGTACAGGCTGGGGCATTTATATCAAAATCTGGGAATCTGAGCAGCTACTTAGAGCTGTATACAAAACAAAGAGCTCAGCTGCTTCATGAAAGACCAGCCCAGACCCATGATTCCTATGCTTGGACAGTCTATACAACATGGCAAATGAGTTTTGATTGGCTCAAGCCACTGGCACAAATGTTTCTGCAGCTCTGCTCATATTTTCATTACAAGGGAATCTCAGAAGACATCTTTTGCAATGCATCCAAATACAAGTTCCATTCTGAGAAAGAAGAGCTTCAAAAAGCCAGAGAATTTCTTTCAAATTTTCTGGCACCAAGTGGTGAATGGGATGCTCTGTGCTTTTTTGAATGTCACCAATGAAATCCACGCATATTCCTTGATTGACTTTGATGAGGAGAAAAAGATGTATTCCTTCCATCCTTTGGTACATGCCTGGAGTCAAGAAATGGTCTGGGATAAAAAATCTGTTCAATGCACAGCAAGGGCTGTACTTGGAATGGCAATTTCAGAAATCTCACAACAAGACATACAATTAGCCAGTGTGGTGTTACTTCCACATGTGGAATCTGTCCTAGGGGGAAAACTTGGAGGTATGCCCAGATTTCCAGGCAGAATATGCATCTGTATTTTCTGAGGTGGGCAAACACAAAGAAGCAGAGAAGTTGATGATGGAAGTAGTTGAAAGACGCAAAAAACTCTTGGGAGACAGCCATCTAGACACCCTAAATGCTATGAACAATCTAGCAGCCACATATTCAGATCTCGGTGAGTTCAAGAGGGCAGAAGAACTGGGGATTGTTGTGCTTGAAAAAGTGAAACAGAGCTTAGGTGACAATCATCCACATGCCCTGACCATCATGGGCAATCTGGCAGTCATATATTCAAAGCTGGGAGAGTTTCAGAGGGCAAAAGAACTGGAGATTGTTGTGCTTGAAAAACAGAAACAGCTGTTGGGTGACAATCATCCTAACACTCTGACAGCTATGGGCAATCTGGCAACCACATACACAGAGCTGGGAAAGTTCAAAATGGCACAAGAACTGGGGATAGTTGTACTTGAAAAACAGAAACAGGTCTTGGGTGACAATCATCTATACACCCTGAATACTATGGGAAATCTAGCATTTGCATATTCAGAGCTGGGAGAGCTTCAGAGGGCAAAAGATCTGGGGGTTGTTGTACTTGAAAAACGGAAACAGTTTTTGGGTGACAATCATCCAGACACCCTGAGAGCTATGGGCAATCTGGCATCCATGTATAGAGATCTGGGAGAGTTTACAAAGGCAGAAGAACTGGGGATTGTTGTGCTTAAAGAGCGGAAACAGTTCTTGGGTGACAATCATCCAAGTACCCTGAGAACTATGGGCAGTCTGGCATTCACATATTCAATGCTAGGAGAGCCTCATAGGGCAAAAGAACTGGAGATTGTTGTGTTCGAAAAACAGAAACAGCTCTTGGGTGACAATCATCCAGACACCCTGACAGCTATGGGTAATCTGGCATCCACATACAGAGATCTGGGAGAGTTTAAGAAGGCACAGGAACTGGAGATTATTGCACTAGAAAAACGGAAACAGTTCTTGGGTGACAACCATCCAGATACTCTGAAATCTATGGGCAATTTAGCAATCACATACTGGAAGCTTAAGAAGTTCACAAAAGCAGAAGAACTTGAGCTTCTTGTCCTTCAGAAATACAGACAAAGTCTGGGTGACAATCATCCAAACACCCTGTGGGCTGCAAAGGAACTTAGCATCACATATCGAAGCCAAGACAAGCTGCAAGAGGCAAAAGAGCTTAGAAGACTTTTTGCATTGCCTGCCTTTGAGCCCTTGACAGGTTCAGGTTTAGGTGCTATCTTCAAGCAGCCTGTCAAGTGGTTGAAAAAAGGATTGATAGAAAGAGCTGGTCGATGGCACAAGTATAACAAATAAACCTGACAAAAAAAATCTTTCTTTCTTGTATTTTATGAGTATAACCCTATGTACAATGTGGATTCCTCTTCTGCTCTTTGTCAAGAGATGGGAGATTTGGTTGTGATGGCATGATAAAGAAGAGTTCTTGCAACCAGGCACACCAGAAATTCTTAAAACCCACTGCATTCCGTGGGCTTGTAGGCACAGGGTTTGCCTACCCTGGTAGGCAGAGGTGGGCCAACCTCACAGGTAAAACCAGCATTTCACTACAACCTAAGGTCTGTTTTGGGTCCAATACACATTAAAACACGCTCTTGCTTCGCTGTATGACCATTGAATGTGGGAATGTGGGATTTTTAATGACACAGCCCATGGCTGTCAATCTTTGGCTCACTCCTGGCTAACTTATGGCAATTGCCACAGCATGTCCCAGGCGTGACCAATCAATAAAATATTGGCTGCATGGGACATGGCAACTGGTGACAGTAACATCAGTGATGTGGGAACATGACAACAGCACTGCAACGCCCAGATATCAAGATAGGGGTGGCCTATGTAGACCAAGGGATGCTGATGTAGGCCAAAATTGGCCCACTTTGGCCTAGCCAACTTGGCCTACCAGGGTAGGCCGACATAGACCAACCATAGACTCACATAGACTTAGTTGGTCTACACGGGCTCGGAATGCAGTGACTTGGTGCAACCAACTCTTACAGCTAATTGCAGTACCGAAGGCACGGATCAGAAATGTGCTGTTTTGGGATGTTTTCAAAGAATTCCCAATATCTCAGTGAGTTCTACACCGATTCACCTGAAACCTAGATAGAAATACTCAGCTAATTTGTGCGCAATTAGTGATAGAAAGGAACCTTTAAAAATATTATATGATCGGTGACATTGCTTCAAGGGACCGTTTTGTGGATAGATACAGTTTACCGGCATCTAGACACATCTGAATGATGTAGAATCTTATCAGAAAATGTTTTCATACATTTTAAAAGATGTGATAGAGTCAGATTTTGAAGGAGTTCTGCAGTTGGGCTCAAATATCCCATTGTTTACTGATTGCAGTATATTACTGTTGGCTCGATGCCATTACAAGCATGATAAACTAAGATATTGAAGATTCAGACTCTATCACACCTCACAAAACCCATAGAAGTCATCTCACACAAAAATCTAGGGCATTTGAACATGCCTAGATACCGGCAGATTGAATTGACCCCCAAAATGACCCCCCAAACCCAGCTCACCAACTATAGAATATTTTTGCAACTTTCTTTCTATCAATAATTACGCATGAATTAGCTGAGCATTTCTCTCTAGGTTTCAGGTGAATCGGTGTAGAATTCACTGAGATACCGATAATTCTTTGAAAATGTCCCAAAACAGCACATTTCTGATCCGAATTAGCTGTAAACTGAAAGCTAAACAGCAAGGTTTGGGTTTCCTTATAAGACTATAGATATGATAAGATAAACATTATCAGGAAACCCTAACCCTAGCATTATGTTTTAGTTTAAGATTCAGCTGCAGCAAATGTGGGGAATTTCTGGTGTGAGGGTGATTGACAAACAGAACCAGAAGCCCAGATTATACATACATGTTGAGATTAAGGTTAGAGCTTCTTGACCCATTGCTATGAACAAACTTAATAGTTAGAACAACATCTGCAGCACAGGCCTTGAATAGTTGATCCGGTGGTGTTCGGATGCAGACAGCAGCACCATCTGTTACATGTGGTGTGTAGTTGGCATGCCTAGTGATCAGGAAAAGGTTGTGCGATTCTGGCAAAGCCTTCGCCATGATATTCAGCAAGAAGTATACAGGAAAGACTTATATCCTGAAATTTTCTTCATGGGAAGGCGTTACTGCTGCAGCTGAAAGAGCTGAGACTTGGTTGAAATTGGATGTAAAGTCCAAATTGCCCTCAACTTCACAACCCTCTTCTAATGCTGGTCCACTGAAGTCAGGTGGATCAGGAAAGAAGGATTTCCATCAAAGCCAACAAGGTGGTAGACATGGACATGGACATGGAGGAGTCTTCATTCAAACTTCTTCTGTTGGTTTCAAAGTGCCCCCCACTGGAAAAACTGAAAAAGCAGAGGCGAGCTTGTCTAAATGTCAATTGCTTGAAGGCTTTGGAAAGTAAGCCTATGTCTGCAAAGAGGCACAATGAAATACTTGCAGAAGGCTGGTGCTTCTCATGTGGGGAGATTGGCCATCTGGCTTGCAATTGTCCAACTACCACCAATATGGTGTTGAAACAGAAAGGTAAACCCCCAGGATTTGGCCTTATGCAGCTCGGATGTCCACACAATTGGGTGCTGATGACTCTGTGCTGTACCAAAGCACAGAGGTGCTCAAGATACTGCCAATCAGCACCATTGCGATGTCTTTCGATGATGTACCCATCATCAAGGAGAGTGGGGAACCCATTGCAAATTTAAACACTTTCTCAGACCAGCTTTCTGACCAAGAAGTTGAGTACTCACCTCCACCCCAGCCTATTGGTGACTTGTATGCCTTTTTCGGTGGTCTGGCCCTGGAAATGTGTCATTTCTATCCAGGAGACCAGAATGAAACTGTAGAGAAATGCCATTTCCTGCTCTATCGTGTGTCAGAGATGCAGTACGTTGTGATGGACAAGAAGACCAACAACAATTGTTTAATTGATGCTGAACACCAAAATCCAGGATTCATGATTGGATTGTGGTATGCATGTGAATGGCAAAAGTCTCTTAGCCTGGACACCCACAATGTGCCTATGGAGGAGTGTTATGTCGTAGAACTCAGTGATGCACTTGTTGGCAGTACCCATATAATGCTGGAGCAGGCTTTCAGCCCTGAGCCCACTGGGGACAAAGATTTCTTGCATTTCCATGTACAAGAAAAAGAAAGGCAACTGGCTTACCATTATGGACCAAAAGTTGGGGATTCAGGCGTTACTGCCACATGCTTGTCTCCTGAACCAAGAATTTGATTTGGTTAGCTGGTATCACTTGTAAGTGAGTCAAGAGGACTCAGATGAATATGACTTCGTGTCTGCCTCGGATTCTGAGTCAGCAGCAGAGCTGTTGAGCTACAAGTCATCCAGCGGCTCGGATATACCATCCTTCAAAGCCACTGAGGATTCTGACAATGAGTCTGACCACCTGGTGCTGCATAGCAGCTGAAAAGTTGCAAAGAAACTATCTACTGAGAGGAGTGTTCACCCACCTTGCCAGTGCAGAGACATAATGAAACATGGACTTAAAATCCTGTTGGAGGCTTCACGGTCATATCCTGGAGATGAAGGTGCCCCTGAAGAGGCAGTCAATGCCAGTGGGCTGCAATTTGAGGTCTTCCACATCAACAATGACTATTTTGTCATTGCAGATGCATTCTTTTGGGGAGTTTCATTACTTCCCATGGAATGGCTGAGATTGCCCACCTTCAGCTTATTCCACTGGCATGCTGATATCTGTGCAAATGTGTCAGGTCATTGGGATTTGAGTAATTCATGGCCAACAGCACATCAATGTAGGAATTCCTAGCCAATGAGGCTTGGTATTACATTGCAGAACACCTAGAAGTGTTTCCTGAGCTCACCTAGTGTTCGGCACAGTATCCCGAACTACCACAGTATTATGGGTGCGGGTGTCCCGGGGTGCGGGTACGGGTCCGGAAAATTCCGGACCCATCACTACCATACCCGAAGGCTTACCGTACCCGTAATACTGCAGTATGTTGGGGTACCGCAGGTGCAGTATTACCGTGCAGTTTACCATGGACAAGCCTGGTAGATGATTTATTTTATAAATTGTTTTGGGGGAGATTTTGCCTGAGCACTCCATTACATGGAAAAATAATGTATTTATCCTCTAGATATGCATACATGCTCTATCATTCAAGCAATTCCCACGTCTCTGGGACCCATCAAACACATTATTCTCGAGGTTCTTCACATGGGCACCGGGCGCACGCCCATCTCCTCCATCTGGCGGCTGAGGATTGCCCACACCTGCATTGGTGCCGAGACGGGCGCTGGGTGAAGTGTCATCATCATGTGGGCAAGATGATGAGAAAAGAGCGCATCTGGGATTGGCGAGGGGAAGGCTGTGAGCCTGTGACCGGCGCACACAGTTTACAGAGGGCAGTTTGCATGAAGGGCTGGAGTGTGCTCTTGGACTAACTCATGTAGGTGGGACTTCAGTACCATTTCCGGCACACTGGAGGAGACAGACAGAGCCCAAAGGGCAAAGAACGCGCTGACAGGTTCAACAAAGCGACTGCAGGAAAGCGGGCCAAGAGGATACTATATGACAGTCAGCACTTGTCCGTTGTGGAAGGGGGGGATGACCCGCTGGTTGCCTCTCATATATTCTATATCTCCATACTTACCTTATGGTACATCGGTCCTCGGACCGTATATTTGTTTCATACGTACATATGCCATAATACCACCTCTTCTCCTCGGAACCACCACGAACGACACGGCCGGTGACTTGAGTACTCCAACGCGAGTATGCTGCCAGTGAAGAATTTCCACCTCTCACCCACATTTCTCTCTCCAACAAGCCCTTAGCCCATGCCCCCACGGCACATTCCTCATTTCACACCTGATTTCTATTCTACGCCTCGACGATATTTCCGGGACCGTTCACTTATCTTCTCGCTCACCCATACACCCTATATCCAGACGACCAACCCACAGTTTCTGTCTACTAGCGGACAGACCTGCTCTTCGACACCGTATCAAAGATGAGAAAGTCATACGTGATCTTGAGCCATATCCCTTGCCCATGTGAAGAACCTCGAGAATAATGTGTTTGATGGGTCCCAGAGACACGGGAATTGCTTGAATGATAGAGCATGTATGCATAGCTAGAGGATAAATGCATTATTTTTCCATGTAATGGAGTGCTCAGGCAAAATCTCCCCCAAAACAATTTATAAATGACCAGCCCATCTGTGCACTCATTGATTCCAGCTCCCTAGGGGATTTAATCTCCACAACAGTGAGCAGATCAGCTAAAGCTGAGATGCACCGAACTTCAGAAGCCTATCGTGCTTCAGCCTTCAGCTTGTGGTACAAGGTTTGTGTTCTTGAATTAATCACTCAGTCAGTGTTAACTTAAAATATCAAGATGTTCATGGGCCACACACCTTTTACATTGCAAATCTCAGTGGATATGATATGATCCTGGGGACAGCTTGGCTGTATCAGCACAAGGTGACCATTGGTCTCAATCCTGCTTGTGTTTGCATTGGCAGCACTGATGCCTTACCTCTAGAAGGAGTCGCAACAGTGAAGATTTACACCAACATGATGGGGGTTGAGGACAGCACCTTACAGGCAGCCCATGATGAATTGCTAGAATATGCAAAACCCATCTGTAAAGCAGCGTCAGAAACGCCACTTCCACTGTTGTGTGTGATTAATCATGAAATACCTTTGATTGGTGAGAAGAAAATATTACCATGGCGGCCCTCACACTGCCCTGAAGCTTTGCGTGCTCAATGGGATGAGAAGTGTAAGGTTTACCTGAGCACTGGCTGCTGGAAGATCACCAACTCGGGCAATACTACACTGATGTTGCTGATCCCCAAGGCCAAGTCGAATCTGCCGTGCCTTCGTGTTGTTGTAGACTTGCACGCACACAATGCCAACACATGCAGGATGACCTCACCCCTCCCAAACATGGAAGGTATTTTGCAGAGGGTGTCGCACTGCAAATACCGCTTGTTAATTGATGGTCAGGACACCTATGAGCAGATCTGAGTCATACCTGAACATGTTTATTGTACAGCAGTCAGCACCCTGGATGGCAACATGGTGAGCCTTGTTTTGCAGCAGGGAGATTGCAATGCTCCCGCTACTTATCAATCCCTCATGAATTATCTGTTTTCCGATTTTATTGGACAGTTTATGTACATCTATCTCGACGACATAATTATGTATTCTAATACTCTGAAAGAACACATTGAGCATGTTAAAAAGACAATAGATGTGTTGAAGCGTGAGACACTGTACCTCAGTGCAAACAAAATGCAGCTACTCCAGCATGAACTCAAAGTTCTAACTTCTGGGGCAAATTGTTGATGATGAAGGCATCCAGATGGACCCTGACAAAGTCAACTGTGTCCTGAACTGGAAGACGCCAACCAACCACAAGCTACTGCATGGTTTTCTGGGGTTGATTGGGTACCTGGCAGACGACCTTGCTTTGGTTAGGATATCAATGGGAATTTTGCATGGTCTTACTGGGAACTCAGTTCCATTTTGTTGGAGTTTCACCCATCAGCGCACTTTTGAGGACTGTAAACGCATCACGGATACTGGGAGCCACTGCTGTAAACTGCTGGATTACTCTAAGGATGCACCACGCATCTGGCTAATAACAGGTGGGTGCAGCACAGGCATTGCCGGGGTCATCTGCCAAGGTGATGACTGGAAAGGCACAAAGGTCACAGCATTTTTTCTCAGCACAGCACAACTACCCTGTGCACAAAATTGAAATGCTCACCAGTGTTGAGGTGATGCTGCAGCACTGTGACATCCTGCAGGGGTGTCACTTTACCTGGGTTACGGATCACAAGGGATTTACTTTACCTTGTAAACCAGAAGAACTTGTCTGGGTGTCAAGCCCGCTGGATCGAAAAAATATTGAGCTTTGACTTTGAGATTCAGTATGTGCCTGGTACTGAAAATGTGCTTGCAGATGCTTTGTCTTGGCTGTATTCAAATGAGGCACCTAGTACTGTTTGAGCGTGTTCTGAATACACATACCATGATGTTATTGACAATGATGTCCTTGAGTTGGCAGCAATTTTGATGCCAGTTTTTGCTGGTGGAGAAGCGGCCGCAATGGCAAATGACTGAGTCACCAGATTGATGACTCGGGCTGCAAAAGAAGCTGAAACTCATCAGAAACCCGGTGAGAATGTACAAATTCCAGAGGGTGCAAGTTCTTCTTGGTCTGCCTTGAGACCCTGTACCAAGACAAAGGAGGGCGGGGATACTCACCCAAATTTTGATTGCAAAACAACATCAAAATCTGCGAAAATTGGCAGCTCAAAGCTCACCTCTGCAAGCAAGAAGCATGGAGGTCAAAGCAGTGATGCAAAGTCACCCAATGTGAGTGCAAAGCTAGTCTGTAGTTAACTGCGCGATCATGTATGTGTGGCATCATTATTATATAATCATTGGAGTTTTAATTACTTTCCTCAACCACTCACTCTTCTATGGTGGTCAAAGTGCACTTTTATTCGGCTGCAAGATAAAGTGCTGATTTCGGACTTACCGCAACAAAGATGAGTGATTTGATGCCTTCCCCGCAAGAAAGATAACGATAATCAAGGCACCTAACTTGCGGGGAAATCATCGGATCCCGCAAGATATATATAGACCTCGCCCGCAAGATACAGACACGTTGCCCGCAAGATAAAGACAAGTTGCCCACAACTTTTTTTTTTTTTTTTGCACTCCGCAAAACATTGTTCAGATAATTCATCAGAGCAGAGCAAACATCGGTTTGAGTGTGCGTAGATAGAGTAGTATAATTGACAGTTCATGAACGAAGTCTTTATCAATGAAGTGTCTGTGGAGGCAAGTCTAGGAATGACCATGAGATGGAGTGGAAGTAAGGAAGGGAGGACAATGTGCAGAATCGAGGCATAGTTGAAAGTGCAACCATCAAAAGTGCCCAGGCATCCACTGCGGAGAATGGCTTGAATAAGTTGATCAGCATCACAGATTGGCCTCCGCAGTTACCCTGCTTCATTGAATATTTGTTTAGTATTCACTTTCCAACAGTATACCATACCCATACCCGTGCGAGCGAGCAGATACAACATCCCCGAGATGGCCGAAGGCCATTGTCAGGAAAAAGCAACATTTCACGACGATTTTAACACCCTGTGGTTTAATTTCTAGGCCTGGATACTGTTCAGCTATCCTGTCGAAACAAGTTTGGTAACTGCGGGGGAAAAATCTGTGATGCTGATCAACTTATTCAAGCCATTCTCTGCAGTCGACGCCTGGGCACTTCTGATGGTTGCACTTTCAACTATGCCTCGATTCTGCACATTGTCCTCCCTTCTTCCTTACTTCCACTCCATCTCATGGTCATTCCTAGACTTGCCTCCACAGACACTTCATTGATAAAGACTTCGTTCATGAACTGTCAATTATACTACTCTATCTACGCACACTCAAACCGATGTTTGCTCTGCTCTGATGAATTATCTGAACAATGTTTTGCGGAGTGCAAAAAAAAAAAAAAGTTGTGGGCAACTTGTCTTTATCTTGCGGGCAACGTGTCTGTATCTTGCGGGCGAGGTCTATATATATCTTGCAGGATCTGATGATTTCCCCACAAGTTAGGCGCCTTGATTATCGTTATCTTTCTTGCGGGGAAGGCATCAAATCACTCATCTTTGTTGCAGTAAGTCCGAAATCAGCACTTTATCTTGCGGCCGAATAAAAGTGCACTTTGACCGCCATACTCTTCCAGCGGCTCTAGCCACAAACTTTGAAAGAAAGAGTCTCTCAAAATCCAATTTCCAGATGAACTGTCCCTTCAGAATCACTACACTGGTCCGCTTCCCTTCAAATTGGTATCTCGGCCTTTTCCACGTGCTGGACCATCAAGGTTCGGCATTGCACTTCTTCGACCTTCCATCCAACCAACGGTGGGACAATTTACTTGCTTCATATTCTTGAATGCAAATGTGGGGTCAGAAGAGTGAAATACATGTCACTGAAGCTTTGGGAACATCAAAAAAATTCTGTGATTTGTAATAACGAGGCCACTGATCATTCGATCAAGGTTAATGACAGACTATAACAAACAAGGTACGAGTTGATAGTGTTATAGCGTCTGTTTAGAAGAGACTAGTGCAAAGCCCGCAGAATCCAAAAATGCCGACTCTGCAATGACAGCAGAATCAAGTATTGATGCTGTGCAAGAGCCTGATCAAATCAAGGAATGGGATCTGCATGCCGGCATTCTCTCACACTGACAACAACTTCAAGGGCATGAATGAATCCTTGCTCAAGGTTGTCAACAGCAGCTGCCAAGGCATGGGTGTTACTGTGGGTGTCACGCTGTCACATCGCGCCCGTGACCCGTCACACCGTACCTGTTTGCCCACAGGTATGGGTTTCATGGTAATTAACCATGGTATTTAAATAAAACCTGTGGTATCAAATACCATGGTATTTAACTGTGGTATTTGACTTTTATATTTAATTTTACCCCAAATCAATACACTAATGGGTAGTATCATTACAAAGAAGCTTGAACAGGTTAGTTTCAGGCCTTGTTTTCAATGTTTTGTTGAGTTAAAATCAATTTGTTGTTTTGATCTGGGGACCTCAATTTAATATCCAGTTTGATTGAAGGTCTTATGATGGGATGCTACACTGGTAGTCACTAGTGACCTCTCCAGCCAGTGGCTGGAGAGGCCTTGATATTGTCTCACTTATTGCTCACCAATACAACAATGATTCTTTCTTCAAGCATGTCCTTGAAAATCCAAAGGCATTCCATAACTTCAAGGTCAAAGATGGCCTGGTTTACCTTAAGGAAGACAACACACAGCTCCTTTGTGTTCCTGCTATCGCTTTCTGTGGCCATAACCTTTGTGAGATAATAATCTCTGAGGTTCACTCTTTGTTGGCCCATCTTGGAGCACAGAAAACTCTGGATTATCTGTGTGACTATGTCTGGTGGAAAGAAATGGTCGACAATATGTGCAGCTTCTGTGAAATGTGCACTACTTGCAAACAAAGCAAATCTAGTACTCAGAAGCCCTACAGACTTTTTATTCACACAATCTGCTGTCTCAGCCTTGGGAATCAATCAGGATGGACTTCATCAGTCCTCTCCCTGAATCTCAGAATCACAATGGTGCCTTTGACTTGATAACTGTTCTGATCAACCTTCTAACTGGGATGGTGCATCTCATACCTAGTCACATCAATTACACTGCATGCCTGCTTGCAAAACTTATGTTCAAAGGTATTTATAAATTACATGGACTTCCTAAGTCTATTGTCAGCAATTAGGACATACTGTTTACCAGCACATTCTGGAGATGGCTGCACGAACTCATGGGTACAAAGCTCAACATGTCAAGTGCCTATCGCCCTGAGTCCAATGACAGAACAGAACGTGCCCACCATACCATCAATCAGATGCTTCAACAGTGTATTCAGCCCAATCAAAAGGACTAGGTTGTGAAGTTACCTGCAATTGAGTTCACAATGAACTCGGCTCACTCTGAGACAATGGGGTATTCTCTGTTCTTTCTCAATACTGGCTGCATGCCATGCTCACTGATTTGGAACCTGATAGGACTAAACAGTACCCAGGCCAGGCCCCAGTGGGGTTTTGATATATCACTTGCCTCTGAGGTGAGACCCACTGTGAGAAATCCAGGGCTCTGGTCCAGAGACAAAGATGATATATCACCCCAGAGGCGTCAACATTTTTCAGCAATCTTACATGTGCTGTTTCACATATTTGATTGTGCTGTTTCTATTTTTCAGTGTTTCTGTGCTGTTGCCTCCAATCTTTCTGATCTCCCTTGGATAACATCAGCATTGACTGAAGGATTGTATTAGAGACTCTGTGCCATCCAGAGGTCCACAGGGAAATTCTGGAATGCAATTCAACATCACAAACATGTCAGTTTTTTGATGCAATCAAACTGTCTAACGTTTGATGCTCAGCAAGTACTTCTTGTTTTTCTTTACAAGAGCCTTTACCCCAATCCTAACTACTAACCTTAACCGCTAACCTGAACCACTAAACCCTAACCCCTAACCTAACTGGCAGATACCCAGGAGTTAGGGCGCACTTCGCTTGCCCTAACTCCCTCGATAGCAAGGGATCAGCGTCTCTAGGGTGATATATTGTCTCTGGGGCAGAGCTGTGCATCAGAAAAAACCTCCCGTGTAATTTTGTGCAATTTTTCAATAAAATTCTTTGTGGCTACCAAAATTTCAAAAATTGCAATTTTAGTGAACTTTTGTAAGAATATTCCAAAAGTACCAACATTGTTGCACATTTTGTGGAATCTCAATAATTATTTCAATTATTTTATACAAAATTTTCGACTTTTGAGGCATCTATTCACCTAGGATGTTACCAATCAACTTCACCGCTAGTGGCTCACTGAGTTCAAGTAGCACCATGGAAGTCAGAACTAAGTACTCCATATAGACCCAGAGAATCAGGTATCAACAGGTAGGTATCATGTTCTCAATGTGGTACACTCGCCCACAAGGGGACAAACCGCTTTAGCATGCAAGGAGTCACCATAATTGTTGAGCCAAAAAAGCACCAAGTCCATTGTCGAGGTGTTGTAAGTAAAAGCAGTGTCCAAAACTCTGAGCACACGTGCATCAAAAAAGTGGTTTGAGTCTGTATTTGGAAAGACCACACAACATTCGTCAATAATTCCCTCTTCCTTTCCCTTCATCTCACTCTGCACCAGCAACCACCTCCTCTGGTTTCCACTGCCATCACTCGCAAGGAAAGCTCTAAGCTACCTTGCTTAGTGTCTCTGACCATGTTCTGCACCACCCTCAGCCGACTTTGACATTGTTGGCGCATTCCACGTCTTGCTTGCGGCATATGAACCTCGCAACAGGTAATGAAAGGGGACTCAATATGGTGCGTGCATTGTGTGCTTCTGGGATGCTATGCTGACTTTTGCTGAACAGCACAAGTCCACTTTCTTCTGGGATTCAGTCCACGTCCCCCCAGGTACGTCTCATTGTGTGTTCATACAATTTTGTTGAAGCCAGTTTCAGTGCCACTGGATCATGCCTATGCCATCCACCTTTGAGTGTATGCCATGCGACTCTGCCCCAGTCTGACTGTTGGTGATGTATGAGGCGGCACGAGTCGCCCTTGTATGTATGCATTGTATTTGACCAATCTTATACTAACAATTTCCTTCCTTCAGTCTATTGTGCTCCCAAGCTCTGTACAACAGACTATACATTTGTTGTGTGAGTTGTCTGACTTTGCCCATGTATGTACAGGTCGTGTTCGCCCAATCTTTGCGTTTGACAGCTTCCTTCTTGCAGTGCATCGTGTTCCCTGAGGTTTCAGTTGAACATACAGGCATGATTTCTTACGCCATCTCCAAAGATCTTATCACTGACCAAATCTCATGCAGGTATTGTATCTTGCTCCCTACATAGTTTGACTTTGCACCTACTTGCGCTGTCCTTTCATTTGACATCCTCACGGTTTCCCAGGATATCGCTGACATCACCATTGTAGTACGCCTCATTTTCTTCCTATGTAAGTCCTGAGCTCATCTCATTGCACAGCACATTCTCAGGCATTCATCTCAGAATTTGTTGCCATTGCTGCTAGGCAGGATATTGTAGGTCGGGTGTTGATGTTTGAGGTGGATAGTTTGTTGTAAGATACTTGTTGTACTAGGTAGCTTTGATTACAATACAACTTGTTCCTCTCTATCTCTTCCGTGTCTTGAGTCAAATATTCTGAAAACCTGGAGCACATTCCCCAGAAACTGCAAGAAATTTTGGCTTGAAGTTGCACAAATTATAGCATTTTGAAGGGGGAGAAAATATTTCTGCCCATTTTTGACAACTCTAGAAACTTTGCATATTTTCAAACATTTTCTCTAAAAATTTGCAAAAATTTCTGGGGGTGGTTTCCCTGATGTGGATATAACACAAGCCATCTCTCATGAGAGATGGTGATATATCATTGCCCCAGGTATACCTGCCCAGGCATTGCAAATTTTGCGATGCAATGAAGGCTTGCAATCATGTCAGCACATGACAGCATGATTGCAGTGCATGTCAAGCAAACTTGGGCTGCCAAACATAAGTGCCAATCTGCGCCTTTTGAGGCCGGCGATCTTGTATATCTCTCAACAAAGAATGTCAAGTTCAAGAAGGGCCTTACCTGTAAGTTGATACCCAAATTTATTGGGCCTTACCAGATCCTCAGGGACTTCAGGAACTCTTCATTTCAAATTGAACTACCCCTGAACATGTAACAGCAGGTTGTCCATGATGTCTTCCATGCTGCATTTCTTCAGGTCCACATCCTAAATGACAATCGCAGTCACTGAAAGGATGTGATTTTTGAGGTTCTCTGAAAGTCAGGAGACCGTACCTGGATGCCTTATGGTCAGGTGGTGTACTTATCCTGTTTCTCTGATTATATTGAGGCACTTGGTGTCTCAGACATCAGGGATCTGCAGTATGGCTCAGGGAAACCACCAGCTGATGACCAGCAGATTTTTTCAGGAGGCATCTGAATGGATTTCATGCCATCTGGCCAAGATATAAGGCAGCACCAAGAATCTGGTGCATCCCAAAACTTTGCCCCAGCTATGGCTTGCCACACCAACACCAGCACTGACATCACCTTGTTGTACACTGCTCTGTTTGTCAATCGCAATGCCTTATCTGCTCCTAAGTGATACCACTTCTTCAAAGAGCGTCTGCCCCAACTTTCCATCCCTGGAATGCAAAGTGAACCGCTATCAAGCATGTCTGTGACAACGTGTTTGTCCTTGAGGTCCAGCAAGGCTCGCACACTGGGCAGTACTACGCCATCTCTGCAAAGCAGGTGGCGCTGTTCATTCCTCACAATGAGCAGCTCTAGCATTTGGACAAGAACTCAAGATGTGACCTCAACCCACTCCGATACCCAGAGTTTACCATGCACCTCAACACCTTCAACAACACCTACATCTGGGCCTACTTCGACACCACCATTGGCAAGCACATCTTCCCTAGCCTCTCCAACAACTGCGACCTTGCAACTTGGACCACCTGGCTTATATTTCCCCATCACATCAGTGAGTATCGTGTGCCTCCCAGCATGGTGCTTGTCAATGCTGTGACAAAGGCCTCACTTGAACGCCAACAGCAGAACAACATGGTCATGGAAAACATTCTGCTGATGCTCCACCAAGCTATCACAGGGCCAGATGCGGACCAATGGAAAGCCGCAGCCTGATCAGAATTCTCTCAGCTCGACAAACTCAATACATGGGATATTGTTGAAGTGCCAGTCAGAGTGAGGGTCATCCGCAATCACTGCATACTTGTAATCAAGAAGGACGCCTTCAATTGAATCAGTAAATACAAGGTGAGATTGGTCGCAAACAGGCACACCTGAATTCTTGGCATCCACTACACAGAGACCTATGCCCCCGTTGTTCGCCATGCGACCCTATGCGTCCTGTTGACTTTCAAAGCGGTCTGAGACTGGGAGATTCATCAAGCTGACATCAAGAATGCTTACCTCAACACACCAATTGACGAGACAGTATACATGGAAATCCCGCAGGACTACAAGAAATTCATGTCCAGACCCATTCCCCCATCTCCTCCTGGTTGTCGCCTTGTTTGCAAACTCAACAAAGGCTTGTACAGCACCAAACAAGGTGGTAGAACGTGGTACCTAAAACTATGTGAGACATTCATCTTGCTTGGTTACTCTATTCTACAAGCTGACAATGCCATTTTCATCAGCTAAGACAAGCTTACGATTATTGCAGTGGTGACAGACGACTTCACCATCATCAGCAAGACCCTCGAGCACATCAAACATACCAAATCTCAACTGAACAGTCATTTTGAGCTCGTGGATCTAGGGGAAATCAACTGGCTCCTCGGGATTCACATTGCCCAAGACCAGAGGGCCAGGACTATTTCCCTGAACCGATCCGCCTACATCAAGCAGATCCTAGATCAAATGGGTCTTTCCAACACAGCACTATGCAGTACGCTGATGGATCCAAGTATTGATCTTGACCTGGATTCACCCAGTGTTTTGTTGCAGATTCTCTCTGCTGACGAATCAGCCCTGTATTGCAAAGGGGTTAGTTTGACAATGTACGCCACAATTACTCACCCCGAGATCACGCACCACATCTCGATTCTTTCTCAATATATGCATAAGCCACACTCAATGCATTTGAAAGTCTTATGGCATGTCATGAAATATCTCGGGGGCGTGCATCATCACCAACTGGTCCTGGGCGAATTTGATCTCACCCTCACCAGGTATTCAGATACGAGCTGGGCCACTTGTCGTTCAACTTCTGGCTATGCATTCTACCTTGGGACCAGCCTTGTCAATTGGAGCTCTAAAAAACAGCCTCTGGTTACGCTCTCCAGCACAGAGTCAGAGTACGGTGCTCTCGCACATGCTTCCAAAAATCTGCTTTGGCTCCAGAAACTTTTATCCGAGCTCCATATACCCACTCCCAAGCCGAAGACTCTATTCTGTCACAACCAGTCCACAATAGTGTTGACAAAAGATGGAGCATTACATGCATGTACCAAGCATATCAACAACCGGTACCACTTCATCTTCCAAACAGTAAACAATGGTCACGCTGTCATCATCTACTGCCCCACCAACGATATGATTGCCGATACTGTAGATACTTGTATGTAGACAACCGGCTCACAGACCGTGACATCCCAAATAGCTTTCGCAATGCAACTAGACTCTTTGTTACCGTGACCATTGCCAATTTGGGCAACCACGCATTATGATGGCTTGCCAACCAACAACTACCAAAGTGACTTTGAATGAGGAATGGGTGCTTTGTGGCATAGAGCACCACCATTTTCAACAAAATTTTGTAGATAATTAAAAACAAATGAATTTATTTGAATGTAACGCTATTTTGAAGGAAACCAGCCCAACTGTTACTGTTACTAGGCGGGGTTTGGGCAATGCAACCAACCCCTTTGTTACCATAAAGCTGGTAAGGCTGACGAGCGGCAGGGCCCACTACCAATATAACAACAGATTCTGACCAGAAACGTAAACTTACTGTAATTGAGTTCTTAAATAATATGCGTTCGCGAAAGAGACGGAAGATTCTATTCTTCAAGGATTGCAATACAAGTTGTGACCAAGATCGACGGATCAACTCCAGCTCAGAGCTGTTCCCTGTGTCCTAGAGTATCATGAATAACATTCATAGATGTCAGATGAGGCAGTCATTGGGCACAGTATGGAAGCAAAGGTAGACGGACAATGGCGCCACACGCACAAGATTGCGGCAAAGCTGTTTTAAGAGGTTAATTTTGCGCAAATGAAGTGTAATGGGGCACCTACACTCAAACATATGATCTTGTGCATGCAGAGCATCATCAGGACCACACATGAACCAGAGTGCTGGCACGGGAATCCAGAAAGGCAGATTCATCTATAGTTACAATATGTCAATATTCAAAATCATCCTGTATATCGTACTTACTTTGTGGCATTCCGGGCACTATAGTGTCTGAAGAAAGGAAAAATTATGCATGAAGAGTTAGTCGACAGAAGAACAATCATGACCGAGAACCAGGTCATAATGAGCTCCGAGCATACACGCAGATATGCATAGAACAGACGGACTCGAGTCACGGAGCAGAAGGCTAAGAGCACCGGAAGCAACAAAGTGAGAAGCCGAGACCCCAGACAAAAGAACCCAGTCAAGAGACAAGAGAGAGGCTTCAGAGCTAGGATCCATAGATGAGGAGTGGTACGTTACAAAAAGTACCGGAGGGCGACATGACAAGCAAGTGAGCTGTGCTGGCAATTTTTTGATGGTTGGGGTTTCATGTGACATCGGGCAATTTCAGACACAACATTTTGGAGAATTACGCAAATTCGGCCGGGGAATATCGCGTTCATATGGCAACTGATGGCCGCGTGCAGCAGGCTTGAACTACGAAACAGAAATGACAAATTCATTGCAGCGGATTTGAACACTAACAATCTGTATATTGAACCAAAAAACATCAGAAAAACAGGCAGGCAACAGATGATAAATCGCTCCAAGTGGGAGTCGAAATGTTGTTTGAACAACTCTCTATTGCGGGGTTTTTGGATCATGACACATTTGATATGACGAAAATTTGTTTGTCCTTGTAATGAAAATGTGATGCCCTGCAAGTGGCTGAAGTTAGGGCGCCCTAAGAACCCGTACCTTACGGTAGCGGGAATGACAGTTGCCTACATACAAGTATCTACAAAGCCGCTCACCCGCCCAAAATTTGTTTGCTTCTGTGAACTTCTTAATGTAAAAGAACATCCCTCTTCATTGTGAGGGGGAGTGTTAAGTTTCACGGTACTAGAGGACGCATATATCTAATTGTCTATCACATTCATTTGTTTCTGTTTATTCCTATGGTACATGCGTTCTTTTCGCCCTTGGATTCCCTTATTGAGTAATACCTCTTTCGGAACGGCATGCACGGCAAGCCTCTCACATCAATCTCCGCTCGATAATTTATTCATTTATTTGAGTCAATGTCACAGCGGCCGGCGTCAAACAGTGGTAAGGTGGCAGAGTGGCAAGAGCGATTCCAAGAGTCTGAAAATTATTTATTCAACAAGTGCGGTAATATGAGCCAGGAGTCGTAACAATAAAACCATTATCACGGTAATATGAAGTCGTCCTTGGAGCATCGGGCGGGAACACGGCATTGTATGTCGTGATAATTCTCAACAACTTCTCCCTGGCTTCTAGTGTCTCCTTCCCGTCGGTGACAGCATTTTGTGGCGCAGTCACCAAGTCGTCGAAGTGGCCATCGAGGCCGTCATCAGGAGTCACCAAGCCGTCAAAGAGGCCAGTAAGGCCTTCATCGACAGGTGCGTCCTGGAGTGGGTCCTCGAGTGATTCCACTATGTCGTTTGAGGGACCAGGCTCTGACGCCGGGGGAGTGATTCTTGCCTTCTTGCTGGCGCGTGCATCGGGGCGCGCTGATTTACCGCTCGACTCCCCGCCGCAGTACCCATCAGTATTTTTGCGCTTCTTCCCTCCTTTTCTCCTGGTACCCATCACGCTTTCTGTTTCGTTCTTAGTACCCTGATTTGGGGCGACGTTGACGCGCCTGGGAAGTATTTCAGCCCCATTCGTTGCTTCCGTTAGAGAAGTATCGAGTTGCCGTAATGAGGTCGCAAGGGGGGGCCGTCAAGGAACTGTTCGCTCGCTGCATCGCCTGCAGCTTTTTAAGAATGATATCGAGCAGTTCTGCATCTTCTCCGGACACTGCGGGAACAGGGCGAGCGGTGGTGGCACTAGGTGAAACAAATGGCTGGATGTAGTCGGCCTCGTCCTAAGGTTGTGAGGCAATAGGAAGGGAACGTGGCACAACGAGATCGGGGAAATTGTTCTCAACACCGCAGATGTGTTTGCAGAATGAGATGGCAGGAAAGGAGGGGCAGCGGCAAGTGTACGCCTCGAGGTCGACAGTATAACGTAGCTCGGGCGTGCTCTGTGATTTCACGGAGAACAGTCGACCAGACTGAATTTCCTCGATCATTTCTGGACCTATCGACTCCGCCGCCTTGTTGATTTGATTTCGCTTCCGAAGCGCAAGATCAGGGCCATGGAATCCAAATTGCTGAGCACGATGATTGGCGATGTAGTTTGGAAGGGCGACGTTGATGAGGGTGTGAATGAGTTGATCGACGCGTCGATTGCGCTTTCCCTCCATGTGGTGGGTCTTGAGAATGTGGTGCCACCTGAAAATTAGGTCAATTTAATGTCCGGAAGGTAAATAACCGTTAGAAACACGTACGCTTCGACAAGCATATTAGTATCGCAAAGTTCGAAGACTGTTCGGTCTTTCCTGTACATAGCGGACCACATTTTGAGAGTCGTCTCGCTCATGTAGTATTCTTCGAGGTACTCGATAACGCTATCCGGGGCCAAGGCTTTGATTTCCTCCCAGCAGGTCCAGAATTCGTCGGAATCAGTAATGCGAATCCATCCCTTGAGCTTGTCCCAGAGCTCCGTAAAATGGGTGATGACGAAGTGTTTCTGCCACGCGTGAAGGACATGCCACCAGCAGAGCAGCAGCAGGGACTCGGCATAGCGGAACCGAATTTTCCCCAGCTGTGCGGAATCATTGTCGGACATGAATTTACTTGGGAGGATGTCGGGATTACAGGCACGCAAATTCTTCAAGAAATAATCAATGGTGTCTCCTTTGCCGTTCGACGAGATCAGCCAAGCTATTGGCATGCCGTGGCCGTAGCGATCGCGAACGATGACAGTGAAGAGCAGCATGTTTTCGTAATAGGTGGTATTATGTGTCGCATCGAGACCGGCGAAATCTTTTCCCCAGGCACGAAAACATTTTTGCTGATAGGGTGTTTGGAACGCAAGCATGAAGACATCGGAGTCTACCTCAGAGTCGGCAGGGGGAGGGTCGCTGCTGGATTTAAAATACATCAAAGCCCCGATGGCCTCGAGGTGCTCGACCCATTGCAGGGTAGACCGGCCATCCTGTGCATCAAGGTGAATGGTTTCGGCCTCGATTTTCTTGTGGATGCGGCGAACGTCCTTCGCTTTGATAAACTCTTCGCGTCGCGGTGCCTGAGAAGCCAGATTAGGTAAATTGTGTTCCGTGTGTACGTTGCCGCGGGCTCGTGCAAGCTATTGACAGAAAAAGTCAGAAATATTTAGCAGACAGACGCAATGAATATTTACCACAATATCCGGTCGAATACCATCGCGTAAATCCTGCTCAATCTTACTCCGAACCTCGGGAGGAATGCGCGTGTAGATTAAATTTTCAGCGCCTATGGGATGGGAGTGGGAATTCTCGTATTTCCCGAGGATCGTGGCTCTCCCGGGGTACGATTTGCCAACGACGCGGCAGGAACAGTCCATCCGCTTGTTTCCAATCTTCCGTTCCCGCTCTGGATGCTTGGGCACATATTTGCTTTTGCCACCGGTCCCCATGCGAGCACACACATATATGTGCTTCATCGTCCATTGATGATCCCCCTTCCCTCGATTCGGTTCCGCCTCCTTCAGAAGAAATGAAATGCCTTGAGCGACTTCTTCCTTGCGTAACCACGCCTTCATATGATCGAGCGATGGCCACGTTAAAGGATATTTGCCGGACTCGAGATCATATTGGTATGATCCACATTTGGCGTACGAGGTCGAGGTTGGAGATGGGGCGAAAGATTTAAATGTAAATGAGGGTAGCTGGGATGGAACGGCCTGGGAGAAGACCTGAGGCTCTACAAGTGGTGCGCTCGGCAGAATATAAGGACGGAAAGCTGAGAATGATGATCCAGGGGCTGCGACAGACGGATTGGTGTATTCGGTGTTTCCCTGAGGGTCGGCCGGTGGAATAAATGCTCGGAACTTAGATTTGGACATCGGAAAACGTCACAAGAGGATATAGACGCGTGAATGTGCGGGAGAACACGTCAACGACGCGTCGGGAAGGTGTTAGGGGTACGGGTACGGGCCAGAAGATCGTTGTGGGTGTGGAAAAAGTCGGTGAAGCCTGGGAAGATGTCCCATAATTCTTGCCACCAGACAATGCATTGTTTTTCCCAAAAGGGATGTCACAGAAACCTACAACGGCGAGGAATAGAATAAACAGAATAATTCCAGTCGGTGGCAGGAGGTGTGCCGAGAGCACGTGGAAGCACCTTCCACATAAGGAAATGCTTAGTCACGAAGTCAAGGGCGAAAAGGCAAAGACTTCCTATGGTACATCAATCGGCTAACAAACAAACACACCTCAGTTCTTGCCACCGAACTGAGGTGTAAGTCACTTGTTTATATACCTATTATCATTCACTAACATTACATTAGTTTGTTCCAATTAGGTACCTATTAATATACTGAGTTCTTGCCACCAAGGCTTCATTCCAATTAGCTAGCATGCCTAATCTTTACACTCACTCCCCTTGTGAAGCCATTTTAGGAGCATACATTTTGTTCCATAGCCATATTAAATGTATTGCACCACATGAGACATGAAAAGATGACAAAGCAAAGAAATTTCCCTCTATAAAGCCCAACATACCACTGTAGTAAGTGTTGGATAAGTGGTGGTTATCTGACATCAATATAGTTCTTTCTTGTGATACTGGAAGCAGTTGTTGATTCTTCTGAATTCTGGAGCTGAACTGTTTGCCATCAGCAGCGATCAAAACCCATCATAGTACTGTCAAATCTAAGTTAGGTTCCCACACTCCATTCCTATAATTTATAGTCCAATCAATCAATAAAAGTGCGGAAATATTGCATTTAAAATTAAATACATCAAACTTTAAGTCACACCGGGGATTGCCAGATTTCAAGCCTCATGATGCATAATTGGAAACACTGAGTTTCAAATTGCACTTCAGCCAAGCCTAAACTCAAACTGATTCTGAAATTTATAGTGCAGCTGATATTGAAGCTGAAATTAGTTGAAAACAGTTCTACATTCGGCTGCACTGAAACTAATGTGAAATGATAAATATTGGTTTACAAATCAGTCCAGCTGAAAAGTGAAACTGAAACTATTCATTTCATTACTAGAAAAAGCTCTGCTGATACTTAGCATATCAGGTACACTGAAGTCAGAACTGGAACCTCAATTATCCATTCTCATTTGGTCCATCTGAAATATTTAGTTTCAGCTCTATGTTCAGCATAGCTGAGAATTATATTGAAAATTCTACTTTCAGGCACACTGAAATGGGGTTAATTGAATTTCAGTGCAACTGAAAGAAGATAATCCAGTTCAGATTTCAGCTAAGCTGAAATAAAAGTGGAAACCACATATTTCAGATGGACTGAAATGAGAAAGGATACTTGAAGTTTTAGTTGTGATTTCAGTGCACCTAGTATACTGAATATCAGTCAAGTATTTTCTAGTAATGAAGCAAATAGTTTCAGTTCTGCATTCAGTGGGGCCAAGTTGTCAGCTGACATTTAACATTTCAGGTTAGTTTCACAACAGCTGAATGTAGAACTGTTTTCAAATATTTTCAGTTTCAAGATCAGCTGCACTGAAAATTTCAGAATCAGTTTGAGTTTAGGCTCAGCTGAAGTGCAAATTGAAACTCAGTGTTTCAAATTATGCATCATGAGGTCCGAAATCTGGCAATCTCTGGTGTGAGTGATACTATTTAAACATTTTGAAATTTTTTCCTTTCTGTTTCCATTTACGGCTATTTTGAAAACAATAGGCAGCCTTGATTTTAGAGCTCACCTTCACCAAGCTCCATATTAAGGCTCCAGCTCCACAAAAAGCTCAAATTAGCCTTTCAAGTCCTCAGCACTATGACTTGGTGGAGCTTGGGTGCCCTGCCCCAAGCTAAGCTCAAAAAGTAAAACTGCCTATCGTTTTTATGAACCTATAGAATTTTAATAAAATTTTCAGGGATCCTAACTCTTGAACTTAGAATGGAAACACATAGGAAGGTATCAATTTTGGTCCAAGAGCAATTTTCCATCTGGGCTCACCACACACCATTGGAGCAGATGGGCGAGAGTAGATTTACTGCAACCTTAAATACCTCACTCTGACAGAACTCACAATTTTTTTTGCTGACAGCATGCTACATATATTTATTTCTTGACTGCAGGGACCTTGTGCACTATGCGTGGGTGGAGCAACCATAGATTTCTTGATGGTGATGTGCTGTATATATTTATTTGTTGACAGCAGGGACCTTGTACACTGCACATAGGTAGAGCAACCATAGATTTCTTGACGGCAGTGTGCTGCACATACTGTGCCAAGTTGTAGGGGAGCAACGGTCACGGTCACGGTCCGCTGGTTGCATTGCCTCTTTTCCTGAGGGTCACGGTCACGGAGCGGTCGGTTGCCTCAAAAAATCGTGACACAGTGAAAGAAAATGCTAAAAAAATGCCCAGGGCCAGGTTTTTAGCGAAAATTGCAGGGAACCCATGAATATCAGCCTATGGATTTGCATTTCAACATCTTGGGAGTCCATTTGCACCTTCACAAGGTGAGGAAAAAAAGTTCTGGTTGCCTACCAAGGCAACAGTCACACTCACGGTCGAGTCTGTTGCCTGAAAAAAAGGCAACGGACTTGTCACGGTCATTGGGACGTTGCTCCCCTACAACTTGGCACAGTATTTATTTGTTGATGGTGGGGACCTTGCATGCTGCACAGTGGTGGAACAGTACCTGCAGGGAAGGTGGAAATTAACTACCCTTAGTCATTCTTTCAGCCTGAATCAGGCAGTAAAAACCTGAGGTTCAAACCTGTTCGAACGGGTTTGCCAAAATCCAAAATCCTCGAACCCTGAACCGCACCTGGGGTTTGGTTCGGATTTTTTGAGCCCCTCAAACCCGAATTCAGGTGCGGTTAAGGTTCTGTTCGGGCTCGGGAGCGGTTCTGAACCACACCCCGGCAACACTAGAGTCTATGGTGGGCAGGTATTCTCGCCTGTTTCCCCGCCACACCACGACCCCTAATAATGTGCTTGGCGGAGATCAAATGCTGATCTGCTGCCGTACTTACCGCCATACCATCCGTACTAATCCCCCGGACTTCCCATATCCCATTCTTTCACCAAACCGCAAAGAAAAACAAACCGGTTAGAGCCTCAGCTCCTTCGAGTTCATGTGTTTATAATTCCTTTTTGGATGACCAATTCACACTGTTGGGTTTGAAGCTTGAAGAATGGCCTGGAAAAAATCCTGAGAGAATTACCGACAATTCGATTTCTCAGCCGCGTTAGCCATGCTGGCGTGCGATTGCGCCAACGGTGGGAAACAAATACCCATCGGGGAAATCAGCAACAGAGAATTTTCGTGGTGATCAGAACCTTGGGCGACTCGAAACCCACAAGAAAGACTTGAATTGACTCCATTCGGCGGTCAAATTTATGCTTTTTGAACCAAAGTTGAACCCGTGGTCGAAAGAAAGTCTTGTTCGGCCGAATGCCCGAAGCTGACGAAGCGGCCTCGGCATTGGCTCGGCTAGATGGCATCGCATCTTATCCGATACTTTACATTCCTTTACCAATCCACCACCATGGCCTCTTCATCGAACCTGGTCACCGTCACCGACGCCCCGCACTTCCAGTCCCTCCTCTCCGCCGACCTCACCCGTGTCTCTCTCATCAACTTCTGGGCGCCTTGGGCCGCTCCATGCGCGCAGATGAACGACGTCGTCGCCGAGCTCGCAAGGAAGCACCCAGGCATACTAGCGCTAAACGTGGAGGCAGAGGAGCAGGCCGATATTGCAGAGTCATTTGATATTGAGGCGGTGCCGTCGTTCATCGTCCTAAGGGTGCGTGTCCTGCGACGTCGTGGATTCGGGTAACGATGTGCTCAAATTGGGACCAGGGACACACACTCCTCGCCCGCATCGCCGGCGCAGACGCACCCGCGCTCACGCAGGCCATCGCCACGCACGCGTCCGGCTCTGTCCCCACCTACACGCCCAAATCGCACACAGACATGTCCCCAGCGAACGGCATTAACGGTGGAGCGGCGGAGAAGCCCGAGGAGCTCGACGCGCGGCTGCAGCGCCTCATGACCCAGAGCAAAGTCGTCTTGTTCATGAAGGGCAGCCCGGAGGAGCCGCGATGTGGGTTCAGCCGCAAGATCTCGGCGCTGCTGAAGGAGCAGGGCGTGCAGTTTTCGAGCTTCGATATTTTGCAGGATGAGGATGTCCGACAAGGTGCGTGCGCGTGCTTTTGTGTCTTTTCTTCGATCTCATTCTTTCCTTCCCTGCACATCGCACAGGCCTCAAAAAACTAAACGACTGGCCCACCTTCCCCCAGCTCATCGTCAACGGCGAGCTCGTCGGCGGCCTCGACATCGTCCAGGAGATGGTCGAGACCGGCGAGTTTGACGCCGTCGTCAAGTCGTGATTGGCCGGGGTGGGTGGGTGGCGTTCATCCGTTCGTTCCTATGTGGGGTAGGCGTATCCGATCGTGTTCATCGCGCAGTCCCACTGCCTTGTGTATACATACTTATATGATTATGGGACGGCCCATGTAGGATCTTGTCGAGTACCCGCCACTGCAATCCGTTACTAGTCCGTCGAGAATCCGCGCACCCTTGGCCCCGAGTCCGAACCACCCATGATCAGCGAATTCGAGGACGTGCATTGTCCGCATCGCGTCCGTCAGCCATGGCATGCGCACGCGATTGTGGCTTTGCGTATATGCATACTACACTGCAGGTCGGAGGCCTGATTCAGATTCAGCGCGCGCCTGGCCTGACCCTCCTGTTTCTCGTCCTGGGGCCTCGTCTCAGAGGCGTCTCGGCAGAACTTATTACGCACCTACTTGCATTGCACAGCACCTCGGATTCGGAACGATATTTTGAACTTGAAGCTGGTCTGTCTGTAGGCTCATTCCCATCATCGTTCCGGAAACTGCACCTCTTCGTCTCTGTGAATTGATACTTACTAAATTCTGCTCTACCTCATTCCCTAGTAAGTATAATTCGAGGCGAGGCAAGATTCCCTTTCACAGCATTCTTGCTAGTATGTATATACATATGCGCCACATTACCTACGGGTACATCCTTGGAAAACCTCCTGAACAGCGAGAGAAAGAGTGGATGGTGTGGTTGGATCAGCGTAAAGGATATTTCGGACAGTCCATCTGCATGATCTGAATAACAACGTTCGCGGGTTGCATTGAGTTTACCGTCACGCTAGGTCGTTTATTTTTGAAACAGGCGAAAGGAAGAAAGTACACGCGCAAGCAAGAGTCGCTAGTGGAACCACCTTCGCCCGGGAGAAAGTTTTTGAATACGTCGTGGCGCACGGCACCGATTATTCTCTGTGCAGACGTTCCTGTTCTTCTGTCGTGTACATACAATTTATCTGCTTCTATCGTTACTAGTCCGTGTCCATTGTTCGGTATTTATGAGATCAAATCCATACCCCTTAACTGCTGTGTACCACAGCGACTTTGCTACGCACAGGCACGTTCGCATTCCCCCCAACCTCCGGAAAACCGTCCACCTTCACTTCCTTCCTGAACAACAAACAATGCGACGACCCCCCAAAGTGGAACATCCCCATCTGGTCGCCCTTCCTAACGTGCTGCCCCTCCTTCACCGTAATTTCACACGTACTCACTTCGTCCATGCCCACACCCACAAACGCCATCAGCCCGATATCCTTGTTATCCGCCTCGATGAAGATGACCGCGCGCGTGGCGAGGGCGGTGAGGTACCCCTGCGCGACGCTGATGCCCTTGGTGTTGATGTCGTGCACGGACGGGTCGCCGATGCCCTCGAAGAGCGGCTCGCTGAAGTACGTCCCGTCCTCGACGAAGGCGCGCACGATCTTGCCGCTCACGGGCGCGTGCCAGCGGTGGTACGATAGCGCGGACAGGAAGGCCTGGTAGATGGTCGCGCCCGCGAACTGCGTGGCGAGGGGGTCGTGCGCGAGCATGTCGAGGACGGAATAGGGCTGGCTTTTGATGAAGAACTTGGCGCGGAGCTGGGCGTCCCTCGCGACGTTGTAGACCTTGGACTCACAGCAGTTGGCCACCACGCTGTCATCGTCCGGGGAAGCCACTGGCCGAGCATCCTCGCGGACTTGGCGGGTGAAGAAGTCTGTCAATGCGGTCGATTTCCAGATTCAGAAAAGTGAGGAGGAAAGCACGAACCATCCCAGGACGTGTAGCCGTGATACTTCTTGGCTGGATCGCAGACGAACATGTCCTCAAACTTGTGGCTCGTCTGGAGCGGTGCGTTGGCCACCTGCATGATGTCCTTGTTAGCACTTTCCCCGAACCACCCTTCTGTGTGGTCGCCAAGCACGTATGCCGACTCCGGGGACTTCAAGAACTTGCCCCACTCGTTCAAGACCTTCTTGAGCATCTTGTTCACGTCGGGGTCCAGGAACGCTGAGTGCCCACTAAAACGTCGTCAGTCTATTGCAGTCATTAGACGACCTCATTGTTACCTCGGAGTGCCCATCACATAGTCAAAGATCCCTACAATCGGCACGCCAACCATGCCAACGCCAGCAGCCGCATCGGTCCACTCCGGGCCCTTTGTCAAAATATGGTTGAGGACGTCGAGCATGTGGACGTAGTCCCGGATCTGCCGCTTGCCCGTCGGGTCCTTGGAGTACTTCGGCTTGTGCGGGATCTCGTCCCACATCTGCGTGAAGAACATGTAGATGCGCGAGTTGCGCTCGATGAAGTCTTTGAACTCCTGCAGCACTGGGATGAGCGGCTGGGCGCCGTGCTTGTCGACGTGATCGACTTGGCGGGAGAGCCACTCGTGTTGCACGCGGTGGTCGGCCGGGAGCCATGCGCCGGGTCTGCAATGATGGTTAGTTTTATGGCACCCAGGGAGGGTAGGACGCCGACTTCTGTTCATTCTTGTGCTCATCGGGTATGTGATGCTCGTCGCCGTGTTGGTGAACCATCTTGTCTAGTAGGGGATGTTTCTTTCAAGTTGTGGCGGGAAGTATGATATGTTTCGTCGGTTCTGCCAAGACGCGCCAAGACGTCAGTCTTATATACCGTTTCAATGCTCGTTTGAGCTGGTCATGATGACGTCGATCTCCGATACCCAATATTATTTTTAGAAATAACCGCCCAACCAGAACGAAAGAGTCTAGCAGAGTACGCAGATATGTCGTCTGAACCCAGAGAAGATATGGGATTCCAGAGGCTGAGGACTGCGAGTGTGATACCTTGGTGTTACCGACAACGCCGACTCGAGTCTCGAACGGCGACAGGACGGTTCGATATCATGTTGGCTTTTTACGGCGAGAACGACTGAAAAGATCATGTTTCCCAGTGCAAACAGACAAGAAAGCGGCGGCGGCCTTCGACTAGGAGGCAATCGGCCACGGTGGTATCGGAAAGAAGAGGTGTGGCTGTTCGACAGCTTTGGCGGTGTTTCGAACGTGCGGATCAGCGGGCCGCGCTACCCATCTCGACTTTTCCTCCTTCGACCATCCTTTCTGTCTGCTTTCTTCAGGGTCTGACATACAGGTCGTTCTTCAATCCGAGTACGACACAAAAACACCTTGAAGACAAGTCGGCCATCCCGCAAGGAAGTAATAGGTCTTTATCGTTGGCGGGGAGGTACTATGGAGTCTATGGACAGACTATGGACACATACTAAGTACATAGGACAAAGGAAATAGACGTGTGCGCACGATCCATGGATTGATCGATGTATGTGTCTCGACTGTGATATACTTTCCATCCACCCGACTTGAGGAGTATTCTGTTCAGTACAGGGTAAGCAATTGCTCAATGTATCGCGCGGAAATGATCCTTCTCCTCGTCAAGGACTGCCTGAACCGCCTCTAGAAGTGACGGAGAGTCAGCTTGCGAAGTGACGGCAGGCGGAAGCGAAGTGGCGATGCTGCGCATCCCTTCGTATACGCAGGACGAATTCGTCCGCAGCGGCACCACCCAAATCCCCCCAATGTCCACCACATGCAGTTCCATCCGCCCCGCACTGTCCCGCGCGCGCGAAAGCAAATCGCACCATTCTTCCCCAGCACTCTCCAGGTCCTTCACTATTGGTGAGCAGGTCACAAACCGGACCTCGATCCGCACCCGCCCCCACGAGTAATCGAAGAACGTAAAGAAATACTCGTGCGGGGATTGAGCCATGAAGCGTACTTGCTCGGGATAGATGGTGTTTGCCTTGTGAGCCTCGTAATCCTGTTGAACAATAGTGCGGATGAAGGCGCGCTCCCTCCGACCGAAACTAATCTGGTCTGAGTTTGGTCAATCACCGCGAGCAGGTAGAGGACGGAAGAAACACACCGAGGGAGATGGAATGTCCGCGGCTGCACGCCTTGCGATGGCCGGCTGCCCAGTCCATAATTTGGCAGAGTTTGGAACAATAATAGGCCGTTTTACAGTTTACACATCGCTTAAGGGTGGGTCTATCGCGAATAACGGCACACTAGGTAAACATGGATTAAATGCAGCTAATGGTAACCAACATAACTCACAGCCATATTGTCGCACGCACCGGACCAGATACAGTCTGAAGAGTCCAAAACTTGGCGGATGCTGATACGCTCCTGAGCCAAGTTAACAAAGTTGGTCCAGCTTTCTGTTTTCGCCAGAGGGGATTTCTGGACTACATCTTCAATTTCAAGCAACGCCTCTTCAACCTTGCGCACAACATGATGATACACGAGATTTTGGAGAATCCCATCAAGGGGGTATTCCAAAGCCTCCTTGATACTGCGCTCCCGTCAATTGCCACACACAAGTAGGGGACGGAGCAGACCTGCTTTCAACGCTTGTCCAGCCCAAGTATCCCCCGAAGAGATAAGGAATGCGACACGAAACAGAACCAAGCAAGTCGCTAGTGTCTCCGTTACACCAGGAATCGTATTGTCCGCGAGATTATGCATAACTGTGGTGAGTGTTTTCACAAACCCACCTTCGCACAATGCCGAGCAGAGCAAAAAAAGGCTCTCGTCGTCCTCAGCGCGACTCTCGCTGATGCGGTCCGTGGCTATCACGAACGCCAGAATTGCCCCCACAAATTTCAGTGGCAGCCGAGTAATGGGAGGTTTGCGGCTCGGAATGAGGGCCGTTATGCTTTGGATAATGAGGGACGCGAGGTCATTGATGGTTCCACCGGCTCCCTCCACAAATTCTTCGAGGCCGGCAGGCTCCGACGCGTCTATGGGACAGGACCCATTTACACATTGTAACACCTGATCGAGGCCAACATCGCGCGCGCGCCCGGCCTCGCGCTGAACGAGCAACGACCAATTTCGCGCAAGGAGTACACGCACTCCAGGCGTCGCTCCAAAGAGTTTGAACAGAGTCTGGCTGTTGTGGAATGAAGCCATGAATTGGACGACGTTCGACCCGAGTTCAAATTCGCGCAAGCCAAGGCTCGGGCTTGGCCTCCCCGATGTCATGGTCGCATAAATCTGAAAGCACTCGATCCACGCCCAGTACCGCGGCCATATATCGATAACGGCGGCATCAGGGAGGAATTTCCCGGGGTTTTGCAGAAAGTAAATCCCCTCGGTCGAGGCTAGGGCGCAAGCCATCGCATGTGTGTTCAGTCCAATGTCATCCATGTTCGGTATACCGGCTGGATCCAGATTCACGTAGAACACCGGGAGAAAGAGGAGCGCGGTGCTGGCTGGAAGACCTGGAATCAGACCGCCTAGGCTTTGCAAATCATTTAGGGAGCCGTTCGCTGCGCTGTTTGCCACTCGCTGGAAGATGGTCAGTCAAAACAATCGCTATAAGCTAGAGAACTTGAAAGAGGATCAAAGTCGAGAGACATACTCTGAGGTTCCCCGGAAGCCGAAGAATATTGCGTTGGTGCAAGGACGCATGCATTGAGAAGAGTGGCAGGATCGAAATGTCGTTGTCGGCAAAATGCTGTGGTCTACTATTTGGCGATCCATTTCAGCGGCAATCGGCTCGGCAATGTGCAGTCCTTGAAGAACAAAATCCTGAATTTCAATCTGCGCGCAGTTGACGGTTAAACTTAAAGCCGGCGGAGGCCGGCGACTTGTATGATATAAATGTCGGAGACAGCGTTTTGAAATGTGTTACATTTAACCTAACTATTCGACCATCCCATGAATTTAACAGAAAGAACGACGAGGAAAATGAAAGCAAAAATCAAGATGACATTAGGGTCGATAGAAATGGACATGCCGACACACTGTGGAACCCCAACTCCGTGAAATTCACTTGTTTTTTCACTGAGAAATCAAGAGAAAATGAACCTCAAATGCCGTGAATTTCACGACCAAAATGTGAATTTCACCTGAAAGGGCTTGAAAATGTTTCACGTACAAAATGCGGTTTTTCACCCACCGCTTCACGTAGTTTGTGAGTGAAATTCGCGGACTCTTCGGGCGAAGTTTTGGCAAAATATTAACTTCATCTCACTGTGAATACCTCTTCAGAGGGATCTCTTTCAATGCCTTCCCAATATATTGGCACTATAGACTCGGTTACAACGTTAAACTAATTATCTAAATGATGATTAAACAACACATACTGTAGTGCGTAAATATCTGGTACTGATGAACAGAGTTATGTACCTTGTCCCAGGCACCTGTTAGAGTAGGTGAAAAAGTGCATTCACCATGTTTTTCGGTGAAACCTATTTTTCACATACTTTACCTTGGGAGCGGACAGTTTCACAGTGTTTTCACACTATTGGGTGAAATAAAATTTCACAATCTTTAGGGTGAAATGCGAATTTCATGGGGTCGTAGGGTGAATTTCACGCATTCTGTTTTCCACAGTGACAGTACACAGCAGACGGCACTGTAGGGAATAGAGTATTTCTTCATGATTAACACTGGAAGCTCGAACCACTTGCGCTGCGATCCCCAATGGTCAAGACACGTACCGGCGATGCATCACTCCGAGTCCTCCCCGCTGCCCCCGACTTCCGAATGTTTGTCATCCGCCTTGGTTTCCTGCGCCTCTTCCTGTTCCTCGCTTCCCTCTCAAGCCCCCACTCAGCGTACTCAGCAAGCCACTCTCCAGAGATGGATACACAGTCGGTGCTACGGTCCCGCCGCCATGCCAGGAGCTGCTGAGGCGTGGGGGGAGAACGAATCTTGGTGTACCGGTTGGTGGAGGGAGGACTTCGGGATTTGCATCCGCGTGGGCTTGAGGGGAATTCACCGCAACTGGGGTACCGGAGATCGACATCAACAACGTCTGGGAGCGCCGGCCGGATATCGAATTCACACTTGCGTTTGGAACATATGTGCACGTCCCTGAGCGATTGCACACCGTCTATTGCGAGCCGCGCATCGATGGGGGTTAACGGGTCGCCAGGATCATAGTCAAGACAACGAAAAGTCTGCAGTTAAAGCTAGCTTAAGGCATAAGATCTCGGATAATTCTGTTTGGAAACCCGGCTTTCAGCGGAAATCCCACTAGTTGGGGAAATCTTATAAAAGTCTATTTGGAAACCCATTCAAATCACAAGAAGTAGGCAATAATCTCCATATATTCATAGGATAATTCTTTCTGGAAACCCGCCTTTCAGCGGAAACCCCACCATTTGGGGAAATTTTTCAAAGTCTTGGAAACCCCTCGGCCAATCAACCGAGAAGGGACGGAGTTTAAACCACGGAATCAACCGTACTCGTCCATGCAAATCACAAGAAGTTGACAATAATCCTATATTCATGGGATAATTCTTTCTGGAAACCCGGCTTTCAGCGGACACCCCTGTCGAAAAAAGTCTTTTATTTGAAAACCCAGTTTCTCGCCGTCGGCCGGCACCTCAACATGTTGATAGCCGCAGCTTTCCAACTCGGAAGGTCACCAATATCCGGGTCTGCTATTGCTGGAGGGCCAAACAAAAAAATTCCAATGAAGGGTGAAAATTTATCCAGCGTCACCTCATGGACCGGAAATTTGAGACGTTTGGTGCTGTAGGCTTAGTTGTAAACTGGGGAGGTATCAGCAGCCAAATTTGTATCCCACTAGCGGCGCAAGTTCAAGGTATTCCAGGTCATAAAGGTCCCGGGAGGGAAACTGTATTCGTGGCGGATCACTCGATGGATGAGCTGGGCCCATGAATATATGCAGATTATTGCCAACTTTCCGTGATTTGGATGGACGAGCATGGTTGATTCCGTGGTTCAAACTCCGCCCCTTCTCGCCTGATTGGCCGAGGAGTTTCCAAGTAGACTTTTGAAAGATTTCCCCAAATGGTGGTGTTTCCGCTGAAAGCCGGATTTCCCAATAGAATTATCCAGGCATCGAATGACAACCTTCACCACTCGCCACAGGTCCACAAAAGTAGCAAGGGAGATTTCGCGGGATTTATGGGAATGTACTGATCCGGGGGAAGCGAGGCCATTAAATCTCCCCAAGGACATCGTGGGGAGTCCGCGCGCGTCAGGTGGGAGTCGACGAATTCCGCCAGCACATTTCGTTTTCGAGTGAGCTGCTCAAATCCCGCAGCCGAGACATCTGGTCGGTAGTTTTTGGAGCTCCTGCATCTGACGGACAACGAAATCGCGGATTCGGTGACGCTCGTCCTTGACTCGTCCTCAGAGGGGACGAAGTTGGTATGAAGATACGTATTCCATGTAAGGCGTTTGAGGGCTGATCGAGGGCCTCAGTATGAATTACGAGGTTCATAATTAAATCATATAACTGGGATGAGCCAGACGCCGACTGGCGAGAACGGCGGGAGCAAGCTCAGAGCTCTGAGCACGAGACAAGATGCCTGACCGCGTGATTAAACGCGCCTCGATTGGGCAAGCCAAGCTACGCCAAATAATAATATTATTTCATTTTCCGAGTAATCGAGAAGGCCCCTGATGCGAGAATAAATATAAGTACAGGCTTTCAGACCGCGACGGTGCTCAGAGCGGAAAAAATAATTGAGACCAACTTTGCGCTGAGCTCGAGCATAGCATGGGCAACTCAACATGATTCGTTATACTTTCTATTCGCCGCCCTGCACGATAGTACTCTGTTAAGTACAGAGTAGGCAAGTATCGCGTGGAAAGAATTGGACCGACCACCCAACTCCACATCCTCACAATGTCCATGATCCATGATACGCGGCCCCATCCGCCCCGCGCTGTCCCGGCGGTGCCCGCGAGAACGAATCTAATCAAACCAGAAAGCAATGCATTCCAACATTTCAGATTAAGCGTATGAAATGACCGTCACTTTTCCAGCGAGATCAACGACCAAAACCAAGCCTAGAGAGTCGTCGAACGCGATCCGTTCGCACGAGGCGGGGGACAAATCTCCAATGTCCAATTTTCGAAAGGTGGTACGTGGGGTCGGAGTTGGAGTGAAGTGCAATAGTCCCTCGTAGCTATTGTCCCCGGGGTGGTATCTGCCACGATGAAGAATAAGCGTATATCGTCCCGAAGCACCCACTGCCGTAGCATGGATGGGGTCAGTGTGCTCGTAAAAGTGACCCTGTCCAATCTCTATCCCTCCAGGAGCTGGACGTCCGGGCCAAAAGTGGACGACCGATGTTTGTCGGCCCTCCCATTGAAAGGTTCTGCATGTTGACGCGAAAATGCCATAATCCGGTGGTAACATACGCGTTGGACCGAAAGACATCGCGTCAACGGTTTCGTAAAGCTCGCGTTGGCTAGAGGCAAAAGGGTACAGCAGGGGTAACTCAACCAATGTCGACGTTAAAGGAAGATTCTCGGGGCCCTCGTCGGCGTTAGGAAGAAGAGGGAACTTTTGAACAGCGGCTTCTGTGGCAAGGGAGCCCCTGGAGAAAAGATATAGCCCTTGCTCATAGGGTAAACAAGAGAAACGGGACATTGGGCCCGGCTACAAATTTTCGTCAATTGGAAGCGAAACTATAAAACGTGAATGGATCTGACCATATGAATAATTTCTGAGAAAACCTCCTTTACATCGGCGGCGGCATCAATACACCAGGAAACTATGGACGAGTCGGTGCAGAATCCCAGAATGCAGGAATTCACAAAGAACGACCAACGCAAGCGATAGGACTTTGTCGTGGGCGGGGATGTCACATACGACATTGAGATCTGAGTCCGATCCTTGTAATCGATGTATACCGCCACCAGACATTCAACAGGCCCCCTGCATGTATGCGACATCAGTCGACGCCTTGTAGAGATCTTCAAGACATACGCCATATAACCTCCGAGTATAGCCTTCCCTTTGATTTCCATGCACGGCTGTTCAGTCTCAACACGAAGGTTGGGAACTTCCAGTTGCCCCACGCGTTGGGCCGTAGGGGTATCCCAGCAACTCACACTCCCGATGCCATGAGTGACCAGGAGGTTAGTCCCTTGAATGAAGATAATCCCGAAATGTTCCCAAGGTTTGTTGAAAGTATGCGTGCGAACGGGACGTGGGTTATCGGACTTGAAATTGTTCATAAGTCGATTGGTCTGCCGTACAAAACATTGAAGTTCGCCAAGAGACAACGTCTTGAGGACTTCACCGTCGGAGACAGGAAGAGGATGACCTTCAACCTCCTTTATTCGGGCAATAGCGTTGAGCCAAAGCATTCTCTGGAACTGGAGCACGCGAATGATACGACAGATCTGGAATTGAGATGAGCACCGTCTTCGACATTCTTCGACCCCATCCTTCTCGACGTACTGAAAGAAAGCCAAGAAGATCGGCGACATCTAACTCCTTGGCTAGTTCTAAAAGAACATCCTGAGGGAAGTCAGTGATTCTCGGAGACATGGTGGGAGTAGACAAGACGCGGCGAACGTCCCAATTGGGAACGGTCGATCAATTCGCACGCTGGCCTCGGGTTAAATCGGCTTGCCACCTTCTTCCTCCGACGTCGCCAAATTTTTCTTCTGGTCTATCTGGACATTCCAAATATCATGGGCACGCATCTACGGGTATCCGAAATGCTCTAGCTGAGGAGGACAATTACCCCGTGGATTGGGACCGTCCATCGGCCAGTGCCAAAGATTTCGTCCGGATGCCATGATCCACACCGCAGGCAGCCACTTGTGAGGTTGAACGAACCTCGACTTGCTTCATACGCGAGTAGTTGCTGCACCCCAGAAGCAGCGGAACTTTAAGGCCGTTCCATCTAATGGGGAATGCAAGTGTATTGTTGTTACCTCGCTACAATATGGACTTGGCAGTTTCGCGGACCGACATCTCCGCCTCAAACCATGCGTGGTCTTAAGGGGACGAGAAGTGCTCCATCGTCCAGTGATCTCCCCCTTCCGATGGCTCTGACCCAGCTGCTGCTATTCGCGTTTGCCACCGTCGTAGCTGCTGCGCCTCGATCAGTTCCCGCAGGATGGTCGCTGCACCGCCGCGCCGATCCTGAGGCGCTGATTCCGCTCAAGTTCAGTCTCGCGCAATCGAACGTGGATAAACTCGAGGCTTTTCTTTTGGACATTGCGGACCCGCAGTCGCCCAAATACGGGCAGCACTGGTCGCCTGTACGGGTCAAGGAGACCTTCCGGCCATCCAGCGAGACCGTCAATACCGTACACGCATGGCTCACGCACGAGGGTGTCCAAGCCGATAAAATCCAGCTCAGTCCGAACGGCGACATCCTGCATCTCGATGTGACGATCGCAGACGCCGAAAGGCTTTTGCAGGCGGACTATTACGAGTACAGCGACGAGGACGGAAGCATGCACGTGGGATGTCATGATGGATATACACTTCCTGAGCATGTCTCGATGCACGTAGACTTTGTGTGGCCGACTGTACACTTTGATGCACCACGCTCCCTCTCGCGGAGGAGCGCATCTACATCTCCGCCTCTGTGGGGACGAGATGGAGCGGGAAAGACACCTATCGACAACGTGAGCTTCATCCTGTTTGATTACACACGTCTCTGATCTCATGGTGCTTTAGCTCGCTGCCATCGCTGCGGCAGACTGCGACACATCTGTGACCCTGGATTGCCTCCGCGCGCTCTACAACTTCGACTTCACGCCTGTTTCCGGCGATGTAAATACAGTCGGCGTTGGTAAGTATCTCGATTATATCGCTGGCTCGTTGATGGAACCTTGCTCCCTAGTTGAGTTCGGGAAAAACATCTACAGGGCGGAAGAGCTTGATCTGTTCTTCGGAACATACAGGTAAGCGCTCCTCAGTCGAGTTGGGCAGGAGCACTTACAGGAAATGTTTAGGCCTGACCAAGTCGGCAACATCCCAACTCTTATTAGCGTAGAAGGAGGTTTATTTCACGGAGTATTTATCACAAGGTCAAGTGCTCATGTGATTCATAGGCGACCCCGACGCTGGCGGCAGTGAAGACGAAGCGTCTCTGGACATCGAGCTCATGATGGGCTTATTAGGGCCCAAACAGAACCTTTCTCTATACCAGGTAGCGCAGCAGAATTCATCCATGGACCCGAGTACGTTGCGCTGATATTCGAGTCCCGTTTGTACTTATGATACCGATCATGTGCAGCGGATAGATTACTCGCGGCACTGGACGGGTCGTACTGCTCGATTGCTCCTGCCACCGATGAAGGTCAGACACCGAGAAACCGCCCGTTATATTTGTGGCTTGACGTTACATTATTTTCTGCGTAGGCATCACGGACTGCGGCAACAAACCGCGGACGAACGTCATCTCCATCTCCTACCATTTGAACCCTGATCTCAATGACCCGGCCATCTCTCCTGTTGTGCAACGACAGTGCACGGAGTTCGGCAAGGTACGAAGCGTCGTCTGTAACAAAATTAATGTGCTCATATTGCGCGCTGTAGCAGTCTCTCACCGGAATCACTTTCGTTGCATCCTCCGGCGATGGGGGCGTTGCGTATGGCGCGTCTCAGGCGTGCTTGGTGAACGGCACGCTCACGTTCGGTGGCGCAAAGGGAACGTTCGTCGGACAACTTCCCGCGTCGTGTCCTTTCGTGACGGCCGTCGGCGCTACATCCGTCCCGCCTGGTGGGACGGTAAGCCACTTGAATTTTCCTTGCGTTTTAATGATGTTAACTCCCGATCGTAGACAGACCAAGTCGAAGAATCTACCACAGATTTCCCGTCTGGCGGAGGGTTCTCGAACAACTTCCCCCGGCCTTCGTGGCAGGACTCCGCCGTGCAGAACTACTTAGATAACTTCGCACCTGACTACAATGCCACCATTTTCAACAGGACCGGACGGGCATATCCCGACGTGGCGACTAACGGGTGCGCGATACGCCCTCAGGTTTCAGAATTTTCAGCCAATCTGACCGGGTATGTAATCTACCAGATACCCAATTGTGGTGGCGGAGAAAGGCAGATTCCTCCACACGAGCGGCACATCAGCCTCTGCACCCATCTTCGCGGTCCTCATTGCTGCAGTTAACGATGCCCGCATCGCAGCAGGCAAGAGTCCTGTCGGGTTCATCAATCCGGCGGTAAGCATAATCACTTCGTGTCAGATTTGAGTAGGACTGACCATGAAATATATGTTTCAGCTCTACTCTGACGCGTTCGCCCACACATTCAATGATGTGATAGTCGGCAGCAATCCTGCATGCCAGACTGATGGCTTCCCCGCTGCGCCTGGCTGGGATCCTGTCAGTGGTATGGGTACACCTAACTTCGAGAAGCTCAGGGATGCGTTCTTGGCACTACCGTAAGAAGTACGCGATTTAGGCACTAAATTAATACTGTGCCAGCGGCATGCTCTCCACATCTCTCCATGCGCTCAGTGGGCAAGCCGCAAAACGTTTCGCTGCCGCCGCCGGATGAAGTCAGTTCAAACAACGCTAAATCCACTCCTTAAGTCATTACCATCGTACTCGCCGCGGGCATCGGCGCGATCCTCTATGCTGTATCCTCTGTGCACTGCAGTGCGGATCGCATCTCAAGCCTGAAGCCCGATCGCTTTGCAGTCAGGCTATGTACATTACTTCCCTATTCATTTCGGGTAATCACCGCCACGATGCGATGGTCGACCTAGTTGGGCCATCTGACACCGTCTAAGAATATTTACAACCCCTCAAGTCATCTGACTAAGAATCCAGTTCTCCGAGGCCGACCGATGAAGTGGTTATTGAGTTAAAGACTACCTCGGGGACTTGATTGTGCACCTCCATTCCGAATACGGTGATTTATCACGTGGGGCAGTGGTGAGGACTCAATTAAATACTCAACATAGCGGCAAATGCTTGTAGCACTTTTCTTTGGCATATTTAACACTATGAGATCAGAAAACCATGACTGAACTTGTGTTTTTTTGAAACAAATACATCGTGAAATAGGCATATAAGGATATTCCCATTCGGCACGCAGGGTCCCCAAAATCTCTGAAAAAAGTTTCCAGGTAGGCGTTTACGGAACCAGAAGTTCCTCGGTGGGGTGCGGATTTTGCGAATCCGGACCCTCTTGGCGCTGACGCATTCATCGACTTGGACATGAAGTTCGCCTACCGGACACGTTCGGCCAAGGAATAAATATCATCAAAACAGTCGACGTCGGGTATTTCTCGTGTGATTGTTCTCCGTCTGATGGTAACACAGGGATCGCCGGGTGTGAAACCGTGAACAGCTTCCCATATATAACGCGATCCACGCAGATCTTAGGTTCGATCCTGCTCTGACGAATTGCCCCGCCAACCAACCGTCACCGAAATACGCCTTGATAACATAGCGGCCTGTTTGACTCCAGCTCTGGCACTTCTCAAGGACCTCAATGACGCATTTGGTCCCCCGTTTATTCAGCCCATCGTAAACACGATTCTGCCCATGATTACTGCAGTACAGGTGACAACTTTATTTTGCGATGAAAGACATGCTAAAATCCTGATCCAACGATAGAATGCGAAACGGAATAGAGAAGAATGTATCCAGCTCCTCGAAAATATCCCTCTAGTACTGTTTGCCATCGTCAATCTTTACGCAAAGTCCGAAGTAGTTGGATCACTGCCGCCTTCCACGCTAGATCATATCGGGAAATTTATGGAGTAAGTGGTGTACTTTGGGTCAAGATTTTTTCATCGATAAATTCCCGCAGAACTCTTCACAAGATATACGCATATATTGAAGCACAACAGGACGGAAACAAGTTCAAGCAGCTATTCCGTAATGGTGAGATGAATGTTCTCCTCAAAGATTGTCGCGCTGGGCTGGCTCAAGGACTAGAGGTGTTCGGAGTAAGCCTTTACCTTTCCCCTTTCGTAATAGGACATTGAAGATATCCTTTTAGATTAACTCGACCGCTACGCCGTTGAACAACATCGAAGGAATGAAGAAGATGGCCGAGATCCAACAACAAGAAATGCTCGAACTGATTTCAACACTTTCTGATGCCAGTACGATCTCGGACGGGACATCGGTGTGTACGTAGTTATTCCCGCTAATACTGACTAAATTTCAAGGCAGCTATATCTGGGTGCTCATGAAACGAATAGGTAAAGCGAAAATTTCACGCCTCACTCATACTTATACTTCCTTGAAGTTCGAATTCCTTCTCGTTGTTGCCGTCTCAGCCCAAGATATTCCATGGGCGTGAATTAGAAATAGGAGACATCATGAAAATTCTGGCTGGTGACTCGCCTCGGATAGCCATTCTTGGAGGAGGTGGAATGGGGAAGACCACCCTCGCAAAGGCGGCTTTGCATCATCCGGAGACGTCCAGGAAATTCGATCACAGATTCTTTATTAGTGCAGAATCTGCAACCAACAGCATCGAGCTCGCTGCGCTCACTGGATTACATCTTGGACTCAATCCTGGCCCAGATCTCACCAAACCCGTTGCCCAATATTTTGCGGGACAGCCTCCCTGTCTTGTGATTTTAGACAATCTGGAAACATCCTGGGATCCAATTGGGTCTCGTGCTGATGTTGAAGAACTTCTATCCTTGCTCACGGATATACCACATCTCGGATTGATTGTTTGTGCTATATAATTCTCACCATTTGTGTATGCTCATACGAGATAGATCACGATGCGTGGTGCAGAAAGACCGGGGAGGGTCCACTGGACCCGCCCATTTTTGTTACCGTTGCAACGTCTATCGGACGAGGCAGCTGAACAAACCTTCGTCGACATCACAGACAATTTCTATGATAGGGAGGACATAAAACAGCTTCTCGACTTTACAGATAATATGCCGCTGGCCGTGGATCTGATGGCCCATCTAGCTGATTACGAAGGCTGCTCGAACGTTCTGGCTCGTTGGAAGGCCGAGAAAACATCCTTACTTTCCGTTGGCTATGACAGGAAGTCAAACTTGGATGTTTCTATCAGCCTCTCGTTGTCAAGCCCCCGAATTACACCTGATAGCAAGGAATTATTGAGTCTACTCTCAATTCTGCCAGATGGACTCTCGGAGGTTGAAATTCTGCAAAGTAATCTGCCAGTTCAGAATATCCTAAAGTGCAGGACCACTTTGCTGGCTACATCCTTGGCATATCTGGATGAAAGACGGCGGCTCAGGTCCCTGCTGCCTGTCCGAGAACACATCCGGCATTTTCTGCCTCCCTCACCGTCCGTTGTACAATCGCTTCGCCAGCATTTCCACTCGCTCCTGGAGTTGTATAAAAATTTCGAGGGAGAGCAACTGACACCCATAGTCAGTCAAATAGTCCCAAATTTGGGAAATCTGCAAGAAGTGCTACAACAGGGATTGCATGACGAGGATCCCAGTCTCGTGGATACAATCCAGTGCATTCTATCTCTAAACTCCTTCTACCGGGTCACAGGACGAGATAGTACGATGCTGATGGACTGTATCCCACCGGTATTCCCTCAGCCTGTTGACCGCCCACTGGAAACAATGTTCTTGACGGAAATGTTGCTCTCACGCAGACCACATCCGACTCTGGGCTTTGAACAGCTGCTTTCCCAAGCAGTAACACATCTACAACATTTCGACGATCCAACTCTTGAGTGTGAGTGTTTCACATAATGTTCAGTTTGTCCCGATCTCACCCTGTCTATGATAACAAGCCCGATTCCATTGGGCAGCAGGGGTTCATTTTACCAACTATGAGATGGATCCCACTCGGGCCATGCAATCTCTCGACCGGGCGCTCAAATTATCGAAGTCGTGTGGGGACCTCAGTGGGCAGTGCAATGCCTTGATAGGGATTGCTCAGCTCAAGTGGAACGGCACAGATTATTCCACCGCTCTGGTGCATGCCCGTGAGGCACAAAGGCTAGCTCAATTGTCAGCATTTTTGTATCAGGAAGCTAGGGCACGATGGATTGAAGCCTTGTGCTTCCAATGTCTCGGAGACTACCGGGAGACAATGGCTCAACTCGACGTGGCTAGTGATATTCTAGGTCTTTGTGGTCTCTCGGGAGGCTCGCTTGACTACCCCATCACAATGACCCGGGCAGAGGTCCACCTTCTGAAATCGGAATATAGTCAAGCTCAAAGCATTTACGCTCAAGGTGCACATGCGCCGAATACTCAACACTATGCTTACACGGAGCTCAACATCGCTGAGATCGGGGTGCTCATCGGCACAACTGCAAAGGATGTACGCCGACGCATAGACAATGCAAGAACCGTGTTTAACGGCCTCGATTCTAAGGCTGAAATTGTCTTGTGTAACATGATTCTGGCCGACCTCGAACTCAGAGAAGGGAACATGTCATCAGCTCGTACTCTATTCCGCAACTGTCTCGATTTCAGTTGGGGTCTATTTAGTGAAATCACCGCCTATTGTCTGGAGAGACTCGCCGATATCAGTCGTTGGAGTGAAACCGGATTCCACTGGCCGGTGATATATCTGGCGTATTCCCAGAAATCTAAGGCAAAATTGCCACTACACAAGGCACTTCTGTTCCTTGGTGACGTGTTTCTTGCCAATCAGGATGACCGTTCAGCCCGCAGTCTGTTTACCGCGGCTCTCGACGGATTTACTTTTATGGACATCCATCGTAGTCGAGCCCAGTGCATGCTGCGTCTCGGTGATCTCGCAAACACAAGGGGAGATATATCCGAGGCTCTTGAGCTCTGGAAAGCGGCTGGACCACTGTTTGAACAATCGTTCCAAGACAAGGATGTGGCACGAATTAACTCTAGGCTTACTGGCATTGAACAAGCGGTCCAGGAACAGAAAGAGGTGATTTGGAAGAATGCAGAAGAACTGGTATTATCCGTTACAGTATGATTTTGGAGATGGCGTTATCCCTCGACTTCCCAACCGCTGTGTCTTTAGAGCATCTTACTCATATATACCAATTTGGCTTTCCGCTCCGAGATACATCATGATTTACGATTCAATCTTTGACACACAATTTAAACCAAGTTCAAATCACATAATCCGAAAGATCTGGCCACGGTCTGCAGGTAGAACAAGGGAAACTGTGCGCAGTGATCTAACGACACAACTGACAGAGCGACGTAGTTGAGCCATCCTCGCCTCCACGGCAACATTAGGGTTGTTCACAGTTGCCCTTTTTCACGCCCTTTTCCACCCTTTTTCCGCCCTTTTTGTCATTCTCTTCGTTTTTTGCCCGGTTTTTTTTCCCTTTTTCAATTAGAAGTACAAAAAGGGTAGAATACCGAAAAAAAGGGGTCCTACATGCAATTCTGGGTGAAATGAAGAAAAAAGGGTGCGAAAAAGGGCGTGAAAAAGGGCAACTGTGAACACCCTGGCTTGGGGCTCCCTTTTTCCGCCCTTTTTCGCACCCTTTTTGCCTCCTTCCCTCTATTTCATGCAGTCTAGGTGCTCTTATCATTCCTCAAAGGTCACATACCACCTCAAATGTTCAAAAAGGACTAAGGTGAAATTTCCTGGATTTTATAGCTCAATATCTCCCAAACATAAAAAAGGGTGCAAAAAGGGCGCAAAAAGGCCAACCGTGAACAACCCTATTCAACGCAGTCTCCGCGCGCACGGGATTAATTATTTTACACTTGACCCTTCGAAAATCTTAGCTTGTTTATCCTGCAGTTCGATTCACGCGCGGGTTCAGCTTAACATCCTGAAGTCACCCGATCAATTCGTAGTTTGTCTCCTCTTTCCATCTCTGGCATCGTCAAATTTCTTCTGACTTTTCGAAGTTTCAAAGCTAGCATGCGTAAGTATCGCCGGGAATCAGAAACCATCCAGCTCGAGAGGGGAAGTAAGTACCCCGTGAATTCAGAAACGCCGAACGTCTGTGTTATTGCTAGTGCCAATTCTCGTCACTTGAAGCACTTCGCTCATCGCTTAGGGATAGTATCGGTTACAGGACGACTCTGCACCTCGTTACCGTAATCCAAAGAAAGAATACGCTCGCTTTTGGCTCCGACTCCCAATCAGCGACACCAACGAGCTTGTAGATTGTCATGTCCGCCAACAACCTATTTCCGTGGCCTGTGCATGCCTGAGCTTCCCATCAGCGGACCAACGTGCTCCTTTCAGTAAATATATGCACATACTTATATTCACTCCAACAAACCGAGGTACGTACCGAGGTTGATCGTTGAAACGTCTGGCTATAGAGACTATTTATTCACTCATTTGACATTTTCCATCTCGAACATTTGGACGCCCTTCCGGACGGCAAACTAACCCATTCATAGTAGAGTTTCTATTTTTTTGTATGGTCTCTCAGTGATATGCCTCGACACGCGCTCGAAGGTCGTTTGTAATCCCATTTTTTTGTTCCTGAACTACTCTAACTTGACCGTCTTCGTGTTAATTGGAGGTGAGTGTTCCCTTTTTTCCCTCGCTAGCAACTCATATTTACTGAAGCCTGAAACGGTTTCGACCCGTTGTTCATCCTGCGTCCGACTGCATCTCTGCTTGTTCACGAAAACGAAGCAGTACAGAAGTTGTGGTACATATGGCGGAACTCGTGGTTGCAGGATTCAATGGGTGCTGTTCTGATTTGATAGCGAGTGAGGCAGGTGTGAGACACACGTACACGCTCAAATTGCCTGTAAGGAGTGTAATTTCTGCAAGAACGTTCAAGTCAGCCCAGAATACAAATGCTATGTTCTCAGCCATGTGATATGCAGTAATATCACGGAGAGCAGAAGAAGTGCACAAGATCGTCGGGGGCTGGAAGCCGGGTAACCAGACAGTTTCTGTCAAGTAGGGCCATAAGGAAACGAAGTGCACATCATGGCCGATAGGCCGAAGCACAATTCCGACAAAGTCATCAGCAATGAGCTGACTGCCCGAAAAAGATGAAAAAGATATATCCAATCAATAGGAAAGTCTCCGCGTTTTTTGTGGCCGATTAGAGCTTGCCAAAAAATTACGGTCCAAGCCACGGCTATCCCCGGAATTGCCTATTCGGGTATGGGAGAGCTGACTCAGCTAATCGGATTATCATCAGCAATTTGATTCCGTGGAGATGCTCCTTCGCTTATACCTTCACCACCGGCCATGACTAGCCGCAGAGTCCTCCTCGTCCTAAACCTCCAAGTTGGCCTCATATCAGATCCGCCACAAGGCATTCCTGCCGCCCAAAGCGTCCGCGAGAACATCGCCCTCGTCCTCGAGCATGCGCGACGCGCCTCCGCCGAGCAAGCCCCGTGTATTATTCACTTCCGTAACTGTGGCGAGCCGGGCGACCTTGATGAAGAGGGCACTCCGACATGGGAGCTCCTACACCCTCCGCTCCCCGGTGAATTCGTCTTTGACAAGCGCAAGACCAACGCGTTCTCGTGCACCGCGCTCGACGAGCACGTCGCGCCAGACGCGGAGGTCGTCGTCGTGGGGCTCATGTCCGAATATTCCGTCAAGTCGAGTGCGTCTATCTTACCTGATCCTCGTGGTGCCGGTGGCGGGTGCTAATTGCGACGTGCGCGATCGATAGCATGCAAGGCAGCGCTGCTACGGGGGAACACCGTGTTACTGATGCGCGGCGCACACGGCACGTACGACCACAAGGGAGCTCGTGGATGGCGGCCGCTTGACGCCGGCGGAGAAGATCAGCGCGCAGGTAGAGGAGGAGCTGGATAAAGCAGGTGCAATCATCCTTGATATGAAGTACCTCCCCGGGCTCTTTGAGGGCCGGTAACCGACCGATGTGAGGCTATCGCGAGTCCAGTTTTTCTTTCTTCTGGTGCTGTGAGTTTATAATGCTTTTATAAGGCCCCTTCGGCAATTATGCTCAGATACCCGTGTCCAGATATACACGCCCTGGACGCGGAGCATCACTGCACGTCAATTGGGGGCCGATTTTCTTTGGATTCTTTCTCTCTCTTTTGGGTTGTTTGCACGTCGGTCATGGCACCAAGAGAACAACAGCGTGTCCTTGGGATCTATGGGATGAATTTTATTATGGCTAACTCAGGGCAGTGGGTCGATGGGAATGCAGCCGGCCAGTGTGCCACGGGACCAGATTTTAGTTCGGGATTTATGGAATATGGGATTGGGTTTTGTCTGGGCGCACTAACAAGTTACGTTAGGGTAACAACAACATTGGAATTTATGCGGTGCAGGGCGCGATCTAGACCGGACAGCAGGAATCGACGTTCGAGCACTTCAAGCATGCTTGATCGACGTGATAAACGTATACTTCATTTGAACTTGAACTGGCTTTGCTTGACTTGGGACATCCGAGACTCCATTCCACCTTAACGCAATGCTGAATGTCGCCTCGGCTCGACACTGACCAAGTGGCGATCTCCAAGTTCCCCGCGCGCCGGAAAACATATTGATTCTCAACTACATACGACTCCTCCGATGTGGAATTTTACTCCATTTTGGCATGACTTGTTCATTGGCAGTGCCGTTCGTTAGGGGATTCAGAGGTTGGTATATAAAAAGCCTCCCTGACAGTAGGATTGACATGACTGACAGCAAGTTCGAATTTCTCGTAAATAACTTTCGGTAGAGGATATGCGACCCTTTAAGGAAGCCAGGCATCCTTTCTCGTTGACGCCGCTCGAGTGATTATTTATTCGACGAAGCTCGAAGCGAAGCGTGAAGTAACGATTCTGCGGGCTTCACGCAATCGCTAGGTTGATGTGATCCAAAATGCCTGTAGGAGTCGTACGTTGTGCCGTTTTGATTACCTTTGAGCAACATGTCGGAAATCGCAGTTAGCATGAGAGCTCAATGTCAGCCAAAAAGGACGCCTAAAAAATTCCGGTTCGGAGATTGACAGTCCTCCAGGACCGATATAGCCTAGGATCCAATTATAATTTTTGGACTGGCTATCCAAAACAGGATACACCGGCACACGGAATAGTCAATACATGCTGTAGATCGAAAGCAAATAAACACGAAAGCAAAGCATACTGCGTCTCTCGATACCCAGATGAACCGATCGTCAAGCGTGGGTCCAGATCGTCAGTCAACGTCCTCCCTCCTACCGATCATCGAAGATAGCAGCTAGATCCTTCATATCGAGTAGATGTACGCCCGCTTCCTGAAGCTCGCCCTCAATCTCTTCCTCGATCTGCGCGGCGGACGTGACGCCCCCGCCGTAGAGCACCTCCAGCCGGTCGTATGTGCCGTGCGCGCCGTGTATCAGGAGCACCTCGTTCCCCCTCCCCAGCGCTGCGCTGCAAGCTTGTGAAATCCAAAACCAAAAACACGGCGCGATTAGCTTTCATTCGTCATTCATTCCTTCGGGCGCACAAGTCGCAGAGATTTATGCGGAAGGGATAGATAGATGAACAAAGAAGGAAGCGTACTCACTGGCTCTGACCGAGAAATCCGACTGCAGCCCGACGATAACGATCTCCGCGTCAGGGGGGATGAGCTCTCCGAGCTTCGTGCCCGCAAAGGCGTTGTTCTTGCGCTTGTCGATGACTGCTTCGTGGGGAAGCGGCGCGTGCACGAGCTGCCATCCGGGCGTGTTCGGTTCGTCGACGTCGCCAAAGTCGCCCGTGTTACGAACATGGATGATGAGCGGGGGGTGGGACGCGCCGCGGGCGGAGGCAAGCACCTGCGCGAGGTTGCGTCGGAGGGCGCTCGCCGATGGGACGCCTTTTGGCGGGTTGGAGAGAACGCCTGCTTGGACGTCGAGGCACAGCAGGACGCGGCCTGTGGAGGCGGCAAGTGCGTGAGTTTCGGATGCGGGCATCTGCGCCAGTTTTTGGAATGGAGTAAGATGGAAGTAGGAAGCCGCGAGCAAGAGTGTGGACAGACGGTGAGAGCTGAGTGCTATGTATATATGCGGCTGACAACGTGCCCTTTGCGTGCGAGTCCGGGATCAGATTGCTGACAGTCTGATCGTCTTCCTGGCCCAGAATAGCAAGTATCGTATTAATTACAAGCGGGGTAAGAGAACCCCGCGTCTGGGGGAGGTCGATGTAGGCAAAGGGGTTCATATGGTTTGAGGGCTGCATCATCCAAGTTACAGACGATTATTGAGCAGCAGTCTGGCGTCGAGGTCGTCCGTCAGCTGGCGATGTGAGCATCAGAGCTTATCACTGCCGCGAACCAAGGGATAGATTATCTATCCCGATTGAGAAAAAAGACGTTATTGTGTAATTTATTTGCGGCCAGGCGGCTGTCCTCGAGAGGGTGCGGCCAGACATCGTGAGCACGAAAACTGGGCGTGGTGATGGAGTCCAAGAACCCAGGACCATTCATATGACAAGGTCTCGATCGAGTCCATCGTTATTGAAGGCTCGTGAACGCGAGCTATCTTTGCAAAATGGAGACGAACCAGGAGGTGAAAATGCTGGGTGTTCTTCATTACTCGCGTATGAAGCAAGCTGAGGTTCGTTGGACGTCATGGCCGCAGCGTGCACCATGCCATCCGGGGGAAATCCCTGGCACAAAATCCGCGGGGGAGTTCCCCTCAGATAGACAGTTTCGGATGTCTGTCTATGTGTGCCCATGATAGATCAGAAGGTCCATACAGGGGCAAGAAGCCAGAAGAAAAAATTTACCGACGTCGGGGATAGAAGGAAGAGACAAGCCGGTTCAACCCGGCGCCAGCGTGCGAATTGATTACCGTTCCCCTTCTCTACTCCCACCATGTCTATAAGAATCACCGACTTCCCCCAGGATGTTCTTTTAGAACTAGCCAAGAAGTTAGATGTTGCCGATCTCTTTGGCTTCCTTTCAGTGCGTCGACAATTATGGGCTTGAATTCGAGGCTCATCTCAATTCCAGATCTGCCGCGTCATTCGTGAGCTCCAGTCCCAGAGAACTCTTTAACTGAACGCTATTGTCAGAATAAAAGAGGTTGAAAATCATCCACTCCCTGATTTACATGAGTCTTGGTCTCTCCTGGAACTTCAGGGCATTGTGCGACAGGCCAATCGACTTATGAAGAATTTCAAGACCAATAACCCACGTCCTGTTCTCACGCGTACTTTCGGCATACCCTTGGAAAACGGCAGCATCATCCTCATTCGCGGGACCTCCCTGTTTGTGACTCATGGGCCGGGGAGTGTGAGTCGCTGGGATATTCTTACCTCCCAGCGTGTGGGGCATCTGGAAATGCCCAAACTTCTCGTGAAGACAGAACAGGCATTTATGGAGAGCCCGGGAAAGGCTTTACTTGGAGGCTGCATAGGGTACGTCTCGCTCTGTGAATCACGCGGCGGCTGATGTTGTGTCCAGGACTTATGAAACGGACATTCAATGTCTGGTAGTGAATTCCCGTATTTTGGGATACTGCGCTAACTCGGCTATAATTTCTTGGTCTCTCGATGCAAGTGTTGAAGTAAAAGAGGTTTCGCAAGAATTTATTCATCAGGTTCGGACAATTCATTCATTGCATCCGTCCCTCACATTGGTGAATACCTGTAGGCTAGCTCGGTCTTGAGCACTGTCTCTTGTTTGCCTTTCGGACAAGAGCTAAGTATATGCATTTTCCATGGGCTAGCGTCGATCAGAAGCCGCCGTTCAAGTGTTGCCTCTTCCTCCCACTTCCGACCAAGACCTTAATAATTCTCATGTCTTGTCGCTCCCAGTCGAGTTACCGGTTCCATACCCCTTCGCCTCGAGCCAACGTGAATATAGCATGTCACAGCACCTTGACCGGATATCTTTCCATCCAACACGCTTATTTTCACCCAATTATGGCGTCTTTGCGTCAACATGCAGAGTCGCCTATTCGACGGGTCGACGAAAAGAGGCCGCGGTCCAATTTTGGCCTGGGTATCTCGCCCACGGAGGGTTGATACAAATTGGGCAGTGCCATTTCTACGAATACGTCGACCCCATCCACGCAACGGCCGTGGGTACTTCGGGCCGGTATATGCTTATTCTTCATCGTGGCACGTACAGTCACGAAGACGAGCGATACGGGGGAGGATATATCGGCTTGCTTCACTTCGCCCCAACTCCGATCCCATGCACCACTTTTCGAAAACTGGACATTGGAAAATTGTCTTCGTGCAAGCAGATTGCGTTCGATGACTCCCTAGGCTTGGTTTTGGTCGCTGATGATAGTACGGGAAGAGTGACGGTCATCTCATGTGCCTAACGATAATGTACACATCTGAACATTCTATACCACATTGCACTCCTTTTATAGAGATGACGACATAAGGATGTTGAGATACCTGTCCGAGTCTGCTAATCAAGCCCATGCCTCAAATATCTCCGTTCCTTTGCAACGTTAATGACGGTTCAAGTTTGACCACAGGCGTTACGAATAACTCGACAAATCAATAAGAACATTATAGTGAAATTAGTCCATTATCTCTGCATGAAACCCCGTACGGGTGGTCAACACTCGTTAACTAGGCTGCGCAAGGGCTGAGATCAGCCGCACTGAATCCAAGACCGGAAAATCCCGCGAGCTCGACGCCGTCAATCTCGGCCTCGATGGCGTAGGGGTTCCCGTCCGTCATATCGGTGGACCATATCGTGTAGTTGGCATTAGCTGCGACGGGGGTGTGCTGGTGGTGGGATGTTGGTTTTAAGCACGATTTGGCGCTCAGTATTAGCTAGTGCTATCCTCTGGACGAGGTACACGCGGGTCGGATTCAGGCTGTTGCGTACCTATTTTCCAGCTCGTTTCCGTCAGGTTCAGTTCCCCCCGGATCATGGTGTCTTTGCGTCGACATGCAAACACTTCCCGCGAAAAGGCCGACACACATGTGGTCCATTTTTGGCCTGGACACGCGGCTCCAGGAGAGCCGACAGATGTCGGGCAGGGCCATTTCTACGAGCACTTCGGTCCGATCTATGCAACAGCCGTGAGTGCTTCGGGACGATATATGCTCATTCTCGTTCGCCGTGGACACTTTCAGTACTCAGAATACAGCGAAGATCCATACCTCGAACTACTACACTTCGGCCCAACTTACATCACCTTTCTGAAATTGGACACTGGAGAGTGCTCTCCAGCCTTGGACGGGTGTATTGCCGCCGACGACTCCCTCCTGATTTCGGTGGTTGATAATATGGACAGAGTGACGGTCATTTCATATGTCTGATATGCTCAAATATAAGTATTATGCCTAAGCCTTCTTTGGAATTAACGAATCAGACTAGGGTTACGGTTTACTGAACTCGAGATATGCAGATCGTAACGTCATAACAGTCATAATACTTTGACGAAAATCCGCGCGACATATTCATCCATTACCATATTACTATGTACTGGAATCAATTACTCTTCAGCGACCGGAGCTCTTTCGCCACTTTATCCATCTCGCGATTCCACTCCCCGCTCCACTCTTTTTCCTTCCTTCGCTTGCCAGTCTGTAGCTCGTGCCGCCATGCAGTGACGATCTGCGCGCCTTCCAGTTCGCGCGCCAGCTCGCGAGCCTCCTTCGAGGGGAGGAGATCGGATGGTATGGACGCGAGGCTCCCGCCGCGGCGGTGCTGCATTCTGCTGCCGGGGGAGCGAGTGGGGCGGGGCTCGCGCGTGGCTGTGGAGAAGGAGCGTGCGAGTTGGGTGGGCTTCCCCTGCCGCGGGGAGAGCGGGGAGACCCACGGTAGGGGTGAGAGTGCCATTGGCGTCGCAACTGGAGTGACGATGTCGGCGTCTACCGCCGCGGAGAGGTGGGCGGTAACGGGTGCGGGCGCGAGGGTTGGCGCAGAGGCAGGGGCGGGCGCAGCAGTGAAGACGGCGCGTACGTTCGGGCGTTCTGCGGCGCCCTGCGCCTGCCCAAATGTGGTGGCGGAACGGTGAAGCGTAGGGTGCACGGGCGGAACGGGCTGCGTGATGAGGTCAGGTGCGATGTTTTCGCCGAGGGTCCGCGTGAGTTTAGCGACATGTCGTCGGCGCGTGTCCTTCGTGCTGAGGCTGCGCGTTAACGTCAGCAGCAGGGTGGACGGCGCGGTGTTCGTTGTGGGTGAAAGTGGGGTGCATGGCGTCATCGGGGACGGGAGCGAGGAGACTGTGTTCTTCTGCCCTGCAGGCGGCTCCAGATGGAGGAAGAGCTGCGGGCGGATAGTGTTGGAGGCGAGGGAGGGCGGCAAGAGGTTTCGGCGACCACTGAAAGAAAATGGAGGAGGAGGGATGGAGGAAAGCTCGTTCGGCGCGTGAGTGTGCGTCGGAACACCTCGATTGACGCTCTGAGAGACCGCTGCCTCGATAACTTGAGGCGTCGCGCCGAGGAGAGCCTGAAGCTTACGATTAGAGCGCACCAAGCGACTCCGTTCAGCTTGGGAGAGGGCGTTGTGCGTCTGAGGAAGGGAAGGCATGGTGGGAAAATGGGAATCGAACGGGTCTACTGCGGGAGCGTTTAATACCGCGTTCCGCGTCCGTTGCTAGTCCATCGGAAACTCCACTGCAGGAAACAGGGGCATGTCCATGTCAACTCTCCATTCCAGGGCATTTGAAATGTTGATTTCACTGTTGGGTGCCGGACACTGAAGAAAACTCTTGAGAATATATTTACGGGATGGAGAAGGGCGGCGCGCAAAAAATTTGGGTCTATCACAGCTGTGTTCTGTGCGAGGATATTGATGGCATCTGTCTCTGCAAGGTTTAGGAGTTCCTAGAGATCGCCGTTACTATGATCGAGTGGAGGAGCAACCTAATAGGTTCCGTTCATAGGAAGAAGAGGAGTGGGCTGACGCACCACTACACGTTCGCGAACAAATTTATTTTCGGACCCACGTTCTGAGATTTTTGCTTGTGTAGATCTTATTCGGGACTCAGTACTCAGTCCCGTTACTCATCACCAAATTGTGGACCGTGGGAGGCATTTCTCAAACATGCATGGTCAAGATAACCTACATCCGATAAATCACCAAAGGGCAGAGTCTTGAACGACGTTTGGAATCTTTTAGAGGTTTTGGAAGAGGCCCCAAAGTTGAAAGCGTGAAAATCCCCGCAAAACGTCTTCCACTCACTGTTTACTATCTTTCATGGCTTGTGAGGAGTCCTTGACAGCCTGGCGTATACTGACGTACCACAAAATTCGCAACCATAACCCTCGCTATGTTCCGATCTTTGATGATACTCTTGACACCATGGATTTGACTTTGTTCGAAGATGGTGGTTTGGAATCTTGGGACGTAAGAGTCGTCGCTCCTCTCTGCAAAGGACGAAAAAAGAATGGCTTCGGTAAGCTTAGGGCCTTGTTGGTTTGCAAAGTTTCCGCATATGAGTCGCAAATAAAGAAGACCGAGTTGGCTTCTGTATCAGTCATTTAACGGAGATGAAAGGAATAGTGGATCACTGGAAAAACGAGTACACGTCTGCTTATGGCAGATCTTGAAGAAGTTCATTGGAAATGGCGTGTAGCAAAGAAATACGATCATTCCTTTATACAATACTCAAGGCAAACAGCAGAATTGACGTTTCACGGACGATCACTGTTTGATAACATGGCGTGGTTCGCCCTGGAAGTACTGGGAATTAAAAGTCATCAGTTTACAAAGTTGTATGATGTAAGTTAATACAGACTTGCCTTTTTCTCTTCCCCGATAGCCTCGCGATACGAAGCACGGAGGTTGGTCCACATGTCATCACGGTACTTCTCTTGAAGCATGACCTCCTCCTTCGACCCAACATGACGCTTCAGCATCGTCACAAATTTCTCCCACAACGCATCGTCGCCCTTGGAGCCCTTGCGTAGGCGCGGCGCCTCTGAGCGTAGGATGCGGCGGGCCCGACCCACATACGGCTGCTCGCCATCATCGAAGATGGCTACGACATCGCCTGCAGCGGGCTCTTCGCTGAGGATGCGCTGAATCTCTGCAACGTCTTGGTGAAGCAAGGCGTCGTAGAGGGGCAGCCGGATGGCGTTCTCCTCCTCGGTGGAGGATCCTTCGAAATACATCTGATCGAGACGCGCAAGGAGGAGCGCGCCGCGTCCGCGGAGACTCTTTTCCGCATCTTCGCGCTCGACTTTGATGCGATCGATGTTCTCCTCAGTCTACAATAGTAGTATGATGAAAATGTCGGATGAGGAAGCCATAAAGCAGGGTAAACTTACATAGGGTCCATGCATGCCCGTCTGCTTGTCCATGTAACGTAATATCTGAGCGCCGCCGAGACCAATGCCGTCCACTCCGGTATAGACTGCGTCCTATAGGTTCTGCGATAAGCAAACCACAATGACGATGCACCTGAAATTAAAGCACTTTGATATTCTTGAAGGTGAAACCGGCAGACATATAAGTGCTCAGCCCAACAGAGTGCGCTTCGTGCACCAACTCGAGCGCCTCGGCAAACGAGAGCTGCTCGATGAACGGCACGGACGGGTACGTGTCCGCCGCGCCATCGAAGGTGACCTTGTCGAAACCGCCCTGCGCCGCCAGCTGAATTCCGCGAAGACAGATCTCCATGTGCTTGGTGAGCTTCACTGTGTTATTCTGGCAGGTGTCGTCCGTGATCGAGATCTTTGCCGGGTGGATGTTGAACGCGGCAGACAGGTACTGCAGCCGCTTGCGAGGGACCGTACCGAGCGCCCGCATGTACCTCAGCATCTGGGACGTCGTTAACCCGTCCATGCTGATCTTGCACTCCGCCGCGCCAAGATCGAAGAACTTGTTCAGCGCAGCCTTGACCACGTTCGCTCCCGCGACGAACTCGTGATCGAAGTTGTTGGACGGCGCGGTGTGCAGGAAGCGGCCGATATAGGCCGTCGTCGGCGCTTGCGCGCCAACGTGCAGGCGCACACATGCAAAGTCTACGATCTCTGGAATCCGGTAGGACTCAATTTCGCTGCGATCGACACCTTTCGGCCGTTCGAGATCTGCAGGTAATGATATATCAATGCGGGACTAGATAATGGGAGATACCGAAACTTACGTTCGTTGTGTACGATGGCGCCCGTCATCCAGCGCGAGTGGCGCGTCGTGCCAAAGATGTGGCCCTCGCCCGGATCGGTGAGGCTGACGTAGGTCTGCGAGTGCGGCCGGAAGCCGACGGTGCCCAAGAAGCGCGTGGCCTCCTTTGCCTCGGTCAGGAGGTTTGACTCTGTGATGTTGCGGTAAGCAAGGTGGAAAGCCTTGACGAGAAAGGATGTGGTCAGATCCTGCGGCCGCAAACGCGAACATCGACACTCGAGCTCTCACCAGGAAATCGTTAAACCCTGGCTCCTGGTCAGCCTCGCGCAAAACCTGTGCGACGTTCATTGTTGCCGCGAAGAAGCGCTCGCCGAAGAACGCAGGCCAGGTGATCTTGAACTCGTCGCCGTGAGCGGCGAGCTGGAAGGTCTTGTGATCGTCGCCGCCATCGGGTGCAAGGTCGATTACTGCATGGCGTGTTGCACCCATCTCTTTAAGGAGATGACGGTGAAGGTTATGCGCGTCCTTGAGGGCGGCGAAGACCTCTTCAGTGTTGTCTCGAGAGTTTAGGACCCTGTCAAGAATTGCTTTGGCCTGCTCCTTAGCGGAGGCGGCCCACGACTCCGATGAACCGACGGTTTCGTCAATAACGTCGTGCAATACTTGAACACCCTGCGAAAGATCAATATTCATGGCTGGGGAGAAATGGTAGTGTGAGTCATCTGTGTTTGCATATCGGATAAACAACGCACCATATGGCAGGTTTTCCTTGCGATCAAAGTGTTGGTCTTTCATGAAATCCACCTTCCACTCTACCAGGGATATTAGCATGAGGGCCATAGGCCGTAAAACGGTTGACACCTACTGGCAATACGAAGGAGGAAGAAGATGTTCTGAAGGGCCAAGAGTGCTACTTCCTTGAACCTCGTAGACGTGATAGTCTCGGAGAAGGTGACCGGCTTCTCGATGAGCTTGAATTCACTGGAGAATGGACGCGTTAAGTTCCCGCAGGAAGCTTTTCGTAGGTAATGCATTACTTGGGAATGAGAGAAAGCGTTTTAAGCGACGCGAATGACTTGGCGATAGTGAGATTGGCCGCTGGCGCAGGGGCCAAGAGCCAACTTTCGTTCGCCCCGCCATCGAGCAGCTCGTACGGCGGCGGCGGGGTCACGTCGTCCTCGACAACGACATCGCTGTCTGCCGCCTGCGAAGCATCTGGAAGCGAGCTGCGCACAAGTGCGCTGTCACAGAGGATCTCCTTGCCCAAAGCGCAGAGGAGAAAGGTGAACATGGGGAGGAGTTTTCGTTCGTTAGTTGCGATGGGGGCTGGGTAGTGGGGGCCATACTTAGACGACGACCTTGTTCTTGTACCTGGATGCTCGGGCAGGTAGTTAGGCTGATACGCCGACTACGGAGAGTGGAGTATTTTTGAACAATGGACGGTGTGCAAGGTACAGTGGAGTGAGGAACGTAGGTCGGTGATAGCTTTTGCCGTGATCGACCAAATGATCGACAATTGACAGAAGGGGAAACCCCGAGGCTCCGTGCCGACGTCCGTGACACCTTCAAGTTGGACACCCCTCAAAATTTCGACATTCGGACCGAAAATTTGCGTCTTCCAGGCAGTTTTTAAGTATCAGTAGGAGTCTCAGGAAAAGTCGGTGATGGAGAGATTGAACGGTCAGAAGTTGACTATGGTCAGTGGGGGAGAGAACATCAGGAAAAACGGGAACCGCGACATAGAACAATGTAGACCACGTATCACCTGTAGCCGCATTACTAGGTACCCACCTTGAAACTCAGCAGTTTGACAGGGACAATGATCCAGGTAACATGCCACCGGTGGAATGCAATGTGCCACTGTCAGCATACAGCCCGTTCAAGTAGAGATTACATAGGTCATTCCCTGAATGCCAAGAGCATGTGGAAAAAAGCCTCAACCTCTAGGAATATTTTAGCGCCGTGGGCTGTTGAGCTGGCCCCGTAAGGACCAAATTATCTCCCAGGTTTCCCTTGTGGGAGTGCGCTCAGCAATGGGTTTGGTCAAAAGAGTTGAAAAAGAAAGAAAGAAAGATCTTCAACGCCGCAGATAACGGACACAAGCCAGAGATAAATCACTGACATTTGGCGGATCGAACAGCATGCAGGAACCGACGGCTCCCATGATAATTAGGGCCAGGAGACTGTCTAGAATGTAATCGGTCGACTGAAGGCCGGGATATTGGCGCAGGGCAACTCGGTGAAGACCTGAAAGGCAATATACCAGGTCTGGTGGCCTGGTAGGTACTGAAGTGCAGTTGCTAAGTAGTCGTTGTAAGGATGTGTTGAAAGATTGGCTGGAGGACACGCGTGGAACCTAACACTGTGCCTCACTGCCAAAATAAACATGAAGATATACTTTCTTTGGGTCACCCGGACGGTTGAACCAGAGGCTGAAACCTATGGACGAGGATCAACAGCATACGAGGGATCAGAGATAAGAACGCCGACTTGCTCCGCATGGCAGATCGTTGTCGTATCATTACAACAATTGTCGGAACCGAAGGCGCAAGCGCTTTGTGAGCTTTTTGGACCTTGCGACCGATTTGCCCGTATGCTGACAACATTGCTCAGATTATCTTCGGACCATTACCAATTTCTCAGAATAAGTCCCATAAAATCAGCGATAAATAGAAAGGAAAATATTTCATTGGGTCATCTAACCCGGTGCACATGTGGGTCCTGTTTGAGTTCAACACACTCCATCACAATGAGATCTTGGACAGACAAACTGATCCCTCGGGAGGGGACACTCACATGGTTTACAAGTACTGTCATCTGCTTGATATAGGCGTAATGTTGCCGCGACTTGAAAAGTCGAGTCGTGACTTTGAAAGTCGACTTGAACGCAGATTTGACTCGACTCAACTTGACTTGATATGTCCAAGTCGACTCCAGAGCATATTTTGTACAACAAGGTATTTTTGGGGTCTAGCTTCATTTGCGGCGGTTTCGCGAAAAATCACAGAAATGTGACAGATGTCATCCGGGTGTCACGCGCTCAGGTCACGCTCCATCAAAATTCAAGAAATTGATTTTTTTGTGCTGTAAACAGCTCAGGACAGCTTTCGGGAATTGGGAACACCAAGTCAACTTGAGGTCACTCGAGTCGACTTGGAAGTCAACCCGAGTCGCAGCATCGACTCGGCTCGACTCGACTTAAGTCGGCTGCGACTTCGACTTTGAATGACTTGGAGTCGGAAGTCACAGCAACATTATATAGGCGTAATAATGAAGATGAACACCCCAAGTATGAAACGACAAACAACAAGAATCTTTGTCTTGTTACAAGACAAGCTGGGTTGTAAGACCCCATTCCGAAATGAATGGTGTCTCGCCCCATGTATCCAAACTGTGTTTATCAGGTTGACGGGGTCCTGTCTTGGTTACCTGGGGTGGATGGAATAACTCCGGAATGGTTTACGCGGAAGAAGGCCAAGTTCTGTTGCAAAAAGGTTATCAGTACATACTACCACTTTATTCCCAAGATCGTCTTGATGTTCTGCAGATCCTCCGGCCTGTTCACATCCAGGTACCCCCACCCGCTCCCCATCATGACGTGCGCCAGCCCATAGTGTGGATCCTATGCGACAGGATCCGTCTCGCGCAGGCTCACAATGGGGAGCAAGATGATGGAGAAGATGGTGAGGATACCGTACATGTACCCTAGCACCGCCGCTGTAATATAGATGCTCCCCGTGAGGGGCTGTGACGGGCACTGCAAGGAGCATCAGCGCGTAGGCGAGGATGAACAGTGCGGTGCTGAGGGAGATGAGGAGTGTTGTGTTTGTTGGGTCGCGCAGGGAGCCCGGCAGCGTTGCAGGGGAACGGGAGGAGGTTGAAGGACGGAGAGACAGTGTATTGCGGTGCGTGGGCATGTGACTTGTAGAAGAGCAAGAGCGCTCACCCACCTGCAGCGAGCTGGAGGATGACCGCAAGGAGAAGTGTCCACCGCAAGTGTAGATAATAATGCTCCAGGATGTCGGTTTGGAACGTGATAAATATCCCAGCATCGAAAGGACTGCAACAGGTGACAGCATGGTGTGGGAGGTGGCTGGGTGGCAGAGCATTAGAATAAATGAATGCCACCACGGCACGGTTGTGGCGAGAGAAAATGATAATACTGTCCACCATTTTACGGCATTGAAAATGATATGTCGCCTGGTAGCCATCAAAGACTCAAATCTGAAGCACATCAATAGAAGAACAAGTACCTACCGTATACGCTGTAGTAGTGGCTGTGACTTTTTTCACAATTGTTTTTGCACTCGCTCGCTGGGCAGGACCAGTATCGTAGCTAGTTCAGCGAAAGACTACATCCGTACTCTTCCTGGGCCCTCCCAAACAACGGGTCGATCTTGTATGTGTTCAGATCTTGTCTGCAGTTATTCCTGTGCCACAACAGCAGGGTCACAGCTGAAAACGCCCCAAAGACGATATTCATGAGGACGTTCACCCAGGACGGACCGAATGCCTCGTCTTCGGGCATGGAGGGAGGACGGTATAGTTCCAGAGGCGGTCGCAGAATGCTGTGGTGGAGAGACTGACGTTGGTCTTCAGAGACGCACCTGCACTGTTGTTAGCAATGGGCGTGTTTGCATTCGCATTGGTGGGCGCACATGATCCAAAGTGCGTGTTTTTGTATAGCTTGAAGTGAGTTTGGTTCCAGGCGGTGGAGAGGAGAGGGAGGGCAAGTATGACCAGAATGCGGTTCATGCAAGGAGCAGTGTTCGATAGGGTATGCGATAAGTAAGAGGAAGAGAAGCACATACGTCACACAGGACCCTCAGGACAACGCTTAGCATTTCATTAGGCGGCTAGGCCCTTTAATGGATCGTTACCAGTATTGTTATGAATGTTGATAAAACAATGGATTCATATCTGAGACAAGATGTGCCTTCGCTTTGCTTCAGCACTGATGCTGGAGCTCACGCAATATGCATGAGTTCCGACCTTGGGACTGCATTCCTTCCTCGCAAAAATCAGCATAACCAGCCATATGCGAAAATCACACAGAACAGTAAGCACTTATTAAGGAGTGGCAGATGAGTATCGCAGTTTGAGAGGTCAACAGCCAAGTTTGAAGATATAGATTTCAGCAGCATGCTTAAGGCGTTCTAGGAGATTCAGGGCAAAAAGGCTCATTTGTTGCTGCCATGGTGAGCACAGCAGACAGAACAGATATTGAGGCACAGAGGTCCGAGAGCTATTGCTCTGGCAGCAGGGATCCCTGGGTGGTGGGAAGTATTTCCAAGTTGCTGGGAAAACAAAGGCAGTTGGAAGCTTTGGTGTTGGACAGAAGAGCAGCGTCATAAGATGGAAGCAGGAGCAGAAAGCATCTGAGTGTGAGGCCATGTTTGGTCTGAAGGTCTCCGGCAATGAACGGCATCATCACACTCGATTCTGACCACCACACTGGGGCATTCAGTAGCACTCAATCCTGAGGACCCCATCGACCACCACACTTTCGTGCATTCTCCAGCCAGTGCCGAGCTACCATCACTACAATTTCCATGCACCTGTCCTACGACACTGACACGACCCCTTCCATGGGGCATGGCCATCTTTCCCTTTCCTTAATCAACTCCAGACCTCCCCAAGCGCCCACGGGTCTGTTGTGCACCCGTTTCAGAAGTCCATTGATTTGCATCTCACCCTGCACTCACACCTGAGTAGTGCCCCACCCCTCCCAAGCACCCTGCACCACTCATAACTCACCATTTTGCCATGCGCCGACACTGTAACCTAACCCGAGAATATTGTTGTCCTCACTTATTCCCATTGATGCCCCTCGTTGCCTGCTTGTCTCCCCGATCCACTCTAGCCAAGCACTTTGCGTTGTCCCACCGCATCTGTGGTCCTGTGACCATGCACCATCCAGTAAGTCCACCCAGTGCTCATTATCTCTTCCTGGCAAACAGATCCGTCTCATAATATGCAATTTCTACCATGTCAGCATACCTGACGCTTGTTGTGCCCCCGGTTGATTTGTCTCCCAATTTGGTGGGCCCTCAATTATTATCCACCTCCCTTTGTTTGGCCTGCCCCGAGACTGTATCTGGTCCTCATCTTTGTCATCTCACCCATTTGCTTTCAGTGTTGCCCCTTGCATCCCAATTGACTCCAGCTAGTCACCTGCATTACTCTAACCTCTCTACCTCTTGACCTATGCATCTGAATCCTTATTGTGCGACACCTTGCCATGTTGTACCCCTTGGCACATCTCAGCTGACCTGCATCCCATATTGTGCGCTCTGTGCTAGTGGCATGCACCTTGTGGATATCGCCTTGTGTTGATCCTCCTCTCCCCTGCTCCTGGTCGTCTTTGTCATTGGCGATCCACATTTGTTTCAACACAGGCACGCCACAAGAAATAAACAGAGAGGCACACTGTGCATGGCCCCAACGAGCCACACAAAACATGGGTGGCAAATCCATGCATGGAAGATGCACTGAGTGGTTGTGATACTCTTTCCCCTCCCCCCACCTCACCTCCTTCTTGCGGATCACCCAGGATGCGTTCAAGTTGATGCAATGCTCCTCCTGCATTACTTTCCTCTCCACCCCCTTTTGGCACAAAGCTACCTTATCTCGGCCTGGCAACCTGTCACCCATTTTGAAGTCTTGCACCTCATGGTGCGGGATACACAGGAGGAGGCACAGGTGAAGGAGTGTCACATGCACTAAGATGTATGCCAGGGGATCAACGGGGATGAGGGTTGGCAGGGGAAGGAGCAAGCTCGGAAGCTTGCTCGAATAATGGTCAACAGCAGCTGCACATGGGCAAAAGTCAGGCCATTGATGGGGCAAATTGGTGATGTATTTGGTGTGACGATTAATTGAGAAATGAGCCAATGAACAGTTGGTGTAGCTGCAAAAGTGCAGGTGATATATGAGCTGTCAAGGAACTCAGGTATACCTATAGATTTTGTTTGAAGAGTGCTATTTGACCAATCATTGCAGGCGTCACTATCAGTGCAGACAGCACTTTAAATTGGGGCCACAATATTGAAAGCTCACATCTTGCGACTTGGGCGCCAGATTATAAATCAGGGACCCTTGATATCAACCTGAATTCAATGTCAAAAGTCCGCTTCCTAGACATAGAAAAAATGCTTGACCACACAAGCACCAAAGCCGTCAAAGGCAGGAAGATGCGGCTGGATGACTTCATTGAGCTCTTCAATCACAGTCCCTTGACACAATGGCTTGCCAAAATATGCTCTGTCCATGTGTTGGAGGGAATGTGTCAGCCTGTCAAGGTCATGTAGATGGAATACATGTCATTGACACATTGAGGACAAAGCTGTGGAGCTGGACTCCTGGTTAATGAGTTGAGACATGTTGGAATGCAGTGCTGTGCACAGTAACCATTGTTCAACCATGGAAACAATTGTCCAAATGTGTTTTACTTTTGTTGAGGCATAGTTACTATTGTAGTGGGAAACTTGGAAGTGCCCTAGGACACTATTGTTTCCTCGTAAGCATAAATACTAGTGCTTGTAGGACTGCTGGATATACTTTTTCCCCTCTAATTTTCTACAGGTTATGGGCCCTGCCTTTAACTAATCACACAAATCTACAACTTAACTTGCTATTACCTCACATGACCAACAAACTATGTCAACTACTACCTACCAACAAGGCCAACACTACTCCATTGTCATTCTTCCAGAATTCTTCCAGATCGAGCAACTCAACGACACCAATTGGGTTCCATGTAAGAGCTGTGTCACCACCATATTCTGCGAGTGTGCACTCTTGAAGGTAGTTGAGGGCACCACAAAGAAGCCCATTGCTGCTGACCTGGACAAACCAACTATGGATGAGAAGAAGCAAATTGAGCAATGGGAGGAATTAGATGTGAAAGTGCAGACACAAATTGAGCTCACCTTGAATGACTTGCAGATGGTGCATATTGCAGGCACCAAGACTGCAACTGAGATGTGGACACAGCTTAAACAGGTCAAGGAGAGGGGCGGGAAGTTGGGAATATTGTCGCACTGGCACCATTCTTATTGCACAATTGCTGATGATGTGACAGATCTTGCAGAACATGTCACAGTCTATGGAGTTGTGTTGGATTCAGGAAGAGCTTGCAATCCTCAGTAGCTTGTTGTCAGATGAAGATTTCTTGTTGCTGATAATCAGCTTGCTCCCTGAGTCCTGGGACAACTTCATGTCAGCATATCTTGGCACATCAAGCAACACCCCAACTATTTCATCACATGAATTTATTTCTCTGATTCTGGAGGAGAATTGTCGTAGACTTGAGAAGACTGGGGATAGAAGCGTAGCAATGTATGGACGAGCAAAAGAGGGTGATAGAGGAGGGAGAAATGATAGAGTGGAATGCCACAAGAAGGGACACATTGCTGCCAATTGCTGGTCAAAAGGTGGAGGGAAGGAATGAAAGGGTCCAAGACATGCAAAGAAAAAGGAGAGGGCAAACAAGGCAGAGGATGCAGGAAATGATTTTGTTGAAACTGTGTACACTGCCAAGATTAATTTGTCATCCCTTTACTCTTGGCTTGCTGACTCTGGAACAACTTCCCATGTATGCAATGATTGCACTGTTTTCATTGAGTTGCAAGCAGCGAATGTACCTGTTGAGGGTGTTGGAGATGCATTACTGCAGGCTCTGGAACATGGAACCATCCTGTTAGACTGTGAAGTCAATGGGAAGGTTGTTATGCACAGACTACTTGATGTCCTATTTGCACCAGCTTGCATGCACAATTTGCTGTCAATTAGAAAATACCATGAATATATATTCGCAAATATGAATATTCACCAAAACCTCAAAACTGATATTCACATTCGTACAAATATTGATGGCAAATATTCATTGTTTAGTCAGCAATATTCACAAATATTCATGAATATGAATATTCAGCAAATACATTGAGAATTCGGGGGTTTAGCAGCCACCAATGGGTTGCTGAGAGCACTTTTATGCTATCTTGTGAGTTTAAACATTGTCAAAGACTCATACAAGCCCTTGTCTTGCATGTTCAACCATTTGATTGACCATCACACTTGCCATGTTCAACCTGTCAAGCAGTTGTCAAAGTAAAGATGTCTCTAAAGTGGTTGGTTTGCATATGAATTACAGATCTAGTTGGTGCAAATGAAGTATGTTCTGGTTCCAGAGAGGAGATGTGTTAAACAGACCCAAATTTACCATACTTGATTGAAACTTTGGCTGTGTATTACAGCTGTGAATATTTGTAAATATCAACTTTCCTGAAAACTGATATTCACATTCACATGAATAGCACAGCCACAGCCATTCACGAATATAAGTATTCGTTATTCACGAATGTATACTCACAAATATTCATGATATCTGCTATCTGTGGCATTCTCTACTGTCAATTAGCCACCTCAATGATGCTGGTTTAGAAGCCAAATTCAGTCACGGCAAGGTACAATTGTGTGATGCAGCAATGGTCAAATAATGGCTACTGGGAGCAAGACTGGACGTCTACACCCATTAGCAGCACGAGCCTGGAAGCAAGTGCAAACAGATGTGTGAGGGTGCGCACACTGCTGCAGAGGCAAGCAACAAGATGTGGGACAATTGGCACTGCTGGATGGGCCATTTGGCAAAGAGCAGTTTGCAGAAACTTGCACAAGAGGAGCTTGTTGAAGGTTTCATCATGGACAAGGACTCACTGCCATTCAGCCAATGTGAGGCTTGTGTCAAAGCCAAGATGACGACAAAGCCATATCCACAGGAGGTGAAGGACTGATGTGAGGACCCAGGGGAGCTGACCCATAGTGACATCTGGGGTTGAATCTTTGAAAAAATTGAAGTACATCATCTTGTTTAGTGACAATGCAATATGGCATTGTAGACCTGATTTTATGAAGAGCTGGGATCAGGCCTTTGTGAAAAAATCAAGGGATATGTTGCATGGGTTGAACACCAGTTTGGATACACACCTAAAGTTCTCCAAGTGGACAATGCCAAGGAACTCACAAGTGGAGCTGTGAAAGCATGGTTGAAGAACCATGGGATCACGCTCCAGAACCCCACACCATATATGCATTCATCAAATGGGATCACCAAAAGATTCAATAGGACAATCATCAAGCTTGCCCATGTGATGTTGATAGCATAAATTTGCCGGCCTTTATTTGGGAGTCAGCCAAGTATGTGGTGTACATCCAAAATCACTCACCAACATGTGTGCTACAAGAAAAGATGCCGTTGGAAGCTTGGACACGCAAAAAACCCAACGTATCACACCTTCAGGAGTTTGGGTGCGAAGTATGGGTCAAGTGTAAGCCTTTGCAGAAGCTGTCTAAGCTAGGTGGAGACCATGAGAAGGCAGAGAAATTTATCTTCATGGGATTCAGAGACCATACAGACATCATTAAATATTATGATGGCAAGAACTGCAGTATTTGCAAGTCAAGAAACATTGTATGGGTAGAGCTGAGCACCCAACCCCTGGTCAATGTGCAGCTCAAGGGGGAGTTGAGAACGCCGAGCCAGCAATCTCCCATAGAAGTACCTGCACAACCTGCTTCTGTGGAAAGTCAGAAGACAGTGCCAAACAAGGGGGAGCCACCAGCACAGAAAGAGTCACATTTTCAGGTGCAGACATGGCCACAGCCAATGAGCACACCTCTGTTGGCACCTGCTCCATCGCAAAATCCACCAGCCCAACCACCTCAGCCAAGACACATCATGCCTGACAAAAGACACCAACTATTGCAAGCTAAACAACCTAGATGTGCAATTGCTGAGTGGTCTACAGAACCCCTGCCCAACTGTCAAGGAGATCTCACATGAAGAAACAAGGGAAAGGGCAGAGTTTACATTCTTGGGTGAATCCATGCTCAAAGTCACCAGTGCACTGCACACTTACAGTGAAGCAGTGAACTTGAACAAGCAGCTGGAATGGAAAGAGGCAATGAGGAAGGAAATAGAGATGTTGAAGGAGAAAGGAACATATGAGGTTGTGGAGCTACCAGAGAATTGCAAAGCTATTGGGAGCAAATGGACTATGTCAAGAAGGTTGATGAGTAGGGCCGAGTGTCAAGATACAAGGCCAGGCTCATTGCTCTTGGGTGCTCGCAGATACCTGGAGTAGATTTCACCAAGACGTTCACTCCCATTGTTCATCTCAAATCAGTTCACACTGCACTCACCATCACAGCCCTTAAAGATCTAGAATTTGTCCAAATGGATATTCAGGGTGCATATCTTGATGGCAAGCTCAAAGAAGAAATTTATATGTGGCAGCCACCAGGTTTTGATGATGGAACTGGACAAATCTGGAGGTTGTTGAAAACATTATATGGGTTGAAACAGTTGTGCCGTGAATGGCAAGTTAGTTTCAGGAGCATCAGCATTGGGGCCTGGTGGAACAGTGAGTTCAATCACAAACTTACCTCCCTTCAACTCACCAAGATGGCTGTCGATTACTGTGTTTATTTTTGTGAATGTGAGGGCAAGCAAACTTGAGTGGCTGTTTGGATGGATGATTTGCTCATCCAATCAACTTCAAGGCAGGAAGCCAAGAAGACAAAGGATCTTGGTGAGCCACAAAAAATCATTGGTATCAAAATTACCCATGACTGTGAGTCTGGCACAATCATTTTATCTCAATGCCACTATATCAAGGCCCTGCTGGTGAATTATGGACTTGTGGATGCCAAATCACTTGCAACACTGATGGACCCAAACATCACACTATGAAAGGTACCAATTGATGCACCAGAGGCACCCACAGAACTGCTCAGGCAGTACCAATTGATGACTGGTGGTCTCATGTATGTTGCGCTCTGTATGTGCCCAGACATTGCACATGCTGTGACCACACTTAGCCAGTATTTGGTGAATCCAAGACCTGAGTATTGGAGTGCAGTAAAATGCATCCTACACTACCTCTCTGGTACGCAAAACTACAGACTGGTGTATGGAAACACTGACAAGCAGACAGTGTCTGAGGGCTACAACAATGCAGATTATGCTGCCAACCCAAATAACAGAAAGTCTATTTCTGGGTATGCATTCATGCTCAGGGGAGCAGCCTATGCATGGAACTCAAAGAAGTAGACTACAGTTGCCACTTCTTCTACTGAAATACACCACCCTGGCCCATACTACTCAATTCGCAATCTGGAGCTGATACCTTTTGGATGAAATGGGATATGCCCAGGAGGGAGCTATGGTGATTTATAAGGATAACCAAACAGCACTGGCACTTGCACACAATCCTCAATTTCATGCTCAGTCTAAACACTTTGATGTTCAGAACCACTTCATTCATGAGAAAATTGAGAACAGGATCATAGACCCTGTATACTACAGCACAGAGGACCAACTTGCTGATATTCTCACCAAGCCTCTCACAAAACCCAAGCACAATAAATTCAAACAAGCATTGGGGCTCTTGTCAGTCTGAGGGGGAGTGTTGGAGGGAATGTGTCAGCCTATGAAGGCCATGTAGATGGAATACGTGTCATCAACACATTGAGGACGAAGCTATGGAGCGGGACTCCTGGTTAATGAGTTGAGACATGTTGGAATGCAGTGCTGTGCACAGCAACCATTGTTCAACTGTGGAAACAATTGTCCAAATGTGTTTTACTTTTCTTGAAACATAGTTACTATTGTAGTGGGAAACTTGGCAGTGCCCTTGGACACCATTGTTCTCTTGTAGGTATAAATACTGGTACTTGTAGGACTGCTGGATATACTTTTTCCCCTCTAATTTTCTACATTGTGATTTCCTCAAGATTTTGAAGGGAATGAATGGTGACCACGCATCTGTCAAGAAGGGCATGGCTGTGGGAGTGAAGGATCTCAAAATGGAGGCTACCATCCAAGATCTCAAAGAGGAGGCCCTGACAAGGAAGTCGTACATGGAGTTGGTCCATTATTTGGTGGCTTGGAATGCAAAGAGGATTGCTGAAGCAGGAGGGGAGGACGCATGGAAGACGTTGTTGCCAGCAGAGCAAGTGGAATGCAACAAGCATCTCATGGCAAAAATTGTGACAGTCCTGGGAAAAGAAGCCTATGATGCACTGTCTCCCTGAGGACCACCGGACATTGGACCTATTTATTTGGGGCAGCTGCTGTATGCACAAGGATCTCAACAGTTTCAATGGCAGCAATGTAGAGATGATGGCAGAGTGGAAGAAGTTGAATGCTGCTGCTCCAGTCCTCCTTGCAAACAAGGCAAATACAGCTGTCCTTCAGAATGTCCTCAATCATTCATTTCCCACCAATGCTGTACTCATGGAGGATGAATTCCAGGCCTTTGAAGCTACCACCTATGGTGGAGTCAAGGCATGCACACTTTCTGGTGCGATATTTAACAATAAAGATAAGGCTAATAAGGGACAAGGTGACTGTCATGTCAACTTCATGATAGAAAAGCTTGGGAAAAAGCATCATAAATTTCCAGACACTAATAATACTTGCTTTGGGAGCCACAGTGATGCCATAGCAGAGGTGATCACCCATCTTCTGCTATATCTGGAAATTCTGGACATCATTCAGTGGTCCAAATATTACCCTCCCTTCATCAACATCAAGAAAAATCTCCTCACAGCTCTGAAGGACACTCTAACTATCACTGAATTAGTTGCAATGGCTTTATACTGGGTTTTGATCACTCACCCATACATGTGACAGGTTTGGGGGCCAGGGACAGAGAACACAAATCTACTTGATTTGGGTCCCCTTCACCACACTATTCAAGATCATATTAATTGTTTACTTAATGATCTTGACCTCATTTTAGGCTCAGATGTCTCATATGAGACTGCAACACTTGACAGCAAGGAATGGAGTAATCCTGCTGCCATGGAGACTGTCTTCAAGCTCATCCCATCACTTCCACATGTCAAGGAAGTAACCACTGCCTTCTTTCAAGGCATGTTGGTGACCTTTACCTGTTTCTAGTGAATAACACGAATATGCAAAATGAATATTCATTGCTTAGTAAGCAGGTTAAATCCTCACTATTTACAGGCAATATACATTGATAAGTCTGATTCTATGTTGTCTTCAATCACGATAGTGTAGAATCAGACTTATCAATATATATTGCCTGTAAACAGTGAGGATTTAACCTGATTACTAAGCAACAAATATTTGTTTTGCATATTCGTGTTATTCACTACCTGTTTCTCCACAGAATTCACTCTTGGTGGACTCATCGACAGCTGTTCTGTGACAGAGAAACAGCTGGCTTAGATGCCTCCCACAAATGACAGCAATGATGGCAGACTTGCAGCCTACACCATTGCTGTTCAAGGCAAGCCAACACTCACAGTACATCAGTACAATATGCTGGCCATGTTTCAAAGAAATGACACAGGGGATTTCATAGACATGCTGTTTACTGAGGAGGACCACACCTATATCATGCACAAGGTGAGGAGAATTGATGTGAGCAGTAAGGAAGCTAAATTGTGAGCAAAGATTGTCGACTTCTACATTAGTACTGCAGCAATGCAGAAGGAGAAAGCTGTCACCAAAGCTTGCAGGGAGGTGGAACTCCTCTGGGAGCACCTCAACCTATTGCTTGTATCGCTTCCAAAGATGGCTAGCCTCAGTCCCCAAAATTGTTGACCAGCTCAATTCATATTGGGCCTGAGGTGTCCCAAACATCTTGAAGATCAGCAACTATCAGTTGAAGGCAGATAAATTAGTGGCACTGAAACAGGCTTTTGAGTGGTACCAGGCAAACAAGAACTCAGTTCCACTTCTTCAGCCAATTCTAGAGACTATTGAGGTCATTCCTGAGGTAATTGACAATTGGGTGGTGGAAGATGATGTCGAGATGGAAGAATAAGTTGTAATAAATTTTAATTAGGGTACTTACCACATCAATTATAGTCATAAAAGTGTAGTAGTCCTTATTGTATCAAGCATTACTTGAATTGATGGGAGGCCAAAGTGGTATGTCAAGGTGAGCAGTGCCATTTGATGTGGCTGTACCCTTTCCCATCAGCACATCTGATCTTAATTGCTGCCCACTCCCACTACTAGTAAAAACAGAGGTAAGTAAATAAACATGTATTGGACAGTCATTGAACAGTTATTGAATAGACATCAGTCAGTCTCAGAATAAGTTCCAAGACTGAATGAAGAATTGGAATGAACTGTGAAACAATAAGAAAGAATGGGAAATGCTCAGTAAATGTTCATTGTGTGAAAACCCAATCAGTTTTGGACTTTGGAGTTCTGATGTGAATACTGAACAAGACATCAATAGATAGTTGTCACAATAGAAAGTGGAATTGTCAAGAATAATGAAGTGATTGGAGGCAGATAGTGAATGTAGGATCTCAGAGTTCCAAAGCAGTCTGAGGTAAGTTGGCATAGATGTAACATTGAGTTGACTTGGAAGTCAACTTGAGTTGCAGCATCAACTTGACTCAACTTGACTTAAGTCGGCTGTGACTTCAACTTTGAATGACTTGGAGTTGAAGTCATGCCAACATTAGGCCAGGCTGGTGGAAGGCTGAGGAAAAATCCAAGATAACTAAGATGATGTGAATGGAAGGATAGGCAACCCTGAAGAAGGAACAGTTTAATCCCAGTGTGATCATGATTTACTGGGCATCCCTGAATGCAGGATCAATACATTTCTGCCAATCCTTGCCATACACAAATTGAGTGAGATTGAGTTTTGTTGTCCCTTCCTTGCAGATGACAAGTGTATTTAGTGGTAGATAGAGGCCATGCAAACGCCATGGAGGAACCCAAAACATGAGTTTGCCAGCAGTATTCAGTACCCACTCATCTTTGAATGTGGGGAAATCACCAAGAGGATTTTGTGCTGGGAATTTGATCTGCAGGATATATAAGTTTCTGAGAAGGGTTATTTCTCTTGATACATACCACTGTATTTTTTTCCATGCCATCATGTTTGGCATCAGTCAGGGTGCCCACCTCAGGATCCATTTCTATCACTGGCCCTGTTAGTGCACCTATTTGAGCATTCCAGAGGCGCAGAGTTTTATCATCGGACCCAGACACAATCTGGGTGCCATCAGGTGAGAAAGAGACAGAGGTGACCCAGTCATTGTGGCCTTCCAAGGGTGCACCTATAGGTGCCCCTGTTTGAGCATCCCAGAGGCGCAGAGTTTTGTCATAGGACCCAGACACAATCCAGGTGCTATCAGGTGAGAAAGAGACAGAGTTGATGAGGTCAGTGTGTCCTTCTAAGGGTTTGCCTTTTAGATGCCCCTGTTTGAGCATCCCAGAGGCGCAAAGTTTTGTCTTCAGACCCAGACACAATCTGGGTGCCATCAGGTGAGAAAGAGACAGAGGTGACATTGCCAGTATGGCCTTTCAAGGGTTCACCCACTGGTGCCCCTGTTTGAGCATTCCAGAGGCGCAGAGTTTTGTCGTTAGACCCAGACACAATCTGAGTGCCATCAGGTGAGAAAGAGACAGACCTGACCCAGCTAGTGTGTCCTTCCAAAGGTTCACCTACAGGTGCCCTTGTTTCAGTATCCCAGAGGCGCAGAGTTCTGTCAGAAGACCCAGAGACAATTTGGGTGCCATCAGGTGAGAAAGAGACAGAGTTGACCCAGTCATTGTGGCCTTCCAAGGGTGCACCTATGGGCAGCCCTGTTTGAGCATCCCAGAGGCGCAGAGTTTTGTCATCAGACCCAGATACAATCTGTGTGCCATCAGGTGAGAAAGAGACAGACCCAACAGAATCAGTGTGTCCTTTCAAGAGTTCACCCATAGATACCCCCTGTTTGAGCATCCCAGAGGCGCAAAGTTTTGTCTTCAGACCCAGACACAATCTGGGTGCCATCAGGTGAGAAAGAGACAGACTTGACCCAGTCTGTGTGTCCTCCCAAGGGTTTATCCACAGGCACCTCTGTTTGAACATCCCAGAGGTGCAGTGTTTTGTCAAAGGTCCCAAACACAATCTGGGTGCCATGAGGTGAGAAAGAGACAGAAGTGATAGAGTAACTGTGTCCTTCCAAGGGTTCACCCACTAGTGCCCCTGTTTGAGCATCCCAGAGGCACAGAGTTCTGTCATCAGACCCAGACACAATCTGGGTGCCATCAGGTGAGAAAGAGACAGAAGTGACCCAATCAGTGTGTCCTTCTAAGGGTACACCAATCATTGTCCCTGTTTTAACATCCCAGAGGCACAAAGTTTTGTCCTTGGACCCAGACACAATCTGGGTACCATCAGGTGAGAAAGAGACAGATTTGACACCATTGGTATGTCCTTCCAAGGGTTCACCCAAGGGTGCCCCTGTTTTAGCATCCCAGAGGCGCAGAGTTTGGTCATCGGACCCAGATGCAATCTGTGTGCTATCAGGTGAGAAAGAGACAGAGTTGACAAGGTCAGTGTGTCCTTCCAAGGGTTTACCTACAGGTGCCCCTGTTTGAGCATCCCAAAGGTGCAGAGTTTTGTCATTAGACCCAGACACAATCTGGGTGCCATCCAGTGAGAAAGAGACAGAGGTGACTCCACCAGTGTGTCCTTCTAATGGTTCACCCACAAGTGCCCCTGTTTGAGCATCCCAGAGGCGCAGAGTTTTGTCATCAGACCCAGATACAATCTGTGTGCCATCTGGTGAGAAAGAGACAGAGGTGACCCCACCAGTGTGTCCTTCCAAGGGTTTACCCACAGCTGCCCCTGTTTTAGCATCCCAGAGGCACAGTGTGTTGTCATCAGACCCAGACACAATCAGGGTGCCATCAGGCAAGAAAGAGACAGACTTAACAATGTCAGTGTGTCCTCGTAATACCTTCTGTATTCTGGGCCAGTGGTCTTCCAAAGAGCCATATGTTTTCAGGGTTTTTGGAAAGGATGATCGAAACTGCTCTCCTATCCTTGACCCATTGGGTGCAAAAGGCAGGGCTGAAAGATAAAGATGGGGTACACTCTGGGCAATAACAGGTGCAAAAGATGCAACAAACTTGATAGCGTCTGAAATCAAATCTTTGAGATCTTTGTCATGGCCCTAGGATATCAAGGTTAAACTGTGAAGGGCAGATGTCTGCTCTCATACCTTTGTATAATGTCCCCCATATATTAGTGCTGTTGTTGCAATTGATATCTCACCCAAAAGACTGAGGACCTCCAGCCAATATAAAAGTTTGTGGTAGACAACTCTTGATAAAGCTTTAAGAACCTTTTGGTTGAATGGAGTCTCATGGATGTGGGTAAACCAATGACAACTTGAGTATGCAAGTGGAGGCAAAACTCCTTTTGAAACTCGCAGAGAAATGTCAGGTACATCCATGTTCAAGCAATGTGAATCCTCAAGGCCACAGATGTTGAACTTCAGGTCATTGTTGAGTATTTTCAAGCAGCCCAGTGAAAGAAGGAGATGGTCAGTTTTAGGGTTGATTGACCATGGTTCCCCACCAGAACAGCTGGTGTCTGTGAGGTAGTCTGCAAATGATGTGTGCAGTGTCCGTGCCTCAGTACCAGGCCTCCATTGAACTACACACCCAAGATGGTGAAGAACCTTGGCTGAACTTCCCTGGTCAAGGGATAAGATTCTATCAATAGTTGTGTCAGTCATGGGTACTATCCCAAGCACCACACATGTCAGGACAGCATGGGCATCCCTTGCAAATGCTTTGTTTGTTTTCCATGGAGCAGAATTTTCCAGTGCAACACTGTATAATTTATTGAGGTTGAACCCCTGGCTTGAATCCTGGGTTAACAAAATGTGGAGTTGGTTGGCTGGCTGGTAGGTCTTCACAAATTTGATAGCTGTAGATGCCCAAATGAAAAGGCCCTCTGATAGCTGGACTAAAGTTTGGATATCTCTCTCTGCTGGGCATGGCAAGTCATAAATATGAGTAATCTCATGCCGGATGAATGACTCCACATCATCTGTGGTCTTTTCCAAGACCCAATGCAACAAACAGGGTTCAAACTGGTGAGTGATGTCAGAATCCAGTCGACTAGTGATGAAAATGCGAAGGAAACGTGGAAGTTTTGGAAACTCTTTGGTGATCAAAGATAACAGATCAAATCGAGAATATGAATCCCCACATTCATCCAGTGCATCAAGAATGACAAGGATTGGGCCTGTAATGTTGGGCTCAGCAACCTGCAGTGGGTCCAGCAACAGTTTTGTGAACTGTGTAAGAAGAGGTGCATTGACAATTGCAGGATCACGACGGATTGTTGCTGCAATAGCTGACCCAACATGTGGGCTGGAAAGAGACAACCAGTATGCAATGGTGCGAATTACAGCATCAGGATGGCTTCGTGCCTGGTCATTCCTGTCAAAAAAGAGAAATGCCCCAAGGCGCTCCAGCTCTCTGAGAGACTCTGCAATTGTTGTGGACACTGTACTTTTCCCTGAGCCTGCAACACCAGATAGCCAAAGAATGTTCCCAGCATCAGAAGAACCAGTAGCCCATTCAGTAATGTCATCCAGGATTTTACAACGAGTCCCCACCAGACATAGGGACCGTGAGGTGGCATTCATGTCCACTGGATTGAGCTTTCTGAGCATGTCTGATTGGTCTGACAAAACAGGTCAGTTCACCCAACCAGAATACCATGGAAGTGAACATACCCAAATGTTCAACAACATCCAAGATTTTTGTGGACACAAACAAGGACTGAACCATCAAGCCATTCTCAAATGACTGTTTGAGCTCACGCAAGGCACAGGCAAGTTTATCTATATTCTGCTCTGCATTATTCCAGCTGCCCTGAACAGTTCGAGCTGGGTGCAAATTTAATTAACTTCAAGGTATCAGCCAAGTTACTCACTAGAAAATCCATGTGCCATATACTTTTGAATGAAAAAGCTGCATTCCACTGTTTGTTTGACAATGGCAAGGGCTGTTTCCTCGACACTCTTGATCTTATCCAGGAAGTCAACGGTGCCAACAAATGAATAAGTATCAACCATTATCCTGGTGAGGTCAAGAAGCTTCTCATCTGTTTCATTCTGATGTTTCACAGCCTGTTATAAATTAATCAAACAATCAATTTTACAGGACATGAAGCCGTCTCTCACCTTGTACACAGAAGTCAGGACCTTCCAAGCAATATTTGCATAAGGGTGGATCTTGAGAGCACATGGTTAACAGCAGGACAGTCACCTCAGATGCACAGGGCATACCATAGAAATTTGGTCTCCAATCTTCACAAGAATTTCCAGCTTTGAAGTCACTGCATACAGTGCTGAACCAATCGGATTTATGTGGCCCGCTACCGCGAGCGCAGCACCTTCTTGAGTCGCCATCAAACTCACTGAGAGAGTCCCTACGGTACTTCCTTTCAACTTCCCCTTCACGCCCAAGAGGTCCAACTTTACAACTGGTCATAGCAGATGAGTGTATATACAATGCATGAATAAATCTCCCGACCTTTTGCCTTCCCATCACTGTTGCAGAGGTCCCAAAGGGATTTGATGTCCGTATCCACCGAGGCTATACATTCATCTCCAAGCCGAGAGTCGTGGAAAAGCCGCAAAGAAATACGGGCCGATGGGGAATCCGCCGAGCTAGAGCAATTAGGATGGATCGGAAGACTTCCATAGGCTAGATGAGCTCACATTTGCGATATGCTATCCCATTTGGCTGAATGCCCGCCCGTGACGGTATGAATCCGATGTATCTTTCCGCCATCCTGATGGATCGTGACGTAGAATCTCGGTGATTTGCGATGCAGCGAGCCCGGCTTCCACGAGATTCCATCTGCGCTTTGGACTGAAAGAGATTAGAATTGGGTCAGGCAGTTGAGTATGAGACGCACTGAGCAGAGAGTAATCCGACGACATGGGGTGCAGAGTGAGAGAGAGGTGGCTTCTCGACACGTTGCCAGGTGACACGATAAAAATATACCCTTGTATAGAGATCGACAAAGTGTGGGAGCATCAGCACTGCAGGTTCGTCTTCAGGTAGGAGGACCATTGTCACTGTGTCTCGATTGCACGTCTTCCGTGCCGATATATCCCCCACCCTTGGCTTTTTGGAATTAGGCACGGCAGAGGCGGCAGAGGCGGCAGAAGCCGTACGAGTGCGTCTCGATCTGCTCAAGAATAAAAACACCACGCCAGGGAAGGGAGACGAAGTTAACGGATGGGAACAGATAGGGTCTGGCATGGACGACGCGAACGGCTTGAGCGGTGAAAGGAGACGAGGCCGGAAGTGTCCTCGCGAGTTGGGGGCAGAGCCGCAGCGTCGGAAGCATACTTAATGGGACCGACTGGTAGCCAGGGGATCCGGGAACATTGTCACATTAGGGGAAGTCAAAGCGGTCTGGGGAGACCGATTCACGAGCCGATTCTGATGTCGATTCACAGCTGATTCACCTGACTGAATCCATCATGAATCGGGCCTAACTTTGACCACCCTATTTCTGGACTCGATTCAGAGCTTGATTCCGCAACGATCAATGACACTTATATTTTCGAGACACTTGCTTTTTATTTGAGACTACAGAAAAATATGTAACATCTCATATCAAAACTCCCTATTGCATTGCATTTATTCCCCGCCTCTTAACGCGCCAGCATCGCATGCGCGACATGCCCAACACCTTCTAGAGCACTATACCGCCTGCATGAGAGGTATCCTGTGTCGCAAAGCGCAAACCGGTGCGCCACTTTGCACACACCGGCTTGACTCCGCAGGACAGCGAACTCTTAACGTACAAGTCGACGGGTTGGATTGAACACGATTCTGAAGCCGATTCTCAGTCTGCTGCTCCTCCAGAGGAGGAGCAGGATTCAGACCGATTCAAAACTTTTGATCGATTCTGAAGCGTGATTCTGATATCTGAATCAACATCTGAATCGGCTTGTGAATCAGTCTCTCTAGAGCGCTTTGACTTCGATGGACGAAGAAGACTACGGAGAGTAAAGTTAAACGGAAGGGGGTAGAACACTGGAAAGTGGATAACAGGAAAGTTCAGAATGCACGAGGCCCAGCCATTGCCTATGAACTAGTTCCAATTTGCCAAAATAGAGTAGAATAGTGCTGGGAAGGTTCGTTTCAGTTCAGGTTCAGAGCACTTCGCTCTGAACGCCGAACCGAACCCGACGTTGGGTTCAGGCGAGTGCTGAACCTTGAACCTGAACCTGCATTCAGGTTCGGTTTCGCGTTCGAACCCGTTCGAACCTGGCCAATTTCTGCCTTCTCGCCGACACGAAATCGGGTCCCAGATGACCAGGGATGCCATTTTCTCTCGAATGAGATGCAATCCCAGGATTTTAACACAGGTGAATGTCCTCCACGGGTGTATGGGGACCGCAATACTCTTACCATAGTTCTTCGACAGGTTGATGACATGTGCTCCATTTTACTTGAAAAGATCAAAATTTGTCCTAAATCTTTTCCATGAGATGTCAGAGGTGCTCGTGGAGGTAATTAATGTTTCCTGCCAATACGTTTGGACTAACGGCCGGGTAGAAATATCTGACAAGTGTCAAAAAAGAACCAGTCGTTCAATTTTCAGGTTCGGCGTTCGAATGCGACCCTCCGAACGCCGCGTTTGGTTCAAGGAGGTGTTGAACCTTGAACCTGAACTCGACGCTCAGTTTGGTCCGGTTCAGGTTCGAACTGATTTCTGAACCGGATCTTCCCAGCACTAGAGTAGAACTACGCTCCAAATCGATGTTTTTTTGGCTCCGGGATATAGAGTAAAACAGACTCCGAGGTCATTGTGCCACTCCGGAATATAGCAAATCCCCGAGAATTTTTTGAAGGAAACCTTTTGGCGCACGAGGTGGCGGTGTTCCACCGCGATCTGATGTCGATGATCAAAATGACGCGGGCTTTTTCCTACTTCCTTCAATCTTTCCGTTCCTTTTCCTCTGTGTTTTGTCTGTGTTACTACGTCTCCAGCCCTCTGACATCGCGTCCACGTCCACTCCCTTGGGCCGCCGCAGCTCGACCCGCATCCTCGGTCTCGGGAAAACTTAAAAGACCATGAGCTGGAACGCGAGTACTTATAATTAGTCTGGCTTGCTGCAGTCACCTCGTCTACCTCATACAACTTTGCGCCCGGCAGCCCGTAGAGCGCGTACTTCACCCCGTCTATGTCTTCTCCGTCATGGAATTCAAATTCAAATAGGTCTCGGGGATCTGGCACTCGCGCTGTCGGCAGTGGCGAGATTAACTCTGCAGCCAGCGGTGACACTCACCCGTTGGACTCAGGCCCGGGGGCCCACAGTCCCGACGTCCGCCAAAATTTACCACTCGCTGTACAGCACCGCGAGCGCGGGGAGCAGTTTGAGCTGGTGGTGGCGGTCGCTGTATCCGCAGGCGAGCTCGCACGCCTCGAGTGGGAGTTATGCGGACTATTTCTCGTATAACTCCGTTATGTCCTTTGCTTCATTCATTCACCATCCCCTACTCCTCTCATAAATGTTCCACAACGCTAATCGCCGCCGTAGACAACAGCAGTGACGCAAACCCACAAAACAAGGGTCATGGCTGCTCGGCGGGACAAAGGGCTGGACATCATCTTGGGGATGTAGGGAATCGGCCTGTGCAAGCGCAGGGGGGTTGAGCACAGGCGACACGGGAATCGTGCGCTTGATCTCCCTCTCCCGCTCGCGTTCGTCTCTCCTGAGTTCGCCATCTCGGTCTTTTTCCTTGCGGTGCTATCCCAGCGGCGGCGGGCTCGACACTGTCCCCAGCGTCGACGTCGACAACATGGGGGTCTTGTCGCTCGTCCCTCTCCCCATGCTGTAGCCGAGGGAGGGGTAGAATTCTTTACCGGATTTGTTTTCGAATTTCTTCGCTTTTGCATTTGTCACGGGCTCGTCCTCGCAGTTACTGTACGGAGGAGGATCGTTCTGGACTTTGCTTGCTGGCCTTCGACGCTGGCGCTGCGCGCGCACCACGGCTCATGCGCCCTTTTATTCTTGCTCGCCAGTCTGGGCAGCGTTTTCTGTTTGCTCTGTGCGGCGCTTTGCTTTTTCCTTTTTTTTTTTGCTTCGCCGTTCTTTTGCTGGTCGGCGCCACAGTGCTCGCGGGTATTGGGCGCCTAGCTATTGCTTTGAGCGGGCCCGCCCGTCGTCCTTTTCCCCGTCAGCCCTGGCCCTCTCGTTTTCGTTTCTTGTGTATGCGCCTTCGCGCTCGCTTGCCTTTTTTGGAATTCTTCCATCTGACAAGTGGACAACGACTTCGGTTCGTTTTCGAACATCGGCGTGCGCGGAGCTTAGCCCGCTGAGGACTCGGAGGTACATGTTTGGGGTGTGGAGGTTGAGCCCCGCATTTGTTTCGCATTTGCAGCTTTTTCTTTCCGCCTTTGTAATCTGCTACTGTCGAGTCCCGCCGTTTTTGCTCGTTCTCCAAGATGGCCTGACGATGGGCTTAGTCCGTCTTGGAGGTGGATACTGAGATGTATGCCCGCCTGCCCCTGAATTGGTTCTGGTTATCTTCTACTTTTCATATTTGCGAGCCCGTCTCCGCCTTTTGTGCGTTCTTCTCTTGAGTGGGCGGTGGGAATCCGTTCATACGAAGGACGAACTGTTCGTAGACTCGGAGTAACACGACACGGTGCACGGTCACCGCGAACGCGGGGGCACCCGTCGCCCTACCTGCGCACACCGGGAGCCTGACCACCAGCATGCGCACCCCTCGACTCGAAGGCATCATCCCCTCTGCTGCTGGACTCCCACCCCCATCGTGCACCCGAAGTACCATGGGAAAAAAAGAACAAGAACAATTTTTTATTAGCTACATACATACAGAACGAAAACGAAAATTACTAGTAGACCTACATCGAAGTAACGTACGTAGTAAATAAATTACATTCTATTCGACTCCTCAAGTCCCCGATCTCGCACACCCACCCAACTCCAAGTCTGACAATCCCCACGCCATCCGCAGGTGCGTCTACCACTGGTCTACCAGCGCGTTCCGATTCTGATCACAGCTCCTGCTGAATGACTCCCCCGCGGATGTGGCCGTGGACGCGGGGTTTGAGGGAAGGCGTGGCTCGGTGCGGGTAGGTGTAGATATTGAGGAGCAGCAGAGGATTGAGGGATAACGAGGAAGAGATGGGTCAAGAGAAAAGGAAGCTAGGAGGGAGGGAGCGTGGAGCAAAGAGGACGTGGGGCTGAAGAGAGTGGGGGTCGAGCGAGGTACAAGGGAGGAAGTCGAGAGGTGCTACAAAGAGGAAAATGGCGAGCCAAGGTATTCAAGGGGAACGAAGGGAGAAGAGGGAGGCAGGAGGCGAGAGGTCGACTAGAGAGCGAGAGCGCGCCCGGAGCCGTGCGGATGAGAATAGTATGTGGGTACCGTCGTCCAACCTGAGAGGCGCCATGCCGAGCCAAACTGGGGCGGAGGAGATGGTCGTGGCGACACATGTCCATCGCGGCGATGGCGACGCTAAGACGTGCGCCCACCAGGAGGGGACGCGGACCCGAGTTCGTGTTTTTCTGCGCTGAAATGAGATTCGGAGAGGATAGGTTAGCCGGCGCGAAGGTAGGAGGACGAGAAGAACGAGCATAAAAGAGGCAGGGAGACTGGACGAGAAAGGCAGCCAACTCCTTGATACGCGCGGTGCTTCATTCGGAGCACACCATCGGAGGGTCTCGTAACCGGGCAGCATCACCACAGGGGCTCGAGTACCTTCACCTTCTCCATCATCTCCCGCGCATCTTCGAAGCATGCACGCTTTGCCTCGCCCGCCTGGGAGCCGCATGCATGCGCTGCTCGATGTGCTTGGTCTCCCGCTTCCGTACGCAGTACGCACATCCAATCCCGCTGTACGACGCGGGAATACGTTCCCGTCAACGCCAGCAGCGCCGAAAGAGGAGCGGAGATAACATGAAATAGCACACACCTCGCCCGACCCCATAAGGACCGCTCCTCCACCTCCCCCTTCGTTCGTCTGGATGTAGATGTGCGCCAGCGCCTGGAAGAAAGGGGTAAGTAAGCGATTCGCGGACAAGACGCGAGAACGAGGGAGGTGGCGAATGGAGGAGGGTCCAAGAGGGGAAAAACCTGAGCACGCCAATCGACCAGCAAGAATGTATCCCACCTCACATTGCGTCCACTAAGTCTTGCATGTTGTAGAAATCGAGGTCGTCAGAGCTGCCCAGCGCGATACGAACGGACAGAGTTGAGAAGGGTACATGCCTGCGGAGGCGTCAGCGCGAAGAACAAGGCTTTCGGAGGGACAGGGCAACATAAAAAAATAAGGAAGAAACGCACCTTTCGCGACAACCAATGCTGCCCGCGCGCGCGGTGAAGCTCATGGAAGCTAGGCATTACGCATTATGTGTTCCTTTCCAATTAATCCGCCAGATGGAATGCAAATAGACGCTTGGCTTTCGGTCCATCCAAGACGACTTGCTAATTGGAAAACAAAGGTAATTGGAAGCTTCGTGAGATGGAAGCAGGAGCAGACCGCGTCTGGGTGTGAGGCCGTGTTTGGTCCGGCCACGCTTCGTAACGCGTTCGAACTTCGATCTCGAGGACCACATCGACCACCACACTGGTGCATTCTCCAACCAGCGCCGAGCTGCAATCGCTGCAATTTCCATGCACCTGTCCTTTTCGATCGAATTTCCATGGAGCGGTCGGCGAGCATCAAGCGCAGAGGACGAAATTTAAAACGCCGCGCAATGACCGCGTAGGAGACGCACATTCTAGGCATTCGAGCTCCAACCTCGTGTATCTCCAGCCTTTCGACTATGGAACGAATATTCTGAGGCGGCTCAGCGGGGGCTATCGGGACAACGGCCTCGATATGGTGGCTGAAGATACTTTTCGCCCAGGTTTCCATCAGAGGTGGGTGTCGTTGCGTTTCGACGGTTTTCTGGTCTGACTGTGGTGGAAGAGCGCTATGTCTTGGTCGCATTCTGAATCTCAGCTTCGCTCGCAAGTAGCACACGCAGCCCGCACATGCTTTCGCATCTCTCTCTACATCTCTCACCCATTCGGCGAGTTATACGCGTCGAATCCGGCCTGCGATCATACCAATCTTTACGTTCAGAGGGTGCGTTTCCTATATCTGCGACTCCTTCTCTTTCACTCATTGCACAGGATCCAGAGATTCGTCCTGCCCGCCCGCCGATGCAGAATCCTGCGTGGCAAGAAGCCTTGGGACACGGAACGACCCCTTCCGTCGGCGCAGCAGTCGTCCCTCAATTGACCCCAGACCTCCCCCAAGCGCGCGCGGATCCTTTGTGCGCCCGCCTCGGAAGTCTGTCGATTTGCGCGTCACCTCGCGCTCCCGCACCCTATCATCCCGCCCGAGCGCCCCGCGGCCCCCGCAACTCCCCGTCTCCCCTGTGTGCCGACACTGTTACCTACCCGAGAACATCGTCGTCCTCGCTTACTCCCACCGACGCCCCTCGATGCCTGCTCGTCCACCCGATCCACTCCAGCTGGGTACCCGCATTGTCCCACCGCGTCTGTGGTCTCGCGGCCACACACCATCCCGTAAGCCCGCCCGGCAAAAGGATCCGTCTCACAATGAGCAATTCGCTACCATGTCGGCGCGTCGTGCCCCCGGTCGATTCGTCTCCCAATTCGGCGGGCCCCCAATTATTACCCACATCTCTTCGTTTGGCCCGCCCCAGGACCGTCTCTGGGTCCTCGTCTTTGTCATCTCGCCCATTCACCTTGGTCGTTGCCCCATCTACGGCCCCGCTTGTACTCCGGCGAATCGCCCGCCATGCCCTAACCGCCCTGCCTCTCGACCTACGCGTCTGAATCCTTATTGCGTCACCCATGGGAGGAGTCACATCCTAAGGCAGGCATTCCGGGGAGGGAATAGAGACGCACACCACGCATGACGCTAACGAGCCGTGCAAAACACAGGTGGCGAATCCGCAGGGACGAGCGCACGGAGTGGCTGTGCATCCCGACATACTCTTTCCCCTTTTCTCCTCCCCCCGCCTCACCTCCTTCTCGCGGATTTCCCGGGATGCGCTCAGGTCGATGTGACGCTCCTCCTGCGTCGCTTCCCTCTTCCCCTCCTTTCAGCACAAAGCTCCCTTGTCTCGGCCCGGCGATGTCGCCCATTTTGAAGCCGAGCACCCTCATGGCGCGGGATGCGCAGGGAAGGGGTGCAGGTGAAGGAGTGTTACACCTGCTAGAATATATGTTGGGGGATCCACGGGAGGAGAGTCGGCGACGGGGGAAGGAGAGGAGTAGATAAAATATTATCCTGATTCTTATCCTGTGGGATGGCCTATATGCTATACCTGAAGGAAAGCCACCATCGGAATTTGGGTCCAGTCTGCACCCGTATTATTAGTAAATCATGGTCGGGAAAAAGTGAAAAAATAAACAGAATTTAGAAAACAGCCTGATGTTGCGTGAAATGTGGCCAGAAAGAGGCCAGAACTCGTGGCTTCATCAGCAAATCGACAAGTCCTTTTCCCCGGGCTTTTTGCAGCTTTTCCAACTTTCGGCTTTTTTATGTCTTTTCCGGCGACTTTTTATGAGACTTTTTGTTCCTTTTGGAGCTTCTCATATTTTGGCAAGATAATATTCCACATCAGCAAATTGACAAGTCCTTTTCCCTGGGCTTTTTGCAGCTTTTCCAACTTTCGGCTTTTTCGCGTCTTCTTTCTGTGAGACTTTTTGTCCCTTTTGGAGCTTCTCGTATTTTGGCAAGATAATATTCCAATTCCTTGCACCGGGGACGACCAGGGAAGTGAAATTAAGTCAGAATATCAATGAAACACCTACATGAGTTGACTGAGAACAAGGTGCGAGAAATAGATTCTCGCATCTGAGTGGGTAGAGAATCTACTAGTCTTTCAAACTCTGACACATCACGATGGGGAGCATTGCACTGGTTGAACATTTCAAGTTTTTCAGTGAAAATTCTAGTGAAAAATGTTTTAAATTTTACAGCAATTTTTCAGTGAAAAACCAGGTGAAAAACTTGAAACTTTTTAATGACATTTTTGAACTTCAAAACATTTTCACCACTTTTTCAGAAACTGTTTACAAGGTTCAGAAAATTCACAAAGATGTTTCAAGTTTTTCACCTGGTTTTTCACTGAAAAATTGCTGTAAGATTCAAAACATTTTTCACCAAAATTTTCAGTGAAAAACTTGAAATGTTCAACCAGTGTTGGCAATGGAATGACAGATGGCATGATGTGACGATCACTTGGTTGGTTGTTCTCTCCCTCCATCTCGCCAACTCCCCCACCTGTGTCATTCCCTGCTGTTTTTCACTCCAGCTCACTGTGCACCCTAGCTCTGCCAACAGTTCACTCAAAGTATTTGCACCTCAGCCCAATCAAGCTGCCCACTCGAGCTCTTGGCCTTAGGGGTCACTCGGCCAGTTCAACATCCTCCCCCTGTGCTCACCATACATTGGCCTTCATTAAGCTCATGCTATATACACTCAAGTCTACCCAAGCCCTCAAGCCCTCAAGATTTCAAGTTGTCCTCAAGGTTTCTATGTCAACTCATCTAGAGAACAAGAGCATTCAAGCGCTGGTAGCCATGTTAAGTTGTCCGCTCCTGTAAACACGTTGTACAACATCAAAGGACATGCTCTGGATCAAGAATATCTGCAATGGTACCTTCTTGTACTTGTCCCCCTTGGTGTACAAACATGACAGTGCGACAATAACCAATGCAAGGGTTTTTGTATATGTTTTCAAGTGCATTGTTATATTACTATGTGGCATTGATATGATCACTGATGCTTCACCATTAGTGAATACTCTGTCACTCCCTCGTGTCGGTCGTGGGCAGCACTGACCACTATGAACCCCACCTGTTTGTCCCGAGTGTTCAACTGGTTACAGCACATTGCACTCTGGATGGGGCATGGTGGCATACCCAGGGAAGATTTGTCAATTTGCTGATGTTGTAGTTTCAGAAAAGGAAGGAAGAAACAGTCTACTATTAGCCACCAGGTACTTGGCTGCCTTAGCAATTGTCATTATTTCTTAGATGCTGTGAGTGGGCCTCACAGTGGCCTGGGTCATAAATCAAAGGTATACATCCTATGAAGGGTTAGAATTTTATGGTGGATTTTAGGACTGATTATATTGCACCGTGAATTTATTTTTGCTTGGATACCCCAAAAAGCAACAAACAGGGTATGCGGCCATCTCACAGTATAGGCCACTGAGGCCAAGACTGTGCCCAAAATGTATTCAGATTTAAACATGAGGTCCATATATGGGATTGTAGATAGTTTTGGTGATACATACCACCTAAACAGGGGGTATACAAACATGTTTTAAAAAGGGAAACTGTTGCTCATGGCACATGTCAGCAAACAAAGTGTGCAGCCAGAGGAAGGGGACATGTAGACCCACGATTCAGTGCAGGGTGACTATTAGGATGCATATATATATGACTGACCAAATAATTTCATCCTTGGAGGCCAGCAAGCCTTTCAAAAAAATCTTTGACTTCTGTGACACCAAATTTGGGTGTTTTAAGGTAATGACCAATGGTGTGCAGGAAGTAAAGTTATTAAATTAGTAATGAATAGTGGTAAGCATTAGGTAAGTAACCAAGAAAGTCCATGTCAAGCGCCAGACCAATAGCATGAATGGTGCATTGGATATGGAGGTGTTTCACTGCAGCTGATCAGAATGCAAGACAAATCTTGCTCGCTGTTGTGTACAGTATTCTCTTTGCTCCCTAAGCAGTGCTAGATTAGAGATGAATGCTGCACATTGGGGCAACATAACAAGCCTACAATCTTGGGAAACAGTGGAGAATTGGTAGAAAATGAGTGGTGGCGAGAGTGTGTCGCAAGGCTGAGTTATTAAATGATGGCTCACATGGCACCGATCCCGATCAAAGTTCACATAATTTCGGCCAAAACATTGCTTTGCCTTGAAATTTGGTATGGGTGGTCCTCAAAGGTTGTACTCAGTCCCCTGAGGTTAAGTGTTTGCAATTTTCAACTCCTCCATGATATATTTGCAGGTGGCTGACTACCTGGTGGCTGATAGTAAGTCCTGCCTCAGACTGCCTTTTTCAAGTCCCATGAAATATCTCCAAATGAAAACTGTCAGAGTTCTGGTTCAACTTGCACCTGTAAGTTAAATCATGGCCTCCAAACAGCTGTCAGAACAATAAGGAAAGAAATTGGGCTCCGAGTTCTGGTTTAGTCTGTCTCAGAGGTCATGCCGCATGGTATTCTGTGTTCAATGTCTCACTGAATTGAGAAAAACAAACCATTGGCTGCCGATATCAGAGTGACACCCATGAGATCAAGTTGAAACAAAAGGGGAAATCCAGGTGTCAATGAAGTGCGAGATTCAAGAGCACACAATCAGAAATGAGAGGTGAAAGCAGAAGTCAGAGCTACAGTAATTGGAGTCTTGGAGTTCTCAGACATGTGATGTTTGTCCAATGTTTGTCCCAGAGCTAAGTGAGCATTCTGATTGGCTGACGAGAATGCTACCCTTGTCAATTGTATAATAGATAAATAATGTTTACAGTAAGACATATATATATGAGCAGGGATGTGGGAAATCCATCAAGATAGTGCAGTCTTCAATTGATCTTACTATCCTTGAAAACAAATGCCCTTTTCTCCGGAGTGTTTCATCTGCTCCTGAAATACCAGACATCAACCACGCCTCAAAAACTGTCTGAGCCACTGGTGGAATCATCTTCAATGTACTGCTGATTTCTCAAGATCAATCTCTGCTCACCTGTATAGCCCACCAAACCCCCCTAGTTAGCGGTGGATATACATATGGTATCCACCGCTAACTAGCGGGGGTTTGAGCCGTAGAGGGTGGGCGCAATAATTACGCCCTATTGATAGCTCGCTTACATCGCTTACATGGAACAACACCACTAATGACAGTTGCGGCGTCCGCCCTCCCATCATTCCGTTGTCGCTGCCATCAGAGACGGGCGGCGCCGTCGCTTCGCGCCCCTCCCGAGTACCGCCATCAATCCCATCAAAACTCCCGCTGCGCCCACCCAACTTGTGTGTTTTGGCCGCAAAATTCAAGGTAAATTCACGAATAAATTGGGGTAGATGTAGGGGTACAATGAATATACATTTAGTTGAAATTTCCAGCTTCATTATATGTCCTGATGTCTCTGAAGCCAATTCAGACCGAAAAGTTGAAGTTGATACATGAGCAGGGAACATAAACATTACTGCGCACCAAAGATTTCTATTTCGCACGCACACCTACATAAAATGAATTAAAATCAGTGGTTCATGTTACGTAGCTCCTCATTCACTGCTGCAAAGGCTATGGAAAGACCATGGCCAGGTACAATTTTAGTCAAACATCAACTTCCGGATTTATAAAGCCCGGCCTATAACTCATCCTAAGAAAGTGTTGAAATTTATCTTGAACAAAGATAATGGGACCCTAAACTCTTCTGCTAGACAATAACGTCGACAAAATGCCTACTGAGTAAGTAATAAACGAGGACTAAGAAGAGTCTGCATGTTGGAAAAGCAGACCAACTCATGGTGGGAGAGTTTCTAGCATAGTAATTGTCCCCAATGACAGCAAATCCTTTTGTATTCTTTTAAACCCCAACTGAGTTGAATTGTGCTCATGTTGATACCACTTGGTGAATTTTGGTCGCGAACTGATTATGATAGGGAAGTGATTTCTCACTGCCATTCATGCACTTTGGGTTGCGCATTCGGGTTCAAATTTTGGGAGCAGTAAGTTGACCATATTTCGTGAACTTTTGGTTTTCTGACCCCGAAACCTTTTATTAAAAATTGAAGACCTTTACACACAGGACTGATCATTTATATTCAGGTTCCTTGAAGTGTAGGGTCTCCATGGAAAAATTATCAAGGCAGTTGAAAGCTTTCAACGAGCTGTAGGTTTATTTTTTTGTTGGAATTATGATCGCGAACTGATATCGAGGACGGAATCCATTCTTGATCTTTGGTCGGTGATCGACACTCTCTTTCTTTTCTTCCACCCCTCGTTCCACATCTAATATTGGATCCAGGATCAGACACACAGGCATGCATGACCCCGCGGACTATACGAGGAGAATGCCTGTATTTACGCCGTACTGCGGTTTGCTGATGAGTTCACCGCCTCGGAGGTACGTATAGTTACAGGTGCGTTGTCTCTAGGTTTGAGAGCTTCTGGATCTCATGATAAGTATTAATTCCAGGGAGCACAACAAGAACTGAGCAGATTGGTGCACTGCTGATTCCCTGAGAGGGTGTGCAATACATTTTCTACGAATGTCTGTGAGCAAGGAAGACCTGCAAAACGAGTCGAAACCCCCCTCACTTTGACAGCAGCGTGTGTCCGCCTTCAAAGCCAGCTTCAAACTCAGTGACCCGCTTAACAGAGAACCTCACTGACTGCATGCCGGCTTCAACACTGGTGCACTGCTTATGCACATGAGCAGCGAGATGCAGGTGAGCTTCCTTGTCGTCACTGAAGAGCCGTCCCAATTCTGCAATCATACTACATCACAATTCACTTCACTGCTCCACTCCTGGGTCTTTGATACTCTGGTCTGCATTCTCAACCATATAAACCCCCTACCAAGAAGGTTGACTCGGGGCGTTGATGCAAGCAGCACAAGCATTACATGGCCATGATTTGCGCACTCCGACTTTTGAATTTGTTGCGCAGCTGTACCAGTGGGGTACTGATTTATTCCATAATCAAGAACGTATGTTTATGTTCCCCGCTCATGTATCAACTTCAACTTTTCGGTCTGAATTGGCTTCAGAGACATCAGGACATATAATGAAGCTGGAAATTTCAACCAAATGTATAGTCATTGTACCCCTACATCTACCCCCAATTTATTCGTGAATTTACCTTAAATTTTGCAGCTGAAACACTCAAGTTGGGCGGGCGCAGCGGGAGTTTTGATGGGGTTGATGGCAGTAGTCGGGAGGGGCGCGAAGCGACGGCGTCGCCCGTCTCTGATTGCAGCGACAACGGAATGATGGGGCGGGCGCCGCAACTGTCACTAGCGGTGTTGTTCCATGTAAACGATGTAAGCGAGCTATCATTAGGGCGTAATTATTGCGCCCACCCTCTACGGCTCGAACCCCCGCTAGTTAGCGGTGGATACCATATGTATATCCACCGCTAACTAGGGGGGGTTGGTGGGCTATACAGGTGTCTCTGCTTGGGCGTAGCACGATCAGATTGAGTATATACAGAAGTTCTAGAAGTGAAGTAGAAGGTGCTGCTGGTAGAAGTAGAATTGAGCTGATGCAACACATTGACACGTTTCCCTGACTAGGCAGCCACTGAAAAATGCTTGCACCATGCTATGCCACCTGCAGTGGCCATACTTGTCCACCAAACACAGATCTCAGCTTACTGGCTCCTGTCATATATGGTATATCAAAACCTGGCATGAAGTCAATCCCTCCTCAAGCTTCATGTACCATTTCTATCAATCTCATCCATCTCCACCAATATCTGCCTGTTCTGTCTGTCTGACCCCTTTCCCATTGAGACCATTTGCGTGAAACTCCACTTTTGAAGTTACCTGCATGTGGTTATTTCTATGCTTGTGACCAGCCTGCCTACAAATGGCAAAAACATGTGGCGAGCACTTTGCCATAGGCAGGCTGGTATAATTTAGGATATGCCAAAGGGCTGAGCCCAGAGTTTGAAATTTTGAGTGGTGCCAATCATCGGCATCATGGTGGCTGTGAACTACCATCATTTCTCAGTCAAAAACGATTGCACACTGGAGACTACACACATTTGGTCAAACTGAATCTTAAGTCAAAAGCTGAAGTGTCAGCTTAAGATTCAGTCAGACCAAAATTCAAACCAAACTAAGTATTATTGGTTTAAATTTTGGCCTCACCAAAAATCAATGTATTGGTTGTGGTTCTAGTTGAGCTGACAGCAAACCAAAACAGGATTTATCAGTTTAAGAATTTGTTGTACTGAAACCTAAATCAAAACTACATATTTTGGTATGTAAAATATTGGATTTTGAATCGGCCCAACTGAAATATCTAATTTCAGTTTAAATTTCAGCACAGGCCGAATCTTGAACTGAAACCACAGGTTTCAGTCATGCTGAAATTTGGTCTGCAGATGATCTACAGGCAATCTGCTGCTCATCTGGGGCACATCTGCAGACCATCCACTGCTCATCTGCAGGGGGTCTGCAGACAATCTGTGGTTTATCCGTAAAGAGTCAGGGCTTAAATATTTTTGCATACATCAATGACGACAAGTTCTCTGTGGATGTTTCTGAACACGCAATAGTGGAGAAAGCAGATTTATTGACTTTATTGAGCTGAAATACCCAAGCCCCGACTCTTTCTGGATAAACTGCAGATTGTTTGCAGACCTTCTATGGACAAGCAGCAGATGCACTGCAGACAAGCAGTGGATGGTCTGCAGATAGTCTGCGGATCATCTATGAACCAAATTTCAGGGCGACTGAAACCTGTGATTTCAGTTCAAATATTGGCTTGTGTTGAAATTCAAACCAAAATTAGAAATTTCAGTTGGACAGATTTGAAAACTGATATCTTATTTTCCAGTTTTGTATTGGCGCAACTGATACCCAACTGACAGGTTATAATTTGGTGAGGGTATCAGTTGAACTGTTTTCCATATTGAAATATGTAGTTTTTTGTTTGGGTTTCAGTTCACTAAATCCATAAACCGATAAATTGTGTTTTGGTGCACTGTTGGCTTGACCAAAACCTCAACCAATACATTGATTTTTCGTGAAGCCAAAATTGAAACTGATAGTACTTAGTTTGGTTTAAATTTTGTTTTGACCAAATCTTAAACTGGCACTTTAGCCTTCAGTTTAAGATTTGGTTTGACTGAATGTGTGTAATTTCAGGTGTGCGAGGCTTCTTAACTCACCACATACAGACTTTGTCAAAATTGTGAAGAGACTGATTCCAAGAATCTCATGGTTAGACTAACTCTTGTCTTTCGAATCTTTGTAACAGAGTTGACTTGGGCCCACAACAGAGGAAATGGAAAACATTTGAAACTCCGTGCCGAGGCCTTTCCCACAGCCCGAATTGTACCAGCCTGCCTACGGCAACGTGCTCGCCACAATTGTTGCTTATCGTAGGCAGGCTGGTAACGAGCCTAGGTTATTTCCGTGTTTTCGTAACTTACACATCATCTCACCGAAGAAAAAGACAAGGAGCTGTGCCCCAAGCCCATTCACTTCCTGCTGCCTCCAATGCAACACTCACAGTTGTTGACCTCAATGTTTCTAGATCTGTGAGAAAGACAAAAACAATGCAGAGCCGAGTTTTGCACTGCGCGCATCCTTGTCTTGATGGCCTCCACATTACGGAATCCACATCGGGCCATCATAGAACCCCACATTGCGTCGGTGAGTGTGGCGTGAGCGCCTCTCACCCGTTGTGTAATACCATTTGGGATTCTTGGCCTCCCAGCCACCATCTAGGTCGGAGCAAGACGCATACTGCTTCCTCTGATAATGTTTCATCGTCTTCGCTGGCAAGCAGCGAGCACGGAAGAATCGGAATCAATCACTCTTGAAGTTTGATCTCAGGAGATCATCAGAAGACCATCAAGATCTTCTGGTCCTTCTATCATGGTTCATCTGAGGGATAATTCTATTTGGCACCCGCAGGTGCCAAAATACCCAGGTACCATATAACATTTTTCTATTTGGCACCCTGGACAAGTGCCCCCGAATGCATTGCCGAATGCTTCCAAAGACCATTTCTGAGGCCAGAAAGGAGGTTTATGCCTGTACCTTCACCAATTCCACTTCCCTTTTGTGTTGTACTCCACCGTTTTCAACCCCCAAATGCAAAAATGTATCCAGTCTGGAGGATGAGCAGCCGCAAAGGAATCAAATTGGAGACACTCTTAGTTTTGCCCACCTCACATTTCTTTGGTCAACCCTTAACCGCTTCCAAGATGTTTGTCGATGAGAACCCCAATTTCAGTGAAAATGGTGCAGTAGCGGCGCAAAAATATACCGTGCCTACCCAATCGGAGATATTCGTGTGAGATTGTAGTACTTCCTTGGGTGGTATTCATCCTTCTGAACACCTCCCGCTCATTTTGCTCATCCCGCCCTTCCCGCTATCACAAAAACATCATGACAACTCCCGGGGTGCCAAATAGTAACACCCGGGTGTTCGTGGCACCTTGGGGTGCGAAATAGAATCATCCTCGTCCGAGACTCTCATACTTCGGTGTTATTATTGCCAATGCTAGCGCTGCCAGTTGGCGCACAATATATTTATACCGTGTTGTCACATACACTTCAGTGGCATTGAAGTTCGAGCTGCGGTATTTGAACACCCGTGATGCTGGGAATGGGAGTGCATATCAATTCGCCTCCAGGGAAACCCGGGCACAGGACGTGTTCAATGTTGATGTCTGCGGGTTCGTGGCGCGCGGGTATTGTCATAAATAAGTTTGCATGTTAGTCATTGGACTCTGTGACTTTAGTATGCAATCGTCATGCATGAATTCAAACTATGGATATTGATGAGTGAGTGGAAAAGTTCTTTTATTATGCGAGAACCGCAGGTAGCTGCTGTATCCTGATACTTGGCTTTGAGGCCAATGCTCTGCATGGCAGGTACAATTCCGGCCGCTTTGATCTGATTGTTTTCAGTTCACTGTGCTGTATGGTATTTCGTGCGGAGTTCAACAGCTTTGCCTTCCAATTCACACACTTAGATGTGGGAATTGAAAACGCCGCCCATCGCCGACCTTGGGTCGACTCCTAACGGTCTCGACAACAGCTATCGATTTTCTGGCACCCTTTTGTACTTAACAGAATCCCAAACTGGCAAGACATCACGCATCAAAATTTGAACAAGAACCATAAATTAATGGAGGAAATACCTGAAAAGGCAGTTCCTATCGGTGATGAGGACTTAGATATCACGTTTTCGCATAAAGGAGATCGAGAAAGTTCTGATGACAAAAAGGATCCTATAGAACGATTGCCTACTAAATTAGGAATCGTAACTCAGGCTCTTCGGCATGTTCTCGCCGACAGTGAATTCTAAAAAAGGACTCCTATCGAGAATAGTTTGCTCGAATATATAAAGCCTGAAGAGGTGATTCAGATCGCACCCTACAAGATGCCCCCCCGCTCTCCTGCCACAGTGAATAACACTCTCGAGTACACCGCTGTTGCTGCACATGCACTACGCAGTGTCGCAGCTGCGACTCAGATACCCTTCCTCAATGGTGTCTGCATACTCACTTTGACGATTATCCCCGTGGTGCAGGTATGGACCGGGAAAATCATTCATCGCGTCGATTAATCTACGCTGCAGAAAACAAAGTTTCAGAAAGATCGATGCCTCCGGATTATAGAGGAGGTTCATCAATTGCTGTGCTGCCTCATAAGCTTGTCCATCCTTTTGGAGGATGTTCAATCCCCACAGATGCTTGACCACATCGCCCAGTGTGTCGTGTAAGTAGATGCACATCTGTTCCTTCATTTGCATTGATTTTTCTGGCTGGCACAGCACTCTCCAAAAATTTGATTCATGTTTGAGAGCACAGCGAGAGCTGGGTACAATCAAGCGCCTATTCAAGCAAAGTGAAATTGTTGCACAATTGGATAGTTGTGAGACGGAGTTGAAGGCCGCTTTGGCCATTTTTACTGTGGGTCGGTCGGAGTGGATCAAGGAAAAATACTGAACTTAACTTTAAAAGGCGGAACAAAAAGTCGGAATCGCCACTGCCCTTGTTGAGTTCAATAACGACACCGAGAGGCGGCATCAAGAGCTTTTGAAACTGATTTCATCCCAGAGTGACTCAATTACTCTGTCCTCGGTGAGCATGTTTTATAAGTTCTGCTCCTATCTCATAAAATTTGTGAGATTGGCCGAAGTTCTTTGAATGCCAGGTAAAAATCGTTTTTTGAAAGAAAATCTTGGTCTACTTATTGGTGGCACAGTTCTGGCTCGCTCTCTTTACTTCCTGCATCTCCGAAAATATTCCATGGGCGGGAGTCCGAGCTTGACGATCTCGTCAATGTCCTTCTTACAGACCCTGCCCGTGTGACGATCTTGGGTCCAGGTGGGATGGGGAAGACGACTTTAGCAATGGCCGCCATTCATAATGAAAAAATTGCTGCTAAATACCCGACTTGCTACTTTATCTCTTGCGACTCCGTGCACACAAGTGATTCCCTTGTTTCAGTGATTGCCTCCAGTTTCGGCCTCGTGGCTTCCCGTGGCTTGGAAAGTATCGTTGTTCGCCATTTATCTGGGGCACCCCCGTGTCTAGTGATTTTGGACAATTTCGAGACACCATGGGAACCATTGGATGGTCGGGAAAAAGTCGAAGAGTTCCTTTCGCTACTGGCCGATGTCCCACATGTGGCACTTCTCGTATGCCCCCTTCATCTTCTATGGTATCTCTGTTGACACTGCTTCCCCAGATCACGATGCGTGGTGCTGAGAGGCCGAACAAAGTTCAATGGACGCGTCCCTTCCTACGGCCCTTGGTGCCCCTGGCTCCCGTTGCTGCCCGTCAAACCTTTCTTGATATTTCCGATGAGATCCACAATGACTCGGAAGTCGACCAGCTTTTAGGCATCACGGACAACGTGCCGTTGGCGGTTCAACTGATCGCATCAATTGCGGCCTCTGAAGGCTGCCACGCTACCCTGGAGCGTTGGAAACTCGAGCGGACTGCCCTTCTATCTGTTGGCGCCAACAAACAATCAAACCTCCAAATTTCCATCATGCTATCTCTTTCAAGTCCACGCATGCTGTCTTTGCCTCATGCCGTGGAGCTCCTCAGCCTGATGTCCCTCTTGTCAGACGGCATTTCAGATGTTGATTTGGTACAAAGCAAACTACCAATCCCAGCTGTCATGAAATGCAAAACAACATTGGTCCGCACTTCCTTGGCATATCTTGATCCGACTGGGCGACTCAAAGTGCTGGCCCCAATCCGGGAGTACATTCACACCACACAACCGCCCTCTCCGCTTTTGGTGCGGCCTGTGAGGAACCACCTTGATAGTATTCTTCAGCTGTGGATCACTGTCAGGGACCGTTCATCGCTTGCGGTGGACCTAATACCCCGCCTTGTCTCAAATCTGGGCAATTTGCATAATGTGCTGTTGGATGGCTTGGCCTCTGAAAATGCAGACCTGAAGGAGGTTATCCGAGGGATCATCTTGTTCAACGAACTGAGTATATGGCTGGGTCGTGGTCTTACACCACTCATGAAGCTCCTGCCAGAGATGATGGTTAAGATTGATGACCATGAGCTTCATGGGCGGTTCATCACTGGCGCTTTCCATGCCCGCAACTTTTACACACTTCCTGCGCCGGAGCAGTCCATGGAGGAGGCCCTCGAACATTTTCGCAAAATCAAAGATCTCAGTGGTGAAGGTGAGCATAGTTGCCTATTGGCAAAGCTTCAGATTATATCTTCAATTCTAGCTCGACTCTATGTCATGGCAGCCGCATATTACCTAGATCGCGTTGGTGATCAGAAGAAAGCAGAGAAATTTTATGGTCTTGGTATCTCCTTGGCATCGCAATGCAATTCGGACACGGTGCAAATTCGAGGACTAAATGGCCTGGCCACAATTGCATCACTTCGTGGAAACTACTCGGAGGCCCTACGGCTGGCCCGTGAGATACGCATGATTGCTATGGCCATAGGGAGCGCCAGGGATGAATGTGATGGCGTCCGAATGCAGGCAATGTGTTACACTGCGTTCGGAGACCTCAAACAAAGCATCCAATTGTTGGGCGAGGGAAAAGAACTTGTGGTTAGAGCAGGCCTCCAAGGAGGACAGTACGAAAGTATGCTAATGAATACCGAGGCAGAGGTCTACCAGCTCAAAACAGAGTATACCCAGGCACGGCGTATCCGAGAGGTTGCTCTGTCCCAAACCTCCTTTGTGATGTCCCCTGTGATGCAAGCAGACACCCTTGCCAATATAGCATTTCTAGATATTGTCACTGGTGCCAGCACGGATATTGTATCCAGCAAGCTCGATGCTGCGAACGCCGCGTTCCGGAATGGACAATACTCACGGGGCATCTCAATTTGTGATCTTCAGCGTGCGCACTTGCTGCTCCGAGAGGGTGACACTGCAGGTGCCCGTAGCGAGTACATGCGGCTTTTTTCTATGCTGCAGAGCAGTGACGAGGAGGTTGC